>CM028132.1:594077500-596577500 GCA_016271365.2 Neoceratodus forsteri | reverse complement strand
ATGACTCTCATCATCCAGGTATGATAGCAGCAGCAGCCTACAACCACCATGCTCTAGGTGAGATGGCAGCAGCAGCCTACAACTCCCATCTTCCAGGTGTGAAGGCAGCAGCAGCAATCTATGACTCCCATCCTCCAGGTGTGAAGGCAGCAGCAGCAATCTACGACTCCCATCCTGCAGGTATGACAGCAACAGCGACTGGATCCTGTGAGGGTCCAGACTGGAAGGTTGTGAGGGCTGCCGCTACCTGCCCCCCCCCCCAGAGTGAGCCTGCCATCAAGGGAAGCCGACTAGATCCTGTGAGGGTCCAGACTGGAAGGTCATGAGGGCTGCCATTACCTGCCCTCCCCACCCCCAGAGTGAGCCCACCATCAAGGTAATTTGACTTGTGCTGTAAGAACCTGCGCCTATCTCCGTTGCTTTGCGGTTCATTAAAAAAGACAATTTGCCTACTGGAGTGAATATAAAGTGAACAGTTTTTACTGTGGAACAAGAGGTTGCCTCTCTGGGCATCTCTGATTTCTTCGGGCATGCTTGCTGCCTCGCGGTGGAGCCCCGCTGCTGTTTTGCTGCTGCTGTGCGGAGGACTAGGAGTTTTGAACTTGGCGCCATTTTACCTTTAATTTAATGACGGCATAGGTGTGCAGATAGGTTTTTAAAGCTCCGAAATTCCTGCGCCTCACCTGCAATAGTCCTGAATTCTCCGAGTTACCTTAAGAGCCTGGCACCTATAGTAGCTACTGTTTACTTCAGAACCCAGGGTTACTTTAATAAGTAATTGTTTGCATTTTGCTAGCGTCTCACCTGTAGTAGCACTGTATCCTCTGGGTTACTTTAGTGATAGAAGTTTTAGTTTCATTGCAGTGATTTGTCTGCATTATAGTAGTAAGGATATTTTGCATTTTACTTAGACTCTGCAGACCTTACAGTGCAATGGATATTTGAATTTGCCTTGAATCAGCAGTACCTGTGCCACAGTCCTAAAGTTGTCGCAGTTGACTCTGCCTTGCCCCAGCCCTTCTCTGCCCCCTCTCTGTTCCTCTTAGGCTTTCTCCGCCACTCTCACTCCTGTTGTTCCCTTCCTCCTCCTCCTCCTCCTCCTCCCCCCAGCCCCAGGATATAAGTCTCACCACTATTCCCTCTCTCTCCACAGGGAAGCCGACTGGATCCTGTGAGGGTCCAGACTGGAAGGTCATGAGGGCTGCCGCTACCTGTCCTCCCCCACCCCCCAGAGTGAGCCCGCCATCAAGGTAATTTGACTTGTGCTGTAAGAACCTGTGCTTGCCTCCGGTGCTTTGCGGTTAGTTAAAAAAGACAATTTGCCTACGGAGTGAATATAAAGTGAACGGTTTTTACTATGGAACAAGAGGTCGCCTCTCTGGGCACATACCTCTCAACCTTTTGTCCCCTAAATGTGGAACATTGCCTGTCAAAATGTGGAACAAATGGGCAAAATGTGGAACACTTAGTCATATCTTTACCTAAGAAGCTCAAAACACTGTTAAAATGTTGCATTTATGTTCAGAAAGTCTGTTATTAATTGAATAATACATTTTTTTGCATCCTTTACTATGGATTTTTGCTTTCAAATGTTGACTTTGAATGTGGAACAAGTCCTCACAATGTGGAACAGGGAGCTTTTGTGAAGTAAAATGAGGAACGTTCCTCGTAATGTGGTACAGTTGAGAGGTATGTCTGGGCATCTCCGATTTTTTTGGGCGTGCTTGCTGCCATGCGGTGGAGCCCCGCTGCTGTTTTGCTGCTGCTGTGCGGAGGATTGGGAGTTTTGAACTTGGTGCCATTTTACCTTTAATTTAATGACAGCGTAGGTGTGCAGATAGGTTTTTAAAGCTCAGAAATTCCTGCGCCTCACCTGCAATAGTCCTGAGTTCTTCAAGTTACCTTAAGAGCCTGGCACCTATAGTAGCTACTGTTTACTTCAGAGCCCAGGGTTACTTTAATAAGTAATTGTTTGCATTTTGCTAGCATCTCACCTGTAGTAGCACTGTATCCTCTGGGTTACTTTAGTGATAGAAGTTTTAGTTTCATTGCAGTGATTTACCTGCATTATAGTAGTAAGGATATTTTGCATTTTACTTAGACTCTGCAGACCTTACAGTGCAATGGATATTTGAATTTGCCTTGAATCAGCAGTACCTGTGCCACAGTCCAAAGTTCAACAACAAAATTCTGGCCTGCTCGAGCAATGAATGCTACGACACACGAAGTCTTTTTAAAGTTCATTATTTTTATTTTATAAAGTCCCAATGTTTCGCCTAGTATTAGTCTTCTTCTGGGGAACTGTAAAAAGATTTATAAACAAATATTTACTATATTTCACATTTGAAAATAATATTTAATTTTTTAATTTTCAATAATGTGTGCAAATAACTTTAAAGAAGCACTTAAATTAACAATTGATGTTCTTTGTTATAACTTTTTTTTCTCTTTCTGTCCTCTTTTATTTATTTATTTAATTATCAGTTAAATGGTTGAAGAAAAATATCTGAAATCAAAAAGTAGAATAAATAAAAAGGTGAATATTGAGAACTTAAACTATAAATGATAAAGCAGCATTGTTTGTTGCAATTTGGAGTATGTAGCACTTGACCTAAGTGTTTTATTTATTTTTAAAGTGAACATATACAGGAGGCAATTCTTGAGGAGACTTGGCAGATGTTTAGCTTTTGCTGACATTGTTAAAAAGTAAGGCAATGAATTTTTCATGCATTTATATTGGTGGCATCTAGTTGGGCAAAATGTATAAGAATTTTATGACTGTTAATGAATGCAAAGGATAACCAGGTGGTTAAAATATCATTTTGGTTTTAATATTGCTTTAATAACTACAATTGAAAGTTTGTACATCCAGTCATTTATGACTAGCATGGTCTAATATGGAAAGATATTAAAAACTGAAAATTAAAAAATTAAATATTATTTTCAAATGTGAAATATAGTAAATATTTGTTTATAAATCTTTTTACAGTTCCCCAGAAGAAGCCTAATACTAGGTGAAACGTTGGGACTTTATAAAATAAAAATAACGAACTTTAAAAAGACTTCGTGTGTAGTAGCATTCATTGCTTGAGCAGGCCAGAACTTTGTTGTTGGATTTGAATGTACTGGAAACTTGGCGAGCTCCACCAGATACCTTACTGAATCATTTGTACAAGACTGGTGATTTCCCTGGGCACACAAACTTTTTGCACAGTCCTAAAGTTGTGTCAGTTGACTCTGCCTTGCCCCAGCCCTTCCCTGCCCCCTCTCTGTTCCTCTTAGGCTTCCTCCACCACTCTCACTCCTGTTGTTCCCTCCCTCCTTCTCCTCCTCCCTCAGCTCCAGGATATAAGTCTCACCACTACTCTCTCTCTCTCTCTCCACAGGGAAGCTGACTGGATCATGTGAGGGTCCAGACTGGAAAGGTCATGAGGGCTGCCACTACCTGCCCTCCCCCAACCCCCAGAGTGAGCCCGCCATCAAGGTAATTTGACTTGCGCTGTAAGAACCTGCGCCTGCCTCCGGTGCTTTGCGGTTCATGAAAAAAGACAATTTGCCTACCGGAGTGAATATAAAGTGAACAGTTTTTACTGTGGAACAAGACGTCGCCTCTCTGGGCATCTCCGATTTCTTCAGGCATGCCTGCTGCCACGCGGTGGAGCCCCGCTGCTGTTTTACTGCTGCTGTGCGGAGGACTAGGAGTTTTGAACTTGACACCATTTTACCTTTAATTTAATGACGGTGTAGGTGTGCAGATAGGTTTTTAAAGCTCCAAAATTCCTGCGCCTCACCTGCAATAGTCCTGAATTCTCTGAGTTACCTTAAAAGCCTGGCACCTATAGTACTACTGTTCCTCAGAACCCAGGGGTTACTTTAATAAGTAATTGTTTGCATTTTGCTAGCGTCTCACCTGTAGTAGCACTGTATCCTCTGGGTTACTTTAGTGATAGAGTTTTAGTTTCATTGCAGTGATTTGCCTGCATTATAGTAGTAAGAATATTTTGCATTTTACTTAGACTCTGCAGACCTTACAGTGCAATGGATATTTGAATTTGCCTTGAATCAGCAGTACCTGTGCCACAGTCCTAAAGTTGTCGCAGTTGACTCTGCCTTGCCCCAGCCCTTCTCTGCCCCCTCTCTGTTCCTCTTAGGCTTCCTCCGCCACTCTCACTCCTGTTGTTCCCTCCCTCCTCCTCCTCCCCAGCCCCAGGATATAAGTCTCACTGCTACTCTCTCTCTCTCCACAGGGAAGCTGACTGGATCCTGTGAGGGTCCAGACTGGAAGGTCATGAGGGCTGCCGCTACCTGCCCTCCCCCACCCTCCAGAGTGAGCCCGCCATCAAGGTAATTTGACTTGTGCTGTAAGAACCTGCACCTGTCTCCGGTGCTTTGCAATTCGTTAAAAAAGACAATTTGCCTACCGGAGTGAATATAAAGTGAACAGTTTTTACTGTGGAACAAGAGGTCGCCTCTCTGGGCGTCTCTGATTTCTTTGCGTGCTTGCTGCCACGCAGTGGAGCCCTGCTGCTGTTTTGCTGCTGCTGTGTGGAGGATTGGCCCCCCCGGGGCTGCGCCGGCTGCCCCACCGCCCCCACCACCACCCATGGTCATCACTGAGCTTTATAGCTCTCCCCACGTGGGCTGAAATAACCAATCAGCCCACTTTGCCATTTGCAGGCTATATTTTCTCACCACTAGAGGACTCCTCATATTCACCTGCTTATTGTACAAGCCTGAAAGCCTACAGCATTTAAAGAGATGTCCTTGGATCCCTCCCCAAGCTTTAACTCTGCCAGAGCACACACCCCCAGCTCTACCAAGCACCCCCAAAAACTAGCTCTGTCCCCTGGTCTCTGCTATTACTGACTTATATCCTGGACCACTGGTCACTGTGCCAACTGACCTTTACTCCCCAGGGTGCTAATTCTGGAAGGCTTTGATCTCTCCAACCCTGATCTGATGCTTAGGGTGGCTCCCCCTACTGCCCCCGAAAGAGCACAGCATCGTCCTTCTGCTACACTGTGCACGGCCAACAATTCCCACACCACGTATACACCTGCTAACCTAGGCCATCCTGCACTGTCTGACGGGATCCGTTCTTCGCCAGGTACCATACGTACCCTTGCTACCCCTTAAGGCTGGGCCATGGCTTCTCTTACGCAGGCTGGAAACTTTACCTGCTGTCAAGATCCCTCGGCTACCCCCTACCCCTTCAAGCCCCCCGGAGCCTGGCTATCCACAAAAGGCCTAAAAATAGCACACCTCAATATCCGCAGCATTCTCCAAAACCTAGTGGAACTTATGGCCTGGGCGGCCCTCTACAAGCTGGACATTATGGGCATCACAGAAACCTGGCTGAAGCCTTGCATTCCTGACCCTGCATGTGCCATTCTGGGCTACAGCCTTATCAGGCGGGACAGGGCAGGTAGTAAACATGGGGGGGGTGCTCCTATACTATAGAGGGCACCTTAATGTGTCTACTGTTTCTCAGTCACCCCCTGATACCACAGTCTGTGAGTTCAATAACTCCCTCCTCCTGCTTGGAAACACTAAAAAGGTGCATCTGGTCTGTGCCTACAATCCTCCGAAGGGAGGTGTTCTAGGACTCTCCTCTCTACTTGACCACCTTAAAGCTAAGGTAGGCTCAAATGAGCTTCTAATCCTGGGGGACTTCAACCTCAACTGACTGTGGCCAAATACCAAGCAATACGAGCCGCTACTCTCAGGCCTCTTCCTCAGTCAGATCATCACGGGTCCTACCAGGATCTCCTCCCGGGGGGACAAAGGCTCGCTAATCGACTAGATACAGAGCAACAGACTGGAAAAAATCATCCACTCAGGTATACTCCCGGATGCCATCTCTGATCACTCTCCTACCTACTGCATTTGGGGCTCCACATCACCCAAAATCCCCAGCAGAGTGATCCAGATGAGGGACTTCTCCAAACTCATCCTCAATGACTTCCTTGAGGATCTATGATGTGCCAACTGGTCTAGAGTTCATAGCACAAAAGACCCTGCTGATGCCCTGGACCGCTTCCTTGCCATATTCATTCCACTGCAAAACAGGCATGCACCCCTTACAAAAAGGAGGGTAAGGGGCATTGTCATGAAGTGGCTCCATGGAGGCCTATTCTCCCTAATGAAGCAGAGAGACAAATACTGGATGAAACACAAAATCTCCTGCAACAGTAATGACCTCCTAGAATATCGGCGGCTCAGAAACTCCTGTAAGAGCGCCATAAGCACCACCAAGAGTGAGTACTGCAAATCTGCCCTGCTTACCTTGGCCTACAATCCCAGGTGCTTTAGGCAAAACATTAAAAACCTGGTCGGAAGTTGCACCAAGGAAACGCTTGCTGACATGAATGTTGGGGAGGTGAACTGCAATAATCCCCAGACTATTGCCTCTGCATTTAACGGCATGTTTTCTGACCTGCATGCTCTGCCCTCTTCCCAACTCTCCACCCCTGTACCCCTGGGTGAGCACCCCTCCCGACCACCATTCTATCTTAAACAAATCTCAGAGAGACTCAAGCACTCCTCAACGGTCTCTCCCACCATACAGGGGGCGGGTCATGACAACCTCGAGCCTAAGCTGCTTAGCTTGGGGGCGCCCCTCCTCACCCGGCCTATTACTTATATATTCAACTCTTCCCTTACCTTGTTAATCATACCTGATGTATGGAAAGTTGCCAAGGTTGTCCCGGTTTACAAACATGGTGACCCCAAAGAGATGAAAAACTATTGCCCCATTGCCATACTCTCTGCTACCTGTAAGCTCCTTGAAAAGACTATGGCTGCACAAATCTCCCATTACCTTCAGGAGTACACAGTTCTGTCCCCCGCACAGCATGGTTTCAGGAAGGTGCACAGTATGGAAACTGCTATTGCCGTGGTCACCTCTGAGGTCAGATCCGCGACGGACCAAGGTAAACTGACTGGAGCCATCTTCATTGACCTCTCAAAGGCCTTCGATCAGGTTGACCATAATCTCCTCCACTCCACTCTATACTCGCTCGGATTTTCCCCCCGAGCCCTTACATGGTTCTCCAACTACCTTGGAGGAAGACAGCAATACACCTGCTTCAACCGTGCCCTCTCGGCCCTTTCCCCAGTTAGCTGCGGGGTCCCCCAAGGGTCCGTCCTTGGTCCCATTCTGTTTTCCCTTTTCATAAATGAACTGCCCTCCGTTGCAACCTATGGGCTCACTACACTATATGCGGATGACCTCATAGTATTGTCTAGTTCCCAGGACATTGCAATCATAAACTCCCGACTTAATACAGACTTCGTTCGTATCCAGAACTGGCTCGCAGGACACAAGCTCACCGTAAACCTGGACAAGACCCATGCCATGTTATTCAGATCAGTGGCCAAAACCACTTCCTGCCCTACTCCTCTAGCTATCCTTGGGGCTAATAGCTCCCTCCTGCCGGTCATTGACTCCGTCAAGTACCTAGGTGTCACCCTTGATCCACAACTTGATCTTACCGAGCATCTTCGGAGCATTTGCAAAGCCACGAACAGCAAGCTTGGACTTGCTTCACTCCAGCTGCTCGGCTTACAACAGCCAGGGGGATTCTCCTTTCCTCGCTCTGCTATGGGCTTGTAGCCTTTGCCCCAGTTCCGAACTCCAGTCTAGCAAAATGGGATACGGCTTACAACAACATATGTCACTTCGGACTCTCTGCACCTCGCCTTACACGTCGCTGTGAGCTCTATTCTCGACTGGAGTGGCTCCCCACCGAGCCTTTGTCCTCAGCAACTTCATCGATAATATAGTCCGAACAGCCACCCCCTCTGCTCTTACCCTACTCCTCAAACATGGAACCCCTGCCTACCACTTAAGGTCTAGTTCTGTCCAGGTCTGCCTGGTCCCAAGGACATGCTCCCTCACTGGTGACCAGGCCTTCTATGCGCCGAGACTATGGAACTCTCTTCCCGCCCCTGTTCGCACCTCCCCCCCGCTTCAAAACATCCCCATGGAATTTCCTCAAAGCGGCTTCCACTTGTCTATGTGCCGTATAGACCCAGGGTAGTCTCTCCCTCACCTCAGACCCCTCTCCACCCTGGGTGTTGGTGTGCTGACCCACCGGCCACTGTTAATCTCTGTTGAAATTCCTGCCTTAAGCACTTTCTGCCCGTCCTCTGGAGAGGTGCTCCCTGACATATTGCTCCCTCTCTAGCTGCACTTTGAAGCCACCACTTTCCCATGTTATGCCCTCAGGTCATGCAATTGTATGTCTGTACTTTCTTTTTTGTGGAAGTTGACACCGCCAAGTTGTCCTCCTGCTGTTTTCTGCCTCTCAAATACTATCATGCATCTTGCTGATGTACTGCCTACTCTCTGCCTTGATGTTACCTGTTGATTTTTTACCTCTCCATGCTGCTAAGTACCCTGTTGATGCACTGCCTACTTTACTGTATAATGCCATGTGTACTGTTTGCTGTCCCACCCACTTGTACATGGGCCTGTATGCTACCCTGACTCTGTATTATGTTTCTCATGTACTCTGGTACCACTTGCATGTGGTCCTGTATGTTACCCTGACAATGTATAATGTTTCTCATGTACTCTGTAATCTCCCGGGTCGCACCTGAAAATAGGCACATGTTGTCTAGAGTGCTTTCCTGGTTAACAAAAACAAACAAATAAATAAACAGCATTCTACAACTCCTATCCTCCGGGTATAACAGCAGCATCATTCTATGACTCCCATCATCCAGGTACAATGGCAGCAGCAGCCTATGACCACCATTCTCTAGGTGAGATGGCAGTAGCAGCCTACGACTCCCATCCTCCAGGTGTGATGGCAGCAGCAATCTACAATTCCCATCCTCCAGGTACGACAGCAGCAGCATTCTACGACTCTCATCATCCAGGTACGATGGCAGCTGCAGCCTATGACTCCTAGCATCCTGGTGTGAAGGCAGCAGCAGCCTACAACTCCCATCTTCCAGGTGTAAAGGCAGTAGCAGTCTACGACTCCCATACTCCAGGTGTGAAGGCAGTGACAGCAATCTACGACTCCCATCCTCTGGGTGTAAGGCAGCAGCAATCTATGACTCCCATCCTCCGGGTACAACAGCAGCAGCATTCTATGACTCCCATCATCCTGGTACGATGGCAGCAGTAGCCTACGATCACCATTCTCTAGGTGAGATGGCGGTAGCAGCCTACGACTCCCATCCTCCAAGTGTGACGACAGCAGCAGCCTACAACTCCCATCCTCCAGGTGTGAAAGCAGCAGCAGCCTATGACTCTCATCCTCCAAGTGTGAAGGCAGTGGGAGGGGCACCCTACAGCCGCCATTCTCTGGGTGCAATGGCAGCAGCAAATAAATGCCCTCCCACTTGCCTACAACTACATGCCAAAGAGCTATTTGCACACTGCAACTTCCTAACCAAGTCTGAAGGTCTCTGGTGATACCAACTCCCTTCCCCAGACACCAAAACATGCTCTAGTGCACACTACAAGGGGACAGGCACCCTTGGACTTCCTCAAGGACACCACCAAGTGTAATGCACCACCTGCAAAATGAGAGCAAGTTTGTACGTTGGACCTTACACACTGTGTGTCCCCAAGCATGTCCAAGGAACTTTATTGCTTGCTGCATGCTCCACACCTAGTTTGGGTGGAGGGCTGGCATCATTGTGGCTCTTAGCAAATTTTGCTGTTTCTCTCCCTAGTTGGCACCATAGAGTATATTTGCAGGGGAGCATCACTGCTACATTACCACTGTGCAGAGTCAACTCCACCACCAACTTGCTACACAAGACCTCCCCCCCAAACTTGCTCTGAGGTGCACTCAGTTCAACCCAACTTGATGCATACCCCAGCATAAGTGGCATGGTAGGGCAAGGCAGGTTCACATGGAAATCCAGGCACTGCCCAGCTTTTCCCAAGCTGCAGACCATTTTAGATTTAAGCAGCATAAAAGTAAAATGCAGAAAATCATGTAAAAGTGCAGAACTTTCTACAAGCTGCACTTTTACTTGATTTTCTGCAATCTGAAACGGGTTCGTGCTCGGATTACCTGGTTCTCTCAGAAAGGGACACTGTAGGCAGGTATGGCAAGGCATTGTTGCAGTGAGAAGTGGGGGTATTTCCACATTTCCCCAGCAGAAATAACTTGTGCCTGTACAGAGTAAAATGGAAAAATCACTGCACCTACTATAGGTTGGTCTCAGAAGCATGGTAGGCAGGTGTGGAGCGCAGGGTCACAGTGGGGATTCAGGGGTCTTTCCAGCTTTCCCCCCAAGAGAAAAAAAGAACACTTATGTAAAAACTTACTGTTAACAGTAGTTCTTCAAGAGAATCTCCTGCAGCAGGTCATACCTTAGAACTACAATAATCAGGTGCCAGGACCACATGGAAACATTTTTGCTAGCAGTCTATCTGGGGCCACCCACAGCTATATAGGGAGGATGTTGATGTGATGACAGTGCCATGCGTGGCCCCCGATAGACTGCTAGCAAAAAGGTTTCCATGTGGTCCTGGTGCCTGATGGTTGTAGTTCCTAAGGTGTGACCTGCTGCAAGAGATTCTCTTGGAGATCTACTGTCACAGTAAGTTCTTACAAGTGTTCTTTTTGTTTGGATCTCACTTTAACCCTGCCCTCCACACCTGCCTACTATACTTCTGAGGGCAGCCTAGGTGTAGTGATTCTTTCTGCACTTTACTGTAGCAGGCACAAGTTTTTTCTCCTTGTGAAAGCTGGGAATACCCCCCCATCCCCACTGCAACTCTGCCTTGTCATGCCAGCCTACCATGTTCCTTTTGAGAGATATCCTGCAAGAGAGATCCCCAAAGATCTAGAAATAATTTGTCCTCAGATTTGCTCTGGGGCACACAGCAACCAACACTGCCCCTTCAGACATGCTCAGGGATGCAGCACTGACAACTCTCACCCACCAAATGTGCCCATGTTAGAGTGTTGTGCCACCAGCATCTCACCTCACTTACTCTGGTGCACACAGCAAGCACCACAGCTCCTCGGACTTGCCAGAGGACGCAGTGTGCTAGCCACCCCCTGTGAAGTCCAAGGGGCTGTGTTTCCTTCTGGGTACCTCAATTAGGTTGGTGGGGTGAGCTTGCTTTTCACACAGAAAATGGCCCCTGATGACCCCACCCCATGACAACTCGCAAACAGAACTTGCTCAAGGCTCCTCGGACATGCCTCACCACCTGCAATGTCTAAAGGGCTGTGTGGATTCCTGTGTGCCTCAGAGTAATTTTGTAGGCAATGGCACTAATCCCCCTCTCCAAACTTGTTCTGAAACTAACACATACCCTCGGATGTTAGAGATGCATCAGTGTCAACTCTTACCCCAACCATGCCCACGTTGGTGTATAATGCCCCCCTCCCTAATTACTCTGGGGCACACTGCAAGCTCGGGGATCCTCCCCACCACCACCACCACCCCACCATACATGCTCTGGGGCATGTTGAAGTGACTTGGGGATCCTCAGACCCCCCCCACGTCCAAAAGGCAAATAAAGCACCCCTGCACACACACACACACACACACACACACAGACACTGGAGTGACCCCCTCCCCTTTGCTTACTTGACCACTTAGTGAAACATTGTTATCTGAAACCCAGTTTTACATCAACTTGTACTCAGTTCAGCTTTGTTGGTATACCTACATAAAGCAAACAGCATCTGGAAAATCAGTGCAGTTTTCACTTTTAACCCAGCTGCATTTTCACTGAGGTACTGCACTTTACCAGAGCTGTACACCCTTTTTTGGTACAAACAAAAGTCATTACTTGGGCATATGCCACTGCACGCAATTTCTTTGGGTTACACTCCTCACTTTTACACCTGAACACCTCTCACTGTAGCAAAGTGCAAAAGTGGACACAAAGTATGTTGAAGGCATGTGGGGAAACGGCAGTGACCCACTCTCAAATTATGGCTCTGACTGCTTTTAGAAACTACTGGAAGGGCATGGAAAGAGCTACAACAAATAGCACCCAGTAAAGCCCGCTGCACTGGCATTGTACCTCAATCCATGCCATGAGAAAGCAGTGAAAACCTGGTAAAATCCCCCAGCTCAGGCTTTGTACCTCGATCCCATGAGAAACTACTGGGACAGCATGGAAAGTGCTGCAACAAATAGCACCCAGTAAAGCCCTCTGCACTGACACTGTACCTCGATCCATGTCATGAGAAAGCAGTGAAAATCTTTTAAAATCCCCAGCTCAGGCTTTGTACCTCAACCCCATAAAAAACTACTGGGAGGGTGTGGAAAGTGCTGCAACAAATTGCTACACCTTAAAAACCCCAGCTCTGGCTTTGTACCTCGAGAGATTTAAATAAACTGTGGCCAAGCAAAGTTATACTGTACAGCTGAGAACAGTACCTGAAGGTTTGTGGTCGTAGGGAAAGGTCACGGTGTTCCTGGACTTGGCGTCCTTCGGGTGGTCGTTTCTGGGCCTAGCGTCCTTCGAGTGGTTGATGCGGTGAACGTGGCAGCAGTAAATACTTTTTTTTAAACAAGATTAAGCAAAATAAATTAAACAAATGCCGCAGTGAGAGCAGGGGGTCATGAGCAGTGGGTCGAGAGCAGTGGGAAGCAACGTGGTCTCTGTTGGTCTCCGGCGTCTCAGTAGCATGGTTTTTGTCATCTGACTGCAGCGTGTTCTCTCCTACTTCTTCCTCTTCCTGTATTCTAGCAAATAGGGGAATGCAGCTGGCATGCAGCTGCTCTTATACAGCTGAACTCCCGAAAGCTCATGCTAGCAGCATGAATATCGTGAGTCACCGCTGGGATATTTGAAATTCCATCAGCCAATGGGAATTCCATGATTCCATCCATGATCATGGAATCACGGAGAAACAGTGGCCTTGCATATAAGCATTAACCAACCCCCAGTGTGGTACTGTGCTGAGTGTGGCTATGCACCAGATGTGCCTACATCTCCAACTCAAATTCTGAGGCACACTTAACAGTTGCTGATTTTGGTCTCTTAATAGTAACTAATTGTATTGTAGGAGTCAGTAGGGTAATCTTAGAAGGAAGTGGTGGTGTACTGCTGTGCTGTTGGTGTGCTGTGTACAGTCATGAATCATGACAGTAAATTTGTCCCTGGCCTGTGGGTGGAAGTCATCAGAAGGATATCATGTCAGTTAAAGGGATGTTTTGTTACAGGTTAGAATACTAATAAAAAATGGATCAAAGTGTTGATGAGGCGCAGTCTATTTCTCAGGTAGGCAGTGGCACTGCAAAAGACAGCAATCAGCCTGAAAAGAGGAAACAAACCCAAAAAAGTGATTTCTTCACATCTAAGGTTTCGTCTTCCAGGTGAATGCTTGAATCCAAAAAAGGTGAAATCTCGGATCATTATCAGTCCCAAGTAAAAAAAAAAGTTATGTAGTTAAAAAAACTAAAGGCATGGTGGGTACCACTCACAGAGGCACCCAACGGTATGGAACTATTGCATACTATGTTACTGCCAGACCCTCATCCGATTCTTCTGAGGTTGAACCCGACAAGGGTAATAATAAAGAGAATGGTCAGGCAGCACAAGGTTTACTGGAGGGGATGGAAATTGCAGATGAGGAAGAAACAGGCAGAGATATTTTGGTTATGGAAGAGGACAGTGAGAATAAACCACAAGAGGAACAAGCCCAAGAAAAATCCGGAGGGGGGGGAGGCCTGAAAAGGTGACCAAGACGCCATGTCTTCCTGGGAAAAAAACTAAAAAAATATCATCTTTTGTTTGGTCATACTTCTCCATTAGTGTTTCCAGTGAGTTGGTAGCAACATGTGTTATTTGTAAATGGCCAATCAGCAGGGGTAAAAAGAAAGGAGCATTGGGAACTTCAGCACTGAAAAGGCATCTAGACAGATGTCATAACATTACTGAGAAGTCCAGTTGTGAGTCTCAAAGAGAAAGTGACAGTGATAGCTCACTACACTCAGGGGTAACTCCCATAGATGAAAGCAGTGGCAGCCCCCGCAGTACTACTGAAACACCTCCACCACCACTTCCTGCCATTCGAAGGACTCTTCTGTCTGTTACTAAAAGTGACCATGTGTTCAAAGGTCCTCCTCCTTCAAGGAGACAGCTTACCATCTCAGAAACATATGAGCTTAAAGCCAAATATGACTCAACTCACCCTGTTGCTGTTACAATAACCAAAAAAATTTCAGAAATGATAGCTGTTGATTTGCTGCCATATAATGTGGTTGATTATATAGGATTCAGGCAGCTGTTTGAGTACCTTGAACCTTGATATAGTATACCAGCATGGAAATACTTCTCAACAGCAGGGATTCCAAATCCTTACGAAGTCATATGTAAAAAATTAAGACGTGTCTTGTGCAATGCTGTTGGGAGGGTGGTGCATCTCACAACAGATATCTGGACAAGCTGTCAGCCAGAACTCTTCATGTCTATCACGGCACATTGGGCATGTTTTGATAATTCACATGGGACTGGGGACAGTGAAGCATTGCAATTTGCTGTTCTAAGAATGTTTTATTTTCCATCTGAACATATCTCACACATCAATGAAGCACTCCAAAAACCAATACAGCAATGGCTCACTTCACAGGGACTGTCAGTTGACTTTATAGTTGCAGATAATGGGTTCAACATAAGGAAGGCCTTGGAGAAGGGGGGCTTTGTTCACATCCACTGCTTTGAGCATTGCTTAAATTTAATAGTTCATGGTTTTCTCAGTGATGACAGGGAGATTAAGACTCTCGTTAGCACTGCTAAAAGAATATGCGCTCATTTCAGTCACTCAAGCAAAGCCCATCACTTATTTGAAAAAATACAGCAGAAGCACAGTTTACCTTTGCACAGACTGATCCAAGACATTTCTACTCACTGGAACTCGACGTTTTAGATGTTCTAAAGGCTGCTGGAACAAAAGAAAGCTGTCAAGCAGTGCACCTTACAAAAGAAAATTGGTGATGCAGATGTCTATATTACTCCACCATAGTGGGCCATGCTGGAGTTTCTAATTTTCCTGCTCCAGCCATTTGAGGAAATCACCAGGGAGGTTAGTGCAAACACAGCAACTCTCAGCCAGGTGATACCCCTAATAAAAATGTTAAAATTCAGATTGAATCTGATTAGGGAAAAGTTAGAGAAGCAAGACAGTTCCATGATCACACAGGCTGCCAGTGGTGCTGCTGACACATGCAGGTTACCTCCCAGAATACAACAAGATCTAACGAGATGTATGATCAAAAAAGTTGAAAAACATGACAAACTATGTAAAATGCTTCATTCTAAGTACTACATTAAAGCAAAAATCTTGGACCCACAATACAAATCGAAGGAACTATTGAGTGGTGATGATACTTGTTTCGAGATAAACAAACAAGAAGTAATTGACGAGGTGCGTGCTGTCATGGAACAGAGTACAACAGCAGCACCACATTCAGAATCTTCTTCATGACACAGCATCAGGTGGCCCATCCTCTACTGTTGCGACATTTCTCCCTCTTTCTCCTCAACCACTGCAGCCGAATCTTCTTCACCATCAGCCAAGCACTGCACTGTCCCACAGTCACTTGGTTCAGCTTCATGTCTCTGGAGTCACTTAGAAGATGCAATTGTAACATCTTCTTCATCTGCCTCTTGTAACACAGCTCAATATCAGCTGGAATGCTGATCCTTTATAGTACTGGAAATCCAAACAAAATATGTGGCCTGCTTTAGTAAACATTGCAATGAAGTACATGAATTGCCCTCCGACTAGCGTGTGTTCAGAATGATTGTTTAGTTCAGCTGGTAATGTCATTACTGACACACGATCCTGTTTTGACACCAGAAAATGCTGAGCACCTCACATTTCTCAAAGTCAACATTCCTCACTTTCATTTCAAATATCATACCTGAACAAAACATAAACTGACTGCTCTGAGTAGGCCTTATCCACAAAACACTTTCAAGAATTCATGCCTGTAGTGAAAATCTTTTGTGAATAGGGTCTACTACATGAGGTAGTAATTAATTGCAACAAGTCAGGTCAGGACGGACTAAGCCAGGCCACTGTTACTTGAATAATCACATGAGCAGCACAGAATAGGAAAAAAAAAATAATAACATCAGTGGGTTCAGAGTTCAAATACAGCAAGCAACTGCATTTCATGTCACAAACTTACTTGGTGGTACCTGGTACCACGATGTGATCTGGAAGGTAGGGTACTGCTGTCTACTACTACTACCACTTTTTGTCCTCGCCAGTCACGACTACTTGTCACTTTTTGTCCTTACTCCAGTCCTCACTACTACTTATCACTTTTTGTCCTTACTCCAGTCCTTACAACTACTACTTGTCACTTTTTGTCCTTACTCCAGTCCTTACTACTACTGCTTGTCACTTATTTTGCCCCCCGCAACTGATCCTGACTGTACTGTTTTAATTTTCATACAGTGCATGGCTTAGCAGATGCCTGAAACTCAAAAACTGAATACTCTTTGTATATTTCTCACATCCCCATTTTTGACAAGTGAATACTTCACAGAAAAAAATGCTACTAAATTGAAAATTCATATACTTTGTTTATTGTTTGTGTGTGCATGGTATGCTAGCCTGGCTACATCTCACTTATAGTAACTGGGCTGAGATTATTATATTACTATATTTTCCTTTTGATACTTAAATTACTTGGCAGCGGCTGACAGCAATTGTGGAACTAGAAGGATGTAATTGTGTTGTGTGTCTGTCATCAGGTCTTCAGGTGGCAGTGGCAAACCTTTTTATGACTGTATTTGACCGATGTGATGTGTGACTGGCTGCCTGCCTGGGTGGTGGTGATCATTATGTCTTTTGTTTTTCTTCTTTAAGTCATCAGCGTGTTGATCAGATTCAGTAGAAGTAGTCATAGTACTAGAAAACATCACTACCTCTTGGACCAGGTAGTGTACCATATATCGCAGTACACGGGTCATGCGAAACAGTTGCATCATTCACATGGGGAGGGTGGTGGGCTCTCTTAGTGCTGTTCAGTTGATCATTCATACCCATTTCTTTGGCCTGTTTGGCTCTGACTGGAACATCCATCAAAATAATACCCACACAGCACCATTAATAAAAAAAATCTTAGCTGCCAGACAGTGCCTGCAGTGCTTGGTGGTGCTATGATATAAGTATCTGCATCTGTCTGCCTGTCTCTCTCTCCATCTCTCTCTGTCTCTCCCAGCACACTCATGTCACGGACCGAGCAGGATATGCCACCCCACCTTTATAAGCCAGCAATGAAGGAGCTGGTAGCAAGTGATTGCTTTTTTTCATTTAGCAGTTTTACATAAATTTTTATACAATTAATCCATTAAATTATTTCCTTTGGGCCTCTGTGTCAAATGTGGCTGACTTTGGTCACTTTTATGCATTTTTTCACATTTTTTCTAATATTTGTCAATAAATCAGAACTATTCAGAACAAATCAGAATTTCACCGTGTTCTGGTTCTTACTTAATAAGGGTCAGAACTTCACAGAGTTCTCCCAGCCCTAGTCAACATCCGCCGCTGTGTCAATTGAAGACCAGTCATGTTTTCTTACAAGTGACTTTAGAGGTTCAAGGTGCACTCAGGTGAGGACTCTACTTAGAATAGTTTTAGGTGGGGTCTGGTGGATTTGTTCGACCAGCTGCATATGTTGGGAGAGTGGTGGCTAACAGAGTCCAGGAGGATGATCATGTTGGAGATGCACTCTGGACGATTAGAGTATCAGGTCCAGGAGCGTGCTAGTTCCAGTTTTATAATTCAGTCTGGTGGGGTATTCCACCAGCTGGGTAAAATGAATGGCTAAGACAGCATCCTTATACGGACCTACATCAAGGGAGAGCCAATTATATTGAACTTGGAAACATTCAGTGTCCAGGGGCCACCAACGATGACGTGCAGTGTCTGTGCCTGTTTAATGTGAGTGGCCCCATTACTCTTCAATTCCCTGCTGGAGATAAGCTCAGAGGGACTCTTACTTTGAGGAACCAGGAGACCAGACCATTAACAGGCACACAAGGAGAGGCATGGGACTGGAACATGATATACATAAGGCTCTTATGGATACCTCCAAACAAGGCAGTGGACAAGCCTGTCAGCTTATACCTCAGTAAGTGGGAATGAGAGAGGGTGTGCTGTGGTCTAATGGAGGAGATTCTCTCGCAGATCGACTGTTACAGTGAGTAACAAAGAAACACAGAATTTGTCGGCAGAAAATGACCAGTTGGCCCATCCAGTCTGCCCTATTTTTCCCTACCTAGTCTGACACCTTGGACCCTATTTTGTCTCCAGCGTCCCTCCCACCTCCCTTTTCTCTACCTATTATACCTGTGTGCCTATCCCATGCATGCTTGAAGTCCTCCACTGTTTTCACCCCACCACCGCTGGCAGGCTGTTCCAAGCACCTACCACCTTTTCAATTAATATTTCCTTACATCCCTTTTGAACTCCCCCCCAGCTACATTGCATGCCTCTGTGTTCTGGTGCTTTGCCTCCTCTGAAAGAGACTCCTTGCCTACACTTTGTTCACCCCTGTGAGGTACTTATAGGTCTCAATCATGTCCTCTCTCACTCTCCCCTCCTCCAGGGAGTACATGTTGAATTTCTGCAGCCCCTCCTCATATAGCTTCCCTTGCAACCCCTGCACCATTCTGGTAGCCCTACTCTGGATCGTTCCCACCCCGTCACTGTCCATGCAGAGGTGTGGCCTCCAGAATTAAACATAGTACTCTAGGTGGTGTCTTACTAGTGAACGATAGAGTGGCAATACCACCACCCTCCTCCTGTTAGAAAGCCCCCTCCCAATACACCCTAGCATCACATTAGCCTTTCCTACTGCCTTGTCACACTGTCATGCCTAACTTGAGAACATCCAATATGAGTTCACTGAGGTCCTTTCTTGCTTGGTGACTGTCAGTAACACCCCCATGCCCTGACACCTTGAGATCATCCAATATAATTACCTCAAGGTCACTGTCTTGCTTGGTGACTGTCAGTACCCCCCTTCCCCATCTTATACACAGCTCTCAGGTTTCCCTACCCCAGGTGCATGGTTTTGCACTTTTTGGCACTGAAGCCCAGCTGTCATGCTCTAGACCACTCCTCTAGTTTCCCCAGCTCTCTTAGCATTCTCTTCATCCCTTCCTGGGCATCCACTTTGTTGCAAATTTTTGTGCCATCCGCAAAGAGACAAACCTTCCCCTCCAGTTCCAGAGCAATGTTACTTATGAAGATATCGAAGAGGACCAGTTCCAGCACTGATCCCTGTGGCAGCCCACTAGTTACTCTCCTGTCCTACATTAATTTCCCCACCACTAATGTGAAACTGACTGGCCTGTAGTTGCCAGCCTCCTCCCTACTGCCGCTCTTGTGCAGAGGGACCACACTGGTCCTCCTTCAATCCTCTGGAACTACACTAATTTCCAATGAACTGCTGAATAATGTTGTCAGAGGGGAAGCTACCACCATGCTCCATTCTTTTACAACCCTGGGGTGAATCTCTTCAGGTCCTATCACCTTGTTCTTCTTTAGGGTAACTATTCTGTCTTCATTGAGGATATCTTTTCCATTGGGCAACACCTTTCGAATGATTCCAAAGCAGTTCAAAGCACGAGAGAGGATGGCAAAGTCTGATGTGGCATCATGACAGAAGGCTTTGCGGTACTGCAAGACCAAAGCCAGTACGGCTGCAAGAGACAATATGTAGGTTGCAGTGCTTAGCAAAAGTATGCATAGTGTTCCATGTGGCAACAGCAAATATTTCAGCAGCAGAAATGTTCTTTTTTTTTAAATATTTCCATTCATTTTCTCTTTAGCGCCCGCCCAAACCCCTTCAGTCCTCCACCCTGCTCAGTCCCATCACCTGCCATCCCTGGGACTTACCTCACTCCGTATCCCCCTGTGGATAAACCCCCAAGGGAAGGGCCACCCAGTGGCCACCTCATTTAACCCCCAGGCAGAGTTTAGCTTCGATGAGGAGTGACAGCCCAGTCAGTGGTGTGGGATCTGCAAAGGGATGATGGTCAGCATCCTGCGCAAGTGAGGGCTTTTTCACTTTGTTGCTGCCTCACCCTTGAGCATCAGTGGAGTGATGCGGTCTGATGCCTTGATATCAGCGCAGCACAGCTCCCCTCCCTGATATTGGTTCCAGCTGTACTGTCATCTGTGCTAACCCAGGTGGCAGTAGAACAGCAGAGACCAGCGCCCTTTCTCCACCGCCCCCTGAGAAAGTGGACATCCATGGGATGCTCAACCATTCTCCCCCGGCCAATGCTCCAGCAACCCAGACTCATTCCCAATCTGAGGCACTGGCATTGCAAGCAGTAGCACTACCACTGCCAGCAGGCCAGCAACTGCAGAAACATTTCAAAATCAAACTACAGAAGTTGCCATATCAAGTGTAGGGTTGCCACTTACATTCCCAGGAAGTTCCTTAGTGTTCTTCCTATAACAAAATGTAACACAGTTAGCCAGCCATTTGGACATGCACTGTTTAGTCACGGGGCACCTTCTTTTCAAGGGGTAAATGAAACACAAAGCTGAGAAGTCTTTCTGCAGACTTAGTGCAATCAAGGTAGAAATGTAGTGTTGTTTGTACAGCTGGTGTATGGAGCAATGCCTCACCTTTGTTAGCACACTCTGGATAATACACAGGAAGGTGTGTAGTCTGATTTAATGTAAAATCACAGATCACCTTCGGTACAAAATGAGGATTAATGCACAAAGACACCCTGCCCTTAAATGAGGAGACGTGTCAGAGCCAGAAGATCAGAAACTCTACAAGCAGAAGTCATGGTGACCAAAAACAGTGTTTTCCATGAAAGGAAAAACATCTCAAATGGAGCCAAAATCAATTTCTCAAGAATAAAATTAAGGTCCTAAGGCAGAACCAGTTTACGAATCATGGGTTGCATGTGCAGAATACCCTTCAGAATCCTAGGGGACACCTCTAGTTGGGCCACCATGTGTCATCAATAGGGGCACAAAAAGCTGAAATGACAGTCAAATGCATTTTAATGAATGAGTACAGAAAACTGGACTCAGAGAAGGACAGACGGTAGTGCAGTATGGCAGACATGTAAATGGGTCCACAGAACAGAAAGCACACCATATGGAGAAGCACTTCCACTTCAAAGAGTAGATATGTCTCGTAGAAGACTTTCTAACTGCAAGCAAGACATTAGCTACCTGGGAGGAAACCCTAAACTAGGCATGCAGATGCAGAGAACCCAGGTCCGGATCGACCAGAGACCGCTAAGCCTGGAACAGAAGACCCTGGCAAAAGGGAAGCTGAACAGGAGGTTCCACTGCCTGATGCTGTAGAATGGGGAACCTAATCTAGCAAGGCCAGAAGGGAGCCACCAGTACTAGGGTGGCATGTTCCATCTACAGCTTGAGCAGAACCCTCTGAATTAGAGATACTGGGGGAAAGGCATAAAGGAACCTCCCTTTCCAGGAGAGGGACAACACCGGGCCCTGGAGTGAGTGAGCAAAAACTAGGCAGTTTTGCATTGTGTGGGGATGCAAAAAGGTCCAACTCTAGATGACCCCATCTTGCAAAAAGGTGGTTTACAACTGAGGTCAACAGCTCTCATTCATGCACCAGGGACTGAGACTTGCTTAGTCTTTCTGCCAAGACGTTTTTGACACCTGGAAGAAACACAGCTAACAGCTGAGGGTCATGCAACATGGTCTAGTACCACACTCTCATAATTTTCCTGCACAGGGGATAAAAGTGAATGCCCCTTTGCTTGTTTAGGTAGTGCATGACACTGACATTGTCTGCCTGAATCAGCAAGGGATCATTTCTGATATGCTCTTGAAAAGCCTGGAGAGCAAGCAGAACAGCCCTCATCTCCAGAATATTGATATGGAGATCAGATTCCAGATCAGTCCAAGACCCTTGGGTCTGTGAGTACCTGAGATAGGCAACCCAGCCAGACCTCAAGGCAATGGTTGTGAGGATCTACATGGGAAACAGAGAAAAGAATAGAATTTCCTTTAACAGGTGCTGGTGGTCCATCCATCGTACTATAGCATGGCGGAGAGAACACATGATGAGGACCATTTGTTCCAACTCATCTGTCAACTGATCCCATTATACCTAAAGAGTCCAGTGCAGAATGTACACATGGAGTTGAACAAAGGGACATTAGCCCCAGCAGGCATAACATCATCTGAGCTGACAGAAAATGACTTTTGTGTATCAGCTGGGCTTGAGTAATAAGGGTCTGTACCCCATCTGCATTCATGAAGGCACTTCCCACCACCGTGTCCAGCATCGTACCAATATATTGGAGATGCTGACAAGGAACTAGTACAGATTTTGGTATGTTCACTGTAATATCCAGTTCCTCGAACATTTGTCTCATTCTGGACTATGAGTACAGAATCACTTCCCTGGACAGGGCCTCCAGGAGCCAGTCATCTAGAAATGGGAAGACATAAAGCCCTTCCCTCCAGAGGGCTGCTGCCACAACCACTAAGCATTTGATAAATATCTGTGGTGCTAAGGATAAGCCAAAGGACAAGATTCGGAACTGATAATTACTGCCCTCCAGCATGAAGTGGAGGTACTGCCTGTGGCATTTGCAAATCTTGATATGAAGGTATGTGTCCTGGGCATCTGGGAAATAAAAACCCAGTGGAAGAGTACACAATGGAGGGTGAGTTAATAACAACAACAAAAATCGAAAGAGACCTAGGAGTAATTATATCAGATGACCTAAAGGTGGACAAACAATGTGAGAAGGCAGTAAGGAGGGCTGGGGGGATACTGGGATGCATAGGGAGAGGCGTCAACAGTAGAAAACAGGAAGTTGTTATCCCTCTCTACAGACAGTTAGTGAGACCCCATCTGGAGTACTGCATGCAATTCTGGAGACTCCATCTCTGCAAAGACATAGACAGAGTGGAGGCTGTTCAGATGAGGGCAACCAAAATGGTGCAAGGTCTGCACCAGAAGACATACTGTACAAGGAGAGACTAAAGCAGCTTAATATCAATACCCTTGAGGAAAGGAGGGAGAGGGGGGGACATGATAGAAACTTTCAAGTATCTCAAGGGAATTAACAAGGTACAAGAGGGTAGTATCTTTCAGAAGAAGAGATATGCAAGAACGAGGGGGCACAATTTGAAGATAGAGGGGGGACTGCTCAGAGGTAATGTTAGAAAGTATTTTTTCACAGAGAGAGTTGTGGATGCATGGAACAGCCTTCCTGAGGAGGTTGTGGAATCAGGAACAGTGGGAGAATTCAAGAATGCATGGGACAGGCATAAGACAATTCTAGTCGTGGGCAGGAGGAAGTAGGCTGCTGATTAACTAGAATCTGCAGCTTATCCATCAGGTAGGGAAATGGGCAGACTGGGGTGGGCCAAGCGGTCCTTATCTGCCATCAAATTCTATGTTTCTATGCATATCATATACAGTCAAGCATTCTTCCTGAGCCAAACCCTCTTGATTAACTGCCAGGGGCAATAAAGCTTCCCTTGCTATTTTACTTTGCGACTGGGCAGTATGCTCTGTTAGAGCATCCAAGTCTGCCCAGTTCCATATACTCATGCCTGATCCAAGCAGACCCGTAATGTCTCTTAACAGGTCCCTTTTCCTCCTATATCTAATTTCGCTAACATTTTTCCTATGTACAGGACCTTTTGTATCCCATTCCATTTGTTTGGCATGAAAAGCACTAACCATATCTACTAACATGGTAGCAAAAAAACTTTGACACATTTTTGTGAGTGCATTGTCCAATGGTATTTAAGTCCCAAGCAGAAAACTTAAGCACCACTGGTAATTGAATATACTGTACATTGTTAATCAGAGTCTTTTCTACTGGTGGTGATGTCAGTCTACTAGGTGGTCCCTGCATTACATTAGGGCATGGGGTGGTAGAGCCTGCACATGAACTGATCTTTCGGTGATGTTCCATATAGTGGGGTCTTCACATCTGTCTGGGCTTCCCCCAGTCCAGATCCTAATACGGTATTTCACTTGCATGGTGTAAGTGCCAGTGCCATTCACCTGAGCTCTCTTAATAGTCAAGGACCCTGTATTTCGATACAGTAAGACGGGGGCAAAGGTGCTGTACCCTGAAGTACATGAGATCAGCTGTGGACATTTGGTCAAACATGCACATTGTCCTCCATCCGCTATAACAGTACCATTGTCCTTTTTCCATGTTACATTTCCAGTAAGCCCCATCATATAAATTGTCCTCAGGGTCCCACTCATATGAAGTCAGTAAAGTTACTGATTACTGGGGCTTACTCGTGATGTTTTCAACTGGGATCTGTATGTGTAGGCCAGTGGATACAGACACATATAGGAGTAGCCACACCCACATCATTTCACTACTATGTACACCTAAAATAAAAATATCAAGGTTAATATCTGTTCCTTACTTTACCGATTTCAGCTGATTAATGTGAAACCATTTCAGTATGATAGCATTTTTCTTTCCTGTCATCTTAATTAGATATACAGAGGGACTGGCCTTCTCCACAATGGGGAAGGGCCCTTTCCATTTTACATCAAATGTGTGTTGTTTCGGAGCATAGTTCTTAATCATGATCAAGTTCCCCACTTCATACTGAAATGCATTAACCTTGTTATTAAAATACTTTTTTATTTGCTTTTTAGATTTACCCAATTGAGAGGCTGTAAACTTATTAACCTCTAAAATGTTTTGTAGATATGTCTCAAGCCATGCATTAGTTATGGGAGCATTGATACATGGAGTTTGAGATGGCAGCAGTAACTGCGCTGGAGTACATATCAGGCGTCCAGTCATAGCCTGGTAAGGTGAGATTCCTGTGGAGGCAGATGGAGTGGAACGAATCACCATCAGGTGAAGAAGCAACATAGCAGCCCACTGGGTAGGGTGTTGGTAACAGAATTTAGTGAGCATAGTTTTTAATGTTCGACTGTCCCTCTCCACGACTCCAGAGTATTGAGGGTGGTAAGGAATGTGGAGCTGTTGTAGAATTTGTAACATCTGTTGCAATTGTTGAAAAACTTTAACAGTAAAGGCCGGCCCTTGATATGAAGAGATAATGTGAGGTAAGCCCCATCGTGGAAATAATTCAGTAGCCAGTAGGCATGCCGCAGTAGCAGCTTTGCTGTCTCTGGTGGGGAATGCCTCTATCCACTTGGTGAACAAGTCAACTATGACTAAAGCATGCACATAGTTACCCTTAGTTTTAGGGAGACCTACAATAAAATCCACTTGTATATGACACCAAGGACCAGAAGGGGGCACGGCTGAGCGCAGAAGGGCTTGATTAGTGGATGGGGGAGGGTTAGTCTGGAGACAGAGCAGGCAAGAAGCATAGGCCTCTTGACAAAGCTGACGGAGGTCTGGGCACCACAGGTGTTGTGTGATTTTAGAGAGAGTTTTCTCTAAAGAGAAATGGCCAGCCGTTGGATGCATGTGGTACAGGTGCCATATTTCTGGGAATAATGTCGGAGGGACACAGACCACAAGTGGGAGAGAAGCATCTTTGGAATACATTAAGAGTTTTAGCACTAATTCTCCCCCCACTGGGTGACAAAATGATATGCTTAGCCCAGTCATATGGGGGAAGCACTGGTACCGAACCTTGCAGAAAGTCTTGGATCTCCAGAAATGGTGGATGAGAATTTTGGATGGATAGCAAATCCATAGTTGTGGGGGTGGCTGCCACTATCATGGGAAGAGGACATGTGAGGGGTACCCACAAGTTTCCTGAGATAGCCACCAGCTGTGCCGCATTGTGAGCTTTTTGATTACCATCAGCATGCATAGTGCCCTTAGAATGTCCCTTAACTTTAACAATAGCAATCAAAACAGTAGTGGTAGACAACAAACCATGTAAAAGTTGCAATAAATTCTTGTGCTTGAGGGGTTTTCCATAAGTAGCAAGATAGTTATTTCGATGGTAAAGGGGGGAAGCATGGAGCAGGCATTACACACATAAGCACTGTTGGAATAGATGTTTGTTGGAAGGAAGTCCGCCAGACAAACTGCACAAATAATGGCGGACAATTCAGCCACTTGGGCTGAATGGGGCAAACAGCGATAACTGTGGGTGTTGGTTTCAGTAACTACTGCAAAGCCTGTATAGGGCTGACTGTCCTTATAATAGCACGAGCCATCAATATACCAGTGATGGGCATTTGCAATTGGAGTATGTTGGATCAGAGGCAGAGGAAGGGGTATATCGTATGCTGCCATGCCATCAAGGCACTGATGAGGCTCTCTGGTTGCAAGAGCAAGGCAGGCAGCACTGTAAGTTGTTGGAAGTGACATCAATGTCTCTCTGCTTAAGCATAAGGGTCCACTTGGACAAGTGCTGGGAGGAGATGTGGATATCCCCTGGCTTCAGGAGGTAATTCAAGGGTGTATGTGGTGGGTGGATGACTAAATGTTGTAGTCCCGTAATATAGGTAAAATGCTGGACAGCCCAAAAGGTGGCTAAAAGATGTTTTTCACAAGCTGTAAAATTTTTCCTCCACTTCCGTCAAAAGTCGTGAAGCGTATGCAAGGGGGCGGAGCCTGCCGTGGTGCTCTTGACACAGCACAGCCAAACTGGCATTGGGAGAGGCTGCCACTTCTACATGAAATGGCTGCTGTGGGTCAGGGACGACAAGCAGGGAGGCTTCCGCCATCGCCACCTGTAGTGCTCTGAAATCCTCAGCATGTTGTGTGGTCCAACACTCGGCAATCGAGTCGCACGGCAGGTCCTTAATTTCCTTTAACAAATCATACAAATGATGCACTGTTCAGCGAAGTGGGGAATAAAATCTCTCTGATAGTTAACTAAGCCCAGGAAGGAGCGCAGAGCAGTAATTGTCATCGGGGGCTGAATTCCTTTAATGAGGACCACTTTGGCAGGGTCTGGGGACTTGCCACCTCTGGAAACTACCACACCCAAAAAGGAAGCTTCTGACACAACCAATTGACATTTCTTTGGATTTACTTTTAATCCAGCCGCTTTTAACAAAGTGAGCAACTCATCTAACATTACCACATGCTCCTCCCTTGTCTCAGTTGCCAACAACAAATCATCTACATACTGCAATAAACAAGCTGGTTTAGAAAAGTGTGTTAAAATGGCCACCATGCATTTGTGAAAAATGGTCAGGCTGCAATGAAACCCTTGAGGGAGGGTGATCCATGTGTACTGTCTATCTCTCCACATGAAAGCAAACGTATACTGACATTCTCTAGCCAGAGGCACACTCCAAAATCTGTTAGCTATGTCCAAAACGGAGAACCACTTAGCTTTGGGTGGCACCATATTCAGGAGGGTTGGAGACACCTGGATTACAGGTGCCATTAACGGGGTAGCGGCATTTAAAGCACTATAGTCTACCGTTAATCTCCACATTACACACATAACCATTTCACCAGACAAATAGGGGAGTTAGTAATAGTTGTAGACTCACATTCCCTCAACACCCCTTGATCCAAAAGTGATTGGATTGTCTGGTCAATTGCCTGCTCACATTCTTTGGGAATTATATATTGTTTTTGCAGTGGGTGTGCTTTGCCTGTGACATGCTCTTCCCTTTCCATCCTACCAAAATCATGTTTATCGGTAGCAAATACATCAGCATGTTTTTGAATTATAGCAGTAACTGACTCTTCAGATGAGGTGGGCAACCCATGCCCTTAATAGCAGCAACAACAAATGCAACATCAATCATCCCAGCCTGTGACTCAGAATCACTAAACCACATACAGTTATTAGTCATATCTAAGACCACATTGTGTCTTGTTAGAAAGTCTGAACCTAAAATACCTCTTCCGTCTGGCAGACACACATAAGAAAAGGTGCACAAGCAAATTCATTATTGTTATCAAAACTCAGTTTTGTTTCCTTTGCAGCTACTGCTTTTGTCTCAGTTCCTTCAAATGCCATCATAGATCTACATTGTTTTGTAGCAAGCAGGTGTGAAATTGGTTGTGAAATATGTACAATTGTCATGGACGATCCAGTATCCACCAGCATAGTTTGCTATGGGCCTCCCTTCACAGCTGCCTGAACAACTGGATGATTCAATGCGTCTCTCCATAACCTCACACACAGAGTGATGGGGAGACCTGTAATTCTCATTTGCTATCTAGATTCACATCCGGAGATGTTTCTCCGTACCTATGGCAAAGCTCTTCTAATTGCCTCACTACTTCTGCCTAAGGGGGTCCGTCTCGTCTCTTACCAGCTTGCAGTACCTTATCCCGCATAGTTGAATCTTTCTTGAACTCAGGACAATTAGGCCGGATGTGTCCTGGCCTGTCACAATTATGACAAATTATCTGGTCTGTGTTTCTCCTTCCTTTATTTTGCTTTGGACGACCTCCCTTGGGTGGCCCTTCGACCGTAGAAACTTTTGCCTTTTTTAACTTTTCTTTTGGGGGAAGCATGACATCTGCCCTAGGGCTGCATCGATATCTTTAAATGTGAACTCGTGGTTAACTATCACCCCTACCATACTTTTGAGAGCAGGTCCTAATACCACAATCAGCCTATGTTTAAAGGTAGCATCATCATGTCTGGGTGTATCTTCTCAGTTAATGGGGTTCCCCTGTAAGGTACCATCCCCTGTGGGATAAGCCTGCATGTACTTTACCCATAGGTGGTAACTCCAAGAGCTAAAACACTCCTGATCTTTTTGCTAGGCATTTATGAAGTCTGCCAAAATCATGTCCCCCGCGTAGCCAAATTAACAATTATCCCTAATATTTCCTGGAACTTTTCATCGGCTTTCCTAGGTGGCATGGCAGACTGTAAGTCCACATGTATGGCGGTGCGCATTACATCTATGATGTCTACCTCTTCTAATTCAGAGTGGACCTTCTTGAAGGTATTTGCTCGCTGGATGATGTCGGAGCCATTGTCCCCCAGGCAAATATCTCCTAACTCTCTTGCCAATGCTTGTCAGTCCACATAAGTAGCAGGTTCTTTTTTTTTAGTTGTAGTAGTCTGTGCATCGCCCCCTTCCCCCACCATAGTGGTAATAGTGTGCACAGGCACCTCTGGAAAGGGCGGTGCTGATGGCCATGTCATCACGCAATCATCGGGATATTTTCGGCAATGGTCCCAATAGCTTTTCGCTCTCCAGGTCCCAGTCGTCTGTCCAACGACTATGTTGGCTCTGGGTATCTTCAAGGTCTGAGTCATCATCGGAACTGTGATAGTCCTTGGCTCTCAGATGCAGCGGTGCTTTTTTCCCTCTGATGGCCATTATGACTGATGCCAAGTGTTGTACTTCACTTTCTAACTGTTTAGTTTTTTGTTTACATCTACGATGCTCCATGCCATATGGGTCTCTATCTTCCCCTATAGAGTCCAGATGGTAATGGATGATGGCTTGGGCATGTTCTAAAGAGTGACTGAGTTTGTCAACTTGTTTCTTTAAAATTTCATTTTCTTCTCTTAAGTTAGCAACATACTGTTGCTTCATTACTTTGTCCTGCACTATTAAGTTACACTGTTGTAATCTCTCACTGAAATCTATAATTCTAGCTTGATCTCGTGAGTGCCTGTCAGCACGTTCTTTGTTCAGGACATCACTTTTTTTAGCAGTTGCAACAGCAGCTCTCAAACCCAATTTGACAGCCTGTTTTTGAGATATTTTTTTATTGGTAGACTCCCTAAAGACAGATATTAAGACTGCCCTCCATGGTGCATCTGCCTGGAGGTCATCTTGTAGGGACGAATACGGTTTAACTTTAGTAACTTTTTGTTCAATAAGATGTTCTAAACTAAGAGTGTCTTTCACTGCCATTTTTACTATTGGTTTGTGGACTACACAAACCCTCAGACTGTTTCCAGTCTTTCTCCCCTGTACCTCGTTAGGTTGTGAACCTTATCGAGGATACAGCCTGTAATACATGCCCAACTTATTCTCAGTCTTGAGGATTAACCAGTAGTCCTGCCACATGGTCGCCACGGTAAGATTCTTGCAGGATTTGGACTTATGACTCTGGGATCCCAGTACTGAGAATAGTATAAATGCCACTCAACACAGTGAGTTCTTGTTTACTCACCTGGAGGAGGTTTATTTCAGCATATAGGCATTAGCATTACAGGCACTATAATAAAAATATAGCTGACAATAGTTTACAAGATAATGGATAACATATTACCCTTTCCTTGGAAGCTGATGGCAGGTTCTTAGGATGTCAGAATTTGCAGCTCATCTCTGGCTAGTTCAGCCAGTTTATATAAATTTACACTCTGCCTTACAGCTGCTTCCAGAGAAGGTATGCAAATATTCAAATGAGAGTGAATGAATAGAGCTAAGAGCTAATGAATGGCCTATTGGAAGGTGTGCAGATAACTAATGAATAAGGCAAATGAATAGTCTATTGAACAGACAAATAGTTACTGAATAGCTTATTGAAGAGTTGCAAATTTAGTACGTTCTTCCCATCACGTACTCAACATCAGGTCAGGTCAGAATAATGTCAGGTCAGAATAATGTCAGTTTCAACTAGCTCCTGACCACAAGGCTTGTACTTTTTATGAACCTTCCTTTGAACCTTTCATGAACCTTTCATACACTCACTTTGGTCATCAGGCATTGAAACACAGTGCATAATACAGCAGCACCTATACAGTAGTACCTATAAAGCAGTACCTTACAAGGTCTGTCAGGGTCCAGTACAGGACATAGATCTCCTGTCCATTTGGGAACCAGGAAGTATCTGGAATGGAACCCTTTGTTTCTGTCTTGGGCAGGAATGGGTTTGATAGCCTGCTTTTGAATAAACAAGTGAACTTCTGTTAGCAGAAGGGTCAAGTGGCCCAAAGGATGATATCAAGAAAGAAGAGGATATACCGTATGTGTAGACAGTAACTCCAGACCATGCTCCTTTTCCACTATTTCCTGGACCCACTCATCCAACATGATCTCCCTCCAGTTTTGAAGATGAAGGGAGACCCTTCCTCCCACCTGCACCCCCCAGAAGCAACAGTGCAGGAGAAGGAGGAGGAGGTGCAGAATCAGACTGTACCAATGGAGGCAGGGATGCTGCCTTGACTGATACCTTTGGGTGGCTTTGCATGGGCACCAAGGGGAAGAGACTCAGAGGTGGACCTCCACCACAGACATGGGACTGCTGATGGGAGGTACAGCCACCATGGGTAGCAGGCTTACAGCCACTACCATCTCCCCTGGTGGGCTGAAGGTTCACAGACTTGAGGGACCTTAATGTCATCCTGAATGTTTGAAGCTCGCACACAGCATTTTTAACATCACCCCCAAACAGTCTGAGGCCTTTAAAAGGGGCATTCAGAACAGTTTGTTGTATATCAGTGGCAAACCTGGTCACACAAAACCAGGACTAGCTCCAGAGGCATATACCAGAGGCAGCAGCCCTGGCAGAAGCATCGGAATCATCATACGCAGAGCACAGCAGATGCTTCCCAGCATCTACTCCAGCTAAAGCAGCTTTAACCCAATCAGCCTTGGCAGGACTATCAGGCAGAGCCCAAATAGTAGACATAGCAGATTTCCACAGGCTATGTTGATATTTTATCATATAGGTCTGGTAGGTAGCAATTCTAAGGCCTATATAATTAAATATTAACATAGCCTGTGGAAATCTGCTGTTTTTTTTTTTATCTTTTTATTAAAAGTGTGGTAGGTTCACAGCACATACATAAAGTTTACAATTATTTGATACATTCAACAGCTCATGTGTTATCATTTGATACAGATCGTAGGGTCTATTGTGATCAACATATATCACACACCTTCTAGTACAGTACTAAGAGAGTTTGTTATTACTAATTACAGGTTCCTGCCCATTACTCAGGGATGATACCTAGCTCAACAGCTATCAACCAGGGATACCATATGTCCCAGAACTCTTTTATTTTTCCCACCGCTCCCAATTGCGCCCTTTCCAACACCATACACATTTTCATATTTTGTACCCATCTCACAACAGTAGGAAATGAGGGGGACATCCACACCTGTGTAATTGTCCTCCTGGCATTTATTAATGCGAGTGACCATAGCGGATTTGATTGCTTCCGATTTGGATGCAGAGGGTCTGCTCCTAATAGCAATTCTAAAGGAGATTTGGATGGGGCATATCCTAGGACTTGCGACATAATGGTATGTACCTAATACCAAAAAGGGGTGACCTTAGGACAACTGAGTGCTAGGTGCAGGAAGTCCACCTCACCAACCACACATTTAGGGCACATTGAAGAGCTAGTATTATCAAAAGCATTCAATTTCTTTGGCGTAATATATGCCCTGTGCATGAAGTATAGTTGGATTTGCCTGAGGTTGTTGCTACGTGAGCAATGTAAATAGTGGGCACTGGCTAATCTCCATATTTTTGGGGTTATATGAAGAGAGCGGTCTGCACTCCATTTTTCTAGGCTAGGGTGGCACAGCTGGGAGAGAGAGCCCACAAGCATATTATAGTAAATGGTCAAGGGTTTGCTGCCCAGTTGTGGTGAAAATAATTCTTCCTCTATTGGGTAAGGGTTGGCCCAACCATTCTTATCCGAGAGGGTGTCTCTACATCTGTGCCTGATTACCAAATATAGAAAGAAGTCTCCCACCGGGATGCTCCAAAGCTCAATTATCTGGGCGAAGCTTAGCACCCTTCCCCCTTCAAAAAGCTGGTTAATTCCTACTAATCCCTTTTTCCTCCAAGCCCATATTCATTGCACTACTGCAGCAGAGCAGCCACCGCCCCCTCGCATAAAGTTCAGAATACTGAGATTCGGAGAATTCCCTCCGTTAAAGCCAATCCTTCTGTGTGCATGAATCCAGGTAGCCAAGGTGGTGGCCGTAAAGGGATTATGTACTCATTCAATTTCCATTCATTTTAGACTCCGATTAACAAGTCATTCTTTAAGTTATCCTCCAGCATATCTTCCTCCGAACACAACCAAGGGCAATCAGCACTAGGTACCCCCGTGGGAATGAAGGCTAATTGAGCAGCTCAATAATAAGATTTGAAATGTGGCAAGCCCGCACCCCGTCTGCTGGTTTTCTTTGCAAGGTGGCTCTCGCTATTTTAGCCCACCCTTTTTGCCATAAAAATTTGTGCAAGATACCATCCAAGTGCTTGAAGTGTACCTGCGGTTCACCAATAGGGAGAGCCTGATAGAGATACAGCAATCTGGGTAATATTGTCATTTTAATAGCTCCTATTCTACCCAGCAAGGAGATGGGTAGTGCTGCCCACATTTCACAGTCCTCAGCAATAGCCATCGCCAAAGGTTTAAGGTTTAACTTGTAAAGCTCCCCCACTGAGGCTGAAATATTCACTCCCAGGTACTTTAAGCACCGAACCAGTTGGAGACCACCCAGCTGAGCTATTAATTGAGCCCGGTCTAGGACCCCCACAGGAAGAAGTTCACTTTTCGTCCAATTGACCTTGTGTCCTAAAATCATACCAAAGTGGTGCATAAGGCTGTGTACAGCTGGCAAATCATCTGCAGGATTTTGTAGGTATAAAAGCTGGTCATTAGCATACATGGCTATTTTATGCTGTCTGCCACCACCTTGAAAACCCCTAATCCCGGATGTGAACGCATGGCTGCCCCAGAGGTCCCAATGACTGCACATACAAAAGCGGGGACAGAGGGCAGCCCTGCCTAGTGCCCTGTCCCAAAAGGAAAGAGCTCCATAGGATATTTCCTACCTGCACCTGGGCTGAAGGGTTGCAGTACAATGCCCGCACCCAAGAATTAAAAATCCACCTTCCCCAAAGTGTAAAAAAGGTAGCCCCACTCCACGCGGTCAAAAGCTTTCTCAGCATCAAGTGTCACCACAGCAGCCCCATGAGTTCTTTTAAAGTGAGCCCATCTGTAAATAATATTAAGAGTGTGTCTTATATTGTGTTTGCCCATACATCCCTTAACAAACCCCGACTGGTCCGGATGAATGACTGAGGGTAGTACTTTGTCTAAGCGTGATGCAAGTGTCTTTGCTAAGATCTTATAATCTGCATTGAGAAGGGAGATGGGTCTGTATGACGGGCACAGTTTAGGGTCTTTGCCCGGTTTGGGCAGGACGGTAATGGTTGCGGACTGCGTTGAGAGGAGCAACACCCCCCCCCTGTAATCCCTATTCCAGGGCATCAAAAAGGGGCCCCACAATACTCTGTTCAGAGGCTTTGTAAAAATCTATGGGTATTCCATCTGGCCCGGGTGCCTTTCCACTTTTTAAGGATTTTAATGCTACACCTATCTCCTGCTCTGTTATAGGAGATTCTAAACTTCTAGCCTCCTAAACATCACCTATTTCTTTATTTCCTCTAATCAGGTTTCCTTGGCTATCTTGAATCTGACTTATGTTTTTTGCAGATTCCTTCCTCTTTAATTGCCAAGCAAGATATTTCCCTGCTCTATCCCCATCAAAATACCGCCCAGCATCTGTGAGCACTATAGACCACTCCAACTGTGCACTAGACAGGGTGTTAAATTTCCACTTCAATTTTTGTACCGTACTGTAAAGGGCAGCCTTGGGATGTAGCATATGTGCCCTCTTGCATGTGGCTATCTTTTCTCTCAGAAATTCTAGCTTCCTAGTAGTGGTACGTTTCGCTTGCACTTCATAAACTCTGCTGTTTTTAGTGATTCAGGAGTTGAAAAGTGTGTCTCCTGGAGAAGTACCAGTGCCCCCTTATGTCTACGGACCTCCGTAATTACTCTCTTCCTCTTCACAACAGACTATGTTTTTAATGCTTCCCAGCGTGTAGCATGCGAGGTGTCCCCCCTGTGGTTAAATATCAGAAATTCTTGTACGGTCTTTCCCATAAAAGTCAAATACTCTTATTTCCATAGGAGTAATGGATCAAGTTTCCAGGCCCAGTACTAAAATTGGGGTATACCCTGTTCTCCCCACCCCTGCCACCAAGGCCCCTGAAAGCAAGATCCTATCAATGCATGCATAAGATTTATACATATGTGAGTAAAAAATGTACTCGCGTCCCCTGGGGTTTAGATGTTGCCATGTGTCAATCAAAGCAAAGTCATTTTGTAGAGCTTCCAAAGCTTTCACATTCTGGGATTTGAGTATTGGGGTAGTATCGGGACGATCCAGTACCGTATCAGTAATGCAATTATAGTCCCGCCCCAGCAACCAGCGTCCCTCCCTACCAGTCATGTCCAGGGCAAACTGCTGGAAAAAACTTGGGTTCACTACATTTGGGGAATACACCAAGCCCACTAGGACAATGCCTTTTCCCGGGATCTCAGCCTTGGCTAATGCATAGCGATCTTGTGTATCAATTTGAGAGTCCAACATTTTTATAGGGGATCCCCTTGGGAGCCATATGAAGGCACCCCGGGCCTTAGTTGTAAATGTTGAGGAAATCCAAGTACCATCCATAAACTCTGCTGTTTTTAGTGATTCAGGAGTTGAAAAGTGTGTCTCCTGGAGAAGTACCAGTCCTCCCTTATGTCTACGGACCTCTGTAATTACTCTTTTCCTCTTCACAATAGACTTTAAGCCACTTATATTCCATGAAATACAATTGACATCATTTCCCCATCACTTAACATCGTATTATCATGCATGAACTTCCTAGTATGTACCAGGTGAACAACCACACAATTTTCCCCATATAAATCAACTGCTTCCGCCCACCCCCCTCCCCAACCACCTATTCCCCAACTGTATGCTCCCCTACCCAAAATTAGAAAACTTGCCCTTACAGATGACACTAGCCCGGTGCACACCTGTGACAGCAATTTAAGGTGTTTCCGGAGCGAGGCCATCCCCTCTCTCACAGGTGAAAGGGACTGTTTCCTCTGAACTCCAGCTTCCCAAATCTTCCCTCCCCATGCATTAAAGATGCACTGCTCCCCCCCACTCTGCAACTTATATGGAATTATAACCTCCCCCCCATACGGGCAAGAACCCGTCAGCAATCTCACCACAGACAAGAAACAGACTGAACCATGTCTGTCCATATGCTAGCCTTCTTGATGATAGCCAAAGGAAGGGGGTGGGGAAAATTAAAATTAGCATGAAAATATTCCAAGCAGCCGTGTAGGCTAACTTATGAGAGCTTGGACAGACACAGAAAAAACACTGGAACGTACATCAACTCTATATATAACCGTCTGAGAAAAATCATATGCCATCCTCAATGATTAATATTAATATATCCCCCACTAGGGCCATGGGTCTGTAAATTATTTTTGGTCATGATTTTCCTGAGGGTCCTCAGCTTAAAGAGATCTATTAGACTCGGAACCCGACCTGCTGCTACTCGTGTCTCCAGACACGGTCGGGTGTGGCGTATTAGAGCACGTACAGTGGGCCATACCATCCTCTTCACACACCCAGGCCTAGTTAGCCAGGACACAAGAAAACAGCCAAAATTCTACAACAGAGTCCAGTGGTTTCCAAGGTGTCCATATAAGGGCCAAATTATCCTGCCTATGTCTCAATTACATTGCAACAATCATGGCAAAAAGAGGAGATCAAGGATGAAGAATTGTAAATCCCCAAATTCAGATATAAGGTTCAACCCACAGGGACCCGTACCCCTAGGTATGGTCAGGCTTCAAGGCCTACATGCCTATTTCTCCAAGTGTACGAATGGGACCCTTGCGTAAAGCGGGTAAGCTTCCATGTTACCACTCTGTGCTCCCAAGTATCAGCCCCCATCATGGTGATCCAAAATCAGACCCATTGCACAATTTGAAAAGACTAAGTAAAAGTCAAAATAACCCTTAAGATATTGCAAACACACAAGGTGGACATAAGATCCCCAGGAGATTAATAACTTACTAGGCCAACCATGTCAAATTGACCAAGCATTAATTTAAACATATACTGTCAAAAGAAATAAGCACTTAGCTCAGTCGCCATTAGGCCTCTCTCGATTTCTCCTGGTCTCCTCCTCCTCCTCGAGCCATTTCTCTGCAGTCTTATGGCAGGTGAAAAGTTGGGACTCTGCCCTGGTCAATCCACACGTAAGTGCACAGGGTAAGTAAAGGAAAATTTCCAGCCCAACTTATACAGTTTGTTCTTAATCGGGTTGAACTTTTGCCTTTTCAGCTACAGATCCCGACTATAATCCTAGTGAATAAAAACTGTGGCATTGTCAACCTTCAGAGGACCCATTTCCCTGGCTTTCTGTAACACGACCTCTTTATCTTTAAATCTGAGATATTTAATTAAACAATGCCTCTGCCTTTCCCCAGGTTTCAGAGGTGGCCCAACGCGGTGAGCTCGCTCAATCTTGAACTCCAGAGACTCCTCAGGTAGCCCCAGATGTTTCATCAAGACCCAGTGTATTCCCTGATTCAGGTTTCAGCCTTCTGGGCCCTCAGGTAGGCCGATTATATGGACATTTGATCTACGTGATCAATTTTCTTGGTCATCCAGGCAGTCTCGGAGATCAGCAATAGTAGAAAGCAGCCCGCTTCTTTCTGCGTTATCTCCAGCATAGGAGTCTTCCATGTCACTGACTCGGCGATCTAACTCACATATTTGTGAAGTGTGAGCAGCTGTGGTTTCAGTTAAGGCTGTAACAACAGATTGTAGATGTGCAAACTGTGTATTCAGATTATGGAAGCCCACTTTCATTTCTTTTTGCATCAGTGCCAAGGTTTCCGGGATGCTCGCTAATGATTTTGTTAGCTCCATCATGCATTCTTCAGAACGATCGGCACACACACTTGAGTTCAGGGTTGAGGGCCCAAGATCACGAGGAGTGCTTTTCAGTCTGTTAGACGATGTCCTGGTGCCGAATTGCAATTTTGCCTGCTTATTTTTAGATTTATTGGTAGCCATCCAATTCTAGAGTTGAAAGCTCTCAAAAAGTAATATTTTAGATTACATTATATAGCCACTAATCGTATTTAAGAGTTACAACCCCAGGGAGCCGATTCAGCAAGCGTTCTCCATGCTTGCCTGCTAGCCACGCCCTCCGAAATCTGCTGTGTTGATATTTAATGATATAGGACTGGTCGTTAGCAATTCTAAGGCCTAAGGACACAAAGGCATACGTTTTTTGTCCATTCCTTTAAACCTCCTACAGTATATTCTTTATCAGAAGGCAGGGAGTTCATATGTCTAGGGGCCTCTAGACCAATCATCGGCAGCTGTGATAACCACAGGCTGCCGATGTGAAGCACAATAAGGCTTAGTACACTGAACAGGGTACTGCTCATCAGCATTTCTAGGCACTGCAGGCAAGGTAGTGTGCCTATGCCAAACAGTAAATGTGGCATCCTTTAAAGCAGGGTATTCTGAAGGAATGACAACATAGGAACTGCCAAAAACTCTATGAAAATTTGTTTTGTGAAGTCTTCCTCCTCAGCTTCAAATTCCATAACTTCTGGATTTGTCTGAGCATAGCCAGAAAAGAGGCATCTTCAGGAGGTGACCACAACTACAAACAAACCGGCACCACTTAGTCAAAAGGTAGAAAAAGACTATTACTTAGACAAGTAGAATTAGAACAATCTCATTTGTGCATACGTCCTTTAGAGTGTAATGTTATTGAAAGAAGCAGAAAGTGACGACATTCCTATCATGTGACAGGAATTGTTTGTCACTTTCTGCTTCTCCCAGCAGCATTTTGCACATTACTACAGAAGACGTATGCACAAATGGGATTTTTCTAATTCTTCTGATTCCACTTTTCATTTAAGTAATAAAGTCTTTTTCTACCTTCTGACTGAGTGGTGGCATTTCTTTTGTAGCTGTAGTTCACTTGTTGTGAACAGGGAACACTCTGGAACTGAGCTGCTTTTGCCGTTTGTAGCTTATCTTCAGGAGACCTGGGAGTGCACACCACAGAGTCTTCCTGTAGGAGGAGAAGGTACAACTAGATGGTAAATTCACCTCATAGGTATCATGCTCCCTTTCTTGATCCTCTAAATTCTCCTCCATATTAATGATATAGGACTGGTCGTTAGCAATTCTAAGGCCTAAGGACGCAGAGGCATACATTTTTTGTCCATTCCTTTAAACCTCCTATAGTATATTCTACAGTATATTGGTCTAGAGCCCCTCCTCACCGTTCTCTGGAATGATGCCTGGAGTAAAAGTTGGAGCCAGGGACAGATACGATGAAGGAATTACCAACATGCTTTTTGAGACCATCGATGATGACAGTATTTATTTATTTATTTATTGAAATGTTTCACCAGGAAGGCACACCAAGTAACAAGTTGCTCGTCTCACAGTGCGACCTGGGGGGATGGGGTACAATGAGGATGGAACAGTAGTACATTCAAGTTGCATAAGTCAACAGTTACATACAGTTGCATAAGACAGACGTGACATACAATGTACATATAGTAAGTAAATATTAAATGCTAGGGGAAGAGGAACAAGGGAACATCACAGATATGAACTGAATACAAAAAATAAGCATTGGTAGAAGGAGTAGAGCTGACTTGGAAATACAACAGAGAATTACAACAATTGAAACAATTCAGAGAAGTGTAAAAGTTAGTTACAAGTGCTGGAGGAACAGATGGTTCTAAAAGTGCAAGGAAAAGGGGAAATTGGGCAAAGTAAGTAATCAAGTGCAAATGTGAAAAGGTAAGGTGGAGGAAGGTGGAGGGGAGGAAAAAGCCGCACCCAATGGACCCCTTCAGGATGATGAGAACCCTGCAAGGGGGCAGGGAAGACTAGTAGAGGTGAGGGAAAAGAAGGCAGTAGGAACTAAGAGAGGGTAAAGAGAGAGGAGGGAAGTGTAGTTACATCTATGAGAGGCTAGGACTGAACCCATGGATCTGTTCAGGATGTTGAGAACCCTGCAAGGGGGCAGAGAAGGCTAGAAGAGATGGGAGAAGGGGAAAGAGATAGTTGTAGGATCTAAGAAGGGTGGAGCGGAGAGGAAGGAAGTGTAAGTAACATCTAGGAGAGGCAAGGAATAAATGCAGATTGGGGGAGAGTTTGAGGAAGATGGTTTAAGGAGGGTCACAGCAGGAGCAGCTAGGAGAAAGGTAGTTGTAGAGGGCAGTGCTGATGGAGTAGAAGGAGGAGGAGTGCTGAATCTGAGGAGGGAGGGAGGGAGTTCCATATTGTTGACAGTGCCAGCGAGGAGGCCCAGTTGACAGGACAGTACTATTGTCAGCAGAAGCGAAGGTAACAGTCAACAAAATAGTTCAGAGAGTGACACCAGCACCACTTGGGAGTCGACAGCACCTTGTAAAGAGCCCGGCACTATGGATGTCAAAGAGGTAGAACCTGATGACGTAGGCTGCATACAGTCCATAGTAGGTATGGTAAGCCAAAGTCAGACCCAAAACTTGGTGTCTCATCAATGGTCGGGGGACTGTAGTCATTGCTGCCATAACAGATGATAGCAAGGATTTACCCTCCTTTCAACAGAGGTCTCAATCTCAGTGGCAAACCATAAGCTTTATTATTATGCTTGTGACGATGGTTAGAAGAGCATGTTGATTTTTTTTTGTCTTTGTATTTGGCCCTCGATGACTGTATTGAGAACAGTGTTGCTGAATGTTGGGGAGTGTCCTTCCCAGAGGTGGTTGAACAAGAGGGAGAAGTCTGCTTGCAGCCCACAGTCTTGGCAGCAGCTTCCATGGCCTTGATGATGATGAAGGTTCCAAGAGCCTTCTTTCAGTGTCTCTTTGTAGCCTGGTTGAATCCCTAGAAGATCCTGCAGGCCCTAACATTGTGGGACAGTCTTAAACTGCAAACACAAACCTTGTGAGCATTATCCTTGTAGATCTTGTAACTTCGGGTACATAACCTTCATAAAGGTTCTTTGAGTGTGGCATAAAAGGACAACATTGACAAATTAGTGAAGTAAAGTTGGAAAATAAAGTCAAAGAAAATGACAGGGTTTGCTGGCCCGCCGGCGCAGTGGTAGCACTACTGCTTGTGGTACTGGCAACCCAAGTTCGGGAATGGGCTTGGGTTGTTGGAGGATCAGCTGGGGGGAGAAGACTTCAGCACCCATACGACCGCTTGTCTCCTTGGGGGGGACGGGGGGAACCTTGGCTCAGTGCATGACCGGCCTCTAGTGAAAGTTGGAGGTTCGGCATGTCCAATCACTCAGAACTGGGGTGGAGCATGACAGACGCCAGCATAAGCCATGGCGTCATGAGCACATCATGCTCATGGGGGGGCATTCATGTTAAAAGCTTGGTCCAGCATGACACCGGCAAGAAAGCTGGATGTATGGCTTTCTCCCACTGGCACCCTGATCCACAGAGGAAGTACACCGATGAAATTGAAAGGTACGGCACAGGGGATGGGGCTGAGCCAGGGGCCCCTCTCCCACTTCATCCCTACCTAAGGCGAGAACCATGGCCCGCGGGGGGTCATCCCAGGGGTCGGTGCTGGAGGGTTAGTCAGGTGACAGTGCCGGCATTAAGGAGGTAAAAACAGAAATTGCAAAAAAAGAAAATGACAGGTTTGTTTCTGTGCAGGTCCAACAAGTTGTCGATGGTAGGAGACAAAACTGAGGAGTAATGGGGACCCTGGCTAGCAAAAGTTTCCATATTACCCTGATGCCAATGGCTTACAGCTTCAAAGGTGTGGCCAAATTGAGGAGATATCTTTGATGAAGATAGAATAGTTACTCACCGCAACAGTAGATATTTGAAAGAATCTCCTCCACTGGGCCACACCTTTGGAACTATAAGCTGTTGACATTAGAACCACTCAGAAACATTTGCTAGCTGAGGGTCACCTATGATGATGATGATGTGCAGTGTAGTCACCTATATAATCATGGGTGGCCCCATTGCTCTTTATCCCCCCCCAAGAGATAAGCTCAGAGGGCCTCATACCTTATGGAACCAGGAGACCAGATCAGTACCAGGCACACAAGGAGAGGCATGGGACTGGGAAATAACAAACACAGGGCACCTAAGGACACCTCCACACAAAGCAGTAGACAAAACCTGCCTGCTGATATCTCAATAACAGGGAAGGAGTGTGAGTGCGCTGTGGCCCAATGGAGAAGATTCTCTTGAAGATCTACTGTTACAGTGAGTAGTTGTTCTAGCTCCTCAATTGGGCCACACCTTTGGAATGATTCCCAAGCAGTATACAGTGTAACCAGGTAGGATGGCAAAATCAGATATGTAATCAGGACAGAAAATCTTGCAACACTGCAAAACCAAAGCCAGTATATCCACAAGAGATAGTGTTGAGATAGTAAGGCATAAGGAAGGCACCCACAGTACTCTGTGTGGCAGCAGTGCAACTGTCAGTTGCAAAAATGGCCATATTATGTAGTAGTGAAGTCGCGTACCATACCATACCAGGAATTTCCTTACCTTATGTCCTATAATGAAATCAATACCAGTAGCCAATCATTTGGACAGGCAATGTGTAGATATAAGGTTACCCTGTTTCTCAGGGGCAAGCTAAACAAAGGGCTAAGAGGACTTTCTGTAGCCCATATTGTGATCAAAAAGAGAATCTCAGGGGTCTATGCACATCAAGTGTATGGAGCAATGCCAACCTCATGGCAGTATGCTCTGGGTGATATAAAGGAAGGTGTATGAACTGAGGCAAGGGCCACCTCAGGTAGAAGACAAGGTCAGTCTGCAAAGACACCTTGTCCATATAAACAACCCAATAAGCAGGTTCAAGCATCAAAGTCTGGAGCTCTAAAATCACATGGGCACAGGTCATGGTGACCCAAGAATGGAGGTCTTCATGAAAGGAACTACATCTCAGCAGGTGAATCAGGCTGAAATGTCAGTCAAGGACTATACATATATATAATACATGGTTAGGCCCTCATCCACATAGAAAAAAGACATTATACATTTTCCAATATATGATCATAGCCAATCAGGCTATTATGACATCAGCTAGCTAATTACACTGTATTAATGTGTTACTAACACCTTATTAACACATTACTACCCCTCACACTACAAACCACCTGAATAACACATATAACAAGCCCCTTAATAACACAAGTAACAAGCCCCTTGACTCATATAACAAGCCCATTAATAACACATGTAACAGCCACCCTACACTCCCCTACACTATGGTAAAACATAGGACACAGCAAAAAGTGTCCTACCTAATGCATTATATAAAATAAAAGATGACAAATTCTGGCATACTCGTGAAATAACACCATCTTGAGATCGAACAAACTCATAAAGGCCACTTGCCCTTCAAGCCCGTGGTTTTATGGCTTGCTCTTTTTTTTTTTTTTTATCATGACTTTCTTTATCTCCTCCTTCACTGCAGAGCGGGCTGACGGGTCATCTGGCCGCTGGCACCCTCATCTCTAGACCTGGTCTGGCCAGTGACATGCTCTTCTCCTCCATGCAGGCCGACACGCAGAGTCCCCCCTCATGGGGACCTGGATCCTGATACCTGGGGGTGCACCTCTCATGTCCAGGGGCGTGGCACATGGCCATCAGCCACCACAACCGCCCCGCAATTTTCTGCCTGCATTTTCTTCCCCTTGGAGCTGGACTTGCAATGGCATCAGAGCACTATGTGCTGATGCCTGCTGCGCTCCAACCCTCAGCTGTTCGCCACTACCTGCAGTGCCTCTGGCTTCTGCCAGTTGCCACTGCAGTGCGATGTAGACCCCTTACCCACCCCAGAGGGAGGACAGCTGTCGAGAGGACACTTAATCCTCCCTCTCCCCTGCCAACCCATGATGACTCAAGTCCTCTCCCAAACCAGGGTTGGTGGCATGCCGCGAGGTGTGGCGTCCAGCGCCTCAACACTCAGCGCCACTGGGCCAGACTATTTTATGGCTTGTTCAACCCCTTGATGATATTCTTTGTATAGCACACTTTTCCATCATTTAGTCCCTCTCTCTTTGTTTTCTTATACATATGACATTGTAAGTTCCAATGCAGAATTGATGTACAAGTAGTGAACATCTGTGCAAACATACCCTGTAGAAGCATACTGGTTACCTATAGATAAGACATCATGCACCCGTTAATAGAGGTATGGAAAGCCAAAAAGACAAGCAAAAGCACGTTAATAGAGAACTAATGTATCCTGAAGGTTGATAGGGATGGAAGGCATGTCAGTATAGTAGTGACATGATAGGAAGAAAATGCATTTCTGTGTGTTTAGGAGCCATGCAAACAGATGCAAGGACAGCAGGTCTGGATGGACAAGGGACCTGCGGGCTTGTGACAGCAGATTTCTACAAAGGGGAAGCCTATATGTTCTTAACAGTGTTTAAATACTGAACTGTGCAATCATGATAGTCAGCTAGCTCAATCCCATTTTTTCAATAACTAGTCAGCAATACAGTCACTGGGTTATGTCTAGTTGATTTTTGCACTGTTCTGTTGCTGCAGTGCTCTTATTTATCAGAGTTAGTAACCAATACTACTAAGAATCCTAAAGTATACTGAATGTTAAGGATCTGTAACTTAGACAGTAAAAGTCATTGAACAAATACAATCCTAAGAGGCTCTTACACTGTACTGTTGCTATAGTGCTCTGACATATCAGTGCTAGTAACCGATACTTCTAAGAATCCTAAAAGTTTACTGAATGTTAAGGGTTGGAAACGCAGACAATAAAAGTCATTGAACATATATAATCCTACGAGGCTCAAGACAGTTGACTGTCCTGGTCCCCTCCAGTACCCAGCCTGTTCTCTTCAACTCACCCTAAATCCTTAATACAAGGCAAAGCTCTTGCTGCCTAATAACGCCACATAAGGTTAAAATGCCGGTCAGAGGGTCTCCGAAGACTAGTATCTCAGGCCAGCTCAGGCCAAACAAGGGTCTCCTCCCTGCTGCCCTGTACATCGCCACAATACTCTGGGTTGACTGGCTAGCTGGTAAACAAGGCCCCGTCGCACAGCCTCCTAACGGACCAGCACCATACCAGACCTGGCACCAGACCTGGCACTCTCATAGCCCACCCCCTACCTACAACTTAGCCCTCCTACTTGCTGCCAAGCTTAGCAGGAGTGGGATCTGCTACAGAGCTATCTTCCTTATGACCCACAAACCTAAAAAAACTAGGTGCCCACCCCTAAACTATATGCTCTGCCTCCTGCAAACAGCCTTGCTATTGTGGGCAGGGGACATTCAACCTAACCCTGGCCCAGGTGTTGATAATACCTATATCTCCACCTCTCAAGACCTGACCTGGACTGCATCCAGGGGCCTGAGGTTAGCACACATGAATATTTGTAGTCTTAGGTCAAAAACTCATGAAGTACAAGCGTGGCTAGCCCTCTATAACCCTGGTGTGCTTGCGGTCTCCGAGACCTGGTTAAAACCATCGATCCTAGACCACGAATTTGCAGCCCCAGGATATGTCTGTTTCCGGAAGGATAGAATCCACAAAAGAGGGGGTGCAGTTCTCATCTACGTGAAGGCTACCCTGATCTCTGCTCGTATTAACCTGCAAGTAACACTTCCCCCTGAAATCGAGGCTATTTTTGTACATATCACCCTCGGCGGTGTCAAACACTTTAACGTGGGGTGTGTATACAGTCCACCAAAGGATGCTCTCCTATCCCTCGATACACTCACAAAAAACCTAACAGTTGAGTTTGCATCTGAACTCATCATCCTTGGAGACTTCGACCTGAACTGGGCTAAAGAGGCCAGGCCCTCAATAATAGGTATGCTACAAGAGGCAAACCTTTCCCAGATAATCACCTTACCCACAAGGTTGAACTACAAAATGGGTAGCCACTCAACCATTGACTGGGTACTGGTGTCCAACCCAAAAACGCTCAATCGCTGGCACCATGGCGGATGCCTCAGTGACTACTCACCCACTTTCTCATGCGCTTGGAAAAACAGGGCGTAAAGGTCCTGCCTAGAATACTTCACTTCAGGGACTACTCAAAGTTTACCCTGGAGCACTACAACACTCTCCTGGGCAACTTGGATTGAGTTCATCAGTAGTCTCCCTACCTTGGAAGGGGCGGTTGACTACTTTAACAGGTCTATCATGTGGGCCGCTGATCTCCTGTCCCAAATAAATCCCACTGGTAAATGGCCACTGCTACAAGTGGATTACACCCCTTAAAGGCCCTGATGACCAGCCGACAAAGCCTGAAAAGTTCAAGGACACGGTTCCAAGCAGACCGGTCATCTATAGAACCCTCCAAATCAATGTAAACAGGCCACCAAATTAGGCAAAAAGGAGTATATCAACTACCTCCAGAAAGCAAACCTTGGCAACTGAAGGACGTTCTGGTCCCACATCCATGAACTGATTAAGGGGAAAAAAAAGACAGCCACGGGCCCTATCACAGCTAATGGACAGGCACTACATGATGAGGCACTAATTGCCGAGTCCCTCAACACATACTTCACAAACGCTGATAAACATCAGGCAGGATCATTGGTACCCAACAACACAGTCTCGGCCCGCTGGATCCCTGTACTGACTACCCACCCTTCACCTGAGACTGGCAAAACAAAGAGGTCCTGGCCATCCTGAGAACCCTGAAACAAGAGGCTCAGGAGGCCCGGATGGACTCAAGGCTAGATTGCTAAAAGATGGGGCCATGGCACTCGCGCGGCCACTCACCTGGCTGATCAATAGGTCCTTACTTGAAGGATCTGTCCCAGAGCTGTGGAAGCAGGCGTGTGGTACTTAATTATAAGGGAGGGCCTGTAGAACCAATTGAAAACTACAGGCCTATCTCTCCTGCTAAAATTCTGGCAAAATACAGGAGAAACTCTGCCTATGCCCGACTTAGGGAATACTCTGGAGGCACACATGCTGTTGTTCCATCACAACATGGCTTTAGAGCCAAACACGGGACAGACACTGCCCTGACCAAATTCTCTCTGATGTACTCAGAGACCTAGACTCTGGATCCAATACAGGGGCGTTTATAGACTCCTTCATGCCTTCTCACCGGTGGATCACAGACTACTCTCCAAAAACTCCTCCACATAGGCCTCGATGCCCACACCCTCAAATGGGTGGAAAGCTACCTCTCTGATCACACACAGAGGGTTAGGTGGCAGGATAAACTCTCCAAACCACAGTCCCTAATGGATGGAGTACCCCAAGGGTCCATATTGGGCTCTTATGTTCTTGTTGTTCGTAAATGAACTGCACAAACACTGTGAAGCAGCAACATAATCCAATATGCGGATGATGCTGTTATCTACAAAACCTCGACAACCTGGATGACCTCTGCATTTCTCCAAGAGGATATTCATGCCATGGAGAGGTGGCTCATCAAGAACAAAATGGTCCTTAATACCAACAAAACCAAAGCCATGCTGTTCGGACCAAGAGCCCTTGGACAAGATAGATCACAACTACTCCAACTTTCATCCCTGAGGGCAACAAGCTGAAAGTAGTCCCCTCAACAAAGTACTGGCTCACCACTCCACCAAGGTCTCACGTTCAAACAACATGTGAAACAAGTCACTAAAGTAATCCATACAAAACTCGGATTACTGTATCGGCTCAAGGAACAGTTAACCCCAGAAGCCAGGACTGCTATTGCAGCCAGTGTCCTACTTCCAACACTAATATATGCTGCCCCAGTCATTCAGGGTATTACTAAGCTGGAATACAGTAAATTACACTCTATACAACAAGGTGGCCCACTTTGCCACCTTATCTCACTCTAGGAGTCACCACTGTGAGGCGCTAGCTAAGCTTAACTGGCCATCCTTCAAAGCCCACCTCAGTTACCCTGTACTCTGCCTGACGAAGAAGATAATTAGCCCCACTTCCCCTGAATCTTGGGGGACTCTCACAGTAAAAAGAAACCAGCTCAGCCTTAGGTCCTCGGGGCCTAATGCTACTTGAGGTCCCTAGGTTAGGACTAAGGCAGGACAGAAATCTTTCATGCATGCTGCCCCTGCCTTGTGGAACAACCTTCCTCTGGAGGTAAGAGAAACCCAATCGGTGCCGTGCTTTTGCTCAAGACTCAAGACCTATCTTATGACAACAAGCGTATGCCAGTGCCACCGCACCTGACATTACTACAACGACCACAACTTGCCTGCTTACCAAACTAAAATCTCTAACCCTCCCTAACAAGATAGCACTAACTTTTTCCTCCCCCTCTTTGAACCTTCCGGATGCTCTAGAACCACTATACCTAATGAATCCCCAGTTCTGTCTCGCTAATATGTAGGACAAAGGAGAATGTAATGAAATAACAACAACTTACCAACTAGATATATGAAACCACTATCATAACTGCTATGTGTACACAGCCGAATACTGTATACCCATGATAACCTGTATATGCTTATGTTCAACTGTTTAATTATTCATGTACTGTTATTCCCAGGTCGCCCCTGAAAAAGGGACCTTCGGGGCCCAGTGGGCCTACCCGGTCATCAAAATTCAATAAATAAATAAATAAAACTGGAGGTTCCACTGCTACCTGCAGTAGGAGGGGAACCAGACCTGGCAAGGCCAGAAGGGGACCACCAGTATAAGAGTGGCATACTCTGCCTTCAGTTTGAGCATAACTTTTTGAACAAGAGGAATCAAAAGAAATATGTTTAGGAGCCTCCCAGTCCAACAGATGGACAATGCATCTCGCAAAAAGACCAGGCCCTTCAGTGAGCAAGCAGAAGAGCAAAAGGGCTGTAGATTGGGCACGGTCTGATGTAATAGTGTAGATAGGGAGAAATGGGAAGACTGGATTGACCAAGTGGTCCTTTTCTGCTGTCAAATTCTATGTTTCTAAGTGTGGCAATTTTGTGTTGTGTGGGGAAGTAAACAGGTCCACTTCTGGGCAACCCAAGTTTCTGAAGTGGTCATACACTACATTGGTTAGCAGTTCCCACTCATTTTCCCATGACAGGGACCCAACTAGTATGTCTGTGAAGCCATGTGGAATACCAGGCAGAAGCACGGACAATAGCTGAAGACTGTGAGACATCGCCCAGTCCCACACTTTCATTGCTTCTCTGCAAAGGGGGATAAGAGTGGGTTCCCCCTTGACTGTTGATGTAGCACACTACACTGACATTATCTGTTTTTACCAACAGCAGACCTGGTCAAAGGTTTGGAGACCAAGTAGAACAGCTCTCATTTCTAGAATATTTAATGTGCAGGACCGAACCCGGTTCGGTCCATGACCCCTGGGTCTGGACATGACCCAGCTATGCACCCCATCCTGCTCCAGAGGCAGCCACTGCTAGAACCTGTACCAGGGTTGAGGAGAAGAAGGGGACATCCTATAATAGGTGCACATGGTCCATCCACCTTCTCAGGGCATGGTGAATAGGATATCTGATGTGAATCCTATGTTCTAGGTCGTCCGTCAGTTGATCTCACTGTACTCGTAGTGTCCAGTGAGGGATTCACATATGTAGTTGGGCAAACAGAGCCATCACAATAGCAGTGGGCATGAGTCCCAAGAGACAGGGCATTATCCAGGTTGATATGGATGAACTCTCATGTACTAGTTGGGCTTGGTGAAAGGGATGGAACCTGGATGCTCTCAGGGCCCTTAAAATTTGGCCCTAGTAGAGAAGGAGGGTATGTTGGAGGAGTCTCCCTCTGTGCACTAGAAATAAAGAGAGTTTGAGGGCTCAAAGAAGACTCAAGACTCTTATGTATGTAAATCAAATAATTTTATTGAATATAATATTTTTGTGAGTCACCTAATAGCACTAGCCAACGTTCATCAGAGCCCACGGTGGTCATAGGTTTACCTCACCAAACAGGTGGTTTCAAATACTTCGGTAATGGACTCCTGTATTTAGAAAAGAGCTTACTCAGCCACACCTGCTTTCATAAATTATTGCTGCTTGGAAATATCATCCACTGTAATGCTGTATGCTTGCGAACGGCCTGCTCACTACTCCGCCCTAGGTAGCAATAACAAAACATTGGTCAGTGCTATTTAATTTACATACTAAAGGAGTCTTGAGATTTCCTCAGTACCTCAAATCCACTAGTTGGGCTTAGGCAACCAAGTCCTCCACTGTCAGGAGGTAGGGAAGCGCTACCCACTGTTGTGTCTAGTACTGCACCAATGAATTGAAGGTGCTGACAGGGAAGCAATACTGATTTGGGTATATTGACCGTAATACCCAAATCCTGAAACAAACAGAATGTTTTGGACAGTGTGTATTGAACTGTTTCCCTGGACTGGGTTTTCAGTAACCAGTAGTCCAAATAAGGGCAGACATAAAAACCTTCTCTACAGAGGGCTGCAACTACAGCCCTAAAGCATTTAGTAAATATTCATTGTGTCAAGGATAGGTCAAAGGGCCAAACCTGGAACTGGTGATGTTTATCCTCCAGCATAAAGTAAAGACATTGTCTATGGCATTTTCTGATCTTGACATGAAGGAAAGCAACTTTCATGTCCACAGTGCAGAACCAATTCCCTTTTGTAGCATGGGGATGACAGCCTGAAGGGAAATCATGTAAAACGTTTTGTTGTCAATGAAGTTGTTCAGGTCCCATAGGTCCAGTACAGAGAGTAAGTCACCTGTCCACTTAAGAATAAGGAAATACTGTGAACAGTATCAATTGTTCTCTTCCTCTAGAGGATGTTTTTTTTTCCTTGTATACTTTATTTAAGTCAGCAGTACAGAGATGCTACAGAGAGCAATAGGAAATAAAAAGGTGTTGTCTCTGAGGCACAATCGGATAGTGCATTGGATTCTTAATCGAAAGGTTGGTGGTTCAAGTCCACCTAAGAATAGTTTTGCATGGGATAGACATAAAGGAATTCTGGAGGTCAGGGTTAAGGGGCAACAGACTTCTAGGAAAATATAAAATAAACTTACAAGCTCAAATGGGCAGACTGGGTGGGCTGTGGCCCTTATCTGCCGACACTGTCTACGTATCTATGTATATACAAAGCATCTTTGAAAATACATCAGTTTAAAAATGTACATCCTGTATACAGTATAATATAATATAATATAATATAATATAATATAATATAATATAATATAATATAATATAATATAATATAATATTATATAATATAATATAATATGAAACATTTTAGCATGGGCCTAGGTTCTGTATTGTGAAATCATTAAATTTCATGTCTGGACACAATTCTATTTAGGGGATCAGCATAACCATCCTTCCTGAAGTGAGCTTTTAGAAATTCAGGAACCAACTTTGACCTAAAGCATCCTCCACTGGGAACCACAGATCTCTGAACTTCCCCAACTGCCTTCTGACAGTGTATTGTATCTGTTCATATTTCAAACAATCTAAGAGGGAACTGAACCTTTCAGATACAGTAGGAGAGGCCTCAAGTCTCCAGTGAGTAGCCAACACCTTTAAGCCAATAATATTTCCCACCATCCAGAGGTCCCAATGAGGGATTTTCTGTCCCACATTCCCACAAGGGGGAGAGGTCCAATAGGACTTAAGCAGGGTCTAGCCTGAGGGGGAGCCCCACCAATCTGGATAGTATCACATAAATTCCCTTCCAAAAGTTCTGTACCCTGTGGCATTGCCACACCATGTGATAAAATGTCCCATTATGTACCTGACATTTAGGGCAAAGCGGGGATTCACCAGGGTCTATTTTGTGAGCCAGCCAAGGGGTATGATACATCCTATGAAGAACATCGAACTGGATAGCCCTAACTCTATTATTAACTGAACATCTGGTACTGTTGTTCAAAATTCCAATCCAGTCCCCACCAGTCAAACCATCAGTGCATAAGTCAGTTTCCCATTTATCTTTTGTCACCTTCATATGATCAGGCAGAGCTCCTATCAGGAACCTATATGTTCTTCTCAGGGGTTTAAAGGTCAGATCCCCACATTGTCCCCAGAACATCTCCTCCAAGGGGGAGCGGGACACCTCCCGCCCCAACCCTTCCCTCGTGAAGAACTTTGTAAATAGCCCTCTGCAGCTTGTCATATAACAGAAAATGGGAGTGACTAAGTTTGTGGTCTGCTACAAGATTTATGAATCAGCGGAGTTTCCCTTCTCTTAAAACATGTTGTATGAGGGATAACCCCTTTGCAGCCCAACTTTTTAACATGAGTCTATCCCACAAGGTCAACCCTCCTTCCTGTTTCAGTACCCTACTTATAGAGCAGTCAGGAGACAAACCACCCCCCACCCTAAACATCTCGTGAGCCAGCTTACAGGACAAAACTGTAGCCCTAGTACAGGGGTTGGGTGGAGCATCCAGGGAGTCCACTCTCCCACAACAGGCCAGTTTTTCATGGTACATGGAGTGACCCAGTAGATCTCTCCATCTCTATCCATACTGGCTGCCCCTTGGGGTTTTTTAACATGTGCTGAATGTGAGCGACCTGTGCAGCCACCGAGTAATGTCATACACTGGGGAGCCCCAGACCTCCCTTCTTCTGAGGGAGCCACATGAAGGCTTTTTTAATCCTGGGTCTCTTATTGATCCAGAGCAGCTGAGTAATGGACCCCTCTATACCGTTTATATATTTAAGTGGAATTTTCAGGGGAACAGTTTGGAAAAAGTAAAGAAATTGAGGCAGCACAGACATTTTAACAAGTTTCACTCTCCCTAAGAGGGTCAATGGTATGGCCCTCCAAGTGGTGCAATCGTCCTTAATTTTAGAAATCATTCCTTTCAAATTGATGTTCACCAGGGTAGAAAGCTTAGTTGGGATCTGAATTCCCAAATATTTTAGTTTTTTAGTCGGTTGAACCAGGGTAGGGCAATAGTAATAGGCAGCCCCTCTCCACCAAGAGGCATCCACTCCTACTTGCCCCAGTTAATCTTATGCCCTGAAAGAGGGCCGTATCGTGAAAATAACTGGGTCAGCACCACCACTGATTCCTGAGGAGAGCTAAGAAAAAGGAGCACATTGTCCGCAAAGAGCAATATCACGTTTTGTCCCCTGCCACTGAAACCCCTTAATATGAGCATTGGATCTAATACTCCGCGCCAAGGCCTCAATTGTGAGTACATAAATTAACGGGGATTGAGGACATCCCCGCCTAGTTCCTCTTGTTAAAGCAAAGGGTGTGGAGAGAACTTCATTGGTGAGGATTTGGGCTCATGGCAACCGATATAAGGCCTCCAGCCATTTCATCATGCGGGGACCCAGACCAAATTTCCTCAGGATGGCTTAGTAAAGGGCCACTCAACACGGTTGAAGGCCTTCTCTGCATCCAAGGCCAGAAGACCCCCCCCACTCCCCCCTAGGCCATTTATGCATAATGTTCAACACACGTCTGATATTATGTTTTACCTGTCTGCCTTTCACAAAACCCCCTTGATCTGGATGAATAAGTTTGGGGAGAAGGTGTTCCAACCTGGTCGCCAAAACGTTTGCTAAGATCTTGCAATCTGAATTGAGTAATGAAATTGGACGGTATGAGGAACATTTCAAAGGCTCTTTTCCTGGCTTTGGTTGGACTGTGGTAATGGCAAGGCACTGTGAGGAGGGCAGTGTTCCTCCATCCAAAGACTCTGCAACCACATCCAACATCAAATGACCCAACTCCTCTCAAAGCAATTTAAAAATTTCAGCAGCTATCCTATCAGAGCCCAGGGCCTTCCCTCTTTTGGCCTTCCAAACAGCTTCCCTCAGTTCCTCCATAGTTATAGGAGAGTCAAGTCTCTCCATCTCCACCTCTTCAACCCTGGATAGTTAAACCTCTTTTAAAAATTCCTCTGGATTAGTCCCCCATGGAAACTCAGTTGTGTACAGGTGGGAGTAATAAGATCTAAAGGCATTGTTTATTTTTTGCTGGTCATATGTCACTCCCCCGGCCCCATTTCCAGTCCCATAATGGTCCTCTCCGCCCTGTGCCTTTTAACCATACTTGCTAACCACTTCCCTGCTTTATCCTATTCAAAATAAGTATAAGACTTAATGATAATAAGGACTATTTCTATTTTCTGATTGGAGATCTGGTTCAATTTATCTTTCATAGGATCATAGGTGAATACGAGATCGAGGGACTAACCCATTTTGATCATGCCATCCTTACCTTGGGTGGAAATAGTATTTAGATTTGCCCATATATGAATTTAATTTTTGTTTAAATTGGAGTAAGTTTGCACTTTGCACTACCTCTTGTGGAAGAGAATTCCAAATTGGAACTACCCTCTGAGTGAAAAAAATGTTTCTCTTAGAAGTCTTGTTTATATTTGCCCTTAACTTCATATTATGCAAACTGAAGAGTGCCAATCCATACATATGGATTCAAAAAGAACATTATCTCCAATAGCTTTATAAATTAGACATAGGTCTCCTCTCACAGAGTGATATTCAAGTGAGAAAAGATTTAATTTCTTTAATCTATCTTTATACGAAAGTGAGCTCATATTAGTAATATGTTTAGTAAATCTCCTTTGTACTTTTTCTAGGGACTGTTTGTCCTGTACTAGAGTTGGAGCACAAAAGGAGGAACAATAATCAAAATGTGATCTCACTATGCTACTATATAAAGGGATTAATACCTCAGGCTCCCGGCTCTTAACATTTTTTAAAATACAATTAATTAAACAATTGTATTTGTTAACTGTTTTTGTTGTGTGTTACGAGAATTTCAAGTTATTTGTGATAAATACACCTAGGTCTTTTTCAGAGCTTACCTTACTCAATATAGTGCTATTTATAACATACTTAAAACTGATATTGTTCTTTCCAAAATGTATCACTTTGCATTTAGACAGATTAAAGTTTAATTTACACTTATTCGCCCAATTGGATATACAATTCAGGTTTGCCTGTAGTTTTTGAGCTGAGATTATGTCATTTACAATGCCACCCAATTTGGCATCATCTGCATATTTATTTAGTCGTATTCCATCTGTGGTGGTCATACTGGAGATTAGGACATTAAACAAAACAGGGCCCAAAACTGAGCCCTGGGGCACTCCACTAGTGATCTCAGTCCAGGATAACCTATACCCCCTTAAAGTAATCTGCTGGTATCTGTCAGTTAACCATGAAGAAATCCAGACAATAATATTTTTATTCAATTTCATTTTGACTAAGCATTCAATTAAGATTTTATGTGACATAGAGTCGAAGGCTTTTTCATAATCCAAGAAAATGACATCCGCAGGAAGACCTAGATCCAGTGCTTCACTTATGGGTTCGAAAAAATTAATTAATTTAGTATGGCAAGATCTTCCTGGCTGAAAACCATATTGTGAAATGTCTGACTGTCCTTGTTTCAATATGTGAGTACTATTTTTTAGGGAGAGAAGCTTTTCCATTATTTTACGTATGCAGGATGTTAGACTTATAGGTCTATAATGTTTCACATCCTGCTTTACTGCCCCCTCATGTATAGGGATTAATAAGGCATCTTTCCATTCTTTTAGGACCACACCCTTAGCAATAGATTAATTAAATAATAACGTTAAAGCTCCAGCTAGTTCATATGAGACTCTTTTTAGAAAAATAAATGGAATATTGTCAGGGCCAACTGAAGGAGAAGATTTAAATGAGTTTATGGCTGAGTAAGTTTCAGCATCAGTAAAGGTAAAGATAACTATAGGATCTATAGAGTCACAATCTATATTACATGATAATTTTTTTAAATGCTGGCAAAATACTGATCTAATTCGTTTACCATTAATTGTTCATCGGAAATTAAGTTTCCATTTATCAATAAAGGGCTGACCTTGCTAGCTGTAGTTTTTAAGGAGCCAATATAGTTGAAAAACTCTTTTTTACTATCTTTTTAAACAGTTACTAGGTTATATTCCATATCTTTCTTGGCGTTTCTAATAGCTGATTTAGTTTTCTTAGCTTTTTGTTGAAACCTGTTCCAGTTGTCCTCTGACCTATGTTTTCTATATTTAGTAAAGGCTTTTTTTTTGCCCTAACAAGTCTTTTAATTGCTGTAGTATACCAAAGTGGCAGCCTCCTATTATTTTTATATTTTATCCTTTCAGGTACCCAATTTAGGATGCAATAATCATTTTTTTATTTTATTTTGGCCCATGTCTCTTCTACAGAAAGTTTGTGTATCTCTTGTTGCCAGTCCCAATTTGATAAAAAGGCTTTTATTGCCTCATAATTGGCTCTCTGAAAATTCCTCAGTTTAGCTACTCCTTTGAGATCTTGTTTATAATAATTTATTGACCATTTTATCATACAATGATCACTATCTACTAGTGGCACCAATATAACTGGCGTTTCTGATATTTCCCCAATATTTGTTAGGATCAAATCCAGGATATTATTCTGTCTTGTTGGTTCGTGAACCAATTGATCAAGACCTAAGTATATTATAGTTTCCAGAAATTTTTATTCCTGGTAATTAGTCCCCTTTAATGTGTCCCAATTAATTCCTGAAAAATTAAAGTCTCCCATCAATAGTATATTCTCCAATTGATTAATATTTTGTAGATAGTCCAAGAAAGAATCATTTTTATTAGAGTCCAGAGATGGAGGAGGATAACAAAGCCCTACTGTCATAGGGCTTGAATCATAATTACATTTAACCCATATAATCTCAATACCAAGGGGTGATGGAGTGTCTATACATACCTCCATACAATCTACACTGATTTTAGTATAAACAGCTACACCTCCACCTCTTGAGGTGGTTCGATTTTTTTTAAATAGTGTATAACTTTGTATTTTTGTCCCCACTGTTCATCTGTGAACCAAGTTTCTGTTACCCCACAGACATCAATAGCTGGTTTAGTTTTCTTAGCTTTTTGTTGAAACCTGTTCCAGTTGTTCTCTGATCTATGTTTTCTATATTTATTAAAGGCCTTTTTTTGCCATAACAAGTCTTTTAATTACTGTAGTATACCAAAGCGGCAGCCTCCTATTATTTTTTTATATTTTATCCTTTCAGGTACCCAATTTAGGATGCAATGATCAATTTTTCTTTTATTTTGGCCGATGTCTCTTCTACAGAAAGTTTGTGTAGCTCAGACTAGGATCTGCAGCTTATCTGTTAGGTAGGAAAATGGGCAGACTAGGTGGGCCACGCGGTCCTTATCTGTCGTCAAATTCTATGTTTCTATGTTTCTATTTTGGGAGTGTAAAATAATTTGAAGTTCATTTATTTTGTTTAATAGACTTCTGGCTTTTAATAATAACATTTTGAGTTTTGTGCCTTGTGTAGTGGAATTCTGTTCTTGTTGAGTAATAGTAATATTTGGTTCCATAATCATATTACAAATATTTATACATGGTTCTAAAGGTACTTTATAGTTAAGAGTAACCCCCCATTACCCATTTAAAGAGGTGACAATCTTTGCATTAATACTGTTGCCCAATAATGTAGAGCCCTTTTTATTTAAATGTAAACCATCTCTTGCATAGAGATTCCATTTATAATTATGTTGTTCCCAGTGTGTCAGGCACTTTACGTTTTGCTTTAAGCATCAACTACGCAACCAATAATTCACATGTTTTATTTTATCCACTGTGTACTTTAAGCTCTGCCAGTTTGGACATACTGTGTGAGGTCATTATCTCCCCTTCCAGCCTCTGAATCTGTTTCTCAAGGGAATGTTCCCTTTTGAGGCTAAAATTTTTCTTGTATGAGGAATAAGAAATGGTTTCTCCTCATATAAACGCTTTAAGCTAGTCCCAAATTATTCTAATGTCAGTATCCCCTTGTCTATTTATGAAACTGCTGGTCCACCAGAAGGGTGGGGTCCATGCGCCATTGCTGAGCCATCCTGGGCTCCTCCTTCCTCTCTATCACCACCTGAAGCAGGGCATGGTCTAAAATAACTGTAGGGCCATATGGTGCCTCTTTAATATTGCCCACCCTGGATTTTGTAAGGAATAGATAATCCAATCTGGTATATATTTTATGTGCATGTGGATAGAACGAAAATTCTCTGGTGGAAGGGTGGTGAAATCTCCAGGCTTCCTGAAGGGCCCTGCCTTCCACTAGATGATGAAGTGTTTTTACACTTCGGGGGACTGAGCCCTGTCTCACCCCAGAATGGTCTAACTGTGGATCTCAGTAAGTATTCATATCTCTCCCCATTATAATATCATCAGGGAGTGGAACCAACGTGGTTTCTAAATGGGTAAAAAACTCCAGAGAGTCTGTATTTGGCCCATAAACTGAAACTAACATTGTGGGTTTACCCCCAATATCAACCACCATTGTGAAATACCATCCTTGAGGATCCATCATGGAGGAGAGGCCCTATGTGGAAATCCCGGTCAGATCCTTATGGCCACTCCACAGGCTTTGGAGGTAAAGGGAGATGCCACCATCGTGCCCCCCCCCCCCCACCGGAGTTACTCAGCATTTCCAATTCCTCCCTAGTGGAGTGGAGTTCCTACAGAAACATAATATTACCTTTCTTTTTTTTTATTGGGTTCACACCCACTTTCTTTTGACCATGGTTCATAGCCCATTAACGTTCCATGTTACCAAAGTTATCTTATCCATTTTCTCCAATGAAACAAATGTTTTGCTCCATGTCTAATGAGAGATAACTGCAAGAACCAAAAGCAACTCTGACCACCGAAAACATTCTTTTTTTTAAACAGCTCCTGCTTAGACTCCCTTTCCCATTTCCATTGAGCAGATATAAACTCAAACAAATTATTAACTTTGTTCAAACTCCCCAACTCCAAATTACCCCCACATTAAACTAATGAACAGCAACAATTCCCCAAGAACAACCATTTGTTCCCACCTCCCCCTTTCTAAACAAAACACAGAGAACTTCCCTCTTCTTCTTGTGGATAGAGCATCCAACCCTTGCAATAACTGCATAATAAAAAATAAAATAACAATAGTAAATGTTCCCCTCGAAATCTCATGTAGTTATGTCGAGGAGGGCTGGCAATAGGGGGTTACCTCACCACTCCAGCTGCCTATGGGCTATGAAGAGAGCTCATTTAACCCCCGCCACCTTGAGAGCTCCTGGGGGGAACCTGCCTCCTACTAAGACACACATGGGAGCAGTTCCCCCACCTATAATGGATGGTACAGCTTTAACTCAAGTGCTCTTCCTCCTAAAATGAAAACTTCAGAATTCCCAAAGTTTAATTCCCTGTTAAGGGTCCAAAAAAAAAAAAGAAAAAGCCCTCGGCTCAACTCTCCCTCCATGTAGGGCTAGTAAACAAGTTCAAAAGTGATTATACCACATGTGTAATCACTGAAACTTCGACCTCTCAACATAACCAGCTGTAGTGTAGTACATTCCCGCTAACTAATATCTGGCCTAATTAGGACGCCAGGATAGACTGCACCCTCATATTAACTGTAGGGTCAGTGAGCCCCCAAACTCAAGGAAACTCTTATTAAACATCATTACAGTCACGGTTCAGAAAGTCAGACTGTTGCAGCGACACTTGCCTGGTGCTGCAACCTCACCATTGCAATACTTGCAGACCCCATGAGGAGATAGGTGAGATAGGGGAGAAGGGAACCTCCAAATCTAGCCCTTATAGGCCCCTACCAGAGTTAGAGATCAGGCAATACGCACCCTCCCCCCGTCCCCCTACAAGTATATTATAGTACTTTCAGGCCAAGCCCTAATTTTCTGGCTTTAGCGAGATTGGACGCTTGGGTATTTCATCTATCCTCCTGATCGCTTAGCCATTGCTCCAACTCCCCCAAGCACCTCTCATGGGTTTCCACTTGCTCTGACATAGTGTTTATGGCCTGTTGAAGGTGCTGGATTTGGGCAGTGACATTACTGAAGCCAGCCTCCATCCTAGCGCCCAAATCATATATATTTTTTTTCAACTTTCTTTCACTGCAGACGTGGGCCCCCGTGAGGAGAATCCATGAAGGTCGGCTAGGTTGGACCCGGCTGTGGGCATGGGGGTTGGTGCCATCACCTACTCCTAGAACCAGGTTTTTCTATTGTTCTGTCCCTTCCCCACATGTGTGGGCACACCCCTGATGCTTCTGGTGCATGGCAACCCTGCCTGCATCGGCCATGCTAGTACATGCTTGCCTGACTTGCTGCAATACCCCTGGTCTCCACCAGGAGTCTCTGGCTAGCTGGGCCATCCCATCCCCTTGATCCAGGGAGGAAAGCACCACTCGGGTGTTCAGTCCTCAACACTTCCCCTGCCGGCACCCCCGCGTCCAAGTCCATTCCCGAACCTGGGTCGCCGGTGCGGTGCGAAGTCTGGCGTCCACTGCCTCAACCCTCAGTGCCACCGGGCCGGCTGCCCAAATCATATTTAAGATCTTTAATCAGCTATTCTAGGTGTTGATACCCCTCTGCCATCGTCTCACAAGGGGTCAACTCAAAATTTTGGCTACAGGTTGTGGCTTCCGTTGCTCACTGCCTCCGTTCAGGCTGATCTTGAAGAGAGGAACTAGGTGAGTGGTCGGGCTAAGAGGGGCCTCTCATGGATGTTTTCTGCTGTGGGGATTTAAATGACAGCTTTACTTGTTTTTTTCTCCAATTTTAGTGAGGACAGCATCAGCTTGGTTTATTATACTAAATTCGGCTTGCAAATAAAACGAAAGAAAGAAATTAAGAGGGGATTGCAAGGAATGGTAGCGGAGCTCCTGATTCAAGCTGCCATCTTGCTCCAGTGTTAGGCCACACCCCCAGAGGATGGGTTTGATAGCCTTCTTTTCGTGAAGTGATTGTACTTCTTCCTCAATCAAGGACAGTCCAGAGAAAAAGGAAATGGGGCATGTACTGGAGGGGTGGACAGCAACTCCAGACTATGTTCCTTCTTTACTATATCCAAGACACATTCATCAGCAGTAGTCTCTCTCTGTATTTTGACAGATGTAGGGAGATCCTTCCCCCATTTGTACTCCTAGGGGTAATAGTGTAGTGGGAGGAAGGGGATTTGGGGATTGAGGAATCTCAAATTAGACTACTTCTTCAGTTATGGAATTACAGATGATGTCCCAGTTAGCTAAATCAGTGATCGGTAGATCATTCCCCAGAGGACTATTGTCCTGAAAAGTAGTTATAGCAGAATGCTGTAGACCATTGAGATAATTCACCTTATATGTCAGGGATGTCTGAAGGTCAAGGTCCAAGGGTGTAGAGGCAGAAATCTTAGTGCTCACAACATCTAGCCACACTGATCCATCATTATGAGGTCAAATACCTAGGACTAATGTCTCCAAAGAGATCAGGATCAGCTGGGTTTAGTACAGAAGTAGTATACTCATAAGCACTGTAAGGCTCAACAGAAGAAGCATGATACTGTGTCTCAGTCTTTCCAGAGACTGTAAGTGTGAGGATTCAGCCTAGTATTAAAGGCCATCTTCCTGCCATGTATGGTAATACCAGAGGCACCACAATATGAGGCACAGGATTAACCTCCAGAAAAGCATTGGAGCCCTCTCTTCACCCTCAAGACTCATAACCTCTTGTAACTATCTAGGAGTCTGAGAAGGAGACCTAGGGTCATGGATACCAGTGTCATATGCCCTATAAGAGGAGAGAGTAGGGCCTAAAGGTAGATCTATGTGATAGAGATGTCCTTCCTCTTGTGAATCTTCTAATTCTCCCTCAATGTGTAGGAGATTAGGATTATAATATGCCTTGTTGTCATCTCAAATGATGACAGTCGTAAGTGATGAAGCCACTGACTGGAGCCATGGCTGCGACTGAGGAGTGGTAGGCATGCTTTGAAGTCCCATCACCAGTGACTGCTCTGACAGGAAAGGCCCTGTTGATTGGACCGTAGACACCATTGTCATTACACACAGTGAGATGAGAGAAAAGGTGAAGTAAAACATCTGAAAGCAATGCCAGCACAGCCTGTGAGTCAATAATGCCTATTCAAGGGTTTGTGATTACCAATGGTGACAGTACAGAGCCTGACAATGGTGGCAGCATACCGTCAATAGCAGGTACAGCAGTGCCCGAGCCAAGCCCCGACCTTGGTATCCCAAGGATGGTTGGGAGGGGGCATAAGTGGATGCCACTGGAGCAGTCAACAAGAGGACTTACCCTCCTTCAATGAAGACATAGAATGTCGTTCCACCAGTGAAGCATGTATCTCCTGATGCTTATGAGGACGGTTAGAGGAGGAAAGTATTGAGAATGCAGAATCCATGTTCTTTAGTGTAGTGTTTCCTGACAATCCTTCCTACTGTGTTGGTGACACCATAGCTGATTGTCGGGGATTATGCTTCCTAGCAACACCCAGACATGAGTAAAATGTCATCCTGGGGACCCGCAGCTTTGGCTGGAGATGCCATGGGCGATTAAAGGTTTTTCTAAAATCTTTGTGTGTTGTCTCCTTGTGGTCTGTGTAGCTGGTAAATCTTGCAGGCCTTTCACTATGGGAGACTGTTTCCAAATAGCAAAACACACACAGCAAGAATGTTGTGATAAAACCAAAAATAAGTCCAGCTCGCCAGCACAGCAGCAAGGCGTCCGTCTGCGGTGCTGACATCCCAGGTTCAGGAATGGACCTAGGAGTTGGAGGGCTAGCCAGGGGGAGAGGGATTGAGTGTCCTATGGACTGCTTTCCCACTCCGGGGGGAAGACTGTCTGGCTCAATGATGACCCCTGGCAGAGGCTGGGGGTCCTACGTGTCCAGCACCATATGTTTCAGGGGAGTGGGGCGGATGCTGACATCATTGCACATCCCCACCCCCAGGGAGACAAACTACTGAAAAAATCTCAGCTGCAAATGATGGTCCCACTCTGCCGCTGTTTCCCACTCAGACCGTTGTCCACTGGGGGGGTTCCTCTCCTGTATTACCCTGGGGGTAAGCCAGAGCCACACCCACATTCCCGAGTAGGGTCTCGTTCCCAGTGGCTCCATCTGGGGAAGCCTGAGATAGGGGAGTAGAGTCGGCCTTGGCCCTGCAAAAAAAAAAAAAGAAAATAAATGGGAAGCCAATTGTGTAAGGTGCAACATCAACAAAGATTTAAAAAAAAATAAGTATAAAAGTTAACAAATCATAGACTCAACAGTGCTGTTAGTCTGCAGGTCCAGTGAGTGGTCGATGGTGAAAGAAAGAACTGAGAAGCAACTGGGCCCTCCCAGCTAGCAAAGGTTTCCAAGTGGTCCTGATGCTGACAACTTCCGGTTCCAAAGGTATGGTCCAATAGATGAGATATCCACGATGAAAATCTTGTGGTGATAAGAAAGAGGAGCGGTTGGACCACAGTGGGCTCAGGGAGGGTGAGGGAGGTGGAACAGAGGCACATTCCTCCAGTTGTACCTCTCCACAATTTCTATGCCGTTCTGGAAATATGTGATTCTTCTATGGAGGCACCCACATTGGAGACCAAGGAGGATGCTGGGAACCTCCACAAAGGAGACCCACAGGAGGGTGACATGGGACCCCACAGGGGAAGGAAACAACTCCTGGTGGGGGACTCCATTGTTAGGAAGGTAGAACGGGGGGAGGAAGGGGAGAGGGAGGTAAGGTGCCTGCCTGGCACCATGGCTTGGAAGGACAGGGAGCGAATCCTCAGGATCACAGGAGCAGCTGCACAGGGGAGGGAGCTGGATGTCATTGTCCACCTAGGGACAAATGACCTGGCTAAGAAAGGGATCAGAGCAGTGCAAGAAGTGCAAGAAGCATTTGTGGAGATGGGGAGGGGCCTTAAACAAATAGCACACATGGTAACCTTCTCGGAGGTGCTGCCTGTCTATGGCACGGATGAGGCTGGGGTGCTCCACACCATGGGATTCAATCAGTAGTTGAAAAACTGGTGCAGAGCTCAGGGATTTGGCTTCATTGGGGACTGGGGGTCCACCTGGATGGATGCAGGCCTATACTGGCGTGATGGTCTGCATCTGTCCAGGAGGGGAACCAAGATCCTAGGTGATAGGTTTAAATACTTCATTGGCAAGCATTTAAACTAGCCAAGGGGGTAGGCACTGGAAAGGAGCAGGGAAATCCTAACCCCCCCAAAAAATCAGGGTACTAAGTGAGGTAGACACCAACATAGAGATGTCAATAGGGAGAAGTGCAGGGTTAAATGGAGAAAGTGACAAACGCAATAAGGACAGGGATGGGGCATAAAGGGGTAAGACCATAAAGAAATGGAGGGTAATGAGTACCAATGCCCGTAGTCTGGGCAACAAGCTCCCTGAGCTGGTGGCCTTGATGGAAGAGGGATGCCTGGATATCGTAGCAGTCACAGAAACATGGTACACAGAGAACCATGACTGGAATGTTAACATACCAGGGCACAACCTACAGGAGAGACAGGAGGGCAGAAGGGGAAGTAGCTCTCTATGTAAGGGAAGGGATAAAAGCAACTGAACAAAGAGTAAACAGGGAAGAGAGGAGGCACTGTGGGTCACCTTAGAGACTGGAAATGGCACCACAATCTGCACAGGGATGATACACACCCCCATGTCAGGGGGAGGGAATGGACAAGGATATGATAGAAGGCATACTTAGGATGGCAGAGAAAGGGGAGATACTGTTGATGGTGGACCTTAATATGCCAGATGTTAACTGGAGCACCTTTGCTGCAGTCACATCCAAAAGCAGAGCCATTCTTGATGCCCTTCAGGTGGCATACCTCAGACAGCTAGTGTTGGAACCTACTCATGAGGGAGCAATCTTAGACCTCATACTCTCAAATGGGGACAGTGAGAGGATCTCAGATCTAGAAGTGGGTAGCCATTTGGGAACAAGTGACCACCAAACAGTGTGGTTCACATTAAACTCAGCTACAGAGTGAAGCCATACAAAAGTGAGGGTTCTAGACTTGAGGGGCTGACTTTGACAAGATGGGAGAGTGCCTTAGAAAGCACTAGCAAACAGGCTAGAAGGAGAGGTGGAGCAACAATGGGGAAATATCAAACTGCCATTACAGAGGCAACAAGCCTTTGTGTGAAGCAACAAACAAATCAAAACAAAAGAAAAGTCACTATGGTTCTCTAAAAGAAGTGCGTGAAGGGTTAGAGAAAAGATAATTTAGGAAGTATAAGGAACACAGAAGGAGCAGGACAGAGAACTGTACCAGTTAAGGCAGAAGGAAGCAGGGAGGGTAGTCAGAATAGCAAAGGCACAAACTGAGAAAAGATAGCCAACTCAGTTAAGAAGGGGATAAAACCTTTATAGGTATATCAGGAGCGTAGAAAGACAAAGGGAGGGATAGTGAGGCTGAATAGAATGGATGGTGGTGGGCAGAGAGAACAGTGAAAAGTAGGGATACTGAATGAATACTTCTGTTCAGTATTCACAAAAGAGGAAGTGGAGAGGTGCCTAATCCAATTAACAGAAGCACTCTGAGAGAGGGAGGGTCGATCCCAGTCCTTTCACAGAAGAAAGGATTCTGAAAGAACTCCTAAAACTGAAGGTGGACAAAGCAATGGGGCCAGATGGAATTCACCCCAGAATTCTAAAAGAATTAAGCAGAGAACTAGTGACACCACTGACTACCACTACTCTTTATAACAAATCATGGGAGGATGGTGTGGTACCTGAGGACTGGAAGAAGGGTGATGTGATTCCCCTTCACAAAAGTGGGACCAAGACAGAGGCAGGAAACTACAGACCTGTCAAGTTTGACCTCTGTGGTAGGGAAAGTGATGGAATCACTTCTGAAGGAAAGAATTGTTGAGTACCTAGAGGCCAGTGGGGCACAGGACTCAAGGCAGCATGGGTTCACAGCGGGAAGGTCATGTCAGACGAATCTAATTGATTTCTTTGACTGGATGACCAATATAGTAGACCAGGGAGGGGCTGCAGACATGGCCTACCTAGACTTTAGCAAGGCATTTGACACAGTCCCACACAAAAGATCAGTAGTCAAATTAACCAGCCTGGGAGTGGGTCCCAGGGTGGTAGCCTGAGTAAAACACTGGCTGAACAACAGGACACAGAAGGTAATTGTAAATGGAGTCCACTCTGACGAATGAGGGGTTACTAGTGGGGTACCGCAGGGTTCAGTACTGGGTCCAGTCCTTTTTAATGTCTTTATAAGTGACATTGCAGAGGGACTAGAAGGAAAAGTATGCCTCTTTGCAGATGACACAAAGATCTGCAACAGGGCTGATACACAAGGAGGCATGGAAAGGATGAGAAGGGACTTGGCAAGGTTGGAGGAATGGTCAAAAGTATGGCAGCTTGGATTCAATGCAAGAAGTGAAGTAATGCACCTGGGAAACAAAACCCAGGGAAGATTACACAATGGGGGTAGTAACAACAACAAAAATGGAAAGGGACCTGGGGGTAATCATATCACATGACCTTAAGGTTGGCAAGCAATGTGAGAAGGCGGTAGGGAGAGCTGGGGGGATACTGGGATGTATAGGGAGATGCATCACCAGCAGAAAACAGGAAGTTGTTATCCCCCCATACAGACAGTTGGTGAGACCCCATCTGGAGTACTGCGTCCAGTTCTGGAGACCCCATCTCCGCAAGGACATAGACAGGATGGAGGCAGTTTAGAGGAGGGCAACTAAAATGGTGCAGGGTCTGCAAGAGAAGCCATACGAGGAGAGGCTAAAGGCACATAATATGTATACCCTTGAGGAAAGGAGGGAGGGGGGAACATGATAGAAACGTTTAAGTGCCTCAGTGGAATCAACAAAGTCCAAGAGGGTAGCATCTTTTAGAAAAAGAGATGTACAAGAACAAGGGGACATAATTTGAAGATAGAGGGGGGACGGCTCAGGGGCAATGTGAGGAAGTATTTTTTCACAGAGAGGGTGGTGGACGCATGGAACAGCCTTCCTGAGAAGGTTGTGGGGTCTAAAACTGTGGGAGAATTCAAGAATGCATGGGACAGACATAAGACAATTTTTGTGGGGGGTAGGAAGAAATAGGCTGTTGGTTAAATAGGATCTGAAGCTTATCCTCTAGGTAGGGAAATGGGCAGACTAGGTGGGCCAAGCAGTCCTTATCTGCTGTCAAAGTCTATGTTTCTACAGTGGAGAATACCAGACCTACGCTATTAACGTAGAGTTCAAGTTATGCTACTCTCTAAAAACTACCTTTCGGTTATTTTTGTACTAGTTTATTTGAGTTGGGGGACTTTGCCCCCACACCCTCCTTAGAAAAAACAAGGGGTGTGTGGGGGTAAAGCTCCCCAATTCAAGCACAAGCCCACGCTGTATTCACAAACGTTTTACACTAGGCAAGTAGCAGTGGTCCGGTATTCGCCACTATCACTGATCTTGCTTTGACTATTTCTAAGTATGTGTCTTAAAGAAAGCAACTCAGCATAGCAGCAGTAATTGACCTCTCAGAGTTCCCTGTGGCAAGCAGGAATCCAGAGGCTCTGGTGTCAGCCTATAATACAATCATCTCCACAGTGCTGGATTCCATTGCTCCAGTCTGTGTTCGTCCTCTCTCCCTTCGCCCTCGGGACCCTTGGTTCGATGGAACCCTAAGGGAGTTGAGGTGACTAGGATGAAAGTTGGAGTAGTGCTGGAGGACATCTACCTGGAGGCTGATCATCTTAGATTGGTAGAACATTGTCAAGTCATCAATCAATGATCTCCCGTAAGGAGGCAGAATTCCTGTCCGGGGAGATTGCTGCTGCTCAGAACTGACTGGCCCAGCTCTTTAGAACTGTGGACGGGCTGTGCAACCCAGCCTGTTTGCAGTCTCGAAGAACCTTTTTCGCAATTGGAGTGCGATGAGCTTGCTCGGTTCTTTGCGAATAAGGTGGCGGATATCAGGACGGAGATCCTCTTAACTCACTCTATGGGGATTGCTATTGATCAGTGCTTCGTCACTGTCCCCCTTGTTTCCTGGAGTACCTTTGACCACCCGGAGTTCGTGGATGTCATGCGGATTGTCCAGGGTATGCACCCTATGTGCTGTAGTTTCAACCCGGGCCCAGCTTCCCAGATTATGGGTTGTTGTGATATTATCGGTCCAGTCCTGGCACAGACAGTCTGGTGCTCCCTTGATTCGGGTGAGTTTGCCAGCTCCCCTGAAGGAGGCAGTGGTGACACCCCTTCTGAAGAAGGTTTCTTTGGACCCAGACTCTCTGCCCAACTACAGACCAATCTCAAACCTTCCCTTTATAGGGAAGGTAATTGAGAAAGTAGTGGCGGTACATCTGGAGAACCACTTGACCATCCATAACATCTATAAACCTCTCCAATCTGGTTTTCAAAAGAGGCATAGTACCGAGACTGCACTGGTTTGGGTGCTCAATGATCTCCTGATGGCTAGAGATCAGAGAAGCCGCCCCATCCTGGTGCTCCTTGAGCTCTGTTTAGCTTTTGACACCATGGACTATGGGGTGCTGCTTGAGCACCTGAGGTCCATCTGTGGCCTGACTAGTACAGTCCTCAGGTGGTTTAAATCTTTCCTCACTGGCAGAACTCAGAGAGTGGTGTCTGGGATTTATTCCTCTGACCCTCTCTCTCTGTCATGTGGGGTCCCTCAGGGCTTGGTGCTATCTCCCATGTTGTTTGTGGTGTACATGCTGCCCCTCGGAGACATTGTAAGATGGTATGGGCCGAAGTTTCACTGCTATGCCGATGATACCCAGCTCTACCTGTCTTTTGCACCTGACCAGGATAGTGCTGTCTCGATATTTAATAACTGCCTCACTGAAATCCAGGATTGGATGAATTCCAGCTGGTTGGAGTTGAACGCAAGAAAGACTGAGGTGATGGTTGTGAATCCAGGTCACGGATAGAGGGGTTGGGGGCCGGTTATCCCTCTGGACTTTTTCTGGGGGCTCCAGCTTCTTACCTCCGAACAGGTGAGGGACCTGGGGGTGGTGCTTTGATGACGGGCGACACTGCGATTTCAGGTGTCGGCAGTCATCAAGTCATCCTTTTACCATCTTAGGAACATCACTAGGATCAAGCACCTTGTTCTGTCTGGTGACCTTCTCACACTGATTCACACCTTTGTGACCTCGCGTCCTGATTATTGCAACTCACTTTACTTTGGGCTAGCGGGTGTTGATATCTTCTGCCTGCAGCTAGTGCAGAATGCTGCAGCACAGTTGCTGATGGGGACTTCCCAGTCCTCTCATATTACACCAGTGCTGTGCGAACTGCGCTGGCTGCTGATTCAGTGGTGGACCACCTTCAAAGTCGAATTACTGACATATAAAGCCCTACACGGACTTGGCCCTGACTACCTGAAAGAGTTTTTGGTGCCTTACTGCCCCTAGCGACAGCTCCGTTCAGCTGACAAGGGGTTGCTAGAAAGTCTGAGGGTATCTTTAAAATCTTCAGGGGCCTGTGCATTTATGTATGTGGCCTCAGCCCTCTGGAATTCTCTACCCCATCAGCTCCGGGAGTGTGCGACCACGGGGGGCTTTAAACAGGCGCTCAAAACTTTTTTGTGGCATCAGGCTTATCTTAATTAATTCATTGATAAGGATCTCTTCAGACTGTTTTTTATTGTTCTGTACTGTTGATTTTATTACTGATTTTACCAATTTTAATGTACAGCACCTTGATATTTTGAAAGGCACTTAATTTAAATAAAGATTATTATTAACTCACAGCTATGCAATATGTATAGTAGGTTTAACATTTGTAACAATTCCACTGCTTTGTGAAGGGCCTACACTATCATGTGCCAAGTAAGGTATACGTTAACTGAATGTAAACCTCCACAGGTATGCGCCACCAAAGTTTTCTAATTACAGATCTAGAATGCGTACCCTATATATGAAACACCAGACCTGAGCAGCATGACTCCGGACATGTACCTTGCCAATCAGTCACAAGAGTAGGGTAGGAGTTGAGGATTATGGTTGTTATAACCAATGTTTAATATGCTGACCCTGTATGAAGTACCATACTACTGAAGCATGGTCCTGTACCTGTAAGCTGTCCTTTGGTCATGATGGTAGAGGATGGTGGGAGTCAGACATAAGAACCCAATCACTTAATTTCAGCGATATGAGAGCACTCCAGCTGTATTAGTGTACCCGTCTAGCACAGTGTATTTATTTACATACCATTGCCCTGTTCATATAATTGATCTTACATAAGCTATGCATAGCTTGTATAGTGGGTCATTTCGGTGGACAGTGAGTCCATCCCCTCCTTGACATTTATTTTTTTATTTTATTTTTTTTATTTTAGTCTTTGGGAACCAGGTAAGGCAAACTAGACACAAGTTTCTGTTTTCAGGGGCGACCTGGGAGCACTGGGTGATTAAGTGACTTGCTCAGAATCACACAGTATGTAAGTGGAGGTTGTGAGAATCAAACTCAGGTCTGGTCTGCTGGATGTACCAAGCTCATTCACACCTCGTTCCTCAAACCTCTAGGCTATACTGCCAGCCCAAATGCCTGCCCTCCATCAGCCCAGTAAACAAGAGACCAGACATGTGCCATATGACAGTACGGAGTGTGCTGCTACCAAGTCTGCTCTGGCTCCATAGGATGTTAAACATATAGAACACAAGATAAAAAGTTGAAATAAAGAGTCAAATAACAACCCAGAATAACAGGGCAGGTAGCAAATGTAAACTATTTTTTGTGTTTTCAGATCATATTGTCACATCACTTGGTGTTAAACGCTCCCCAACCCTTCCTCTACAAAAGTGAGGATGGCTCTACACATTAGGCCATCCAGCTCCACACATTTAGAAGTTTTTTAAAATTGAAAACAATTTTTTGAAATCTATAGTTTTATGATTTAGTAGCATGTTATTTGTTCTGGTATTTGAAAATATTTTGCTGCTTAAGATGTGTTTAATTATTTGGTTATTATTATCCATATGTGATCATATTTTAAAGTATATATTTTTAAATAATTTTATCAGTGATTGATATCGCCTCTGAGGCCAGGAGATCAGAGGGCTGTTGGTTCAGTTCCCACATCTGGCACTTGGGTTAATATCCCAGTACTGACACTGTAGTGCAGCATGTGGGGGGAGCTGCACTTCTGAGGTGTCATCTTTCGGATGAGACGTTAAACCGAGGTCCCATCTGCCTGGATTGGTGGTAGTTCAGGTGGATGTTAAAGATCCCAGGACATTTATTTATTTATTTATTTATTTATTTAAGAGATTTACCAGATAAGCATACTGAGCGGGGTCCGCTCGTTTCCAGATGCGACCTGGGGGTTACATAGGTACAAATGTGTAGCAGACAAACACTGCAGTAGTTTAACAGTGGTTTCAGTAAGACAGCACAATACAGTGGTATACAAGAGCATGAGAGTGGATACATACAGAGAGGGACACAACAGGACTGGAGAGAACTGAGTTGAAACAAATGTGCCAGTTCACGAGAGTATGAACCACAGGTCAAAATCATAGTTTGTAGTGATGGGTTAGTCTTGTGTTAGCGGGTGAGACAGTAAAACAGTAGATAGGCATCATGGGAGGAGTACTAGGCTTGTTACTTAGAAATGTGATTTAGGACCTGTTTAGATGCCCCTATTGGCAAGTCTCGGCTGTAGGTTGCAGTTGCATGCAACTGAAAAGTGGGGCATTTAGGAAGCAGGTTTGAGAAGCCTAGGGAGGAGGAGGAGAGAGCCTAATGTCTGCATTAGAATCATTCCAGAGTTTGGGCAGCCAATGTTTAAGCCGATTGGCCCTTTGAAGGCATGAAAGGATTTGGAACTGTTTTGAGTCCGAGCCTCTGAGGGAGTATGCGGGGGATGCGTTGTCAGTTAGCAGTTGAGATGGGGGGAGGTGCTAGTCCAGTACTTTGCTGTAATATTAGCACAATGTAGTTGTATGAGACTCAGAGAAAGGGAGACAAGGGTGCTGTACAGGTCGCGGTGGTGGGTGGAGGGTGGGCAGTCTAGGATGAAACGGCAGAAAGAGTGAAAGAGGGGATTCAAGCTGGCCAGGGTGGATGGGGGGGCTGTGCTGTAGACCACATCACCGTAGTCGAAAATGGGGAGGATCATTTTGAGCACTAATTCTCACTTGACTGAGGTTGGAAGGTTCCCTTTATTGCGGTAAAGTGCACCTAATTTAGGGTGTCATTTTTTTTTGTAGCGAGTCAATGTGGGCGTGGAAGTCTAGGTGTTGATAGAGCCATACCCCAGATACCGAAAAGGAGGTGTAGGATTCAGGATGGATCCATCCTGAGTGTGGTAAATGGGGGGCTTCTATACAGGAGAGTCTCGACTTCGTGGTCAAGGTTGGAGGTGGTTTCCTCTTTGTATCTCAACACAAGTTGTTGGACCTGAACCAAGTTTGAACGGCATCAAAATCCCTTTGGAGAGATGAGTTTGTGTCCCCGATGGAGGGGCTGGGGCGTAAGTACAGTATCATCTGCGTACATTTGTATGCTGAGCTGGAGCAGACCAGAGGTAGATCATTTAGAAATATGGAGAATAGTAGGGGACCAGGACCCGATCCTAGGGACCCCATATTGACTAGTAGTGGGTTGGATACATGAGGGCCAATTTTACTGCCTGCTTCCTGCCTGCCTGTCAGGTAGGCTTGGAACCAACTGGTGGCAGATTAGAGAGGCCTGCATCTTGCAATTTTGCGATTAGTTTTAGGGGTGGGAGACCGTATCAAAGCTTTGGCCAAGTCAATGAATATAGCCGAGGTAATATGGCCTTGTCCATTCCGAGGAAATATCATTAGTGAGCCTTAGTAGTGCTGTGATGGTGGAGTGTGTTTTATGAAACCCGGACTGAAGCAGGGTGAAGAAGGAGGTGGAGTCGAGAAATGTGTAAGTTGGGAGAGGGCAGGTGTTCTTGTAGCTTAGCCAGAACCGGTAGGAGGAGATTGGCGGTGGTTGTCGAGGCGCGCGGATCTCCACCCTTAGGTAGCGGGATGATTACTGCTTCCTTCCAGGCTGTAGGTGAATTGCTGTCAGGAGAAAGATCGGTTTAAGAGGTCGGCAAGGGGGTGGCTATTGCAGGGCTGATAAGAAAAGGAGTTTGGAGTCCAGTCCTGAGGGCACTTGCCTTTGTTGGGAGTCTAGGGGCGTGGGGCGTGAACCTCAGCTGACGAGACAGGGCGAAAAGAGAAATGGTTAGTGGGGGTTATGCAGGGGTATTCCGAGTGGTTGTTTAGTGGTGGGGAATTGTTGGCTATCTAGGAGAGTTTTGGCACAATTGGTAAAAGAAGGAGTTGAAAGCTGAGGCAACTTCACTGGGGGCTGATATATTATTACCCTGTATGTTTAGGGTGGGGGTGGGTGGCTGGGCAGGGGGAGAGAGCAGGGATTTTACGGTTTTCCAGAATTTGGAGGGGTGGCTTAGATTAGTGGAGAGGGCCACCTGGAAAAAGAGTAGAGGAATTTCCCAGGTGTCCTGGCCAAAATTTACCTCATTCACTAAAAATTTCACCAACAGCTTAATCTGGTTCAAGGTCAGTTGGCATTCATCTGTATCCCCTCCCCCGGGTCGTGCCTGAAAATAGGCAGAATTTGTCTAGTGCACTTACCCGGTCAACAAAAACCAAAAAAAAAAGAAAAAAAAAATCTTGTAATGTACATGTCATCTTGAGCTGGGACTCAGCTGTAAAAGATTACCCGGTGTGCTCATGTTGACTGTCCTGGTTAATCTAAACTCAAAGAACCCTAAGTGATATTTATTGTAACTCTAAGTGATGTTTATTCTACAGGAGTCATTCACCAAATTGCTATAAATTGCATATAGTTTCCATTCTAATTCTAAGTGTTGTAGATCTTGATAAGCAGCACTGAGGAATAAGTGCACATTATCCAAAATATTGTGCTTTTTGCTGTGCTGCAGTTGGCAATGGACTATGTAGGACATACAGAAATTATTTTCAAAGGGTTTTACAGCATAAGGCCCAATCCATAAAACTTCTTTTATATTAATATTTCTTTATATGTGGTGCAGACAGCCCCTTGAAACAGGATTAACCAAGTTCACTGTGATGTCAGATTTCCATATGAGGCTTGCTGGAGCCTTGCAGAACAAAGCACCATGGGAGATGCTCAGCAGCCGTGCCTTGTCTCTTCACTGCAGTTACCATAGAGATGTACCATGTCAAGCATGGGGGTGGACAAAGAACATGTTAGTTTACAATTATTTTCCTTAATCATTTGTCTATTCCATATGCATTTGTATTTCTTATCTTTTTTTTTTCTTCTGCTGTTCAATGTTACAAAACAAATAATTTTTTTCTGTAAAGGATTCATGTTTGTCCAGTATGTGAAATAGATGGTACCCATACTCCCCTTTGTTGCTCAGTTGGTATACTTCAGGCATTAAGTGGCTCCTAGCATCCTTAAGGTAGTGGTCCATTGAATTAGCTCTATCGTTAGGCTTGATTGGGGGTTTACTAAATTGTTTATTACTGTAACAGTATTTTTTTTTCCTTAACAATTAAAATAAGGATTCCTTGTAAATGCTGGTAAAACAAAAATACAGGGAAGGATAGTCATTTGTTCCGGCTCATCTAGGTGTGATTCCAAAGAGATTCCATAGAGGAAGGAGGCAGCTGGAGCAGCATCAAGGAGACACTGTCTGGGATTTGGCATAGGGCTGTTACCATTCCCAACTGGAAATCTCCAAAGGTCAGTAACTGATAAAAAAAAAAAAAATCCACTGTCATTGTTCTGAGGATGTGAAATTCTGAGTTATTTAAGGGTTAAAGTGCAGCATGATTTGTTTTTTCTGACAAAAAAGAAATTGCCTTTTCAAGAGTAGAAACCTTTTTACAGAAGCAGATGTCCTACAAGAACTAGGACCTAGGATGACAGAAATCCCCCCTCCCTCTTTTGTCCCTTAAAAGAAGTAGAATGCTTTGTTCTCCAAGGTGTGTTTTTTTTACCATATCAAGATTTGCTGATGGACCTGAGTGGAAGGTCATAGATAGCCGAATTGGGTCCTAAACAGACACCCCAAACTGCCTTCAGTAGGGAATTCATATTCAGGAAATTTGGGTTTAGATGTTTTGGTGTTAAAACAGTACCTTCTGCCGGCCCAGTAGCACAGAGGCTTGAGGCGCTGGATGTCTTACCTTGCACTACTCAGGTAACCTGGGTTTGGGAATGACCTTGTGTCACCAGGGTGCCAACACGGGGGGAAGGTGGCAGCAGGTTCAAGTGTTGGCTGTCCTTTCCTGGGAAGGGGTGGGGTCACCCAGCTGTAGTCCCACTATCACTGAATGGAGGTTCAGTGCTGGCACAGACAGTTAACGTCGTGACTGGTAGGGAGGGGCATTCCATACGGCATGCATGTGCATGCCTTCACACCCGCACACTACATCGGGGATGCGTGGGTGTAGGGGCTGGGAGAAAACCCGTAAAAACCCAGAAACCGTAAATAGGAAAAAAAAACAGTACCTTCCAAGAAATGCTGCATGACCAGAGTACACCACAGTAAGCCTAACAAGGCATTGGCACTAATGCTTTGCACATCCCAGTGTGTCATGGCCTTTTGATAGGTTGTGGTATCCCACAATAGACCTTCATGTACCAAAATCAGGTCCTACTGCAGTGAACCATTGACCTGGGCATTAATCGACTCAGTTTAATTCATAGGAATGGACAATCATTGTATTGCTCTTGGACAGCCTTGTGATGAGTTGTCAGGTCTTAGCTATGTCAGTTAAAAGTCTTGTTTCCAGTGAGTGGAAGGTGTTTGATCCAAGGGCCATGAAGAACACTGGCAGTAAACAGGTTTCATTCCTCTTGTGGGGTTCCCAGCTAGTGCTGGGTAAGTTCTGTCTTAGCCAGCAGTGTTTTCTGCAGGCAATGGACCTTGGATCAACAATGTGAGGGTAGAGCAATTTGGAACAAATATTAAAACAAGTCTGCCATAACAAACACGGTTCATTTACATCCCAGAAAGGAAAACCAGTACTATCCCTTTAAATACACTGGTCATCTGTGCAGTGGGCCAAGAAGGGAAACTGTCACAAAGCTTCTTTTCATATCTGCACTAAGAGAAACGATATGGCTGACAGAATGAAGTTTCAGCACATCCATTCGGTCTCCAATCAAAATAGCCGTAGCATTTTCTGTTCTTATTGATCAAGGCTCGGCACTAATGTATCCAGAGTCAATATGTCCCATGGGAAAGAAGGGAAGAGGGGGAGGAGGAGGAGGAGGAGGAACCCTAGCTGTTTTGTTACAGTAGCTGTAGAAATCTACAACAGGATCTCATTAACCTTCTAATGTATTCTCTGAAGCGTCTCCTGCAGCAGAAGAACAAGAGCATCCAGAAGCTACAGCTGGACTGAACAAACCTTTGTAATTTATGGTGTACAATGCAACTTGGTACTCCCTACCATCCAGCTTTTGTTGGGTTTTTGAGTACTTTCCTCTTCTGTCTTTGTTTCAGCTGCTGTAAATGCTAGTCCCTGCTCACAATAAAACACAATGCTCTGTTGTTTGGAGTCATTTGTGCAGTGCCGTAGAATCAACAGTAACTAAAACGGTTTACATCATGAAGTTATTATTAGATATGCGAGAGAGAAGCATGGCTGCATGCTCCCTATAACTATGAAATGACTATCAAATCATCAGTAAAACCCGTTTTTCCTTATCTCCAATAATACAGGCACTGCCTTCTCCCTGGGAACACAATTTGGGCTAAATTTAATAGGGAGCCTAGCTGGGATCATGTTGCATTTTTTTTCTCCACAAAAAAATAAAATAGAACAAAAAAACAAGCTTTTTCCATCACAGAGAAAAAGGCCTGAATTTAGGAATAAAATCCTCTGCTAATGCAGGCTGAAGGAAGGGTGGCTCCCTGTTCCTTCCACAGCTTAATAAATGCATCTAAATCTCTGCACTAATGATGTAATGGTCACAGACCTCCATCTCATACACAGGGGTGGAGTTTCTAGCCTGCCCTTGACTTTCATAAAATGTTCCAAAGATATGGCTGGCCTGTTGGCACAAAGACAGATTTGCTACTCACAACATCAATGACCCGGGTTCAGGAGCAATTTGGGGGTCAGCCTGGGGTGGGGGAGTCTCCCACAGAACACTCTCCTCCAGGGCAGTAGGATGTCTGTATCTGCTGCTGTACTGCCACCTGGGTGACCACAAGTGGTGGTGCAGCTGGAACTGTAGAGAGGGAGAGAGGAAGCTGACTGGCCACAGCAAGCAAGGCGCGGTTTGCATGTACACAATACTGAGCCATTAAGTCAGCATCCCAAGGGCAGGGTAGACAACAGGAAAACCTCCAAAGAGCACAGCAGCAGGGTTCTGGCACACCCCACTCCAACCCCCTGCAAAGCTGACTGCCACCCACATCACCCAGGATCTGGCTGTCCTGCCAGTGTAGGTCAGGCCGCAATGGTCGTCCACAGAGTGATAAGTTTGTGGTTAGTGGTGATAGAGTTTGTGACAAAGAAGGCAAGATGGAACTAAGAGGTTGCCTAGTTGAGAAAGGCCACTCTAGAGAAAGAAGCAGAAAAAGGAAATACAATTTTACATGTCTGAAAATGGCCTTTCTGTTTAATATACTGTCTCCATAGGTGCATGCACATTTTTAAGGGAACAGAAATTTTATCAGTTGGTTTAAGCATGCTGTATAAAATGTGCTTCCTCAGTTGAAACAGGTATGTTTCCCATTAGGGGAGTGCCACCTAGGGATCCACAGATAGAGCAGATCTGCTGGGGATGAGTTAGGGAGGACAGACACAGACCTCTGCATGCCATGCATTCCCACTGCATGCTACAATCTGCACATTCACAGCTGGTGTTTTGAGGAGGGTAGAACAAAGGAAAAACTCCCAACTTGGCAGGGTAACACCTCAGCACCCTCAGGCCTTGGGCTCAGCATGGAGATGTCCCTATATCCAAATTCCAAGTTTACAGAGGGGGTGTTCCACCCCTGAAGGCCATACCATGGAGGCATAAACAACAAGACAGATAAGGGACCCCTGTCCCCTGTGGTAAAAAGTCAACCCTGGTAACCCCAGAACATTCCCCTTAGGGGCCCCAGTCATTATCTCTCCTGGGGTAGAAATCTTGCCCATGTTTTCCAGTGCAGCAACAGGAGGAAGGAGAGAGATATCTTTCCAACAACTTATTTCACAAGGGGAACCCGGGAAAGCTTTCCAAGAGGCGAGGGTATTGGATTGGTGGAGGTCATATGGGTGCGGCTGGACTTTATCTGACAAGTTGGAGGTCCATTTTCAGTTTTTTCCCTGGCCTTGACATTGTGTGATGGGACATCTGCAATGCCAGTTCATCGGGTACACAGAGACAGTCACATACCCTCCCAGCCTGCATGTACTGTGATGTCCAGCTGCACCATCACCCAAGGTCACCTAGGTGGTAGTACTGCAATAGGCAACGCAACCCACCCTCCCCATAGGAGGAGAGCGCCCTCTTGTAATGCTCTATCCTTGTCCCCCTGGCCATCCCATGACATCCCAGGCTCGTTCCTGAAGCTAGGCAAGGGTATCATGGGCAGCAATGCTGCCACTGTGCCATCAGGGCTGCCTTGGGGAGTTCTGCTTTAACTGAATGAACAGAGTTACTGTCTACGAGACTCCAAGTCTCAGGTTTAATTCCCAGCTAAGGCAAGTATAGTCCAAGTAGAGGGGTCATACATAACAGTGGTGAGGAGGCTGGAATATTGTATCGTATATGAGAATAGTCAGTTTGTGCAAAGCTGTGCATCTAGTAGTGAAATCTGCAAATAGCAAAGTCAAAGCAGTACTGAGTAATCTTAACAACAAAAGAGACCCCTAGTAGTAGTCCATGAGACTGGAAGCCTGAAAGTCAAAGAAGCACTTGAATCTCCCAGCTAGGGGGAATGTCTCCTTTAGTTGAATATTTAGAATAAGGGTCTTGAGTGTGATTCCCTGTATGGGCTTGAAGTGTTCCTGCTTAAATAGAGAGAAAGACGTAACAGTTTTCACAGAATGTTTATGAGTGTGATAAGTGATTGATGCATTCATGCTATCCAGTATGGGCTCACTTTTCAAAAGCCCTGTGTCTATTGCAAGCCCCTGGTGCTCTGAACATACAGTGCAGGGGGCTTGTGGCATTCACTCGGTGCCAATCGGGATTTTCATCCCTGTGTACCATATACCACAGGTTGGACCAGTTCCTCCCAGTCTAACTTGTGCCATTTGAGAGACTTTTTTACAGGACTTGTGCCAAATGTTTGGCTCAAGCTGCCATAAAGTGTGGAAACTGTCACAACTGCGCCCATGTACTAAAACTGGGCGCAGTTGCGTCAAAGATATTTGGTGCAGTTGCACCAAACATCAGAGCTGACGCAGGGCTTGATGTAAGCCTTGCGTCAACCTTTCAGAATCGGGCCCTATGTGTCCTTCTCTTATGGCCGCAACTGTAAACAAGGGAAGCGGTATAGTGTCGTGGTTAAGAGTACTGAGCTGCTAACCTGAAGAACTGGGTTTGAATCCCACAGCCCCAGCTTGCAAACTGTGTGCCCATGAGCAAGTCACTTAACTTCCCTGTGCTCCCAAGATGCACCTGGAAACAAGCCTCAGCTTAGTGTGTCTTTCCTGGCCAAACTTGTGAAAAAAAAGTCTCAATTTGCTTACTATTTAAAATTACTCCATTCCTTTTGTTTCTTTTGTTAAAAGTTGCTGCTTTGACCCCTATGTTTTCAAAAGAGCTTTGTGAACTTCCAAAAGCAGCAGTATTTGTTAGTCGGCAAAAGATGTCATCATCTTTTTTTAACAAAAATGTATTCCTGACATCATAAGACTTGTGCTTTGTACATTTTTAGTTTTCTTAGATATTGTCAAATCAGCATTTACTCTTCCACTGAGGTTACCTGTTGACGGTACATGCTAAATTCATACTGTAGCTGTATTAGGATGTGCTGCCACATGTCTCTGATGGTAAACAGCACAACACTGTACCAAGATATTTAATGTTTTCATGGCCAGCATGGCACGGGAGTGAAAACTTTTAAAAAACTTCAAAATCCCATATCTGGGTTCAGAGATGAAAGAAAATTAATTGAAAAATGTGTGCCTTGATATTTTTGCCAGGCACACATTATTGCTAAAATAAACTATATGGTTACCAATGAATACTGCTGCTTTAAGTAGAATTTTCATATAATTAATTGTGGAGGAAAGTGAAGCAATGCCAGAAGTGTTCGTACAGTTTCAGTCTGTGCCAAAGTTGAAAATGCCAATTATTTTGCAGCACTTCTGGGGTGGAGATTATTTTTTAAGTGATTTAACAATTTTATTTAATTTTGGTTGATCTTACATTATCTTCTACTTTATTCTAGCAAAATTCATTATGTGACAGTTTTATCTTGTAGTCCTTTATTTAAAAGGAAGGGATCACAGTTTGGTCCTGACAACTTGGCCAGACGATCTCTTCCACTTCCTCATTCCTCTGGCACACTCCTGCGTTCAGGCATGTAGTGATGTGAAGCAAGGGAGAGCCCCACTGAAGTCAATGGGGGCAGACTTTGATTACTATGTATTAAGTAATGATGGCCAGTTGGAGATTAATGAAGGCCACCAGTCAACAAACAAGGACCTTGTTTTTGTCAGTTGATTGGTGGCCTTCATTAATCTCCAACTAGACATCATTATTTAATAAAAAGTAATCAAAATCTGCCCCCATTGACTTCAGTGGGGCTCGCCCCCACGCTCTCCCTTGCTTCACATCACTACATGCCTGAGCACGTGGGTGTGCCAGAGGAACGAGGAAGTAGAAGACATCAGCTGGCCATGTTGTTGGGGCCAAACTGTGATCCCTTCCATCTAAATAAAGGAATACAAAACTAAAACGGTCAATAATGAATTTTGCCAGAATAACGTAGAAGATAATGTAAGACCAACCATAATCTCAGAAAATCACTTTAATTTCTCTTTTTTTCTCCTCTTTTTTCTGTTTTCCTTTCATTGTGCCACCTACCACCAGGTACTGCCACTTGACAGCCCCGGCAGCTGCTCCTACATGGGGCATTGTCCTGCATCCTCTACTGGCCTCCCCATGGCAAACTCTCTGGGTAGGGGGGAATCCCAAAGGAAAGTGTACAATTGTTGGCTCAGAAAAGATTAAAGGGAACAGCCTTAGGAAGCAGAGTACAAGACACCAGTGCTTTTGGGAGTACATGTACTCAGCATTCACAACTGTATGCAGATGCTCACACCAGACATTGGGGATGGAGGGACAGCTTTCAAGGTGGGACCTGCTGGTATGGTTTGCCATCCCATCCCATCCCATCCCAGTCAGACCACATGAGGTTAGCCATGGGGTGGCAGGCACTGATAACTCTCCCCAAAAGCAAAGTGCACCTACTGAACTATGATCCTGACTTCATGCTGGCCCAACTTGGACTCCAGGCTCGGGACAGAAACCTGGCTCCCTATTTAGCAAACAGGTTGTGTAGCAGACCCCTGGCAGTCTGGTACTACAGGCCATCTACCATGAAAGGGGGCTGGCCAGGATTCTCTTGTGGGACCACAACTCATTGTCCACTTAAATTCTTTTCAGTCAAGCAGAAGATGGGATACATATATTTCCTTTTACTATCAGTTTGTGCTCCTCACTGGTGCGGCCCCTATCTTCCAGGTTGGGCCCAGCCCCTCCCCACCCCCTGCATCCCTTGCACTTGCTCCTCTGTGTTAAAATCCCATGAGCTTGCCTCTCATTGTGGGGCCAACCATGCTGGACACGCATGACACCTCCTACCTCCAGGGTGAGTAGAAACAAGAGAACCTCGGGTGGAGAGGGTGACTAGTGAAGCGAGGTAGTGCCTGAACATGCCTGGGATCATCCCACTCTCTCCAGGGCTTATCCTGTGTTCCCTTTGTCCCACTCCCACAGGACATTGGTAGGTACAAAGCTCCAGCTGTGAGAACACAACCGTGTCGTACAGAGCCCAGCCAATGTTTCCCCTCCCCTTTGTGTCCCCTGCTGTATTACCACCTGTGGCAGTATTGCAGCGGGGATGACACCCTGCCACTCTGAAGGGGTGCTCAATCCTCCTTCCCCCAGCTGGCTCCTGATAACTCGAGCTCGTTGCTGAACTCAGGTCACAGGTGTTGCAAACAGTAGCCCTACAGTAGCAATGAAGGGCCTGCCAAAATGGGGGAATATTTATTTTGGCTGGACACACTTACTGCTCTCCTGAGCTGGGAGCAGACACACTTAACCACCAACATATCTTGGATGCTATAAGATCACAGTGGGGGAACCTCAGTAGTTAACTGCTAGGTTTGTTTCCAACATTTACACTATCAGTAGCTTGTAGACAAATGGATTTCTAACACGACGTGCTAGCTGCAGTTGCATGAGCTTCATCAACAGCACACTGTAGGACTGATCAGTCACAAACTTTACAGGTTTCTACTCATGAAGGACACATCATCTTGGGACCAAGCTTCAGTTAACTTCACCTCGCTGGTGTGTTTCCTTTAAACAGCCTGCTGGCTGCCTATGACAATTACATAAAGTCTAGATTCCCTAAGGCCCTCTAGGGGAACTGCTTCATCACTCCGTACCTTAATGTCCTGGGAGTTCTTAACCTGTTTTTTTTCCCATGGTAATGACCGGATACTTTCTTCCCATCTTGTCCCATATGAGGGACACTGCACTAGAGTACACCCAGCTGGGTGACCCACTTTGTAACCCCCAGGAGGGGCTATTGGTCTCAGGCCTCCACCACCTCAGCCCAGAGCTGCTTGGGCTCAGCTTGTAACAGAATATAAGCAGATCCTGGCTTGCCAGGGGCCTGCTGTGCAGTTACCACTGCCTGTACTGCCGGCCCCCCACCCGGACCTGATCTGCACTCAGCTCTCTAAAAACTGGTCCCACCCCCTTTTATTACTGAAGGGCAATGTCATCTGGGTGGGGGAAGGCAGACCATAACAACTGACTCACATTTGGTATGGAAGTTACAAAATGTACTCACCACGAGGCCATCAAGTAACCGTGGAAGGTGAGCTCTTCCCATGTCTACCTTTTGTACCACTTTTCAGTAGTTTGAGGAAATAGTTTCCTTCAAATGGTTGTAGATTGGCCAGTGCAGTCCCAACTGTGACAGTTCTATGAATATCAGCCATGCAGGCAGAAAAAATTGACTCTGCAAATGTTACAAACTGCTACTAATAATTCCAGAAAATTAGAGATAATGCATGAGCTTTGAAACTCTGTCTCCATGCTGTCAAGCTTGGAACTCAGCTGGACAGAACTGTGTAGTGTGGGTTGCAGTGTTCTATCAGTAGTGTTTGGCTGGGGGCACTGCAGCTGAAAAAGAACACAGTGATTAGTAAAGAAGTAGCAGTGGCAGGTGGCAGCTCAGCTACTGAAGCAACAAGAAGTCCAGCAATGTTAGTGTACTTGTAGCAGACAGGAGATGAACAGTGCCAACCCTATGAGATAGACCACATCTTGCCCACTGCTAGCACCGTGGTCAGCTTCCAATGGAACCAAAATGGATCACTGAGTAACCACTAGCCCATTTTACATCCAGCATCTTAACCAAAGCTTGTTCAATAACAAGAGACCTACCAAAACCAAGTGTGACCAGTGAGTGCCCAACGAGCCATGTAAGTAGCCAGCATCTCAGTCAGTGCTAGCTTCATGTGGTAGCCAGCTCATTCGGCAGCCCAGTAAAGATAGCACAGCTAGTGACCAGAATCCTACAGAGCTAAGCAAATCATATGCTGCCATGGGTCTGCTACAACATACATGAGTGCACTGTTCCCAAAACAATGTTCTGTTACCTACATTTCCCTCTGCAAGTTTCTTGCCCAAACGTCTTACTGACTCATCACTTATGGTGATAGAGCTTTCTTGATCTGGAGTGGAATTAGCTTCCAACTGCCATATGGTCTTGACAGAAACGGAGACATGGCATCTGAATCTTTGTAACTGACTGAATAAGTTAATAGGTCCTCCAAGGGGTATCTATTACAGTAAAAGAGAGAACTCCTATGAGGTTTAGGAGAGAGGATTGCAAAGTGAGGCTGAGTGATTTCTGCTGCCCAAACCTCATGTCAGGGCTATCTTATACACTAAGGGACACCCCTCAGGGGACCAATTAGCTTATTGTAAATCCCTAAAGCTAGCTAGTGTGACTTGTAATAAGCACTACTTTACATTAAATTTTAAAGGGAATGTAACACCCCCACCCCCCAACCCTGAAGTGGAATGATCCACTGTAATGATGCTGCAAAAGGTGGCAACTACAGGATAAGAGGTCCTGCCTTTCTAAACCCTAATTGTTTGCAGTCACTTAAGTGATTAATAATACCTTGGATGGCCTTCCACTGCCTTCTCCATTGTTTCATCCCACAGCTTCTGTGAACTGTGCAATCTAGAAGACATAGGGCCACAGGCTTGAGAGCAGTCTAAAAGCAAAGTATTAGCATCCTGTACGCAGAATCCAATTTTAATTATTCTATATTGTTTTATACATGAAGTTTTTACACATCTGTTATGTTTATTTACTTTTTCAGTTCTTTAAAATTTTGTAAAGTGTTTTATAAAGATTATTAGTATTGTAATTAGAAACATAGAAACATAGAATTTGATGGCAGATAAGGACCGCTTGGCCCACCCAGTCTGCCCATTTCCCTACCTAATGGATAAGCTGCAGATCCTAGTTAACCAGCAGAATACTTCTTTCTACCCCCAACCCCTAGAATTGCCTTATGGCTGTCCCATGCATGCTTGAATTCAATCACTGTTTTTGACTCCACAACCTCCTCCGGAAGGCTGTTCCATGCATCCACAACCCTCTCTGTGAAAAAATACTTCCTTACATTACCTCTGAGCCCCCCCCTCTATCTTCAAATTGTGCCCCCTTGTTCTTGCACACCTCTTTTTTTGAAAGATGCTACCCTCTTGGACTTTGTTGATTCCCTTGAGGTACTTGAGCGTTTCTATCATGTCCCCTCTCCTCTCCTTTCCTCAGGGCTATACATATTAAGCTCCTTTAGTCTCTCTTCATATGTCTTCCGTGCAGACCCTGCACCATTTAGTTGCTCCCCTATCTGGACAGCTTCCATCTTGTCTATGTCCTTGCAGAGACTGGGTCTCCAGAACTGCACACAGTACTCCAGATGGGGTCTCACCAGCTGTCTGTATAGAGGGATAACAACTTCCCGTTTTCTACTGGTGATGCCTCTCCCTATGCATCCCAGTATTCCCCTAGCCCTCCTTACTGCCCTCTCACATTGCTTGCCCACCTTTAAGTCATCTGATATGACTACCTCCAGGTCCCTTTCCATTTTTGTTGTTGTTAGTATCTCACCCCGTATTGCGTACTCTTCCCCTGGGTTTTTGTTTCCCAGGTGCATTACTTTGCACTTCTTAGCATTAAATCTAAGCTGCCATACATTTGACCATTCCTCTAACCTTGACAATTCCCTTCTCATCCTTTCCACCCCACCTTGTGCATCAACTCTGTTGCAGATCTTTGTGTCATCTGCAAAGAGACATACTTTTCCTTCCAGTCCCTCTGCAATGTTGCTTACAAAGACATTGAAGAGGACCGGTCCTAATACTGAACCCTGCGGAACCCCACTAGTAACCCCCCTTTCTTCAGAGTGGACTCCATTTACTATTATCCTCGGTGTCCTATTCTCCAGCCAATTCTTTACCCAGGCTATCATCTTGGGACCAACTCCCAGGCTGGCTAACTTGTATATTAATCTTTTGTGTGGGACTGAATCAAATGCCTTGTTAAAGTCTAGGTAGGCCATGTCCACAGCCCCTCCCTGATCTACTACTTTGGTCACCTAGTCAAATAAATCTATTAGATTCGTCTGGCATGACCTTCCTGCTGTGAATCCATGCTGCCTTGGGTCCTGTGCCCCTCTGGCCTCTAGGTACTCGACAGTTCTTTCCTTCAGAAGTGATTCCATCATTTTCCCTATCACTGAGATTAAACTAACTGGTCTGTAGTTTCCCGCTTCTGCCCTGCTCCCACTTTTGTGAAGGGGAATCACATTGGCCCTCCTCCTCGCTAGTTCAGCTAGCAGCCAGTAACACAGCAGAGCCAAGCTAGCTCAACCAGTAGCCAGCAAACTATACCCAAGTTAGCAGAGCCAGTTAGCAGTTCAACAGAGTCAACTCAGCAAAACCTGTTGTGCTGCCCAGCTTGAAACTAGCAGCCTAGGTCAGCCTGTCGGCACAGCATTGCCACTCATACCACCAGTGGCCTGGGTTTTCAACCCAAGCCTGGGTTGTCCAGAGGACCAACAGGAGGAAAGTTTGGTATCTGAGAGGACACTCACTTCCTCAGTAGAAGAAAAGCAGTGCAGCCCAGTGTGTTACTGCTACCTAGGTAACCACACATGGCAGTGCAATTGAAACAACATTTGTGTGGGAGGGGAGGACACATGTGCAGTGCATCTTGATGCACTTGCATGCCTCACTATCCTTGGGGGCAGGGTCTATGAGGGGTCACAGAATAGGCAGGTCCCTGCCAAAGGATGAAGCTTCCATGCTCACTGGTCACTGAGATGAACCTCAAATGTTCGGCTTCTCCCCTCTTAACAGGGGTGTGACAAGGATCTGAAAGCTTCCTTATCATAGCTCCAGCCCAATGGAGATAATTGGGCATACAAGTTTGTCCAGGGCTTGCACTGGCCATGATCCTTGTGAGGGTCCTGGCTCAGGGATAGTATGTTTTAGTATGCCTGTCAAGAAATATTTATTTATTTATTTATTAAATTTTGATGACTGGGTAGGCCCACTGGGCCCTAAAGGTCCCTTTTTCAGGGGCGTCCCAGAAATAACATTACAGGGTGAGACACACAGATGCAATTGGTTACAGAGTAAGTGCAGAATATTTAAACAGGTTACACACCAATAGCAATTTTCAGAGTTGTTTTGATTGACCAGCAGTAATTGTGTGATAAAACCTAGCCGTGAGGTCATTGAGGATGACATGAGGCATGTGGAGAGCAGTAGTAAACAAGTGAGAGGGCTGGCGTTGGATTGGGGGGTTGCTAGATGCCGTGACAGTGACAGATGCTGGTCTCAGTCATGTGGGCTTCGAGCCTCGTACGAAAGTTCAGAAGAGAAGGGGTTTCCTGTACTGAAGGTGGAAGTTTGTTCCACAGGTAGGGGGCAGTGTACGAGAAGGATTTGCCACCCGTGTTAGTCCTAACTCTAGGAATTTCCAGCAGAGTCCAACCTGAGGTTCTAAGCCTTCGAGGGTTGTGTTTGGGAGTGATGATTCCTTCTAGGCTAGGTGGTCCAGCAGGGCTTAGTAACTTAAACGCTAGACAGAGCAGGGGGTACTGTAGCCGAGAAGCAAATAACGGCCACTGTAGTTGGGCCAACATCTCACAGTGGTGCCTTCTAGAGTGACCCTGAGTTGTGAACCGAGCTACCTTATAGTACAGAGTCTGTAGCCGGTTGAACTCCTGCTTGGACATGCTCTGTAATACTGGGGCAGCGTAGGTAAGTGTTGGGAGCAGGACACTAGAGGCAATTACGAGTCTAGATTCCGGGATAAGCTGGTCTTTTAATCGGTACAGGGTCCCTAGTTTACCATGGATGGTCCTGGTTACTTGGTCGACGTGGGTCTTGAAGGTGAGACCGTGGTCAATTGTTAGCCCTAGGTATTTTAGGGAGTCCGACACATCAGTGCTTTTGCTGGCAAGTGAGTGAAGCTGTAGGGACTTAGTCCTGTCTTGTCCAAGAGATCTAGGACCAAACAGCATGGCTTTTGTTTTGCCTGCATTTAGGACCATTCTGTTTGATATTAGCTAGGACTCAAGGGTCATAAGATCTGCTTGGAGGAGAGGGCCTAGCAAAGACAGATTATTCAAGGAGCAGTAGATGACTGTGTCATCCGCATACTGAATGACCGAGCAACCTCCGCAGTGGAGGTTTAGGTTGTTGGTGAACATAGAGAACAGGAGGGGAACAAGGATTGAGCCCTGTGGTACTCCCTCCTTTATGGGTAGTGGGTCAGACAGCGCACCCTTCCAAATGACCCTCTATGTACAGCCAGATAGATAGCTCTCAAACCACTTGAGGGCAAGAGGGTGTAGACCGATTTTGTCTAGCTTTATTAGCAGTAGATCGTGGTCCACAAGGTTGAATGCCTTGGACAGATCCATAAAAACTGCACCCATTGGCTTCCCAGTGTCTATAGCTCTGGGTACATCAACTGTAAGGTTGGTGAGGGCAGTGTCAGTGCCATGGTTGCATCGAAAACCATGCTGGGAAGGGGCTAGGAGCTGATGGAGCTCCAGGTATTCGCGGAGTTGGCCATATACTAGCCTTTCTTGCAGTTTTGCAAGGGTGCAGAGCAGGTAGATGGGCCTATAGTTGCTTATGTGTCCTCTCGAGCCACCCTTATGGATGGGGACCACATTTGCCTGTTTCCACTTGTCAGGAACAGTTCCTTCAAGTAGGGATCTATTGATAAGCCGTGACAAGGGTCTGGTGAAGGATTGGGCTCCTTCCTTTAGTAGCCTGGGATTGATCCCATCTGGTCCTCCTGAGCCTTTGTAAGAGCCCTTAGAAGAGTTAAGACCTTTTTTGTCTTGACCAGTCTCAGGTGAAATGAGGGTCTATTTGAGCAAGGGGACTCAGTCTTGTTCTGTGTCAACGTTGAAAGGGGTGGTCCTGTCTTGTATCCATCTAGGTTGGTGAAGTGGAGGTTGATAGCTGAGGCGATTTGTGGGCCATCGCTCACATGCTGACCATTGACCTTGACAGGGCCCAGCTTGGCCTTGGGGTTACCTCTTAGCAGCTCGTTGATGTGAGAACAAAAAAGTTGGGGTTGCCGGAGTTAGTTTTTTGGAGGTGAGTGACGTAATCCCTTTTTGCAAGTTTGGTAGACCTCTTGCATTTATTTCTTAGTGATTTGTATGTTACGACTTACTTGAAAAAATTGCCTGATTTTATTCAACAGGCAGGAGCCGCCATACCCAGAAGTCCACTAGCCTACCCCTTTGCTTCCACTATACACCCTATTCCTTAAAATGATTTGTATCCCTGGCTTCCTGATGCCCACAGTAGTTCTGGGGAGGGTGTGTGAACTCGCTCACCATAGGTGAACACTCCCTCCATACCCACAGCACAACTGCAGACTCGTCACTGCACTAAACTTAGGGGCTGGCAGTATAGCCTTGAGGTTGGAGTAACGAGCTGTGAAATGAGCTTGGTACATCCAGCAGACTTAGGTTTGATTCTCACAGCCTCCATTTGTGCACTCTGTGACCACGAGCAAGTCACTTATCCTCCACTATGCTCCGGGTCACCACTAAAAATAGGCATTGTGCCTAGTGGGCCTTGCAGTCCCAAACTGCAAAAGCTATACTACAAGCTGATGGAGGAGGGTGGGCAATAGAGGATGACAAGCAGAAGGCAGCTGTTGTTAATGACTATTTCTGCTCAATATTCATAATGAAGGATAGAGGGAATTTGCCTGAAAGCAACATTATATAAAAAAAAAAAGCTGCTGCAAGTGGGATCCCAAAAATAGACCAGGTAGTAATTATAGCACTAAGGGTTAGAAAAGGACTTGCACTCTGAAAATAGATAAAGTTCCATGGCTGGAGGAGATGCATCTGAGGGTGCTCTGGGAAATGGCGTCAGAACTGGCTGAACCACTGAAGGGCTATTCAGTAACTCACTACTGTCAGGGGTGGTTCCAAAAGATTTGAGGGTAGCAGATGTGGTCCCACTCCACAAGGAATGAGACAAGGAGCAACTGGGTAACTGCAGGCCCATCATCCTTATCTCCATTGTGGGTAAGCTGATGGAGACACTAGTCAAAGAGGACCTAGTGGACTACCTAGACAGAAATGGGCTCTAGAATGGTAAGCAGCATGGGTTCATAACGGGGAGGCCTTGTCAGACCAATCTGATTGTATTCTTTGACGAGGTAACTAGGACAGTGGATTGGGGACAAACAATGGAGCGACCCTACTTTGACTACAGCAGGGCATTTCACTTGGTGCCACACAGATGTTTTCTGAACATGTTGGAAGATCTGGGAACAGCGAAGTACCTAGTTAGATGGGTGGGAAGTTGGTTGGGGGGGCAGCGTTGGGTGGTGGTAAATGAGGCCAAATCAAGGACAGAGATCATGATGGGGTGCTGCAAGGGGTTAGTCCTGGGCCCAGTTCTTTTCAATGCGTTCATCAGCAACGTTGGAGAACGAATACAGGGCAAAATGTGTCTCTTTGCAGATGGTCTGAAAAGGTTAGAGAGGTGATCCAAGGTTTAGTAGTTACAGTTCAATCAAAAAAGAGCAAATGAGCATTCCTAGTAGTATCAACCCCTAGTGCACTAGTCCACCAAGATGCTTGCAATGGGCCAAGTACACTCCAAAAACACACGATGTAAAGCATCAACCAGTAGACTTAATTTCATAGGAGTCTCATTTAGCATTTATTCAATTCATCTTTAAGCTTCGCTGTGGCCATTTCAATTATTATTCCCAAACATTTTTGCCGAACTCCTCAGCTTTTTTAAAGGACACTGGTCCTATGTTTAAAAAATATCTACAAAACATTTTAATAACATGGTTTTCAAAGTACCAACTCATTTTAAATATTTGACAACATATTGCAATATTCTGCACAGATATTTCAAATATCAGATGGCTCTTACCAGTTAAAATGAGTCAAGGAAATCTTAATCCAGCTACCACTACGTGTAGTTGAACATCACTACTGTCAGATTGGTGCCAGCTCTGATGTGGTAGTAAATATGTGTGCTTATGAGTCTGTGCTGGTTGACATCACCCAGTGATGTCACAAGTACTCAACCTGGGTACCCAATCATGAAAATAAGGGAAAGGATTTAATAAGGCCACTAACAGCCTCAGACCTAAAATGCATGAACTCGAGGCATGGGTAAATATGCACTCCCCTGACATAACTGCCATTTCCGAAACCTGGCTCAAGCCTAGTATCCCAATGTATGAGGTTGAGCTCCAGGGTTTTAAGTCCTTTAGACATGAAGATGTGGTAGGAAGCGTGGTGGAGTTATCATCTATGTAAAAAAATTCCTAAATGCTTCTGTGGTGGTAATGCCAGACCATATCCAATCAAGTGGCGAGGCGATGTTCATCAAAATATTGCTTGGCGGGACTAAGTCTCTGCTAAAAGGCTGCATCTACAACCCGCCTAAGACAGCAAAAGATGCCTTAAATAGCCTTCTGGCTCTGATCCCAGGGCTACCTCAGTGGGAGAAAATAATCATTGGCGACCTTAACCTCCACTGGGGTCAGCACAACATTAGTGATGTAAAATCCAGCTTGCTAGAGGCCAACTTGACCCAATTGATCCAAGGACCCACTAGGTCCTTGGATCCACTTCCCCATTTGCTCTAGTTGTCCCCCCCTCTCCTCCTCACTGGATTCTACCCTCACATCTTGGTATACCCAATGCTGCACTTTCACCCTCTCCCACCCTTCCTACATTCCCCCATGACTCTGGCACTTCTTGTCTGTTGTCTATTTTCTCTGACAAATGCCGCTGGCTGCCTTGTTACAATGCTACCCTTGAATTGTATTAATCTGTACACTGTTTGCAATGTCCACATTGTTGTAATGTCTGTCTTGATGTTCCCCATAATTTGTATTTCTCTGACGTGGAACCTTTGTAAAAGAGCCGAGGCTCAAAGGTATTTGTAATCCTAGACTTGATAAATAAAATAAATAAAAATAAAATAAATAGGTTGAACATTAAGTCAGGAAACCACGCCAAATTACACTGGATTCTCACTTCTAAACCCAGTAGTGTCAAACTGGCTGGGACATTTATGGACTCCATAAGTGACCATGCCCCCATATTCGGCATCTGGAAAAATGACCATCCCAGCCCTCTACCCGGAATTCTTTGGGCTTAGGAGTATTCCAATTTCGACACCTGCTCCTTTCTCAAAACCCTAGTAGTGGTGGATTGGATTCAGATCAAGCTAGCCTCCAATCTGGACTCAGCCCTTGATTTCTTCATCAATAACTTCCTCTCGGCCGCCAATAAGCATGCTTCCCTAAAACAAATCAGAGTCAAGGGAAAACACTCAAGATGGCTGTCTAGAGACCTTAAAAAACAAATGAGGGTGAGAGGCACAGCCTGGGAAAAATTCAGATCTACAAATCTAACTAAGGATTGGCTGGAATATAGAAAATTGAGAAACAAGTGTAAAAAGGAACTAAAATCTGCTAAAAGACAATACCTCCAGAACCTACAAACTAAAAACCTTTCGGACCCTAAACAATGTTGGTCCCAAATTAATTCTCTCCTAAAGAGGAACATCACCCATGAGAAAAGTGACATAGTAGCAAATGGTGTCCACTATACCAACCCACAGGATGCTGCTATGCATTAAATGCATTCCTTACTGACCTGGTCAAATTTAAAATAATCCCTCTGGTCCCCAGGATCATTTACAAGAGCAAATCCCTTACCCTAATTTTCACTTCAAACTTGCAACTAAATCTGAGGTCCTGAAATTACTAAGAAAAATCAAATCCTCTGGCTCTGCTGGGTTTGACAAGCTGGAGCCCAGACTCCTCAGAATCACAGCCCACGTCATTGCCTCTCTAATCACTTGGCTCCTAAACAGATCGCTGCTTGAAGGCAAAGTCCCCACTGTGTGGAAAGTTGCCTTGGTCATTCCTATCCCTAAAGGTGGGGATACTGAGCTTATTGAGAATTACAGACCAATATCCATCCTCTGCACTCTAAGTAAAGTGTTAAGAGATGATTGTATACCAGCAGATCCAAGAATATGTTGAACGGGACAATTTACTAACTGAACAACATGATTCACAGAAATTTGACGGCAGAAAAGGACCACACTGGCCCATCTAGTCTGCCCTTATATAAAAAATCATGGTACCAACACAGCCCTGATTAGCCTTACTGGGGATATCTTCACAGCTCTAGATGATGACCTTCCAACTGCTGCAGTCTTTATAGACCTCACCAAGGCATTTGACTTGATGAATCATCAGCAGCTTATCACTAAACTAACATCTCTTGGTCTTGATCATCTGTCTACTCAATGGTTCATGGACTACCTTGACGGCAGATCACAAATTGTCAGATGGCATGGAGCTAAGTCCAACAAACACTCTATCACAGACAGTGTCCCCCAGGGTTCAATACTGGAACCACTCCTGTTTTCCCTGTTTCTTAATGATTTGCCTCAATATTGTGGAGGGGCCAAGGTGACCTTATATGCAGACGTTGCTGTGCTTTATAGGTCCTCCCGAGACACTGTCCAACTAAACAACCTTCTTGGTCAAGACCTTGGTCTACTTGAGAATTGGTTTCTTACTAATAAATTAGTTCTAAACAGTAAAAAAGACCAAAGCCATGCTATTTGGCCCTAAAAGCCTGGGTCCAACCCATTCACATTTATTGTCCCCAGCTCTTTCCAATGGCTCAAAAATTGAAGTGACTGATTGTATCAAGTATCTAGGTGTATACTTAGACCAAGACTGCTCCTTTAAGGGCCACATCAACCATCTGACCAAGAAATTCAACCAAAAATGTGGTCTATTATATCGCCTGAGCCCTTTCCTCACTCGTGAATCCAAACCCAAGGTTTCCACTGGTACACTCCTTCCAACCTTACTATATGGGGCCCCTTTACTACACTCTGTAAGAAGCTCTGAAATGCAAAGGCTAAAAACACTGTATCAAAGGATAGGGTGCTTCGCTGCAGGGGCGCCACCATGGGAGCATCACTGCAAGGTACTATTATCTCTAAGGTGGCCTTCTCTTGAGGGTGGATTATCATATCCCTCACTATGCCTTGCCTTTAAGCTCCAGCAAAATGGTGCCCCTCTTTTTTAATTTTATTTATTCAGTTCTTGGATAATACCTGTGAGCGGATGCTCATTGAAAAGTTCCACGTCAGATACATTAGACAACGAGGTACAATACTGTGCACAAATATACAAATACTGAGAAAAATATTCATGGAAGTTACAGAAAGCAAACATAATGCACTGGCTATGCTGAGGCATTGTACAATGTATTGCCTGTATCAAGAAGATAAGCAGACAAGGATAGGGAAGGATACATTGGGAGTGGGAGAGCTAGGTGAGCAGAGCACATAGCACGGGGGGAGGAGGGTAGGGAGAGGTCCTGGGACCTGGGGCAGAGCCAGGGGAGTAGGGAGGTGTGCGAAGTGCTGCGGTTTGACTATCCTGTCATGACAGAGGCAAAAATAAGTGTTAGAGGCAGATTGTTGCTGTGTACTGAGCCTTAGTGGGGGGCACATGCAGATACTCAAATCAAAGAGGTGCTGGCGCAGTCTGTGTTTATAAGAGCCAATTGTTGAGGAGTCAGAGATGTCAGGGGGTAGTGCATTTACCCAGGGGGTGCACGATGTGAGAATGCACGCTGTGCCATGGTAGTGCAGCATCTGGGCACTTGTAAAATTTGAGTGGCAGAGCTTCTGGAGTGTCTGGTATTCATAGACAGTGTTAACAGGTTCTGCACCCCTGTTGGAAGCAGATTTAATGTGACTTTTTTGGCAAGAAGGCAGATCTGATACCTGATTCTGTCATTCAGTTGAAGCCGGACAGCCCGAGCATAAAGTTCACAGGTGTATGTGTTTTGGTGCATTTGAGAGTAGGCGGCAGGCTTTGTTTAAGGCAACTGAGATCTGTTGGAGTGCCGTGTTGGTAGCAGAACTGTAGATGGCCAGCCCATAGTCTATGAGGGAGACAACTGAGCTGCTAATTGCCAGGTGTAAAGCTTCATGGGTCAGACAATGCCTGTAGCGGTAGAGGATCCCAATTCTGGTATTAATAGTTCTTGCAGTGATATTGATATGCTGGGAGAAGGATAGGGAGGAGTCAATTGTAACCCCCAGGTATTTGAAATGTGAGACAAGTGCCAATATATTACCGCTGTCATTCCTTATTGCCAGGTGGCATCTTTTTTGCTTGCTTTGGGTTGTCAAGTAGAGCATGGTCTTTGTTTTTTTATAGTTCATGACCAGTCTTTGCTCTTTAAACCAGTTTTCTGCAGATGCAAAGCCATTTTGGAGATCAGTTTCAAGGAGTTCAGGGTGCAGGTTGCTGGTAAAAATCACCACGTCATCAGCACATAGGAGCAGGTGGCAATGGCAGGAGGCCGGGAGATTTTTTAAGAAAATACTGAACAGCACCGGTCCCAGAATGGACCCTTGAGGTACACCAGATAAGACAGGTCGGCTGTCTGATAGCACTTCCCCAGTCCTGACTTGTTGGGAGCAGCAGCTCAAGTAACTTTGAAACCAGTTCACAGTTTCAGGTGCGAGTCCAAAGTCAGCTAGCTGCTTGAGGAGGAGCACATGATGAACTGTATCAAATGCTTTGGATAGGTCAATGAAGTCTGCCCCTACAAGGTGGCCTTGGTCTAAGGCATTATGGATGAATTCGGTAAATTTGAATAGGGCTGTGATGGTACTGTGGCCACCCTGGAACCCATGTTGCTCCGGGCATAGGAGGTGGTATTGATTAAAGTTTTCCACCATCTGGTCAGCCACAACCTGCTCTAGAGCCTTGGAGAGTGGTGGGAAAATGGAAATTGGCCTGTAGTTATTATGTAAGGACCTGTCTCCACTTTTGTGTACAGGGGTTACTGTAGCAGACTTCCATCTTTGGGGGGATTGGGAGTGGAAGAGGGATAGGTTAAGTATTCTGGTTAGTGGTCCAAGTATTTCATTCAGTACTAAGTGAACAAATTTGAAGTCCAAAGAGTCCTCACTGTGCCTAGATTTTCCGAGAACCTTTTCAAGGTATTTCCTAGCATCTGCTTCAGAGACCATTTTGAAGCAGGATAGCAGCTGGTTAGGTGATAGTGCAGGTGACCTTGTATTGTCACATGGGTTGGGGTTATTGAAAAAGTCCCTGGGGAGCACACTACTGAGGTAATTGAAAGCATGATTCAGTGAGTTGGCAATAAGCAAAGGGTCCAAGGCTGGAACCCCCTCAACAGCAAGCATAGCAGGGGAAGTTTGGGGGTCTTTCCCTGTGATGTCTTTAAGGTTGGCCCAGAAAGGCTTGCTGCTGTTCCATGAGCTGATAGCTTTCGTACAGTCATTGCAGGCCTTTTTATATAGTTGAATGTTTGCTGTAGTCCCCTGTGCGCGTGCTATTTGCCAGATATGATCTCTTAAGGCAAGTTGCACCAGAAGTTCAGGGGTAATCCAGGGGTTAAATTGCTCTTTGGAGTTTCTTGTGGTAACTGGTGTGTGTTTGTCACAGACGGCTTTACATTTTGACACACAGAGGTCAAGCGTGGTGTCCATATCATTGGTTTTATGGCAGTCCGTCCAGTCAAGGAGTTTTAGGTCTGACTTTAGTTGTGGGAGGTGACCTTTTAGTAGAAGTCTGTTTTTTATGGTTCTGGTGGGGGATTTGCAGTAGTTGTTATTCCAGTTGCATTTGACAGGGGAGTGGTCACTCAAAGAGTCGGGGAGAATGGTGAGAATGGAGATATGAGCAGGACGATTGTTGAGCACTGAATCCAGCAGTGTCCTGGTGCCAGTCTTGTAGCTGACTCATGTCAGAGTCTCCATCATTTGGGAGAAATGGATAGTCTAATTAACACATTAGCTCCCAAAAAGAATGGGAGAACACTAAAATATTCTGGCCTCCAGCTTCTCCAAGTCCCCACTGTAAGGACTTCCCTAGGCTTTAGCCCCCCTTCCCAAGAAGGCAGACAGGCTTTACCAGGCTCCCGAAGGGGTCGACTTTCTTACGTCACACCCCAAGGCTGACTAAGTTGTCATCAGCACCACCCACGGCTGTTCGGCCAATCCTAAGCACCTTAGCTTGTTCCCCATCCGATAAGGAATCCTGCCTTCTGGACCAGTATGGCAAGAAGATTTTTTTTTTCCTCCACTCTGGGCATCAGAGCCTTGAACTAAGTGGCTCACATCGGGGATTACCAGAAGGCTATCCTTAGCGAAGTGGAAGCCAAGTTGGACTCCCTTCCTCAGTCCCAGATAAAGCAGGAAGTGGCAGACCTCGTCAGCTCCGCACGTTCGTCCAGTAGGCACATGTTGCGTGCTACTTACGATGCGGTGGACGCTTCCGGTCGAAGTTCGGCATTCGCCGTGAGTCTGCGGCAACATGCCTGGCTTCGGGTGTCAGGTCTGGCCTCGGAAGTACAATATGCCATCCAGGATGCCCCCTTTCGGTGTTGTTCAGTGGTGATGTCAAGGACATCATTACCGGACTGAGAGAGAAGGGCACTGCTCTCAAGGAAGTTGACCCCATGTACAGAGCCCCTCAGTCGCAGCATCGTTCCTTTAGCCATCACCCATGGCCTAAGGTGAAACCACAGGGAATGTGGGCCAACAAACGCCGGGCCCCTCCGGCTGTGAGACCTCCCCCACCCAAACTGGCTGCGGGAGCTCCAGCCGCAGCACTGTCCCACACCTCCTGACTCCCTCCCACTCCCACAGCCTCTGGTCGATCCAGAGGAACCGGTAGATGGGAGATTCTCCCTACATCTGCTGGGTTGGGAGAGGATCACGTCCGACTCTTGGGTCCTCCAGCTCATAGCAGAGGGCCACACCATAGAGTTTCTTCAGAAACCTCCAAGAAATCCCTCCCCCCCCCGGTCATCTTACTCCCCAGATCATCTCCTCAGGGTCCAGGAAGAAATCTCCTCCCTTCTGTTGAAGGAGGCAATAGAACCCATCCCTTCCCCTCTTCGGTGGATGGGCTTCTACTCCCATTTCTTCCTGGTCCCCAAGAAGACAGGAGACGTGAGGCCCATTCTGGACCTCAGCGCTCACAATCTGTTCGTGGAGTACAAGAGATCCAGGATGCTCTCCCTTCAGAGTCTTCTGCCACTCCTTTGGCTGGGACTGTGGCTGTGTGCCCTGGACATGCAGGATGCGTACCTGCATATCCTCATCCACCCTTCCCATCACAAATACCTCCGGTTTGCTTTCCAGGGGGACCACTACCAGTTCATGGCCCTCCCTTTAGGTCTTTCCTCGGCCCCCCAAGTATTCACCAAATGCTTGTCTGTGGTGGCGGCCCACCTGCATACTCAGGGAGTGCAGGTTTTCCCATACCTGGATGACTGGCTGCTGGCAGCCCCATCCAGGGAGGAACTCCTGCATTTCCTTTGCCTTACCAGGCAGGTTTTTACCAGCCTGGGTATTACCATCAACCAGGCAAAATCTCCTTTGATCCCATCACAATGACTCCAGTTCATCGGGGTGATTCTGGACACGACCACCCCAGTCCCATTAAAATACAGAACTGCCCCTTGTTGTCTAGTGGTACCCCCCACCTGATCCCCATTATATAATCTTGTAATCCCCTCACTAGCACACCCTCTGTGCACCTACCCCCCTTCCATGCCCCACCCCACTCTGGCACCAATTCACCCAAAAAACACCTGTCTTGTATTGAATGCAGAACAGTAGATGGTGATCGACACAGACCGCCTTTTTGCATTGAGCTCTTTGACCACCCAGCTGCCACCTTCACATGACCCTCAGGCTTCCTGGAGTCCCCAACCCCAACTGCCACTCCCCTGCTATCTCTCCAGTGGGGATCCAGGTGAGAACAGGATTGAGTGCTCCAGTTCACTGTCACTCTTAGTAATCGGGGTGCATTTTCTTTTTCTAGCCCATTTTTTTCCCCTTCACAGGTCAACAATGTGCCACAGCACAAGCTCAGTGCCTGCCCTTTGTCAATCAGGAGGCAGTGGCTGCTACCACAGTTAGCCTCTGCTAGGGGGCAACCAAACAGTGACTCATACTATCCTCCTTCCCTAAAGAAGGAATGCCATCTATGGATGCTCAGTTCTCCATGCCTCCAGCTGGTCCCTGAGTGACCCTGGTCAATTCCTAAACCATGGCCACCAGCATGGCAAGAGATGAGGTGCCTCAGCCCTCTGTGCCACTGGGTCAGCATGCACAGACCACCTTCCCGCCACCTCAGCTGGCTGCCATCTGAATGACAGGGAGCGAATGTGCACGTACTGTAGAAACAGCTGGGTCTATAGGGAGCAGTTCTGTGTTTCAGTGAGGATCAGAGCAGGATGGGGGGGTGCCACTAGACTACCAGGGAGCAGTTCTGTACTTCAACTGAGATCATGGCATAAGGGGCATAGTACTAGAGTACCAGAGAGAGAGAATTCATGTATTTCAAAGGTGATCGGTGTTCGGGGGGGTCCTACCATTGCCTGGAACCAATGCTGCTGGGGCGGATGTGCACCACTATGCATGCTAACTAGTGTAGAGTTTTGGAAGCATTAAATAACACTGCATTGGCAGTCATTTAGCACTTACAAGGTCCTCTAAATATACCACTGCACCCTGTATGCAAGAAGTTTCCCTTATTTGCGTAGGTGCAATGATGTTTCAGCGCTAGCGCACTGTCCACAGTGTGGCTTACTGATCAGACTTTTGAATATGGCCCCCACCCCATTCGGACAAGCCATGTCTGGTTACCACAGTGCTCTTCCTATTGGCACCATGCTAACATTCTGAATATGGGACCCTAGTAATTTAGACCATCAAGTTGATGAGCTAAGCTGGCAAACATTGACAGACAATAGTGCAGGATAGGGAAGGGGAGAAATTAACCAGGAAAGGCACACTAAGATGAAGCTTGTTTCCAGGTGTGGATGGAGATGGGTTGAAAGCTGAAGCTTGTTTCCGGGTACGGATGGAGATGGGTTGAAAAAAAAAGGCTGATCAGTGCCATCAGCCAACCTCATTGGTAGCTTTAGGAGCAATGTCTGCATGGCTCATTTGGTAGCACATCCGCCTCTGGGTCAGAAAGTCATGGATTCTAGTCCCACACCTGGACTGGGTTCATACCTAAACAATGGCACCTGAATGCAGTACTAGGGGTGCTGTACTGCCAGGGTGTGCTGTCCTTTGGATGAGATGTTAAACCGAGGTCCCTGCTACCTATCTCTGGTCCTATCCTGGTGGGTGTCCAGGTGGAAGGAAAAGAACCCATGGCACTTTTCGCAAAGAGTAGGTGACTTACCCCAGTGTCCTGACCAACATTCCCATTCTCACAAAACCAGCTCATGCAATTGTCCAAGGCTGTATGTGGGTATTGATGTCCGAAATGGCTGCCACTCTGCATTCAGTCACTTCACTATCAGTCTAGCATTGCTTCTAGAGCCCTTGGATATACAGTGTGTATGAAAAGTGCTGTGTAAATGCTGATTCTTCTTCTTCAGTTTCCTTTGTGCTGCACAGCAATGCACAAGTTTGAATTAATAAAGGATGTCTAACAAAAAAACTCTCGGTGTCTAGCAGCATTATTCATAGAAGGCTACATGAGTGCCGGCTTCTTTTTCACTCTTGGACTGTTTTTAGTGTTAGCACTGTGCATCTTGTTGGTGGCATGATAGTTGCATTTTGTGAGCCTCCTTGGTAGCAACAGACCAGAAAGCCACCCAAGCGCCATGTACATCACAGCAGCCCCCCCTTTCTGAGGACCAGAACAGTCAGTGGAAGGTTGGAGGCATCAGCAGGTAAGTGCAGACTGTGCTGGGGGTGGGGGGGGGATGAAAGATCCAGCTGCTCTCCATCCTCAGCTGGATGGAAGGAAGGAAAGGCCATTGGCTCTGACTGTCCATTAACAAAACATCCACTTGGGCATATCAGGGCCAGAACAGCCATTTGTAAAACAGCCTGGGCGAATTGGTGAAAACAGGGATTCAAAATCCATCTCCTAGTCTCTGTAGCCTATCAGCATAATTCAGCCCACTCAAGTCCATAAATCCTTCTGGTTTCCTTTTAATGTACCTTTTCAGTCTCCACAATATTACAACATGTTTTTTGTTATATGACAACCAGAGTTGAGCACAATATTCCAAGACCAACCTCACAAAGCCCTTATGCAAAGACAGCCCAATTTCTGCTGACTTGCATTTTATACCCCAGCATATACATACAGAGAAGTTATTTGACAAACATGGTGCTGAAGGTTTTAGCACCCAGGTACAGTACAGAAAAGAAGTAAAACTGGGGCTCAGCAGTTCACACACAAGACACAGCTGTTTCTAGGAGAGTGGATATGTTGTTCATCCACACTCTTTGGCATGTCCCTTTCCCCTTTAAATCTGTCTGGAAGTCTTCAAGCTGGCTCCTCCCACCCACCCGGGTGGTAAATACCTTGGCTCCGCCCCATGAAGCTAGATCTTCCTTTCCGCTGGAAGATTCAGGTTCCCTCGTGCTACTTCTGCAGTATCGTAGGCCCTGGATACTAATGGATGGTTTTCACCGCAGTCGCTTTCTTTGAAACTCGTACGAGTTTACGATTCCGATCCGAGTGCATCGGACATGGAGGACAAGTTATCCCCGGATTTCGCTGGTGTCCCTATGGACAGAAAATGTCGCACACTGATCCCCACCTCTCGTGTGTTTATTGTTTGGGTGTCGTGCATGACACCTCTTCATGCACCATCTGCTTGGCCTTCCATCCCAACGTTCTGGACGACCGCAAGGCGAGCCTTAAGCTGGGGAGACTGGAGCTTCACAATCCACCAGTGAAATCAAAGGCGGCAAGGTGGGTGGTTTCCGTGGCCATGGGATCCACCGAGCAGCTCGACCAGATGGCGGCATTTGAAGAAGAAGCTGCCCAAACCTCGGCCAGCCGAGGTTTTTTCATGCCGCTAGACCTTGGCTCTACCTTCACAGGATCCTTTCGGGAGCTGTGCCAGTCTTTCCCCACCAGGGGTGAGGTGCCCTCAGGCATGCACTCCTCCCACCCTAGAAAACGGGACAAGAATCCTAAGTCTTCTTCCCGGAGAAGACGTTCCTGGGACCGAGACAGGTCTGAATCCCAGGACCTTGCGTCTCGGCATCGGTCGAGATCGCTTCCTCGGCTGCCGGCTTCTCATACCTTCCGTCAGACCAAAGCACTGAGGCCAAGGAAATGGCCGAACCAGCCAAGATATCTTTCGACCTGATCGAGCCGTTGTTGCTGACCCCTGTCGCCGACTCATTGGAGAGGACACCTATCCTTTCCTTCCCCAATGAGGAGACCCAGCCCTTGGGTATCGCGATCGAGGGACAGGAGCTGGAACCTCAGTTTTCACCAACTCCAGCCTCTCCCAATCAAACAAGCCGACCCCATCGGTCTTGATCGAGAACCAGGATCCCTTCCATTGAAAAACTGAAAAAAGGTCACAAGCACTCTCAGAAGAGGCGTCGACACCGATTCTCATCCTCCTCGGACAAGGGGAGACTTTGACAGAAGCTCCGTCGGCGTTATGAGGACCTTATGTGGAAACAGTTAATTCTGACTGGTCATAAGCTGGCTCCACCGGCTACATCAGCCATTACTTGGCCCCAGCCTCTTAGGCCGACGCTGACCCCTCCGGAACCGAAAACTCTGGTTCTTCCTCCGGTAGGACCGGCACGCATTCCTGTTCCGCCTGTTCTGGTCTCCCCACCAATTTTGGTGGAGCCACCACCTAAACAGCCTCAGGGAAGGGCTCCCTTGAAAGAGGACCAGACAGATACGGGCCTGCCCCATCGTCTGTCCATCACTGTTGTCCCCGATCGCCCTCGGCATATTGAAGGGGACATAGGCAGGAGACCCTTATATCCTGACTCTTCGGACTCAGATACCACTGGTCTACACTCACACCCCGATGATGAGTTGTAAGTGACAGGCTTGGAGGAAGGTCCTGCCTCTTTCCAGGGCATCCTCTGTCTTATTTTAGAGTCAACCGGTATGCTCTTGGAGTCTATCCAAAGAAGGCAGAATATCCTCTCACAGATATCCTTAAGAGAGGGGATACCCTGACGGAGGCCTTCCCAGTGGCCTAAGCCATTGTTGGCCTGGCCCTTGAGCTATGGCAGTGCCCTGCCTCTTGCCCAGCTCCGTCTGCCTGCATGGTTTGCAAGTATACTGTACCCATGGGGTCCTTGGCGAGTTTCACAGAGCATCCCTCGGCCGAGAGCCTTGTGACTGCCTCTGTGTTTAGACGCATGGGTAGCTAAGCGGATACTAACCGCCCTCCGGACAAGGAGTCCAAGAATATGGACCATTCTGCCCAGAAGGTGTATGCGGCCTCATACTTGGGCCTTCGTCAGGCCAGCTCGGCAGTAATCATGGCACACTTCTCTCACACCCTCTTGGGGTCACTAGATGAAGTCCTTCCTCATCTCCCAGCAAACATGCAGACCACGGTTAAGCAGATCCATGACCAGGGTCATGCTGTTGCAAAACAGCAGCTCCAGATGGCCTTGGATATTGGAGATTCCTGTGCCCCCTTACTAGCAGCCACAGTGGCCACTCGCTGTGGGGCCTGGCTGAGGTTATCCTCTTTCCTGGTGGATACTCAGCACAAGTTAGCTGACGTGCCCTTCCTTGGCACCGAACTCTTTGGTCCGGGAGTGGCAGATTACCTCCAGCGCATAGAGCAGTCCAATGCCACCTTGGATGCCACTTCTGCAAAGGGTTCTTCGGGCAAGAACCAGCAGAAGTGCAAGAAGAACCCTTTTCAGCACTCTTCTCCTGTGGTTAGACAGCCCTCCTTCCAGGGAGGTCAGCAGCACCAGCAGCAACAGCAGGTTCAAGCTTGGTGCCCTAGGCCCAAGCAGGGTCTCCAAAAGCCCCACAAAGGAGGTCAAGGTGCCGGTCCAGGAGCCTCCTCCTCCTCCTCCTCTAAGCCTGCTCAGTGACGGGTCAGGAGTGGCCACCCCTACACCCATCATGCCAGTTCTGGGTCTTCCCATGGGGGGCTGGCTCCACCACTTTCTTTCCACCTGGTCCGGTATCACTTCGGACAGGTGGGTCCTGGAAGTGGCCGTTCGGGGACTGCCTCTAGAATTCGAGCAGTACCCTCCCTGCTCAGCCCATGCCCCCCCCCAGGAGGAAAGGATCTCAGTTTGCACTCAGTTGGCACTTCGGGATGACATTGCTCAGCTCCTCCACAAGGAGGTGGTAGCTTCAGTGCCAGATCCTCCTACAGACCCAGGCTTCATGTCCAGGTACTTCCTGGTTCCCAAGCGGATGGGGGGTTGGCGCCCCATCCTAGATCTCCACGACCTGAATCAATATCTCAGGTCTTGCACCTTCTGGATGGTAACTCTGAATCAGATCATACCATCTGTGGAGCGAAACATGTGGTTCTGTTCCCTGGATCTACAGGACGCATTTTTCCACATCCCAATCCGTCCGTCCCACCAGCGGTTCCTCCACTTCAGGGTGGAAGGGAGTCTGTACAGTTCCAAGCCATGCCGTTCGGCCTGTTATTGGCCCCTCGGGTCTTCACCAAGTGCATCACAGTGGTGGCGGCCCATCTACAGCGTCAAGGGGTTCGGCTATACCCCTACCTCGACAATTGGCTCCTGGCGGGTTCCTCCCTGCAGGAGGTGGAGAGGTCCAGGGACCTGGCCCTCCAAACCTGTTCCCAATTAGGCCTCCTGATCAATGCGGCCAAGTCGGAACTTGTGCCCTCTCAGGTAATGGGCTTTATCGGGGCAGAGCTCAACTCTCATCAAGCCAGAGCTTGGCTCCCAGCTGACAGAGTGGAGGTTCTTTCCTCCTTTGCCCAATCATTTCTGGTTGGGCACTTGCGCCCTGCCCGGGACTTCCTGCACCTTCTGGGTTACATGGTGGTGTGCACCTCAGTGGTCCATTGGGCCAGACTGCACATGCGTCCCCTCCAGTGGGAGCTGGTCACTCAGTGGACTCAGCATCAGGGTCACTTCGACCAGCTGGTCACTGTCATCCAGAAGATGTGGGACGCTGTCCAATGGTGGACCATCCCAGGTCGTCTGCAGGAAGGGATCCCATTTGTCCACCCCAAGCCGACGGTCGTTCTCACTACCGATGCCTCTCTCATGGGCTGGGGAGCCCACATGGGGGACAACAGAGCCCATGCGTTCTGGACCCCGAGGAGTCCTGATGCCACATCAACCTGCTGGAGCTCAGAGCAGTCAGACTGGCACTGTCAGCTTTCACTCCTCAGCTCCGGGGTCAAGTGGTTCAAGTCCAGATGGACAATACCACAACCATGTACTACCTCAACAAACAGGGCGGCACGCACTCCCATCTGCTATGCAAGGAGATGCTCCGGATCTGGACCCTCGTCAGCCGGTTGGAGGTGGATCTCCTTGCCATTCATGTGGCAGGAGTCTCGAACCAACTGGCAGATGCTCTCAGCCGCATAGGCCAGAAATCCCACGAGTGGTCTCTCCATCCAGAGGTAGCTTACAATCTGTTCTCCTGTTGGGGCTAACAGTTGGTGGACCTGTTTGCCTCCAAGGAGAACACCAAGCTGAGGCTGTACCATGCCCGCCCCCCTCAGCAGGGCTCGCTGCAGGGGGGTGCCTTCTCAAGGCCGTGGACCCCAGGCCTTCTCTATGCCTTCCCTCCATTTCCCTTGATCCACAAGATGTTACTCAAGGTGAGGAGGGACAAGGCAAAGGTGATCCTGGTAGCCCCAGATTGACCCTGCCAGTTCTGGTATCCAGATCTCCTCAGCCTCAGCTGCAGGGCCCCGGAGCGGCTTTGTACATGCCCAGACCTGATATCATTGAACCAGGGGAAGGTATACCATCCGGACCTTCAGTCCCTGCACCTCACAGCCTGGTACCTGAGCGGCTAGAGTTCCAGGCTCTGGGTCTTTCCGAGGATGTCTACATAGTTGTGCAGGCATCTCGTAAGGAATCAACCAGGAAATGTTATGCCTTCAAATGGAAAAGGTTTTCCATTTGGTGTCAGGGTAAGAGTCTGGACCCCTTATCCTACTCCGTGGCTAACATTTTAGACTACCTTTGGTCTCTCTCCAAAGGGGGTCTACGGTCATCGACCCTTAGGGTGCACCTGGTAGCCATTTCCGCTTACCGGGCATGGGCCGGTCAGTCGACATTGGCACAAGAGACAGTGGTTGGGCACTTTTTCAAAGGCCTGGATCACATATACCCTCCGGTGCGTGAACCTCCACCTCCATGGGATCTTTTGCTGGTTTTGGCAAAGCTCATGGGCAAGCCATTTGAACCCACGCACAAGTGTGAGCTCTCACACTTGTCATGGAAGACTGTCTTCCTGGTGGCTATCACGTCAGCCAGAAGGACAGGGGAGCTCCAGGCGCTTTCGGTGGACTCCCCTTATCTGGTCTTTCACATGGACAAAGTTGTCCTGCTCCCCCACCCGAAATTCCTTCCGAAGGTGGTGTCAGAATTTCACCTTAATCAGGTGTTGACTCTGCCGGTATATTACCCTAACTACACCTCGGACGCCGAGTACAGGCTCCATACCCTGGACCTTAGACATGCTGTCTCCTACAACAAGAAGAGGATGGCGGAAATTCCGGGAGAGGTTCGCCAGCTGTTTGTCACCTACGCTGAAGCTGCTTCTGGCAGATCTGCAGCCAAATGGACCATTGCAAGATGGATTACATCATGCATAGGTCTGTGCTATGAGTTGGCGGGCAAGGACCCTCCCAGAGGGATAAGAGCTCATTCTACCCGCCATACTGCTGAATCGGTGGCTGCTTCCAGGGACATCCCTATCCAGGAAATCTGTCGGGCTACTACTTGGAAGTCAGCAAACACCTTCATTACCCATTACCACATCGACCTTGAGTCACGTCGGAATGCTGGTTTTGGGGCCTCAGTTCTCCAATCTCTGTTTCCTAAGTAGGGGGTGTGCGCCTTGCCTCCCTCCTCCCAGAGAACTGCTAAGAGTCTGCCAAAGAGTGTGGATGAACAACATATCCATGCTCCTAGAAAAACAGGTTACTGACCTGTAAAAGTAGTTCTAGGAGTGGTATATGTTGTTCATCCACACGCACCCACCTGACCTCCCCGGCTTTAGGCGCATCACATTGCTTCCAGCGAGCTAAGATCTGGCGTCATGGGGCGGTGCCAAGGTATTTACCACCCGGGTGGGTGGGAGGAGCCAGCTTGAAGACTTCCGGACAGATTTAAAGGGGAAAGGGACATTTATTATTTATTTATTATTTAGCTTTTGTTAACCAGGTAAGTACACTAGACAAGACAATTTTCCTATTTTCAGGTACGACCTGGGAGAGTACAGGAAATTACATACTTACACACTTGGGACAACATGGCACATAATCAGGAAAAGATTACACGTCATGAGACAACAAGGTACAAGTTAGAAAAAAACAAACTCGCATGTCACGTGCGAACATCATAATGTAGAATACACAAAGTACAAGGCATATGAGGCACATTTAGTTAGAATTGGCACAGCAAAGTAAGTGGTGTGTGCCAGTTTTGGAGCAGTACAAGGTAAGGATTGGTAGCAGCAAGTACAAAACTATCATCTTAAGGGCCAGCTGTTATGCATGAGTGCTAAGTGCTAACATATGTCACGGGGGGTTTTGGCACCCACAGGCCAATCTGAGTTTGAGATGGTTCCATAGGGAGGAATGCAGGCTGCCCTGAGAGGGGGCAACACGGACCTGGGCTGGGAAGGTGTTCCAAAGTTTGGGGGCACATGCTGCAAAATCTCTTTCACCCATTTGAGTCCGAGTCACAGGTACCTTGAGTGTGGCAGATCCCTGAGACCTAAGGTGATAGGACGAGGGAACAGTTTGGGCCAGCAAACTTGCCACCCCTGGAGGGGTGCCTGTGTTGAGGACCTTTCCTGTGAAGCAACCAAGGACAAAGTCAATGTGCTTTGAGGGCCAGAGCCAGTTTAACTTATTGTAGAGATCACAGTGGTGAGTGAGCCGGGGGGCTACTAGGGCATAGCGGCAGACATTGTTGTAGGCCATCGACCAGCTAGAGAAATGAGTCTTAGTGGTGCTGGCAAACAACAGGAACCCATAACATAGTGAGGGGAGAAGCATGCCTCTAGCAAGAGCAATACGCGCAGCCGGCGTGAGGTTATTTTTTGCTCTGTAAGCCAGACCCAGTTTACAGTTGACAGTTTTGCATGTCTTCTGGATATGGTGGCCAAGGTCAAGCTGTGGGTCCAGTGTTACACCAAGGTATTTGAAATTGTCCGTGATTGGGATCGGGACAGCTCCCTTACTGGAAACACAGAACGGCACAGGGGAGGCCTTAATCTTAGCCCGGGACCCAAAGAGCATGGCCTCGTTTTTTTTTAGATTAAGGACTAGCTTTTGGTTCAGGATCCATGTCTGAATGTTTCTTAGGTCATCACTCAGGTGGTTGTTAATGACCCCCACCTCTGGGGAGTGAGACAGGATGACCAGATCATCTGCATAGAGGATTGGTTTACAGTGAGCAGCGGTTGCGGGGAGATTATTAGCGAAAATGGAGAAGAGCATTGGTCAGGGACGGAGCCTTGGGGGACCCCCATTGTTATTGGGATGGGACCCGAGAGCTCTTTGCCATATTTAACCCACTGCATTCTACCATGTAGGTTGTTGGAGAACCAACTGAGAGCGTCAGTGGATAGTCCAATTGATCTAAGCTGTGCTGATAGCATGGCATTGTTGAGCAGGTCAAACGCCTTCGAGAGGTCTATAAAGATAACCCCCGAGAGTTTGCCTTGGTCCATGGCCTCCCTAATCCACGATGAAACAGTAACTAGGGCTGAGGAGGTACCATGCCCCTTCCTGAATCCATGCTGTACAGGAGACATTATGTCATATGCCTGTAAGTACTCTGAGAGTTGCCCTGCCACAACTTTCTCCAGAAGTTTGCTAACCACGGATAGGATGGATATGGGGCGATAGTTCTCTATCAGTTTAGGTTCCCCTGTTTAAGGATTGGGACTACCCTGGCAACCTTCCATAAGTCTGGGATAACTCCAGTTGACAGGGACAGATTGAAGATGTGTGCCACCAGAGGGGCAAGCCACGGGGCACCGAGACTGAGGAGCTTTGGTTCCAAGCCATCTTGGCCAGCACTTGAGAAGGGTGAGAGTCCAGCTAGCAGTTTCTGCACCTCTTGAGCCACCACTGCCCTGAACAGAAAGGGCGGGCGGGGTGATGATGATGCTATGGGCTGGTTGCCGCTGACACCACCACCATTGGGGAATGTCGAGGTATACTTGGACAGATCAGAAAAATAATGATTGAAGGAGTTGGCAATTGTTTCCAAGCTGTTGCAGCTGGAACCTTCAATTATTATATCAGTGGACTCGGCGCTCTGTGTACCACTCACAACGTGTTTAATATTCCTCCAGAACCTCCTTGGATCCCTAGCCGAGTTCAGTAATGCAGATTTGCAGAACTCACTCTTGGCTATCCTTATGTTCTTTTTGCACTCATTTCTGAGTTTCCTGTATCTCTGAAAGATAGCCTGGTCAGCTGTGGCCTTAAACTTGGCCCAGCACTTATCTCTGGTGTTGAGGAGGGCCAGGAGACTACCATGAAGCCATTTAGTAGCCATTCCCTCACCCTCCATCTGATGAAGGGGGCACGTTTCTCCTGCAGGGCCCTTAACGAGATGAGGAAGTGACTGACAGCGGATGTGGAGTCCTGAGCATTCCATACTGCCGACCAGTCAGTGTACTTGATATCACTTTGAAAGGAGGACAGATCAAACCTAGAGTAGTCTCTGATCTGGATAATTTTATGGGGTATTTTCAGAAGTGGGATCCGCCAGACACAGTACACCGGGGAGTGATCAGAGATAGAATCAGGTAGGATACCAGACGAGCTGATCCTATCAGGTCTATTTGTCAAGATCCAGTCCAGGAAGGAGCTCTTACCACCATTTGTAGAGCATCTGGTAGGATTCTTGACAAGCTGTGTCAGTGAGAGATTGGCAAGTGACGGTTCAAAGGCTTTGGTGTTGCCACCCAACCAATTGAGGTCAAGGTCACCCAGAATGATTAGCTCATTCTGCCGTGTTACTGCACCAACTGTGTCAAGGAGGCCAGTCAGTTCCTCTGTGCCTCCCTTTGGAGGATTGTAGGTGTATACAATGTGTATCTTTTTCGTTATCCCTAATAACAGCACCGTGTGCAGTGTCTCACAGGGGGACAGCACTGTCTGTTGATGAGGTAGGGCAGATAGGTTAAGATGGCTCCTGTAGTAGACCAGGATACCACCACCTCTCTTTCTTCCTGGACGATCACGATGGATGAGGTCATAACCAGGGAAGGCTCATACAGAGTTTGGGGTGGAAGGTTTCAGCCAGGTTTCTGTAATGCCAAGAATGTCTGGACTATGATGAGTTACCCAGACACGAAGTTCCGTCAGGTTTGGCAGCAGACTTCTGATATTAAGATGGGCTACCTTCAGCCTTTTACCACCGACCAGCCCGCCAGTGTAGGTGTGGACTGGAGTGATGGTCCTGGGTTTAGTTCTATGTCCCCTGCTAGCACAAGGGTCACCAGCAGGAGCCAGAATAGATGCCTTAATGGGGGAGATCTATCCTTGTTCTGTGACTTCCGGTCATAGCGCCTGACCTTTCGGGCAGGTCTCAGAAGGCTCCTCAGGTTAAGACCACCGAGGACCCCGGTCATGGGTGAGCCGTCTGCTAGAATGTTTGAGAAGGTGAAGTCAGACTCCACTGGCTGGACACACGTACACCAGGGGTCTCTTTTCAAGGGGTCACCCACCCTTGAGATCCAGGGGATCCATGACGCAGTAAGGATCACAGTAGCAATAGTGCCCAGGAGTAACTGGCACAGGACTAGCTTTGATGGGAGCTCAGGAAGTCCCATGATTGCCCCAGTATGGTTGTCTGGCTGAGACAGGAAGGGGATTTCCACCATAGGTCACCAATGGACACAGGACAGTGCCAAACGGGTATTTAGTAGCCTGGCAAATGGCGGGAAATAGATTATTTGTACCTTACTGGCACTTATCTCAAGAACAACTAGTGTATTATTATGTGATAAAGACAGTTAGCTGACTAGTAGAGCCATAGCGCTAGTATTAATCATATGGGAGACGTCAGACATAGGTTTGGTCAGGCAAGTAAACAGAACAATAGGTACAGTGCCACCTTTCTGGCACGTGTCTAGTTTGCCACCAAGAGACCTGAGAATTACCCTGCAGGTTTCCCCACCACGAGACTAGAGGATACCATGCAGGTTAACAGTCTAGAGGCAACTAGATTTATTTTGCATGCATGAGATAGGCAGATAGGAATAAAAATTATGCTGGCAGTGATTACTTCCGCAGGCACGAGTTAGGCTGAACAGGATGTAGTTATACTGGTACACAGCAGACAAACTGGATTTAAATATATCAGTTACGAATAATGCAATAAGACCGGCTATAAGTTGATTACACTGACAAGAGGAAATCACCACTATGAATTTTATCACAGGGTTCAGACTGTCAGACAGTTAGCAGTCTGAGTGAGTAGGCACTGCACTGTAGCCAGAAGGGGAACACCCAAGAGACTACAGGGCGATCCTGTGACAGCAGCTCCATACCGCCCTAACTCAGTTTAATTGGCGACTGTTAAACTGAGGGCATGGCTACTTGGCATTTAATGGGAGGATAGAATGGGATGGGCAGGTGGGCCGATAAATCAAGTACAGTAGAGCTCCTGTGTGCAGCTCCCAGCCCCTCCACAACCCCTTCGGTCCCCGACTAATCAGCAGAAAGTATCCCAACAATTACACTCGTTTTTCTACCTACAGCAGAGGTCCATGGGTTTCCGGCACCTCAACCCCAGCATGGGCGTTTCTCAGGGATGCAGGGGCAAGAGCCGCCCGCCTCTCCCTACAGTCTCCAGTCTGTTGTAAAAATCAGCAGCAGTCTGTGCTGCTTTAAATCTCCTAGCCCAGCATCAGCAAAAATTTTGGGGCCAATTGGCGCTTCTGCCTTTCAGCTCCAGGGTGTGGATGAACAACATATACCACTCCTAGAACTACTGTTGTTACAGGTGAGTAACCTGTTTTTTTTTACTAGGCCCACTGATTTGCAATTAAACTTCCTTGTAGTAGGAGCACAGGGGCACAAGTTGGGTGCAGCGTATTTGTGGTAGGGCACGAGTCCCTCTGTGCCCTGGCCTAACACCCTTTTGGTAATATTCTATTCGGGAAAGCCTGTACTAGTGGAAAAATTACAATTGTGGTATTGTGATGAAAGAAGTCTACTGTGCACTGTTAAGAGAGGGGGAAATGTATGGCACACATGCTTTTCTGATTGCTCTTTCAGATTATTTTACAGTACTGTATAGACAACAAGCCCATAACTGATTTGTGCAAGCAGGATGATAGCATAGAGGCCCTGTTTTTCTGGTAGAATGCATCATGCTGTCCTGTGGTGACCTGGGTTTGTGCTGTGGACATGATCTCATGCTCTGGGCTGGTGGAGTGTAGGATGCTCAGATTCTGGGGAAGGGTGGTAGTGTCGTCACAACTCCAGTGTCTCCTGCGGTGGGCTAGGGGCATCAGTGGGCATTGTGGGAGACCGCACTACATTTCCCCAGCTGAGGTCCATGAGGATGTACTCAGAGATATGGTCAGGCTTCATATAAGGGTCAAGAGCTCCCCCTGTGCTAGAATGATGATGTAGTGACTCATGCCATCCACCCTGGTCATGTCCCCTGGCTCCTCTGGGCACAGTAAGGCAAATTAATAGTACAGCTGGGGGAGTTTCTGCCATCTCTCCCTGGGGCCTCCCATGGGGCTTTCCCTTTGCAGTTTCATCTGTTGCCAACAGTCTTGACCAGCACCTGGGAGACATGCTATGTGGCCAATAGTAGGTCGCAGCCTGGCTGAAGAAAGAAAAGATGTTTTATGTTTGCAGGGGTGGAGGGGGACTAAAGAATGAATTTATAAAAGCTAGAAACAGAAACATAGACAGTTTGGGCAGAAAGAGACCATTGGTCCATCCAGTCTGTGCTGTTTTACCCTATCCTACCCCAAGAACTATTGCCTAGATAGGGTTTTTGCCCTCACCTCCCCCCTGGCTTCCTACCATAATACCATACCTCTCAACTGTCCCTGATAAAATTTTCTTCTGTCTCTCCTAAAATGTGTGCTTCTGTGACTGAACAGTGGGGATTCTAAGCACAATAGAATCTCAAGCCTTAGATTTACAGTGTGATCCTCTTCAGAAAATGCATTTTACATTATGCCCCTTCGTCTACCAGCTTCCAGAGTGGATTTCACCAATTTTTAAGATGGGTCCCTGATTTTGGTCCTTTGTCCCTAATTTTTTTAAACCTTCTCCCTGATTTATGAGGCAGGAGATTGAGAGGTATGCATGCTCCCCCGAGTAACAGTAAAGCCCATGTTTTAATAGTTACACAGCGGGAAGCAGTATGGCAGAGGGCAGAAGGGGAGGTGATTGTAATAACCCTGACTAGACAATAGGTGCCATGGTAGGAAAGGGTAAAACCGGGTGGACTGGATGGACTCCTGGTCTTTTTCTGCTGACATTTTTATGGTTCTTTGTGGTATCCTAGGCTGGATAGCCAGCAGCTGCATGACTACTAATCCCTTAACTTTGTCGCACCATGCTTGTATCCATTGATGTTTTTGTGCCCACCATCTCAGCCAGTTTGCTGTCCCATGGCGCAACCACTCTCTCTAAAGTAGATATACCCTAACATTCTGGTTGCCTTGCTGTAGACATTGTTGCAATGGCTAGCGTATTTTAGGGAGTCACCTATGATGACTCACAGGTCCCTTTCCTCAGTCATAATGCCCAGCTTAACCCCTGCCATCCAATATCCAGTCCTGGGGTTCTTGTTCCCTGGCTATGTGCATCACCTTGCACTTTTTTTGGCATTGAATTTTAACTCCCAAAACACATAATATGTCAACCAGTAGACTTAATTTCATATTACTCTTATTTAGCATTTATTCAGTTCATCTTTAAGTTTGCTGTGGCCATACCAATTATTATTCCTGAACGTTCTCACTGAACCCCTTGGCTTTTTCGAGGGAACAGTGGTCCAATGTTTAAAAAATATCTACAAAACATTTTAATAACATGCTTTTCAAAGTACCAAGTCATCTTAAATGTTAAATATTTGACAACATACTACAATATTCTGCACCAATATTTCAAATATCAGATGGCTCTTACCAGTTAAAGTGAGTCAAGGAAATCTTAATCCAGCCACCACTACATGTAGTTGAACATCCCTACTGTTGGACCGGTGCCAGCTCTGATTTGGTAGTGAATATGTGTGTTTAGGAGTCTGTGCTGGTTGACATCACCCAATGACATCACAAGCACTTAACCTGCCTATCTAATCAGCAGGTAGCTTAAATGTAAAGCTACAACATCCCGGCACATGCAGAACACAGATGTATACAATGTACTGTATTACAGAAGTGTTTCATATTCCTCTCGTAATTCTAAATAATAAATGGCCACATAAATCCATATTTTTTCAACAAATTTGTATGTAGGTTTAACACTTATAGTTATTTATTTAAATGTTGGTGACCAGGTAGGCCCACTGAGACCGAAACAGTCCCTTTTTCAGGGACAACCTGGAATTAATTACATACATCTATAAACATAGCAAAATACATACTTGTCATTTCACAATTAACAGTCAATATAGACATACTGACCCAGTCAAGGATAGAGTAGCAGGTTAATTACAATCAACATCAACAGGAGAGGAAGTACTATTATACATGAAACAGTCAGATTGATGTCCCAATGAGGTTAGATCGGCAGCAGGGGGTCAGCTGACTCAGCGCTAGCAGGTGCAGCGGCTCAGTTCCAACAGGTGGGCTTTAAGTCCCTTCTTGAAGCCCCAAAGGGAGGTACATTCCTGGAGACTGCTAGGGAGACCATTCCAGATGGGAGGGATGAAGGCAGCATAGGACTGGAGTCCTAGGGAAGTCCTTACAGTGGGGACTTGGAGAAGCTGGAGGCCAAAAGATTTTAGTGTACAGTCAAACCTCAATTACCCGAACTGCTGGGAGGACATGCGATCTGTTTGGATAATCGAGTGGTTCAGTAAATCAAGTGTCCATTGAAAATATTGTAGTGAAATCAAGTAAAAGCAAGCTGGAGCAGCAAGGTGTGTAGGTAGTCCACCTCGGGCTGGCTCTCCAACCAAAGAATGCAGCAATCGAAAGCTTCTGTGGCTTCTCCCGCTGTTGGTACAATTGGAGCTGGAGCACTGTCATCTTCTTGTCCTTCATCTTCATTCAGTTCTTCCACAGCATTTTCTTCTTTGGCAATTGAAATGATGTCGCCATCATTAAGATCTCCGTATCCATCATCAGCCGCATCTGCCTCTAACCAGTCGGAGACCGCATCTTCTTGCAAATGCAGTTGTACAGCAATTTCTTGGTTCACATCTGCAGCCTCCTCATGCTGCTGTACTACAACTGGCACTGATGCAGGTGACAACACCTGCGAGCAAGCCCAGCATTTCGCCACGGTGTCAGTACAGACCTCACCCCATGCCTCGGCCAGAAGGTAACAAGCATCTGTACGAACCATATGTAGAGGACACGATCTAGCTGTTCGTCATTGCATTTTTTCATTGTCTTTCTAAGCTCAGTACCATGCTTGCTCTCCATAGCAACAGCATATTCTCTGAGATTCTCTTTGGCCTTCTGAACATCGGACACAGTAGACTTGCCAATGCAAAACTGTTTGGCAACATCAACCGCTTTCTGCCCCTGTTCAAGGCAGTCTAAAATTCTTATTTTCTGCTGGGTATCAAGCACGCAGCGCTTCTGCTTTCTCTCAGCCATGTTCTGAGTTTCTGAGCATCTAGCTGCACTGTAATTGATTACTGCAGTAAATACTGTATGCAATTGACCTAATTAACCTAACTTATTTTAATTAAATGTAATTGACTGTATGTGATGAGGATTAAGTCATGTGGACGTTCACTCAATGTAGCAGACTATGTTATGACAGCACTAACAGCACTAACATGAAAATGCGGGAGACATGATTGCGGTTCGGTTAATCTGGAGGTTCGGTTAACCGGAGGTCAGATAATCGAGGTTTGACTGTAGTGGAAGCGAGGTCGGCATGAGGCTCGATCCAGGGTGGAACTAACGTGGGAGTGACCTCGGGCAAATCCAAATGGGCAGCTAGCTTCTGCCTCTGTGGATCCGGCTCCAGAGATTTCCACTGATAAAAAGCCTGGATCTTGGTTAGCAACTCTGTAAACGAGGGATCCTCCAGAGGAGTCCTGGGCCTGGGCTTGTCCAGAGCGTGAGGCTCGTCTGGATAGGAGCTGTCATCGGAGGACTCCAACGAGTCCAATGAAGAAGGAGTTGAAGACCCCTCTCACAGAAAGAGCAGAACCAAACCACACAAAAACACGTATCCTGGATTTTAGGGGGGCAGACTTTGGGAAAATGGGGAGATACTTGAAAGAGGCATTAAGGGGAATGGGACAGGAATCAGGGGTTGAGGAACAGTGGGCAGTATTTAAAATGGGGATTACAAGAACAACAGAATTATGCATTAAGCAGGTTAACAAAAGGAAAAGGAAGAGGAGACCATTATGGTTTTCCAAAGAGGTAGCAAAAAGTGAAAGCCAAATAGGATTGCATTCAGGCAATACAAAAGACACAGGCAGAAGGGGATAGGAGAAGTACCAGGAGAAGCAAAGGAAGCAGGGAGGTCATTAGAAAGCAAAGCTCAGACAGAAGAACACATTGCAAAATCAGTGGGTAGAGGGACAAAACCTTTACAGGTACATAAGTGAAAAGAAAGACAAAGGGAGGATAGTGAGACTGAAGGGGGAGGATGGGGGCCGCGTGGAGGATGACAACAGTAAAGCTGACATATTGAACAGGTATTTCTGCTCAGTCTTTACTGAGGAAGAGGAGGGTAATGGGTCTGAAGGAAGCACAAGGGGTGAGAATGGTGCAGAAATGGACACAAGTCCCTTTACACGAGAAAGGGTCCTGAAGGAACTGGAAGTAATAAGAGTTGATAAAGCAATGGGGCCAGATGGGGTGCACCTCAGGGTCCTTAAAGAACTAAGAGAGGTGGTGGCTGAACCTCTGGCTATCATGTTTAGCCGATCACTGGAAACAGGGGAGGTATCCAAAGACTGGAGGACAGCAGATGTAGTCCCTTATAAAAGCGGGAACAAAGAGGAAGCGAGGAACTACAGACCAGTCAGCCTCACCTCGGTAGTGGGAAGATCATGGAAGCACTACTGAAGGAGAGATTGGTGGAACATCTGGTTGTCAATGGACTACAGGACCCAAGGCAGCATGGTTTCACAGGGGAGGTCATGTCAGACCAATCTCATTGAATTTTTGACTGGGTGACTAGGAGGTGGATCAGGGAGGCAGTGGACATGGCCTATCTGGACTTCAGCAAGGCCTTTGACACTGTGCCACATAGAAGACTATTACACAAACTGGGGAATATGGGTGTGGGCAGGACAGTAGTGTGGTGGGTAGGTAACTGGCTGGGTGGCAGGACACAGAGGGTGGTGGTAAATAGCTGTCACTCCACAGAGGGAAGAGTGACCAGTAGGGTACCACAGGGATCAGTGCTGGGACCGGTCCTATTCAAAATCTTCATCAGTGACATTGCACAGGACCTAGAAGGCAGAATTTCACTGTTCGCTGATGACACAAAGCTCTGTAACAGAGTAGACACACCAGAGGGTGTAGACAGAATGAGAAGGACCTGAAGAAACTTGAAGAATGGTCAGGGTTTGGCAGTTGAAATTCAATGCAAAGAAGTGCAAGATAATGTATATGGGGCACAAAAACCCTGGCACAATATATCAGTTGGGGGTCAGGATATAGCATGCACCAAGCAGGAAAGGGATCTTGGGGTTATCATCTCTGATGACCTCAAGGTAGAAACAGTGTGATAAGGCAGCAGGTAAAGCAAATAGGATGCTGGGATGTATAGGCAGGGCATCACCAGCAGGAAAAGGAGGTCATAATTCCGCTATACAAGACACCAGTGAGGCCCCACCTGAGTACAGTGTACAGTTCTGGAGACCATACCTATGTAAGGACATAGGGTAGAGAAGGTTCAGAGGAGGGCAACAAAGATGGTGCATGGATTGCATCACAAGTCCTATGAAGACAGGTTGAAGGAACTGAACATGTACTCCTGGAGGAGAGGAGGAGAGAGGGATATGATAGAGACATACAAGTATCTCACAGGGAGGAACAGGGTGCAGGAATACACTATTTTTAAGCGAAAAGATGTTCCAGGACTAGAGGGCATGGGATGAAGTTGGAGGAGGATGATTCAGAGGAAACATGAGGAAGAATTTCTTCACAAAGCAGTGGTGGACAAGTGGAATACCCTGCCAGAGGAAGTGGTGGGGCTGAAACAATCACGGATTTAAGAATGTATGGGATAGACATAAAGGAATTCTGGAGGTCAGGGGTAAGGGGCAACAGACTTCTAGGAAAACATAAACTGAACTTACAAGCTCAAATGGGCAGACTGGGTGGGCCATAGGCCCTTATCTGCCGACACTGTCTATGTATCTATGTATCTATGTATGTATGTATCTCCCCCCCTCGGGGGAGGAACATGGCCCTTAGGGGGCAAAGTGCCACCCCCAGCCTTGGACCCAGTAGCAGTGTCTCTGGGGTTGGGGGGAAGGGGTCTCTTGCCCCCGGCGACGGGAATCCGGGACCAGGTCCATCATTGTGAGGCGGCTCTCCACCTCCTTGGTGAGCTGAGCCTTGGCCTCAGCCCACCAAGAAGCCAGAGTCTCCCTCAAATCCACCAGCGGCTAAGGGGGTTGGGGAGGAGGGGAATGCAGATACTGGGGGTATCCGTAAGGCGAGTATCCGTAACCCGACGGTGGATAGCCCGGTGTCGGGTACTGTGGCCCCGGGTACTGCGGCATCGGATACTGCAGCATCGGGTGCTGCGGAGCTGGATACTGCAGGGCTGGATAAGATGGCGTCAGGAAAGATGATGTAAGATCTGGCACCAGGGGCTCTACCGGAGCAGAAGGTCCTGGCAAAGGCCCAGCAGGCGGGCCAGGGATAGGTGGCCCAGCAGGCGTCGGGTCTGGTGTCAGAGTGACATCCAGTAAGAGGACGTTGGCCGCATCCAAGGGTCCAGCATCAGACCAGCCGGTCCTGAGAGAGGGAGGCCTGACGGAGGCACCGAAGAGTCCCCAGCGGCATCCGGGGAGGACCGGAGGGATCCCCGGGGTCCAGCAGGGGAGACGCAGGGGCCTCGGACCGCAGCGGCGAAGGCTGCAGGGAACCAGTGGCGCTGGATGGGTGGGAGACATCCGGCATAGGCTCCAGTACCGAGCAACCACTGGGCGGGCCGGCAGGCATCTGATCAACAGGGTCCGGGCGGGCTTTGGAGGAGCCGATGTCCGACTGATTGGACCCAGTGCCCAAGGAAGGCCATGCAGGGGAAGTGACCTTGATGTGCAGCTTGACGGCCATGCGCTGCCCCGGAGGGTCGAGCGGCTTAGCAACCAGCTTCAGGCGGACGTCGGAGGCCGACGCCTCATTAACGGAGAGGTCGAACCAGGATGCCCGCGAGGCGGCCTTACTGGGGCTGGTGCCTCCTTGTCCTGGAGGCTCCCGACTTGCCGAGCGCAAACCAGCCAGGGGACCGGCGCGTCTTGGACACCACCAAGACCCGTTGGGGAACTGTCCCCAGAGAGGCGTTACTGAGGGTGGCGACCACAGTCACGGTCGCCGCAGCCGCGGATGAGGAGTCCCGGTCCCGTGCTTCTCTTTCTTTTTCTTCTTAAGGCCCTCTGGGGAGGTGGAAGCCCACTGGAGCTTTTTCAGCTCTTTTTCCATGGAGGACATCTTCTTCTTTAGGATGTGGGCCTCCAGGGACTGCTGCCTTCTTCTGCGGGTAGCCGCGTTAAACTTCAGGCAGTGCTGACAGGAATCCACGGGGTGGTCTGGACCTAGGCAGATGAGGCACCAAGAGTGGCCGTCCTTGTGCGGGAGTTGGGCGCCGCACGAGTCGCACTTGTTCTTGTGCTCAGACGTGGTAGGGGACGACATACACGGCAGTGAAAAAATCCTGACGAAAATTTGACGAACTTATCGAAAAAAGTGACGGTAGAAGTACCGGCGATGGATTGACGAGCAGTGGAACTTAACTGCGAGGTGCTGTTGAAAGCTAACGGCAGGAAAGAACTGGAAGGCAGGCATGAGGGACTGCCCCTTTATACCGACGTCGCCTGACGCTGGTCACCTGATGTGGGGGCGGTCCCTCGCCAGAGACTGCTGGCTAGAAATTTTTCCGTGGGGTCTTGATGCCTGCCGGCTTCAGTCCTATATGTAATTGCCTACTGCAAGAGCCCTCTTGAAGTAAGATCTATCTTTTAGAGACTTACAGGGGAACAATAAGTACCAAGGGCTCCACACTCTAAGTGTGGGGCTGGTCCCAATGTGCACTCTGTGTGCCAAAACATTTTGGTTTACTTACTGTTTACTGTAGTATTATAGATTGTATCAGACTAATTTCGCTTAGTTGTAGACTGCCATCTTCCGTTACTACAAATCCCAGAATCCCCTGCAGATGACATCAGTGCAGTAGGCAGCAGTGGGTGATTCAATAGCCTACAGTGCATGACAGTGCTCCCAGATCTACAGGGATTCCTGTATTTTAAGGAATTTTTACTACAAAAACGGGATACGGGAAGGAAATCTTTTATTTTTAAAATATCAGGGGACATGGACAAGCACTACAGGAAAATGCCCACTATGAATCTCATGGCTGCCAAGATCCAGTTGATCTTTTGTCTGACTCGGTCCCCCTGGCTGGTTTGCGCTCGGGCCAGTCGGGAGCCTCCAGGACAAAGGAGGCACCAATGGGTGCTTAGTTTGCTGACTTTGCTACACTAAGCAATTCTGTTGGTCCATTTGCAGCCTGTGTTTCTCTGGGGTAGTAAGGTAATATTCTGGCAGTGCATCCTTTTGAGGATGAATTCAGATCTTCTGATCAGGAGCCAGTGAGCTGCTGCATGATCCAAACACCTACCATGTGGACCCACTCAAAACAGCAACACTGTTGAGTCAGCCGAGCTGCATCTCAAATGCCACTGTTCTGGACTGGCAGAGAGCCCAAGCCACTGAAGGTAAACAAGCCTTCTTGTGGGCAGCCTCAGGTTAGTCTATTTTAAACACATTTTAAGTGCAAAATGAGTCAGACAAAAGAGTGACCACTTGATGATGATATGCTTTGTGGGGGGGGGGGTGCAAGAAAGAGTGCTTAAGTGTTGCTTGAGGGAAGCAGCGCCCCAAGCCACCAAGGCAAACAAACCTTCTGTTTTGCAAATTTGTCTATTTTAAACACATGAAGTGCAAAAAGCGAGCCAGACAAGAGACTCAATGATGATGGGCTTTAAAGGGTGACGGGGACACAAAGGGTGCTTAAGTGCTGCTTGGCTTGTTTGGTGCACAGAGCAGAGTTGTGTTTTTAAAAAGATCACTAAGGCAGCACTTCTTCTGAGCAGCCTAGAGGTTGAGGTTATCTGAAAAAAAAATAGATAGTGTTTCTATTTAATTGTGAGCCTGGGAAAGGTATGGGGTGTCTTCATCAAGATAAGCAGGAGTTATGAATTATATGTGTGAGATCAGAAGGGACCCATAACCTTGGTCTGACCTAAGATTAGTAAAATAAATTAAAAAAAAAGGGAATATTTCTTTTTACCTCTGAGAGTTCAATGCACAAAGCTGTGTGTGTGTGTGTGTGGGTGGGGGTGCTTAAGCATGCCAATGAAAAACACAACAATACACTGAAACAATGTTTATTAATGGAGCACTACAGGTACACAGAGCTGTAGGCCCAATGCACGACTGGTGTGTAGTGGCTATGCATGCATATCTGGGGCGAGTAGCTACTCCACACCCCCTGTGCCCCCCGCATAGCATGCACAAAGGGGGCACATGCAGACCCACCGCACCCAATCCCCCATGTCTGCAGACAGCTCCGCTATGGGGCCATTCCGGGGGTGTGCCAGCACTACGTGTATTCACTAACTCGCGTAGTGCTGGCCACATGGATGCAGAGGGTGGTGCAGGGTACACCAGGGAGACCCTGCCATAACCCACAGCATGCCCCCATGAACACAGGTATTCGGTCACTGGGGGACTAGGACAGTGCACACTGTGCTGCTCCTGACTGCTGGGCAGCAGGAGGCGGCAGGGGCAGCTGGATGGGTGAGTGCCCAGAAAGTTTATGTGAGGCAGCACTGGGACTGGAGGGTGCCGCGCTGGTCCAGGTGCATGCTAACAGCATGCACAGCCCCAGACCCATGCCACCATATGTGTGAGATCCACTATGGGTCCCAGGGGGCATGCCATTGGATGTCTCTCTGGGACAACTCCTCCCCCGGCCACCCTGCAGAGTCCTGTGTGTTGGGGGAGGAGCCGTGAATAGGTGGTCAGCATTTGTGAATGCCAGTATGGTTGCACCTGCCCGTGGGGTGCAGGGGCAAGGGTGGGGTATGCGCATTTTGTGCATCCCTATGCCCCTTTCATGCATTGTGAGCAGAACACAAAATGTATCAGTCTGTGATTAAGGGGTAAATTTGAAGTTAAGGCATTTCATACTATAAATAGAATACTGTATAAGGGACTGTAGTATTACAAAGTTATAATACCTTCAGGAGGTTCTGGAGACATGTGAACCTTGAGAACCAAGCTTTATACGTTCCAACATGTCCCCAGAACCTCAAGATGGTATTATATTATTACATATAAAGTTCTTATAGTTGTAGAGTTATGTGATACGTTGTAGGTGATTTTTTATATTTAAAATAAATAAGAACACATAAAACAACCTGAACATTTGTCCTAGTGATTGTATTGACTGGCATAATGACACCAATTGTGTACTTACATTGATTTGTGCATACAGTAAAATCTACAGGAATTTCATCCCAGTTTTACAGGGAAAATTAGGGTGCACTACAGGAAAATGCTTTGCCTGATCTGGGAGCACTGGCATGATAGAGTTTATATAAGCTCTGATCTTTTGTTTGCTGGTCCCGCTGTCCTCCCTGGATTAAGTACAGTCATAAAGGACAGTACTTAGCAGTAGGCCAGGAAAATGTCTGATCAGAGATTATAAAAGCTCTAACATGCACTACAGGCTATTGACTCTCCTGTTGCTGCCTTATTCTCTGATGTCAGCTGCAGGGGATTCTGAGATTTGTGGTAACAGAAGATATTACCAGCCTAGAACTAAGAAAAATGAGTCTGATACAGTCTACTGCACTACAATAAACTGTAAGTAAACCAAAGTTTTTTTGTACACAAAGTGTACATTAGGACACATACCGCACTTGAGTGTGGGGCCCTTTGTGCAGACTGTTCCCCTTTAATGCACACCCTGGCCCCTGGGTGAACTAGAATGCACAAGACCAGTGGTGGAATGCCTTTCCGTGCCCCCAAGAAGTGCATTAATTCTTAAGAAATGTATGCCCTAGTATGGATTATTTTGCTTACAAAATGGAGAAAAGGTTTAATTTTATATAAAGATAGGCTGTTACTAGGTAACTATGTGAGGTTGGCAACAAAGGCCAAGTGCCCTTGAATGCACCCAGGAAGTGCATTAATTATGGAAAAATAAAGTATGCCCTGTGGTGTGTTATTGCACTTTTAATACGAAAAAAAGGTTTCATTTTCACATAGGCTGTTGCTAGGTAAATTAGGTTAGGTTGGATACAAATTGTGCAATGCGTTTCCTGGGGAATTAATGCATGATCAGGTGATGTGTTTTGACCACCTAGGTTTCTCAGATTGTTTGCTTTTTAAACCCCATTTGATAAATGTCAGTGATCAGTGCTGGTAGAAAAATCAGCAAGGGGTCATGCAAAGAATGACGCTAAGCGTCGGTGGGCCTAACTTTAAATGAATTCATATTTTTACACACACAGTGATTATTAAATAGATGAACTGCACAGGTGTTATCAGAAGCAAGCAACATACCAGTATATGCTTTTAAAAAAATAGTTATAATTTTCAAGGAATATGGGCTAGGTGGTTCTGGGTGCTAGACATTTCTGTCACTCACATTGGGGAAATAGGACAGAGAGGTTGGAGTAAAAGAAGGTGACAGGCCACAATTGTCTATGTCTTTTCCTGCCCCAGAAATTATCTCAGTTTTGCTTCTGCAGCCACTGCTGTGTGTGACTGCAAAGCAAGATAATGGACACATGGACAGAACAACATGCCGGCATTTTTTGTCCATCTGTCCCAGGAGCATGCCTCAATCTCTCCCTTTGATCTCCCACTTTCTATGACTAACCTTTTTGACATACGGATGGGCTGAAATTTGTACACCAAGTGGCATCAAAGGAAATGGACACAACCACTGTATCTAAGGTGTGGAAAAGGCTCTGTTGTGTAGAAAATTTTATTTTTTTTATTTATTTTATTTTCGGAAATATACCTTTGAGCCAGAGGTTCATTTACAAAGGTTCCATGTCATGGTACATTGACAGGTAAACAGACAGTTAACAAAAGGATGAGGTGCAAATGAGGTACAAAGGTAACAGCTAAGTTAGCAAAATTAATTGTTACAGGTAAAATAAGTATATAATGAAACTTCAGGAACAATAGAATCAGCTGGGGCCTTGTCAGGGACTGGGGAGTCTTATTAAAACAAGCACATCACTAAGAGGCCAAGTGGACCTTGGAAAAAATGGAAGGTGAGAGAGGAGGCAGTAGATAGCTGTTGCAGAGAGCAACAAAAGGTCAGATTACTTGGGTGGAGGGGAGCAGCACAAGATCATATAGGGTGGCCAGTGGCTGGGCAGTGGGGAGATAGAGGGCGGGAAGGGTAGTGAGTGAGAATTCAAGAGGGGAGAAGGAGGAGGGGGATGGATTAGGGTGGGAGAAAGGCAGCGAGAGGGAAGCCAGTCCAAGGTTAGGGTGGAAGGAAAAGGCAAAGGGGAGAGCCTGATCAGGGACTTTATTATAGGAAGCAGTCACAGGAAGCACTAGCTAAAAGGCGTTGGCAAAGTTTGTGCTTAAAGGAGCCTAGTGTAGTAGTGTTGGAGATATCCAATGGAAGGGAGTTGAACCAGTTTGCGGCCCTGGCAAAGAAGGACTGTTGTCCTTGGGTGCTTCTACAGCGAGGTATGGAGAAAGATTGACTGTCTGTCCTTCTAGTTGTATGTGGGACACAGTAGGTGGTAAGTATGTTCTGAACCCCGGGAGGTACGAGAGCCAAGGTGGTCATTTTGGCTAAAATGCAGGTTTGGTAGTTTAGTCTGGCAGAGAGTTGGAGCCAGTTTGCCTGCTTGTACATGTCACAGGTGTGAGAGAGGCAGTCTGCTGAGGTAAGAAGCCAACAGGCCTTGTTAAGGGCTAGTGCTATGCATCTGAGGGTAGTGTCAGTGGCTGAGCCATATATCACAAGCCCATAGTCGATTACTGAGGTGACAGAACTCTGGATGGTGAGATGTAGGGCTTCGGTAGTAAGGCAAAGTTTATTGTATAAGAGCCCTATGCGAGTATTCACTGCCTTTGCAATGTTATCAATGTGTTTAGAGAATGACAGCATACAGTCAAGGGTTACACCCAGATATTTGAATTGGTCCACCTGCTCCAAGGCGACACCCGTGTAATTTCTTATAGTTCATTTATTGCATTGTCAGCATACAGAAGTATTTGGTCCTGACAGACGGCAGGGAGATTGTTTAGAAAAATGCTGAAGAGAATATTTTTCATATTGTAAAATGTTTTTACAAGGAGATTTAAAGTTCTTCATTTTACTAAATTCAGAGCTACATACAAAGGTTTTCTTTTAGTCCTTCCTTTTTCAGACAGCCTACTTAACCTATCAGTTCAATACTCACTTTCTCTGGGGTCCTCCAATCCTCCCTGACTATTCACCCTGTTCTCTGGATGGCAGAGCCCGGAGCTGACAACCAGTCCCTATCTGGACTGATCTCTCAGCAATCCTAGGCCTTCTCTCTGGTACTAAAAATACTATGTTCTGTCAGTTTCCACAAGCTACAGGAGCAGACTGTTTCTCTGGTTTCAGCGTTCAACTCCTTAAACTATTATATCCTTTTCAACATCTGTAATCTATTTCAGGAGGCTCTCTCTTTAATGCAGCCCAACCTCAAGCTGAAGGCCCAGTATCCTCCTAGGTCTGACCTGTTAATCTTACCCCAACCTCTCCGAGTTGCTCAACCTACAGCAGGCTGCAGTTCCAGACAGCGCTGAGTGGCACTTAAGGCCTGCTTACACAGTCACATTTGTACCTCAGCAACCCAAGCGCTCGGGTTGAAGTGAAATGTGACAGTGTGGACACTTATTCAATCATGGTAAGTCATTCGCGTCTCCTCTCCCTGAGCCGCAGCACAGTCAGGGATGCATTCTGGAGCAAGTGGTGCAAGCAGCCATGTGGACAGGCTGCACCACTCACTCCAGCCTGTGACAGATGCTCCCAGCATCCTCTGCTTGGTTTCTATAGGCTGTAAGTTGTTGGTTTTCTCTTCTTTCTCACACAACAGCACCATATGGAAAAGTTACAGCACCAGAGATGGAGGGAAGCAGGACACAGGAAGTGTCACCTTGGGGGGGTGGGATATGTGTTAGTGAGACCTTGCAGTGTGAAAAGGATGCTAACACCTCCCCTCTTGAACTCATAGCCCCTCTCAGTGCAGCTTGCATCAGCGCTGAGAGGAGTTGTGCAGACACGTTCCAGCACTGGCACAGTTGGAGGAGGCACAGGCAGGACACAAGTGGAGCATAGCAGCCTCCAGTGCGGCCATGTAAACAGGCCTATAATGAGCTATGAGGGCCTATGAGGTCAGGTCCATCTAACAGCCATCCCTTCCTTTTATAAGTACATGGTAGTGATGTATGAGCTACAGGGGCTTATTCCAGAGCAAGCGTGGTTGATCCTTCCTGTAAATGAAACACTAGTTTCAGTCTCCCCTGAAACTGTCTTTGAGATTTCCCTTCCCTCTGGGAGCCATGTTGCTTCTCTCCCTCTGGGATATTGTAACACCTGTCACAGACCTTACTGGGTAATTGTCATTCCCTCTTGTTCCATACAGGAACGTGCACTAGCGCTGAGAAGCAGAATAATTATTACCCCTAGCCTGAGGTCTTTGTTGCTAACAGCAGTCAGTTTTATTAGCAGCTATGGGACCAGTTCTAGGAAAAAACTATCAGGGTCCCTCCATGATTACCTAGATTTGCAAACCTTCGAATCAATCACAGCAAAATACTGTAATTTCAACCTTAATACTGCCTTTGATTATGATTTAAAAATTAAACTATATACTAAAGATTTCTTTGGAAAAATGGCTTACATTTTCCTTCATAGTCTATTGTTTAAAGGGGTTCAAATATTATTTTAGTCTCTGGTAAGCGGGTAAGGCCCACTAGGCACAAGTGCTTGTTTTCAGGGGGGACCTGTGAGCACTGGGCAGTTATTTGACTTGCTCAGAGTCACACAGTATGCAAAGAGGCATAGGGAGGCAGTATAGCACAGTGGTTTAAGGCTCTGAGCTACAAATCTGAAGACCTGGGTTTGAATCCCTCAGCCCCCACTTGCATACTGTGTGACCCCGAGCAATTCATTTAACTTCCCTGTGCTCCCAGGTTGCACCTGTAAACAAGCTTTCAGCTTAGTGTGCCACTCCTGGTTAAACAATTAAGAAAAAAAAAAAAAAAAGGTGGAGGTTGTGAGAATCAAACTCAGGTCTGGTTTGCTGGATGTACCAAGCTCATTCACACCTCATTCCTCTAACCTCTAGGCTATACTGTGTGATCACAAATTCTCTCACTGTAAGTATTACCTGAGCAACCACTCCCGTCGTCACGGGGCAAAAACCACACCACTGGGTTTTGTCTTAACGTCGCTTTATTTGATCAAACACACATGCATGTGGGACTTCTACAACGGAGAAGTTCTCCGATTACAATTTACAGCAGCTTTTTATAAGCTAGATTTTGCACTTCTTATCTTGAAAAATACCAACATTTCAGTATAAGCCAATCATAAGACAGCATAACAAGTTTTCAGCAATGTAACAGAAAAAGAAAAACAAGTTTATGTATGAGGTACTTTTCCACAACTTATTCCATTTCTTTCCCAACACTGCTTGATACATATGCCTGGGTCAAGCTGACCTGAGAGACAATGAGTTTTACTCCACCATAGCAACGTACAGCTTGCCTTCAATGTCACTACGTGCTGTTACTTTTATATTTTGCCCAGGCATGCTCTTATCTTTATATTTTGTCCAAGCCCATTATTTAGGCTGGTACAACCAGTTCTGCTCAGTTTTATCTATTTTTCTGTTTTTACAAATGTACCTCAAGTAACCTTAGTACAAATTCTATAACCCTTAAAAAAAGAAAACATGAACTCAGAAATTTCTACTACATTCATTATGACTTTGTTACAGCATGGCTTTCAAAGCAAGCATAGCTTCAAGGCATTTAATAGCAAATATAGCTTTAGGATATATAAAAATTCCCTCACAACTGCCAGCCCACTCTTAATTCAGTAGGTTTTTTTTACAGTGAGGATAACAATGATGTAGAGCTTGTGAAAAACTGCCCCTTTTCCTGGAAACAGCATTTTCTTCTTAAAATGAACATTACAGAAATGATCACTGCATGTGACACCAAGATGTATTAAAAATAGATACTTTTATTGTAATATAAAATCATGAAAATTACTGAAAATGATTGTGCATGAAATAATGGTCCATTAAAAGTGCATGAATATATTTCTGAGCTAGAAAAATGAAAATACAAAAACAGTGAAAATGAGTACAAATAAAGAATACTTACTATTTGTGAAGGGACAGCAAAACAAATACGTTACATTGTTGAATATTTTCCAGATTTAAGCAAAATTTTGTTTACCTATATTTGTATGAGGCACAAAAGACCTTCCAAAAAGTTAAAATCTAAAACAAAATTAAAATTTCCCATAATTATTTATTTATTTAGTTTGTTAACTTAATGTTTTTCAGGTTTTTTATTTTAAACAGGACAGGAGGACAACTAGCCAACTGAACTAAAGCTAATTTTCAGTGGCCTCCTGAATTGTGTACTGTTACAATTTGCACAAAAGTACTTCATAATTAAACAACATTACATTTTAGCTAACACCATACACTGAACTTAAATATAAATAAAATACATTGCATACAATGTCAGACAATTTATGACACAACCAGGCTTAAAATTCTCACAAGAATCACAATGTACTGAATAACTGGTTTTAAACCATTCTTTTAAGGTGCTTAAAGGAGAACTGTGCTGAATCTGTAAGTCACTTTTCCCAGTAGAAGCTGTTTTTAAGTACTAGTTAAAATCCTGTTATTATTTCATCTATGCCATCATTTTAGTAACCTCAGTGGGTATTTCTGCTTTACAATCTGGTGATAAGTACTATTTTAGAACTCTATGATGTAGTTTAAGCCCTAAATAACCTCAAAGTTCTAAAAGTAGAATATAAATGCATTGTGCCAACAATACAAGAGTAGAAACAGGACATAAACTACATCATACAGTTCTAAAATGGTTCTTACTAGCATCTTGTAAATCAGAAACACCCACTACGATAACTCAAGCCTAGATACCTACAGTAATAACAGAATTTGAACCAGTTTTTAACAAATAGCTTCTACTGGGAAAACTGACTTACAGATTCAGAGCAGTTCTCCTTTAAAGATGGTGAATTATCAGGATTCATATGTAATGCTTGGGGTAAGGTATTCCATGGCTTTGGGCCTTTAAATGAAATGGGCAGCCGACCTATATATGAATTAGTCCGAGGGACTTTAAATTAACTAATCAGTTAATTCCTTTACCAACCCAAGGCTTTATTATAAAATATACATATCTAAATATAAAGCATACATATCTGAAGAGATACTTACAGTAGCAGGGCGTGGCTCTGGATTTAGTAGGTCTTTTTTACAATGAGGATAACAATGATGTACAGCTTGTGAAAACTGTCCCTTTTCTTGGAAACAGCATTTTATTCTTAAAATGGACGTATAAAGGGGAACAGTCAGCACTAAAAGCCCCACACCAGCTCTGGGGTTGGTCCCAGTTTACACTTAGGTCTAGATATTCAAAGGGGTTGTGCCAGTGCAACCCCGGGGCAAAATTCAAAAGTGGGAATTGGGCAGTGCAATTCCCGATGCGCCAGAGTGAAAAGATAATGTATGTGGCACATCTCCAGGGGGGCGTGCCCATGCATATGTGGCACATCCTTATATTCAGCCTGGGATGTGCAGCATGTTTGCTGGCACAACCCTGAGATGTGCTGCATACCTGGGCTCAAAGTTGAGCCCGTAAAAAAACAGCTCAAGTGCCCTCCACCCACAGATGTGCTGCTGTATTGCAGTGCATAACATAGCAGCCACCAGCCGTGGATGGCTACCCCCCCAGAACACCATGCACAAACACCCACAGATGTCCCTGGTAGTCTAGTGGTACCCCCCTCCCCTCCCGTAGCACCAATCACTGTATTTTCTTGAAATAAATAGCCCTGGTGATCCGGTGGTTCTCCTCTCCCTGCCCGTACCTCCAATCACTGTATTGTATTGAAATTAAATAGCCCTGGTGGTTCAGTGGTTCCCCACTTCCTGCCCGTACCTCTCATCGCCCGTAACCACTCAGGCCCCCCCCATCATCAGTGGGCAGCAAACCCACCCACATCCCTCCATGGCTGATCGCCGAATGACTGCTTACAGTAGCAAATGCAAGGCCATTGGACCACACTGTGGACTGATGGGCTTGCAGTGCATATTGTAATACTCATTCACAAATATGTGACTAAGTCATTCATTCATTCACATATTTGTGAATGAGTTGTACAGTATGCACTGTAAGCCCACTGGTAAACAGAGTGGTCCAATGGGCTTGCAGCTACTACTGTAAGCTGTCATTTGGCAGGCAGCCACAGAGGTATGTGGGTGGGTTTTGCTGCCCGTCGACATGGGGTTGGGAGGCTGGGTGGGCTGGGGGTCTTGTGGGTGGGGGGATGGGGGTGCCACTGGACCACCAGGGAATTGTTGTAGTGCACTTTATGGGCAATCTGAGTTACCAGAGGGGTGGGGGGTACCACTAGACTACCAGGAATATCAGTGTCGGCTTTACGAGCAATCAGAGGTATGGACAGGGATGGGGGAACCACTGGACCACCAGAGCTATTTATTTCAATAAAATATGGCAATTGGAGGTACAGGCATGGAGGGGGAAACCCCTGGACCACGAGGGCTATTAATTTTAATACAATTCAGTACTCGGTGCTACAGGAGGGGAAGGGGAGTACCACTGGGCCACCTGGGATATTGGATTAACAACACTACGGGTGATGGGAGCAACGGGATGGGGGGGACCTCTGGACCTCCACTGCCAGCATCGCATGGTGTGCAGGGCACATGCACATTTTGCTGGCCAGCCCAGCGCAACTCATGCAAATGGGGCCATAATGACATTCAAATGGCCCCATTTGATCCTTGCATGCAGTATGGCCCCATTTGCATATTGATGTCTGAATATCAGGAATTTGCACACAGCGTATCTCTGATGCACTGGCGCATTTCCCATTCCTGATATTCAGACCCGTCTGGGGGATGCGCCAGAATATTGTATTTGCACAGCGTGCATTATTTGATATAGTCAGAAGACATGCGCCATGGCACATCTCTTTTGAATATATCCCTTTGTTACTCCAGCACAACTCAGTTGCACTGAGCACCCACTTGCACCATTGCCAGGTGTAATTCTGAATATCAGGCCCTTTGTGTGCACAAAAATGTTACTTACTGTTTACTGCCATATAGTACATTTTATCAGGCTGATTATGCTGACCCCCAAGCTGACATTTGCTGTAACCAGAAGTCCCAGAATCCCCTGCAGCTGATGACAGAAATGAGCTGTTATACACTCAGATCAGATGTTTGCCAGTCCAACTGTTGTCCCAAGGCTAAGTACAGTTCTCTGTAACTGTACTTAGCCCTGGGAGGACAGCAGAAGCAGCGAACAAAGACTGCCCTCTCTCCCCCAACCTATTTAATCTGCATATGGAGCCACTGACTGGAATTATAGTGAGGAAAGAGTGACAGGCATCCAGGTAGAGGTGAACTGATACAAAATATCCACATATGCTGATGATGCCATTACATCTGGAAACCACAGAAACATCCATCCCAGTAGTGCCGAAAATCCTTCAGAAATCTGGACAACTAGCAGTGTACAGGCTCAATTTGTCAAAGACAAATATCATGCCCCTCAAAGCAAAGACACTGAAAAGACCAGTTGCATACATACTGAAACAATAGATCTTCAAGAGAATCTGTTCTGTTAGGCCACATCCTTGGAACTATAGCCACCAGGCACTAGAACCAGACAGAAACATTTGTTAGTGGGGGGGCTTCCCACGACAACATCATGTATCAGCATCTACATAAACATGGGCAGCCTCATCATTCCTCAGTTCCCTGCCAGAGATTAGGCTCAGAAGACCCCAACCCATGGGAAACCAGGCAATCAGACCAGCACCAAGCAAACAAGGCAATATAAGGTGCTGGATAAAACTGCCATGGATTAGGATCAGATGCAATATCTGAGGTCAACCATTTATTTTTTTTATTTAGTTTTTGTTAACCGGGTAGGTGCACTAGCCAGCAAGTGACCATTTTCAGGCACGACCCGGGAGGTACAATTACAATACAAGTAGAACAGTGCAGGTTATACAGTACATGTGCAGGTACATTGATACAAATATACAATTTTTTATAAGTAGGTAGAGCAAACAGAGGGTACTGGTGGGAGGATAGATTTTGGATTAACTTGGAGAAACTGACAGGGGGGATGTGGGCAGGGAAGGGTAAGGGCACAGCTCAAAGTAGTTGGGAGGTGGCGGAACTGGAGACCAAGGTAAGAGAACCCTGCCAAATGATTTGACTGTGGGGGGGGTACCCTGTATCTGAGATAATTAGAGGGAGAGTGCCCGGGGCAGGCAGGAGTAGGGTGGGACAAGTGAAAAAGTTACAGCTTTAGCGGCTGGAAGTAAGAGTCTATAACCGGTCTCATGGAACCGATTCCCGGTATGAGAAGCGCAGGTGGGAGGGGGTGGACCGGAGTAGGAATAGGTAAGAGGCTGGCCGGCGATAGCGGAGGGGTAGGAGAAGTGGGAAAGCGTATAGACCACAGGTTCTAGAGACAGGGAAGGGGGGTAGGGTTACTGAGGGGGCTGTGCTGAGTTCGGCAACAGCCGGTCTGAGTACGGCTTTAGTGGGGAAGACATGGGGAAAACATGGGGCAGTGACCGGACTCGCGGAACCTAGAGTCAGATTGGAGGCAGGGGGCTGTAACCAGGCTGGTGGGTGTCCAAGTTGGGCAGGGATTGGCAGCCTGGACGAGCGAGGAGTTCCAGTCTAAACGGGATTATTCACGGGCGAGGCAACCAGCGAGGAGGTCGACATGGGGTGGGGGAGAGGCAGACAAATGGCTGGGAGGCATGGTATGAGGCACAGCAGCAGAAAACCGGCCTCGTGGAAACAGGAATGGGGTAGGACAGGAAGAGGTGGCAATAGTGGTAGAAAGCTACAGTCGGTGTCTGGGCTCATGGAACCGTAAGCCGGCAGAATAAGTAAGGGGACTCGGTCACTGAGGTGAGAGTTATGGCAAAAGGCGGCTTTAGCGCGAAAAAGTGCAGCAGCGACCCAGTGCTGCGGAACTGAAAGCCGGCTAGAATGCCAGGGCTAGTCGGTGTGCTGGGGGGAGGGAGGGAAGAAGATGAGGTTCAAAGGATTAGGGAGAACCAGTACCAGTTTTCAAAAAAGTACATCAAAGATTAGTGCAAACAGTAGGTTGAGAAAACAGGTACCAAATAGTAAGGTAATTGGCATTTGTTATACACAAAGGTTATAACAGTAAAGTGACTAGAGGCATTTGTAATACACATAAAACAGTAAGGCAAAAGGCATTTGTCATTTACAAGGTCAATAAAAGTAAGGTGACTAGAGGCATTTGTAATACACAAGACAGTAGAGCCATATAAGTTTCTTTGTATTCATAATAGAAAGTGCAAGCAGTCCAACAACCGGTATGCAAGGCATCAAATAGGGGAAAAGTAGACAAATGGGCATGTACAAGGGATAAGGAGGTGGACATAGATAGGGAGAGGAAGAGGTGACATGAAGAGAGGATTCAGGTAGGATCATAACAGGCACATTGGTCCATAGAAGTAAGGTAATTCCATAGTCTTTGCTTGAAAGCCAGGTGTGAGGAAGCTCATCTTAGGTCAATAGGTAGTGAGTTCCATGCTTGAGGGGCAGCATGCCCAAAAGCACCAGAGCCCTTGGAAGTGCGGCAGAGGGGAACTTTTAGGAAAGACTTGTCAGACGATCTCAGCTCACGTGAGAGGATAATAGGCTGGAGCAGTTCAGATAGTGTAGCAGATCTAGCCACTCTGATTATGGAGTCTGAGAGACAGCATAGGTAGTACTGTCTGGTGGCAGAGGGGGAAAGCCAGCCTAGGTCTTTATAAAGTTGGCAATGATGTTTGAGGCGGGGGGCCTTTGATGCATATCGGCAAACATTGTTGTAGGTGGTATCCCACTTTTGTAGTGTAGTTTTGTGCACCATGGTTAGGATAGGGGCGCAGTAGGATAGAGTTGGCAGGAGAATTCCCCTGGCAATGGCCAGTTTGGCAGTTGGTGTGAGCATGTAGTTAGTCCTGTAGGCAGCCCCCAGTTTGCAGTTAACCGTTTTGCAGGTCTCTTGGATGTGCTGGTTCAGGTCAAGGGTTTGGTCGAGCAGTATGCCCAGATAGCGGAACGTACTTACAATCTTGAGAGGGGTTCCATTAAGGTCAAGTATATTCAGGGGAGATGAGCAGGATCTAAGTTTATGGGTCGTTCCCAGTAGCATGGCTTTTGTTTTGCTAGCGTTAAGTATGAGGCAATGAGCGCTTAGCCAGTGTTGAGCAGAGTGGAAGGCAGATGTCAGAGTGGTGTTGAGATGGTTAATACAACCGGAACGAGCATAGATAACCAGGTAATCAGCATAGAGTAGCAAGGCACCAGATGCTATACTGCTGGGAAGATTATTTATGAACAGTGAAAAAAGGAGAGGTCCTAGTATTGAGCCCTGTGGTACTCCAATGTTGATTGTGGCGCTGTCAGAGATAGCAGAGTTAAGTTTGACCGCTTGTGTCCTGTTTGTTAGGTAGCTTCTGAACCAGTTTGTTACAGGAGATGAGAAGCCAAGATTTTTAAGGGTAGTCAGCAAAGGGGGTGATCCACAAGGCTGAAGGCCTTGGTGTGGTCGATGAACACAGCCCCAGTTAGATGACCTTCATCCATGTTTATAAGAGTATCCGAGGTGAACTTCGCTAACGCTGTTGTGGTACTGTGATGTCTCCTGAAACCATGTTGTGCTTCACAGAGTAAGTCTGAGGAGTCGAGGAATTCGGTGGCCTGGGTGGCAACTATTTTTTCTAAGATTTTGCTGAGGACAGAGAGAATGGCAATGGGCCTGTAGTTCGATATTTCGTTTTTGTTCCCTTTTTTGAAAATGGGGGTGATTCTAGTGGCCTTCCATATCTCTGGGACTGTGCCCGTGGAGAGAGACAGTGTGAAAATCCTGGCTAATGGATAGGAGATGAGATGGGCAGCAGCTTTCAGCAGTCGGGGTTCCAGTGTGTCAGAGCCAGGGCTGGTGTTATCGGATATGGCGTTTAAGAGTTTAAGAACTTGTTTTCTAGTCACAGCCTTGAAATAAAAAGTTTTTGTTGCTGCTTGTAGAGGGTCACTTGTCAATGCATCAGTTTTCATTTTGGTAGAGAGTGGCTGAGGGGCAGAAGGTGCCACATTCAGGGTAGACGTATAGGGAGATAGGTCCGAGAATTGTTGATTGAAGGCGTTAGCTATGGTAAGGGAGTCATTGCAGTGGATACCGTGAAGAATCATTTCTGAAGGGGTGACAGATTGTGGGGTGCCAAGGTAGGTTTTGATGTGACTCCAGAATTTGCGTGGATCTTTTGAGGAGCTGGTTAACAGATTCTGGCAGTACTTGCTTTTTGCAAGCCTGATTTGTTTTTTGCAGACGCTTCTATGCTGTTTGTAGATAAGATGATCCCTGGGTAGGCCAGTAGTTTTGTAATGCTTCCAGAGCTTGTGGAGTAGTTCTTTATTTAACCATCGCGTTTGTTGACCTCTGACCCTTCTCTTTATTTTAGGTACATGCCGACTTTGTACTTCACCAAACCTGGTCAGGAATACATCTAGGGCAACCTCAGCACTTGTTGCAGGGAAGATTTCAGACCAATCCGTGTTGGCTATGTCAAGGAGAAAGGCTTGTAGATCCAGTTTTGCAAAGTTAGTGAAGGTGACCAGGTGGGATCTAGGAGCAGGTGGTGGGCAGGAGCGCCAGTGGCAGATCGTGGGCGAGTGGTCAGTTATAGAGTCAGCCAGGACGGCTACCTTAGTTACGTGGTCTGGTCTATTTGTGAGGATCCAGTCTAACAGTGTCCCTGATAGGGAGTTAGTCATTCTCGTATTCTCAGTTATTAACTGATGGAAGTTGTGCCTTTGAACTAGTGATGCCAGGGTGCTATGATTTGGTCCCAGCCAGTTCAGATTAACATCACCTAGCAAGATGGTCTCATTCATGTTAACGACTTGTGATGAATGTTGAAGTAGTTTCTGGAGACTTTCCACTCCACCAGTGGGTGGATTGTATAGACATATTATGTGCAGGTACTTCGCACCTAGGGCCAGTGTTGCATGTAGTGATTAGCAGGGCAGTTGTGGGCTAGGGATAGGGGCAGTTTTTAGCATAAGGTGGCTTTTGTAGTAGATGGCAACAGCCCCACCCCGCTTAGAACCGGTTCTATCCTGTCAGATGATAGCATATCTAGGCAGGATACATTGTGCATCCAGGATGCTGGTTTTTAGCCATGTTTCAGTGAGGCATAAGATGTTGGGATTAACCATTTTTTTCCAGGTCTCAAGCTCAGTTAAGTGACCTAGAAGACTTCTGATATTCATGTGAGCAATTATAAGGCCTTTATTTGGTTTGGTAAAGGGTGTTAATGGGGTGTTGCTTGGGTGTGGGCCTGGGTTAGGTTCAACGTCGCCAGCGAGCAGTAGTAGCCACTGAGCTAGGAACTCAAGCTGCGCCTTCAGGAGCATGTTATGTATTCTCTTTTTTCCTTTGTTGCGAGTAGCTCATAAGTAACAGGTATGTGCATCCTTTTTTTTGAAGAAAGTAGTGAAAAATAGGTATAGGGTGGTGATATGAGAGGAGCTGGTTAGAGAAACAAAAGTCACTGAGTGATGGTACATTTTGTTGTTTGTCTAGGGGTAGCGACAGACAGATACTGTTAAGTCCATGCAGGAAAAGCAGGCAGAGAGAAAGGGTTAGTCCTTTACGACTAATAGACAAGCACAAGGGACTCTTAGGGAGGAGGAGCATGATGCTAGAGTTCGAGGAAGAGCAGAGTATAGGAAGGAGCAGTGCAGAGAGAGGTAGAGAGAGAGAGAGAGAGAGGCAGGCAAGCGTCTATTTGAAACGCCACGTGGGACTGTGACAGATTTGGGAGTGAGCGTATTCAGCAGTGGAGAGTCAATTTGCAGGGACGGCGTGGAAGAGCGGGCTTAGGTTAAGGCAGGGGGTTGAGTTACAACCTAGTAGATATAAGGTGCTAACCACAAGAGAAGGGACTAACGCCCCCAGTGGTGGTAGAGTATAAGGAGCCAATGGAAAAGTGGACACTTAGTCATATGACCAGCGAGCCTATATAACTAAAGGGTCGACCAGGGTGGGTGAGGTGGGGGGCAGGAAGAAGGTGCAGGCAGCAGAGTACAGTTTTGAGTTACTTTAACAGGTTTAGGGTGATTAGCTAAGGACTTTACAGTTGGGAGAGTTTAAGATAGCAGGTTTTAACAGAGCACACTAAGAAAATTGGTCACAAACAATTCACTGAGGGAGCTGTATCACTTAGCCGCGGAGGTGGTGTTCACAGTCCCGGGAGTTGTTTAGGAGTTCCAGCAATCAAAAAATGATGGTGAAAACAGCCGCTTCTTGTGAAGGGTGGAACCAGCTATAGCCCCCAACCCCAACAGGAGAGAGCCGGCGGGAGGAAATCGGTAGAATGTACCTTACGGCATTTGCGCCTTTGGCGGTACAAGGTACCAGTGAGCAGCCGAGCTCCTGGTTCCCTTCCTCGGCGAGCATGCAGTGATGCGGCCCCTGGCAACAGGCTTTCTGGCGGAGCACAGCTTTTCTTCAATGGGGGCCGCTGAGCAAGCGGAGACCCCAGAGGCTTCTTTGGTGCGGCAGCGGGTCCTTTGGTCCCGGGAGGAGCGGGTCCGAAGCCCCGGCAGGCTAGGAGAGTTCCTAAGGAAAGTAGCAGGGAGAGGTTATAAAGTAGGCGAGCAGGACAAAAGGAGAGGGCGGGAGGTGAGAAAAACCAAAAGGAGGGGCTTAGCTTGCAGGGAGGTAGTATCAGAAGCTAGGCAGGTAGATTTTACAGGATTAGGTTACCAGTACAGCTTTAACAATAGAGAGCAGAGATTCAAACAGAAAAAGGCGGGAAGAAGGTGCAGGCAGCAGAGTACAGTTTTGAGTTACTTTAACAGGTTTAGGGTGATTAGCTAAGGACTTTACAGTTGGGAGAGTTTAAGATAGCAGGTTTTAACAGAGCACACTAAGAAAATTGGTCACAAACAATTCACTGAGGGAGCTGTATCACTTAGCCGCGGAGGCAGCGTTCACAGTCCCGGGAGTCGTTTAGGAGTTCCAGCAATCAAAAAAATCACAGAAGCAGAAGGGGGATAAAAGGAGGGATGGCATGGCCCAGTGGAAGATGTTATGTGTAATGCAGCTTTAAGAAATGTGAGACAGTACAGCTTTATGGAATGCATTTACTGTAACTCTTCCTGTGTGTGTTGAAGTAAGTGTTCCCTTTGTATCTGTGCTGAATAGAAGTAAACAGAGAAGGCCTAGATTTCTGTGGTGCACGTTTTTCTTTCTACCAAGACCCTGATGTGTTTAAGGTACTTATTTTTGGCCACCAAATACAACAAAAGAGATATCCACGAAGATTATCTTCTTCAAGGATATCTCTTCCTTTAGGCCACACCTCTGGAACAAGTCCTAAGCAGTCCCAAAAGGCATTGAGAGGTTGGTACAGTCTGATACATTCAAGACAGGAGTCCTTGCAGTATAGCAAGCCCTAAGTCAGCACATCTATGAGCAATGATGTCCAGACTGTAATGTTTAGTGAAGGTGTGGACACTGCTTCTTGTGACTGTAGCATAAATATCACCTGCAGGAACATTTCTGAATCATTTCTGAAACAAGCAGTAGAAGTGGCCATCCCCCTTGTGGAACAACCGTGAACCACACCAGGAAGTTCCTAACCATACTTCCGATAACAGAATGTAATACAATGTGCCATCCTTTTGCTCAGGCACTGTTTAGACACAGGAGGACCCTCTTTCCCAGGTGTAAATGAAACAAAAAGCTGAGAGGACTTTCTGCAGTCCCTGGTGTAATTAATGTAATATCTCAGTATTCTACGCACATGTAACCTCTAGACAGCGCTATTCTAAGGGCTACTACCCCCGCCTGTATGGCAGTACACAGGTTAAGGGGCCTGAGTTCTACAAATGGGTGCCTTCTCCCAGAGGAATGGTACTGGGGTAGCTCAACAGCTCTGGTATAGCCCTCTGGGATGCTATCACCACCCACCAACCCTTCTAGTGGCCTGAGAAAGAACACCTTGGTACATTCACAATCAGTAGACAGTAATAATAATAATAATAATAATAATGTGCTCACACCCTTTTCAGTTACCACCAGGGCTGGATCTGTGGCAGCTGACCTGGAGACCCCCAGGAAAATAAGACCGGCAAAGCAGCACTACAATCTTACCACTCTAATCCAACTAATAATATGCACACTAGCCAGGTTAAACGTGAAAAAAGACAATCAGATTTATTTAAGAGCAGTGAACAAGGTAGGGACGTGAATCTAGCAGAATGATTAGCAACCTGGTTTAAATCAGGATTGTTCAGCATGCACTGTAAGTCCCAGTTAGACAGTTCAACAACCCTGGGTGTCCAGTATGTCATGCAGGCTAGCCTGAAGCATTACCCAGGGGTGGTCAGCATTGCTGCTATTGTTGGGACCCTTAAGAAAGGAAAACAGTTAAACATGCACACAACCCAATTATTTGTAATCCAAGCCAGGTGGCTCAGTTCGTTGCAAGAACCCTGTGAAAAGAAACAATTAGATGGTGCCACAATGATTTTGGCCTTTGTTGCAAGGAACTACCCTGGTTTGTACTCATGTTACCAGAACCTGGTTGTTGGACAGACGAGATGTAGACCTTGTGATGATGACTTGGGAGGCCAGGGGAAGCAGAGCTGACATAGCTCACCTAAAGGTGGTCGCTACCTGCTCAATGGTGTTGAGCAGGGGGCTGAATCCCCAGGCTGGTCTTCAACCAAGAAGGTCTCTGAAGCATGAGTAGTGGCCTAGGCTGGAATGGCAGGGCCCAGGCAGGATGAGCAGTTCTGCAAAAGTTTGTGATCTTCTGCTGGTGAAGCCTCCAGCTGGCATGACGTGGGGAACCAAATCATGACCCACGAAACACATTCAGCACATTTAAATCAGTATTTGCTCTAAATAACAGTTCAGATGCAGTCCAGTCGTGAATGACAGCTTCACTGTGCAAACCTTCCAATCCGAGCAAAGTTCTCTCACAAGCTGTGCCAATCGCTTCTGGAGCAAGTCGCAATGACATTTCTCCTTTTTCTCCTGCTGCAGTTCCAAGGCTGGAAACTGGAACAGGTCCAGCTTCTGCAACCGGCAGTTCACTTACAGGAGAATGTGGCAGGCAGGCCAGCTTAGCCTCTTCCTGCCGATTCCCCTATGCTTCTTCTGGGAGCAGCTGCTCGAAAGCTCAAGCTGCTCACTCTTCAACCTCTGACTCGAACTGATCCACTGCTTCAGGCAGTTCTGACTATTTCCTTTGTAATCCAAAAGGTTCTGCTGCCTGAGGGACCTCTCAGTCACAGTAAGGGCTCCCCCTCCAAGTCCATTTGGGCGCCAACACTTAAAACTACAAAAACTACAGAATTCCTTCCCAGAAGACACCTGGGGACAGTCTTCATTTTAGGTCTCCAGTGGTTCAATTGGTGCAAATACTGGAAGTCCAGAACCCAACATGGTGGCTCCCATTCAAATGTTCGAGCTGCAGTAAAAGCAGGTTAGACAAACTTCTCTATCTTTACTATAACAGCATATAAACAGTAAACAATTACAGTTCCTAAGAGAACTCCCTCTGTGTAAGTAGCGACTGCAGAATGGAGCAGAATAACTCACTGTCTGGCCGGTCGCAAGCCTTAAATCACTCGGACCCAGCCCGGGCTAATTTCTAAACACAGGTTAACCATTTTCTTTAAGAGACAGGTGCAGACTCTCACTAGGGCACTCCCACACACAAACAGAACTACTGAAAACAGGACACCAGCCTGACAGTGGGCATTGGGGAGCCCAGGAGGACATTACAGTAAACCTCAATTTGTAGGGGGGTTACACACATCTAAAGTACGCTTCAATGCTTCACCCTGATTGGCATGCACAGGATAATAAACAGGAAGCTGTATCATTTGATTCAGTGTAAATTCAGACACCGTCTTCAGTAAAAATTTAGGATTTGTACACAAAGAAACTCTATCGTTGTGAAAAATCAAATACGTAGGCTCTTACATAAGTGCATTCATCTCTGAAATTCTTCCAGAAGAAGTAATGGCAACTAAAAATAACATTTTCCATGACAGAAGCATATGCCAGAAGTCACAGCTAGCTCAAATGGAGCCAACGTCAGTTTCTCAAGAACAAAATTATGAATAGGAGGTTTCATATGCAGAATACCTCTCAAAAAAGTACAGGATACCTCCAGTTGTGCAACCATATGTCCATCAATAAGGGCACAGAAAGCTGATACAGTGGCCAAATGCAGCTTAAAGCAGCAGTACTAGATAATCAGAAAGTGATTATCAAAATTCTGCTTTTTGTCTAGAAGCATGCACCTAACAGTTCCAGTTTCCATATGTGTAAATGTGTTTTTCCTAGTGATCTTTAGTTTCTTAGATATTTAAAAATGTATTTCCATTGTTGTGGATCCACAACAAATATGGCCGGTGCCTAATTTGCAGCTGAGCTCCCCCTCATGTCGCATCATGTCTTTTGTTTACTTCCATGGGACCCTGTGCTATGCATTCCCACTGTCCCCATGCAGCATGTGCAGTTGGCAGCAGAGGGTTCCAGTTCAACATGGTAGGTGGGAGAAATGTAAATAAAAACAAAGAAAAATGGAGTTAATTACGGGGTGATAGTACAGCAAAAACAAGAAAAATGGTATGCCAGGTAAGTGCTCAACAGAGCACAGGGAACAAACTGTTGAAAAAATCCAATTGTTTTTTAATCTAGTACTGCTGCTTTAAGGGAGGAATATTGCAGGCCAGAATCTGACAGGGACAGCAAGTGTTCTGGGTACAGCATTTACAGGACTTGTGAACTGGTCCAGATTCTTGGAAGCAGCTCACAAAGTGAACCACTTCCACTTAAAGGAAACAGTATGCCTTGTAGAAGGCTTTCTAGCTACAACCAGAACATTAGCAACTTTAGGGATACCCCAAAACGTGCTATGGCTATGTTTTCAGGAGCCATGCATGCAGATGTAGGAACTTCAAGTCCGGGAGGATGAGGGACCCCTTGTCCTGTGACAACAGACCCTGACATAATGGTAGAGGTACTGGAGGCTCCACAGCCAGATGCTCTAGGAGTGGAAACCATATTTGGTGAGGCCATAATGTTACTATGAGGATGAAGGTAGTACCTTCCATCCACAGTCTGAGAGGACATTCTGTATCAGTGGAACTGAGGGAAATATGTACAGGAATTTCCCTTTCCAAGACGGGAGCAATGCATCTCACCAGAAAACTCCAGGTCCTGGAGTGAGCGAGTAGAAACATGGCAGTTTTGTGTTGTATGAGGATGCAAAAAAGGTCCAACTCTGGATAACCCCATCTTGCAAAGAGGTCATTTACCATAGAGGTCAGAAGTTCCCATCCATGCTTCTGGCATGGCGACCTACTTAATCTGCCTGCTAATACATTTGGGGTAGCCAGAAGATACACGGCTGACAGGTGGAGGCCATGGGACAGAGCCCGGTGCAATACTCTCATTGCCTCCCTGCAAAGGGGATAGGAATGAGTGTTTCTTTATTTGTTGCTGTAATGCATCACACTGGCTTTGTCCATCTGGATTAACAGAGGACCTGGTTTAAATGCTCCTGGAATGCCTGGATGCTGTACAGAACAGCGCTCATTTCCAGAACACTGATGTGTAACTTGGACTTTATCTGGGACCATAACCCTTGTGACTGATAGGGACACAGATGCACACCCCATCTGGAACCAAAGGCATCTGTGGAGAGGATCTGTACGGGAGTGAGGACAAGAAAAGGAATGCCCTTTTAAAAGATCAGTGCGATCTATCTGCCATAGTAGTGCCCTACACAATGGAGACATGACAAGGACCTTTTGATCCAGCTCATTTGTCAGCTGATCTCACTGGACCCTGAGCATCCACTGTGGTATTCTCATGTGCAAGTGTGCCAGTGGCACTATCACAGTGGCTGCAACCATAAGGCCCATAAGGCATGATATGGCCCATGCAGGAACATAGTGACTTCTGCACATCAGCTGTGCTTGAAAAAACAGACTTTCTGCCCTGTTGTGTGGCAGGAAAGCATATCCATGCTCTATATCCGAGACTGCTTCTATGTACTGCAGTCTTTGACAGGGAGTAACTACCGACTTGGGGACATTCACTATGACCCCCAAGTTGTCGAAGAGCTGCCTCATCCTTGACAGGGTACGCAGTAAAACCCCTCTGGAGCTGGCCTTCAGAAGCCAGTCATCTAGATAAGGGAACACACAGAGGCCCTTCCTGGAAAGGGATGCTGCCACTACTGCCAAGCGTTTGGTAAACACCCCTGGTACAGATGACAAGTCAGAGGGCAATACTTTGAACTGATAGTACTCCCTTTCCAGCATGAAATGTAGATACTGCCTGTGGGCTTGTCTGATCCTGATCCTGATAAAAGGGTACAACTTCTTCATGTCTTGGGGGCACAACCAATCCCCTTTTTGCAGAATGGGAATCAGAGCTTGCAGGGATACCACAGAAAACTTCTTGTATTCTGTGTAGAAGTTGAGATTCCTGAAGTCTAGTACAAGACGCTGATCCCCTGTCCATACTGGGACCAGGAAATATCTGGAGTAAAACCCTTTGTTTCCCTGGGTTGGAGGAACCAGTTCTATAGCCCATTTTTGAAATAGTGACTGCACTTCTTCCTTCAGAATGGACAAGTGTCCCGGAGGATAATTGGAAGGAGGCAGAGGATGATCTGAAGGGGTTACTAAAATCTCCAGAGCATGCCCCCTTGCAATTATCTCCAGTACCCATTTGTTTGTTGTAATCTCCTGCCACTGGTTTATGCATAGGGAGATTCTGCCCCCCCCCACAGCCACCCCTGCAGGTAACAGTGGAAGTGGGGTTATAGTCTGACAAGAGTCAGGCAGACCTGTGGGGGCACAGCCACTAGCACCGATTGCTTTGGGTGCTTTTCAGTGGGCACCTGGGGGAAGGGTCCTGGTAAAGAACCACCTCCCCTACCTCTGCCTTGCTGATGGTGGACACGACCACCTTTTGCACTGGGCTGATGAAAAGAGACCCTCCTATGACCCCTAGAAGGAGTGGGGTACATGGACTTAACAGATTTGAGGGCCATTTGGATGTCTGAAGACTCCTGAGTGTCTCTTCAACATCATAACCAAACAGTTTTGTCCTCCTAAATGGGGCATTCAAAACTGCCTGCTGCACATTATTAGTAAACTAGCACCTCTAAGCCAAGAGTAGCATCTCATTCATATGTTGGAAGCAGCAGCTCTGGAACAAGCATCAGAGACATCATAGGGAGACCGTAGCAAATGTTTGCCAACCACTACCCCAGAGGTTAAAGTTTTAAGTAGCTCATTCTTGGCAGAGCCCTCAGGTAGAGCCTGGATTGCAGTCTTAGCAGCTTTCCCCGGGCTACTGTGGTACGGAATCATATGAGCCTGATGGTTTGCAATCCTAAGGCCCAACAATGCAGAGGCATAAGTGTGCTTGCCCATCACATCCAACCTCCTAGATTCCTTGTCAGGAGGTAAACTACTCGAATACTTAGGAGCCCTGGAACTATCATGAGCAGCCATGATAACTACTGAGTCAGGTTCTTTCTGGTTAACATAATAAGGCTTACCAGATGGAGCAGGATACTGTTTGCCAGTCTTTTTGGGCACTGCAGGTGGAGTTTGGTCTGTGCCATGCAGCAAAGGTAGCATCCTCTACTGTAGGATAACTAAGAGGAATTATAATGGAAGGTAAGTAAGAAACCTCCAAAAATGTAATTATATTCTGTTTAGTGGAATCCTCTTCCACTACAAAGCCCATGGCCATTTGCACTTGCTGCATCATGGCTTGAAAAGTGGGATCCTCAAGAGGAGATCTCGGGGTTCTCACTGCAGTACAAGACAGAACTAGAACATTTTGCAACATAATCTTCTCTCTCATGCTCCCTCTCTAAATCCTCCTCTAACACCATGAGGTCAGAATTGTATTCCACCTTGTTGTCAACCTCTCTGTCGACCCTGGGAGCCACAGAAGGCACCAGAGATAATGGCGGTGACTGAGAGGGAGGAATTTGTTATATGCTAGAAGTAGTCATCAATGGGAGCTGAGTGGCTAATGGCCCCATTGACAGAACAACAGCCTCAATAGGTAAGCAAGACAGATTGCATTGTATCATCTCTGAAAACGATGCCAGCACAGCCTGAGAACTGAAGACATCCTGGCCATGGGCCGTGGCTGCTTGTATCGACAACAAACCTTGGCCCAATGATGATGGAATTGTACCATCTGTAGTAGGTATGGCAGAGCCTAAGGCAGATCCCAACCTTGGTGTCTCAGCAATGGTAAGGGGAGACTGTCGTCAACGCCACTTGAGCAAACGATGTTGAATGAGTACCTGGTCTCAAAGGTGACCGGGATCTCACTGGGGAAGCAGACTTCTCCTTGTCTCTATGCTTATGTCCCAATATGAGGAAGGCTGTGACGATAATCGTTCTCTATGTTGGTCAATGACTTCAGCAGCCACGTCAGACAACGTGGATGGTGACAGCGATTTTGAACCTTCCTCCTTCTCCATGACTGCTAATGCTTTTTGGAGATGGAAAGTTTAATGAGCTTTCTTACGATGTCACCATGTTGCTTAGTTGAAACCCTGGCAGATCTCTCAAGTCCTCACGTTCTGAGACAGGCCCAAACAAAACACACAAACGGTGTGTGAGTCTTCTTTATAAATGTTGTCTTCACACTTTCAAAACTGAAATAACACTGCTGGAGATTTTGGCAGCATGCAGACAATGAAAACACTGCAGTAAAATAAACAAGCATTTGTCAATGCCGAATGTTTGCTTGCTGGCATTGGCAGTGGTAGTGTAGAAGTTACAGAGCTGCGTAATAGGAATGGCAGTGAAGTACTGAACTGAAACCAACCCCACCACCACCCTGCAGAGAGTGACAGGCATTGGGGTGTGCCTTTGGGTTGTCAGGCATAACGGCCACGCCATTTCACCACACCCCACCCTGCAGACACTGACAAGTGTCATGGTGTGCCTTGGGGTCTTTGGCCCTTATCGCACCCATTCCATCAGAAAATACGGTGAGATGGAGTGCGGTATGGAGAATGGGGTGAAGTTTGGGGCCAAAGAGTCCAAGGCATACCTCGAGCCTCTCACTGGCTGCAGGGTGTGGAAGTATGAGCATTACAGGCAAGAATCCCAAGTCACACCCCTGATGCCTGTCATTCTCTACAGGGTTGGGCATTATGGTTGGAAACCCTAATACCTCAGGCATTCATTGGTATTTTCACCCCCAAATTTTCTACATGGTTTTTTTGTGAACCCCCACCTCATGAACAGTGGCAATATCAGTCTGTTAGCCGGAAGCTGCTTATGCACAGCGACTACAGCATTTAGCACCACAGGTGCAAAAACATTCCGAACAGGATGGAAAAAATGACAGCTGTACTGTTCATGGTGAGGTGTAAAAAATGGCAATATTGCAAATCTGCAGTAAAAATATTTAAAAAACTGGTGAAGTCACGAGCGTGCATAGAAACTGTGCAATGTACACCCGTAATGTAATTAGTTTGGGGATTTTTTACAGCAGATTGGCAACACAGGCATTTTGGGACCTCCGATCATGAACAGTGTCATTGTGATTTTCTTTATCTGTCCCGAACAATGATTTCCCACAGCGACCACGCATCTCTGCGCTGAAAGTGTGAAAACACATTTCGGCCATGTTGTGAAAAATGACAGCTGTACTATTCATAAGGAAGTGTGGAAAAATGCCACTGGTGAAAATCTGGACTGAAAATATTACAAAGTCATGAACTTACAAGGGTGCATGGAAACTGCGCAATGCTCACTCGTAACACAGTCATTTTATGGACTTTTGTCACCAAATTTTCAAGATAGCCATTTTAAGACCTCTGCTCATGAACAGTGTAACTGTGATTTCTAGGGACATGGATATGTTGTTCATCCACACTTATTGGCAGGTTCCTTGCCGCTTTAAATCTTGCCGGAAGGTCTTCAAGCTGGCTCCTCCCACCCACCCGGGTGGTAAAACTCTCGGCTCCGCCCCATGACGCTAGATCTTCCTTACCGCTTGGAAGCTCAGGTTCCCTCCTTAGCGCTCTGTGTTTTCGACTGGTTCCTGAAATTTTCGATCTCTCCGAATTTAATTGGAAGTTTTCTAAACTTCGATCTTCCTTCTCTCGCTGCGGCAATGAATCATTCGTTTTCCGGCTCCTGGAGGCGCCCGGTTAATTCCTCCAGGAAAGACCCGCACTCCACGTGCATCTACTGCCTCGACTTGGATCATGATCCGCAAGTTTGTGATTTTTGCTGTGCCCTTTTGACCAGCTCACTGGAGGATCGTGCAGCCCATTCGGGGCTCGGGCGACCTGAAACTTTTTCTGCTCTGGAAAATTCCTTGGAGACTCGTCGGGCAGTGTCCGCATCGGCTTTCTCGGCTGAGCAGCTCGATCTTCTTTCCTCCATGGAGGGGGCGGCGTCCAAGTCTGCCCCCCCTCCTCGGTCGCGGCGCTTATCCCGCTTTCCTTGAGTTCTCCTCATTCAGCTTCATTCAAGGAGCTTACAGTCCCTTTCCTCAAAGGCAGAGGACCTCCGGGACCTGCCTCTCGCCAAGTCTAGAGTGCATGGCTAAGTCCCATCGTCGGTGCTGGAGGGCGGGAGAATTCCCCATCCTGCCGGCCGATGTTCGACTTGATCGAGGGTGAGGCTCAGGCCGCTGGCTTCACGGTGTCCCCGTCAGGTCAGGCGGCCAGGACTCCCATCGACATTGTCGAGTCTCTCGACCTGTCATCTGGGCTGTCTTCTGCTGGAGCTGCCATCCCTTCGCCGGTCCCCCTGGTGGAGGCTGAGGTTCTGCCTGCACCTTTGGGTCGACAGGCCTCGGCCCTTTCTTCCGAGCTGAGGGAAGAGCGGGCACTCCCCACTCCTTCCCAGGCCTGCCCTCGGTTTCCCCGAGGATTCGGGTCTCGGTCTCGGTCCTCCTCTCGGTCAAGCCGCTCACGCCGATTTCGGCGTTATCGGTTGGGGCACCGAGTTAAGTGGCATTACCGTCTTCCTCGTCTCCCTCCTCGGATGAGGAGTGGCTTCGATGCAGATGGCGTCGACGTTATGAGGAGTTCATGTGGCAGCAGTTGTTGTTGTCCAGGAATCAATCGACTCCGATTCATTCCCCGTCCAGCAAGCAGCTGCCGCCCGATCGGCCGACTCAACCGCTCGCTGCAGTCGAGGTGCCCACTCCAGGGCCGGTTGTTCATCCGAACCTTGCTGTCCCACTGCCCTTGGTGGAACCTCGGTTGGGTCATGACCTGTCCCACAGGTTGTCTGTCCCCCTCACTCCCGCCCACCCTTGGCGGACGAAGAGTGACTCAGGCCTGAGGCAGCTCTTTGCAGACCCCTCGGAGTCCGTAGTCGACTCCTCTATGTTCCCCAGTCGGGAGGACCCGGGGTCCTCTCCGGAACGATCTGTGGACGACAGCCCATCGTCCTTCATAGGTCTGCTTCAGCTCATCTCGGAGTTCACTGGGATGCAGCTTGAGCCTGTGTCCAAACGGGCCCCTTATCCCCTGACGGAGATTCTAGACCAAGGGGGTTCACCCTCGGAGGCCTTCCCGGTGGCTGAGGCCATCATAGGCCCAGCCTTGGAGCTCTGGCGGTGGCCTACTTCCTGCCCTGCGACCTCGGCCAGGATGGCCAGGAAGTACTCTGTCCCTGTCGGTTCTTTGCCCAGTTTCTCGGAGCACTCCTCGGCTGAGGGGTTAGTTACCGACAATGTTTTCCAGTGTTCTGGGAATGCTCGGGATGTGGATAGGCCCCCTGACAAAGAGTCCAAAAGGATGGACTATGTCGGGCGCAAGGTTTACACTGCGTCCTCCCTAGGCCTCCGACAGGCCAGCTCAGCTGCACTGATGGCACATTTCTCCCACGTCCTTTTGGGCTCCCTGGATGAGGTGCTCCCGGCCGACCTGCGGACCACGGTCCGGCAGGTGCGGGACCAGGGTAGGGCGGTGGCAAAGCAGCAGCTTCAGACTGCTCTGGACTTAGGTGATTCCTGTGCCAGGTCGGTGGCGGCTGCAGTGGCCATGCGCCACAGGGCGTGGCTGAGGTTATCCTCTTTCTCATTGGAAACCCAGCACAAGTTGGCGGACATCCCCTTCTTGGGGACTGACCTTTTTGGCCCTGGAGTGGAGGGACACCTCCAGGGGACTGAGAAGTCCGATGCCACTCTGGACTTGGTCACTCCCACCCGGAGTTTTACCACCCGGGTGGGTGGGAGAAGCCAGCTTGAAGACCTTCCGGCAAGATTTAAAGCGGCAAGGAACCTGCCAATAAGTGTGGATGAACAACATATACCATTCCTAGAACTCCTGTTACAGGTGAGTAACCTGCATTTTCTTAATCTGTCCCAAACATTGCTTTCGCGCACCGACTGCACCATTGTGCGCTACATGTGCGAAAACACATTTTGGGCGACATGTGAAAAATGGCAGCTGTACTGTTCATAAGGAAGTGTAATAAAATGACAATGCTGAAAATCTGGAGTGAAAATATTGAAAATTCGCAAACTTACGAGCGTGCGTAGGAACTACTAGCAGCTCGTAAAACAGTCATTTTAGAATTTTCACAAATTTTCAACATAGCCATTTAAGACCTCTGCTCTTGAACAGTGTCACTGTGATTTTCTTAATGTGTCCCATACATTGATTTCGCACATCGACTGTGCCATTGTGTGCTACATGGGCGAAAACACATTTTGGGCAAGATGTGAAAAATGACAGCTGTACTGCTCATAAGGAGGTGTGTTAAAATTGCAATGTTGAAAATCTGGAGTGAAAATATTGAAAATTTGCGAACTTACGAGCCTGCGTAGGAACTGCACAGCATGCGGCTAAATAAAACAGTCATTTTGGAATTTTTCCACCAAATTTTCAACATAGGCTTTTTGCGAGCCCACCTTATCAACACTGACAGTGTTGTTTCGTTAATCGGTCCCGAAAGGTGATTTTATGCAGTGACTGCGAAATCACCCTTTGGGCCCGAATAACGCCATGACAGTGACAGCATTCATGAGAAGGGGTCCCAAAAACCCCATGTTGAAAATTTGGTGCAAAAATTCCAAAAAATGCCAGAGATATGCAACAAAGTTGAAAAAACCCTATCTATCCCATTATACAGCATACCAGACCTCAACCTGAGCCTATGTTACCACACGATACTCTGTCCACACTGTTGGCTTATAACAGCCATTTTATTCTTGACTCTGTTTTTGACTTTGGAAGAATTCACTGTGAAGGAGTTTGACCAATATTCCTTCCCTGCCACGTTGATGAGCAGTAAACATTAATATAATTGGGGATGGTCAATCTGGAAATAGAAAAATACACATACTCATGCTGCTTGAAATTCATACCTGCCTAAGTGGGCAGACAGATCTGCTGTTTTTTGATGATTCATTCGTTGTTTTGGGTGTTTTATTGTGGTAGGGCTTTGTACCCTTATTTGTCTCCACTATTCCCCTTCTATTCTTGGAGGCCACCATTTTCCTGTGGTCAAGAGGGCAACCAAATAACTGCCTCCACGACCAACACCAATGCCATTTCGTGAGCAAGTAATGGTTTGGTACTAGGTGGATTGTGCACCATACCCCAACCACCCACATCTTACACGTATAAAATAATGAACTTCCTTAGATAAGGGGAGATGCCTATGAAAAGAAAGCTACTGCTCCACTTTTTTAAAGAACTATATAATGCACTGAAAAAAATGACAGAATGCTACAGTCTATGGGTGAGACATTATCTAACCTCAAAGGGAATTGGAACAATGTGTTTTTGTTTCTGTTCTTCAGAAGCACAATGAAAGGAGAGACCCCCGTGAACAGTACTATGAGCATTGGGCAGGCGCGTAAGCTGGTGGAGCAGCTGAAGATTGAAGCCAGCATGTGCAGGATAAAGGTAGGCAAAACACCACAGCTGAACAGGAGCCTCACTCTGCAGGAACCTCAGCAGTGTTTCTAGTGTTCAAGTGTGTTGTTCGAAGTGAAAAGAATACTGCCTGAATTTGGGCCAGCTTATGGAGCTCTGACCTAACACTTCAGTAACAGCATTTAACAAAATGTTTTCATGTTGTTTCTTTTTATGAAGTCCACAAAACCTCCCAAGGGTGTGCTGAAACCTCTCTAAAGTTGTTCTTTGTGTGAGTGGAAGAGCTGACTTTAATTCATTTTGGCACAAACACACATAGGAAATAAATAAGAGGTATCATACGGCCCTTCCACATATGCAATCATTTATTAAAACATCACACTCTAAATACTCTTATGAGGTACAGTATCTCATTTTCATCAAGATGGTGGGGGAAGCAGCATAATCATATTCAAGCATATCATATCGGCTGTTGTTTTTTCTTGAAACATATAAGCATATAGTTCAGTATTCCCCAGTATTTAAAACAGTGACAGAAGACATGCTTCCCTGTAAAATTAGTACATATTTATGAAGCGGCTGAGGAGTGGACACACACCCAGAGTCACTTCCAACCTTAAACTACTGTTACTACGCTGCATCTTGCTCACTGACGAAGCTGGAGACTGACTGCTAATTCAAGGTTATGACGGAAAGTGTGCAGCTGCTCCAGCAGGAGTGTTGGCTGTCAAGGATATCATTCTCTCCCACCACTGCAATGCAGGCAATGTAGTAAATTTTGGTTTAGGGTGAATTCACAGCATATCCAGTCCCAGCAGAACACCATGCAATATTGTGAGGGAGTGCTGAGTTGAGGGAGGTCCTATAAGTTCCAATTTTAAACAATGAACTTCTTCCTGGGAGCTAAAAAAGCAACCATCCACAGCATGTGGGTGTTGCTCTCTGGGTACATGTAACCTTAATGTAACTTCTCTGAAGTGGTTACTAAACAGTACAGTTTAGAGTAGAACAGCTTCAGCTGGGAGATGATAGATTTCATTTTCATTTATTTACTGAAAAAAAAAAAATTTACCCGAAGCTCATTTATAGTAGTGACCAGAAAAGCATATACAAATTTACATAAAAAAGTAATCATAAAATATGAAAAACAAATGCCATTTTATTTATTGTTTATGCTAGAAAAGCATATTGAGCAAGCTGTCCATTTTCTTATTTTTAATATTTTTATCTGTTTTTTTCCCCGTTTCTGCCGCCCCATACCTCGGCTGCACATGTGGAGGCATGCACATGCCATGCCCCAATGTACCCTCCCACAACTTGTCACCCCCTCCCGCTTATGCTAGCCACTGGAACTCCACCCAGTGGCAGTGGGACTACGTGGGGTGACAGCCACCCCGAGAGAGCAGAGCTGCCTTTCGACTGCTCAACCCTGCCCTCACCCTCCCCCCCGTACTTGCTCCCCGACGAACCACATCTGTTCCCGAACCCGGGTCACCAGAGTGATGCAAGGTAAGGCATCCAGCTCCTCAGCCCTCTGCGCCACCGGGCCAGCAAGCTGTCCATTTTCAGGTGGGACCAGCATTACAACAATTACAATACAAAAGTTAAAAACCACACCAGTAAAAAATTTGTCTCAATTACAGAGACTGGTTACTAAGAAAGTTAGATAACTGTTTCTTAGAACTCAGCATAGACTTGCTGCACTTAACAAACATTGCTAGGTTATTGTAGGCACTTAAACCAGCATAATCAAAAGCTCTTTGACCAAAACAGGTTCTACAAAAAGGAATTTCAAACATTACTGAGTCACGAGAGCTGGTAATACAGTTATTGTGCTGTAGGGGAACTAATTCTGAAACTGACCAGTTAACTTTACTCCGAATGATTCTGTGGAAAAAACTCAAGGTTTTAGATTCAACACGGTCATCAAAAATGGTAATTGTGCAGCACGATACAAAAGTCAGTGGTGGGTGTGTGAAGATAAACCACTTATAAATTGACAAATTGAATTGTATACGACTTTTACCCTAGACAGCACCCCACTTCCTGCTCCAGAATAACATAAGAAGTCACAATACAATACTGGAAGAAGCAGACTCTTAGCCAAAAGTACAGAGTTTCAGGCAGAAGACTGCCAAACCTGGTAAAGGGAACCAAGCCACTGATGGATTGTTTTTACAATAGAATCAACATACACCTCATAAAAAAGAGTGCTGTCCAAGACAACTCCTAAATATTTACTCTGATTGACGGTCTTGATGATTTCGCCATCAAGGGCTTTCAGTGACAACCTACTATTTTCCAACTGTTTTGTTCTACTTATAATCATGGCTTTGGTTTTCTTTGTATTGAGGACCATCCATTGGGAACAGTACCATGTTTGCACATTGGTAGATTCTTTATGGATACTGTTGTTGTGGGCCTTGAGGTTCTATCCCTTCTTGAGGGTAACCACAGTGTCTGCATAAAGGATCATTTCAGAAGATGGACATGCAAAGGGCAGGTCATTTAGAAATAGTGAAACAGCAGAAATCCCCAAATGGAGCTCTGCTGACACCACAGCTGACTTTCAGAAAACTGGAATGACACATAATGATGAACAATAACTTACACCACATTCAGGTAATGCTCTGGCACCAAGATTTAACCAAGGGAAACGTTCTTAAAAAAACACAACATCAAGGGGGTTAAACTAACAGATGCATAAGTTCATAGACGAAGCAGTAATGTATTCCACGTCACAGGGCAGAAATAACTAAAAAACTTGTTCACACTGCTTTGTTTTTATGCATGGGACATTAAGCATAAAACACCCAGCCCCCCCCCCACAAAGTCCTCAATGATGTCGCCTAACAGAGATGGAAGAAGGATGATCAGTAGGTTTACCCTTCACAGCAGGCAGAGCCAACAACTGCTTATAAAATAGGTGCATATTAACAAATGGCAACCAGCCCAACTCACTAAGGAGTACATGGGGTTGCATTAGATATGAGGTACCACTAGCATAATGAGCAAGATAGTGATAAAGGACATCAATTTTGTTTAGTGAAAATTTGGGAGCAAAATCATAACAAATATCCATATAGCCTAAATGGGGGAAAAATCAAGGCTTAAACGTGTCAGGGGCATACTTCTAGTGGAATAAAAGATTTATTCCTAAAAAGACAAGCATTTGTCAATGCCGAACGTTCGCTTACAGGTATTTGCAGTGGTATTTGGCACTTGGACATGGCTTAAAAAAATCAGTGACAAAGAAGTACAAGCATTTGTCAATGCAGAATGTTTCTTGCTTCTATGTGCTGTTTAGGTATTTGGAAGTCATTGGAGTGCAAAATATTGAAAATTCGCGAACTTCACAGGCGTGTGTAGGAATTTCTTAGCATATAACTTGTAAACAGTCATTTTTAGGAATTTTTCACCAAATTTCAACATAGCCATTTTAAGACCTCTGCTCATGAACAGTGTCACTGTGATTTTCTTAATGTGTCCCATACATTGAGTTCGCACACCGACTGCGCCATTGTGCGCTACATGGGCAGAAACTCATTTTGGGCAGGATGTGAAAAATGACAGCTGTACTGCTCATAAGGAGATGTGGTAAAATGGCAATGAAAAAATCTGGAAAAAATATTGAAAATTCCTTGAACTGGCATTATAGGAACTGCATAGCGCTGCTCGTAAAACAGTCATTTTAGGAATTTTTTACCACATTTTCAACACAGCCATTTTAAGACCTCTGCTCATGAACAGTGTCACTGTGATTTTCTTAATTGTCCTATACATTGAGTTACTTTTACGACTGTGCCATTGTTGTGCTACATAGGCGGAAACATGTTTTGGGCAGGATGTGAAAAATGACAGCTGTACTGCTCATGAGGAGGTGTGGTAAAATGGCAATGTTGAAAATCTGGAGTGAAAATATTGAAAATTGAAACTCACGAAGCGCATGAGGAACTGCGCAACGCACACCGTGAAAACACTCATTTTAGGAATTTTTCACCAAATTTTCAACATAGCCATTTTAAGACCTCTGCTAATGAACAGTGTCATGGTGATTTTCTTAATTTGTCCCATACATTGATTTGTACACCGACTACGCCATTCATGCAGTACTACATGGGCGGAAACACGTTTTGGGCAGGATGTGAAAAATGACAGCTGTACTGCTCATAAGGAAGTGTGGTAAAATGGCAATGTGGAAAATCTGGGTGAAAATATTGAAAATTTGCGAACTACGAGCCTGCGTAGAACTGCACCAGCGGCTAAGTAAAACAGTCATTGTGGAATTTTGCACAAATTTTCAACATGGGGTTTGGGACCTTCTCATGAATGATGTCACTGTCATGGCATTATCTGGGCCGAAGGGTGATTTGGCTCAGTGACTGCGAAATCACCAGCCTGAGCCCAATAGCCATGACAGTGACATCATAATGAAGGGTCCTAAACTCATATTAATTGGTGAAAAAATAACCTGAGATATGCAATAAAGTTGAAAACCCCCTATCTAGCCATTATACAGCTTACCAGCGTTTCCTCAGTTATGCGATCGGCTTTGAAAGTGCAGGCGTGTTCCCGGTCCACTGAAGATCGTCGCCGAGCTCCAGAGGTAAGTATGGGGTAGGGGTGTGGAGAAGCGAGGTGCACAGTGGGTGGGTGCAGGTTGTGGGAGGGGGCCTGGGAGAAGCGCCGTGGGACCGTTTCAATTTACAGGTTTAAAAAAAAAAGGCGACATGGGGACGTTTGCAGCAGGGTGGGCTCCCAGTGGCAGAAGGATCAACTGGGGGGTCGTGGAGCCCAGCGAGTTAGGCACCCCGTCGGCGGAAAACGGCGTGGGGCCAGGGCGTTTGCCACGCTGGGGTGGGCTCCCAGCGTGGCAGAAGGATATCTGGGGGGGGGCCTGGGGCTGACAGGGGATTGGGCACCCCCGTCGGCAGACGACACGGGACATTGGCCACGCTGGGGTGGGCTCCCAGCGTGGCAGCAAAGATTTGGGGAGGGCGGCGTGACGCGGTGCTGTGTATGACAGTGGTGGTTTTCTTTGAAGAGAAGACCACCTCTGTCATACACAGCACCACATCCGATTGGTGCAGGACTGCCACGCCTGCTCAATGGAGCAGGGGATTGCAGGGGAAGGGCACACCTCCAAAGTGTCCCATTCTCCCAAGACGTTCCTTGCGCATGCGCGCAAGCGAACGTAAAAACCAATCTTAGAAGGAGTGGACTTTAATAAGTGGGCAACATACAGAATACCAGAAGTTGAAGAATTTAGCCAATACCAAAGATATTTGTACCAGCTGACAGTTTCTAAATTGACACCATTGACAGCTATTAAGGACAGACCAGACTTACTAATAAGACACAACAGTCTTGTGGAGGATCTGAAAACCCTTGCGTTAATTAATTTTTTTTCCATCAAAAACAAGTTCAGAATGACAAAAAAAGACTGTAGCTTGAGAAAACTATTCTGAAGAACAGTATTAAGCTAATGAAGGAGAAAGAAGAATTATGGTGTCATAGGGCAGCTACTAGAAGAAACAAAGCTGGAATGGGATTTTGGTGTCATGATCTCAAATTATTTAAAGATAGGGGAGCAATGAGAAAAAGCTGCACTAAAGGCAAGCAGCATCCTCAGATGTATTGGTAAGGGTATTACCAGTAGGAAGTGTGATGTAATCCTCCTGCTGTACAGATCCCTGGTGAGACCTCACTTGGAGTACTGTGTGCAGTTCTGGAGACCTAACCTAAACAAGCATTTGTCAATGCCGAATGTTTGCTTGCTGGCATTGGCAGTGGTAGTGTAGAAGTTACAGAGCTGCGTAATAGGAATGGCAGTGAAGTATTGAAATGAAGCCAACCCCACCACCACCCTGCAGAGAGTGACAGGCATTGGGGTGTGCGTTTGGGTTGTCAGGCATAACGGCCACGCCATTTCACCACACCCCACCCTGCAGACACTGACAAGTGTCACAGTGTTCCTTGGGGTCTTTGGCCCTTATGCGCACCCCATTTCATTAGGAAATATGGTGAGATGGGTGGGGTATAGGAGAATGGGGTGAAGTTTGGGGCCGAAGAGTCCAAGGCATACCTCAATGCCTCTCACTGACTGTAGGGTGTGGAATGGTATGAGCATCACAGGCAAGAATCCCAAGTCACACCCCTGATGCCTGTCATTCTCTACAGGGTTGGGCGTTATAGTTGGAAACCCTAATACCTCAGGCATTCGTTGGTATTTTCACTCCAAATCTTCAACATGTTTGTTTTGTGACCCCACCTCATGAACAGGGGGAATATCAGTTTGTTAGCCGAAAGCTGCTTATGCACAGTGACTACGGCATTTAGCACCACAGGTGCAAAAACATTCCGAACAGGATGTAAAAAATGACAGCTGTACTGTGCATGGGGAGGTGTAAAAAATGGCAATGTTGCAAATCTGTACTAAAAATATTAAAAAAAATGGTGAAGTCACGAGCGTACATAGAAACTGTGCAACGCACACCCGTAATATAATTAGGTTGGGGATTTTTTACAGCAGATTGTCAACTCAGGCATTTTGGTGCCTCCGATCATGAACAGCGTCACTGTGTTTTTCTTTGTCTGTGCCGAACAATGATTTCCCAGAGCAACCACGCATCTCTGCACTGAAATTGTGGAAACACACTTCAGCCATGTTGTGAAAAATGACAGCTGTACTGTTCATAAGGAAGTGTGGAAAAATGTCACTGGTGAAAATCTGGACTGAAAATATTACAAAGTCATGAAGTAACGAGGGTGCGTGGAAACTGCGCAATGCTCACTCGTATCACAGTCATTTTATGGACTTTTATCACCAAATTTTCAACATAGTCATTTTAAGACCTCTGCTCATGAACAGTGTAACTGTGATTTTCTTAATCTGTCCTAAACAGTGCTTTCGCACACCAACAGCACCATTGTGCGCTACATGTGTGAAAACACATTTTGGGCGACATATGAAAAATTGCAGCTGTACTGCTCATAAGGAAGTGTAATAAAATGGCAATGTTGAAAATCTGGAGTGAAAATATTGAAAATTCGCAAACTTACAAGCGTGCATAGGAACTGTACAACGCACGCTCGTAAAACAGTCATTTTTTGGAATTTCACCAAATTTTCAACATAGCCATTTTAAGACCTCTGCTCATGAACAGTGTCACTGTGATTTTCTTAATTTTTCCCATACATTGATTTACGCATACCATTTCACGCCATTGTATGCGCTACATGAAGCGGAAACACATTTTAGGTAAGATGTGAAAAATGACAGCTGTACTACTCATAAGAAGGTGTGGTAAAATGGCAATGTTGAAAATCGGAGATAATATTGAAAATTAGCAGACAGCCAAGCTGCTTGTAGGAACTGTACATATGCGCGTAAAACGATTATTTTTGAATTTTTTCACCAAATTTTCAACATAGCCATTTTAAGACCTTTGCTCATGAACAGTGTCACTGTGATTTTTAATTTATCCGCACATTGATTTCGCACACCAACTGCGCCATTATGCTTCATGAACAGAAACATGTTTTGGGTGAGATGTGAAAAATGACAACTGTACTACTCATAAGAAGGTGTGGCAAAATGGCAATGTTGGAAATCTGGAGTGAAAATATTGAAAATCCCCGAACTTAAGGCGTGCATAGGAACTGACAAGCACACACTCGTAAAACAGTCATTTTGGAATTTTTTCACAAATTTTCAACATAGCCATTTTAACACCTCACCTCATGAACAGTGTCACTGTGATTTTCTTAATTTGTCCCGTACATTGATCTCGCACACCGACTGCGCCATTGTGCGCTACATGGGCGGAAACACGTTTTGGGTGAGATGTGAAAAATGGCAGCTGTACTACTCATAAGAAGGTGTGGTAAAATGGCAAAATTGAAAATCTGGAGTGAAAATATTGAAAATTCGTGACCTTCACAGTGCGTAGGAACTGTACAGCTACGCTCGTAAAACAATCATTTTAATTGTTTCACAATTTTCAACATACCATTTTAAGACCTCTGCTCATGAACAGTGTCACTGTGATTTTCTTAATTTGTCCCATACATTGAATTCGAACACCGACTGCGCCATTGTGCGCTACATGGGCGGAAACACATTTTGGGTGAGATGTGAAAAATGACAGCTGTACTACTCATAAGAAGGTGTGGTAAAATAGCAATGTGCAAAATCTGGAGTGAAAATATTGAAAATTCACGAACTTACGAGCCTGCGTAGGAACTGCGCAACGCGCGCTCGTAAAACAGTCATTTTTTGGAATTTTGGCACCAAATTTTCAACATAGGGTTTTTGGGACCCCTTCTCATGAATGATGTCACTGTCATGGCGTTATTCAGGCCCGAAGGGTGATTTCGCACAGTGACTGCTAAATCACCCTTGAGCCGGCTACATGCATGACAACAATATCAAAGGAAGGGTCCCAAAACCGATGTTAATTTGTGTAAAACCAAAAAACCTGAGATATGCAACAAAGTTGAAACCCCTCTCTAGCCCATTATACAGCTTACTGGCATTTCCTCAGTTAGTGGTAGAACAGAGAGTGCAGAGGCGTGTTCCCGGTCCACGAGATCGTCGCGCCCGAGCTCCGGAGGTAAGTATGAGGTGTGAGGGGGGTGTGGGGAGGCAGGGTGCGCAGTGGGTGAGTGCGGGTTGTGGGGAGGCGGGGGACACTGTGGACGTTTTTTCTTTACAGGGTACAAAAAAAAAAAGCAGACTGACGTGGACGTTACAGCAGGTGGGCTCAAGCATAGCTGGGGCGGTTGAGGCGTTCAGCTGGCGGGGTATTGGGCACCCCGTTCGGCCTAAGATCGCTGCCAAGCTGGGGTGGGCTCCCAGCGTGGCACTTACTACTGAGGGTTGGGACAGTGGCACCGGCAGAGGTTGGGCACCCCGTTGGCTATATCATTACTTGCCACGCTGGGTGGGTACCCAGCGTGGCATTTGAAACTTTGGGGGAGGTGGGGGCGCAGCACATCGGCGGGGATTGGGCACCCGTCGGCTATACAGTGCGTGCGTGCGGGCGTGCGCGCTGCGTGGGCGTCTGTGTGTGTGTGTGGGGGGAGCTGCGGCGTGACAGCCAATATCTTATCGCTGCTCACTCCAGGCGTAGCTCCCCTTTCAACTGTATGCCCTGCGTTTTGGAGCTTGTCGCAGACAGCTCAGCATGCGATAACCCACAGGAGTCATACCATCAACACACTGACTGAATTGGAGGAGGAGGTGACACATTTCCGAAATCTCCGATGATGGCACTATGTTTCTTGCACATGCGTGCAAGCAAACATAAAAAGCATTTGTCAATGCCGAATGTTGCTTGTTTATATGTGCTGTTTAGGTATTTGGAAGTGAAAGTACCATACCTAAAAACTGTCAGCAGGTGTCGGAAGCTCATGCTGCCAGACCATAGCCCATTTTCCACTTTTCTCCCCCTTGTGGAGTGCGGGCGAGCAATGACGCTTAGGCACAGCATGCCAACGTCCACCACACTCTGCTCCCTTTACTACACTGCTCTAGTAGCACCCCCCGATTATCACCAGGGGCTGCTACAGAGTGGTGTGTCCCTGGATCCCACCCTGGGATAGGAGACGAGTCCTCTGGATGATCAATCCTATCCCTCCCCTGCCGACCCCTGGTGGCCTGGGCTCGCATCCAAACCCGGGTTGCCAGCATGGCACGCGGTGTGGCATCCAGCACCTCAACCCTCAGCACCAGTGGGCCAGCAGTAATGCTGCCTTTATTACTCCCTTCCCCTTCCTGCTCCAGTGTACCCTGTCCCCAATGTACAAATCATTATTCCCCCCCAGACCCTACCCCAGTAAGTCACTAACCCATAATGTTTGGTGTGGCACCAATCCCTCAGCCACACGTTGAACTCCTCAAGCCTACCCTTCCTCCCCATGCTTGCACATGGTACCAGTAGTGCCTCCAAGAATGCCACCGACATCCCCATCCCCTCACACTGCCTGCCCAACTACTCAAACCTCCCCCTCACTACTTCCACAGTGTCCCCTGCCAAGTCGTTTGTACGCACATGCAACAGTAAATGAGGTGTCTTCCTCTCCCTCGCTGCATACTTGAGCAGTGCCTGCCCTGCCTCTCCTGCAGTCAACCTGGGGACAGCTTCAACCCAAATACAGCTGTGCCTTTCTCCCTTTCTGATCCATCTCACCCGTTTCAGTATAGAATCCCCCAGGATGAGTACCCCCCCGGTTCCTTATCCCCTTACCCTTCTAATGCCACTTTCCCCACCCCAGTATTCATTCTTCCATGCCCTTACCCCCCACCAGCTGCACCTTCTGACACCTCTATCTTACCCCTACTTCCGCCTCACCCCTTTTCTCTGCCTCATTCCTTCCATTCCCCTTGAACCCCTTCCCAGCCTGACTACTTCCTACTGGGCTTCCCATGTCGACCTCTCCTCCTCCCCTGCAGATTTCCAACCCCTTTCCTATCCCTGCTGTTGTCGATTTAGAGCCCCCATTCCCTTCTACCCCGATAGTGATGCCCCTCCCATCCTTCCCCCTTCCCGTAGCCTTCTCTTCTCCAGTCACCATCACCTCCTTCCTTACTAGCCCCCCTTCTACCCTTTCGTCCTTGCTATCTCTTCCCCTAGCTGTTGCCCCTTCTTATGCCCTGTTTGTCCTCCCCCTTCAGTATGTTCCTCCCCTCTCCCCCCCATAGCAGAGGTTTTAATCTATTCCTAGTCGATACCCTCCTACATCCCTTCCCTATCAGTTCCCCCTCCTACTTGTTCCCCTTAGTACCACCCTGGTCCCTCCCATACCAGCACCATCTGCTCTCTCCCCTAGTACTCCCTCGTGTCTCTTTCTCCCCCATCAGAGCCCCCTCCCTCGTGCACTCCCTCCCTTCTCCTGTTTTTTTCCGTTACAGCCTCTGATACTGGTGTCAGTCTCACTCTCTAGTTGTTCTTCCTGTGTCCCCCTTTGCCATTCCCTATTCCCCCTGCCCGGATGCCTACCATACTAATCTGCCCTGCCACTTAGACTCCTCCCTAACCTCCACAGTTCCTCCTCATACTAGCCAGTCATTTCCAGACCATACACCCCACCCCCATCCTCCAAACCGTGTCCAGGATCATGGCAGATCCACACCCTGTACAGCCCACTAAGCTTCCAAAGATACTCGCCCTATTGACATGTGGCACCTGCCCCATTTGGGCCCCCATCTTATGTTACGGGTTCTTACTCCCAGGTTCTGTACCCTACTACAACTGTTAGGCCCCTATTTACTCAAATTCCTGTTCCCCCCACCATTCTAGTCCCCCTACTGTCCTCTTGCCGACCGGGTTAATTCAGTCTCAAATCTCATCCATTAGATACTGTATTACTGTAGCAATCCTAAAGCATCCTTGTCTGTTTTTCACCCCTCAGCTACCAAATTTTTTTGTTCTCAGCTTTCATATAGTTTCACTTAGCCCAGTTAGAAATCCTATTGCACTCCAAGTATTACTCAGCTCAGTTAGAGAAATAAATAGAACAAATAAATATGTATTATTACAGCAATCGTAACAGTATAGCTCAGTACTTAGATCAGTTAGAAAAATAAACAGAACAACTAAATCTGTATTATTACAGCAATCCTAAAAGTATCCAATCATTGCTTTGTCTCCACCCCAGAGACCCTGCTGCAATATAGGACCACAGAGGACCCTCTGCGGGAGGGTGGGCAACTCTAAAGTCCTGGCTGAGCTCCATTAAGCTCACTCACTCCCCCTCTCTCACTCGCTCGTTTTATTTCTCCCGACGCTGCGGGCTGCCCTTTTGTACTGGGCTCCTGCTTGTGTTGGTGCTTTTTTCTGCCCACAAAGAAATCCGCAGCACTCCCGACAGAGCTCTGTTGAGCTTGCTCACTCCCCCTCTCTCACTCGCTCGTTCTGTTTCTCCCGGAGCTGCAGGCTGTCCTTTTGTGCTGGGCTCCTGCGTGCATTGGAACCTTTTTCTGCCTACAAAGAAATCTGCAGCAGTCCCGACACAGCTCCGTTGAGCTCACTCACTCGCCCTCTCACTCTCACTCGTTCTGTTTCTCCCGGCGCTGTAGGCTGCCCCTTTGTACTGGGTTCCTGCCTGCACTGGTGCATTTTTCTGCCCACAAAGATGTTCACAGCTATCCTGACAGAGCTCTGTTGAGCTCGCTAACTCCCCCTCTCTCACTCACTCCTTCTGTTTCTCCCAGCGCTGCAGGCTACCCTTTTGTACTGGGCTCCTGCCTGCATTGGTGCCTTTTTCTGCCCACAAATAAATCTACAGCAGTTCCAACAGAGCTCCGTTGAGCTTGCTCACTCCTCCTCTCTCACTTGCTCATTCCGTTTCTCCCGGCGCTGAAGGCTGCCTTTTTGTACTGGGCTCCTGCCTGTGTTGGCGCCTTTTTCTGCCAACAAAGAAATCCGCAGCAGTCCCCACAGAGCTCCGTTGAGTTTGCTCACTCCCCCTCCCTCACTCGCTCGTTCTGTTTCTCATGGCGCTGCAGGCTGCCCTTTTGTACTGGGCTCCTGCCTGCATTGGCGCCTTTTTCTTCCCACAAAGAAATCTGCAGCAGTCCTGACAGAGCTCAGTTGATCTTGTTCACTCCCCCTCTCTAACTCGCTTGATCTTAATCTGTCCCAAACACTGATTTCCCACAGCGACCATGCTATTCTGTGCCAAAAGTGCAAAAACATATTTCGGCCAGGATGTGAAAAATGACAGCTGTACTGTTCATAAGGAGGTATGAAAAAATGCCAGTGTTGAAAATCTGGCATGAAAATATTACAAATTTGCGAAGTTACAAGGGTGCATGGAAACAGTGCAACACACGCTTGTAACACAGTCATTTTATGGACTTTTGTCACCAAATTTTCAACATAGGCATTTTAGGACCTCTGCCATTGCACAGTGTCACTGTCATTTTCTTAATCTGTCCTGAACACTGATTTCCTACAGTGACTGAGCTATTTTGCACCAGAAGTGCGAAAACACATTTGAGCCAGGATGTGAAAAATGACAGCTATACTGTTCATAAGGAGGCATGAAAAAATGCCAGTGTTGAAAATCTGGCATGAAAATATAACAAATTTGTGAAGTTACGAGTGTGCGTGGAAACTGCGTAACGCATGCTTGTAAAGCAGTCATATTTTGGATTTTTTTCACCAAATTTGCAACATAGGCCTTTTGAGAGCCCACCTCATGAACAATAGCACTGTCGTTTCATTAATCAGTCCCAAAAGGTGATTCCGCACAGTGACCACAAAATCACCTTTCAGGACTGAATAACGCAATGACAGTGATTGAATTCATGAGGAGGGGTCCCAATAACCCCATGTTGAAAATTTGGTGCCAAAATTCCCAAAATGCCGAGATTGCAGCAAAGTTGAAAAAACCTATTTATGCCATTATACAGCTTACGGCATTTTTCAGTTCATGTCGGCTTTGTAGAGTGCAGACGAGTTCAGAATCCACTGAAGATTGTCGCGTTGGTCTCTGGAAGTAAGTATATGGGAGTGAGGGTTAGGGGCCCAGGGTGCACAGAGGGTGGGCCATGGGTTGGAGGAGAACCGCCCGAACTCTAAGAGGGACTGTTTTCTTATTTTATAGAATTGTTGTTGAGAAACAACATTGCGGGACTATTTTTTCAGGGACTTTGTGCACGCTGGGGTGGGCTCTCAGTGTGCCAACTGAGTGTGTTTTTGGGGGCTGTGCCGACAGGATTAGGCACCCCATTGGCACATACCAGTTTGGGGAGAGCTGAGGGAATGGGCACCCCTCGGCAGACAAAAATTGGAGACATTATGCTGATGGGGAATGGGTTCCCCGTTGGAAAATTCAACTGGGAAGGGGGACTGAAGTCGACGGGGTTTGGGCGCCCAGTCGGCAAAGAAAGTGGGGGGCATGATAAAGAGGGGGATTGGACACCCCCTCAGCATACAGCACAAACTTGGGTGTGGGGACATTATGCCGACAGGGGCTGGGCTCCCCATTGGCAAACTGGGTCAGGGGCATGCAAGGTACCATCCTGCAATGATGGGTCTCTCCCTCATTGCAGTGGAATGGCTGACGCTGCAATGACGAGGCAGCCCCTGATTGCAGCGGCTACAATGTTTAAGGTGGTGGCATGCTGGCTGAACTAGTGTCAGCAGCAGCATGCCACCCCATTGGGGAAAGCGGGCCAAGCCTCAAAAGGCAGTGGGGGCATTGGCCACAACAGTGCCACACCTCCACAACCTGCTTCTGCAGCAAGCTGCCGCAACATGTTTCTTGTGCATGCATGCAAGCAACATAAAAAGGACATAACCCATCTGGAAACCATGCAGAGACATGTCACCAAAATGGTGCAGGGTCTGCACCACAAAACGTGCAAAGCTAGACTCAGCCAGCTAAATTTATTCTCTCTCAAGCAGAGGAGGAACAGAGGAGACACGATTGAGACATTTAAATTTGTTAAAGGGATCAACACAGTACAAACCAGGAACCTCTTCAGGGAAAACAGGGCTGCATGTACTAGAGGACACAACATGCACCTGGTGGGAGGTAAAGTCAGAACAAATGCTAGGAAGTACTTTTTCACGGAGAGGGTGGTGGACCCTTGGAACAGCCTGCCACCAGAGGTAGTGGCATCGAAAATGGTCAATGAATTCATACAGGCATAGGATAGACAGTATAGTCACCTTAGCAAGACAAATTGATAGTGGGGCGGGGTTAGAAAACCAGGGCAGACTAGATGGACCACATGGTTTCCTTCTGCCAAAAAATTCTTATGTTCTTATTCTTAGCCTACCAATGGTTTCTTTACTAACCAAATAGGCACCCAAATTAATAATATAAAAGGAAAATACAGAACAGGGCTAAGAACCAAGCCCTATGAAATACCCTTAGATACAGAGAGGGTGCAAGACACCTGGCCAAATAATCATCTTGAAACAACCCTACAAACAGTTACAGTACCAGTCCAGAGTTCTAGGTACCAGTGATCGCTGTACAGTGTGGTTTAACATTAAGACAGGAACAGAGGTTAATCACATGAGGACAAGGGACCTGGACTTTAGGAGGGTGGATTTTGCAAAAATGGGGGGATTGCCTCAGAAACTGCCTTGGGGTGGATTGCCAGGGAGAGGAGGAAGCACAATGGGCAAAAATAAGGGAGGGTATAAACAGCAGTTACGTAAGAACTTACCATAACAGTAGATCTTCGAGAGAATCTCTTGCAGCTGGCCATCACCGGTAGGACTCAGCCATCAGGCACTAGGATCCCACGGAAACCTTTCTAGCTAACAGTCTACCAGACGGGGATGCCCATCTCTGACATCAGTGGCTGATGTCAGACAATCCTATATAAGATGAGGGGCCCTCCTCAGTCCTCTCATCAGAGATCAAAAGCAATATTCCAGAAGTGGGAAACAGGAGGATGCCAAGGTAACCCTGTAGCTGAGTAAAAAGCAGAAGATTTGCCCCAATGGAAGGAAAGCGAGGGGCTGGAAGAGAAAGGGGGAAGGAGGGAGAGAAAGCAGGACCTGCTGCAAGAGATCCTCTCAAAGATCTACTGTTACGGTAAGTTCTTACGTAACTGCACTATCTTACTTCAAGGGTATCTCTTGCAGCAGGCCATCGCCGGTAGGACTGAGTCCCAAGCAGTTCTTGTAGCACAGACAAGTAGGTCAGGAGGATGGCAGGAAACAATGATGGTCTAAGAGGGAAGACCCTGAAGGACCGCTAGGCCAAAACTGACTCATCATCTAGAGGAAATGTCCAGACTGTAGAGCTTGGTAAAAGTGTGAACAGTACTGCAGGTGTTGGCGGCACAAATGTCAGCAGCAGACACATTATGAAAACAAGCTACTGATGCAGCCATACCCCATGTGGAATGGTCTTTGACCCCACCAGAAATTTCCTTGTGTAACTCCCCTGTTACCCAGGGTTACTAGAATCCCAGTAAGACCTAGTGGTAGGCAGGGAAGGCAGCTTGTGAAACTCCAGTTAAATGGATTTCACACTGTCTCACTCTGTTCTCAGTCTCAGCTGAGACTGAGGGATCACATCACCATAGAACTATCGCAGCTTTATGAGCCACATTGGAATCTGCAGAAGGGAGTTAGATTAGAATGTTGGGAGTTTTGAACAGTCAGTCAGCAGTCTGTAGTTGGAGATTGTTGTGTGAGGAGCACAGCAGTTCTGTGCACAGGCTCTTGGAGCCTCAGCTCTGAAATAGAGCTACTTTTAGGGAAAGGTGTGTGTTTCCGCCTAAAGAGGGACACAATAAGCTGTTCTTTAAGTGGTGGAGACTGCTGATATGGGTCTGTGTGCCCCATCCCTGAGGGGATGGGGGTGGAAGGTTTACCTGCTATTCCAGGGGCAACCCCCTGGTTCCTGCTAGAGAAGAAGCTGCCTATTTTTCTGAAATGTGTTGTGGCGAAAGAAGATTTCAAGATTCGCCTGTGGGGCACCTGCAACTAAAGGGTGAGTTCTGCTCTTTCCAAAGGGCCCATGTTCAACTGAACTGTGTTAAAGTGGGGATTGGACTACTGAAGTAGTGGGAGGCCTAGAGGAATAGGCTTAGCCCAAAGTAAAAGTATGTTCAAGTCCAGCACAAGGGGAAAGTCAAGACATGTAGAGGAGATGTGATATACGTCTACCCTGTAATCTACATTGCCAAGCTTTCAAAAAGAGTGATTTAGTGTCCAGAGAAATGGCCGGGTATGGATTGTGGGAGCCGGAGGTGGGAGACCCCCATCTTTATGTGAGTCCACCTCTCTGGATTTACTCGGTGGTTCTCGTTGCCTCATGCACTTGGCCAGTGATGGGGAAGTACCCAGGCAGTAGAGTTGAAAGGAAAATTTCCCTTAAAGGATTCGAAGGCTCTAAGGTGGTTTGGGAGCCACCAACAGAAAATTGGTTCACTGCCATATGGACCGCGATCAAGTGGCCGGTGGGGGAGCTGGGCCAAGGGAAAAAACCCAAGTAGTGTACGAGTCGGGCTGTGTACCCAAAGCTGCGTGCAAGTCCAGGCTGTGTGCCTGATGGCTTCAGAGCCTGAGGGCTGAAATAGTGAAGAAGTGTTCTGTACTCTTATCTGTATTACCAGGAATGTAGCCCCGTGGGGGTCCGTCTATGCTTTGCTTGTTCAGTTTGGATGTGAATAAAAGCCACACTGTAGAATCCCATTCCTGGTTTTGGACATTACAGTTATTGCTTCCTGTGTTCGGATTTACTTGGGTGCCCCTGTGCAGAGTAGCCAAACCTAAGCCCCTGTGCCAAGTAACCTAGTCCTCCCCGAAACCAGTCCTCACCTGGTACTGCTGTCAGCTTCAACAGCATACCACCTGTTGTTTGCAAAAAGGCAGGGGTGAGGGCCTTACACTTGCCATAGTTCTGCTAGCTGTAAACAATACAATTCACTAACCACTTAAAGAGACATTGTTTGGAAACTGGGAAGCCCTTTCTCCCAGGGGAAAATGAAACAAACAACTGGCTGGACTTATGAGAGTTCTTAGTCTGGTGTGAATAGTATCTCAGAATTCTATGTACATCCAAGGTATGGAGCAGTGCCTCCCCTGATTGGAATGCTCTGGAAAATAAACAGGCAGGTGGATGGACTGATTCAAAGTAAACTCCGACACCACCTTAGGAAGAAACTTAGGATTGGTATGCAAAGAAACCCTGTCTTTGTGGAAAACTAAATAAGGTCCAGGTGGAGGGAGAAACAACTCCTGACCACCATATCCTGAAGCTATGCGGTGGGGGGGGGCGGCAAGGAGTCAGGAGGTGGGGGAAGCCCCTGACTGGGCAGGGAAGGAGCAGCAGAGCAGCTCCTATCTTACATTTGCCCTGGACCTTGGAAAGGACCCTGGACTGCCTCCGCAAGGGGTGATGAAAACAGGGTCTCTGACCTGATTTCAGCTGGGTGTGGTACATAGAGTGGACTTACTTTAAGGCTCTCCCAGAATTTTGGAGCCAGGAAATAGAACCACGGTGGGGAGAGTTCATTACACTGGACTGGACATCAGGGGCGAAACCCGAGATCCTGAGCCAGGCATGGTGCCGCAGACTAATGCCTACCGCTGCCGCTCGGCCACTGCATCATACACTGCCTGGAGAGAGTGAGTGCTGATGTCAGACCCCATCTTCAGGGCCTGGAGAGTCTGCTGTTTGGAGGGGTCATCTGGCATCACCGCGACCGCCTCCTTAGCCTGGTCCCACAACAAAGTTTGGTATTGCATCATGTGAGTCAAGTAGTTAAGGGCCTTTGTGGCAAGGGTGGCTGAAGCAAAGGCACGCTTGCCCATCTGGTCTAGCTGCCTCGACTCTCTGTGTGAAGGGAGGGCACTAAGGTGCTTTGGATGCTTGGTGTTGTCATGAGCCGTGTTAATGACCACCGAGTCAGCCTTGGAGTGCTCACCGAAAAAGGGCTTACCAGCTGGGGGATGGTATAGTCTGTGTGCCTTCTCAGGGACCACAGGAATAGTATAAGAATGAAGCCATGTGGCCCTAGTAAAGTCGTCATACAACTCGATCATCGGGGGGCACCAAAGGGAGAGCATTGCACTGGCAAAGGTAAATCACCAGGTGGTGACGCTCCAGGTCTTGCATTTCAGTCTCTCACCCCATCATGGACTGGATATGCCTCATTATAACCATAAAGGTGGGATCATCAGGAAGGAAGACTCTGAACTAATGTCATCATCGGTGGCAGAGTCCTCAGCCCCACTGTCACCAGTCTGAGGGTCGACTGGGTGAACGGGGTACCAGTGTCTGTGGGGCTCCAGGGGGTAGGAGGTGCACTGGGTCCCAGATGAGCAGGGACGGGGGAGCAGTGCCCCAAGGAGGCCCTTGGGGGTGCGATGGAGGTAGCATATCCGGATTAGGGGCCTGCAATTGTATGAACGTCCAGAGCATTGAGATCAGACCGTGGTAATCCACAGTTGCTAGTGTCTGACCCCCAGGCACTAGATAGTTATAAAGCAGCTGTAGCACAGCTGGTGCAAGATACTGGGTAAGCCGGCATCAGCCCCCCGGGAGCTGGATAGGGGTTGGCCAGCACCAGACCCCCAGGTGTCGGTGTTGGGGACTCTGGCTGTGGCCCTACAGGGCAGGTGTTGGGCCCCCCAGCTGCAGCAGTGATAGGCCGGGTGTGGGCCCCCCAGGCATGGAGAACAGCTGGCTCAGGACCCCGGGTTGTGGGACTGTGGGAGCTTGCACAGCGGGCATCAGCGTGGGTGATGCCGGGGCAGAGTGCGCAGGTGCCGGTTGGAATGAGACCAGCACTAGGGAAAAAGGCCCTGCCAGAGATGGCTGAGGAGAGACCGGGCTCACACAGACATTGATACCCAGCAACATCTGCCCCTGTGACTGAGAGGCAGACCCAATGGAGGTCCCAGAGGCTGAGACTGGCATCGGGGGCGTAGGTGGCAGGGTGGCAGTGCAAGGACTGGCACCAGCAGCACCTACACCAGCTGGAGGAGCTCCAGCCAAGCCTCCTGCTGAAGAGCCTGCTGAAAACAAGGGTTGGAAAAGCAGGGGCTGTGGGGCAGGATAAGAGATACTCTGCCCCAAGCAGCTGCCACTGGTCATAGAGATCCAGGCAAGCAGGGGGGCCACTGGCAGCCCTGAGAGGGTAAGGGCAAGCAGGGCTGAGGAGGTTGACATCCCAGCGAAGGAAGATCCTGAAGTGGCTGACACAGCGAGCCTGAGCGTGCACTCCAGCGTGGAGGAAGACTGAGGATGAGATCCCAGTCCTTGTCCTTGCTTGTGCTTCCCGGTATCCCATAATGTGGGAAAAGCAAATTGAGCAACTCATATATGAACGACTCAGTTAGCGCACCCAAGGGATTAGTGACTGGGAGGATACAGCGAGGGGAGGGAACAGCGAGTGTGAAGGGATAAAACAGCAAGAAGGGGTAAAACAGTGAAAGCAACCGATGGGGGTAATGGAATAGTGCTGGGAGTTAAGTAGGTGAGTGCAGCCCACTGCTGCTGAGCTGGCCGCTTAGTGTGGTGGTTACTGTCACTACCTGGAGCAGTGATGGTTCTGGTTTTGGAACCAGCTGCAGGTGAGTTTTTTTTTGTTATGAAGATGTTAGATTTATTTTTTTTGTATCCTCCCCTCTGGTGTGTTCTCCTGCCCCCAGTGCCCCCCCTCCCCCGGAGTTGGTTACTGTAGTTTGGAGGTGCGGAGGTGTAGCCCCCCGCATTAAACTTTAAATGAAATCGTCCATGGCCATTGCTTTTTTGGAATGTGGTGTGTTGGCCAGATAGAGAAATTTGCTCTCAACAAAATGTACTCGCTCTTCTGCGAGTTGCTGTATAATTTTCACCATTATGACATGGAACCGTGCTTCCCTGAGGATATTTCCTTCAATTTTGAAAAGGAGGAGCCCAAAGACTGGACCAGAGAAGTGGAGGAGCTCAGGGCCTGCACCTCTCGTTCCAGCTGGGTGACCTTCTGCTTGAGGATATGGCTTTCGAGGGTCCTCTGGCATCATCTTCTGGTGGCTGGATTGATTTTCTGGCAGGCCTTACAGGCCTGAATGTCGCGGTCAGGGCCTAAGCAGAAGAGACAAGCAGAATGGCTGCCATTTTCTGGGATCTGTTTGCATAAGTGCACTTAATGGAGTGTTTGGAAGTTGAAGAAGGCTAAGAAGACATCAAAAGAAGAGTGGACACCAAACAAATTCGATGTTTATGTGATTAAACAGGAAAATGAAAGCGCGGTTTTAGAACGTGGCAAACTGGTGATCGACTGTAGCTGCGGTGGAGTCTGTGGTCTGACGTGCGCTGGTTGATGGCGGGAAAGAACTGAGGAGGGCATGAGGGCCGCTCACCTTATATAGGATTGGCTGACTTCAGCCGCTGGCATTGGAGGTTGTGCAGCCCCCTCTGGTTGACTGCTAGCTATTCTTTCCAAACAGGTACAAGTGCTACTCCTCCTCCACAGAAAAAAAAACCCCGACAAATTCCTGTGTAAACTGTTTATTTATTATATCAAACAGCAGTTCACAGTTCTCAGTAGTGCAATAATGTGCAAAAACCACCAAAGGATAGCAACAGAGATACGCTAGCCCCTGCGCTTCAGCTCCTAGCCTTCCTTATGGGGGCGAATTCAGAATACCCGTGCTTGTTTTTTCTGTGGAGGAGGAGTAGCACATGTACCTGTTTGGAAAGAATATATTTCATTGTGGCAGGGCTGGCGCCCCTGATTCCAGGCGCACCCCATCTGTTCCCTGAGCACACTATCATTTCTAACCTACTCAAACTGTTAGACTGCTAGCTAGAAGGTTTCCGTGGGGTCCTAGCGCCTAACAGCTGAGTCCTACCAATGATGGCCTGCTGCAAAAGATACCCTCAAAGTAAGATCTAAAGCAACTAATCTGTGTGTGCAGAATGTGAGTAAAAGCAGATGGGGAAAGAGACCATAATGATTCTCTAAGGAAATGGCAAAGATGGTGAAGGAAAAAAGGGTGGCATTTAGGAATTATAAGAAAACACAGAGGGAGGACAGGGAGGTATACGCAGTAAAGCAGTGGGAAGAAGGCAAGATAGTGAAGGCAGCAAAGGTGCAGACAAAGGAAAGAATTGCCAAAGGGGTCACTAAGGGGATAAAACTTTCTTTAGATACTGTACATAAGTGAAAAGAGGAAGACAAAGGGAGAGATAGTGAGGATTGGTGGGGTGGGGAGGCTGCAGAATAGACCAGAAAAAACAGACATCCCGAACAGGTACTTCTGTTCAGTCATCACAGTGGTGGGGGGGGACTGCCCAGGAGTAGCAAGAATGGGAGGTGGTGGACACAAGTTCATTTTCAGAAGAAAGAGTCTGAAAGGGACTTGCAGTTCTGAGGGTGGACAATGCTATGGGATCAGATGGCATACAGCCAAGGGTTCTAAAGGAACTCAGGGAGGTGCTAGATGCTCCAATGACAGCCTTATTCAACAGCTCACTGGAAACAGATGTGGGTCCAGAGGACTGTAGAAGAGATGATGTGGTCCCTCTACATAACAGTAACAGCAGGGAGGAGGCTAACAACTATAGTCTGATCAGTCTTACATAAGTGGTGGAGAAATTAATGGCAACCCTGCTAAAGGAAAGTCTGGTTGAGCATCTTGAGTCCAATGGGTGGCAAGACCACAGGCAGCATGGATTCCCTGGGAGGAAGAGGGTTATACTAAAGAAATCAGGGGCCGGGGTCATGCCATATGAATCTGATTTATTTCTCTGACTGGGTGACCAGGGAACTAGATCAGGGAAGGCAGTGGGCATGGCCTATCTGGACTTCAGCAATGCCTTTGACATTGTGCCACACTGGAGGCTGACAAAGAAACTGAGTAGCCTTGGGGTGGGATCCAACATGGTGAATTGAGTTAGAAACTGGTTAATGGATAGGAGACAGAGGGTTGTGGTAAACTGCATTGACTCGAAAGATGGAGGAGTGACCAGCAGGGTGTCACAAGGCTCAGTGCTGGGACCGGTCCTCTTCAATGTCTTCATAAGTGACATTGCTGAAAAACTGGAAGAGAAGGTATGCCTTTTTCAGATGATACCACAATCTGCAACAGGGTAGACACTCAGGAGGGGCTGGAGAGAAAGCAGAGGGATCTTGGGAGACTCGAGGAGTGGTCTAAAGCATGGAAGATGTGGTTCAATGCCAAAAAGTGCAAGATCATGCACATAGAGCATGGGAACCCAGGCACTGAGTATAGGATGGGGGAAGGTACTGACAGTCACTAAACAGGAAAGGGTACTCAGGGTTATCATATCTACTGACCTCAAGGTGTCAGGTCAGTGGGGCAAAACAGTAGGTAGGTAGGACTAGTGGGATGCTGAGGTGCATATGGAGAGGTATATCTAGCAAGAGGAGGGAGGTGATGTTGCTACTGTATCATTTGCTGGTGAGACCCCACCTGGAATACTGTGTCCAGTTTTGAAGGCTGCACCATTGAAAGGACAGAGACAGGATGGAGGCAGCCCAGAGGAGGGCAACTGAAATGGTGCTGGGGTTATACAAGAAGCCTTCTGAGAACAGATGGAGGGATCTCAACATGTACACCCTGGAAGAGAGGAGAGTGAAAGGTGACATGATAGAAACCTGCAAGTACCTCACAGGGGTGAACAGGGTGTAGGAGGGAAGTCACTTTCAAATAAGAAGGAGCACCAGGACCAGAAGAGATGCGATGAAGCTCGAAGAGGTTGAGAGACATGAGAAAATATTTCTTCATTGAAAGGGTGGTAAACACCTGGAACAGACTGCCAGCAGAAGTAGTGGAGACATAAACAGTTAGGTGCTTCAAGCATGCAAGGGATAGACATAGCAGTGTATTAGAAAACAGGCAGGGGGGCGGAGGGAGGGTCGCCAGAGACCAGTTAGAATCAGCAGAGACAGATTAGGCAGGGAACATTTATTTATTTAAAAGTTTCACCAGGAATGGCACACTGAGCAGAATTGCTCATTTCCAGGTGCATTGGGGTGGGAGATGGAAATACAACAAATTTATAGCAATAAAGTGGGTAATAGATATTACAATGTATACAACGAAAGAAACAAAATAGACAAACATTTAGCACGCAGGCAAAAATTCAACTGACGTGCAAAATGTAGAGCTGCTAAATATAATGAAAGGGGGAGGCTTAGAGGCAGTTACAGGTAGAGGAGATAAAGTTGCAGAGGAGAGAGCAGAAGGGGAGCTAGCAAGGCGGATAGACAATGGAAAGGAGTTCCACAGTTTAGGGAAATGGTGGGGAAATACAGACTGGCCAGCGGTGGAGAACCTGGGAAGGACAGACAAGGTGCAAAAGTTATATCAAGGGAGGGTGCGGGGGGTAATAAGGAGGAGGAAAAGTAGGAAAGGAGAGAGCCAAACCAGAATTTAGAAATGAAGGAGATACAGTGTGAATGACGCCTGTCGTCACGGGAGAGGAAGGAGAGAAATTGGTAGAGATCACAGTGGTGAGTATGAGGGTGACAGTCGAGGGCAAAGCAGCTAAAGGAGGTATAGAGGGTGACCAGTCTGGCAGGGGAAGTTTTAGGGCTGGCACTGTAAACTGCATCTCCGTAGTCAAAAACTGGAAGGATCATTTTCTGGACTAAGGCCCAGTGGGCAGACAATAGAATACAATCCCGATTTCTGTATAATTTAGGGCGCAGTTTTTTGATGGTAGCATCCATGTGTCCAGAAAAGTCAAGGTGCCGGTCTAGTCAGATACCAAGATACCTAAAGGAGGAGGTATCCTCCAGTTTTGTCCCATCAGGGGTGTGGAAAGTGGGGAGGGGAGGAAGCCGTGAGAGTCTCTGCCTTGTGCCAAAGGTCATGGAGACAGTCTTCTTGGCATTCAGGAAGAGTTCGTGTGAGCTTAACCAGCGCCAAACATTACCAAAGTCAAGCTGAAAGTGGGCAGCCATGTCAGCAGCGGAGGATCCAGAGATATACAGGACTGTGTCGTCTGGGAGGGCCAGTGGTATGCTGGGGTGCATAGGCAAAGGTGTCACTAGCAGGAGGCGGGAGGTGGTGATGCCCTTGTATAAAACATTGGTAAGGCCTCACCTGGTGTACTGCGTGCAGTTCTGGAGACCACACCTGCTTAAGGACATAGATAAGGTGGAGACTATCCAGAGAAGGGCAACAAAGATGGTGCAGGGCTTACACCATAAAACATATGAGGAGAGAATAAGGGACCTCAATATGTACTCACTGGGGGAGAGGAGACAGCGGGGGGACATGATTGAAACTTTCAAGTACCTTAAGGGCATAAATAAGGTACAGGCAGAGTAGCTTTTCCAATGTAGAAAAAGTACTAGAACAAGGGGCACAATATGAAATTGGGGGGGGGGTAGAGTAAGAGGTAATGTGAGGAAGTTTTTCTACACAGAAAGGGTAGTTGACACATGGAATAGTCTGCCACAGGAGGTAGTGGGGGTAAGCACGGTGGAGGGGTTTAAGCATGCTTGGGACATGCACAAGGGAAGCCTGAGTGAGGAGGGAGTGATGATAAGCCATTGATCACATAGGATCAGTGATCACATACAATGCATAGGGCCTACGGGCAGACTGGATGGGCCTAGCAGTCCTTATCTGCCGACAATTTCTATGTTTCCATGTCTGCATACATGTGGATACTGGTGGAGGAGCAGGCAGCAGGAAGGTCATTAAGGAAAATGGAGAAGAGAAGGGGACCAAATACAGATCCCTGGGGGACACCTGTCTTGATAGGGAGGGGGGACAGAGAGTCAGCGATATGAACAGACTGGGGCTGACCAACCAGATAGACACAGAACCAATCTGTGGCGGAGTCTGAAAGACCAGTTGAGGAGAGCTTGACAAGGAGGAGGGGGTGGGAGTGTTGAAAGCCTTGAGAAGGTCAACAAAAATAGCAGAGGTGATGAGGCCACTGTCCATCCCCGTAAGGACAGTCAGTGAGCCTGAGGAGAGAGGCAGTAGTGGAGTGCTGCTTCCAGAAGCCAGACTGGAAAGGGGTGAAGAAGCTAGAGAAGTCAAGGTAGGAGGAGAGTTGGAAGAGGACAACCTGTTCCTAGAGTTTTGCTAGAAGAGGGAGAAGAGAAATGGGGCCGGTAATTACCTGGGGCACAGGAGTCACCACCTTTGGGGAGTGGAAGGACGGTGGCATGCTTCCAGGCCTCCGGAACTGAGGCAACAGAGAAAGAGAGGTAAGGGGGGAGTCAATGGCTGGGGCAGATAGATAAAGTATTTTGGTGTCGAAACCATCAGGGGAGGGGCCGGAGGAGGGGTTTAAAGCAAGGAGTGCCTCGAGAGTAGTAGGGGGATACAGGAGAGAAGGAGAAGGAATTGGGCAGGGGGGAGTAAACTGGTGAAGAGGAAGGAGGGTCGGAGGAGGGTCGAGAGGAGAGAAGAGGCACAGGTGGTAAAGTATGAGGTGAATTCACTGGCAACTGCCAGGGGGTCGGAAAATTTGAACCACTGACACAGAGTACAGGGACAGGGGACTGGGCAGGTGGGGAGAAAAGGGCTTGGACCACCTTCTAGAATTTTGACGGATGATTCAGGTTGGTCGGGAAGGTAGACTGAAAGTATTCAGCCTTGGCATACCTAACTGCTGAGGTGCACTTATTGCGAAGAGAACAGAAGAACAGTTAGTTGGCAGGAGAGCCAGAGGATTTATGAGCCTTCCAGGCTAGGTCATGAGTGTGAAGGCATGCTAATAGTTCTGGAGTGATCCAAGGCAGATGAATTCCCCTCACCCTGGTGTGCCTTAGTGGGGCATATAGGTTCCAAGTGACAAGAATTTTAGCTTTAAAATAGTACCAAGCATGGTCAATGGAGCTGACCTGAGAGATGGGAGACCAGTCAGTGGTAGAAAGTCCTTCTAGAAGGGGAGTCAGGTCCAGAGATCTGTAGAAGCGTGATACAATAATCCATAGCGGGGGGATTTAGAGTGGTGGATTTTACACACTAGATACATTAGGTGATGGATGCTGGCTGAGACAACCCGGTGGGGGTGAGATGTTTAAGCCCAATCGATGAGTGTGAGATTTAGGCATTTGGTGTTTGTTTGGGTAAACATAGAAACATAGAATTTGACGGCAGATAAGGACTGCTTGGCCCATCCAGTCTGCCCATTTCCCTACCTAATGGATAAGCTGCAGATCCTAGCTAACCAACCGCCTACTTCTTCCTACCCCCACCCCCTAGAATTGCCTTATGACTGTCCCATGTTTTCTTGAATTCCAGCACTGTTTTTAACTCCACAACCTCCTCAGGAAGGCTGTTCCATGCATCCACAACCGTCTCCATGAAAAAATACTTCCTCACATTACCTCTGAGCTGTCCCCCCCTCTAGCTTCAAATTTTTCCCCCTTGTTCTTGCACACCTCTTTTTCTGAAAGATGCTACCCTCTTGGACTTTGTTGATTCCCTTGAGGTACCTGAAAGTTTCTATCATGTCCCCCCTCTCCCTCCTCTCCTCGAGGCTATACATATTAAGCTCCTTAAGTCTCTCTTGATATGTCTTCCAGTACAGACACTGCACCATTTTAGTTGCCCGCCTCTGGATTGCCTCCATCTTTTCTATGTCTTTGCGGAGATTGGGTCTCCACAGCTGCACGCAGTACTCCAGATGGGGTCTCACCAGCTGTCTGTACAGAGGGATAACAACTTCCTGTTTTCTACTGGTGATGCCTCTCCCTATGCATCCCAGTATCCCCCAAAGTGCTCATGACTGCACTCTCACATTGCTTGCTCACCTTTAGGTCATCTGATATGACTACCCCAGGTCCCTTTCCATTTTTGTTGTTGTTAGTATCTCACCCCCCATTGTGTACTCTTCCCTTGGTTTTTGTTTCCCAGGTGCATTACTTGCACTTCTTAGCATTGAATCTAAGCTGCCATACATTTGACCATTCCTCCAACCTTGCCAAGTCCCTTCTCATCCTTTCCACCCACCTTGTGTATCAACTCTGTTGCAGATCTTTGTGTCATCTGCAAAGAGACATACTTTCCTTCAGTCCCTCTGCAATGTAAACATAAAGACATTAAGAGGACCGGTCCTAGTACTGAACCCTGCGGTACCCCACTAGTAACCCCCTTTCTTCAGCATGGACTCCGTTTACTATTACCCTCTGTGTCCTGTTCTCCAGCCAATTCTTTACCCAGGTTACCATCTTGGGACCCACTCCCAGGCTGGCCAACTTGTATATTAATCTTTTGTGTGGGACTGTGTCAAATGCCTTGCTAAAGTCTAGGTAGACCATGTCCACAGTCCCTCCCTGATCTACTACTTTGGTCACCCAGTCAAAGAAATCTATTAGATTCATCTGACATGACCTTCTCGCTGTGAATCCATGCTGCCTTGGGTCCTGTGCCCCTCTGGCCTCTAGGTACTCAACAATTCTTTCCTTTAGAAGTGATTCCATAATTTTCCCAATCACTGAGGTTAAACTAACAGGTTTGTAGTTTCCTGCTTCTGCCCTGCTCCCACTTTTGTGAAGTGGAATAACATCTGCCCTCCTCCAGTCCTCAGGTACCACCACATCCTCCCATGATTTATTAAAGAGGGTAGTCAGTGGTGTCACTAGTTCTACCCTTAGTTCTTTTAGAATTCTGGGATGAATCCCATCAGGCTTTGTCTACCTTCAGTTTTAAGAGTGCTTTCAGAACCCTTTCTTCTGTGAATGGGCTGGTATCAACCCCCGTATCCAGCGTGTTTCTATTATTTGGCTTAGGTACCTCCCCCTCTTCATTTGTGAATACTGAGCAAAAATATTTGTTTAGTATCTCCGCCTTTTCACAGTCACCCTCTGCCCACCCCTTCCCCTTTATTAAGCCTCACTAGCCTCCCTTGGTCTTCCTTACGCTCCCTGATGTACCTATAAACGGTTTTATCCCCTTCTTAACTGAGTTGGCTATCTTTTCCTCAGTTTGGGCATTTGCTATTCTGACTGCCTTTCCTGCTTCCTTTGCTTTAACTACAATTCTCTGTCCTGCTCCTTCTGTGATTCCTTGTACTTCCTGAATGCTCTCTTTTTCTCCCTAACTTTCCCTGCCACCTCCTTTGAGAACCACAGTGGTTTCTTACATCATTTGTTTTGTTTATTTGCTTCACATAAAGGCTTGTTGCCTCTGTAATAGCAGTTTTGATTATTCCCCATTGTTCCTTCACCCCTCCTTCCTGCCCATTTGCTAGTGCATTCCTTAGGCACTTACCCATTTTGGCAAAGTCAGCCCTCCTGAAGTCCAGTACCTTTGCCTTTGTATGGCTTGGCTTTACTGTTGTGTTTATCGTGAACCATACTGTTTGATGGTCACTAGTTCCCAGATGGCTACCCACTTCTAAATCTGTAATCCTCTTGCCATCTCCATTTGAGAGTACTAGGTCTAAGATTGCTCCCTCTTGAGTGGGTTCCAATACTAGTTGTCTAAGACATGCCCCCTGTAGGGCATCTAGAATGACCCCATTCTTAGAAGTGGCTGCTGCAAATGCACTCCAGTTAACATCTGGCATATTCAGATCCCCCATCAGCAATATCTCCCCTTTTTCTGCCATTCTAAGGATACTTTCTGTCATTTTCTTGTCCATTTCCTCCCCAAGATGGGGGTCTGTATACAACTCCTGTGCGGATTGTGGTGCCATTGCCTGTCTCCAAATTGACCCACAGTGCTTCCTCTCCTCCCTGTTTACCCCTTTGTTCTGTTGCTTTGATTTCTTCCCTTATGTAGAGCTACTCCTCCTCCTCCTCCTCCTCTTTTACCCTCCCTGTCCCTCCTGTAGATAGTGTATCCTGGTATGTTTACGTCCCAGTCTTGGTTCTGTGTGTACCTTGTTTCTGTGACTGCAACAATATCCAGATGTTCCTCCTCCATCAAGGTCACTAATTCAGGAAGCTTGTTACCCAGACTACAGGCATTGGTACTCATTGCTCTCCATTTTTTGATGGCTTTACCTCTTGTAGCACCATCCCTGTCCTCATTGACTTTGCTTTCTCCATTTACCCCTGTCCTGCTCCCTACTGACCTTTCTACCTTAGTCTTTACCTCATTTAGTACCCTGTTTTGTAGGGGGAGGCTGGGAATTCCCTGCTGCTTATCAGTGCCTCCCCCTTGACTAGTTTAAAAGCTTGCCAATGAAGCATTTAAAGCGATAGCCCAGAAGATTTGTTCTCTTCCTGGACAGATGCAGACCATCCTGCCAGTATAGGCTGGTATCCCTCCAGGTGGAACCCCAGTCCCCAATGAAGCCAAATCCCTGTGCTCTGCACTATTTTTTCAATAATTAATTGAGTCACATGTTGCGAAGTACCCTCGTCTCACCCTTGCCATAGACAGGCAGCACCTCTGAGAAGGATACCGTGTGTGCTACTTGCCTTAGACCCCTCCCCAACTCCACAAACTCCTCCTGCACTGCTCTAATCTCACGTTGAGCCAAGTCATTCGTCCCTAGGTGGACAATGATGTCCAGCTCAGTCTCCCGTGCAGCTGTTCTCGTGATCCTGAGGATGCGCTTCCTGTCCCTCCAAGCCATGGTGCCAGGCAGGCACCTTACTTTAGTTTTCCCTGCTCCTCCCAGTTCTATCCCCCTAATAATTGAGTCTCCCACCAGGAGCTGCTTCCTTTCCCTGTGGTGTGCTCTGCCTCCTTCCTGTGGGGCTCCCTTGTGACAGTTGTCCACAACCTCCTTAGTCTCCTCTGCGGGTGCATCCATAGGGGAACTATGCTCCATCAGAATGGTGTATGGATTGTGGATTGGTACAACTGACTGGGTGTGCCTCTGTTCCACCACCCTCACCCTCCCTGAGCCCACTGTGGTCCAACTGCTGCACTTTCTTGGCAATCTCTGAGGTAGTGGTGGTGGTGGCCCTGGTGCTCTCTGGGTGGGGGAGGTTCCCTTACTACTGTCCAGTGTGGCCTGAAGATGGGCAGCCTCCTCCCTCAGGGCAGGTTCATTAATAAGCTGTGTCAAGTTTAGGGAAAAGATGTCATTATGGGTTTTGGAGTGTGTGGATGATTGCCATTTCAAATTAAAGTTGCCCAAGCTGTACAGTTCACCAGTGGAGGCACAGGACAACAGGATGGACATTAAGGAGATGATGTGGGGGGAAGCTGGAGTGACAGTAGACCCCAGCTACAAAGATGGGGATGGTAAAAGGGAGCAAGAGTTTAACAAGGAGGACTTCATAGGTATCAGGTAAGGAGGACGATAGGACTGGTGTGAATTGCAGTGAGGAGACATACATGGCCACTCCACCTCCTCTTCTGGTCCGGTCTTGATGGGTGAGGGAGTAGTCAGGTAAGGAGATGCTGCAGTCAAAGACTTTGGAGTTCAGCCAAGATTCAGAGATGATCAGAATATCAAGGGCAAGGGTAACTGTGAGGGGTTGCAACAGGGAGAGTTTAGGGAGAAGGCTTCTAATATTGAGATGGGCACTCTTGAGGCCACGGGGAAGTTGGGAGAGAAGGATGGGTAGCAAGCCAGGGTTAGACTCCACATCACTAGCTGCAAGCAACAGTAGCACAATGAGGAGTTTAGAGGTAGCAGAAGGTGTGTGAATGTACAAAGGGCGAGTAGGGCTGCGAGGGTTTGTTTACCCGAAGCGCTGGGGCATTGTGGCAGTGGATTGGTCTCTGTACAAACTTTATACTGCTAAATAAAGCACTTGGAATGGTGGTTGACTTTTGTGTATACCTTTGTGGTTAGCAGCTCTTGCTGGAGTGCAGGTTTTTCAGGACTTGTTTCGTGCGGGCTGGCAGCCCTTACCTGCACCCCTCCCAACCTGAGTTATTCACGGTTTTCACTTTTGGGACTGTGTTTGACTCAACAGCACCATCTACAAGCAATAGTAGCACAATGAGGAGTTTAGAGGTAGCAGAAGGAGTGCAAATGTGCAAGGGGTGAGTAGGGCTATGAGGGTGAGAGTAGCAGCTGGGGTGGAGGGAGAGGAGCTTAGGTATGGGAGATGCAGCAAGGAAACAGTGAGCAGGTACAACAAACGCACATATAGGCCATGGATTGTGGGACCAGGGAGGGGCACACAAAGTGGAGGTTAAGACAGGGACAGGTCTGGCCAGCAGAGCTGGAATAGGAGGGAGTTGTGAGCTAGGGGGCAAAGGGTAAGATGCCAGGGGAAAAGAGGTAGGAGGGAAAAGGAGAGGGAGTAGAAAGGGGACAAGTATTAGAATCATGGATGATCTGCGTGAACACACCCTGAGATTTCTTTATTAATTTGGTGGATGCAGCTGGGGAAAATTGCTGACTAAGCAATGGGGAGTAGGGTTCGTACAAAATAAGATAACGTCGTGGAGTCTGGAATTGTAAAAATCATCCACTGAGGAGCCAGGCTACATGATGTGAATCCCAGCAGTAGAGTTTCAGGCCAGGGGAGTTCCAGGCAGCAGGGAAAGCAGAAGGTGAGTAATGCTGACTACAGTGAGGAAGGGAAGAACAGTTGGAAGGTACCATCCAAAGGGTTGGGGGGGTGGATTGACCCAACCAAGCACTAGCTGGAGGTAGCTGGAAGTGGGCTGATTGGCTCAGGTGTGAAACAGGGTGGGTATAAGAGTAGCACCACCTCAGGTGAGCAGGAGGATGGGAGGGTGCGTGGGCAAATACTAGGTGGTGCCGCACAGTGGTGCTGCCTGACAAAACCAAAGGAAATGCTACAATACCTTGTTCTGGGGAGGGCAGGCATCCTGGGCCCTCTCGACCTGTCGGCTGCTGGGTAGGGGGTCCGAGTGGGGGCAACAGTAGCTTGTTCTGAAGAGGGCTGGCATCCTGGGCCTTCTCAGCCCATCAGATGTTGTGTGTGGGGTCCAAGTGGGAGGGTGACAGTAGCTTGTTCTGGGGAGGGCTGGTGTGCTGGGCCCTCTCGACCCACTGGCTGCTGTATGGGGGGGGGGTTCGAGGTAGGGTGGGGTGGGCCAAATGGTAATTTTCTGCTGACAAATTCTACGTCTGTGTTTTTCCGGACTTAAAACAAAATGTACTCAGTTCATTCATTACCAGAACAAGATCAAGATCAACAGTGTTGAAGGCCTTGGACAAGCCAAGAAAGATGGTCTCAGTAAATTGACCACCATCCATAGCTAAGATGATATCATCTAAGATCTTTGACACTACACTACTGGTAGAAAGAGACTGTCAGAAACCAAACTGAAAACTGAAGGTGGACAAAGCAATGGGGCCTGATGGGATTCATCCCAGAATTCTAAAAGAACTAAGGGTAGAACAAATGACACCACTGACTACCCTCTTTAACAAATCATGGGAGGATGGGGTGATACCCGAGGACTGGAGGAGGGCAGATGTGATTCCCCTTCACAAAAGTGGGAGCAAGGCAGAAGCAGGAAACTGCAGACCTGTTAGTTTAACCTCAGTGGTAGGGAAAATGATGGAATCACTTCTGAAGGAAATAATTGTCGAGTATCTAGAGGCCAGAGGGGCACAGGACCCAAGGCAGCATGGATTCACAGCAGGAAGGTCATGCCAGACAAATCTGATAGATTTCTTTGACTGGGTGACCAAAGTAGTAGATCAGGGAGGGGCTGTGGACATGGCCTACTCAGACTTTAGCAAGGCATTTGACACAGTCCCACACAAAAGATTAATATACAAGTTAGCCAGCCTGGGAGTGGGTCCCAAGATGACAGCCTGGGTAAAGAATTGGCTGGAGAATAGGACACAGAGAGTAATAGTAAATGGAGTCCACTCTGAAGAAAGGGGGGTTACTAGTGGGGTACCGCAGGGTTCAGTATTAGGACCGGTCCTCTTCAATGTCTTTATAAGTGACATTGCAGAGGGACTGGAAGGAAAAGTATGTCTCTTTGCAGATGACACAAAGATCGCCACAGAGTTGATGCACAAGGTGGGTGGAAAGGATGAGAAGGGACTTGGCAAGGTTAGAGGAATGGTCAAATGTATGGCAGCTAGATTCAATGCTAAGAAGTGCAAGGTAATGCACCTGGGAAACAAAACCCAGGGAAGAGTACACAATGGGGGTGAGATACTAACAACAACAAAAATGGAAAGGGACCTGGGGGTAGTCATATCAGATGACCTAAAGGTGGGCAAGCAATGTGAGAGGGCAGGAAGGAGGGCTGGGGGATATTGGGATGCATAGGGAGAGGCATCACCAGTAGAAAACAGGAAGTTATTATCCCTCTGTACAGACAGCTGGTGAGACCCCATCTGGAGTACTGCGTGCAGTTCTGGAGACCCAATCTCCCAAAGACATAGACAGGATGGAAGCTGTCCAGAGGAGGGCAACTAAAATGGTGCAGGGTCTGCACCAGAAGACATATGAAGAGAGACTTAAGGAGCTCAATATGTATAGCCTCGAGGAAAGGAGGGAGGGGGGGACATGATAGAAACTTTCCAAGTACCTCAAGGAATCAACAAAGTCAAGAGGTAGCATCTTTCAAAAAAGAGTGTGCAAGAACAAGGGCTCAATTTGAAGATAGAGGCGGCTCAGAGGTAATTTAAGGTTTCACAGAGAGGGTTGTGGATGCATGGGACGGCCTTCCGGAGGAGGCTGTGGAGTCAAAAACAGTGATGGAATTCAAGCATGCATGGGACAGTCATAAGGCAATTCTAGGGGGCGGAGGTAGGAAGAAGTAGGCTGCTGGTTAACTAGGATCTGCAGCTTATCCATTAGGTAGGGAAATGGGCAGACTGGGTAGGCCAAGCGGTCCTTATCTGCCGTCAAATTCTATGTTTCTATGTTTCTAAACTGCCACCAATTAGACTGAGATTCAAGAAAGGCAGGCAACTTAAAGAGCTTAACTGGTTCAGACTGAAGGGAGACAGACTGAAACTTATTAAAATCATGTACACGCCCACCTTTATGTCCTGAAATAACTAGCAAATTTCAAGCATGCAGTATAAATACCATACAAAATAGAATAATTAAATAAGTATGCTCACAGAACAAAGATCTGATAGATTGCTGACATTTATAACCTATGTCCTAAAATATTAGGTCCACTATTTGATTTAGTTTTTAAGCACACCTGCTTCCTTAAAGACCTAACTGAGCCAAAACAGGCAGACAGGAAAATAATACAAATTTTAAGAAGTAGTCAGTCGAAACTTTTTATTTCCAAAGTATTTTTTCTTTTTCCTTTTGCTCATTAGAAAGTCCTCTATGTGATAATACTGTGCTGGATGTGTGGAACAGCTCTTAGCCTGGCAGCTGACATATCTCTTTAACCTCCCCCCCACTACATCATTAGCATTGTGATCTCACTGATAATGACATCACAGGTGACTGACCTGACAGATACTAAGTGGTTGTACCTAAGCAGCAGTGATGTCACAGTCAGTGAGATCACAAGTTTATTTATTTATTTATCCTTTGTTTACGGGTAAGTGCACTAGACAAAACATGCCTATTTTCAGGGACAAACCAGGAAAGTACATAACAGGTAACAACAAGAATAGAGTGTATGGAACAGCAGAAAAAGTGCACAATTCCAAACGTCAGGTAAAAACAAAGCAGTGACATGGTACAAAATTAATTAGTACAGGTAGGAATAAATAATCCAAAAACTGGCAGTGACAGGCTAAAAACAACCATTATAGGTCCAATAGAAAAAAAGAGCAAAGTTTCAGACAACAGTTGGGGAAGAGCAAAATATGGCATAAAAATAAGTTAGAGTAAATAACATTTAAGCAAGCATGTCTAATACGTAAGCAATCAATATGGATCCATGAAAAAGAAATGCTGATGATGTTGTGGGGGTGGGGGACTACATACAGCAATGTCAGCTGCCAGGCAGAGTGCTGTTCCACACATCACACCTACTAACATCAAGTAAACAATCTTCTAATTAACCAAAGGGAAAAGAAAAAGAACCTCAGATAGGAAAGGTAATGGTTGACTGCTTTTAAAAACTAATATTAGCTCTGTGTAGTACACTAGCTCTTTAACTGGCCCTAACCTAAATTTTATTTACTTATTTTATTTATTCGGTTTTGTTTACCGGGTAGGCCCACTGGGACCCGAGGGTCCCTTTTTCAGGGGCAACCCGAGGTTAGTTACATATAAGCATAAGACAGTGCATACAATAAGCAGAGATCATTCGAAAATAATTAATTGGTAGACAATTTAAGTCAGACAGGACAAGATACATAAGGACTATACTATTTAAGGGGTAATTTAGTACAGAGCAGTTATTACAAAGCAATAGTAAGAGACACATGTTTGAAGCACTTGAGTGGGGTGGAGCCCTGTAAAGTAATTCCAAGCAGTTAGAAGTAACTCTTGTTGCTGCATCACTCTTGTTCCACCCAGCCTCATTTTCAGGCACTGGTGCACTTGGTACTATTTAACAGGTGACCTCGAAGCCCAGTGCGGAAGGAGCCCAGTGAGTTGGCTGATTGCAGAGCAGCAGGGAACGTATTCCAGAGCAGGGTGCGGAGTGGGCGAAGGATCTGTTACTGGCAGTTGTCCTTGCCATGGGTACCTCCAGTAAATATCTGCTGGAGGTCCTGAGCACCCTGCCAGTCCTTTTGCGTTTAAGGAGGCAGGCGAGACTCTCGGACAGAGGGTCATGCAGTAGTTTGAAAGCGTGGCACAGGAGTTGGTATTGAAGCCGATGGTCGAGTGAAGGCCAGTTAAGGGAGGCATGCACATCACAGTGATGCCTTCTGGGGTGGGACTTGGCTGCGAAGCGGGTGATCATATTATATAGTGCCTGCATCCTGTTGCACTCCTGTTTTGGCATCGAGTGCAGGATAGGAGAGGCATATGTAAGGTCGGGGAGGAGGACACCGTTGGCTATAGTTATTCTTGTTTTTGGAATCATTTGCGGACTCAGTCTATATAGAAGCCCCAGTTTCTGATGGATTGACTTGATAAGCGTATCCACATGGGGTTTCATGGAGAAACACTGGTCCAGTACCAGGCCAAGGTATCTGACTTGGCTTACCACCTCAATTCCAATGCCAGATGAGGAGGTGAGGGCCAGGAGAGAGCTTCTGCCTGAGCCGAGTGACCTTGAACCAAACAACATGGCTTTTGTTTTAGAGGTGTTAAGTAATAGCAGATTTGCCTGGAGCCACATTTCAAGTGTTCGGAAGACTTCTTGAAGATGACTAGCCAGGTCAATTACATTGGATGCAGTTCTGTAGATCACCGCATCATCTGCGTATTGGACAATCGAACTGTCCCCGCAGTTATTGCTGAGGTTGTTCAAATATAGTGAGAATAGTAGGGGCCCAAGATTGAACCTTGGGGCACCCCTCCTTAATGGAGTGCTTCTCAGAAAAGGACCCCCTCCACCTTACCTACTGGGTGCGGTCAGTCAGGTAATTGGTGAGCCAGACAAGGGAGTGCTGATCCAGACCAAGGCATTTCAGCTAGGCAAGAAGCAGAGCATGATCCACCAGGTCAAAAGCCTTAGTTAGATCTATAAATACCACCCCAGTGGGTTCACTGTTGTGAAAGGCCTCGAGGACATCCATAGAGAATTTGATGTGGGCATTGTTGGTTCCGTGCTTTTGTCTGAATTCGTGTTGAGAAGTGGCAAGCAGTTGGTTGGCCTCCAGATAGTCACGGAGCTGAACATAGATTAGTCTCTCCTGGATTTTAGCCAGAGGGCACAAGAGGGAGATAGACCTATGATTTTTGACCAGCTCCTTGGGGCCACCCTTGTGGATAGGTATAACACAGGCTTCCTTCCACTTAGTGGGGACTGCTATTTCTAGGAAGGATCTGTTTATAAGCCATGCTACTAGGAGGGCTATGGCTGGGGCTACAGCTCTCAGGAGATGTGGGTCAAGGCCATCTGGACCCACAGAGCCATTGTAATTGACAGTCTTCAGTAAGGGTAGCACATCCCTGGGGTGTATTAGTTTTAGGTGAAATTCGGGGTGCAGATGTATCTGATTGTCAGGGCCCCCTTGTCCAGAGGATGGGGAGGGGAGGTTGGCTTTGTATTTTTCTAGGTCTGTGAAGAACCTGCTAAAAATGTTAGCCACTTCCTGGATATCACTGAAGGTTTGACCCTCGTGAGTGATGGGGCCCTGGGTGGGTCTGCTGTTGCCTTTCAGTAGGCAGTTCATTTGAGACCAGAAGGATTTTGGGTCTGTTTGGTTTGCCTGTTGAAGGGATTTAACATACTCCCTTTTAGCCTCCTTGATCATTTTGTTACATTGACTTTGTAGTGCTCTGTAGCTAGACCAATCTGAGGAAAGACCAGAGGACTTGTGCTTGTGCTTGTGCCAGGCTTTATCACGGTCGATCATCAGCCGTTTTAACTCAGGGGTGATCCACTTGTAATTACTCCCCTTTACTCTAAGCTTTCTGATAGAGGCAAACAGGTTGGCCGCAGACGTGAAGGCACGCTGGAAAAATTCCATGGCCTCATCAATAGAGGGGAGGAGCTTTAGAGGGTCCAGTCTTGGTCATGTAGGTGCCTTTGGAAGGCAGCTACAGAGAAGTTGGAGAAGTCCCTGGCTGTAAGTAGTCTTGGGGGGACTTTAGGCGGGTGTTTTTTCCATACACAGAAAATTGGGGCGTGATCGCTCAGGGCATCTGCTAACACCCAGGCAACCTGGATATTGAGTGGGATGGATACCAGGACCCAGTCATGGGTGGTGTGGTTTCCAATTTTTGCATTGTGCCTAGTGGGCACCGTGATGATTTGGGACAGGCGGGCACCCAGAAGGGTTGCCTTTAGTGCCTGCTCTGTGTCGGGAGCCCATTTCAGGTTGAAGTCGCCTAGTATTATTGTTTCAGGGGCACAGAGATCAGTCAGTTCCTTGGAGAGTGCCTCAAGGGCTTGGGAGACCCATTTAGGGGGATTATATAGGAAGCCAATGAGTAGTCTTAGCATGCCCTAAGGTGACCTTAACAAATAATGATTCACCCCCATTACTGTCAGTGGAGGGAAGCATAACAGGAGACACCTGGAGGGAGTTTTTGGTGTATATAAGCATACCACCTCCTTTTCTTCTGATTCTATCCTTCCTGAAGGCATTAAACCCCCAGTAGGTCAACCTCATGGGGTGAGATGTGTGGCTTTAGCTAAGTTTTAGAAATGCCTACTATATCTGGTTTGTACATATTCACCCAGCCCTGGAGCTCAGAGATTTTTGGGCGCAAACTGCAGACATTCATATGTGCAAATTTTAGGCCTGAGTGAGAGACCCAATTAGGGTCAGAGGGGGAGCTAATGGTGAAATTGGCAACTGGGGGGCCAGGGTTCAGGTGGATAACCCCAGCTAAAAGGAGGAGGATGGGTAGGACCAGCTTCGTACCCTTTATGACCTGTAGGAATGGTTCCAGTCCCAGCCTAGATTTGGCAGAGTGAAATATTAGGTAGCAAGTTCCCTTGCAGATTAGGCCATGCATTATCAGTAGCTGGTCCAAGACTCTGCCTGGTTCATAATGTTGCTGGAGCTCCAAGGATGGCTCCTGATGCGGTGGCGGCCCCAGGAAATTGAGCGGCATCTTCGGTCCAAGGGGAGGGCAGGACAGTAGCAGTGGAGCTGCCCTCAGACTCCCGTTGTTCAATCCATCTATTCTGTGTCTCTGGTTAGCTCCATTTGGCTGTCCTCTTAAAGCCGAGCAGGAGCTGATGCACAAAGTTTAAATCTAGCGCCATTTTTTTTTTGGTTCTGGTTGGCTGGGTGCAGTTCTTGGCCAACCCCCCGCACGAGCAGAAAAATCTCTCCTGCAGCCAGCTGGAGCTCCAAGGATGGCTCCTGATGCGGTGGCAGACCCAGAAAATTCGGTGGCGTCTTCGGTGCAGGGGGAGGGCAGAACAGTAGCAGCAGAGCTGCCCTCAGACCCCCGTTGTTCTATCCTGCCATTCTGTGTCTCTTAATTTACAATTTATAATTCAGAAATATTGAAGGAAATAAATCTAGCAATAAAAACATCAGATGCTATAATACTTGGTGACTTCAACTTCCCAGGGATCAAATGGGAAACCCTTACTAGCAATTCCCCTCAAGAAGCAATTTGTTTGGATTCATTATCTGCTACAGGCCTAGACCAGGTTGTTAAATCCCCTCCTAGAGGTGAAAATATACTTGATTTAGTTATTACAAATATTGACCAAGGTATTTCTGAGGTCTTGGCTAAAGAACCCAGGGGCAGCAGTGATCACCAAATGTTAACTTTTAGTTACACAACTGAAAATGGTTCTGGTAATTTGAAAACATATAATCAAAAACTACAAGAAGGCCGACTATCAAAATATTCAAAAGCTACTTAACACAACAGACTGGGATAAAATTCTTCAAGACACAACAGTGAAAGATTGCTGGACCACTATGTGTAGAATATTAAAAACTGCTGCAGACTGGTATGTCCCAAATAAACTGTTACGTAATATCAAAGAAAAGATCCCCCAGTGAATGACAAACAAAATAAGAAGGCAAATCAAAAGAAAGGAAAGAGCTTTTCATAAACAGAAAAAAAATGCAAAACTGAGGCATCACTAAATCAATATAAAATTGAACAGAAAGAGACCAAAAAGAAAATTATGACTGAAAGATGCAATCTGAAATTTCGAATTGCTATGACAAAAGGGAATCCAAAAACTTTCTTTTCATACAACAAGAACATAAAGAAAAATAATAACTCTATAGGTCCGTTATTAAACAGTCCCCTTGACAGAGTGGATGCCTTTAATACATATTTTGGATAAAAACATGGTAACAAGTTTTACAGCTGAGGAGGTACTGGATGTTATCCAATCCCTAACAACAAATTCAGCTAGTGGATCTGATGGCCTTCAACCATGTTTTCTTAAAAACCTTGCCCATAGTCTATGTAACTCATTAAGGATTCTATTTAATAAATCCCTCACGTCAGGATTAGTTCCAACAAACTGGAGAGAAGCAGTCATGACCCCTATTCATAAAACAGGATTTAAATCTTCACCTAAAAACTACAGGCCTATAAGCCTTATATCGGTTCCTGGGAAACTCATGGAGAAACTAATTAAAGCTAAGCCTGAAAGGAATCCTGTACACTAGGCTTGGCAGACAATACCCAACATGGGTTTGAAACGGGGAATCATGTACTACAAATCTTATTGATTATTATTAATCTGCTAGCTCAAGTCTAGATGCAGGAAAGCCAGTCAATGTCATTAACTTAGACTTTAAGAAAGCATTTAATACTGTGACACACAAAGAACCACTATACAAACTTATAAACATTGGTTTTAGTTCTCATCTAGTCAAATGGGTCCATTCATGGTTACAGCACAGAACTCAAAGGGTTAGAATCTCTGGGCTGTTGTCATCTGAGAGGGAAGTTACAAGTGAGGTCCCCCAGGGGTCAGTCCTGGGCTCCTTCCTGTTTAATAGTTTTATGTATGATTTCCACTTCGGTTTTGTAAATAAAGTTTCAAAGATGGACAATGATACAAAAATCTCCAGTGATGTGGACACTGAGGAAAAACATTTGTTGTTAATGAAAGACCTGAAGACAACTGAACACTGGATTACAGTAAACAAGATGGAATTAAACCTGGATAAGTACTCAGTGCTCCATGTAGGATAAAATAATCCCAGGAGACCGTATATACTTATGTAGACCCAATTACCGGCTGTTAGTTGATGCCTGTATGGATAAGCGTGCTCATGTAAGAAAATCCACACAGAGAGCCAATAAGTCTATTAATATCATTAGAAAAACCTTTATCACAAGGGACGAACACCGTATTATAAACCTATGTAAGGCATATGTAAGACCACACATTGACTATGCTTCACCATTCTGGGCTCCTTATAAAAAGCAGGATATAAACATATTGGAGACTGTGCAGAGAAGGGTCACAAATCTGATTTCAAGTCTAAATAATAGGTCCTATGATTCACAACTAACTGAATTAAATCTAATGACTACTGAACAAAGGAGAATAACAGGGACATATCTCCAATTCTCTTAAACAATTAATGACAAGGAATTGTCCACTATTTGTGGACTTACACCTCATCCTCAACCTAGGAAACTCAGATGCCACAACAGGCAAATTGAGAGTCCCAAGATTAATATGGTAAGAAGGAATAATTATTTTACCATCAGGGGCACTAGACTATGGAATTGACTCCCCAAATGCCTAGTTAATATCACAGATGTTCAAAAAATGTAAAAAGGGATTGGACAAATACATAGGATATTGAACAGCCACTCAGTGTGGGAGACAGACTCGAAGGGATTATGCCTCCTTCTATCTACAAATACTACAATACTAAGAATTACTCTTAGAACAATCAGGGTTGGGCAGTAAAGATGCAGAACCCCTGACACAACCAGAGGGGTTTAACATATCAGTCAAACACAATGAGGCTTGCCAAAATACACAAAATGTTGAAGTACAGTAGAGGAGCAGTTTCTCTTAAACCATGAGGAGAATCCCTGTTGCGGAATGGGATCTTAGATGAATTAAAACCAGATAACTTTTTACACTGGACCACAATTTATTAGGTCCATAAGCAGAATTGCAGCACAGATCACAAAACCTTTTACCATCTCTTAATAAGCGAGCATAAAAATTCCCCTTCTAAGCCACTAGTGAATTTACAGTACGTGCTGTTGACCAAATCATATTTTTATCTTTTTTTTTCCTCGATAAAACCTTTTGGCCCCTATCACCACTGACTTCTGCTTCAGGTGATTCTCAGTCTTCCAGTTCCATCTGCCACTCCCCCGCTGTCATATCCACATGGGGTTGAACTTGAAGGAACCGGCACTGTCATATACGCCAAATGGTGCACATATGGGTTTTTCTTGTTTTCTCCTGTGTTCCCCCACCTTCGATGCCCAGCACAGGACATGCTGTCCCATGCATGCCCCTTGAGTGCACTTAGCAACGCCCTGTGGGGGAGACAAACTCCCTTGGTCCACCACCTATGAAGAATACCATCACATAAAGTAATTTCAAAGTAAGGGATCCCTGAAAGAAGCCAGATCTCAGCCTAAAATAAAAATAGAATGAGAGTGATTAACCAAATTGCTAACCATGTCAAACTTTAAAGCTGAGCTTCTCATATGAAAGCTACACAACAATTCGCACCAGTCAATCTGGTCCGCAACACATCTCTCCATCCTGTGTGCTCCAGTGTAAATCACACCCCTGAACAAATCATTCCCTTGGTAATTCACCCCCAGCATATATATAATAGGAAAAACTTGGGGAGGGGGGCACAAATTATTCAGGGAGGTGGCTGACATCAGAGCTCACAGCCCAGAGTGAGTTGTTGCAGGCTGAATGACACCGTGAATTGACATGTCCCCACATATTAGCATGAACAAAGGGTATCACTTTATGAGTAGCAAAATCAGTATTGGAAGAAAGGCAAGACTTAGCCAGATGCATAGGGCCTGGATTAGAAACAACAGCGCACTGTTGAAGCCATAACATTCCAAAAATCTTAAATATTTAAATGTGAACCAGCATTTGGTTCAATAGAAAAGACAGTAAGAATTATACAATTTAAACTTAAGGAAGGATGCTACAAACTGAACTAAGGACCATGTGCATCTAGAAAACACAGATTTGCAATATAAAGCATAGTGTAAATGAGGACTGCAAATATCTAATGCCAGAAATTCACAGCACACTGGTGAAAGAGAAATGTCAAACTTTCAGTCTTAAATCTGGATTGCTGGTAAACAGCAATGCCCCCACCTCTGTTAAAACAATCCTGCCTATGAAGTCCATAATCACATAAGATTAATTACAGAGTCAGGGATCCCTAAAACATAGAAACAGAAACATAGAAGTTGTCAGCAGATCAGGGCCTTTGGCCCCACCTTGTCTGCCCCAGTATCTCTATCAAATGTGCTCCTTCATGCTCTGCTCCTATTAGTATGTTCTCCCCGCCCGATCATTAGTATTCCCCTATGCCTATCCCAAGTGTTTCTGAAACCAGTAATTGTTTCTGGCCCCCACCATCTCTGCTGGTAGGCTGTTCCATTTGTTCACCACCCTTTCTGCGAAGAAATATTTCATGTTCCCCTGAATCTCCACCCCCCCAGCTTCATCCTGTGCCCCCTTGTCCTTCAGCATCTTTTCCATTGCAATATTGTATTTTTCTTTATCTTATTTCTCCCTGTGAGATACTTGAATGTATCAGTTATATCCCCCCCTCTCCTCCAGGGAGTACATATTTAGTTCTTTCAGCCTAGCCTCATAGGTCTTGTGATTTAGGCCCTACACCATTTTGGTTGCCCTTCTCTGAACCCGCCGCCAACCTATCAATGTCCTTACACAGATGTGGCCTCCAAAACTGGACACAGTACTAGAGGTGGGGCCTTACCAATGTTCTGCATAGTGGAATTATTACCTCCCTTTTTCTGCTAGTGATTCCCTTTCCAGTACATCCCAGCATCCTGCTAGCATTGTCTGCTGCCTTGTCGCACTGCCTACCCACCTTGAGATCATCAGAGATGATCACCCCTAGGCCTCTTTCTTGCTTGGAGCATACTATTTCCTCCTCCCCTAGATGGTATGTTGCTCCTGGGTTTTTTGTGCCCCATGTGCATTATCTTGCACTTTTTTTGTATTGAATCCTAGCTGCCAAATCCTTGACCAATCCTCCAGCTTCTTTAGATCTCCCTCATTCTATCCACTCCCCCTGGCATGTCCACCCTGTTGCAGAGTTTAGTGTCGTCAGTGAGCAGGAAAATCTTTCCTTCCAGTCCTTCTGCAATGTCACTAAAAAAGACATGGGAGAGTACTGGGCCCATCACCAATCCCTGCAGCACCCCACTGGTCACTTTACCTTCTGCAGCGTGAGTGCCATTTACCACCACCCTCTGGGTTATATCATCCAGCCAATTCTCCACCCACTTCATTGCCTCCTTTCCCACCCCCATGTTCCCCAGTTTGCTTAGCAGTCTTCTATGCGGCATGGTGTCAAAGGCCTTGCAGAAATCCAGGTAGGCCTCATCCACTGCCCCCCCATCCACCTTTCTGGTTACCCGGTCGAAGAACTCAATGAGGATAGTTTGGCATGACCTCCCTTCCATAAAATCATGCTGTCTAGAGTCCTATAGTATATTATAAATAAGCCAGGTTTCAGCTAAACCTTAAAAAAAAAAAACTAGGATGACAGCGACTGACCCAAAGGTTCACAAGGTCAAACTTTGGAACGAAGCTCCGCATATTAATATGAACAAAGGTTATCCCTTTACAAGGATCAAAATCAGTACTGGCAGAAAGGGAAGAATTAGCTAGATGCACATGACCTGGATTAGAAACACCACCACACTGTGAAAGCCATAACATTACAAAAATCTTAAACTAATATTTAAAGCTGAACATAATATGGTTCAACAGAAAATATAGTAAGAATTATACAGTTTAGTACTACATAATGCTGCGGAGAATGGTTTACATGATGGTCTTTGTACCTTCGCAAGATATTCCTTTTCAGGGACAATAATATTGCTTACTCTTGGTACTGCGTTTTACCTGTTATTGTACATGAAATATAGAGAATAGTGGATGGGCATCCATGCACGACCAGCTTGTTGTCCCACAGAAGGGTTCTGATAACATCTGACCTCGAGAGCAAAGCTCGAGAGGTCCGATGGTATCAGAACCCCGAGGTGGCACAAAAAGGCTGGTTGTACATGAGGATGCCAATCCACTATTTTATATAGTGTATAGTGACCCTGAAAATCACTTACAGTTCTTTTTTTAGAAGACCATGACTTTGTGTGTGTGTGTCGAAATGTTCAGTGGTAAAGGGTGGTTGCTAACTGGTTGCTAAGCAGGAGGCATGGCTACATGTCTAGCGCGTCTTCCTATTGGCTGGCAGGTACAATGGGAGGGTTAAAAAAAAAGACATGGCGACCATAACGCTCGCTAAGCGAGAGAGCTGTGGAGTAGGGGGTGATTTTTTTTTATTTTAATTTTATTTTTAAGTCCAAATATCTGGTTGATCCTGCATTTCCTCATATCTGGTTGATCCTGCATTTTGTAAGGCTCTGATATGACTGTCGCTGCTGGAGCGTGGATCCATTCGTTTCTGCCGCTATGGTAAGTGGTGCACGTGGAACCTCTAGAGGTTTTCAAAATGTTGTTCTGCTGCAGTAAGGGTATTATCACATTCCATGACCTTTTGAACTGCAGCAGAACAACATTTTGAGAACCTCCAGTTTCCATGCGCAACAATGGTCCACTATACACTATATTGTATTTTATACCCACCTGGATTCTTTTTCTGTCTGGATGTTGTGGCTGTAACAGTTATTGTGTGTTCTCTTGTTATTTATTTTTTCTGTTGTTGGAAAAAGAATTATACAATTTAATCTTAGGAAAAGATAACAAACTAAAATAATGACCTGTGCACCTAGAAAAGACAAATTTGTGAGATAAAGCACAATGTAAATGAGTTGCAAAATTTGCGGCTGTAATCAGGACATGGCTTGACTTACTAATTATTTTATTTTATTTACAATTTTTGGCAAGAAGAGACACAGTAAGCCGAGATGTGTTTCCAGGGGCATCCTGTGAGAACAGGGAAGTTAAAGGACTTGCTCATAGTCATATAGTATGCAAGTGGAGGCTGTTTGGATTCAAACCCAGTTCTCCAGGTGTGGCAGAACTGCATTCTGCCAGTCCAATAACCCCGCTGCAGGGATGCCTTTCCTATCTTCTTCTTTTTCCTACTGAAATCTGTTGCACAACAGTCTCTTTCTATACCATACTTTACCTTTTTCCATCCCTGGCGTAGGTTGGCCACCTACATCAGTCTTTTCAATCTCTCACTAAACTTTTTCCTTACTGTTTTTATTTCTAATTTCCATATTTCCACCCCTCACCAAGAACTCCCAAAAATAATGCACCAAGTTAAGGCCAGCTGGCAGGAATAAAATAAGGTAATTTATGGCATTAAATACCAAAGACATAAAGTGCCTTTAAGTATATAAGGTACTGGTTAAATAAAGTGCATGGAGTGCATTTTGTACCATATTATGAATTTAAAGTGCTGCAGTGCTTAATTAAGTTAATGCTAATGCCATTTTTATGTATATGGTGCAGGAATGTTTAGAAATGTTTAAAATGGCAGTTAAATACAAAATAATGTCCACTCTGATAGGTGGAATAGGAATATAACAGAGCGGCATTATGTCTCCCTTGTTTAAATTATTTTGCTGCTGCTCCGTTGTTATGTAGAATGTTATGCCAAAGAAATTCTGCATCAAAGCAGGAAATGTTTGAACTGAGCACCAAACTTCAACTGTTACATTTGCTGCTGCTCAGTATCTGTGTAAATAATTACTGATGCCCCTGTATTATTAGGACTCCCAGCTGCTGACTCTGTATAAAATGTGCTGTAGAACTGTGCCAGCTAACCGGGGAGGAGTCCATGGCATGTGTGCAGCCAGTCCAGGCTGCTAGAAAGGCAGGCTTCCACGGAGTGGAGAAACTTTCACTTTCAGCTGTCCCACTTCCCTGAGTAAGCAGTGCGCTCTGAAAAGCAAGCACATGAAAATAAAAAGGGACTATGTTGTCCCTGGACATAAAAGCTACAGCCCAGCATAAAGAGAAATAAAAAGGGGCTTACGAAAGCTATGCAGAGCCCCAAAGCAGAGCAGCTAGATAATGATTGTCTTTTTGTCTATCAGTCTGTCGCTCTGCTACAACATAAAAAAACAAATGATTGAAAGGGACAGGAATGTCCCTATGTATTGGAAATGCTATACAGTTGAAGTAGCCCTCAGAATAAGGAGAGGGCTGCAAGATAAACTAAACACAATAAAGAAATTAAACAAATTAAAGAACAAAGAGACACTGCAGGTCTCTAAAGGAGCCCCATTATATATATAGAGCCCTGAGATATAAAGGACTAGTGTCCATATAATATAACAATGCAGCAAAGCCCGGATATTCAAAGAGGTTGCACTTGGTGCAACAGAGTTGCACCAGCACAACCCCGCATTGTGCCCTGGTGGGATATTGGAAAGGCTGCCCGGCACAACACAAATCCTGATGTGCCAAGGTGCAATGTAAATGTATGCGGAGCAGATGCAGGGGGCGTGCCCATGCATATGCAGCACAACCCGATATTCAGCCCGGGATGTGTGGCGCATATGCTGGCACAACCCCGCATTTTGCCGCATGGGGGGGTTCAAAGTTGAGCCCGTGCAAAGTGGGAACAAATCCTGGCCACCCACAGGTGGGCTGCTGTATTGCATGGCGCAACACAGCAACCACCAGCCATGGGTGGCCACCCACTCACCCAGAACACCATCATAATGCATCCACATAACCCTGGTAGTCTAGTGGCACCCCCCTGTCCCATAGGTCCCATCATGGTAAACGTAAATCCAAACATTCCCTGGTAGTCTAGTGGACCCCCCTCCCTCCCTCCCGAGTTCCTGATCGTGGTATATGTATTATAATCCATTCCCTGGTGGTCTAGTGGACCCCCCCCGATGGATGTATAATAATACAGTCCCTGGTGGTCTAGTGGACCCCCCTCCCTCCTGGGTCCCCGATCGCGCTAAATTGCCAAAACTCACTCGCCCACTATCATTGGCAGGTGGCTGCAACCCGCCCACATACCTCCCGGCCTCCCGCCGAATGACAGGTACAGTATGGGCTGCAAGCCCATTGGTCCACAGTGTGGACCAATGGGCCTGCAAGGCATACTGTACTAGACAGTCCCAAATATGTGAATGAAGTCATTCGGTGGGCGGCCAGGCGGTATGCGGGTGGGTTGCAGCTACCCAACGATGACAGGGGGAGCGGGGTGGGCAGGGGGTCCAGTGTGGGTGGAAGGTGCCACTGGATCACCAGAGAATTACATTTTGGCAATTTACATTGTTCAGGGACCCAGGAGAGAGGGGGGGGTCCACTAGACCACCAGGGACTGTATTATTATACAGCCACTGGGGCATCGGGAGGAGGGGGTCCACTAGACTACCAGGGAATGGATTATAATACATTTACCATGATCGTGGACTCAGGAGGAGGAGTTCAACTAGACTACCAGGGAATGAATGTTTCTACATTTACCAGCGATCGGGAGGGAGGGGGAGTCTACTAGACCACCAGGGAATGAGTATTTCTACAGTTATTGGCAATCAGGAGGGAAGGGGGACCACTAGCCACCAGGGAGCTGTGTGTGCTATGGCATTTACCACGATCGCAGCTATGGGGCTGGGAATCCCACTGTGCACACATCATGCTGTGCAGAGCGACTAGCGCAAGTTGCCAGGCTGCCCTGTGCAAGGCATGCAAATGGGGCCATAATGACATGCAAATGGCCCCATTTGCACCTTGCATATATTATGGCTCCATTTGCATGCCCTCCACTGAATATTGCAGGTAATGCACCTAGCGCAACTGCAGTTGCGCTAGGTGCATCCCCGTGCTCCCTATCTGTGGCTTGCGCCGGTGTAGTGCCACTGTGCCATATTCAACAGTGTAGCGCATCACCGTTGAATATCACCTGGTCCTGGCCCCGGCGCATCCCAGTTGCGCTGCACCCAGGTTTGCGCCACTGCCTGGCGCAGTCTGAATATCCGAGCCCAAATGTATAAATACAATAAATGTTTGCACTGTTTGCATATATATATATAGAAAATAAGGTGCTGACCTGTTAACAAGACCTCAGGAAGGGGATTTCATATAGGGGGACAGCGGTCCCTAGAGGGCTATAGTTATACTCTGTGAGCTAAAACCTCATTATGTAATAGAAGAGGAGTTTCCCTATTTAGGAACCATTCTAGAACTAATTAGATGTTATGGGAGGGACTTTCCCATAAGTGGGAGGGCTATAAAAGCCCTCCTCAAATACCAAGAGTCAGATTAGCTGCATAACCAGTCTCACTTACCTGAAGGAAGGTAAGCAGAAGGACCTGTGCCTGAACAGGAAGTTATCTCTAACAGCAGGAAAGCTGATGAATTGTTTTGAGATACCTGAAGTAAGGTGAAATAGCTTTGAGCTATTGTTTATTTTCTTGTTCTGTTTGAATGGTTTTATTTATGTTTATTTTTTCTATTGTTGTATACAATAAAACACACTGCGGGTGTGTTGTACCCTATTACTGTGTCCATTGTTTTCTTTATACCTATGTACCTGCAACACCAGGTTTGCAGCTCTGTGCTCTTCACCACTACACTATACTGCTATAATTAACTTGTCCTCAATTAAGAAACAAAATGTCCCTAAAGAAGAGAATCAAAACTCTTGTATCAGGACAACCTGAACAGGGTAAACAGGAAAAAGAGGACTGGTCAGTAAAGTAAGACTTTATCCCATTGAGGATTCACTAAGCTTTATTGTCAGTCGAATCTAAATACAGTGTCTCAGGTACGCCACATTTCCTGGAGTCACACTACTCCAGTGTGGAAATACAGTAGAGATTGGAGTAATCCAGTTCCCATTTACTGTACATTTTTTTGTATCTTTCAGGTTTCCAAGGCAGCAGCAGACCTGATGGCATATTGTGATGCCCATGCCTGTGAAGACCCCCTCATCACCCCTGTGCCAACATCTGAGAACCCCTTCAGAGAGAAGAAATTCTTCTGTGCTCTTCTCTGAGCAGATTCAAATAGGGCTACATACTTCAAGAAACTTTCCTTCAGCAGTTAAAATTAAGGGTTCACAACCAAGCCTCTTAGAAGTTGATGTATTTATTTTCTTTTATTAGCTTTGTGGAGATTAGGAGACTCATTGTTTGGAAGAATTATGACTGCTTCTGCAGGAGAGAGGTTAGACATGGCAAGAAGATGAGGAAGGTAGAACATGGTAGTGCTCACAGAAGCACCCACTAAAGGGCTAGAGTACAGGGGCAACACATTGTAACTTTTATGGAAAATTACTGAGAGTGGAGCTTCCGCTTTTGGGTGGGATTCCAAGCTTGCTTGCTCAGTTTTTAATGATCTGTCAGATGATTTTTTGTTCCCAATGAAGCTGGGAGGACCACCCATGATTTTAGTTGCCCATGCAACAGCCTCACACTTCTCAGTGAGGGCAGGGGTTCTCTTTGTAATGCAGCTAATTCACTACTCTCTCTATATAAGACCAGTATGGACCCCAAATCACTCTTCCATCACCATAAAGCTATGTAACTACTGCACATTAAGGAAAGCAGGTCACTGAAGCTGCTTACCAGGGATACTCTTGTTCTGCAGGCTAGTTTGTTAGCTTTCTTAATGCTCTGATCACTAAATTTTGCATGCCTGTGTGGTTTGTTCGCCAATGTTTCATCCACACAAAAGAAACCTTCTCAAAGATGTGAAACCAAAATTAAAATCAGAATGTTTTCTTTTGAACTGTACTCATGGGTCTGATATTTTTCAGTTTTTTAAGTTTTCCTTTGTGGGTGGAACATTAGCGAACACTAAACCGCACTGGGTGGGTTTCAGCTCTTGCAGAAAAACAGCTATTCTTGTGAAGCAACTCCCCTTGAAATGTTAAATACTTAAAGTGAAGATGATTGACAAACCAGATGATATGTATATCTTTACAATGTATATCCTTTCACTGCTTGGCATAAGCATAATTAGTAATGTAAAAGTCATTTATCAGTAATAGTGTTTCAGTTCAACTTTTCTGCAAGTCTCCATCTTTATTAAGATGACTCTTGCTAAATGAAAAAAAACTGAACCAGCTGGCCAATCCTACATCTTGGTAGCTCCCCCTTCCCTGACTCTCCAGAGTGGGAGGTCTGAAGCAGCTGTTGGCTTCCCTAGGTCTTGTGCCTGCTAACCCTGAAACTGGTTGGCTGAGCTCTCTACTAGTAGTTGAGAGGCTAGTGTAGATGTTACAAGCTTCATTGGAGCTGATGCTTGCCATTATTGGCTTCTGGTCATTGGGGGGATGGATACCTACTGGGAGATCTGAGTGGCTATGGAGAAGATCACTGATTTTAGTTTTTTTACCCATAACACCTACAGACTTGTAGAAACCTGTCTAGGTCAAATGATCAGATTCATGGAAACCCACTAGGTTTGTAGTAATGGAAGAGCAGAACAAGAATTGTAAAAAGTTTCAGAATCCCAACTTTAAAACAGAATTTTTACACCACTATAAACCAGTGGTCTAGGCCACAGATTTCCAGATCAATAAGCGGAACTGTCTGGTGCAGAAAGTTAGTTGGCAATTCTTGTTACATTGAGAAGCTTGTGATACACTGGGCCCGATTTTAGAAGGGCTTGGGATCAACGCAAGAGACTTGTGTCTATGAGTTTCACACAAGGGGCAACTTGCATCAAACACTGCAGCAATTGCAATTTTGTAATGAAACCTGCCACAAACACTGACACAAACCACCACTCCCTAGTGCCAAATGCCACAAGTTAGACCAGCACCCCCAGGTCTAACTTTGCGCCATTTGGGGACCCATTTAATGGGACTTGCACCAAAGCTTTGGCGCAAGCTGCCATAAAGTGTGGAAAATGTTACAACTGTGCCACATGTTCTAAAATTGGGCACAAGAAGTAGCAATGTGTTTGGTGCAGTCGTGTCAAACATCGGGGTTGATGCACGGCTTGGCGCAATTTCTGCGCCAACCTCTGAAAATCGGGCCCACTGTGTAAAACTGTATGGGGAATAAAATCAAATGGCACTAGTATTTCCAGGGGAGATGACGACCATCAAAGCTTGTAAATAACAGAACTACGACTGTGGATTTTGCACCATCCTTTGAACAAACCTTCTACATCTATTCTACTTCCATTACAAATCTTATTTTTTTCTTGGCTGCACATACATTTTGTACCCTGATTATTTAATATTTTCTTGTATATTTGTTACTGTAATGGTCAATAAACTGCCCTACTATCACACAACAGTGTCGCTACCTCTATTGCCACAGTGTAGCTAAATACCCTGTGCTATTTTATTAGACAGCTTTCAGAGGGTACCAGGTGAAGGCCAACTTATGAAAGCCATCATTGCAAACGGTTTATGGTCACAATTTATAGAGTGGGTTAATTAACCACAGCAGCTTGGTGGTAAGTTACTGTGGCTCTGCAGCAGTACTCTTGCCTATGGAAAGGAGAGTTCATGTCCCACATCGCAGCTTCAGCTATCTCCAACACAGACTGCAGTGGTGTACAACAAAAAGAAGTGGGGATTATTCCAGTTTCCTAGTCAATATATATGCAACAAGACAAAATAGACTTGTTGGTAGTTTTGTCAGAAACCATGCTCCAGAGGCCTCTGGAAGGGTAGTCAAGGCATACAATTACCAACACCCTGGACTGTCTCATAATAATATTTAGGGGAAAAAAAAATAATGTTTAGAGTTCATGTAAAATGGTTCACATTGGGAGTCACTAAGAGGAGTTGACAGGTTTACTGTTAGTGTGCTAGTTGCTTACAGGAAAATAATTACTTTTGTTTAAAATGTAAACATCAAAAGGATTGTTAGCGTGCTGATAGCCCCTATACAGTCCCCAGGTGGGCACCACTTGCTTTTTGCTGTTGGTTATGTTCTCACCATGCATCGCTGTGGCTCAATCAGGTTGCAGCATTTTTCCTACCCATTTTATCATCTCTCTCCATATAATGGGTTCTTGTGTAACGGTCTGTGACAGTGAGACATAGGTTTTTTTTGTGAACCCTGTTTTTTCTCCCTATCTGGTGGGTATCCTGCTTCTGTCCCTTGAGCTACCCAGTCCCATCACCCTGCTATCCCCAGGACCCACTTATCTCTCCAGAGCTCTGTGGCTTACCTCATCCCCTTCCCTCCATGGTGGAAACAACCCAATCCCTGAGGAATAGGATGGAGGTGAAGAGGCTGCCTTGGGTCGGCTGGTGCAGGGCCTGTGGGTGCCCCGAGATGTCATGCTGCAAGGAGGAGGGGTCTTCCTCTTAGCTGCAACCCAGCCTGCAATGTTTATGCATGCACTGTGACATCCAATAACATCTGACCCTCCCAACGTAGGTCCCCCTCCCCAATCTGCATCACCACTCATGGTCACCCAGGTGGAGGTAGTACAGTACTGTGGGGCTCACCATCATCTCGCCCTGGAGAGTTTCCTTAATTTTCCTCTCCAAGCAAATACCCAATAACCCAGGCTCATTACTGAACCTGAGACATTCAGGTCAGGACAGGGTTGTGTCTTATTCTTCCCTCACTCTGCACTCTCTCCTAGTCCTCCTGCTAGCTCTCTGATGAAGATCCATTTGATCAAAGTGCCGAGGCACCTGAATGTGGTCTAGTGATATTTGTATTCTTCACTCTCTGCATGGATTTGTTCACTTGTTGCACAGCAATAAATTTCAGCTTAGCTATATCTGTGTGTGGGCATCTATTCTGCTTGCTGGATGAGTTACCAGAGGGCAGGGTGCACAGTCTTCTTGTTTGGGTGCCATGCTGTGCCTGCTGGTGACCAGACATGTATCCACCTGCTGCTACTGTCACCATTTCTATATCCTCCCTTGGTTCTCTTCTGTACTCCAATGTATGTCATTCACTCCACTGAAGGTCTCCCTTGAAAATAACGGTGCTGCAGAAAGGATAGAGAAGGGATTTTAAACATCCTGCTGACTGGCTTGCTCCACACAAAGCAGCCAATCAAGAGAGGTAGCCACCCCTTTTTCAAATAGCCAATAATGCAGTGAAGTAAGGCAGAGACCAATCAGAGTGTACCAGTTGGAGCCAATCAGAGCATGAGCTCGAGCAGAGCTCCAGACCACTGGTACAGCTTAATGCCTTCCTCTTACTCTTAGACAGAAAAGAACAAAGAAACACGGTATGGTTCATGGTCTGCTCTCCCCCTTCCCACACGCATTTATATTGCATGTATATAAGGTACTAGTAGATTATTCAAAAACTAAAAGCCTAGAATTTAACTTTAAGTAGATCCACTCCCAGTTTGTTGTCCCCTCATTTTTCTCATATTTTTACAGTACTTTCAAAGTACTAAGCATATGCCTACCGACAATCTTGAATCAGTTAGGAGGGGAGGTAGTAATATGGAAGCACAGATGCTGGTTTGCCTAAATACAAATGTAACTCCCCTGCAAATGGGGGTTCCCAAAAGTCCCCTAATAGCTTGCCTAAAGGCCCCAGCCTGGATAGTGTTCAGCACTTAAGCCACCTATTTGTGAGTGCATTTAGATCCTCTGGTACTGTCTTTTAAGAGCTGTCTGCTTACAGGCAGGGCTGGAACCTGGGGGGGGGGCTGGTGTTTCCTTGCTCGAGTCCCACTCAAGCTGCTGACAAATTGCTCCATTTCTGCTGTCGCTAAGTGGGCAGAGTGAGCACTACCCAGGAAGGTAACTGTTTGCTAGCGATCTGTTAGAGTGGTGATGAAAATGTAAGTTGTCTAACCTGCCTTTCTTGCAGCTGGGACTTTGTGTGCTTTGCCCTTCCATTTTGGATCTGGACTGTAGATTAGATCCAAGCAGGAGGGAAGGGCACCTAAAATGGAGTACTGAGCGACTAACCAGGATCAGGACTCTCTCAGGAGCTGGCTAGCAATGGGGGATATAGCCAGTAATTCTGGGAAGTGAAGTTCTGGACTGTGGCACCTTTTTGCACCAATGGGGGAAGCTTTGAGTGACTGACAACTGAAGCTCATCAATTGGGCCAGGTGGCGCCCGACTGTAATTCCCCTGCCTAGTGACTGAGAAGGCTGATCTGTTGTGGCCATGACTGGGGAAGGAGCTCCGGGCTTTTGTGCTGCCGAGTTTTCACGCGGGAAGCACGTGTGAAGGCCGAAAGTCGGGCAGCACGTTTGGCATGGTGATTCAGACTGAATCCTCTGTGTTTGGAAGAAAGGAGAGGCTGTGTAGCCAGGAACCAGGCTTACCCTGTAGAGGACTGAAGAAACTGCTTCATCGCGCTTGGTCTGTCAGGAGAGTGAAGCTGCATCGCGAACTCCTGGGTTGGCAGTAAGTGCGAACGGGGTATGAAAGCAGCTGCCTGGTATGGTAACCTTCTTTTACATATAAATGTGTGGGATGTGTCCTGTTCACAGAACCCTATTCTCCTGCTGTGTGAAAGGCGTCCAGCCAAAAGTAGTGAGTGAAAATCAGGGTAGCTCCCTGCCAGCTGTACCATTGAATTGCAAGTGTTTCATCTGATTTTCTTTTGTGATACATGAACTGAGCCAACCGGCTCCGGATTACAAACTGGGTATTGTGCAAGTGTTTTTCATCTCAGGGCCCCAACCAGCTGCACCGATCCTGGCTAGCCCCCCCCCCCCAATCCTGGATAGCCAGTGAAAGTGACAAATAGGGACTCTGACATTGTGCACAGTACTGTGAATATTAGTGTGATTGATCTAATTAACCTGATTTCCCCCTACTCTTGTTGCCATCCCCTAAATAAATCAGATATGGTTGTTTCAGCAAAGTTACACTGACTAAGATATGTGTTTGTGTTGAAATATCATACAGTGGCTATTGAATTACATCATCTTGCTTTACAGTGGGTCCCCAGAATCAAGCTGACCGAACCAGTCCCGGGGGTAAGTGTATGCTGTGAAGGTACTTCTGATATATTGTGTGGGCCACTAGTGGGAAGAAAGGGAGGTTGCAGTGTCCCAGAGGGCTGTGACCAAGTCATACTAGACAATATTAACCCTGACCTCTGGGTGGAGGCACCCGCCATTGGACCTAGGCCCCTCAACCTGTCAGTAGTCAGTCAGGCAGGGGTAGTAGCCCTTGGGATAGCGCCACCTGGGGGTTACACAAAAGCTCACTGAACTGCAGGTGATGCTGTCAGAGGCTGTTAGACCTAGTGGCCATCACAGAGACTTGGGCCGGTGGGGGCAACAATAACTGTGATCTAGCAGGTATAGGGTATCCCTTATTTAGGAGTGACAGAGGCAAGGGAAGAGCAGCCCTATACATTAGGGAAGAAGCAGAAACAAGAAGCAGACAGAGAGTTAGGGGAGCAAATCAGAAAGGGAGCAGCAAAAGGGGATCTGGTGTTAGTAGGTGGCCTGAACCTGCCAGATATAGACTGGTACATCCCTGCAGCTAGGAGCACCAGGAGGCAAGCACTGCTAGATATGCTTCAGGGCAGTCTACTGGTGCAATTGGTTAAGAATCCCACATGGCAGGATGCTATACTCAACTTGGTACTCACCAAACTGGTGATGGGGTGGGGGTTGGGGGTGACTGTCAGGAAAACTCTGGGTTCCAGTGACCACACCACTGTGTGGGTGGAAGTGATGGGGGGAACAATGGACCCCCTCAAAACCAGAGGTCCTACACCTCAAGCAGGCAGATTTTGGTAAGATGCAGGAACAAGTTAGGAGAAGACTGACAGGTGTAGAACGGATATCTTAGTCAGTGTAACTTTGCTGAAACAACCAAAATTTGTGCAAATAAGGTCACCAAAAGGAGAAAGCACAAAAGGCTGATCTGGTTCTTGAAGGAGGTAAAACAGTCAATGACGGCAAAAATAAGGGCCTTCACTGAGTACAACAGGAACAAGGGGAAGAAAGCATGGCAAGAGTACTAGGCTAAACTCAAAGAGGCAAGGGTAGAGGTCTGGAGGGCAAAAGTAGACGTGGAGCTCCAGACTGCCTGGGAAATAAAAAGTGAGAACAACATTTTTTTCAAGTACATAAGGGAAAAAAAGGAAAAAAGCCAAAAAGATCGCATTCAAGCAATACAAAAAGACACAGGCAGAAGGGGATAGGGAGAAGTACCAGGAGAAGCAAAGGGAGGCAAGGAGGTTAGTAAGGGAAGCCAAAGCTCAAACAGAAGAGCGCAACACAAAATCTGTGGGTAGAGGGGATAAAACCTTTTACAGGTACATAAGTGAAAAAAGAAGGGCAAAGGGAGGGATAGTGAGACTGAAGGGGGAGGATGGGAGCCATGTGGAAGATGACAGCAGTAAAGCTGACATACTGAACAGATATTTCTGCTCAATCTTTATTGTGGAAGAGGAGAGTAATAGGCCTGGAGGGAGTACAAGGGGTGGGAATGGTGCAGAAATGGTTACAAGTCCCTTTACATAGGAAAGGGTCCTAAAGAAACTGGAAGGAATGAGTTGATAAAGCAATGGGGCCAGATGGGGTGCACCCCAGGGTCCTAAAGGAACTAAGAGAGGTGGTGGTTGAACCTCTAGCAGTCCTGTTTTGCCTATCACTGGAAACAGGGGAGATACCCAAAGACTGGAGGACAGCAGATGTAGTCCCCTTATACAAAAATGGGAACAAAGAGGAAGCGGGAAACTACAGACCAGTCAGCCTGACCTCAGCAGTGTTGAAGATCATGGAAGCACTACTGATGGAGAGATTGGTGGAACATCTGGTTGCCAGTGGACTACAGGACCCAAGGCAGCATGGTTTCACCAGGAGAGGTCATGTCAGACCAAACATTGAATTTTTAGACTGGGTGACAAGAGAGGTAAATCAGAGGAGGGCAGTGGACATGGCCTATCTGGACTTCAGCAAGGCTTTTGACACTGTGCCACATAGAAGGCTATAAAACAAACTGGGGAATATGGGAGTGGGCAGGACAATAGTGCGGTGGGTAGGTAATTGGCTGGGCAGCAGGACATGAGGGTGGTGGTAAATGGCTTTCACTCCACAGAGGGAAGAGTGACCAGTGGAGTATCACAGGGATCGATGCTGGGACGAGTCCTATTCAACGTCATCATCAGCGACATTGCACAGGACCTAGAAGGCAAAATTCCCCTGTTCACTGATGACACAAAGCTCTGTAACACAGTGGACACACCAGATGGTGTAGACAGAATGAGGAGGGACCTGCAGAACCTTGAAGAATGGTCGAGGGTTTGGCAGTTGAAATTCAATGCAATGAAGTGCAAGATAATGCATATGGGGCACAAAAACCCTGGAACAACATATCAGTTGGGGGTGAGGATATATCATGCACCAAGCAAGAAAGGGACCTCGAGGTTATCGTCTCTGATGACTGTCGTTGAGGCACAGGTCAGGAAGCATAGGAAAACCAGGAGCAGTTGTAGAATTTGCAAAAAGTATTTATTTGTACTAGCAGTAACATAAAAAAAATAAACTTGAGCCGACCTGGTGGTGTAGAGGGTTGAGGCGCTGGCACCTTATCTCAACACACACTGGTGATCCTGGTTCAGGAACAGACTCGGGGGTCGGCAGGGGGAGGAGCGGATTGAGCGTCCAGAGGACTGCTCTTCTCTCCAGGGGTAGGATCAGGGGATGCATCACTTGGCAGTGGCTCCCAGTGGAGACTGGAGGCACTACCTGAGCATGCACTAATGGGGACACCAAAAACCAGGGAAAAATGTTGCCTGATGCAAGCGGCTTGATGGCTGTCCACAGTTTCGCCACGGCACCCACCTGGATCCGTGTTCCACGGGGAGTTGGGGGCTCCCTGCAGCCCCAGTGTGGGGGGAGGAGGAGCCGCAGGAGTCTGGGTACCTGCGGTAGAAGCAGTCGGCAGCTGGATGTCCCCTAGAAGGGGAGCAGGTCAGGCGGCCAAAAGGATGAAAAATAGTAAAAAAATAAATAAATAAACTTGATCCATATAACTATTTACAAAGGCAGAATAAATAGAGAACATCCATTGGAGTTTTCCTTCAATCTCTGTGTGTCCCTTGCAAGCAATTGCAGCTCTGTCTTATAAGTCCTTGCAACCTCCCCTTCTTAATAAGCATCCTGTTTTGTTTTCTAAATTGTTCTTGTACATTTCAGACAGGTGCAGGCAGGAACACAATGTCCCAGAACTGAGGCCCCTTTTCCAAGCTCTTCTGCAAAAGTCTTAAAAATTGCATTTCAGGTTAACCCCTTGAGTTCCCAATAGCTTTTTGCAATCATCTCAAACTATAATTATATACATTTCAATAGTAACACTATATAACTTCTAAACAAAGGGATCCCAATATCAGTTACATTTCCACATAATGACTTGCATATATTTTTATACCAGCAGATATGCAAGAGAGGAAAAGACAAAAACAGCAAGGGAGAACTGAGAGACAGTGAGAGGCAAATAATTGCAAGACTGTTGGGGTGATCAAGTCCTAGGCCTCACAGGAAAATGTGGTTGTGCAACCAGACAGACAAGAGACAGGAAAGGAAAGAACAGAACAGATCCCTGCATTCAAACTCTCCATAACAACTGGGACAGGGTCCTATTCAACTCTGTCACATACATCCCCCTCCTTAAGAGGGAACCTGTTTTATCAAACAGGTTTCCAAAACTTTCTATTAATTCTTTAATAATATTAGCTTCTAACTTTCAGAAATTAAGCATATGTGCAGTATCCTTTTTCTATAACAGTACACTAAACATAGAAACATAGAAACATAGACTTTGATGGTAGATAAGGACCACTAGGCCCATCTAGTCTGCCCATTTCCCTACCTACAAGATAGGCCGCAGATCCTAGTTAACCAACAGCCTATATCTTCCTGCCCCCCACAAGAATTGCCTTATGTCTGTCCCATGCATTCTTGAATTCTCCCACAGTTTTAGACCCCACAACTTCCTCAGGAAGGCTGTTCCATGCATCCACTACCCTCTCTGTGAAATAATACTTCCTCACATTGCCCCTGAACTGCCTGCCTTTTATCTTTAAATTGTGTCCCCTTGTTCTTGCAAGTTTCTTTTTCTGAAAGATGCTACCCTCTTGGACTTTGTTGATTCCCTTGAGGTACTTGAAAGTTTCTATCATGTCCCCCCTCTCCCTTCTTTCCTCAAGGGTATACATATTAAGCTCCTTTAGTCTCTCCTCATACGGCTTCTCTTGCAGACCCTGCACCATTTTAGTTGCCCTCCTCTGGACTGCCTCTATCCTGTCTATGTCCTTGCGGAGATGGGGTCTCCAGAACTGGACACAGTATTCCAGATGGGGTCTCACCAACTGTCTGTACAGAGGGATAACAACTTCCTGTTTTCTGCTGCTGATGCCTCTCCCTATACATCCCAGTATACCCCCGGCCCTCCCTACTGCCTTCTCACATTGCTTGCTAACCTTAAGGTCATCTGATATGATTACCCCAGGTCCCTTTCCTGTTTTGTTGTTGTTACTACCTCCCCACCCATTGTGTATTCTTCCCTGGTTCTTGTTTCCCAGGTGCATTATTTGCACTTTTTTGCATTGAATCCTAGCTGCCATACGTCTGACCATTCCTCCAACCTTGCCAAGTCCCTTTTCATCCTTTCCACGCCTCCTTGTGTATCAACCCTGTTGCAGATCTTTGTGTCATCTGCAAAAAGGCATACTTTTCCTTCCAGTCCCTCTGCAATGTCACTGATGAAGACATTAAAAAGGACTGGACCCAATACTGAACCCTGCGGTACCCCACTAGTAACCGCCCTTTCTTCAGAGTGGACTCCATTTACAATTACCTTCTGTGTCCTGTTGTCCAGCCAATGTTTTACATTTGCTATACCACCTGGGACCACTCCCAGGCTGGTTAATTTGACTAACAATCTTTTGTGTGGGACTGTGTCAAATGCCTTGCTAAAGTCTAGGTAGGCCATGTCCACAGCCCCTCCCTGGTCTACTACTTTGGTCACCCAGTCAAAGAAATCTATTAGATTCGTCTGACATGACCTTCCTGCTGTGAACCCATGCTGCCTTGGATTCTGTGCTCCACTGACCTCTAGGTACTCAACTATTCTTTCCTTCAGAAGTGACTCCATCACTTTCCCTACCACAGAGAGGTCAGACTGACAGGTCTGTAGTTTCCTGCCTCTGTCTTGGTCCCACTTTTGTGAAGGGGAATCACATCCGCCTTCCTCCAGTCCTTGGGTACCACACCATCCTCCCATGATTTATTAAAAGAGTAGCCAGTGGTTTCACTAGTTCCTTCCTTAATTCTTTTAGAATTCTGGGGTGAATTCCATCAGGACCCACTGCTTTGTCCACCTTCAGTTTTAGGAGTTCTTGCAGAACCCTTTCTTCTGTGAAAGGACTGGGATCAACCCCCCTATCAAGAGTGCTTCTGTTAATTGGATTAGGCACTTCCCCCTCCTCTTTTGTGAATACTGAGCAGAAATATTCGTTCAGTATTCCTGCTTTTCACTGTCCCCTCTGCCCACCCACCATTCATTCTATTCAGCCTCACTATCCTCCCTTTGTCTTTCTACGTCGCTGATGTACCTATAAAGGTTTTATCCCCTTCTTAACTGAGTTGGCTATCTTTTCCTCAGTTTGGGCCTTTGCTATTCTGACTTCCCTCCCTGCTTCTTTCTGCCTTAACTGGTACAGCTCTCTATCCTGCTCCTTCTGTGTTTCCTTATACTTCCGAATTTTTCTTCCTGACTTTCACAGCCACCTCTCTTGAGAACCATAGTGGCTTTTTCTTTCATTTGATTTGTTTATTTGCTTCACACAAAGGCTTGTTGCCTCTGTGATGGCAGTTTTGATAATTCCCAATTGTTTGCTCCACACCTCCTTCTAGCCTGTTTGCTAGTGCTTTTCTGAGGCACTCTCCATCATGCCAAAGTCAGCCCTCCTAAAGTCCAGTACCCTCACTTTTGTATGGCTTGACTCTGTAGCTGAGTTTAACGTGAACCACACTGTTTGATGGTCACTTGTCCCCAGATGGCAACCCACTTCTAGATCTGAGATCCTCTCACTGCCCCCGTTTGAGGAGTACGAGGTCTAAGATTGCTCCCTCATGAGTGGGTTCCGAAACTAGCTGTCTAATGCCTGCCACCTGTAGGGTGTCAAGAATGGCCCTGCTCTTGGATGTGGCTGCAGCAATGTGCTCCAGTTAACATCTGGCATATTCAGGTCTCCCATCAACAGTATCTCCCTTTTCTCTGCCATTCTAAGAATGCCTTCCATCATATCCTTGTCCATTCCTTCCCCTGACATGGGGTCTGTACAACCCTGTGCAGATTGTGGTGCCCTTTCCAGTCTCAAGGTGACCCACAGTGCCTCTCTCCTCCTGTTTACTCTTTGTTCAGTTGCTTTTATCCCTTCCTTTACATAGAGAGCTACTCCTCCCCTCTTCTCCCTGCCTGTCTCTCCTATAGGTTATGTACCCTGGTATGTTAACATCCCAGTCATGGTTCTCTGTGTACCATGTTTCTGTGACTGCTACGATATCCAGGCATCCCTCTTCCATTAAGGCCACCAGCTCAGGGAGCTTGTTGCCCAGACTAAGGGCATTGGTACTCATTACCCTCCATTTCCTGTTGGCCTTACCCCCTTTTGCCCCATCCCTGTCCTTCTTGCCTTTGTCACTTTCTCCATTTACCACTGCCCTTCTCCCTATGAACACCTCCATGTTGGTGTTTGCCACACTTACTACCGTGATTGTTTGGGGGGGGCTAGGATTTTCCTGCTCCTTTCCAGTGCCTCCCCCCTTGGCTAGTTTAAAAGCTTGCCAATGAAGCATTTAAACCTGTCACCTAGGATCCTGGTTCCCCTCCCGGACAGATGCAGTCCATCATGCCAGTATAGGCTTGTATCTCTCCAGGTGGACCCCCAGTCCCCAATGAAGCCAAATCCCAGAGCTCCACACCAGTTTTTCAACCACTGATTGAATCCCATGGTAGCAGAACACCCTAACCTCTCCTATGCCATAGATGGGTAGCACCTCCGAGAAGGTTACCGTATGCGGTTACTTGACTAAGGCCCTCCTCAATTTCACAAACTCTTCCTGCACTTCTCTAATCCCTTTCTTAGCCAGGTCATTTGTTCTTAGGTGGACAATGACATCCAGCTCCCTCCCCTGTGCAGCTGCTCCAGCAATCCTGAGGATTCACTCCCTGTCCCTCCAAGCCGTGGCGCCAGGCAGGCACCTTACCCTTCCTCCTTGCCCAGTTCTACCTTCCTAACAATGGAGTCCCCATCAGGGTTGTTTCCTTCCCCTGCAGGGTCCCCTGCCACCCTCCTGTGGGTCTCCTTTGTGGAGGTTCCCAGCATCCTCCTTGGTCTCCACTGTAGGTGCTCCATAGAGGAACCACACTTTGCCAGAATGGCATAGGAATTGTGGAGAGGTACAACTGAGGGATGTGCCTCTGTTCCACCACCCTCACCCTCCCTGAGCCCACTGTGGTCCAACTGCTCCTCTTTCTTGGCAACCTCTGAGGCAACGGCAGTGGCACTGGTGGTCCTGGATGGAAGAGGAGGTCCCACAAATCCTGGCCAACTCAGCCTGGAGATGAGCAACCTCCTCCTCAGCCCAGAGAGGTGCCTGCAGATGGGACAACACCGCATCCTCCAGAACATCTCCGGAAGACTGCTGCTCCACAGCCACTGCACTGCACCACTCCAATCATGTCTTATTTCTGGCCCCTTAACTGTTTGCAATCCTTACTCTTTCCTCTGTTTTTTCTCTCTCTCTCCTTACTTTCTGCCTGTATGCCCTTTAAGCTCCTGATTGTCCTGTTCTGAGACAAGAATATCCTATATTTCGCAGTAGACCACTTACTTGTTCAGAGGCAGACCTCCAGCAGCTAGAGGGGGCCGGAGAGCTACTCTTGCCCTGCTAGGATGGTGGGTCCTTGGTGGTTCTGTGATTACTCACTTCCTGCCCCTAAACAGGAAGTTCCTGTTGTCAGTCAAATCCCAGCCTATAAAAATAGAACTAGCTTTGGTGGGGGGTGGAGGGAGGAAGGAGGGCAATATAGTCCCAGCAGAGAAGTTCAGTCACACAGCAGTCCTTTCTCCTGGTGTCTTCTGCCAAGCTATTAGCAGAATCTTTCTAAGGCAGTCTTTAAATGTAGCTTCCTTCTAGCTAAGCCACTCCCCCTACTTACCAGATCTTTCTACAAGTAATTTAAACCTCACAGCAGTTAAGTCCTTTCAGTCACCTGAGATTTACACCTAGATGACTTTTCAGTTACCCATTCAGTTCAGTTAACCCAAACACACACTTTTTTTTTGTTTTTTTTGTTTTGTATGTTAGTTTTTTTACCCTAAATTAAAGGTCCAAATACAAAAGTTCTTCTACTTTAGTAGTTACCACAATGCATCCAGTCTCATGTGACAGTGATGTAGCAGAGACCCAAGATTCAGCACACACATGCCAAACAAACTAAATATCTTGGAAACTTTACAAGCTGCACAAAAATGACCAGAAGCAAAGTTCAAACAGTAAAGTTTAAACTCATACATTTGTTTTTCAACCTTCAGAACCCTCAATTCCTGATCCATATCTTGACAGAAAATCAGCATTGCTATTCTTTTTATAATATTTGTGTATCACATTAAATTTAAATGGCTGTAGTGCCAGGTACCACCTTGTGATTCTGGAATTTTTATCTTTCATTTGGTTAAAGGAGCAGTCCACCCCAAATTTGCAAAAACATATGCTGTGCAGAGTGTTTTGCTTTGTGTGTGAAGTCCTGGTGTGTCCTTCTCACTGTCTGCTATTAGGAGTTTTTCCTAAATTAGCCTGCTAGCTTTATGGTAGTTTTACGACCACTGGGGATCTCTATCTGAGCTAACTTTATTGCATTCCTTGTTCCCACAATGCATCCAGTCTCATGTGACAGTGATGTAGCAGAGACCCAAGATTCAGCACACACATGCCAAACAAACTAAATATCTTGGAAACTTTACAAGCTGCACAAAAATGACCAGAAGCAAAGTTCAGGACAGAAAGACCTTTATAATGAGTGTAGTCACTAACCATATCTCTGTATAGATTTTAAAATATAGCCATCTCTACTGTTGTGAACTGATTGTAAAGCAGTGCTTTCTGCTGAATTTATGGTCTCTGCTACATCACAGTCACATGAGACAGGATGCATTGTAGGAACAAGGAATGCAATTAAGTTATCTCAAATGGAGCTCCCCAGGGGTCATAAAACTATCATAAAGCTAGCAGGCTAATTTAGGAAAAGCTCCTAATAGCAGACAAAGGGAAGGACACACTAGGACTTCACACACAAATCAAAACTCTCTGCACAACATATGTTTTTGCAAATTTTGGGTGGACTACTCCTTTAAGTCAACAGAGAGGATTGTGATCTGTTATAAGTACAAAGTCAGTTCCTAGCAAAAAAAAACTTGAGGGACTCCATGGCCCACTTTGCTGCTAAACATTCCTTTTCAATGGTGGAGTACATTTTCTCTCTGTCATGCAACTTCCTACTTATATACAGAATAGGATGCTCTGTCCCATCTATATTTTGACTCAGGACTGCACGTAGGCCTACCTCTGATGCATCTGTTTGTAACAAAAATGGTTTCTCAAAGTCTGGGATTCTTACTACATGGGCTGAACATAATGCAGCCTTAATGGCTTGAAAAGCTTCAGCACAACCAGCCCGGTGGCACTGAGGGTTGAGGTGCTGGGTGCCACACCTCACGCCACGCCATGACCCGAGTTTTGGAATAAGTCTGGGTCGGCAGGGGTCAGCAGGGGAGGGACAGCTCCTGCTAGACACTTGGCTGGCCTCTGGCAGAAGCCAGAGGCACAGCAAGCATTGGAGTGTAGAGAAGGATTGGGATTGGCAGACATCAGTGAAACACCTTGACATTGAGGTGCTGGCCACTCCCCTACAGAACAGGGGAATATCTTCCAGTTCTGATGGAGACAGAACACCGGAGCTTGCCCTCGGTTTGCAGCCACCTTCCTGGCACCCCTCGACCAATGAAACTAGATGTTCGGGGTGTTTGGATCCCACGTCGTCCCCATCGGGGGGGTAATCCAAGGCTCCATGGGTGACAGGGGCAGACCAGGTAAGGCGACTCGGAGAGGTGTGACTCCTAGGTGCTCCCGATGGACATCGGAGCTGGTGGGAGGGAAGGCGAGAAAAATAGAAAGCATAAAAAAAAGGAAAGAAAAGTTTCAGCACACTCTGGTGTCCATTTCACATTATTTGGGTACCATTTTTTTGTGAGTTCAGTGAGGGGAGTAGCTAACTCAGCAAAGTTGGAAACAGATCTCCGATAATAATCAGCCAGCCCTAAAAATGACCTGATGTTTCTTTGTTTTGGGGACAAGTACAGCTTCTACAGCATTTTAGAAATTTCTAGCTTAACTTCTCCATTTCCCAACACATAGCCCAAATATCTTGTTTCCTGCATGCCCAATGTACATTTGGTAGGATTAATAGTCAGACCTGCATTTTTGATAGCTGGGATAACTGCTTGTAGATGTTCCAGGTGACTTTTCCAGTCTGGACTGTACACCACAACATCATCCAGGTATGCAGCACAATAACCAGTGTGAGGTGATAAAATTACATCCATATACCGCTGCAATGTAGCTGACGCACCGTGTAAACCAAATGGCATGGTGGTGAACTAATAGAATCCAACAGGAGTGGCAAATACAGTTTTGTCTCTGGATTCTTTAGCTAAAGGGATTTGCCAGTAACCCTTGGTGAGATTGAAGGTACTGATATACTTTGCACTCCCCAGTCTGTCCACCAAATCATCTATTCTGGGCACAGAATAACTGTCAAATTCTGACACTTGATTAAGTTTCCTAAAATCAAGGCAGATTCTAACACCCCCTTCCTTTTTATTTACAATGACCACTGGAGAGCCAGCCTGGTGGCGCTGATGGTTGAGGCACTGGACGCCATACCTCACACCATGCTGGTGACCCGGGTTTGGGAATAGACTCAGGCCACCGAGGCTCAGCTGGGGAGGGAGAGGATAGAGTGTCTGGAGGGCAGCTCTCCTCTCCCGGGGTGGGCAGTAGGCCATACATTGCTTGCTAGTGGCCCCCAATGGAGACTGGGGGCACTGCAGTAGCGATACCTTCTAAGGGGTGGAGCAACGGCAGACATCTGCACATCAGCATGCATAGACATCATTGCATATCTGCGCTCCAGGGGAAACATCAAGGAAAAAGCCCCACTCCCCAGATAGGTTACGGCACCTCCAGTGCCCCACCACAACACACCCAATGCCAGGTTTCCCACGCTGGCTCTCCCGATCCCCTGGCCTGCCTTGGTTCCAACACTGGGGCCTGCCGGACCAGGTAGGTAGGGGAGTGTCTGTCCCCAGTTTCCCAGTGTATGGGCTTCAGGTGGGTGGTATGCGGGGGCGGCGAGAGAGGATGCCCAAGAGAGTTCCTGGACAGCAGAAACAGAAACAGAGTTGGGGGAAAAAATTACTATTGGAGATGACCAGGCACTCCTCGACTCTTCTATGATACCGCTCTGGTAACCTGTATGTCTTTTGCCTAATACGGCCAGCATTTCTTGGCACTATCACGTGCTCAACCCCTTTTGCTCAGCCTGATACTATGGTAAAAGTACTGTTAAATGTCTTTAGCACATTACGAATTTCTGCAGTTTGTTCTGAGGTTAAGGAAACATTCACCTTTACAGCACTGACAGTTACAGTTTGTTCCAGTCTATCGTTTCATTTCATTTTATTTTTATACTGGTAGGTTTGTGGGACAAGCCCATTTTCACAAACGTCCAGTTTTTTCAACAAGAAACAGGAAACAACAAACTTAACAATACATGTAACAATCAATAAATATACATTAAATAAAACATTTGCAAATAGAATTCACTAACAAATTATTTCTAAGAGCTGTCTTAAAAGTTGATAACTTCTTTTGACTGATAACACTACTAGGGAGACTATTATACATCCTAGCAGTAACAAATTTTAATGAGTTTTGGCCAAAAACTGTGTGAAAAAAAGGAATAAAAAAACCCTCCCTACTCTGCAATCTGGTACAGCCAGATTTTATTTTTTATTTCTTTATTTTTATTTATTTCATCTAGGATTACAATACCTTTGAGCTGAGGCTCTTTTACAAAGGTTCCACGTCAGCGTGCGCAACAGTCATCATTTTTAGTTACAAACATATAGTCACTGACTTACAAACATGTAATAACCAGTACAAAGACATCAGCTATGAGCAATACAAGGAAAGGGGGGTGGGGGAAGTGAGGGTAGGAGATCGAGGGGGGGTAGGAGGTGCAGGGACTAAGGGGAAGTACAGGAGGTGGTTGGGGCAGGGGCAGGAGTGGAGATACGGGGGAAGGTGGGCAAGGGCAGGAGACAGTGCAGCCAGGGGGCCATGTCGAGGGAATATGACAGGTAAGGTGCTAGGGTGTGCAAAGACTGATTGTAAGTGCTGGGTGCTGGGGCATGTGCAGCTGGAACAGTGGAAATGTTAAGATGGGCAATTGCAGGATACAAGCAGTGAGTTATAATCCTAGGAAATAAACTAAGGATACTTTGAGGCATTATACCCAACTGAACCCTATGTAAAAACATCAGCGACCTAAAGTTGTAGCGCCCCACAAGTGACAGACAACCAAAATGTTTATAAACAGAACAATGATGTGTTAACCTTGATTGGCCAGTAGCAAAACAAATTAAAGAGTGATGTGTAGCCTGAAGTTTAGATAAAATTCTGTCAGAAGTATATGAAAATACTATGGACCCAAAGGAAAATAGTAAACTATGTGTAAGTAAATACCTAATATCAACTGTAAGATTGCCTCTAATTCGATAAAGATACCCTAGTCTTTTATGTAATCTATTAATTAAATCCAAGACATGTGACTCAAATGTTAAATGACAGTCAATTAGTATACCTAAATATTTGAACAATCTGACTTGTTCTATTAAATTACCCAAATTATCTAAAATAGTAAATTCCGATGTTGGAGATCTCCTGGGATGAGAAAATACCATTGTCTTGGTTTTAGCAGAATTTAATACCAATTTAAGTTTATCAAATCAATAATGTAATAAATTAAAATCAAATTGTAATGTGTTTTGAAGAATGGGTAAATTAGAACCAGAACAAAAAATAAATGTGTCATCAGCATATAATGTTAACTCAGTATTTATAAAATTAACCGACAAAGAATTCACAAATAATGAAAAAAGCAAAGGACCCAAAATGGAGCCCTGTGGGACTCCACATTTTAACACTGTTGGCCCAGATAATGTTCCACTCATTAATGTCTTCTGATTCCTATTTGATAAACAATCACCAAACCAGGAGATCACCCCATCTGATAAATGAACACCAGACAACTGTTTCAGAAGTACATCATGGTCAACAAGATCAAAAGCCTTGGTGAGGTCCACAAAAGCTGCTGCAACAAGATTTCCATTGTCTATTGCTTTAGTGACTTGGTTAGTGAACCTCACCAAGGCTGTCTTGGTGTTGTGGTTAGGCCTGAAACCATGTTGTGAGTCTGATCAGAGATTATATTTTGTAAGATGTTCAATCAGTTGAACAGAAACTATCTTTTCCAGGATTTTAGAAAGGGGAGCTCTCCTCCTTCCAGATCTCGTAGCCTAGAGAGGGCTAGCCGGGTACCAGGTGGGCACGGTCGATGGGACCTGGTTCCCCCACGCCACCTACGACGCCTCTAGCTGCCTCCCGACCTCTGAAAGCCGGATCTCGTAGCCTAGAGAGGGCTAGCCGGGTGCCAGGTGGGCACGGTCGATGGGATCTGGTTCCCCCACGCCACCTACGACACCTCTAGCCACCTCCCGACCCCTGAAAGCCGGGTAAGGATATCCTCTGACTGGGGAAGCAGTGATCAGCTGTGATTGGCTTACAGCGCATTGTGCTAGCTCTGATTGACCTCCGGTTTCAGACCCTGCTTCCTGATTGGTCTGGGTGATTTTTGGGCTTGCTGGGCTTGGGGCCCATAGACTTGCACTGCTCAGTGCCGAAATTTTATGTCCACCCCCCGCTCCCCCCCACCTTTATTAAATAGTTTTCCCTGTCACCGCCCCTTGCTTCTAACTACCCTCCCCCTGTCCTTACATCCTATCCTGTCCCACTTGCTAAACCCCTCCCACTCCTCCTGCACTCTCCTATCACAGCTAGCTTCACTGGGTGATTTGCTGGACACATGACTCAGTGTATTCTCAGCTTCATGGCTTCTTTCTCTTATTTCCTCTTTCCTTCCCTGCTACATCCACTATCCTCACACCCTTACCTCCGCTCCTAGCTATCATGCCTCCCTGTAACCATATTCTTCTGTCCCTTCTTGCCCTCTCCTTGCTTCCTACTCTTTGCCATCTTCCAATCACTTCCTATCCCTCTCCACATTGTACTCCGGTCCTCATGGCCAGCTACCCTCCATCAAGTTCGATTGCAATCTCCCCCAAATGGTGCCATTTGGCAATGGATTGTATAATAGTGAATAAAAGCGATGATGGACTGGTGGCGACTTGGCATCTATTTCTGACCAGTGCCTTACACTGGGATCCTAGACGCCTACACTGGACCTATTCACATAAGCAACGGAGACGTAGTTACTATCTACTATGAATTACTGCTATTGACTCTCAAACTCCTGCTCTCTACTTCTCTTAATGTCAGGTAGTGTACATCCAAATCCTGGCCCTATCTCCCACAACACAAAAAAGCCAGCCAACATGGAGGGGGGACTCACTATTATCACTCTAAATATTTGTAGTTTCCTACCTAAATTGGCCTCCCTTCAAATCTTTACCAGCCAACATAACCCTGACATCCTGGCTATTGTTGAAACTTGGCTGACACCTAACACCCCTGACCATGCCATATCGCTACAAGGCTACAAAACATTCAGGCTGGATAGGACCTCAAAAAGGGGTGGTGGTGGTTGTGCTATTTACATAAAGGATTATCTCACATGCCTCCCTGTCTCGTTTTCCACCACTGAAACTGCTGTACAACTCCTCCCAATCAAGCTACTCCTTGGTGCCCACAACAAAGTCCTCACGGTTACTACTATTTGTATTCCACCAAAAGATCCGAGGGCCGGTCTCCAGACTGTACTTGAATTTGTCCGATCTCAACCTCCTGATGCCGAGCTCATACTCCTTGGTGACTTTAATATTAACTGGCTATCACCTGACACAGGGTCGACTAAGGATGCTATCCTTGCTGCAAATTTAACACAGCTGGTCAATTCATCCACTAGGAAAAACTATAAATCTGGGAACAGCACCCTAATTGACTGGATCCTTGCAAATCACCCTGCTTGAATAAATAATGTTGCCGTTCTCCCGGACTCTCTTAGCGACCACTCTCCCATAAAATGTACCTGGTCAAATAAGTTCAGAAACCTCCTCCCATAACCATCTCCAGTAGAGTACTACCTTTCGCAACCTTACTCAACTCAAGGAAAATCTTAGGCAGAAGGACTGGTCTCCTATGTACAACACTCAAGATGTTGCGAGCCTTAATCACTTTATCAACACTTTCAACGCTGCCTGTGACTCATATGCACTGTAAAAACGTAGTGAAAGCGCTCTCAATCCTGGCTCACTGCAAGCTACTGTCACTACCAAGGTAGGAACCACCTCTGGCTATCGCAAGAGCCACTGGCTCACTGACTGACATCCTAAAGTATAAACAGGCCGAAATCACTGCACCAAAGAGACCCGCCGGATAAAAAGCTCCTATTTCAAGAATGCCCTCTCCAACTCCTGGGGGGAAGGCAAATCCTTCTGGGACAATTTAAGAAATATCACAGGTAAGCAGGCGAAGTCCTCTCCTACTATACTGAACGTGGATGGTACTACCACCCTTGACCCTTTGGTCATCGCAAACACCCTTAATGAGACATTCACTGACCCTAGCGGTGTCCTCTCATCTGACTACTTCTCTAACACTGACCCTCCTATCTCCATATCCCCTTCTGCCTCTCCAAACATACCACCCTTCCATCTCAAAATAGTTAAAGCACATGACGTCCATAAATACATAAAGAAGGCTATATCCAAATCCTGGGCAAGCAGTGACTCTATTGACCTTAAATTACTGTCCCTTACTCTGGATGAAGTACTACTCCCCCTCACCAGATTATTCAATCTCTCCCTCTGCTCCAGCAAGTTCCCTAGTAAATGGAAAGCTGCAATTGTCACTCTTGTGCACAAAAATGGTGACAAGTCCCTGCCTGGCAACTATAGACCTATTTCAATACTACCTCCCCTCGCAAAGGCTCTTGAACGTATTGTGGCAGACCAGCTTACAGACTACCTGCAGAAATATAACATCCTCTGTGCCCAGCAACATGGATTCAGACAAGGGCATAGCACATCGACAGCCCTCCTTGAATTCTCAGGCGCTATCCACAAGGCCTTGGACAAGGGACTCTAACTGGAGCTGTGTACATTGATCTAAGGCTTTTGACACGGTACATCATGGCCTACTCATCAGTCAGCTGCAGTCTCTTGGGCTCTCCCTGGGTTCAGGGGCCTGGATAAAAAGTTACCTCGCCCAGCGCTCCCAAGTTGTAAAAATAGCAGGTGTGCTCTCAGAACCAAAGCCTGTCCTCTCGGGAGTTCCGCAAGGATCCATCTTAGGCCCTCTACTCTTCAGCCTTTTTCTAAACTCCCTTCCTAAATCCTGCTCCGAGCAAATTATTCTCTCGCTGACGATGCTGTGATTCTATCCTCTCATAAAGATCCTATCCTTATGCCTTAGCCTCCAGCATGCATTTGCCAGTGTTGAAAAGTGGTTTGTGGCACATAAGCTAGTCCTAAACCATAAAAAAACAAAATCCATGCTTTTCTCAAGTCCGCAAAACAAGAAAAGGCAAACACCACTCACCATCAACACATCCTTGGGATCCACTCTTGAACAGGTGGCTACTTTCAAATATCTTGGAATCACCTTTGATCAGGGCCTTGCCTTTGCAACTCATGTCGACAGTACAGCCAAAACTATCAATCAGCGGCTCGGGATACTGTACCAGAACAGACAGCTTCTCACCCTACCAGCACTGAAGCTAGTTATTCAATCCTCAATCATCTCAATTATTGACTATGGCCTAATTGTCTATGGGTCTGCCTCTACTAGCGTACTTAAATGTATTACAACCTCCCTTAACAAGGCCTGTCGGCTGCTTACTGGCGCTCATCAACATACTCACACCTGCGAGCTATATGCTGAAACTGGATGGCTACAACTCTCAAACCGCCTAAAGTACCTTACCTGCCTTATGGCTAAACAAAATCATCATGGGCCTCACTCCACCTTGCATTCAAGACCTGATATGCCAGAACACAAGTGTTCGACCCACCAGAAGATCAGAAAATCAGCCCCTTCAGGTCCCCCGTTGCCGGACTTCCCAGGGCCAGAGATCATTTGCCTATCGTGCCCCCTCCTGGCTAAATGCACTTAGCACCTCTATTACCTCCTCTACCTCTTTAGGTGCATTTAAATCTAGCCTAATCTCTCACCTTGCCACCTCCAACTCCTGCGACTGCCTTGACTAATTCCTCTCTATTTAAGTTGTTTCTCTCCAGCCCACTTTACCTGACAAAGGCCTGGTACATGATTCCTTTCCACTACCTGTGGTCGGCTCCTCCCTCCTTTCATGTATATGCCCTATCTCTCACATTACTTTCCTGTCTCCCCCCCCCATATGATTGCTTATTGAATTAAAGTGTTTCACCTGGTAATTACTTATCCCTGCACTAATGTTTTTGATATTTATTCTGTCCATGTATATAGCATTCCATAATGTACTTTACTTGTGTCACTCATTGTAACCTTATTGCTTGTACCTAATTTGATGCGGAACCTTTGTAAAAGAGCCTTGGCTCAAAGGTATTAATTCCTAGTATTCAATAAACAAAACAATAAAAGAAATAGGATGATAATTATTAAGGTTAGATCTTGAGCCTGACTTAAAAATAGGCTTTACAACTGCGCTTTTCCACACATTTGGAAAAACTCCTTGACAGAATAATTAAACAATTTTGTTAACTGATTAGCCATAATTTTTATAACCCTTTTCAAAATCCTATAATTTATATTGTCTGATCTATTAGTGGTCCTAGGGTTCATTTTAGAAATGCAATCAACTACATCCTTTGTATGCAAGTACCGAAAATAACAGTTTGGAATAGTGTGACCATTAACAACATTTTTACCATTTGGATGTAAAAGAGTATCCAAGTGATCCCAGGATCCTTCCATATTACCCAAAGTAGAACTGTACTTCCCCAAGTTAGTAAAATGTGAATTAAAGGCTTCTGCCACCATTTTAGGATCCACAGTTATTTTACCTTCTTGTTCTATTACATACATTTCACTCCCTTTGGACTTACCCATTAACAAATTAAGTGTATTCCAAGTTGCCTGTGAATTTCCCTTAACTTCAGTAAATTTTTGCTTAAAAAAAATCTGTTTTTTGCAGCTCAAATAACTAATTGACATCTGTTCCTAAGCTCTTTATATAATATCTGATGATTCAAATGTTTAGTCCTTCTATAAATTTTCCATGCTCAATTTCTTTTCCTAATCAATTTCAGTAAATTTGGGGTAAACCAAATATTATTATTCCTTCTAACCCTTAATGTTCTAAGAGGTATGACCTTATCACAAATGGAAGTGAAATAATCACAGAATGTCCAATAAGCTATATCTTTATCAGTTATATTATCCAAGAAGGACCAATCAAGTAACTGTGATTCCTCTAAAAACCTTTGTTCATCCAGATCTTTAAGCCTTCTGTATTTTAGAATCTTGGGTTCTTTTTTATTCAGTTTAACTGACCAATCAAGAATTACCGGACTGTGGTCACTGATCCCATCAGGGAAAACTCCTGAATTAACAATATGTGATGGGCTACTAGTAATAACCCAATCAAGGGTAGATATATACCCCATTTTATAATTAACTCTGGTGGGGTCAGTGATCAACTGTTGAAACCCAAGATCTGTAACAACAGTTCTAACCTAGAACATGGCTGGGGACATCCAATTTAAATTAAAATAACTGACCAGCATAAGTTCCCTGTTCTTAGGTAATATAGGAAAACAATTAAAAAAAGGCAGGAATGCCTTCCTTAGATCTATCAGAGGGAATGTATACATTTATAATATAACTTTTTTATCACCTAATGTAATACAAATGGCAAGTGATTCATACAATTTACTAACAGGAATAATAGACAGTTCTTCTGCCGACAAATAATCAGCTAATGAGAACAAACAGCCCCCCACCCACCCTATCCTTTCTAAAAGTAGTATAACCTTGCAACTGAATTTCAGTATTGGAAATATTCTCAGTCAACCAGGTTTCAGTTAAGGCAACTACATCAAATTTGTTTTCAAAACCCAGAATTCCAATAATGTTTTTTTAGCTCTTAAGCTACCAATATTTAAATGGGCCATACGGAGGGTAGAGGTAGAAGACACCTTAATAGCTATAGGAACCCCAGCAGCTGGACCAGGATTAGGATGGACTGTTCCTGAGAGCATCAATAATAACAGAATAAGTCACCTAAATCTATGGGAGTACACACACTTTTTAAAACACATTTTTGGCCTATTTACCACATTAATGGGATGAACAGATGAGACAAGATCATAATTACAGTGCAAATGAAGCAACTGTAAAATCATTTTGCCAACAATAAAAAGTCCTGTCTTGAACAATGTCATCACATTTAAAATCCAGACATCTTAACTAGTTTAAATGCAGAGACGTACCATGACCCTTTGTCTGATTATTTAGCTGAAGTAACACACTATCATTAACATTATACTGTATATGACAGGCTGGCTTCAGAATTTCCAAGGCATAAAATGCCAGAAAAAATATTTCAGGATGCCCTAATTTCATTTTGATACCTGTAGCTATTCACACCCTCTTATACACGCTTATACCAGAATCACTTTAGTCCAAAAATACCCACCTTCAGCTATCGTTACCACCTCCAGTCACAAATCACCAGCTTCTGCCACCAGCTGATAACAGTGAAAAGAGGCGAAACAAACAACTGAAGGCAGCAACAGATTATGAGACCAATTTAGTAAGACAATTAAACTTACACTTTTTCCTTTTTTTAAAATACTAGTGAAATAAGCTGCAATACTCAGTACATCGAACTAAAACACTTTCAAGTGTTCTCTTCCGAGTAGTGCTCGTGCAGTAGTAACGCAGAACTCTAAACACAGTCCTTCCCCTCCTCCTCCTCCTCCTGTTTCAGCCACTCCCAGTTCAGCCCTCTAACAACTGTCCCAGACAAGGAAAGATGATAATGTCCCGAGTTAAATGAGGCAGAAGAAGAAGAAGCAATGGCACTCTGGTAAAACAATCTCAGTACAGCTTTTAAACAGTACACAGGCTGCCGGTCTTGCTACGGTGAGAAATGTCAGTGCCGTACCTGTCTTGTGCTATGGTAGCGTAAACTTTAAACACAGTCCTGACCCTCCTCCTTCTGTTTCAGCCGCTCCCAGTTCAGCCCTCTCACAGCTGTCCAGATAAGGAAAGATGTTAACGTCCCGAGTTAAATGAGGCAGAAGAAACAATGGCACTCTGGTAAAACAATCTCATAAGCTACATCAGTATCTTCTTTATCAGTTTCTGGTAAAACTAGCAAAGCAGCTTTTGGCATTTCTTCAACCCATTTCTTGAGGAGGATAGCATGGTATATCTTTGTAGGATTTTTCCTGTCAGGGGGTCTCAGTCTCGTAGTTAACGGTGCCCGTACGTCTAAGCCACTTCATTAACAGTTTATTTTCTGTTGTGGGTAACAGTAGCAAAACCTTTTCACCTGGCTCAAAAACCTTTTCTTTTACCCCATGGTCATAATACACCTTCTGCTGGTTTGGGGCCTCTTCTTGATTACTATGGGCAATTTCAACATATTCTGCCAGCTTCTTTCTTAGGGCACACATATAAGACATTATAGATTGTTTCTGAGTGGGGTTATCTTCCCACGTTTCTCTTATCACATCCAGTGGCCTTCTTGGCTGCCTACCATACCGCATTTCAAATGGCGAAAACCCTGTTGATGCCTGTAGTACTTCTCTGTAAGCAAAAAGTAGGTACGGCAAGTATTGGTCTCAGTCTTTCCCTTCCCCTTTTACAAACCTTTTTAACATGCGTTTTAGGGTTTGGTTAAAACGCTCAACAAGACCGTCTGTCTGGGGGTGATGGGGGAGGTTCGTATGATAGTGATACATAGAAACATAGATTTTGATGGCACATAAGGACTGCCTGGCCCACCCAATCTGCCCATTTTCCTTCCTATTGGATAAGCTGCAGATTCTAGTTTACCAACAGCCTACTTCCTCCTACCACCCACTATAACTGCCTTATGGCTGTCCCATGCATTCTTGAATTCCCCCACTGTTTTTGAGCCCACAACCTCCACGGGAAGGCCGTTCCATGTGTCCACCACTCTCTCAGTGAAACAATATTTCCTCATGTTGTCCCTGAGCCACCCCCCCTTCTTTAAATTGTGTTCCCTTGTTCTTGCACATCTCTTTTTCAGAAAGATGTTACTTTCTTGGACTTTGTTGATTCCCTTGAGGTACTTGAAAGTTTCTATCATGTCCCCCTCTCCCTCCTTTCCTCGAGGCTATACATATTAAGCTCTCTTAGTCTCTCTTCTTATGGCTTCTGTTGCAGACCCTGCACCATTTTAGTTGCCCTCCTCTGGACTACCTCCATCCTGTCTATGTCCTTGTGGAGATGGGGTCTCAGAACTCACACAGTACTCAGATGGGGTCTCACCAACTGTCTGTACAGAGAGATAACAACTTCCTGTTTTCTGCTGGTGATGCCTCTCCCTATGCATCCCAGTATCCCCCAGCTCTCCTTACTGCCTTCTCACATTGCTTGCCTACCTTAAGGTCATCTGATATGACTACCCCCAGGCCCCTTTCCATTTTTGTTGTTGTTAGTACCCCCCACCCATTGTGTACTCTTCCCCTGGGTTTTTGTTTCCCAGGTGCATTACTTTGCACTTCTTTGCATCGAATCTTAGCTGCCATACTTTTGACCATTCCTCCAACCTTGCCAAGTCCCTTGTCATCCTTTCCACCCCCTCTTGTGTATGAACTCTGTTGCAGATCTTTGTATCATCTGCAAAGAGACATACTTTTCCTTCCAGACCCTCTGCAATGTCTCCTATAAAGACATTAAAGAGCACTGGTCCCAGTACTGAATCCTGCAGTACCCCACTAGTAACCCCCCTTTCTTCAGAGTTAGTTCCATTTACTATAACCCTCTGCATCCAGTTGTGCAGCCAGTTTGCTACCCAGGTTACCACCCTGTGACCCACTCCCAGGCTGGCTAACTTGTTTATTACTTAGTAGTCTGTAAAGCTCCTTAAGTAATGCAGCACCAAAATTACTGCCCTGATCAGTAATAATTTATTTAGGTATGCCCACTCTGCTGAAAATGTTTGCAAGCTCTGCTGCCACTTTTGAAGCTGTGACAGTACACATTGGAACTGCTTCGGGGTATTGAGTAGCATAGTTGCATACTACCAGGATAAATCTATTATCCTTTTTACTTTTGTCTAAAGCACCAACCCTATCCATTGCAATTCTCCCAAAAGGCACATCTATCAAGGGTGGGGCACCTTGACTTTTCTAGTGACTGGGGCTACTTTCTGACACTCAGCACAGGAATTACAATAGATAGCAACATCTTCATGAATTCCAGGCCAGTAAAATCTGTACAGCAATCTGGCAATGGTGTGATCCCTCCCTGAGTGACCAGCCATAGTACTATCAAGTGCTATCTGTAACAACTCTGTTCTACACTTCTGTGGTATAACCAATTTTTCTGTCTGTTCCTGTGTCTGAGGTTTAACCCAAATTCTGTACAGTAACCCATTACATTTTTTAAACATCGGCCCACCTTATTTTGGTTTCACTCCCAGCTGCTTAAAATAACCCTGGAGAGAAACATTATTAGCTTGCTCTGAAATAAAATCACAATCAGTTATCAGTTTAGCTTCAGCATTTTCATATTTTAACCCTTTATGTCCATCAGTCATTTGTTGCCACAGTTTCTTCAGGCATCGCCTTTCTTTCCTGGATTTCGGGATCCTGGTGCTGTGCTCAAACAAGTCTGAATCAAAACTGGCAAAAGGAAGAGTCTTCACCATCTGAAATTTTCTTTGCCTGAGCTCTTGTCACCACAGCTGCTGAAACATCAGGATTTACTCCCTCTTTGATTAACTCAGTAAATCCTGGAAAGTCATTTCCAATAATCACAGGTATAGGTAACTTAGGTACTAGCCCCACTTTCGCTTGGTCAGAGTTACTTGGGTGGTGGAATAGCATCGAGTGTCCCCATGGATGCAGATGACACCAGTACCTAGTCCTTTTACACAGTGTTTTCCCAGCACTTCAACATGCACTACAGTCTGTCTGCTTCCTGAATCAATGAGTCCCTTTACAGTCTTATCCCCCACTTTCACATCTGTTAAGTACTTGCCCCAATTTGCTAAGGACAAATCCGCTCCAGTGTCACTCTTCTTATGGCAATTTCTTGCAATATGACCTGGCTTATTACAGTTATAGCAAATAACGTCTTTGGGCACAGATTTGTTACCCCCACCAGAGTTCTTATCAGACTTGGAGTTTAAATGGGAAAAAGAGTGTCTTACTGGTGCTTGGCTGTTATCGCACTGCTGCGGCGTCTGTCTAGCCATTTGGTAGTCCTCAGCCAAAGAAACTGCGTTTTCCCCACTTTCTGGTCGGTGTTCCTTTACCCAAAGCTGCACATCTGAAGGCAGGATGTTGATGAATTGCTCCATTGCAAATGTGTTGATGATCTGTGGGACTGTTTTGCCCAGTATACCATGATATCCAGCACTAAGAAGTAGGTGCCTGCTGAAATGGTGACCCACTTTCGGCTACTGCCCTGATGGCGGGGGTTGGCAACTAGATGGGATGGGTCATGAAAAGGTGACAGAATGTCATGTGCATATACGCACATGGGGTGGGGTGGGAGCGAGCCCGTCAAACATGGGGTGGGAGGATATGTGAGGGGTGGTGCCGCGGGTTTCAAGCGAGCTGGCATCGTGGAGCTAGGTGCTGGCTTGGGTAGTGGGATGTAGGGTTTGGGACCGGGTGCTGGTAGTTTTGTTGCACCCGCCCGAGACAATTTTTTTTTTTGTAGAGATGCACCCCCGACATGCACCCCCTGGGTTGAGAATCCTAATTTGGGGGTGTGAGGAATGAAACCCGAGTGGTCCCCATAAAGAAAAAAAAAGTTTTTGGCACAGCATTTCCTTGCACCGGGATTCCACATCGCTGAAATTGAATTTTGGTGATGTGGGGTTGTGATAAGGGCGTTTGGCATGCCAAATTCGCCCTCATCACATAGAACCATTTTGCCCTCTGGTTGGGGCCATTTTGTCAGGAGTTCTCTAAGTCAGGTGAAGGCTTCTCAAGGATTGTCGACTGAGTTGTGCTAAGAGATCGAAATCTCTGCCTGTAGGTCTCTCCTGAGATGTCATACATTTTCAGGATTTCGCTTTTCACCAGGTCATAGTTTTCTGATTGTGCAGTGTCCATATTGCTGTAGGCAAGTTGGGCTTTCCCTGTCAGGTAGGGTACTAGTCTAATTGTCCATTGCTGCTTTAGTCATTGGCCGGCTGTGGCAATTATTTCAAAAGCTGTCAAGTATGCCTCAATATCATCCGAGGGACACAACTTTGTAAGTTTAATGTTTTTCAAGTTGCTTGTGTTTTGTTGCTCGTCTGGTTCTGTGCCAGATCCTCTACCTTCGATAGCTTGCAAGGCATCCAGCCATCGCTGCTCCTGTCACTGCATCTCTTATCTCATCTGCTGCTTCTCTTCTCTCCTCTGCTGCTCCTGTTGCTGCGTCTCTTCTCTCCTCTGTTTCTCCGTCTCTTTTTGTTGTATAGCGCACCATCTGAAAAAGTCTATCAGGCTTTCAGGTTCTGTCACTGCCTGTTCTTTTTCTATAACTTGTGTTGACTGTACAATCTCAGCTTGGACTTCTGTCTCTGCTAGTTTGGCTGTCATTCTCCTGGTAACCACTGCTGGACTTGCTGCTGCAGAATCCATACCTTTCTCTATGCTTCCCTGGTACTAGGTCCAGTACCCATGCACAAAACTCCTGGCTTAGAGTATGCATGGTGTAAATTCCACTTGGGCTAACACCATCTGTCGTCGAGACACAAGTCAGGAAGCATAGGAAAACCAGGAGCAGTTGAAGAATTCGCAAAAAAGTATTTATTTGAACTAGCAGTAACATAAAAAAAATAAACTTGCTCTGTATAACTATTTACAAAGGCAGAATAAATAGAGAAGATCCACTGGAGTTTTCCTTCAATTTCTGTGTGTCCCTTGCAAGCAATTGCAGTTCTGTCTTATAAGTCCTTGCAACCCCCCTTCTTAACAAGCATCGTTTTTTTTTTTCTAAAATGCTCTTGTACATTTAGGGCAGGTGCAGACAGGAACACAAATGTCCCAGAACTGAGTCCCCTTTTCCACAGCTCTTCTGCAAAAGGCTTAAAAATTGCATTTCAGGTTAACTCCTTGAGTTCTCAATAGCTTTTTGCAATCATCTCAAACTATAATAATACACATTTCAACAGTAACACTATATACTTTCTAAACAAAGGGATCCCAATATCAGTTACATTTCCACATAGTGATTTGCATATACTGTATCTTTATACCAGCAGATATGCTCGGGAGAAAAAGACAAAAACAGCAAGGAAAAACTGAGAGTCATGAGAGGCAAATAATTGCAAGACTGTCAGGGTGATCAAGTCCTAGGTCTCACAGGAAAAAAATCTGGTTGCGCAACCAGACAGACAAGAGACAGGAAAGGAAAGAACAGAACAGATCCCTGCATTCAAACTCTCCATAACAAGTGGGACAGGGTCCTATTCAACCCTGTCACAATGACCTCAAGGTAGGGAAAGAGTGCGACAAGGCAGCAGGTAAAGCAAATAGGACGCTGGGATGCATAGGCAGGGGCATCACCAGCAGGAAAAGGAAGGTCATAATTCCACTATACAAGACACTAGTGAGGCCCCACCTGGAGTACAGCATACAGTTCTGGAGACCTAACCTATGAAAGGACAGACAGGGGAGAGAAGGTTCAGAGGAGGGCAACAAAGATGGTCCAGGGATTGCATCACAAGTCCTATGAGGACAGGCTGAAGGACTTGAATATGTACTCCCTGGAGGAGAGGAGGGAGACAGGGGATATTATAGAGACATATAAGTACATTACAGGGAGGAACAGGGTGCAGGAATACACTATTTCCCAGCAAAAAAAATGTTCCAGGACTAGAGGGCATGGGATGAAGTTGGAGGGAGGGAGATTCAGAGGAAATGTGAGGAAGAATTTCTTCACAGAAAGGGTGTTGGACAAGTGGTACACCCTGTGAGAGGAAGTGGTGGGGGCTGAAACAATTATGGGATTTAAGAATGTATGGGATAGACATAAGGGAATTCTGGAGGTCAGGGGTAAGGAGCAACAGACTTCTAGAAAAACATAAAGTGAACTTACAAGTTTAAATGGGCAGACTGGGTGGGCCATAATGCCCTTATCTGCCAACAGTGTCTATGTATCTATGAAAACAAGACAGGGTATTGTTAGGCTAGCTGAGGTGAGGAAGAGTAGTGCAGGATGCAAGCAGAAGGCAAGGTACTAAACAATTACTTCTGCTTGGTATTTATGGCAGAGAACAATGGTTCTCTGCCATAAAGTGGCATTAAAGCCACCACATGGGGGGGGTCCAGGAGATGGGCAGAGTACAGATCTTAGTGGACAGGGTACAAAAGGGACTAACAGCTCTCAGGGTGGATAAGGCGCCAGACCTGGATGGCCTGCACCCAAGAGTGCTAAGAGAATTAATAATAATAATTCTAATAATAACTTTATTTATAAAGTGCTTTTCTTTAATCAAGGCACTGTGCAACTTAAAAGCAAATAAAATCAAGTGAATAAAAAGCACAAAAAGTTCAAGTACAGCAGGCAATAAATACCAATCCGAAAATATAACAATTTAAACATCATAAGCAATATGCAATGGATGGGACTTCAGGGCCCTCTTAAAGCTCTCTAAAGTCTTGCATTCATGAATCTGATGAGGTAGAGAATTCCACAGGGTCAGAGCCACATACATAAAAGCACGGGCCCCTGATGTTTTAAGCCGTGCCCTGGGAATCTCTAGCAACCCCCATCAGCTGAGTGGCGAGGTTGGCCGGGGCAGTAAGGCTTCAGGAGCTCTTGCAGATAACCCGGACGCAGTCTGTGCAGGGTCTTAAAGGTCAAAAGCCCAACCTTGAAGGTGATCCACCACTGAACAGGCAGCCAGTGCAGTTTGCGCAGCACTGGTGTGATATGACTCGAACGAGGAGTCCCCATCAAGAACTGTACTTCAGCGTTCTGCACTAGCTGCAAGTGGCAGACATCAACCCCCTGCACCCTAAGTACAGGAAGTTGCAGTAGTCTAGGCGTGAGGTCACACAGGAATGGATCAACGTTGGAAGGTCGCCGGATGGAACCAGGTGCTTAATCCTGGCAATGTTGCTAAGATGGTAAACCAAGAACTTGACGACTGCCGACACCTGCGAACGCAGTGTCAACTCATCATCAAAACCACACACCCCCACCAGCCTGGTGGCACAGAGGGCTGAGGCGCTGGTGCCTTACCTCGAACCACACTGGTGACCCGGTTCGGGAATGGACTCGGTATGCTGGGGGCTGGCAGGGGAAGGAGAGGACTGAGCATCCGTAGAACTGCTCTCCCTCCTCTCCTCTCCCGGGGTGGGTGGTGGGACAGTGTTGCTCTGCAGCGGCCTCTGGTGGAGACCGGGGGCACTGCAGATGCAACGTAGGAGGGAATGTCACCAGAACAGCGGAAAACTGCTCCACATTCAGCCGGATGACGGCTGCCTGGCCATCCAATGCCATCGATGTCCCACAGAGCCATCCATCTCAGCAGTACCCCGGGGCCAAGTATTGCACTGGTCTGCCCCCCCTCGACTGGCACCTTCCCCCTCAGAGGAGAGAGACCCATCTGGTGAAGAGATATGCCGGGTTACCCTGGGGATGGCTGCCACATGAAAATGGTGGCCAGGGAACAAGATGGGTCAGATATAGCCTTGGCACAGCCTGAAGGAGTGGCTGGGGTGGCAGCACATTGGGGAAAAAAAACAAACACCCCCAGGTTTCGCACCCGTTCAGAGGAAGGCAGACCAACACCTTTGAGATAGAGTCCAGAAGGCTGTCCGGCCACCGACCCCTCTGTCCAGCGACCCGGATCCACCAACAACACCTCAGTCTTTCCAGAATTCAATTTCAACCAGCTGGAATTCATTCAGTCCTGGATTTCTATGAGGCAACTATTAAAGACTGAGCTTGCACTATCCTGGTCAGGTGCAAAAGACAGGTAGAGCTGGGCATCATTAGCATAACAGTGAAACCTGAGCCCATACCATCTTACAATGTCTCAGAGGGGCAGCATATACATCGCAAACAACATGGGGAACAACACCAACCCCTAAGGGACCCCGCATGGCAGAGAGAATGGGCCAGAGGAAAAAATCCCCGACACCACCCTCTGAAATCTGCCAGTACCCTTAACCCATCTATTCAGTGACTCACTGCAGTCCGAAGTGCTGTCAGTGGATTGGAGATCCAATGATGTAGTACCACTCCAGAAGTGGGGGAGGAGACAGGAAGGATATAGGTGACTACAGGCCTCTCAGGCTTACCTCCATCATAGGTAAGCTGATGGAGACCATAGAGAAAGACAGTTTGGTGGCCTATCTAGAGGACAGTGGACTACAGGAAGAAAAGTGGCATGGGTTTGTTTCAGGGAGATATTGCCAGACCAACCTGATACTGCCATTTGATTGGGTCAGCAAGGCAACAGATGGGAGACAGGCAATAGACCTGCTCTATTTTGAGGGCCTTCGATTTGGTACCACACAGGAGGCTGCTGAAGGAGTTGGAGAACTTGGGAGTTCAGCCAGGCTTAGTTAGGTGGGTAGAAACTGTAGAAATTGGCTACGGGGGAGGCAGTAGATGGTAGTGGTTAATGGGGCTAAATCAGGGGACAGAGAGGTCAGAGTGCCTCAGGGATCAGTCCTGAGATCTGTCCTATTTTTTTTTCTGCTACAAAGCTTTGTACTGCTGTCTCCTGACCAGTCACCATCTCCCCTGGACCTTACATGATGACAAATACCCCCTCCCCCCTGGGTGGGGCCAGGTGGGGGAAGGCTGTCCCCCCCATGCAGTCCATATCCAGATATGGAAGAGGTTCAGGCAATGGCACAGGTCAGAAGCAAGCAGACAGGGTTTTTTAAGCCTGTAGCAATTTTTCATTTTCTGCCTGCCCACCTCCTGTGATGTTCAGCATAGCCCCTGCAGGCCTCAACATGTTACTGGCATCCCTGCTGTAGAACAAGCTCCCTGGCCCACTACAGGGATCACCAATGCAGCAGAACCTGATGGCATCCATCTCTCAGCAGGCTGGGAGCACTGCTGAGCTTTAGCACCTCCACAGCCCCCGTGTTACCCAGCCAGCTCCCCAAGCTCATTCCCAAACTCAGATCTCCTGCACCAGCATACACTGTGCTACCCACTGGGCCATCAAGCATCCCCTACGACCTGTCCTATTAAATATGTTCATAAGTGACACTGGAGAGCTTATCCAGGGAAAGCTGAGTCTCTGCTGATGACACAAAGCTATGTGGCAGGATGGATCATGAAGAAGGGGTACAGGAGCTCCAGGAGGACCTAGAGAAATGATCTAAGGTCTCACAGTTGAGATTCAATGCCAAGAAGTGCAATGTGATGTATATAGGCAGATTGAATTCACACACAGAAAAATGGATGGGAGGAGTTAGACTGACCACTTCAACAGAAGAGAGAGAAAGATGGGGGAGGGGCATAATCAGTGACTCCCTCAAGCAAACAAGTAAATGCAACAAAGCATACAAAAAGATATTGAGGCTGCTGGGTTGTACAGGGAGGGCTTTTGACAGCAGAAGAAGCAAGGTGATTCTGCCACTATGCATAGCCCTGGTGAGACCTCATCTGGAGTACTGTGCCCAGTTCTGGAGAGCATACCTGAGAAGGACATCAGCAGACTTGGTACAACAAAGGGTCACCAAAATGATCCAGGATCAGCAGGGCAGATCCTTTGAGGAACAACAGAAGGCCCTACCATGTAGTCACTGGAGGCCAGGCGGGAGTGTTTCTTATGGGTATAAACAAGGTAAGCAGTGAGGAAATATGAAACAGGGACATGGTCTCTAGGAATTACTGGAAGCTGGTGGGGAACACATTGAGGAGAAACTTAAAGAAGTTCTACTTCACTGACAGGGTAGTGTAACAGACTACCATCAGAAGTAGTGGGGGCAGCTGTTGTTAACGGGTAGCCTGTGATGTTGGCTACTGAGGAAGGGCTCCTCACAGAACAGCTCTGCTAACATGGATAATGTGGGTTGGGTGCCTGGTGAAGAAGGGCGCATGGTGATAAGGGTGCCTGGTAGGACACGGTGACTGGGAAAGATGGTGACTGGCCTAAATGGTGACTAAAATTTCACATGCACCCGACATTAACACCTCCTAGCGGGCGGCCAGCCCACAGCATAGGTGCGCCCCCCCCACCCGCCAGCATGGCCGAGGAGCAGCTATGGCTCGCCAGCACACACTGCCTGCCACGGACAGGGGAAGTGCATGGGAGGGCAGGCTGCAGGCAAGCTGCTCTCATAGCATGCACCGGCACAGTGCCGCCATCAGCACCTCGAAGGACAGCCGCCGTGGGTTCGAACCTCACGGTTGGCACTGACAGCAACACATACAGGCAGAGTAGAACACTAGTACAGGAACTGGGGGAACTGCTCAACTCACCATCCATTCTCGGGTCCATCATTGGTACAGGCACCATATTCCAGATTGCCACGGCAGCACGGATGCAGCAAGGGATACCGGTGGCCACGCTGAGTCTGCGACCGCACAATGCATCCATGGCCGCAGGCACTCACACACATGCCATATATTTCCAAACCACCACGAGGGCCGACGTTCTAAGGAGGCGGACCCGACAGCAGCACATCCTGTTGCCAGCACTGGGGGTGGGCCGTAGGTGTGGCGGACGGCCACAGGATTGCACTGCAAGCCCTTAAAGGGGCATGGGGCACAACAGATGGCTGTCACTCTAGACCAGCCTGTGAGAGATGGACATCACATCCTAACTCACAAGCCAGGAGGGGAGATCGCTCCTATCCCACCGAAGGTACATGTACCACAGGGATAAGGAGAAACTTGGGAAGGCGTACTGGAGGTGTGTGCAGGGCCACAGGCATACATGCCCAGCATGGGCACACACCATTGCCGACCACGTGGTGTACACTGGACAGCCACATAATCATGCCCAGGATCCAGGGGAAGTCAGCATCATGGGCGTGATGGCGGGCTCTGTGGGAATGCAGACGGACGAGCCTAGAGACCACTACCCAGGTCATTGTGCAGGCCACCGGTGGAATGACTGATGCCATTGCCAGCAGGCTGCCTGCCGTGACCCTGATGCACCATACGATGCAGCGTGTGTGCTAAGCCGCAAGGGGCTGTCCCACTGTGCCTGGCAGTGTGACCGAGCTCGCCCTGCCCCAGGCATATACCATCACACCTGGCGGGGCACAGTTCCTGCAATATGACAGTGGCCCTGCAGGGGACCGCACACTCATATTCGCCATGCAGCTTGATCTGACGTTCCTGTCTGGGTGCCAGGACTGGTTCCTGGATGGCACCTTTTGCACCACACCATCACTGTTTGGGCAGCTCTATTCCGTTCATGGCCTGCAGTCCAGTTCGGTCCTGCCAGCCATGTACATACTGATATGTACACAGAAGGAGTGTGCCTACACGAGGGCGTTCATAGAACTGCATCGGATACTGTGCGGTGCCCGGGCACAGTCCGCCCTCATAGATTTTGAGTGGGCTGCCTGGTGTGCCTTCACCACTGTCTTTGAGGGCAACATTGTGAGGGGCTGTTTCTACCACTTCTACCAGGCAGTGTGGTGGCATGTGCAGGGCAATGCGGCACTTCTCGAGCGCTACTCCATGGATGCGGAGTGTGCATTGCAGGTCCGCATGCTCCTTGCACTTGCCTTTGTGCAATCAGAAGATGTGGTGACAGTGTATGGGGAGTTGGTGGACATGCCCTACTACCAGGCATATGACGCGCTCCTGCATCCACTGCTGGACTACATGGAGGACACCTGGGTTGGGCACCCAGTGGGACATATAGCACAGTGCCGGCCACTGTTCCGTGTGTCCATGTGGAACACGTATGAGCCAGTGCGCAGCGGGCAGGCATGGACTAACAATGTGGTGGAGGGCTGGCACCGGGCGTTCAACACCTGGCTCGGTGCCTGTCACCCTAACATCTGGCGGTTCTTAGACTGCCTCATGGAGGAGCAGCAGCTCACCGCTGTGCGCATGGAGCAGCTCGTCTCCAGCGCAGGGGCCACCAAGCTGAAGAGGCAGTACAGGGACCTCACACGTCGCACTGAGGCCATCATGGCAGAGTACAGAGTGTGCAGTACGGTGGACTACCCGGGGCCTTGCACACAACTTCCAGATGCAAGTGTAGTCCACCTGGGTACCCTCCGCCTCATCTGATCACCCCTCCATCTGGGCATTGCTGCCTGCCCTGTCCACAGCCGTGTTGTACCACATTCATGCTAGCCTGTGCACCCTTCCACTGTGTGCCCCCACCCATGAACTGCCCCAGTAGCCAGTCCTGTGCCCACAGACCCCTGGCTCCCAGTGTCAAGGTGGCCTGGCTGCCAGCCCTGCACTGTGTACAGTCACCAACACCTCCTGCCTGCACATCTCAGGCCACCCTGCATGTGGCATCCTGTGCCATAGGCGCCTTCCGCCTGTGCCAGACCCCCGGCCCACTGCTGTGCCACAGCCCCCCCAGCATTGCCATGGACAGCCATGACTGTCATTGTCCTACTGGCCTCACGGCACCCCCATGTGTGCCCGTCCGTGTCTCCATCCCCCCGCGCCCCTGCCCTCCACACCATTTGTGTCACTCATGTCCACTATCCAGTTGTGTGTGTGCACTACCACCTGCCCCCCTGTCTCTCACTGTGCCTGCCATGCGCCCTTCCCATCCATGTCCGGTCACCTTTGGTGCATCCTCCGTTGGTCCTTGTTCCCCTGTGGTGGTGTGGTAGCATTTTTTTTTTCCTGTGGTCGCCGTTCTGACGCGTGCCGCACTTGAATGGGTGCCATTCCTGTTGTCGTCTGGTTGCTGTCACCCTTCTGCGGGTCGCCCTTCCGTGGTCGCCTACATCACAAAGACCCTTGTTAACGGGTTGAAACACAGTTGGGATGGGGCAAGGGGACTCACAGTCCCCATGGGAGCAGAAAAAGTTTGAAGGATGGTGGGGAAATACAGCTCACCAGGGAAGTAGATCACTGGGGTGAGGTAGTATTACAATGGCAGACTCAACAGACCTTCAGTCTCTTTTTGCCATCAAATTCAGTGTTTCTAAATGAGACCATTTTAGGTAAAAGTTTCACATGTGTTGTAAACATCCCCACAGCCCTATGAAACACCAGAAAGTTCGGGTCTATACAAAGTGTTTGCAACTCACTGACACTTTTTGCTGAAGTAATAACTACTTATAACAGTTTTCCAGGTTAAATATTTGAGTGCTCATGAAAACATAGGCTTAAAGGGAGCATTCATGAAATGTGAGAGAACCAAGTTTAAATTCCACGGTGGGACTGATTCCCTCACAGGAGAATACATTGTGGGGAGTCACATGATGTCACCCAGCTAAACAGTCATGGTCGGCTTGAGCCCCACAACAAAACCTTTTAAAATCACTTTAAAACTTTGTATGCCATGAATTATTCACCCACCCAACTCTTAGCACCAGCCTGCACTTACTGACACCCAAATGGGAAGCCAAAACAACAGAGAATTCAGCAGAAAATGGAGAGATTTCTGATGGGCTGCACACTCCAGTCCACAAGGTGATGCCACCCCCTCTCCCAGTGTGCTTGAAGACTCTTAAGTGCCACATAATGGACAGCTCATCCATCTCACTCCCAGTCCATGGAACGAAACTGGAAACAATGGACAGATTTTTTCGAGAATTTGGTTCAATCAAGGAGGCTATTCTAGACCTCTCAAGCAACTTTAAATCATCCAAACCCACTCTGGAAGGCCTGGGTTGGCCAGCTAGTGATGCTGAAGTGAGGATCAACTCCCTCAAGGACGGGAGTGTGCCAGACAAGTCTGAATAGTTGCACTAACAACAAAATTTGCACATCTTGAAGCAAGGATAGAAGAGTTAAGAGAGGAGAAGTAGAAGGAATAATTTTGTAGTGGTTGGGGACCAGGACGGACAGAGGGACAGAGCATGATGAAGTTTGTGCAGATGCTATGCCTCAACAAGGCCAGACCATCACCACACAGACAGCAGTATTATACACTGAAAGAGGCCACAGGGCTCTCTGATCAATACTCGAACCCATTGAGAGGCCCAGACTGATGATCTTTCACCTTTTGAATTATGTAGACAAAACACAAATACAACAAAAGGAAAGAGAAAAGGGGTCCTCCTGCTCGGTGAAAAGCATAACTTCATATTTAATGATCTGAGCCCACAAACCCAAGTGCTGTTGACTAAGTACAAAGATATAAAAAGAAGGCTCAAAACAGTGGGTATACACTTCAGGATGAACTGTCCTGCCAAACTCATGCACACGAACACAGAAAGCAAGCAGTTTGTGTCGGCCAAAGAAGCAACAGCCAGTCTTCCCTTCCTTTCTCAGTTTATTCGAAGCTCCACCTCAGAGACAAGAGCAGCCAGTCTGAGAGCTGCAGACTTTACAAACCACCCCAAAGCCTCGAACAGGATGTATAAAGTCATGGTAAGACTTACACAGTTTATTTTCTGTGTCATATCCTCCGATTTTCAAAGTGAAAGGCCAGAAGCTCCTGCTTCTTGTAACACCAAGAATGTTTTAATATCTACAACTACTTTACAGCATTAAGAGCCGCCTAGCATCTCTAAAAACTTAAATGATGGGCATACGATAACTCCTAGCCATTTACCTTTAAGCTCACTCCCCCCCAAGCTGCTGCCCCTCCGCTTGAACTCTGTTTTACACCTTGTAATCGCCATGCAGTTCAATTAGAACTGCAATTGCATGGAGACCTGAGCGGTGGCTTGGATCCTCAAGGTGCAGTGTGGACAGGAGGAGGAGGAGGGAGGGAAGGAGGACTCTAATGTAAAATCTCCTACCTAAGACACTGTGAAACATAGAAACATAGAATTTGACAGCAAGTAAGGACTGCTTGGCCTATCCAGCCTGCCCATTTCTCCCTACCTACACTATTACCTCAGACCGTGACCTATCTACAGCTCTTTCTCCCTCCCCCCTTTCCTTTCCACTATGATTGCCTTGTGCTTATCCTATGTATTCTTGAACCCCTCCATTGTTTTTCCCGCACCACCTCCACTGGAGGGCTATTCCAGGAATCCACCACTCTTTTTGTGAAGAACTTCCTCACATCTCTCCTGAAGCTACCCTTCTCCAGCTTCAAAGCATGCCTCCTTGTTCTTGACCACCCTTTCTTCTAAAAATTACTCCACTCCTATACCTTATTTACCCCCGTGAGGTATTTAAAGGTCCCTATCATATCTCCCCTCTCCTCTCCCTCCTTCTTCTCTTCCAGGGTATACATACTGAGGTCCTTTAGTCTCTCCTCATAGGGCTTTGGATGCAGACCCTGCACCATTTTAGTTGCCCTCCTCTAGATCGCCTCCACTCTATGTCCTTCCAGAAATGTGGCCTCCAGAACTGGACACAACACTCTAGGTGGGGTCTTACCAGTGCTATATACAGAAACAACACCCCCTTCCTCTTTCTGCTGGTGATACTCCTCCCTATGAATCCCAGCATCCTACTCGCCCTCCCTACTGCCTTTTCACACTACCTGGCTACCTTTAAGTCATCTGATATGAGTACCTCCAGGTCTCTTTCCTGCTTGGTGGTCATCAATATCACTCCACCAATTTTGTATTCTGCCCCTGGCTTTCTGTGCCCTAAGTAAATTATTTTTCACTTTTTCACATTGAAACCCAGCTGCCAAACCCTTGACCACACTCCTCTAATTTTCTCAGGTCTCTGCTCATCCTTTCCACCCCCCCCGGAGTGTCCACCCTATATCATCCACATCACTATGGCAAAGCAACCCCATTGGATTACAGAAGCAGACACTGATGCCAGGCTGTACTTTGTCACTATTGTTGCCACTGCAACAAAGGCATCATAACATTCTAGCAATGACGATCAGTCAAAAGGGCATGCCAAGTGACACATGGGCCAACTCTTAGTCTTTTTCAGAAGTCTGTTGTTAGACAGGCTTCTCTATATGCATATCTAACCACTCCCCCCCCCCCCGCTACTTTACACAGTTAGCTACCCCTGGCACCCTCCACTGGGCACAGACTACTTCAGAAACACATTTAGAAATGGTACTATCCCTAGCTTTGGGAATGTATACCAGGCTCATTACTTCTAGAGGTCAAAAGGGGTGGAGGTGTACAAAAGCAAATTATGACCTATTAGGCATTTACAAAAATCAGGTCCTGAGGAGAGAACTTTTTGCTAGGGCTATGCTAGATCTAACTTCCGGAGAGGCACCCAGGTACTCCACACAGGAAGCAATAATGTAATGTCCAAACCATAGTTGGGGTTCTAGAGTGTGACTTTATTCCAAAAGATGTTCTCTAAAGCAAGGGTGAACCCCCAAGGTTTACACATCATGGCACAGGGAATTTGCGGAACAACAAAATTACTAAAATCTGACAGAACTCTACGTATTCCTATATTTCACAGGACATTGTGCATCTTGCACTGGCATTCCCATATGGCATAGGACTTTTAAACACTCTCTCAGTGGCACTGGCCACAACATGAACATTTCTTCTAGTGGCACTGGCCACAACTGAACACACATTTACTGATAGAACTCTTTCACCTTGCATTCCTATATGGCATAGGACTTTCATATTTCTGCCAGTGGCACTGGCCACAACTGAGCATACATATGGCTAATGACTAGCACATCCCACTTCAGGTGGTAAAATACTCTTCAGACATTGACCACTGTCTAAAGTAACCAGGTGCCCTTACTGAACCTGTAGTCCTGAACTGGTTACTCTAGATGGGCAGCTGCCCACCCTTTGTCCCAAATCCATGCCCAGCCATTCTTTCAGAGTTACACCTTAAACATCTTGAACACACTTGAGTGAATGCATCATTGAATGAACTTTCACAGCCAGCATTTAAAAACATGACACCGGTAGTGTGAGAACTAAAGTCCTGAACAATGTAAATTAGTCATACCTCTGGACCTCACACTTGTCAGACAACTTTAAACTGAGAACAGTCTCAAACTTCTGAACAAAACAGTTGTACATTTTCCCTTGTCATCAGAGAAACACCACAACATAGGTACTTTCTTTTGGCAGTACAAAGTCAGATCTTACTTACTGTTAGAACATTACAGGCAGCTTCAAATTGTCCTGGATCAAAAGGGATTGCCCCTAGGATCAATTCCCTAGCAGTTCTTGTCACCCCTCCGGAGATGAAAATCAGAACATTCTGCTGTTGACAATGGTTTCCACCACTTCACTTGACAAACTGGAGAATACCAGGACTAGGGTGAGAATGCAAGCTCTCCACTCAGAGCCCTCAGCTGAGCAGTTCTCACTCCTCTTACCACAAGCTGGAACTCTCTCTACAACTATTACCATCCCATGATTCTAAAGCTGCCCACTCACAGCTGCTGTGGCTTATGCTGCTGCAAGAGTTCTAAATGAGCTCATCTTTCTCATCTCAGATGAGGCCAGGTAAACAAGAGAATGAGTAGGTGAAAACCCCATTTAACTAGTTATTCACCAGCTGCCTTTCCCTACCTAGCACTGACACTGAGGGGATTCTAGTAACCCCAGGGGACTGGGTTCGGTTATCTGGTCCACAGAGACTCAGTTTTATAGGTTTATCTTTGTTATTAATAGATGTTTCAATTATACAAGCTGGGGGCTGTCTTCATCACAGACACATCTTCAGGCATCTCAAGCGATGCATTTTATTGATACCACATGTGAGTGCTTCAGGTTGGGCCCTCTGACATGCAATATCACTGAACAGGGATGTCCGACCTACCCTGCACACCCCCAACAGAGGTTTTTAACAGACCAGACCCCCAAGCAGGGTCACTTTCTTGCAGAGGCTCACAAGGCCAACGAGAAGCTAGGACCCTTGTGGACCAGACAGAGAGAGGCTCAACCTCATCAGAAAGAGAGAGGGTAACAGCTCAAGAGAACTACCTCAAGAGCTTATTCACTGTTGTCAGTTCATACTTGCTGTTAGTTACTTGCACCTGCCCATAATTAGTTGATGTGCAGCTTAATGTTGTTGCTGTTGGGAAGATTTGTTTACCTTTTGGGAGGGGTATTGTTCAGAAATGTCATAATAATCCAGTGTTCCACTGTTAGTTACCCATCACAGTGGTTAAACAATCTTACAACACACCATTTACAATGTCCCATAAGTACTGAACATAAAATGGTGACATGGAACGTAAAAAGAGTGCAGACTACAACTAAGAGATATAACTGTACACCCAGGTTACATTTATCCAAGAGACCCATCTCAAACAGGATCAGATACTCCTACTATGTAGAGATTGGGTCACCTAGGCCTTTAGGGTGGGGGATGATAACAGGAAATGTGGGGTTGCCATTTTGCTGGTCAGATCAGTTCAGTTCAAACTCATAGAACAGATATCAAAATCACAAAAGGCACCTATAAAACTGGGCCAGTTCAAACAGGAGCTGCAAAAAGTACTCCTACCTGGCACCAGCTGTGACTGCATCCTCCAAAAAGACCCCACCACACACCGGCACTCGAAGCCAACACCGCAAACCAGCCTTATCAATGCATAAACTGTTGCTGCAGCCTTGAAAAAGAGCCCCCACACACTGGAACTTGATGGCAGCACCACAACCCATCCTTATCAATGCCCCCCTCAACCTCTCCCTCATGTACTACTCTACTAACTCCCTGTGCCATAATGCGCAAAATCAGTCCCCAGACAACACCCCTCAGGCCTGCTACCTTTGTACAGCACTTATTACTGTGAACTACTTTACCCCATGTAGTGAACCTTGATTTGTGTACACTGATGTTATGTTACCAACTCCCTGTAGTTATTGTTTAAGTTACCTTAGTGTTTTGTGAGCTATGAAGACATGTTGTAAACCGCCTGTTGTTCTGACAAGGAGCCTTTGTAAATGAGCATCTGAGTAATAAATAAATAAAAATTTCAGGTGCTCCAGGTCAACACCTACTTATTAAAGGCATAATGGGTCAGACATAACTGGTACTGGGAATAGTATATGGGCTTAATAGAGACAATCCAGTCTTTTTTACGGACTTAGCCCACAGGCTTGCACCCTGGGCACACCTCCCTATTTTTTTTTTCTTTTTATTTAGGCTTCCCCTGATCCCTTAGCCAGCCACTCCTTTGGACTGCCTATTCCTACCACCGCCACATCCCTTCGCCATCCACCACCCCCCATGAGTGCCATGACCCTGGGTAATCTGACGTATCCCTTCGTTGGGAGGTCCCTCTCCTGTGGGGGACAACTGGGAGAGGAGAGTTGCCCATAGGCATTCTGCGTATCCTGGGTTCAGCAGGGGTCAGCATGGACACCACTGGGCTATTGTGGCAAGTGGGGACAGGCCACTGTCATCCGGTCAGCCCAGCGGCTAATTTTCCGGTTTGCACCCAACCCACCCACCGCCCTCGTAGTGGTCTAGCCATGGCAGCATCCTGGGGGCAGGGGCATTCAGTGGCATGTTGAGGCCACACACCGCCAAGAAAGGCAACCACTAGCCACCACCAGAAGCCGACAAACAGTGGCTCTGGACCCCACCACCTCCCCAGGAGGGAAGCATCTGAAGGACACTCTCAGCTCCCTCCCTGCCGGACTCCGCTCCTGATGTCTGGGCTCAGGGTATGAACCCGGTCACCAATGTGCCAAGTGAACACCCTTCACTTGGTGCCACGGAGCCAGCAGCACACCTCCCTATAATCCTAGCAGGTGATTAGCATGTCACTTTAGACCAGTACTTAGACCGGGAAACCTATACTAACAGGGTGCTCTGGCCAGCAAAATGAGCTGTAAGAGATCTAATTGACTCACTAGGTCTAGCTGACCCATGGCACACATTGTACCCCAGTGAAAACAAATTCACTTTTCACTCAGCAGAACACAACACACAATCACAATGGAATTCTTTCTAGTGAGCAAGGAATGTATCCAGGGCATACAGGGATGTGAGATACAGGTGAGAGTCATAATCGATCACTCCCATGCTTCCCTCACAATAGAAAGAGCATACACTCCCATCCAGGACAAGAAATGGAGACTAAACAATCAGATCCTGAAAGACCAAAAATGTGTTGAACAACTTAAAAAAATCATGTTGGATTTCACTGTGAATAAAAAAAACTCAGTCTCTAATGCAGACACATTCTGGTTGGCTTTTACATGTAGCATCTGAGGGGAACTGATCTGGATAACATCTAGAAGGAAAAAGGAGAGACAGCAAAAAAGGATCAGGATCTATTAATAAATACTAGAACCACTGAAGAGAAACTTTCACACTCTACTCCTGAATACACCTGGGTGGAATGAAAAATTACTCACTGTAGTAATATTGTTTCTTCCAAGGTGTCCTTTAGCATCAATAACAGTAGCAGTAAACTGGCTAGGTTGAGCTGCCTCGGAGGTGGAGATTATGGTAATGAGTCATAGGAATTAGCCAATCAGAAGAGAGTTAGAAGGTGTGCTGACTGGAGCTTGCCCAGAGGGCCCAGAATTTTTTCAGAGCTATGATTGCAAACATGTCCACGTTAAAGACTGTCCTAACAGGATTAAAAAACTATCTAAAACATGCGAAACTAGAAAAGGTAATAAGGAAACCAGAACTTTGCTTTAAATGCAGAGAAAAACTAGAGCAAATCTGGCAAAACTACATAATGCGGAGTCCTCTTCAGTTAGGTTATATAGGGGAGGAAGAGTGAGAGGTTACTGATGCTAAAGGACACCTTGGAAGAAACAATATTACTACGGTGAGTAATTTCTTCTTCTCACCCCAGGAGTCCTTTAGCATCAGTAACAGTACCAGACTACAAAGCAGTGCAGTTGGGAGGTGGGTACAGAACCTACTTAGGGAAGAGGCTCTGCAGGACCACCCTGCCAGATTTGGCATCAGATCTGAACTGTACATCAAAGCAGTAATGCTTTGTGAATGTGTTTGCAGTCTTCCAAGTGGCTGCTTTGCAGACATCAAGTAAGGGAATATCCCTTGCAGCTGCAACTGTGGCAGCAGTGCCCCTCATGCAATGGGCCCTAAGACCTTGAGGAGGCTGTCTAACAGTCTTCTCATAGCAACATTGGATACAGGAGACTATCCAATGGGAGATAGTTCTCTTGGTGGCTGGTTTTCCTCTGTCTACCTCACCATAGGTGAGAAAATGTTGTGTACTACAGTCTCTGAACTGATTGGTGTGCTCCAGGTAGTAGGACAGGACTCTTCTAACATCCAAGCTATGAAACTTGCACTCTCCTGGATTGGATTTATCAGTGAAGAAGACAGGAAGGGTAATGGACTGATTAAGGTGAAATTCAGAGACCAACTTGTGGAGAAATGTTCTGTTTGTTCTGAGCACTATTTTGTCCTTATGTGGGATGATGTAGTTTGGCTCAGTGAAGAGTGCTGCAGTTCTGAAATCCTTCTGCCAGAAGTGATGGCTACTAAGAAAACCATTTCAAGGTGACATAGTTTAAGTGGGCAGTGGCCATGGGCTCAAATGGAGGTTCCATGAGCTTGGCAATGCAGAGGTTGAGGTCCCAAGGAGGAACTGGTTCTCTTATTGGGGGTTGAAGATGGAGCAAGCCTTCAAAAAACTTCCTGAAAATAGGCTATGAAATAACTGATCTGTCTTTCCCTGTGGAAAGGTATGCTGAAATAGCAGCCAGGTGCACTTTAAGGGTGAAGTCTTAAGGCCTGAGGCCTGCAGAGGTACCAAATAGTCCAAAAGGCTGGAAGGTGAAGCCTTAAGATGGTTTCTTCATTTTCCTTTACACCAGAGAGACAACCTCTTCCACTTGGCTACATAGGTTTTCTTAGTACTTGGTTTCTTGGCCATACGAAGAATTTTCAGGACTTGTTCTGAGTATTGGGTGTCTGGGAACACTAACTCCTCAAGAACCGGGCTTTGAGGTAAAGAGATTCTAGATCGGGGTAGACCACCCCTACCTGTGGAAGAGTCAGGAGAGTGTGGCTCAGAGGAAGTTGAATAGGCTTCTTGTGAGATAAGGCGAGAAGCAGAGGATACCAAGGTTGTCTTGGCCAGTTTGGAGCAACTAGGATCATGGTTGCTGACTGGTCCCTCAGCTTCAGCAGCACTCTGTGAATTGGGGGGGGGGGAGGGAAGGCATACAGAAACTTCCCTGCCCAGTTCAAAGTTAGAGCATCTGCTGGCAGGGTGCCCAGTGCTGGGGGCCTGTAGCAATATAGAGGAAGCTGATGGTTGAGGTGGGATGCAAAGAGGTCTATTTCTGGCTTGCCCCACCTCCTGAACACTGTGGCAAGGACTTGCCTGTTCAGAGTCCATTTATTGTGGCCTTGGCTAATGAGACTCAGGGTATCTGCCGAGGTGTTGTCCTTGCCTGGAAGGTGTATGGATGAGAGACTCATGTCCAATGAGTGGCCAGGGATCAAATTTTTGTGACTTCTGTGCAGAGTACAGTTGACCTTGTGCCACCCTGTTTGTTTGTGTAGAACATGGCTGTGGTGTTATCTGTTTTGATCTGGACTGTGTGGCCATTTAGCTCTGCGGCAAAGACCTTTATGGCTAGGTACGCAGCTATGAGTTCCAGAAGACTGATGTGGCATGAAGATGTTTTGGGAGTCTAAGTGCCAGTTATGGAGTGGTTGTCCAGATGTGTTCCCCAGCCGAGGAGAGAGGCGTCTGTAGTGAGAACTTTTGTGGGACATGAGAGCTGGAAGGGAATTCCTACTAAGAGGTTGTCTGCTTCCTTCCATCAGTCCAAGGCTTAGAGAAGTGACTTGGTGACTGGCACCAATTTTGACAGGGAGTGCCTTTTTTGGGAGTAATAAACCCATAAGTGGTACTGTAAGTCCTTCATCTGGAACCTTACACCTGGAATGACAGCTGTCATGGAGGCCATGTGTCCTAGAAGACTTAGGAAATGTCTGTCTGGCTTTGGCTAGCTCTGAACAAATGAGTTCACTACTGACAGGAAGTTTTGAACCCTGACAGCTGGCAGAAAGGCCTTGCCCTGCAGGGTGTTGAATTCTGCTCCTATAAAGTTTAGGAGCTGTGTTGGATTCAGATGGGACTTCTTTTCATTGATCAGAAACCCCAAGGATTCCAGAGTGTGTCTTGTGAGGCTGAGGGCCTGTCTGACTTGATAAGGGGTCTTGCCCACCAACAGCCAGTCATCCAAGTATGGGAAGACTGATATGCTGTGCTTCCTTAAGTGAGCAGCCACCACTGCCAGACACTTTGTAAATACTCTGGGGGCCGAGGTGAGGCCAAAAGACATGGCTGCAAACTGATAGTGTCCTGAGGACAGCCTGAATCTCAAGAACTTTCTGTGGGACTGCCTTATTGCAATGTGAAAATAGGTATCCTTCAGATCCAGGGAGGCTAGCCAGTCTCCTTGCTGCAGAGAGTGAATCGCAGTTGAGAGTGTAACCATTTTAAATGTTGGTTTCAATAAGTGCCTGCTCAAGTACATCAGGCTGAGGATAGGTCACCACTCGCCATTTTTCTAGGCAGTATTTGGAGTAGAGGCCTTTTCCCCACTGAGAAAAGGGAACTCTCTCCACTACATTTGCAGACAGAACTGTTTTGACCTCCAGCTCCAACATTAGCTTTTCTGTTGGTGTTAGAAGCTGTGACATTTTTGAACCCCGAAGGGATGGAAACCTTTTGAACTGCAGAGTTAGGCCCTTGCCCACTACCTCCAGTACCCACTTGTCTGTGGTAATGTGAGCCCAGCTGTGGAGGTAGTGGGAGAGTCTGCCCCCTACTGGAAGAGGGGAGGTGACCTGGTTGTTGAAGTCAGGGTTTAGACTGAATAGTAGGGGCAGGAGTGGAAGCAGCTCTTCTCTGTCCTCTCCTGCCTCTTCCCCTGAAAAAAAACTCTCATTTGGGAGAAGTCCATGGGCATTGGCATGGGGTAAAAAGGCTTTGGAAAATATCCCCTAACTCTACTTCTCCTGTAGTGAACCTTTTGAGAAGCAGAGGCCTTCTCTTTGGCTGCATTGCTCTGGTAGGTGGTTTTATATTCCTCCACCTTTTTCATGTAAGCTTCGATTTCATCTCCAAAGAGAGAATTATTTTCACAGGGAAAATCCATCTTTGGACTGAGTATCCTGTGAAAGGTTTTTGGTTCTCAACCACACAAAATGCCTCAAAGATATGGTCTGGGCCATGGCCCTGAAGGCAGTATCATTATTGTCCATAGCAATGTGGAACTGGCACTTGGTTGCCTCAAGAGCAGTTTTTTTTTTCAATTTAAAGTTTATTCAACATTATTCAAATACAGAGAGAGGATCTCCTATTACATTCATATAACCATTGTACAAGGTAAGCGTATAAACTGAGAACAGATCCTCTCACCCTCCCCATCCCCCACCCTCCGTTCACACAGGGAGAATCTTACTAGTAGCAAAGTCCCTCTTACCAGTTGCAGAAACTTCTATGCACTCTGAAGTGAGTATAAAGTAACCAGAGGACCCCAATGCTTGAGAAATTTCTGCAACTCGTCATTTAAACTAGCTATAGTCTTCTCTACATGAAGGTTAGCCAACAGTTCCTGCAATCATTCGCTGTAAGAAATTTCCATCTCATCCTTCCAATGTCGCAAAACCAGTCTCTTGACGGACAACGCTATAAGGGTTATGTGGTATTTTCTGTTGGTAATAGTAACTGAAGAGAGATCTCCCAGGATACAAATTTCCGCAGTGAAAAGCTCTGATAGGCCCAGAAGGGGATCAACCTTTTGTTTAATGGTGGTCCAAAGGGAGGCTACCTTGGGGCATTCCCAAAAAATGTGCAAAAGATTACCCTGACTCTGTCAACACCTGGTACATATAGACGAGGAGAGCAAACCTAATTTCACCATCTTCTGGGGTGAATAATAAAGATTGTGCAGTAATTTAAACTGTACCAGATGAAGTCTGTCTTGTGTTACAAACTTGTGACATGCCTTCCATAAAGAGGGCCAATGCAAATCATATTCAGGAAAAAGTGTGGTCCAATAAGGGGACGCACCAAGACAGTCCGGCCACTTCTAGTTGTACAGTACTTCATACAATTTGGAGACCGCGTGTGGGAGACCACTTGTGGGATTAATTCCAGGAAGGGTAGACTCAGAGGTGTTGGTGGCGCGTTAGCAAAATATTTTATAACTAAGTGACGTAACTGGAATATACGAAAAACCCCAGAGCTCGGAATATGAAACTTGTCGAGAATTTCAGGTGAAGTTAACCACTGACCATCCAGTTTCCAAAGGGTGGAGAGGGAACAATTCCCCATCAGGGGGATCCATTTCAACTGTAGTGGCTTCCCCTCGATTGTGAGGTTGGGAGTTACCCACCAGGGCTGGGATAGGTCCACGGTATGGTTATACTTTAGGAAGGAGCAGAGCTGCGAGTGGATACGAGTGGATAATGAAACAGGAGTATTTCTTAGAGCGGGAGGCAGGGATCTTGGATTTACATGTAATACTGCAGCAGGGGAGAGCCCTTGGGTTTGTATTAAGCTCTTCTCTATTTGGAACCAAATGGGAATATAGGACTGCGACTGCTGGGAGTTGTCTTTCCTAAGTCATTGCAGGTACTTATTTAGATGACTGGCCCAATAGTAGAGTCCTAGATGAGGAAGTCTCAATCCTCCATTTAATTTTGATGTTGAAAGCTTGTCATAAGCTATCCGGGGCTTTTTCTCAGACCAAATGAAGGCTGAAAAGATCCAGTGCATTTTTTTAAACCACTTCAATGGCAACCAGATGTTCGAGAGATTTAAAGGGTAAAAAAGCCTCGGGAAAACATTCATCTTGATAACATTAATTTTACCCCAAAGAGAAAAGGGGAGTAAGGCCCATCTACTAAGGTCTTGCTTAATGGTGAATATTAGGGGGTCTAGATTTAATTTCAAAAATCTATTCGGCTCCCTGGCCAAGTACAATCCCAGGTATTTCAATGTATTGGGTTGCCAAGAGAAACCCACTGATGTTGCCACGGTCTTTAACGCCTTGTGGTTCAAAGGAAAGACTACCGTCTTGTCTTCGTTTAGCTTATAATTAGACATAGAGCTAAACTCTCTTAATGTAATGAGCAAGGCCGGTATGGATATATCTGGTTGAGATAACTGAAGGAGAAGGTCATCCGTGTAGGCCAGCACTTTAACGTAGTGTTGCTGAATACTTATGCCCTGAATTTCTGCATTATCAATGACCCTCTGGATAAACGGCTCCACGTAAATGTTAAATAACAAGGGAGATAAAGGACAGCCTTGCCTGGTGCCAGCATGGAGCTTAAAGGAATCGGACATAACTCCGTTGCAGATCACCCGAGCCCTGGGGGATTTATATAAGGCCCTAATCCACTGTATAAAAAGTGGGGGGAACCTGAAAGCTGCAAGTGACTGAAACAAAAAATTCCAATCAACCCTGTCAAATGCCTTCTCAGCATCCAAGGAAATAAGAACTGCCGGAAAATCAGCATCCCTGGATGCCGAGAGGACGTGCAAGAGGATTCTGAAATGGTCGACCGAAGATCTGCCTTTAATGAAGCCTACCTGTTCAGGGCCTATAATATCATGCAGAACAAGGCTCAAACGGTTCGCCAGAAGTTTCGTTAAGATCTTAAGGTCCTGATTAAGGAGAGAGATCGGTCTATAGCTCTGGACCCGTTCGGGAGGTTTACCGTCCTTCAATATTAAAGTAATCAAGGCTTCAAACAGGGATTCATCTAGAACGTGACCGGAGAGAACATGTTGGAATAGCGAAAGCAGTCCAGGTGCTAATTGAGGCACAAAGGTTTTGTAAAAGTTGGCGGAGAATCCATCCGGCCCAGGTGTCTTATCCAAAGGTAGGTCATGAATAACTCTGAGTATCTCCTCCAAAGTAATGGGGGCAGCTAAGGAGGATTTCTGTAGGTCCGAGAGCTGAGGTAAGTTGACTCGAGAGAAATAAGAAGATAATTGGGAAGCAGAAGGAGAATTCTCCATGGGCTATACAGTTTCGCATAGTAAGACCGAAATTCAAAGTGATATCCACAGGGAGATTCTGGTGTATCATTCTGTTGCAGGACCGGCTGCTATTGTTCTATGGGACTCCAACTATTTAAGCTTAAGGGCCAAAAGACGCCCTGCTTTGTCCCCCTGATCCACCTGGTAAGACTGAGTTTTCAAAATAGCAAACTCAGCTTTTTCTCTTAAGATATTCAGGTATGAATGCTTGAGTTTCACAAGGGTTTCTCTTGCATAATCCAGGGATTGGGGGGATAGCTCATGCTCGATAGTCCTAATTTGAGACAATAGGCTTTTCAGGCGCTCATCCTGTGCTTTTTTCCTTTTGGATGCTAAGCCTATCAATAAACCTCGAAGATAGGCTTTCAGGGAGCACCATTCAATGTCTGGCTTTCCAGTGGAGCCGAAATTAATATCCACGAAAGTGGAAATGCGCTCAGAAATATAAGTCTTGTATTCCGGGATCTTTAGCAATTGGTTGTTAACCTTCCATCTCCTGCCCAAAATAGGCAATGTGGATAGAGAAATCGAACAGGCAACTGGAGAGTGGTCAGAGAGCGGCCCTGTCAATATTTCTGAGTCTACCACAGCAGGAATTAAGGACTGGGAGATCAATATGTAATCAATGCGGGAAGAAGAGTGGTGTACAGGGGAGGTAAATGTGAACCCGCTATCTGATGGATGCAAAATGCACCAAATGTCTGCTAATCCTGCACTGTCTAGCCAGTCCCAGAGAGCCCGCTGTGCTGGGGAGAGCCCTTTACAGGGCCTACCAGAACTATCGATTTGATGATCAATCACCAGATTAAAATCGGCCCCAATTAACAAAGAAGATTGCAAAAGCGGGGAAAGGATATTGAGAATGCATATAAAAAAACTAGGAGTATCGGTATTAGGACCGTATATACAACCCAAAACAACCTCTTTGGTATAGAGTTTCCCCTTTACAAACAGATATCGTCCATCTGGGTCTGCTATGGTTTGAGTGGGGACAAAGGGTATGGCCCTGCCCAGAAGAATCATAACACCCCGACTTTGGGTGTTGCCCTCTGTGGCAAAACATTGACCCATCTGCTGTCTGCAGAGCTGTGTGGCCTCAGAATTCAGCAAATGAGTTTCCTGTAAAAATGCAATATCCGCAGAGAGCAGATTCAGATGCTTAAGAATTTGATATTGTTTGATTTTGCGCCTGGCCCCACGCACATTCCAAGAAATTACTCTCGTTGTCCCCATCTTGTCATGAAATAAAGGGGTTGTGGTAAATGACAAATAAAGGGAAGAGAGACCCGTTCAAACTCCCTGTGTGAACTTGCCCACCCAGCTCCCCCCTCGAATTCCTCACAACACAATCACATGAACTCTCAACAAACTGAACCACCAAAACTTTCCCCCACCTCCCCACTTGCCATTTCGTCTTCTGCATCATACCCAAGAGCTTTTTCCCTTCCGCTCCAGCCACCCACCCAATCCATTTAAATAAGAGTATTAACCATAACCAGAGTCTTTAAGTGTAGTGTCAAAGTAAAATGAACCCGCTGAAGATCTTTGTGACATTAGAGTAACTTCGGCAATAGAATAGGTAAACCAAAAATCGTCCTTGTAAAATGAAACATTCTACAGCACCTACCCAGTACCATATTGCAAACCTCAACCTGAGGTGCCTTCTTACAATTAAGTAAATAGTGAAATTAAACTGAAGCAGGTAAAGCACTAGTGAGACAAGTAAACTTTCACTCTCTCAACAAGTAGACTATTCAAAAAATCCAAACCTGAAGGCCAAATTGCAGGGCCCTCGAAAACTCAAATGTGCTAGCTATGAAGCAAAAAAAAACCAAAACTGGGAGATAGGGTAAGGAGGTGCAAGGGGGAAGGAACCGTACTTCAGACTTCCCCTAACAAAATAAATCAGGCATACACTCTGGGTTTCAATATACGTATGTCTCTTGCACAAGAAAAACAAAATTCATTGGATCCTCCACTTCCTTTTTCCCCCCTGGTTAATATATGTAAATATCACCCCTGAGCAAGGAGGTTAGGGGAGCCTCACAATAACCAGAAGCTGCAAATCCAAAAAAGGGAGTCTTTCCAAGAGGAATCACCCTGCTCTGAAGCGCTGAAGCAGGTAAGCCCCTGGGTGAGTCTGTTCCCAGATCGAGAAGCATCACCGTGGAAAGGACGCCCTCTAGAGGTAAGGCCGTAGGAGAAACCGCTAGAAGCCAGCATCACGCTGAACACAGATGCGAACCAGCGAACCCTCATTAGGCGAATGCCATGCAGCCAAGGTTGAATCATTCCTCCAAGTCTCTACGGGGAGAATAAGGGCAAAGATCGGGTCCCGGGAGGGGAATAGGCAGCCCCCCCAATGGCAGGATGACGTAGGGCTAGATATGAGGCAAAAGAGCCCAGAGCCTTCTGATTCAGGCCATCCAAAATCCAGACTGGGAAAAAAGAAAATAAAAAGGAAAACATTGCAGAGGAGGACTGCTCTATTCATCAACATGGGCACACTAAGGAATAAAGGAGTCTTTCAGCTCACAGTGAGCGCATCCCTTCAGGAACTCCTGAACAGATCTGGAAAGGAGGTTTTCAGTTGCCACAGAGCGGACTCTGGCTCCTCAAAAGACACCCAGGAATCTGAGATGAGAACCCTTAGCTTGGCCAGGTATAACATCCGGAACTTAATGCTAGCTGCTATTAATTTGACCACTATGGGGTGAAAGGCCGTTCTCTTCTGGCGAACAGAGGGAGGTAAGTCCTGGGTGATTCTCAGGCGTTTTCCCTCGCACACGATGTCTTGAAGCTCTTTTACCTTGTTGATAACGTGTTGCTTTTCCCTGAAATTGAGGAAGCGACAGATGAAAGTTCATGGAGGTGTCTCAGGGGGTGGCTTGGGACACAGCACTCTATGGTTCGTCTCAATAATGTATAAGGCCCCAAAGGGAGTAGGGCCAGCTAACTTTTCCACAAGCTTTTATGCAAACTTAATTGGGTCATGCCCCTCTTCTCCCTCGAGGAGGCCCACGACCACTACATTGTTCCTCCTGCTGCGCCCTTCGAGGTCCTCCACCTTTTGCTCCAACTTAGTGAGGCGCTGCCTACAGGCAATAAGCTCAGGATCAAGCCTGTCCTGGCATTTTCCAATGAAATGATTCAGCTGAGTTATCTGAAACCGCTTTGCATACATCATCCAATTTCTGGGTAAGAGGTAAATCCCTGTGTGAGGGTATGAAGGTCTTCTCTTTGAAGGCATAAACTCCTCTAAAAATGCTGGAGAGTCAACGGTTCATTAGCCGTGGATGACAGGGCAAGGGCTAGCACAGGCATCTGCTCTTGGCGGCACTAGGGCCGAGAGGCTTCTTTGGGGCCTTTTCAGAAGGATGGGAGGGTGCACTTGGTGTAGGCTTTTTTTTATGTCCACCTCCATTATACGCTTGGAACCGCATCCCCCGTGCACTTGCACTATTCCCACGCCAAGATATCACAATTTGAAGTAGCCGATTACCTTTTGACCAAGCAAATTGGTAGTTTTTCGAATCGGGTGGCTGGAGCTCCACGGGAAAGCTGCTATGCGGCACAACGCATTTCCTGGAAGTCCTCAAGAGCAGTTTTCACTGTCTCTGTAATATCTTGTATCATACTGTCTGGGTTTTGATGCAGGATGGCCAGGACTGAATTCCAGAGGGCTTTCTGGTATTTGACCACATATGCTATGTAAGTGGACAAGCGAAGAAGCAAAGAAGCTGTAGCATATGACTTCTTGGCCATAGTGCCCAATTTTCTAGACTCCTTCTCAGGTGGCTGTGAAGAAAGTGGTACTTTGGCTTTGTCACAAGCTGCAGCCTGTACCACTCCTTCATGGCTAGGGTGTACATAAAGAAAATCAGCATCAGTTCTGGCTACCTGATATTTCTTTTCAATCTTTTTGTCCACTCCAGGAGCAGAAGTGGGGTTCTGCAGCAACTTCATAGTAGCCCTTTTGAGAGACTTATGAACAGGCAAAAGTATCTTTTTTGGAGGGGGAAGACCCATCATTTCCCTGTAGTCTTCATCCTCCTCTACCTTAGTGGTCTCCTAGATTGAAAGTCCAGGGTGTCCATCATGTGTTGGATAAACGTAAAATGGGGGAAAAAATCCTCCTAACCATTGGGAAAAGCACCATACTCCTGATGAGGGGAAACATCAGGTTTTAAAGGTTGATCCTCTACCTCTTCATCATCCTCATCATCGTCCCCATAATAACAGTCAGGCCCATAAGAAGGGACAGGACTATGGGGATTAACTGGGGCAGTAGGGCATTGAAAAATGTGCCCATACTTTGAATAGTCTGATAAAGGTGCCAAGCCTTAGCCATTTCTTCAGCAGAGGGCATATCCTTTTCTGTATCTTTTTGTTTTTATTTTTCTTTATGAGGCTCTGGCATCTCCCTTTGCTTCTCAGTGGGAGGGGCAGTGATGTGTTTTTCTTTATACTTCTTTTTTGCAGGCACTGGATCAGTAACCTGCTCTCCATGTATCTTTTTTGGTTGGTCACCATTATTATTATTAGTGCTTTTATTAGCCTTATTTCCAATAGAGTCCTAGGGGACTTGTCCTTAGGTTTATATTGTGAAGAGGACCCCTCTTCAGTAGTTTTAGTAGAGGGGGACGCAGACTAAGAAGCCATAGTTTCCAATCTTGTGGCTCTCTTTTTGATAGTTTTTGAACAGAATTTAGAGCAAAGCTCATAATAATGGTCCGAACCTAGACACTTTAAAACACAAATTGTGGCTGTCTGCTTTAGCCACTATTTTGAAGCACTTTAGACAGTTTTTAAGTCCTGTAGGTCCAGGCCTTTTCTTTGGTCTTTCTGACATGCTAGTTTGTCAGAAAAACCTTGTAAATAATGTTCACAAATAGGGAAAAGAAGTTTAAGCTGTCGGTTCCTCTGCGGTAAAAAAAACGCGATTTAGTGATGTAAAAGTTAGTAAAAAAACTAGGAAAAATGCAGTTCCTGTGAAAAAGGGAACTGCTAACTTTTTAAAATATAAACAAATAAATAAATATCTGATGATTTAGAGTAGACGCAATAAAATAAATACCTCAGAAAAATAGTGGGAACCGCAAGAGGAACCAGAGGTATAGTAAAAAATCATGGTTCCCTGGAACCGAAGGGAACAGCGAAAAAATTAGTAAATAAATGAAAAATACAGAAAAAACTCACAAAGCCAGCACAAAACTGAAGGAAAAGTAGGAGAAAATTGGTAGAAATTCTCTTCAACCAAGAATGAGAACACCTCAGAGGCAGTGTTAGTCAGGTGGAGAAAAAATTCTGGTGCCCTCTGGGCAAGCTCCAATCAGCACACCCTCTAACTCTCTTCTGATTGGCAAATTCCTATGACTCATTACCATAATCTCCACCTCTGAGGCAGCTCAACTTAGTTGTCTTACTGCTACTGTTACTGATGCTAAAGGACTCCTGGGGTGAGAATAAATAAATTATGCACAGCAAATGCAAAATTAAATAAATAGGCTCCTGGACTCGCCATCTACCGGTCTAAGGTTAAATAATTTGACCAAGGCAAAAAAGTTGGAAAATGAATGACCTTACAGATCTGGCAACAAGATGCCTTTTGCACAATCCAGAGCCTCTGGGTTCAGAGTAAACCGGACTTAATTAGAGTCACAAGAAATCACCAAAGAATTAAAACAATTTCTATGCTACTTTATACCGTTCCATGGATCCAGAACCCTCCATAGATGCCATTAACGAGTTTCTGGACCAAATACCTATCCTTAGCTATCAGAGAGACAGCAGGACATCCTTAAAGGGAAGATTACCTTTGTATAGCTACAGCTGGCTAGCAAGGACCTAACACCTGATAAAGCACTGGGGCCAGATGGCTTCTCCCCTAATTTCTATATGTAACCCCTAGGTGGCACTATCCCAAGGGCTACTACCCCTGCCTGCTTGGCTAATAGCAGGTTAATGGGCCTGAGTTCTGAAACGGGTGCCTCCACCCGGAGGTCAGGGTTGGTAGTGGTCAAGCTAACCAGGGCACAGCCCTACGGGACACTGTAACCCCCTGTTTCCCTGCTAGTGGCCGGAACCACACCCAATAGTCACTTTCACAATAACCCTATATACTTCACAAGTACCCCCACAGTTTGCACTTACCACCAAGGCTAGTTTCTCTGCCTTGACCCTGGGGGCCCCCTGTAAAACAAGGTTAGACACAGCCAATAGCCACAGCACGGTACTCTTGGAACAAACTGGAACCAGGTTAAATGCAGAAAAAATTAGGTCTGATTTATTCAGGGGACTTGAACAAGGAAGGGGCGTAATCAGGTTGATTTGCATAAATGCTCTATCAAATAAACAGTTCTGCATGCACTTCAGAGTCCCTAAACAGTCACAACCTCTGGGTACCCAGGTGGAGAAGAGATGGGCAAGCCAGGACCATTGCCCGGGATAGGCTGGTGTCACAGCTGGTTGGGGCCCTGTGATGGAATAAAACAACATGCACAATACACACTATTTGTAATCCGGAGCCAGAGAGCTCAGTTCGTGACAGAAAAAATAAATAACAAGACAATCAGATGACACACTAGATTAGGATGTTGTTGCAGGGAGCTACCCTGGTAATTACTCACGATACCCAAGACTGGACACAGGCAGGACAAAAATAGAGACAGCAAGTGGTGAATCTGGAGTGCCAGGAGAAGCAGGGCCCACACGATTTGCCAAGGCGTCATTCCTGTTCAGATGTGGAGCAGGGGGCTGATCCCCAGGCAGGTCTCTTGTCGCTGGCTTTCTCTGTGCAGTGGGGCAGTCTGGCAGGGTCCACGTGGCAAGGCCCGGCCACATGGAGATAACCGTGGATTCAGTCCGATTGGGCTGGATACAGCTTCCAGCAAGCAGAACACAGTTCACGCAGTGGGGAACCAAATCACGACCCACCACCAATACACAGCACATTTATGTGTAAGAAACCCTACAGTACCAGGTAATCCCTCTCCGATTGGGATGGATATAGCTTCCAGCAAGCAGAACACAGTTCACACAGTGAGGAACCAAATCACAACCCACCACCAATACACAGCACATTTATATGTAAGAAATCCTACAGTACCAGGTAATCCCTCTCTGATTGGGCTGGAACTCCTGACAGGCCGATCGCATTCAGCAAAATCTTCGGTCTTCCTCAGGTACTGAGCCTGGTACAAGTCAGTGGCTCACAACTTGGATTTTGTCCGAAAATACCGCTCCGTTCTCTCTCAGGGCAGCAGGCATACTGGCAGGCCAAACTTAGACCTCTCCACAGTTCTCCCATGCGAACTCACCAACGGCCACTCAACTCGTCCGAGCTGTTGCTTTTTCAGCTTTCAACTAAGATCTGCCTCCAGACAGCAGGCAGCGTGGTGATGTCCCCATGATCCAAATGGTTCGGTTGGCTGACTCAGCTGTCAGTCACAAAAAGGCTCCCCCTCCAGGTGCAAAAGGCACCAACAGCCCAAAACTACAATCCCCACAGTGTTTACTCCACACAGCCCCTGCAAGCAAGCTCCATTTTAGAGTCCCAAAGTACTGATTGGTCCAATTCGGCAGTTCGGGACCAAGATGGTGGAGATAGGCAGAAAAGTCCTCGCTGCAAAGAAGGCAGGTTAGAACAACTACAATATTATTATTATTCTAAAGGATGATCGGTAAGCATGCACACCTTCTAACGATGGCAGAAACGGAGCGATTATCTAGCAGCCTGAGCAGGACTAGAGCATGAAAACACTCAGCCCCCCTTCCCAGTTCGATTATAACTGCAACCAGGCAGTCCTTAAAGAGGCAGTAACCAGAGGCTTTACAGGCACTCTGCAACCTTTAACCGTTATACGGCTAGAACACTGGACACCAGCCTGGCAGTGAGCATTTAGGCAAGCTCACGGAAGACTTTTTGGGAACCCCCATTTGTAGGGGGGTTACATATAAAAGCTTCACCAAGAAAGTCAGTCCATTACTCCTAGATCTATTCAAACATATTTATAACAAGGGGATCAAACAAACAGACCTCATGAGTGAAATTATTACACTAATTCCCAAACTGGGAAGGGTCCACACACAATCTGGCAACTATAGGCCAGCATCGCTTTTTAACTTGGATATTAAGATTCTTGCAAAGTTTTGGACACCAGGCTTAAAGTGTGGAATTCACTTACTGCACCAGAACAAACAGGATTTCTGCCAGGCAGAGTGTACTCAGATCATCTCCATAAATTGGCACACAGCATCACTACGTCCAAGGATCCAGTCACTCCTGCAGTTCTGGTCTTCCTAGATGCAGAAAAAGCTTTTGACCAGGAGTCATGGATCTACCTATTTACAACCCTTAATTACTTCAATATCCCTGAAGAATACAGTACATGGGTTAAATTACAGTATACAGGTCCTACAGCCCAGGGGCCAGGTTCACAAAGAGTCACAAATGGCAACGCAAAATTTTGCGTTGCGCTGTGCGACTGCCCAGGTGTTAAAAAATGCTATTCACAGACAGAAAGCATAGGACGCTATCTGACTGTGAATAGGGCTAGGCTGAGGCAGCAGTAACACCATTACTGCTACCTCTAACCTCACTAGCGCTGCCCTGACCTACATCCTTGTGAATGGCCCTGCAATGAATAGTGCCCGTGCGCTATTTGGTATTCACAAAAGCAGCCACGTAAATGAGCCCATTGGGCATGCAAGGTGCAAGCTGGCTATTTGCATGCCCATTATGGGTTCATTTACATGTGCTGTGATGGAGTTTAGTGCCCCCTCCCCAAACACTGATCGCCGTCCCTTTGATAGTAATAAAGATATCCCTGGTGGTCTACTGGTACCTCCCTGTCTCCAATTGCTGACCGCTCTCCCTTTCCCTAATCACCGTCCCTGTCAAGAAATAAATAAATGACTGTGTCCTTGGTGGTCTAGTGTTCCCTCCTTTCCTGACACTGTCCATACATACAGTACAATCTGCCCTGGTGATCTAGTGGTCCCTCCCCACCTCTGATCACCGGTCGCCGGCACCGACACTGTCCATACATATAGTACAATCTGTCCTGGTAGTCTAGTGGTCCCTTCCCACCTCTGATCACCGGTCGCTGGCACCGACACTGTCCATACATACAGTACAATCTGTCCTGGTAGTCTAGTGGTCCCTCCCCACCTCTGATCACCGGTCGCCGGCACCGACACTGTCCATACATACAGTACAATCTGTCCTGGTAGTCTAGTGGTCCCTCTCCACCTCTGATCACCAATCGCCAAACCTGACACTGCCTAAACATACAGTAAAATCTACCCTGGTGGTCTAGAGGTCCATCCCTCCCTCCCCATTCTCTGATCGCTGTCCTCTTGTGTTTAAAAAATATTTTCCTGGTAGTCTAGTGGTCCCCCCCCCTTGCCAATCCCCAGACCCATATAAATGATATAAATACCCTGGTGGTAGTGGCATTAAGGACAGATGTAAACCCGTATACACACCACATCAGATGTAAACCCATATGCACACCACATAGTCAAATGGTTTTGTTTTATCGACAATGTGGTGTGCATTTGGAGGGGCTCTGAACAGGAAGCTAAAAACTTTCTTGAGTGGTTGAATATTACTGAACTGAATTTGAATTTCACTGGCACGACAGATCCTGTACAACTTAATTTTTCACATGTGACTTTGCAAGGAGGACATGGTAAGTAAAATAAGTGAGTAAACTTTTATTTTTATGGCACCCAATCCAAGGGGCTCTGGGTGCCTTACAAAACGTGGTAAAGTAATATCCAGATGTTACAGAAAACTCACTGCAACAAATTCTATACTTAGGACAAATAGTGCACATCCAATATCTTTATTTAATTTTATTCTATATGGACAATTTTTAAGGATAAGAAAGAATTGCCGTGAAGTATTAGATTTTGAGATAGAATCATAAGTACTTATTTCAAGATTGTTGGAGAGAGAGCTTATGAGAAAAAACTGTTAAGAGAAGCAAAAGGTAAAGTAAGGAATCTGGATAGTAACACACTATTGGTACCTAAGAATAGATCGGGCAATCTCAAGAAACCTCTAAAGTACACTTGCATATGAACTTGCTATAACAGTAGATCTTCGAGGGAATCTCTTTCATCAGGTCACACCTATGAAACTTAGCTATCAGGTGCTAGGATCCCATGAAGCCTTTTTCTGTAGTAGTCTATCAGGGCTGCCATGCCGATGTCACCTGCCAATATTACCTTCCTTTATTTATTTAAAAGTTGATAACCGGGAAAGGCACACTGAACCTAGGCTCGATTCCAGGCATGACCCAGGGCAGGGGTCAAGGATACAGTTTATAATTGATGTAAGAGTAAGTAACAACTGTTAAAAATTGGTACAGGTGCAAATCATAGAAAGGCAATAACAATACAGAGAGACGATATTACATGAGTAAGCATAGTAATACAGAGGACTTGGAAATGTTACATAAACCATACAACAGTGTAAGTAGTGCTTTGGGAGACCAGCTAGTGTCTGAGTACACAGCTATATTTCCTGAACACAAAAACAAAACACAAAAAAGAGCTACAGCTGGCACGAGGTTAAGAATGAACGGGAAGGAGAATGAGAAAGAGGAGGGGGTAATGGGGCAGGAGGGGACTAGGCAAGGGGGGGCATATGATTGGGGGGAGGTGGCAGAGATGGGGGGAGGGGGGAGATGCCTGAAGTATTTTTTAATGGACACAGCAGTTGGCAAACTACGTACAGCGAGGGGTAGTGAGTTCCATAGGGTAGGGAGCCAGTGGGCAAAGGCTTGTTTCCTAGTGAGTGAATGCAGAGTGGCTAAATCAAAAGAACGTAGGTCACAGGAATGCAGTACATAGCCAGTGCAGGGGGCTGGGGCTATAAGGGAGAAGAAGTAGGAGAGAAGAGTGCTGAATCAGAACTTGGCGACAAACGATGCACAGTGTGCAAGCCGACGATTAGCGAGAGGGGAGAGGGAAATGGAGTGGTATAGGAGGCAGTGATGTGTACGGTAATGGAGATTGGTGGTGAAGCGGCAGAAGGTGTGGAACAGTGGGTCAAGCTTGGCAAGGGAGTATTGTGGCACTGAACTATAAATAGGGTTTCCGGTTTTAGGTGTTTATTTTTTGTAAAAAAAGGTGTTTATTTTTGGCATTTTTCTCCCCCTTTCAGAAGTACCAAAAATCTGTTATTTTAGGTGTAATCAATTTCTCGGACAACAAAAATCTTTGTAAATCAGTGTTTATTCACTCAAGTTAAAAAATAGATATTACACTTTTTCAAACTGTGTACCATGACTATTGCATGTTAACACCATAGATATTGCACTATATTAATATTGCATTAGTTTTACAAAATAGTGCACCATAACTGTAGAACTATACATATATAGATATATAGATGGTGATGGTGAGCTAGGAGCAGCACAGTATTAGACCTCAGTTCCACCATATAAGTGAAAGGTGTAATACAAAAAAAACACGATCCACCCACATATCCAGCTCACAGTTGGTCAGCTGGAAGAGTGAGGACACAATGAAATTCGATATTTTTGGGTTATAACTGATTTCCTGATTTTCACCACGGTGGTGTTTTACCAGTGTTAATCGGTTATAACCTAAAACCGGAAACCCTAACTATAAACCACATCGGCATAGTCAAAGGTGGAGAGGATGAGCTTGGTGATTATTTCCTTCCTGATGGGGAAGGAGAGATTGTTCTTGTGCCTGTATAACATACTTAGTTTTGGGTGGAGCTTGTTGTGAATGGTGTCGAGATGTAGGGGAGAAATCCAATTTGGGGTCAAGCCATACTCCCAGGTACTTGCAGCAGACAACTGCTGAGATTTTTGAGCCATCTAGGGCATAGAAGGAGGGAGGGGGAGGACAGTTTGGCCAACTTCTGGGCAGACACGAAAGCCATCGTGACTGTTTTTTTGGTATTGCATTTGACTGATTTAGCGTCAAACCACCGTAACATATTCTCAAAATTGGATTGAAGGATGGGTTCGATTTGGGCTAGGCTGGGGCCGGATGTGAAGATCACAGTGTCATCAGCATACATTTGAACATGGGAATCAGGGCAGACAGATGGAAGGTTATTTACGAAAATGGAGAAAAGGGTGGGACCAAGGATCGACCACTGTGGAACACCAGTGAGGATGGGAAGGGGGGGGAATTTAGTGTCGCCCAACTGCACAAACTGGAACCTGTCCGAGAGATAGGCCTTGAACCATTCAGTGACGGACAGTGAGAGACCTATAGATGCAAGGTTGCCAATTAGAATTATTTTTTTTTGAAATCGCTATTTATTCACCCCCATCTCTGCAGGCTCCACATCATCAAAAGCACCCATAAAGTCTGCCCCCGCTTCAGCCATCCTACCTGAGTCCTCCGGTCTACCCCCATGGAGCCACGGTTCTTCCCCCTGGGTGGGCACAAGGTGGGGTGGGCTTACACCCCGAACAATTCTGGTTTAGTCGGGGACCACAGGACCAGGCAGGTGGGAGCAATTAGGGGTCTGCTTTGGTGCTCCATCCTCCCGGAGCCTGCAGAGTGATTTTTCCCCTTGTTCTTGGGGGAGTGGCATGTACCCAGATGCCATGGCATCACGCTGATGTCGCCACTCCCCATCCCCTAGTCATCAGCTCTGCGCTTGCCATGCCTCCGACTTCCACCAGAGGCCAGTCAAGCACCAAGTGTGGACCCCCCTCCCTCCCGGAAGAGGAGAGCTGTCCTCCGGATGCTCACTCCTCTCCTTCCCCTGCCAAATCCCGATGGCCTGGGCTTGTTCCCGAACTCGGCTCACCGGCATGGTGCAAAGTGTGGTGTCCAGTGCCTCAACCCTCAGTGCCATCGGGCCAGTCATCAATTAGAATTTTGGGGGCAACATAGTCAAAAGCTTTGGCTAAGTCTACAAAAATAGCCAGCGTAAGGTGACTCTTGTCCACAGCTGAGTGGATATGGTTGGCAAGGCGGAGAAGGGATGAGGAGGTGGTGTGGTGAGGTGATGCTGGAAGTCAGATTGATATGGGGTCAAAATATCATTGGAGGATAAGAAGGAGTTTATTTATTTATTTATTTATGAGATTTACCAGGAAGGCATACTGAGCTAAAAGCTCGATTCCAGAAGCGACCTGGGGCCCGAGACCCATTAACAATACATGGAATATATACAATAAGCAGTACATTTTGGGAAGCCATGGCTTTCCTATAAACATTTGTTGAGAGAATACAGACAGGGGTTCATACCTACATTGTACAGAGTGAGAGGGTCATATACATTACATATACTTTTATAGTACATCAAGCATAATAATTAGATAGTTAGTTATAACAGGAGCAGCTGGAAGAGAAATGGGCTCTAAGTAGAGGATTGCGTTGGTAGGTGTTCTGTGCATGTCTTATGGAGGCCGGCAGAGCATTCCAAATCTGTGGGATTCGGTAACTAAAGGCGACCTGGCCTTTGGTAGTACGCATAAACGGGACATGCAGCAGTCTGGGGTCCGTGTTCCTTAGGGAGTACGCAAGAGGGGATTGTTGGGAGAGGGTAGAGGCCAGATGGGGGGGAGGGAGTGGGACCAAAATTTGGCAGCGAACCTAACGCAGTTTATTTGTCTACGATCATGGAGGGACGGCAGGGTAGCAGAGCTGTATAGGTTGCAATGGCGAGTGGATTGCGGACAATCTAGAATGAACTGGCAGAAGAGTGGAACATGGTGTCTAGGCTGGCCGAGAGGCGGGTGTGAGGGCAATGGAGTAGACTATGTGTGGTAAAACAGGGAGAATCATTTTTTGAACAGTAGGCGTGCCTAGTTTGTGTAGGGAGGCATTTTGTTGCGGAATAGAGCACCTTGGGGGAGTAGTCTCGTGTAGTGAGTCGATATGAGAGGTAAAATCTAGGTGCTGATCTAGCCAGACGTCTAGATATGTGAAGGAAGTACAATTGTCCAGGGGGTCCCGTCTGAGGTTTTGAAAGGGGGGCAGGGGGTTTGGTGGTAGAGTCTTTGTTGGGATCCGAATGTTTGTGATACTGTTTTTTTAGGGTTTAGGAATAACTGGTTAGTCCTCAACCAGCACTGGATGGCATAGAAATCCTCCTGGAGTAGGGTTGCTATGCTTTGCGTGGTTGGGCCGGAGGCATACAGGACAGTGTCATCCACATACATTTGGATAGATGAGTGGGAACATGCTGATGGGACGTCGTTTAAAAAAATGAAAAAAAGTAGTGGGTCTAGGACAGATCCTTGTGGGACACTGGTAGTGACTGGTAGGGGGTTTGAGGTGTGAGAGGCCAGTTTGACTGCTTGTTTCCTGTCCGCTAGATAGTCATGGAACCATCCAATGGCTGACTCAGAGAGCCCTGCATTGGAGAGTTTTGAGAGGAGTACGGAGTGAGAGACGGTATCAAAAGCCTTGGCTAGGTCTATGAAGATGGCCGAGGTGACGTGACCTTTGTCCATGCCAGTGAGAATGTCACCAGTGACACGTAGCAGGGAGGTGGTGGTGGAGTGGGATTTACGGAATCCCGATTGGAACGGAGTTTAGTCCTTTGGTGATGAGAAATTCTAGAATCTTAGAGAGGGATGGGAGGGGAGGAAAGGAATTGGCCTGTAATTGCCGGGGTTAGAAGGATCGCCCCCTTTGTGAAGGGGGATGACCTTTGTCAATTTCTAGGCCTTAGGTATGGAGCCATATGAGAGAGAGAAAGCTTGAAAAGATGGGTGATAGATGAGACTATGACTGGAACTGATATTTTCAAAAGGTTGGGATTAATTCTGTCTGGATTCTGGTGGATTCAGAGATTTGAGGGCATGAATTACCTCTAGTGGGGTAATGGGGAGGGAAGGTGTGACTGGATATGGGGGAGGAAAGATGAGTGTGTGCACAGTGAGGTGAGGGGAGAGGAGAGGCTTGCCTGGAGTGTAATGTTGGATGCAGGGGAAGGGCGTACTGATGAGTCAGGGAGGGAAGGGGCTTTCCTGAGGGTTGGGCAGGTGGTGAAGATTTATGAAAGGGCGCATCACTGGCTCTGACGGAGGACTGAGAGAACGGAGGAGGGGACTGGGAGGGGGAACCTAGCAGGGAGTGGAGAGTCTTCCAGAAAGTGGCTGGAGTTGGACAGCAGTCATTGAGCTGGGATTTAAAGAAATTGGCTTTGGCGGTTCGAACTGCCTTGGTGCAGGCATTCCTTAGCATTTGTATTTTTGGAGGTCAGAGGTGTTGGAGGATGCCTTGTAAGCTTTCCAAGCTCGATCTCTATTTTTGAAGAGCTTCACCAGGTGAGGAGACATCCAGTGAAGGTGCCTGTGCCAGAGTCTCAACCTTTTTGGGGGGGGCATGGAAGTTCCAGATATTCAGGAAGGTGGAGCTGAAGGCTGCTAGTGTGGAGTCTATGTCTGGTGTGGAGAAGACACAGACCAATTGGCGAGGTAAAGATCAGCTAGCAGTGCCTGTTGGTTCAAGGACCTTAGAGGCCTGAACCACATGTACTTGGGAGGAGCGGGAGGGGGAGGAGATTTTCTGTTGCAGTGGGTGATGCAATGATCACTGAAGGCATCTGGGAGTGTGCCAGCTGAGGAGAATTTGTGAGGATGTGTTGTAAGAATCCAGCAGATCAATGAGTGGTTGTTAGAGTGGAGGTTAAGCCTTGTTGCGTCAGATATAAGTTGCGTGAGGCTGAGAGCCTCTATCTCTCATGTGGTTGGACGAGCTTGTGGGGCTGACCAATTCATGTTAAAATCACCCAGGACAAGGAGCTCACCAGAGATGGCTGAGGAAGTAAGGGTGGTAAGTTTTGAGACTATGGAGGCAGGGGTTGGGTAGGGGGAGAAATAACAAGTTACGACAAAGAGGGGTGAAGAAGAAGGGAATGCCAGCTTAGTGAGGAGAAGTGTATGCGATTTAGGAGCAGCCTCCTGGAGGATGATGGAGGCATGAAGGGACTCGTGGACACAGGTGGCAACACCGCCGCCATGTTTGCCCCAGTTCTGGTGGAACATGGAGTACCCAGGGATAGCTATTAAAGAGTCCGAGACTTTGGCAGATAACCATGTCTCAGTGATACAGAGGATATCAGGACAGCATTGGTCTATCCAGACCTTGATATGGTCTAATTTGGGCAGGAAACTCCTCACATTTATATGGTAGAAGCCCAGCCCATTTGAAGAGGGAGGGCAGGGGAGTCGGGCCCAGGGTTCAGTTCAACATCGCCTGTGAGGAGGAGAAGCAAAAGGCAGGGGAATAGGAATTTAGGGAGTTTTTTTTTATTCTTAGAGGGCCTGAGGGGTGGGACCTAGGTACAGGCATAGGTGGCCCTGCTCCCTCCTCAGTTCATTCCCACCAGAGACCGTTCCCATCTGACTATCCCTGGGGAACCAAGGAGAGAGACAGAGTGCCTAGCCCTATATAAGGCTGGAACACTAAATAACCAGTCTAGAACAGAAAAGACCCCAAAGGGGGATGGAGGGTGGGATGGCATGACCTGATGAGATTCTCTCAAAGATCTCCTGTTATGGTAAGTTCTTACGAAACAGTACTATCTTCATCAGGGATATCTCTTTCATCAGGTCACACCTATGGAATGAGTCCCAAGCAGTGCTGACAGCAAAGCAGCAATGGGTGGCAGGAAGTTAGAGACCTAAGAAAGGAGGCCCTGAAGCACAGCCAGAACATACTCTGCCCGCCTGCAAGACGTAATGTCCAAACTGTAGTGCTTGGTGAAAGTGTGGACAGTACTTGAGGCAGCAGCACAAATGTTCACAGATGACACATTCCAAAAACAGGCAACAGAAGTGGCCACACCCCTGGTTGAATGGCCCTTGACAGTCCCAGGAAGTTCCTTATTGTACAAGCTGTAACAAAAAATAATACAGTTGGCCAACCATTTGGACAGGCACTGTTTTGAAACTGGGGCACCCACTTTCCCCGGGGCAAAAGAAACAAACAATTGCTTGTACTTCCTGTAGCCCTTAGTAAGGTGTGTATAGTAATGCAGAATTCTGTGCACATCCAAAGTATGGAGTAATGCTTCCCCTGGATTGACATGCTCTGGATAATAAACAGGCACGTGGATGGATCAATTCAGGATACACTCAGACACCACCTTAGGAAGAAACTTAGGGTTAGCACTCAAGAGACCCTGTTTTTGTGGAAAATCAAATAAGGCTGCTGACACATGACAGTCTGTAGCTCTGAAATTCTTTGTGCAGAAGTAATGGCAAAGGAGGCAAGGTCAGTTTCTCCAACACAAAATTCAAGTCCCAAGTCGGGACAGGACTACAAATAAGGGGCTTCAAGTGAAGGATGCCCCTAAAAAATGTACGAGCCACCTCTAACCGGGTTATTGGACGGCCATCCATGGGCACACGGAAGGCAGAGATGGCAGACATGTGCACCTTAATGGAGGAATATTTAAGCCCAGAGTCTGATAGGGACAGCAGGTACTCCAAAACCTGGTTCGCTGGACAGATGAAAGGGTCCAAGCAGCAAGCAGAGGACCAAATGGCAAAGCACTTCCACTTCATAGAATACGTGGCTCTGGTGGAGGGTTTCCTGGCAGTCACCAGAACATCAGCTACCCTTCCAAAAACCTGCAAAATGGACTATAGCTACATTCTCAGGAGCCAAGCATGCAGCCGAAGGGACCTGAGATCCGGATGGACCAGGTCCCCTGAGCCTGCATCAGCAGGGCTCAACAGAGCATGAGAGGAACTGGAGGTTCCACTGCCAGCTTTTGCAATAACAGAAACCAAATCTGCCGAGGCCAGAATGGTGCTACTAGTATGACAGAAGCCTGCTCCATCCGCAGTTTGAGGAACACTCTCTGGATCAGTGGAAAGGCAGGAAAGGTGTATAGGAACCTCCCTTTCCAGGAGAGGGACAACGCATCTCACCAGAAAACTCCAGGCCCTGGATCTAGTGAGCAGAAAAGCGGCAGTTTTGCATTGAGTGGGGATGAAAAAGGTTCAACTTTGGGCATCTCCACCTTTCGATTAGGCCCTTGGCCACCAAAGACTGCAGATTCATTCATACTTCGAGGACTGAGACCCGATGAGACTATCTGCTAAGACATTTTGGTCTCTTGGAACATGGGCAGCTGACAGCTTGAGGCCATGGTCCAGAGCCCAGTACCAGACTCTCATCGCCTCCCGGCACAAGGGGTAAGAATGTGTTCCTCCTTTCTTATTGAGCTAGTACACAACACTGAGGTTGTCCCACTGCACCAGCAGGTGACCCAGAGACAAGTGGCTCTGAAAGGCCTGGAGGGCATACAGGACCACTCTCATTTCAAGCATGTTTATGTGGAGGGTGCCCTCCACTGAAGACCAGGACCCCTGGGTCCGAAGAGGACCCAGGTGGGCTCTCTAGCTGGTGCCCGAGGTGTCCATAGTCAGGATATGCTTGGGAGAGGGGATGAGAAAGGGGACACCCCTCAACAGATTGAGAGGGTTCTGCCAGCACTGCAGTACCCTGCAAACCAGACAGGAGAGTAGGATCAATTGATCCAAGTCATCAGAGTGCTGGTCCCATTGAATGCACAGGTTCCACTGGGGCACAAGCATATGAAGTCTCACCAATGACAACGTGGCTGTAGCCACTGCCATAAGGCTAGGAGCTGAAAGTAGGACCTGGCCTTATCATACTGGTCCCGAGCCACAAGGTAGGCCTGTGCCATCAGGCAGTCCACCCTGTCCTTTGGCAGAAAGGTCTTGCTCTGGGATGAGTCCAGAACTGCGCCTATGTACTGCAGGTACTGAGACAGGGAGCGGGTGGACTTGGGCTGTTTCACCATGACACCCAGGGAATGAAACAACTGCAGGGTCCTGTGCAAGATGGTCAGCAAGAGCTCCCAGGACAGGGCCTTTCATAGTCAATCGTCCAGATAAGGGAACACATAGAGGCCCTCATGATGGAGGGCTGCTGCCACAGCCACTAAGCACTTGGTAAAGACCCACGGTGCAAAAGACAAGCCAAAGGGCAAGACTCTGAACTGGAAATGTTCCCCCTTGAACGAGAACCTGAGGTACCCCTGGTGAGGGGGATAAACCAAGATATGCAGGTACATATCCTGCATGTCCAGAGAACAAAGACAGTCTCCTTGCTTGATCAGAGGCAGCAGGCCTTGTAGAGTAACCATTCGAAACCACTTGTACTGAACATACTGGTTTAGCCCCTTGAGGTCCAGGATGGGATGAAGATCTCCAACCCATCTGGGCACCAGGAAGAATCTGGAATAGAAACTCATGTTTCTCTGTGCCTGCGGGACAGGCTCTATGGCCCACTTGCACAGGAGAGAGTGAATCTCCTCCCTTAAGACCAGAGTGTGGTTCAGAGAACAGTCAGTGGGCCCCAGGGGAATGGTGGAAGACCATTCCAGAAGCTCCAGAGTGTGGTTCCTTTGCATAAGCTGTAAAATCCAAGCATCCAAAGTGATGTCCCTCCACTGGTCAAAATGGAGGGAAAAGTGACCCCCTACTACCTCCTCCTGGCTTGGGACAAAAGGGGGGGGTCAAGCAAGGAGTCAGGCTGAAGTGGGGCCAGGGGCCTGAGCGGTGCCACTGACCCTGGGGAGTTTGGCAGAAGTGCCGGTGGTGGAGGAAGAAGTGGGCAGAGAAGAGCTGGTTCTGCACTTTCCCTGTGGCTAGGTGCCAGAGCCAGACTTCTGAGAGACTTTGCAAAAGGAAGGCCTCGGGCAGCTTCTGGGCTAGGTATGGTATAGGAAGTGCACAGATTTGAGTGTCCTCCCCGAGGCCTACAATTCATTAACGATATCCTGAACATTAGGGCCAAATAGCTTGGAGCACACAAATGGGGCATCCAGAACCTTTTGCTGCACATCTGCAGCAAACTCAGAAACCCGCAGCCAAGAGTGCCTCCTAAGGCATATACATGCAGCAGCCACCCTGGCTGTAGTGTCAGACATGTCGTAAATGGCACAGAGGAGGTGCTTACTAACATCCTCTGTCACCTGAAGAGTCTTGAGGATTTCTTGTCTCTGGCACCCCTCTGGGAGGGCCTGAGCTGCAGCCTTGCCCTTATTCCAGAGTCTTACATTTAACCAAATGAGACAGGTAGTTTGAGATCCTGAGGCCCAAGGTAGTTGAGGCAAAAGTCCTTTTACCCCATAGGTCCAGCCTCCTGGATTCCTTGAGAGGAGGAAGGAAACTATGGTGTTTGGACACCTTGGAACAGTCATGGGCAGCCTTAATGACCGCAGAGTCCATCTCAGGTTGGATGGAGTAGAAGGGTTTCCCCAAAGGGGCCTGGTACAGTTTGTCCACCTTCCTGGGCACAGCAGGCACAAAACTGGGCCTACGCCACACCGCTTGGGCCACGTCATCCAGAGCTGGGAGCAAAGGATGGATGACTTTAGGGGGAGACTCAGGGATCTCCAGGAAGTCTACCAGATTCCTCCTGGTGGCATTATCCTCTTTAGTCTGGAACTCCATAACAGACTGGAGCTGCTTCATGATGTTGTAAAAACTGGGGTCCTCAGAGGGGATTGGGGAATTTGATGCTCTGAGCCCGTGCTCCTGGAAGAGGCAGTGGATCTATCAGAGGAGTAGGTCCCTTCTTCCACCTCTTCAGGGAGGAGGAGATCAGGGCAATATTCCCCTTCAATGTTGACCTGGTCTGAGCTATGGGTTGACAAAATGGACACCAATGATGCCCGGAAGGACACTGGGTAAAAGGCCAATTCGGTGACGAAGCCGAAGGGGGACCGAAGGAGGCGCCGATGGCGTGGCAAGTGCAGAGGCAAAGTGCTTGACCAATGCCATGGTAATAGAAGCAAGAATAGACTTAAGATTGACAACAGGCTGAGTGCTGACAGTCATAACCAGGAGCAACAGTGAGGGCAAGAAGCCTGCTGTCGATGGCTTTGATGGGCCAGAGGGCGATGGAACTGGGGAAAGCCCAGCCATCGATGGCCCTGTGGGAGCAGGGTGCGATGGGGCTGAGAGAAGGACAGCTGTTGACAGTCCACTGTCCTGAGCAAAAGCAGCGGGGGCCCAGCACCTGGGGAGCCTGGGGAGAAGCAGACAGGGCCAGTGGGGAGGAGACCAACGACTTGGGAGGATAATGGCAGAGCTTCCTGCTAAGCCAGAGAAGAGTCCCCTGCCTGGATCGGCCTGGAACTCACTGAGGCGGAGGCAGCAGAGGGAGTTGGTCCCAGAGGAGCCGACGAGGAAGTCAAGAAGGACTGGCAAGGAGCACCCAGGACCAGGACCGGTGTCCTGGGGCGCGATCCCTATGACAGTTCTTGTCCTTGTGCTTCCCCGAGGACGTGTGTCCTGGGCCTTGGCTGCCTACAAACCCAAACAGCACAACAGAAACAAGGAGAAAGAAGCTCCTGAGCCCGCCTGTTCCAAACTGGCTAGAATAATAAACTTAGATGGAGTGAGGCACTGTTCATCAGCCTTTCTGGCTCTGCAGGCAAGGATTTATGCCTATCCCAGGCAGCAAAGGTAGCATTCTTCAATGCAGGATATACAGGATGCACTACAATGGATAGTGTAGCTGAACCTCCAACAAATCAATTGGATTCCTTTTATTAGGAATAAAATCTTCCTCTTCAGCCTCAAAACTCATGGCATCTTGGACTTGTCTGTGCAAAGCCTGGAATGAGGGTTCTTCGGGGGGAAAGAAACCTGGAAGTATATACCAGAGTCTGGAGTTGGACAGTAAACCCCCTCCATAGGGATCCTCATCCTCCAAATCCTCCTCCATATTAAGGAGATTAGAATTATATTCCACCTCATCCCCTGGAATGATGACGGGGGCAATCGACAGAGGTGGCGACTGTGATGTAGAATAATTGGTGTGCTTTTAGATCCTGTCCACAACGATGGTACAGATATTAGTTATCATCAGTGGAAGCGATGGTAACAGATGTGAGATTCAAAGAATAATGTTAGCACAACCTGAGAGTTAACGGTGCCCATTAAAAGGTCTGGGACTACCAACATCGAAGGAACAGAACCAAATGACAGAACTGTTGTCCATAATAGGCATGGCAGCCCTAGAGCAAAACCGCTGACCTTAGTGTCTCAACAACAGTGGGGGGGGGCCCTGTGGTGCTGAGGGTTGAGGCGTTGGACGCCACACCTCGCGCTACGCCGGCGGCCTGGGTTCGTGGAATGGACTCAGGCGGCGGGGGGTCAGTAGGGGTCGGAGGATCAGGCATCCCAGCGGATGCTCTCCTCCCTGTCGAACCAAGAACGCTCGCGTTCCTGCATTCCTTCCATAGCCGTGGAAGCACCGACCAAAGGAAGAATGGAGGCGGCTTCGCTTAGTGAGTCGGGAGGGGGACGTCGCAAGATGAGGGCTGACGCGGCGCAGCACGCCGCCACTTGGGACGACATCCTAGCGCACGCGCCCTCAGGGGACGGGGACTAAGGGAGGAAATGAAACACCCCTCCAGTAGCCTAGATGAAGTCCGCTCCAGTACCACCCAGGAGGCCACCTACAGGACAGATCCCACTGTGCGACAAAGGAGAGGAGGAGGGCATCTAGGGCAGATCTCAGGTAGGTGACCTCGGGGGACATGAGCAAGGGACGGAAGGAGGGGCTCCGGAGGGACGGCAGGAGGATAAAAAGGAAAAATAAAAAAAAAATTAAAAAAACAACAGTGGGGGGGAGCTGTAGTTGTATCCTCATGCTTGTGGTGATGGCCAGAAGAGGACTTCGATTTGCTTTTTCCCTTGTCCGGAGTTCTCAATGACTGCTGAGCAATACTGTCACCAAACACCTGGGAGTTCCCTTTCCAGTGGCAGTCAAACATGAAGAAGAAGCTGGCTTGGAACTCATGGTCTTAATAGTGATGAAGGTTTCCAGAACCTTTTTTCTGCATCTTCTTGTGGCCTGAATAAACCCCTGGGTAGATCTTGTAGGACCTTACGTTATGGGACAGGGCCACACAGCAAACACACACAGCATAAGTATCATCCCTGGAGATCCAGTAACCACATATACAAAACCTAAATAAAGGTTCTTTTGATGATGGCATAAAGGGACAATGTCAGCAAGTTAAGTTAAAGTATAAAAACAATAAAATCAAAGAAACTACAGCATTTATCTGCAGGTCCGATGAGCAGTTGATGGAGGAAGAAAGAACAGAGGACTAATGGGGCCACCCACATTATACAGGCGTTGGCATTGCACATCATCGTAAGCAGCCCACAGCTAGCAGTTTTTGAGTGGTCCTGATGCCAGTGGCTTACATTTCCAAAGGTGTGGCCCAATGGTGGAGATTTCCTCAATGAAGATCTAGCATGCTGCTACAGGCAGGACATCCAGAATACCACTTGAGAGAAAAAGGGGAATAGGTGGGAGGGTGAGCCACATCATGGAACTATTCCCAAGCAGTACCAAAGCACTGTGGGAGGCAGTAAGTATCAAATGATCCTAAGACAGGAGACCTTGAAAAACAGTGGGGCCAAAGCCAGCACATCCACAAGAGATGTCCAGACTGTACTGTTTAGTGAATGTGTGAACACTACTCCAAGTGGCAGCAGCAGACACACTGTGAAAGCAAGCCACACCACAAGTGGAGTAGGCATGAACAGGAGCAGTACGTGACTTACTGCGCTTCCTGTAACAGAAAGTAATGCAGCAAGCAAACCATTTGCAAAGGCCTTGCTTAGAAATAGAGGAATTCTCCATCCTGTAGTACCAATGCAGCATCTTGTGGACATACAGCATATATGAAGACGGTGTTCCACACTATCCATGGGAGTAGGGAGGCAAACTGGAAAGTCAGTAGTCTGATTCAGTGTGGGATCAGAAACCACTTTCGGAAGAAACTCAGGAGTCTATACGATGACCCGATCCTTGTGGAAGATAAGGGGGCTCCAAAATCAGAGCTTACAATTTCTAAATTCTTCTCGCAGATGCAACACTGCCAGAAACAGCATCTTCCAAGAGAGGAAGCCCAGGACACATGTAGCAGTTGGTTTCAAAGGAAGTGCCATACGGGTCTCAAGAGCCATATTAAGGTCCTACACTGGCACCATATCATGGATCAGTGGGTGCAGAAGCAGAATCCTTCTAAGGAGCCTGTGGGCTACCTCAAGTCAGGGAAAGAAATGCCACGTAAGAACTTACTGCAACAGTAGATCTTCAAGAGAATCTCTTGCAGCAGGTCACACCTTAGGAACTACTGCCTCAGGTACCAGGACCACACAAAAACTTTTTCGCTAGCAGTCTATCTGGGGCCGCCCAAAGTGACGTCACCACATTGGCATTCCCCTATACAGTTGTGGGCAGCCCCACACCCTCCTCAGTTCAGAAACTCTCCAGAAGGAGCATGGGAAACAGAAGGCTGACCATCCTGGAGAATGGAGAATAGGCAAAAGGAGACTCTGAACGAAGGGGGAAGGTGACAAGGATGGCATGATGTTCTGCAAGACATTCGCTTGAAGATCCACTGTTACAGTAAGTTGTCACGTAACTGTTCTATCTTTTTCCAGGATATCTCTTGCAGTAGGTCACACCTTAGGAACAAGTCCCAAGCAGTCCTACAGAAGAGATCAGATCGGGTGGTTGGAAAACAGGGACCTAAGAATGGGGCTCCTGCAAAACAGCTAGGCTGAAATTTGCCCACCTTCTAAAGACAATGTCCAGACTGTAGTGCCTAGTGAAAGTGTGAACAGTACTCCAGGTGGCAGCAGCACAGATCTCAGCTGTGGAAACCTCCATGATACATGCAACAGAAGTGGCCATGCCTCTGGTGGAGTGGCCCTTGACAGCCCCAAAAGAACCTTACCGTACTTCCAGTAACAGAAAATAATACAGTTGGTCAAACATTGTTTAGAAACCGGTACCCCCTCTTTCCCAGGGGTGAATGAAACAACTGCAAGGACTTCCTGCAGTCCCTCATGTGATGAACATAATATCCAAGTATTCTATGTACATCCAAAGTATGAAGCAATGCTTCCACTGGACTGGCATGCTCTGGGTAAGAGACAGGCAGGTAGATAGCTTGATGCAGAGTAAACTCAGGCACCACTTTCAGTAAGAACTTAGGATTAGTACATAAAGACACCATCTTTGTGAAAAATCAAATAAGGTTGCTCACACATGAGCACCTGTAGCTCAGAAATCCTCCAAGCAGAAGTAACAGCAACTAAAAATAATGCTTTCCACAACAGAAAGCATAGCTCATAAGTTGCAGCAGGCTCAGAATGAGCCAAAGTAAACTTCTTTAAAACAAAGCTCAGGTCCCACACCAGGACAGGTTTAGGGATGGGAAGGCTTCAAGTGCAGGATGCCTCTCAGAAATGTACAGGCCACATCTAACAGGGCTACTGTATGACCGTCAATGGGCACATGGAAAGCTGATGTGGCAGACAAGTGCACCTTTACGGAAGAGTATTTCAGTCCAGCATCAAACAAGGACAGCAAGTACTCTGGAGTCTGATTCACCGGGCAGGTGAAGGGGTCCAGGTGATGGGATGCCGCCCGCAAAGCAAAGCACTTCCACTTCATGGAATAAGTCACCCTGGTGGAAGGCTTTCTGGCAGTCACCCAGACATCAGCCACTTTATGGGAGACACCAAACCTGGCAATGGCTACGTCTTCAGGAGCCAGGCATGCAGGTGAAGAGACAGGAAGTTCGCACAGGGGAAGGGGTACTGGAGGCTCTATTGCTAACTGTTGCAACAGTGGAAACCAGATCTGACGCGGCCAAAAGGGGGCCACCTGAATCAGGGTGGCTCCTTCCATTTGGAGCTTGATTAGTACTCTCTGAATCAGGGGAAAAGGAGAAAAGGCATAAAGAAACCTCCCTTTCCAAGAGAGGAACAATGCGTCTCACCAGAAAACTCCAGGCCCTGGATTGAGCGAGCAGAAAAGCGTCAGTTTTGCGTTGTGTGGAGATGCAAAAAGGTCCAACTCTGGGTGACCCCACCTGTCGAACAGGTCTTCTGCCACAGAGGTGAGCAGTTCCCATTTGTGCATTCTGGACTGCTACCTGCTTAGCTGGTCTGTCAGGATGTTTTGGACACCTGGAACGTGGATGGCTGACAGTCTGAGGCCGTGATCCAGAGTCTAATACCAAACCCTCATTGCCTCCCTAAACAGGGAATAAGAGTGAGTGCCCCGAACTTCCAGTGCAGCTCCCTCCCGCATAGCGACTTAAGCCTCGAGCTCTGCACCCTCCTTTGATATAACCTGAAAAATAGCCATTTTTTCGCTAAGATTGTACAAACAATCAATATAAAAATTAATGGATACCAATAAGAACAAGGGAGGGAGTAACAGATTTGTGGCTATAAGACCTGAAACTGAGCTTTCCGACGAAGACCTCTCAGACTCCGGGGCCTCTGAACTCCTCTCTCAGCTGCCGCGAACCATGCCACACAAAACGGGAAAACTTAAACCCTCTAAGGAAAAGAAAATGAATACCAAGTTAGATAAAATACTTGCAGAACTCCAAGACTTTAAAGCAGACTTTAATTCCTTTAAGCAGACACAGGAATTCTTTCGAACTGAGCTAGTTGAAGGTTTTGAGCCTACAGCAGCAATCACAGCAGCAACTGCAGTCCACCTTGAATCAAGTAATCCAGCTCTGCCACCTCACTGTAGAATGACAGGAGGATGCTGAAAATCACAACCGCCGCAATAACCTCCGTATTTATGGGGTACCGGGGGATAGTGAAAGCTCCAACCTGCAAGCCCACATAGAGTCACTACTTTGGAATGTACTTAAATTAGGCCCTGACTACGACCTGGAAATTGAAAGGCTTCACAGAGCACTCAGCCCTAAGCCTACCCAACCAAATGCATGCCCTAGATCGATTATTGTTAAATTTCTCCGTTTCCAAACCAAAGAGAATATTTTGAAACAAGCTTGGGTTCAGAGTAAACTCCACTTTGGGGACACTCGCCTATTCATTGATAATGATTATGCTCCTGCACCTACAGTGCCTTCAGAAAGTATTCACCCCCCTTGGATTTTGTCACATTTTGTGATGTGATGTTGCAAACTCAAATTAAAATACATTTATATGGGATTTTTTTGTCACGTATCTACACAAATTACTCTATAATGTCAAAGTGGAATGAAACTTCTGGAATTTTTTATACATGTAATTTAAAATAAAAACCTGAAATGTCTTGATTTGATAAGTATTCACCCCCTTTGCTATGACACTCCAAACTGAGCTCAGGTGCATCCAATTTCCTTGTGAGATCACTCTAAAACTTGAATGGAGTCCACCTGTGGTCAGTTCAAATGGTTGACAATGGTTTCAGAGGAAATACACCTGTCTATATAAGGTCCCACTGTTGACAGTGCATGTCAGAGCAGAAACCCTACCATGAAGACCAAGGAGCTGTCCGTAGAACTCCGTGATAGAATTGTGAGGAGGCAAAGATCTGGGGAGGGGTATAAAAACATTACTGGGGTGTTGAAAGTTCCCAGGAGCACAGTCAAGTCCATCATTAGGAAATGGAAAGATTACAGAACCACCCAGACTCTTCCTAGAGCAGGCCGTCCTCCCAAACTGAGCAACCAGGCAAGAAGGACCTTGGTCAGAGAAGTGACCAAGAACCCAATGACCACCCTGACAGAACTACAGAGTTCCATGGCTAAGATGGGAGAACCTGTCCAGAGGACAACAATCTCTGCAGCACTTCACAGATGTAGCCTCTATGGGAGTGGCTAGACGGAAGCCACTCCTGAGAAAAGGCCACATAATAGCATGCCTGGAGTTTGCAAGAAGGCACGTGGCAGACTCTAAGACCATGTGGCAAAAGATTCTCTGGTCTGAGGAAACAAAAATTGAACTCTTTAGCCTGAATGCAAAGCGCTATGCCTGGTGCAAACCGAACACAGCTCATCACCCGTGTAACACCATCCCTACCATGTGAAGCATGGTGGTGGCAGCATCATGTTATGGGGATGCTTTTCAGTGGAAGGGACTGGGGCACTTGTCAGGATAGAGGAACAATGAATGGAGCCAAATACAGGCATATCCTTGAGGAGAACCTGCATCAGTCTGCAAAGACCCTGATCAGCGAAGATTTACGTTCCAACAGGACAACGCACCAAGCATACAGCCAAAGCAACACTGGAATGGTTTAAACAAGAAGGTGAATGTCCTGAGTGGCCCAGCCAAAGCCCAGACTTGAATTCCATTGAGAATCTGTGGAAAGACTTAAAGATTGTGGTTCATCGATGCTCCTCATCCAACTTGACAGAGCTTGAGCAAATCTGCAAGGAAGAATGGGAAAATCCCAAACCAGATGTGCAAAGCTGATACAGACATACCCAAGAAGACTCAAAAGCTGTAATTGCTGCCAAGGTGCTTCTACAAAGTATTGACTCAGGGTGGAATACTTAAGTAAACAAGATATTTCAGTTTTTAATGTTTCATAAATTTTTGTTACACAATAAAAATATGTTTGCCCCTTTAAATTGTTGAGTATGCTGTGTGAATCAAGGGGGAAAAAAATCATTTCAATGCATTAAAAATTCTGGTAGTAACACAACAAAATGTGACAAAATCCAAGGAGGGTGAATACTTTCTGAAGGCACTGTATGCAGAGAAGAAGAGCATACATTCCATTATTCCTGTGGCTTAGACAACAGAACTTGAAATTTCGGACCCCTTATCCCAGCAGACTGTTAATACAATTTCCAACAGGACAGCAAAGCTACAACTCCTTTAATGAGGCTTGTACGGACTTAAAAGCAAGGGGCTATTCATTACCCACCTCCGTGAGGCTTCCCCAGCACCACCAGCCCACTCAGAGCTGCAACCACTCGTGATCGACCAAACCAACAAGCCACGATTGACTCAATTAAAAATATTGCTGATGCAGTTTCCCAGACAATCCACATAAAAAAGGCATTTTCCATCTAGCTACCTGCTGTGTTGGAGGTCGCAGTGAGTATGGGGTGACTATGGTGCGAGGCATGCCTTTCGATGGATGGGGGCCAGGGGGTGAGCGGTTGTAGGAGCCCTGCAAGTGAGCTGGGGTTGGGCCCAGATCTTCGTTCAAGCCTTTATTGATAACCGCCGGGCTGAGCTGAGGCCTGTGTGGAGAGTGTGTTTTCCTCCGGAGCTTCGAGGGGAGGGGGCTGGGCAATAGCAGAGGCACTCCTAACAGTATCCCCTGCATTGAACAAGTGGTGTTGTTGTGGGGGGTGGTTCCCCCCTCCGTGCAGGAGAATATTGGCCACAAGCAGGCCCCAGAGATAAAGTTAGAACTGTTACGAGACAATATCCGGTTAAATAGGGATTTGATTTTGCCTGAGTTTCTTCCCTTCGCTCGTTCTGAGCAGATGGAAGATGGGCGGGTGATTCACATCCACCCTACTGCAGAGCTTAGCTGAGCATCGGTGTTCAGAAAATCTCTAACAGGAAAGGACTGGGCCTGCTCAATGATATCTGCCCGCTATATAGGGCTTTGCGTTGGCATTCTCGGTGCGGGGGGGGGGGCCTGCCCTCCCAGACGGACGCCACCTGGAATAATTGTGCCTCTGTCTTGCTTTGTCTGGCTCCTCTCTCTTTCCCCTTCGGAGAAATTCCCTTATTGCAGGAGACCCTTTTAAATGATATGCCTTACTGAATGTTGATGGGGCGAGCTCCTTGCTCCTCGGGGGGGGGGTCCTCCGTGCCTTGCTCCCCATATCCCGTGCTCCCCATCTATTGGGCTAGGGTGCTGGCCCCACTTCTGATATGCCTGTGTGATATCCTGCAGCACACCCCTCTCGCTGTTCGGGTCCTCCCTCACAGGGGGCTCTCATTAACCAGATACTTCATCATAACCAACCTGTTATGCAGCATTGTAGTGCACTCTATGGACAATACATTTCTTTGTGAATACTTTGATAATCTATATATCTATAGGTAGAAGACTTGGTTTGCTGGCCAGGGCACCTAGCTTCACCTGAGTAGTTTCCTTCTAAGACTGCTTGAAAGGCAGAGTAGAGAAACGTACGAGAGCAAGGGAAAAGGATTAAGACTTATTTTGGCTAAGCAGATTTACTGCGTGGTGTTGTTATTTTTTACTCACAGGGATTGCTACTGTTTGTTGCTAACATTTCACTGCTTTATTTTTCTCTGTAGCAAAGTGTTTCTTACAGCGTATATCTTCTCTGAAATTATTACAGGTGGTGCTTTACAGGTTTTACAGTTTTATCTAACATAAGGATAAGCTTTCAGGGTTACTGCATTTGTTGTTGACTGATTGTTTCTGCTCTTACCTCCTTGTTCTTTCGTCCGTGGTTCTTCTTTTCGGCAGGGAAGGGCCCAGCCACCACCCATCCCCAACCACCCCACACTACACTCTTTTATAGGGTACCACAGTTGTAGACATTTCCTGTGGCAGAGCAGAAAGGGGTGGATCAGTGGCCTCCACAAGGTGAGCTCATTTACAGGGCACTAGTAATTTAACTTGTTATAACAAGTTAAACAAAACACAATCAAACCATTACTTGCATTTTTTCTTTTTTCCTTCTAATTACTCTGACTAGGTTATAAACCCAGCAACTTATCTGGAATGGATATCATTAACTGCAGGTACTGTGGAACAATTTTCAGAAGGACAGTCTTACAGGATTTAGGACACTGTCCTACATGCTGGGCCTTTGGAGATCTTAGGGCTCAGCTCAGACAGCATGGGCAGATTGCACGCCTCAAATTTCATATTCAAGAGAAAATACATTATAAGAACCACCCCACCTCCCAGCATCCAACAGAAAAACCTGACCGCAGAGGGTAGTTGGTCCAGGAGGTTGGCAGGTGGTTAGGAGGGGCAAATCGGGTGCCCCATCACTCTCTGCTCTCCAACATATTACTTCCAAAAACCATATAAACACTACAAACAGGTATCTGCCTCTATCTCTGAAATCAAACAAAGAGACAGAAGACACTGCAGAGCAGGATACTGCAGCACAGGAGCTAGCACAACAAAACTCACCCAAATCAGGAACCAAAACAAAAAAAGCAAAAAGGAAATCCAAAAAACTTCTGATCATAGGAGACTCCATGATTCGGGGAGTTGATACCCATCTCCAGCTAGGGGTCAGATGTCTCCCAGGTACATCAGCATGGAGAGACACTGACCGCATTGCTAAAATTGTTCACAAAACAGGAGAAAACATTGATGTCCTAGTACACATAGGGACTAATGATCTCGCCAGCCGGTCAGTTGTGGAGACCAAGAAACACCTGACCAGGCTGGGTGACAAACTATCATCTATTTCATCCGGCATCTCCTTCTCTGAGATCCTGCCAGTCTGGAAGAGGAGAGCAGATGAACGGAAGGTCAGAGAAGGGGAGATAGAGGAGCTAAACACGTGGCACAATGGCTGGTGCCAGGAAAAAGGACACAGATTTGTAGGGAACTGGCAACAGTTCTGGGAGCGAAAGTTCTTTAAATTTGATGGACTGCATCTGACTAAGGAGGGAGTCAGTGCATTGGGACAGAAGTTTGACATCTTTGCAAAATATTTAAACTAGCAAATGGGGAGAGGGGTGCAGCACCCCATATGTCGAATGGGAAGAACACCCCTCCCCCCTCAGCTAGTGGTCAAACAGGGATTCAGCATGTTTGCAGTTCATTTGTATCACGAGGTAAGAAAAAAGGTTTGTCTTCTTATACGACGCACAGGGGTAATGCCAAACCTCACCCAACAACTAACACAGCAAAATCTGGCCAATGGAAAATCATGTACACAAATGCTCACAGCCTGGGAAATAAGATCCCAGACCTACGGGCAATAATGTCAGAGGCTAAACTGGACATAGTAGCAATTAGTGAGACGTGGTTTACCAGTAACCACACTTGGGAGACTTCAGTACCTGGCTATGTATTGTTCAGAAGAGACCGAGGTGCAAAAGGGGGAGGAGTGGCCTGTATGTCAATGAAAATATCAAAGCTACAGAAATTCAGAATACACATAAGGAGCCAGAAGAACTGTGGGTCACCCTAGAAACAGGAAATGGGACAGCCATACAAGAACTGGGGTTGTCTACAGGCCCCAGACCAGGGGAGGACATAGACACATTACTGTTAGAAGATATACAAAACATGACAGCTAAAGGGAGGTTCTGATAATAGGAGACTTCAACATGCTGGATACAGATTGGTCAATACCAGCAGGAACATCTGCCAGAACTAGACACATAGTGGATTCCTGCAGAGGAGGGCCTCAAACAACTGGTACAGCAACCCACAAGAGACAGGCTATCCTAGATCTAGTACTGACTAACAAGGAAGGATCACAGATCTCCAGGTAGAAGGTCACCTGGGGCCAGTGACCATCACATGGTATGGTTCAATTTGGCTACTACATCTAAATCATCCCATTCCAAGGCAAAATAATGGGACTTCAGAGGAGCTGACTTTGATAAGATGGCAACAGAGTTAAGCTAGCCCTGGCAAAAAGAAACACAGGTGAGGGGTACAGGAAAAGTGGGCAAGCATTAAGGATGCAATACTTGAAGCAACATCCCATTGTGTTAGACAGAAAGAAAGTGCAAAGAAGAAGAAAACCACTTTGGTTCTCAAATACAGTAGCAGAAAGGTCAGAGCAAAAGGCTGGCCTTCAGGAAATATAAGGAACACAGCGGGATGAAGATAGGGAGGCATACCAACTGCCCTAAGGGAAGCAGGAAGGCAGTAGAGCAGGCAAAGTCCCAAACTGAAGAAACACTAGCACAACAGTAAAGAAGGTGGCAAGACTTTCTATAGATACATTAGTGAAAGGAGAAAGTCCAGAGGGGGTATTGCTGGGCTTAATGGAGAAAAGGGAGCATGTGAGGAGGAGGACCCTGTAAAGGCATCTATCCTAAATAGATACTTTTGCTCAGTATTTGCTGAAGAGAAGGTAGGGCAGGGCCCACAGCTTAGCATCATGGACACGGGGAGGGGGGGAGGTGAGCACTACTCCCTTCACAAAAGAAAGGGTCCTACAAGAGCTTGCTAAGCTCAAGGTGGATAAGGCAATGGGACCTGATGGCATACATCCCAGGGTACTTAAGGAGCTAAAGGTGGAACTAGCAGAGCCATTAGCAGAACTGTTTAGTGAGTCTCTGAGCACAGGAGAGGTCCCAGAAGACTGGAGAAGGGCTCATGTGATCCTGCTCCACAAGAATGGTAGTAGGGAGGAGGCGGGGAACTACAGACCAGTCAGTCTTACCTCAGTAGTGGGCAAGATTATGGAGGCACTCCTTTAGGAAAGGATAGTGCAACAGCTGGAATCTATAGGGGCACAGGATCCAAGACAGCATGGGTTTACAAAAGGAAGGTCCTGTCAAACTAATCTCATAGATTTCTTTGACTGGGTAACCAGAGTGGTGGACCAAGGGGAGCAGTGTGATGTCGCCTACCTTGACTTCAGCAAGCTTTTGACACTGTTCCACATAGAAGATTGATAAATAAGCTGGGTAGGCTCGAAGTTGGGTCAGAAGTTGGTCAACTGGGTGGCAAACTGGTTGACAGGCAGAAAACAGAGAGTGGTGGTAAATGGTATACAGTCAGAAGAGATGCAAGTCACAAGTGGGTACCTCAGGGATCAGTTCTGGGGCCAGTCTCTTCAACATCTTCATTAGTGACCTTGCAGATGGACTAGAGGGTGAGGCTTGTCTGTTTGCAGATGATACCAAGATCTGCAACAGAGTAGATGATCCAGATGGGGTGGGCAGAGGAGAAGAGATCTGGATAAACTAGCAAAATGGTCAGAAGAGTGGCAACTGGGATTTAATGCAAAGTGCAAAATCATGCACATAGGGAAGAGAAACCTCAAGCCACCTATAGGCTGGGAGGGAGTTGCTAGCAGTCACAAGGAAGAAAGAGACTTGGGCATCATCATCACTGATGACCTGAAATCATCAAGCAGACCTCTAAAGCAGTAGGTAAGGCTAGGGGGTGGTAGGGTGTATTAGTAGAGTATCACAAGTCGTAGAGGGTAATAATCCCTCTTTACAAGACACTGGTTGGGCCCCATCTGGGTACTGCGTGCGGTATTGAGGCCACACCTTCACAAGGACATTAACAAATTGAGGCAGTCAGAGAGGGCAACCAAAATGGTGCAGGGACTGCATCAGAAGACATGAAGACAGATTAACAGGCTCAATATGTATACTCTTGAGCAAAGGAGGAGAGAGGTGATATGATCGAGGCATTCAAACACCTTAAGGGCATTAACAAGGTGAAAGAGTCTAACATGTTTAAATATAAGAAAAATAGCAGGACAAGAGGTCACAGCATGAGATTAGAGGGCCGATTAAGGGGGAATGTGAGAAATTGTTTTCACAGAAAGGGTAGTGGATGCATGGAATGGCTTACCACAAGAAGTGGTGGCTATGAATACAGTGCAGGACTTCAAACAGGCATGGGATAGGCATAAGGGAGCAATACAAATGACTATGAATAGATAGGCCACTGACAGAGCAAAGGCTGATGGCACATCTATAAGGTAGAAAAAGAAATGGGAAGACTGGATGGGCCTTGCGGTCCTTATCTGCCGTCAGCTTCTATGTTTCTATGTTTATAGTTTACTTGAGCATATTAAACCTCAAGCCCATTGCCACAGTTATGGGTTCCCTCCCTTAACCGCCATGTGAGCTGCAGCGGTTTTTACCCCTCGGAGATCTGTAGCATTGGTACCAGTTAGAGCTACGCCCTGGTTTTGCCCTCATTTCAGGGATCTTGAGGGCACTCCATGGGGGGGGGAAGAGGGATCTACTATTATGGGCAGATGGCCCAGGTTTGGGCTCAACCCTGGAGTGAATGAGACCTGTTACTCCACAGCAGCTCTACTCCCCTATTATTACAGCATGGAGGGGGGCTAGGACTCTCGCTGATAGTCCCAGTCGTACATGAAGCTGCATCTTTTCCCCCCTCCCAGTCACCCTCCCTCCCCTTACTGACATACAGCGCTTCTTTTTTTCCCCTTTCTGGTTTTTCTCCTAATGTCCCTTCCTATCCTAGCATTTAGGGGCAGGAGTTTCCCCTGGGAACCCTTCCAATTAACTGGAGGGGAACTCATAGACAGTTAATTGACTTGTCTCAGTGACGGCTATGCAGAGTATCCGTGACATTGTAAGTCACTTAATCAGTCCTTTACAGGATAATGTATATAGTTTGCAAGCATATAGTTCAGCCCAGTTGGCTCACCCTTGTTTCCTTAGGGTTCATTACCTCTCTACTGTACTTTCTGCTTTCCCCTATGGACATAGAGCTTCAACTGAAATATTGTTGTCAAGATATGCACAATTCTATAGTACAGGTGCATGCTGGGCACTCTTTTGGTTTAATGGGGGGGCACATGCTGGGGGATGAAGTTAACCATAGTACAGAACTGTATAAATGTTTAATTTTAAAATAATTTCACATATTGTGAACGGGCTGGCCAGCCCCATTAAGAGGTACCGCACAATACAAGCCCTTAAGAAACTTCACCCAGATGTTCTCCTAATACAGGAGACACATCTTTCAACCCCAGAACACCACAAGTTACTCAAATTCAGCTTCTCACAATTGTGGAATCCTCCTACCATTGAGGCAGAAGGGGGGGGGACGGTGATCCTCCTCCAGAAGCACTACAGGGCACAAATTCTTGACCAGTACTCAGACAGGGAGGGTAGACTGGAACTCGCGATAGTCGAACTGTATAGTCAAGTCTTAACAATTTGTAGTACCTATATTCCTCCGGGTTCAGATGCCTCCTCTATACAGCACCTGATATATGCCATTTTGATTAGGCAAAGGGGCATACTGATTGTAGGAGGAGATCTAAACTGTTAACTAAACCCCTCGCTGGACTCATCTTCAGCATGCCCCTCCCCTCAATCCTCAGGTCAGAAACATCTCAGATGTATACTTCAGGATATTGGCTTGATAGATACATGGAGGCAGCTGCACCCTTCTCAGAGAAAATTTACATATTATTCGAATGCCTTTAAACATTACTCCAGACTTGACTATATATGTATCGGGAGAGAATATGCGGACTTGGTCAGCAGGGCAGATATACTAAACATCTGCCTCTCAGACCATGCCTCCACCATCTTAGAGCTTGCTTTACGGGGAGAAATAAAAATGACACAGTGGAGGTTCAATCATTCCTTGTTACGAGATAAAGACTTTAAAGCACTTCTTGAGAGATGAATCCCAGAGATTCTTAAAGATACCTGGTCCCCTCAGGTGACCCCCGAGTTGCTGTGGGACACAATTAAGGTAGTACTTCGCGGACATATAATTTCATATGCCTCCCACAAAAAGAGACAGCTTAACTCCTGCCTCAATGACCTAGAGATACAGCTTCGATCTCTCCAAGAAGCACACATGCAGGGGAATGAGGACATGGCACCTCAGTTGTCTCAGATCCAAGCAGAAACCCAAAGACTACTGACCGTTAGGTACCGAGCAGGCTCTTGCATGGCTGAGACAGTGCTATTATGATGGCAGAGCACGAGTCTCAAAACTTCTGGTGTACCGTCTCAGACTGCAGATTCAACAATCCAACATCTCAAGAATAAAGGATCCGGTCTCTGGACAGATGCATTTTTCAACGCAGCACATTCTGGGGTCATTCAAAAGATATTATCAGTCATTGTATTCGAGTCAACCAGATCCGACCCCTACAAAGCTTTCAGCCTTTTTTTCAAAGTTTACCTTACCCTCCCTCTCTGCGTCTCAGCAGTCCAAATTAACCAAAAACCTTAAGAATGGGAAAAGCCCAGGCCCCGATAGCTACGGCCCGGAGTTTTACAAAGGCACCTGGGACCTAATCCGTATCCCCCTACTACAGGCAATACAATCGGGCCACACAACCTGCATTTTTCCCACCTACTGGAGACAGGCAGCTATCTCGGTGATTCTTAAACCTCAAAAACCTCCACAATTGTGCGATTCGTACCACCCTATCTCTGTTCTTAATCAGGACTACAAACTTTATACCAGTATTATATCTCATAGGCTTGATGACATTCTTCCCACCCTCATTCACCCAGACCAATCTGGCTTTATTAAAAGTCGGCAGACCACAGACAATATTAAATGTACTCTATATCTCATAGACCACGCCCAATCTACAAAATCTCCTTTACTCCTCCTCCTCAGTTTATACGCACAGAAAGCGTTTGACATGATATCATGGGCTTTTCTTCAGGCTGCTCTAACCAAATGTAATTTTCCGACTCCCTTTAAAGATATAATTAAAGGCATATATACGGATCCGAGGTGACAGTAAAATTAAATGGCTCCCACTCGGATAGATTTAATTTGTACCGTGGCATAAGGCAGGGCTGCCCTCATCTCCATATTTATTCACCATTTTTGTGGAGCCGATAGCACAGCTTCTCCGACAAAATACCCGTATACAGTACATGGCTACCAAATACAAGAAGTACATCATAAAGTGGCTTATTATGCTGACGACCTTCTTTTATATATCACACGACTGGAGGAATCCCTCCCAACCTTACTCTCCCTTCTGGCAGAGATAGAATCATTGTCTGGATACACTATTAACCAAAATAAGCCAGAGGCTTTGGTTATCCAGCCTCCAATACCTTCTGAACTTGAGACTAGTTTCTCCTTTAAATGGAACAAACCACATAAAACATATTTAGGTATTAAAATACCTCAAAAGATAGACAACCTATACTCAATGAACATCACAGCAGCCCTTTCACAAATCAGATTGGACCTGTAGAGATGGACCCCTCTCCCTCTCTTCTTAATATCTAGAGTACATGCTATCCAGATGAAGTCTCTCCCCAAAATGCTCTATATAATGCAAAATATCCCAATACCCCTGATGTCAAAGAATGTGCAACTGTGGGAGAGTCTCATTAGGAAATTTATATGAGCTGGCAGCAAACCACGGATAGCACTAGGGAAACGTCAGCTTCCGAAGGAGGTGGGTGGTCTGGCCTTATCAAACATTTACAGGTACTGGATTGTAGTACTACTTACCCACCTATCTACATGGTTCCAAAAACAGTCACTAACACTGCTCTGGCTCCCCCTGGAATGAGTCATGGCAGACATTCCTTTAGACGCATATCTAGTTTTTCAGCCTGATAGCCACAACCAGCCTAACACCGGCTCTAGGTTCACCAAAGCCCTACTGAAGAGCTGGTCGTCCTTTCTCTCACTCCCAAAAAATAAATTCCTTGCAGTCTGGATGGGAATCCCTGCTAGGGACCGGACCTGGGGCCCTGCCTGGATGGACGCCACATTCCTGAAATGGGGGAGAAGATGGGTCTAAGGCAGACACACCAATTCTTTGATAATGGAATATTCAAATCATTTGCACAACTGAGACAGGACTAACCACTCAGTCAAAGAGACTTTTTCCGCTATCTCCAAATCCGTCACTTTGTAAGCTCTAGAATAGGTCTAGATGTCACTGCATGGACAATCCCTCCCATCCACTCCCTCATCACCCAGTTGGCAGGTGGAGGCGACCGCCAACATTTAGTCTCAAGGATTTATAAAGCCTTGCAGAGTACCCCCAGATTATGGAGCTGATACAGTTCCACTGGGAGGCAGAGCTCCAGGTGGAGTTGACGCAGAGTGACTGGCTCCTCATTTGGAGGAGACAACATAAAGTAACCAGCTCTAATACATGGAGAGAGAGTTCTCCTGGAAGGTGGTATCCCACTACTTCTGTACCCCACAGATTGTTGCCAAGTTCACGAAAACTGGGAGCTAGGACTGTTGGAGGCGCTGCGGGTGTGAGGTTGCTACACATTTTCGTATATTCTGGTCATGCCCAATATTTAATTCATTCTGGTTCGGGATAGGGGATAGAGTGGTTGACCTTTTCCTGGATTTGGGTTCCCGCACACCAGAAATAGGTCTGTTATTGCATTTTCCTAGACAATTTAAAAACCCCACACCAGATATATCTCCTTAGCATTCTACTGAGTGTAGCCAAAAAATGCATCGCCAGGCTCTGGCTACGCTCAGAACCCCCCAGTATTACCTCCTGGGAAGACACGATCTATGATATTTATAAATTGGAACATATGACGGCTCAACTACAAAATAAACTCCCAGAATTAATGAACAGGTGGACCAAATGGTTCTTAACTATTGAGCAGTCTAGGCCAGACTTAACTCCTTGAGGAGACTATAGAAAACTCTCCTTATCCTTGTGCAAGGCCTCTAGGAAAGCTGGCCAGCCCCGTCCCCCTCCACATAGGGGATTTTTGACCCTGGGTGAGATGGACTGGGACAGTATAACTCTATTAGCTATCAGATGATATATTCCCCTGGACTTTCAGCCCTCCCCCTCATAGTCTCTTAGTTCTAAGTTTAAGTTAAGCCTCTGCCAGGTGACAAAGATTTAATGCACTGATTCCTAATTAATTGTATAAGGACAGGGGTGTATGTCCCCACAGTCAACCTGTATTTCTTACTGTTTTCCCAGAATCAATCAGGCAAACTCTGAACGATGTACAACCACCATGCTGTACAATGATGTATGTAATTGCTACCTGAAATGTTATGCTCTGTGTCCTACACCCTTTCCCTTTTCCTTAAAACAAAAAAGTGAAATAAAGAGTTTTAAAAAAAAAAGAGTGAGTGCCCCCTTACTTGCTGATGTAGTGCACCACACTGATATTGTACGCCTGCACTAGTAGAGGGCCCGGGAACAGGTGGCACTGAAAGGTCTGCAGGCCATACAGAACAGCTCTCACCTCGAGGACACTGATATGGAATGAGGCCTCAAGGGAAGTCCATGTTCTCTGAGTCTGGTAAGAACCCAGATGTGCACCCCAGCCTGTCCCCGAGGCATCCATGGTGAGGATCTGATGAGGGGAGGGAATGGGGAAAGGAACCACCTTTAGCAAATGGCTGGGCTCCATCCACCACAGGAGAACCTTCTTTACCAGCGGCAAGACCAGAACATTCTGCTCCAGGTTGTTGGTTCACTGATCCCACTGCACCCTTGAAGTCCACTAAGGGATGCGCATCTGTGGCCATGGCAGAGGAACTGAGGCAATGGCTGCTGCCATCAGGCCCAGCAGCCGGATGTATGTCCTGGCTATGACATAGCTGTCATTGTAGAGTTCCTGGGCCTGCTCTATCAGGCCCTCCACCCTGTGTGGTGGCAGGAAGGCGGAGTCCTGGGTCATGTCCAGTTTAGCTTCTATGTACTGGAGACAATGGCTGAGAGACAGCTCCGACTTGGAGAGGCTGACAGTGATCCCCAAATTATTGAATAATTGCAGGGTATGTGCCAGGGTCAAAGACAGTTGCTCCTGGAACTGAGCTTTGAGTAACCAGTCATTCAGGTAGGGGAAGACATAGAGACCCTCCCTCCTGAGGGCTACTGCCACTACTGCTAGGCATTTGGTGAAGACCTGTGGTGCCAAAGACAAGTCAAAGGGAAGGATCCTGAACTGGTAGTGCTCCCCCTGAAACAGGAACCTGAGGTACTTCCTGTGTGGAAGGCATACCTGGATGTGCAGGTATGTGTCCTGCATGTCCAAGGAACAAATCCAATCTCCCTTCTGGAGCAAAGGCAACAGGCCTGGGAGGGTGACCATCCTGAACTTTTTGTACTGGATGTAATAGTTCAGGTTGGGCCTCTATTCCCCAGTGGATTTGGGGATGAGGAAGAAGTGGGAATGGAACCCCAGGTTCCACTGCCTCTCAGGGACTAGTTCTATGGCCTTTTTTTCACAGCAACGTACAGACCTCCTCCAGCAACACAGGTACGTGGCCTGGAGGGAAGCTTGAAGGCCTTGGGGGAAGTTCTGTAGGCATCTCTCTCTATGAACTCTAGGGCATGCCCTTGTTCTATGAGCTGCAGCACCTAGGCATCTGTTGTGATCTCCCACCATCTGTCCAGATACAGCCACCACATCCTGGGGAATCAGATGAAGGAGGTCAGGCAAGGAGTCAGGCTGAGCCCACGGCTGGACCCGTTCCTCCACCCCTTGAGGACTTTCCGGTGGTGGAAGAGGGGGTAGGCAGGGCCGAGACAGCTTTCTGCTTGCTGGGCTGCTTGGTGCCTGACCTAGGCTGATGGGTGGCATGTCAAGAGGGCATCCTCTGTCCACTCTTCTGATAAGCATGATAGAGGAAGTGAACAGAATGCAGGTTTCTCCACAAAGCCTGCAGGTCATTGAGAATGTCCTGCAAGTCTCCCCCAAAAAGCTTGTAGCTGCTGAAGGGGTCATTCAAGATGGACTGCTGAACATCAGCAATGAAGCCTGACATCCTGAGCCAGCAGTACCTCCTCAGGCAAATGTCCCCCACAGAGGCCCTGACTGAGGCATCTAAGGCATCATAGGCAGCCCTCCGTAGATGTTATTCCACGTCAGCCCCAGACTAGAGGGCCTTGAGCAGCTCCTGCTTCTGGAGACCCTCAAGAAGAGACTAGTTGGCAGACCTGGCTGCTCCCAAGAAGCCATTCTGGTACTTCAGCAGATGGCCCACATAATTCAGAACTGCTACAGCCAGAGTAGAAGAGGCAAATACCCTCTTGCCCATAAGGTCCAGCTTTCTGGGCTCCTTGTCGACAAAGGGGTCAGCATCGGTGGAACCGAAGGGCCGCACTGCCAAAGTCTCCCCATAGCAGATAGGGTGAGGGAGGCAGTGCTAATCATCAGCAGGAGAAGGGACGGGCTCGTCAACAATGAACTACAGCTGGGCTGAGAAGCTCCAGTGGAGAAGGCTGCCAAGGCCAACCCTTTAGGTAAAAGGGTGTGGGAGGCAGTCAGGGGTGGCCACCCATCTGACGACCGCGAAACAGTCGGCACTGGAAGTAGTGACTGAGAATGCTCCCAGAAGGATCTGTCCTTCTCCCGGTGGCAATGCTTCCTCGATGAGGAGCCCAAGGGCAGGGCTGGGGAAGTGGAGGACCTGCTGGCCTGAAGCTCCCTCTCCAAGGCGGTGACCTTCTGTTCCATGAGGAAAGATTTCAGCTTTTTTAGGTGATGCTGCCAAGTAGCTTGATTGAAGCAGCAGCAGATCTTGCAGGCCTGGACATCGTGATCAGCGCTGAGGCAACAGACACAGGCCTCATGGAAATCCTTATTGTAGATCTTCTGTCCACAGCTGCAGTCGTGGAAAAGGTTACTGGCTCTAGGCATAAATGAAAAGAGAAAGGGAAAATCACTTTTGGGAATAAAGTGATTAAGATCTAGGGTGAGAAATAAAAAGTGGAAAGGTCAAGAAAAAATGATAGTTGACTGAAGCAACGGTGCTCCATGGAGTCCAAGGTGAGATGGTCCCTAAAGGTGGGCAAGCAATGTGAGAAAGCAGTAAGGAGGGCTGGGGGGATACTGGGATGCATAGAGAGAGGCATCACCAGTAAAAAACAGGAAGTTGTTATCCCTCTGCACAGACAGCTGGAGAGACCCCATCTGGAGTACTGCATGCAGTTCTGGAAACCCAATCTCCGCAAAGATATAGACAGAATGGAGGCGGTCCAGAGGAGGGCAACTAAGATGGTGCAGTGTCTGCACCAGAAGACATATGAAGAGAGACTTAAGGAGCTTAATATGTATAGCCTCGATGAAAGGGAGGGAGAGGGGCAGCATGATAGAAACTTTCAAGTACCTCAAGGGAATCAACAAAGTCCAAGAGGGTAACATCTTTCAGAAAAAGAGATGCGCAAGAACAAGGGGGCACAATTTAAAGATTGAGGGGGAACAGCTCAGAGGTAATGTGAGGAAGTATTTTTTCACGGAGAGGGTTGTGGATGCATGGAGCAGCCTTCCTGAGGAGGTTGTGGAGTCAAAAACAGTGGTGGATTTCAAGAATGCATGGGACAGTCATAAGACAATTCTGGTGGATGGGGGTAGGAAAAAGTAGGCTGTTGGTTAACTAGGATCTGCAACTTATCCATTAGGTAGGGAAATGGGCAGACTAGGTGGGCCAAGCAATCCTTATCTGCCATCAAATTCTATGCTTCAATGTTTCTATGGTCGACAGCGGAAAAAGAACTGAGGAGGGCATGGAGCCACTCATGGCTATATAGGGGAATGTGGACATTGTGACACCACTATGGGTGGCCCCAAATATACTGCTAGCGAAAATGTTTCCATGTGGTCCTGGTGCCTGATGGCAACAGTTCCTAAGGTGTGACCTGCTGCAAGAGATATCCTCGAAAAAGATGTTTTACCATCAGTGAGGGCATGAAAGGCTGATACCATAGCCAAATTCACCTTTACCAAGGAGTACTGGAGGCCTGCGTCCGTAAGGGACAAGAGATAATCCAGGACATTACTGACTGGACACTTAAAAGGGTCTAGCTGATAGGAGGTGCACTAGGCCATGAAACATTTCCATTTCTAGGAGTGCGTGTACTGAGAAGAAGGCTTCCAAGCTCTCAGTAGAACAGCTGCTACCACAGGGACACCCCAAAGTGGGAGAGTTCTACATCCTCAACAGCCAGACATGGAGATGCAGGGATTGAAGATCTGGGTTCTCCAGAGGACCCCTCTCCATGGCAGGAGTCCTGCTTGCAGAAGGAGCAGGATGGGGGTGGAGGGTTCCCATTGCCAACTGCTATAGCAGAGTGAACCAAATTTGTCTTTGGCTAGAATGGGGCCACCAGAATAAAGGTGTCTGGCTCTGCCCTCAGCTTAGTCAGAACCCACTGGATCAGAAGGAATGTGAGAAAGGCACACATTAACCTCTCTTTTCAGAAGAGGGATGTTTCTCGCCAAAAAACTCCAGGCCCTGGAACAAGCAGAAATGTAACAGTTTTGCATTGTACCTAAACATAAAAAGGCTGATATCAGGGCGACCCCGCTTTTCGAATAGGTAATCCATAAAGGAGTCCAAAGGTTCCAATGCATGGGAGAGCACACTGGACCTGCTGATGTGATCCACTAGGGCACAGAGGGTGCCGGGCAGAAACACATCTATAAGGAACACATCATGTTCCACGGCCAAATGCCAGAGCTTCACTGTTTCCCTGCAACAAGGGTGAGAATGAACCCCGCCTTAATGGTTGATGTAGTACATCACTGAAATGCTGTCCAACAGAGGTTGATCCTGGAGAAGGGCAGTAAAGGCTTGTTGGCCAAGCAGAACAGCCCTTATCTCCAGAGTTCTGCTGTGGAGAACACAAGTCCAAGAAGGACCATTGGCACTGTGTCCAAAATGGTCTGAGATGAACACCCCATCTGGAGCTAGAAGCATCCATCATCAGCACTAACAGTGGCAATGGGTAAAGAAACAGAGACCATCTCCAGGTTGAAGTAGTGCAACCACTAAAAAAGGAATTGATGAAGAGGAGGAGTCACCTGTATGAGACGCTCCAGATCATCCCAGTTTTGAGCCCACTGGACATGGAGGAACCACTGTGAAATCCTCATATGCAGTTGAGTAAGCGGGACTCTTAAGATCGCAGCAGCCATCAGGCTAATTAGCCATAGTAGGCATCTGGATGAGACGTAACTGCTGGATGAAATTAATTAAGCCTGGGCAACTAACGCCACTGCACAGACTGATGGAAGGAATGCCCTGCCCACTCCTGTGTTTGGAACAGCTCCAACAGATTGGAGCCTCTGGCACAGAGTGAGTACTGACTTCAGCTTGTTCACTAGAATGCCCAGCTATCTGGTATGGAGCAATGTCAACAACTGCCTCCTCTGATGGGGCCTTTAGCAGCCAATCATCGAGGTACGGGAAAACATATATGCCTTCCCTGGGGAGGACCACTGCAAAGCATTTGTTAAAGACATGCTGTGCAGATGATAAGCCAAATGGGAATACACAGAACTGATGGTGAGAGCCCTGAAGCATAAATCATAGGTATTGTCTGTAGCTCTTTCAGACTCTGATAGGTTGAGGCCCCAAAGGTCTTGGATGGGGTGTAAATCCCGTCCATTTCGGTGCTAGAAAGTATCAGGATTAACATCCCCAATTCAGTTCTGCAATTGTGACTGTTTTTATGGCCCTTTTGTAGAGGAGGGTTTGAACCTCCTCCACCAAAAGGGCGAAATGACCCAGAGGATATCTGTTTGGTAAGGGAGGATGTACTGGTGGGATGGAGAGGAGTTATAGGTCATGTTAGATTTGAACCACCTCCAGTACTCAAGTATCTGTTATACTCTCTCTCCTCTTTGGAAGGAATAAGGAGATGCCGCTTCGCACTAGAATCACCTTGTCTGCAAGGGCTAGGGAGGCGGAAGGGAGTCAAAAGGCTCTGGGGTGGTTTGCACACCACCAACACACCACCTCTGGTGACCCTGACATGGGCACTGGAAGGTAAAGGGGATCAAGAAGTGGCAGAACTTCGCTGGTATCCGCGGCCAGGACCTCTGGTGTAACCTTTACCAAGGTGGGCATAGGGCCTATGAGAGGAACCTCTGCCACGACCCTGATGATTCGGATTTAAAGATTGCAGGGAACAGTCATTTGTTGAGGTCTGTAGTTTCCGAAGAGCAGATTCCACAGTGGTAGCAGAAAGCTGCTCACCTCTAAAGGCAGCATTAAGGACCTATTGCTGTACATAAGCTCCATGGTCAACAACACATAGCCACAAGTGCTGGCAAAGGCAAATGCCAGAGACAACCGCATGAGCTCAGAGGCATCATAAACTGACCTTAATACATGTTTACAGCTTCCTGACCATGGGCAGCAGTCTGTTGGACTTCAGTTTTGTTTGGTCCATCTGGCAGCTTGTCAGCCATGGTAGCTATTCTGATACGTAATCGTAAAAGGCGGATCATTGCCATTCTGAATCCAAGGAATGTTGAAACATATGTAAGGCCCCCCTTCCCAAAATGGGGGCTTACCTTACTGGACTATTTTGCTCCTGTTCTCTGGAGCATCTCCTGATTGCCTCCTGGTCCCCCATATTTTCCCCGATCTCACCACCTATTCTGGTTCAGGTCCAGAAGAGTGTCCAGAGGTCCCCAAGAGCTCCTCTCTTTATTTTTGCCCACATTGGGTAAATGGAGCACTTTGGAGGCACCGGCAACATTCCCTTCCTCTTCACGGCTGGCCAATGAGCTTACACATGCGCGGAAGGCGTGCTCCAATTGCCGACTGTGGCCATAGAATAGCTTCCTGCTAGTCCCGGCCCAAAGCTCAGGCTGGGTGGGGACTGAAGACCAGTAAATGGCCCTGGAGAGCCTCCTCTAATTTTGTAACTAAAGAGCGGCGTGCAAGCTCCTCTGGGCTCATGAATATTAATAAGGGAGAGCACTGATATTCATGAGTACCCATCCTAGCACAATGGGCAACTAAAATATTGGTGCTAGCGATGGACGCTCATTGTAGATAAATGTAAATAAGTGTGGACACTGAGGAGGGCTCATTGGGAACTATCAAATAATGGGGGACAGTAAATAAATAATGTTTATTCTAGCTGTACCAGACTGTGATACTGGGACCTCTATGAGCTGCCTGTCTGCTGCCTGGGAGCTATATATCTTGGCAGCAGCAACAGGCTAGAGACTGCATATAACTGTTTAAACAGGGCAGTGTTCAGAAGGGTACAGTTATGACCACTGACTGGTGAGGCTATGATTAAAATTAAATGATTTTCCTGGCTACACCAGAACTTTATATTTGGGACTGTGTTGAACTGCAAGAGGACTGTAAACATTAGCAGCCACGCTCTACAGACAGCAGCCAATTGGAAAGGCAGGATTTTAGTGCAAGGATTGTTGGGACAGAGCCAGAGACTTGAGGGACTTTGCAAAAGGCTTGTGGGGAAAATGCAGGGACTAAATTCAGGTGCCAAAACAGGGTTGGGAGCCTATCAAGCATTGAGGGAGGCTAATGAATGTTCATTTTCAGGACTGACAAGTGAATTCAGCCAATCGTTGTGGGAATAACTTATGGATTCAGCCAATCAGGGAGCCCCAAAGAGCTCCATAAAACCCAGGGACATTGTAGGCTGAGTTCAGGTCCAGCAGGAGCCCCTCCATGGGGGATGGTTTCAAGGCCCCAGTTAAGAAAATGGACCTAGTTCAGTTTAGTGTGAGCCCCTCCACAGGGGAGGGGGGCTTCTGCCTCTGCCAGAAAGAAAGAGTGGCTGCCAGTCACAGAAGTTGTTAGCCTGGAGGTTGCCAGAAATTGTCCTCCAGGGCTAGCAGTTCCTTGCCACATTAGGAAAATGTGGAAAAGAAGCCAGCATCTGCCTGCAGTTGCGAGAGAGCTGCAAGAAGTGCTTCTGCCTCAGCAGTGAGAGTGCTGATGAATGCCTGTTACTTCCAGAAAAGGAAAGTAGTGGGAACCTTCTGAGTGAGTAAAAGTCTGCTTACAAGTTCAAGTGTATTGAGAGATTTGTAAGGGGCACAGAAGCCTAGAAAGCCTAAAGTTGTGACTGTGTCTGCACCCTGCGTCCAATCAGCGCACAAGAAATGGGTGGACATCTGTTTCATGTGACTAGAGAAGGGTCCAGTAATTTATGAAATGCTGATTGTGACTGTATGATCTACCTGGTATGCCACCCTTACAGCGACACCAACACAGCAAAATGCACACCTGTTAGCAAAATCTACACTTTGCAGACAGGTCGCTGTGTTGGTGTGCCCGAGACAGGGGCATGCTGTCTCCCGGTCCTGCACCCCTGCCCTGAATCAACTCTGAATGGAGTTGAGAATCCTAAAGATGGGGGGGTGGGGCAGAGGCCAATGCATGGGGGTTTGAGAATTCAAAGCCCCCGATAAAAACAGGACCTGAGATACACAGGAATCATGTAGACCACAACTTCAAGGCCCGACATGATTCCTGTCAGCAGATGCCGTCTACATAAAGGATGTCGAACCAGCATGGTAAAGGCGATGTACCTACAGGACTGAAAGGGAGGTTCCCCAGCCACGTGGAGCTTTTCCTGACAGTGCCTGGGAGGCCAGTAAATTTTCTGAGTGTCCAAGTTGGAGCTGCTAACGCCAGCAAAGTCACAAGGGACTGTCATGTGTCTTAAGCTTGAGAGAAACTATAGTATCAGTTTGCTAACAAGTAAAGTCTGCTAAATAGTGGGGAGCTGTGCCTCAAGCTCCATCTGTGTTTCAAATGTCTCAAGTGGTGCAGAGCCAAGCCTCAAGCTCAGCCTGATGTGTTAGTGAGGAGTTACGTCGTAAGCTTCTGCTTAAGTTGTAAAGAAAGACAAGGTATTGCTTAAAAGACTGTCCTGTGATCCACTTCGGGAGCCATGACCTGGGCTCTGGTTGTTGCACTCTGCTGGGAAGAGTGCAGGTGCTTATCCTTAAAATGCCTGGGAGGGCATCCTTGGTGCTGAGACTCTAACCCAGCTAGCAAAGGGTCCATGCCTGCCATGCTGGGCACATGGCAGAAAGATTGTGACTATCCAACACAACTGCTAAATGTATAAATGTGCTACAGATAAATGTGTTGAATGCCGTATAAATATGTTGAATGCAACAAAACAGTTTAGACTGGTCTGGGAGACAGCCTGGTAGTATGCCACCACCTAAGGCACTGCCATATGCACTTCCCCCTGAGGGGTATAGCCACATGTGGGGGTCTGAAGCATGCTGTCCCCAGTCCCGGCCTGTTCTGTACCAAATGAGACTATAAGCCCAGAGAGAAGGGGCATCAACTTCATGCTGAGAGACATTTTCAGAAATACAAGCTGCTAAGCCTGTTATCCAGGGTTCCTCCTCAGCTCCTGCTTGCATCATCAGCAATGCTTCTCAAATTCTGATGATGATTCCAAACTGTGAGTAGGCAGACTCACCCTCACCACACTATTGGGGAACTGTAAATAGCGTAAAGTGTGTTCCAAGGTTCAGCAATCTAAGGCCCAAGCTAGCACAGCAAGGGAGATAATTGTTTTCTGCAAATCTCAAAGTTAAAATTGCAAGGCTAAAGACGTAAAGCCTGCTAACCTGATTTTCTTTAAGGGACCCAACTCAGCTATCAGGCCTGCACCTTTTTGACTCTAACACTGGGTACTCAGAATAGGTGTTGGAATTGCGGGGTTTTCATACATTTTGGGACTGGTATTTGTGTGGGCATTTAATATGGTTTCTGCCATCAATGCAGCTAGCTAGTTAGCCAGATCAAATATACTAAATACCTCAGAAGGCTGGTGGGTGGCCACTGTGATTGATGTTTGCCTTTAAATGCAAAATAATTATTTTGATTCTAATTGTGATGCCGATCTAAACCAAATTCCAATCCAATCTAAATCAACTGTAAATAGCTAACCTCTGCTTCCAATTTCCCTTCCCTAACCATCACCCCATGTAAATAAATTGTTGTTTGCTGTTTTTGCATAACTTTGTTGTCATGAGCATATTATTAGAAAGAGTCAATAATTACAAACTGTTTGAAATGCAGGGTTTTGAATTGTGGGTCATGTTTGGGGTGAAACTATGGTAATGTGGGTGGGTACAGCATCCCAGAGGGTTGTACCAGGTATTAATCTAGCTCACATACAAGTACACTGTGGGTGGTGGCACTGTGCATTTATGTTATCTTGGGGAAGAACTAGTTTTAAAGTAAAGTAGGAACTCAGGCCCCTCAACCTTGTTCAGGCCTGCAAGGCAGGGGTAGTGTAGCCCTTCAGATGGACGGCGCCAGGGTTACACATAGGTCCTCTTTCCCATCCTACCCAATTTCATGGATTCTTTATCTTGTGGAAGATAGCTCATATAAAGCTGTGCTTTAAACCAGTCATGAACAGACATTTTGACTGCTTAGTCCATCTCAGACAGTGAAATGCTTGCCTTCTTAGGCACAGCCGACAGAGCACTGAGCCTGTGTCAAGCAGCCATGCTGGCATCTTCCAATGCTGAATGAACTGGAGGAACATGTACTCCCCATTTTACAAACCCAGAGGTGCTCTGAGTTCAACACGCTTTGAGTTCTCTACCATAAAACTGGACATTTTGCTTCCGGAGCTCTCCCCAGGGAGCACCATTGTGATGTGCTGTGCTTACTTAAATTGGCCCTCTTTGGAATGCCACTTAGAATACCCTCTCCTCTGCTTGGGCTTTAAGTCTGCCAAGGGTCCCTCCTCTTCATCTATGTGACATCTTGACAATTAAATCCTCGAGGAGGGTCCTGCATTCCTCCAGCAATACCCTCTTAGACATACCAAGAGTTAGATCTTGTGCAGAAAAGAGGTCCTTTGCAACCTCAGCACCTTACCTCTAGAACACCCTACCTTCCACCTTATAGGATTATTCTTCACTTGGTGGATTTACGAAAGGACTCAAAGTTTGACCTCCCTTCTGTAATCAAAGGATGTTATTAATACTTTTGTAATGTACTGGTATTCCATGTTTTGCTATATATATTTCTTTTCAGAAGATGTATCTTGACTATGCAATGTCTGATTGTTATAAGTCATTAATTCTGGGTCGCTCTGAAAAAGGGACTCCTATGCCTCAGTGGGCCTATCCAGTTAACAAAATTAATTAATTAATTTAATCAAACAATCAATAACCATACTCAAGGATGGGGCCTCCAAGAACTAATAGAGGTGCTTCTTGGAAGAGTTCTCTTCCTCAACTGTGAAGCCCAAAGTGCCCATCCTCTTCATCAAATCTGGATTTTACTCCAGCTCTTCCTCCTTGTTGATGGGGGGCTGGCAGTGGGTCAACAAGAGGAGTAGGCACACTAAGGGGAGCCAGTGTTGATGGTGGAGGCGCAAGGCCTGTCTGAGGCACCTGGAAATGACAGGCAGCACCGACAAGGATGCTGGGCCACCAGAGAGCTGCAGATGGTGTAAGCATCAGCAGAGGCTGCAGAAGGAACTGTGAAAACAATGCAGACATGGTCTGGAAGAGCAGTTGTGCACTGACAGCCCCCACAGGGGTAGATGACTCAACAGTAGATAGGACAGTACCAGAAGGCAGTGAATCCCCCATAAAAGGATTACAGCCAGTGCCAGACACCAACTGTTATGTCTGAGACATGATTTGGGGGGGGGGGGCAGCAGAACCCAAGGACTTAACCCAAGACTTGTCTTTTTCAGCAGACCTACCTTTCTCACAGAGACCTGGAATGTACAGGAGAGGTATTGTTCTACTTGTACCCTTTTCAACGTGGCGGTGTTTCTGTCAACTTAGCAGACTTATCCTTGGACTTCTGTTCTGCCGCATCTAATGGTATCGTCACCCACCGTGAGGAGTGCCAGGTTGACAGCAAACTAAAGGCAGGAGGAGGAGGGGAAACCTGGCATCACTCCCTGTGATGCACACTGTTTATCCTCCATAGCTTTAACTTTAAAGTAAGACTCCATGTCTTTCCCAGAACGTCTCCATGTGGCCTGGTTAAAGCCTTAAACTGATTAGGTCTTAACACTGTGCACTAGGCCCAAACAACAAATGCACAATAAGTGTGCATCATCCAAGTTATAAATCTTAACGTTACCACAGTTACAAAAACTGAACAGTTGATCCTCTTTTGTCGTCGTATTAAATGTAACTATTTAAAACCAAAAAAGGCAAATAAAGCGGTAGGATACTATGATGAAATTCAATGGCATTTTTCTAGCAGTGGACTGATGAGCAGTTGATGGCAGGAGAAAGAACTGAAGGATAATAGGGCCGACAACATTATACAGACAGCAGTGACACACTTTCTTTCCCCAGCTAGCAAATGTTTCTGGACGGTCCCAGATGCCGATGGCTTATAATTCCATGATCTGGCTCAATGGAGGGAGATGTCCTAAGAAAAGATCTGTCCTTTGGAACCACATCGCAAGGCAGGTGAGGGTTACCCCTCTACTAACGGGTGCCCCCTCCCCCCGTGCACCGAGGACTTTTCGACTGTGGTGGGGTTGAGGCACCAGCTCACAGCTTGTGGCCGGGCGGACCTCCCTCGCTATTCTCTGAGACTGTGACTTTTCAGCACAGGATAAGTTTGTTCCCCTGCACCTGAGCAGGAGTTTTGGGATTGTTAACCTTATTGCTTACCTGTGTGTGCTGAAACCGGCAGGGCAGCGAGCGGAACCTCAATGCATTCTGAGATAACTGGCAGGGCAGCCAGAGTGCTGAAGTCGGGGAGGGGGGAGAGATTTTTACATTTTCCTGCCCACCCACCCCGTTCCATCCTCCCATTAAATGCTTGCTGGCCACTCCCCCTTGCCTTTCTAGACAACTAATCATATGACTGTCTATTTGCGCCTGCCCTGCATAGCCAATTCTAAATTTGGAACTGCTGAAGTGAACAAGTTGAACCTGTGCCTGTATAAAATTGTGGTAGTGATGTGTGTTTCTATTTGAGGGGTAGAAGTGTGAACCTGTACTTGAATGCCATTGTGATAGTCTAGTGCTAACCTGAACTGAAGTGTGAACGGTGGTCTCTTGAATATTTTCGGTGGAGGGGGCCTTTGTGGATATAGCAACTCGGGCCTTCCACCTTGGCTCTCCTACCTGGTGCAACTGGGGGACACTGAATTTTTTTCCTTTTTTCAGCCCCTGTATCTGGTCACAAATACATACGGATCTATCTACCGCTTTTTACCCCATCCCTAGTGTCTACTTTCACAGCTACGTAATGATTCTGTTCGCTTAATGTTCATGGGCTTAGGCACCTGGTACTTGGGTAACTGTGGGGGGTTAACTCTGTGGAGCATTTGAGCATACACTCGTGGAGCCCAGTGGGGTCTGTGGTGCCAGCACCCCTGAGTCCTCCTTTCTGGAGGCCATTGCTGTCTGTCCCACACCCAGTCCCCACCCCGCTTACTGTGGTTGGGTGCAGTCATTTAACATGGGGGGTACTAAGCACCTCACCAGTTCCATTTCCCTTGGACTGCTCTCCGTGCTATGCCTCCCACTGCTTCTTGCTGATAATGCTCCTCCTGTGGAGAGCCCCTGGATCATGCCTGTACAGCCTGACATGACTGATTTCACCTTCTCTGATCTAATTGCCTGTGACAGGAAGCCGCCCTGGCCTATCTTCTGTCTCAATCTTAGGAGATTTCAGTATCCTGTCATAATGGGTGGGAGCTTTGGACACAAGCCACGCGGTGGGGGTGGCCTCCCCCCTCTGAGGCATCTCCTATGGCTTTTGTTGGTGACTCTAGCCCTCTTGGGGATACTGAGCTCAATCCTGGCCCCCAGCAACCCTCCTCCCCATCTGTGGGCTGGTTGAAAGGCAAAGGGTTGAAAATAGCCCACCTCAATATCCGTAGCCTCCTGCCCAATCTGGCTGACCTCCTTGCGTGGGTCACCCTCCATAAAGCCTGACATCCTGGGTATAACGGAAACCTGGCTGAAGCCGTCAACCCCTGATTTGGCATGTGCACTTCCTGGCTTTGACCTTGTCAGGCAGGACCGCCCGGGGAAAAAGTGTGGGGGGGGTATCCTGGTCTATTACAGGAGTCACCTTAATCTTACGGCGCTATCCGGACAACAATCTCTGCTATTGCCCTGTGAACTGCTGCACACAGTTCTGTTACTCGGGAATACAAAAAAGCTCCACATTGTCTGTACCTACAACCCTCCCATGGGGGGCATATCGGGGCTGTCCTCCTTTCTTAATACGGTTGGGTCACTGGCTGGGTACGACGAGCTGTTGATACTGGGTGATCTCAACCTGAATTGGCTTGGTGGCAATGCAAAGATGTATGAGCCCCTCCTGGCTGGACTCTCACTATCCCAGCTCATCAAGGAACCTACCAGGTGGTCTTCCACTGGTGGCTCAGGCTCTCTCCTAGACTGGGTCCTCTCCAATAGGCCTGAGAGGATTAGCTCCTCTGGAACACTCTCCGACTCCATCTCCGACCACTCCCCTGTGTTCTGTGTATGGAAGGTCCCCGCCCTGAAAATTCCACACAAAGTCATACAAATTCGGGACTTCTCCTGGTTTGAATTGGGGTCTTTCCAGGATGACCTTCGGCATACTGACTGGTCTGCGGTCTGGAATGCTCATGACCCAGACTCTGCAGTCAGTCATTTTCTCAGTGCTTTTGGGGCACTGCAGGATAAGCACGCCCCTCTCATTAGGCGGAGGGTAAGGGGGTCCGCTACCAAGTGGTTGCACGGGGGCCTCCTTACCCTTATGAGGACTAGGGACAAGTGCTGAGCCAATTTCAAGGTCTCAATGGACCAGGCCATTCTTCAGCAGTAGAGAAGACTCCGGAATAAGTGTAAGAAAGCGATCAGGGTGGCAAAAAGTGAATTCTGCAAAGCGGCACTGCTGAACTCAGCAAAAGACCCTAGGACTTTCTGGAGGAACATAAAAAACATAGTAAGTGGATCTCCTAAGGGTGAGGCCACTGATATGCTCATTGATGGTACTAGCTGTAACAATCCACTGACCATCGCCAACGCATTTAACACACATTTCTCAGACCTGTCTGCCTTCACCTCCCTTTTCTCCCACAGTGGGGATGATAATGGTGACCAGGACTCTGCCTCACAACCGGCTTCCACTTCCCGGCCATTATTCTATTTCAAGGCCATGACGGCACATGAGATGCAGAGATTGCTCTCTGGTCCCCCTTCCCCTTCTCCAGTGCTGGCCATGATGGCATGGAACCATGGAACCCAAGCTCCTCCATCTTGGGGCCTCTCATATTGCCTCCACTGTGGCACATATCTTTAACTTATACCTTGCCTCTGGGGTCATCCCTGACATATGGAAGGTAGCCAGGGTTGTTCCCATACCTAATCAGGGCAACCCTAAGATTCTGGACAATTACTGTCCGATAGCCATACTGTCTGCAATCAGTAAACTACTAGAGAAGGTTGTGGTGGTGCAACTCACAGAGTACATCCAGTCTCATGAGCTGCTTTCTCCTGAGCAGCATGGCTTCCGTAAAGGGCACAGCACATCTTCGGCCCTTGTCACTGTTGCATCTAGGATCAGAACCGCTATGGACCAGGGTAAACTTTCGGGAGCCATTTTCATTGATCTATCCAAAGCCTTCAACTTAGTCGACCATGCTCTGCTCTGCATTCAGCTTAGATCATTTGGCCTGTCACCCCCTGTACTCTGCTGGTTCTCCAACTACTTGCAGGGTAGGCGCCAGCTGACCAAGTACAGCAAGGTGCTCTCGGACACCTCTGCTGTGTCCTCAGGTGTTCTCCAAGGCTCAGTCCTGAGGCCCCTGCTTTTCTCCATCTTTGTGAACAACTTACCCGCTACCTCCTCCTACTCCAGGTCCATTCTATAAGCAGATGACTTGGTCATCCTAACCCACTCCCAGGACATTGGAGTCATAAACCACCAGTTGAGTGAGGACTTTAGGAGCGTCCAATCTTGGATAACGTCCCACAAGCTGGTCCTCAACCTCAACAAAAGTCAGGCCATGCTCTTTGGCTCCCTGGCCAAGATAAAGACCTCCCCTTCCCCCTGCATATCACTGGGCTTGATGGAGCCCCGGTTCTCATCACTAACTCCATCAAGTACCTTGGGGTTACACTGGACCCTCAGCTTGACCTGAGACTCCATATCCTTAATGTCTACAGAACCATTAACTGCAAACTGGGTCTGGCCTATTGGGCTAAGAGCAATCTAAACCCCGCTGCCTGCGTTGTGCTGGCTAAAGGTGTGTTTCTACCCTCTCTATGCTATGGGCTTCTGCTGTTTGCGTGCACATCCAAAACCCACCTCACCAGGTGGTCCGTCACCTACAACAACATCTGCCGCTTTGCGCTTGCTGACCCTCGACTCACCCACCACTGTGTCCTGTACAGTAAACTTAGTTGACTCTCCCTGACTAATTACTTAAATTTCATACTGGGCTGCTTCACGGGCAAGGTCCTTGGGACTGGCACCCCACCTGGGTTGGCGGAGCTCCTTGAACCAGCGGCCTCCCCATCGTACTCCCTCAGATCCCTTGGCCCGGCTACTCTTAGGATTCCTGCAACATGCACTCAAATGGGGAACAAAGATTTCTCCGGGTGTGCCCCCAGACTATGGAACTCCCTTCCTGCCCAGGTTCGCACCTCCCTTTCCCAGGCTTGCCTCCGAACCTCACTGTGGAGACACTTGAAGCTCTTATCTGTGTGTGGCTGTCCAAAGTCTCCATAATCTCACTCTGGCCCCCTGCACTGAACATCCCTCCTTATGCTCTGCCTGTCTGCACTGATCCAATTAGACATCCTAGGTATGGGGCACTGCTCTGATGGTGCCCCCCCATGGGGATTGTTTATAATTCTGTATATAATGGACTTTCTCTGTATAATGACTTGTATATAATGGACTCTATCTGTCTAATGACTTGTACATAATGCGCTGCTGCTTGCAGCTCAGGTGTTCCAATGTACTTGTTATGACCTTTGTACCTACTGACTTTGTTATGTTGCTGGTTTTTTTTCTGTGAAACCGCCTAATATGTATCCTGTTTAACATGTCATATTTCCTGTACTCTCCCGGGTCATACCTGAAAATAGGCATATGTATTATGTAGTGAACGTACCTGGTTAACAAAAGCTTAATAATAATAATAATAATAATGTTGAGGGGCAGAGATGGAGGATGTTTACCACTGGTGGTGGGAAGAGCTTAGCTAGATGATGCCTGGTGACTGAGCTGTATCAGAATCCATAAAGGTATAAATTAGTTTTAGGGGCTGTATTTGAGAAAAAAAGATTTGGAACTGTTGAAAAATGAGGTTCTCCTGTTTCCAGGAACCATAACGAAGCCAGTGGGAAAACAAACGATAAAATATATCAAGCAAAGCCAAACTAACACAGGGTATCGAAAAAACTTCAAAACTTTACTAATACAATGGTTGTAAAAAAACTAATATCACCTAACGACAGGAACTGGAACAGGATTCTGGGGCAAATGATCTCTTCAGCAGAGAACTAAATCAGCCATTGGACTGTCAGGAACATGACTACACAGCAGGGTTTTAATTCTAACAATGTTCCAGTTGCAGGGCAACTCCTAGGGCAGATGCTGCTGTTTGTTCAACATCAAAAATACACTCTCGTCACTTGGAGTTACAATGGAATAAGACAGCTGGGATTTAGACGGAAATACTATCCTAAGAAAAAAACAGTGAGACCAGAAATTTGTTTATAAGCCAGGAAAGTGTAATTTCTGGGTTAAACCCAACTCCCTTGTTAGCATCATACTGAATTGAGCCTGTTATTTAAAATTAAAAATGTTCAAGAAGTTGTCCAGTGATTCAGCCAGTGCAGGGCAGGGCTTTGCATGCATGGTTATTAGGTCCTTGGTATGTTTATCACATAACTGGTCACCTCTGCACTCAAACTGACAAGAGTGTTTTCCATTACAGTAGATAAAAAATAATTTCACTGTATTTTAAAAGCGTATATTTGTTATCTGAGTAAGTACACTGGCCCAAGGGAACTTTTCCAGAACCAACCTGGCCCTAGGCAGGCAACTAAAAGGGTGGAGATAAGAAATACATGGTTATAAACAAACTGGGAAACACAAGAGTAATTAAAAGTACAGATAAAAACAAAGTATGCAAATTTGGATACAATTACAGTAATGTGGAATAAAATACATGTTAGTTTTGTAAGAATGCAATTCTGGTACTAATATAACATTGTGAGTACAAGTGTTCAATCTGACAAGGCAGCATCCTGTACCTTAGCTGCACGACTGCAAGTGGCATGCACTCAATAGTGACCCAGGTGCTGTGATTTAAAGAGGGTGAAAGATGGCATTACTAATTCCAGCTAGAAGGGCATTCCACAGGGATGGGCCAGCAGTGGAGAACGCCATTCTGCCGATGTTAGAATTTAATTATGGTACTTCAAGCAGAAGGCAATCAAAGGCATGCAGGTCATGTAGGTTTTTGTGCCTTGGGAACCTCAACAAGTAGCAGTAGTAAAAAAATGTTATGTTTTAACAGGATAAAACTGTTAGGGCTGGCGTGGTCCTATTTTCAAGACTGTCCTGTGAGGAAGTATAGTTACAGTAAAACAGGTTACTCACCTGTAACAGAAGTTCTAGGACTGGTATATGATGTACATCCACACTTCTGACAGTGTCCTTTCCCCTTTAAGGCTTGCCGGAAAGTCTTCAAGCTGGCTCCTCCCACCCACCTGAATGATAACTCTCTCGGCACTGCCCTGTGACATCAGATCTTGCCCGCTGGAAGCAAGACCAGCGTCCCACTTGCCAGGGGAGGTTGGGTGGGTCAGTGTGAATGTACCTCATATGCCACTCCTAGAACTACTAGGGATGTGAATATGATGTACTATCCACACTTCTGGCAGACTCCTAACAGTTCTCTGGGAGGATGGTGCAAGGCGCACACCCCCTATTCAGGGAACAGAGATTGGAGAACTCAGGCCCCAAAACCAGCATCCCGGTGTGACTCAAGGTCGATGTGGTAGTGGAAAATAAAGATGTATGCCGACTTCCAGGTAGCAGCCCTGCATATTTCCTGGATAGGGACATCCCTGGAAGCAGAAGAAGAAGAATCAGCATTTATATAGTGCTTTTCATACACAGTGTATCCCAAAGTGCTTTACAAGCAATGCTAGACTGGTAGTGAAGTCACTGAATGTGTGGTGGCGGCCATATCGCACATCATCACCCACACACAGCCTAGATAGCCACCAAGGCAGCATTATGATGGGTGGAATGAGTCCTTAGTCCTACCGGAGGCTCACTACCCACCAACCTATAGCAGAGGTTGATGCAGGACACAGTCCACCTGCCAATCGTCCACTTAGCTGCCAGTCTGCCAGGTGCAGCTTCAGCGTAGGTGACAAATAGCTGGCGAAACTCTCCCCCAACTCCAGCCATGCGCTCCTTATAGTAGGCAAGCTCTCGCTGCAGGCCCATGTATGGAGCCTGCGCTCAGCCTCCAAAGTGTGATTGGTGAAATACACCAGATTAATCGCCTGGTTAAGGTGGAAATCTGACACAACCTTCAGGGGGAACTTTGGGTTGGGGTGAAGGACAACCTTGTCCCTGTGGAGGACCAGGTAAGGACACTCCACCGAGACTGCCTGGAGTTCAGTGATCCTTCTGGCTGACATGATAGCCACCAGGAAGGTCTTCCATGACAGGTGAGACATCTCACACCTGTGCACCGGTTCAAATGGCTTGCCCATGAGCTTAGCCAATAACAAGAACAAGTACCAAGGTGGTGGTGGTTCACACACTGGAGGGAAATGTGGTCATGGCCTTTGAAAAGTGCCAGACCACCTTCTCCTGCACCACCAACTGCATACCAGCCCGCACCCGATAAGAAAGATGGCAGCCAGGTGCACCCTGAGGATTGTCAACTTGAGGCCTGACAGAGAGGGACCAGAGGTAGTCGAGAATGCTAGCCAGCAGACAAGATAAGGGGTCAAGCCTCTTGCCCTGGCACCAAATGGAGAACCTCTTCCATTTGAAGGCATAGCATTTTTGGGTCAACTCCTTCTGCGAAGCCTTGACCACAGTGAGGACATCTTCGGAGAGCCCCAAAGCTGGGAACTCCAGTCACTCAGGAATCAGGCTGTCAGGTGCACGGATTGAAGGTCTGGATGGTGTACCTTCCCTTGACTGCAAGAGGCAGGTCTGGATGTAGAGGGGGACACCTTAGGAGCCTGCTGCTGAGGCTGAGGAGATTGGGGTACCAAAACTGGCAGGGCCAGTCTGGAGCCACCAAGATCACTTGTGCCTTGTCCCTCCTGGCCTTGAGCAACACTATGTGGATCAAGGGAAATGGAGGAAAGGCATAGAGTAGGCCCAGGGTCCAGGGCCTCAAGAAGGCATCCCCCTGCAGTGTTCCCTGTTGAGAGGGGTGGACATGAAACAGAATCAGCTTTGCATTTTCCTTGGAGGCTACCAGGTCCACCAGAGGGGTGTCCCATTGGTAAAACAGGCTGTGTACTACCTCTAGATGGAGGAACCACTCGTGAGACGCCTTGCCCACACAGCTGAGGGTGTCCGCCAGCTGGTTGGGAATGCTGGCCACATGGATGGCCAGGAGATTGGTGTCCAGACTGAGCATAACTGTCCAGATGCAGTGAGCTTCCCTGCACAGAGGAAAGGAGTGCATCGAGGTAATACATGGTCATAGTGTTGCCCATCTGGACTTGAGTGACCTGACCCTGGATATGTGAAGCAAAGGCTGTCAGCACCTGATGAACTGCCCAAAGCTCCAGCAGGCTGATATGGCATTGGGACTCCTTGGGGTCCAGAGTCCGTGGACTCTGTGGTCCCCCATGTGGGCACCCCAGCCCATCAGGGAGGCATCGGTTGTCAGGATGACCATTAGCTCTGGGAGGACAAATGGTATCCCTTCCTGCAGATGTTCCGGGACTAACCACCACTGGAGGGTGTCCCACATCGGCTGGATCACAGTGACCAGCTGGTTGAAGTGGCCCTTGCACTGAGACCATTGGCGGGCAAACTCCCACTGCAGAGAGCGCATTCCCCACCATGCCCAACAGACCACACTGGTGCATGCCACCATGTATCCGAGGAGGCACAGGAAGTCCTGAGCAGGGCGCAACTTCCTAACCTGAAATGATCGGGCAAAGGAGGAGAGAGCCTCTGCCTGGTCCACCAAAAGCTAAGCCCTGGCTCTGCAAGAGTTGAGCTCTGCCCCAATGAAATGAATCACCTGTGAAGATACGAGTTCTGACTTGGCCTCATTGACCAGGAGGCCAAGGGACACACAGGTCTGAAGGGCCAGATCCCTGGACCACTCCATCTACTCCCTGGAGGGACCCGCTATGAGCCAGTCATCCAGGTAGGGGTATACCTGGACCCCTCGGTGCCTCAGGTAGGCTACCACCACTGCAATGGATTTGGTGAAGTCCTGGGAGTCAAGGAGAGGCCAAAGGGCATGGCTTGGAACTTGTAAAGAACCCCCTCCACATTGAACCGGAGAAACTGGCATTGGGATGGATGGATTGGGACGTGGAAGAACATGCTATGAAAATCCAGGGAGCAGAACCACATGTTCTGCTCCAGAGATATGACCTGAGACAGAGTGACTATACTGAAAGTGTGCGGGTGAAGACATTTATTCAGGTCATGCAGATTTAAGATGGGGCGCCAGCGCCCCTATCTGTTTTGGCACCAGGAAGTACCTGGAGACAAACCCAGGGTGTACTGTCGGATCCAAGATAGGAGCCATGGCCTCCTTCTGGAGGAGCTGGGCAATGTCTTCCTGAAGGGCGGACAGAATGTCAGTGGACACCATGTCCTCCCATGGGGCATGGGCTCGGCAAGGTGGGTAAGCCTCGAATTCCAGAGGCAGACCTTGACCGACCACCTCCAGGACCCAACTGTTCATGGTAACAGCGGACCAGGTGGAAAGGAAGTGGCGGAGCCAGCCCCCCATGGTTGGACCCAGGGGAGTCAGGACAGGCATGGGGGATGCACTCTCTATCCCATCACTGGTTAGGCTTGGAGGCAGAGGAGGGACCGGCTGAGGAAAGTACAGTTATGTTAGAACGTACCGTAACAGTAGATCTTCGAGAGGAGCTCTTGCAGCATGCAACACTGGTAGGACTAAAGCTGTCAGGTGCCAGGACCCCACTGAAAACTTCTAGCTAGCAGTCTACAATGGGGGACCACCCGCCCCATGCCAGCATCAGCACGCTGACATCGGCCTATCCTATAAAAGGGGCGGTCCCCCAGACCAACCTCAGTTCTCCCTCCAGAGACCCCGGGATAGTTAGAAGAAGGAGACCTGAGGTGGTTCCTCAGAGTTGAAGCAAGCAGAGTCGCAGAGAAGGAGAAGCAGCAATTGGGGAAGGAGGGAGGGAAAGCAGTGCCTGCTGCAAGAGCTCCTCTCGAAGATCTACTGTTATGGTAAGTTCTTATGTAACTGTACTATATGACTTCGGGGGGGCTCTTGCAGCAGGCAACTCTGGTAGGACAGAGTCCCAGGCAGTACCAGAACTGACCTGGTCAGCAGGGAGGAGGAGAGGAATGGTTAAAGGACAATTATGAGAGAAGGCCCTGAAGGACAGCAAGTTCGAAGTTGGCCCTACGCCGAGAGGCGATGTCCAGACTGTAGTGTTTGATGAAGGTATGGACCGAACTCCAAGTGGCGGCTGCACAAATGTCTGCAGCGGACACGTTTTTGAATAAAGCTACTGAGGCAGCCATGCCTCTGGTTGAGTGGCCTTTGTCTGGTCCTGGCAAAGGCTTGTCATACTTGCGGTAGCAGTAAACAATACAACTAGCTAACCACTTAGACAAACACTGTTTGGAAACAGGAGCCCCTTTTCTCCTGGGGGCAAACAAAACGAACAACTGATCAGTTTTTCTAATAGGGAGGATGCTGTTCAAATAGTACTGGAGTACCTTTTGAACATCCAAAGTATGAAGCAGGGCCTCCTCTGATTAGAATACTCAGGAAAATAAACAGGCAGGTGGATGGATTGATTTAACGTAAACTCAGACAACACCTTAGGCAGAAACTTTGGATTTGTACGCAAAGACACCCTGTCCTTGAGAAAAAACAAATAAGACTCGTTACACATCAGAGCCTGAAGCTCAGAAATCCTCTGAGCAGGAGTAACAGCAACCAAAAATAACACTTTCCATGACAGGGAGCATAGCATGCAGCTTGTGGCTTGCTCAAAGGGAGGCATAGTGAGCTTTTCCAACATAAAAAGAATATCCCATGGTGGGACAGGATACCAAATGCAAAATACCCTGCAAGACAGTGCAAGAAAGTTCCAACTGGGCAACAGCCTTGCCCTCAATAGGTACATGGTATGCAGAGATGGCAGAAAAGTGCACCTTAAGTGATGAGTATCCTAGTCCTGAGTCCTAAAGGGACTGGAGATACTCCAGGATGAAGTTCACTGGACAGGTGAAGGGATCTAAGTGCCGAGTGTTGTCCCAGATGGAGAAGCGCTTCCATTTCATGGCATAGGTAACCCTCATGGGAGGTTTCCTGGTGGCCACCAGGACATCTGCCACATGGGAAGAAACTCCAAAGCGGGTGATAGCTAAGTCTGAAGGAGCCACGCATGAAGGTGCAGTGACTTGAGGTCTGGATGAATCATAGTGCCCTGCTCCTGGGACAGCAAGTTACAGCATAGGGGCAAGGGAATTGGAGGCTCCACTGCCAGCTGCTGCAGTATGGGAAACCATATCTGACACAGCAAGTAGGGCGTTATGAGGATCATCTCTGCCCCTTCTGACTGAAGCTTGAGGAGTACCCTCTGCAGAAGTGGAAAGGGAAGGAAGGCATACAGGAACCTCCCTGTCCAAGACAGGGACAACGTGTTGCACCAAAAAATACTAGGCCCTGGATCCAGCAAGCAGAAATTGGGCAGTTTTGCATTGAGTGGGGATGCAAAAAGGTCTGACTCTGGATGACCCTGCCTGCCGAAGAGGTCCTCGACCACAGATGATAGCAGCTCCCACTTGTGGGCCTTCAACCTGGACCTGCTTAGGCTGTTGGGCCAGGATGTTTTGGACTCCTGGAACATGTATGGCAGATAGTTCCAGGTTGTGCCTTAAGGCCCATTACCAGACCTCATGGCCTTTCTGCAAAGGGGGTAGGAGTGCCCCCGCTTGTCGATGTAGTAGACTACAGACATGTTGTCTGTATCAGGAGTGGGCCTGGAAGAAGGTGGGTCTGGAAAGTCTGCATGGCATAAAGAACTGCTCACATCTCCAGCACATTGATGTGAAGATGCTGATCCGACTTGGACCAAATCCCCTGAATCTGACGGTTGGCCAAATGAGCACCCCAGCCTAGTCCCGAGGCATCCGTAGTGAGCCTCTGCTGTGGGGATACCACTCAGAGAGAGGAACCCCTTTGAGGAGATTGGAGGTGTTTTGCCACCACTCCAGGGTCTGTGTCACTGGCTTGGAAACCAGCACAGGCTGATCCAAGTCATTGGTGCATTGGTCCTGCTGAACACGGAAGGTCCACTGCGGGATCTCATATGCAAGCGGGCTAGAGGAACTGCAGCTATAGCCGCTGCCATGTGCCCCAGCAGATGAAAGAAAGATCTGGCTGGAACCTGATGGGAGGAAGATACCAGCTGGGCCTGCACTATCAGATGTTCTGTCCTGTCCTGTGGCAGGAAGGCTCTGCCCTGGGATGAGTCTAGGACCTCTCCTATATACTGGAGGTGCTGGCTTAGTGAGAGACAAGTCTTGGGTGGGTTGAGAGTAATCCCCAGGACTTGGAATAACTGAAAGATGGACTCTAGGGTCCAAATTAACTGAGCTCTGAAGGGGGCTGTCAACAGCTAATCCTCCAGATGAGAAAGACATAAAGGCCCTGTCTCCAAAGAGCCACAGCCACCACTGCTAGGCACTTGGTGAAGACTTGGTGAGCCAAAGAAAGGCCAAAGGGGAGGGCTCGAAATTGAAAGTGGTCCCCCTGAAAGCAAAAATGGAGGGACCATCGGTGGGGTGGGAAAACCAGGCTATAGAGATAGGCATCCTGCATGTACAATGAACATAGCCAGCCACCCTGGTGAAGGAGGGGCAACAGCCCTTGCAGAGTGACCATCCTGAAGCACTTGTACTCTATATGTAGAGGTTCAGGCGGCTGAGATCCAGAATCAGTTTCAAGTCCCTTGTCTTCTTGGGGACTAGAAAGAAGTGGGAATATAAACCCCTTTCCTTTGAGCTGGGGGAATTGGCTCTATAGCCCTTTTGCATAGGAGTGTCTGAATCTCCTCCTGGATGAGGGCAATGTGGGCCTGAGGGTAATGGGAGTGCAAGGGAGGGTTTTCTGGGGGAATCTCAAGAAATTTGAGTGCGTGACCTCTTTCAATAATCTGCAGCACCCACTGGTCTGAAGTGACGGTGCACCACCCCTCTAAGTATAGGGAAAAGTGACTCTCTACCGCCTTCCCCAAGACCTCTTCTGGGGGTCGGGCAAGGAGTCAGGCTGTGGAACCAGGGGTGGGCAGAGCAGCTGGGGACACTCTAGGGGTCCTAGGGGTGGGAGCTCCAGCTGGCTGGGTAGAAGCCTTGAGCTTGAATGCACCTTTTGGCTGCTGGCCCTTGGGCTGCTCTCTGGGGTGCTGGTGAAATGACTGATGTTGGGAGGACCTGGGTTGTGAACGATACATGGAATGTACTGACTTTAAGGCCTTACCCAACATCTGGAGGTGGGAGATGATGTCTTGGGCATCTCCGACGAATAGGACAAAACCTCAAAAAGGGGCATCCAAGATTTTAGCCTGAACATCAGGAACAAACCCTGATACCCAGAGCCAGGAGTGATGACGGACACAGACTCCTGCCGCTGCTGCACGCCCGGCTGCATCGACAGTATTGCAGACCGCTCTAAGCACATGGTTGCCCATGTCTGAGCCAGACTTAAGGAGCTGGACCAGCTGGGCTTTTGTGGAGTCCTCCAGAAGGGCTTGCATCATGTCCCCTGGCCTGGTCCCATAGGGCATTTTGGTATTGTTCCATGTGGGCCAGGTAATTCTGAGTTCGGCTGGCCAGAGTGGCAGAAGCATAGACTCACTTGACAAATTGGTCAATTTCAAATCAAAATCAAATCAAAAATCTTTATTTATCCAGGTGAACATCGTTGAGCAATGCTCATTTGCAAGATGGACCTGAGTGGAACATAGTAAACATAACAATGCAAAGTAGTACATTTAAAATACAGAAAATAAAGAACAAGAAGGTCAAATACTGAAAACAGGTCAACAAGAAACAATAGAACATACAAGCCTATAACAGTTCGAGGCAATAGTACAAAATAAAGGAGCATGTACATATATTCAACCTGGGCACAATAATAGAGAAGACAAAAAAGAAAGAAAAAAAAAAGAAAGAAGCATGATTAGAGTAATATAGTAAGCTGAGTAATAGCTTGGGCAGCAGGAAGTCAAAATAGAGGGGAGTGGTGGGAAGAGGAGATAAGTAGAGGTACAGGGGGAGAAACAGGTGGGGTAGGAGAGGGGTGTGTGCAAGAGGTAATGTGGTGGAGAACCATTTGGAAAGCAAAAAGAGTTGCAGGGGAAGGGGTGAGAAGATAGCCTCAACCAGAGGGTACAAGCAATTCCTACCTTGTAGATGGGAGACATGTACTGAAGATAAGATGGGGAAAACAAATGAGCGAGAGGTGGGGATGGAGATGGAGATGATGGAATGGCTAGGGCTCAAGAGGGCTGTGGACAGTACTAGGAGTACTTGAGTTTTGTGTACTGTTCCGGGCGGGATGAGGTACTATGGCAGACATTGATGTAGATCTTGGGAGGGAAAAACAGTTGCATACTTCGATTGAGTGGGAATATAGTGTCTTGCAGACAAGCAGACAGGGATGCTCAATTTAAGAGTTTTTTGCAGTTTGTTCCATGGAGAAGGCAGCACAAAGCTTATGGCCACTCTGCCAAAGCAAGATTTAGCCTTAGGTACCTTGAGTGAGATAAATGAGTAACTTCTTAATGCATAGTTACCTATTACGCTTAGCGGAAGGCAGCTGGAAATATAGCGTGGCAGTTTTTTTGATATAGCTCTGAAAGTCCAAAGTGCAGCTTTTCTATCTCGCCTGAACTTAAGGGAAGTCCATCCTACAGCCACATACAGGGAGCAGTGATGCATGCCAAAGGGAAGTCCCGTTATGAACCTTAGAGCTCTGTGATAAAGTGTGTCCAATTTTGTCAAACAAGAGATAGGACACTGGCTATATAGGAAGTCCACGTAGTCTATCAATGATAGAAACATTGATTGGACCAAACATAACTTAGCATCTCTGGTAAGAAATTGACTAAGTCTAAAGAAAAGTCCCAGCCTCTGCCTTACTCTTTTTAGTAGATCCTCAACGTGTTCAGTAAAGGAAAGTCTGTGGTCTAGCCACACTCCCAGGTACTTGAATTTTGTGATGAATTCCAGTTTTTCTCCTAACAAGGTGGTAATCTGGTGAACTGATCCAATAGTTGCAGGATTAATTGAGTGGATAAATGGAGAGAAAAGCATCGCTTTCATTTTTTTGGCATTGAGGAGGAGCTTTTTGTGAAGTAGTTGGCTCTGCAGTAGATTGAATTCGGATTGGAGGTCTTCACAGGCAGCTTCAGGCATTGGGCGGCTTAAGTAAAGGACAGTATCGTCTGTAAACAGATGAATATTGGCCTTGTTTATACAATTGTCGATATTGTTAATGTATATCGCAAACAGTAAGGGACCTAATATAGATCCCTGGGGCACACCTCGTTGGAGAGGTTTAAGAGGTGACAGTTCGCCTTTGGCTTTTACTTGCTGATGGCGTCCTGTTAGGTAGTCAGAGAACAATTGCAGCGATGGAGAGTCCATGCCTGTAGTTTGCAGGAAGAGAAGGAGCAGGCTATGATCGACAGTGTCAAAAGCCTTGCTTAAATCCAGCAATACAGCACATACATAGTTCCTGTTGTCTAACTCTCTCTGCCACTCATTAGTCACTTTGGCAAGGGCCATGATACTGCTGTGATTAACTCTGAAGCCAGACTGCATTGAGTTTAGTAGATTCACAGTTTCGAGATAGGACCGCAGCTGTGTATTCATGATTTTCCCCAGTAGTTTAGACAATACAGGAAGGAGGGAGATCGACCTGTAGTTATTGTGATCACAGGGGTCCCCTGATTTAAAAAGAGGAATGATGTGCTGTCTTCCATATAGGTGGCAGAATACCCTGAGACAGAGATAGGTTAAATAGGTGAGTAATAGGTACAGCTAGTACATGATAAGCAAGTTTTATTAAGTATGGATCTAAGGAGTCAGCACCAGTGCTTTTCCTGGTGTCCAGCTTCAACAGGAGATCCTCCACCTCTTTTAATGAAGCGGGTTGGAATGAGAATGCTGAGGCTGTGGCAGGGGACTCAGGATAATGGGTGCCAACCTGGGTAAATAGGGAGCATGCTGGGGAATTGTCAAATGCTAGGCCTGCGGTGGCCAAATGACTATTTAGAGGAATCTAAAATCTCCAACCTATCACTGATAGTTGAAATCCCAGAGTTAATCTTAGTCGGAAGAGGGTTGCCAGGAGCATAGCTGGACAGATCCTTAATAGTTTTCCAGAATTTAGCTGAGCTCTTGGCAGCAGAGTCGAATTCCTAGCGAAAGAAAGCAGCCTTTGATTCTCTGACCATTTTCGTGCAGACATTTCGTACTCTCCTAAACTGATTCCAATCCGTAGGGGTATTGAATCTACAAGTTTTTTTCCAAAGCTTATCTCTTTCTAGCAACATAGTCTTGAGTTCAGGGGAGAACCATCTACAGTCTTTATTCCTTACGTGGACTTTAGCCAGAGGAGCATATTTGTTGAGAGCACCGACAAGATATCCTGGAAGATGTCGTATGTGGAGATAACTGTTTTTGTCAGGTAGAAATCCTACTAATGCAGAGAGTATTTAAGCTCGTCAAGGTAAGCAAATAAGTCAAAGTTACGTCTTGATCTCTTCACAGAGAACTTTGTTGTGGAAGGAGGTTTGTTGACAGCTCTTACTCCAGCAATGAAGCAATGGTCACTGACGTCAAAGAAAAAGGTACCAGCATGAGTGAAGAGATGAGGTTTACTCACCATGATAATGTCCAGTAGGGTACTGTTGCTAGGGTTCCTTTTATTGGGGCACGTCGGTTCAGCAATAAGTTGTGTTAACCCATAAGCATCACAGAAGGATGCAAGTGGAGCTAAAGGCATTAGATAACCAGTTAAGGTTAATGTCCCCCTAGGATGATTGTTTCTAGAGTGCCTTGTTCCAACCTCGCACTTAGGCGAGTCAGAAGCTGTAAACCTGTGGATGGGGGTCTATAGCATCCTATTACACAGAGCATGCTGGTCTGCATAATCTCCACCTTGAGTGACAAGCATTTGAATTCGCTAGCGAAAGAGGACGAGTCGATGCAGGTGGCCACGAACTTGTCCTTAACATAAATGGCCACCCCTCCACCTCTGGATTGCCTGCCAACTCTAAACAAGGCATAGTTAGGGATGTTAACCTCCCTCTCTGAGGTGGCTGGTCTAAGCCAGGATTCGGAAACCACTAATACATCAGGAGAGGTGTGGTTTACCCAGGCTTGGATCATAGTAAACTTTTTTAACAACTGCATACATTAATATGCAAAAAGTTCATGCCTTTGATCCTTGCTAGATCAGCTGGCAAGGCTATAGCTTCAAGAGGGCCGGGGTTGAGCTCTACATTGCCTGAGCACAGTAAAAGGATAATAGTTTTCTAAGAGCGGCAATAGTTAGCTTAAAATTCCTAGTCTTTACATGTCTATGAGAGTTGTTAGATCTGAAGTGTGGAGCTTTGCCATTGTAGCTATACTGGCCTAGCACTGTGAAAACTAACACTCTAACTGCAAAATGCAGAGGGTTGTCAGTGTTAGGCGTAGCAGGAGGAGGACCCTGTAAAGGAAGTTTGGTACACGTCCTATCAAAAGGACTAAGCCAGGTGTAAGGCTGCAGTAGGACATGCTCAAGGGCACATAGGCAATCAAAGGATAGGTTACTGTGCACATTATGACACAATGGGGAGTTGTAATCTGTGCATGGTGGTAGCTGAGACGACTGATAAAAATCAACCAGTACCACAGCTAGTAGCGACAGTAAGGGGAGTCACGGAGATCCTCTCATGATGTAACCTTGAGGTAAAGTACTGCTACTTATATGTCCTGAAGACAATGTTAGGCTACTATGATTTTCACAGCGCAATGTATGCCTGAGTACAGCGTGGTCTGGCAACTTAGAGATCCAGGGTCGAATCTGGCAAGATTCCTTGTCAGGAGGGTGGGTGCTGAGGAGCCTGGGCTTCTTGTTGCAGTCATGGACTGTGTTCATGACCACAGAGTCCACCTGTGGCTGTTCGCCCAAACAGAGTTTACCCACGGATGCACGATAAAGGAGGTCGGCCTTCTTGGTCAAGGCAGAGGTGGAAGCAGGATGCTTCCAGGTTGCCGTAGTAACGTCCTCATATGAGTCGATCAGGGGAGGCACTTCTTTTTGCAGAGGTAGATAGCCAGGCGCTGGTGTGCAGGATCTAATTCCTCTGTTTCCCACCCTGTCAGGGACTGTACATGCTGCATCATGTCCAAAAAGGAAGGATCATCCAGGGGAGACCTGGGAGTCTCATTGGGGGCCTCAGTATCATCAGAAGGGCCCCTGGAATCCTCCCTGGATGGCTCAATCTCTGGGACCAGCATCGGCAGGTGACGTTCCACCCTGCATTGGTCTTAGCGATGGACAGAAGACCCTGGAGACCAGGGATGGCTAGGTCTTGCCCAGTCAGGGTCCTGAGGAGGAGGAGGAGTAGCGGGCCTCCTGGGTATATCCTTATTCTTCACAAAAGCCCACCAGGCTGAGAACAGAGCATTATAATCCACCAGAGGAGGAGGATTATATGGTGGGTAAGGATACTGAGGAGGAGGCATTGTGTATCCTGGTGTCAGTCCCTGAGACATTGGGTACCCTGGCTTCGGTCCCTGAGGCATTGGGTACCCTGGCATCGGTCTCTCAGGTGCCAGCTTGGGATTTCCTGAAGGACCAGCTGGTGTGGGTTGTGACACAGGCTGAGGTGGAAGTGACACTTGCTGAGGTGTCATCAGCGCAGGTGATGACAGAGTGGGCATCGGGCTGACTGGCAATGGCTGATGCCTGTCCAGCAAAACAGCTGATGCAGGCCCCGAAGGAGAAGTGGGCGTCTGTGGAGGGAAGTTTCCTTGCGATGGAGGCAAAGGCATTGCCTGAGTGGAGGAGGAAAGCACTTGCTCCAGGCGATGCCTGGAGGTGCCGGCCCCAGAAATGAGGACCAACAATGGCAATGCCAAGATGGGGGGGACGATGGGCAAGGACCCATCGCCAGAGGAGGTAACCCTCGTCGAGCTGCCTGACTGAGGATCTGTGGGAACTAAGGGCCTGCGCATCAGGGGCTGAGAGGCGGGGACAAAGTCTGCTGCCTCGAGGAGCCACTGCCTGAAACAGAGATGAGGGCAGGTGGCTGTGAGGCTGACAACCCCGAAGGGGAAAGGACTGCCAAAGGTGGAGAGGCTGACCTCCCGTGGGAGGAAGGGCCAGAGGTGACCACTAGCTTATGAGGTGACTGAGAGTGGGAGGCTGACCGAGGACAGTCCTAATACTTGTCCTGGTGCTTATGCTTCCCGCTAGACTTCTTCTCCTTCTGGGCAGAAGAAGGCGTCGACGCCCCAGAGGCCAGGAAAGAAGAGGAACCTTTGGACTGAACCTCCTTCTCCATTGTGGGTAACTTCTGCTGCAGCAAGAAGCTCTGGAGGGTCTTCAAACGGCATCTCCGTGTGACCTTGTTGAAGTCCTGGCAGTGCCAGCAGGCCTTGGTGTCGAGGTCGGGGCCTAAGCAGAGCAGGCAAGAAGTGTGGCCATCCTGGGATGGAAGCTGCTTGCCGTAGGCACACTTCAAAGGCTGGTCGGAAGAAGAAGCTGGAGAAGAAGACAAACAAAAGTAAAGCAACACTAAAAAAAATGATGTTTTTTATTGAAAGAAAAATAAAGGAATCAGGGTATAAAACACAAGAAAAATGGTGGTCGACTGAAGCTGGCATCCGTGAAGGTCTGACATGCACGGGTCGACGGCGGGAAAAGAACTGAGGTTGGTCTGGGGGACCGCCCCTTTTATAGGATAGGCCGACATCAGCATTGTAGACTGCTAACTAGAAGTTTTCCATGGGGACCTGGTGCCTGATGGCTTCAATTCCACCAGTGTTGCCTGCTGCAAGAGCCCCCTTGAAGTAAGGTCCAGTGGGACCTCGACATCTTGGTTTCATGAGGACAGAAGCAACGGACTTCAGCCGGGGATGTCAAGCCTGGGCCTGCTGCCAATCTGGGGGCTGGGAAGCTTGGCCGCAGGAGCAGAGAGGGGCCAAAAGGACACTTTCATTTGAGCCTTAGAGCCCTTGGGATCCCTGTGAGTGGAGGTCACCGAGTCCAGGGTGGCACTGGACTTCTCAATACGAGTAAGGTGCCCTTCGACCCCTGGCCCGAACAAGTTAGTGCCCAAGAAGGGGGCATCCACCATCTTGTGCTGGGTATCTGCCGTGAAAGTCGAGATCCTCAGCCAAGCACTACAGCAGCCATAGACTGGGCGAAGAAGTCGCCAATGTCCATGACCATCTGGAGCTGCTGCTTAGCCACTGTTTGGCCCTGGTACTGGACTTGCTTGACCGTGGAGGGCACGAGCAAAGTGGGCAATTAAGAGGGTCGAAATCGCTTGCTGCAGGCCGCGGGAGGAGGCCACGTAGACCGTCTTGGACACATGATCCAATTTCTTGGATTCCTTGTAAGGAGGTTTATCCACGTTCCTGACATTGCCTGTATGCAAAAAGACTGAGTCGGCCACCAGACCCTAGGCCGAGGGGTGTTCAGTGAAACCCGACAGGGAACTAGTAGGTACAGGACAACACACAGGGTGCTGCCAAAGCTCCAAAGTGGGGCCAAGAATGGCCTCGGAGACCTGGAATGCTTCCTCAGGGGAGTCACCTCAGTTGAGACTCTCAGTCAGTGGGTACTTAGCCCATTTCTGGACGAGTTCCATCTGAAGACCCGTCGATTCTGACATAAGCTGGAGAAGGGCCCTGGATGAAGTGGGACAATGCTCTGTTGACAAATCCTCACCCAACTCGGCATCCAGTGGATGGGAGTGTAGGGAGAAGCCCTCCAACTCCGAGGATTCATCGAAAAGTGGTCAACTGCCAGAGTCCCCACTGACCCTTTGGGGTCCATCGGGAGTCACGGTGACCAACAACTGCCGAGGAAGCCCAGAAGCAGTACTGGCATCCTTGGGGGGGACGGACCCACAGGTGGCTGTTTGGGATTTGGTTCCACCTGAGTAGGTGGAGAGGCCGGAAGAGGCCAAGGCGTAGTCAGCCTAGCCAGGGTAGGCTGAGGACTGGGTGGCAGTACCCATGGAAGAGCTGGGGTGGAAGCTGAAAACTGCTTAACCCTGGTGAACATGAGCTGGTGCCACATGAGCTCCTTGTAACGCTGACACATTTTGTGCCAGAGCCTCTCCTCATCTGAGGAGAAAGAAGAGGAGTAGCAGTGATGCCACTTACCCAAATATCGAGAGTGGGAACACCAATGCTAACATGGGCTGCTCGACTCAGGGTTTCGGGATTGCGATCTCAACTGTCTGGGTTGCTGATGGCAGGTCTCGGAGGGAGCCAGCAAAAGCTGAAGATCCTCTGGGTTCACTGGATTCTGAGGTTTAGGAACTGGGTCAGTGGGCTGGTCCGACCCTCCCTGCAAGGTAATAGGCAGGACCGGAGTCCTAGAGAGGGAGGTATCAGCCTCATCTGTTGACAGCGGGTCAACCAGTTTGAGAAAAATCTCTACAAGTTGGTCGATAGGCATCTCGACCAACTGGCACGATGGGGGAACCATGGAGCCAGCGGACAGAGCTGAAGGATCAACTGTAGTCGAAATCTCCATAGAAGTATGGGAATCTGAGGCCCAAGAGTGCTCGTGATCCCATGCTCGATGGTGAGACTTCTTTTTAGTCTCTTTTTTAGAGGATTTGGATTTAGTTTCCAGAGAGGGGGTCCTGCCCAAATTTGTGAAGGGATTGGCACAAATCCTGAAACAACCCTGAAAATGTGGCACCTAAAGAAATTGGCAGAAAGGCCAAAGCCAAAGAGGCATGCTCCATGGTCTGAGCTGCAGCCTCTTCAAACGCCGCAAGCTGTTCAACTGACCCCACTGCCGTGGAGACTGCCAATGAGTGTATTTTGATTTAACAGGAGAATCCTGTTCATCGGTCTTCCAAAGTTGTAGGATGCAAAATGCGACAAAGGCCACACACCAGAGGATTTTGTTCATGGCCTAGGCAGTAGATGCACGTGGTGTGCTGGTCTGTCCAGGACATCTTCTGCCCACATATAGGCTTGGTGCACTTTACTGGAATCGTGACAACATACTCCTTCCAGCCAGGAAGGACATTGTAAAAAAAATTATCCTCCCAATCCTCGACTATGGGGACGTAGTCTACGGTGCCGGCCCTAAGACCACATTAGATAGGCTGGACCCTCTCTTCCACTCTTTTTGCCGTTTCGCCCTGAACAGCCCACTGTGCCACACCACTGTGCCCTATATCAAGCAATGAACCTCACCTCTCTTGACTATCGCAGGCTAACCTACTGTGCAAGAATTACGGCCAAGTATTGGACTCAGCGGCTCCCTTCCTACCTCTCCGACATCTTAACAAACCCTAGTGCACAAGCATACACACTCAGAAACTCAGACTCCTGGTCCCTAGCTGTCCCATACCGGTCTACCTCCACAGGGCAATCAGGGTTCAGCTACCACATTCCCTCGCTATGGAACTCCCTCCCAGCTAACATTCATCGCTTCACCTCCCTTTCCCACCTAAACTCCATGCTCCAAGATCATTTCGTCCCTACCTGTGCTTGTGTCTAGGCGTCTATCAACTACTAGGCAACTTTCTGGGAATGTCGGCACTTAGCAAATTTGTAATTCATCAGTGTCTAACTATTGTCCTCTCACCTTATACTGTCTCTCATATGGCTCAAAACCTAATTTTGTTGTAGATTTGCTGTACGTAACTGTGTTACCAACTGACACACTCAATCCTGCATGAACGTGGTTTCAGAAGCAAATGTTAGTGATCTTCCACAATGTATTCACTTGTCTATCCTGACTTCAAGTGTTATCTCATACCATACGTACTGTGGTTACCAATTGTCTCTCTCAAGCTACTACTGACTTGTAATCAGATCCAAATGTTAGTATTTCTCCCACTATGTATTTTCTTGTCTATACTGTGTAAAACTGTCTTCTTATGTTCTCCCCTCCCTCAGAACGCATCTGTAATCGAGCAGTACTCTGCTCAGTATGCCTTTCTGGTAAAATGCTTAAATAAGTAAATAAATAAACATGCACATTTTTTGAATCCTGGTGCCAACTTTGAGTCATCCATCTAGGAGAGTTGAAGGAAGTCACCTAAAGACTAATAAAATCGCAAAAGTTTGAATGCAAAGGGCCTACTCAGCGAGGAGAGTGGTAAGGCGGGAACCTTTTTTTTCCAGCGGAAAGGAAGATCTGACATCACGGGGCAATGCAGAGGGAGTAGCCACCTGGGTGGGTGGGAGGAGCCAGCTTGAAGACTTCCTGGCAAGCTATAGAGGGGAAAGGACCCTGCCAGAAGTGTGGACAGTACATTCTATTCAGGTCCCTAGAAGTGACAGTTTCAATATAAACAGGAAAGATGTGTTACATTGGTTACAGCAGTTAAAGTAACAGTGTAAGTATACAACGGAGAGAGGTTAGGGGCGCGTACAGACTTATCAATTAGGCTGGAGAGGATGAAGGCCTGTGGGAATAGCCAGCCAAGGTTACTGTAAAGGTCACACCGGTGTGTTCTCTGTAAGTTGCTGTTTTTCGTGTCTTATTGTTTTGTTAACATTTATTTGTAATTTTATGATACACAGCAACCACAGTGCAAAATAAACAAGGGGTATGCAGATACAATACAACATATACAGTAATTCTCCTCAGCAGATCTATAGCCAGATAACGTGAAAGTCCATATATGTGACTGGATCAGCCATCAGGTTCATAGGAGTAAAGTTCAGTCAGATAATACTGTAGGAATGGACACTCTCCCCGATCGTATGTAATATAGTGCGTAGTGCAGGGGCTGATATTCTCCATAACATGGGTTTTTTCTTACCGTTTTCTCCCTCTTTTCAGGTGATAACACAAGCAACAGCAGGGGTTGATTGTTTTTTGTTGGCCTGCTCAGAGAGAAGTTAAACCTTCCCACCCATCCCTTTCCCACGCACTGGGCTTGTCTGAATTTATAGTCATTCAGTAGGCCCCACATTATGGCAGACACAGGGGAATTGTGCTAGGCACATTGATAGATGACTCTCTGACATACAAACAGTATTTCAGGAGGCATCTCTTTCAGCAGCACAGCACTAAGGTAGAAAGCAGTAAGATAAAAACAGAAAGCGCAAGGAAGAGAATGAGAGAAAGGGGCCGGGGAACAAAATATATAGCAGCAAGGGGTTTGAAGAAGGGGTTATTGGTAGAACAGAGGAGAAGGATGCAGGGAGTGGTGCAGTGCAGTGGATGTGGAGCAGCTGCCACATATGCCGGCACCTCTCTGGACTGAGGGTGGGGGTTGCCAGTCTCTGAGCCAAGTTAGCAGGAGTACTGGCAACCTTTACCCCCACGTAGAATCCACCATGTCCACAGCCACTACCACAATGGACACCCAGGCAGAGGGCTGGCTGGACTACGGTGGGCTCCGGGAGGTTGAAGGAGGGGAGTCAGAGGCACATCCCCCAACCAGTCCAACTTAAAAACTCCTTTGCTGTCCTGGAGGAGCAAGCAAATCCCACAAGGGAACCTGAGGTTGAGACCAGCAGAGATGAGCGGATCCTCTAGGAGGGAGACCCAGAGGTGGGAGGTAGAAGACTCCAGAGGAAGAGGAAGCTACTCTTGGTGGGGGCTCAGTAGTCCAGGGAATGGAGCTGGGCACAGGTAGCAGAGTGGAGAGGAAGGTCAAGTGCTTCCCAGGGGGCATAGCTTGGAGGGAAGGGAAGCAAATCCTAAGGATCGCTACAGCAGTAGCAAGGAAGGGGGGAGTGGAGGTCATTGTTCATCTGGGAACGAATGACATAGCCAACAAGAAGGCAAGCTTACAGCAGGTGCAAGAGGACTTCAGCGAGTTAGGTAGGTGCCTTGGGGAAGTAGCGGGCTCCGTAACATTCTCTGAGGTGCTGCCAGTCCACAGCAAGGGGGAGGCTAAGAATCTCCGCATTAGAAAGTTCAAAACTTGGTTGAAGGGTTGGTGCATCGAGAAGGGCTTTGGCTTCATTGGGGATTAAAGACCCACCTGGACCGATAAGGGCCTGTACAATGGTGACTGCCTTCATACATCCTCAGTGAGAGGTTTAAATGCTTCCTTAGCAAGCATTTAAACTAGCTGGGGGGCAGTTGGGAGCAGAAAGAATTAAGCAGCCCACCCCCACAGGACAGAGAAGACAGCAAGAAGGATTGGGAGGAAACACTGGAGACAGATTTACCTAAACTCAAAATAAGGGGTACTACAGAGGAAAAGGGACAGAAAAAGAAAAACACCAGGGATGGAAAGAGGGGGCAGGAAGGCAAAATCAGAAATATAAGGGAGACAGGCAGTGAAACATGGAAAGCCATGTCTACTAATGCCCACACTCTGGGAAATAAAATCCCAGATCTGGTGGCCTTGATGACAGAGGCGAACCTGAACATAGTGGCAATTACTGAGATGTGATACACTAGAAACCATGACTGAGAGGTATATATACCAGGGTACACTCTATTCAGGAGAGATAGGGAGGGCAAAAATTGGGGAGGGGTTGCCCTTTACATCAGGGAGGGTATTAAAGCACCGCAGTGCAGGGGAAGCAGGGAGAGGCTGAGGCACTGTGGGTCATGCTTGAGCCAGGTAGCAGCAAAGCAGTTCGCACAGGAGTGATCTACAGGCCTCTGGCATGGGGGGGGGAGGAGGTAGATAGGGCATTGGTGGAAGGAATACATGGGATGGCAGCCAAGGGGGAGGTACTCCTGCTGGGTGATTTTAATATCCCGACGTTGACTGGTCCATCCCGGCAGCTGCCACAGCCAGGAGCCAAGACATCATGGAATCCATGCAGAGGGCAGGCCTTAGGCAGTTAGTGAGGGAGCCTACCAAGGGCAAGACAATTCTAGACCTTGTTCTGACCAATGCAGACAGAATCACGGGGTCCAGGTGGATTGAGAGGGTTGAGGAGCAGTGAGTTAACCTAAAAGGAGCCATAGTGGAGGCGACAAATCAGTACATTAGACTGAAAAATAAAGGCAAGAGAAGGAACAAACCACTATGGTTCTTAAAGGAGGTGGCACAGAAAGTAAGGGACAAAAAGGTGGCTTTCAAAAAATACAAGGAGACACAGAAGGATGAGGATTGGGCAGTGTACCTAGATAAACAGAAGGAAGCAGGGAAGGCAGTAAGAAGTGCAAAGGCGCAAATGGAGGTAAGGTTAGCACAGTCAATTAAGAAAGGTGACAAGACCTTCTATAGATATATTAGTGAAAAAAGGAAAGTCAGGGGTAGGATTGTAAGACTCAAGAGGGAAGGAAGGAGTGGGAGTGGAGGGGGACCTAGAAAAAGCATCAATACTGAATGAATACTTCTGTTCAGTATTCAGTGACAAGGGGGAGGGTTCACAACTGGGCATACGAAACACAGAGGAGGGAAGTAGATACCAGTTCATTTACAGAGGAGCGAGTCCTTGAGGAACTCACAAAGCTGAGGGTGGACAAAGCAATGGGGCCGGATGGTATACACCCTAGGATACTAAAGGAGCTATGGATGGTGCTGGTAGCACTGCTGGCAGCCCTGTTTAGTAAGTCACTCAATACAGGAGTGGTTCCAGTTGACTGGAGGAGGGTAGATGTGGTTTCTCTCCACAAGAGTGGAAGTAGGGAGGAAGTAGGAAACTACAGGCCATTCAGCCTCACCTCAGTAGTGAGCAAGATAATGGAGGCACTGCTTAAGGAGAGGATTGTAGAGCACCCGGAATACAGCAGAGCACAGGATCTGAGGCAGCATGGGTTCACAACAAGAAGGTCTTGTCAAATGGATCTGATAGACTGGGAGCCGCTAGTTACAAGGAGGGTTAGGAAAAGCAGTTGCATGTTTCTGTAAGCAACTGTCGTATCAGGGTCTTAAATGTGTGCAGTCCCATCACTTTTGTGAGCTTTAGGGATTTCTGGAGAGTATTCCAGATGGTAGGGATGCTATGGCTTAGGGAAGAGTCACCAAATCTAGTCCTCATTCTGGGAATGTCAAGCAGTATATAAGAATGCCTTCTGAGCTGGTAGGTGTCGGGGGGCTTTTGAAGGGGTCAGTGATGTAGGGAGGGAGCTTGTTGGTGATAGCTCTATACGCCCATAGGTAGGCATTTCTCAATCTCCTGATGTTGAGTGAGGGCCATCCTAGCTGTGAGTAGAGATGGCAGTGATGTGTGCCAAATGGGGCACCAGTAATAAATTTTAAGGCTCTGTGGTACAATGTGTCTAGTCTGGCTACAGTGGTGGTGGGACAATGGCTGCAAATGAAGTCGGCATAGTCAATAAGTGGAAGGAAAATGGTCTGCACTAACCAAAGTTTGGTCTCGAAAGTGAGCAGCTTCCGAGTTCTGAAAAAAAGGCCCAGTCTCTGTTTTAGTTTTTTCAGGAGTTTGTTTATGTGCACAGAAAAAAAGTAAGTTTAGAATCGAGCCAGAGGCCCAAGTATTCACATTTTTCCACGACCTCTAATGGTTCCCACAGGAGGGTGAAAATGTGGGGCTGGGTGCAGGCTAGGTCAGGGCTCGAGGAGTGGACATAAGGTGAAAGGAACATCACCTTAGTTTTTTTGGCACTGAGAAGCAGCTTGAGGTGCAGTAAGTTGCATTGCAGCAGATCAAAGTCCTGTTGCAACTCCTTGCAAGCTAGTTCAGGAGTGGGTTTGGCGATGTAGAGAATAGTGTCATCACCGAATAGGTGGACGCTAGCCGTGTTGATTTTGGAGTCTATGTCATTAATATAAATTGTGAATAGTAAGAGCCCCAGGATGGATCCCTGAGGAACACCTCTCAGGAGAGGTTTAGGAGGTGAGAAATTGCCTTGGGCTTTCACCTGCTGCTGCCTGCCAGTCAGGTAGCTGGAGAACCACTGTAATACTGTTTCGTCGAGATCGAGGTTGTGCAACGTATGCAGGAGTAGGTTGTGATCCACAGTATCGAATGCCTTGCTCAGATCTAAGAAGAGCACGCAGACATAATTTCTGGACTCTAAAGTGACCTGCCAATCATTCATCACTTTAGCCAAGGCAGATACTACGCTGTGGTTGGGTCTGATGCCGGACTGTAAGGGGTTTAGCAGATTGGAGGATTCCAGGTAATCTCATATCTGGGAGTTGACTAATTTTTTGAGTAGCTTTGATAGGATGGGCAGCAGTGATATGGGTCAATAATTGTTAAGGTCGCATGGGTTGCCAAATTTGAAGAGAGGAATAATGTGTGCAATTTTCCACTCAGAAGGAAACATTCCATGGGATAGGGAGAGATTGAAGAGGTGGGTAATGGGGGGACAGATGGTAGGAGCCTAACTTGAGGAAGAATGGTTCGATTTGGTCAGCTCCAGCACTCTTTTTAACGTCTAGGGACAGCAAAAGGTCTTTGACCTGCTTAATCTTGACTGGGCTGAAACTGAACTTTGGTGCGTGGCTTGTGGCCCTGTGTGGGTGGGACAGCAGTGGATTGCTGGCGGTGTGTGTGGCGAGTTTACTTGCAGGAGACGTACTGATTGCTAGTTCTGCGGTAGCAAAGTGATTGTTTAGCTGTTCAAGAATGCTTTGTTTGGTGGTAAAGATGTCGTTGCCAGAAAAAATTTTGGAAGGCAGAGCTGAGGCAGAACTGTAGCCTTTGATTTCCTGAAGAATTTGCCAAAACCTGGCTGTGTTTGTTTTGGAGGAGTCCAATGCTGATTTTAAGTAGCTAGCCTTTGCGGCCCTTATATGTTTGGTGCAGTAGTTTCTGGCAGTCCTGAAAGCTGCCCAGTCAGCAGGGAGTTTCGCTTTTCGTGCAGGTCTCCATAGAGTGTCCCTGGCTAGGAGGTTTGATTTTAAGTCATTTGTAAACCATGGGCAGGTCTTTTGTCACAACCCAACTTTTACTAGGGGACATGCTTGTTGATCAACTTTTGGATTAGGCTCTGAAACAGACTGCAGACCTCTGGGACCATGCTGCAAGATAGAAATATTGCCATCTGATTTGTCTTACATCGGGCAGGAAGTCAGAGTAATTAAATTTGTGAAAACTCATTTTGTACTTGAGGTTAGAGGAGAAAGGGGTCTTTGTTGTGGTCCGGACATAAGCTACAGCATTGTGATCACTTATATTGTTGTGGAAGACCCCGGAGTGGGCAATTTTATGTGGAATGTTAACTAATATTACATCGAGGAGAGTGCTGCAGTCAGGGTTCCTTAAGTTAGGGCGGGTCACATCAGGGGCAATCTGTGTAAGGCCGCACTCATCACATAAATCCTTTAGGGGCTTGGAACAGGGGGAGGACCAGTCGAGGTTGAGGTCACCCATTATAATTTTTTTGGAGTTATGGTCGGCCATCTGTTTGTGAAGGTGAGATAGCAATTCAAGGGGGGTCTACAGCAGCCTATGATGAGTAGGGACTTGTTCTGTGATGGAGATACTTTTAGCGTGAGGCTTTGGCACTGAAGTTATGTTGATAATTAAGGCTATAAAATAGTTGTGAACATAGATGCCTACACCACCTCTCTTGGAGGTCCTGTCAGCTTGGAACAGATTATAGGCAGCGATGTTGATGCTATGGTCGGGGTAAAGGCTTTTCAGCCAGGATTCTGTAATCACCAGCACATCAGGTTTAGAGAGACAAATTTAGGCCTGGATCATGTTGTGCTTTTTGAGAAGGCTGCATGCATTGATATGCATGAGACTTATGCCTTTTAGGCTGGACAGATCTGAGGGTGTAGGGATAGGAGAGGGGGGTCCCGGATTGAGTTTGCCATTACCAGAACAAAACAGAAGTAAAAGAAAGAGTCTCTTGAGTCCATTGGTAAAGATTCTTAAAGGGGGTATGCGGCCTCACCTGAAGGGGGTATTGGGGGTTGGCAGTTCCTTACAGTAGTTCCTGTAACAGAATGTAATACAATGTGCTAGCCATTTGGATAAGTCCTGTTTAGAAACTGGGGCACCCTCTTTCCCAGGGGTGAACGAAACAAAAAGCTGCACGAGGACTTTCTGTAATACTTTGTACGGTGGGTATAATACCAGAGTATTCTATGCACAGCTAAGGTATGGAGCAATGCTTCTCCTGGATTGGTATGCTCTGGATAATACACTGGTAGGTGGATGGTTTTATTTAAAGTAAACTCAGATGCCACCTTTGGTAGAAACTTAGGATTAGTACACAAAGATACCATGTTTTTGTGAAAAATTAAATAAAGAGGCTCACACATTAGAGACTGCAGCTTTGAAATCCTTCAAGCAGAAGTGATTGCAACTACAAACAATACTTTCCAAGAGGGAAAGCATAAGCCACAACTCATGGCTGGCTCAAAAGGAGCCAAAGTCAGCTTTTCCAAAATAAAATTCAGATCCTAAGCTGGGACTGGATTTCAGATGTGAGGCTTTATGTGTAAAATGCCTCTCAAAAATGTATGGGCTTCCCCCAGCTGAGAAACCTTACGGCCATCCTCAGGCACATGGAAATCTAATACTGTATAGCATCCAAATGCACTCTGACTGAGAAATACTGCAGGCCTGAATCAGATAGGGACAGCAGGTATGCTAGCACCCGCTTGACTGGGCCGGTAAACGGATCCAGGTTACGTAAAGTGGCCCAAAAAGCAAACCATTTCCATTACATAGAGTAGATATGTCTGGTGGATGATTTTCTAGCAGCCACCAGAACATTAGCTATTTTATGTGGCACCCCAAAGTGAGCTATGGGTAGGTCTTCAGGAGCCATGGGAGCAGATGTAGGGACTTCAGGTCCGGGTGAACTAGGGTTCTCTGTTCCTGTGCATACCAAAGCACCCGATAAAATCCAAAGTATAGAGTAAAGCCTCCCCCTGATTAGAATACTCAGGGAAGTAAACTGGTAGGTGGACGGACTGATTTGAAGTAAACTCAGCTTTTACCTTAGGTAAAAAGCTAGGATTAGTACGCAAAAACACCTTGTCTTTGTGAAAAACCAAATAAGGCTCTTTACCAAGCTGTCCTTATCTGCCATCAAATTCTGTTTCTATGTTTACACATCACAGCCTGAAGTGCAGAAATCCTCCGAGCAGAAGTAATGGCAACCAGGAGAGCGCTTTCCATAACAGAAGGTGCAGCTCACAACTCATGGCCAGCTTAAAGGGAGGCAGAGTGAGCTTTTCTAGCATGAAAAGAAGGTCCCATGGAGGGTCAGGGTCCCACATGGGAGGCTTCAAATGCAGGATACCCCACAAGAATGTGCGGGACACCTCCAGCTGGGCAACTGATTTACCCTCAATAGGTGCATGGTACGCAGAGATGATAGAAAGGTGCACCTTAAGGGAGGAGTACCCCCAAGCCTGAGTCCGAAAGGGAGGGCAGGTACTCCAAAATCAGGTTCACCAGACAGGTGAAGGGATCCAGGTGATGAGCAGTGATCCACAGGGAAAAACGCTTACACTTTTAGGCATAGGAGGCTCTAGTGGAAGGCTTTCTAGCAGCCACCAGGACATTGGCAACCCCAGAGGAAACCGCAAAGCGGGCAATAACTAGGTCTGCAGGAGCCACAAATGTACTGTAGATGCATGGACTTGAGGCTTGGGTGGATCAGGGTGCCCTGTTCCTGGGAGAGCAAGCCGGTGCACAGGGGTAAGGGTACTTGAGGTTCCACTGCCAGCTTCTGCTGCATGGGGAACCAAATCTGATGTGGCCAAAAGGGGGCTATGAGGATCATCTCTGCCCCCTCTGCCTGAAGCTTGAGCAGGACTTTCTGTAGGAGCAGGAAGGGAGGGAAGGCATACACAAACCTCACCTTCCATGAGAGGGACAACGTATCATGCCAGAAAACTCCAGGCCCGGGATCGAGCAAGCAGAAAAGAAAAAATTACTCACCTTAGTAATGTTGTTTCTTCTAATGGAGTCTTGCTATATTATGACATATGCAGTGAGTCCCAACCTTCGAACTGCTCCGGAGGTGAAAGAGTTAACTCTCCATGCCAGGCATGGAACCTTGAGCGCGAGCTCGGTTGAAAACTCTGTCTGTTGTTCTTCAAACTCAAACTGTCAGATCTTTACGAGCAAAACTCACTAAGGTTCTGTGTGGAAGCCAGAACCTACACCAGCCAACTGGCTACTAAATATAAGAACACATTTTTCTTGGTCCCAAAACAAAGACTCAAGTCAGGGATCCAAAAATAAAAACATAACACCCAAACACCCCAAAAAGGAGGGGTGAAAAATAAGGTGGGCATCTACAAAGTGCTAACACTACACTGCCCACCCACATCCCAAAAGTAGAGGTCTGAGAGGCAGGCAGGGGAGGTCATAATATAGCAAGACTCCATTAGAAGAAACAACATTACTAAGGTGAGTAGTTTTTTCTTCAAACAACATGAAGTCTTGCTATATTATGACATATGCAGACTACACAGCAGTACCTCCATGGAGGAGGGACAGAACCTGCTTAGGAAATAGGCTCTGAAGCACAGCTGTGCCAAACCGAGCATCACTCCTAGCCTGGATGTCCAGGGAGTAATGCTTGGTAAAAGTGTGAACTGTTTTCCAGGTAGCTGCTTGACATATCTCTAGGATAGGGATGTCCCTGGCAGCAGCCAGAGATGCAGCTGTACCTCTGGTGAGTGAGCCCTCAGGCCTGAGGGAGGAACCTTACCCAATTTCTCATAGCAAAATGGATACAAGAGACAATCCACCTGGCAATGGATCTTTAGTGGCAGGTTTCCCTTTACCAACTTCACCATAAGTGAGGAACAGTTGGAGGGAGTCAAACCTGTGACCCTTGGTACGTTCTATGTAGTAACTAAGGGCTCTTTTGACATCTAAACTGTGCAGTCTCCTCTCGCCAGAGGAGGAATGGTCAGTGAAGTACACAGGAAGAGACATAGATTGATTAAGGTGGAAGTCTGAAACCACCTTAGGCAAGAACTTCCTGTTAGTCCTGAGGACCACCTTACCTCTATGAAAGGAGATAAAATCAGGTTCCACTGACAATGCTTGTAATTCACTTATGCGCCTGGCAGAAGTGATGGCTACCAAAAACACAGTTTTCCAAGTCAAGTACTTAAGCTCTGCTGAAGACAAGGGCTCAAAGGGGCTGTATAAGCTGAGCAATGCAAATATTAAGATCCCAGGCAGGGGCAGGGTCCTGAATGGGGGTTGGTAAGCAACCCCTTGAAAAACTTGGAGAATACAGGATGAGCCGAAAGAGAAGAGGGTTTACCTGCTGATAAGAAAGCAGACACGGCTGCCAGGTGCACTTTATGGTAGCTGGTCTCAGCCCCAAAGTATTCAAATGCACCATATAATCCAGGACTGTGGGTAAGTCAGCAGATTCTGGGGAAATATGCCTGCCAGAGCACCATATGGAAAATCTCTTCCATTTGGAATTATAAGTAGCCCCGGTGGAAGGCTTCCTAGAAGCATTCAAGATATCCAATACACCTTGGGAGAGGTGTAGGTCAGCAAACTCTAACTCTTCAAGAGCCAGGCCTTGAGATTGAGAGATTTGAGGTTCGGGTACCAAACTCTCCCCTGGGCACAGGTTAACAGGTTGTGATTCCTGGGAAGACACAGGGGAAGGTGGACTGCTAAGGACATAAGGGGTGGGTACCAGGGCTGTCTTGCCCAATCTGGAGCAATCAGGATCAACTTGCAGGGTTAAGATCTGATTTTGACTAGCACCTTGAACAGAAGAGGGAAGGGGGGAAAAGCATAGAGAAACTTCCCTTCCCAACTGAGAAGGAAGGCATCCAGAGGGACTGAGTCCAACACTGGGGGCCTGCAGCAAAAAAGGGGAAGTTGGTGACTGTCTGGGGCTGCAAAAAGATCTATCTGCGGGGTGCCCCATCTGGCAAATACTACCTCCAGTACTAGGGGATCCAGTGACCATTCGTGATGGCCCTGGCAAATCCTGCTGAGAGCATCTGCCAGGACATTGTCCTTGCCTGGGAGGTGAACTGCCATAAGGGAGGTGTTCAGGGAATAAGCCAGAGACCACAACTTCATTGCTTCGGTGCACAAGGCCGTAGACCGAGTGCCTCCTTGCTTGTTGATGTACCACATTGTAGTGGTGTTGTCTGTTCTGACCTGTATGACTTTGTTCTAAACAGATGTGGAAAAAACTTGAAGTGCTAGAAAAACTGCTCTGAGTTCCAACAGATTGATGTGGAGCAGAGATTCCTGTGGGGACCACAATCCCTTGGTAGTGAGATCGCCCATGTGAGCTCCCCACCCCAAGAGGGATGCATCTGTAGTAAGGATTAAGGAGTGAGACTGAGGGGTGAAGGGGACCCCCTGTCTCAGATTGCTCTGGTCCTGCCACCACTGAAGGGCTTGGATCAGGGTTCAAGTCACTGGGATCAATTTGGTTAGAGGGTCTCTCCTTTGAGACCAAAAGGCTCTCAAATGGAACTGGACGTCCCTCATCTGAAATCTTGCTCCCTGCACTACTGCTGTAGAAGCAGCCATGTGTTCCAGGAGCTGCAGAAAATGCCTTGCTGGTCGAGAGACCTGCAGGGTGAAAGAGGAGGCCAGAGAGACCAGGGTCCTTGCTCTTTCCAGAGGGAGGAAGGCTCTGGCCTCTTTTGTGTTCAGTTCTGCACCTATGAAGGTGAGGAGCTGGACAGGCTCTAGAACTGACTTTGAAAGTTGAGGAGGAAACCTAGAGATGTGAGCAGTTGCTGAGTTACCTGAAGGTGAAGTTTGACTTGTTCTGGAGACTGGCCTACTATGAGCCAGTCATCCAGGTAAGGAAAGATGGCAATCTTTTGCCTTCTTAAGTGGGCAACTGCTACTGCCAGGCATTTTGTGAATACCCTCGGGGCAGAGGTGAGGCCAAAGGGCATTGCTCTGAACTGATAATGGCCTGAGGGCAGCTCAAATCTGAGGTACTTTGATGGGAGCTCTGAAAGAACATGGAAGTAGGCATCCTTGAGGTCCAGGGACGCCAGCCAGTCCCCTGGCCTTAGAGAGGGTAAAATAATTCCAGAGTCACCATTTTGAATTTTGGTTTTAAAAGGTGCTTGTTTAGGTATCTGAGATCCAGGATGGGCCGCCATTCTCCTGTCTTTTGGGGTAGGAAGTACCTGGGTACAACCCTTTGCCCTGGTGTAGGGGTGGAACCCTTCCACAGCTCTGAGAGCCAGGAGGTAGAAACTTCTGCTTCTAGGGCAAGTGCCTCTGATGGATTTGCAGGTGGAAAGGACCTGGGTCTCATCTTTGGAAATTTTTTGAAGCTGAGAACCAGTCCCTGGCTGACTACTTCCAGGACCCACTTGTCTGATGTTAAAGATTTCCAGTCCTGGACAAAGTAAGCCAGCCTGCCCCCTACAGGTAGTAGAGAATCAGCCCTGGCCACCCCATCAGGGTGTCTGCTTGGCAGGGGTTTTGGGCTGAGGGGTGGAAGCAGGCTTGCTTGTACCCCGTCTGCCTCTCCCTCTAAAGAACTCCCTCTGGGCATAAGCAGAAGAGGAGGCCTGACTTGGTAAAAGGCCTATGAAAAGGCCTGCCCTGCCCCTGGGATGCTGCCTTTGAGGAGTGGCCTGCCTTCCTTGGCCTGTGCACTCCTATAGGTGGTCCTATATTCATCCATTTTCTTCATGTAATTCTGTCTGCTCCCCAAACAGAGAATTGCCCACAACAGGAAAATCCATGGCCTTAGACTGGGTATCCTGTGACAGGGTAGTACATCTGAGCCAAGCCATTCTGCGAAGTGCCACAGATGTAGCCATGACCCTTGATGACACATCGTTAGAGTCTACTGCAGCACGAAATTGCACCTTGGATGCCTCAATACCATCCGCAGCCACCTGTTCCAGCTCCCTGGCAAGCTGGTCAGGGACCTGTTTTGCCAGGGCCAGCACAGTATCCCATCTGGATTTCTGCATAAGCCATATAATTTGCCTGTCTGAGTCCCAAAGATGCTGCCATGTACTGTTTCTTTGCCATGGCATTAATCCTCCTGGAGTCCTTTTCAGGGGGGTGCGTAGCTAGAGGAACATTTGCCTTGTCACAGGCTGCAGCCTGCACTACCCCAACATGGCTGCATTGCTGTGTGAGGAACTCTGTATCAGAGCCTGATAATGTATACCTCTTGTCCATCCTTTTATCAACAGGAGGTATAGTGTGAGGAGTTTTTAGAATTTTTACTGTCTGTTTCCGAAAAGATTTATGCAAAGGAATAGACAGTCTCCTAGACTCTGGAATATCCATCATTTCTACATAATCAGGCTCCTCTTGGTCATCAACAGCTTCCTCAACAGGGAGCTGGAGAGTTTCAGCAACTTTCTTATAGAACATAAAATGAGAAGAGGACTCAGATAGCCTGGGAGGAGAAACCCCTGACGGTCTGTCTGGAGAGATGTCTGGTTCAATGGGCACATCCAGACCTTCAAAACCACATTCACTCTCCTCATACTCCTCTTCCCCCTCCTCCGGTTCATAAAAATCCTCAAAATCACAATCTTGAACCGGTGGAACCGGCTGAACCGAGCGCTTCGATGGTGTCGGTTCGGCCAGAACCGGGAAAGTGACTGGACAATTTGAATTGCTTTAGCTATTTCCTCAGCGGTTGGAGAAAGAACTTTGGCTCCCCACTAGCTGACTTTCTAGTCCTTTTTAGTTGGAACGGCTCCTCAGAGCTGGCTCTTCGTTGCCGAGGAAATATCGCCCTGGTCAGAGGGACTCCTCCGGTTCGGTTGAACCGAACCGGCTGGCCACCAGGCCAGCGGATTTTGGCCTCCTTCCTGAGCCTACCAACTCTTTTCTATGGTAGCAGCAGGAAAATTCTTACAAATCTGGCAGTCTGCATTGAGGTGGTCAGACCCCAGACAATACACACAGGTGGTGTGTGGGTCAGCCTTAGCAAAGGCTTCCCCACAAACACTACAGAGCTGAAACCCAGTGGGCCCAGTTTTTCTTTTGGGTTTCTCAGACATAGTGCCAGCCTAACCAAACTTGCCCGTTTATGGCAATCCACCAAGCAAGACTCTCTTATTGGTTCCCAACCATGTCACGGGTCGTGGAAAAAACTGTAATGAAATCCGTTTTTTTTAGAACTGATAAGAACCGGGAACCGCACTCTAAATAAAGACTAGTAAAGTTTGAGAATAACCTGATCGGTTCAAACCGAACCGAAAAGCGTTTACAAGTTCCACACAGAATAAAATAAATGTAAGCCTATCTATTACTTACAATACCACAGACAGAGCTTGAACCGACTGGTTGCGGTTTAATTTCAGTCAAAAAAACGATAAAATAATACTTTTTAACCGACAAACAAACCGAGCAGAAGGAGAAATCTCCGGAGCGACTGTTCAGTGAGGCGGAGTAAAGAATCTGACAGTTTGAGTTTGAAGAACAGCAGACAGAGTTTTCAACCGAGCTCGCGCTCAAGGTTCCATGCCTGGCATGGAAAGTTAACTCTTTCACCTCCGGAGCAGTTCGAAGGTTGGGACTCACTGCATATGTCATAATATAGCAAGACTTCATGTTGTTTGAAGTGGCAGTTTTGCGTTGAATGGGGATGCAAAAAAGGTTCAACTCTGGATGGCCCTACCTGTTGAATAGATCTTCAATCATTGAGGGAAGAAGTTCCCACTCATAAGCTGTCGACCTAGATTGGCTGAGACCATCAGCCAGGATGTTTTGGGTGCCTGGAACATGAACATCTGAGAGCTCCAGGCCATGCTGGATGACCCTGTACCAGACTCTCATTGCCACCCGACAAAGGGGGTATGAGTGAGTGCCCCTCTGCTTGTTCATGTACTATACTACTGACATGTTGTCCATCTGTACCAGCAGCAGACCGGGAAGAAATGTGGGACAGGAAGGCCTATGGAGCGTCAAGAACTGCTCATATATTCAGCACACTGATGTGGAGACTCTGTTCTGCCTCAGACCAGGTCCCCTATGTCTGGTGGTCATCCAGGTGGGCACCCCAACTGAGATCCAAGGCATCCATTGTGAGAATCTGCTGAAGAGCTGCAGCTCAGAAGGGGACCCCTTGTAGGAGATTGGCAGGGTTCTGCCACCACTCCAAGGTCCTCCTCACCGGATTGGAGACCATGACCGGTTGATCCAAGTTGTCACTGCATTGGTCCCCCTGGACTCGAAGGGTCCACTGTGGAACCCACATATGCAGGCTGGCCAGGGGGACTGTAGCTATGGCTGCTGCCATGTGCCCCAACAAGCGCAGAAACACCCAGGCCAGGATCCAGTGACTGGAGAAGACAAGATGGGACTGCTCTATCAAGCATTCCGCCCTGTCCACTGACAGGAAGGCTCTGCCCTGGGAAAAGTCCAGGACCACCACAATATACAGGAGGTGCTGGCATGGAGAGAGCGACACAGACTTTGGCAGGCTGACTGTGATCCCCAAGACCTAGAAGAGCCGATAGGAGCATTCCAAGGTCTGTAGCGGGAGATACCTGGAGGGGGCTGTTAGTGGCCAGTCATCCAGGTAGGGGAACACATAAAAGCCCTGTCTCTTCAGAGCTACGGCAACCACCGCTAGGCACTTGGTAAAAACCTGAGGTACCAAAGAAAGGCCAAAAGGTAGGGCCTGGAACTAAAAATGGTCCTCCTGGAAGCAGAAATGGAGGAAACGGCAGTGGTCTGGGAAGACCTGGATATGAAAATAGGCATCCTGCATGTCCAGGGAACAGAGCCAGTCCCCCTGGTGAAGGAGGGGCAGCAACCCCTGGAGAGTAACCATTCTGAAGCATTTGTACTCTATGTATAGATTCAGGTGGCTGAGGCCCAAGATCGGTCTCAAGCCTTGTCTTCTTAGGGATGAGGAAAAAGTGGGAGTAAAACCCCCTTCCTCTTAGAGCTGGGGGACAGCTCTATGGCTTTCTTGTGCAGGAGAGCCTCAATCTCTTCCCGAATAAGGGAGAGGTGGGCTGAAGGGCAATGGGAGAGTAAGGGAGGGTGATTCGGAGAAGACTCCAGAAATTCTAAGGCATGCCTGTGCTCTATGAGCTGCAGCACCTATTGGTATGTGGTCACTGCTCACCACCCATCAAGATAAAGGGAGAACTGACCCCCAACTGCCTCCCCCAAGGCCTCTGCTGGGGGGGGGTCTTACAAGGAGTCAGGTGGTGGACCTGGGAGTAGGCAGAGCAGTTGTGGGGACTTGTGGGGCCCTATGAGCAGCCGCTGTGACTGGGGGGATATTAGCCTTGTGTTGTTGAGGCACAGGTCAGGAAGCATAGGAAGACCAGGAGCAGGTATAAAATTCGCAAGTAGTGTTTTATTTTTTTCCAATAGCAGTAAAATTAAAAAAAAATGTAAAATATAACTATTTACAAAGGCAGTACAAACAGAGAAAACAAAGTCCTTTATCTGAGGGAATCTCTAATTCCAAGTTTCAGTTTCTCAGTCTCTCTCTCACTCTAGCAAAAGCATTGCTGCTCTTATTTCTGCATCCTGATCTTGTTAAGAGACCAGAACTTGTAACTTTCTTTCCTTGCAGGTGCAACAAAATAAAACATGATGTCCCAGAACTGGCTTCTTGTTGACAACTCTTCAAAAGAGCTTGTGCTGCATGTCAAGGTTAACCCCCTAAATTCCAAATAGCTTTCTGCAGTCATTTCAACAGTATAACTATATACAGTTTCAAGCTAAGGGATCCCCGTTATCACTTACAGTTTCACACAAAAATTCACATATATTTTTTTAAATGCAAATATACAAGGGGAAAGAAAACAGAAACAGCAAATGAAGACAGAAAGATAGCAAGAGGTGGAGAATCGCAAGACTGGAGTGATCAGCTCCAAGGTCTCACGAGAACATTTGGTTGGCCAACCAGACAGACAAGAGACAGAAAAGGGGAGGACAGAACAGATCCTTACATTTAACTCTTTCAGCGTAACAAACGGGACAGGGTCTTATAAAAGGGAACCTGTTTTAAAAACAGGTTTCTAAAACTTTCTAGTAATACTCTCCTGACATTAGCCTATAACCTTTACAGTTCAGTGCATGTGCAGTATAGCACACAGTGAAGTTTAAGCTCACATTTTTTTTCAACCTTCTGAATTCTTAATTCTTGATCCATATCTTGACAGAAAATCAGCACTGACATTCTCTTTTCTGGATTTGTGTATCATCTTGCATTTAAATGGCTGTAGTGCCAGGGACCACATTACGACTCTGGAATTGTTAAACTTAATTTGGTTAAACCAACAAAGAGGACTAAGATCAGTTAGAAGTACAAAGTTAGTTCCTAGCAAATAAAACTAAAGGGACTCCATGGCCCACTTTGCTGCAAGGCATTCCTTTTCAATGGTGGAGTACCTTTTCTCTCTGTCATTCAACTTTCTACTGATATATAGAGTGGGATGTTCTGTCCCATCTATATTTTGACTCAAGACTGCAACTAGGCCAATCTCTGATGTATCTGTCTGTAACAAAAATTGCTCCTCAACGTCTGGGCTTCATAAAACAGGAGCTGAAAATAATGTAGCCTTGATGGGCTGAAAAGCTTCATCACACTTTGGGGACCATTTCACATTATTCGGGAACCTTTCTTTGTAAGTTCAGTGAGGGGAATAGCTAACTGGGCAAAGTTGGGAACAAATATCCAATAGTAATCCACCAGCCCCAAAAATTACCTGACATGGGAGTCAGAAATTCAGGCCAGGGGTATACCCTGGGAGGAGACATGATTCAAGTTATGGAGGGTGAGAGGGACTTGGGGGTAGTGGTAGATGTCAAAATGAACAACTCAGAGACCTGTAGGAGGGCATCGGCAAGAGCAAATAGGATGCTGGGATGCATCGCCAGGGAGATTACCTCCAGAAAGGCGGAAGTGATCCTTCCACTGTACAACTGCTTGGTTAGGCCACACCTCGAGTACTGTGTACAATTTTGGAGACCACATTTAAAGAGGGACATTACACTCCTAGAGAGGGTCCAAAGGAGGGCAATCAAAATGATCTGGGGCCTGGGGGAGAGGACCTATGTGGAGAGGCTCAAGGAGCTCGACATGTACACCCTGGAGGAGAGGAGGGATGGGGGACATGATAGAGGTCTTTAAGTACATGAAAGGGATCAATAAAAGAGGCCCAGTCAGGGTGCTCCAAAGGAAGGAGGGTGGGGCAACAAGAGGTCAAGGGTGTAAGCTGGAAGGGGGCAGGCTCAGAGGGGAGAGGAGGAGATGTTATTTCATTGAAAGGGTGGTAGAGCCATGGAATGCACTGCCCAGGGAGCTGGTAGAGGTGGAGACTGTGGACTGGTTTAAAAGGGGATGGGACAGGTACAGGGGGAGGGTTAATCTGACCAGGCACAATACAGGTGGAACATCTGGGACTGGGGACAGTATAACCCAAGGGGGGGACACCAAAATTGGCCCTCAGTGCAGGTGCTGAAAATCGAGCAGACTCGAGAGACCGTTAGGCCTATTCTGCTGGCATTTTAGTATGTTTCTTTGTTTTAGGGATAGGACTGTTAGCAACAGCTTCTATCTTAGAAATCTCTGGCTTTACTGGACTAAAAGAGATAATAGTAGGCAAGTAGCCCATCGGGAATGTCTCCCCACACTAGTGGGACAGAAATATTCCTGATTCATTACTTCCTATTTGACAATAAATACACATCAAGGCACTTTTTGAATGCATCAAATATATTTTGCCCTACTATTTCCTGAGGTAATCTATTCCAGTCTTTGATAGCACGGACTGTAAAGTAATCATCCCTTTTATTGGTCCTCACCCTAGGTACCATGATCTGTTTATTATGAGTATGTCAATTTTGTATTCTGTTATGTGGGTGAAGCCTACAATAAGATGACAAATGTGGGGAATTCAGAATCTTATACATCAGGAGAACATCTCCTTATTGTCTTCTTCACAATATGGCAGACTATATGGAACATGATTTTTATGTTAATAAATCTGCAAAAGCTAAATCAAGAGGTTTTGAAACCCCCGCTGAGTTCCCTGTTTCAAAAACGCCTTCGGCAGCCCCACCCATCCCTGTTCCTATGGAGCCGGCTCCTCAGGCTCCAGCTGTAGATCCCCCCTTCCCCTCATTGATGTTAACTGTTCCTTTGCCTGCTCAACTATTGGACCCCCCTTCCTCTATGCCTATTCTTCCTGATAATCCGGAAGATTTATCTGTAGATTTCCAGCCTGTTCGTTCTAGACTGAGATCTGCACAACAAATGGAGGACAGTCAGATGGCTGGTGTTTCGGTGGAAAACCGATATGAGCCCCTACAGAGCTGGGGTGATGTTATGGAGGGGGATGATATGGAAGGGTCTCTCCCTATTTCCCAATCGGATATGATGTTGGGGCACTCAGACAATCCAGGAAAAGGGTCGAAGAAAAGGAACACTAGATCATGGAAAAAGAAATGATTGTTTTTTTTTTGTGTGCTCTGATGGCTATTATCTATGTCTTTGAACTTTTCTTCTCTATCATTGGCAAGTCTCAATGTAAATAGCATCAGATCTGACTATAAGAGGAAGGCGACTTTTTTTGACTTTACAGCATTTATATTTTGATGGCTATTTTTTGCAGGATGTTCATTTTTACACCTCCAGTGATATAGAAAAAGCTTCCAAAGACTGGTTTCTAGGAGCCTCTTTCTGGTCTTTAGGTCAAGATATGTGTTCTGGTGTTGGGTATTGTTTCTCCTTTCATGTTTTTTTTATTCAAAAGGTTGTGAATTTGGTGCCAGGGAGAGTACTGATCTTGGATCTAATTTGGCAGGATTTAAATTATAGGTTTATTAACCTTTATGCTCCTCAGCAAAAAGCCATCAGGGTACAATTATTTAAAAAGATAAAACCTTTTTTTATTTACCACTCGGACAGTGTTGTGGGGAGGTGACTTTAACACTAACCTGGATAAATCTGTTGGGAAGGTGTACTGTGATACCAATGAATTGAAAACTATACTGTTGGAGAGTGATTTTATAGATGTTTTTGCTTCTGACTCCAAATTTACTTTTTCTACTGGACGTGTGTCGTCCAGAATAGATTATTGGCTGTGTTCCAAAAATATTGGTAAATTTGAAAGACAGGTTTTACCCATTGAGACCTTGGACCATAATTTGTTAGGGTTGCAGCTTAATCTGCACCAGGTTTCCTTGTATGGACCGGGAATTTGGAGAGCCAATTCTCAGTTGTTATCTGACTTGGGTTTTTGTGTCAAATTCAAGGATCTGGTGTTAGATAGGGAAACCATAATTTTTCTTTATGTTTCTATGATTGACTGGTGGGTAGATTCCAAAGCTTGTATTACAGATTTTTTTAAAACCCATTCTTGACAATTTGGCTGATTGCCAGCATCAACAGTCAAAGATGTTACGGGATACCCTATATGCTTTATTTTCCAGTGTACTTCACATGTAGACTATGGGGAACAAATATGCCAAATTAAAGATCAATTGTCACAATTGCAATATGACCGACGGAAATCTCTGGAATTTGAACAAAAATTTGGGACTAAGGGTAAGAAACGGCAAGTGAATCCTTTTTTAGATTGTAGAACTAGATGTCGAACCAAGCAATTTCATGCGGTGAAGGATGAGTATGGCCGTTTGGTTAGTGAACCATCCACAGTTATTAAGTGTGTGGAAAATCTTATTAGGGAACAATCTGAATCAGCTTTTACTGAGACCAAAGATATGATGCTTTTATTACAAGCTGCGAATCTACCTACCTTGTCTAAAGAACAGCAGGATGTTTTGGTACAACCATTTTTAGCTGATGAAGTTGCAGCGGTTTTGTCAGATATGACAGACCTGGTTGCACCTGGCTCAGATGGCTTACCTCCTGTTCTTTATAAAAAGTTATGGGAATTTATGCCTTCTACATTGTTGGCAGTTTTTAATGCCTTTTTGTCAGAGGACCGTCTCACAGAGCAAATGTATGAGGGCCTAATGATTTTTTTATTTAAAAAAGGGGATAGGATAGATTTGAACAATTGGAGACCGATTACTTTGTTAAATACAGATTTCAAAATTTTTGCAAAGTTATTAGGAAATCGGATAAAAAAACTATTGCCCTTTCTGGTCTACCAAATGCAGTTTTGCTCTGTACCTGGCAGATCGATCCAGGATGCCTTGATTTTGGTGTGGGAAATATTCTCACAAGGTCTTTCTAAATGACTGAAAGGGTACCTGTTTAGTTTTGATCAGCATAAGGCTTTTGACTGTGTTTCACAAGACTTCCTATGGTTGACGCTTCGGGCATATGGATTTCCTGACCTGTTTGTCAACTGGCTCTGTATGTGTTATTCCTTGGCTTATGTGAAACCTTATGTTAATGGCTAGCTTGGAGAAACTTGTTTTATCCGAAGAGGTGTCCGACAGGGATGTCCATTAAGCCCTATCTTGTTTATTTTGATACTGGACCCCATCATTCGTATTGTGCAGCAATCTTCTGGTCTTCCTGGCATTACCAGGATAGGTATTTGTGATATTAAAATAATTTGTTATGCAGATGATCTGTGTATGGTAGTTCCAACGGAATTGGTTGGCCGCCTTTTATGCTGTGTTCTTCCTGCGCTTTTGAATTGTATTGGCTCCCGGCTTAATTTTTCGAAAAGTGTTTGTTTTAATTTACAGGGGTGCCAGATGGGAATCTCCCATATCGGGGGTATTCAAGTGCTGGATTCCTCCACAAAGTTTTTGGTTTATTCTTTGGGTCATCAGATATGGCCTGTTACAATTGGGAACTTTGTATTAATAAAGGTAGAGAGAAGGTACATAGATGGAATACTTGGTCTATGGGGAAGAAAAAGATAATCTTTTTAATTAGACTTTCTTATTACCACTTTTCTTATATGTTGGTCAAATTTTTCTAGTACCTAAACAATTTTTTGTACCTCTTATGAGTATCTTTTTTTCTTGTTTTTGGGGAAGCTGTCTCAATCCGATTAAAAGAAATATTCTATATTTGGATTATAAAGAGGGGGGAATTTGTATGATTCATCCGATTGTTTTTTTCTTTTCCTTATTTGTGGATTCTAATCTTACACCCCTGTGTCGCAAGGTAGATACTTTATGGTCATTTTTAGTTATTGATCAGTTACAGGTTATTTTGCAGGAATGGAGTTCTGACAGTTTTGTACATAAGAATAAAAGGAAGTATGTATTGTCCTCAGACTGGGTTTTGATCTTTGATTTAATAAAATCTTGGCAGGTTACTCCGGATATGGTTGTAGCGTTCTCAAGAAAACATCTTTATCAGGGTATATTAGACACTCATTTTGCAGACCAGGCATTTCCAGACTTCTCAGACCTAGACAGGGCTAGGATTGGAGATCGATTACTCAACAAAAGAATTCCTGTGGCTATGTGGGATATCGCATGGCTTGGAGTCCATAGTAAAATTAATGTATGAGGTAATCATAAGCATAAGATGTTGCAAGATAGATATTGTTTCCGCGATTCCTGTTCTATGGTAGTTGAACCTATGCCACATTTGTATTTTGAATGCCCATATATCATTCAATTTTGGTTTCTTTGGAAGCGTAAACATTGGCAACATGTCTGGAAATTATGGGATCTGAGGTCTCTGTTTTATGGACTGTTTCCTGAGTAGTGGGATAGATATGATTCCGGTACTATGAATCTGATAGCCATGATTATTTTATAGTGGATTTGGCAGGTACAGTGCTCTTTTTTGTTTCAACAGAAGTTTATCCCTCCTACTGAACTTTATGGCATAATCAAAAGGAATATTGACCGTATTAAGGAGGGGGAGTGGAAACTTCTTAAAAGAAGCATGTGGGAACGTTATTGGAAATCCCTTGATTGATTTTTATTTTCATTACTGGTTGCCCTGTTTGAGTTGTCCTGTTTAGTTGTTATGAGTAACTTCTGCTTTTAGAGTATTTTTCTTATGAGTTTTTTCCCCTCTTCCTGCCTGATGGTTATTCCTGAGGTTAGATGACTTTTATTTTTGTTTTCCTTTTCATTTTTGTGTTTTTTTAAATATTTGTTTTGCCTTTTTCATATGGTTTTGAATGGCTGTACATTATGTATTTACTTTGTTATGTTTAAATAAAAAATTCCCCTACTGTTTTCGAGAAGTGCCATGGGATCTTTAACATCCACCTGAACTACCACCAGAACAGGCAGATGGGACCTCGGTTTAACGTCTCATCCAAAAGACGGTGCCTCAGGAGTACAGCACTCCCTCGTGCTGCACTGCAGTGTCAGTATTGGGATATTAACCCAAGTGAGATATATCAGAGTTGTATAAAACCTTTGATGTCCTTGGGGAAACTAGCAAGCCAGCCTCCAGTTCAAAGGAAAGGGCTTGATTTAAAGATTGTCATAATGTGGGAAATTAGTTTTTGCTGAAGTCACAGTATTTAATATACCTCCTGATGGGACATCCTGTTTTGTATATTTTTTATTTTTAACAAGGAGGAGCTAGATGACATCCTAGAAGGGGTGTGGAAACCCAGTTTAAACTGAATACTGTGTCTGATCTCTTGAGACATTTTTCTTTGTGAGCTTTATCGAAACAAGAAGTAACTGAAGCACTGTACAGAGGTAAAACATTAGATAGAAAAAGTCTAATTGTATTGTGGTAGGAGTTTATGTTTTGTACTTTAACCTTGTTCTTTTAAGTGATTGTATGCTTTGTGATATAGTATTCTGTGTTTACATTTTACCTATTTTTATCCATTTTTTTAAGTAAACTTCTTATTTTAAAGAGACTGCCTGGGTGTGTCTTCCAAGTTCTTTCTTTTTGCATGTGATATATACGTGGTTAGGTTGACAGCTGTTCATACCGTGAAGAGCGTGAGCACCAGCTAGCTGCAGACTGTGAAGAGCGTGAGTGCCAGCGAGCCACAGAGGAAGCGAGAACAGAGAGAAGCAGAGCGAGAGAGATGAGCTGCAGAGGAGAAAAGGGAGCGTGAACAGTGAGAGGCAGACAATGAGGAGTGTGAGCACCAGAGGTGACAAGAACTGGAGAAGCTATGACTCCAACCACCAGCACCAGAGCAGGTAGGTGGCTTGGGTTTAACTGGAACTACAGGACTGGGTTACAAACTAAATTCCAAACTGATAGCTGAATTTAAAGAGGGGGAGGATATGGATGCCTTTTTAAATTCCTTTGAAACAGTTTGTATTTAGGCTAAAATTCCTAGAAGCTCCTGGAGCTTCTAGCTATCCCCGCTATTTACCAGGAAAGCTTGGGATGCATTGGGTCAAATGGACAATGAGGACAGTAATGATTACAGCAAACTTAAAGCTGCACTTTTAAAAAAGTTTGATTTAACTGCTGAAGCACATACAGAGCTAAATTCTGTAAGCTCAGGAGAAGCCCTGATATGAGCTACCAGGAGCTAGCCATGAAACAACGTCAGTTTTTAAAACATTGGTGGGAAGGAATTGAAGCAAAATCTCTAGAAAAAATTGAAAATGCTATTTTGTTAGAACAGTTTTTCTGGGCATGCCCAGCAGAGCTGAAAACCTGGCTGGAGGACCGAGATCTCAAAACAGTGCAAGAGGCTGCTGAACTCTCAGAACGCTATGCCAAGAGCAGACCTGCTCTGAGAGTGAATGGGGTGGGTGGGGCAGCACAGAAAGGGAAAAGCACACCTTCAGGGCAGCTAAAACCCTAATTGCCTCCACTGAAACCAGTTAGCCCCAGGTTTCAGAGAAAAGAAATGAATGTTGGGTCTGTAAAGAAACTGGGCATATTTCCAGACAGTGTCCCAAAAGGATGAGCAATACGCAACATGGGGCTAGGAAAGAACTGGGTTGTTTGTGTGTCCCTGGAAGCACGCCTGTGAAAATGAGGGAACACATGCACCCAGTCACAGTGAATGGTGTACAGATGCAAGGGTTAAGGGACACAGGGGCATCCCTGACATTGGTAAAAGGAGATCTGGTAGAGCCTGGTCAGCTTATACCCAATAAATATGTCACTGTACAAGACTTTACTGGTGAGGAGAAAACATTGCCACTCGCTAGTGTTCTCCTAGACTGGGGTGAAACAGGAGGAACTGTGCAACAGGTGGCTATAGCCAAAACATTAGCAGTTGACATCATCCTTGGCAACAATCTCAAACAGGGGATGGTGTGTGCAGTTACCTGTAGCCAAGTGGCAAGGGAAAATTGTAGTTCCCTGGACCCCACAGAAGCCATTGTGGAAATGACTAGGAGGCTGATTTCCCAGCCTGTGTCTCCTGATATGGAGACTAATGAAAACGAGGCAGAAATTTCCCCAGTAGCCATTAACCACACAGGTACGGAGGGTTACTCTGAAGAAGGAGGTGTGACCCATTGTCAGAGGGTTAGGGATGACAGTGATCCTGAGTGACCTGACGTTAGTGCTAAGGACCCTAGTTTAGAGACTGAAGGGGACCTGTCCCATGCCTTGGGAATGTGTAAGGAGTTTGCAGCTGCTCAGAAAAGTGACCCTAGTCTAGAGAAGCTGAAGGCTTGAGCAGACTCTGACAGAGCACAGGAAGGTGACGGTAAACATAAGGTTTATTGGGAAAATGGACTGATGTATGCTCAGGCTGTGCAGACAGAGGGAGGGGTGATAGGCAGGCAGCTTGTCATTCCCCGGGGGTATCATGAGCAGTTGCTCAAGATTACACATGATATTCCCTTGTCTGGTCATCTGGGAATCACGCACGCTACGCAGCGGTTGGCTCAGAATTTCTATTGGCCCAACTTCACCCAACAGGTGAAGGAGTATTGCAGGTCTTGTCACCGGTGCTGAGAAATGGGGAAGGCAGGTAGGAAAACCCAAGCCACCCTAATTCCATTGCCCATAGTGGAGGAGCCATTCCAGAGGATGGGAATGGATATTGTGGGGTGTTTAAATACCCCCAGTTCCTCTGGCAAGAGGTTCATCCTGACTGTGGTGGATTATGCCACCCAGTACCCAGAGGCAGTCACCCTATCCTCACTGAGGACATACAAAGTGGCAGATGCCTTACCTGGGATTTTCTCCTGTGTTGAGTTTCCGCAGGAGGTTCTCGCTGATTGAGGGAGTTCCTTCATGTCGGACCTGATAAAATGTTTGTGGGAGAAGTGTGGAGTGGTGCAGAGATGCACAACACCTTATCACCCACAAGTCAAAGGGCTAGTGGAAAGATTTAATGGTACCCTGTAGTTAATGCTCCAACCACATGGGAGGCACTGGGAGAAATACCTTTCCCACCTGTTGTTTGCATACAGGGAGGTGCCACAAGAGTCAACAGGGTTTTCCCCCTTTGAGCTCTTATATGGATGCTGGGTACATGGGCCCCTAGACTTGATCCAGGAGGACTGGGAAGGCAAGCACACCACCCAGGGAACTCCCATAGTGGATTATGTCCCTAGGTTTAGGGAAAGGCTGAAGGAGCTTACAGGGACAGCTCAGAGCAACCTGGCAACTGCCCAACAGAAACAAAAAGTGTGGTATGACCGCAGAGCCAGAGCTCGCTCATACATGGTGGGTCAGGAAGTCATGGTCTTTATTCCGGTCTGGAAAGACAAGCTGCAGGCTGAGTGGGCAGGACCGTACAAAGTAGTTAGGAAGGTAAATGATGTGAACTATATCATAGAGTTACCTGACAGAAGACAGTCAGAAAGAATGTACCATGGTACCATGTCAAAATGATGAAGCCATATGCTAAAAGGGCTGACATGGTGTCTGCAGTATGTAGTCCTGGGGAGGGGATGGATGAAGGAGACCCCCTTCTGGACTTGCTGGAAGAAACCAAGCAGGAGTCCTCTATGGAGGCAGTTAAATTGTCACCCCAGCTGGCCCTAGACAAGATGCAGGAAGTAAGGGAGGTTTTAGCAGACTTTCCCCCCTGTTTAGCGCCAAGCCTGGACTAACCCCCTTAGCGATGCACAATGTGGAGACAGGGACACAGACGCCCATACAGCAGACTGCATATCAGGTGTTTGAGGCTGTCCAAAAGGACATTAGGAGGGAGGTGGAGAAAATGTTGGATTTAGGGGTAATCCAGAGATCCCACAGCCCCTGGGCCTCACCCGTAGTCCTTGTGCCCAAGCCAGATGGCTCTACTTGTTTCTGTGTGGACTAGCGTGGACTGACTGCAGTCACAAAGTAAGATGCCCACCTGATGCCCCAGACAGATGGACAAGCTCCTGGACAAGTTGGGAGGGGCGACCTGCCTTATGACTATTGACCTGACAAAGGGGTATTGGCAGGTAGGGAGAGGTCGGCCTTCATCACTCCGATGGGCTTATTTGAATTTAAAGTAATGCCTTTTGGAATGAAGAATGCCCCGGCCACTTTCCAAAGGTTGGTGAACCAGGTGTTAAATGGTGCTGAGGAGTACGCCGTGGCATACCCGGATGACACTGCCATCTTTAGTGCCAGCTGGGTGGAACACCTGTCCCACCTTAGGGAAATTCTGGGCAGGATACAGAGGACCGGGCTCACTGTCAAAGCTGAGAAGTGCCAGGTGGCCATGGCTGAAGTGGCATACCTTGGGCATGTTATAGGCCGGGGACAGCTCCATCCTAACCAAGTTAAAATAGAGGTGATCAAGGCATGGCCCAGACCAGAAACACAGAAGCAGGTCAAGAGTTTTCTAGGGACAGCCGGGTACTATAGGAAATTTGTACCCAATTACAGTGCCCTGGCTGCTCCCCTATCTGACCTGGTAAAGAAAAGCATGCCTAAGAAAATTACCTGGGGACCAGCCTGTGAAAAAGCCTTTACCAGACTGAAGGAGGCACTGTGCAGTGCTCCTGTGTTGACAAGTCCTGACTATAGCAGACCCTGTATAGTTCAGACTTATGCCTCAGATGTGGGTATTGGGGCAGTACTGAGTCAGACATCCAACCAAAGGAAAGATCACCCTGTACTGTACCTGAGTAAAAAGTTACTTTCCAGGGAGCAGGCATACTCTACTGTGGAAAAAGAGTGTCTTACGATATTGTGTGGGTCCTAAAGAAGTTGGAGGCATACTTACATGGGCAGAATTTTGAGGTACAAATGGACCACAACCCCCTGGTTTGGCTGACCCAAATGGGAAAAACTAATGGTAGACTGTTAAGATGGAGTCTTGCCTTGCAAGGGTATGACATGACAATCTTACATAGGGCTGGAGCAACCAATCAGAATAGCGATGGCCTGTCGCATCTGTATGAAGAGTGAACTGATTTGGGAAGCTCATCCCATGCAGGGGATGGAGCCCCCAAATTCAGTCTAGGTCGGGAGGATTGTGACGCTTGGCCAGCTGGTTATGATTGTCTATGAAATTTGTAATACAAAAATATAGTGTGTGATTGTCACAGTGCTTCCATGATTGCCCCCCCAACTGACTTACTTCAGAGTGGCATTTTATTACCTTTTTATGATATGCCTAGGCTCTTTGAAGTGGAAATGAAATGAGACTTTGTGAGTCTGCCAGAGGATGGAGATCATAAACTTTTATGGCGTCTTAAGAGGAAGAACATTTAATATCAATTGGTGTTAAAAAGCTATATTGAAACTAAGTGAGATATGTCAGAGTTGTATAAAACCTTTGATGTCCTTGGGAAAATAGGAAGCCAGCCTCCAGTTCAAAGGAAAGGGCTTGATTTAAAGACTGTCATAATTTGAGAAATTCGGTTTTTGCTGAAGTCACAGTATTTAATATACCTCCTGATAGGACATCCTGTTTTGTATATTTTTTATATTCAACAAGGAGGAGCTAGATGACATTCTAGAAGGGGTGTGGAAACACACAGTTTAAACTGAATACTGTGTCTGATCTCTGAGACATTTTTCTTTGTGGGCTCTTAAGAAACAAGAACTAACTTAAGCACTGTACAGAGGTAATACATTAGATAGAAAAAGTCTAATTGTATTGTGGTAGGAGTTTATGTTTTTTACTTTAACCTTGTTCTTTTAAGTGATTGTATGCTTTGTGATATATTATGTGTTTACATTGTGTCTATTTTTATCAATTTTTTTAAGTAAACCTCTTATTTTAAAGAGACTGCCTGGTATGTCTTCCAAGTTCTTTCTTTTTGCATGTGATGTATACGTGGTTAAGTTGACAGCTCTTCATAAGCTTGATGGTGTTACCAAACTGTGAAAAGGTAAGAATATACCTAAGGTCTTGTATAGAGTTTTAAGGGTTCATTTTGGATACCTGGTTAGGTGCCCTTAGGCGAAATATATCTGGCATTCCCCCCGAAAAGCAGATTATCTGAGCCTGTACATTTGGGTACACCAGCATAAGGTTCACAGTTTGGATCCCCCCCAGAACTTGAGACTAAAGGTGCTTCGGACCCACAAGCAGTCAGGAGGGTTACCCTGTTCTGTTACCTGTTCACAATACTGTGCTTGGAGGTTGGCACTGTGGGAGTAGAGGGCCTGACCTGCTGAGTCGGTTGGTGACACCAACTTGTTGGTAGAAAGTTATTAAATTTGTAGTAGTAGAATGCTGTTTCTTAAACCCATGTTGTTGAGGGTCGTGCAGTCCCAACCTCCTGCTTTCAGAATCTATACGCACCTTGATTAGTTTTTCCATTAGTTTACAACAAATACAAGTAAGGCTTATAGGTCTATTATTCTCAACACTACTTTTGTTTCCCTTTTTAAAGATTTGTATAACTCTCGCATTACGCCAGTCGACTAGTACCTGTCCTTCCCTTAAAGAATGATTAAAGATCAACATGAGTGGGTAAGCAAGTTGAGCCGACAGGTCTCTTAGAAATCTGTGGTGAATAAGATCTGGTCCGGGGCTGGAATTTTTCTTTATTTCTCTAGTAATTCAAGATCTTCCTCCAGTGTAAAAGTGTAATGGTCTTCACCTTTGAAATTTTGCAAAGCTTCATTTGATAGCCCTGTGTCAGAGAACACTGAGCAAAAATAGGAATTGAAGTAATGCGCAGTTACTGTATCATCCATGGTAGTTGTTCCATTTTGTACTAGTGGATAAATAACATGAGGTGCAATTTTTGTGCTGTTAATGTACAAGAATAAAGCTTCTGTATTTTTATTGTGAGCGAGTTTAAATTCTAGTTTGTATTTGACTCTTCTAATCAAGTTTTTAACCCTTTTTAATCTGTTTTTATAATTAAGTAAATTTTCTAGTGATGGTTCTTTTTTTTAAATTTTTTGTATGCCCTTTCTTTAGACCTAATCTGTTTTTTGTACATCAGATGGTAACCACAGTGGAACTTTCCCTTTGTGATTGTATTTCTTTTTCAGTGGTACAAACTCTTTTCTACTTGTAGTATGTTATCCTTAAGAATATCCCATGATTGGTTAACAGATTTGTTGGAAAAGGCACTATCACAGTCAGTCGTTGATAGTATATTTTTAATCTGAGCAAAATGTGCCTTGTTGTAATCCCTTAATGTTGTTGAACCATGTTGTTTAAATCATGTTGCCATGATTTCAAATGAAACCATGTTATGGTCACTATTAGCGGGGGTCTAACATTGAAAACCTCTGCCTCTTGACTGGTTATTATAAGGTCCAAGATGTTAGTACCGCTCGTAGGTTCTTCGACCAATTGTTCAAGCCCATCTGTTTGTTGTTAATTGACTTCTCCATATCCCAAATATTTGGTTTCCTCTATGCCCAATGCACATTTGGTAGGATTACTGGTCAGACCTGCATTTTTGATTGCTTGTATAACTGCTCGTAGGTGTTCGAGGTGGCTTTTCCAGTCTGGACTGTACACCATGATATCATCCAGGTACGTAGCACAATAGCCAGTGTTAGTGGTTAAAATGACATCTATGTACCACTGGAATGTAGCGGGTGCACCATGTAAACCAAATGGCATGGTGGTGAACTGATAGAATGCAACAGGAGTGGCAAATGCAGTTTTGTCTCTGGATTCTTTAGTTATGGGAATCTGCCAGTAACCCTTGGTGAGATCAAGAGTACTGATGTACTTGGCACTTCCCAATCTGTCCAACAAAACATAGGATAACTGTCAAATTCGGACACTTGATTTCAAGTTTCCTAAAATCAAGGCAGACTCTTACACCCCCCCCCCTCTTTTTTATTTACAATCACCATTGGTGATGACAAGCACTTCTGGACTCTTCTATGATACCCAATTCTTTCAATTTTTGTATTTCCTTAACCACATCTGCTTGTAACCGCTCTGGTAATCTGTATGTCTTTTGTCTAATAGGGTGAGCATTCCCCATACCTCTCAACTTTTTGCCTCATAAATCAGGAACAGGGCATCAAAAGATCAGGGACAAAGACCCGAAATTAGGGACACATCTTAAAAATTGGTACTATCCACCCAGAAAGCTGATAGAATAAGGGGATTAGTGTAAGATACATTTTTTTTGAAGAAGTCTGTAACTTTAATGTTTGACATTATTTTGTGCTTACAATCTCCACTGTTCAGTCATAAAAACACAGATTTTACAAGGGACAGAGGAAAATGTTGAGGCAAAATCAAGGACATCCCTGAAAATCAGGGACAGTTGAGAGGTATGGCATTCCCTATCACTATTACGTGCTCGAACCCTTTTGCTCAGCCTGGCACTGTGGTACAAGCACTGTTAAATGACTTTAGTAAGTTACAAATTTCTGTGGTTTGTTCGGAGGTTAAGGAAACATTCATCTTTACAGAATTAGAAGTTATAGTTCGTTCTAGTCTGTCATAAGCTATAGCAATATCTTCTTTATCAGTTTCTGGTAAAACCAGCAGAGCTGCCTTCAGTGTTTTTTCAACCCATTTCTTCAGGAGGTTTGCGTGGTGTACGGTATCTTGGTAGGATTTTTCCTATCAGGGGTCTCAATTTCATAGTTAACTGTGCCAGTACATTTAAGCACTTTATAAGGCCTTTGCCACTTCATTAATAGTTTATTTTCTGTAGTGGGTAATAGTAGCAAGACCTTTTCACCTGGCTCAAAAATGTTTTCTTTTACTCCATGGTCATAATACGCCTTCTGCTGATTTTGGACCTCTTCCTGATTACTATGGCCAATTTCAACATATTTTGCCAATTTCAGTCTCAGTGCACACGTATAAGATGCAAGAGATTGTTTTTGAGTGGGGTTATCTTCCCATGTTTCTTTTATTACATCTAGTGGCCCTCTAGGTTGTCTAGCGTATAGCATTTCAAATGGTGAAAAACCTGTTGAGGCTTGTGGCACTTCTCTGTAAGCAAAAAATAGGTAAGGTAAGTACTGGTCCCAATCTTTCCCCTCCCCTTTTACAAACCTTTTTTATACGCATTTTAGGATTTCGCTTAAATGTTCAACAAGACCATATGTCTGAGGGTGACGGGGAGGTTCTTATGGCAGTGGTACCTAGTAGTTGGTACAGTTCCTTCAGTAATGCAGCACCAAAATTACTACCCTGATCAGTAATAATTTCTTTTGGTATGCCCACCCTGCTGAAAATTTTGGCTAGCTCTGCTGTCACTTTTGGGGCTGTGACATTAAGCATTGGAACTGCTTCTAGGCATCGAGTAGCATAGTCACATACTACCAGAATGAATCGATTTCCCTTTTTACTTTAGTCTAAAGGGCCATCCATTGCAATTCTCTCAAAAGGCACATCCATCAAGGGAAGGGGCACCTTGTCTTTTTTAGTCACTGGGGCTACTTTCTGACATTCAGCACAAGAACTGCAATAGGTAGCAACATATTCATGAATTCCAGGCTAGCAAAATCTGTACAGCAATCTGGCAAGGGTGTGATCCCTCCCTGAGTGACCAGCCATAGGACTATCGTGTGCTATCTGTAACAACTCAATTCTATACTTTTGTGATATAACCAATTGTTCTGTCTTTTCCTGTGTCTGGGGTATAACAAACTCGGTACAGTAACCCATTACATTTTTAAAATATTGGTTCGCCCTGTTTTCGTTTCACCCCCAGCTGCTTAACATAACCCTGGAGAGAAGTATCATTAGTTTGTTCTGAAACAAAATCACAATCAGTTATTAGTTTAGCTTCAGCATTTTCATATCTAAACCACTTGATGTCCATCAGACTTTTGTTGCCACTGTTGTTTCAGGCATCTTCTTTCTTTCCTGGACTTCAGGATCTTGGAGCTGGGCTCAAACAAGTCCACATCAAAGTCACTGAAAGGAAAAGTGTCCCCACCATCATGAGATTTTCTTTGCCTGTGCTCTTGTTACCACTGCTGCTGAAACTGCAGGGTTCAGTTCCCCTGAGATTAACTCAGTAAACCCTTGACAATCATTTGCAATAAGCACGGGTACAGGTAACTTGGGTACTACCCCCACTTTCATTTGGTGCAACATCACGTTAATATTTAGGGTTACTTGTGTGGTAGGATAATATCGTGTGTCCCCGTGGATGCAAATGACACCAGTACCTGGTCCTTTTACACAGTGTTTTCCCCAGCACTTCAACACAGAAATTGATGGCAGATAAGGACCGCTAGGCCCATCTAGTGTGCCCATTTTCCCTGCCTACTGTAAAAGCCGCAGACCCTACTTGTTTTCTGGCTTTACCTCCTTGTTCCTATTGCTAGGGTTCCCCTATGCCTGCCCCACGCATGCTTGAATTCCTCCACTGTTTGCCCCCACTACCTCCACTGGGAGTCTGTTCCATGCATCCACCACCCTTTCTGTGACAAAATATGTCCTCATGCTACCCCTTAGTCTACTCCCTTCCAACCTCATGTCATGCCCCCTCGTTCCTGGACATCTCCTTTTCTGAAAGATTCTACTCTTGGTACCTTATTTATTCCTTTTAGATATCTGAAGGTTTTTATCATATTTCCTGTCTCTTCTCTCCTCCAGAGTATACATATTGAGGTCTCCCAGTCTGTCCTCATATGACATTTGGTGTAGGCCCTGCACCATCTTTGTTGACCTTCTTTAAACTGCCTCCACTCTGTCTACATCCTTACTGAAATGGAGCCTCCAGAACTGGACACCCTATTCCAAATGAAGCCACACCAGTGATCTGTACAGTGGCATCACCACCTCCTTCCTTCTGCTGGTGATCTCTACCTATGCACCCCAGCATCCCACTGGCTCTCCCCACAGCCTTGGCACATTGTTTGGCCACCTTTAGGTCATCAGATATGATTACCCCCAAATCCCCTTCCTGTTTGGTGACCATCAGTTTCTCCCCAAATCATGTAATCCTCCCTTGGGTTCATGCGCCCTAATTGCATGATTTTGCACTTTTTTGCATTAAATCTCAGCTGCCATATTCTGGACCATTTCTCCAGTTTACCTAGGTCCCTTCTTATTTTTTTCAACCCCTCCCAGAGTGTCCACCCTATTGCAGATCTTAGTGTCATCCACAAAGAGGCACACCTTCCTATTCAGCCCCTCTGCAATGACACTTATGAAGACATTAAACAGGACTAGGCCCAGGACTGATCCCTGCGGAACCCTGCTGGTCACCCTCCTTTCCTCAGATTGAGCACCATTTACCACGACCCCCTGTCTTCTATCACTCAACCAGTTCCTAACCCAGTTTACCACTTTGTGACCCACTCCCAGGCTGCCCAGCTTGTTCACAAGTCTTCTACGTGAAACGGTATAGAAGGCCTTACTGAAATCCAGGTAGGCCACATCCACTGCTCCCCTCAATCCACGACCTTAGTCACCCGGTCAAAGAAATCAATTACATTTGTTTGACATGACCTTCCTGCTGTGAATCCATGATGTCTTGGATCCTGTGCTCCGCCAACTTCAAGATGTTCCACGATCCTTTGTTTAAGTAGTGATTCCATAATCTTCCCCACTACGGAGGTGAGGCTGACTGGTCTATAGTTTCCAGCATCCTCCCTGCTAGGGACATGCACTACGGTCTGTCTGCTTCCCTAATCAGCAAGTCCCTTTACGGTCTTGTCTCCCACCTTGACAACTGTTAAATACTTGCCTCAGTTTGCTAAGGCCAAATCTGCTTCAGTGTTACCCTTGTTTTTATGGCAGTTTTTTGCAACACGGACTGGCTTGTTACAGCTGTAATCAAATAAAGTCTTTGGGTGCAGATCTGTTAGCCCCACCAGAGTTTTTATCTGATCTAGAATTTTTCAGGAAAAAGAGTGTCCTACCGTGTTTGGCTGTTACCTCAATTTTGCGTGGTCTTTCTGACCATAATCTGATAGTCCTCGGCCAAAGAAACAGCCTTTTCCTCATTTTCTGGTCGGTGTTCATTCACCCAAAGCTGCACATCTGTAGACAGGACGTTGATGAATTGCTCCATTGCAAATGTGTCAATGATCTGTGGGACTGTTTTGCCCTCTGGTTGGAGCCATTTTATCAGGAGTTCTCTGAGTCGGGTGAAGGCTTCTTGAGGATTGTCAAATGAGTTGTACTTCAGGGACTTGAATCTTTATCTGTAGGTTTCTCATGAGATGTCGTATCTTTTCAGGATTTTTCTTTTCACAAGGTCATAGTTTTCTGACTGTGCAGTGTCCATACTGCTGTAGGCAAGCTGGGCTTTACCTGTCAGGTATGGTACCAGTTTGACTGACCATTGCTGCACTGGCCACTGGCAGGCTCCAGCAACCCTTTCAAAAGTTATCAGGTATGTTTCGATATCATCTGAGGGACACATCTTTGTAAGTTTAATGTTTTTTAAGTTATGTCTTGTTGCTCTGCTAGACCAATGCCAGATCCACCAGCTTTGATAACTTGCAAGGCATCCATCCATTGCTGCATCTCTTCTCTTCTTTGCTGCCCCTGTTGTTGCATTTCTTCTCTTCTCTGCTTCTCGAGTTGCTGCATTTCTTCTCTTCTCTTCTCTCTTTCTCCATTTCTTTTTGTTGTATAGTCCACCATTTAAAAAAGGCAGTCAGGCTTTCAGGTTCTGTCACCGCCTGTTCCTTTTTCCCATCGCTGGTGCTGGCTGTAGTCTCAGCTTGGACTTCTGTCACTGCTATTTTGGCTGCCATCTTTCTGGTAATGACTCCTAGGCTTGCTGCTGCTGCAGAATCCATTCCTTTCTGCTATGCATCCCTAGTACCAGGTCCAGTACCCATGCACAAAACTCCTGGCTTAGAGTATGCATGGCGCAAATCCCACTTAGGCGGACACCATCTGTCGTCGAGGCACAGGACAGGAAGCATAAGAAGACTAGAAGCAGGTATAAAATTCACAAGTAGTGTTTTATTTTTTTCCAGTAACAGTAAAATAAAAAATAAAATTATTCAATACAACTATTTACAAAGGCAGTACAAATAGAGAAAACAAAGTCCTTCATCTGAAGGAATCTCTAATTCCAAGTTTCAGTTTCTCAGTCCCTCTCTCACTCTAGCAAAAGCACTGCTGCTCTTATTTCTGCACCCTGATCTCGTTAAGAGACCAGAACTTTGTAAGTTTCTTTCCTTGCAGATGCAACAAAATAGAACATAATGTCCCAGAATTGGCCTCTCGTTGACAACTATGCAAAAGAGTTTGTGCTGCATGTCAAGGTTAACCCCCTAAATTCTAAATAGCTTTTTGCAATCATTTAAACAGTATAACTATACATAGTTTCAAACTAATGGATCTCAGTATCACTTAAGAGTTTCACACAAAAATTCACATATTTTTTAAATGCAAATACACAAGGGGAAAGAAAATACAGAAACAGCAAGTGAAGGCAGAGAGATAGCAAGAGGCCGTCAGGGTGCTCAATTCCTAGGTCTCATGAGAACATTTGGTTGGCCAACCAGACAGACAACAGATAGAAAAAGAGAGGACAGAACAGATCCTTGAGTTTAACTCTTTCTGTGTAACAACTGGGACAGGGTCTTATTCAACCCTGTCACACCTTGCACTTGAAGGAGACCTTTGCCTGCTGGTCCCTGGTGGGCGGGCAAGAGGACCAATGAAAGGACTGATGCTGGGCAGTCCAAGGCTGAGAGCAGTAAAGAGAATGAACTGACCTAACAGCCTTACCGGACTCCTGGAGGTGGGAGATGATGTACTGAGCATCACCTCTGAACAGGACAGAGCCTCTAAAAGGGGCATCCAAGATGCTGGCTTGAACATCAGGAGTAAAGCCAGACACCCTAAGCCATGAATGGTGATGAAGACAGATCCCTTTCGCCGCCACATGCCCGAACGTATCAACAGCATCGTATGCCACCCACAAGACATGAGTGCCCACATCTGAACCTGACTTTAAGAGTTGGGCCAGCTGAGTTTTGGTAAAATCCTCAGGAAGAGTCTGTACTAGATCCCTCCTCTAATATCAGAGGGTGTTCTGGTACTGCACCATATGGGCCAAACAGTTCACAGCCCAAATGGCCAGGGTTGCAGATGCATACATTCACTTGCCCCACTGATCAGGCTGTCTAGACTCCTTGTTAGGGCATGGGCACTGAGGTGTTTGGGTCTTTTAGTGTGGTTATGAGCCATGTTCATGACCATGGAGTCTGCCATGGGGTGCTCCGCAAAGAAGGGCTTACCTACCTTCACATGGTATAGGCAGTCTGCCTTCTTAGGTAAGGAGGGAGTGGTAGAGGGATGGTTTCATGCCACCTTGGTGACCTCCTTGTTTGAGTCAATTAAAGGAGGTACCACCAAGGGAAGGTATCCTTCTTCCTCAGATAGACGGCTAAGCGGTGACGCCCCGGGTCCAACTCCTCCATCTCCCATCTCATGAGGGACTGGATAAGAGGCATAATGTCAAGGAACACAGGGTCATCAGGAGGGGATTTAGGAGCCTCCTTTGCCTGCTCCTGCCACTCAGAGGAGTCCCCGGAGCCCTCAGAGGTCTCTGAAGAGGAAGAGTCATCACCAGAAGGGTCACTGTCAGGGACCGGCATTGGGGGGAGTGAAGGTCTGCCAATTGCAGGCTGGAGCCACCGTCAGGGCATTCCCAAGCGGACCATGTGAAACAGGGACATCTGGGTCCTGAGGTGGAGGGTCCCGCGGGGGACGATGGGGAGACAGTCTCCTGGGGGTGTCCTTATTCTGGACAAATGACCACCAAGCAGAGAAAAGCATAATATAATCCACCAGTGGGGGTGGACAGTAGACCACAGGATACGAATACTGTGGTGGTGGTCACAGATATGTCGGTGGGAGAGCTGGCGTAGAGGTACCCCTGTGTAGACCCAACCAGTGCTGGCTGTGAATCTAGAGGAGGTTCAGCAGGCGTTAGCCGTGGTGATGGCTGAGGCATCGATGGCTGTGAAGTCATCGGCTGAGGTGTAGGCAGGGCCGGCGCCGGCCTGAGGATGAAGCCGACGCTGGCTCCACTGGCAAGGCAGTGCCTGTGAGGAAGAGGGCCCCTGAGGCAAGGGCAACACCTGAGTAGAGGAAGAGGTGAGTGCTTGCATTGGGCCATGACTAACAGGACTAGCATCGGCCCCAGAGTCGGGTACCGACGATGGCATTGCCTTGGCCAGGGAGGGCGATGATCAGGGAACCGCCGCCAGAGGTTCCAACCCCAGCTGAGCCACCTGGCTGAGTGCCTGTGGGAGCTAAGGGCCTGAGCATCAGGGGCTGGGAGGCATGGGATGACGTCCACTGCCCAGAACCACTGCCTGAGACAGAGGTAAGGGCAGGGTGGTGGAGCCACCGGTAGCCCAGAGGGAGTGAGGGCTGATGGGGCTGGAGAAGCCAGCCTCCCCACAGGAGGAGGTCTCAGAGGCAGTGGCTGGTCTGTGTGGTGACCATGAGCAAGAAGCTGACCAAGGACCATCCAGGTGCTTGTCCTAGTGTTTGTGCTTCTTGCCCAATTTCTCTTTCTGGGGGGGAGCAACAGCAGCCCCAGAACACTGATCCAGGGAGGCTGAAGAACTTCCATCCTGCAGCTCCTTCTCCATTGTGGCCAACTTCTGCTTGAGAAGGTAACTCTCCAAGATCTTCAAACTACGTCTCCATGTGGCCTGGTTGAAGTCTTGGCAGAACTAGCAGGCTTCGGTGTTGTGGTTGGGGCCTAGGCAGAGCAGACAGCAGAGTGGCCATCTTTAGCAGACATTTGCTTGCCCAGGCACACTTAGTCGATCAGGACACGAGGCTGAAGGAGAAGACATAAACCTCAGTGAGAAAACACCAAATACTCGGTGTTTTAAACACTTAAGAAAGAAAAATAAAAGTACAGTTAAAATGGCAGTTGACTGTAGCTAGTGTCTGTGAAGGTCAGAGGTGCACAAAAGGAACTGGGGTAGGTGTGTAAGGACCACCCCTTTATAGAACAGGCGGATGTCAGCATTCTGACATTGGCAGGGGCGGTCCCCATAACAGACTGCTAGCTAGACGTTTTCCATGTGGTCCTGGTACCTGGTGGCTTCAGTCCTACTGGTGTTGCCTGCTGCAAGAGCCCCCTCGAAGTAAGATCCTCCCTTTTCAGGAGAGGGGCAATGTGTCTTGCAAGTAAACTCCAGGACCTGGAATCAGCGGGCAGAAATGTGGCAGTTTCACAGTGTGCGGTGACCCAAAAAGAGTCCAGTTCCTGACAACCCCATCTAGCGAGTAGGTTGCCTACCTCCAAGGTCAACAATTCTCAATTATGTACCCTGAACTGACCTGCCAAGCTTGTCTGCCAAGACTTTTTGGTCGCCTGGAACAGATACTGCTAATAGTGCTAGACTGTGTTCCAGAGCTCGACACCAAATGCTTAGGACTTCCCTGCCCAGTGGATAGGAAGGTGTCCCCCTTTTGTTGCTGATGTAATACATCACACTGACAATGTCTAGTTGTAGTAACAGAGGACCTGGGGACAAGGGTCCCCGAAATGCCTGGAGGCTGTATGGGATTGTCCTCATTTCCAGGCCAGGTGGCTATCACACCCAGATCTCAAGGCATCCCTCGTGAGGATCTGATGTAAGAGAAGCATGAACGGAGTGCTCTTAAACAGAGGGCTGCGTTCCATACCCCACATCAGTGCTCTGGGCAAGAGAGACATTACTAGTACTTTCTGGGCTAAGTCGCCCCATTGGCTTGACAAAGTCCACTGGGTATCTATATATGCAAACTGGTGCTGGGTTCTATCCAAAACTGACCCTATGTATTGCAGGCTGTGGCTAAGTGTCACTATGAACTGTGGTACGTGGACTGTCACACTGAGGGTAGCGAATCTTTGGTTCAAGCCAAGATTTATACTGGATGGTCCCTGGAGTGGACTTTTAAGAACCAGCCGGTCAGGTGCAAAAATACATAGAAACATAGACTTTGATGGCAGATAAGGACTGCTTGGCCCACCTAGTCTGCCCATTTCCCTACCTACTGGATAAGCTGCAGATCCTACTTAACCAACAGCCTATTTCTTCCTACCCCTCCACAAGAATTGCCTTATGTCTGTCCCATGCATTCTTTAATTCCCCCACTGTTTTTGACCCCACTACCTCCTCAGGAAGTCTGTTCCATGTGTCCACCACCCTCTCTGTGAAAAACTACTTCCTCACATTGCCCCTGAGCCGTCCCCCCTTTATCTTCAAATTGTGTCCCCTTGTTCTTGCACATCTCTTTTTCTGAAAGATGCTACCCTCTTGGACTTTGTTGATTCCCTTGAGGTACTTAAAAGTTTCTATCATGTCCCCCCTCTCCTTCCTTTCCTCAAGGGTATACATATTAAGCTCCTTTAGTCTTTTCTCGTATGGCTTCTCTTGCGGACCCTACACCATTTTACTTGCCCTCCTCTGGACTGCCTCCATCCTATGTCCTTGCAGAGATGGGGTCTCCAGAACTGGACACAGTACTCCAGATGGGGTCTCACCAACTGTCTGTACAGAGGGATAACAACTTCATGTTTTCTACTGGTGATGCCTCTCCCTATACATCCCAGTATCCCCCCAGCCATCCCTACTGCCTTCTCACATTGCTTGCTAACCTTTAGGTCATCTGATATGAATACCCTTAGGTTACTTTCCATTTTTGTTGTTGTTACTACCTTCTCCCTCCCATTATGTACTCTTCCCCTGGGTTTTTGTTTCCCAGGTGCATTACTTTGCACTTCTTTGTATTGAATCCAAGCTGCCATACTTCTGACCATTCCTCCAACCCTGCCAAGTTTCAGTCCCGTCTCCCTTAAACAGGTTGAAGATCTGCTACTGGCCTTGGACCCTAACAAAAGTGCCAGAGCCGACTCACTGGAACCGTTCTTCCTAAAAGCAGGATACTACTTCCTGTTACTCACCTATTTAATCTATTGTTCTCACAAGGCAACATTCCCTTGGTCTGGAAAATAGCTCACATTATCCCGTTGTTCATATCTGGAGATCAAAGTGACCTTAACAACTACCGCCCGATTTCATTACTGCCTATTTTGTCCAAGTTACTAGAAAAATTAGTCAATGCCCAACTGAGAGATTACCTGGAAGCCGGTAACCACCTGAACCCCCTTCAAAATGGGTTCAGGCCTAAACATAGTACGGTATCAGCCTTGGCAAAAGTTACAGATGATTGGTTAACGTCATTAGACGCTAAAAATTACGTTTCTGTCCTTTTCCTACACATAAGCAAGGCTTTTGATACTGTTGATCACCAGTTGCTGTTGGACATGTTATATAATATTGGCTTGGATAACATTTCAGTAGAATGGTTTTCTTGTTATCCCACTGGTAGGCACCAACAGGTGAAAGCCAATGGTGCTCTTTCTCCCTTAAAACCTCTCCTGAGAGGAGTACCGCAGGGATCCATACTTGGACATGTGTTTGCCATTTATATTAACAAAATCGATAACGGCATTAGCTCAGCTACTGCCCACCTATTCGCAGATGACACTGTGCTATATGTCGCAAGGCCCTCTCCTCACCTTGCCTGTCTTCAGCTACAATGTGAATTTGACCAACTACAACAAAATCTTCTCTGTTTAAAGCTACTTCTTAATGCCAAAAAAACCAAAATCATGCTCCTCGCCCCTAATAATATAGAAGTACACATTAACCCTCTGGATAGTAAATACCAAATCAGGACCATCCTTGGGGAGATCCTTGAACTTGTCAGTAAACTCAAATATCTCGGATTCTAGTTAGATTGTAAACTAACATTTGCCTCGCACATTGAAGAAACTGCTGAAAAATTACGACAAAGGCTTGGGATCTTCTTCCATATAAAGCATTTGCTCACATATGATGCAAAATTAAGGCTGGTACAGACAACCTTTATGCCACTGATCGATTATGCGGACTTTATCTATAGCCACAGCCCTAAATCTGCTCTATACACTTTGGACACACTTTATCATAGGGCCATAAGATTTGTAACTAATGCTCCCTACAGGACGCATCACTGTGCCCTCTACACAATGATTGGTTGGTCTTCTCTTAATGCTAGGAGGGGGTGTAATGCAACCCTTTGGGTGTGTAGAGCATTAACTTTGAAACTTCCCCCTTGCATTTGTTCATTATTCAAACACGACACTTGTGCTTACTCCCTCAGGAAACTCTCTTATATAACCTTTGATATTCCTCGGATTAGTACAAGGTTTGGTTCTGTGGCAACAAGACATGCTTTGCCCTCTGCATGGAACGTGTTACAAGATAACCTTAAACTTAAGTTACTCGTTGAACTAAGTGTGTTCAAGTCTCTGCACAGACGAACACTGATGATAAATTGTAACTGTTTTGTTTGAATCTGTGGTGGCCCTGTGTTCCTCTACCCATTGACCCCTACTAAGCACTGTGAGCACTCACAACTGCTACCTTTTGAGCCCTACCCATTTCTCCCCTTACTACCCCATCCTACCCTCCTCTCTTCTTCTGTCCCACTCCTCTAACTCCCTCTCTCCTGATGCACTTACCTAGCTTTTTCTTCCCCTCTTACTGCCCATTTTCTTCCATCCTTCTTATCAACAGTAGTAGCTACATGTATTCCCTACCTGATATGTAATCCTATTGTGTATGTTACCATGTTTTTATATTTTATTTATTTGTATTTCGGATGACACCTTTGAGCCGAAGGCTCTTTTACTAAGGTTCCACGTCAAGGCAATAAGGACAATAAGGTACAAAACATAACATGATCATTACAATGGAACTTACAAAAAAAAAGACAAATACAGTTACAATAATAGCAGCCAAAGGCATTGTCAAGGAATTGTGTTGTGAGTTAATTAAACAGTACAAGTCATAGGCAGCTCAGTGAAGCTTTGTTAGGAGTGGGTTAGTGGGAAAAGAGAAAGAAGAATGGTGGTGAGGGGGTGGTATGGGAGACAGAGAGATGGAGAAGGGGAGAAATGGGGAAGGAATTGCGTTGGGTATGTGGTAGATGGGAAACAACAAGGGAGGAGGAAAGGGGGGATGAAAAAGAAAAGGAGACAGATTCATCCTATACCCAGTGATGGGGGTAGGAGAGGAGGAGGAGCTGAGGCAGTGAGGAGGGATGCTTGGGGGTAGTATGTCTGGAGGGGATTATAAGAGGCAATCACAGAAGGCACTAGCCACGAGGTGTTGTCGCAGTTTACACTTAAAAGCACCAATCGTGGCAATGTTGGAGATTTCTGTAGGTAGCAAGTTGAACCAGGTGGAGGCTCTGACAAGGTAAGAATGCTGAGCTTGAGAGGTCCGACAGCAAGGTATTGTAAAGGTTAAACTGTCCCATCTTCTACTTAGGCAGCAGACACACTGTGGGGTCAATATTGATTGGACTCCAGGGGGCATAAGGCCCAGTGATGTCTTCTTAGCTAGGATGCAGGTCTGGTACTTTAGCCGGCCATATAGCTGGAGCCAGTTAGCCTTCTCGTAAATGTCACATGTGTGAGAAAGGCAGGCAGCTGAAATAAGGAGTCTACATGCCTTATTAAGGGCTACAGCTATGTGCCAGAGTGCAGTATCAGTAGTGGATCCATAGATAACAAGCCCGTAGTCATTAGTTGAGATAACAGAGCTCTGGATAGCGAGGTTCAAGGCTTCAGCCATTAGGCAATGTTTATGCTTATATAGTAGCCCTATATGGGAGTTCACAGTTTTAGCAATATTGTCAATGTGTTTAGTATATGAGAGGGAGCAGTCAAGGGTCAGGCCCAGATATTTAAACATATCCACCTGCTCAAGAGTGATGCCTTCGTGGTTGTTAATTATGAGCTCATGGTCCTTGTACTTGTGGATTCCATGGAACAACATTGTTTTAGTTTTTTTGTGGTTAAGGATGAGTTTATGTGAGCAAAACCAGTCTTCCACTTCTGTGAAACTTTTCTGTAGTTAAGACTGAAGGGAGGTGGGGTCGGTGTGGCAAGTGAAGATTACTGCATCATCTGCATACAGTAACATTCTGTCATTGCAGGAGGCAGGGAGACTGTTCAGGAATATGCTCAATAACAAGGGACCCAGGATAGAACCTTGGGGTACTCCAGAATGGATTGGAAGGGATGATGAGAGGAATTCACCAATCCTGACCTGTTGGGTCCGGTTACTGAGGTAGCTTTGAAACCAGAGGGTAGTTTCACTTGAAAGACCAAGGAGGGATAACTGTTTGAGGAGAATGGAGTGATTGACAGTGTCAAATGCCTTAGTCAGGTCAATAAAAGAGGCGCCGACCAACTGGCCCTGATCAAGTGCATGATGGATATGTGTGGTGAATTCAAGGAATGGCGTGGTAGTGCTGTGCCCTTTGTGGAAGCCATGCTGCTGGGAACATTGTAGGCTGTATTTTACAAGGTACTCTGTGAGCTGATCAGCCACTATCCATTCCAAGGCTTTGGATAGAGGAGGGAGGATGGATATAGGCCTGTAGTTGTTCGTGAGAGTCTTGTCACCACTTTTATGGACTGGAGTCACCACTGCCAGTTTCCACTTTTGGGGGAACTGGGAGAGCATGAGGGAACGGTTGAGGATTTTGGTTAGTGGGAGCAGGACTTCGTCAATGGTGAGGGTGAGAAGTTTCATATCCAGTGAATCGCCACTGACCCTAGACTTTCCAAGCACTTAAAGAATGTGTTTTTTAGCTAGGCTTTCCAGGATTGCTTTGAAATGTAAAGGAAGGTGCCCTGGTGGCAAACCTGAACTAACAGGAGCTGGGTTGACTGTGGTGGGATCAAAAAAGTTAGGGGGTAGCACATGACTAAGGTCAGCAAAAGTGGTGTTAAATGCGTTGGCAATGATTACATGGTCAAGAATGATGGTACCGTCTATGTTCAACATTGTGGGTGTTGTTTTGGGATCCTTTCAAGTCACTTCAGCAAGGTTATGCCAGAATTTACTCCCGTCATTCCAGGTGCTGGCTAAGGCGTTCCTGTAATAGTTAGCCTTCTCATTGCGGATTACTCTGGTACATGCATTCCTTGTTGTTTTGTAGGCCTGGATATCAGTCTGGGTGCCAGTAGCCTTAGCACGATACCAGAGCTGGTCTCGAGATTTCATTTGTGTAAAGAGGCCTAGTGTCATCCATGGGTTATTGACACCCTTGATCTTATGCTTCTTGAACGGAGCATGAACATCGCAGGCTGAGTTGAAACAGGTGATAAAGTATTCATGTGCTGTGTCTACATCGGGGCTATATCAATTGGTGACCAGTCATGTTCACGAAGGAGTGTTTTAAGTGACTCAAGATGACCGGGGTCAGCATTCTCCTGTTAATAGTTTTTTTGGGGGGGGAATTTGGTGTATTTGTTGGTCCAGATACACAAGATAGGGGAATGATCACTTAAGGAGTCTGGGAGGACTGTTGCTTCGGAGATGTGCTCTGGATGATTAGTTAGTACCCAGTCTAGAAGTGTACAGGTCCCTGTTCTGTAGTTTACTCTAGTAGGTGATTTGACCATTTGTGAGACAAGTATATTAAGAGTTGATTTCAATTGAAAATGTTTGATACCTGGTGGTTAAGTCAAAAGCTAAAAGAAATGATCAACAGCTGAGGTCCACAGTCATAGAATATGTTAGAATTCCTGAAAGGGATGAACTCTGCCTGTGCACATGCAGGATGCGAAATCCCTTTGTCTGTATGCATTTTTGTCATTCAAAGAGGTCTTGAAAAGCCCAAATACAGATCATGGGGCAGGTCAGACGAAAATGTGGATTCAAGCAGGACCCAGAGTCACTGAAATTTGTCAGACTTCGTTGCTTCACTTATGTTTTGCTTGGGATACCTTCCAACAAGTTGATTTTAAAATGAAAAATGCAGATACCTGGTGATGATGCTTTGTAGAAATCCAGTCCAGAAGACTTTCACAGATGTAGTGAGCAAGAATGGTGTAGTTACTCCAAGCAGAAAACCATGTAAATCCACAAAAACTAAGCTACAGACACAGACAAACACGAGTAACCACCACACAGACGCAGGAGGCGGAGTAACCTAGTGTCACCCATTGCAATTAAATGCTATAGAACCTTATTATTTTTTTTTTAGTTACTGCTTTTGTATTTTGAGGAACTGTTGTGGTTCACATCTGCTGTCTTATTTGTTTTGCATCCTCTTGTTTTTCGTATTTGTCCTTCCAGGACCGCCTTGTAAACGAGTTCTCTCAATGGTGTTTTCCTGGTAAACTAAAATTGAATAGAAGTCCCTTCTCATCCTTTCCACCCCCTCTTGTGTATCAACCCTGTTGCAGATCTTTGTGTCATCTGCAAAGAGGCATACTTTTCCTTCCAGTCCCTCTGCAATGTCACTTATAAAGACATTAAAAAGGACTGGACCCAGTACTGAACCCTGTGGTACCCCACTAGTAACCTCCCTTTCTTCAGAGTGGACTCCGTTTACTATTATCTTCTGCGCCCTATTGTCCAGCCTCCAGCCAATGTTTTACCCAGGCTACCACCCTGGGACCCATTCCCAGGCTGGCAAATTTGTTTATTAATCTTTTGTGTGGGACTGTGTCAAATGCCTTGCTAAAGTCTAGGTAGGCCATGTCCATAGCCCCTCCCTGGTCTAATACTTTGTTCACCCAGTCAAAGAAGTCGATTAGATTCATCTGACGTGACTTTCTGACTCTTCACCAGCCTCCTCTTCCCAGCCCACAGAGCTCCCTGCAGCACTGCACAAGGCTGTTAGCTCTTCACAAGCCTCTTCTTCCCAGCCCACAGAGCTCCCTGCAGCACTGCACAAGGCTGTTAGCTCTTCACAAGCCTCCTCATCCCAGCCCGCACAGCTCCCTGCAGCACTGCACAAGGTAACTATAGCCAACACCTGTGAACTGTGTTAAAAGAAGAAATCTGGACTTTTAGTAGGCTAACATCACCTGAGAGGTTTTGTCTGTGACAGTCTTTTATCCGTATCAACTCCCTGCAAGGAGGTACCTTAAGAGCTGCTTTGATTTCACTGTGCGTAGTGCTGTTTTTGAAAGGTATTTTAAGGTTGCTGTCTCTGCTGTGCTACTTAGTCCCACTGCATTGTTAGTAGTGTTAGCCCTGCCATTTTGTACTGATGGAATTGCTGTTATTTTTGTACTGCTCTTATGTCCAATTACCACGTTGTGCTGTGTTGTGGAGGAGTATCCTAGCTTGTTCCCCTGGATCCTGTTACAGAATCCACTGCTGGCGAACCACACTTCACATGTTCAGCTTCTGCAAGGCCAGGAGCAGGACCCCCCCCTTCTTTCTTGTCTCACTCCCCACCCTTGCCCCGTCTCTGGATTCCTTTTGTCTTTGTGTCCTCCCTATCTAACCTGTGTATTGCTTCTTCCTTGCAGGCTGTTAGCTCTTCACAAGCCTCCTCTTCCCAGCCACAGAGCTCCCTGCAGCACTGCACAAGGTAACTACAGCCAACACCTGTGAACTGTGTTAGCCCGCCACTTACGCATGACCCTCCTGCCTTGGGCAGGCTCTACCCTTATAGGTAGTCTAGGTCACATGATATATCACATGACCTGTCTCCTCCCAAATCAATCTCCCTAGTTTCTGTATGGTTCATTATACTGCATGACCACTAGAAGTCACTGCTAAGCCCCTAATAACCTTAGCATAAGTTAACTCTTTTCTAGCTATTTCTGAGCTCTCCTCTCAGATTATCCTACCTTTCAACCAGACCCCAAGTGAACTTTATCTACCTTCTCCAAGAATCCATCACCGGGATTCAAACCACTGACCCTTCACACTGTAGTCAGGGATTCTAACCACTAAGCCATCCTGTCGACCACACTTTTGTATAACTTTTTCCGCTTCTTATACCTTATCTTAGCCACACCTCATTTAATGCATAATTTAATTTAGTATAAGCATAATTTAGCCACTTCTACAAGCATTAACCAAGCCCTGATTTTTTTCATCCACCCTCTAGCATCATCTATTTATCTTCCTCACCCTCACAGTACTGCTGCAGGATTTGAACCCCCGACCCACAGGCAGTGACCCTAACCACTGCACTATTCCAGCAGCCCTTCTAACTCTTGCTGCATCTCTCTCCCTTATTTTCCTTGTGCACCGAAAGGGTGATAACAGCCCTCTCATCCTCCACCCCTGCATACGCCTCCCAAACTCTAATCCTGAGGCCATAGCTAGTACTGCACTCGTTGCCACCCCTGGTCCTAACAGGATAAACTAGATGCAGACAACCCAAGTCCTCATGGATATATAACCCAATCCTCCTGGACCATGGGCCCATTTTACATTTTGCTCATTTTCTCACTAGTCCCAGTAAGTCCACACCTCACGCATAGTGAAGCCAATCTTACTGCAAATGAAATAAATTTATTTATTTTATTTTATTTCATTACAATAAACGGAAATACACCTTTGAGTCATAGGCTCCTTTGTAAAGGTTCCACATCACTGAATACATAGCAAGTTACAGAGAAAAACATAACATACATGGGAAACTAGTTATGCAGTAAGTAAAGATAAAATCTTAGGGCAGTGCAGGCCCATCATCAAAAATGTTAGACAAGCAGAGTGACTCTGAGGCATTTAATAGACTCAGCCTTAGATGAGCTGCAAGAAGTCCAAGTGGAAAAAGGCAGGGGGACACAAATGGACTGGGTGAGGAGGGTGAGTGAAAAGATTAGGGGGGGGACTAGGGACAGTCACAGTTAGACAGCGAGAGGAGCAGGTTTTTGAGGTGGGTCTTGAAAGGACCTAATTATGTTTCATGTACGATGGGTGTGGGGATTTTGCTGAGCCATTTAGGGGACCGACACATAAAGGCCCTTTGGCCAAGGGAGGTCCTGCAGCGGGGGACAGTTATGAGAGACTTGGCAGTACTTCAGGTGGGTCTGTTTAAGGGGGCAGGTTGGAGTACAAGGGTAAGCCCGGGTGGGGGCAAGACTGAGAAGGATTTTCTTGGCTAGGAGACAGGTGTGGTATTTAAGCCTCTAGTCAAAATTTAACCACTGGGATTGTCTATATAGTTCACAGGTATAGGCAAGTCTGTCACAGCCTGTGATGAGATGACAGGCTTTGTTTAAGGTGATTCTGAGGCAGCTTAAGGCCGTCCTATCAGTGGAGCCATAAATAACAATGCCGTAGTCCATAATGGAGAGTACAGAGGAAGCCACAGCAACACGGAGGGCTTCGGGGGGGGGGAGATAATGCTTGAGGCAGTAGAGGAGACCAAGTCTGGTGTTTAGAGAGGTGGTTAGGAGCTGGATATGTTTATGAAAGGAGAGCGATGAGTCTAAAGTAACGCCCAGGTATTTAAAGGTGTTTACCTGTTCTAGTATATCACCCAGTGGAGTTGACAATGGTAAGGGCTGATCCAGCGTGAGAACTCTGGCGGTGGATGAAAATCATGGATTTTGTTTTGTTGTGGTTAAGTATAAGCCTATGGTCCCAAAGCCAGGTTTCAGCTTCCAAGAAATAACTCTGGAGAGAGCTTTGGAGTGAGTGGGTGTGCCGGTGACTGCTAAAAATGACAGCATCATCAGCATATAAGAGAAGTCTACCTGAGCAGGCTTTAGGTAGTGCATTCAGGAATATGCTAAAGAGGAGGGGGCCCAGTATGGAGCCTTGTGGGACACCAGATAGGACAGGGCGGCAATCGGAGAGGAGGAGCCAGTTTTGACACGTTGAGTCCTGCCTGCTACGTAGTCTGTGAATTAGGATTTGGTTTCCTGGGAGAGACCAAGGGCAGGTAGATTGTTAAGGAGCAAGGCATGATTGACTGTGTCAAAGGCCTTAGTGAGATCAATGTAAAGAGAGCCGACTATAGTGCTTGATGGATGTAGGATGTGTATTCAGTTAGGGCGGCGGTTGTACTATGGCTCCTTCGGAAACCATGTTGTTCTGGGCAGAGGAGGTTGTGTTCAGATAGGTAGTGCATGAGTTGGTCAGCTACAACTTTTTCTAATGCCTTTGAAAGGGGGGCACTATTAATATGAGTCTACAGTTATTGGGGGAGGTATTGTCACCACTCTTTAGGATAGAGGTTATGACAGCTTGCTTCCAAGGAGATGGAAATTGGCCGAGGCAGAGAGATTTATTGATAATTTTAGTTAGGGGGAGGAGGACTTCATCAAGAGTAAGACATAGGAGTTTTAAGTCTAAGGAGTCATTGCTATACCGGGACTTGGCCAGAAATTTGGATAAAGTATTTCTTGGCTTGATTGGGTGACAAGGTACAAATCTGAAAAGAGGATATATTTGGCGGTGGGGAGGGAGGGGGGTGAGCAGGGGGAGGGTCAAAGAAATTGGGGGGCAGAACTTCACTGAGGTCAGAAAAGGTGGTGTTTAGGATGTTAGCTATCGCCAGGGGGTCATAGGTACTGGTCCTGTCAGTGGATAGTTGAGCAAGGGGTGGGGAGATGGTTGCCCACTAAGTTCTCTAATGTTTTTCCAAAAATCTCGACCAGAGCCCCAGGAGGAAGTGAGGGCTGCTTTATAGTAGGATGCCTTGGCCTGGCGAATGGCCCAGGTGCATGCATTTATGGCCTCTCTGTAGAGTTGCCTATCCCTAGGGAGATGAGAGTCAATGGCTTTGTGCCAGAGACTGTCACAGTGCTGCATCACATTCAGGAGGGCCTGAGATATCCAGCGGGTATCTCAGTTTTTAGTGAAAAGTTTAGTGAAGGGGGCATAACGGTCACATGTGGCGTTGAATGTGGCAATGAGAAGTATGATAGTGCAGCATCAACACTCTCAGCCCTGTCAGTTGGGGACCAGTCACACACCTGAAGGTGGGACTTGAGATGAGGGAGGGAGCCTCGTTTTAGTCGTCGTTGAAAGGAGATGAGTGGGGGCGGGTGGGGATTCTTATTAGACCACCAGTGGGCAACTGGAGAGTGGTCACTAATGGCATTAGGAAGAACCTGAACTCAAGAGATATTATTAGGTCTGTTGGTAAAAACGAGGTCAAGAAGAGTCATATTGCCTGTTTTGTCATTTAGCCTGGTCAGGTGCTGAATGACTTGGGTTAGGTCAAGAGCTAAGGCAGAGTCATGGAAGTGAGAGGAGGAGGGTGAGAGTCACTTGATGGTGAGATTGCCTACGAGGATGATTTCGTTTTTGGGGGGGGTGTAATGGGTCTAACATGTTTTTGATATGGTATTTCTCCGGAGCCCTGGCGGCACTGCTGCCTTCAGCTGTCACCCCAGCACTGACCCCTGAAGGACTGACCCCTGAAGGTCAGACCCCCTTCCTTGAGCACCCATGACTCACCCTTCATGGCAGGGTGGTGGGGAGCGACTCAACCCACCCAACACAGATCATTGCCGGGGAGGTGCCTTCTCAAGGGTGGTGCCGTGGGGACAGCTTCATGTATCCGGGGCTATTTTCCATTTACTCCCTTGTGTGGAGGTGGGGTGTGCAATGACACCTGTGGAGAGAGCACGCACACTTCTGCATGCGCGCTCTCTCCAAGCGTCTGCCCCATCTCCTCCCCTTTTTTTTGCAGTGTCGGCGCGCTGCCCCCCAGCAGCTGCTAGGTGACAGTGGAGCACCTACCACTGAAGTCGCCCCTTCCCGGAGGAGAGCAGTCCCTTAGACACTCAATCCTTCTCCTCCCCTGCTGACCACTGACAGCCTGTGCTCGTTCCCGAACACGGGTCACCGGCGTAGCGTGAGGCAAGGCGTCCAGCGCCTCAGCCCTCAACGCCACCGGGCCGGCTGTCTAATATGGTTTTGAAAGCAGATTTTTGGTTGCAGGGAGGAATATAGGCCACAGAGAGGTATAGGGTTTTCCCTGGGTCTCCTAGGAGCAGTTTGACCATAAGAATTTGGGCTTCCTGTTCAGTGGAGGGGAGTTTAACTTGGGTGGCTCGCAGTGTATTTTTTTATATAAAAGGCGCAACCACCATCTCTTTTAGAGAGCCGGTCAGAATGGAAAAATAAGTAGCCATCTAAGGCTACTGCAGAGTCAGGGGTACCACTGGTAAGCCAGGTTTCAGTAAGGTCCAGGATGCACACTGATCCATCATCAACGGTGCCATAAAATCTCATTCACTCCAGTGTTCTCAGTCTTTGGTACGAAGTTGTTTTTGCGTAAGTGGCAATTAGCTCAGGACTACACCACTTATCCCCTCACTCCCACGACTTTAAATATGATCACAATCTCGAACAAAAACAGAAAAGAATCTGCAAAAGTCTGAAACCACAAGCAGGTGTTAAAACAACTAAAATGGCAAGCAATAAGAATGGCATTGCTACTACTGCTACTGTCAGGCAATGTCCATCCCAACCCTGGACCCACTCCACTAACACCTGAACCCTTAAAGAAGCACAGTGGTATAACAGTAGCCTCCATTATCATCTGCAGTCTCATGGCTAAGTTTGACTCGCTACAAGTTTGGGTAGCCCAGCATAAACCAGACATGCTCTCAGTGGTTGAAACATGGCTCATACTGAGGGTTACAGATATGGCTATCCAGCTGGAGGGGTACACCTCTTTTAGGTTGGACAGGCTTGGCAAGCGAGGTGGTGGATGTGTCATATATAAAGGACACCATGACACCATCCAGGGCCAAGTCCTACCTCACCTTGCCACCAGTAATAATGTACAAGTACTGGCAATAAAACTACTACTAGGTGCTCGGGGTAAAGGATTAACACTTGTCTCAGTCTACATTCCCCCAAAAGAACAATCTAGCGAATTTAAAGTACTCATAGACTGCCTCTCTGACCTGTGCCACAACTCAGAGGTACTAGTGTTAGGGGACTTCAATATAAACTGGCTATCCCCTGAGGCAGCACCCTAAATGGATGCAAACTCCTCAATATACATGGCCCAATTAGTGGATTCTCCGACATGAACGAATTATTGTACTGGAACCAGTATGCTGCTAGACTGGATGATTACCAACTGGCCAGAAAGAATAACCCACTCAACTGTCCTCCCTGACTCCATCAGCGATCACTCCCCTACCCTCTGTATGTGGTCGAATAAGTCCCCCAGAAGCCCAGCTAAAACACTCGCATCTAGAGTGCTAAAGAAAGGGTAACTTGCCTCACGTAAAACACACCTCAGTCAGCAAAACTGGACAGGCCTATATGCTGTAAATGATGCTGACGAAGCACTTGACCATTTCATCAAGACATTTAAAGAGGCATGCAACATATATGCCCCCTACTGTAAGTGAAAAGTTTGTGGGGCTTGTAAGTCCTGGATCATTCCACCCCCTCACTGAACTTAATGAAACAAAGAGACAACTTCTGGCATAAAGCAAGAAACAGTGGCTCTCAAACAGATAATCAGAACTATAAAACTGCCCAAAATAGATGTACCTGGGCTATTCGTCAAGTGAAAAGCCGTTTCTTCAAAAATGAGCTGGCTAACTCCTTGGGGGGAGACAGCCGCAAGTTCTGGGACAATATCAGGATCCTAACAGGGAAACCAAACAAAACACCTCCAACCATGCTAAATCTTGACAAAACCACAACCCAGGACCCCAAAATCATTGCAAATACCTTTAATAAGGCATTTATTGACTTAAGTGGTATACTTCCCTCTGATTTCTTAGACCCCCGTGGCAAAAATCTAAATAACAGCCAGACCACCTATACTGGCACTCCCCCCACCTTTGTACTTCAAAATTATCTCCCAAGCCAAAGCCAAAAATACCTTTTACAAGTTTTAGGAAAAACTAGAATGAGTGGTGACACGCTTGACCTCAAGCTTACTGCTCTCACACTTGATGAGTTACTGTCACCCCTTGCCAGAATTATGAATCTATCTCTTATAACCTGTAAATTCCCACAGCTATGGAAAGCAGCAGTGGTCACCCATTTTTAAAAGCGGTGACAGTCACAACAACTACCATCTGATCTCCATACTACCCCCACTCTCAAAAGTGCTGGAGCATACTGTCTATGACCAGCTTGTCAACTACCTCGACAAATACCAGTTGCAATGCCCGGAACAGCATGGTTTCAGGAAACAACATAGTACTACAACAGCACAGGTGGAGTTCACAGGCTATATTCATGCTACAACTGATCAGGGGCTTATGGTGGCGGCAGCATACAGAGACCTCACTAAGGCCTTCGACACAGTCAATCATGAACTGCTGCTGAACTAACTAACCTGCACTGGGCTATCACCTGAATCAGTGGGCTGGTTTCAGAGCTGCCTGTCCGGGAGAACACAAGGAAAAATCATTGATACCCTCTCTGAAAGTCAACACAGGGGTCCCCAAAGGTTCAATCTTGGGCTCCCTGCTCTTTAGCTTGTTCCTAAACTGCCTCCATCTAGTGTGCCAGGATACGGTCCTACTGTATGCTGATGATGCGGTACTCTACACCAGCCACACAGACCCAGAAGCACTGGAAAAGTGAATGCAGGTTAATTTCTCTTTAGTTGAGGCCTGGTTTCTTGATTCAAAGCTCTTGCTTAATTATAGGAAGACCAAGACAATGCTGTTTGCCTCTCCTCACAACCGGCTGAGATCCCATCTATTAGAAATGGTCCAAAGTTTTAAATATCTTGGGGTCACTCTAGACTGTTCCCTCACATTTTCACAGCACACTGACCTTGTAGCCAAGACTGAAAATGTCAAAATTGGCCAACTATTTAGGCATAAACACTACCTAACTGATGAGGCATTTAAACTCAGTGTGTGCAGCTCGGTCTTATCCGTGATTAACTACAGGCTCGTAATCTACAGTGCAGCAACTGACACAGCCATCAAGAGAATAAAGCTGGCCCTAAACAAAGCCTGTAGGCTTATCCTAGATGTGCCATGCCTTAAACACACCTGCAATCTCTATTCCCAGTCTGAGTAGTTAAATCTGCTCTGTAGAACTCAATACAACATCTGCCTGCTGGCTAAAAGGTCCACCCTAGGTCTAACACCACTTGATGTTCAGAGCCTCCTCTGCCCCACCAACAAGGCTAGAATTACCAGACACACTAACAGCCAGCTACTAAAAGTTCCTTTCCGCCGCACCTCTCAGGGTCAGCGGTCTTTGAGCACCAGGCACCTGCTTGGCTCAACTTGCTACATGACGACTTGCTGGCAGAATCTTAACTTGGCCCCTTCAAATCTCAACTCCGTAACCACCTAGCAACACTTAGTGGGTGTGACTGTAAATTCTAAATTGCACAAGCCAGCTCCAGTCTTCTTTCTGTTCATTAAAGCACTTCTCCCCTAACTGTCTTATTTATCCCTCTCCTCTACCATCCCACTCTGCCTTCATCCTCCATTCTATTCCTCATCCGTTTCCCACCTCCCCCCCACCTAATCTGCTTCCCCCCTTCCCTCACCATATCCTCCCACTCCAAAACCCCACAGAATTTCCCCTTCCAGCAAAACAATGACAAGGCCCTATGGCTGCTCCCATTTTCTCCACCTATTCTCCCTTATACCTTCATCACCTACTCAGCACCCAGCTTCTGTTGCTACCAGTCTCTCTCTCCATAGTAAGCTACCTTTCCATTTTGTTCACTCCTTGCAATGTACTTAATGTTAAATGTGACTGAATTTTATAATTTTAGTTGCAAAACAGTTGAACATCATTTCTGTATCCAATGTAATTTTGTAACCACTGTCTGTATTGTTTTGCTGTAATTGTGTTGTTTGCTGTTGACATGGAACCTTTGTAAACGAGCTTATAGCTCAAAGGTATTAATCCAAGAATTGAATAAATAAATAAACACACAGCCCTTCCTTTTGCAAAGGACTGCTGTTACTACTGTCAAACACTGGTTAAAAGCTCAAGGTGCAGAAGATAGACCAAAAAGCTCTACCCTAAATTGGTAATGCTCCCTCTTGAGTACTAACCTCAGATATTTCCTGTAAGGTTTCCTGAGTTTGATAGGAGGACAGGCATCTTTCATATGCCAGGAGTCTGTCCAGTACCCAGTATACATCAGGGGAAGGAGACCTTATGAAGAAACCATCCGAAACTCCTTCTATTCTATGAGAAAGTAGAGGTCCCCCTATTTTCAGGTCTGGAACATGCCTTGCAACTACTGTTCACTTGGGGACTAGGAAGCATCTAGAGTGAAGTCCCTTTATGCCTCTGTCTCAGAGGGGCAGAGTCGAAGATCTTGCAACAGGGAGACGCGTCCCTGTGAATAAGTTGTAACCACTGGACAGCATGGTTAATGAAAATGAATACTATTCCTACCCTGTGGGAAGGAGAAGCGACAGATGCAGAGATAGCCTGTATGTGTGTAGACCTCTGAAGGTCTGCCAGCATGTTAGCCCAAAGAGTCAGCATGCTTGTGGGGCATAATGTGGACGCTCATCTGCCCTATGGACAGGGGTGACACCATGCAGAATGCTGCTAGTAGCACTGTGGCCTGTCAGGGTCTTTGAAAACTGCAGAAACTGAGTTGATGAATGCTGATTCAGCTCAGTGGGGACAAAGGTATGACCTATTTGTCCAGAGAGGCCTACCACACAGCCTAGCAATTTGTAAAATCCAAGCCCATGTAATGCATGGGTATATGCTGGCATGGCCCATGGCATCTCCACTCACTCCTGGACTTTGTAAAAGGTGATAAAAAGATTGTGGTAGTAGGTGCCATGCTGTATTGTGGGGTAACCCTAACAGCACGAGGGGTTCCTATCCACCTTTAATGAAAGTCTACCAAGGTGGCATCCTTTTCTCAGGTATAGGATACTGGAGAAGGAGATAGTGAGAGAGTGACGGGCACCCTCCCTCCAAAATACCATGAACTGGTTTCATGTAGGAACACCCTTTACCACCACATAAACCCATGGCAGAATGTATGGAGAGAAGGTATACAGCTGCCTGTGGGTGCTGAAAAAAATCGGTATCTTTGTACAGTCAGAGAATATTTGCTGTACAGTGTAACCCTCCTTATAGGCAGAATCCCCTTTCACATCATGGCAAGATACGCAGCCACATTGTTAATGCCATAATCAACGATGGTAACATGAAACTGCTCCGATGGCAGCACAGATGGTAAAGAAAGAACAATTACGTAAGGACTTGCACCTTAACAGTAGATCTTTGAGATAATCTTTTGCAGCAGGTCACGCATTAGGAACTACAGCCACCAGGCACCAGGACCATGTGGACACAGTTTTACTAGCAGTCTAACTGGGGCTGCCCACAGCAATATCATCACATCGACATCCCCCTATACAGCTGTGGGTGGCCTCATGCTCTCCTTGGTTTCCTGCAGGAGACAATCCACCAAGGACTGCTCCTGAGGGAACTGGAGAGCCAGAGAGCTCTGCCAAAAGGAGCATGTAGGACAGGAGATACACCAACCTGGAAAAGGAGAAAACACAAACACAGGGACAAGAGGGAGGGAGGGAGGGAGGACGGCATGACCTGCTGCAAGAGTCTCTTCAAGATCTACTGTTACGATAAGTCCTTATGTAACTGTTCTATTTTCGGTGAGGCTATCTCTTGCAGCAGGTCACACCTTAGGAACAAGTCCCAAGCAGTACTGCAGAGGAGAAACCAGTAAGGGTGGTGGAAGGTGATGTCCTACAAGAGGCGGCCCTGTAGCACTGTAAGGCCAAAATCTGACCTCCTTCTAGAGGTGATGTCCAGACTGTAGTGTCTAGTGAACGTGGACAGTACTCCAGGTGGCAGCAGCATAGATCTTTGCTGCTGAGACCCCTCTGAAACAGGAAACAGATGTGGCCATGCCTCTATTGGAATGACACTTGACAGCCCCAGGAAGTGACTTACTGTACTTTCTGTAACAGAAAATAATACAGTTAGCCAAACATTTGGACAGACACTGTTTCGAAACTGGTATGCTCTCTTTCTCAGGGGCAAAGGACACACACACAACTGTGAGGAATTCCTGCAGTCCTTCGTGCAATGAACATGACATCTAAATATTCTATGTTCATCCAAAGTATGGATCAATGCTTCCCCTGGATAACAGACAGGAAGATGGATGGTTTGATTTAGGGTAAACTCAGACACCACCTTTGGCAAAAACTTACGGTTAGTACACAAAGACACACTGACTTTGTGGAAAATCAAATAGGGCTGCTCACACATGAGCTCCTGGAGCTCGGAAATCCTACAAGCAGAGGTAGCAGCAACTAAAAATAATGCTTTCCTCAACAGAAAGTGTAGCTCATAAGTAACAGCAAGCTCAAAAGGAGCCAAAGTAAGTTTCTCCAAAATAAAATTTAAGTCCCAGGCTGGGACTGGATTATGGATGGGAGGCTTTAAGTGCAGGATGTCTCTCAGAAAGATACGGGCCACATCCAAGTAGGCTAATGTACTACCCTAAATGGGCACATCGAAGGCTGATATGGTGGACAAGTGCACCTTTAGTGAAGAATGCTTCAGGCCAGCATCGGACAAGGACAGCAAGTACTCTAGAATCTGGTTTGCTGGGCAGGTAAAGGGTCCAAATGATGGGAAGTCACCCATAAAAGCAAAATGCTTCCATTTCATGGAACAAGTCCCCTGGTGGAAGTTTTCCTGGTGGCCACCAAGACGTCAGCCATTTCAGGTAAGACACCAAACCTGACAATGGCTGTCTTGAGCAGCCAGGCATGCAGGTGAAGAGACCAGAGGATCAGATGGAGAAGGGTCCCCTGTTCCTGTGACAGTAAGCCCTGGCACACAGGCTCCACGGCTAACCATTGCAACAGTGGAAACCAAATCTACCGAGGCCAAAAGGGAGCCACCAGAATCAGGGTGGTGCCCTCCATTTGGAGCTTGATTATCACTCTATGATGAATCAGAGGAAAGGGAGGTAAGGAGTAAAGGAACCTCCCTTTTTAAAAGAGGGACAATACGTCTCACCAGAAAACTCCAGGCCCTGGATCAAGCGAGCACAAAAGCAGCAGTTTTGCACTGAGGAGGGAGGCAAAAAGGTCCAGCTCTGGGTGACCCCACCTGTCGAACAGGCCTTTTACTACCAAAGTGAACAGCTCCCATTAGTGCATTCTGGACATCGACTGGCTTAGCTTGTCTGCCTGGACATTTTGGGCACCTGGAACATGGACGGCTGACAGATCTAGGCCATGCGTCAGAGCCCAGTACCAAACCCTCATCACTTCTCGGCACAGGGAGTAAAGAATGGGTGCCTCTTGCTTGTTGATGTAGTGTACTACACTGACATTGTCCATCTACAGTAGCAGTGGGCCCGGGAACAGATGAGACTGGAAGGCCTGCAAGCAGTAGAGGACAGCTCTCATCTCAAGGACATTTTTTTTTTTTAAATATGATTTTTATTGTGAAATGAAGCATCACATACATACACAGTCATATTCCTTTACAAGGGTATCATAAAAGGAGGTTAAATACAGAAAGATTATCAGGTTCTTAAAATACTACCTTAAAGTGGTTTCAGAACACCCAAACTTTGTGACTGTTAACATGTGTAAGTCAGTACCTTCGAAGCAGAAATCAGTTACCCAAAAAGATGTCCTCTATTCCCCAACAGACATATTAAAGAGAATATCTCCTGGATAAAAGAAAATTCTTCCCTTCATAGGGGTGGCATCCCCCCTTCCCCAGAAGCCACCTAAGGCACAAAATCCAGATCCTCCTGTGCCATATACCAAGTTCACCGCTGCCATTTGGTTTGACATGGGGTTAGCCTACCATGCAGCACAGCAGTCAAACATTCCAACTGATAGATATTGAGAACTATCATCCTCCGTTCAGCCACTGTAGTTATCTCCTTAGACATCCATTTGCATGTAATGGCCTTTTTTGCTGTGAACGAGTACACTGGCAGCAAAGATTTATGACAAGGAGGACGATGTTCTGGGTAAATAGATAATAGGGTAGTTTCTGCTGTAAGCACTATTCGCTCTTTCAAACAGTCCCACAACTCTTCTTGTAGGGAACACCAGAATGGCATTAACATTGGACAGAGCCAGAAAATGTGACCCAAATCCACCAACCTACATTTGCTGTCTCTCCAACAATAGCCATCAGAATCTAGGAGGTATTTTAATAAGACTGCTGGGGAGTGAAAGAACCTATTCCTGCATTTCCATGCAAATTCCCTCCAAATACTGGAGGATGTAAGTTTGACAGCTGGGAGGGTAGCCTCTATTCAGGAGATGCATGATACCTCTAGACCCAGATCCGTATTCCACCTTTCTAAAATCAAAAAAGTGGTACCCCTAGAGTCTCTCTTAAGGTTCTATATATTGAACCAATCAGATGACCCCAAGAGTTATCTGTCAGATAATCCATAAGCATTTTCAGAAGGGGGGCAGAGGGGAAGGTAATTGAGATACTACTAAACGTTGCCTTAATATGTAATAAAACATTACTCACCTTAGTAATTATGTTTCTTCTAGTAGAGTCTTGCTGTATTCTGACAATTGCAGTTAGCTCCAGCCATTAAACTGCCCCGAAGAACAAAGGGTTAACTTTTCTATGCATGGCATAGAATATTCATCTCGAGCTCGGTTGAAGTCTCTGCCTGTTGTTATTCAAACTGCAACTGTCAGATCTTTACGAGCAAAAACTCACTAGGTGTTCTGTGTGGAAACCATAAAATTTTAATTAGCCAACTGGCAGAAAAATAATGTTTTGGGTCCTCAAAGGATGACTCAAGTCAGGAAACCCCAAAATAAAAACCAATCAAATGAAATAACATTCCACCCAAAGAGAACAGAGGGTGTAAAAGGGGGTACCTCTAGGGTGTCAACACTGCTCCTGCCCACCCACATCCCACAAATCTAGGTTCTGAGAGGGGAGGCGGGGAGGTCAGAATACAGCAAGACTCCACTAGAAGAAACGTAATTACTAGGGTGAGTAATTTTTTCTTCAAACAACATGAAGTCTTGCTGTATTCTGACAATTGCAGACTACCAAGCAGTACCTCCATGGAGGAGGGACAGAACCTACTTTGGGAATAGGCTCTGAAGTACTGCTGTGCCAAACTGAGCATCACTCCTAGCCTGGATATCCAGAGAGTAAGGCTTGGTAAAAGTATGGACTGTTTTCCAGGTGGCTGCTTGACAAATTTCTAAAAGAGGGATATCCCTGGCAGCAGCCAGGGAAGCAGCTGTACCTCTTGTGGAATGAGGGTGGAGTTTTATCCAGTTTTTCATAGCAGAATTGTATACAAGAAACAATCCACCTGGCAATAGATCTCTTGGTGGCAGGTTTGCCCTTCCCAACTTCTCCATAAGTGAGGAACAACTGGAGGGAGTCAAACCTGTGACCCTTGGTACGCTCTATGTAGTAGCTAAGGGCTCTTTTAACATCCAAACTGTGTAGCCTCCTCTCTCCCGAGGAAGAATGATCAGTGAAGAAAACAGGGAGAGATACAGACTGATTCAGGTGGAAATCTGAAACCACTATAGGTAAGAACTTTCTGTTAGTTCTAAGGACCACTTTATCTCTATGAAAAGAGATGAAATCAGATTCCACTGACAGGGCTTGCAATTCACTGATACGTCTAGCAGAAGTAATGGCTACCAAAAACACAGTTTTCCAAGTCAAGTACTTAAGCTCTGCTGAAGACAAAGGGCTCAAAAGGGGGTTGCATAAGCTGAGCAATGCAAACATTAAGATCCCAAGCAGGAACAGGATCCCTAAAGGGGGAATTGGTGTGAAGCAATCCCTTGAAAAACTTACAGAATACAGGATGGGATGACAGTGAGGAAGACTTGCCTACTGACAGGAAAGCAGAAACAGCTGCCAAGTGTACCTTGAGAGTAGCTGGTCTGACACCTAGGCCATTGAGATGAACTATATAATCCAGAACCGTAGGCACTTCAGCAGAGTCTGGAGAAATGTTCTTCTTAGAACACCAAATGCTGAATCTTTTCCATTTGGAGTTGTAAGTCTTTCTGGTGGAGGGCTTTCGAGAAGCCTTAAGGATATCCAGAACCCCTTGGGAAAGATGCAGATCTGCAAACTCTAACTCTTCAAGAGACAAGCCTTGAGATTGAGAGACTGAAGATTGGGGTACCAAATCCTCCCCTGAGAGGATGTTAACAGGTTGTAATTCCTGGGAAGAGACAGGGGAAAATGGACTGCTAGGGACAGCAACAAGGGATACCATGGCTGCCTGGCCCAGTCTGGAGCAATCAGAATCACTTTGCATGGTTGTGACCTTATCTTGACTAACACTTTGAACAGGAGGGGGAAGGTGGGAAAGCATACAGAAATTTCCCTTCCCAGTTCAGAATCAGAGCATCCAGGGGGACTGAGCCCAAGACTGGGGGGTCTGCAACAAAAAAGAGGAAGTTGGTGATTGTCTGGGGCTACAAAAAGATCAATCTCTGGAGTGCTCCATCTTGAGAAAATCACCTTCAACACCAGAGGATCTAGGGCCCATTCGTGATGGCCCTGGGATATTCTGCTCAGTGCATCTGCTAGAACATTGTCCTTTCCTGGAAGGTGAACTGCTATCAGAGAGGTTTGCAGGGAATAAGCCAGGGACCACAACTTCATTGCTTCTGTGCACAAGGCCGTAGACCAAGTGCCTCCTTCCTTGTTGATGTACCACATGGTGGTGGTGTCGTCTGTTCTGACCTGAACCACCTTGTTCTGTACTGATTTGGAAAAATCTCCAAGAGATTGATGTGTAGAAGAGATTTCTGAGGCAACCACAGTCCCTGGGTGGTAAGGTCTCCCAAATGAGCTCCCCAGCCCAGCAGGGAAGCATCTGTGATGAGGACCACTGAATGAGACTGAGTGGCAAATGGAACCCCTTGCCTCAAATTGTCCTGATCCTGCCACCATTGCAGGGCTTGGATCAGAGTTCGAGTCACTGGAATTAGTTTGGTAAGGGAATCCCTTCTTTGGGACGAAAAAGCTCTTAAGTGGAACTGAATGTCCCTCATTTGGAATCTTGCGCCTTGGACCACTGCTGTAGAAGCTGCCATGTGGCCCAATAGCTGAAGGAAGTGCCTTGCTGGTCGAGACACCTGAAGGCTGAATGAAGAGGCCAGCTCTATGAGAGTCCTTGCCCTGTCCAGGGGAAGGAAGGCTCTTGCTTTTACTGTATCCAGCTCTGCCCCATGAAGGTGAGGAGCTGCACTGGTTCTAGAACTGACTTTGGTAGGTTGAGAAGAAATCCTAAAGAAGTGAGCACTTGCTGGGTCACTTGCAGGTGTGACTTGACTTGGTCTGGGGACTGGCCCACTATGAGCCAGTCATCCAAATATGGAAAAATGGAAATCTTTTGTCTTCTTGGGAAGGCAACAACTACTGCCAGGCACTTTGTGAAGACCCTTGGGGCTGATGTTAGGCCAAAGGGCATTGCTCTGAATTGATAGTGGCCTGAGGGCAACTTGAATCTGAGGTACATTCTGTGGGAGCACCTGATGGGAATGTGAAAGTAGACATCTTTGAGGTCCAGGGAGGCTAGCCAGTCCCCTGGCCTTAGAGAGGGAAGGATAATTCCCAGAGTTATCATCTTGAACTTTGGCTTTAAAAGATGTTTGTTCAGGTATCTTAGGTTCAGGATGGGTCGCCACTCTCCTGTCTTTTGGGGGGTTATGAAGTACCTGGAGTACAATCCTTTGCCCCAGTGTACAGTAGGTACTCTCTCTATAGCTCTTAGAGCTAGGGGAGAAGAAACCTCTGCCTCTGGGGCAAGGGTTTCTGAGAGATTTGCAGGTAGAAAAGACCTGGCTCTCATCTTGGGAAATTTTTTGAAGCTGAGAACCAGTCCCTGGCTTACTGCTTCCAGGACCCACTTGTCTGATGTAACAGACATCCAGTCCTGGACAAAGTAAGCCAGCCTGCCCCCTACTGGGATAGGAGAATCAACCCGGGCAGACCCATCAGGGTGTCTGCTTGGCAGGGGCTTTAGGCTGAGGGGTGGATGCAGGCCTGCTCATCCCCCTTCTTCCTCTCCCTCTGAAGAACCCCCTCTGTGAAAAGGAAGAGGAGGCCCGTGCTTGGTAAAAAGGCCTTTGGAAAGGCCTGCACCTGCCCCTGGACTGCTGCCTTTGAGGAGTTGCCTGCCTTTCCTTGGCCTGAGCACTCCTGTAAATGGTCCTGTATTCATCCATTTTCTTCATGCAATTCTCTGTCTGCTCCCCAAACACAGAATTACCCACTACAGGAAAATCCATGGCCGTAGCCTGGGTATCCTGTGAGAGGCTAGTACATCTGAGCCAAGCCATTCTCCGAATAGCCACAGATATAGCCATGACTCTTGATGATACATCATTGGAGTCTACAGCAGCATGAAACTGAACTTTCGATGCCTCAACCCCATCTGCAGCCACCTCCTCCAGCTCCTTGGCAAGCTGGAAGAAAGCCTGTTTAGCCAGTGCCAGTACAATGTCCCACCTGGACTTCTGGTACCTGGCTGCATAGGCCATATAATTAGCCTGCCTGAGTCCCAAGGATGATGCCATGTACTGCTTCTTTGCCATGGCATCAATCTTCCTGGAGTCCTTGTATAGGGGGTGTGATGCCAAGATAATGCTTGCCTTATCACAGGCAGCAGCCTGTACAACCCCAACATGGCTGCATTACTGATAAAGGAACTCTGTATCTGAGCCTGAAAGAGTATACCTCTTGTCCATTCTTCTATCCACAGGAGGTATGGAATTGGGAGACCTAAGAATTTTTTGTGTCTGTTTCCCAAAAGATTTGTGGAGGGGAACAGACAGTCTCCTGGACTCTGGAACGTTCATCATCTCTACATAGTCAGGCTCTTCCTGATCCTCCACTGCCTCCTCCACAGGAAGCTGGATGGTATCAGCCACCTTTCTGTAAAACATGAAGTGTGAAGGGGACTCAGGAAGCCTAGGAGGAGGAGAAACACCTGAAGGTCTGTCTGGGGAGATGTCCGGGTCAATAGGCACATCCAGACTTTCACCATCACCATAACCATCTTCCAACTCTCCTTCCTCTTCAAACTCCGGTTCATAAAATTCTTCCAGGGTATAATCTGGAACCGTTGGAACCAACCGAACCGAGCCCCTGCCAAAAGGTGCCGGATCAGTCGGAACCGAGCGAAGCGATTCCACAATACGAATCGCTTTGGTTATTTCATCGGCGGTCGGAGCATGAGATTCTGGATCCAAACCGGTCAACTTGTCTTTTCGTTTTCTTTTTGTTGGAACCGATTCTTCGGAATCAGCTCTCCTTTTGCCTGAAGAAGTATCGCCCTGTTCAGAGGGCACTTCTTCTGGTTTGGTCAGAACCGAACTGGGCTGACCATCCGGGTCAGTGGACTTCTTGGCCTCCCTTTCCCTCAGTCTACCTAATCTCTTTTGGGAAAATTTCTGCAAATTTGGCAGTCTGAATCGAGGTGGTCAAACCCCAAACAATAAACACAGGTGGTGTAGGGATCGACCTTAGAAAAGACCTCCCCACACATACTGCAGTGTTGAAACCCAGTGGGCCTGTTTTTTTTCTTGGGTTTTCTCAGACACGGCCAACCTAACCAAACTTACCTTTTTCGTGGACCGCCAGGCACTCTCCTGTTGGTTCCTGACTGTGTCACGGGTCTTGGAAAAAAACGTACTAAAACCCGTATTTTTTAGAACCGATACGGACCAGTAACCACACACTAAAGTACAAATTTTCCCTGAAAATGAATGGTTCAGCTGAACCGATCCACACTTTTACAAGTTCCACACAATAAAACAGGACAAAACCTATCTAGTACTCATGGTACCACAGACAGAGACTTGAACTGACTATGCGGAAACAACAATTTCGGTAGAAAAACCGACCGAAAACTGACACTTCAACCGACTTGAACCGAGCAGCAGGAGAAATCTCCAGAGCAACTGTTCAGTGAAGCGGAGTAAAGAATCTGACAGTTGCAGTTTGAATAACAACAGGCAGAGGCTTCAACCGAGCTCAAGATGAACATTCTATGCCATGCATAGAAAAGTTAACCCTTTGTTCTCCAGGGCAGTTTAAAGGCTGGGGCTAACTGCAATTGTCAGAATACAGCAAGACTTCATGTTGTTTGAATTAATGACTTTCAGGTACTTAAAAAATCCCCTTGCTGAAGCCCATAATCTTGTAATTTATCAAAGGGGAGAATCCCCATCTGTCCCAAGAATTGATAAACAAACATCAATTCCAACTGCCCCCACCGAGTGAAAGCTAAATCAGCATGCTCATCCTCTGAGAGCATCCTACAATAAAAAAAAAGTCTCAATAAACTTAGAATGCTGTTTTATCAGGCTTCACACCCTCAGAATATTAGCTGAAAATTGAGTTTGAAGGTATACCATCCAGCCCTTCAATCCCTGCACCTCACAGCTGGTACCTGAGCAGCTAGAGTTACAGGCTTTGGGTCTTTCTGAGGATGTCCTCACCATGGTGGAGGTATCCAGAAAGGAATCAACCAGAAAATGTTATGCCTTCAAATGGAAAAGGTTTTCCATTTGGTGTCAGGGCAAGGGTCTGGACCCTCTGTTCTGTCCAGTGGCTAACATTCTCGACTACCTTCGGTCTCTCTCCAAAGGGGGTCTTCAGTCATCAACTCTTAGGGTGCACCTGGCAGCCATCTCTGCTTACCAGGCGAAGGCCGGTCAGCCAACGTTGGCATAGGAGACAGTGGTCAGGTGCTTTTTCAAAGGCCTGGATCGCATATCCCCTCCGGTGTGTGAACCTCCACCTCCATGGGATCTACTGCTGGTACTAGCAAAGCTCATGGGCAAGCCATTCGAACCAATGCACAAGTGTGCCTTGTCACACTTGTCATGGAAGATGGGCTTCCTGGTGGCTATCACACCTGCCAGAAGGACAGGGGAGCTCCAGGCACTTTTGGTGGACTCCCCTTATCTGGTCTTCCATGGGGACAAGGTTGTCCTGCGTCCCCACCCGAACTTCCTTCTGAAGGTGGTGTCAGAGTTTCACCTTAACTGGGTGTTAACTCTGCCAGTATACTACCCTAACTACACCTCAGAGGCTGAGTACAGGCTCCATACCTTGGACCTGAGACGAGTGCTCTCTTATTATAAAGAGAGGATAGCTGAAATTCGGGGACAGGTTCATCAGCTGTTTGTCACCTACACTGAAGCCGCTTCTGGCAGAACTGCAGCAAAACGGACTGTTGCAAGGTGGATTACATCTTGTATAGGTCTGTGTTATGAGCTGGCGGGCATGGAGCCTCTCAGTGGGATAAGAGCTCATTCTACCCACCATACCGCTGCATCGGTGACTGCTTCCAGGGACATCCCTATCAAGGAAATCTGCTGTGCTGCTAATTGTAAGTCAGCAAACACCTTCATTACCCATTACCACATCGACCTCGAATCATGCTGCGATGCTGGTTTTGGGGCCTCAGTTCTCCAATCTCTGTTTCCTAAGTAGGGTGTGTGTGCCTTGCCTCTCTCCTCTCAGAGAACTGCTAGGAGTCTGCCAAAGAGTGTGGATGAACAACATATCCACGATCCTAGAAAAACAGGTTACTCACCTGTAACAGTAGTTCTAGAAGTGGTATATGTTGTTCATTCACACAGACCCAACCAACCTCCTCAGTTGTGGATGTACAACACCTGGTTTCCTGTAGGCTAAGATCTGGCGTCATGGGGCGGAGCTGAGGGTTATACCACCCGCATGGATGGGAGGAGCCAGCTTGAAGACTTCCGGCAAGATTTAAAGTGAAAAGGGACATGCTAAAGAGTGTGAATGAACAACATACAACACTCCTAGAAAGTTAGTTACGCAAAGAATTTTGTCATAACTGTAGATCTTCTAGGAATGTCTCTTGCAGTAAGTCATTACTTCTGGGAGTTCCCAGCAGGTGTCACTATCACACAGCAGCTTCTTCCAGCAGTCTCCACACCAGGAACCACGCATGCAACCTCACTTCCTAGGCTGTGCCTATAAAAGTGGGTGGTTCCTGGCAGTCTCCGTTTCCTGCCGGTTTCAGCTCGTGCTGGCAAGGGAACTGAGGGGAATGGAGGTACTAGAGCATCCCAACCCTATTAGTGTTTTTCCTGTTACATAAGGCAGGGGGATGGAGGGAAGGAAGCTACTTACTGCAAGAGACATTCCTAGAAGATCTACTGTTGCGACAAAATTCTTTGCGTAACTATCTTCCATGGAATGGTCTCTTGCAGTAAGTCATTACTTCTGGGAGATTCCCAAGCAGTTATATGCCAGTGGGGAGGCCAGCAATGGCATTGTGCCTTATAGAGTGGTGCGGTCGGATGACCATTACATGCTAAAGGCAGTAACTCAGTATGTTGCCTGGGAAAGAGTCGTACTCTGTGTGTGGGTAACTGTATTATAATATTGATGATAAAACCATTACTGAGACAAGCCCAAGTGGCTGGTAGTAGTTTTCTTCTGATGATCTAGGCTGAACAAAATCAGATAAGGGTATGTGGTATCTAGTATAGTAAAAGTCATGTGATAGAGTCAGCCGTATATTGGAGCGACTGGTACGTCCCAGTGGCTTGCAGTTGAAAAGACAGAACCTATGGTAAATAAAGTCTGAATAAGAAGTTATAATATGTCTCTGGAGGATATTCTGATTATCCAGTTTGTGATATAAATGAACAAATCATTGAAATAAACAGCCACAAATCAGTTGAACTCAGATGGGGCTCTGAGAGTCGAATAGGAACCCAAAATGATACAATGTGTCCATTTAGGAGTGCTACAGTGTAGCATGTCAGTGCAGCTTTCAGCAATGGCTGTCAAATCATTATAGATGATGTAAATGTATCCATTTTGGAATGTATAGGCTACATAAATAGCAATCAGGAGATGTTTGCTACAATTTCACAAATGAGACAATGTATCCATTCAGTAAAGAAACTTAGTAGCTCTTAGTAGAGTCAGGCAAGATGTGTACTGTATAGCCAAACAGCATACCCACTTTGTGATAAAAAGCTGTTAAAAATATATATTTTTTTTATCCTGGTAGTAATCTCATTTACAAGGTAGTCCCTAAGCAGTATGCTAGGGAATGCAGACTTCCCATGTTTACATGAAAGGTGGATGCATGGAACAGCCTTCCTGAGGAGGTTGTGGGGTCTAAAACTGTGGGAGAATTCAAGAATGTATGGGACAGACATAAGGCAATTCTTGTGGGGGGTAGGAAGAAATAGGCTGTTGGTTAACTAGGGTCTGCAGCCTATCCTGTAGGTAGGGAAATGGGCAGACTAGATGGGCCTAGCGGTCCTTATCTGCCGTCAAAGTCTATGTTTCTATGTTTCTATGAAAGGTTAGTATGTTGAGCCCTTTATTTATCCTGTTGGGTAAACAGATATCCAACCAAAGGCCCAGATGGCTGGTAGGCAGACATCGCACAGCCTCATCCAAGGCAAAATATTAATATGAAATCGTGCAGTGGGGTTTGTACCACGCACTCTTTGTAGGTAATGTTTGAGCGTCAGCCCATGTTGAGGTTGGAGGCAAAGTCCACCACGTGAAGGCATTATATGACACATGTGGGATCCGGATGTGATGGTCTCAATGATCCGTGCTCTGTCACCACATAAAATTGTCCATTATTAGGGACATATACCTCCTTAGTATAGGTTCCTTAAGCGTTAGGTCTGAAAACGTCCAGATTATGCTGTTATGTACCATATGGTCCACATCATTCAGTATTCGGAAAATCTTGGTAATAAGTTTTTCTGAAAATTACAAATGACAGGGGTATTATACAACCCTGAGAAAGTGAGCCTTGTTGTCTCATATGGCTCCGATGTATGGTTGAGCCCAAATATCATGCCATGTTATGAAAAACATACTCAGTAGTAGATAACTGTAGGACTGTAGATTAATAGGTTCAACATATGGGCCCAGCATGATAAAGGTATGTCTATTAGTAATATGACCATACACTCTTTTTTCTTTTTTTTTTGTGGTAAGGAGGTGTATTCGCTTCCTTCTCCCATGAGGTGTGCCCCCTAATATGTAGTGAGGTTGTCCTTATGGATATATAAAATAGAAAATAAGGCGTTAGTGACAGCCAGTTCTGGGTCCCCCAAGTCGTGGACACCAAAGAACTAATCTCCATTGATGGTGGAATAATTATTCAATTCATGATAAAAAAAAAAAACCTGCCTCGTTGACTTTGAAATGTAGAAATATAAATATACAGGCTGCGTTGACAATGTAAGCACTCCCTAGTTATAGTAGGAGTCTGATGCAGGTTCCCATAGTAAAATATATAGACACCATTGATGTGAGGGGGTTTTAGCCCATTGATGAGTGTTAAAAGACACCGTACCTCATCGACAGAGGAGGTAGCATAAGGGCTGTCAGCGACGGGGAAGTATACTCTGTGGATGATAATGTGAAATCCATATGTGCCGACGACGGTGGAATGTACTCCATTGACTATGGATAGTGAACAGCATGCTCCATCAATGGTAGAATGCTGCTCGTCGATGGTGGATGATGAAGGGCATGCTCCGTCAATGGTGAAACGTCTCCCATCGACGATGGCTAAAGGAGAGCATGCCCTGTCGGCAGTGGAATATGTTTTGTCAAATACGACGATGAAGTGAAAAAAGTGTGCCCCGTTAACGGGGAGTCAGGCCCGTCGATGGCAGAGGCTGTTGTCAAAAAAGAAATATGTTGGAGGCCTCTGTCAATGACGAGAAATATGTAGGAAGCCTCCGTCAATGGGGAATGGACATCCCGTCGACGAGAAATATGTAGGAAGCCTCCATCAATGGGGAAGAAATGTCCGATCGATGAGAACATGTAGGAAGCTTCCGTTGACGGGGAAGGAGCTTCCCGTTGACAACAAACACATAGAAAGCCTCCGTCAATGGGAAATGGACGTCCCGTCTATGAGTAGTATGTAGGAGACCTCCGTCAACAGGGAATGATTGTCCCGTCGACAGGAATGTAGTGTAAGCCCCTGTGGATGGGGAATGATCATCTCGTCCACAAAAAGTATGTAGGAGGCCTCCGTTGATGGGGAATGGATGTCCCGTTGACGGAAATATAGTGTAAGCCTCTGTGGATGGGGAATGATCATCTCATCCATAAGAAGTATGTAGGAGGCCTCCGTCGACAGGGAAATGGACGTCCTGTCAACGGGAATATGGTGTAAGCCTCTGTTGAAGTCTTAATAAATGAAAGCTCATTTCTCTTCTGAGACTTGCATGCATAAGATTGTTCTAGCTGCAGTGTGAGCTGAAGCCAGCGGGAAAATGAACAGAGACTGCCAGAAACCACCCATTTTTATAGGCACAGCCCAGAAAGTGAGGTCGTGTGGGTGGTTCCTGGTATGGAGACTGCTGGAAGAAGCTGCCGTGTGATAGCAACACCTGCTGGGAACTCCCAGAAGTAAAGACTTACTACAAGAGACCATTCCGTGGAAGATCTACTGTTACAGGTGAGTAACCAGTTTTTTCAATGCACCATCCAGCTCCTAGGGCCAGACATCCAGCGAGGACTCAGCACTGAGAGGGACTGAGGAGAGCCAAGAAGGGAAGGCGAGTGCACTGAGGCCCAACGCCCCACCCCCCTAGGTAGGCATGCTGCTACATTCCTGGCCAGGTTGCAAGACCCTACCACCTGGAAGAGTTGGGAAAAGAGGAAGGAATGGTCCCACCTCTCCCACTACGACATACCCCGAAGGGAAAGGGAACTGACCAGGCACTAAGACCCCACCACCCACCCCATCCAAATCCCAGCCCCTCCCAAAGTTCAACAACCTGACATAACTTGATCATGTCAGAACTCTAAAGAGAAAGTTCAAAAACAGTCATCTGACTGTAGATTGAAGCGGCTGAAACTGCTGAAGATGTGCCAGGATCTCACTCAAGGGTAAGTCAAGCCTTCAAGTTGTTGTAAGCCTCCCAGCACTTTTTGAGTTGTTAGGTTAATTCCATGCCTCAGAACCTCTATTCCCCTGTCGTTGTTCAATGTAAAGGCCCCATGCTTGAGGAAAGTACAGTTACACAAGAACTTACAGTAACAGTAGATCTTCGAGAGGAGCCCTTGCAGCAGGCTATTACCATTAGGACTATGTTGCCAGGCACTAGGACCCCACAGCAAACATCTAGCTAGCAGTTTGCAGTGGGGACTGCACCCCTGACATCAGCTGATGGTATATCGGGGGCCGTCCCCGGCCCCACCTCAGTTCGTCTGCTGGAGACCCGGTGACAGGACCAGCAGGCGGACCGGGAGGGAGCATGCCATAGACAGAGAGTTGCATAACTCACCGGGGGAGAAGGGAGGGAGGGAAAGCAATGCCTGCTGCAAGAGCTCCTCTAAGATCTACTCTTACGGTAAGTTCTTACACAACTGTACTACCTTACTTTGAGTGCGAGCTCTTGCAGCAGGCTATTACCATCAGGACCGAGTCCCAAGCAATCCCAGGAAAAGGAGAGAGGTAAGTCCGGGAGGAAGCTAAAAGCGCTGTAGCCCTAAAGAGGCAAGTATGACAGAAGGCCTTGGAGGACCGCAAGGCCAAAACCTGCCCTTCTTCTAGAGCCAATATCCAGGCAGTAGTGCTTGATGAAAGTATGCACTGAGCTCCAAGTAGCCACTGCACAGGTGTCTTCAATGGAGACGTTACGTAGAGAGGCAAATGAAGTAGCCGCTCCCCTGGTAGAATGACCCCTAACCGAGCCCGGTAGGGGCTTGTTATACTTGTAACAAATAACAACACAGTTTACCAGCCACTTAGAAAGTGTTCATTTAGTCACAGGGGTGCCTTTGCAACATGGCACAAAGGCCACAAACAATTGTTCTGTTTTTTGATGTGGAGCAGTGCAAGTGAGGTAGTAGCATAACACCCTGTGGATGTCCAAGGTATGCAGGATTGCTTCCCCTCTATTTGAGCAATCTGGGTGGTAAACAGGGAGTTTAATGTCCTGGTTTAACATAAGCCTGGACACCACCTTTGGCACAAACTTAGAATTCATTCTCAAGGACACCTTGTCCTTATGAAAAATCAAATAAGGATCCTTACACATCAAAGCCTGAAGCTCAGAAACTCTCCGGGCTGGGGTAACTGCAACTAAAATAATGCTTTCCAAGAAAGGAAGTGCAGCTCGCAATCTGCAGTAGGCTCAAACAGGGGAAGAGTTAACTTCTCCAGCATAAAAATGAGATCCAAGGGTGGAATCAGATCTCTAATGTAAGGTTTGATATGCAATATGCCCCTCAAAAAAGTCTGGGACACGTCCAGTTGCACGAGGGTTTTCTCTTCCACAAGTACATGATAGGCAAAGATTGCAGAAAGATGTACCTTTATGGAAGAGTAGCTCAGGCCTTGATTGGACGAGGAGGTAATCTAAGACCGAGTTCACTGCACAGGTAAGCGGGTCCATATGACGGGGAGAAGCCGATAAGATAAACTGTTTCCACTTCATGGCATAAGTGGATCTGGTTGAGGGCTTTCTCGCAACCACAAGAATGTCCGCCACTTCCTGGGAGACCCCATACCTAGTTCTGGCTAAGTCTGCAGGAGCAAGGCATGAAGATGCAGGGATTTGAGATGTGGGTGGACCAGTATTCCCTGATCCTGAGACAAAAAGTGCAAGCTCAGTGGCAGCTGTATCGGAGGCTTCACTGCCAGCTGTTGAAATAGTGGGAACCAAATCTGCCGAGGCAACAAAGGGGCAATGAGAATCATCTCTGCTCCTTCTGCCTGAAGCTTCAGCAGGACCCTCTGAAGAATGGGAAAGGGAGGGAAAGCATACAGAAACCTCCCTGTCCAACAGAGGGACAAAGCATCTTGCCAGAAAACACCAGGCATGGGCTCTAGCGAACACAGACTGGGCAGTTTAGCATTGAGTGGAGATGCAAAGAGGTCCAACTCCGGATGACCCCACCAGTCGAACAGCTGATCTGCTACCAACTGGAGGAGTTCCCACTCGTGAGCCTTGGTCTGAGACTGGCTTAGGCTATTGGCCAAGATGTTTTGGACACCTGAAATGTGAACAACAGTGAGGTCTAGTCGGTGTTCCAGAGCCCAATACCAGACTCTCATCGCCTCCCTGCAAAGGGGGTATGAGTGTATGCCCCCTTGCTTATTGATGTGAAACACCACCAATGTGTTGTCTGTCTGGATAAGAAGTGAGCCTGGCGACAGGTCCATGTGAAAGGCCCACAAGGCATTCAGGACCACTTGCATCTCTAGAATATTGATGTGGAGTAGTTGCTTGTCTGGAGACCATGTTCCCTGGGTCTGTTCATCTCCCAGTTGAGCACCCCAATCAACACCGGAGGCATCTGTGGTGAGAATCCATCTCAGTGGCTCCTGTCGAAAAGGGACCCCTCGTACCAGGTTGGAGGTGTCTAGCCACCTGGAAAGTGTCCTTCTGACTGGATCAGAGACCCTGACCAGTTGGTCTAGGTCATCCAAACTTTGGTCCCACTGCACCCTGAGCATCCACTGTGGGACTCTCATATGCAGGCAGGCCAGAAGAACTGTGGGAATGGCCTCTGCCATGTGCCCCAGAAGTCCAAGGAAGGTCCTGGCTGGGACCTGAGGAGCCATGTCTACCACTCGGACTATGCTCCTTAGACGATCCCCCTTTCTTGTGGGAGGAAGACCATGCCCTGAATGGAATCCAGGACCACTCCACTAAACAGGAGTCGCTGACTGGGCTCTGGGGATGACTTTGGGAGATTCAAGGTGATCCACAGCGCTCAGAAGAGAGTAAAGGTGTCTCTGAGAGTGCGAATAAGTTGAGCCCTGGAAGGGGCTGCCAGGAGCCCATCATCTAGGTAAGGGAAGACGTAATGGCCCTGGCATGTGAGAGCCATAGCCACCACCACTAGACATTTGGTGAACACTCAAGGAGTGGAGGAGAGGCAGAACAATACAGCTCGAAACTGGTAATGTTTCCCCCCGGAAGCGGAACCTCAGGAACTTCCGATGGGGAGAAAAAACCATGATGTGTAGACATGCATCCTGCATATCCAGGGAGCAGAGCCAGTCCCCTTGATCCAAGAGGGAGATGAGGCCTGGCAAGGTGACCATCCTGAATCTTTTGTACTCTATGAAGAGATTTAGTAAGCTGAGGTCCAGAATGGGCCGAAGGTCAAGTCTTTTTTTTGGGACCAGGAAAAAAATGAGAATAAAAGGCCTGAACCTCTCCTTCAATCAAAGAAATGTGCGAAAGAGGACATTGGGAGGACCCTGATGGCGTATGTGGAGGGATCTGCGTGAACTCAAGAGTATGTCCTCTCGTTATGAGGTCCAAGACTCAGCTGTCTGAAGTGATGTTGCTCCAACCCTTCACATAAAAGGAGAAGCGACCCCCTACCGCCTCCCCCATTGCCTCCACTGGAGGAGGGGGGCGGTAAGGAGTCAGTGGGTAGATCTGGGGGTGGGCCAGGAGGACAAAGGGCCTCTAGAGGTAGAGCTCCCAAAAGTCTGGGCTGATGCCTTTCTCTTGAAGCTGCCCTTCTACTGTAACTGTCCTAGGGTATTCTGCCCTGAGGTCTTACGAAATGGCCATCTGCGAAAGGGCTTCTGATACCCCTTATACATTTTTAGGATGGACCATATTGACTTTCCGGAATCTTGGAGATGTGAAACAAGTTTCTCAGTCTCCTCCCCAAAGAGGAGAGAACCCTGTAACAGGAGGTCCAAGATCCCAGACTGCAGATCCTGGGAGAATCTAGGAGACTCTAGGCCAGGTGTGGCGCCTAAGGCAAACACTGGATGCCAGTGCCCTAGAGGCTGTATCCGCAGTGTCATACGAGGCCCTCAGAACATGAGTGCCCACGTCCGAACCTGACTAAAAAGTCCAGGAGCTCGGTCTTTTGCGCTGAGTCTTGCAAGGCCTGAGCGACCTCTAATCCCTTCTCCCATAACGCATTCTGGTACTGCACCATATGCGTAAGGAAATTTTGGGACCTGATAGAGCAGGTGGAGGCAGAATAGACCTTCTTGCCCACCTGATCTAAATATCTGAACTCCATGTCAGAAGGCTGGGAGCTAAGGTGCTTTGGCCACTTTGTCTTGTCATGGGCAGCTGTGATCACTATGGAATTCACCTGAGGGTGTTCCGTCAGAAAGAGCTCCTCCCTTAGTGGTTTGTACAACCTATTTGACTTTTTTGAGACCGCCGGAGTAGTGATGGGATGCTTCCAGGTGATCTGCATAAGATCTTGGAAAGTATCCACAAGAGGACGGACAACCAAAGGTTTTGACTCCTTCTGCCTCAGGTATTTTGCAAGTCTCCGGTGCTCGGGATCTAGATCCTCCGTCTCCCACCTGTTCGTGGTCTGGATATGCCTCATTACGTCCATGAATGCGGGATCATCAGGAGGCAACCTAGGGGTGTCCTTCTCATCCGGGGACACCGGCCTTTCTCTTGAAATGGAATGGTCAAAACTCAGCTAAGCTCCAAATCATGGCTCCTAGGAGGAGGGGAGACTGATCTTCAGGAGGATCTGCATCCCCTAAAGGTATGCCGCCCACTCAGGAACTGACGACAGCTAGAGGACTGACGACAGGAGTGGGACCGGCAACGGCTGGTCGAACGCCGCCGACGGCTGTCAGACCACCTCCAGCTATAGGAGCGTTGGCGGTCAGGACTAATGGACCGTGAGCGACATCTGTGTCACCTCTTTTTATATGAAGTCTGTCCACGAAAGTCCATGGAGCTGTGTGAACAGGACTTGGTTGCATGCCTAGGCGAAGATGGCTTGGGCACGGGGGAAGAAGGTTTTTCTGCCAAGCCCTGGTCCTTCTCCTTAACCGGAGCTGGTTCTGAGTCAGGCTGTGGAGGAACCACATTCTTTTTAACCGGTCCCCACTAGAACTGGAACAGTTCAGTCAGTTCCTCCTTTGTGAACTGTGCAGCGGTCGATCTCCCCAAAAGCCTTTCTGTTGTGGGAGGAGTGATGGGAGAGGATGCAAGATCCAGCAGGTCCTTAGGCAAAGGAGTGGAATAAGCTCTCTGGTCCTCTGGCATGGATGTCCTGTGGACTGACTACCATTCAGGCAGTGAGGAGACCTTGCTCAATGGATGCTCTTTCTCCTGTGCCGATGACGGCCTGCAGGCGGTTGGCTTGCAGGCCAACGTCGGTTTGGATGCTGCGGCCAATGCCGCTGAGGATCTGTGAGCCATAACTGGTCACGAGACTGACTCCTGACCCTTGGATTCAGAGGCCTTACCCGGCTTACTGGGGGCTCCCCGACATCATTACCTTCCACGATGGGACCGAAATCCCTGCGGATGAAGTAGAGGTCCCGACCCCTGTGGTGGAGGACGTCCGTAAAGGAATAGCCTTCACCTTCAGGGAAGATTGGGCTGTAGGAGATCCAGAGCTCTGCTTACCACTCCCTGATGCTAGTGTTTTGGCAGGAATGAAAGCCTCTTACCGCCCTGAAGAACATTGAAAGTGGTGGGAAGAATGGTTGGATCCTCCAGAGTTTGAACTCGAAGAGGGCTTGTTTCAGTGAGGGGACCTGGAGCGCAATCATCCCTTGGACCAACCTTGGTTCTTTTCTCAGGACTATTGATCCGAGTCCTTCTTTTTCTCTGTGTTTCTGCCGAGAAGATGATGAAGAAGACTTCCCTGCAGGTGAGGCCTGCATCACTGCCACCTGCTGCTCTAAGAGATGGGCCTTAAGTGCCTTCAGGCGGCCAATTCTGGTCTAGCCGGTAAAGCCTCTGCAGGCCTTAGTGTCATGGTCAGGTCCCAGGCAGAAGACGCAAGCCTCGTGTTTGTCCTTTGCCAGTATCTGGTGACCACAGGCACACTTTGTCTTCTTCTTGGTAGAAGAGATGAACGCTGGAGAAGATGACATGCAGGAAACAAGGAACGAAAAGCAAACTTTTGGACCAAGAAACTGAAGGCAAAGAAGAGGAGACAAACTCTAGATCTTAAGAAGTTCACCAAAGAACCAATGGCAACGGGTCTGCAGCAGGAAAGAACTGAAGTGGGGCCGGGGACCACCCCTGATATACCATCGGCTGACGTCGGGGCAGAGCTGGCATCAGAGGGTGGCCCTCACTGGAGACTGCTAGCTAGAAGTTTGCCAAGGGGTCCATAATAGCCTGCTCAAGAGCTCCTACTCAAAGTAAGATCTTTTGTCACCTCCAGAGCTGTAGCATAAGTCTCCTGGCCGTTGGAAAATTGAACAATTAATTTAGCTGGATTGAGGGTCTGAAACTTGAGATTGCTGGCCTGCAAACAAAGGAACAGGGCAGTATACTCCCTCCTCTGCCAGTGGAGCATAAACATTATCAATAAATATACGTTTTGTTTCATAGCAGAGAAGAACAGGTTACTCACCTGTAACAGTAGTTCTAGGAGTGGTATATGTTGTTCACCCACACTCTCTGGCATGTCCCTTTCCCCTTTAAATCTGGCCGGAAAGTCTTCAAGCTGGCTCCTCCCACCCACCCAGGTGGTAAATACCTCTGCTCCGCCCCATGACGCCAGATCTTTGAGCCCGTTGAACAGGTAGTGCGACAAGCTGGGGAGGTCAGTATGTATGTGGATGAACAACATATACCACTCCTAGAACTACTGTTACAGGTGAGTAACCTGTTCTTCTAGGGATGTGGATATGTTGTTCATCCACACTCTCTGGCAGACTCCAAGCAGTTCTCCAGGAGGAGGGAGGCAAGGTGCATACCCCCTATTTAGGAAACAGAGATTGGAGAACCGAGGCCCCAAAACAAGCATCCCGGCATGACCCAAGGTCGACGTGGTAGTGGGTAATGAAGGTGTTGGCTGACTTCCCGGTAGCAGCCCAACAGATCTCCTGGATAGGGATGTCCCTGGAAACAGCCACCAATACAGCAGTATGGCGGGTAGAATGAGCTCTTATCGTTCTGGGAGGCTCCTTGCCCGCCAACTCATAGCACAGACCTATGCATGATATAATCCATCTCCCAATGATCCGTTTAGCTGCAGACCAGAAGCGGCTTCAGCGTAGGTGACAAACAGCTGGTGAACCTCTCCTCGAATTTCCGACGTCCTCTCCTTATAATAGGAGAGAGCATGTCTCAGGTCCAGAGTATGGAGCCTGTACTCGGTGTCCAAGATGTAGTTAGGGTAGTATACCGGCAGAGTCAACACCTGGTTAAGGTGAAACTCTGACACCACTTTCAGGAGGAAGTTCGGGTGGGGGCACAGGACAACTTTGTCCCTGTGAAAGACCAGATAAGGGGAGTCCACCGAAAGTGCCTGGAGTTCCCCTGTCCTTCTGGCTGACGTGACAGCCACCAGGAAGGCCATCTTCCATGACAAGTACGAGAGCTCACACTTGTGCATAGGGTCGAATGACTTGCCCATGAGCTTTGCCAAAACCAGCAAGAGATCCCACGGAGGTGGAGGTTCATGCACCGGTGGGGATATGTGATCTGGGCCTTTGAAAAAGCGCCTGATCACTGTCTCCTGTGCCAATGTCGGCTGACCGGCTCGCGCCCGGTAAGTAGACATGGCTGCCAGGTGCACCCAAAGGGTCGATGACCATAGACCCCTTTCGGAGAGAGACCAAAGGTAGTCTAAAATGTTAGCCACAGAGCAGGATAAGGGGTCCAGACTCTTACCCTGACACCAAGTGGAAAACCTTTTCCATTTGAAGGCATAACATTTCCTGGTCGATTCCTTATGAGATGCCTCCATCACAGTATACAAATCCTCAGAAAGACCCAGAGCCTGGAACTATAACCGCTCAGGTACCAGGCTGTGAAGTGCAGGGATTGAAGGTCCAGATGGAATAGCTTCACCTGGTTCAAAGATATCAGGTCCGGACGTGTACAAAGCCGCTCCGGGGTCCTGCAGCTGAGGCTGAGGAAATCTGGATACCAGAACTGGCAGTGCTACCAGAATCACCTTCGCCTTGTCCCTCCTCACCTTGAATAGCACCTTGTGGATCAAGGGAAATGGAGGGAAGGCATAGAGGAGGCCTGGGGTCCATGGCCTCAAGAAGGCATCCCCCTGCAGTGAGCCCTGCTGAGGGGGGCGGGCATGGTACAGTCTCAGCTTGGTGTTCTCCCTGGAGGCAAGCAGGTCCACCAACGGTTTGCCCCAATGGGAGAACAGATTGTAAGCTACCTCTGGATGGAGAGACCGATAAATTCGATGGCTGGCTGAGAGAGCATCCGCAAGTTGGTTCGAGACTCCTACCACATGGATGGCAAGGAGATCCATCTCCAACTGGCTGACAAGGGTGCAGATTCGGAGTGCCTCCTTGCACAGCAGACAGGAGTGCGTGCCACCCTGTTTGTTGAGGTAGTACATGGTCGTGGCATTGTCCGCCTAGACTTGAACCACTTGACCCCGGAGCTGAGGAGTGAAAGCTGACAGGGCCAGTCTGACTGCTCTGAGCTCCAACAGGTTGATGTGGCATCGGGACTCCTTGGGGGTCCAGAACCCGTGGGCCCTGTTGTCCCCCATGTGGGCTCCCCAGCCCATGAGAGAGGCATCGGTCATCAGGATGCCCGTCGGCTCAGGGCGGACAAACGGGATTCCTTCCTGCAATTGGTCTGGGATGGTCCACCATTGGAGAGCGTCCCACATCTTCTGGGTTACAGTGATCAGCTGATCGAAGTGAACATATTGCTGAGTCCACTGGGTGGCCAGCTCCCATTGGAGAGGGCACATGTGCCCCCTAGCCCAACGGACTACTGAGGTGCACGCCGCCATGTAGCCCAGAAGGCGCAGAAAGTCCCAGGCAGGGCGCAAGTGCCCAATCAGAAATGATTGGTCAAAGGAGGAGAGAACCTCTGCCCTGTCCACCAGGAGCCGAGCTCTGGCTTGATGAGAGTCAAGCTCTGCCCAGATAAAGCTCATCACCTGAGAGGGCCTGAGTTCCGACTTGGCCTCGTTGATCAGGAGGCCTAGTTGGGAGCAGGTTCGGAGAGCCAGATCCCTGGACCTCTCCACCTCCTGAAGGGAGGAACCCGCCAGGAGCCAGTTGTCAAGATATGGGTATATCCGAACTCCTCAATGCCGAAGATGGGCTACCACCACTGCAATACACTTGGTGAAGACCCAAGGGGCTGATGACAGGCCGAACGGCATGGCTTGGAACTTGTACAGGGTCCTTTCGACTCTGAGGTAGAGGAACCACTGGTGGGATGGACGGATTGGGACATGAAAGAACGCGTCCTGTAGTTCCAGTGAACAGAACCACATGTTTTGCTCAAGAGATGGTATGATCTGGTTCAGGGTTACCATCCGGAAGGTGCGAGACCTGAAATATTGACTCAGGTCGTGGAGATCTAGGATGGGGCACCAACCCCCCTGTCCGCTTGAGCACCAGGAAGTACCTGGACACGAAGCCTTGGTGTGTAGAAGGATCCAGCACTGGAGCTACCACCTCCTTGCGGAGGAGCTGAGCAATGTCGTCCCAAAGGGCTGACTGAGTGCGAGCTGAGATCCTTTCCTCCTGAGGGGCACGGGCTCAGCTGGGAGGGTACTGCTCAAATTCTAGAGGCAGTCCCTGGCGGACCACTTCCAGAACCCACCTGTCCGAAGTGATACCAGACCAGGCGGAAAGAAAGTGAAGGAGCCAGCCCCCCAAAGTAGGACCCAAAGCTGGCGTGACGGGTGCAGGGGTGGCAACCCCTGACTCATCACTGAGCAGGATTAGAGGAGGAGGCAGCTCCTGGGCCAGCACCTCAGCCTCCTTTACGGGGCTGTTGAGGACCCTGCTTGTGCCTGGGATGCCAAGCTTAAGCCTGCTGTTGCTGCTGACCTCGATAGGAGGGCTGTCTAACCACAGGGGAAGAGTGCTGAAAGGGCTTCTTCTTGCGCTTCTGCTGGTTCTTGCCTGAAGAACCCTTTGCAGAGGTAGCATCCAAGGTGGCACTGAACTGCTCTATGCACTGGAGGTGACCTGCCACTCCCCGACCGAAGAGGTCGGTGCCAAGGAAGGGCACGTCAGCTAACTTGTACTGAGTACCCACCGGGAAAGAGGATAACCTCAGCCAGACCCTGCGGCGAGTAGCCACTGCGGCTGCTAAGGAGCGTTCACAGGAATCTCCAATGTCCAGGGCCATCTGGAGTGGCTGTTTCGCAACAGCACGGCCCTGGTCATGGATCTGCTTCACCGTGGTCTGCATGTCCGCTGGGAGATGAGGGAGGACTTCATCTAGTGACCCCAAGAGGGCATGAGAGAAGTGTGCCATGATCACAGCCAAGCTGGCCTGATGAAGGCCCAAGGATGAGGCCGCATAAACCTTCTGGGCAGAATGGTCCATATTCTTGGACTCCTTGTCCGGAGGGCGGTCAGTGTCAGCTGACCTACCCGTGCGTCTAAACACAGAAGCAGTCACAAGGCTCTCAGCCGAGGGATGCTCTGTGAAACCCACCAAGGACCCCATGGGTACCATATACTTGTGGGCCATGTGGGCAGACAGAGCTGAGCAGGAGGCAGGACATTGCCATAGCACAAGGGCCGGGCCAACAATGGCTTCGGTTACTGGAAAGGCCTCCGTCGGGGTATCCCCCCTCTTGAGGATATCCGTGAGGGGTATTCTGCCTTCTTTTGGATAGGCTCCAAGGGCATTCTGGTCGATTCAGAAATCAGGTGGAGGATGCCCTGAAAAGAGGAAGGACCTTCCTCCAAGCCTGCCACTGATGACTCATCATCCCCCCTGATATGAGTGCAGACCAGTGGCATCAGAGTCCGAAGAGTCGGGATATAAAGGTCTCCTGCCTTTGTCTCCCTCAATACGCCGAGGGTGATCGGGGACAACAGTAATGGACAGACGACAGGGGAGGCCGGTGACTGTCTGACCCTCTTTCGAGGGAACCCCTCCCTGAGGCTGCTTAGGAGGTGGTTCCACCAAAATCGGTGAGGAGACCAAAACAGGCCGAGCTGGAATGCGTGCCGGCCCTATGGGTGGAGGAACCGGGATCTTCGGTTCCGGAGGGGTCAGCGTCGGCCTAAGAGGCTGGGGCCAAGTAATGGCCGGTGTTGCCAGTGGAGCTGGCTTCTGACCGGTCAGAATCAGCTGTTGCCACATGAGATCCTCATAACGTCGACAGAGCTTCCGTCGAAGTCTCTCCTCATCCAAGGAGGATGAGCATCAGTGGCGACACCTCTTCCTAGAGTGCTTGTGACCTTTCTTCGGTTTTTCGACTGAATGGGTCATGGTCCTTGATCAAGACCGACGGGGTCGGCTCGTTCGATCGGGAGAAGCCAGAGTTGGGGAGAACTGAGGTTCCGGCACCTTTCCCTCGATCGGGACATCCGAGGGCTGGGTCTCATCGGGGAAGGAAAGGATAGGTGTCCTTTCCAAGGAGTCTTTGACCAGAGTCGGCAACAACAGCTCGATTGGGTCGAGAGAAATCTCGGCCAGTTCAGCCGTTTCCTTGGCCTCAGTGCCTTGGCCTGACAGAAGGTCAGAGAAGCCGGCGGCCAAGGAAGCGGTCTCGACTGAGGTTGAGACCGCAAGTTCCTGAGAAACGGACCTCTCTCGGTCCCAGGAACGTCTTCTTTGGGATGAAGAAGCCTTAGGGTCCTTGTCCCTTTTCCTAGGGCAGGAGGAGTGTGAGCCCAAGGGCACCTCACCCCTGGTGGGGAGAGACTGGCACAGCTCCCGAAAGGACCCAGTGAAGGTAGAGCCACGGTTAAGTGGCATGAAAAAACTTCAGCTGGCCAAAGTTTGAGCAGCTTCCTCTTCGAAAGTCGTCATCTGGTTGAGCTGCTCAGTGGATCCCACGGCCGCTGAAACCACCCACCTTGCCTCCTTCGATTTCACCGGTGAATTGCGAAGCTCCGGTCTCCCCAGTTTTAGGCGCACCTTGCAGTCGTCCAGGATGTTGGGATGGAAGGCCAGACAGATGGTGCAAGAGGTGGTGTCATGTACAACACCCAAGCAGTAGACACACGAGAGGTGGGGATTGGTGCGTGACATTTTCTGTCTGCAAGGATACCAGCGAAATCCAGAGGATGACTTGTCCTCCATGTCCGATGCGCTCGAATTGGTATCGTAAACTCTAATGAGTTTTACAGAAAGCGATTGCAGTGAAAACCGTCGTTGAGAATCCAGGGCCTACGAACTGCAGAAGTAGCATGAGAAAACCTGAATCTTCCAGCGGAAAGGAAGATCTGGCATCATGGGGAGGAGCTGAGGTATTTACCACCCGGGTGGGTGGGAGGAGCCAGCTTGAAGACTTTCCAGCCAGATTTAAAGGGGAAAGGGACATGCCAGAGAGTCTGGATGAACAACATATCCATGCTCCTAGAATTTTCTTGCTCCAGGCTTTCTGTAGGTCATCATCCTTGGTAGCATAATTGAGGAATTGAGCTATTATCGAGTAAGGTCGAGCATCAAGGGCCGTGGACTTATGGCCCAACGCCTGATGTGCTAACTCAATATCCAGCAGGTAGTCCAGCTCCAAGTCCAGGAGGGTTTGTAAGAAGCCATCTAGGAGGCTGACATGTCATGGCCTTTCTCATTTTCAGGAATCCCATACATTGGAAGGTTTTTATACCTCCCGCGGTTTTCCGCATCCTCCTGGCAGGATGCAATTTGCATTTGTGAGCATGCCAGTTCAGTGACAGTAGATTCAGAGGAACAGATATTAAAGGAATATTTGACTACCTGTTTTGCATGATTTACTCCCACTTTCTGATTTTAGGAATTGGTTTCCCACCCTGTATATTTACAGTACCGGTATGTTGGTACATATGCACAAAACTGGTAGCAGCATTAAATGCTACTTGCCATGGATCCGCATACTAACAGACTATCGGCAATAGAGGTGGGGTCAGAAAACAGCATAGATATCAGTTGCGTACATGCAAGAAACTGTCTGAGGAGTTGCCCACTGTATGGCAAGAAGGGCAGCTACAACATAAAATGTTAAAAATAGAGTCACCGCACTACATGCAGTGGGAAAGTATCTCAAGACTCCTCACTTGTATCAGAGAAGGAGGATCAGTGGTTGCAGACACTCAGTGGAACTGTGACCTTTTTTAGAGATGGGGGGCCGAGACAGGTCAATGCGTGGTATTACTACCATGTAGATGAAAATATTACCAGGTAAAACCAGCTAGCAATAAATACTTCCCAGTCCTAAAAATTATCTGGACCCCTGAGTAGATTCCCAAAAATCTATCCTGGTAGAGTTCGAAGAAAAATGTCAATCAACTCTGGTTTGGAGAGTCCCAAGGTCAGAGCAGAGCTCCCGAACAGAATCCTTCATGTCCGCTCTAAACTTGGAGATGGCCAGAAGGACAGTATCTAATTTGTCAGAGCTCTGTTCTTTGTCCTGAAGCTTCTTAGGAAGGCAGCCTTTTTTGGATTTCTTGTGAACTGCCATTGCTTGACCCATGTCTGGTGAGGAGCTTTCTCCCAGCTCGATCTCTTCAGCAAGCGCCTGGAATCGATTTCTGGTATTGTGCGCAAGTTTGCTGATTTATTTGTATACCGGAGGATTAATAAACGAAAACAGTCCATTTTAATAGTATTTTGTGAGGTTTCAAAGTAGTTTTAGTTATTTTACAGGTGAAAAAACGGGAAGCTCTTCTCTTCCACTCCCCACAGCTCTATAGTGCCATTGGAAGTCATCTTGAGCACACTGATGTGGAGCTGCGCCTCAGGTGGAGTCCACATCCCATCTCCAAGGCATCAGAAGTGAGGATCTGCTGAGGAGAGGGTATAAGGAAAGGAACCCCTCTGAGAAATACAGTGCTCTATACCACAAATAAAGATCCCAATGTGGCCTTACAAACTTTACAAGACAAATTCAATGTGCTCCAATTTAATCTTTATGCCTCTAAGATGCTCCTCAATGCAGCTAAAACCAAATACATGGTGTTCACTCAAAACCCACATATCATTTATCCAGACCCTGGCATTCATATACTCACTAACAAAATAGAAGCTGTAGATACCTTTAAATATTTAGGCATGTGGTTGGACAACAAACTAACTTTTAGTACCCAGACATACAATCTGCAAGAAATTGAGGCAGAAACTTGGCTTTTTCTTCCACAATAAACTATACCGAACAAAAGATGATAGAACAACCCTAGGTGCAGGCCACTTTCTTGCCACTGACTATGGAGACATGATTCACAGTACTGCCTCAGCCTCATATCTGTGTGGTCTTGATGTTCTTTATCACAGAGCCTTGTGCTTCATTAGTGAACTCCTGCCCCTTATTCACTATTGCCGTATCTATGATTATGTAGACTGGCCCTCTCTTAGTATCAGATTAAGGCACCTAAATCTTTGGACCTACAAATCACTACACAACTCACTCCCCAATTATATTTTGTTGCTTCTTATTAGAGCTCAAGGACCATACGCACTCAGGGCACACAGCACAATGTTGCTTTGCTCAATTAAACTTTTCCTGGTAAAACAAATAAAATAAATAAAATGGCTGGGTTCCATTCACCATAGGAGGATCTTCTTGGCCATGGAAGAGACAAGGACCATCTGTTTCAGATCGCTGGTCTGCTGATCCCACTGTACCCTCGATGTCCATTGAGGGATGCACATGTGTAGCCATGCCAAGGGAACCATGGCAATGGTAGCAGCCATCAGACCTAAGAGTCTGAGGCATGTCCTGGCTGTGATAAATTTCCTGGGCCTGAACTATCAAGCACTCTATCTTGTCAGGGGCAGAAAAGCAGTGCTCAGGGCCATGTCCAGTATGGCTTCTATGTACTGGAGCTGCTGGCTGAGAGTCAATACAGACTTGGACAAACCGACTGTGATCGTCAGCTGGCTGAACAACTGCAGGGTACACACCAGGGTCAAGGACAGTTGCTCTTTGGACTAGGACTTAAGCAGCCAGTTGCTCAGATAGGGGAAGACGTAAAGGCCCTCACTCCTAAGGGCTACCACCACAGCTAGGCATTTGGTGAAGAAACACAGAACCACATAAAATGATGGCAGAAAGAGACCAAGGGTCCATCAAGTCTGCCCATGAGTTTCCAAGAAAATCCAAGGCGCTGAAGATAAGCTGAACGGGAGGACTCTGAACTGGTAGTGCTCTCTTGAAACAGGAACCTGAGGTACTTCATGCGGGGAAGGCAGACCTTGATGTGCAGATACAACTCCTGCATAGCTAGGGAGCTGATCCAGTCTACCTCTCACAGCAAGAGCAATAGGCCTGGGAGGGTGACCATCTTGAACTTCGATTGGATGTAGTAGTTCAGGTTTTGTAAGTCCAGGATAGGCATCAGGACCCCTGTGGATGAGAAAGAAATGGGAGTAGAACCCCGTGTTGCATCGATTCATGGGGATGCATTCTATGGCCCTTTTCACAGCAGCATCTGGATCTCCTCTAGCAACATAGGGACGTGATCGGGGGAAGGAGTAAGAGGAATGTCTGGGAGGGAACTCTGGAGGCATCTCCACAAACTCTACAGCATGCCCTTGTTCTATAAGCTGCAGCACCCAGGCATTGGATGTGATCTCCCACCACCAGCCAAGATTGAGGGAGAAATGACACCCTCTCCCACCACCACCACATCCTGGGGAACCAGATGGAGGGGGTCAGACCAGGAGTCAGGCTGTTGCTGAGCCCATATCCAGGTCCACTCCTCCACCCCTTGATGACTTTCCTGTGGTGGAGGAGGGTATGCAGGGCTGTGGCAACTATGTGCTTAGTGGACTGCTTGGTGCCAGACTTAGCTCTATGGGTGGCATGTCAAAAGGGCACCCTCTGCCCACTTTTCTGGTGGGTGTGGTAGAGGGAGTGAATGGAACACAGGGTTCTTCCTGAGGTCTGCAGATCATTAAGAATATCCTGTCTGTCTCCCTGAAAGAGCTTGTAGCCCCTGAAGGAGGCATTCAGGATTGACTGCTATACATCAGTGGTGCAGCCAGAAACCCTGAGCCAGAGGTACCTCCTCAAGCAAATTCCCATCATGGAGGTCCTGGCTGAGGCATCCATGACAGTCCTCAAAAGATGCCTACCCACGTCAGCCCCAGACTGGAGGGCCTTAAGTAGCTCATGCAACTGGGGACCCTCAGGGAGGACCGGGCAACTGATCTGGCCATCTCCCAGAGGTCACTTTGGTACTTAAGCATGTGGTCCACATAATTTAGGACTTATCACTGGAGTGGAAGAGGCAAATACCCTATTGCCCATGCTTCCTGGACTCCTTGTCTGGAGGGAAGGAGCCAAGATGCTGGGTCTCTTGGATCGGTCATAGGCTGCGTTGATAACCACCAAATCCACCTGAGGGGGCCCAGCAAAAAATGACTTCCCAGAGGGGGCCTGGTATAACCTGTCTGCCTTCCTGGGCATGGGGGTGGAGGGTGGGTTCAGGTTCAGCCTGTACCAAGCAACCATGGTGGCATCTTCATATGCACCAATCATAGGATGGATAATAAAAGGAGGAGACTCAGGCAGGCCTAAATAGTGGGCCTAGTTCCATCTGGTAACGTCCTGCTCCGTGGCATCAAACCCATGGCAGCCTGCAATTGCCACACCACAGTGATCAAGGAGGGGTCATCTGGGGGGGACCTCGGGATATATTTGGAGGAATTCTCTCCCACTGAGGAGACTGTGGAGGTGCTAGAGGGGATCTGGGCCCCAGCGTGCTAGTCTTCCTCATCTTCTTCATCTGGTAGGAGAAAGTCAGGGCGATAGTCTTCATTGTCCCCTAGCTCAGAGAGGAGCATCGATGACACAAACAAGCGAAAGAGAGCAGGTCTCGACTATGTCTGATGGGATGGCACAGAAGGTCAACAATGTCCCACCAGTGACAAGCCCCAAGGTAGGACAACCTTCTGTACAAGGTGCAGGACAGAAGAGAAGAGTCTGGACATCAATGGTCACTGTCGGCGCAACTCCCTGTTGTGTGAACAGGAGGTACTGAGGCCCCAGCATCGGGAGGGAGGGCTGGAGCAACAATGAGATGGGGGTAGGCTGAAAGACCAGCTAAGGGACCTGCATCCCCAGCTTCACAGGGATAGTCACAGGCGTCGACTGACGAGGCCTCACACCGCATGACTGTCGCCAGCCACGAGCAGGCAGGCATCGCTCCCTGACTGCCACCCCGAGGAGGAGGGGGGGCGTTCAGCAGGGGCGGGTGTAGAAAAGGAAACCCCAGCGACAAAGGGCCAGAGTCGGAGGTGCCAACAGGTCACACTGTCAAAGTCCCCCCTGCAGCAGATAGGGTGAGGGAGACAGTGGGAATCACCAGTGGGAGGCCAGAAAGGCCCACTGACAACTACTGCTGGGCTGGGGAGTGCCAGTGGAGAGAGCTACCAAGGCGGCCCCTGAAGGCGAGAGAGTGTGGGAAGCAGCGGATGTTGCCACCAGTCTGTACGATGATCCTGAAATGGTCGGCACTGGGCATGGAGACAGAGAATACTCCCAGGAAGACTGATCTTTCTCCCAGTGGTGATGCTTCCCTAATGATTTGGCCTGGGCCTTGACAGAGTGAAAGCCAGAGGACGGAGCCAGGAAAGCAGAGAAGCCCAGAGTCTGAAGCTGCTTCTCCAAGGTGGCCACCTGCTGTTCCATGAGGAGATTTAAACTCCTTCTCATGATGATGCCAGGTAGCTTAGTTGGAAGCCGTGGCAGATCTCGCAGGCCTGGATGTCACAGTCTTCTTGCATTCCTTTAAGGATTATTAAATCCAGAGGGCCAACTATACTGACAGCAAGGTCAGAAAAATGCTAGTAGGTTTTGAATCTAGTAGAAATGTTTTTTCCATTAACTAGCACTACCGGCCTTTTTTTGGAGAAGGTAGCTTTTCAGAAAGTAGATAAGCTCGTCCACTAGGATATCTGCGGAGCTACTGGACTTTTCCAGACATTAGCCTGGCTACTGGCTTCAAGACATCATTTGAACCACTGGAATGAAGTCAGACTGGGAAAGGCAAAACTACTGTCTTCCTCAAGGTATCTGCAATTATAAACTTCAACACCTTTTTGCTGAAGTAACTACAGTGCAAGTCTACTACAGATCAGCCAGCTGCATCCATTACTGCAGATCCAGAGGCTGGTACACTACCCATAGCAAAGTATGCATAGATAATATTTAACATTTCTGCACTGTGACAGGATTGAATAGAACCCCGTCCCAGTTGTTCTGGAAAAAGAGCTTAAATGCAAGGATCTGTTCTATTCTCTCCTTTTCTGTCTCTTGTCTGGTTCTGCAACCAAATTTTCTTGTGAGATCTAGGACTTGATCACCCCAACAGTCTCTCAATTCTTTGCTTCTCACTGTCTCTCCCCTTGCTGTTCTGTCTTTTTTCTCCCTTGCATATATCTGCTGGCATAAAAATATATGCAAATCATTATGTGGAAATGTAACTAATATTGGGATCCCTTTGTTTAGAAATTATATAGAGTTACTCTTTAAATATATATAATTATAGCGTGAGATGATTGCAAAAAGCTATTGGGATCTCAAGGGGTTAACCCGAGATGCAATTTTTAAGCCTTTTGCAAAAGCTATGGAGAAGGGGCTTCAGTTCTGGGACATTGTGTTCTAGCTACACCTGCCTGACACTTACAAGAACATTTTAGAAAAACAAAGGATGCTTGTTGGGGGTTGGGGTGCCAACACTTATAAGACAGTGAGTGCTACAATGTTTGGAGACACACAGAGACTGAAGGAAAACAGACTGATCTTCTCTGTTTATTCTGCCTTTGTAAACAGTTATTCTGAACAATTTTTTTTTTATTTTACTGTTAACTCTTGTTGTGAATTTCACAACTGCTCCTGGTTTTCCTATGCTTTCTTATCTGTGCCTTGATGACAGATGGTATCAGCCTAAGTGGGACTTATGCCATGCATACCCTAAGACAGGAGTTTTGTGCACGGGTACTGGACCTAGTATCAGGGAAGCATAGAGAAAGGTATGGATTCTGCAGCAGCAGCAAATCCAAGAGCGGTTACCAGGAGAATGGTAGCCAAACTAGCAGAGACAGAAGTCCAAGTTGAGACTGTACAGCCAGCACAAGTTATGCAAAAAGAACAGGCAGTGACAGAACCTGAAAGCCTGATGGACTTTTTCAAATGGTGGGCTATACAACAAAAAGAGATGGAAAAGCAGAGAGAGAAAGAGATTCAACATTTAGAAGCACAGACGAAAGAAGAGATGCAGTGACAGGAGCAGTAGAGGAGAGAAGAGATGCTGCGATGGATGGATGCCTTGCAAGCTATCAAAGGCAGAGGATCTGGCACAGATCCAGACGAGCAACAAAACACAAGCAACTTAAATGCCATTAAACTTACAAAGTTGTGTCCCCCGGATGATATCGAGGCATACCTGATAACTTGAAAGAGTTGCTACCACCTGCCAATGGCCAAAGCAGTAATGGACAATCAGACTGGTACCCTACCCAACAGGGAAAGCTCAACTTGCCTAGAGCAATATGGACACTGCACAGTCAGAAAACTATGACCTGGTGAAAAGCAAAATCCTGAAAAGGTATGACATCTCAGGAAAGACCTACAGGCAGATATTTCAAGTACAACTCGAGAGAAGCTTTCACCCAACTCAGAGAACGTCTGATAAAATGGCTCCAACCAGAGGGCAAAACAATCCCACAGATCAACACATTTGCCATGGGGCAATTCATCAACATCTTGCCTACAGATGTGCAGCTTTGGGTAAAGGAACACTGACCAGAAAGTGGAGAAAAGGCTGTTTCTTTGGCTGAAGACTACCAAATGGCCAGAGAGATGTGACAGCAGCGAGGTAACAACCAAGCACCGGTAAGACACTCTTTTTCCCATTTAAACTCCAAGTTTGGTAAGAACTCTGGTGGGGGTAACAAATCCTGTGCCCAAAGATGTTATTTGCTAGAACTGTAATAAGCCAGGTCATACTGCAAGAAATTGCCATAAGAAGAATGACACTAGGATTGGGGCAAGTACTTAACAGATGTGAAGGTGGGAGATAAGACTGTAAAGGGACTCACTGATTCGGGAAGCAGACAGACCTTAGTGCATGCTGAAGTGCTGGGAAAACACTGTGCAAAAGGACCAGGTACTGGTGTCATCTGCATCCACAGGGACACTCAATACTATCCCACCACCCAAGTGACTCTGACCATTAAAGGTGTGTCACACCAAATGAAAGTGGGGGTAGTACCCGTTACCTGTACCTCTGATTATTGGAAATGACTTTCCAGGATTTACTGAGTTAATCAAAGAGGGAGTAAATCCTGATGTTTCAGCAGCTGTGGTGACAAGAGCTCAGGCAAAGAAAATTTCAGATGGTGGGGACTCTTTTGCTTTCGCCGATTTTTATTCAGACTTGCTTGAGCACAGCTCTAAGATCTGGAAATCCAGGTGTAACCCCCAGGTGGTGCTATCCCAAGGGCTACTACCCCTGCCTGCTTGACTACTAACAGGTTGAGGGGCCTAGGTTCTATGGTGGGTGCCTCCACCCAGAGGTCAGGGTTTGTAGTGGTTAGACTAGTTTGGTCACAGCCCTCTGGGACACTGAGACCCACTTTTATCCCCTCTAGTGGCTCACACAATGCCCAGAAATGACCGTCCCAATACCCCATATGTACATTGTGTTCAACCATAAAGTACCACTTACCCTCGAGACGGACTCTGAGGTTCGTCTCTGAGGACCCCCTGTAAAGTAAGGTTAATCAGCATACACCAACCAATACAATGCTTGATATGCAGGTACCGACACTTCAGACAATTAAAGTTTAACAACATCAAATCTGGTTTATTTAGAGGAACTAAAACACAGGAGGGAGAAATCAGGTTAATTAGCAGAATCACACCACAGTACTGTGCACATTAAAGGGTCTAAAAAGTCACACTCTGGGTACCCAGGTTGGATGGGGCTAGACAGGTCCATTGCCCGGGTTGGCGAAGTGTAGATGGATGGGGCCCTGTAAAGAAAAAATATGCACAACATCCAACTGTAATCCGGAGCCGGATGGCTCAGTCTTTGAAGAAAAGGAAATCAGATGAAACACTGTTGATGATTAATCAGTCACAGGGGATGCCCGGATTGGTACTCACAACACCTCACACTGAAAACCTGGCGCAGATGGTAGTGCTGGATTTCCAGAGCCACACAGCAGGGAGATGAGATTCTACAGGCCAGGCACACGGCTTTGATCAGCAAACGGATTCAGTCCGCATATATTCAATTTGGCTTTCAGTCTATACTGCTTGGGGACAAGAGAACCCATTTAGCTATTCCTCACAGGCAATCCACACTTTTATATGTAAAGGAAATTACTATACCAGGCAGCTGCTTTCAGGTCCCGATCGCCACTACTGCAAAATACACAGGAGCACACACAGCAGCTTCAGTTCCTGACAGACCGAGCGTGATTCAGCAATTTCTCCAGTCTTCTACAGGGTGAGCCTGGTTTCCACTCTTTCCACCTCTCTTCCTCTCTGAAGTCTCGGATTCAATCCGAATTCAATTGGCAACGCACCAGCCCAACTTTAGGCTTCCCGCGTGAAACTATACAGTGCAGAAGCTCGGAGCTCCTTCTCTCATCATGATCACAACGGATCTGATCTGTCCAGACGCAAGGCAGAGCATTCCCTTCAGGTGCCAGTCAGTCCAATTGGTGGACTCAGCTGTCAATCACTCAGAACTCTCCTCATAGGTGCAAACAGGTGCCAAGGTCCAGAACTTCACTTCCCAGAATTACTGGCTATGTCTCCTCATGGTAAGCCGGCTCTGAACAGAGTCCTGATTCTGGTTGGCCTGAACAAACTCCATTTTAGAGGCCCCTCTGCACAGATTGGATCCATTCAACAGTCCAGATCCAAAATGGAGGGGCAAAACACACAAGAGTCCCAGCTGTAAGAAAGGCAGGTTAGACAAACTGCATTCTACTTAATACTCTGATGGGTTTCGGGCAAACAGTTACACCTGTCATTTAGGCTCCCTCTGCGCTCTTAGCGACTGCAGAAATGGAGCGTTTACTCAGTGGTCCAGGCGGGATTTGAGCATTAAATACACAGTCCCCACCATACAAACTAATGAAGTCTGCAAGCAGACAGCTCTCAATGAGACAGTACGTGGAGGCTCAACAGCACTCACTAGGAACCACATTTAATGGCTTAAGCGCCGAATGCCAGCAGGCAGGGAAAACACTTAGGCAAGCTCCTAGGAGGCTTTTAGGAACTCCCATTTGTAAGGGGGTTACACCCTTCCTGGCCTGAAAAGAACTTGGCGTCCACGTCAAGTAGGTACCCTTATAATAACTGTAAAACAACTACTACATACATTTACATTACTAACAGCTAATCATTCTGTAAATCACCATCAGATGTTAGTTCTTGATCATACGTATTTATTCTGTATTTCACAGCTTACCACAGGTTATCATACTGTACACACAGCAATATTTCAGCATTAGGTCACTCTTCCTGCACATGAAATTGGAAAAGAGGGGGCCCTTCCCTATCAGCTACCTGGGGCCGGGGCACCATACTCAGAGGGCAATACAAGTAATCTGGAATTATTTCCCAGGCTTAGTTTGGGCAACGAGCTTGGGGTCACATACATTCCCTTATGGACCACGTTAAGGGGCAGGTCCACAGGTCTGCCCAGGGACTCATAGCTTAAATGTACCACAGGCCTCACTTCTCGACCAGTCCTTCTAGGGGGAACTGTTACAGTCTCTGCACTGTTAGACTCACTTTCAGCACTGTCTTTACTCGCCAGAGGAGTCTCCATTGGGGTAGAGAGGCTAGAACTTGGGGCACTTTCAGCTCCATGATTTGCAATCTCAGAGTCCACAACACTTGGCTAACATGGGGAGTTTTCTGACACTGGCTGTGAACTATCAGGGCATGCAACACACTCTTCTTGAATGTTATATCACCAGTTTGTCCCAGTTCATCATTTTCCTCCTCTGAAAGCTCAAACAGTTCAATCATATGCAATGATTCCATATCATCTGACTTGAGGCTTTGCACTTCACTTTCTGGGAGCACTGGCTCCAGGGACAAAGCTGGGGGCTTAGACAGTCCAGAAGGCCTAGCTTCATCTCCAGGATTGAGTAGGGGATTGCCCCGAAACAACTGACTCAGTTCGTAAGAAGGGTAGTATTCAAAGACACAGTCACTTTCCTCTGAAATGGACTGACAGGCATGTTCAACTGGGACTTGTGGGGGGGAACACTTTAACTCAGCTTCTGTAGGTGCAGATTTTGAGTTTTTCTTAGCAGCAGCTATAGTCACTGGTCCAGAGGGGGCACTTTCTGGGGGCTCAGACTCAATCAAGATCTGTCCAATAGGCAGTAAGTGATTCCTATGCATTGTTTTAACATCTTTTGAATTATTCACAGGCCTTACTTTGTACACAGGCAGATCATCTAGTTTGCCTACCACAATGTGGGGAAGATGGTGCCATCTATCAGCAATCTTATGTTTGCCATGCAGTCCCAGATTTCTTAGCAACACCTGATCTCCCTCCTGGAGTTCCAGTGCTTTCACTTTTTTATTATACCTTTCCTTGTTGACCAGATTTCTTTTGGCAGCCATGGTTTGAGCCAGTTGGTACGCATGATTTAGCAGGGCCTTTAATTTTTGCACATACTGTAAATGAGTAGCTGCTTGAACCCCATCAGGGGAAACTCCAAAACACACATCCACCGGCAGTCGGGCTTCTCTTCCAAACATCAGTCGGTTGGGGAGAACCCAGTGGCATAATTTTTAGTGCAGTTGTAGGCATGTACCAATGCGCTGATTTGTTGGCTCCATCTAGGCTTGTCTTTGGGATGAAGGGTGCCCAGCATATCCAGCAGAGTGCAGTTGAAATGTTCAGGCTGTGGGTCCCCTTGGGGGTGATAGGGGGTAGTTCTGGACTTTTGCACTCCCCACAGAGAAAGCATCTCTTTGATCAGACGACTCTCAAAGTCCCTCTCTTGATCAGAATGGATTCTTTGTGACGCCCCATAGTGAACAAAAAAGTTTTCTATAAGCACTTTAGCCACAGTTGAGGCCTTCTGGTCCCTGGTGGGGAAAGCTTGGGCATATCAGGTGAAATGGTCAGTGATCACCAGCACATTACCAATGTTTCTTTGATCTGGCTCCAAACTCAGAAAGTCAATACAGACCAATTCCATGGGGGCACTGGTGGTGATGTTAACAAGAGGGGTAGCCCTTTGTTGCAAAGCTTTTCTCTGTAGGCAGCGACTACAAGTTCTAATGTGTTGTTCAACATCAGCCCCCATTTTAGGCCAATAAAATCTGGATCTCACCAAATCAAGTGTTCTGTCTATGCCAAGGTGCCCCATGTGATTGTGTAGGGACCTCAGCACCAAGTCCCGAAAGGCAGTAGGCAAAACTAACTGTTGCTTGTCCATTTATCCCCCTCTGTCTACCGTCCCTCTATATAACAGTCCATTGATCAGTTTCAACTTAGGGCCTTCTTTATATAACAATGCAGTTCTCAAATCAGTGGAACGTAACCTTGACACATGTTTCCCTGCTTGGAGGGCTTCTAGAGCTGTTTTGATCATGGAATCTCGGGATTGAGCCCGCTGAATACTGTCATTATTGAATTGAGGCAAGGCACCGGTGTCCAAGGCAGAGAAGTGGCAATAAGCAGCTGGAATGCAATTGTCAGAGGGTCCCAAACAATCCACCATACAGTCCACTGCATCCGTGGACATTTGTTCCTCCCTGTCAAACTTCTGGCAGAGTGTTCGAATATCAGGTTCTGACAGTCTGACCCAGTTATTCAGGGGGACAGGTCTCCGTGAGAGAGCATCAGCATCTATGTGATTCAGGCCTGCTCTATACTCAACAGCGTAGTCGTATGTAGATAATGCAGAAAGCCACCTATGACCAGTGGCATCTAATTTAGCTGAAGTCTGGATATAAGTCAAGGGATTATTGTCAGTTTTTACTAGTATCTTAGCTCCATACAAGTACTCATGGAATTGGTCAACAATGGCCCACTTCAAAGCTAGGAACTCTAACTTATGTACAGGATAGTTCTTTTCGGATGGGGTCAGGCTTCTACTGGCAAAGGCCACTGGTCTCAGGCCATTCTCATGCTCCTGGTACAACACAGCCCCCAAACCTTGCAAACTAGCATCAGTGTGTAGGACATAAGGCTTTGTTGGATCTGCATAGGCCAATACTGGAGCATGGGTAAGTTGATATATGATCTCACGGAAAGCAGTCTCACAATCAGGAGTCCAGTGGGCCCCAAATACTTCACTTGGACGAAAATACACTTTCTCAGTCTTGATAGATGCTGATTTTTTGTATCTTTTGTGGGCTGGGGGATACCCTTGAATAAGGTTAAGTAAAGGGCGGATCACTCTTGAATAGTCCTTGATGAAACGCCAATAATAACCACAGAAACCCAGGAATCTTTGCAGTTCTTTCAGATTTTGGGGCTGTGGCCAGGTGGTCAGGGCCTCAACTTTACTCGGGTCCGTCTCTATCCCTTCAGTAGAAACTATGTGCCCCACATACTTTACGGAGGTTTGAAAGAATTGACACTTGTCAATGGACAACTTCAGGCCAAAGTCCTCCAGTTGGTCCAACACCTTGAATAATCTGCTCTCATGTTCCTCCAGTGAGCTGCCAAACACAATGACATCATCTAGGTATACCAGGCACTCTAATAAGTTCATGTCCCCCACTGCACACTCCATCAGTCGTTGAAAATTGGCTGGGGCGCCTGAAATCCCTTGAGGCATCCTCATGAATTCATAGAAACCAAGCTGACAGATAAAAGCTGTCTTCTCACGATCTTCTGGGGCCATCGGGATCTGGTAGTACCCGCTGCGAAGATCCAGCACGGAAAACCATTTGCTACCATTCAGGCAGTCCAAAGCATCTTGAATGCGAGGCACTGTATACTGATCAGGGATAGTCCGCCGGTTTAAGGTGCGATAATCTACGCACATCCTCACAGTACCATTCTTTTTCCTCACTACCACAATGGGAAAAGCATAGGGGCTTCGGGATTCTTGTATTACACCAGCAGCCAACATCTCTTGCAAATGTCACCTCACGTCACCTATGTCAGCAGGTGCCAGGTGTCAAGACCTCTCACGAAATGGCCTGTCATCCTGTAGCCGGATACGGTGCTCGGCCCCCTGCGTGCAGCCTACGTCCCACTCCTTTAAAGAGAACACCTGGTCCCTTTGTGCAAGCTTCTTACTGATCCTCACTTTCCATTCCGCTGGCAACGGGGAGTCACCAAAATCAAACAAGTCAGGCGTTACTCTATCACTTTTTCCCGAACTCTTGTTACTGGGTAGCACAGCAGTATTCGCACAATGCACAGTAGCCAGGGTGCAACCTCGATTTACTCGAATCTCCCTGTCAGACACGTTGTGAACTTGAACCATCACGCTTCTGGCAAAAGCATAGGCTCTAGCAGGCAGAATACTTGGCTTGACCAGCAGTCCCTCAAGCAGGTTTTCCATCTCCTGGTGCATCCAGCATTAATATTTTGTTCTTGACATCCTTTTTCATACGGACCTTTCCTTGCATGACACATTGGGCATTTGGTGCCAAAAGCAGAGATTCAGGATCCTTCTTCCAGACAACCCCAACCGGTTCCTCAGGTTCCATTCTGTCAGCATCTCTCTATGCCTCATAGGCTTTTTTAATCAAGGCCAGAATTCTTAGGGCCCTACCATTCCAGCACCCCTGTTTTTCATAACACAACTGCACCAGTTGTCCAAACATATGTGCATTAGTTCCAATCAGCAACGGAACCCCATCATACAGTCCAGTAGGGGGACACACTAAGGCTAAGGTCTCCACTTGTTCTGCTACTCTAGCCACAGAGGTGGGAAAGGACAACCAAATTCAGATATAGCCAGAGTAGGGGTAGGCCTTCTCACTCAAGCCCCACACATGTAGTCCTTCCAGGGGTTGCAGGGGTACGTTAGACAAATGCTTCTGATACCAGTCCTGAAACATAATTGTCACTTGGGAGCCACTGTCTAACACAGTTCTGGTGGGTACCCCATTCACTTTCACAGTAGTCTCCATGCAGGGACCCACCACCTCGGACCATTCGGTGGGCATTACTTGGGATGTCGATCGGGCATTGACCCTGGTGGCAAAACTTTTCCAGGTGGCTCCCCCTGCTGACCGGGCATAGGTTTTGCAATGCCAGGCCACTAACCTGTTGGTAACCTTTCTCAAGTTCTCTGGCAGCTGACAAGCAGACTGAAAGTGTCCATCCTCTCCACAACGGTAGCAGAACTTAGTATCTCTGTTGTCCTTGGAGGGAGGGGGAACTCTTATCTGGTTGGGCATCCCGGGGGCCCTGCAGGGCTCTTCTTGAACTGGGGTTTACCCCATTGGACTGCTGGGTCTCCATTTCTATTGGGGGTGAGAGCAGCCTGTTGCAGTTCCCTCACCATCTCTCTTAAGTCCCTTATTTCTGCTCTCAGGTTACTCTCAATCCGGGTTTCAGGGGAAACGACATGCACTCCCACTCCACTTTTAGGTTCAGGGGGAGCTTGATACAGATCCGGTTCCCAGTAGGTCTCAGTCAACTCCTTAATCAACCCTCTCAGCTGTTGAGTCTCATCTAGCTCACTCTTCTCAGGGGTCTGACAAGGGTTCACAGCCCCAGCATAGGGTTCCCAGCCTTCTTCATCAGTTTCAATTTCACAGATCTCTCTCATCAGGTGGCAATACTCAGGAGGATTGGCCCTCCTGTCTTGCAATTTGAGTTTCAGCAATATTACACTTAAAAATCTGGCCGATTTCAATATATGGTCTAATCAGACCTGGTTTAGCGCTTGGGCAGACACTCCCCCTTTTCGGTGGGCCTTTTGCAACGCCCTTTCCATCCTGGTAATGAAGTAGACAATTTCTCACATCTCCACTGTTTAGCTGACTTGAACTTCCATAATAGATCCTCTCCGGTTTTGGTGCTGCCAAATACCCCCTCTAATGCGGAAAGATATTCTGCTGCAGTGGCCTCTGGACTAGTGGCCCACAGGAATTGAATGGCTTCCAGTGCAGGACCCCTCAAACTCTCCATCAACTGTTTTCTCTTTTCCCCCTCGGAGCACTGCCACTCTTGTACTAATGGGGTAGCATAGTCCATCCAGGTCTCCAAATCATCTTCCCCTGAAGGCACTGGAACAGTACCGGAGAAAAGTCTCAATCTCCAATAGGAATCCAGTTGAATGAGGGAACAACTAAAGGAGGTGGGGCTAGTATAGAGCTCTTAGAGGACCCGGGAGATGTACCTAGGGAAGGCAGGGGAGTGTGGTCGCTCGAGATGTCCAATACTTTTACCAGTCCCTGAGCGGTTCTCCCTTCTGTGGCTAACAGTTTGAGCAATTTTTCCTTAAAGCTATTAGTACTAGGGGACCCTCCCGGGATGGCCAAACCACTACATGTGTGGATAACCCTCCATCCCTTCTGAGCACCTTTGGGCAAAATCACAGGGGGCACCCTCTCAGGGTCTATCGGAATACTGCGTGAAAGCAGCACTTGCAGGGTTTGTTCGAGCAAGTCGGCATACCGCCCTTTTACCTCCACCTTGCATATACATTTGACATGTTCTATAGTAGAAACAATGTCAACGCTTTTAATCCCTAAAGGAACATCCAGCAATAAAACAGCCTTTTGGGAGTATATTTCTTCAGCTTCACACCACCCCATCAATTTGTGTACCATCATCTTAAGGGGGTCGAGTTTTAACTTTGGCGTGGTAGTCTCCTCCATTTTCTCCTTTAAGTTAAACATAATGGGGTACTTCCTTCACTTGGCCACTAGAGGACGCTAATCCCAGCTGTGCCTCCAAGATGTAACCCCCAGGTGGCGCTATCCCAAGGGTTACTACCCCTGCCTGCTTGACTAACAGGTTGAGGGGCCTAGGTTCTATGACGGGTGCCTCCACCCAGAGGTCAGGGTTTGTAGTGGTTAGACTAGTTTGGTCACAGCCCTCTGGGACACTGAGACCCCCTTTTATCCTCTCTAGTGGCTCACACAATGTGCAGAAATTACCATCCCAATACCCCACATGTACACCGTGTTCAACCATGAAGTACCACTTACCCTCGAGACTGACTCTGAGGTTCGTCTCTGAGGACCCCCTGTAAAGTAAGGTTAATCAGCATACACCACTACAATGCATGGTATGCAGGTACCGACACTTCAGACAATTAAAGTTTAACAACATCAAACCTGGTTTATTTAGGGGAACTAAAACACAGGAGGGGGAAATCAGGTTAATTAGCAGAATCACACCACAGTACTGTGCACATTACAGGGTCTAAAAAGTCACACTCTGGGTACCCAGGTTGGAGGGGGCTAGTCAGGTCCATTGCCCGGGGTTGGCCAGCAGATGTAGATGGATGGGGCCCTGTAAAGAAAAATATGCAAAACACCCAATTGTAATCCGGAGCCGGATGGCTCAGTCTTTGAAGAAATGGAAATCAGATGAAACATTGTTGATGATTAATCGGTCACAGGGGATGCCTTGATTGGTACTCACAACACCTCACACTGAAAACCTGGCGCAGATGGTAGTGCTGGATTTCCAGACCCACACAGCAGGGAGATGAGATACTACAGGCCAGGCACACGGCTTTGATCAGCAAACGGATTCAGTCCGCATATATTCAATTTGGCTTTCAGTCTATACTGCTCGGGGACAAGAGAACCCGTTTAGCTATTCCTCACAGGCAATGCACACATTTATATGTAAAGGAAATTACTATACCAGGCAGCTGCTTTCAGGTCCCGATCGCCACTACTGCAAAATACCCAGGAGCACACACAGCAGCTTCAGTTCCTGACAGACCGAGTGCGATTCAGCAATTTCTCCAGTCTTCTACTGGGTGAGCCTAGTTTCCACTCTTTCCACCTCTCTTCCTCTCTGAAGTCTCGGATTCAGTCCGAATTCAATTGGCAACGCAACAGCCCGACTTTGGGCCTCCCACGCGTTTCCCGCGCGAAACTATACAGCACAGAAGCTTGGAGCTCCTTCTCTCGTCACGGTCACAACGGATCTGATCTGTTCAGATGCAAGGCAGAGCATTCCCTTCCGGAGCCAGTCAGTCCAATTGGTGGACTCAGCTGTCAGTCACTCAGAACTCTCCCCATTGGTGCAAATATGCACCAAAGTCCAGAACTTCACTTCCCAGAATTACTGGCTACATCTCCTCATGGTAAGCCGGCTCCGAATAGAGTCCTGATTCTGGTTGGCCTGAACAAACTCCATTTTAGAGGCCCCCCCTGCACTGACTGGATCCATTGAACAGTCCAGATCCAAAATGGAGGGGCCAAACACACAGAGTCCCAGCTGCAAGAAAGGCAGGTTAGACAAACTGCATTCTACTTAATACTCTTAATGGGTTTCAGGCAAACAGTTACACCTGTCATTTAGGCTCCCTCTGCGCTCTTAGCGACTGCAGAAACAGAGCATTTACTCAGTGGCCCAGGTGGGATTCAAGCATTAAATACACAGTCCCCCCGCCATACAAACTAATGAAGTCTGCAAGCAGACAGCTCTTAAAGAGACAGTACGTGGAGGCTCAACAGCACTCACTTGGAACCACATTTAACGGCTTACGCGCCGAACGCCTGCAGGCAGGAAAAACACTTAGGCAAGCTCATTGGAGGCTTTTAGGAACCATCATTTGTAAGGGGGTTACACAGGAAAGAAAGACGATGCCTGTAGAAACTGTAGCAACAAATGACTGATGCACATAAAGGGTTAACATATGAAAATGCTGAAACTAAACTGATCACTGATTGTGATTTTCTTTCAGAACAAGCTAAAGGTTATTTTAAGCAGCTGGGACAGGGTAGACCAATGTTTAAAAATGTAGTGTTACTGTACAGAGCTTGGGTTAAACCTCAGATACAGGAACAGACAGAACAATTGGTTATACCACGGAAGTATAGAACTGAGTTGTTACAGATAGCACATGATAGTCCTATGGCTGGTCACTCAGGGAGGGATTGCACCCCTGCCTGATTGCTGTATAGATTTTACTGGCCTGGAATTCATGAAGACATTGCTACCTATTGTAATTCTGTACTGAGTGTCAGAGAGTACCCACAGTCACTAGAAAAGACAAGGTGCCCCTAGCATTGATAGATGTGCCTTTTGAGAGAATTGCAGTGGATGTGGTTGGCCCTTTAAGAAAAAGTAAAGAGAGTAATAGATTTATACTGGTAGTATGCAACTATGCTACTCGATACCCAGAAGCAGTTCCAATGCGTACTGTCACAGCTTCAAAAGTGGCAGCAGGGCCTGCAAAAATTTTCAGCAGAGTGGGCATAGCTAAAGAAATTATTGCAGATCAGGGTAGTGATGTTGGTGCTGCATTACTTAAGGAGTTGTACAGACTACTAGGTATCACTACCATACGAACCTCCCCCATCACCCTCAGATAGACGGTCTTTCAGAGCGTTTTAACCAAACCTTAAAACGCATGTTAAAAAGATTTGTAAAAGGGGAAGGGAAAGACTGGGACCAATACTTGTCTTACCTACTTTTTGTTTACAGAGAAGTGCCACAGGCATAAACAGGGTTTTCACCATCTGAAATGATATATGGTAGGTAGCCAAGAGGGCCACTGGATGTGATAAAAGAAACGTGGGAAGATAAACCCACTCAGAAAATCTACATCGTCTTATATGTGTGCCCTAAGAAAGAAGCTGGCAAAATGTTGAAATTGCCCATAGAAATCAGGAAGAGGCCCAAATCAGCAGAAGGTATATTATGATCATGGGGTAAGAAAAAAAGTTTTTGAGCCAGGTGAAAAAAGTTTTGCTACTGTTACCCACAACAGAAAAACTGTTAATGAAGTGGCAAGGGCCTTATTAAGTGCTTAGACATACAGACACCATTAACTATGAGACTGAGACCTCTGACAGGAAAAATCCTACTAAGACACACCATGCTAACCTCCTCAAGAAATTGGTTGGAAAAAATGCCGAAAGCTGTTTTGCTGGTTTTACCAGAAACTGATAAGGAAGATATTGATGCAGCCTACGATACACTGGAACAAACTGTAACTGCTGATGCTGCAAAGGTGAATGTTTCCTTAACCTCAGAACAACCTGTAGAAATTCATAACTTGATAAAGACATCAGCAGTACTTTTACCACAGTACCAGGCCGAGCAAAAGGGGTCAAGCATGTAACAGTGCAAAGGAATGCCTGCACCATTAGGCAAAAGATATACAGGTTACCAGAGTGTTAAGAGCTGACATGGTTAAGGAAATACAAAAAATGAAAGAATTGGGTATCATAGAAGAGTCGAGGTGCCTTGGTCATCTCCAATGGTAATTGTAAAAAAAAAAGAAGAAGGGGGTGTTAGAATCTGCCTTAATTTTAGGAAACTTAATCAAGTGTCACAATTTGACAGTTATCCTATACCCAGAATAGATGATTTGGGGAGTGCAATATATCAGTACTCTCGATCTCACCAAGGGTTACTAGCAAATCCCTTTAGCTAAACACTCCAGACACAAAACTGCATTTGCCACTCCTGTTGGATTCTATCAGTTCACCACCATGCCATTTGGTTTACATGGTGTGCCAGCTACCTTCCAGTGGTACATGGATGTAATTTTATCGCCTCACACCAGGGTTCAACAAATCCAATAGCCCGATGTCCCGAGCTATCACTGTAGAGTCAGGGACAAGCAGTTTTTGTACAGTTGGTAGTCCACGGACAAGTAGTGGTCAGGAAAAAAACAAATTTTTTTTAGTGTGTTTCTAATTTCCGTCACTGGGGTGCTGCTGAGAGTGCAGAGTCAGATTGTTCCTGTGGTTGTGTGAGCAACTGGAGCGCTGAGGAGCGGAGTCAAGTGAAGAGGAGCCCCACACAATTTGCAGGTGCACTGCTGTGGCGTGGACAGGGAGCGTATGAGCGAAAGCAGCCAGCAAAGTCGGGAGCCAGGGATCGCTGCAGGAGGAGCACAATGGAAGCATAATGAGTCACTCAAGAGAAGGTAACCTATTAGCGGTGGTGGTGACTTTCAGGGGTTGAGTTAGTTCAGAGGCTCACTTTCACTTCAACTGTCTAGGTGACAGGACATGGCTCTGTGTGAACGAAATGCAGGGACACTTCTGTTTCTGGCATGCTGTTTGTTGCCGTTGTGAGGAGAGGAAAGCAGTGTCAGCATTTAATTGGCAGCTGAAAAAAAATAAATTACTAACAAAAGAAAGAAATGAAAATGAAAAGGATGTTGTGACCGATGGTGGTGAGCCAGATGGGAGAAGGGTGGGAGAGCCACGAGGCCACTGGCTCATCAGTGAGATCGAGACAGGTCTTCTGCTTTCCTTATTTTCTGCCCAATATGAAAGGAACAAAAAGAAATGGGAGAATAAAAAACAACCATCAGAAAAGTGTACTGGGCACAGGGCAATGTGTGGGTGTGTGGGGTCACTAGACAGAAAAGGAGTCTGTTTTTAGTGCATTGCACTGTTGGGCTTCAAAGAGTTGTGTGCTAGCGACATGCAGTGATAGAGCAAAATTAAAAAGCAAAAGCTTTAAATCAGCCTAAGAAAGGAAAGAATAAGGAAGGGAAGGGTGGACCAGCTGAGCAGGCGGAGGGCGGGGCTTCGAAGCTGGGTGGTAAAGTGAAAAAGAACAAGAAAAGGCAAAATGTCAAGGTGCCAAAGGAACTAACATAAAAAAGTGTGTGTTATGGTGGTGTGATAGGTAGGGAACCAACCATCTACCGGCTGGTGTGTCGCTAGGTGAGGGTGGCCTTAAAATATAGCCTTCCAACCATGGACTACCACTCGTAGCACTGGGACTACTATTTTTGGTTAGGCCAGTTGTCCTGGACTAGCACGTAAATTTGAAATTTGTTGATCCCTGCCTCACACTGGTTACTGTGCTGCATACCTGGATGATGTTGTGGTGTACAGTCCAGACTGGAAAAGCCACCTGGAACACCTACGAGCAGTTATCTGAGCTATCAGAAATGCAGGTCTATTAATTCTACCAAATGTGCATTGGGTACACAGGAAACCAGATATTTGGGCTATGTGCTGGGAAATAGAGAAGTTAAGCCAGACATTTCTAAAACAGAAGCTGTAGCTAACAGCCCTGTCCCTAAAACAAAGAAACATGTCAGGTCATTTTTAGGGCTGGCTGGTTATTATCGAAGATTTGTTCCCAACTTTGCTGAGTTAGCTACTCCCCTCACTGAACTCACAAAAAAATGGTACCCAAATAATGTGAAATGGACCCCAGAGTGTGATGAGGCTTTTCGAGCTATTAATGCTGCATTATGTTCAGCCCATTTTAAGAAGCCCAGATTTTGAGAAACCATTTTTGTTACAAATAGATGCATCAGAGGCAGGTCTAAATGCAGTCCTGAGTCAAAATATAGATGGGACGGAACATCCTATTCTGTACATAAGTAGGAAGTTGCATGACAGAGAGAAAAGATACTCCACCATTGAAAAGGAATGTTTAGCTGCAAAGTGGGCCATGGAGTCCCTTAAGTTTCATTTGCTAGGAACTGACTTTGTAATTGTGACAGATCACAATCCTCTTTGTTCGCTTAACCAAATGAAAGATAAAAATTCCAGAATTACAAGGTGGTACCTGGCACTACAGTCATTTAAATTCAAGGTGATACACAAATCTGGTAAAGAGAATAGCAATATTGATTTTCTGTAAATACATGGATCAGGAATGGAGGGTTCTAAAGGTTGAAAAACAAATGTATGAGTATAAACTTTACTATCTGCTGTATTGTTATAGAAGAAGGATACTGCACATGTGCTTAATTTCTTAAAATTAGAAGCTAATTTTAGTAGAGAATTAATAGAAAGTTTTGGAAACCGGTTTGATAAAACAGGTTCCCGCTTGAGGGGGATGTATATGACAGGGTTGAACAGGATCCTGTCCCAGTTGTTCTGAAAAAAAAGAGTTTAAATGCAAGGATCTGTTCTATTCTCTCCTTTTCTGTTTCTTGTCTGTCTGGTTGTGCAACCAAATTTTCTCGTGAGACCTAGGACTTGATCACCCCAACAGTCTTGCAATTCTTTGCCTCTGTCTCTCAGTCTTCCCTTGCTGTTCTTTTTTCTCCCTTGCACATTTGCTAGTATAAAAATATATGCAAATCATTATGTGGAAATGTAACTAATATTGGGATCCCTTTGTTTAGAAATTATATAGTGTTACTCTTTAAATGTATATAATTATAGTTTGAGATTACTGCACAAAGCTATTGGGAACTCAAGGGGTTAACCAGAGATGCAATTTTTTAAGCCTTTTGCAAAAGCTGTGGAGAAGGGAGCCTCAGTTCTGGGACACTGTGTTCTAGCTGTACCTGCATGATACAACATTTTAGAAAAAAATAGGATGCTTGTTAAGGAGGGGGGTTGCAAAGACTTAGAGAGCTACAATGTTTGGAGAGACACACAGATTGAAGGAAAACTCAGATGGATCCTCTCTGTTTGTTCTGCCTTTGTAAATCATTATTCTGAACAATTTGATTTTTTTATTTTATTATTCATAATAAAACTCTTGTTGCAAATTTTGCAACTGCTCCTGGTTTTCCTATGCTTCCAGACCTGTGCCGACAACATGCACATCAGACTATTTACAATTAGTTGAAAAATACAGGTTACTCACCTGTAACAGGAGTTCTAGGAATGGTATATGTTGTTCATCCACACTGTCTGGCAGGTTCCTTGCCGCTTTAAATCTTGCCGGAAGGTCTTCAAGCTGGATCCTCCCACCCACCCGGTGGTAAACTCGGCTCTGCCCCATGACGCCAGATGGTGCCTGCTGGAAGCCAGGTTAAAGGCCGGGTTAGGAGGTCAGGGTTGTGTGGATGAACAACACACCATTCCTAGAACTCCTGTTATAGGTGAGTAACCTGTATTTCTAAGGACATGAATATGTTGTTCATCCACACTGTCTGGCAGACTCCTAGCAGTTCTCCGGAAGGAGGGAGGCAAGGTGCACACTCCCTACTTGGGAAATAAAGACTGGAGAACCGAGGCCCCAAAACCAGCATCCCGGGGTGACTCAAGGTCGATGTGGTAGTGGGTGACGAGGGTGTATGCTGACTTCCGGGTAGCAGCCCTGCAGATTTCCTGGATAGGGACGCCCCTGGAAGCAGCCACCGGCGCAGTGGTATGGCGAGTAGAATGAGCTCTTATCCTCTGGGAGGCTCCATGCCCACCAACCTATAGTCAGAGATCTATGCAGGAGGTGACCCACCTGCCTATCGTCCGCTTGGCTGCAGGTCTGCCAGGTGCGGCTTCAGCGTAGGTGACAAACAGCTGGCTAACCTCTCCCGAACTTCAGCTGTCCACCCTTATAGTAAGCAAGCCTTCTAGGGTCCAAAGTATGAAGCCTATATTCGCCTCTGAGGTGTGATTGGGGTAGAACACGGCAGAGTCAACACTTGGTTAAGGTGAAACTCCAACACCACCTTCGGAAGGAATTTCAGGTGGGGGCGAGGACAACCTTGTCCCTGTGGAAGACCAAATAGGAGACTCATGGTGAGCGCTGGAGCTCTCCCATCCTTCTGGCTGACGGATAGCCACCAAGAAGGCGTCTTCCACAACAGGTGAGAGATGTCACACCTGTGCATCGGTTCGAATGGCTTGCCCATGAGCTTAGCCAATACCAGCAGTAGATCCCACGGAGGTGGAGGTTCTCGCACCGGAGGGGATATGTGGCCAAGGCCTTGAAAAAGCGCCCAACCACCTTCTCCTGCACCACCGACTGCTTCCCGCCTTCTCCGTAAGCAGAGATGGCTGCCAGGTGCACCTTAAGGGTCGTCGACTGAAGCCCTTGCTGAGAAAGGGACCACAGGTAGTCCAGAATGCTTGCCAAGGAACAGGAGGAAGGGTCCAGGCCCTTGCCCTGACACCAAATGGAGAATCCCTTCCATTTGAAGGCATAGCATTTTCTGGTCGACTCCTTACGGGATGCCTCAACGACGCTTGAGGACCTCGTCGGAAAGACCCAAGGCCTGGAACTCTAGCCACTCAGGAACCAGGCCGTCAGGTGCAGGGATTGAAGATCCGGATGGAATACCTTCCCCTGACTGAGATCAGGTCCGGGTGGGCTGGAAGCCGCAGGAGCCTGGAGCTGAGACTGAGGAGATCTGGATACCAGAACTGGCGGGGCCAGTCTGGGGCTACCAGAATCACCTGCGCCTTGTCCCTCCTCGCCTTGAGAAGCACCTTGTGGAACAAGGGAAATGGAGGAAAGGCATAGAAGAGGCCCGGGGTCCAGAGCCTCGAGAAGGCATCCCCGTGCAGCGAGCCTTGCTGAGGGGGGTGGGCATGAAACAGTCTCAGCTTTGCATTCTCCCTGGAGGCAAACAGGTCCACCTGATGCGTGCCCCAGTGGGAGAACAGATCTTGTGCTACCTCCGGCAGGAGAGACCACTTGTGGGACGCAGCCCCTATCCGGTTTAGGGCATCGACCAGAGTGTTGGAGGCTCCTGCCACATGGATGGCAAGGAGATCCACCTCCAGGCTGCACATGAGTGACCAAATGCGGAGAGCTTCCCTGTACAGAGGCATGGAGTGCGTCCCCCCTGGCAGTTTAGGTAGTACATGGTCGTGGTATTGTCCATCTGGACCTGAACCACTTGACCCCATAGAAATGGAGCGAAAGCGTGAGGGCTTGATGAACCACTCAAGCTCCAGCAGGTTGATGTGACATCGACTCCCGAGGGACCAGAGGCCGTGCGCCTGTGCTCCCCAGATGGGCACCCCAACCCATCAAAGAGGCATCAGTCGATAGAGAGACCGTCGGCTCGGGGCGGACAAACGGGATGCCCTCCTGCAGATGTGCTGGAACGGTCCACCATTGGAAAGCGTTCCACATCCCCTGGGTCACTGTCACTAGCTGATCCAGTGGATCGAAGTGCTGTGACCATTGGCTGGCCAGCCCCCATTGAAGGGGATGCATGTATCAATGGGCCCAACGGACCACACTGGTGCAAGCCGCCATGAGGCCCAGGAGGTGCAGGGAGTCCTGGGCAGGGTGCAATTGCCCAGCCAGTAATGATTGGGCAAAGGAGGAAAGAACCTCGGCCCTGTCCACCGGGAGCCATGCTCTGGCTCGTAGAGAGTCAAGCTTTGCCCCGATGAATTGGATCACCTGCTTTGGCATGAGTTCCAACTTGGCCTCGTTGATGAGGAGGCCAACCTGAGAGCAAACCTGGAGGGCCAGATCTCTGGACCGCTCCACCTCCGCTCTGGAAGGGGCCACAATCAGCCAGTCGTCCAGGTAGGGGTACATCCGGACCCTTCGGCGCCGCAGGAATGCTGTCACCACTGCCATGCATTTGGTGAAGACCCTGAGAGCTAGGGAAAGGACGAAGAGCATGGCACAGAACTTGTAGAGGGATCCCTCTGCCCTGAAGCAGAGGAATCTCTGGTGGGACGGACAGATAGGGACATGAAAGAACGCGCCCTGGAGGTCCAGAGAACAGAACCCCATGCCTCGTTCCAAGGATGGGATTATCTGAGCCAGAGTGACCATCCTGAAGGTCCGAGACCTTAGGAACCTGTTCAGGTCATGCAGGTCGAGAATGGGGCACCAGCCCCCCCTCCGTTTTGGGACCAGGAAGTACCTGGACACAAACCCCGGGTTTGGAGGAGGATCCGCCACCTTTCTGATCACCTGTTTTTCGAGGAGCAGGGCGATATTGGCTCGACAGAGAGGCTGCGGAAGGGCGGGGCCTGCTCGAACTCCAGGGGCAGGCCCTTTCCTACCACCTCCAACACCCAACGGTCCATGGTGATAGCAGACCAGGTGGAAAGGAAGTGGCGGAGCCGTCCCCCACGAGGGGAACCCAGGGGGGAGTGACGAGGCTGGGGGCGACACCCCTTAACCCGTCACTGGGCAGGCTTAGAGGAGGGACCTCCTGGGCCTTTTCCCCCTTGCTTCCTATTAGAGGAAGCCGCAGACTTGGGTTTGGGGTGCCAAGCGCGAGCCTGCTGGCCCTGGTGCTGCTGGGCCAGACGTCCCGCAGGTGCAGAAGGGTGAAAGGACTTATGTTGCTGTTGTCGACGGCCCTTGTCCTTCTGGGCGGAGGTGACCGAGTCCAGAGTGGCACTGGACTTTTCGATCCGCTGGAGGTGACCTTCCACTCCAGAACCGAAGAGGTTGGTCCCCAGGAAGGGGACATCCGCCAGTTTATTCTGGGTATCCACCATGAAGGTGGATATCCTCAGCCATGCTCTGCGGCGCATGGCCACTGCGGCCGCAACTGATCTGGCACAGGAGTCTCCAATGTCCAGAGCCGTTTGGAGCTGCTGCTTTGCCACCACCCTTCCCTGGTCCCGTACCTGCCTGACCATGGTCTGCAGGTCAGCCGGGAGATGAGGGATCACCTCATCCAGGGAGCCCATGTGGGCATGGGAGAAGTGTGCCATCAGCACGGCTGAGCTGGCCAAGGGAGGATGCAGCGTACACCTTGCGCCCGGCATAGTCCAGCTTTTTGGACTCCTTGTCGGGGGGCTTATCTACATCCCTAGCGTTCCCGGAATGCCGGAAAATGCTATTGGTGACCAACCCCTCGGCGGAGGGAGGGGTGTTCCGAAAAAATGGACAAAGAGCCGGTAGGGACCGCATACTTCCTGGTCATCCTGGCCGAAGGCGCAGGACAGGAAACAGGCCACTGCCAGAGCTCCAAGGCTGGGCCAACAATGGCTTCAGCCACTGGAAAGGCCTCCGTGGGTGAATCCCCTTGGTCCAGTATCTCTGTTAGGGGATACTTGGCCCGCTTGGATACGGGCTCGAGCTGCATCCCGGTAGACTCAGAGATGAACCGAAGCAGACCCATGAAGGACGATGGGCTTTCGTCCATCGACTGGCCCCCGGAGGACTCCAGGTCAATGGGCCTGGAGAACAGGGAGGAGTTGTCGTCGGACTCCGAGGAGTCCGCGAAGAGCTGCCTGGGGCCTGAGCCACCCTCCACCTGCCGAGGACAGTCAGGAGTGAGGGTGACCGACAACCTGTGGGGCAGGCCCTGACCCGACCGAGAATCCTTGGTTGGCACCCCCGATTTCGTTTGTGGAGGCAGAGGTTCCACCACAATCGGTGGGGCAGCTGGTTTCGGCCGAACAACTGGCCCAGGCTTGGGCACCTTGACTACAGCGAGGGGTTGTTTCGGCCACTCAGGTGACAACCACTTGATGGCCGGGGAAGGCGATGGCGTCGGCTTGTTCCCGGACAGAAGTAACTGCTGCCACAACAGGTCCTCGTAGCGTTGATGCAATGTGTTGAAGCTTCTCCTCTCCAAGGAGGAAGACGAGGGACCAGCGGCGGCGTCAGCTTACTTCGGTGCCGAGACCAGACTGCCGATGTTGGCGGATCGGCTGAACTGACAGGATGTCCGCGACTGAGACCGGTGTTTCCGAGGATGGGTCTGGGAAGGGCGGGGACCCCACCTTCCCTCAGCTCGAAGCCTTGACCGGGACTCCGCACTGAGGCGCAGGCAAGTCTCGGTCTCCACCGGGGAACCGTGAAAAAGGATTGTCGGCTTCACCAGTCGACAGTCCATCCGACGGGTCAAGAAAAATCTCGACCGCATCGACGGGTGTCTCCCACGAACGCTGACGGTGGGACTTACCTTTCAAGTCCTTTTTTTTGGACCGAGAAGAATGTCCCGATGGCCCTTCTCCCTTCGTGGAAAGGGATTGGCAAAGCTCCTTAAAAGAAGCTGAACAGGAGGTACCCAGAGAGAGCGGGATAAATGCCGCGACCGAGGAAGAGGATGATGCGGCCTGTGCCTCCTCCTCCTCGAGGGCGATCATCTGCTCGAGTTGCTCAGCCAAGCCAGCTGCCGCGTAACCACCCAATGGGCCTCCTTTGACTTCACCAGCGGGTAGCGCTTCTCGCGGTGCCCAAGCTGTAACAGGGCAGCGCGGTCTTCCAGGATGTTGGCCGAAAACGAACGCCATAACTCGCAGGCCTGCGGGTCATGGTCTAGGCCGAGGCAGTAGACGCATGTGGAGTGTGGATCCGTCCTGGACATTTTCTGCCCACATGGACACTGCCGAAATCCGGGAGTCGATTTGTCCATCACAGTCGCGAGGGAGTAATTTGACCGAAGTCTTGAAAATTTGAGAATAAGTTTCGGGCGAACCGAAGAATTAGGATCCAGTCTACACGCAGAATGTTAAGGAGGGAACCTGAGCTTCCAAGCGGTAAGGAAGATCTGACGTCATGGGGCGGAGCCAAGAATTTTACCACTCGGGTGGGTGGGAAGAGCCAGCTTGAAGACCTTCCAGCAAGATTTAAAGTGGCAAGGAACCTGCCAGACAGTGTGGATGAACAACATATCCATGTCCCTAGAAATAGCAGTTACGTAAGAACTTACTGTAACAGTACATCTTCAAGAGAGGTTCCTGCAGTAAGTCTTCACATATAGGACTGCACCCCTTGGCATCAGGTCCGCATGGCAAACTTCTAGCTAGCAATAGTCAGCGGGGACCACCCCCCGTCGTCAGGTGATGCGACATCAGCTCGATAATAAAAGGGGGGCGGTCCCGCACCTGCCCTCCAGTTCTTTTCCACCGGAGACCTAAGGAAGGGAATAGAAAAAAGGAGTAACAACTGCTGGGACCCTGTGCCCTGGCTGAGCCAGAGAATGAGACAGGAGAAAAGGAAATAAACTCCAGGAGCTGGAGGAAGATGGGTTGGAAACTAGACCTACTGCAGGAACCTCTCTTGAAGATCTACTCTTATGGTAAGTTCTGACATAACTGTTATATCTTACTTTGAGAGGGTTCCTGTAGTAGGTCTTCATATATAGGACTGAATACCATGCAGTCTAACATAAAGAAGTCAGAGACAAGGTTCTGGGAGGAGGAAGATGCCTGTCAACTAAGGGTCTGTTTTAAGGCAGAAGACCTTGCAAACTGTGAGGCCAAAACCAGCATGATGCCTAGAGGCAATGTCCAGAAAGTAATGCTTAGTGAAGGTGTCTATGGAAGACCAAGTGGCCGCTGCGCAAATATCTGCAGTGGACACGTTCCTGAAAAAGGCAACAGAAGTGGCCACACTCCTGGTGGAGTGACCTTTGACCACCCCGGAAGGGGTTTCTCATACTTCTGGCAAGTGTAGTGAATACAGTTAGCCACCCACCTAGACACAGGGGCCCAGATATTCAAACTGCACTAGGCTGTGGCAAAGGGGAGCATGTGGATACACTAGCGCAAGTTCCACTGCACAAGGCGCAGCAACCGCGATATTTAAAAGTTGACATGCAAATGGGGCCATAATGTATGCAAGGTGCACATGGGGACATTTGCATGTCATTATGGCCCCATTTGCATGCAGGTGCGCCGATCCCCAATGACTTGCGCCTGGCATCCTACCAGGCAGCAGCCGCCGGGGACCGACACCCCCTGCAGCGCGGCAATGTGCCCCACAGCCCAATCGCAGGCTGCAGTAGAAAAAGAATAATCCTACATCCCTGGAGGTCCAGTGCACTGCTGCCCACCCGATCGCAGACTAAGTAAAAATAAGAATAATCCAACCTCTATCTCTTGTGGTCAGTGGACCTGTCAGCCTGCCCGATCGTGGGCTGGTAGTAAGAATAAGACTAGACCTCTATCCCTGGTGGTCCAGTGGACCCCTCTCTCTACCTGCCACTGATCCCCGCCTGCCTTCCGCCGTCAGCGGCGCGGTAGCCTTCACCCGCCTGCCGCCGATATCGGGTGTTGCACGCTTATTAACTGTTGAAGCGTGAGCCAATGGGCAGCCTATATCACAGATTATACATTCCAGATATGTCACATATCTGGAATGAGTAGTGACGGTATGGACTGGAACGCCCATTGGCTCATGCTGTGACCAATGGACATACAGCCCACTGACGGTGTCAGTCAGCAGGCAGGTGGGGTTGCCACCACCGCTGACCGGTGGGGAGCGGGTGGTGGGATCAGTGGGCGGGTGGGTGGGGTCCACGGAACCACCAGGATAGAGGTTAGTTTATTCTTATTTTTACTTAGCCCGCGATCGGGCGGGCTGACAGGTCCACTGGACCACCAGGGATAGAGGTTAGCTTATTCTTATTTTTACTTAGCCCGTGATTGGGCTGGCTGACAGGACCACTGGACCACCAGGGATATAGGACTTTGTTTTTAATCTACTTAAGCCCGCTATCGGACATGGGGGGGAGCGCTACCACGGAGGTGCAGCCGGTGCTTGGGTGGCCACCCACAGGTGGCAGCTGGAGTGTTGCACCCTGCAATATGGCAGCTCACCTGTGGGTGGCCAGCCCTTGCTCCTTTTTTTTTCGCGTAACTTTGTGCTGGCATAAGTAGGGGTTGCGCATGCATGGCTCCACACATCCCGGGCTGTGCAGAGTGTGCATGGGCACGCCCCCCCCCACCTGCGCCTGCATACACTACTGATGCGCCGCGCATAGCGGATTTGTCGCGGCGACTTCTCTTGAATATCATGTCGGGCTGATCAGTGGTTTGCGCATGGTGCAATACTGTTGCACCATGCACAACCCTTTTGAATATCTGGGCCAGTCTGTTTAGTGATGGCCTTGCCCTGGCACTGGGAGGCAAAGGCCACAAAGAGCTGATTCGACTTTTGAACCTCTTTAGTCTGAGAGGTACATCATCTCAGAATCCTGTGCATATCACGGGTGTGCAGAAGATATCCCCCTTCCCGTTGGAATGCTGTGGGAAAAATACAGTCAATTTGACACTAATTGAGAGTCATCTCCGAAACAACTTTCGGAAGAAAAGAAGAATTAGTCCTCAGGACCACCCGGTCCTTGTGGAAAATTAAATATGGCTCTCTACAAACTAGAGCCTAAAGCTCTGAAACCCTTTGAGCTGAAGTAACTGCAACCAAAAACAGCGTCTTCCAAGCCAGGAGGGGCATATCACAACTTGCTGCTGTTTCAAAAAGGGGCACAGTAAGTTTTTCCAACATAGAATTGAGATCCCAGGGGGGACAAGGGTTCCAGATTGGAGGTTTGATGTGAAGGATCCCCTTCAAGAAAGTATCGGAAACCTCTAGCTGGGCTAGGGTTTTGCCCCCCATCAGATGGTGGTAGGCCGACACCGCAGAGAGATGGACCTTCAGTGAGGAATAACTAAGGCCCAACTCTGAAAGATACAAGAGGTACTCTAACACCTGGGAAACCAAGCAAGGAAAGGGGTCCAAGCGTTTAGCTGTGGCCCAAATAGAAAATCTCTTCCATTTCATGGCATAGGTGGATCTGGTAGAGGGCTTCCTGGCCTCCACCAAGACCTAAACTACCTCAGAAGAGACTCCATAGCGAGAAATCGCTATGTCCACAGGTGCCACGCATGAAGATGGAGAGACCCGAGACTCGGAAGTACCAGAGTGCCCTGCTCCTGAGACAGAATGTCGATGGACAGAGGCAGAGGAACCGGAGGGTCTAGAACTAGTTGTTGCAACAGTGGGAACCATATCTGCTGGGGCCACAGAGGAGCAATCAAGATCATGTAAGGCCCCTCTGCCTGCAGTTTCAGAAGAACCTTCTGAATCAGATGAAAGGGAGGAAAGGCATACAGAAACCTCCCTGTCCAGGATAGAGACACTGCGTCTTGCCAAAAAGCACCATGTCCGGGAACGAGCGAGCAAAAGCTGGGTAGTTTTTCGTTGGATGGGGATGCGAACAGAACTTGGTCTGGTCGACCCCACAGAAGAAACAAGTCTTCTACTACCTCCAGCTTTAGTTCCCACTCGTGAGCCCTGGCGACTGATCGACTAAGTGTCTGCCAGGATGTGAACTCCCAGCACGTGGACTACTGTCAAGGTTAGGCCGTGCTGAATCGCCCAATACCACACCCACATCACTTCTCTGCAGAGAGGATACGATCGGGTACCTCCCTGTTTGCTCAGATATCAGACAGTGGCCATGTTGTCTGTCTGGATGAGAAGTGTTTCCGGGCGAAGTAACGACTGGAAAACCTGGAGAGCATAGAGGACTGCTCTTGTCTCCAGGATGCTGATGTGTAGATTCTCCTCCATGGGAGACCAAGAACTTTGTGTTCTGTGATCCCCTAGATGAGCTCCCCAACCCGTATTTGAAGCATCTGAGTTATATGGGAAGGAGCCTGGGAGTGGAAGGGGGCCCCCACCAACAATTTGGTGAGATCCTGCCATCAGAGGAGATCTTTCCAAAGGCTGTTAGAGATCATGACCATCTGGTCCATGTCATCCGATCACTGACCTCATTGGACTCAAAGAGACCACTGGGTTACCCTCATGTGCAGCCTGGCCAAGGGGACTGTTGGAATGGCAGCCGCCATCAGACCCAGAAGGCGGAGGACTGAATGAGCCGGGGTCCACCGAGAGGCGGCCACTAAGGTGGTTTGAGAGACAAGCATCTCCGCTCGGTCAAGGGATAGGAAGGCCTTGCTCTGGATCGTATCCAGCACCACTCCAATAAATTGGAGGCGCTGGGAGGGTACTAGCTGGGATTTGGGCTGGTTGACTGAAACTTCCAGGTTGGAAAACAGGTCCAGAGTGAAAGAGACTCCTTCAGGCTGTCCAGTGAAGGGGCTGAAAAGAGCCAGTCATCCAGGTATGGGAACATGTATATGCCCTTGCGGCAGAGGAACGCCACTACCACCACTAAGCACTTGGTGAAAACCCAAGGTGCTGAAAACAGGCCAAAGGGAAAAGCTCTGAACTGGACATGGTTCTCTAGGAAGGAGAACCTGAGGAAGCGGTGGTGGGCCGGTAGGATAGGTTTATGTAGGCAAGCATCTTGCATATCCCGGGAGCACAGCCAAGTGTTTGGCAGGAGCAGGGGCAGGAGTCCCTGGAAAGTCAGCATGCAGAACCTCTTGTATTCCACAAAGAGGTTGAGCATGCCAAGGTCCAGGATAGGTCTTAGATCCCCGTCTTCTTTGGAACTAGGAAGAAATGGGAGTAGAATCCCCGCCCTACTTGTTCTGGTGGGACAGGCTCTATGGCTGCCTTTCACAGCAGAGCCTGAATTTCTTGGTAGACGATGGGGATCTGATCCGACAGGTAGAAAGACCTTCCTGGAGGGTTTGCTGGAGGATTCTCCAGGAACTTGATCAAGTGACCTCTTTCTATGAGTTGCAAGACCCATACGTCTGCGGCGATGGCCTTCCACCCTTCCAGGTGGAGGCTGATTCTCCTTCGTACTGGTTCATCCGAGTGAGATGGAGGGAGCGGGAGCAGGGGAAATGAGTCAGGATGCGGAGGGGAGCCTTAGTTCCTGAGGCGGCTTTTGCAAACTTGGCCTGAGGAGTTTGGACTCCTGAACCTGTGGCACATCTTTTATTTTGATGTATGCCCTGGTTCCTGTTCCACTTCCTTTGGCGGCGAAAAGGCTGCTTCTTCTGGCCAGTACGATACATACAGCGTACGTCTCTAAGGGACCTACTGCTCTCCTGCAGCCCCATAATGATGTCTTTCACATCACCGCAAAAGAGAACCGGACCCCTGAATGGTGCGTTCAGGAGGGACGATTGGACATCCTGTGCCAAACCCGCCAGGCGTAGCTAAGCTAAGTGCCTAAGGCAGATTCCCGAGGCCACAGCCCGAGCCACAAAGTCCACAAAATCACAAGTGGCTCAGAGTGCATGATGGCAGGATGATTTGTTCATCCACACTTTGTCCAGGAGTTTAGCCCTGAGCTGCTCATCAGGGATCTCCTGGAGATCCTTCTCAAGATCCGAGAGCAAGGACTTCTGAAAGGCCACCATGTGTGAGACATAGTTTAAGGACCTGATGGCGCAGGTCGATGAGGCATAAATCTTTCTGCCAAATTGATCCAGCTGTTTGAAGTCCTTGTCCGGAGGAGAAGAACTTAAGTGCCTGGGTTGTGCTGATCTCTCAAGGGCGGTGGTGATGACCATGGAGTCAGCTTTAGCTTGAGTAGTAAGGTGAGAGATCCCTTCCGGGGGCGAGTAGGTTCTGTCAGCTTTCTGGGAAACAGATGGCATAGAAGAGGGCTGCTGCCATATGGCAGACGCAAGATCCTCATGTGGACCCATCCAAGGAGGAATGGGGAAGGGATCCACATTAGCAAGATTCAAATGCTCAGCAAGCCTCTTCTGCCAAGGGTCCAACTCCTTGGACGCTAGCCACATGCCTTTTGAATGGTCAATAGCTCCCCAAAGGAAGGGTCCTCAGGGGGTGATTTAGGGGACTCCTTAGGTAAGTGTTCGACCGGTGACCGGGATTCAGACTGGCTGATATTTGAAGACTCCGGCCTGCTAGGCAGGAAGGGGTCTACGCCGGTATCCCCTGCATGTAGAGTACCGGAACCTTGGCCAGAGGGTACCAGACTAGGGGGAGGTGCCCCAGGGCGAGGGGTGCCCCCTACCAGCTAAGTTTGTTTCAGTTCAGAAAGGAGTTGTGTCTTGGCATCCATCCACCATGCCGGGATGGACTCATGGTCAGTCGGGGGAGGTGAAGGCTGGTACCCAAGATTCCCCGAGAAGGCGTAGTAACTGGGTGGGTGATGCCAGTAAGGGTACTGGTACAGGCTCTGCCAGGAGAACCCCAGGATAGGGTATCCTGGCATCGGGTATCCAGATGGTGGATAGCCTGGCGTTGGGTAGCCCAGCATCGGCGGGTAACCCAGCAATGGTGGAACAAAGCCTGGTGTCTGAGGAATATTGTCCGGCGTTGGAGCTCCTGATGATGGAAAGAGGGGGTCTGACCCTGGAAAACCACCCATGGGGCCTGCAGGAGGAGCTGAAGGCCGCGACCAGGGAGGCGCCAAAGGGCCACTGGATTGCGGCAGTGGGACAGGTTTGGGGCCCCTGGGAGGAGGGTCCATGCCGGAATCACTGAAGTCCGGCGATGGATCCCCAGGGAGGAATGGATCTGGCGGAGTAATGGAAGCTGGCCGGGGGCCGTGATCTGGTAGGGACCCCGACAGGTCTGGAATCATGCCCGACGGGAGAGATAAGTCAGGAACGGGTGGCGAATCCCTGGGAGTAGAGACTGGCAGGGATGAAGGTTCCTCCACGAGAACACTTGTCCCGGGGTCTGGGTCCTCAAGGGAGCCCAATGGGAGAGCAGATGGATCTATGTAGTTGACGGAAGACTCGTCGGCCGGCTTACTAGGCATGACCGGGCTAACCGCGGTAGAAAGGCTGCCGTCAGGCTGATTGGCCAAGGCTGGGCGTCTGGTGGCGGAGCCGGAGGGTGACTTATCGGCAGTGCTACTAGTAGGAGACCTGATAGATCCCTTGAGAGAGGCAACCCCAACTGCCTGCTCACCTCGTGTGGGGGAGAAGGCGTACGTCTGCTGGTGCGGACAAAGGCCCAGCAGTAGTGGTATCACAGAGATGTCGAGGGTCCACCATGGTTGTCAGAGGTCTAGCTGGTTTTCCCCTGTGGAGAAGGGCTTCACTACCGGTGTCTCTCCTTGTCTTTTTTTTTTTTTCAGGGGCCGGCGATGATGACCTCTCTCGCAGCTCCTGAAGCTCCTTTTCCATGGAGGCTAGCCTCTGGGAAAGAAGGTGGGCCTTGTGGGTCTGCTTACATCAGGTCCACGTGGCCTGGTTGACCCTTGGCAGATAGCACACCTGGCCAAGTTGTGCTTAGGCCCCAGGCAGAGGAGGCAGCGGGAGTGGTCGTCCCCATGTGGAATTTGGGCACCGCACTTGGAGCACTTCTTCTTTGGACGAGACGACATACACTCGCGGGTAACTCTAGATAAGTTTTTGAGAAAAAGGGACGTAAAACATTGAAAATAAGTGGGTGACTGATCACTGCTCTACCACGTCTGTTAGACGAACTGGCGCGACGGCTGGAAAGAACTGGTGGGTGGGCGCGAGAACGACCCCTTTTATAGTCGAGCTGACATTGTGTCACCTGATGACGGGGCGGTCCCCACTGACAATTAATACCTACAAGTTTGCCGTGCGGACCCGACACCAGGGGGCGCAGTCCTATATGTGAAGACCTACTGCAGGAACCCTCTCGAAGTAAGATCTTCTCCTTTCCATAGGAGTACGGAGAAACAGGCAGGTTAGTTATATCAAGTCATCACATATTTCTGAAATATAATAGGCCAACCCATGGATTAATAATGTATTTAATACTTGTTTATAATCTTGCAAGCAAACAGACTTCTGCCAGATATGGAATCATAACAACTGGTGACTCCCGATAACCCGTTTTTGAGACCTGTAAAAAGTCATATCAACCTGCAAGTGGATATGGCAGTCATATCAACCTGAGAGCTGATATGGCAAAGTGATAACAACCTGCGAATTGATACGGCTTTTACTATTTTGCGCCAGGCTGTGTGTACCACGCTAAGGTACTTAAACTTTAAACAACAGAGAAGCCGTTGAACCTTCACCTTGTCATTATAATAACCAGCATACCATGGAGCCCATACAGAGGTCGAATCCGCAACACAGGAAGCATGTAATGCCAAGACTCTGAGCTTTGTTTACTTACTTAGCACCAGTTATTATAAAAAATAACACATATGCAGGTGTGCTATCTGTATTTTTTTTTTATACACGCCCTCAGTGTGTGACAACATATAAACCTCTTGAAGTTTATATATTATCACAAACCTTGGGTGTGTAAAAAAAAAAAAAACTGCATATCACACACCTACATACGCATTATTCTCTATATATCTTGTATAGTGTACTCGAACTGCTCATTCAGTTGGGTTATCCTATGTGGATACTGTAAAAGATATAAGGCATGATGATCTTCAGGGATCTCAGTCATCAGGTCACACCGTACGAACTTCACCTTCAGTGAAGCAGGATCCACACGGAAGATTTTCAGCAGTACAACTGGGGCTGCCCATGCCGCTGAAATCACCAACAATACAACACAACACTCCCTCCTCAGTTTTTTCCCCGCCATTGACTCAATCACATGGGTCTCCACGGAAGCTCTGATGCAGTCTCGTGCCTTATTTTGCCTACAGCTTTTTCTCTGCAAATTTTCAGAATCTCTTATTAAAGAGAGGCTTTCATTTTGTTTATGTTGAGAGTTAATCATTTGACTTCTCTCTTCCGTCGCTGCTGCTGCGGAAAGAAGACTGCCTCCACAGATGAACACTCTGCGTCTGCTGTCTTGAGCCTGACCGCAAAGTTTTTGACTGTGAGCCCTGCCAGAAGTTTAACCAAACAACCCTCTGGTGATTCAAAAAGGCACTTTAAAATTTTCTGATGGATCAACAGATAGTAAGTTCCAGGCAGGGGTCCTCTGAAGTCCCAGCCTCTCAGTCGCTGACAAGGTCGTTGAGCTCCCAGGCCTCCAAGGCCCGAGGAAAGACCTTGGGGAAAAGTCATAAAAAAAGACAGAGATTGCGACCGCTCACCCTGGCGGCGATCTTGCTCCCTGATGGCCTCTTCTCCTTCATCTGGGGGATCCTTGTCAGAGGAAGCAGTATAACACAGTGGTTAAGGGCACTGAGCTGCAATCCTGGAGACCTGGGTTTGAATCCCATCAGCCCCAGCTTGCATACTGTGTGACCCTGGGCAAATCACTTAACTTCCTTGTGCTGCTCCCTCCAGACCCATACCAACAGCGCATCCGCCTGATCCCCAGGGTAGCCAGTCATCGACCTCTGGGTTGTCTGCCCATCTTTTATCGATGACGGTCTCGACACCCCCCCCCCAATTGAGCCCTGACCCTTCTCCCTCCAGGGCTACAGGCTCTTTGGGTTCACAGGGCCCCTCAGGCAGGTTGTCGATACCTGTGCCGTTGATCCCCTCTCAGTTAACGCAGCCCTTGATGGTCGTCGACCTAAACAAAATCATAACTAAATTCAATTAGGTGACTGTACAGCAGCTAGGCGTATACAGGCCCATCTCACCGGCACCGTCGACAGCAGCTTTGTCGTCGACTCCTGCTTGTCAGCTGCAGGAGGCTCTGCACAGGCCTTCGGAGCATCTGACGTCAGACCTGGAAGAGGTCGAAGTCAAGGAGCAATATCATCCAGACCTCATTCTTCCTGATGATGAGGAGGAAGAAGAAGAGATCCTGGTCTTGGACAGGTCCACAGCTTCCTCTGTCAGTGAGGACTTGGTTATGCATACTTCTAGGTCTCCTCCTGAGGACCCCACATTTTTCAGTGTGATGAAGCAGTTGTCCTCAGCCATGGACTTCCACACTGAGGAAGAGGATGTCACCAGGAAAGAGCTGGTGGACTTCCTGGAGATCCCAGTCTCCCCCCGAAATCATTTCTCCAATCTTGCCTGCCTTGAGGATTGTAGCCACGGCATCCTGGCACAGGCCAGACATGGTGCCAGCTATGCCCCACAGGGCAGATCAATTTTACCACATTCCCCCAGGAGTTCCCCTGCTATGCTGCCCAGCCTGAAACAGACTCGGTGATCATTAAGGCAGCCCGCAACAGGTCTAAGTGCCTAAACACCTTAGCTCCCTTCCCCCAGATAAAGAGTCCTGCAGAACTGACTTCGGGGGTAAGAGGGTTTATGCCTCCTCCACCCTTGGGTTGAGGACTGCAAACTGTCTTGTATTGTAAAGTACGAGAATTCTAAGTGAAAGAAGGGCAAGGCTGCCACCCAGGCCCTCACAGATTGCACAAAAAAGCAGGAGTTTCTTTTTTCTTGATTCTATTTATGCTCCTTTCCAATGGGGAATTCTCTCAAGCATCCCCACTACCCACGAGTTCTACCTCCCGCCTGAAGCTTCTCTCTCCTTAACCCTGCACCAGTCCGACAGAAACCCCGGCTCTGCACCCACCCCAGAAGGTTGGGCCGCCCTATCTGCCCAGGGCGCTCTATCTAGGAATTCAATGTGCCGGCTGGGTGGTCGACCCTGGCGAGGCGAGAAGCCCAGCGCTGGAGTGTGGCTTGGCGGGGCGTGGTGCTGTCGCCCATCCCCAAGGACAGGGATTTTCCTTGGTTTCCTCCCCTAGGAGTGCGGCATGCAATGATGCCTGCACATGGCTGCCCTGCTGGCATCTGCCGCACTTCTCACCTTACGTTGGTCAGTGTGCACCTGTAGTGCCCTTGATCTCCACTGGGGGCCGCTAGGACAGAGAGCATCCCTGGATCCCTCCCCAGGGAGAGAGCTGTCCTCCGGATGCTCCATCCACTCCCCCCCCCGCCGACCCCCGGTTGCCAGTGTGGCGGGAGGTGTGGCATCCAGTGCCTCAACCCTCAGCGCCACCAGGCCGACCAAACAGGAGCTTCTTAAGTGCCTACAGACAGCTGTGGAGCTTAGCAAGCACCTCCACAGGGCCCTCTATGACATGGCTGATACTACTGCCAGGGCTGCTGCCATAGGCATATGCCTATGTAGGCACTCCTGGCTGAGGGTCTCTGGTTTCGCTGCTTGATGCTCAGCAGAAATTGCTTAATGTCCCTTTCAATAGCACTAAGCTGTTTGGTCTTGCTGTACAGGATATTATCGGTGACCTGCAAGCCTCCAGTAGGGCTACCAAGTCTGTCCACTCTCTCTACCATACTCAGCCAAGTGGTAGACAGCACCCTCCCTTCCAAAATACAACCAACAGACCCAGTACAGTCTCTCACCCCAAGGGAAGTGCAGAGTCCCCGCTACCTTGCCCACCCTTTCCAATACCGGAGCTGCGGCCAAGCATCCCATAAGTGAGGGACCAGCCCCAAGAGCTGGATCCACCTCTGCTTGACTCTTTGCCAGACCCCCCTCTTCCAGTCCCCGATCAAGAGGTGGTGATCGGTTCTCCCTCCATCTAAATCAATGGAGAGCCATAACTTCGGATGCCTGGATTCTGCAGATCATAGAAAGGGGTCATATTCTGGAGCTCAACGAGCAACCACCAGACACCCATCCCCCACCCTCGTTATCCCTGGCTCACTTGTCTCTTCTCAGGGAGGAGGAGGTACAGTCTCTTCTGTGCAAGCAGGCCATCGAGCCAGTACCCAGGCACCAGAGAAACAAAGGGTTTTATTCCAGGTCTTTCCTCGTCCCCAAAAAGACCAGAGATTTGAGGCTTAATCTGGATCTGAAGGACCTCAACCTGCATGTCCAGCGCAAAAGGTTTTGGATGGTAATTTTGCCAGGCCTGGCGCCCCTCCTCAAGACAGGCGACTTGCTATTTTCGCTGGACATGCAGGATGATAAACTGTACATATCAGTCTTTCCACCTCACAGGAGGTTTCTACGCTTTGCGTTCCAGGGCGAACATTATCAGTTCAAAGTGCTGCCTTTGGCTTGCCCTCTGCGCTATGGGCCTTTACCAAGTGCATAGCAGCAGCTCTCAAAAGGGAGAGACTGTATGTTTTCCATTATATAAACAACTGATTTCTAAAGGCTCCACCCAGGGAATAGCTCCTGCTGACTCTAGAGAGAACTCTCCTGTTATTGCTCTCCCAGGGCATCACCGTTAATCAGCCCAAGTCAGTTCTAGTGCCATCCCAAAGGCTACAGTATATAGGGATGGTTCTAGATTTGGCACAAGGGAAGGACTTCCTTGGTAATGTGTAGACAGAAGTAGGCGGTTGCCCATCGTGACCGTCACTCATTCAGTATGGATGAAGTGCAACCCAATATCACACAAATTTTAGTTCCCTTTTAAATACATCAAAACTATGTGATGAGGGAGACTGTTCCATTGTATTGTGGCTAACAGTGAAGTAATTGTCCCTCTTTTTTTGTACAAGTTCGTGGCACCTTGAATTGTTTATTATGGGATCTTGGGTCTTGTAAACACACAAATGGGGTGATGCCACAACCTGTCCTAAGTTCGGTGTTGTTAATCATGTTAAAACATTGTAAACAGTCCCCTCTAACCCTTTTTTTCCTGTAGAGACATTAGTTTTAATTCCTCCAGTCTTTTTTCGTATGTAAGTTCTTTAATCTGGGAATTAGTTTTGCAGCCCTTCTCTGAGCTCCCTTCAATAGTCTGACGTTTTGTTTTTTTGACATGGTGACCAGAAGGGTGACCCATAGTCTAAGTGCAGTCAAACATTGTTCCTGTATAGACACATAATGCAGTGGTCATCTCGCTATGCTTTTTTTAATAAATTGATTTGCCATTAATGTAACCTTTCGTATCTACACATACATAGTGAGTGCACTATCAATACTGATACCAAGGTCTCCCACTACTTACGACTGGCAATAGTTTATTCTTTATATAGTATGGTCTCTGTTGGTTGTTACGGCCAAGGTGCAACACAGTACATTTTTCTAAATTCAATTCCATCTTATTGGTCTTGGTCCAGTCCAAGATTCGTTCCAGATTGTTAACTATGGACTGGTGTTTGGTGTCAGTATCTACCTCACCTGTTATTGTGTCGTCAGCAAATCTGATTTATTCATTATTTAGTCCATTGAGAAGGTCATGAATAAAACAGTTGAATAAAAAGGGACCTAAAACTGATCCTTGGGGGACCCCACTAGTCACTATTCTTTCAGATGAAGTTTTACCCTAAATTCTAACCCTCTGGGTCCTGTTTTCCAGCCATGAATTTACCCAAATGAGGTTTTGTATGTCTATTGCTTTATTATGAGACTGAATGAGATATTTATGAATGTTTGTTTTTTATGTTTGTAACTTTTTTAAGACCACAGGACATTGTTGTAAATGGGGATAACACCCCAACAATTGAGCCCTGTATAAAAATACGTTTTTATCAAATAAATTGATTAGGTATGGACTGTATCCCATATTTGTTAGTTTGTGTAAAAGTTCACAGTGGGGGACTGTGTTGAACGCTTTCTTGAAATCTAAGTACTGTATATTACATCACATCACATGGTTTTCCAGCATCTAAGCTGGTACTAACAAATTCACAGAATGTAATCAAGTTTGTTGTACAGGATCTACCTTTATTGAACCTGTGTTGTCTTGTTGGTCCAGAGTGGTAGTCTCTCCCTCAAACCTGGCCTTAATGAGCTTTTACATAACCTCATAGGGTACAGATATTAGGCTTATGGGTCTGTAGTTTTTAGGGCCTATTCTGCTTCCTTTTTATGTCTGCTTGCACGCATGTGCAAGAAACATAGTGCCATCATACGAGTTTTCTAGAGGTGTGTCAGCCTCTTCCAATTCAGTCACTGTGTTTGCAGGTGCGGTCGCAGTGCGCCAATCACTGCTGCAGCTGTCTATGACAACAGGAAAATGCAGTGGCATACAGTTGAAAGGGAGAGCTCCGCTTCAGTGAGCAGAGCTCCCTCCCAAACACGCACGCACGCACACTGCGTTGACCAGCCTCACGCACATAGTGTATGCAGCCGACGGGGTGCCCAATGCCCTGGCCGGCTCCACGCTGCCAGCCCACCCCCAGCGTGGCACACTTCCATATGGCCAACGGGGTGCCCAACTCTGGCCATCTCCAACCCCAAACAGTTGTAGCTGCTGCCACGCTGGAAAGCCCATCCCAGCTGCGGCACAAGCCTGTATGGCTTCCACGGAGGTGCCCAATCCCCCATCAGCTCCAACCCCCAAAACAGTTTTCCAGCTGCCACGCTGGGAGCCCACCCCAGTGTGGCAAATGTCCCGCGCCGCCTTAATACTAAAAAAAAAAAAAAACTAAATTAAAAACGGTCCTCTCAGTCTCCCTGCCCCCACCCGCACCCACCCACTGCGCACCCTGTCTCCCCACACCCCTCACCCCATACTTACCCTGGAGTCCGGCGACGACTTGTGGACTGGGAACAGCCTGCAATTCTTCAAAGCCGACTCACGAACGGAGGAAATGCTGGTAAGCTGTATAATGTAATAGATAGGCTTTTTCAACTTTGCTGCATATCTCGGCATTTTTGAATTTTTGCACCAAATTTTCAACATGGGGTTTTGGGACCCTTCATGAATGCTGTCACTGTCAAGTATGCTACTGGCCCAAAGGGTGATTTCGCAGCCACTGCGCGAAAATCGCCTTCCGAAGGATTAACGAAACAACACTGACAGTGTTTATAAGGTGGGCTCTCAAAAGCCTATTTTGAAAATTTGGCGAAATTCCAAAATTCTTTGTACTGACGAGCGTGCGCTAGGCGAGTTCCTACGCACGCTCGTAGTTCGTGGAATTTTCAATATTTTCACCCAGATTTTCAACATTGCCATTTTACCACACTTTCTTATGAGCAGTGCAGCTGTCATTTTTCACATCTCACCCAAAACGTGTTTCCGACCATGTAGCGCACAATGGCGCAGTCGTCGTGTGAAATCAATGTACGGGACACATTTCAAGAAAATCACAGTGACACTGTTCATGAGTAGAGGTCTTAAAATGGCTATGTTGAAAATTTAGTGAAAAAATTCCTAAAAATGACTGTTTTACGAGCGTGCGTTGCGCAGTTCCTATGCACGCTCCTAAGTTCGCGAATTTTCAATATTTTCACTCCAGATTTTCAACACTGTCATTTTACTGCACCTCCTTATGAGCAGTACAGCTGTCATTTTTCACACCTCGCCCACGTGTTTCCACCCATGTAACGCACAATGGCGCAGTCGGTGTGCGAAATCAATGTATGGGACACATTAAGAAAATCACAGTGACACTGGTCATGAGAAGAGGTGTTAAAATGGCTATGTTGAAAGTTTGGTGAAAAAATTCCCAAAAATGACTATTTTAGGAGCGCACATTGTGCAGTTCCTACGCACGCTGGCAAGTTTGCGAATTTGTAATATTTGCACACCAGATTTTCAACAGTGCCATTTTACCGCACTTCCTTATGAGCAGTACAGCTACCATTTTTCACATCTCGCCTAAAATGTGTTTCTCGACATGTAGCGCATAATGGTACAGTCAGTGTGCGAAACAATGTTTGGGACAGACTAAGAAAATCACAGTGACACTGGTCATGAGCCGAGGTCTTAAAATGGCTATGTTGAAAATTTGGTGACAAAACTCCATAAAATGACTGTGTTACGAGTGAGCATTGCGCAGTTTCCACGCAACCTTGTAAGTTCATGAATTTGTAATATTTTCAGTCCAGATTTTCACCAGTGGCATTTTTCCACACCTCCTTAGGAACAGTACAGCTGTCATGTTCCATAACATGGCTGAAATGTGTTTTCACACTTTTAGCGCAGAAATGCGTGGTCACTGTGGGAAATCATTGTTCGGGACAGATAAAGAAAATCACACTAACACTGTTCATGATTGGAGGTCTCAAAATGCCTATGTTAATCTGCTGTAAAAAAAAATCCCCAAACTAGTTACATTACGGGTGTGCGTTGCACAGTTTCTACGGACGTTCGTGACTTCACCAGTTTTTTTTAAGATTTTCACAGCAGATTTTCAACATTGCCATTTTTTACACCTCCCCATGAACAGTACCGCTGTCATTTTTCACATCCTGTTCGGAAAATGTTTTTGCACCTGTGGTGCCAAATGCCATAGTCGCTGTGCAAAAGCAGTTTTTGGCTAACAAACTGATATTGCCACTGTTCATGAGGTGGGGGTCACAAAAAAATCATGTTGAAAATTTGGAGTGAAAATACCAATGAATGCCTGAGGCGTTAGGGTTTCCGACCATAACGCCCCACCCTGTAGAGAATGACAGGCATCAGGGATGTGACTTGCGATTCTTGCCTGTAATGCTCATACCATTCCACCACCACCCACACCCTGCAGCTAGTGAGAGGCATCAAGGTGTGCCTTGGACTCTTCGGGCCCAAACTTCACCCTATCCTCCTATACCGCACCTGCCCCACCGTATTTCTGATGGAATGGGTGCGATAAAGGCCAAAGACCCCAAGGCACAGTGACACTTGTCAGTGTCTGCAGGGTAGGGTGTGGTGAAATGGCGTGGTCGTTATGCCTGACGACCCAAAGGCACACCCCAATGCCTGTCACTCTCTGCAGGGTGGTGGTGGGGTTGGCTTCAGTTCAATACTTCGCTGCCATTCCTATTATACAGCTCTGTAACTTCTACACTACCAATGCCAATGCCAGCAAGCAAACATTCGGCATTGACAAATGCTTGTTGTAAATTGGGGTTATGACTGCTTACTTCCATTCTGTAGGTGCTAAGACCAAAACCAGGGATTTATTGAATAAGATTTTTAAAGTAATTTTCCAATGTAAGGCAGCTACACACATTATGGTAGCTGCCCATATCGACAGACATTCCAGCCTGGCTCATAAAATTAATAGCTTTCCATACCTTAGTTATGTCTGCGGCGGAGTTAGGCTACACCTTCAGCTGTGACTGATGGACCATTTTTCTATCTCATTTCCTAGCTACCAAAACCTCTGCTGCGCAACAGTTAATGTCTTTCTCTTTGCTTTTCTTCTCTCCCCCCCCCACACTAGGTTGGCCACCTAGTGTAGCTCTTTACTATCCCCTATCCATTCAGTCCCTGGAATGGTGCAAAACACCCGGAGAGGTGTTGTGTAAAGTGCATAAGTGCATTTTGTGTACAAAAAAGCATGAAGACTATTTGAGATAGCAGGAATGAATACAGTTAATAAAATCTTTTTAAAGAAAAAAGGACTCAGATGCCATATAAAATAATAATTTCATGATTAATACAATTATAAGAAATCCTTAAGGTATTTTCATAAATTCACACTATAAACCTGTTACTATACAAGGTTCTATGTTTAAAATAGCTTAGTCACTGTGGATTAGAGATACAGAAAGTCAATATCTGTGGATATATACACTGTACCTTTAACTGAACCAGGAAATCCCAACAGTCCCCTCCCCCCTTGGTTTTGAAACATTTCCAGACATGTAGGGGCTCAGTCAGGTGACCCTACCAAAAAGATATAAAAACCTTTGCACAGAGTTTACTTCAGTTCAGTCTAGTAGAGTTCAGTCTTGAGAGTGAAGGAGAGAGAGGTGCTATTGCAGACAAGCTGTTGAATGCAGATGAGAAGGGTCTTGGGAGCTCTAGAATCCTGGACTGTATTGTGTGAGAAACTACTGATGTTAAGTAGTGATTTTCTTTGCAATTTTTTTTTCTTTTTTTTTTTCGAACTTTTGAAAAATAAATCACACCAAGGCATGATTTAAACCTGTAAATTTGCCTCATCCGAAGTTTATTCCCACACACTGTGACAAACTTGGTGTTAGAAGTGGGATAGTACTGGTTGCCCAGAGAAACAAGTGGGAGACCAGTACCCAAATACCAGTCCTGGTATCCAGACATGGTGGCAAAGAACAAGATGGCATACTTAACAGGACTCTGTGGAGGACAAGGATCTGTTGCAGGGGGGAAGGCCTGCCAGGCGTGCATACCCGAATGCAGGTGTTGAGGACTGGAGAGGACCTTCTACCAGGCCTGGAGTTCGAAGGGACGAAGAAGAAAACAGCGACGGAGATGACAATGGGCGCAGGAATTGACGAGGCGGGACCACCGTATAAGGACCCACCACCTGAAGACATCAGTAACTTGATGAAATGGTTGTCGGTTAAGCAACTGGACATGGAGACACAAAGAGCAGGAATGGAGACGCCAGGACTAGAGGTGGGCGGACACCTTGCGAGCTCTCCAACTGACTGGACAAGGACCACAGGGGGCAGGACCACCAGGTAATAATCCAAAAGACATTAAATTGACTAAAATGGCAGCAACAGATGTAGAAGCGTATTTAACTACATTTGAGAGGGTTGCCCAAGCCTGTGGGTGGGATCAGAGATATTGGGTAGTACCCCTTGCTCCGTACCTTACTGGGCGGGCACAGTTCGCGTACAGCAATATGGACATCAGGCAAGCTGAAAATTATGACCTGGTAAAAAAGGAGATTCTGAAAAGATATGATATAAATGTAGACACTAACAGAGGTTTCATTCCCTTAAACACTATCAGAACAATTCCCCTAGGGAAACCTTTACCAGGCTAAGGGAACTATGTTTAGAATGGCTACAGCCTGAGGGGAAATCTGTCACAGACATTATTGAGACTTTAGCAGTTGAACAATATCTCCAAATATTGCCCACTAAAGTACACATATGGGTGAGGGATATCACCCAGAGACAGCCAAGTTAACTATCACTTTGGTGGAAGACTTATCATCTGCACGGCAGTCACAGAGAAAAAGTTATAGAACTGACTACACTGCACCTGCCCCCCAAACAACAAAAGTCCCTGTTGTTAATCGAGCCCCCAAAGAATATACTCGTAGAACAGAGGAGAGACTGAATCAAGGAGCCAGACCTTATAATCCAGACCCCCTCTGCTGGAATTGTCAGGGTAAAGGATACCTTGTTCGGTTTTGTACCTAACCTAGAGCTGATGCCACCAATTTGTCCTTGTTGAATGATGGTTACTTTGTGAGAGGCATTTGTATTAACAATCAAACTGTTTTGGGCCTGATCGATTCTGGCAGTAAGAATACTTTGATTCGTCCAGAATTGGTGACTGATATACAACCAGGAAGGCCAGACATGAGAATTGTATGTGCCCATGGGAACACACACCACTACCCAACTGCTGCAATAGTGATGGATGTTGAAGGACAGAACCAGGTGGTCACAGCAGGACTGGTGCCTATGGTTATAGGTCATGATTTCCCAAACTTTCCAACACTGATAACTGAGCAAAGGATAGTCACACCCGTGACTACCATGGCCCAATACCATAAAGAGCGGATTTTGGGAGAAACCTTCCCTTTTGAAGGGAATGTTATTAAAGACCCTGGTAAGGATAAGAAACCCCTGAACCAGAAGAAAAAAAACACAGCAAAAACAATGGAACCAGACTGTAAATGGACTTCCTGAAACAAAAATCTAGGCTATGTTTAATAGCATTGATATAGCTGCTGAACATAAATGTGATGTTTCTTTAAAACCTTTTTTCCCCCCACAGGTTGGACAGGAACTGTCAAAAGGGGCCCCTGTGATTATACTGAAAAATATACTGTACAGGTTATGTACCACTCCAGACACTGGAGAAAGTGTCGAACAGTTATTGGTGCCTGAGAAGTATAGAGAGCCAATGTTTTTAGGGCATGATCTCCCATGGGCTGGCCATGCAGGGCAGGATTGCATGCTGAAGCGCATTCTACAGAGATTTTATTGACCAGGGCTATATGATCAAATAGCCAGGTATTGCCAAACATGTAAAGAGTGTCAACAAGTGGCCCAACTAGGCAAAAAGGACATGGTACCTCTTATGTCCCTACCCTTGGTTACCAACCCTTTCGAAAGAATAGGCATAGACATTGTGGGACCCCTGTTAAAAAGTTCTAAAGGGAACCAATTTATCTTGGTGATATGTGACTACACCACAAAATACACGGAGGCCATACTGATGCGTACAGCCACTACTCCAAGGATAGCTGAGGAGTTGGTAAAGGTGTTTAGTCACCTGGGCATCCCAAGAGAGATACTTACATATAAGGGCACAAACTTCAATGCAGCCTTGTTAAAAGAGCTCTACAAGTTACTGGGGATAGTGGCTGTTCAAACTTCCCCTCATCATCCCCGGTCAGATGGACTAACAGAGCGGTTCAACCAAACACTGAAGAGAATGCTCTGCAAGTTTGTGCACGAGGAAGGAAGGAAGGAAGGAACGGGGATACATTTTTGCCACTTCTTTTGTTTGCCTATAGGGAAGTGCCCCCAGGCTTCGACAGGTTATTCCCCATTCTCGATGTTATATGGGCGCAATCCCTGAGGCCCATTAGATGTAGGTAAAGAATTTTGGGATGAAGGGACTGATGTGCAACATTTAAACACCACTGAATATATGGAACAATTGCAAAAAAGACTGATCACTTATACCACCATGGCCCATCAAAGCTGAGCGGAGGCACTAAAGATCCAGAAGGAATATGACCTGAAGGTGGGAGACAAGACAATTAACCCAGGGGAGAAGGTGTTATTATTGTTGCCTTCCTCAGAGCAGAAATTGTTAATGAAGTGGCAAGGGCCATATACTGTAGTGTGTCAGGCAGGCCCCATCACACGAGATTGAGACCCCAGAGAAGCATATAGGTAGAAAGATTTACCTTGCCAATTTGCTGAAAAAGTGACATGAGAAACCGGAACAGAAGTCAGCAGTACACCTGGGTATGACAGTGATGCCAGAAAGGGAATCTGAATTGGATACTACCTATAAGAGATTGGAGAGTCATGAGGGACACAAGGATATAAAAATAAACCCTGCACGGTCAGATGCCCAAAGAAAGGAAGTAGAGTCTGATCAATTATTTTCCGATGACCTTCACAAGTGTGCCAGGAAGGGCGATAGGGGTAAAACACTGTATTAGGACTGAGTCCCCTCCCATCAGGCAGAAGCCTTACTGTTTACCCAAAAGAGTCAGGGTAGAAGTCAGGAAAGAAACTGACAAGATGAGACAGTTGGGGATCATAACACTGTCCACTAATGCTTGGGGTTCACAGATAGTTGTTGTCCCAAAGAAAGAGGGTGGAATCTGCCTTTGTTTAGATTTTCAAAGGTTGAATCAAGTGTCCCAGTTCAATGCATATCCCATGCCCTGCATTGATGACATCATAGACTGCATAGGGAATGCAGGATACATCACAACACTGGATCTGACCAAAGCATATTGGCAGATTCCATTAGACCCGCAGGCAAGAGAAAAAAAAAATGCCTTTAGTACCCCTGTGGTGTTGAATGAATTTGTTGCAATGCCATTTGGGTTGCATGGAGCTCCAGCTACATTTCAGCGGTACATGGACTGTATACTGGCACCACATACTGGATACTGTTCTGCCTACTTGGATGATGTGGTGGTATACAGTCCTACCTGGAGTATACATATGGCACACTTGGCTGAGGTGGTTAAATCAATAAACAGCATGGTTTACAATTAACCCCCCAAAATGTGCGGTTGCTAAGGACCGAGACCCGCTATCTAGGCTTTCTATTAGGTAACGGGCAAGTCAAGCCCGAAACAGATAAGCCGCAAGCAGTGGTAAAGTGCCCCATCCCCATTACAAAGAAACAGGTGAGGTCATTTTCAGGGTTTGCAGGGTATTATGGACGTTTTATCCCAAACTTTGCATAGACTGCTACACCACTGACAGATATGACAAAGACACGGTACAGTGGGACCCTAAGAGTGATGAAGCCTTTCGAGCCATCAAAGCTGTTCTCTGTTCATCCCCTGTATTAAAAAGTCCTAATTTTGAGATGGACTTCAAGGTACACACAGATGCCTCAGAGACAGGAATAGGGGCAGTGCTGAGCCAAACAATGGGGAAGAACACCCAGTTTTGTACATATCAAGAAAACTATACGAAAGGGAGCAAAAGTACTCCACTGTAGAGAAGGATGCTTTGGCAGCTAAATGGACAATAGAAGCATTAAGATTTTATTTATGGGGAGCCAAATTCACCTTAGTTACTGATCATAATCCTTTATGTTGGATCCATCAAATGAAGAAGAATGGTAGAATAATGGCATGGTATTTGGCCCTTCAACCATATAGTTTTGTGGTGTGACATAGATCTGGAACCTTACACAAGAATGCTGATCTCCTGTCCTGTCATGGAGCAATGAAATACAGGTTACTCACCTGTAACAGGAGTTCTAGGAATGGTATATATTGTTCATCCACACTGTCTGGCAGGTTCCTTGCCGCTTTAAATCTTGCCGGAAGGTCTTCAAGCTGGCTCCTCCCACCCACCTGGGTGGTAAACCTCGCCACGCCCCATGACGCCAGATCTAGCCTGCTGGAAGCCAGGTTGTGCTCAGGCCGGGAGGCCGGGTGGGTCGTGTGGATGAACAACATATACCATTCCTAGAACTCCTGTTACAGGTGAGTAACCTGTATTTCTAGGGACATGGATATGTTGTTCATCCACTGTCTGGCAGACTCCTAGCAGTTCTCCAGGAGGAGGGAGGCAAGGCGTGCACACCCCCTACTTAGGGAATGACTGCAGAATCAAGGCCCCAAAACCAGCATCGTGGCGTGACTCAAGGTCGATGTGGTAGTGGGTGATGAAGGTGTGTGCTGACTTCCAGGTAGCAGCCCTGCAAATTTCCTGAATAGGGACATCCCTGGAAGCAGCCACCGATGCAGCGGTATGGCGGGTAGAATGAGCACTTATCCCTCTGTGAGGCTCCATGCCCGCCAACCTAAAGCAGATATCTATGCAGGAGGTGACCCACCTGCTTATCGTCCGCCTGGCTGCAGGTCTGCCAGGTGCGGCTTCAGCGTACATGACAAACAGCTGGCGAACCTCTCCCTGAACTTCAGCCGTCCGCTCCTTATAATAAGTGAGCGCTCTTCTAGGGTGCAAAGTATGGAGACTATATTCGGCCTCCGAGGTGTGACTGGGGTAGAACACTGGCAGAGTCAACACCTGGTCAAGGTGAAACTCTGACACCACCTTCGGAAGGAATTTTGGGTGGGGGCGCAGGACAAACTTATCCCTGTGGAAGACCAGATAAGAAGACTCGATGGAAAGCGCCTGGAGCTCTCCCATCCTTCTGGCTGATGTGATAGCCACCAAGAAGGCGGTCTTCCACGACAGGTGAGAGATGTCACACCTGTGCATCGGTTCGAATGGCTTGCCCATGAGCTTAGCCTATACCAGCAGTAGATCCCACGGAGGTGGAGGTTCTCGACCGAGTGGATATGTGATCAAGGCTCTTGAAAAAGCACCGACCACCTTCTCCGCGCCACTGACTGCTTCCCGCCCAGGGTCCGTAAGCACAGATGGCTGCTAGGTGCACCTTAAGGGTCGTCGACCGAAGCCCTTGCTGAGAAAGGGACCACAGGTAGTCCAGAATGCTTGCCAAGGAACAGGAGGAAGGGTCCAGGCCCTTGCCCTGACACCTAATGCAGAATCTCTTCCATTTGAAGGCGTAGCATTTTCTGGTCGACTCCTGACGGGACGCCTCAACAACGTTGAGGACCTCGTCGGAGAGACCCAAGGCCTGGAACTCTAGCCGCTCAGGAACCAGGCCGTCAGGTGCAGGGATTGCAGGTCCGCATGGAATACCTTCCCGATTGACTGAGATCAGGTCCGGACGGGCTGGAAGCCGCCTCGGGAGCCTGGAGCTGAGACTGAGGAGATCTGGATACCAGAACTGGCGGGGCCAGTCTGGGGCTACCTGAATCACCTGCGCCTTGTCCCTCCTCGCCTTGAGAAGCACCTTGTGGATCAAGGGAAATGGGGGAAAGGCGCAGAAGAGGCTCGGGGTCCACGGCCTCGAGAAGGCATCCCCCTGCAGCGAGCTGGGCATGAAACAGTCTCAGCTTCGCATTCTCCCTGGAGGCAAACAGGTCCACCTGAGGCGTGCCCCAGTGGGAGAAGAGATCTTGTACTACCTCTGGCAGGAGAGACCACTCGTGAGACGCAGCCCCTATCCGACTCAGGGCATCGGCCATGGTGTTGGAGGCTCCTGCCACATGAATGGCGAGGAGATCCGCCTCCAGGCTGCGCACGAGTGACCAAATGCGGAGAGCTTCCCTGCACAGAGGCATGGAGCACGTCCCGCCCTGGCGGTTTAGGTAGTACATGGTCGTGGTATTGTCTGGACCTGAACCACTTGACCCCGTAGAAACGGAGTGAAGGCGGTGAGGGCTAGACGAACCGCTCGAAGCTCCAGCAGGTTGATACGGCATCGGGACTCCCGAGGGGACCAGAGGCCATCCGCTCTGTGCTCCCCCAGCTGGGCACCCCAACCCATCAGAGAGGCATCGGTCAATAGAGAGACCGTCGGCTCGGGGCGGACAAACGGGATGTCCTCCTGCAGATGTGCTGGAACGGTCCACCACTGGAGAGCGCCCACATCCCCTCGGGTCACTGTCACTAGCTGATCCAGCGGATCGAGGTGCTGTGACCATTGGCTGGCCAGTCCCCACCGAAGGGGACACATGTACCAGCGGGCCCAACGGACCACGCTGGTGCAGGCCGTCATGAGGCCCAGGGAGTCCCGGGTAGGGTGATTGCCCAACCTGAAATGATTGGGCAAAGGAGGAAAGAACCTCTGCCCTGTCCGCCGGAGCTGTGCTCTGGCTCGCAGAGAGTCGAGCCTGCCCCGATGAATTGTATCACCTGCTTTGGCATGAGTTCTGTCTGGCCTGCTGATGAGGAGGCCAACCTGGAGAGCAAACCTGGAGGCCAGATCTCTGAACCGCTCCTCCCCGCCTGGAGGGGCTGCAATCAGCCAGTCGTCCAGGTAGGGGGGCACACCGACCCTTCGGCACCGCAGGAATGCTGTCACCACTGCCATGCATTTGGTGAAGACCCTGGGAGCTAGGGAAAGGCCGAAGAGCATGGCCCGGAACAAAAGGGATCCCTCTGCTCTGAAGCGGAGGAATCTCTGGTGGGACAGACGGATTGGGACATGAAAGAACGCGTCCTGAAGGTCCAGAGAACAGAACCACACGCCTCGTTCCAAGGATGGGATTATCTGAGCCAGAGTGACCATCCTGAAGGTCCGAGACCTTAGGAACCTGTTCAGGTCATGCAGGTCGAGAATGGGGCGCCAGCCCCCCGTCTGTTTTGGGACCAGGAAGTACCTGGACACAAACCCCAGGTCTGGAGGAGGATCCGCCACCTTCCTGATCACCTCTTTTTCGAGGAGCAGGGCAATATCGGCTCGACGAGCCGACAAAGAAGCTGCGGACCCCATAGCCCCCCGAGGGGTGAAGGCTCTGAAGGGCGGGGCCTGCTCGAACTCCAGGTGCAGGCCCTTTCCTACCACCTCCAAAACCCAACGGTCCGTGGTGATAATGGACCAAGCGGAAAGGAAGTGGCGGAGCCGTCCCCCGACGGGGGGAACCCAGGGGGGAGTGACGAGGCTGGGGCGACACCCCTCAACCCATCACTGGGCAGGCTTAGAGGAGGGACCGGCCAAGGGACCTCCTGGGCCTTTACCTCCCTGCTTCCTGTTGGAGGAAGCTGCGGGCTTGGGTTTGGGATGCCAAGCGTGAGCCTGCTGGCCCTGGTGCTGGTGGGGTGTGCCGCAGGCGCAGGACAACGAAAGGACTTGTGCTGCTGCTGTCGGCGGCCTTTGTCCTTCTGGGCGGAGGTGACTGAGTCCAGAGTGGCATTGGACTTTTCGATCCGCTGGAGGTGACCTTCCACTCCAGGGCCGAAGAGGTCGGTCCCCAAGAAGGGGACATCCGCCAGTTTGTGCTGGGTATCCGCCGTGAAGGTGGATATCCTCAGCCATGCCCTGCGGCACATGGCCACCGCGGCCGCAACCGATCTGGCACACAAGTCTCCGATGTCCAGAGCCATTTGGAGCTGCTGCTTAGCCACTGCCTTACCCTAGTCCCATACCTGCCTGACCGTGGTCTGCAGGTCGGTCGGGAGATGAGGGATCACCTCATCCAGGGAGCCGTGTGCCATCAGCATGGCCGAGCTGGCCTGGCGGAGGCCAAGGGAGGACGCAGCGTACACTTTGCACCCGGCATAGTCCAGTTTTTTGGACTCCTTGTCAGGGGGCTTATCCACATCCCTAGCGTTCCCAGAATGCCAGAAAACACTGTCGGTGACCAACCCCTCGGCAGAGGGGTGTTCTGAAAAACTGGGCAAAGAGCCGGTAGGGACTGCATACTTCCTGGCCATCCTGGCCGAAGGCGCAGGACAGGAAGCAGGCTGCTGCCAGAGCTCCAAGGCTGGGCCAACAATGGCTTCAGCCACCGGAAAGGCCTCCGTGGGTGAATCCCCTCGGTCCAGTATCTCAGTCAGGGGATACTTGGTCCACTTGGATACGGGCTCGAGCTGCATCCCGGTGGACTCTGAGATGAGCCGAAGCAAACCCATGAAGGAAGATGGGCTTTCGTCCATCGACTGGCCCCCGGAGGACTCCAGGTCAATGGGCCTGGAGAACAGGGAGTCGTCATTGTCGGACTCTGACGAGTCCGCGAACAGTTGCCTGGGGCCTGAGCCACCCTCCACCTGCCGAGGACGGTCGGGAGTAAGGGTGACCAACAACCTGTGGGGCAGGCCCTGACCTGACCGAGTCTCCTTGGTCAGCACCCCCGATTTCGGTTGTGGAGGCGGAGGTTCCACCACAAATCGGTGGGGCAGCTGGTTTCGGCTGAACAACAGGCCCAGGCTTGGGCACCTCAGCTACAGCGAGGGGTTGATTCGGCCGGTCGGGTGACAGCCACTTGATGGCCGGGGAAGGCGACGGCGTTGGCTTGTTCCCGGACAGAAGTAACTGCTGCCACATCAGATCCTTGTAGCGTCGACGCAATTTGTGCTGAAGCCTCTCCTCTTCCGAGGAGGAAGATGAGGACGAGCGGCGGCGCCGCTTAACTCGGTGCCGAGACTGCCGATATCGGCGGGATCGGCTGGACTGAGACGATGTCCGAGACAGAGATCCTCGGCATTTCGAGGACGGTTCTGGAAGGGGCGGGGACACCCGCCTTCCTCGCTCGAAGCCTTAACTGGGACTGCGGCACCGGAGGCGCAGGCAAGTCCTTGGTCTCCACCGGGGGAACCGGTGAAGAAGGGTTGTCAGCTTCACCAGTCGACAGGCCGTCCGACGGGTCGAGAAAAATCTCGACCGCGTCGACGGGTGTCTCGGCCAGCTGGCCTGACGGGGACGCCGTGAAGCCAGCGGCCTTAGCCGCAACCTCAACTAAAGTCGAGTGTCCTGGGAAGGGGACCTCTCCCGCTCCCACAAACGCCGACGATGGGACTTACTCTTTGAGTCCTTTTTGGACCGAGAGGAATGTCCCAATGGCCCCTCTCCCTTCGTGGAAAGGGATTGGCAAAGCTCCTTGAAAGAAGCTGAATACGAGGTACCCAGTGAGAGCGGGATAAATGCTGCGACTGAGGAAGAGGACAATGCGGTCTGTGCTGCCTCCTCCTCGAGGGCGATCATTTGCTCGAGTTGCTCAGCCGAGCCAGCCACCGCGGTAACCGCCCAACGGGCCTCCTTCGACTTAGCTGGCGGGTAGCGCTTCTCAGGGCGCCCAAGCTGTAACCGGGCAGCGCGATCCTCCAGAACGTTGGCCGAAAACGAACGGCATAACTCGCAGGCCTGCGGGTCATGTTCTAGGCCGAGGCAGTAGATGCACGTGGAGTGTGGGTCTGTCCTGGACATCTTCTGCCCACAAGGGCACCACCGAAATCCGGGAGTCGATCGCAGCCGCAAGGGAGAAACTGGAACGAAGTCTTGAAAATTTTAAAATAAGTTTCGGGCGAACCGAAAAATTAGGATCCAGTCTACATGCAGAGCGTTAAGGAGGGAACCTGAGCTTCCAAGCGGTAAGGAAGATCTGGAGACATGGGGTGGAGCCGAGAGTTTTACCACCCGGGTTGGTGGGAGGAGCTGGCTTGAAGACCTTCCGGCAAGATTTAAAGCGGCAAGGAACCTGCCAGACAGTGTGGATGAACAACATATCCATGTCCCTAGAACGAGGAGTTATGAAACAGAATGTGAAAACTGTTATGTTTAGTCTTAGGATACTAGGCAGTATCTGTGTGAATTACGCCCCAGGGTATGTATTTAAGAAGGGTGTCTGTATAGTAACATTTTGTCACCCTTCATTTATGATTAAAGGACCCTGGGATGAAGCTCTCATAGTGGGACAGATAAAGTTTCAACCAATTCCCATTCTACTGTACTGTTTTGGTAGAAAATTTATGACAGAGAGGGTTCTTGAAAAAACAGTATAGTTTTGAGAACTGTTTTTTTTCTTAAGGAGGGAGGGAAGGAGGTGTGTGGTGGACTTAGGCTACACCCTCAGCTGTGACTGATAGAAAAGTGGTCCATCTCCTTATTTCCTAGCTATCAAAACTTCTGTTGTGCAACAGTTAACGCTTTCTCTTTGCTTTTCTTCTTTTCCCCCCTACCCTAGGTTGGCCACCTGCTCTTTACTGTCCCTATTAAACTTCCTACTAGTTCTCTCCTTTCATTCTTTTTCCATTTCCATCCATTCAGTCCCTGGAATGGTGCCAAACACCCGGAGAGGTGTTGTGTAAAGTGCATTTCGTATACAAAAAAGCATGAAGGCTATTTGAAATAGCAGGAATACAGTTAATAAAACCTTTTTAAAGAAAAAAAGGACTCAGAAGCCATATAAACAATAATTTCATGATTAATACAGTTGTAAGAAATCCTTAAGGTATTTTCATAAATTCACATCATAAACCTGTTACTGTATAAGGTTCTATGTATAAAAGAACTTCGTCACCGTGGATCAGAGATATAGAAAGTCAATATCTGTGGATATATACACTGTACCTTTAATTGAACCAGGAAACCCCCAGACACAATCCCCTCCCCCCTTGGTTTTGAAACATGTCCAGATATTTAAGGGCTCAGTCAGGTCACCCTTCCAAAAAGATATAAAAACCTTTGCACAGAGTTTACTTCAGCTCAGTCCAGTAGAGTATAGTATTGAGATTGAAAGAGAGGTGCTACTGCAGACAAGCTGTTGAATGCAGATGAGAAGGGTCTTAGGAGCTCTAAAATCCAGGACTGTATTGTGTGAGAAACTACTGATGTTAAGTAGTGATTTTCTTTGCAATTGTTTTGTTTTCATTTATGTTTCAAACTTCTGAAAAATAAATATCACACCAAGGTGTGTTTTAAACCTGTAAATTTGCCTAATCTGTAGTTTATTCCCACACTTGGTATATCCTCATAATTTTGTTTTATAGCAGCCGCCTGATCGACCGATCCTGGTGATATGTTTCATGCTCAGCACATAATGACGCAGGACAAGGAGCATGCTCCATTGAATGAATGGGCCGAGCCACATATTTGCTTAGGAATGGCTGGCTAGAGATTACTGATGGTCACTGCTTGACTAACAAGCCCTTGTTAGTCAAGCAGTGATCTTCATTAATCTCTAGATGGCCATTCCTAAGCTTAAATATGTAAAAGAAAACAAGCCCCATTCATTTCAATGGGGCACACCCCTGTGCTCTCCCTGGCCACACGTCATTACATGCTTGAACGCAGGGGCGTGTCGTTATCACCGGAGCATTCAGAATCGATCAGGCTGGCTGCTATAAAACAAAATTTATGAGGGACATAACTAAGGTATGGGAAGCTATTAATTTTACAAACCAGGCTGGAATGACCGTCGATGAGGGCAGCTACCACAATATACGAGTGGTAGCTGCTCTCAGTTAAGTAGAGAAATCACTTTAATGGTTTACTTAGACTTTTGGCATGATTTTTTAAATACCGTGGGTGTGTCCCATCTATTCTTGCTGAAGGGTGTGGTTTTAGGGACTGTAACCTAATCAACATTTCCTCAGAAGAAAAACCCATTATAGGCAAGTTGTTTGCACTTTCTGGCATAGTGAAGTCCTCCTTTTTGTTAAACACAGTAATAAAGTAACTGTTAAAGATATTAGCTATTTTAGTAGGATCATTAATGTTTTTTCCATTCACTTTTAGCACCCCATGGCATTTTTACCTTTGTTCATGTTGTTAACATAAAAAAAACAAAAAAAAGTTGGTTTTTTTTTGGTTTCCCTCAGTAGTAGCAATTCTAAACTCTAGATTCCTGCCCCAGAACAGGGCACAGTGCCTTATAGCCCATGCTCAGGAAGTCGTTTAAAGTTGCTATGTTCCTGCCAGGGTGTACCTGAGAATGTTGGCCCTCATTGCAGCTGCCATACTCACTGTTCCACTAGCCAGACTCCATATGTGCATTCTCCAATGGACCCTCAGAGTACAGTGGAACTAGCGCACGGGTCTCTTCTCCAGTCAGCAAGGTGCTACAGTGGTGTATGGACCCCTTGAATCTATTGCAAGGCACCCCATTCCAGATCGCCTCCCCACAGTAAATCCTCACCACGGATGCATCCAGTCTGGGCTGGGAAGTGCACCTGGGTCCCTTCCAAACCCAGGGCTCTTGGCCCCAGATAGAAACCTCCCTGCATATCAATGTCCTGGAGATGAGGGCAGTGCTCTATGCCATGTAGGCCTTTCAGGAACACCTTGCTTCGGGTCAGCTGCTGGTGCAGACAACCTCAGTGTAGTGTACTACATAAACAAGCTGGGGGGGGGGGAAGAGACTCATTTGTACCCGCTATGCAGGGGAGGCCACGAGAGTGTGGTACTGGGCGTTGGATCATGGTCTGAACCTCTCAGTGGTCCATGTGCCAGGCATGTTAAACACTCTGGTGGACAGTCTCAGCTGGACTCAGTCCAGCATGCATGAATGGGAGCTTCTCTCACCCATCGCAGAAGAGTTGTTTGACAGATGGGGTCATTCAGAGTTGGACCTTTTTGCGTCCCCACTCAATGCAAAACTGCCCAATTTTTGCTCACTAGATCCAGGGCCTAGTTTTCTGGTGAGATGCATTGTCCCTCTCCTCGAGTGGGAGGTTCCTCTATACTTTCCCTCAGTTTTCTCAGATTCAGAAGGTGCTAATCAAACTTCTGAAGGAGGTGGCCTGCATGATTTTGGTAGCTCCATTCTGACTTCGGCAAATATGGTTTCCTCCACTACAGCAGCTTGTGGAGAAACCTCCGGTCCCCCCTCCCCCGCAGGAACCTGCTGACCCAGGAACAGGGGACCCTGGTGCATCCAAACCTTGGGTCCCTCCATCTGCATGCTTAGCTCCTGAGGACATAGCCAGCCAGATTTGGGGTCTCTAACAGAGTGACGGACATCTTGGTGGCTGCCTGAACGCCTTCCACTCAAGCCACATATGAAGTGGAAGTGATTTGCCATCTGGGCTGCCAAACGTAATCCGGACTCTTTCACCTGCCCGGTGAGCGAGATCCATGACTACCTGATCTCTCTGACTCAGGTCTCTAGTACTCCTCCCTCAAGGTGCTCCTTTTGGCCATTTCTGCTTTTCATGAGCCCATGGGTGAATGCACGATTGCTAAGCTGGATGACTCCCGCATTTTTTTTTTTTTTTTTTAAGGGCATCCTGCATCCAAAACCCCTAATCCATTCTCCTGTCCTGGTATTTGAATTTTGTTTTAGAAAAGTTGATCCTGACTCCTCCTGAGCCAACTGCTACTTGTGAGTTACGCCTTCGCTCTTGGAAAACGTTATTTTTAGTAGCCATTACTTCTGCTCGAAGAATTTCAGAGCTTCAGGTCCTCTAGTGCGAGGAGCCTTATTTGATTTTTCACTAAGTCTTTGTGTACAAATCTAAGTTTCTCCCTAAGGTGGCCCTCTGGTGCAAGGAGAGCCTTATTCGATTTTTCATAAATTCTTTATGCACAAATCCTAAGTTTCTCCCCAAGATGGTCTCGGAGTTTACACTCAACCAGTCTATCCACCTTCCTGTTTATTTTCCTGAGTGTGCCAATCCAGGGGAAGCACTACTCCATACGTTAGATGTGCACAGAACTTTAAAGTACTACCTGCTTCGCGACAAGGAATGCAGAAAGTCAAAACAGTTGTTTGTTTCCTTTACCCCAAGAAGAAAGGGCACTTCAGTTTCTAAGCTAAGTTTATCCAAATGGTTGCCAAATTGCATTGTGTTCTGCTACAAGTACGGCAAAGGTTTGCCTACAGTAGTAAAAATTAATTCCACAAGAGGCATGGCTACCTCTGTGGCTCGTTTCCAAGGGGTCTCAGCCGCTGCCACGTAGAGTACCGTCCATACTTTCACCAAGCACTACAGTCTGGACATTGCCTCAAGAACCCGTGCAGGTTTTGGCAGGGCTGTGCTGCAGAACCTCCTGTCTTAAGTTTATGGCTGGCCTTCCTCCCAGACTGTGTTTACACTCGTTCCTACAGCGTGACCCAATGATCGAGATACCCCCAAAGAAGACAGAACAGCTGCACAAGAACTTACTGCAACAGTAGATCTTTGAGGGGATCTAAGTCATTAGGTCTGCTTTCCCTCCCACCATCTCCCTTCTTGGGGCTCTTGTCTTGGAACTGGCTGTCTGGTGAATCCATCCTTTCATATAGGTCTGGGCACCTCTCTCCTCAGTCCCCCATGGCTACAGCTCTCCTCCCTTGGGCTCCAGGGGAAAGAACTGAGGAGGGAGCGGGGCTGCTCACGCCTTTAAAGGGCTGATGACGTCGACGTGGGTGACCCCAGTTATACTGCTGAAAATCTTCCATGTGGATCCTGCTTCACTGACTGTGAAGCTCCTACGGTGTGACTTGATGATTGAGATCCCCTTGAAGATCTACTATTATGGTAAGTTCTTACGCAACTCTTCTTTATTACTTTACCCAACTACAGATCGACAAGAACATCACCATTGAACACCACTCTTTGGTCATAGATCAGAAGCGCTAGGACCCTGTGGGAGTAAAACTCACAGCTCCTTTTATTGGGCATGTTCCCTTTTGTCTGGGGCTAGTGGATCATAACCCTGGCTCAAGTGTTCTGTAGAATTTTTGTATACAACCTGTTGTCTCCAAGGGGCCACTTCTTAAGATAGGGAAGCTCTTCTCGCTCTTTTTATTGGGTTGTTGGTTGTCTATACTGTTTTTTTTTTCTTTTACTGTCTATATCCTTTATTTCTTTGTCTTACTGCAGGCATTAGCTGGTCTTTCATGCTTTCACTCTCCTTGCTACTAAAACTGATGTTAATGTGACAGCAGTGACTGCAAGACAGGACGCACGCCGACAAGAATGCATCAGTGCCTGTACCATTTTCTGAAGGCATGTCTAAATGTTTTACTCCTGCAGGGTCCTAGTGCCCTGGGCTAAGACCAGAGTGCAGCTCTATGAAGAAGATCGATTCTTAGAAGATTTGTCAAGCCTGAAACTTTTTCTACTTGAATTAGTGAGGCTTCCTCACACGGTAACCTTATGCCACCTGACCAAGCCATCTCAGTGAAGTCAGCCTCCAAGTGTTGCTGTATATCTATTTTATAGACCCCGGATGCACCATTTAGATCAACAGTGGACATTTTGGGTTTTGTATGCCTCTTAATCAGAACAACAACAAAAAAAAACATTCATAAACCAGTTGGTTCAATTTTATTGTCACTTCTCTGGTAGAATGAAAATGAGACAAACACAAGAACATATGGTATCAGATTATCCATTAAATATCACTCATCCACACATTTAAAAAAACACGTCTGTTGAGGTCTTATGACACGCTGTTCAATTTGTAGTCAAAATAAACATCTGCACTGGACTAAAAAAATAAATTTTTACTCTGCCATCAAAGACAGTCAAGTAGTAATTCAAACCATGGCACAAATTGCTACCTGGAGTTCTCTTGAGGTTGCTACAAGCTGCACCCCAGCAAGCAGAGACTTATAGGCCCGTCATATACAGCAGTTTGTTCAGAGACTGCTAGCAAGAGACACAGATTACTGCAGGTTTTTATGATGCCTTTTATTTAAAAAGATTCTAATATTTCAGAAACAAAACACCAAAACATGTGGGTATTTTGCACAAAACTAAGTACTGTACTGGCAACAACAGGAATAAATAGAGGTTACTAACTTGTTACCACAGTGCAGTTACTAGTATATGATTCACATCCATACTTAGGCAGTCTCCTACAAAGCATTACGAGCCACCAGAACAGTCATTAAGCTCAATTTCCCCTACCACCCAACAAAGGGATAACCGGCTCCGTCCCCTTTCCACTCAGAGCTACCCAACGGGACAAGATTACAAAGTAAGCCTTGCCAGGGGAGGTTGATAGTTCTTGTGGATATGAACTGAAAATTTAGCAGTAGAATTATGGTTACAAGTAAGTAACCTCTATTTTTAACAACCTAGGTTCAGTTCACTATCTATACTCAGGTAGACTCCTAGCAGTTCTCAAGAGGCGGCGGCAAGGCATACGTAGACTCAGGGAACCCTGTCATGTAAACAGAAGGAAAGCATACAGAAGGCCCTCAGCCCAGGACCAAAACAACATACCACTGGCAAAGTACATCACTACGGAGGATGGGCACATTGCTGTTTTTCCAGGAAGTGAACAGATCCACTGATGGTGTTCTCCATTCCGAGAACACCTGTGACACCATCTCTGAGTGGAGAGTCCACTTGTGGGACACCTCTCCCACACAACAGAGAGCATCTGTCACATGGCTGCTGGCTCCCAATACATGAACTGCCAACAAAGTCCATGTGCCAGGAGTGGCAGGGAAAAGAAGTGCATGCCACCTTGCTTGTTCAGGTACAACTTGGTGCTTATAATGTCTGTGTTTACCTGAATACTTGCCCTCAAATCAGCAGTGCAAAACCCGTAAAAACCTGATGAACTACAGAGTTCCAGTAGGTTTATGTGCAGCCTCCTTTAGTAACCAGAACCAATGTGCTCTGCAGTCCCACAGATGTGTACCCCACTCCATGAGTACTGGTCCGTCGCCAACATGATAAAGGTCTCCAGTCTCCGAATGATGATTCCTTCCAAGAAGTTCAAGGGTGACGAGCACCGACAAATGGTGTCAGGCATCGGCTGGGTTTTTCAGACTAAGTGGTTCAGAGCTGTGTGTGATTGAGGTCACAGGTGCCACTGGAGTGCTAGTTTCAACTGAATGAGTCGCATGTGCCAGCAGGCCAAACATACTATGGCCAGGAATCCCAGAGGCCAAAGGAAATCCTGGCCAAGTGTTACTGCCCAACCTAAAATGACTGGGCAAAGGAGGAGGACAAGTCTTCCAAAAGGCAGACATGCTCTGGCTTGGAGGGAGTCCAGCTCTGCTTCAATGAAGAGGATCACCTGCTTCAGGGTGAGCTCAGACTTAGCCATATTGACCATCAAGCCGAGATTCCAAAGTGTTTGGACGGCCAGACACCTAGACTGCCAATGTCCTGTAACGAACTCCTCCGGATGAGCAAGTCGTCAAAGTACAGAAATACCTTGACACCCTCGCACTTGACGAAGGCCACCATGACTGCCAGATACTTGGTGAACACCCTGGGTGCTGATAGGCCAAATAACATGGCTATTAACTAATACAGCATTCTGTCCACCCAAAGGCAGAGGAACTGCATATATGGTGGAAAAATGGGACTGTGGCTGTAACACATCCTGGTGGTCCCAGGATCGGAACAAAGCTCCTGGCTGAAGGGACAGAATGATCTGGTTCAAAATCACAATGCAAACTTTCGACTGCAATTAACTTATTCAGCATTTGCAGATCAAGAATGGGGTGCCAATCCCCAACCACAGAATTTGGCAGCAGAACAGGACCACTTGGCCCATCTGGTCTGCCTAGACGTTTCCTGCCTAGCTTGTCTCTGGTGACCCTCCCTCCTCCCTAAAATACTCCTATGTTTTCCCACATATGCTTAGAAGCCCTCTCCCACCCACTGTTCTCACCTCCACCATTTCCACTGGCAGTCTGTTCCAGGCATCTACCACAGTTTTAGTAAAGAACTATTTCCTTCCATGAATTTGAGCACCAGAAGGTACTGCAACATGAACCCTTACTGAGTTCCTCTTCCAGGGACAGACTTTACTGTGTGCTGCATGAAGAGCTTAATAACTTCACTTCAAAGTGCAGGAAGAGACTCCAGCAACAGCAAATCCCTTAGTGGCACTCGGGACCAACATGGAGGCAAGGTCTTGGATTCCTGAGACAACCCTGATCCCACCACTTCCAGGATCCACCTGTCCAAAGTAATTGCAAACCACTGTTGCAGAAGTAGAACAGCTGATCACCTGACCAGGACCTGTAGTTGGTTGCAGAGGGGACCCCCAACCCCAAACTTACCACTTTTTGCCTGTGATGGTGGCCATAGACTGGCTACTGGAGGAGCTGCAACCATAGCCCTTGTGCTGGACCCCAATTTATTGGGAGGACTAAGCTAGGTGGTGCTGCGGATTCTGTTGCTGACCATGCGTGCCCTGATAAGAGTCGACAAAAGGAGTGTGCAACCTGTTGCCTAAGCTTGGTGACTGATGTCACAGAGTCCATAGTCACATTCTACTTCGAAATGTGTTGTTATCCTTGATCCCAAGTGGTAAGAGATCCATCCCAGTAAAGAGCAGACCTACCACCTGCAGCTGGATTTCTTGCATAACAGCAAACCTGCAAACATGCATGTCAGCAAATGGATAACATCACAGATAACATATGGACGAACACATCGGCCATGTCCAGGGCCATTCACAACTAGTGCTCAACCATGATCAACCCCAGAACAGACTCCTGTAGATCTGGCTGGCATGTCAGATGCCCAGGAATACAGCTGTTTAGATCTTCTGGCCAAGATAGTTCATTTTCTTGGACTTCTTGTCCAGCAGGTTGTCTGATTTGCCCTGCACCTGGGCTTGTGGAAGACCACATCTGCCTCTAGCCCATCCAGTGATGGATGTCATTTTTGTCAACGAGGACATCAAGATGGTGGAACATGGGTGTATCAAGGGTAGAAATGGGGAGACAATCGCTGCAGATGCAACTCATGGCATCCTTAGGCAAGAAAATGCACCTGGGGCTGATCTACAGACCACTGGGGCAAGGGACAGATAGCTTATGGAAGAATCTGAAAGAGGGGTAGCAAAGGGGGAAGTAGTGGTGGGAGATCTGAACCTGCCAGACATCAACTGGGATGTTCCAGTAGTCAGAAGCACAAGACAGGCCTTGTTAGACAAGTTCCAAGACTGTTTACTGGTGCAGCCAGTTAAGGAACCCACCAGGCAGATCACAATACTTGATGTGGTGTTCCCCATCTCGGAGGTGATAGGAGCTGTGGGAGTAGGGGAGCCACTGGGGGAAAAAGGTGACCATAACTCTTGTTTGGTTCGAACTGGCCCTCGGTTCTGCTAAACCACAACTGAGAGCTTAAGTCCTTGATTTTAGAAAGATGGACTTCAATAGGCTGAGGGAGCTGGTCAGGGATAAGCTAGTAGGGATGGATAGCATAGCAGGGGTGGAAGAGAGATGGGGGCAATTAAGGGGCCATTCTCGAGGCATGTAAGGTATGCATGAGAATGGTAACCAAGAAGAACAGGTTCATGAGATCATTATGGTTCTTGACAAGGCTCTGGAAGCAGTGAGAGCCAAAAAAAAATGCCTTCTACATATACAAAGTAAAGCAGGGGAAGGAAGAATGGTGAGAATATTTACTGAAAAACAGGTAAGCAAAAAGGTCAGCTAGGGAGGTAAAAGCAGAGAGAGCTACATACTGCGGAAAGGGCCAAGACTGGAGATAAACAGTTCTTTGGATGTTTTAGGGAAGAAAGAAGGGAGAATTGTAAGGTTAGCGGACGGGGGTAGATGACAGAGGAGGACAGGCAAAAGGTTGCCATCTTTAATGAGCACTTCTGCTCAATTTTCACTAGGGAGGATGCTGAGCCCTTGCCAGACAGTGGCATCAATGCGGCCATTAGAGGATTCTAGAGATAAGGAAGCCAATTTTTACTAACAACAGGGTCCTGAAAAGGCTAGCAGCCTTAAAGATAAAACCTCAGGACCAGATGGGTTGTATCAGAGGATACTCAGAGAATTGGCAGCTGACCTTGCCAAATCCCTGGTAGGTCTTTTCAACAGCTCATTATGGACGGGGGGTAGTTCTGAAGGACTGCATGATGGTGGACATAGTTCTGTTCCATGCTGGGGAACAAGAAACAAGCAGGGAACTACAGACCTGTCAGTCTTGCCTCTATTATAGGGATGCTGATGGAGTCACTAGTTAAAAGAGACTGTGGACTACCTGGAGAATAACAGTCTCCAGGATAGTAAACAGCATGGATTTGTGGTAGGAAGGCCTTGCCAGTCTTTGACTGGGTGATGAGGGAATTAGACAGGGGCGACACTGTGGAAAGGTATGGTTACGCAAGAACTTACCACAACAGTAGATCTTCGAAAGGATCTCTTACAGCACGCCACACTGGTAGGACTAAGCCATCAGCACAAGGACCATATGGAAGCTTTCTAGCTACCAATCTACCAGAGGTGGCCACCCACCACCGACATCACCTGTCGGACATCGGCCTATCTTATAAGAGTGCACGACCCCCCCCCCCCTCCGCTGCAGACCATAAGCAAGAACATGCTAGGGGAAATAGAGGAGAAATCTGAAGGATCCTTAGAGGAGACAAGAAAAGAAGCAGAAAGCTCTCTGCTATGGAAAGGGAGAGCTAGACAGAAGGCCACAAAAGAGGAGAAAAGGGGGAAGGAGGGAGGGACAGCATGGCCTGCTGCAAGAGATCCTCTCGACTGTTACGGTAAGTTCTTACGTAACTGTACTATCTTACTTTGAAGGTATATCTTGGAGCAGGCCACACTGGTAGGACGAGTCCCAAGCAGTTCTAGCAACAACGGTCAGGCAGTCCAGGTGGTAGGCCGGAAGAACCTAGGAGAGAACGTCTTATAGTACAGCCAGGCCAAAATTGGCCCTATGCCTAGAAGCAATGTCCAGACTGTAGTGTTTGTTTAAAGTATGGACAGTGCTCCAAGTAGCAGCTGCACAGATCTCTGCAGCGGAAACATTTCTGAAGCATGCAACAGAGGCAGCCATGCCTCTGGCTGAATGGCCATGAACCATGCCAGAAGTTCCTTACCATGCTTCCTGCAACAGAAAACAATAAAATTGGCTAACCATTTGGATAAACACTATTTGGACACTGGAACACCCTCTTTCCCAGGGAAAAGGAAACAAACAATTGGGAAGACTTCCTATAGTCCTTTGTCCTGCGTGTATAGTATCTCAAAATTCTATGCACATCTTAAGTATGGAGCAATGCTTCCCCCTGGATTAACATGCTCTGGAAAATAAACACGCAGGTGGATGGACTGATTCAAAGTAAACTCAGACACCACCTTAGAAAGAAACTTAGGATTGGTTTTGGAGTGATCAGAGGTTGAAGTCGGTTTGGAAGACATAAAATAAAAATTGAGAAACCACCAAAAAGATGGAAAAGAACTATGGTGACAAAAAGGAAAGAAAAGTATGCGAAAATGGCAGTCAACTGAAGCTTCAGCAGGTTCCAGAGATCCGACGTGCACACCCACGCTTACAGGGTAGGCCGACATCAGAAAGTGACGTCAGTAGTGGGCAGCCCCCTTTGGTAGACTGCTAGCTAGAAAGTTTCCATGTGGTCCTAGTGCCTGGTGGCTTAGTCTTAGCAGTGTGGCCTGCTCCAAGAAATAACCTTGAAGTCAGCTTTGCTCTACTTCAGCATCAGCAAGGCTTTTGACTTGGTGCCTCACAGACGCCTGCTGAAGAAGATGGAGGATCTGGGTGTGGCTAAGATCATAAAAAACTTGGCAGGTAACTGGCTAAAGGTGAGGCAGCAGAGAGGGCACTGGTCAATGAGGTTAAATCAGAAGAGAGGGAGGTCACGAGTGGGGTATCACAGGGATCTGCCATGGGTCCAGTCCTCTTCCACATGTTCATCAGCGACATTGGTGAAGGAAGCCGGGGCAGGCGGTGTCTCTTCACAGATGACACTAAGCTCCACGGGAGAAGGGACAGTCATGAGAAAATTGAGGAAATGCAGAGAGACTTACAAAAGTTTGGGGTGGTCTAAGCTTTGCAGTTTAAATTCATTGTTAAAAAGTGCAAAGTAAAGTACCTTGGGAACAAGAACCTTAGGACTGAGTACTGGTTTAGAGGTGCGAGACAATACTACGGCTGAGGAACGAGACCTTGGAGTTATAATCAGTGACTCCCCAAAACAATCAAGTCAGTGCAACAAGGCATAGAGCAAAGCAAGTAGGATGCTGGGATGCATCAGGAGGGGTACTGACAACAAGAAGGGAAAGGTAATACTTCCCCTATATAGATCCTTGGTGAGGCCATACCCGAAGTACTGCGCCAAGTTCTGGCGTCCCCACCTCAGGAAGGACACAGTAAGATTCGAGACAGTACAGGGTAACAAAAATGATTCAGGGTCAACACAGCAGGTCTTATGAGGGCCTCAAGGCACTGAATGTGTACTAGCTGGACATCAGAAGGGTGGGGGGGGGAGATATGATAAGAGATTAAGCTCCTAAAAGAAATCAAGAAGGTGAACTGTGATGAACTATTTAGCGTGAATATTTTCTCACAGTCACATGGACATGAGTGGAAACTAAAAGGAGGGAGGTTCAGGAGGGACATGAGGAAATACTATTTTACAGAGATGGTGGTAGAGCTATGGAACAGCCTGCCAGCCGATGCAGTGAGGTGGAAAACTGTCAGTGGCTTCAAGCACAACTGGGACAGAACGAAGAGTATAGTGGTTGCTCAGAGGAGAAGAACCAGGGTGGAGAATGGGGAGGTGGGAGGAGATAGGGAGGGTCTGGACTCTGAAGGGACAGTAGGCCCCAGGGCTAAATAGGGAACTGGGGCAGACTGGATGGATGATTGGTCTTTTTCTGCCGTCATTGTCTGTGTTCCTATGTCTTGCAAATCTGAACAGTCTACCTAGTGGGAACTGAATATTTGCAGTTTATACGAAGCAACATGGCCTAGCAGGAGAATGGGTACTGCCAGATACCGACTGACAAGCCCAAGCTCACAGGTGTGATGGAGAAAGCTACCCCAGTGTGGAATCTCATGCAAAAATGTGCATCAGTGGAGAGGTGGCCTTCTTCTGAGCCTCCTCCAGCAGTGTCCCCACAGAAATGGACCTGTGCTTCACGAGAACAGTGTAGGAGGACTGGCATTGTCAGCAGATCACCTACCAGAAACGGAGTCCGCAGGATGAATGACACCTCTAAATCAGGGTCGGGATAGAAAAGAGTTGACCACCGACATGGAGTGTGGACAACCATCACCGACTGGAGATGAGGAAGCCTGGACTAAGGCCCAGAGTCCTTGGTTGGAGCCCTTCTGCCGGGCGTGGAGGCTCTGGATTCCATCGCTGCAGCACTACCTGGTCAATCAGCATTGCTGGTCAATCCTGACAGTGGGCAGATGCTCAATGTCAGTGGCAGAAGCCAGGCAACAAGGAAGAACTTGACTTCAGGGGCGATGTCTGTTTGTCAATGTTGACAGCAAGATCAAGAAAGCCATCATCTACCCAGAAATAGATGTGGTACCAGAGCCTCTAGATCCAAATTCTGCCACGGAGTGACCCCAGGTACCGGATGAACAGGAGGTGGTGTGACCGGGAGCTGCTGACTTGACAGGGACCCGACTGGGAGCTCTGATGAGCCAGGATTACACTGTCCAGATTGGGTCGTGGTCAAAAATCAGGGTCCATTTGACAGCGCCATATTACCCCTCAACAATGTCCAGCACCGAGTCAGTCAGCTGCCTCAACAGAAACTCTGCAGGCAGACCCCAACGGCTCCACAGATGGCACAACTCCCCACCCCATGTGAATCCTCCAGCTGGGAGAGTGTGAATGGTCCCTCAACTGACAGTGACCCTACAACTGCCGTCTACTGCTCTTCTTGTGTTTTCGGCCAAAAGAAGAGGATTCCTCTTTGAAGTTGTGGAAAGATGTAATAATATTTTTGAACCCTTCTTCCTGTCAAGGAATTGGCACATCCAGTACAAATTCCTACTCTGCCAATGACAGAAGGTCCAGAATCAGAACATCCTCACTGGTTGTCTCTGCCTCTTTGGCCAGCAACGGCGCTGCCGTCCCCGCAGCTAAGAACAATGAATTTTAGTACATTTGGCCTTGATCACCCATTGCCGATGCTCTTCTAGGGCCGGCATATGCACTGCTTGACACCAGGAGCAACTTGCTACAGTGGTGATCACACAAGTTTCCCACTGAACTGAAATGTTGCAGTAAGTGAGGCAATCACGTTGCAGCAACACCATTATCTTCAATGGTAATTTGAGCCAATTACCTTGAGGTACCGTAAGGCACACTGCATTACAGAGCTATATTTTCATTACTACCACTGTACACTGTGCAGTGGGTGGTAGCTCCGCGCTGCACTGAGCTAAGAACTGAACTGTGGTTATTTAAAACTGCATCTCCAATAGGAACACCTGATTGGATTGCCTACCAGGACTGTACCTTGCTTGTTCTGTGCATTTTGGTGATGGTTTGCATTGAAATAAACAAGACCACAAATCAATAAACAGTGATATAAATTCACCTATAAAGAGGTCACAACATTGAGGGGTTAAGAGTCTCTCAAGAATGTGAATCTTAGAAGACTCTTGCCTTCATCACCAGCAATATTTATATCTGAAACATGACAAACTGTTAATCTCTCCTACAGTATGTGCAATCCAGGAAAGTGTCTACAGGTTTTTGACTGTGGATCCACCAACCTGATCTATATCCTGTAGAAGGCAAGTTTTAAACAGACACGCTGTATTACCTTGCACTCTGTCCCTCCGTTTAATTCTAATATTTCACCTACTGACGGTATTAACATTTTCACAGACCCAAGTAGTGATCAGCTCTGTGATCCCTGACCCTGGTCTTTGATCCTTTGCCTTGAAGGAACATACTGGTACTTCACTGCTCTGAAGAAGCCCAAACTGCAATCTGTTAAACATCAAGCCAAACACAGACACACCACACAGGCAAGCCTTTTCACTGCCTGAAGCCCAGATATCCAAAAGACTCACAGACTTAAGAACATCAAGGTCAACAAAAGGCTACAACTCATCTACAATGCATAATGGTCAGTCAATTTTTCCAGCTAAATCCGTAGTACTACATGGTAAAGTGGCCACCAGTCAAACACATCTGACAATTAAAACTTGAACTACTGTGGTCACAGAAAGAAAAGGACAAGCACTCCATCATAATGGCAATTAGTTCACTAATTATTTGAGTGGCCAGTGATGGTGATTTTTAGTATAATGTGCTTCTGCATTCTTTTATTTTTTGTTGTATCCTGGCTCTGATGGTTTTTGTGCACGCTTTAAAAATGGTATGGGCACAACTGGTTCAGCAACTGTGCAAATGCTGCAACATGAATAGTAATAAAATGCAACGCATATCAAATCGCGTTTACTCAAATTTACCTTCTCATATTAAAAACGAAAACCAGACATAAAAAGGAGGCACGTTTGTAAGTGCTTAACACTGAAAGTATCCATTTATCATGTTTGCTTTGTAAATGCCTTTTTTTTCTTTTTTTTACTTTTAAGAAAGAAAAAGACTAAATACAACACTTTCATGTGTGCTTGATTTTCTATCCATAACATGAAGGGAATATTTTACAAATAAAATGGAACGTTGTGAAGACAGAGAACAGCTACTGGAATCTTGAGTGATACACTGATTGCTTGCTGTAAATTTTCCACTGCAGCACAAGATGCCTTTAAAAAAGCTGGATCATGGACTCTCGAGACTTGCCAACACCAATCCACTTCACTGCAACACAAAAGGGGCGAGGGAGAAAAAGACCAGTTTAATTTTGCTTACAGATTTCCATCTATATCAGACCCACTCCTACCCCAATTCCATAACTAAAGCATGTGTACACCAGTGGGGGTGTGTGTGTGCTCACTGCATCTCCCAATGACAGTGGCCAACATATGGATACAAAGTTAGTGCGCCAGTGTAACAGTCCTAAAGTACCAGGATATTCCTTGAACTCTGATTTTTCCTGTCAACATACAGTATCTGTCTGCCAGCAGTCAAACAGTGCTAGGATCTGATCACTGGGAGAAAAATCCCATGTGCAAAGAATAACGTACAACCCAACTTACCAGGCACTCCCAAGCATTCCTCAATAAAACTGACGTATTTCCGTGCATTTTCTGGCAGATCCTTGAAGCTGCGAGCCTGCTCCGTATTCAACTTCCATCCAGGAAGAGTTACATAGTCAACCTCAACCCTGTTCAGTACCTCTTGGTTTGCTGATAAGAGATTAAAATATTAGTGAGATTCTAGTAGTAACAGTCACACACAGAGCCAAATTAAGTAAGCAATAAGACACGCTGGGGCATTGGATGTGCTGGTTTTACCACAAGCCCAAGAACATAGTAAGGTGCGAGGCCACAGGCAGAATGGTTTCAGCCCCTGGAAGCATGGTAAAACCAGAACAACCAATGCTCCAAACGGTCTCATTGCACTTATAAAATGGGTCCATAGGCAACTTTTAAAAACACTCAAAGTTTTAACAGACACAAACAAATATAATAAAACATTGCAAAACATGTGAAATAGTCCCTCCACAGATGGATTTCAACTGCTAGTCACTGGTCTTTCCACACATTCAACACATGATATCTTTAAATGCCATTTCCTCCTCTCCCCCCTTACACACACATGGAATACATGAATTCAAAATGTACACACACCCCCCTCTCAAGTGGCCCCACAACCTCAATGTCATCTGTTGAAAGATGAGAATGGAGTTCTCTGGCAAACTGATAAGGATAGGAGGGGGATTCTTCATGGTCTTTAAAGAAACATTGGAAATGGAAACTCAGAATAGTATTTTTTTTTTGTAATTTATGTTTGTAAGAAGGGGCTCATGAGTGGAAAGAACATTCAATTGTTTACTTATTTTGTTCATTTTGGGGACCTAGTTGAAGATTTATGTTTATGAGTAAACGTGGCAGCTATGTTTGTGACGGCTATCAGGAATGAGTAAAGATGCTTACAAATATTGTATGTAACCTGCCCAAATCCCACTGCCAGACCTTGTTCAAATCAGCACCACTGTGAAGACTTAAGATATGGGTCCTGGAACCTGTTTAGCCCATCAGAAAGCAGGAAATTTCCAGCCCATTTTATAAGTCAGATTACTAGGTGGAGATGCTACTTCCTAATGATTTTCCTTTAATGTTCAGGAGCACAGTATCTGTAGTAGGGAGAGATCACTTCCTGCCGCTGATGTTGCAGAAGGATCTACCTATTAGGCTGAAAGTTGGCTGGGCTACAGCCCAGGATGGCGGCGTTGTCACTTGGCACTCAGGAGACCTGAGCTGAATTCCTAAGTCAGGGACTGCTGTTGGGCAAAAGCAAGTGTAGGGACCATTCTACAGTACGCTCACAGACTTCCTGGAAGGAGGGACATTACTGACACAGACTTCATGGAAGAAGGGACATTACTGGCACATGCATCCACTAGTGCACCAAGGGAGGGGTCTCACACAACATGCTCCATGAGCTCACCCTAGGTCATTATACCGTGCAACTTGAGGGGTACAGTTAAAATCTGGAGGAAAGCCATGCCCCCAGATCACATCAGATCTTTGCGCATGCCCCACAGAGATTTTGCTGCTTGGAGATTTCATCTCCTCACTCAGACCTTTCATGAAGTTGGGTCTGGTGTACAAATCAGAGTTGGGTGCCAACAGAGCACAGTACTTCAATTAGGAGTGAAGGCCAGCACTGTGGGCCAAATACTATTATGTTAGAAAAACACTGGCCATTGGTGGCCCACCGGTGCGGCAGTAGCGCTACATCACGGCTGTGACCCGGGTTCGGGAACGAGCCTGGGAGTCAGAGGACTGGCCCAGGGGAGGAGGCTTGAGCGTCCGAAGAACCACTCACCTTCTCTGAGGGAGGGGGTGTGAGGCTCGGTGCTTGACTGGCCCCAGGCAGAAGCCTGGGATACAGCAAGCACCTAGCCATGTAGAGGGGAGGCGTGGTTGACGTCAGTGCACACATATCATGCCCAGAACACAGGAAAATGGCTCCCTGCACTCTGGGAAGGCGGAGCGCCAGCACAGATCTCCAATTTCCCTGCCTGTCCCGGACCGGTGCCCTGACAAAATCAGGATGCTCAGGGTCTACAGGCCCCATCTCGTCCCCGACTTGGAGGAAAAACAAGTCTACATGGTGGGGGCTCCAGGTAAGCGGGAACAGGGAGACAGATGCCATAGGCGACTCCCAATGGTGTGAAATGCAGGGGGCAGCATAAACAGAAAATACAGGTTACTCACCTGTAACAGGAGTTCTAGGAATGGTATATGTTGTTCATCCACACTTTCTGGCAGGTATCCTTGCTGCTTTAATTCTTGCCGGAAGGTCTTCAAGCTGGCTCCTCCCACCCACCCGGGTGGTAAAACCTCTGCTCCGCCCATGACGCCAGATCCGCCCGCTGGAAGCTCACAGTTGTGCGCTGGCCGAGTTAGGAATGGGATGAACAACATATACCATTCCTAGAACTCCTGTTATAGGTGAGTAACCTGTATTTCTAGGGACATGGATATGTTGTTCATCCACACTTTCTGGCAGACTCCTAGCAGTTCTCCGGGAGGAGGAGGCAAGGCGACACCCCGATACTTACTTGGGAAAGAGACTGGAGAACTCAGGCCCCAAACCAGCATCCTGCTGATTCCAAGGTCGATGTGGTAGTGGGTAATAAAGGTATGTGCCGACTTCCAGGTAGCAGCCCTGCAGATATCCTGGATAGGGACGTCCCTGGAAGCAGCTACCGATGCAGCGGTATGGCGGGTAGAATGAGCTCGTATCCCTCTGGGAGGCTCCATGCCCGCCAACCTGTAGCAGAGCTCTATGCAGGAGGTGATCCACCTGCCTATCGTCCGCTTTGCTGCAGGTCTGCCAGGTGCGGCTTCAGCGTAGGTGACAAACAGTTGGCGAACCTCTCCCCGAACTTCAGCCGTCCGTTCCATAAGCGAGCGCTCATCTAGGGTCCAAAGTATGGAGCCAATACTCGGCCTCCGAGGTGTGACTGGGGTAGAACACCGGCAGAGTCAACATCTGGTTAAGGTGAAACTCCGCACCACCTTCGAAGGAATTTCGGTGGGGGCACAGGACAACCTTGTCCCTGTGGAAGACCAGGTAGGGAGACTCGATGGAGCGCCTGGAGCTCTCCCATCCTTCTGGCTGATGATAGCCACCAAGAAGGCGGTCTTCCACGACAGGTGTGAAATATCGCACCTGTGCATTACCCAATGGCTGCCCACAAGCTTGGCCAATACCAGCAGTAGATCCCTCGGAGGTGGAGGTTCTCGCACCGGAGGGGAAATGTGGTCAAGGCCTTTGAAAAAGCGCCCGACCACCTTCTCCTGCGCCACCGACTGCTTGCCGGCCCGTGCCCGGTAAGCAGAGATGGCTGCCAGGTGCACCTTAAGGGTCGTCGGCCGAAGCCCTTGCTGAGAAAGGGACCACAGGTAGTCCAGAATGCTTGCCAAGGGGCAGTCGGAAGGGTTCAAGCCCTTCCCCTGACACCAAATGGAGAATCGCTTCCATTTGAAGGCACAGCATTTCCTGGTCGACTCCTTACGGGACGCCTCAACGACATTGAGGACCTCGTCGGAAAGACCCAAAGCCTGGAACTCTAGCCACTCAGGAACCAGGCCGTCAGGTGCAGGGATTGAAGGTCTGGATGGAATACCTTCCCCTGATTGACTGAGATCAGGTCCAGGCGGGCTGGAAGCCGCCTCGGGAGCCTGGAGCTGAGGCTGAGGAGATCTGGATACCAGAACAGGCGGGGCCAGTCTGGAGCTACCAGAATCACCTGCGCCTTGTCCCTCCTCGCCTTGAGAAGCACCTTGTGGATCAAGGGAAATGGGGGAAAGGCGTAGAAGAGGCCCGGGGTCCACGGCCTCGAGAAGGCATCCCCCTGCAGCGAGCCCTGCTGAGGGGGGCGGGCATGGAACAGACTCAGCTCAGCATTCTCCCTGGAGGTAAACAGGTCCACCTGAGGCATGCCCCAGTGGGAGAACAGATCTTGTACCACCTCCGGCACAGGTGTTGGAGGCTCCTGCCACGTGAATGGCTAGGAGATCCGCCTCCAGGCTGCGCACGAGGGACCAAATGCGGAGAGCTTCCTTGCATAACAGCATGGAGCGCGTCCCGCCCTGGCGGTTCAGATAGTACATGGTCATGGTGTTGTCCGTCTGGACCTGAACCACTTGACCCCGTAGAAACGGAGCGAAGGTGGTGAGAGCTAGACGGACCGCTCGGAGCTCCAGCAGGTTGATGTGGCATCGGGACGCCCGAGGAGACCAGAGGCCATGCGCTCGGTGTTCCCCCAGATGGGCACCCCAACCCATCAGAGATGCGTTGGTCGAGAGAGAGACCGTCGGCTCGGGGCGGACGAACGGGATGCCCTCCTGCAGATGTGCTGGAACGATCCACCATTGGAGAGCGTTCCACATCTCCTGGGTCACTGTCACGGCTGGTCCAATGGACCGCAGTGCCAGACCATTGGCTGGCCAGTCCCACTGAAGGGGACATGTACCAACGGCCCAACGGACCACGCTGGTGCAGGCCGCAACGAGGCCCAGGAGGCGCAGGAAGTCCCGGGCAGGGCGCAATTGCCCAACCAGAAATGATTGGGCAAAGGAGGAAAGAACCTCGGCCCTGTCTGCCGGGAGCCGTGCTCTGGCTCGCAGAGAGTCGAGCTCTGCCCCGATGAACAGTATCACCTGCTTCGGCACGAGTTATGATTTGGCCTCGTTGAAGAGGAGGCCAACCTGAGAGCAAACCTGGAGGGCCAGATCTCTGGACCGCTCCACCTCCTGTCTGGAGGGGGCTGCTATCAGCCAATCGTCCAGATAAGGGTACACCCGGAACTCTCGGCGCCACAGGAATGCTGTCACCACTGTCATGCATTTGGTGAAGACCCTGGCAGCTAGGGAGAGGCCGAAGGGCATGGCCCGCAACTCGTAAAGGGATCCCTCCGCTCTGAAGCAGAGGAATCTCTGATGGGACGGACGGATTGGGACGTGAAAGAACGCGTCCTGGAGGTCCAGGGAGCAGAACCACACGCCTCGTTCCAAGGATGGGATTATCTGAGCCATAGTGACCATCCTGAAGGTTCGAGACCTTAGGAACTTGTTCAGGTCGTGCAGGTTGAGAATGGGGCGCCAGCCCCCTGTCCGTTTTGGGACCAGGAAGTACCTGGACACAAACCCCGGGTCTGGAGAAGGATCCGCCACCTTCCTGATTACCTCTTTTTCGAGGAGCAGGGCAATATCGGCTCGGCCGGCCGGCTGCGAGACTGCGGCCCCTCAAGGGCGACGCTGCTTGAAAGGTGGGGCCTGCTCGAACTCCAGAGGCAGGCCTTTTCCTACCACCTCCAACACCCAGCGGTCAGTGGTGATAGCGGACCAGGCGGAAAGGAAGTGGCGGAGCCGTCCCCCCACGGGGGGAACCCAGGGGGGAGTGACGAGGCTGGGGGCGGCACCCCTCAACCCGTCACTGGGCAGGCTTGGATGAAGAACCGGCCGAGGGACCTCCTGGGCCTTTACCTCCTTGCTTCCTGTTGGAGGAAGCAGTCGGCTTGGGTTTGGGACGCCAAGCGTGAGCCTGCTGGCCCTGTTGCTGGTGCTGCTGGGCCGGTCGAGAAGCAGGGACCGAAGGACAAAAGGACTTCTGCTGCTGACGGCGGCCTTTGTCCCTCTGGGCGGAGGTGACCGAGGCATTGGACTTCTCGATCCGCTGGAGGTGTCCTTCCACTCCATGGCCGAAGAGGTCAGTCCCCAAAAAGGGGACGTCCGCCAACTTGTGCTGGGTATCCGCCGTGAAGGTGGATATCCTCAGCCACGCCCTGCGTCGCATGGCCACCGCGGCCTCTACTGACCTGGCACAGGAATCACCTATGTCCAGAGCAGTCTGGAGCTGCTGCTTCGCCACCGCCCTACCCTGGTTCCGCACCTGGCAGACCGTGGTCTGCAGGTCAGGCGGGAGATGAGGAACAACCTCATCCAGGGATCCCATGAGGGCGTGGGAGAAGTGTGCCATCAACACGGCCGAGCTGGCCCATCGGAGGCCGAGGGAGGACGCAGCGTACACCTTGCGCCCAGCAAACTCCAGCTTTTGGACTCTTTGTCAGGGGGCTTATCCACATCCCGAGCGTTACCGGAACGCCGGAAAACGCTGTCGCTAACTAACCCCTCGGCAGAGGGGTGTTCTGAGAAACCGGGCAAAGAGCCGGTTGGGACCGCATACTTCCTGGCCATCCTGGCCGAGGGCGCAGGACAGGAAGCAGGCCGCTGCCAAAGCTCCAAGGCTGGGCCGACAATGGCCTCAGCCACCGGAAAGGCCTCCATGGGAGAATCCCCTCGGTCCAGAATCTCCGTCAGGGGATACTTGGCCCATTTGGACACGGACTCGAGCTGCATCCCGGTGGACTCCGAGATGAGTCGAAGCAGACCCAAGAAGGACAATGGGCTATCGTCCACAGACTGGCCCCCGGAGGACTCCAGATAGAACTGTCTGGAGAACAGGAAGGAATCGTCGTCGGATTCTGAAGAGTCTGCGAAGAGCTGCCTTGGCCATGAGCCACCCTCCACCTGCCGGGGACGGTCGGGAGTGAGGGTGACCGACAACCTGTGGGGCAGGCCATGACCCGACCGAGAATTCTTGGTCGGTGCCCCCAACTTCGGTTGTAGAGGCGGAGGTTCCACCACAAATCAGTGGAGCAGCTGGTTTCGGCGGAGCAACCGGCCCTGGAGCGGGCAACTCGACTGGAACGAGTGGTTGCTTCGGACGTTCAGGCGACAGCCACTTGATGGCCGGGGTCTTGGCCAGGGTTGGCTTAGGCCCGGACAACAGCAACTGCCGCCACATAAGGTCCTCGTAGCGCCGGCACAACTTGCGTTGCAGCCTCTCCTCACCCGAGGAGGAGGAGGACGAGGAAGAACGGCGTCGCCGTTTACTTCGGTAACGAGACCGCCGATGTCGGCGGGAACAGCTGGACCGAGAAGAGGTCAGAGACCAAGACCGAGACCTTCGGGGGGACCGAGGGTGGGTCTGGGAAGGGGCGGGGGACACCCGCTCTTCCCTCAGCTCGGGCACTTTAGCCGGGGACTGCGGCCCAGAAGGCGCAGGCAGATCCTCGGTATCCACCGGGGGAACCGGTGAAGGAGGGTTGTCGACTTCTCCAGTCGACAGCCCGTCTAACGGAGCGAGAAAAATCTCGACTTCGTCGGCGAGTCTCGGCAGGCTGGCCTGACCAGGGGGCACCATGAAACCAGCGGCCTCAGCCGCAACGCCGACGGCCGGCTGCCGGGGAAGGGACCACTCACCAACGCAGACGGTGGGACCCACTGACTCCTTTTTCTTGGGCCGAGAAGAATGTCCCAAAGGCCCCTCCTTTCGTGGAAAGGGACTGACAAAGCTCCTTGAACGGCCGAGCACGAGGAACTCAGAGAGCGGGATAAATGCCGTGGCCGAGGAGGAGGAAGATGCGGCCTGGGCCGCGTCCTCCTCGAGGGCGATCAACTGCTCGAGCTGCTCAGCCGAGCCAGCCACCGTGGACACTGCCCAACGAGCCTCTTAGATTTTACCGGCGGGAAACGTTTCTCGGGGCGCCCGAGCTTCAATCGGACAGCGCGATCGTCCAGAACGTTGGCCGAGAAAGAGCGGCACAACTCGCAGGCTTGCGGGTCGTGATCTAGGCCTAGGCAGTAGACGCACGTGAAGTGCAGATCCGTCTTGGACATTTTCTGCCCGCAAGGGCACCTCCGAAAGCCGGGAACAGATTTGTCCATCGCAGCTGCGAGGGAAGATGAAGACCGAGGTTTAGAAAACTTCAAAACCAATTTCGGACGAACCGAAGAGTTAGGATCCAGTCTAAGATGCAGAGCGCTAAGGAGGGAACCTGAGCTTCCAAGCGGTAAGGAAGATCTGGCGTCATGGGGTGGAGCCGAGAGTTTTACCACCCGGGTGGGTGGGAGGAGCCAGCTTGAAGACCTTCCGGCAAGAATTAAAGCAGCAAGGATACCTGCCAGAAAGTGTGAACAACATATCCATGTCCCTAGAAGTTTTTTTTCCCCCTACATTCTTTATTTCTCAACTGGGGGGAGGGTTGTACCTTTGGTTCCCCTCCCCACATCCAGTCAGTCTTCGCGGCTGCTGACCCGGACACGGACAGAACTCTGACTTCCCTCCCAGGCCGCATCGCAGCGGGTACTTACCCCACCATTGCGGAGACCTGGAGTGGGCCCGGGAGGGAACTGTCTTGGGCGCGTCCATGGTGGTGCCACCGGGCAGCCTTTATACTGTCAATGGAATTTTCTGTGTGGTTTCCCCTGTGGGGAGGGGCGTGCCATGATGCCAATGGAGGGAGTGCCAACCACTGACGTCCCCCCTCCCTGGAGAAGAAGAGCAGTCCCACGGATGCTCAATCCTTCTCCAACCCTTCCAACCCCAGGTGGCCCGTACTCATTCCTGAACATGGGTCACCGGCGCAGCGCGAGGTAAGACATTCAGTGCCTCAGCCCCACCAGGCCGGCCTCGCATAAACAGAAAGTTAAAAAAACAAACTGGCCAGCCTAAACTGTTAGTTTCTTGAATACTTTTAAGGACGTTTTCCCAAGCAAGAAGTAAAATTATAACAGTTTTATCTTAGTTTTCACGTGGAATCAAGCTCTACAGTAAACAGAAAAAGCCCTTTGATTTTGCTTTGGGAAGGGAGGCACTGGCCAGCACTCCCTGCAGTCCTAGTGCACTTCAGCACACTGGAGGTTCCAGAGCTATGCAAAAACGTTAAAAAACAAAGAGTTACAGCTGACCTGGTGGCACCGGCTGGTGGTGCACTGCACTGCCGTGTGGAGAGACCAAGGAAAAAGATTCCTGATACCAACTTCCATGCTCCAGACCAGCAGGACTGTGGGCATGCTGCAGTGGTAGCGTGCACATGTTCCAGGGAGGGGGGGTTGTTGCTGCTTGCTCTGCAGCGTCTGCTGTGGAATTGGGGGAGCCCTGAGGTTGTGGGTGAGCATGTGATATTGGCTCCTCCCCCACAGGAAGGCATCACCATGACATCTAAATGGTAAAGGGGGTGGGGAGAACTTAGTCCATTTACCAGCATGGTTGCTGTCCCCACCTCATGTAACTGGCTCTGGTCCCTCACAAGAGGTCTGGGCTGGTAGACAGTGGTCTGACAGGTAAACACAGGACCAGAGGCAAAATGGCCCCAGCAAGCTGGCAGGTCCAGACTAGAGCCAAAGTAGGAAATAAAAAATAAACAAAACAAAACAAAAAAAAAGCTTTGTTGGAACATTTTTTTAATTTTTTAACCAGGAGTAGCACACTAAGCTGAAAGCTTTTTTACAGGTGCGACCTGAGAGCACAGGGAAGTTAAGTGACTTGTTCAGGGTCACATAGTATGCAAGTGGAAGCTGTGGGATTCAAAACCAGGTCTGGTCTGCTGGATGTCACCAGATTTGCAGCTCAGAGCCTTAAACCACTGCGCTATACTGCCTCATGGAACAGTGTGTGGCTTGCAAAATAAAATTTAGGGTAATTAAAAGAAATTCAGACAACCTGAAAAGTACTGAGAAGAAAAAAAAAAATTACTCACCTTTGTAATGTTGATTCTTCTCAGTGATCCCACACTATGTTTACACATTAAGCAGCATCAGCCCCCTCATTAGCACTGCCCCGGAGACAGAACTTTGTCTAATAATGGAACTTTAGAATAGAAGCTCAAACTCTGCAGTATCATCACAAGCCCCTAGCTCTCCAGCAGCAGATTTGTTTCTAAAGCCAGGGAGCTGTGACTGCTAAAAATAGCTACGTGGAACCTTTGTAAACGAGCTTTTAGCACAAAGGTCTTAATCCGAGAAATTAATAAAAATTCCTAGAATTTGAAAAAGAACTTTGGCAAAAAAAAAAAAAAAGTTAAGGCAGGCATCATGTAGAAAAATATTAAAAAAATATTTTACCGACCATATTTTACAATTGTCAGGGAACTGCAATAGTAATGCTCAAGCAACCTTAATAAAAACTGATTCTTGTGTGAACCTATTTTCAGATTCTGGAAGAGGAGGCAGGGTTACAGTGTGTAAACATAGTGAGTAATCCCTGACAAAACATTACTACATTGAGTATTTTTTTTTCTTCTAACCCCAGGAATCCCCAACTTAGCGTTTACACATGAAGCAGACTCAACAGCAGTATTGTGGGAGGTTAGGTCCAGAACCTACATGAGAAAAAGATTCTTCAGGACAGCAGTTCCAAAGCTGGCATCCCTCCAGGACTGTATGTCCAGACAACAGTGCTTTGTAGGGGTAAGCACTGTTTTCTAGGTAGCTGCTTTGCAAATGTCTATTAATGGGATGCCCCTTATGAATGCCACAGAGGCAGAGGTACCCCTTGGGGACTGTGCATTTAGACCTCTGGGGGGGTTATTGTCACAGATTTTTCATAAATAATGTATGCAACAGACCTTCCAGTGAGAGATTTGCGAGACTATCTAGCAAGAGACTGTCATAGAAACAGAATTTGATGACAGATAAGGACCGCTTGGCCCACCCAGTCTGCCCATTTCCCTGCCTACTGGATAAGCTGCAGATCCTAGTTAACCAACAGCCTACTTCTTTCTACCCCCACCCCCTAGAATTGCCTTATGACTGTCCCATGCATGCTTGAATTCCACCACTGTTTTTGACTCCACAACCTCCTCCGGAAGGCCGTTCCATGCATCCACAACCCTCTCTGTGAAAAAATACTTCCTTAAATTACCTCTGAGCCGCCCCCCCATCTTCAAATTGTGCCCCCTTGTTCTTGCACACCTCTTTTTTTGAAAGATGCTACCCTCTTGGACTTTGTTGATTCCCTTGAGGTACTTGAAAGTTTCTATCATGTCCCCCCTCTCCTCCTTTCCTCGAGGCTATACATATTAAGCTCCTAAGTCTCTTCATATGTCTTCCTGCAGACCCTGCACCATTTTAGTTGTCCTCCTCTGGACAACTTCCATCCTGTCTATGTCTTTGAAGACTGGGTCTCCAGAACTGCACACAGTACTCCAGATGGGGTCTGACCAGCTGTCTGTACAGAGGGATAATAACTTCCTGTTTTCTACTGGTGATGCCTCTCCCTATGCATCCCAGTATCCCCCCAGCCCTCCTTGCTGCCCTCTCACATTGCTTGCCCACCTTTACGTCATCTGATATGACTACCCCCAGGTCCCTTTCCATTTTTGTTGTTGTTAGTATCTCACCCCCCATTGTGTACACTTCCTCTGGGTTTTTGTTTCCCAGGTGCATTACCTTGCACTTCTTAGCATTGAATCTAAGCTGCCATACATTTGACCATTCCTCTAACCTTGCCAAGTCCCTTTTCATCCTTTCCACCCCACCTCGTTGCATCAACTCTGTTGCAGATCTTGTGTCATCTGCAAGAGATATTTTTCCTTCCAGTCCTTCTGCACGTCGCTTATAAAGACATTGAAGAGGACCGGTCCTAATACTGAACCCTGCGGTACCCCACTAGTAACCCCCCTTTCTTCAGAGTGGACTCCATTTACTATTACTCTCTGTGTCCTATTCTCCAGCCAATTTTTTACCCAGGCTGTCATCTTGGGACCCACTCCCAGGCTACCTAACTTGTATATTAATCTTTTGTGTGGGACTGTGTCAAATGCCTTGCTAAAGTCTAGGTAGGCCATGTCCACAGCCCCTCCCTGATCTACTACTTTGGTCACCCAGTCAAAGAAATCTTTCAGATTTGTCTGGCATGACCTTCCTTTAATGAATCCATGCTGCCTTGGGTCCTGTGCCCTCTGGCCTCTAGATACTCGACAATTCTTTCCTTCAGAAGTGATTCCATCATTTTCCCTACCACTGAGGTTAAACTAACAGGTCTGTAGTTTCCTGCTTCTGCCTTGCTCCCACTTTTGTGATGGGGAATCACATCTGCCCTCCTCCAGCCCTCGGGTACCACCCCATCCTCCCATGATTTGTTAAACAGGGTAGTCAGTGGTGTCCTTTTGGTTGCTCATTTATCTTTGTCCAACTCACCACAGGTGATAAAAAGCCGAGTGACCCGAGATCTGACACACTTTGTCTGGTCCAGGCAGAGGCCCAGTACTTACTTCAGGTGCAGGTTGTATGCTCACCTGGGCTGGAAAATTCAGGAGAGAGCACAGGAAGGGCAACTGACAGGTTCAGGTGAAATTCTGATACCACCTTAGCAGGGCTAGAATTTAATGGTAGTCCGCCCTGTTTTGGATACCAGTATTCAAGGCGGAATACCACTGTTTTCACGCTGGTATTTTGATTGGGATACCACTCTTCCTGGCCTCCACTTTGCAGTTTAATCTATAGTATGCTCTTTTGGATAGATGGAATACCAGATTTCAAGATGGAATATCAAATTTGGGCTTTTGGTATTCTGCCTCCCACACAAGATTATTTTCTTAATTTTTACCTTTGCTTAGATAGGAACTTCCTACTGGTTCTAAGGACTACCCTGTCCTTGTGGATGATTATGTAGTTTAATTCTGTGTAGACGGCTTGCAGCTCACTTAGTCTCCCAGCAGATGTCATGGCAATCAGTAAAATGGTTTTAGATGTGACGTAATTTAGATCAGTGGTGGCCACAGGCTCAAAGGGAGCCTCCTTCAGATGGTGAGGCAGATATTCAGGTCCCATGGAGGGACAGGGGCCCTCACAAGTGGGTAAAGGTGGCTGAGACCTTTAAAACCCTTTTAAAAATAGGATGAGAATGAGACTTGCCTTTGCCTGCTGATGTATAAGCTGACACTGCTGCCAGATGCACCTTTAATGTCTATGGCCTTATACCCAAGGACTGGAAGTGCAATAGGTAGTCCAGGACTGTGGGTAATCCTATTAGCACTGGGATTATCTTTTTGGAAGTGCACCAGTAGGAGAATCTCTTCCACTTAGAGAAGTCTGCTTTCCTGGCTGCTAGTTTCCTGGAAACTTTAGGCACCCCCAGGTCCTCCTCTGATAAAATTCAATCCAGAATACTCTAACTCTTCAAGAACCATGCCCCCCAGGCGTAAAGTCCTCAGTCCAGAATATTCTAGCTCTTCAAGAACCATGCCCTCAGGTGTAAAGTCCTTGGGTCTTGGGAGTGTTATCCTGCCCTGTTGTAGCTTAGTGGCAGACTGACTGGATTCTTGCTGGGCAGGGCCAGCAGCACAGAGTACCAGCCCTGCTTGGTCCAGTCTAGGGCTACTGGGGTTATTGTTGCAGGCTCTTTCCTGAGCTTCTTGAGCACATTCTACATGAGTGGGAATGGTGGGAAGGCATACAGTAACCCTTCCTTTCCACCTCAAGGCTCGGGTATCCTCTGGAACTGTGCCCTTGTCTGGTGGTCTGCAAAAAAACAGTGGGAGCAGACTGTTCTCCCAGGATGCAAAACGGTCTATTTCCAGTGTCCCCTCCTTTTTTTTGCTAATCTTTTTCTGGACCCCTTCTGCCAGTCATCCCAGCCCTGTCACTCCAGCATCCTCCAGGTCTTGCACGTCTACATCTTCCTCCAGACCCCCCTGTGGGGTCGGCGTGGTTCCCCATCCCCTGCTGAACAGGGTCTGCTGTGCTGGACAAGGGGAGACCGGTGTCATCCTGCTGGTCTGGAGATTTTTCCGTTGTCTCCCCTGGAGATGCAGATGTGCAATGCCATCAGGATGCATGTCACACACTTCCATACAATGTGCGCTGATGGCTGCCACGTTTCCACACAATGTTGGTTGCCCTGGACTGCCTTCTCCCTAGCCTCTGCTAGGAGTCAGGCACATGCCTAGCCCAGTCTACGGCTACTAGGACCATCGTTTCAGGCTCTCTCCAGAGTGTCAGGAGCATTCCCTGTATGAGTGGGAATGGCAGGAAGGCATACAGTAACCTCCCCTTCCACCTCAGTGCTAGGGTGGCCTCTGGAACTCTGCTCTTGGCTGATGGTTAGCAACAAAACGGTGGGAGCAGACTGTTCTTCCAGGATGCAAACAGGTCTATTTCTGGAGTGCCCCATCTTTTGAAGACCGTGGCCAGAACCTGCTGGTTCAGGGTTCATTTGTGGTTTCCGTGGCTGATTTTGCTTAGGAAGTCTGCCAGGACATTGTTTTTTCCTGACAAGTGTTAACACCTAGGGAGAAAGCCAGATTCTCATTGCCTCTGTGCACAGCCTTGAGGATCTTATACCTCTCTGCTTATTAATGTATTTCTTAATGTATTCTACTGTTGTGGTGTTGTCTGTTCTGGACACACATACCTTGTAGCTGTCAGGATAGGACTGTATGAGTTCGAGAGGACTGATGTGTTCCTGGGTCTCCTACAGGCTCAAGATGCCACTTACTGTAAGGCACTCCAGGTGGGTGCACCACTGTAGGAGTGAAGCATCTGTTTCCACCACTCCAGTGATCTCACAAATGCTTTTGTGACTGGCAGTAGTTTGGAGAGGGAGTACCATCTTTGATACCAGTGGTCTCCTAAAGAGGGACTCCCACCAAAAGTGCTACACTGCAGAATTAGAATAAGCATACCACCAATAAATCTCATACCAAAAATAAGGTTTCTACGTTACTTCATTTTAAAGTTATGAGCTATTTTGTAACCCTGATTTCACTACCTGTTCAAAAAAGCCAGTTTCAGTGAAGAGCCACTGAGGATGTCATCTCCTGAACTCACACACTAGTCCTCCCGGTCAGCAACCTAACAGGACCTGCTTCTCCAAAGTTTAAGAAACTGTAACTATAGTAATCCTTTAAAAAAAAAAAAATTAAATGGGGTTGGCTGCAATGCTTGTGTTTCCAGAATGTTCAGATGCATGGCACAGTACTTTAGAACATGTCAGGTGGTGGTTTTGGAATGCAGCACTGAACCAAGGCACAGAATGTCAAGGTGGTGCACAATTTAAAATGTGTGTGTGTGTGTGTGTGTTGGGGGAGACACCGTCTCAGAATGTGACAGGTATGTGCCATCTCAAAATGTGGTGGGACAATTAATTCTCGGAATGCGACAAGGACACATTTTGAGGAATTTGGTGGGGGACTGGCAATTTCGGAATATAATAGGGATGCACACTGTCAGAATGTGACAGGACAAACCATACTGTTCTGAAATTGCTTATCCCTGACACATTTCAAAACTGTACGCACCCCCCCATATTTCAAAATTGTGCATCATATCCCCAATACATTCCAACATTATGCGTTCCAGCCACATTCAAAAATGATGCATCCCTGCTACATTCCAAAATTGCACATCCCTTCCCATTCACAAATTGAGCATCCCTGCCACGTTCTGAAATGGCACAACCCCGCCAAATTCCATAATTACACATCCCCCCAAGTTGTGTTTCAATGCCACATTCCAAAATTGTCACTGCCATGTTCCCAAATTGTGCGTCACGCCACATTCATTCCGGAATTATGCATCACCAGCACATTCCAAAACTGCTCGTCACCGTCACATTCTGAAACTATGTGTCACTGCCACATTCTGAAATTATGTGTTCCAGCTACTTTCTGAGATTCTGTCATTGCTGCATTCCACAACTGCAACTTGGTGACATTTCGAAAACTCATACCTGCAGTATTTTAAAAACTGCACACAACTTTGTCATTCTAAAGTCATGTTTGCCATTGCATTGTGTCCCCCCCCCCCCAACATCATTTTCTGAAGTACTGTACCTTGCATCTACACACTATGGAAATGAATGTGCTGACTCCCCCAATGTCAATTTTCCTTTATCAGATGTTTACCACACCTGCAGTTCTAAGTAACATAGGAGAAATAAATCATATAAGGTAGCGTGCAGGGAGGATTACGTTGCGAGTTGAGAGGACATCATCAGAAGCTCTTCAATGAAACTGGCTTTTTTGAACAGGCAGTATATTAAGGGCTACAAAATGACTTGTAACGAAGTAACTTACAGATCTGATTTATGGTATGAGACTGATTGACGATATGCTGATCCAAATTCTGAATTTTTTTTTTTTAACTTGTTTTTTTATGCCCCTTTCTTTCACCGCAGTAGCCCCTTTCTTCAGGAACCCAATGCGACCCTGCGTACTGAACTTCCCTGAAGAGCGCTAGCTCAGATGGGTGCCCAGCTCCTACACCCTGAGCACTCCGGATAACCCCCTGGCTGGGGTGGAGGAGTCTCCCCCTATCCCTCCAGACTTACTGCGGGAGCGTGCACCTTGAGCTGCCTCCTCGGGTTCCTCTGAATGCTGACACTGGGTCCTGTCTATCGGCACCACTGCGAGGTATTGCCTGTTTTTTCCTGGTCCCACCCCCGCGGGCGTCAGCATGCAAGGAGAGCCAATGTAACAAAGGCACGGTGAGACATGCCTTTGCACCGGCCCTCGACTGGCATCTGCTCCTCCCTACGCATCTGCTGCCTCCAACTGCACCACCACCCGTGGTCACCCAGGTGGCGGCATCACAATGAGGTCTGCAGCCCACCCCTCCCGGAAAAGGAAAGCAGCCCATCAAGCGCTCAATCCTTCTCCCTCTGGCAGTGCCTCCAGCAACCCTGGCTTGCTACCGAACCTGAGTCGCTGGCGTCGCAAGCAGTAGCGCTACCACTGCGCCAGTGGGCTGGCCCCCAAATTCTGAATTTATTGATGCCAAAAATGCTGGCCTCAGTCCCTCTAACAGGTACTGAATGTCTCTCATATCTGGCCCACAGGACCACAGCTATGGATGCAGTCATGTAGCCAGCAGCTATAGAAAATCCCTTGCAGGCCTTGGCTGGACCATTGTAAAGGATTCTGCTGTGGCAATCAGAACTGCTATCCCCTCCCCAAAGGAGGAAGGCTTTACCCTACAGGGTGTCCAGTTCTGCCAAGTCCAAACATCTGAAGAGGTTTTGTTTGGGACTTCTGCAGATTGATCAGGAACCCTAGTTTTTCTAAGGTGCTTTTTACCTTCTGAATAGAGCACCTTGTCTTTTGTTCTGATTCCCCACCACCACCACAACCAAGACTAGCCAGTCATCCAGGTGGGAAAAAACCTGCCTTCTCAGGTGTGCTGCTGCAACAACTAAGCACTTTGTGAAGACCAATGGTGCCAAAGGGAAGGACCACAAACTGGTAATGGCAGTTTCCTAGCCTGAACCAGAGGTAGATTCTGTGAGAAGTTCTGCCTGGAATGTGAAAGTAGGTGTCTTTCAGATCCAGTGATACTAGCCAATGACATGACTGTAATGATGGTATCACTATGACCGGTGTGACCAACTTGAACCTCTCCTTTTTTGTGCTTGTTCAGATATCCAAGTTCTAAAATGGGTTGCCATTTCCCATTTATCTTGTGGATCAGGAAGTACCTTAAAAACAGGCCCTTGCCTGTTTAGAGGCACGGACCCTTTTCCACAGTTTTTGCTTCTGTGTTCTAGGGATGTGGATATGATGTACTATCCACACTTCTGGCAGTGTTCCTTTCCCATTAAGACTTGCCGGAATGTCTTCAAGTCGGCTCCTCCCACCCACGCGGGTGGTAACTGCCTTAGCACCGCCTCGTGATGTCAGATCTTCCTTTCTGCTGGAAGAAGGTTCCCTTCTTACTGCTCTCCGTGCTGAGCAGGCCCTTTGCTTCAAAATTTGGCATATCTTTGTGAATCCACTTTCATCTTCAGGCGATCTTCGAATCCTCGTCATGGACGACTCGAAGTCGGCGATGGGCTTTAAAAAATGCGAGTGTAAGCAGAAGATGTCCCGGACGGACTCACACCTCATGTGTCTACTGCCTAGACCACAAACACTATACCAAGGCATGTGGCCTGTTTCGCACCTTGCATCCCAATACTCTGGAAGACTGGTATGCCAGGCTTCTCTTAGGGTGCCCAGATGAACTGGACCCTCTCGTTAGGGCAAACGACACCCGCTGGGTGGTCTCTGCAGCTGTGGGGTCCACAGAACAACTTGCAGCACTTGAAGAGGCAGCAGCTCAGGCTGCAGAGCATGCCTCTTTGGCTTCACCTTTGTTCTGCTTTCGTTTGGCACCACCTTCATGGGGGCGTTTAAGGATCTGTGCTAGTCCCTTCCCACTTTTGGGCAGGGCCCCTCTAAGGGTACGAATCTTCTAAATCCTTGAGAAAGAGACTAAAAAGAAGTCTCGTCATTGATCATGGGATCATGAGAGTTCTCGGGCCTCGGACTCCCGCACTTCTCTAGAGGTTTCGACTATGGTCGATCCTTCGGTCCAGGCTGCTGCCCCCTATGGTCTCTCTGTTTGATCAGTCAGTTCAGATGCCCGTTGATCAACCTGTCAAGATTTTTCTCAAGCCAGTCGACATGCTGTCGCAGGACGAGGTGGATACCTCACTTTCTAGGACTCCAGTCCTACCTGTAACATCTCAGGGTGGGTCGGACTTGCACGCTGATCCGGTCACCAAACCTCGGGATCCCATGACCCCAGAGGATCTTTGGCTTCCGCTGGTTCCCTCTGATACTCGCTGTCTACTTCCCTGATGGTCAAGGTCACGGCCCCGTAGTCAAGCAGCTCACTGGTGTTCCCGCTCTCGGCATTCGGGTAAGCGGACCCGCCACTATTCTTCTTCATCTTCCTCCTCAAATAAGAAGAAGCTGTGCCGCAAAATGCACCGGTGCTACAAAGAAAGTACAGTTACGTAAGAACTTAGCGTAACAGTAGATCTTCGAGAACAGCTCTTGCAGCAGGTTACACCATTAGGACTGAAGCCGGCAGGCGCCAGAACCCCACGGAAATTTTCTAGCTAGCAGTATCAAGCGGGGACCGCCCCCAACATCGGCCCCGCCCCCGACGTCAGGCATCATATAAATGGGGGAGGTCCCCCAGAATCCCCAGTTCTCCCGCTGGAGACTCTCGGCCGCTAGATGACATCAGAAGTGGAGACTGAGAAGCTGCCATCAAAAGGTATTTGCAGCAGTGTTAGAAGCACCTAATCCTAGTAAAGAGATATCGGAACAACTCTACCTCCAGAGGGGATGGTGGGAGGGAAACTACCTGCTACAAGAGCTGTTCTTGAAGATCTACTGTTACGGTAAGTTCTTACATAACTGTACTATCTTACTTCGAGAAACAGCTCTTGCAGCAGGTTACACTATTAGGACTGATTCCCAAGCAATACTGGAAATCCCTCGCAGGTGGGAGGAGGCTAGGTAGAGATCGCGAGTTGGACAGAAGCCTAGGATAGGAGTCCCTGAAGGACTGCTAGACCAAAACCAGCTCTTCGCTGTGATGCAACGTCCAGGCTATAATGTCTGATAAAGCTGCGCAGATGGCTGAAGTGGACACATTCTTCATGGCCGCAAAGGAGGTAGCCATCCCCCTTGTGGAATAACCCTTAACTGCGCCCGGTAGAGGTTTGTTACGTTTCTGGTAACAGAGCATCACAATCGGAGACAGCGCAATGAAGGGGACCCCCACCAACAGGTTCTTTGAATCTAGCCACCATTGCCAATCCCGAATTATGGCATTCGTGATCCAAACTGGAAGCTGCAAATGGTCTTGCTTCTGATCCCACTGAACCCGTAACATCCACTGGGTCACCCGCATGTGGAGACAGGCTAGCGGTACTGTTGCAATGGCCACAGCCATGTGTCTGAGCAGGCAAAGGACCAGTCTGGCTGGGACAGTCCTCTTTGCCAAGATGTCCCTGATGAGGGATCGGATGTGTTCCAGCAGAAAAGCTCTCCCTTGGACGGTGTCCAGAACCGCGCCTATGAACTGCAGATTCTGTGACGGAACCAGGTGTGACTTCTGCTGATTGATAATGATGCCCAACGTCCTGAACAGGGACTGAGTACAGTGAATTGCAGACATCAGAGCCTCCCGAGAGGGTGCCATGAGGAGCCAGCCGTCCAGGTAGGGAACACGTAGTGGCCTTGTCTCCTTAGAGCCGCCGCTACGACTGCCACGCACTTCGTAAACACCTGAGGTGCTGATGATGGTCCAAAAGGGAGGACTCTGAACTGATAATGGCGACCTAGAAATTCGAAGCGCAAGAACTTCCTGTGCGCTTGAGCAATGGGTATGTGCAGGTAGGCATCCTGCATGTCCAAGGACGCTAGGAAGGCGCCCTGCTTGAGCATGGGTATCAAACCGGGAATGGTTACTATGCGGAAGCATTTGTAAAGGATTGAAGCGTCGTTTGAAAGTTCTAGTCGTCGTACACTAGAGTGGGACCGTGAGGCCGATGCTGGCGAGTCGACGGCAGGAAAAGAACTGGGGATTCTGGGAATCGAAGTTGCGGCAGTGAATACTTTTGGCTGCAGTTTTTGAGGTTGGAGCTTCTACTGCCGACTCTGAACACCCTTGCTGGAATTATTATTATCTCTACACAGCATTCCTCCCGCATGCCTTAGCCGTGTTGGATTCTTTCGTTTGGACTGCTAGTATTTTATCGACTGTTTTCACTACCAAACTCCTTACTTTGCTCCGGAATTGTGGCCAGATCTGCTTTTCTATCTTGGACAGTGAGAGTGCCCTTATTTTGGTATCCTGGGTGGTGAGAGGATCTGAGTGTCCAAACTTCATTTTTATTTAATTACTAGATGACCATTTTTAGATTTCCAAATTGTTTCTGATTTAATCAGAGTAGATTATCTCCCAGGCTGTGAGAGGGCCTAGGGGGACTTCAAAACATTATGTCCTGCATACTCAGTGAGAGGGGGTTGCAGGAGACCTTTTATTTCGGTTATTTTTTTTCTGGTGTTTTTCTGAGAGCCAAGTATTGGATTGTACCATCTATGTAGTGTTAAGCAGAGTTTATTTTTAATTGTATTTTATTATTTATTTTGGGTGAGTATATAGTGGTTAGGGAACTTTAGCGGACCATAACGAATGATCTAACTTGCTATTGCAGTTATTAAATTGTTCTATATTGTTTCTGGGGGTTATTATTGGATTGGGATTTTTAGGAATATTGTTTTTAGACTGTTTAGTTTTGAGTGTTGGGCTAAGTTGTGGACTTATGAGATGTGTCTGCCTATTACCCCCCTGGTCGTGCACTACTCAGCCTCTGCTCTTCGCTCCCTCCGCCCTTTTATACCTCTCCTGTGATTTTCTCTATCTATCAACAGTGTCAAGCTTTGGGTATTGCCCGTGGGGGGGGGGTGAACAGTGGAGGCTGGAGGAGCGGGGCGCTCTCATTAGGGTGGTTAAGCCCAGGAGACACCCTGGGGCGAAGTGAAGCCTGGAGCGCGGACCATCTTGTTTGGTCCCCATACCCAAGGGCACCATCGTTGGTGATGGGCAGGTAGCCAGGGCAGCCCAGGAGTTTTGTCCAACCCGGGCGCTGTTGTGCAATGCCAGATCTGTCCGGAACAAGACTGCTGTGATTTCAGATCTTGTTGGTTCGACAGATCTGGCTGGATGATAATGCAGGACCAATACTTGAGGCCGCAATTCCAGCCGGGTATACGGTGATACATCGCCCAAGGTTGGACCACGGGGGGTTGGGTCTGTTTTAAGACCAATTGGAACTCACTAGTGTTCCAGTTGAGGAGACCATCTCTTTTGAATGTGCTGTTGGTGCAGGTGTAGGCTATCGAATTGCTCTCATCTACCGTCCACCCGGAGATGGGAAGCAATTCCTTAAGGAAGTAGCAGACTTCGTCGTAGACATGGCTTTTGAGTCTCCCAGGCTGATGGTCCTGGGTGATTTTAATGCCTGGATCCACGACAAACTCTCACAATTTGCACAACACTTCCTCCAGTTAATGGATTCACTGGGCCTAACACAGATGGTTACCACTGCCACACATAAAGGTGGCCACTCTCGATTTGTTCTTCCTCCTGGGGATCGAGGCTTCTGACGTGGGGGTGGAACCAGTCAGCTGGTCCGATCACTACACTGTGAAATTCAATTCTGGCACTCCACCTTGCAGGCCGACCCCTGTGGAGATGGTAAAGTACCACCCTTTGTGGAATATTTCTTCCAATGGCCTTGCTGCGATCCTTGACTTATCAAAATTCCCTGTGCATTGCAGTGATCCAGAGGCACTGGTTGTGGCCTATAATAATGCCATCACCTCTGCCCTGGATTCTATTGCTCCAGTTCGTGTGCGTCCTCTCTCCCTTCGACCTAGGGCTCCATGGTTTGATGGGGCCTTGAGGGAGTTGTGGCATTTTGGACGCAGGTTAGAACATTGTTAGCGGAAATCTGGCCTATATGCCGACCATCTTAGACTGTTAGAACATTATCAATTCTATCAGTCAGAAATTTCTCGTAAGAAGGCAGAGTTCCTGTTCGGGGAAATTTCTGCCACTCAGAACCGACCAGCTCAGCTGTTCAGAACTGTGAACAGATTGTGCAACCCAACCTGTCTACAGTTCCATAGAGCGTTTTCACAATTACAGTGTGATCAGCTTGCTCGGTTCTTTGCTGATAAGGTGGCTGACATTAGATCAGAGATCCATTCGACACATTCTATGCGGGTTGCTATAGGTCAGGAGTTGGTCACCACCCCTTCGTTTTCCTGGAGTACCTTCGACCACCCGGAAATCGTGGATGCTATGTGGATTGTCCAAGGGTTGCGCCCTACCTGCTGTAGTTTAGATCCAGGTCCTACCTTCCTAATTTTGGGGTGTGGGGAGTCTATTTTCCTGGTTCTAGCACACATAGTGTGGTGCTCCCTTGACTCCGGTGACTATCCCTGTTCCTTGAAAGAGGCAGTGGTGACACTCTTGTTGAAGAAAGCTTCTTTGCACCCAGACTGTCTTGCCAACTACAGGCCTATCTCGAACCTCCCCTCTGTGGGGAAGGTGATCAAGAAAGCAGTGGCAGCCCAGCTGGAGAACCACTTGACCATCCATAGAATCTACGAACCTCCCCAATCAGGTTTTCGAAAGACGCATAGTACCAAGACTGCGCTGGTTCAGGTGCTCAATGATCTCCTGATGGCAAGAGACCAGAGATAACGGTCCATTTTGGTACTATTAGATCTGTCATCACCGTTTGACACCGTTGACCATGGGGTTCTATTTGAGCACCTGAGATGTATTTTGGCCTTTCTGGGACTGTTCTCAGATGGTTCACTTCATACCACACCGGAAGAACTCAAAGGGTGGTTTCAGGGTTTTTGCCTCTGATCCCATCTCTCTGTTTTGTGGGGATCATCAGGGCTCTATATTGTCCCCCATGTTGTCTGCGGTGTACATGCTTCCCCTCGGAGACATTGTGAGACGGTATGGGCTGGGGTTTCATTGCTATGCCGATGATACCCAGCTATACCTGTCCTTTGCACCCGACCAGGAAGGAGCTATCTCGGTATTTAACAGCTGCCTCAATGCAATCCGGGATTGAATAAGGTCCAGTTGGCTGAAGTTGAACTCTGGGAAGACGGAGGTGTTGGTTTTGGATTCGGATCACCGGATAGGGGGACCTGCGGCCAGCTCCCCATCTGGATTGTTTTTTGGGGATGTCGAGCTACAGGTCTCTGAACGGGTGCGAGACCTGGGGGTGATATTAGATGCAGGAATGACTCTTCCATCCCAGGTGTCAGCAGCGGTTAAGTCATCTTTCTACCATCTAAGAAACATTGCCAGGATCAAGCACCTTGCTCTGTCCGGTGATCTGCTAACTTTAATCCATGCCTTTGTGACCTCGCGCCTAGACCATTGCAACTCGCTTTACTTTGGGCTTCTGGGGGTTGATATCCGGCGCTTGCAGCTGGTGCAGAATTCCGCAGCGCGAGTGTTGGTGGGTACTCTTAGATCTTCTCACATTACACCGGTGCTGCGGGAACTGCACTGGCTTCCAGTTCAGTGGCGGATCACCTTCAAAGTCAGATTACTGGCTTTTAAAGTCCTGCATGATTTGGGCCCTGACTACCTGAAAGAACTCCTGATTCCTTACCACCCTGTGAGATCGCTCCGCTCAGCCGACGAGGGGTTGCTAGAGATTCCAAGGGTGATTTTAAAATCTGCTGGGGCCTGTGCTTTTATGTCTGCAGCCCCTTCCCTTTGGAATTCTCTACCCCGTCGGATTTGGGAGTGTACGACTGTGGGGAGTTTTAAACAGGCTTTGAAATCTTTCCTTTGGGAAAAAGCCTATGGTTGTATTGTTTTCTGATTTGATTCTGTTTGGTTTTATGATGCTGATTTTTGTATTTTTATCCTATTGTACTGCGCCATGAAACTTGAAAGGCGCACAACAAATAAAGTATATTATTATATGACGCCAGGAGCAGGGCCGACGTCGGGGGCTGTCCCCGCTGGATACTGCTAGCTAGAAAATTTCCTTGGGGTCCTGGTGCCTGCCGGCTTCAGTCCTAATGGTGTAACCTGCTGCAAGAGCTGTATCTCGAAGTAAGATCTCATGTGGCATCTGCTCATGTTTACCGGGGTTAAACCAATCCTGGCCCCCAACCCGGCTGTCACATGGCTTCCGCCACCGAGGCCTCGGCCAGTTCTAGCCTCTCCACCCATTGAAGTGGAGCCGCCACCTAAGCAGGGCTCCCTCCTAAGGAAGCCCGTACTGCTCCCAGGCTTCGTCATAGGAGGTCAGTCACTGCGACTCCCGACAGACCCCATAGGGTCAGTGGGGACTCTGGCAGTCAACCGCTTTTTGATGAATCCTCGGAGTCCGAGGGCTCCTCCCTACACTCCCATCTGTTGGACACCAAGTTGGGAGAGGATCTGTGCATGGAGCATGGTCCCACCTCTTTCATGGGCCTGCTCAGTTTAATCTCGGAATCTACGGGACTCCAGCTGGAGCCTGTCCAAAAACAGGCCAAGTACCCTTTGACAGAGTCTCGACCGGGGTGAGTCACCTGGGGTGACCTTCCCAGTCACTGAGGCCATTCTTGGCCCCACTTTGGTAGCATCCTGCCTCTTGCCCTGCACCATCAGCACAGATGGTCTGCAAGTACGCGGTCCCTGCCAGTTCCTTATCGGGTTTCAGCGAACACCCCCCAACTGAGGATTTGGTTGCTAACTCAGTCTTTTGGCGTACGCAATGTCGGGGACGTGGATAAGCCTCCTGACAAGGAATCCAAGAAACTGGATCATATGTCCAAAAAGGTCTATGCGGCCTCTTCTCTCTACCTGCGGCGGAGAGTTCAGCCCTTTTTACGGCCCACTTCGCTCATGCCATCTTAGGCACTCTCGATGAGGTGCTTCCCCATCTCCTGACTGACTTACAGACCACGGTTAAGCAAATCCGGGACCAGGGCAGAGCGGTGGCTAAGCAGCAGCTCCGACAGCCATGGACATCAGTGACTCCTGTGCCCTGTCTGTGGCTGCTGCAGTGGCCATGCACTGTAGGGCGTGGCTGAGGATCTTGACCTTTACCGCAGATACCCAGCAAAATTTGGCAGATGTCCCCTTCTTGGGCACCGACTTTTTCAGGCTGGGGGCGGAAGGACACTGTACACGTACTGAGAAGTCCAGTGCCACCCTGGACTCTGTCACCTCTGCCCAAAGGGATCCCAAGGGCTGTAAGTTCCAAAGGAAGATGCCCTTTTGGCTTTTCTATGCCCCTGTAGCCAAGCCGCCCCAACCCCTAGCTGGGCAGCAGGCCCAGGCTTGGTGTCCCCGACCGAAGTCGGTTGCTTCGGTCGTCCGGATACCAGGTGGTCAAAGTCTCACCACTTCCTCAGCCGGTCCCGCCGCCTCCAAGTCTGCCTTGTGACAGATGGCGGGTGCCTGCCCCATGCCTGTCATGACTCTCCCTGGGTTCTCCCGTGGGGGGCCAACTCTGCCACTTCCTTTCTGCCTGGTCCGCTGTCTGCAGACATCCTGTCAATGTTGGGAAGACATTGCCAAGCTCCTCCAGAAGGAGGTAGTGGCTCCAGTCCCGGATTCTCCAGTAAGCCCAGGGTTGACTCCAGGTACTTCCTGGTGCCAAAGCAGATGGGGGTCTGGCGCCCCCATCTTAAATCTGCACAACCTGAACAAATTCCTTCAGAGTTGTGCACCTTCAGGACGGTTACTCTGTCTCAGATCATTCCATCTCTGGAGCAGTACATGTGGTTTTGCTCTCTGGATCTTCGGGATGTATTCTCCCATGTTCCCATCCATCCGTCCCACTGCCGGTTCCTGCAGTTCAGTGCGGAGGGGATTCTCTAAGAGTTCCAGGCCATGCCCTTCGGCCTCTCTTTGGCTCCTAGGGTTTTCACCAAGTGCACTGCAGTGGTGGCAGCCTACCTGGGGTGCAGAGGGGGTTCGGGTGTACCTCCACCTGGACTGGCTTATAGCGGGTCACAGGATCTAGCCCTCCAGATCTGCTTGTTCCTTGGCCTCCTGGTGAACGAGGCCAAGTCGGAACTCATACCTTCGCAGGTGATACAATTCATCAGGGTGGAGCTCGAATTTTGCAGAGCCAGGGCTCTACTTCCGGCAGACAAGGCGGAGTCTCTCCTCCTTTGCCCGATCATTTCGGGTTGAGCAACTACCTCCTGCTCGGGACTTCCTGTGCCTCCTGGGATACATGGAGGTATGCACCAACATGGTCCGTTGGGCCTGTTGACGAATTCGCTCTCTGCAATGGGAGCTTACCTGTCAATGGTCTCAGCACCAAGGCCACTTCGATCAGCCGGTTACTGTGACCCAGCTGATATGGGACACCCTCCAGTGGTGATTAGCCCGAAGGGTCCCAATGCCATATCAATCTGCTGGAGCTTCGGGTAGTTTGGCTGGCAGTGAACGCCTTTGCTCCGCACATTCGGGGTCGGGTTGTTCAACTCCAGACAAATAACATCACGACCATGTACTACCTCAATATGCAGGGAAGGACGCACTTCCTACCTCTGTGCAGGTTAGTTCTCCACATCTGGACCCTCGTGCTTAGCTTAGACGCCGATCTCCTGGTCATCCATGTGGCTGGCATCTCCAACCAGCTGGTGGATGCCCCCTCAGCTGTGTGGGCGAGACGTCTCACGAGTGGTCTCTCCATCTGGAGGTAGTACACAGCCTGTTCTCCCGATGGGGCACCCCTCTGGTGGATCTGTTCACCTCCAGAGAGAACGTCAAGCTGAGGCTGTATTGTGCCCGCCCCCTTAGCTGGGAATGCTGCAAGGGGATGCCTTCTCGAGGCCCTGGACCCCAGGCCTCTTCTATGCCTACCCTCCTTTTCCTCTGATCCACAGAGTGCTGATCAAAGCCAGGAGGGACAAGTCCACGTGGGCCTGCTCTCTTGCAATCAGAGGAAAATACTCCATCCGGACCTTCAATCCCTGCACCCGACAGCCTGGTTCCTGAGCGGCTAGAGTTCCACGCTTTGGGTCTCTCTGAAAATGTCACCGTGGTTGACGCTTCTTGGAAGGAGTCAACTCAAAAATGCTATGCCTTATATAGAGGAGGTTCTCCATCTGGTGCCAGGGCAAGGGGCTTGACCTCTTATCTTGTCTGGTGGCCAGCATTCTAGACTACCCATGGTCCCTCTTTCAGTTGGGCCTCCGGTCAATGACCCATAAGGTGCACCTGGCAGCCATCTTGGCATACTGGGCGTGGGCTGGTATGCCGTTGGTGGCGCAGGAGAAGGTGATCTGGCACTTTTTCAAAGGCCTTGACCACATTTCCCCTCCAGTGCATGAACCACCACCAACTTGGGACTTCTTGCTGGTGCTGGCAAAGCTCATGGGCAAGCCATTCAAACAGATGCACAGGTGTGACATCTCTCCCCCGTCATGGACGACCGCCTTCCTTGTGGCTATCACATCAGCCAGAAGGATCAGTGAGCTCCAGGCATGCTCGATGGAGTCTCCTTACCTGGTCTTCCACAGGGACAAGGTTGCCCTTCACTCCAATCCCAGTTCCTCCTGAAGTTTGTGTCAGAGTTTCATCTTAACCAGGTGATCAATCTCCCGGTATACTTCACCAAGCACAACTCGGAGGCCCAGCACAGGTTTCATATTTTGGACTTGCGGCTAGCGCTTGCCTACTATAAGAAGCGCATGGCTGGATTTCGGGGAGAGGTTCGCCAGCTATTTGTCACCTACACTGAAGCCGCACCTGGCAGACCAGCAGATAAGCAGACAAGTATCCTGCATCCACCTCTGCTACAGGCTGGTGGGTAGGGAGCCTCCCGTAGGGCTAAGGGCTCATTCCACTCATCATACCACTGCCTCAGTAGCAGATTCCAGGGATGTCTCTATCCAGGAAATCTGCAGGGCTGCTACCTGGAAGTCAGCACACACCTTCACGTCCCACTACCACACTGACCTTGAGTCACGCCGGGATGCTGGTTTTGGGGTCTCAGTTCCCCAATCTCTATTCCCTAAATAGAGGGCATGCACCTTGGCCCCCTCCTCCCAGAGAACTGTTAGGAGTCTGCCAGAAGTGTGGATAGTACATCATATCCACGTCTCTAGAAAAAACAGGTTATGCACCTGTAACAGTAGTTCTACAAGTGGTATATGACGCACATCCACACTGACTCACTTGACCTCCCCTGGAAAGTGGCACACCGGTCTTGCTTCCAGCAGGTAAGATCTGACGTCATGGGGCGGTGCCGAAGGAGTTACCACCCAGGTGGGGGTGAGGAGCCAGTTTTAAGACATTCTGGCAAGTCTTAAAGGGAAAGACACTGCCAGAAGTGAGAATGTACACCATATACCACTCCTAAAACTACTGTTACAGGTGAGTAACCTGTTTTTTTTTTTACTTCCAGTTCCAGCAGAATTATTTCTGTGGAAGAATGAGCTGGAACGCTTTTGTGTTTTTACAGTTTTGGAAATGTTTTGAACTGCAGACATATTCAGAACACTTCCCATGGCCAGGAAAAACTGACAAATGTTTATGTCCTCTGTTGAGGGCATGTGTCTTTGATCCAAACCCTGCTCCTTTCGTGTTTTTCAGGAGCAGTGGCAAGGACCTTCGTTGTTTTTTTCTTGGCAGACACCGTTGCCAGTGCCTGCCCTGAGACTTTTATTTGTGTTGTCATCACTGGACTCAGGGTTCCCCTTTCAGACACTCTGGTATCTTTACCAGGTACAGTAGCCTTATCTTTATTTATTAAAAAATTGGTAACTGGAAAAGGTACACTGAGTCAAGGCTTGTCTCCAGGTGTGACCAGGGGAAGGGGATATAGGGAGTAACAACTTACAAAAACACAGATGCAGCATTACATTACAGGATAACAGGCACACACAAAGGCATCAGTACATAAGTCTGTGTAATATAATGACAGCTGTTATACTGCAGTGAACAGTGAGTAATCATGCATAAGGCAATGTGCACAGTGCATGCTGGGGTAGCAGCAAGAAGGTGACAGGCATTGAGCTAGGGGCTTTTCTCTGTCCCCTTTGACAAAGGATTGCTACTGTATTTGAGAAGATGAACCTTCTGATGAGTGCTTTCAACCATCATTAGGAACTCTCTGAACTTTTTTTTTTGGTTTGTTTGTGACATGGCAGCAGACTGAGAAGCCATGAACTTTTCCCTTATTTAGCTCTTTTCTTTTGTGTTGTAGGACGATACTTCATACTGAACTCCCAATTGGTAAACACATGATCTGGACCCAGGCACCTTAAACAGCAGTCTGCCTTTACAAATTTTAAAGCTTGCTGAGCCAGTTTTCTTTTTCTTACGTCTATCAGTCATGCCAAACACTGAAGACCTACTGAAAAAAGTACAGTGTGGTTACCAAAAATAGTAAAAAATGTATATTTCCAGAATCTGAGGAGAAACTAGCAGTTCTGAGAAAAATAGGTGAAATGTGTTTCTTTTTACCAGGAACTTCGAATAATGTACAGGGGGAAAAAATGCTTGGCATGAAAAAAAAAAAAAAAAAAAGCTGTTTTCTAAGAAACGCCAAAGGGTTACAGAATCGGACCAGTTCAGTAAACACAGGATCAGGAACTGACTCACAGCTCTAAAAAGACAAGTGGTTACCTATTAAAATCAATAGAAAGACATTTTGGCCCCTGAAAACACTAAGACTATATAATACAAAATCACACATGCCCCCACAGTGCAAAGCATCATGGGCTGCATATGCAAATCACCACAGAATGTTATGCTGGTCCAACTTTAAGCAGAATTGCATGGTGCCGAAAGGCCTCTCACACAGTTTGCAAAGGGTGCTAACAGAAGACATAGACACGTGTTTCGTCCTACCAGGACTCATCAGTATGCCTCGTCTGTTTGACACCCCAGTGGAATGGACCAGCTACCATTAAGGCAGTGTGCCTTGGATATATTGTGGTGAACCCATTCAAATAAAAAAACTATTTAAAAGACAAAGAACCTCTGTGTGCAAACACTGAGACAAGGGTTACCCCAAAGGGCATTTGGCTGGGAAGCCAAGTTTCAAGAAAATACAAAATCACACATGCCCCCACAGTGCAAAGCATCATGGGCTGCATATGCAAATCACCAAAGTTCCCCAAAGGTGGAAACCGTGCTCACTTGTGATGACCTCTGGATCCTGACAACTGGAAAAACTGCTTAAAGTTAGAAAAATATACCAAACTTCACTAAAATGACCCTATCTAATGAAGAGTAGTCGAATAAAAATACTAAAACAAGTAATAAACTAGTTGAACCCTGTCTGGGGAGTAGGGGTGACTGTTCTCTTCAGCGGAGAAACAAATCTGCTGTTGGAGAACTAAACTGCAAAGTATGAACTTTTATTCTAAAGTTCTGTTATTAGCATGAGTTCTAGCTCCGGGGCAGCGCTCTCAAACCGGATGGTGTTGCTTAATGTGTAAACATTAAGTAAAGTATTCCTGAGGTTATAAGTGCAATATTTAAAAAAAAACATGTTAGATGTTATTTGTTGAATGTTTTAAATCATAAGGAATAAATAATTTCATACTGTATGACTGTGGTATGATATCTTGCCCCAGGATATTCCTGAAAATCCTGTTAAACAAAACAACTGCATCACAAAGATTATGCCCCAACTTGGTGGTGGTGTTTGGGGGGGGGGGTCCTCCATAGCAGTGAAAGACTGGTTTTGCTGTGGACACTTCCAAGATGGAGAGTATGCATCTGGCGCCATCAATCAGTTGGTAGTCTGTCGTTATTCAATGGACTGGTCGGAGTCCTTTCTTCAAGTTACTAAATTCTTTCAAGCAGCCAGGTTTCGAAGAAGGGGGCAGATAGTTAAGGCGTCAAACTTAATTTGTCTTAAGTGTACCAAGTTTATCATTCATATTTACTATGTCCCCAGGCTTGGCTGGCTACTCCCCATGTTTAATGTGCTGTGTGCAAGGTTTAATAATGACCAAACCCTCTGCTCAAGACCTCTTTTTTACAGACTAATGGAGGGACACATACACGAACAGGACTTCATAAGCTGTTTGAACACCAAATCTACTAGCAACATGCACTGACCTGGAAAATATGGAATTGTTTTTCCATCCAGTCTGTATGCTACTCCAACTTTTATCTCTTCAAACACATCAAAAATGTCCAGTTTTGTCACCGCCAGGCTACCACAAACAGAAAAAAAATGATCACAAAAACTGCCTGCTTATGATTAGCTACACTGAAAAGATAAGGCACAGCAGCTATGGCCTTCCTCTCACCTACCAAGTGAATGCCACTGTGCCAGTAGTATATCACCTCTTGTCAACATATAATTGGGGGGTGGGGAGAGGACAAAGTTTAATTTCTCTTAAAGATGTCTATTTATATACCAACTCCCTTTTCCGAATCTAAAACACATGAACATCGGTACAAGGGGATGCTCACTAAGCATAAGAGTGAGGAGCTCACAGCTTCTTAGCAGAAGTCAATCTGAGGCATGGACTAGTGGGGCTGACTGTGGGGGACTTCACACATTCGGTACTTGAATCGCCATTCTCCAAGCAAGAGCCGCTCTAGGTTAACTGTGCAAGTAAGTGGTCTTTGCGAGGCTCACAGCTAAAACGTCAGTATTAGCAACTCCCTACAGGAGACACTGTTGGTTACATTGTAGGAGTTGCTGCTCTTCTTTCTGGAGACACAGTAGGATATTATATAGTCACTACCCTGTTTACAAGAGATGGTGATAGTGTAGAATATCTGTTATGCATGGGTTCCTTTACTTTTTATTAGTTTATCTGGGTTGGGGTTTGCCCCCACACCACCCTGTAAAAAACATGAGGGGAGTGGGGGGCAAAGCGCCCCAACTTAAATCAACGTACAACCAAGTAAGGCACGTGACCAAAGGAGCACTGTATTCAGGAAGCTTTTGCAGCAAGCTTCCTAGGTGTACCCGGTATTCTACACCATCACCCAAGAGATGCTGCACAAAAAAAGCTGTTGGTCATGAAGTATTGCTCACTGCTTCCCTTCCAAGAGGCTCTGCAAGTTATGATGCAGTACACTGCAAATTACAGTGGGGTAGTAAGCAATGTTCTCCCTATTGGAGGTGCTGTTGCTTATAGGGTAGGAGATCCTACTCTCTGCAGGAAGAGCTGCAGGTTATGAGGAAGGACGCTGTCCTAGGAGGTGCTTCTTTCCGTATACAGTTAGGAGTCACTATACAGTAGGTTATGGGACAAAACAGTTACCGTTTCCCCATAGAATGCACCATAGGTTATGGGACAGAGGAGCTCACAAAGGAATTCTGTACCCAGAAACCTGCCAAAATGGAACACTCTCAATAGGTACACACAAAACAAGCTAGAGTTAGGATATTACTACACCCCCTAAACAGGCTTGAATCTGGACAAATGTTGGTCTCTAGAAGTTATCTGACCTGGGGAAAAGGTGTTCTGCTTTTAATACAGAAAAATTCTGAAGAGCTGACAGACTTATTTGAACACTTAACTGAATTAATTGAATATACTAATTTTACATCTGGATCCCAGTACCTGTTTCTCATATTATTTTGGCATTATATATTATGTTGCAACCTACATAAACAACAGTTACTTACCAGTAACAGATCTACGAGGGAATTTCCTCCAGTGAGCCACACCTATAGAAAGTACTGTTATGTAAGAACTTACCATTAATAGTAGATCTTTGAGAGAATCTCTTGCATCAAGCCACACCTATGGAACTATAACCGCCAGGCATTAGGACCGCACGGTACCTTTTCTAGCCAGCAGTCTACAAGGGGCTGTTCACGATGACATCATACGCTGGTGATGTCCCTCCCATATAAACATGGGCAGCCCCGCACCCTCCTCAGTTCTCCCACCAAAGACTGTATACAAAGGATCTCCTGCTGAGGAACCGATGTGGGCCAGAGGCTCCCGCCATAAAAAAAGATGAAACAGAAGGTGAACTGTAATGGAGAACGAGAGAAAGACACAGAAAAACCATAAGGCCAAGGGTGTATGTGTGTGTCTGGAACGGCATGGCCTGATGCAACAGATTCTCTCAAAGATCTACTGTTACGGTAAGTTCTTACGTAAAGTACAGTTACGTAAGAACTTACCGTAACAGTAGATCTTCGAGAACAGCTCTTGCAGCAGGTTACACCATTAGGACCGAAGCCGCCAGGCGCCAGGACCCCACGGAAAAATTCTAGCTAGCTAACTACAGCGGGGACCGCCCCCGACGTCGGTCCCGCCTCCGACGTCAGGCGTGGTACAAAGGGGCGGTCCCGCTCAGACCCCCAGTTCTCCCTACCGGAGACTTCTTGCCGCAGGGCTGACATCAAAATGGAGACCTAGGGATTCAGCGGCCAGAAGACAGAAAGATGATAATTCCTGCTCAGAAAGACTGAGCCATGCTTCCTCAAGGGGAAGGTGGGCGGGAAGGTACCTGCTGCAAGAGCTGTTCTCGAAGATCTACTGTTACGGTAAGTTCTTACGTAACTGTACTATCTTACTTCGAGACACAGCTCTTGCAGCAGGTTACACCATTAGGACTGATTCCCAAGCAGTAACGCTGTCAGAAAACCGGGAGGAGGAAATTAAAGGATAAAACCAGGTCCTGAACCTAGGACAGGAGACCCTGAAATGCAGCCAAACAAAACCAGCCCTTCGCCGAGAGGCGATGTCCAGGCTATAATGCCTGATAAAGGTATGCACAGAACTCCAAGTGGCTGCAGCGCATATAGCAGAAGTGGAACATTTTTGAGCTGCAAAGGAAGTAGCCACCCCTCTAGGTGGAATGACCCCGGACTGTACCCGGAGGGGCTTTTGTTTGATACCATAACAGTGAGAAATACACTGGACAAGCCAGCGAGAAAGGGACTGTTTGGATACTGATTGGCCCATCATTCTCTCAGAAGGAAATGAAAAGCTGCTCAGAACTACGAAGGACTGAGTTCTGTTGAGGTAAAACCTCAGGCTGCGGTGAACATCCAGGGTATGGAGCAGAGCCTCCTCATTAGAGTAGTTCGGGAAGACCGGAAGGTCGATATCCTGGTTCAGAGTGAGTGAAGAAACCACCTTAGGCAAGAATTTAGGTTCGTCCTCAGGGATACTCTGTCCCGGTGGAAAACTAAATAAGGCTCTTTGCAGAGCGTGAAGTTCAGAAATTCTTCTTGCCGAGGTAACAGCAACTAAAACAACGTTTTCCACGACAGAAAAGCGTGGCTCTAATCCGCCGCAGGTTCAAAGGGGGAAGCGTGAGCTGTTCAAGGACAAAAGCAAATCCCATGGAGGCACAGGGTCTCTAATAGGAGGCCTAAGGTGCACCTCCCTAAGAAATTCCGAGAGTCCACCTGAGCCACTGTACGATTTCCACCGGAGGTGGTAAGCCGAAATGGCACAGAGGTGCACTTTAATAGAGGAGTAGGCTAGACCCGAATGAAAGAGGGAGAGCAAATATTCTAATATTACTCCCACAGGACAACCTAAAGGGGAAAGGTCACGTGCTCGCGACCATACACAAAAACGGCGCCATTTCATGGCGTACGTCGCATGCGTTGCCGGCTTTCTGGCTGCAGAAAGGACTTCTGCAACCTCTTGCGAGACCCCGTGACGCAAAATGGCTATGTCTCTAGGAGCCAAGCATGCAGGTTCAAGGAACGTAGGTCCGGGTGGACAAGTGAACCCTTCTCCTGAGACAGTAAGTGGGAGCTGAGCGGCAACGGGAGCGGGGGTTCCCGAGATAGTTGAATCAACAAAGGGAACCAAATCTGTCTGGGCCAAAATGGGGCCACTAGGATCATTATTGAGTGCTCCCTGCGCAGTTTGAGAAGAACTCTCTGGATCAACGGGAAAGGAGGGAAAGCGTAGAGGAATCTGTTGGCCCAGGAGAGGGATAACACGTCTCGCCAGAAAACACCAGGCCCTGGATCTAGCGAGCAAAAATTGGGCAGTTTTGCGTTGGATGGGGAGGCGAACAAGTCTAGATCTGGAGTTCCCATCGAAGAAACAGATCCTCTGCTACCTCTTGAAGAGTTCCCATTCGTGGACTCTGGCCTGAGCGACTCAGGCCGTCTGCAACCGTGTTGTCCACTCCGGGAACGTGCACAGTGATCAGATTCGCGCCGTGTCTGATTACCCAATCCCACACTCTCATGGCCTCCCTGCAAAGGGGGTAAGAGTGTGCGCCTCCTTGTTTGCTGAGGTAATACATCACCGCCGTGTTGTCTGTCTGAAGTAGAAGAGTACATGGTGGGATAACTGACTGAAAGGCCTGCAGGGCATAGAGGACCGCTCTCATTTCCAGCACGTTGATGTGAAGGTGAGCTTCCATCTGGGTCCACGTAGCCTGGGACTTTACCCCGTCCAGGTGTGCCCCCCACCCAAGACCGGAAGCGTCTGTGGTGAGGGTGACCTCCGGGGAAGGCGCAATGAACGGGACGCCTGATGAGAGCGACCCTGGGGCTAGCCACCACTGCCAGTCTTGAATCACTGAATTCGTGAGTCTGACCGGATGCTGCAAGTGGTCTTGCCTTTGGTCCCATTGCACTTTGAGCATCCACTGAGTAATGCGCATGTGAGTCTTTGCGAAAGGACAGTAGGAATGGCCGCAGCCATGTGTCGAGCAAGCAAAGGACCGACCTGGAAGGTACAACTTTGCTTAGAGATAGGTCCCTTATGAGGGATCTGATGCGCTCCGCTCTGTCGGCCGGAAGAAAGGCTCTTCCCCGAACAGTGTCCAGAACTGCTCCTATGAACTGCAGTTTCTGCGACGGTACCAGGAGAGACTTCTCGTAATTTATGAGGATGCCCAGGGATCGGAACAGATCCTGGGTGCTCTTGATTGCAAGAAGCAACGCCTCTCTGGAGGCGGCCATGAGAAGCCAGTCGTCCAGGTACGGGAACACGTAGTGGCCCTGTCTCCTCAGAGACGCTGCCACGACTGCCATGCACTTGGTAAAGACCCTTGGTGCGGAAGACAGTCCGAAAGGAAGGGCTCGGAACTGAAGGTGGTGGTCGAGAAACTCGAAGCGCAGGAACCTCATGTGCGCCTGAGCCATAGGGATGTGCAGGTAGGCATCCTGCATGTCTAGAGACACTAAAAAGGCGTCCTGTTTGAGCATGGGGATAAGACCTGGAAGGTCATCACGGAATCTCTTGTAAGTGACCGACACATTGAGGTCGCTGAGGTCCAAATTGGATGGAGGTCCCTGTTTTCTTGGGAACCAGGAAGAAGTGGGAATAGTATCCTAGTCCTCTCTGGTTCTTCTGGGACGTACTCTATCGCTCCCTTTCGTAGTAGCAGTACTTCCTGCCAGATCAAGGCTTTGTGTTGACCCTGATACCGGGAGAGCAAAGGAGGCCTCGAGGGTGGCTTTCCTGCGATTCTATAAAGTGGCCTAGACTGACCAACTGAAGAACCCACCTGTCGGTGGTAATGGCCTGCCATCCTGGCAGGAAGTTATAATCGACCCCCGACTATAAACTCCGTTGATCCTGAGGGCGGGGCGGCAAGGAGTCAGGCTGTGGCGGCAGATGGACCCGCTGGCTGGGCCTGCCTGGGAGAACGCTGGCCTCGGCTGGCGGGGTGTTTGCCCTGGGCTCTCACGAAACCAGAGCCCTCTGAGGTGCAGCGGAGTGGGTCTGTTGCCTCTGCGTCCAGCGCCGCAGCAGCTTTGGTTCCTACGAGGAACCAAGCTTAGGTCGACATACATGGCCTGAACCGACCTTACCGCCTTCCCGGCCTCTTGAGTTTGGTAAGGATCTTTTCTGTAGGATTACCAAACAATACTTTCCTCAAAAGGGCGCCCAAGATGTTATTTTGGACGTCCGGGTAAACCGAGACGCAAGACAAGAGTGTCTCCGAGGCAAACGCTAGAAGCTGCTGCTCGGGCCGATGAGTCCCTGGAGTCATACGCTGCTCTCAGTACCTGGGTCCCCACGTCCTGAACCCGCACGGAGGAGCTAAGCATCTCTCCTTCTGCTCACCTTCGGCAACTTTTCAGCCGCTTCCAGACCCTGTTCCCACAAAGCGTTCTGGAACTGAACCATGTGGGTTAAATAGTTCAGGGATCTGATGGCGCAGGTAGCGAAGCATACGCGCGCCTCCATCCGCCCAGTTGTTTGGACTCTGGGTCCGTGGCAGGGTGCTCAAATGTTGTGGCCTCTGTGACCGGTCATGTGAGGCTGTGATGACCAGAGAATCGGCCTGAGGATGTTGCGTCAAGTAACTGGTGGCTCATGGGAGCCTTGCCAAGCGATCAGCTTTCTTCGGTCTCGCCGGAGCGAGTGTGGACGCTCCACGCAGCCTTGGTGACGCCCACGAAGTGTCAACCAAGGGTGGTACCACCACAGGCTTGGGGTCCTTTTGCCGAAGATATTTGGCAGTCGCACTCTTTCGGGTCTAAGTCTTCAGCATCCCATCCCATGTTCTCTTGTATATGTCTCTTATATCAAGGCAGGGATCATCGGAGGAGATCTAGGCATCTCACGTGGGTCGGAGAAGGGATGGAGAGTGGAGATGGGGATCTAGAGGTGGAGTAGTCTGATCCCATGTCCTCCGTTGAAGGCGACGTCGGCGTCTCCTGGATCTCTTGAGGCTGGGTGATCCAGAAGAGATTCGACGGAGGTCTCCGTTTATCAGGTCTCCCCTGGGAGGCTTCTAGGCTCCCGGGAGGAGGGAACACGGCCTGCCACCCCGATGGCGGGGGGGCAGGAACCGAGCAGGAGGAGGAGGAGGAGGAGGAGTAGGAGGAGGGGGCCATGTCTTTTTAATGGTATCCCACCAGTAGGTGAACAGATCTTCACCTCCACTAGAGAGAGGCCGGACGACGCCCGGTGCCGTGGGCGGTCGTCGGGTCCAGCGCCGGCTCCACAGGGGCTCTGGTAATGGCGAGGATCCCTGGGAGTACCTCACGGACCGGGTTGCCCGTCTGGTCCTCGGGCTGCTCTAGGTCCTCCTCCGATAGAGGCTCCTGACCACGTCGGTCGGAGGCAACAGGGCCTTCTTTCAGGAGGGGCGGGCGCCGTCCCCTACCGGCGTCCGCTGGGATGTAATGGCCGCGCCGGTCGCCGGGCCGACGCGGCTCCAGGAAGAAGGGCGACGGCTGACGGTTGTCGAGCCGGCGCCTGGGCCAGGCCTTTTAAAGGCGGAGCTCCAACGCCTTGCGTGGAGGCACCGACGAAGACCTGACGCCGGTACCGAGGGAGCGGGAACCCGACTGGCGGTGGTGATGGTGTCGCTCCCGGACTTGCCAAGGCCCTGGAAGGAAGGAAGGCCTGGCGGATTTCTCCTGAGATGAAGGTTTCTTGATTGCAGCCGGGAGATTTCAACCGGAGCTACGGACTCGAACCCTAGAAGGGGACCTGGAGGGGCCTTCTCCTTCTCTTCTCCGCGTGCTTGTGGACCCTGGAGCTTTCCCCTGGAGGACATGGTCTTCAGTTGTTCCTCCAGAAAGCCTGCAAAGCCCTCTGACGCCGGATCCGGTAGAGCTATTGAACCCTGGCAAGAAGGACAGGCCGGTATCGTGGTTCGGGCTAGGCACCGGACGCAGGCCGTGTGGGGTCCTTGAACGGGATCTGCTTTCACAAGCGCACTTCAAGGATGGCCCGAGTTGGTGATGACATCAAGATCTTGCTTGAAGAGGATTCTGAAGATTTTCAAATTTTTATCGAAAAAAAAGAACTATTCACGCGTCGCCGCCAGACCTGGTAACCGAAGGTCAGGTAGCTAAGTCGACGGGCGGAAAAGAACTGGGGAATCTAAGGGATCAGCCTTTTGTAGCCACGCCTGACGCCGGCGGCGGGACCGACACAGGTCCCCCGCTGTAGTTAGCTAGCTAGAATTCTTCCGTGGGGTCCTGGCGGCTCCGGTCCTAATGGTGTAACCTGCTGCAAGAGCTGTGTCTCGAAGTAAGATCTGTACTATCTTCACTGAGGATATCTCTTGCATCAGGCCACACCTATGGAACGAGTCCCAAGCAGTTACAGATAGAGAGACAGTCCGGCTTGCTGGAGGCAATAGGCCTATGAAAGGAGGCCTTGAAACACAGACAGGCCGAAGCCTGCCCTTCTTGTAGAGGCAATATCCAGACTGTAGTGTTTAGTGAAAGTGTGGACAGTACTCCCAAGTTGCAGCAGCACAGATTTCTGCAGCTGAAACAAGCAACTGAAGTGGACATGCCTCTGGCTGAATGACCACAAACAATGCCAGAAAGTTCCTTACCACACTTCCTGTAACAAAAAATAATACAGCTGGCCAACCATTTGGACAAGATTGGTTTAGAAACCAGTACGCCTTCTTTCCCAGGGGCAAAAGAAACAAACAGCTGAGAGGATTTCCTGCAGTCCTTCGTACGGTGTGTACCGGAACGCAGTAGTCTATGCGCATCTAAGAAGTGAAGCACTGCTTCCACTGGACTGGCATGCTCCGGGTAATAAACAGGCAGGTGGATGTTTTGATTTAAAGTAAACTCAGACACCACCTGAGGAAGAAGCTTGGGGTTAAGTACGCAAAAACACCCTCTCTTTGTGGAATATCAAATAAGGCTGCTCGCACATGAGCACCTGTAACTCTGAAATTCTTCTAGCAGAAGTAATAGCAAATAAAAATAATGTTTTCCACGACAGAAAGTGCAGCTTGCTCAAATGGAGCCAAAGTATGTTTCTCCAACATAAAATTCTTCTAGCAGAAGTAACAGCAACGAAAAATAATGTTTTCCCCGACAGAAAGCACAGCTTGCTCAAATGGAGCCAAAGTATGTTTCTCCAACATAAAATTCAAGTTCCCAAAGCGGGACTGGATTGTGGATGGGAGGCTTCAGATGGAGAATGCCTCTAAAAATGTATGGGACACCTCTAGCTGTGCCACTGTATGATCATCAACAGGCACATGGAAGGCTGAAATAGCTGACAGGTGCACCTTACTGGAAGAGTACTGCAAGCCAGAATATGAAAGGGATAGCAAGTACTCCAGAATCTGGTTCACTGGACAAGTGAAAGGGTTCAAATGATGGGACGCTGCCCACAGAGCAAAGTGCTTCCACTTCATAGAATAAGTGGCCCTGGTGGAAGGTTTCCTAGCAGCCACCAGAACATCAGTCACCTTTTGGGACACCCCAGATCTAGCCATGGCTACGTCTTCAGGAGTCATGCATGGAGGTGCAGTGACAGCAAGCCTTTGCACAGGGGCAGGGGCACTGGAGGTTCCACTGCCAGCTGCTGCAGCAAAGGGAACCAGATCTGACGAGGCCAGAATGGGACAATGAGGACTGGAGTGGCCCCTTCCACCTGGAGCTTGAGCGGCACTCTCTGGAGTAGAGAGAAGGGAGAAAAGGAGTAGAAGAACCTCCCTTTCCGAGAGGGACAACATGTCTCACCAGAAAACTCCAGACTCTGGGGCAAGCGAGCAGAAACATGGCAGTTTTGCATTGAGTGGGGACATCAAAAGGTCCAACTCTGGATGACCCCACCTGTCCAACAGGTCTTCTACAACAAATGTCAGCAGCTCCCACTTGTGCATCAGAGACTGCGACTGGCTTAACCTGTCCACCAGGACATTTTGGACGCTCGGAACATGGATGGCCAACAGTTCTAAACCATGTTCTAGAGCCCCGTACCAGACCCTCATTGATTCCAGACACAGAGGGCACAAATGGGTCCCCCCTTGTTTGTTGATGTGGTAAACTACACTGCTGCTGTTTGTCTGCACCAGCAGATGGCCCAGAGACAGATGGGTCTGGAAGACTTGTAAAGTATACAGAACAGTCCTCATCTCTAGGACGTTGATGTGGAGGGCAGCCTCCACTCTGGTCCACGTCCCTAGAGTCTGAGGAGGCCCCAGATGAGCCCCCCAGCCCAACCCTGAGGTGTCTGTGGTAAGAATCTGCTGAGGGGAAGGAATAAGGAAGGGAACCCCTTTCAAAAGGTTGCTGGGTTCCATCCGCCAGAGAAGCACCTTTTTGACCGTGCAGACTAGAACTTCCTGTTCTAGGCTGTCAGTACGTTGGACCAAATGGACTCTCAATGCACACCTGGGAACCTACATGTGCAGCCTGGCAAGGGGTACCGTGACGATGGCTGCAGCCATTAGGCCAAAGACCCTCAGGAAGGTTCTGGTTGTGATATATCTGCTGTTGTACAGCTGCTGGGTCCTCCCCAACCTGTGGCAAGAACACAAAGCCCTAACCCAAGTCCAGTACTGCCCCTATGTACTGTAGGTGCTGACAAGGCGTCAAGACTGACTTGGGCAGATTGACCGTGATTCCCAGGGCATGGAACAACTGCCTGGTATGTGCTAGGAGCTGGAACAGCTGCTCCCTGGACTGCGCTTTGAGCAACCAGTCATCTGGGTAAGGAAAGACAGATAACTCCTCTCTCCTGACAGCTGCTGCTACCACCACCAAGCAACTGATAAAGAAACGTGGTGCAGAGATTAAGCCAAAGGGTAATGCCACCCCTGGAACTGGAACCTGAGGTACTGTCTGTGGGGTTCACACACCTTGATATACAAACAAGTATGCATCCTGCATGTCAAGTGAGCAAGTCCAATCTCCCTGGTGCAGAAATCGCAGCAGGCCATGTAGGGTCACCATCCTGAACTTCTTGTACTGGATGTAGAAATTCATGTTTCTCAGGTCCAGGATGGGCCATAAATTCCCTATGGATTTGGGGACTAGAAAGAAATGGGAATAGAACCCCCTGTTACTTTGATCCTCGGGGACTGGCTCTATGGCCCTTTTCTGCAGCAACATGCAAATTTCTCCTAGTGGCACTGGAATCAATCAATCAATCAAATCTTTATTTATTCAGGCGAACATCATTGAGCACAGCTCATTTGCAAGATGGACCTCATAAGGTCAAGGTTCAATAGTCGTTACATATACAGTTATGTTAAGAACACTTATATACAATATACCAGAACATTGTTGCCTAAACATAATGACAAGTAGGGACACATGGATGTACACCATCTAATCTAATATATACATATCAACAATGGGATGATCTTTAGTAAATCTCTTAAGTAAAGCATCCAATATTTCAATGCTCAGGGGTAAGAACCATAATGGACAAGGAAGGCGCGGTGATAAAGGTGTGAGGGTGACCTGGGCGGGGGCTGAGCTAGCCCCAGGCGATGTATGGTAGGGATGAGGACTACGGTATGTGCCAAGAAGTAATGGGAGAGGACTATAGACAGGATGTACGGAGACTATGGGATTGAATGATTAGAAGGTGTAATGTCACCTGTTGGCTGCCTGAGGAGGGGAAGGTTAGGAATTTGAGTATACTAGTACTAGTAGTGGCAGTTGCATTTTTCTTGGAAGAGACATAGGTATAAATGCTTAAAGAATGCTAATGATATAAAGTTGTTCAGCCTCAGGGTCTTCTGAATCATATTCCATGATGTAGCTAGTACATAGCTGATAGCAGAACTCCCATGCCGGGTGTTGAATTTAGGCACATTAAGCATAATGAGATCATGGCTTCTTAGGGCATAGGTACTAGCTTTGGCCTGTGTGAAGCAGTCGATGATGTAATTTGGGAGCATTCTGGTCAGTTCTCTGTAGGTCCATACTGCAGCATTTCTGTTTCTTCTGAACTGGAGAGATGTCCATCCGACTGCCGCATATAGAGAGCAGTGGTGAGTGTTGAAAGGTAGATCTGTTATAAACCTCAATGCTCTGTGGTATAGAGTGTCCAATTTGTTCAGATAGAAAACAGGGCAGCGACTGTAAAGGAAATCTGCATAGTCAATACTTTGCTATAATGCTGCCGCTCAATTGATTTCTTCTCTATGTACCTCATATTCTTGTTGTTGCCTTGTTAATCCACACTTGGGCACTTATTTAAAATTGTTAAATTTTAAACCAGTTATGCCTTGTACTGCTATTTTGTCCCAGTTTTGTCACTTTATGCTTGGGATGTTATTGCACTGCTCCTGACACTGTATCCTATGTAAATGTCATCTCTGCATGTTGTTTTGACCCCAGGGCTTGCCTGAAATGTATTACACAGCTCCTGGCACTGTACTCTATACAACTGCTATCTCCCTATGTTGTTGACCTCCCAGGGCGTGCCTGTAATGTGTATTGCACAGCTCTTGACACTGTACTCTATGTAACTGTTATCTCCCTATGTTGTTGACCTCCCGGGTCGTGCCTGAAAATAGTCACTTTCGTGTCTAGCGCACCTACCCGGTCATCAAAAAATAAATAATAAAAAAAAAAAAAGTACTGAAAGAAAAGAAGCCTGGACCAAACTCTTCTTGGAGTCTCTGGTTAGGAAGTGCCTTATTCTGTAAAAGAGACCAAGCCTCCATCTAAGTTTTTTTTAGAAGTTCTTCAATGTGATCGATGTAGTTAAGTCTGCTGTCTATCCAGACCCCCAGATACTTGAATTTTTCCACATATTCAAGGTTTTCACTAAGTATAGTGGATAGCTGGGGGAGATTGTTTAGTGAGTGGGCCTTGTCTGAATTTGGGTGGAAAAAACATTGCTTTTGTTTTCTTTGCATTTAGAAGGAGCTTTTTCCAATAGTTGATGTTGCAGGATGTGGAATTCGCTTGCAGAACTTCACAGGCTGTAATAAGCTGAGGGTTGCTGACATATAAAACAGTGTCATCTGCAAACAAGTGTACAGATGCCTTGGTAAGGTCTGAGTCAATGTTATTAATATAAATAGCAAAGAGGATGGGACCCAGGATAGATCCTTGTGGAACACCTCTTAGCAATGGTTTGAGTGGAGAGAGGTCTCCATCAGCTTTCACTTGCTGTGTCCTTCCCGTAAGGTAACATCTGAACCATCTAAGGAAGGATGGATCTAGGCCTATGGAATGCAAGGAAGAGAGGAGCAGTTCATGGTCCACCGTATCAAGCGCCTTGGGTCAGGAATACAGCACAAACACTATTTTTTATCCAGTTCTATTTGCCAGTCATTTGTTACTCTGGCCAGAGCAGAGATAGTACTATGCCTGGTTCTAAATCCAGATTGTGCTGGATTTAGAAGGTTAGCCTCTTCAAGATATTCCCCAAGTTGGATGCTCACTAATTTTTCTAGCAGCTTGGATAGCACAGGAAGGATAGAGATTGGCCTATAGTTGTTAAGGTCCATAGGATCCCCTGATTTCAGTAACTGGATAACTTGGGCTGTTTTCCAGGTTGCGGGAATAGAACCAGAAGTTAAAGAGAGATTAAAGAGGTGTGTTAATGGAACTGCGAGTACATGTGTTGCAATCTTTAGAAAATAGGGGATCAAGGGCATCTGCACCTGCACTTTTTTTGACATCCATCTGCGAAAGAAGGTCCTCCACTTGTTTCAACAAAACCGGTTTGAAGGAGAAGGATGATTCAGATATCAGAGTTCCAGTACTCTGGGAGCTTAGCTGAAGCGTGTACAAGATTAGCTGGGGAGGTGTCAAATGCAAGACCAGCAGCTGAAAAGTGAGTGTTGAATGAGTCCAGTATTATCATTCTATCTGAGGTTGTTCCGTTGTTGTGGTGTATCTGAGCTGGAAGTGTAGTACTAGGTTCTTGTCCTGTTATGTCCTTTATGGTGCTCCAGAATTTGGCAGGGTTGTGATAGGAGGAGTCGAGTTCTGTCATATAATAGGCCGCCTTTGCATCTCGTACTTTCCTGGTACAGCTATTTCTGGATTTCTTGAACATCATCCAGTCATTTGGATCCTTAGACTTCCTTGCTTTCTTCCAAAGCTTATCCCTCTCAAGGAGGGCAGATTTAAGGTTAGTTGTAAACCAGCGGCAAGTTTTGTTTTTTACTCGTACCCTAGAAATAGGTGCATGAGTGTCGAGGGCACCTAAGACTATGCCATTTAACACCTCGTGTGCTTTTTCCACTGTGTCTGCTAGATAGAACTCTTGCCATCCTGTAGAGTGATTTAGTTCATGAAGATATGCCTCAATATTGAATTTCTTTTTTGATCTCCTCAGTATGAATTTAGCCGGGGGTGTTAGTTTGCCGGATGATCTTATTCCAGCAATAAGGCAGTGGTCGCTTATATCACTGAAAAGCACTCCAGCGTGCGTGAAGAGGTGAGGCTTGCTCACCAACATGACATCTAGTAATGTGCTGTTGCTCAGGTTCTTTTTGCTGATTCTGGTTGGTTCATTTATAAGTTGTGTGAGCCCATATGTATCGCAGAAAGATATTAAAGTGCTGCTGTCTTGGATGGCCAGTTTGAGGTTTAGGTCACCTAGGATTATGGTTTCTTCTGTACCCTTCTTGATTAGGTTTCCCAGGTGGGCTAGAAGCTTAAGATCAGCTGAGGGGAGCCTATAACAGCCAATTAGCTGTAATGCTGTGGATTTGGAGAGAACCACTTTGAGGGATAGGCACTCGAATTCTTTGGGCATAGAAGTTGCATCTAGGCAAGTTACAGATAGATTGGATTTTACATATATCGCTATTCCTCCGCCCCTTGTGTGCCGATCCGCTCTGAAGACTTGGTAATTGGGTAAGTTTATGTGGAATGTGGTCTGAAGGGTAACTTGAATAAACTGGAGGTAGATCTGGAGGCCACTCCAGAAGTTCTAGAGTGTGACTTTGCTCTATGAGCTGCAGGACCCAAACATCTGTTGTGATCTCCCTCCTCCTGTCCAGCTGGAGAGGAACAACCCCCCCCACCATCACCTTCTGTAGTGCTGGAGGGTGGTGGTCTGGCAAGGAGTCATGCTGAGGTAGCACCTGTGGGCAGGGCCGCACCACCTCCTCTGGGGAGGCATGGCTGTTGCTGCCCTGTGCTTGCCCCAAGGCCAGGTTCCCTGCTTGAGCTTGTGGTAGACACGATGAAAGGGCACCTTCTGGCCACTTTTTGGCTGGGTGTGGTATAGAGAGTGAACAGCCCGAGACCTGCAGGTCAGAAAGTATGTCCTACACATCCGCCCAAAGAGCTTGCAGCCTCTGAAGGGGACATTCAGGATGGACTGCTGTACATCAGTAGCAATTCCAGACACCCTAAGCCAAGAAGGCTTTCTCAGGCAGATGTCCACCGCAGCTTCGCAAACGAAGGCATTAGCAGCGTCCAGGGTTCATTTTTGGGTGGGGGATTGGGACAATTGGCAGTTTTTAATTTTGACCCACCTTTTCTTCTACCTTTGGGACAACCTGCTCATCTGTTTTATGAATCTGGGCTCGGCAGAATAATATCATCCGTTATTTTTTCATTTGACCCTTACTTTTTATACCTAGTGGGTCAGTATCCCACAGATAAATATCTGAAATGAATCCTGAGCATCATAGGCAGACCTCAAAAGATGCTTGCCCACATCTGCCCCAGACTGGAGGGCCATCTATAAGGACCTGGGCTGCAGCTTTGGCCTTTCTCCAGAGGGTATTCGGAGATCTGACCATATGGGCAATGTAGGTCATAACCCTGATGGACAGGGTGGCAGAAGCAAAGGCCCATTTGCCCATAACTTCCAGCTTTCTGGATTCCTTATCTGGAGGGAGAGAGTTGAAATGTTTAGGTCTCTTGGACCTATCACGGGGAGATCTAGAAGCACTGAATCTGCCTGTGTTTGCTCTGCTAAAAATGGTTTCCCTGAGGGAGCCTGGTATAATTTTTCTGCCTTTCTGGGCATGGCAGGGATGAATTTGTCCTATACCAGGCAGCCATGGTGGCATTTTCAAATGCTGCCATCAGAGGGGGAATGATCAGAGGTGGAGAATCTGGCAATCCAAGTATTCTGGCAGGTTTCTCCTGGTGACATCTTGCTCATCAGCATTAAACCCCATAGCAGTTTGTAACTGCTTCATCACTGAGATGAAAGAGGGGGTCACTGGTGGGATCATGGAGTATATCTAGGAGTCCTCACGCCGAGGAGACAGTAAAAGAACAGTGAGGGGGCTACCAGACCCCTCTTCCTCCTCTTCCCATGGAAGGAGGTCAGAATGGTATTTGTCCTCATCGCTTAGCTCTGAAATGGGCAGTGACGGCGTCAAAGATCGAGGGCAAGCAGGGCATGATGCCATGAAGGGCGTTGGTGTGGAAGCAGGCCTAGCAGGCCCTGGCATCACCGGGCCTAGTGGAGGGGGCAAGATGGTGCATTACCTACCAGAAAGAGTATAGCATGGCCTGGACGTTGACATTAATCAGCATCGGCATGCCCTGTGGAACCGGCGGGGGACACTGGGTTCCCGGCGCCAGCAGTACAGCCTGAGCTGTCGACAGGAGGGGGATGAGGCCCTGGTGTTGACATGGCAACCTGGGATGTCGTTGGGGTAGGCTGGGGCCCAGAAGATGACATGGCGGCCTGGGATGGCAACAGGGGAGGCTGAATCCTTGACGTCAAAGTAAAGACTGAGGTAAAGGCCGTGGCATCTCCAGGGAAGACTGGACCCCTGACAGCAATGTACCAATGCTGGCCGAGACCAGACCAACAAAGCTCCATTTCTGGTGCCCTGTGGAAAAGTGGGTCCGAAACAAAAGGGACTGGAGAGTCGGCAGGTATACAAAGAGGCCCAACGCCAAACAGCCATCGCCAGCCAAGGAAAGACTGGTGGGAGGTGCTGCCAGAGTTGACCTTGTAGCAGAGAGGGTTGCCACTGAAGTGGATGATGATCCCGCTGTGGCTGGTGCCTGAAGCGGCGACAGAAGTTTTCTAAGGCCTTCTGATGGTGCCACCAGGTAGCCTGGTTAAATCTGCGGCAGACTTTGCAGGTTTTAACATTGTGGCCCGGGCCCAGGCAGCGGATGCAGCTGTTGTGGTCATCCTTATCAAAGATCTTCGGACTGCACCCACAACAGCAAAAGAGTATTTCGGGGTTGGTCGCCATAAACAAAAATCAGAAATCACTTTAAAAATAAACTGATACACAAACTAGGGTGAGAAAAGAAATTCAGAAAGTTGAAATCTGGCAGTCGACTGAGGCGGCTGTCTCTGTGGAGTCCAACATGCGATGGTCGACAGCGGGAAAATAACTGAGGGTGAGGGGCCTCCCCTATTTATATGGGAGGGACGTCGCCAGCATAGGACGCCATCACGGGCAGCCCCTTGTAGACTGCCAACTAGAAAAGATTCTGTGCTGTCCTAGTGTCTGGCGACTATAGTTCCACAGGTGTGGCCTGATGCAAAATATAACCTCAGTGAAGATCGTAAGATGCCACCAGCGCTGTATCTACTCAGAAACTTTTGCCTAGATGACGCGACACGATTATGCACACAGTTGGCACCCATATAGTGTAGGCGGCCTCAATTCTCCTCAGTTCTGCCAGTCCGCTAGTGACAAAATGACACCATGCCAGACAGGCGAAGGTCAAAGACAAGCTCCGAAAGTAAGCAAAGGAGAAAATAAAAAGGAAAAGACAAAAACCAGTACAGGGCAAGATGGAAAACAAAGATAAAGTACAGTTACGTAAGAACTTACCGTAACAGTAGATCTTTGAGAGGAGCTCTTGCAGCAGGCTATTACAATCAGGACTATGCTGCAGGCACTAGGACCCTCCGGTGAAACTTCTGCCAGCAATACACAGCAGGGACCGCCCTCGATGCCGGCCCCGGCCCGACGTCGGTCAGGGTACAAGAGGGGGTGGACCCAGCTCCACCTCAGTTCTCCTGCCAAGACCCAGAAGAAGGCCTGACAAGAGAAGGAGATGAAGCCTACCATGAAGAGAGTTGGAGAAGAAAAAACAAAAATGGATCTGCACACCTCGAGGGGAAAGGCAGGTGGGAAGTAGTGCCTGCTGCAAGAGCTCCTCTCAAAGATCTACTGTTACGGTAAGTCCTTACGTAACTGTACTATCTTACTTCAAGTCGGAGCTCTTGCAGCAGGCTATTACAATCAGGACTGAGTCCCAAGCAGTCCCACAACAAGGAGGTAGACGACCCCGGGAGGTGGAATATGCTGACTCCAGAGGCCTTAGGACAAAAGCCCTTGTAATACGGTTAGGCCGAAGCCAGCTCAGCGTCTGGAGACGATATCCAAGCTGTAATGCTTGACAAAGGTATGCACCGAGTTCCAGGTTGCGGCCGCACAAATGTCCTGTATGGCGACATTTCACAGAGCAGGGCGTGAAAGATGCTGACACTCCTCTGGGGGTGCGACTCCCTAACCGGCCCGCAGGGGTTTATTGTGATGCTCGTAGCAAAACGAGACACAGCGAACTATCCATTTATAGTTTGCTTGGACACCAGTTGACCCAAGCAATGTGGTGCAAAGGCCACAAATAGCTGCTCCGATTTATGGTGCTGAACCATCCTTTTAAGGTAATACCTCAGAGTCCTGTGGACATCCAATGTGTGGAGGAGAGCCTCCCCTCTATTGGAAGGAGAAGGAAAATAAACAGGAAGATCAACCGACCGGTTGAGGGTCAATTCTGAGACCACTTTTGGAAGAAACTTAGGATTTGTTCTGAGGGAAACCCTTTCCCTGTGAAAAACCAAACAGGGCTCTTTACACATCAGAGCCTGAAGCTCGGAAACCCTTCGAGCTGAAGTAACAACAACCAAAAAGCAAACTTTCCAAGAAAGGTAACGCAGCTCACAATCAGCTGCTGGCTCAAGCGGTAGCTGGAATTGGAGACAGAAGCTATTTCTTCCGGCTTCACGTCTGAGGCGCTAGCGCCAAAGAACTGAGGTGGAGCTGGGTCCCCTCTGTACCCTGACCGGACGCCGGGCAGGGCCAGCGTCGGGGGCGGTCCCTGTTGTGTATTGCTGGGAGAAGTTTCACCGGAGGGTCCTAGTGCCTGCGGCATAGTCCTGATTGTAACAGCCTGCTGCAAGAGCTCCCACTCGAAGTAAGATCAACCGAATCCTCTACAATACCCCCCCAAACGAAGTGGAAAGGCAGGAGGGCACGCTGTGGCTTACCCAAGGAGATTCCTTCTAAGATCTACTGTTACTGGTAAGTAACTTATCTTCTTCAAGGATCTCTCCCTCCAGTGAGACACACCTATGGAACGATTCCCAAGCAGTACCTCAGACAATGACAGGAGGGCAGCAAGAAGACATAACAACGAATCAACATGCAGGCCAATGTCCCACAGGCCAAAGATTCAGGTAGCCACGACAGGGTGACACTGACATAGCACAGGGGGGGAATGGAAGTAAGAAACCCAGAAGCCACCACCAGATGACGACTCAAAAAGCATTGACAGCACACACACACCAGGGTCCGTGCACATATAAACATATGAAATTGCCGGCAGAAAAAGGCTCACAGGTCTATCAAGGCTGCCTGATTGTGCAGCTCTCAGTTTAATACCACTGAAGCTGTCCCCCAATCCCATCCGCTCTCCCTGCCCTTTCCCCCACTGTGTAGTTGTCTGTACTAACCCTGCCCCTGACTCTATCCCAACACCACTTAAATATATCCACTATCCTCAGCTCAATTAACTCCTCTGGCAGTGCGTTCCATCCCTCCACTCTCTCTGAAGTAGTGCCTCCTCATTTCCCTCCTGAACGAACCTTCCCCCTTCCAACTTCAGACTGTGCCCCCTAGTGGACCCTACCCCCCTTTAAGTGGAACAATCTTCCCTCTCTGACTTTGTTTATGCCTTTCAAATACTTAAAAGTCTCGATCAAGTTCCCCCTCTGCCTTCTCTCCTCCAGCGAGTACATGTTGAGCTCCCTCAATCTTTCCTCATAAGGCATCTCCCCTAGCCCCATGATCATTTTTGTAGCCCTACGCTGCACCCCCTCCAGTAATATAACATCTTTCATGAGGTATGGGCACCAGTACTGTACATAGTACGCCAAGTGCAGCCTCACCAGTGATCTATACAAGGGCAGGATGACCTCCTCCTTTCTAGAGGTGATCCCCCTGGCAATGCACCCCAGCATCCGGTTTGCCCTTGCTGCCACCCTCCTACACTGTGCTGATACCTTAATGTCCCCTGTAACTAGCACCCCCAGGTCCTTCTCCCCCTCTGAAGCTGCTACCTGCACTCCCCCCAGCCAGTACTGCACAGGCACAGAAACCAGCCAAAACAGGGTAAATCATCAGGTTAACACCCAGCAAACAAACCACAACATCGACGGGAAACCTTATGACAAAGACAGGAATACTACTAAAACAAAGGGGAGCAGGCAGTGAGGCAAAGCAACTGCACCGAAGGTAAGGAAAAAGGTCCGGCTCCCCATACGATGCACAGGGGAAACGCCAGACCTCGCCCAGCAACTACAACACTGAAATCTGGCTAATGGAAAGTCATGTACACAAACGCTCGCAGTCCGGGAAACAAGATCCCAGACCTGCAGGCAATAATGACAGAGGCTAAACTGGACACAGTAGCCAGTAGCGCGACACGCTTTACCAGTAATCACACTTCGGAGACTTCAGTACCTGGCTATGTACTGTTCAGAAGAGACAGAGGTGCAAAAAGGGGGGGTGGTGGAGTGGCCCTTCATGTCAATGAAAATATCAAAGCTACAGAAATTCAGAATACACATAAGGAGCCAGAAGAACTGTGGGTCACCCTGGAAACAAGAAATGGGACAGCCATACGAACTGGGGTTGTGTACAGGCCTCCAGACCAGGGGGAGGACATAGACGCATTACTGTTAGAGGATATACAAAACATGACAGCTAAAAGGGGAGGTTCTGATAATGGGAGACTTCAACATGCCAGATACAGATTGGTCAATACCAGCAGGAATGTCTGCCAGAACTAGACACATGGTGGATTCCCTGCAGAAGTAGCACGAGGGAACCTGAATCTTCCAGCGGAAAGGAAGATCGGACGTCACGGGGTGGAGCCAAGGTATTTACCACCCGGGTGGGTGGGAGGAGCCAGCTTGAAGACTTTCCTGTGAATTTAAAGGGGAAAGGGACATGCCAGAGTGTGTGCATGGACAACATATCCATGCTCCTAGAACAACTGGTACAACAACATACAAGAGACATCCAAGATTTAGTACTGAATAACAGGGAAAGGATCACAAATCTCCAGGTAGAAGGTCACCTGGGGGCCAGTGACCATCGCATGGTATGGTTCAATTTGGCCACTAGAACTAAATCATCCCATTCCAAGGCAAAAATATGGGACTTCAGAGGAGCTGACTTTCATAAGATGGCCAAAACAGTTAAGCTAGCCCTGGCAAAAAGAAATACAGGTGAGAGGGTACAGGGAAAGTGGGCAAGCACTGAAGATGCAATACTTGAAGCAACATCTCACTGTGTTAGACAGAAAAGGAAGTGCAAAAGAAGAAGGAAACCACTTTGGTTTTCAAAAACAGTAGCAGAAAAGGTCAGAGCCAAAAGGCTGACCTTCAGGAAATAAAGGGAACGCAGCAGGATGAAGACAGAGAGGCATACCAAACTTCCCTAAGGGAAGCAGGGAAGGCAGTAAGGCAGGCAAAGGCCCAAACCGAGGAAACACTAGCACAAACAGTAAAAGAAGAAGACAAGACTTTCTATAGATACATTAATGAAAGGAGAAAGTCCAGAGGGTATTGCTAAGATCAAAGGGGATAAGGGGGTATGTGAGGAGGACGACCATGTAAAAGCATCTATCCTAAATAGATACTTCTGCTCAGTATTTACTGAAGAGAAGGTAGGGCAGGGCCCACAGCTCAGCAACATTGACACAAAGGGGAAGGAGGTGTGCACTAGTCCCTTCACAAAAGAAAGGGTCCTACAAGAGCTCGATAAGCTCAGGGTGGACAAGACAATGGGACCTAATGGCATACATCCCAGGGTACTAAAGGAGCCAAGGGTGGAACTAGCAGAGCCATTATCAGAACTGTTTAGTGAGTCTCTGAGCACAGGAGAGGTTCCAGAAGACTGGAGAAGGGCTCATGTGATCCCGCTCCACAAGAGTGGTAGCAGGGAACTACAGACCAGTCAGTCTTACCTCAGTAGTGGGCAAGATTATGGAGGCACTCCTTAAGGAAAGGATAGTGCAACACCTGGAATTCATAGGAGCACAGGATCCAAGACAGCATGGGTTTACAAAAGGAAGGTCCTGTCAAACTAATCTCATAGATTTCTTTGATTGGGTAACCAGAGTGGTGGACCAAGGGGGAGCAGTTGATGTAGCCTACCTTGACTTCAGCAAAGCTTTCGATACTGTTCACATAGAAGATTGATTAATAAACTGGGTAGGCTCGTGGGTCAGAATTTGGTCAACTGGGTGGCAAACTGGTTGACAGGCAGAAAACAGAGAGTGGTGGTAAATGGTATACAGTCAGAAGAGATGCAAGTCACAAGTGGGGTACCTCAGGGATCAGTCCTGGGACCATTCCTCTTCAATATCTTCATCAGTGACATTGCAGATGGACTGGAGGGTAAGGTTTGTCTGTTTGCAGATGACACCAAGATCTGCAACAGAGTAGATGATGCAGATGGGGTGGGCAGAATGAGAAGAGATCTGGATAAACTAGCAAAATGGTCAGAAGAGTGGCAACTGGGGTTAATGCAAAGAAGTGCAAGATCATGCACATAGGGAAGAGAAACCCTGAAGCCACCTATAGGCTGGGAGGAGAGTTGCTGGCAGTCAAAAGGGAAGAAAGAGACTTGGGCGTCATCATCACCGATGACCTGAAATCATCCAAGCAGACCACTAAAGCAGTAAGTAAGGCTAGGGAGATGTTAGGGTGTATTAGTAGGGGTATCCCAAGTCGAAAGAGGTAATAATCCCTCTTTACAAGACACTGGTTAGGCCCCATCTGGAGTACTGCATGCAGTACTGGAGGCCACACCTTCACAAGGACATTAACCAAATTGAGGCAGTCCAGAGAAGGGCAACCAAAATGGTGCAGGGACTGCATCAGAAAACATAGGAGGACAGATTAATGGAGCCCAATATGTATACCCTAGAGCAAAGGAGGAAGAGAGGTGATATGATCAAAACATTCAAACACCTTAAGGGCATTAACAAGGTGAAAGAGTAACATGTTTCAATGTAAGAAAAATAGCAGGACAAGAGGACACAGCATGAGATTAGAGGGAGGCTGATTAAGGGGTAATGTGAGGAAGTTCTTTTTCACAGAAAGGGTGGTGGATGCATGGAACGGCCTATCTCAGGAAGTGGTGGATATGAATACAGTGCAGGGCTTCAAACAGGCATGGGATAGACATAAGGGAGCAATACAGATGAGTATGCATAGATAGGCCATTGACAGAGCAAAGGCAGGTGGCACATTCATAAGGCAGAAAAAGAAATGGGCAGACTGGATGGGCCTTGCGGTCCTTATCTGCCGTCAACTTTCATGTTTCTATGAAGAGAGCCACAGGCCCCACTACCACAGGGGGCCCATCCAGAAGCCACAAACCGACCACAACATCCTAAAGGACGGACAGAATGTGAAAAACCATGGTCAAAGGGAAAGCTGATGACAGAAAACAGCCATGTAAGAGCAGAGTACTGTGTACAAAGTGGGAATGACAACGAGGCAAAACTAGGTGAGGACCAGTAAAAGAGAGGGTACTGAAAATGGCAATCCTACCCAAACAGTGAGACTATCAACAAGGAAAGGCCAAGTGATGGGGTCAAAGGGAGCCACAGGTTCGACAGTGACGGAGGGTTGGGCTATATGGTAAGAACTAACCAAGGTATCCCAGAGGACTGCTGTGCTGGCTACAGGGCCAGTTCGAGGGGAAAAACAGATGACAAAACCATAGTCGAAGGTAAAACTGACAATGGAAACATGAAAACTGCCATACACAAAACAGGGGGACTGAACATGCAGACAAGGCAGAGCCAGACAATGACTGGCAAGAGGGAGGACACCAGAAAATAGTGACCAAACCCCAAACAATGAGGCAAAGTCAGCTGACAGAACTGAGGGGAACCATGAGCCTCGCGGTAACAGCGGCTGGGCTAGCAAGCCAGAAACAAACCTTGGATACGAAAGACAGTCAGAACGGCTGTTAAGGCCATAAAATGACCAGCACTCAACACCACAACTGAGCAGCTCAAGAATCAGCAGAGACAAAGGGCAGAAAGGGTGAGACGATGCAGCGGGAACACAGCAGCAGGAGACCATCAGGGATCCAAAGAAGGGAAGACTACTAAACACTGCCAGCAAATGATGGCAATGCAGCAGGCAACATTAGCAGCACGGGAGATAGGGCCCATGCAGGAAGCAAATGTATAGGCCCACAGTGCTGAGAAATGGCGACGATGGCTAGAGAAGCACACATCAGTGAGTCCAAGGATGGGTTCCTTTGGTCCAATGTGAAGCTGACAGCAGAAAAATAAAGACCGGAGGAGATATGGGGATGCTATATGGATGCAGACAATGCACAACATCCTGGGCAGCCCTGCTTAGCAAAACTTTCTGGATAGGTCGCCCGTGGCATCTATGTTCCATAGGTGTGGCTCACTGGAGGGAGATATCTCCGAAGATCTAAAACTGTTTCCCCCATGGCTTTTCTCCTAAAAGAGTCTCTGCTCAATGAAGTTGTCCTGTTATATCAAGAAAAAGAAACTAACAGTACTTCAGGTTACCTGGATACAACAGGAGGCCTACGGCCTGAGACAGGCTTGTTCTAGGTGCATGGTTGCAGTTCACTATCCACACTCTGGCAGTTCCACTGGAACAAGCTTTCCATCAGACACCTTTAAGCTAAGCTCCTCCAACACCCGGGCAGCATATTCCCCAAATCCAACATGTGACATCAGATCTTTCTTCCCAATGAAAGAACCGGTCACTTCTTTTGCAGTTGTCACTTTGGAAAAAATTTGCCACTAGTAATCGTTTTCTTTTGAAGTTTCTAAGTTAGTTTTCTCCAGTTTTGACTCCATCAGCATCTATGGAGCATCGTAAACCAGGGTTAAAAGTTTGCGTTAAGTGCTGGTCACCCATCCACAGGACACGTGCCTGTACTGCCTGGGCAGGCAGCACACAGCTGAGTGCGGACTGTGACTCTCCATGCTTCTGGAATCCCTGGAGGATCAGCGGCACCAGCTCACCCTCAACTGGCTTTCAAAATGGGATCCAAAGACTTGGCGGCTGCGGTGTCAGCTGCTCAGCTCACAGCCTTTGAAGAAGTATCAACAGCTGCTGTGGTGGGCACCTCCTCTGTCTTGGCACTTTTCCCAGCTGGGTCCCATGCTGGAGGGTCATTCATGGAAGGCTTCCATGAGATGTGCATAGCCCTCCCAATCTTGGGGGGTCCTGGCAACCGTGGTAAGAAACAAGTGCTGCTGGCACCGGTCGTGAGACCAGGAGAGATTCTTCCTGATCCCTTGACTCCCCTAGCCGCTTGACTTTGGTCTAGACTCCCTCGGTCGAGGAAAGGTCAAGGACTCACTCTCCTAGACTCCTGTTCTCCCAATCCTCACTCAGAAGGACATGACCTGGTCAAGAGTGGCCTTCACCAGCAGTCAACCTCCGAAGCCTCTCTTACTTAATGTAGTGAGGCATCTGGTCTACTATCACTCCTTGATGTCGACAGTTGAGTTGTTGGTCAAGATCTCACTGAAAGTGGTCCTGTTCTTGATACCGCTCGACCGTGAGGGGTCACCATCAATAATGCTTCTTGACCTCACTGTTGCTGGGTGAAGAGAGGCACAGGCGGAAGATGCAATAGCGCTATGAGGAGCTCCTCTAGCAAGAATGGTCCATCGTGGTACTGGGTAGGGCTTTAACCTCTTGACCTTCCATCACCTGGCAGCTGCCAGTAATGCCCTCGCCGGTCTATGCTTCACAGGTGTTCCCCACCGCCACTGCAGCTGAAGGTGGTTGCTCCAACCAAGGAGGCCCATTCAACCATCAGCTTGCCAGACTGGTCGTCGGTGGAGATCACCCAATCCAAGGATGCTCAGGTGATACATGGCGAGAAATGGCTGAGGACCATTTATGAGACTCCTCGGACAACTCAGATCGGGGTCATCCATTCTTGGACTGGGTTTCGGTCAAGGATTTGACTGCCAGCAGTGGGCCAGTGTCATTTGGGGCTCTTATCTGAATCGTATCTGAGTCTATGAATGTCCTTCTGGAGCCTGTCTAAATAAAGGCCAAGTGCCCCTTCACAAACACCTCAGAGAGGGACGAATTCCCACTGGATGCCATTCCCATGGCTGAGACCATGCTGGGACTGGCCCTGGAGTTCTGGCAGCATCCTGTCTGGCACCCTCCACCCATATGGTCCACAATTATGCAGTCCCTACCGGGTCCCTTCGGGGGTTCTTAGACCACCCTTTAGCTGAAGAAATGGTTTCGGACTCAGCCTTCTGCAAATCCAGGGACCAAGATAATGTGGACAAGCCTCTGGACAACAGTCAAAAAAGACTGACAACGCTACTAAAAAGGTGTACATTGCTGCATCCTTGGGATCTCCATCAGGAGAGTTCCTCTGTCAGGATAGCCAGCATCAGGCACTCCCTGTTGGGAGTCCTCAATGAGATCCTCCCTCACTTTCCTGCTGACGAGGAGTTGCTGGTGAATTTAATCAGGGGCCAAGGTCAATCGCTGGCTAAGCACCAGTTCCAGACAGCCTTGGACATGGGCGACTTGTGCTTGTGCCATAGAAGCGACCATCTCCATGTGTCATAGGGCCTGGCTTGCCAGTCCACCTTTACAGCAGACACCCAGCACATGCTGACTGATGTCCCTTTCTTGAGTACCAACCTCTTCGCCAGGGGTGGAAGGACATTTCACATGCACAGAGTCCACCGCCACTCTTGACTCTGTGGCATCGTCCCAGAAGGACAAAAAACAGAAATCTAAGAAAAACGCTTTCCAGTACTGGTCCTTTCAGCCACAGCCTTCTTGGCAGCAGCCCCAGCAGAGGCAATACCAGACTTTGTGTCCAAAGCCCAAGTTTGGCAGCCAGGGCCCCAAACAATGTAGGGGAAGGGGTGGTGGTGCCCCTCGGGCTGCAGTGGCTAGTGTCCCCACAAAAGCTGCACAATGACGGGTTGGGGGTGCCTCCCTCCACCCATCCTGTCTCTGTCTGCATTCTCAGTAGGGGGTCGGCTATGCCACTTCTTGCCATGTTGGTCCGCTATCACAATGGACCAGTGGTGTTAGAGGTGGTAGCCAGAGGGCTGCCTCTGGATTTCAGGGCTCTCCCACCTCACTGACTCCACACTCATCAGGAGTCCAGGGTGTCGCAGGACACTCTATCCACCCTCCAGGAGAACACTGCTCAGCTCTTTGTGAAAGGAGCCATAGCCCGTGTCCCAGACACCCTGCCCAATCACGATTACATGCCCAGGTACCTCTTGGTTCCAAAATGGACCGGGGGCTGGCACCCCATATTACATCTGCACGATCTGAACCAGTTCATGTGAAAGTGCAAGTTCTGGATGGATGCTCATTCTGAATCAGATCTTCCCTTCTCTTGAGTAGGGCATGTGGTTCTGCCACATGGACTTCCAGGATGTGTTCTTCCACATCCCAGTCTGTCTGTCTGTCCCACCACCGGTACCTTCTGTTCCACGCGGAAGGGGTACTGTACCAGTTCCAGGTCATGCCCTTCAGTCTCTCATTGGCACTTCGGGTCTTCACCAAGTGTATGGCAGTTGTGGCAGCATTCCTGCGGCTCGAGGGCATCGGGGTGTATCCCTACCCAGACAACCGTCTGATAGCTGGGCCGTTCAAGGAGACTGTCGAGAGGTCCAGAGATCTGGCCCTCTAGATCTGTCGCAACTTGGGCCTGCTGGTCAACATAGATTAGTTCAAACTGGTCCTGTCACAGTGATCAAGTTCACTGGGGCAGAGCTAGACTCCCTACAAGCCAGACTGTATCCCTGCAGACCAGGCTGAGGACCTTACCTCAAGTGCCCGATCATTTCAGGCTGGGCTCTTGCACCCTGTCCGAGACTTCCCACAGCTGCTGAAGTGCGTGGCATTCTGCACCAGTATGGTCTGTTGGGCCTGCTGGCAGATGCGCCACCTGCAGTGGAGTTGGGCCCAGTTAATGTGGGATATCATCTAGTGGTGGCTCATCCTGGAACACCTGGAGGAAGGAATCTTGTTTGTCTGTCCAGAAACAACCATCATGTGTCTCTGGTGGGTGGGGAACACTCTTGGGAGACCACAGAGCCCACAGGTTCTGGTCACCCTGAGAGTCCCATCACCAAATAAACTTGTTGGAGCTCCGTGCAGTGTGGCTTGTTCGGATGGAATTTGCTCCTCTAGTCAGGGGTCAGATTATGCAGGTCCAGAAAGAAAAGGCCATGACCATGTTCTACTTGAACAGGCAAGGCAGAACACATCCCTTTTCTTGTGTCAGGAGGTCCTCTGCACATGGGTGCAGATCTCCAGGGAATCCATGTTGCAGGAGTGAACAATCAGCTGGAAGATGCTCTCAGCCAGGTAGGAGAGACGTTGCATGAGTGATGTCTATATCAGGAAGTGGTGAATCACCTGTTCTCCCTGTGGGGCACTCTTCTGGTTGATCAGTCTCCTGGGAGAACAGTGAACTGAGGCTGTTTTGTTCTACCCCCCCACAAACACACACTCTCTCAGGATGCTGTTGGGAAAGGCCTTCGTGAGGCCTTGTGTATGCTTTCCTTTTCTTCCCTGTAATACACAAGGTGGTGGTCGGAACACAGCCCCCCTGCATAACAAAGACAGACAAGCAGTCGGAGCAAGTGTGTCCGGTGATGCCAGGACTGCTGCTGAGCTAATCCTCCCATTGGGAGTACACTAGGATCCTGGCAGGTGAGTGGTTCCTTCTGTGGGATAGCCGCAGTGGCAGCGTCGGAATAGTTATTTTTGCCGCTGATAGTCCCCGCATGGACTACTTGTTTGGTGTAGCAGTCAATTTCCAGCTACAGGTCTGAACAGTTCACTGTGACGTGCCTCGCTGATATGAGCAGTACTATATTTGAAGTCGCTATTATGTATTTGCTGTAATTGTCATTCGCTGTTAAAACTTGGCTGAATTAACATGGAGCCGCTGATGATATGCAATCAAGTGGAGAGATTCTCCATCTGGTGCCAGAGCAAGGAGCTTGATCTTACTGCCTGCCCTGTCGTGAGCATCCTGGAGTACCTCTAGTCCCTCTCTCAGAAGGGACCATGAGTGAGAACCTAAGGTGCACCTGGCAGCCTTCTCTACTTACCGGACACAGGCTGGTAGGCAGACGATGGCCCAGGAGAAGGCAGTCGGGCACTTTTTCAAGGGTCTGGATCACTTGTCCCCTCTGGTGCCTGAACCACCACCATGGAATCTACTGTTGGTGCTGTCTATGCTTGTAAGCAAGCCATTTGAGACTATGCTTGAGTGTGAGAAGTCACACCTGTCGTGGAAGACGGCCTTCTTGGTGGCCATCACGCCAACCAGAAGGATCAGTGAATGCCAGTCACTCTTGGTGGAGCTTCCTTACCTGGTCTTCTACAAGGATAATGCTGTCCTTCACCCCCACCCAAACTTCCTCCCGAAAGTAGTATTGGAGTTCCATCTTAATCAGGTGATCAACCTTCTGGTGTATTTTACCAAACCATCTTCAGAGGCCTACTGTAGACTTCATAATCTGGGCCTATGGAGAGCACTCTCTTACCCCTGCAATAGGTTGGCTGACAGGAAGCCTCCCATAGGGCTTAGGACTAATTCCACCAGACATACCGCTGCCTCAGTGGCTGCTTCCAGGGACATTCCCATCCAGGAAATCTGCAGGGCTGCAACCTGGAGTAAAGCACACACCTTCATACTGCACCACAGAACTGGCCTAGAGTCCTGCCAGGATACTACTTATAGGACCTCAGTTCTTCAGTATCTGTTTGCCATGTAGTCTAGGTGTGCACACTTTGCCCCAAAACAACTGCAAGGAGTCTGCTAGACTGTGGACAGTGAACTGTATCCACGCCTCTAGAAAGACAGGTTACTCACCTGTACCCATTGTTCTAGAAGTGATATACAGTTCACATCCACACAACCCATTCAGCCTCCCCTGGCAAGTAGCACACAGATCTCTGCTTCCAGCATGCAGGGATCTGATGTCACGGGGCAGAAGTCGGGAGATATACCACCCAGGGGGTGGGAGGAGCCTAGCTTAAAGACATCTGATGGAAAACCTGTTCCAGTGAAACTGCCAGAGTGTGGATGTGAACTGTATATCACTCCTACAGCAACAGTTACAGGTGAACAACCTATCTTTTTCGGCCACACTCAACAAAGTAGAATCAAAGTTTTATAATGGTTCCTAACAAAATGATGGGCACAATTAAACACAATTAATCCTTACGCTGTAAAGCCATTAATCATGTGGGCATATTTCACCAGCACCAGATCCAGCCAACCACAACGCCGCCGCCGCCCTGTAGTGACACCAAACTCACGACCACGGGATTGCAGCAAGTCTCCAATTTCCTGCAAGATAAAAAGAAAGGAAAAAAAAAAAGTTTTATTTTCACTTTATATTTGTGCCTCTCAGCTGTCAAGCATGCAGACTGCCACCAGCAACCCAGTCAGCCCCACCTTGACCAGTTTACCTCTTGTTTTCCATGGCTTTCCCTCAATGGCCGGGCTCTGGAATTGGCAACCTGCACCCTCAGCTCATCAGGATCTAGCTGGAACCCAGGTTGGTTGGGGCTCGTGACTGCCAGTCCAGGGGTAATTCTCCCCTGTAAGTTCCTAGAGCTATGCACAATACGATGAGTGCTGCAGGACTCCGGATCTTCACTCTTCCTATGGTCCTGGGTGGAGCCTCTGGCAGCCTCCAGAAGCTGCGCCTTAGCACATGCTTCCCCTCTGGCAGCAGCATCAACCCACTGCAGCTGGGATACTACTTCCAGCTGACTGCCCATCTGTGAGTGCTCGCAAGGGTGTAGGCAGGCATACTCACTGTACACGCTTTTATGACATAGGTCTGTATATAACCTGCTTAGAGACTAGATGAGCAATCTGATTTTTATTTTAATTGGGGCACAACAGCTGGAGGATATGTACATTTCCGAATGGGAAGGGGCAGCAGGTTGAGAGATGTATACATTTTTTAAATCCGGGGTTGGAGAATGTGTGTACAAAATGGTAATTTCGGCTACACCCCTTAGTGCTTGAATCCACTACCCAACTGGGTTACATGCAAGGAAGTCACACTTCCTCTGGTCCCCAAGGGAAAGTATGGTTGCATAAGAACTTACCGTAGCAGTAGATCTTCGAGAGTATCTCTTGCAGCAGGTCATTATGTGTGGGATATCACTCACAGGCATCATTTCCTCCAGATGACTTTCTCAGCAGTCGACCCTGGAACCTCCCCCTAGCACCACCAAATGGTGTTCACCTGGCAGGTATAAAAGGTGGAAGTCACATCTCAGGCCCCCGATGGAAACCAGGGAGGGAAATCAAAGCAGCAGCTCGTGGAGTCGTAAAAGAACCCTTTTGAAGCAACAGCAAGGGGGAAGGAGGGCAGGGCTGCATGACCTGCTGCAAGAGATACTCTCGAAGATCTAGTGTTATGGTACGTTCTTAACGTAACCGTACTATCTTCTTTGAGGCAATCTCTTGCAGCAGGTCAGTACATATGAGAAGATTCCCAAGCAGTTATACCCAGCGGGAGGAGGAAGCGAATCATGAAAGCTTAGGACAGTAGTCCCTGTAGGACGGCCAGTCCAAAAACGGTTTGCCTCTTAGAAGTGATGTCTAGTCTGTAATGCTTGGGGAAGGTATGTACAGTAGGTCACGTGTCTGCTTTGCAAATATCCAAGGCAGAAATGCCCCATAAACACGCCGTAGAGGCAACCATTCCCCTGGTAGAATGGTGTTTTGTAACCCCTATGAGAGGTGTGTTGTATTTTGTATAGATAAACGGAATGCAGATGACCACCCATGTGGACAAGCACAGCTGTAAAACACAAACACCCTGGTTTCCAAGGCGAAATAAAAAGTTGCTCAGTATTTTAGAACTGTGAAGCGTGGAGAAGGGAAACGGACAATGTGCTATGCACAGAGATAGTAGGAAGCAGGGCTTCCCCAGGATTTGTAGGCTCCTCACAGGACACTGGTAATGGAATGGTCTGATTTAAAGTAAAGTCAGAAACAACTGTTGGCAAAAATGATAGGTTCGTGCGTAAAGACACCCGGCTGTCAAGAAGTCGTATGCATGGAGGTGTGCACATCAGTGCGTGCAACTCCTAGACACATCTGCCAGACGTAATGTAAACTAATAACATAGTTTTGACAAGAAAGACAATGGAGGTCGTTGGATTCAGCGAGCCCAAATGGACTTGAAGTCAATTTGTCAAGCACCAAATTCAAATTTCACACAGGGTCTGGATCTCGGATAGGGGGATGCAGGTGCAGAACACCTTTTAAAAAGGTTTGAATCAAAGGTAACCGAGGCAAAGGAATCTTGTCCACATGGAAATGAAATGCTGCAAAGTCCAAAAGGGGGACTTGCACTGTAGGAATATTTCAGGTCACCTTCCTACAAGGAGAGCAAATAATCTAAGATGCGCCAAGGGGAACACTCATAAGAAATCTAAGTCCACAGCCGGCCCAATGGTGCTGAGGGTTGAGGAGCTGGATGCCACACCGGTGACCCGGGTTTGGGAACGAGCTCAGGTCGTCGGGGGTCGGCAGGGGAGGGAGGAGATCGAGCATCCGGAGGACTGCTCTCTCCTCCCGGGGAGGGTTCTAGGGATGCATCGCACAGGGGCAACCTCTGGTGGAGACCAGGGAATACAGAGTCTCATCGCACTCTTGAGGGCAGTGCTGCGGTGGTGGCGGCAATAGTGCCGTGGCGCCACTGCACGATCAAGCATCGGGAAACCGGAGGAAAAAATGGAAATACCCTGCTCTCGGGGATAGGCGACGGCACCACCTACCATCAGCCACACTCCACAGGCCAGACTACCTCCTGTCCTGGGCCCAGCCCAGCCCAGCCCGAATTGTAGATGGAGCGCCCTGGGCGGATAGGGCAGCCCTTCCTCGGGGGGCTCAGAGCTGAGGGGATAGCCGGGCTGGTGCCAGGACGCAGGGGGAGTTTCAGGCTAGGAGGTAGAGTTGGGGGCAAGGTGTATGCCTGAGAGAGTTCCCCATAGAGGCAGCGAAGAAATAAACAGTAAAAAAAAAAAAAAAAAAAATCTAAGTCCAGCATATACTCCCGAATGGAGAAGCGTTTCAGGTCGTGAATAGGAAGCAGTGAAGCAGCTGGCAGCCTGGAGAACTTTCAGCACCTTTAGGGACACCAGGAACATGAGAGGACTATGTCCTCAGGAGCCAGGCGTGTCAAATGGAGAGAGCGAAGGTCCGGGAGTAACAGGGAGCCTTGTGCCTGGGATAGTAAAGCCCGGCAAATTGGCAGACTGTATTGGCCCTGGTTCTGAGAGCTGTAGAAGTAGAGGGAACCAAATCTGTCTTGGCCAGAACAGTGCTACAAGAATCATAGATGCCCCATCCTGGACCAGTCTGACTAGTACTTTCTGAACGAGCGGAAAGGCGTAAAGAAACTCTCCTGTCCAGAATAGAGATAATGCGTCCCGCCAGTTCCAGGACCTTGTACGAGAGACCAGTAAAGCAGCAGTTTTGTGTTTTGCGGTGAGGCAAATTGGTCCCACTCCAGTCGGCCCCACAAGTGGAAGACGTCATTTAGGGCAGTGGATCTGCTCAGGGTATCTGACACCCCTGGGATGAGTACTGCCAGAAGATGAATATTTCTCTGGATCGCCCAAGACCACACTCTCATCGATTCTCTGCAGAGGGTATGAATGGGTGCCACCTTGTTTGTTTAGGTAGTGAACCACCCATGGGGCTAAGATTGCACTTGCAGGCAATCGGGGGGAGGTGAGAGTCTCGAATGCCTGTAAAGCACAAAGGACTGCCCTCATCTTCATGACACTGATGTGTAGGCAGGCCTCCAGAGGCGTCCAGGATCCTTGTGACTGGACACGAAGGAGAAGCACGTCCCAACCCGTCAAAGAGATGTCTGTAGTCAGAATGAGAAATGGGAAAGGAGAAGAAAACTGCATGCCTCGCATGAAAGTGGTCATGGACTTCCCTCACTGTAGTGCTCGAAGAGTCGAGGAAGACATTAGGACTGGGGCATTGAAACTGTCCTCCCGCTGGTCCCATTGGACTGTCAGTGACCACTGATGGACCCACAAGTACAGCCTGGCATCGGGGGCTGTCGGTTGAAGGGAGCCCAAATGCCCCAGGAGGCACCCAATGTAATCAGGTGGGCAAATATGCCTTCCCGGAGGAGGCAAGCACATCCCGATATACTGGAGGCATTGCGTGGTGCCCAGTTTGGACATCGGATGGTTTACTGCCATCCCACCCTGAGCAAACAACTGCAGGGATACCAGCCTTCGGCAGGAAGACGCTGTCAGGAGCAAGTCATCCAGGTAAGGAAAGACGGAGAGGCCTGCCTAGGGGGGCCGCTACGAACACCACTAGGCATGTTTACAATTCCCGTGGGCCTATAGGAAAGTGCCAGATGGAGAGGGCCTGAACTGGTAATGATGACCCTGAAACAAAACACGGAGAAACCGTCTGTGAGTGGGGGTGCATCAGGGTATGGAGGAATGCATCCTTCATATCCAGGGAACAGAGCTAATCTCTCGTGTCCAGCAACAAGAAGCGTGTCGGAGAGACACCATCCGGAACTTATGGAATCTGACATTGGGGTGGATACCTCAGAGATCCAAAATGCATTGCATGTCCACCTTCTATTAGGGAACCAGAAGGAAACGGGAATATAATCCTGTGCCTCTCTGTGGAATACTGGTTCAATGGCTTGTTCTATGAGTAAAGCATCTATTTCGGCATGTGATGCCAATGCATGGTCTGGGGGATAGAGAGATTCCCGGTGGCCACATAGGGGGTACTCCATAAGAGTAAATGTGTGACCCGATGGGATCATTTGGAGGGTCCAGAGATCCGAAGTGACCATTGGACCCCTAGGAGGACGTGCTCATGATTGGACATATGCCACCCTGCAGATGACAGCCCCCTCTAGGGGGAGCCAGAGCATAACACAAGCCATTTCTCGCATCTCAGCAGTAAGGGGCAGAGACCTATGAGGAAGGCCACGGTAGGAACCCCTGTTGGCCGGATGTGCACGTGTTCAACACATGGTGCGAACAGACTGAAGGGGATAACCAGAGTTAAGGAAAACCTTCAAGTCTGAGGCCTGCCTAAAGAGCTTATCACCCGTTATAGGGCGGTAAGGAAGGACCGCAGTATGTCCAGCTGGACAGACGCAACCCGTGCGGAGGCAAACCCCGCAGAGGACACCCGAGCCATGAAGTATCACTGGCAGGAGAGGGAGCCCTAAGCAGGCGGCCGCTTTTAACCGCATCCTCAGTAGGGAACTGAGCCCTAACTGTTAGTATGGTCTCTTGATATTCGAGCAGGTTGACCCCGTCATCAAGAAGGTGGAGAGACATATTAGCAGATGCCTCCCCAAGGCAAACATGGTGTTATCCAGCAGGGCAACTAGATCTCATACCTATAGAAAGGGATGCGCCAGGGCCCTATCCCTCGGATGTAGACCAGGGAATACGGTGACCTTTGGTAACTGAGTAAGGCCCACTTGACATAATGCCAGTTTGTTGGGGGCAACCCAGGAGCTCAGAGTCACACAGTAGGCAAGCAGAGGCTGTGGGAATCAAACCCAGGTCTACTGATGTACTAAGACCATTAACAGTTCATCATCGCAGCTGGACATCCTCGAGGCCAAAGACTGGAGGGAACAGAGACCCGGACCAGCTCCACACCTTTGTGGGGTCCAGGATATTGAGAGATTGACTCTCAAAAAAAAAAAAAAAAAACGGCTGGTCATCGACTAAAGGAACGCTGATGGGCCAGAAGTCATCATCGACAGACAATGGTAAGAGTGCAATACACAGTCGATGAATCAGGACCGTTGATATGCCAAAATTCATTAATGTACAAGGCATGGTACAAAACCCCAACATTCACTGTCGATGGAGGAGCCGACGACGGTGGAAAGATAAAAGCCAGCAGTCATCAACAGAATACAAGACGACACAGCAGACTTGCAAGCCGTCAACGAGAGCATCATCGATGGAGGATAGGTCAGTTCGAAAAATTTTCTCTCTCTGCGATGGTCAGGATTGTCAACGGGCTAGAAGCCAGCATCAACACGAGTACAGCAAGGGTAAAAACCACTGCACTGACCATCGTAAAAAGAGACAGTGCAGCAGTCACAGAGAGTACAGAAGGCTACAGGCCTGAGCAAACCGGCCAGACATCAACAAGAGGAGCGTCAATGGGTCAGAGGCCATCGACGGATGATGGCACGGTGAAAAAAAAAAAACTTTAATGTCACCATCGACGTCTGTAGGATCACTGACAGGCCAGAAGACAACTTTCTTCTGAGGATAGCAAGGGCATAATCTCAGGATCATCCATCGACGGAGGAGCCATTGAGAGGAAAGAGAGGAGCCAGCAGGCATCGATGGTGGTGAAGATGACATAAAAGCAGGCTACTTACCTGTATTTGTAGAACTCTGGGTATGCTTCATCCATGACCAGGGCATGGTGTGAAATGTGCGGATATAAGCAAGGTTCACACTCGGAACCATGGATGTTGATGAGGAGGGTTCACCAACATGAGACCGTGAGGAGGTTCTATGTGGATCCGGTTGCAGAGGTGCCAACCTGGGTGCCATGTACAGGGCCAAAGCATCCACACCAACGCTGTGGAGGACCTCCGATAACCACAGGAACATTCTGTATCCGAAGACAACAGTACTCTGTATCCGAAGACAGCAGTAGATGAACCAGTTTGGTAATGGTTTGGTCGGTAGAACTCATCGATGACTGGAAGCAGAGCTCCGAATGAGGACTTGCTACAAGCAAGTCGCGGTTGAAAAGAACTGAGAAGTACTTGGGACCGCCTCCTTTTATACTTGCCAGGTGAACACCACATGGTGGTGCTAGGGGGAGGTCCCAGGGTCAACTGCTGAGAAAGCCATCTGGAGGAAAGGACGCCTGCGATGGATATCACACACGTAATGACCTGCTGCAAGAGACTGCCTCGAAGATCCTAGGAAACCCAGTTTTTAAGAGATGAAAATAGTTTTTCTGTCAGTCAGAGACCAAGAAAATTATTATAGTATATGACAGAACATTTGTCAATTGAATTCAGTAAAATCACTGTGCTATAATCTATTTAGAACATGAATACTGGCTAGAGTAGCTAAGATCGTGTCTCCAGATTGTTCTACTTACTTGGCTGTGTCACAATGCTTCTTTTGCCCGGTGCTAGGAGCATGACTTTGGGGGAACAAAAATAGTGATGTCTACCTTTTCTGTTGATGGCAGGGTAGGCAGAGTTGACAAATGACAGGAAAAAATAACAAGTGTTGCTAAGGAATGCAAAATGATTGTTGCAATTTTCCTCGTTCCTTCAGAGATGTCACTGAACAAACTCAGAAAAATTGCAGCTCCATTCAACAGCGTTCATCATTTAGGTTGTGCATGGTTTACTGCATGGGAGTGGCCTGCTGCTGTCCCCAAGACTACCACCTTAAAGAGGACCAGGCCTTTTGAGATGTTGCGCGCCCAGCTTGCCCATCTGTTTAGATTTGAGCGTTGGGGTGTACAACCAAGTTGTGGGGGTAAGCCTACTGACTCATGGAATCAGGAGAGATGTCACTTCCACCATGAGGTGACTGAGATCCACAGGAGACCAAAATGGTGCTTGATATTTCGCCTGGCTCCTACTGGAGCAGGGGTATGAAGAAAGGTTTTTTTCCACATTGCCACGGTTGCCTCTCCTACTGATATATGCCAGGGAGGAATCACCACAGGGTCCTGACAAGGTCATGAAAAGGAAGGTTTGTGAGATGGCATTAGGGGTTTTGCCCACAAAATACGGCCATTCCAGTGCTCCGATATCTACCTCATGAATAGCTGAAACAGCAAGTCTTCAGTGACAGAGGAGATGTAAAGGGAAGACTCACTGTCCGAGGAGGACATAGAGGGAAAGGAGACTGGAACCCTAACAGATGGTGGAGCGAAGGAAGGTGCTGGGAGCAGCACCAGGTTGGTTTCCCTAAACCAGGTCTACGTATTCTCCACCCACCGCTGGATCTGCTGCAGAGGCAAGGGACAGTACAGTTACATAAGAACTTACCGCAACAGTAGATCTTCAACAGGCGCTCTTGCAGCAGGTTACACCTTAAGGACTGAAGCCCCCAGGACCACACGGAAAACTTCTAGCTATCAGTTATTAGCAGCAGACCGCACCCTGACATCCGCTTATAAAAGGGGCAGTCCCCCAGCTACACTTCAGTTCTCCTGCCGGAGACTCCGACACATACATAAATAAGAGAATCGAGGAGGTTCCTCTGCACTGAGGAAAGCGAGGTATCAGAAATAGAGAAGTAACCACCAGGGGGATGGAGGGAGGGAAAGTAGCACCTAACACAGAAACATAGACTTTGATGGCAGAAAAGGACCGCTTGGCCCACCCAGTCTGCCCATTTCCCTACCTACTGGATAAGCTGCAGATCCTAGTTAACCAACAGCCTACTTCCTCCTACCCCCCCCCACTATAACTGCCTTATGTCTGTCCCATGCATTCTTGAATTCCCCCACTGTTTTTGACCCCACGACCTTCTCAGGAGGGCCGTTCCATGCATCCACCACCCTCTCAGTGAAAAATACTTCCTCACGTTGCCCTGAGCCATCCCCCTCCATCTTCAAATTGCCCCCTTGTTCTTACACATCTCTTTTTCTGAAAGATGTTACCCTCTTGGACTTTGTTGATTCTCTTCAGGTACTTGAATGTTTCCATCATGTCCCTCCTCTACCTCCTTTCCTCGGGGGTATACATATTAAGCTTCTTTAGTCTCTCTTTGCATGGTTTCTGGTGCAGATCCAGCACCATTTTAGTTGCCCTCCTCTGGGCTGCCTCCATCCGGATGTCCTTGCGGAGGTGGGGGCTCCAGAACTGCACGCAGTACTCAAGATGGGGTCTCACCAACTGTCTGCACAAGGGGATAACAACTTTCTGTTTTCTACTGGTGATGCCTCTCCCTATGCATCCCAGTATCACCCCCCAGCCCTCCCTACTGCCTTCTCACATTGCCTGCCTACCTTTAGGACATCTGATATGACTACCCCAGGTACCTTTCCATTTTTCTTGTTAGTATCTCACCCCCCATTGTGTACTCTTCCCCTGGGTTTTTGTTTCTAAGGTGCATTACTTTGCACTTCTTTGCGTTGAATCTAAGCTGCCATACATTTGACCATTCCTCCAACTTTGCCAAGTCCCTTCTCATCCTTTCCACCCCGCCCCATCTTCTGTATTGACCCCGTTGCAGATCTTTGTGTCATCTGCAAAGAGACATACCTTTCCTTCCAGTCCCTCCGAAATGTCACTTATAAAGACATTACAGAGGACCAGTCCCAGTATTGAACCCTGCGGTACTCCGCTAGTAACCCCCCTTTCTTCAGAGTGGACTCAGTTTATTATTACCCTCTGCATCCTGCTGTCCAGCCAATTTTTTACCTAGGCTACCACCTTGGGACCCACTCCAAGGCTGGCTAACTTGTATATTAATCTTTTGTGTGGGACTGTTTCAAATGCCTTGCTAAAGTCTAGGTAGGCCATGTCCACAGCCCCTCCATGGTCCACCACTTTGGTCACCCAGTCAAATAAATCTATTAGATTCCTCGGACACGACCTTCCCGCAGTGAATCCATGCTGCCTTGGGTCCTGTGCACCGCTGGCCTCTACATACTCAATTCTTCCTTCAGAAGGGATTCCATCATTTTCCTTATAAATGAGGTCAAACTAACAGGCCTACAGTTTCCTGCCTCTGCCTTGCTCCCACTTTTGTGAAGGGGAATCACATCCGCCTTCCTCCAGCCCTCAGGTACCACAGCATCTTCCCATGATTTGTTAAAAAAGGTAGTCAGTGGTGTTACTACTTCTCCCCTTAGTTTTTTTAGAATTCTGTGGTGAATCCCATCAGGCCCCATTGCCTTGTCCACCTTGAGTTTTAGGAGTTCTTTCAGGATCCTTTCTTCAGTGAATGGACTGGTATCAACCCCCTTATCAAGAGTGCTTCTATTGTTTGGTTTAGGTACGTCCCCCTCCTTCTTTTGTGACTACTGAACAAAAGTATTCATTCAGTATCTCTACCTTTTCACCGTCACCCTCTGCCCACCCCCTTCCCCTTTGTTAAGCCTCACTATCCCTCCCCTGGTTTTTCTTCGCTCCCTAATGTACGTATAAAAGGTTTTATCCCCATTCTTAACTGAGTTGGCCATCTTTCCCTCAGTTTGGGTCTTTGCTATTCTGACTGCCTTTCCCGCTTCCTTCTGCTTTAACTGATACAGTGCTCTGTCCTGCTCCTTCTGTGATTCCTTATACTTACTGTGACAGGGTTGAATACGGCCCTGTCCCAGTTGTTAAGCCGAAAGTGTTTAAATGCAAGGATCTGTTCTATTCTCTCCATTTCTGTCTGGCTGCACAACCAGACATTCTCACGAGACCTAGGACTTGATCACTCCGACGGTCTTGCAATTCTCTGCCTCTCGCTATGTCTCTACCCTCACTTGCTGTTCTGTCTCCCCCTTGCATATCTGCTGGTATAAAAATATATGTGAATCATTTTGTGTATATGTAATTGATACTGAGATCCATTTCTTTAAAACTGTATATAGTTATACTGCTGAAATGATTACAAAGCTATATGGCACTCAAGAAGTTAACCTGAGATGCAATTTTTAAGCCTTTTGCAGAAGATGTAAACTAGAGGTCAGGTCTGGGTCACAATGTTCCTTTTGCTGCACCTGCTGAAACTGACGAACACTGGTACTTACAAGAACACTGTGTGAGAAGCATGCTATTTTCTTAATGAGCTCCTGCACAGACTTATAACAAGCATTTGTCAATGCCAGAGTTAGTCATCGGGACTGTTGTTGATACGCACCGATTAGCAGGACTACAGTTCCCAGCAGAAAGAACAAGTTATGCCACCAAGTTTACATTCCTGTTGAAATACGGCGAAGTGCATACCTGTTTCCTCAATTCGTGATCTGGCTTTGAAGAGTGATGATGTACCTGCAGTTCAGAGAAGATAAGGGCACTGGAGCCCCACCATGGGTTGGGGGAGAAACGGGACGTTATGGTTAGAAACCCTAACGCCCCAGGCATTTGTTGGTATTTGCACTACTACTTTTCAACATGGCCGTTTGTGACCCCCACCTCATGAAAGTATTTGGGACCTCTGCTCATGAACAGTGGCACTGTGATTTTGTTAATCTGTCCCGAACATTGATTTCTCACAGCGACTGCGCCATTCTGCACCAGATGTGCGAAAACACAGTTTGGCCAGGATGTGAAAAATTACAGCTGTACCATTCATAGGAAGGTGCGAAGAGAAGGCAGTGTTGAACATCTGGAGTGAAAATATTAAAAATGCTCGAACGTATGCGCGTACGTGGTAACTGTACAATGCACGCTCGTAACAGTCATTTAGTAGAATTTCACCAAAATTTCAACATAGGCATTTTGTGATCTCTACTCATTAACACTGTCACTATGATTTTCTTACTCTGTCCTGAATGCTGATTTCCCACACCAACTGCGCCATTGTGCGCCAGTTGTGCGAAAACACATTTCAGGCAGGAAGTGAACAATGACAGCCGTACTGTTCATAAGGAGGTAAGCAAAACTGACAATGTTGAAACTCTTGAGTGAAAATATTACTAATCTTCGACGTTATGAGTGTGCGTGGAAACTGAGCAATGCACGCTCATAAAATAGTCATCTTATGGACTTCTGTCACCAAATTTTCAACATAGGCATTTTGGGACCTCTGCTCATGAACAGTATCACTGTGATTTTCTTAGTCTGTCCTGAACACTGATTTCCCACAGCGACCACGCTATTCCGCGCCGGAAGTGCAAAAATACATTTCGGCCAGGATGTGAAAAATTACAGCTGTACTGTTCATAAGGAGGTGTAAAAAAATGCCAATGATGAAAATCTGGAGTGAAAAATATTACAAATTTACGAAGTTACGTGGGTGCGTAGAAAGTGCGCAACGCACGCTCGTAACACAGTCATTACTGTATATACGTACTTTTGTCACCAAATTTTCAACATGGGTATTTTGAGACCTCCGCTCACGAACAGTGCAACTGTGATTTTCGTAATCTGTCCCGAACACTGATTTCCCACAGCAACCGCGCTATTCTGCGCCAGAAGAGCAAACACACATTTCAGCCAGGACGTTGAAAATGACAGCTGTACTTTTCATGAAGAGGTGTAAAAAAATGGCAATGTTGAAAATCTGGAGTGAAAATATTACATATTAGCAACAAGTGTGCATTGAAACTGTGCAACGCACGCTCGTCACACAGTCATTTTTTGGCATTTTGTCACCAAATTTTCAACATAGGCTTTTTGGGACCCACCTCATGAGCAGTGACACTGTCGTTTTGTTAATCGGTCCCAAAAGGTGATTCCGCGCAGTGACCGCAAAATCACCTTTCCGGACTGAATAACCACATGACAGTGACTGAATTCATGGTGGTTCAAAACATATTGAAAATTTGGTGTAAAGCTCATAAAAATGGCCGATATGTACCAAAGTTGAAAAAAACCTATTTATGCCATTATACAGCTTACCGGCATTTCTTCAGTTTGAGGTCAGCTTTGAAGAGTGCAGAGCAGTTCCCGGTCCACAAGATAGTCACGCCAGGTTCCGGAGGCAAGTATGGGGTGAAGTGGGCTGCGGAGAGACCACCGGATTCAACAAGGGACCGTTTTCTAGTTTACAGGTTTTTTTTTTTTTGAGGATGTTGTACGCTGGGGTGGGCTCCCAGCCACTTGAGTGTTTTTGGGGGCTGTAGCCCACAGGGGATTGGGCACTCCTGTCGGCACATACTGAGTTTGGGGGGACAAGAGCTGAGGGATTGGGAACCCTCAGCACACAACAAATTTGGGGGTGGGGTGGGACATTATGCAGATGGGGAGTCGGCTCCCCGTTGGCAAATGAACTGGGAGGGCATTCCGACAGGGGGATTGGGCACTTTTTTTTTAACTGCGAGGGGGCATGCGGAAGGCCTGGGCTCAGCGCATTCACACTGCTGTAAGCTACAGCAGTGTGAACGCGCAACCAGGAATGCAACTTCAAAGAACCAAGCCGCACCACTATTGGTGCAGCTCCGTCCTTTGAAAAGTTGTCCAACTCACCCCGAACAGCTGAGAGCGAGTCATTGCCAGCCTGTTGTCTGATTCGCCTGCTGCTGACCTGCCCCTAGAAATGGAGTTCTCCACTGGGTACACCCCTGTAGAGCACCTTACAGCAATGAGTTTGTCTGTGCCTGCGCGCCATAACGAACTCAAAAAGGAGATGCAATGTTCTGCAAGAGAGACACAGAGAGAGAATGAGATTGGAAATTGAGAAGAAACCCAGATGGACTTTCTCTGTTTATACCGCCTTTGTACTGTAAATATGGGATATGCAATGGGAACAAGTGTAATAAATGATTTATTTGCACAAGAGCAGTTTGACCTCAGGTAACCTCATGAGTGACGTACGCTACGAGTGAGGTGTCCGAGGTCAAACTGCTTGAGTGCAGATAAATCATTTATTACACAAAAGTTCTCCATTGCATATTCCATTTATGTAATTCTTTTGTTTGTGCTTTTGGAAGAGGCATTTGTTAGTCAAAAAAGTGAATACAAATTGAATGTTCTGCCATTTTATTGCTGATTATAAACAATCTAAAATGAATCTAGAAATAACACCTCTCATTGTGTAGATATTTTTATGCTGAACAACTTTTGTGCTCAAACTACCATACTATAATTTTTTGTTTTTAAGTTGTTTGCATTTGTTTGATAAAAAAGTGCACAATGGAATTTTCTGTTTTTCGCCAATTATGAAAAAACTAAAAAGTATCTATAAATGAAACACCACTCATCTTGTAGATATTTCTGTGCTGAATAAACTTTGTGCTCACAGTACCATGCGATCATTTTTCATTTTAAAGTTATTTACATTTGTTTGCTAACAAAATGAAAAAAAAAATCTGCTTTTTTTGCTAATTATCAAAAAATCTAAAAGGTATCAATAAATGAAACATCACTCATTTTGTAGATATTTTTGTACTGAACAACTTTCATGCTCACAGTACCATGCTATCATTTTTTGTTTTAAAGTTATTCGCATTTGAATATGGTTAATACTGCTACTGAGGCCGAACATTCTAAATGACATAAGCACTGTATAGATAAATGTCTGATGACATAAGCACTGTGCGGATAAACGGATGATGACATAAGCACTGTATACATAAATTAAATTTATATATACAGCTCCTCAGATAAATACAATGCGATTAAAACAAGTTATCTACACCCCTGTTGCATAAATAGTTACACTGAATAATGTTATTTTTTATTTTACTGTTGCTAATAATAAATCACTTGTTGCGAATTCTACAACTGCTCATGGTTTTCCTATGCTTCCTGACCTGTGCCTCAATGACACTTCCTGAATGCTATCTTTTTGTCCCTAACCTTCCCTGCCACCTCTTTTGACAACCATAGTGTTTTTTTTTCCCCTTCATTTTGTTTTATTTGCTTCACACTTATTTATTTTATTTATCTGGAAAATGTTTCACCAGGAAAGACAACATGAGCTGTAGACCGCTCTTTTCCAGAAGCGTCCCGGGGGTTACAAGAACTGGGAGAACAGACAAACACATAGCAGTTACAGAGCAATATTCAAGTACAATTACTAAAACAAAACAGTGCAGTACAATTACAGAGCAGAAATAACCCAGACCAACTGACCAGGGCAAACAAACCCATGTTTGGATATAACGTACATTGCAACAACCCAAGAGCAGGTGATCCAGAAAGGGAGGGGAGGTACAGAAGAGAGGGCAGAGGAACAGGAGGGGACGAGAGAGAGATACGGAAGTGGGCAGGCAATGGATTTGAAAGTGGGGGGAAGGGAGAGCGTGCCAATCTATACCCCTTCAGGATGCAGAGAACCTTGCAAGGGGTCAGAATTAGAAAGTGTGGGGGGGAAGAGGGGTAGAAGAGAGGGAGCCAGGATCTATACCCCTTCAGGATGACAGAGAACCCTGCAAGGGGACAGGACCAGGCAGAAAAGGAGGGGAGAGAAGGGGGCAGGGAGGAATGGAATGTGGCGGGTGACCAGAGGGAGGAGAGGGGATAAGGAATAGGGAGGCTGAAGAAAATAGGAGTAAACTAGGAATGGAAAAGTGACAGCATTAGTGTGGGAGGGGGGGGGGAAGGACAGCAGCAGAATAAGAGGAGAACTGTAGCATTTTTCCAGGCTTCAGGGATAGTGGCAGTGTGGAAAGACAGGTTGAGGAGATCAGCGAGGAGGAAGGGAAATAGGAGCAGAGAGGTATAGCAGCTTAAGGTCAAGGCCATCGGAGGAGCTGCCTTTAGCTGGGTTGATAGAGAGCAGTGCCTTTAAGGTGTCGTTGGGAGAGATGGGTGAAAAGACAAAACTCTCCGCTAATTGGTGGTGTTGGGAGGAATCGGGAGGGAGGGAAGAGGTAGTAGGGTGGAGTGGGAGGAAGGCTAACAGGGTGGAGGCACAGGAAGTAAAGTAGGAATTGAATTCCGCCGCTACTGTAGGATGGTCTGCAAGGAGTTGTTTAATTTGAGCAATGGAGATGGGGATTTAGTTTGGGGACAGAAAAGTTGTTGCCTCTGTGATGGCAGTTTTGATTTGTCCCCATTGTTCTTCCACCCCTTCTTCCTGCCTTTTTGCTAGTGCATTCCTTAAGCACTCTTCCCATTCTGCCAAAGTCAGCCCTCCGAAAGTCCAGTACCCTTGCTTTTGTATGGCTTGACTCTGCGGCTGTTTATCATGAACCACACTGTTTGGTGGTCACTTGTTCCCAGATGGCTACCCACTTCTAAATCCAAGATCCTCTCACTGTCCCAGTTTGAGAGTACCAGGTCTAAGACTGCTCCCTCCCGAGTGGGTTCCAGCACTAGCTGCCTGAGGCATGCCCCCTGTAGGGCATCGAGAATGACTCCAACTCTTGGATGTGGCTGCAGCACCTGCTGCAAGAGCTCCTCTCGAAGATCTACTGTTACGGTAACGTCTTACGTAACTGTACTATCTCACTGAGGAGGCTACTACAACAGGCTACACCATAAGAAAAAAATACTCACCTGTAGTAATCTTGTTTCTTCCAATGGAATCCACTAATATTATTACTTCTTCCAGTGCTACTTTAAACCAGCACTGCCCCAGAGCCAAATAGAATGCTATGCTAATGATGGAATCTTTAGCTCCTACATCCAGTTCAAAAACTGCCCAGTGTAACTGCCTACATTCTAACCTCAGATTTCTTAGGAGCCTGCAAAGAGGCCATAGTAACATACACCTAGAATAGAAATGGAAAAAAGGGGGACTCAACTGGGACAACTAGTAAACATTAAATTACAGGAAAAAAAAAAAATTCCCTTTTTCTTAATGTCAGATTCACCTAAGGAAAAAGACCTAGAAGCTATAAAACATTACTAAGAAGTGCCAGATGATGGCATACCACTCCAAGTATACATACAATCAGCACTGGAGAGGATTTTTTTTTTTTTTTTTTAAGATTCTGCCATGGGAGGCAGGGTGGGAAGTAATATTAGTGGATCCCGTTGGAAGAAACAAGATTACTACAGGTGAGTAATTTTTCCTTCTAACCCCAGGAATCCACTAATTTTATTACTTCTTGCAGACTATGCAGCAGTATCTCAAGGAGGTGGGCAAAGAATCTACTCGGGGAAAAAGACTCTGCAGGACTGCTGTGCCAAACCTGGCATCACTTCTGGACTGGGTGTCTAGACTAGAATGCTTAGTGAAGGTGTGGACTGACCTCCAGGTAGCTGCTTTACAGGATTTCCATCAAAGGCACCTCTCGGGTAGCTGCAATAGTGGCAGTTGTGCCCCTTGTAGAATGGGCCCTAAGCCCAACCGGGGCACCTTACCTGCTTTTGAGTAGCAAAACAGGATACTCTGAACTATCCGAGAGATGGTTCTTTTTGAGGCAGGTGTCCCCTTACCTACCTCAGCCAGGTGCGGCTTCAGCGCAGGTGACAAACAGCTGGCGAACCTCTGCCCAAACGTCAGCTGCCCGCTCCTTATAATAAGCGAGCACTCTTCTAGGGTCCAAAGTATGGAGCCTATGTTCAGCCTCCGAGGTGTGATTGGGGCAGAACACTGGCAGAGTCAACACCTGGTTAAGGTGAAACTTGACACCAACTTCAGAAGGAATTTCGGGTGGGGGCGAAGGACAACCTTGTCCCTGTGGAAGACCAGGTAAGGAGACTCGATGGAAAGTGCCTGGAGCTCTCCCATCCTTCTGGCTGACGTTATAGCCACCATGGAAGATATCGCATCTGTGCATCGGTTCGAATGGCTTGCCCATGAGCTTAGCCAATACCAGCAGTAGATCCCACGGAGGAGGAGGTTCTTGCACCAGAGGGGATATGTGATCACGGCCTTTTCTCCTGCGCCGACTGCTTGCCGGCCCGCACCCGGTAAGCAGAGATGGCTGCCAGGTGCACCTTAAGGGTCGTCGACCGAAGCCCTAGCTGAGACAGGGACCACAGGTAGTCCAAAATGCTAGCCAATGGACAGGCAGAGGGGTCCAACCCCTTTGTCCTAACACCAAATGGATCATCTCTTCCATTTCAAGATATAGCACTTTCTGGTAAACTCCTTACGGGATGCCTCAACAACGTTGAGGACCTCGTCGGAAAGACCCAAGGCCTGGAGCTCAAGCCGCTCAGGAACCAGGCCGTCAGGTGCAGGGATAGAAGGTCCGGATGGAGAACCTTCCCCTTATTGACCGAGATCAGGTCCGGGCAGGCTGGAAGCCGCCACGGGAGCCTGGAGCTGAGGCTGAGGAGATCTGGGTACCAGAAATGGCAAGGCCAATCTGGGGCTACCGGAATCACCTGCACCTTATCCCTCTTTGCCTTGAGAAGCACCTTGTGGATCAAGGGAAATGGAGGGAAGAGGCCCGGGGTCCACGGCCTCGAGAAGGCATCCCCCTGTAGTGAGCTCTGCTGAGGGGGGCAGGCATGTAACAGCCTCAGCTTCGCGTTCTCCCTGGAGGCGAACAGGTCCACCTGAGGGGTGCCACAATGGGAGAACAGGTCTTGAACTACTTCCGGCAGGAGAGACCATTTGTGAGATGCAGCGCCTATCCGGCTGAGGACATCAGCCAGACTGTTCGAGGCTCCTGCCACATGGATGGCTAGGAGATCCGCCTCCAGGCTGTTCACAAGAGACCAAATGCGGAGAGCTTCCTTACACAGAGGCAAGGAGTGCGTCCTGCCCCAACGGCTGAGATAGTACATGGTCGTGGTGTTGTCCGTCTGGACCTGAACCACCTGACCCCGTACAAACAGAGCGAAGGAAGTGAGGGCTAGTCAAACTGCTCACAGCTCCAGCAGGTTGATGTGGCATCGAGACTCCTGAGGGGACCAGAGGCTGTGGGCCTGGAGCTTCCCCAGATGGGCACCCCAACCCATCAAAGAGGTGTCGGTCGTAAGAATGACCGTCGGCTCGGGGCGGACAAACGGGATACCCTCCTGCAGATGAGCTGGGACGAGCCACCACTGCAGGCTGTCCCACATCTTCTGGGTCATGGTTACTGGCTGGTCCAAAGGACCGGCCTAAAGACGCAAGAGCGCTAAGGAGGGAACCTGAGCTTCCAAGCGGTAAGGAAGATCTGACGTCATGGGGCGGAGCCGAGGGTTTTACCACCCGGGTGGGAGGGAGGAGCCAGCTTGAAGACTTTCTGGTCCATCTTAAAGTGGCAAGGAACCTGCCAGACAGTGTGGATTGAACAACATATCCACGTCCCTAGAACAAGGGTGTTACTAAAAGCACTCCAATGGTGGATGGAGCTGGAAAACTTGAGAGAAGGGATTCCTGTTACTGGTATTGGTTTTGATAGGGAGTCCCGCCTTTGGCACCAGTGTGCCCTGAGGTGGAATTGGGACGTCTCTCATCTGAAATCTGGCACCTATGACTGTGCTTGTTGCTGAAGCCATGTGCCCTAACAGTTGTAGAAACTGTCTTGCTGGCTTTGGCTTGCCCAGGACAAACAAGCCTGCCAAAAGCCAAATGCTTTCTGCCCTCTCCTGAGGGAGGAAAGCCCTTCCCAGTACAGTGTTTAGTTCTGCACCTATAAACTGCAGTACCTGAACAGGGGTCAGGACTGACGTTTTGATGTTGAGAATGTATCCCAGAGAGTGGAACAGATCCTGGCTTACCTGAAGGTGCTCGGTCACCTGCTGGTGAGATTTTCCCACGATTAGCCAATCGCCCAGATAGGGAAAAACTGTAACACCTAGTCTCCTTAAGTGTGCCACCACTTCTGCCATGCACTTGGTAAGGACCCTTGGTGCAGAGGTGAGCCCGAAGGGAAGTGCTGAGAACTGATAGTGGCCTGAGGGAAGTCTGAAACTTAGATATTTTCTGTGCGACTCCCTTATGGGAATATGGAAATAGGAGTCCTTTAGGTCTAAGGAGGCTAGCCAGTCTCCTTTTTGCAGAGTTGGCAGAATCATGGCCAATGTGACCATCTTGAACTTGGGTTTTACCAGGTACCTGTCTAGCAGTCTGAGGTCTAGTATAGGCCACCACTCACCATTCTTTTTTGTTGTTAGGAAATATCTTAAATAAAACCCCTGCCCTTTTTTAGCTGGGGGGGGGAAGAGACAGGCTCTACTGCCCTTGCTAGATGTAAGGCCTGCACCTCCTGTTCCAGCAGTTTTCTTTCTGTGAAAGAAGCTGGTGTGAACTGCTTTGATCTTAGAGGAGGAAGGGATCTGAAGCAAAGGGACAGACCCGGACTCACTATTTCCAGAACCCACCTGTCTGTGGTGATTTTCAGCCATTCCTGAAAATAATGAGTTAGTCTGCCCCCTGCAGGAGATGGAGAGGCAGCCTGGTGGGAAAAGTCAGGAATTTTGTTTCGTCTGTTGCTGAGGTTGTGCAGATTGGGATCCTCGCCTGGAACTCCTTCTGCCTCTGGCTCTGCAGAAGCCACCCTGCTGTGACTGGTACTGCTGTTGGGGGACAGCCGGCACTTGAAAGAAGGGCCTCCTAAAAGAGGACCTACCCCACCTCCCCTTCCATATGATGAAGTGGAGGGAGAAGCTCTTTCCTTGGTAGAATTACTGAGGAAAGTAGCCTTATACTCATCTACTTTCTTCATGTATGCCTCAGTCTGGGTACCAATAAGTGAGTGGCCCTAGACTGGGAAGTCCATAGCCTTACTCTGGGTGTCCTGGGTGAGATTAGTAGCTCTCAGCCAGGCAAATCTTCTCAAGGCTATAGTACCTGCCATCCATCGAGCAGCTGTGTCATTCGTATTAGCTGACATTTGGAACTGGTACTAGGAAGCCTCCAAGCCCAGTCTTGCAGTGTTTAATAACTCCGAAACTGTCAGAGAGGGGTTAGCCTCTGCATTATCCAAGATGGACTGCCAAAGAGCCTTCTGGTAGAGGGCTACATAAGCTTGGTAGCTGGCTTGGCGAACTGCCAGGGAAGTCAAATGGTACCCTTGTTTAGCTATGCTATTTTTCTCGAGTCCTTCTCGGGGGGGGGTGAGAGGACAAGGGAGTTTTTGCCTTTTCACAGGCAGCCTGCTGTACAATTCCTTGGTGGTCAGGGTGAGTAAATAAAACCTTAGCCCCTGACCTCTCAAGCTGGCATTTTTTATCACACTTTTTATCAGTGGGTGTGGCAGCGTTTGGAGTCTTAAGAATTTCCAGGACATCTTTCTTAAACTTATACATAGGCAGAAGGAGCCTTCTAGTGGGTGTCAGCCCCATAAGCGCCATATATTGGGCTTCTTCCTCATCCTGGATCTCTTCTGCAGTTTGCAGATCCAGGGTTTCCACCATTTTCCTGACAAAGGAAAAATGGGATGAAAAGTCCTCTGTGGGTCTAGGAGGAGAGCCAAAGTCCTGTTCTGGCGAGACCTCGGGTTCAACCAGACTGATCACAGGCTGCTTAGGGGGTAGTAAGCCCTGCAGCACTGGTAGTAAGGCCAGAGCCTGGGTTAGCTCAGCAGGCGAAGGAGCAGGTACAGGGGCGCCTGAGGGACCCCTTGAGGCATTTCAGCTGGAGTTTCAGTGTGCTTTGTCATCTTGAGTTGTTTGGCAGGCACCGGGAAGTCAGCTGGTTCACTGCCTCTCTTGCCAGAGCCCTCACCCGTCTCAGGGGTGGTTTTTGAGGCTCTGGAAGGAATAGTCAAGGATTTAGAGGGGGTGGACTGGTTAGCGCCCATGGACCCTTCTTCCAATTTTCTTTTTAGCCTTTTCTTATGTTTTTCCACGGAAAGACTTACATATCTCACAGTCAGCAGAAAAATGCTGTTGACCAAGGCAGAGCAAACATAAATCATGTTTGTCTGCCTTAGCAAACACTTCAGAGCACTTCAAACAATTTTTAAATCCAGGAGATCCTGTTTTCTTTGTAGGTTTATCTGACATTTTAAAGAAAACAGGAAACGGGAATCGACAAAAACCCAAATCTATCGGTTCCGATCAGATCCGGAACAGATAAACAGCTCAGAGAACCGAGAAAAATCAGTTCAAAAACAATAAATTTTACAGAAAAAAACAGAAAATATAATCAGAACTTTTAAAAAAAGGTTCAGATTCAGGAGAGAAAATAATCGGTTACCTCTCGGTTCACAGGAACCGGAAAAAATAACGCTAAATTTAAACTACGAGGTAGAATGCTAAAATACAATTACACTAGGCAGTGAATGAAACAATTAAACCAAAATACTTAAGTTTGTTTGTTCAGTGCACTTCAGGAATCGCTCTTGATAGAGAGAAGATCTCCAGGGTGTCTAACCTTTGCAGCGGAGAGAAGAAATCTGAGGTTAGAATGTAGGCAGTTACACAGGGCAGTTTTTGAACTGGATGCATGAGCTAAAGATTCCATTATTAGCATAGCATTTCCTTTGGCTCTGGTGCAGTGCTGGCTTAAAGGAGCACTGCAGGAAGTAGTAATAGTGGATTCCTGGGATTAGAAGGACCAAGCCCCAAGCAGTGAAAGTACTGACCCCGGTCAGCTGGGAAAAGGCAGAGAGCAGAGCAAAAAGATCCTCAAGAGAGGAAGCCTTGCAGAACTGAAAGTTCAAAACCTGCCCTATGCCTACAGGTAACGTCCAGACTATAATGGCGAATGAAAGTATGGATAGAACTCCAAGTGGCAGCTGCACAAATATCAGCAGCAGACACATTCCTAAGAAATGCAAAAGAAGCAGCCACTCCCCTGGTAGAATGGCCTTTAACCGTGTCCAGTAAAGGCATGTCATACTTTTTGCAAAAGTAAACAATGAAATTGGTTAACCATTTTGACAAACATTGTTTAGAAACAGGAGCCCCTGCTCTGTTAGGGGTGAAGGAAACAATCAATTAATCAGACTTTCTAGTGGGTCGAGTGTGATCCAAGTACAATACAGTCCTGTTTATCTGACCTGCTTTGGCGACAAAAAAAAAAAACATGTTGAATAAATGACAGTTCGTATTAACGGGGGCACATTAAAAAATAGCAGCAGTAGCTTTTCCATTTTATACATGCGCTGCTTTATGCGGTTCTGACTGTTACTGTGCATTGGCATATAACAAGCTCTGGGAGGGAGACCTGGGATTGTACTATATAAGGGGTTGCAGAAGGGGAAGTGAAGTTGTCGGTGATTTTTTTTTTTTTTTTTAAACATTGTTTGCAGGAAACTACAGTAACCAGTCTGATGAGCTCAGGGATTGTGTAAGGGGAAGTGAAGCGAGTGTGATTTAAAAAAAATAAATATTTGGGATGTGTAACCCCTAGGCAGTGCTACTCCTAGAGTTACACCCCTGCCTACTACCTACAATGCAGGCTGAGGGGTTTGGGTTCTCAAACTTAGATTAGGTTCTAAATTGTGCAGTGCCCCCACTCAGAGTCCAACTTTAACATGGACTAGCTATTACCTGGTACAACCCCACATTTCCCCACATTCCAGACATTTTGTAATTAAAGACTCTCTCTAATAATATGTTCACAATAACCATTTGCAAAAAGCAATAACAATAACATTTATTTAGGGAACATATGAGTTAGGAGAGGGAAACAGGAGAAATACAGGTTATGCAGTGATTCTAATTTACACATGTACAAATCATTTGCTTTGTTTGTGCTGGCGAAACCCTCCAGCTGAGTGACTACCAGATTAACAGAAAAAGAATCACATTTTACCAACCCAAAGGATATCCAGAGCCCTGGCTATCTAAGCTGCTGACTAATCCTAAAACTCAACGTGGACAAAGCAATGGGGCCTGACGGGATTCACCCCAGAATCCTAAAAGAACTAAGGGAGGACCTAGTGGCACCACTGACCACACTTTTTAACAGATCATGGCAGGATGGGGTGGTACCTGAGGACTGGAGGAGGGCAGATGTGATTCCCCTTCACAAAAGTGGGAGCAAGGCAGAAGCAGGAAACTACAGACCTGTAAGTTTGACCTCAGCGGTAGGGAAAATGATGGAATCACTTCTGAAAGAAAGAACTGTTAAGTACCTAGAGGCCAGCGGGGCAGAGGACCCAAAGCAGCATGGATTTACAGCAGGAAGGTCATGTCAGACGAATCTAATTGATTTCTTCGACTGGGTGACCAAAGTAATAGACCAGGGAGGGGCTGTGGATATGGCCTACCTAGACTTTATAGGCATTTGACACAGTCCGCACAAGATTAATAATCAAGTTAGCCAGCCTGGGAGTGGGTCCCAGGGTGGTAGCCTGAGTAACAAACTGGCTGCACAACAGGACACAGAAGGTAATAGTGAATGGAACACATTCCGAAGAAAGTGGGGTTACTAGTGGAGTACCTCAGGGCTCAGTACTGGGTCCAGTCCTCTTTAATATCTTTATAGGTGACATTGCAGAGAGTCTGCAGGGAAAGGTATGCCTCTTTGCAGATAACACAAAGATCTGTAACAGAGTTGATACACAAGGGGGGGTAGAAAAGATAAGAAGGGACTTGGCAAGGTTGGAGGAATGGTCAGACATGTGGCAACTTAGATTCAATATAAAAGAAGTGCAAGTAATGCACCTGGAAACAAAAACCCAGGAGAAGAGTACACAATAGCAGGAGGTACTAACAACAAAAATGGAAAGGGACCTGGGGTAGTCATATCAGATGACCTAAAGGTGGGTAAGCAATGTGAAAAGTCGTAAGGAGAGCCAGGGGATACTGGGATGCACAGGAAGGGGATCACAAGCAGAAAAAAAGGAAGTTGTTATCCCTCTGTACAGACAGTTGGTGAGACCCCATCTGGAGTACTGCGTGCAGTTTTGGAGACCTCATCTACGCAAGGACATAAACAGGATGGAAGCAGTCCAGAGGAGGGCAACTAAAATGGTGCAGGGTCTGCAGCAGAAGCCATATGAAGAGACTGAGAGAGCTTAATATGTAGACTCTTGATGAAAGGAGGGACGGGGGGACATGATAGAAAAGTTCAAGTACCTCAAGGGAATCAACAAAGTCCAGGAGGGTAGCATCTTTCAGAAAGAGAGATGTGTAAGAACAAGGGGGCACAATTTAAAGATAGAGGGGGGATGGCTCAGGGGTAATGTGAGGACATTTTTTTTCACGGAGAGAGTGGTGGATTCATGGAACAGCCTTACTGAGGAGGTCGTTGGGTCTAAAACAGTGGGGGAATTCAAACATGCATGGGACAGACACAAGGCAATTATAGTTGGGGGTTGCAGGAAGTAGCCTCACCATGAAAAAATACTTCCTCGCATTACCTCTGAGCCCCCTCTATCTTCAAATTGTGCCCCCTTTTTCTGGCACATCTCTTTTTCTGAAAGATGCTACCCCTCTTGGACTTTGTTGATTCCCTTGAGGTATTTGAAAATTTCTATCATGTCCCCCCTCTCCCTCCTTTCCTCGAGGGTATACATATTAAGCTCTCTCAGTCTCTCTTCATATGGCTTCTGCTGCAGACCCTGCACCATTTTAGTTGCCCTCCTCTGGACTGCTTCCATCCTGTCTATGTCCTTGCGTAGATGAGGTCTCCAAAACTGCACGCAGTACTCCAGACGGGGTCTCACCAACTGTCTGTACAGAGGGATAACAACTTCCCTTTTCCTGGCATAAAGAATCGCCCGCATCTCCAAAACACTGATGTGGAGATGCAGTTCCTGTAGGGACCAGGTTCCTGGAGTCTGATGGTCCACCAGGTGGAAACCCCAGACCCTGGCACATTCGTGGTCAGAATCTGCCAAGGTGAGACTGTCTGAAAGTGGACCCCTTGGAGAGGTTTGAGGGGTTCATCCATCACTCCAGGGTCTGCCACATAGATTTGGAGACGGACACTGGTGGTTCCACTGGACAACTCTCATATGCAGGCGACCCAAGGGAACTGTTGCAATGGCCGCTGTCATGTGTCCCAGCAGCCTGAGAAACAATCTGGCCGGGACCTGGTGAGAGAGTAAAACCAGTCGAGCCTGTGCCTGAAAGCATTCTGCCCTGTCTGGGGGCAGAAAGGCTTTTGTCTTGGGCGGTGTCCAAGATCACCCCAATGTACTGAAGCCTCTGACTCGGCCAGGAGGGGGGGATTTGGGGAGACCGAGGGTGACCACAGATCCTGAAACAAGGAGAAGGCGGCCTCTATGGTTCTGAGCAACTGCTCTCTGGTGGGAGCTGTCAGAAGCCAATCGTCCAGGTAAGGGAAGACGTAATGGCCATTCCTCAAGGCCGCAGCTACCACCATAAGGTACTTTGTAAAAGACTTGCGGGGCCGAGGACAGGCCAAATGGCAGGACCAGAAACTGGTAATGGTCTCCTTGGAAGCTGAAGCGTTGGAACCTCCTGTGAGGTGGAAAGACCAAGATGTGAAGATAAGCGTCCTGCATGCCCAGAGAACAAATCCAATCCCCTTGATGGAGCAGGGGGAGAAGGCAGAGGAGAGTGACCATCCTGAATCGTTTGTAATCAATATACTGGTTCAGGTGGCTGAGGTCTAGGATGGGATGCAGATCTTCCATTTTCTTCAGGACTAGGAAGAAATCAGAATAGAATCCCTTCCCCTGTTACACCGGTGGGACGGGTTATATGGCCTGTTTTAGTAGGAGCGCTTGATCTCCTCTCGGATGAGGGCAAGGTGTGCCTAAGGGTAGTGAGAGGGCAATGGGGGTTGTCCGGGAGCATTTCCGAGAACTCTAGAGTGTGGCCCTTTTCCTTCTAGTTGAATCACCCACTGGTCTGTGGTTACCTTTTGACAACCTTCTCAGTAAAGCAAGAAACGACCCCCCACCGCTTTCCCCAGAGCTTCAGCTGGGGGAGGGGGGTTGGGTAAGGAGTCATGCTGAAGACCCGGGACAGGCAAAGAGGCCTGGGAGGTTCTGGGAGCTCAGCCTAAAGTGGCCTGAGTAGGGGCTTTTTGTTTAAAGACACCTCTGGGTTGCTGCTTGGTCCCCAAATCCAAGGGCTCCAATATTTTTGGGTCAGTGGCCCAGTCTAGCCCCGGCCGACTCGAGGAGTGCTGTGCAATGCCAGATCTATTAGGAACAAGACGGCCATTATTGCTAATCTTGTTGGGACAACTCATCTGGCTTGCATCACCGAGACCTGGCTGGATGATAATCCTGGCCCCATTTTGGAGGCGGCCATTCCGGCCGGGTTCTCAGTGATACATCGCTCGAGATCGGACCGCATGGGTGGGAGCACAGACATCTGTTTTAGATCGAAATTGGGCCTTGTGGGAGTGCCAGTTGAGGAACCCAGATCGATTGAGTGTATCGTTGTTGCAGGTGTGGGGTGCAGGATCATTCTCTACCATCCACCCGGCGATGGGAAACTGTTCCTGCAGGAAGTCGCGGATTCGCTGTCAACATGGCGTTTGAGTCACCCAGGCTGATGGTACTGGGTGACTTCAACGCTTGGGTCGACGATGAACTTTCACATTTTGGTCAGGACTTCTTCCAACTTAAGTGTTCGTTGGGCCTCACGCAGGTAGTTGCCTCTGCAACCCAAGTCTATGGTCACTCACTCGACCTGGGCTTCCTCCCGGGGATGGAGACGGCTGATTTGGTGGTGGAACCAGTCTGATGGTCTGATCACCACACCATAAGTTTCAATTTCCAGGCTCCCCTCTATAGGCTTACCCCTGTGGAGATGGTCAGATACCGCCCTTTGAGGGATGTGAACCCCGATGGCCTGTTGGTGGTATTAGACCCACTGAGACTGCCGGGTGCAAGCGGGAGTCCAGAGGACTTAGTCCAGGCCTATAACAAGACCATGACGGAAGTCCTGGACTCTACTGCTCCTGTCTGTGTTGGTCCACTCCCTCTTCGACCTCAGTTCCTCTGGTTTGATGGGACCTTGAAGGAGTTGAGACGAGTTGGATGGAGGTTAGAGTGACACTGGAGGACATCCACCCTGGATGCTGACCACCTTTGATTGATGGAACACTATCGGGTCTATCAATCAGCAATCACCCGTAAGAAGGCAGAATTCCTGGCCGGGGAGATTGCCGCAGACCAGAATCTACAAGCCCAGCAACCCAACCTGTCTGCAAGTCCGAAGTGCATTTTCACAGCTTAAGTGTGATGAGGTTGCTCAATTCTTTGCTGATAAGGTGTCCGACATCAGGGCAGAGATCCAACCAGCCCATTCTATGGGGGTTGATGGTGGTCAGTGCTTGGCCACTGCACCTCAGTTTTCTTGGTCTTCTTTCAGCCGGAGATCGTTGATATCTTACGGATTGTTCACAATATGTGGCCGGCGTACTGTAGTTTGGACCCAGATCCAACACGCGTTATATTGGAGTATATTGATTCTATTGGCCCTGTCCTGGCCAAGACTGTGTGGTGCTCCATAAAGACAGGCGAGTTCCCTAGCTCCCTGAAGGAGGCAGTGGTGACACCACTCCTTAAGAAAGCTTCTTTGGATCCTAACTGCTTGGGTAACTACAGACCTATCTCTAACCTTCCCTTTGTAGGAAAGGTGATTAAGAAAGTAGTTGCACTGTAGCTAGAGAACCATCTTACCATCCATGATATCTACAATCCTCTCCAGTCCGGTTTTCAGAAGAGGCATAGTACCGAGACAGCTCTGGTTCAGGTGCTCAATGATCTCCTGATGACTAGAAATCAGAAGCACTGCTCCTTGATCTCTCATCAGCTTTTGACACCATGGACCATGGGGTACTGCTTGAACACCTGAGGGTCATCTGCGGCCTTGCAGGTTCATTCCTCAGATGGTTTCAATCATTCCTCTCTGGCAGGTCTCAGAGGGTGGTGTCTGTGTTTTCCTTGGACTCCTCCTCCCTGCCTTGAGGGGTCCCTCAGGGCTCGGTGCTCTCCCCAGTGCTGTTTGCGGTGTATACGCTGCCTCTAGGAGACACTGTAAGATAGTATGGGCTGAGGTTTCACTGTCATGCAGATAATACCCAGCTCTACCCATCTTTCACGCCCAACCAGGATAGTGCAATCTCGGTCTTTAACAGCTGCCTTGCAGAAATCCAGCTGGTTGAAATTGAATTCCGATAAGACTGAGGTGCTGGTCGTGGATCCAGATCCCTGGATAGAGGGGTCCGTGGCAGGGCATCCTTCTGGGCTTTGGCTCGGGAGTAGTCAGCTGCCTTCCTCTGAGCGGGTGCGAAACCTGGGTGTGATCCTTGATAATAGGCTGACACTGCATTCACAGGTGTCCGCAGTTGTCAAGTCTTCATTTTATCATCTTAGGAACATCGGTCGGGTCAAGCACCTTGTTCTATCCAGAGACCTTTCCAACGCCGACCCATGCCTTTGTGACCACACACCTGGACTACTGTAACTCCTTTTACCTAGGGCTTCCGGGGGTCGATATCCGACGCTTGCAGCTGGTGCAGAACGCTGCAGCACGACTGTTGACAGGGGCTCCTCGTTCGAGCCACATCATGCTTGTGCTGCGCGAACTGCACTGGCTGCCCGTTTGGTGGCGGATCACCTTCAAGGTCAGTCTTCTGACTTTCAAAGCCCTGCACAAACAGGGTCTGGATTACCTGCAAGAGCTCCTGAACCCTTACTCTCCCCGCCACCCACTCCACTCTGCTGATGAGGGGTTGTTAGAGATTCCCAGGGTATGGTTGAAAAATACAGGTTACTCACCTGTAACAGGAGTTCTAGGAATGGTATATGTTGTTCATCCACACTGTCTGGCAGGTTCCTTGCCACTTTAAATCTTGCCGGAAGGTCTTCAAGCTGGCTCCTCCCACCCACCTGGGTGGTAAAACTCTCGGCTCCGCCCCATGACGCCAGATCTAGCCCGCTGGAAGCCAGGTTGTGCGTCGAAGCCGGGGAGGTCGGGTGGGTCATGTGGATGAACAACATATACCATTCCTAGAACTCCTGTTACAGGTGAGTAACCTGTATTTCTAGGGACATGGATATGTTGTTCATCCACACTGTCTGGCAGACTCCTAGCAGTTCTCCGGGAGGAGGGAGGCAAGGCGCACACCCCCTACTTAGGGAATAATGACTGGAGAACCGAGGCCCCAAAACCAGCATCCCAGCGTGACTCAAGGTCGATGTGGTAGTGGGTAATGGTGTGTGCTGACTTCCAGGTAGCAACCATGCAGATTTCCTGGATAGGGACATCCCTGGAAGCAGCCACCGATGCAGCAGTATGGCGGGCAGAATGAGCTCTTATCCCTCTGGAAGGCTCCATGCCCACCAACCCATAGCAGAGATCTATGCAGGAGGTGACCCACCTGCCTATTGTTCGCATGGCTGCAGGTCTGCCAGGTGCGGCTTCAGCGTAGGTGACAAACAGCTGGCGAACCTCTCCCCGAACTTCATCCATCCGCTCCTTGTAATAAGCGAGCGCTCTTCTAGGGTCCCAAGTATGGAGCCTATATTCGGCCTCCGAGGTGTGACTGGGGTAGAACACCGGCAGAGTCAACACCTGGTTAAGGTGAAACTCCAATACCACCTTCGGAAGGAATTTCGGGTGGGGGCATGCAGGACAACCTTGTCCCTGTGGAAGACCAGATAAGGAGACTTGATGGAAAGCACCTGGAGCTCTCCCATCCTTCTGGCTGATGAGATAGCCACCAAGAAGGCGGTCTTCCACAACAGGTGAGAGATGTCACACCTGTGCATCGGTTCGAATGACCTGCCCATGAGCTTAGCCAATACCAGGAGTAGATCCCACGGAGGTGGAGGGGATATGTGATCAAGGCCTTTGAAAAAGCGCCCGACCACCTTCTCCTATGCCACCGACTGCTTCCCGGCCCATGCCCGGTAAGCAGAGATGGCTGCCAGGTGCACCTTAAGGGTCGTCGACCGAAGCCCTTGCTGAGAAAGGGACCGCAGGTAGTCCAGAATGCTTGCCAAGGAACAGGAAGAAAGGTCCAGGCCCTTGCCCTGACACCAAATGGAGAATCTCTTCCATTTAAAGGCATAGCATTTTCTGGTCGACTCCTTACGGGATGCCTCAACAACGCTGAGGACCTCATCGGAAAGACCCAAGGCCTGGAACTCTAGCCGCTCAGGAACCAGGCCGTCAGGTGCAGGGATTGAAGGTCCAGATGGAATACCTTCCTCTGATTGACTGAGATCAGGTCCGGGCGGGCTGGAAGCCACCTTGGAAGCCTGGAGCTGAGACTAAGGAGATCTGGATACCAGAACTGGCGGGGCCAGTCTGGGGCTACCAGAATCACCTGCGCCTTGTCCCTCCTCGCCTTGAGGAGCACCTTGTGGATCAAGGGAAATGGGGGAAAGGCGTACAAGAGGCCCAGGGTCCACGGCCTCGAGAAGGCATCCCCCTGCAGCGAGCCCTAATGAGGGGGGCAGGCATGAAACAGTCTCAGCTTCACATTCTCCCTGGAGGCAAACAGGTCCACCTGAGGCAGGCCCCAGTGGGAGAACAGATCTTGTACTACCTCCAGCAGGAGAGACCACTCGTGGGATGCAGCCCCTATCCGGCTTAGGGCATTGGCCAGAATGTTGGAAGCTCATGCCACATGGATGGCAAGGAGATCCGCCTCCAGGCTGCGCACGAGTGACCAAATGCGGAGAGCTTCCCTGCACAGAGGCATAGAGCGCGTCCCGCCCTGGCGGTTTAGGTAGTACATGGTCGTGGTATTGTCTGTCTGGACCACTTGACCCCATACAAACGGAGCGAAGGCAGTGAGGGCTAGATGAACTGCTCAAAGCTCCAGCAGATTGATGTGGCATCGGGACTCCCGAGGGGACCAGAAGCCATGCACTCTGTGCTCCCCCCAGATGGACACCCCAACCCATCAGAGAGGCATCGGTCTATAGAGAGACAGTCGGCTCAGGGCGGACAAACGGGGTGCCCGCCTGCAGATGAGCTCGAACGGTCCACCACTGGACAGCGTTCCACATCTCCTGGGTCACTGTCACTAGCTGATCCAAAGGATCGGAGCGCTGTGACCATTGGGTGGCCAGTCCCATTGTAAGGGCGCATGTGTAGCAGGCCTAACTGACCACGCTGGTGCAGCCGCCATGAGGCCCAGGGGGCAGGAAGTCCCAGGCAGGCGCATTGCCCAAGCTGAAATGATTGGGCAAGAGGAAGAACCTCGGCCTGTCCGCGGAAGCCCGATGCTCTGGCTCTTGAGAGTTGAGCTCTGCCCGATGAATTTTATCACCTGCTTTGGCACGAGTTCCGACTTGGCCTCGTTGATAGGAGGCCACCTTGAGAACAAACCTGGAGGGCCAGATCCTGGACCCTCCACCTCCATTCTGGAGGCACTTAATCAACCAGTCGTTCAGGTAAGGTACACCCGGACCCTTGCGCCCGCAGGGAATGCTGTCACCAGTGCCATGCATTTGCGAAGACCCTGGGAGCTAGAGAAGGCCAAAGGGCATGGCCCGAGTAGCTGGGGACCCCTCTGCCCTGAGCGGAGGAATCTCTGGTGGGATGGACGCTTGGGACGTGAAAGAGCGGCGTCCTGGAGGTCAGAGAACAGAACCACACACCTCGTTCCAAGGATGGAATGATCTGAGTCAGTGACCATCCTGAAGGTTCGAGACCCAGTAGGAACCTGTTCAGGTCGTGCAGGTTCAGAATGGGGCACCAGCCCCGTTTCGGGACCAGAAATACCTGGACACAAACCCGGGCTTAGTAGAGAGATCTGCCACCTTCCTGATCATCTCCTTTTAGGAGCAGGGCAATGTCGTTTCGATGAGCCGACAGGAAATCTGCGGACCCCGAGCCCCCATGGGGTGGCCAGCTCGGAAGAAGCGAGCCTGCTCGAACTCCAGAGGCAGGCCCTTTCCTACCACCTCCAACACCCAGCGGTCCATGGTGATAGCAGACCATGTGGAAAGGAAGTGGTAGACTGTCCCCAGGAGAGACAGGGGAACAGCGAGGCTGGGCGACACCCTCAACCCGTCACTGGGCAGGCTTGGAGGAAGGACCAGCCGAGGACCTCCTGGGCTTTTCCTCCCTGCTTCCTGTTGGAGGAGCATGAAGCTTGGCTTTGGGGTGCCAGGCTGAGCCTTCTGGCCCAGATGCTGGTGTTGCTGGGCCAGGCATTGCCACAGGGCAGAAGGTCAAAAGGACTTACGTTGCTGTGATGGCCCTTGTCCTTCTGAGCAGGATGACCGAGTCAGGGGTAGCATTGGAGTTTTTCAATCCTCTGGAGGTGGCCTTTCACCCCAGGGCCGAACAGGTCAGTCCCCAAGAAGGGGACATCCACCAATTTGTGCTGGGTATCCGCCGTAAAGGTAGATATCCTCAGCCAGGCTCTGCGGCGCATGGCCACTGCGGCCGCTACTGATCGGGCACAGGAGTCTCCAATGTCTACAGCCGTTTGGAGCTGCTGTTTCGCCACTGCCCTTCCCTGATCCCACACCTGCTTGACCGTAGTCTGCAGGTCGGCCGGGAGATGAGGGATCACCTCATCCAGGGAGCCCATGAGGGCATAGGGGAAGTGCGCCATCAGTACGGCTGAGCTGGCATGACTGAGGCCGAGGAGGCGCGCGCACACCTTGCACCCGGCGTCAGTCCAGCTTTTGGACTCCTTGTGAGGACTTTATCACATCCTAAGCGTTCCTGGAGCACGGAAGCTATGGTGACCAACCCCTCCATGGAGGGTGTTGAAAAAACGGACAAAGAGCGGTAGGGACTACATACTTCCTGGCCAAGGCGTGGGACAGGAAGCCGCCGCTACCAAGCTGGGCCAACAATGGCTTCAGCCACCAGAAAGGCCTCTGTGGGAGAATCCTTGGTCCAGTATCTCCGTCCAGGGATGCTTGGCCAGCTTGGATCGGGCTCTGAGCTGCATCCCGGTGGACTCGAGGACTGGGCAGAAGCAGACCCATGAGCGATGATGGGCTCTCGTCCAGCAACTGCCCCCAGAGGACTCTCAGGTCAAGGGGCCTGGAAAACAGGGAGGAGTCGTCGTCAGACTACGAGGAGTCTGCTAAGAGCTACCTGGGGCCTGAGCCACCCTCCACCTGCAGAGGATGGTCGGGAGTGAGGGTGACCGACAACCGGTGGGGCAGAACCTGACTCGACCGAGAGTCCTTGGTCGGAGCCCCCGATTTCAGTTGTGGAGGCGGAGGTTCCACCACAACCGGTGGGGCAGCTGGTTTCCATGAACAACCGGCCCAGGCTTGGGCACCTCTACCACCGCGAGGGGTGTTTGACCTTCGGGCGACAACCCTTAATGGCGAGGGAAAGCGACAGCGTCGGCTTGTTCCCCGACAAAAGGAGCTGCTGCCACATTAAGTCCTCGTGGGTGGCGCAATTTGCACGAAGCCTCTCCTCTTCCGAGGAAGGAAGGCGAGAGCAGCGCCACAGCTACCTCAGTGCCGAGGCGGAGACCGCGGGTAAGCGGCAGGATCGGCTGGACCGAGGCGAGGTCGAGACCGAGATCCTCGGTGTTTCAGTGGGTCTGGGAGGGGCGGGGACACCCGCTCCTCCCTCGGCTTCGAGAACCTCGACCGAGGACTCCGGCACAGGAGGCGCGAGCAAGTCCTCGGTTTCCACGGGGGAACCAGTGATGAAGGGTTGTCGGTTTCACCAGTTGACAGCCCGTCCGACGGGTCGAGAAAAATCTCGACTGTGTTGACAGGTGTCTCGGCTGGCTGACTTGACGGGGACACATGAAGCCAGCAGCCTTAGCCGCAACCTCGACCAAAGTAGAGTGTCGACTGTCCGGGGAAGGGGACCTCTCCCGCTCCCACAAATGTCGACGGTGGGACTTACCCTTCGAGTCCTTCTTTTTTGACCGATAAGAGTGTACCGATGGCCCCTCTCCCTTCGTGGAAAGGGATTGGCAAAGCTCCTTAAAAGAAGCTGTGTAGGAGGATCCCAGAGAGCGCGGGATAAATGCCGCGACAGAGGAAGATGAGGATGCGGCCTGGGCCGCCTCCTCCTCGAGGGCGATCATCTGCTCGAGTTGCTCAGCCGAGCCAGCCGCGGACACCGCCCAACGGGCCTCCTTGGACTTCACCGGCGGATAACGCTTCTCAGGGCACCCAAGTTGTAGCCGGGCAGCGCGGACTTCAAGGACGTTGGCCGAGAAAGATCTACACAACTCGCAGGCCTGCGGGTCGTGGTCAAGGCAGAGACCGTAGACGCATGTGGAGTGTAAATCCGTCCTGGACATCATCTGCCTGCATGGGCACCGCCGAAAACCGGGAGTTGATCTGTCCATCGCAGCCGCGAGGGAAGAATCTGACCGAAGTCTTGAGAATTTTAAAACTATTTTCAGGTGAACCAAAGAGTTAGGATCCAGTCTATACGCAGAGCGTTAAGGAGGGAACCTGAGCTTCCAAGAGGTAAGGAAGATCTGGCGTCATGGGGCGCAGCCGAGAGTTTTACCACCCGGGTGGGTGGGAGGAGCCAGTTTGAAGACCTTCCGGCAAGATTTGAAGTGGCAAGGAACCTGCCAGACAGTGTGGATGAACAACATATCCATGTCCCTAGAACCTCTGGTTCTCGTGCTTTTATGTTCATAGCCCCGACCCTGTGGAATTCTCTACCTCGTCAGATTCGAGAGTGCCAGACCGTGGAGAGCTTTAAGACCGCTCTGAAGACTTGTATGTTGTGCCAGGCCTTTGGTGATTCCATATAATATCTAGCTCCTGTCTGTATTTATAGTTCTGTCTGGAATTGGTTGGTTACTGTTTTATTTGTTTTAAAGGTTTGTACAGCACTTTGGTTTTAGATATTGCACTTATAAATAAAGTTTATTATTATTATTATTGGCGGGGCGACTAAAGGGCCGCCACTGGGAGGATTTAGGCCGAGACCAGTATAAGGTATGTACTGAGCGCAGAGCCTTGCCAGATTCTTGAAGGCAAGTAATTATATTCTGAGAATCCTCGCTGAAAAGCACAGGATCCCTGAAGGGGACATCCAAGATCTTGGATTGCACATCTGGTGCAAATCCAGAGACTGCGCCAGGAGTAGCTACGAAGGCAAACTCCCAAAGCCGCAGCTCTACCTGCGAAGTCCGCAGAGTCATAGGAGGCTTGGAGAACGTGGGTACCCACATCCGAGCCAGATTTCAAAAGGTGCAACAGCTTGGGCTTTCCAGGGGCATCTGGCTGAGCTTGAGCCACTTCTGAGGCTTTCTCTCACAGGGCATTCTGATATTGACCCATGTGGGCCAGGACGTTCAGAGGAACAGATGGTGCAGGTGGTAGATCACGAAGACCTTTTGCCGTAATGGTCTATCTGTCTGGAAACTTTATCAGGAGGCTGAGTGCTCAAGTGCCTAGGCCGCTGGGAACAGTCATGGGCAGCATTAATAACTACCAAGTCAGCCTGTGGGTTGTCCCCATACGAAGGTTCGTCCATTGGAACATTATATAGGCGATCAGCCTTCTTGGATGTCACCAAAGTAGAGGAAGGACGCTTCCAAGCAGCCCTATTGACATCCTTGGAGGAGTCAAAAAGGGGGGTGGAACAACCAATGGCAGTGACGTCTTCTTACAGAAGAAGACAGCCAGCCGGTGTCTCTCATGGTCCACTTACTCCATATCCCAACCCAAAATGGACTGGATGTGCCTTATCAACTCCATGAAAGTGGGATCATCTGGAGGAGATCGCGGGGCATCTCTGGGCTCTTCTGGTTCAGAGGGTAAGTCATCACCTCCAGACTCCTCTGAAGAGGAGGAAGAATAACCTCCTGACTCGCCAGAGCCTGGTGATGGAGAGGGCCAGCGACAATGCTTTCGTTGAGTCCTCAGACGTCTGGTGCCAACTCTTTCAGGCTGTGGGGTCGGTTCCCTAGGAGGTGGCGTCAAGGTCTTCCTGGGAGGGACCTGATCCTTGTCTGGGATCAAAGTAGGGTCCTTGGGCGTAGGAGTAGAAGGCTCCTTCGGGAACTCCTTGTCCTTAAAGTATGCCCATCAAGCAGCAAAAAGGGCATTAAGATCTGTGGGCGGATTCTGAGTCATGACTGGCGGAGTCAGCAGCAACGGGGTAGGACTGGAGGGCCCTGGAGTTGGTTCCTCAGGTGTTGGTCCCTGCGGCTGACAGCCATCAGGTACCGATCTAACAGGGATAAAGGTACCGGGCGTCAGCCAAGTGACATCAGGGTCAGTTGGTGACGGCGGAGGATTAGGAGGTGACTGCCAAAGCGTCACTGGAGTCGTCGGGGGGCAGGTGTTCACGGCGTCGGCCGAAAGGAGAGGCCTGTGTCGCTGCAGCCTCGTTCCCCAAGCGGGGGCAGAGTGTCACTCAGCATGCCCGGTGTCTCTTGATGGCGTCAGTTCTTGGCGTCAGAACGAACTAGCAGACGCCTTGACTGGGAGGGCGGCGGGCAAGACCCGCTGCCCAAGGACCCTGTCAAAGGAAGTGGCAGTGAGAGTTCAAGAAAAGAAAGCATTCAGAAAGTAAAAGGAATACGCAGAAGGAGCAGGACAGAGAACTGTGTCAGTTGAAGCAAAAGGAGGCTGGGAAGGCAGTTAGAACAGCAAAGGCCCAAACCGAGGAAAAGATAGCCAACTCAGTTAAGAAGGGATAAAACCTTTTATAGGTACATCAGGGAGGCGAAGGAAGACCAAGGGAGGGAGTAGCAGGCTTAATAAAGGGAGGAGACTGTGAAGACAGAGATACTAAACAAATATTTTGCTCAGTATTTACAAATGAAGAGGGAGGTACATAAAACAAACAGTAGAAACACTCTGGATAGAAGTTGATACCAGCCCATTTACAGAAGAAAGGTTCTGAAAGAACTCTTAAAACTGAAGGTGGACAAAGCAATGGGGCCTGATGGGATTCATCCCAGATTCTAAAGAACTAAGGGTAGAACTAGTGACACCACTATTTCCTTTTTAACAAATCATGGGAGGATGGGGTAGTACCCGAGAACTGGAGGAGGGCAGATGCGATTCCTCTTCACAAAAGTGGGAGCAAGGCAGAAGCAGAGCTACAGACCTGTTAGTTTAACCTCAGTGATAGGAAAATGATGGAATCACTTCTGAAGGAAAGAACTGTCCAGTATCTAGAGGCCAGAGGGCACAGAGCCACTAGGCAGCATGGATTCACAGCGGAAGGTCAGGCAGAGCCAGATCTGATAGATTTCTTTGACTGGGTGACCAAGGAGTAGATCAGGGAGGGGCTGTGGACATGGCCTACCTGACTTTACAGGCATTTGACACAGTCCACACAAAAGATTAATATACAAGTTAGCCAGCCTGGGGATGGGTCCCAAGATGACAGCCTGGGTAAGGATTGTCTGGAGAATAGGACACAGAGGTAATAGTAAATGGAGTCCACATGCAGAAAGGAGGGTTACTAGTGGGGTACCATGGGGATTTCAGTAATAGGACAGGTCCTCTTCAATGTCTTTATAAGCGACATTGCAGAGGGACTGGAAGGAAAAGTGTCTCTTTGCAGATGACACAAGATCTGCAACAGAGTTGATACACAGGGTGGGGTGGAAAGGATGAGAAGGGACTTGGCAAGGTTAGAGGAATGGTCAAATGTGTAGCAGCTTAGATTCAATGCTAAAAGTGCAAGGTATGTACCTGGAAACAAAACCCAGGAGGAAGTACACAATGGGGGTGAGATACTAACAACAACAAAAATGGAAAGGGACCTGGGGTAGTCGTATCAGATGACTACAGGGTGGGCAAGCAATGTGAGAGAGGGAGGCAGCAAGGAGGGCTGAGGGGGATACTGAGATATATAGTGATAATGCTCTTCCTGTTTTCTGCATGATGCCTCTCCCTATGCATCCCAGTAGCCCAACAGCCCTCCTTGCTGCCCTCTCACATTGCTTGCCCACCTTTAGGTCATCTGATATGACTACCCCCAGGTCCCTTTCCATTTTTGTTGTTGTTAGTATCTCACCCCCCATTGTGTACTCTTCCCCTGGGTTTTTGTTTCCCAGGTGCATTACCTTGCACTTCTTAGCACTGAATCTAAGCTGCCATATGTTTGACCATTCCTCTAACCTTGCCAAGTCCCTTCTCATCCTTTCCACTCCACCTTGTGCATCAACTCTGTTGCAGATCTTTGTGTCATCTACAAAGAGACATACTTTTCTTCCAGTCCTCTGCAATGTCACTTATAAAGACATTGAAGAGGACTGGTCCATACTGATCCTCTGCGTGCCCTACTACTAACCCCCTTTTCAGAGTGGACTCCATTTACTTACTCTCTGTGTCCTATTCTCCAGCCAATTCTTTACCCAGGCTGTCATCTTGGGACCCACCCCAGGCTGGCTAACTTGTATATTAATCTTTTGTGTGGGACTGTGTCAAATGCCTTGCTAAAGTCTAGGTAGGCCATGTCCACAGCCCCTCCCTGATCAACTACTTTGGTCACCCAGTCAAAGAAAATCTATCAGATTTGTCTGGCATGACCTTCCCACTGTGAATCCATGCTGCCTTGGGTCCTGTGCCCCTCTGGCCTCTAGATATTTAACAATTCTTTCCTTCAGAAGTGACTCCATCATTTTCCCTACCACTGAGGTTAAACTAACAGGTCTGTAGTTTCCTGCTTCTGCCTTGCTCCCACTTTTGTGAAGGGGAATCACATCTGCCCTCCTCCAGTCCTCGGGTACCACCCCATCCTCCCATGATTTGTTAAAGAGGGTAGTCAGTGGTGTCACTAGTTCTACCCTTAGTTCTTTTAGAATTCTGGGATGAAACCCATCAGGCCCCATTGCTTTGTCCACCTTCAGTTTTAAGAGTTCTTTCAGAACCCTTTCTTCTGTAAATGGGCTGGTATCAACTTCTTTATCCAGAGTGTTTCTGCTGATTGTTTTAGGTACCTCCCCCTCTTCCTCTGTAAATACTGAGCAAAAATATTTGTTTTAGTTTCTCTGCCTTTCAGAATCACCTCTGCCCACCCTCCCTCCCTTTATTAAGCCTCACTATCCCCCTTGGTCTTCCTTGGCTCCCTGATGTACCTATAAAGGTTTTATCCCCTTCTTAACTGAGTTGGCTATCTTTTCCTCGGTTTGGGCCTTTGCTGTTCTGACTGCTTTCCCAGCTTCCTTTTGCTTTAACTGATACAGTTCTCTGTCCTGTTCCTTCTGTGATTCCTTTCTTTTTCTCTTGAACCTTCACTGCCACTTCCTTTGAGAACCATAGTGGTTTCTTACCTTGTTTCGTTTTGTTTATTTGCTTTACACAAAGGCTTGATACCTCTGTGATGGAAGTTTTTATTATTCCCCATTGTTCTTCCACCCCTCCTTCCTGCCCATTTGCTAGTGCATTCCTTAGCACTCACCCATTTGACAAAGTCAGCCCTCCTAAAATCCAGTACCTTTGTCTTTGTATGGCTTGACTCTATTGCTGTGTTTATTGTGAACCATACTGTTTGATGGTCGCTAGTTCCCAGATGGCTACCCACTTCTACATCTGTGATCCTCTCTTCATCTCCATTTGAGAGAACCAGGTCTAAGATTGCTCCCTCTCGAGTGGGCTCCAATACTAGTTGTCTAATGCTTGCCCCCTGTAGGTCATCTAGAATAACCCCACTCTTAGAAGTGGCTGCTGCAACTGCACTCCAGTTAACATCTGGCATATTCAGATCACCCATCAGCAATATCTCCCCTTTTTCTGCCATTCTAAGTATACTTTCTCTCATTTCCTTGTCCATTTCCTCCCCCCTGAGAAGGGGGTCTGTATACAACCCCTGTGCGTATTGTGGTGCCATTGCCGGTCTCCAAATTTAACCACAGTGCTTCTTCTCCTCCCTGTTTACCCTTTTGTTCTGTTGCTTTGATTCCTTCCCTTATGTACAGAGCTACTCCTCCTCCTCTTTTACCCTCCCTGTCCCTCCTGTAGATAGTGTATCCTGGTATGTTTACATCCCAGTCATGGTTTTGTGTGTACCATGTTTCTGTGACTGCCACTGTATCCAGATGTTCCTCCTCCATCAAGGCCACTAATTCAGGAAGCTTGTTACTCAGACTACGGGCATTGGTACTCATTGCTCTCCATTTTTTGATGGCTTTACCTTCTGTTGCGGCATCCCCCACTGACCTTTCTACCTTGGTCTTTTTCTTATTTAGTACCCTGTTTTGTAGGGGGAGGCCGGGATTTTCCTGCTGCTTATCAGTGCCTCCCCTTGACTAGTTTAAAAGCTTGCCAATGAAGCATTTAAACCGATTGCTCAAAAGACTTGTTCCTTCCTGGACAGATGCAGACCATCCTGCCAGTATAGGCTGGTGTCCCTCACATGTGGAACCCCAGTCCCCAATGAAGCCAAACCCTGTGCTCCACACCATTTTTCAACCATTCATTAAACTGCATGGTGCAAAGTACCCTCGCCTCACTCATGCCATTGACAGGCAGCACCTCTGAGAAGGATACTGTGTGTGCTACTTGTCTCAGGCCCTCCCAATTCTACAAAGTCCTTCTGCACTGCTCTAATCTCATGATGAGCCAAGTCATTTGTCCCTAGGTGGACAATGGCGTCCAGCTCGAACTCCCGTGTAGCTGTTCCCGTGATCCTGAGGATGCGCTTCCTGTCCTCAAGCCATGGCACCAGGCAGGCACCTTACTTCAGTTTTCCTGCTCCCCAGTTCTATCCCCTAATAATGGAGTCCCCACCAGGAGCTGCTTCCTTTCCTTGTGGTGTCCTCTGTCTCCTTCCTGTGGGCCTCCTTGTGACAGCTGTCCTCAGCCTCCTTAGTCTCCTCTGTGGGTGCATCCATGGGGGCTATGCTCCCCAGAATGGTGTATGGATTGTGGAGTGGAACAACTGACTGGGTGTGCCTCTGTTCCACCATCCTCACCCTTCCTGAGCCCACTGTGGTCCAACTGCTGTGTTTTCTTCGCAACCTCTGAGGTAGTGGTGGTGGCTCTGGTGCTCCCTGGATGGGGGAGGTTCCCTTCCTACCGTCCAGTGTGGCCTGGGGGAAGGTTCCCTTACTACTGTCCAGCATGGCCTGAAGATGGGCAACTTCCTCCCTCAGGGCAGAGAGTTGTCTGCAAATAGGGCAGCATCTCAGCCTCCAGAAAGACTCCTGGAAGACTGCTGCCCCACAGCCATTACATTGTACTACTCCCACATGTTTATCTACTTTTTCTTTGTGTGTGTGTGTGTATTGGTTTGTTATATAGAAATATATATATTATACAATGTGTATGCTTATATTGTCAGTGCAGTGTGCTAGAGGGATATGACAGTGATATGCACCTTGCACTCTTGAGGAAATGATGTCAGAACCCCAGGTATAAAGGAACTATTTCCAGGGTGGGTGGGGTGAGGGTGGGAAGGAGTTGGGCCTAAACTGTGCCCTCGCAAAACAATCAGCTAAAAGCTCTGACCCAGCACTGCGATGAGTGCCTTCCTGTCAGCAAGATGCCCTACACAACAATTTGACAGAGAAAATACCCTGCTAATCAAACCGAGAAAAATCCAGACATCCAACTCAGACACAGGTAACCCTCCCCAGCCCCAAAACAGCCTGGTGGTTTGTGCTCTGAAAGCGGTCAGCCCCAAAATAAGTCAGCTGTGCTTTACACTCTCCCTGCACTGAAAATCTTAAGAATTAAGCCAACTGATTGACTAGTGACACCTGTGATGTAAGCAGGCCTTTCAATGTAGGCAGGCTGCTGTCTGATTCCAATACACAAAATCTTTCAGTGAAACCAGGGATAAAAACTTAACTACTCAGCCGGCAGGACACTTTTAAAATGTTGCAAAAATATCCCTCTAAATCCCAGGTCTCAACCCCAACAATCAAGCAAATTCAGTTGTATCTCACTCCCTCTGGTTATAAAATTACTACACTTTTAATGGAACCCTGCAATTCTCTGCTTAATGCCAATAAGGAAAAAAAAAATGAAACTCTTTGTAGAAAGCGTAGCTCCCCTGTTTTACAATATTATGCCTTACCAAGTTTTCAGCTCCTAAATGAAGTTATAGTTTGTTCTTTGCAGTGTTGCAAGGTTCTCAGCTTCAGACAAATCAAAAGTCTTTTGGTACTGTGCAGCATAGGCCTGATAATTAGCCTGTCTTACCCCCAGGGAGGTGGCTAAATACCCCTTTTTATACACGCTATCCTCCTAGAATCCTTCTCAGGTGGATGAGAGGATAGAGGAACCCTCGCCTTCTCACAGGTTGCCTGCTGGACTATGCCCTGATGATCAGGGTGACAAAGAAATTCAGCACCCTGTCTGTCTAGCTGATATTTCTTATCCACCTTCTTATCCAAAAGCAGAGCAGAATTTGGGTTCTGCAAGATTTTAAATAAATCTTTTTTTTAAAGAATTTATTTATTGGCAGGATAATTTTCTTTGTGGGTGTTAACCCATCATCTCCAGATATTCAGCCTCCTCCTCATCCTCTATGACCTCTGTAGTAGCTAGGTCAAGAGCATCAACTATTTTCCTTACAAAGGAAAAATGGGAAGAACAATCTTCTGGTCTGGGTGGAGAGCCAAATTCTTGCTCTGGTGAGATTTCCGTTTCAATGGGTTCACCATCATCACCTTCTGGTTCGTCATAATCCCCATACTCCATTTCCTGGGAGGGAAGTTCAGAAAGAGGAGTTGGTTCCTGAACCCTTGGAGGAGGGAGGGCAGGTGCAGGTATACAGCCCTGTATAGCCTGAATGACTTTCATGGCCTGGGCAATCTCTTCCGCAGTTGGCAGGCACAGAAGAAACCCCTCTAGGTTTATCAGCCTGGGGTTCTACGTGCTTTGTCTTTTTGGTTTTCGTGGAGGGGACCAGAGAGTCAGCTGGACCACCCATCCTTTTTAAGGTGCCTATATCACCCTTCTCAGGGGTGTGTAAAGAAGAGACAGCGGTTTCACCCACAGATTTGGAGGGCGTTAGCTGGTCAGAGCCCGAACCACCCTTGTCTAATCTCTTTTGCAATCTTTCCAGCCTTTTTTCCACTGTTCTTTATGGAAAAGACTTACAGATTTCACAATCTGTAGAAAGATGTTAGGTTCCCAGACAGACTACACAGCGTTCATGCTTGTCTGCTCTGGCAAAAATGTCCCCACACTTCAAGGAATTTTTAAAACCTGGGGGACCAGCCTTTTTCTTGGGTTTTTCTGACAACTCCATTTCCAGGAGATAAACCACAACCGTAAAACAAGATAAAGTTTTTTTTTTTTTCTTGCAGTCAGTTCCGGAACCGATCAGGTTCCGAAACTTAACCGAGAGTTTTAAACTCTGAACTGGGATAGCGTTTGAAAGAAACTGGGTCAGTGGTTTCAAAACAGTTATTTAAATAAGAATTAAACAACTGAAGCATATCCAAAATAGTGAAAAAAATTCCACAAAAGCTAAGAAAATCCTCAGTTTCTCAGCGGTTATCCCGAACCGTGAGGAACCGAGAAAAATAACACGATTAACTCTAAAACTAAACTAAACTTATGAAAGAAATTAAAAATAAATAAAGGCAGCAGTAACAATATTTAAGTATAAAAATACTTATACTCTGTAACGAGCCACAAAACGACTTGAGGGGAAGTCTCCTGGGTGTCTTGACTTGTCAGGTGGAGTAAGAAATCTGAGACGATGATGAAACGTTGCAGCAGATAAGAGCAGCAGTTTGAATGTGTGTCATGAGCCAATGATAGTTCTAACATTTGCATAAAGTTCAATTTGCTCTGGGCAGTTCTACTTAGGAGGCAGACTGCAGAGAGTCAGGAATATAGAAGGACACATGGGTTAGAAATGTATATTTCAAACTGGAGCTAGTAAAAGCTCCAGCTATACAGTAACCCTATAGACGTTCACATGGCAGCTCCCCCCATCATATGTCATTCTTGGGACAGGCTCGGGAGTTTGTGGGTGAGCAGCTAGGGGCTCTTGGATTTAAAATGCCAGTGGAGGAGGACACAGGAACAACCAGAAAAATTCTAAATAAAAGAAAGCACTCTAAGTAAAAAAAAAAAAAAAAAAAACAGCTTTTTGCGGAAAATGCTAATTGGGCACTGCCTCACACTGAGGTGAGGCCGGATTTTAGGCGGACATTTCCCTATAAAAACAGTAGTCATCTTCTTCCACACAAGGAAGCAGGAATTCAAACTTCTGCGTAACTCCTCTGGCAGAATGTTCACTCCCTACCATACAACAGAAGACCTTATATGGAGCCACTGTTTCAATTTCATCTATGGCCAGGTAAGCAGCAGATTGCACCAGCAAGCTGGTAAGGACAGCATGTCAGTTTCTTATGGCCAAAAAAGAAACACCAGGAATTATAACAGTGCATAGTTTACATTTGTCTGTCTGTGTAAGGAGAGCATCATAAGATTTTTTTTTTTTTTAGGGCGTTTTACATTTTAGGGTCTTGTTGAAGGTTTTCAGTGAGTGAAGATGGCAGCCATATTTGTGATGGCAATCGAGGATAAGTGAAGTGGCTCATGAATTCTATACATGACTGACCCTAATTCCAAATCTCACTGCCTAAACTTATTTCAACCTGTGCATTTCTAGGAAATTAACATGTTGGTCTCAGAACTTAGTCAATCAGAATGAATGAAAATTCCAGCCCATTTAAAGATACTGTCACATACTGCCACGTCTTGGGTATTTCTCACATGAGGTCGTAACACACCCAAGGTACAACAATATCTTATGATATACCACACCAGTGTCATGTATTATTCCTTGCTTGAATAATGTGTAACATTTGCTTTACATAAAAAAAGTTCCATTATGCACCATAAAAATAGTAGATGAGAAAAAAGGATGTGTCCCTCTCGAGTTCTTCCACCCACTAGTCATAGTCAAGTTTTAATAGCAGATGCATGTTATGTACAGCATTATGTTTGTATTGTACAAAATTCTCTATGTGACACTATGTATTTATTTTTAAAATTAATAAAATATTAAGAAGAAAAAAAAGAACTGATTCCATCTCGGAATTCTGATGTTATTAACCCAGTCAAGCTCTACTCTCATGATCTGTGATGCCTCAGAATGCTTCAATGGAATCACCATTCTGTTATGCATGTTTCCTCATCCACAGTTCTGTACATTAATATGGCTGTTGAGGCCATTCTTGCTGGCGTAAGAATGGTCTCACATACATTCTTAAGGTACAAGAAATGAAAATTACGTACCTACCGTAATTCCTGATCTTCTCTTGTATAGTCACCATTCATTACTTACTGGGTGTTAGCGGGGCGGCAGCACCGCCACAGGAGCTTTTTTTTTTTTTTTTTTGGGATTTCTTGTGCAGCCTCGAGAGTGGCGTCATGCGCCATGCGGCGAGGGGCGGCCGTGTGCGACCGACTCCTCCTCCAACTCAGTTCTGTAGAGCCTGAGGCAAAAGTGAGAGAGAGAATATAGATAGCGAGGCAAGATAGCCGGGGATAGCAAAGCAAGGAAGAATGAACTGAAAAGGAATAAGCCGATGGAGGAAGGACAGAGGAGATAAAGTATCCTAGCCTAGGGACTGCAGGGCCTCCTTACCTGGGCGACTCTAGGAGGAGAGATAAAGTAAGGAGATGAGAAAATAGAAGAAGAAGAAGAAGAGAAGAGAGATGGGATGTTGAAGGGACCAGAATGCCCATCGAGCATAGTTAGCTTAGAGCTGAAGGCTCGACTAAGAGGAAGCAAGAATCCCGGAGATAGAGCTGAAGAGGAGGTTCACCAAACCCGCTAGACAGACTCTGGAGGGCATAGTCCTTATCCTCAACATGCCATTGTTGTGATACCCCCCTTGGGTTCCTGGCGCGACAGGCCTGGGATCGAGGACACCGAGGAGGAAGGAACCCCAGACAGCAGGAGAGTGCTGCCTGGGACTTAGAAAAGGAAAATGTAAGCCTCTTCAGGCTTTAAGCATAGAAATGGGACTCAGACAGACTGGCCAAGGCTTAGGCTGGCCGGGATTGATATGGTCAGCACAGCTCTTCTGTAAAATTGTCCAGGAGGACACTTAAAGGAGAAACCAATTGCAAACTAGCGAGAAGGAGATTACCTTCTCATTTCCCCTCTTGTTTGTTTTCCTTTTTTTTTTACAGAAGAAATTGAGGTTGGTTGCCTGACCCCAAAACCAAGGTGCCTATAGCAGTCGAAAAGAGTTCCCTCAGACATTTTTCCTTTTTTTTTTAAAAGAAAAGGAACAGACGTGTTCGTCCTCTGCTCTGCAGGCAAGAATGGGGTTTGATTCCAGGGCAATATCTGGAACACGGATTGCAGGATCAACTGAATAGCCTGAACCAGGCCAAAACCCCAGAGATATCTTGTCAGGATAACGGCAAGAGATAGTTGTGCAGTCTGATCGCCAATGCAATCCACGAGATGGCCCAAATCTTAGAGTAATTAATTTTTCTGGAAAATTAGAACCCCACCCAAAAGAAGGATTTTTTTTTTGAAAATTAAGCAATTTTTCCTGGTTTTAAGAAAAATTTTTTTTTTTGCAGAGAGAGGAAGGAGGACGGAGGTGGAGAAGCCACAGGAAGAGGCCACTGAGGATGGTGGGCGGGAGTAAGTAATGAATGGTGAAGATACAAGAAGATCAGGAATTACAGTAGTATGCACTTTCATATCTTCCTTGTCAATCTTCACCATTCATTACTCCTGATGAGACTGGCTCCTCTTCCCTGGAAGGGAAGAGGTAATACCCTGAGGGAACAAGACCCCCAGCCTTCTGCTGGTGAGAAAACAGAAGGAGAAGACCCTGGCTTATTCAGAAAGCCTAAGTGGGAGAAGAGCTAGGAGGTGCTGCCGAAGGCAGGGAGCCGAGAGGAGCCCCATAAAGTCTCCATCGCTTTGGAAGAGAAAAGATGGTCCCCTAGGCGGACGGATCACCCACGCCCGGGCCAGGTGACAACCTGAAAGACGGCCATGCCGTCCGCCTGATGCAGATCGCTGTCCCGCAAGCCTGGAAGCTACCCTCATTGGCATCATAAGATGCCCTTGCTTGTGTCTTGCCAGCTCCAGGCCTACGGAGAGGGCAGCAGCTTGTCTGGTTTGCTCCTGTGTCAGGCATAGATGCCAGCAGCTGGGACATCATCGACCACAAATGCCTGTTATAGGCAGCGTGGTGAGCCTGATGTGATGCAATACATGCACTCGCACGAAGAAGAAGAGACTCTTACGCCCCAACGGTCCAACTGGAGAGAGTCTGAACTGAGGTGGATGGCGCAGCGAGCAACAGCCAGAAGGAGTATCCAGGTATACCAAACCTGAGGACGGGTTGGGAAGGAACCTAGAGACTCAGAGGGGCACAATACCTACGCTGGCAGTCAGCCGGGGCTGGGGAAGAAGCAGCAGGGAACTGCCAGGACCGGATAGACGCCTCCTGGAAGGGGATAGGCCAGGAAGGTACCACCAGATGCTGGGCACTGAATTCACGCGTCTCCCGTTCGGTATTGTCTCTCCGAACATAGGAAATCCGGAGATCCCTCACCATCCTCGAGAGGAAACGCTGATATTCTGTGAATCAGCATCGGAGGACAGATGAGCAGGGTTCTCTCCCTCAGAGGAGGGAGACGGATGATGGGGAGTTGGAATGCTCAGAGACCTCACAAGTGTGGGAGAGTCGAAAGACCCGCCATGCATGTATCTAACATATGAGGGAAGGCCGCTGCAGAGAACTCTGAACTGCTCCCAGGATAACGGACCCGTAGGACCGACATGGCCCGGGCGGGGTGGTGAAGGCAGAGAGATGGGAGAGGGGCACCTGCGAGGAGGCAACTGCTCTCTGTGAGGGCTCTGGAATCCGGGGAAAGGAGCCCTAGTAGGAGGGATCCCGGATATCAAACCAGGCCGCAGAACGGAACTCTGGGGAAGCGGAGCCTGGAAGAGCCCTGGGGGAGAAACTCCCCTGCACGAACGCCGGGACTGCATGGATCCAGAAGGGCAGTCCGCAAGCGCCGCGGAGGACACCCTAGAACCCTGGGGAGGACTGGGCCTGCACTATGACGCCCTGGCCACCTCCCTGAGGTGGCTAAGAAGACCGGGCAGCAGGCCGCTTGCCCCTCAACCCTCGGATTCGAGAGGGCCCTCCTCCTCGACTGCAACGCCCCTGTCTCTAGAGGAGGCAACAGCACCCGGGGTAGCTGCCACCGAGCCTCCAGAGGGGAGCCTCCCTCCGTCACCCCGCCTGCCCCCCGGGACTCTCGCCACCCCAGCCGAGGAACCCTCAGGAGACGACAGTAGGGGACAGAGGGGGGCCGGCGCCGCCTGGTACCCCAGCCACCGAGGACCCAGATCCCAAGAAATGGGGTGCCAGGATGGGTCCATCTGAGTCATCGCCCTCCCAGGAGGACGACCAGCAGGAACTCGATGCTGGCCAGTCCAGGGGTCCCAGAGGCTACGGGCCGCGAACGCCCCGTACCAGGGGGCGACGCCGCCGCCCCCACGCCGGGCAGCAGGAAGGCCTACCCTGCCACCCCCAGCGGTCCGCAGGCCCGGCACCGCCTGGGAAGGGAAGGCCAACGGTGCCGCAGCGCCGGAGGCGAGCGGCACTGTTGACGGCGCCGTTATGTCCACCGCACCGCGAACGCGCCGAGGCCAAAAGCGCACCGCCCGATCACCGGCGTTACAACGGCGCCGGTTGACCACCGCACCGCGAACGGTGCCGATCCAAACGGCGCCGCGAGGTCCACCTGCCAGGCCCAAAAGCCAAGGGCCTCGGCACGGGGGAGCTCTGCACCAAGAGGTGATCGCCGAGGCGGTAAGCCGCTGCCATGCCCCAGGAGGGGCTACGACGCCCCAACATCATGGAAGGGGCTCCTCCTCGGCAAGATAGATGAGAAAACCCTCCTCCTCGGATCGTATAGCCCGGAGGGGACCCGAAGGGCCTTCAAAGATCTCGCCTCGAGATTCCTGTGAGCGACGCCGTCTCCGAAAGTCGGGCGGGCCTTGCCGAGCTTGAACGCTGGACTTCGAGGACCACGAACCATCGAGAAACAGCGGCCGCATCGAATCCATATCATGGTTGGGTCCCAGGCAAGGCAAACGCTGCCGGGTCCGATGGAGAAAATGCCGGCCACAGGAGCACCGACGCACAGGGGCGCGGCCCGTCTTCGAAGAACGCTTAGCTCCAGAACCGGACATAACGCGAAACCAACGAGACTAAAACACAGTAGGAAATACACCCGGCGCCGAAAGAAAGAAAAAGAACAGTCTTACCGTATCGGCGTCGAGTGTCAGGAAAAACGGAGTCGGAAACTGCTACAACTACCAGCGCTACGCGTGGACAGGTGCTGCCTCGACGGCGGGAGAAACAGAACTGAGTTGGAGGAGGAGTCGGTCGCTACTAACGGCCGCCCCTCGCGCATGACGTCACTCTCGAGGGCGGTGCCGTTAGGCAAACTTTTAAAAAAAAAAAGCTCCCGTGGCGGGTGCGCGCCTCCGGCTAACACCCAGTAAGTAATGAATGGTGAAGATTGAAAAGGGAAGATCTGCAAACCAAAGGAGAGTAAGCCTGGTACCCAAAGAATGCAAGCAACAGCACTCTTACAACAGTAAGAGAGGCCTCAGAGGGCATATCAATACATTATACTCTAGGTCGATCACTAATATAGTACATAAAGAAATATCCCCCAAATATCCTCATTTCCAAGGTATCCATGCTAAATACATACTTAGAATAACTGTCTCACATGCAGGGAGTAAAGGAGCCCTCTGATTAGTTGAGAGTACTCTATCATAAATGTTGCGGATATTCACCCAGGACAGAGTTCTGATGGGACAGAGGGAGATCTTAGATCAGCTTGTCTATATACGCACACCTCTCCCATCTGTGGAGAACATTCTCTAAAATTCCAACAGTGATACTACTGGGTCCAGCACTTGACTAACTGCAACAAACACGACTGTAGAACAATAAAGCATCATTTAGTTGGCTTTAAAGACAAGTCATCATCCAAACAGCAAGGCGAGAACTTTGCTTCTGAAAGGGTTGTAAAGGGATCAGATGGAAAAGTCCACTACTTCGATAGTGTACCAACTAGAGAGTTATGGTACTCACTGTAGATGGAAATGGGTAGATAGGCTGATTCAAACAGAGAAGTTGGTAGATGCAGTTTAATCAGTCCTATAAATTCCTGCAGGAATTACTGTCCACGTTCCAGTGTAAGTAACTCAAATGTGCATTCCTGGGCAGCCCTGGAAAGCAGTGTGATGTGTCAAGGGTAAAAAAATCATGACACCCCCTCCCAACACTAATCATGAAAAGCAACGTTCAATTCAGACAAGAAAGGGGAAAACTAACATCACTGTCTGGAACACTTCCGTGCAATTTCTTTTCGGAGCAGTATATTAATTTACTATGGAAGTAACTCACCCGCAAAGAAAGAAAAAAAACAAAGAATGGCACAAAAACCAAATGAGAACAGAGTGCCAAAGAGCCAGGCACTGTTCTCAATTCATGATGAACAGAAGCAGGCCAGGTTTCAATGGAACACACTGCCCTCTGACAGAAGACTCTGCCTTGCAGTGCCCGATACCTAGCACGCTTTATTAAGCTTTGCAGTCACAGGCAGCCTACTAGAGGCAATTTGTAAAATGAGTGGCATAAATCCAGTGAAAAGCATCATGGGTTGCAGCATGAAAATCCAAGTGTATGGCAGGCTGACAAGGTCGTGATGCTACTTTCTTTAATTTACAGTTAGTAAAAAGATAAGGTACACAATCACTCGACAACCTTCAAATGTTTCATGAGGGGCAACTAAAATCTCTTGCCTATTCCTTGGCAGCCCTGTTGCATCTGTGACAGCCCCCTGTATTTAACACATCTTTTACCCGTCACGATGTTCTGTAAGTCACTTACATTATGTTGCTCAGTGGGGAAAGCTCCAACCCCAACTCTTGTGGTATACGCTTTAACCACACCATAAACTTCTCCAATATTTCGAGGGGGGATGCCCAACCCAGTACAGACACCCCCAACTGTGCAGTTGGATGAAGTTACAAATGGGTACGTGCCTGTGGAGAGAAAAAAAAAAAGTACTGTTTTAATACAGCAGAACCTTGGAAAGAAACAGTAAAGGACAGAGGGCTGTGATGATGGTGATCCACTCTCTGAACCCAGCTTTAAACTGGGCACCTGTTATGCATATGCCTGTCTTAGCTATCTGTCCTGGCACTTGTTCCTATTTTCCATATCCTGCTCTCCCAGAGCTTTACCTGAACTAATGATTTCCCTAGCACTTACCCTCCATTTGTACAATGTTTAATATCTAGTTGCAGGAGCAATGCTCCATTGCATCTCTGTCTATGCCACTGTAACTTGTTATATTTGTATAATCCTATGCCTGACTATTTCTTCATTTTGTGTTACCTATTGCTTTTGGCTATTTTTTACTGCTTGCTGTCGCCCCAATTGTTATCACCTGATTTATTCTCTGTATTCACTGTTGTCTCCCACCCATTGCATGCAACCTCCTGGGTTGTGCCTGAAAATAGTCAGTTCTGCTGTCTAGCGCACCTACCTGGTCAACAAAAACTAACTAAATAAATATTCAGAAATTTTATTACCTTGCTCGAGACTACTTGCTGAACTCCCCACGTGAAGCACCAGAATACCTAGCACGGAAGGAGACCCAAAGCACTTTGACTGCATAAAAGGCTTGAGATAAAAGAGCAGAGGACGCAGATTCCTTACCAAAGTCAATGTCCAACAGGGCTGCATTGGCTCCCTCTACTAGGATTTTCTTGGGTGGCCCAGTCAGTGCCTTGTACATGAAATAAACTCCGTCTTTAACCAGCGGTCGAATCCTCTCTGCATAGCCCTGTCAAACAGAACAGATTTATGTTTGCCACCAAGGTTCTCTGCGTGGGAGCCACATACCTTTCAACTGGATCATTACGGCCTTGTGGCTGACAAGGATGGTGCTGCAAGTCAGTAGTTACTGATCCAGATGGGGACAGAACTGTGTGCCCAGAGATCTACTTCAATCCCTGCTCCCAGGTAGTGTGATCTCATGGTTGGAGCAAAGGATTGTAATCCAGGGGATGCTAGTCTGAATCCCAGCTCAGCTACTGGCTCACTGTGCAACATAATGCAGGTCACCGACCTCCTTATGCTTTAGCTTTCATAGCTGTTCAGATAAAGGCAGGACACCACTATAAGCAAGTTGAATCCCAGTTGACTATCCTGGGCAAAGCAAATCTAAAACAGATAAGCAATGCAACTGAACCAAACAGCAAGTTCAACAGTGAGAGAGAAGATGACCAACCTTCAAACGTTCCAGTTCTCCTTCAGTGTCACTATTCAGTGTAGGGTACATAGACTTGTACTGGTCAGCAAGGACCTTAAACCTGAGAGAGAGAGGAATGAATGTGTGTTTCAATGCTTCATGCAGCAGAAATAACCACGCCTATTCACAGGGCCAAGTATGCAGCTACTCTAGGATCTAAGACTGGGAAGGGCCTCTGGTCTGCTGTCAATATACCACAACTGCACCTTGAGCTAGGAGACATTCATTTAATTTATTTGTAATTTTGACCACGAAAGGCAGACTAAGCTACGATAGCATGTTTGCAGGTGCATCTTGGGAATGGGTTACATGGATCTGTTTTATTGTCGGTGGGGTGGGAGTGCTGGCCATGACACTGGGGAAACTCCCAAAAGGGAAAGTCCTCTCAACCTATTTTCTGTATACCTGTGTAGTTTGTAGGCATGAAAGTACAGTTACGTAAGAACTTGATGGTAGATCTTCGAGAGGAGCTCTTGCAGCAGGCTACACTGCTAGGACTAAGCTGCCAGGCGGTAGGACCCCACAGAAAACTTCTAGCTAGCAGTACTCAATGGGAGAGTGCCCCTGATGTCGGGCAATGGTATAAAGGGGCGGTCCCCCAGCCCCATCTCAGTTCTCCCACGGGAGGCCTGGCCTGTACTGGATGGAGAACCAATGACGTTCTAATAAACCCAGGAAAAAGGAGAAGCAAAAACCAGGAGGAAGGAGGGTGGGAAAGCAGCGCCTGCTGAAAGAGCTCCTCTCAAAGATCTACTGTTATGGTAAGTTCTTAAGTAACTGTACCATCTTACTTCGAGGGTAAGCTCTTGTAGCGGGCTACACCGTTAGGACAGAGTCCCAAGCAGTCGAAGGATAATCCCAGGTCAGATGGGAGGTGGAGAAGAGCACTAACAGCTCCTCTTATGAGAGTAGGCCCTGGAGGACTGCTAGGCTGAAGCCAGACCTCCACCCAGAGGCAATGTCCAAACTGTAATGCTTGATGAAAGTATGGACAGAACTCCAAGTAGCAGTTGCACAGATGTCTGCTGCTGAGACGTTCCTCAAAGAAGCAAAAGAGGCAGCAATCCCTCTAGTAGAATGACCTTTAACTGTGCCCAGTAAAGTTTTGTTGTACTTTTGATAGCAATAAGTAATGCAGTTAACTAACCACTTAGACAAAATCTGTTTAGAAACTGGGGCCCCTTCAGTTCCCGGGGCGAAGGAAAAAACAGGTTACTCACCTGTAAAGTACAGTTACGCAAGAACCTACTGTAACAGTAGATCTTCAAGAGAGTCTCTTGCAGTAGGTATTCACATATAGGACTGACCCGCCACGTGTCAGGACCCCACAGAAAAATTTCTAGCTAGCTGTCTGGCAGGGGACCGCCCCCACGTCAGGTGACCAGAGTCATACAATGTCAGTATAAAGGGGCGGTACCCCACGCCCGCCTTCCAGTTCTTTCCCCAAGGGCCAAAAGAGGCAAGACGAGAGAGAAGAGGATATTCCCCCCCAAGGAAATGGAGTCAAAAAAGCTGAGGGGGATGGAGGGCGGGAAGGCAATACCTACTGCAACAGCCTCTCTCGAAGATCTACTGTTATGGTAAGTTCTTACGTAACTGCACTATCTTACTTCAAGAGAGCTCTTGCAGTAGGTATTCACATATAGGACTGAGTCCCGAGCAGTCTGAAACAAGGAAAAGCACTCTCGCGGAGGACTGTCATCCATAGCATGGAACCTCAGGCTGAAAAGGGTCTCATGAAAGGAGACCATGTAGCACAGCCAACCCAAAGCCTGCTCTACGGTGAGAGGCAATGTCCAAACAGTAGTGTTTCATAAAGGTATGGACAGAAGTCCAAGTGGCAGCTGCACAGATGTCTGCCATTGACACATTCTTGAAACAAGTCGCAGAGGAAGCTACTCCTCTGGTGGAGTGACCTCTGACTTGACCCAGCAGGGTCTTGTTGTACTCGTCATAACAGAAAGTGATACAATGAGCCAACCATTTTGATAGGCATTGCCCAGAAACAGCATTGCCTTCTCTTTTGTGAGCAAAAGAGACAAAAAGCTGATCAGTTTTCCTGAGATCCTTAGTCCGAGTGGTATAGTATCTCAGTATTCAGTGAACATCCAGAGTATGCAAGAGGTACTCCCCTTGACTGGAGTGTTGCGTAAAGAAAGCGGGTAGCTTAATGGATTGATTTAGCGTAGATTCAGCTACCACCTTAGGGAGAAACTTGAGATTGGTGCGTAGAGCCACACGTTCCTTGTGGAAAATCAAGTATGGGATTTTGCACATCAAGGCCTGAATCTTGGAAATGCGCCAAGCAGAAGTAATGGCCACAAGGAAGAGTGTCTTCCAAGAAAGGAACTTTAAATCTGCTGTAGTTGCCAGCTCGAAGGGAGGCAGGGTAAGCTTCTCCAGAATGAAATTCAAGTCCCAAGGAGGGGCAGGAATGAGGATGGGGGGTCTCAAATGGAGAACCCCCCTGAGGAAGGCCTTGGAGACATCCAACTGAGCAAAAGTCCTGTCCCCGAAGGGAATATGGAAGGCTGAAATAGCAGCCATGTGGATCTTTAATGAGGAATGGATGAGACCCACATTGAAGAGGTGACTCATGTAGTCCAGGACTTTACTGGCTAGGCATGAGAAAGGTTCGAAATCTTTCGAGCTAGCCCAGATAGAAAATCGTCTCCACTTCACGGCGTAGGTGAACCTGGTGGAAGGCTTCCTGGCCTCTACCAAAATGTCCGCTACGAGCAGAGAAACTCCAAAGCGGGCTTTTGCTACGTCTGCAGGAGCCACGCATGTAAATGAAGGGATCTGAAACTGGATGAACAAGGGTCCCCAATCCTTGAGCAACAATTTTTGCGAAAGAGGAAGTGGAGGTTCCTCTGAAAACTGTTGCAGAAGAGAGAACCAAACTTGTCTAGGACAGAAGGGAGCAATGAGAATCATTCAAGCTCCCTTCGATCTGAGTTTATTCAGGACCCTCGGAGTTAAGGGAATGGGAAGGAAGGCATAAACAAATCTGTCCTGCCAAATGAGAGACAGAGCATCCCGCCAAAAAATGTCTCGCCCTGGAGCGAGCGAGCAAAAGGCAGGAAGTTTTGCGTTTTGTGGAGAAGCGAAGAGGTCTATCTGAGGTGTTCCCCATCGCTGAACGATGTCGTTTACGACTTCTTGATCCAATTCCCATTCGTGGGATCTGGCTGAGGACCAAATGAGTTGGTCCGCCAGTGTGTTGTCCACTCCCGGAACATGAACCACAGTCAAGTGAAGGGGATGCTGGGTTGCCCAAAGCCAAACTCTCATCGCTTCCCGGCACAGAGGGTAGGAACGTGTTCCTCCCTGCTTGTTGAGATACCAGACTACGCACATGTTGTCTGATTGTATGAGGAGATGACCAGGGAGGATAAGGGAATGTAGAGCCTGAAGAGTATAAAGGACTGCTCTCAGTTCGAGCACATTTACGTGCAAACTTTGTTCGAACTTGGACCAGCTGCCCAGAGTCCTGTGAGACCCTAGATGGGCACCCCAGCCTTCTCCTGATGCATCTGTCGTCAACGTCTGGGAAGGGGGTTCGATGTTGAAGTGAACTCCCAGGCATAGGTTCTCCCGAACCATCCACCACTGCAAGTCCCTGATCATGGGATCGGAAACTAGTACCTCTTGGTCTAGATTGTCCAAGGTCTGGTCCCACTGCGACCGAAGCATCCACTGAGAGATCCTCATATGGAGCCGAGCAAGTGGGACGGTCAGAATGGCAGCCGCCATTAGCCCGAGGAGGCAAAGGACTGACCTGGCTCCGACCCTTCTGCTACTGGACAGAAGATGGGCCTAAGTCTGAAGGGTGACTACCCTGTCCGGAGGCAAAAAGGCTTTGCCGATGGTCGTGTCCAGAATCGCCCCTATAAATTGGAGGCATTGGCAAGGGACCAAATGGGACTTGGCCTGGTTGATGGTGATACCCAGGCTGGTGAAAACCTGCAGGGTAAGGGAAAGGGAGTGCAGGAGTTCCTCCCTGGACAGGGCTGGCAGGAGCCAGTCGCCCAGGTATGGGAATACCTGAACTCCCTGGGTACGCAGGTGGGCCGCTACCACAGACAGGCATTTGGTAAATACTCTGGGGGGTGAGGAAAGACCAAATGGGGGCCTTGAATTGGTAGTGGTCCCCAGAAAGCAAAAATGAAGGAATTTGTGGTGGGAAGTGCATATGGGGATATGCAGGTAGGCATCCTGCATGTCCAGAGCGCATAGCCACTGTCCCTGCCGATGAAGTGGTAGAAGGCTCCGCAAAGAGAGCATTCTGAAGCATTTGTACTCCACGAACATGTTCAGGGAGCTGAGGTCTAGAACAGGTCTCAGATCTCCCGTCTTCTCTGGAACTAGAAAAAAATGGGAATAGTAACCCGTCCCCCAAAGATGGTTGGGGACTGGTTCTATCGCCGCCTTAGACAGAAGGGAGATGATTTCCTCTAGGACCAGAGGAAGATGTTGAGGGGAGTAGGACGACTGAGGGGGTGGTTTTCAGGGTGGTTTCTGCAGAAACTCTACCGAGTGTCCTGCTGATATCAACTGGAGCACCCAGGCATCTGACGTTATCCTCTCCCAACCCAGCAGATGGGAGGAGAATCCCCCCCCACCAGTTCCTCTGGAACCTCCAGAGGTAGTGGGGGAGGCAGGGAGTCAGGAGGTGTGGGGCAGTGCAGCAGCCAAGGCTCCCGCGGCTTTTATGCTGGAGGAAGTCTTGGTTGCTGGAGGGGCCCAGACGTTTGTTGGCCTGTTTGCCCTGTGTTGTTTGTCTGTCAGTTTTGTCTAAGAAAAGGACGCCGCTGCCCTAGAGGGGGCCTGTACATAGAGTTGACAGACTTGAGTGCAATGCTCTTCTCCTGCAGTTCAGTAATGATGTCCTTGACATCACCCCCGAACAGCACAGAACCCCTGAAGGGAGCATCCTGGATAGCAGATTCCACTTCAGGGACCAAACCTGACATGCGGAGCCAGGCGTGACGCCATAGACCTACGTCAAAAGCCGAGCTCCTTCGAGCTGTGTCCACTGTGTCGTAAGTGGCACGAAGTATGTGCCGACTGGCCGAACGGGCAGAATGGACAAGATCTGCCAATTCCTACTTAGTCTGCGACTCAGGAAGAGAGTCCAATTTAGATTCCACCTGACAAAGGATGGTCTTCTGAAAATCCCCGATATGTGCCACATAGTTCAGGGCCCTAACACCAAGGGTAGAAGAGGAACAGATCATCTTCCCATATTGGTCTAGAAGCCGGGATTCCTTAACATGCGGAGACGAGCTGAGGTGTTTGGGATTTGTGGAGCGGCCGTGAGCGGCGCTGATGACGATTGAGTCCACCTTGGGGCGGAGGTTAAGGAAGTCTGCACCCCTCTGGAGCATGATATAGCCTGTCCACTTCCTCGGAAGGGGCGCAAGCGCACAAGGTAGTTTCCAAATGGTGGAAACTGGATCCGTGTGAGGCTCTATCCAGGGTGGAATCAGCGTAGGAGCAGTCTCAGGCAGATCCAGATGAGCAGCGAGTTTCTTACGCTGTGGGTCTGGCTCCACTGATTGCCACTGATGGACTTCCTGGATTTTCCTCAATAACTCCAGAAAGGAGGGATCCTCTGGAGGAGACTTCGGAGGAGTCCTCGGCCTAGGGTTAGCCGGAGTACATGGCTCGTCTTCGGGGTCACAGCGTCCTGTCTCTGAGTCCGAGTCAGATGTATCTGATGAAGAGGCGAGGGGGAGGAACGGGCCCTTTGGGGAATTCCCTGGGGTGCGTACCCTCCCCTCCTCGGGCACCAGAGGGCTCTCCTCTGGTGTCGGGAAGGAGACTCCCATCTCCAACGTAGGGGATCCTGTATAGGGTCCGGAGTCGCAAAACGATTCTTGACCTCACGAGTGATCTGAGCCTTGGCCTCAGCCCACCAAGAAGCCAGGGTCTCCTTCAGATCCGCCGGCGGCTGGGGAGTGTGCCGCGGAGGTGGGTTGGGGGGGGAGAGATACGGATACTGAGGATATCCGTAGAAGGACTATCCGTAACCCGACAGTGGGTAGTCCAGCGTTGGGTACTGGGGCGTCAAGTACTGCGGTGCCGGATCCGGCGGAGTTGGGTATTGTGGCACCAGATATTGCGGTGTCGGATACCCAGGTGCCAGGGGCACTGATGGAGCAGAGAGACCTGGCAGAGGCCCTGGCGTGGGTACGCCTTCGATAGGGTCTGAAGTACCTGACAGAAGAATAGGCCTATCGCCAGGTAAGGGGACAGCGGATGGTGTTGGGACCAGCGTCAGGGTATCAGGTCCAGAAAGAGGGTTCCTTGACGGCAGCGTCCCAGTATCCTCCGTGACGACCGGGGAAGGAGGATTATAATCCCCGGGGGTCAGCTAAGGAGACGCATGGACCTCAGAAAGTAACTTGGAACATTGTGGAGAGGGTCGGACTGTTCCTTAGGGTCTGGCACAGGCTTCTTGGTCGGGCGGGCGTCGGTGGAACTGGTGTCTGACTTACCGGCCGAATCCAGGTGGGTGTCGGAGAAGCCGACGTCAGACTTATTGGACTCCCTGCCCGAGGAAGGCTGCACAGGAGATGCGGCCTTGTCAGACGTAGTTTTGGCTGGGCGCTCCCGGGAGTATGGCGGCAACGGCTTGTCGAGGCGGCGTTGGTAGGACCGACGTCCAGCTTACCGGACCCCGGCCGGAGTCGCAGCTGCTATGGAAGCCGGTCCTCCTCCCGGTGCTTCTCCTTGTCACGTTTTTTCTTGTGACCTTTGGGGGAAGTGGTCACCTGCCTGAGTTTCTTTAGCTCTTTCTCCATGGAGGCCATTTTATTCTTTAAAGTATGGGCTTCCAAGGACTGCGGCCTTCTTTTACAGGTAGCGGAGTTAAATTTCTGGCAGTGCTAGCACTTCTCCAAGGGGTGGTCTGGGCCCACACAGAAGAGGCACAAGCAGTGGCCGTCCTTGTGTGGAAGTTGGGAACCACACGAGTCGCACTTGTTCTCATGCGATTTGGAGGGCGTCTCCGACGACATACATAGCGAATCGTAAATAAAAGCTTAAAGACAGAGAAAAAAGGCTGAAAAGTTCAAGACTTAAGGACCGTAATGACTGACGAACATTGTTCTACCAAAGGAACTTTGACAAGCAACGGGATTGAAAGAATTGAAGACGGGCGGAGGCCACCCTTTATAATGACGCCATATGACACCGGTCACCTGACATGGGGTGGTCCCCTTGCCAGACTGTTAGCTAGAAATTTTTCCGTGGGATCCTGATACCTGGCGGGTCAGTCCTATATGTGAATACCTACTGCAAGAGCCCTCTCGAAGTAAGATCAGTAGTTCCAGGAGTGGTATATGTTGTTCATCCACACTCTTTGGCATGTCCCCTTCCACTTTAAATCTTGCCGGAAGTCTTCAAGCTGGCTCCTCCCACCCACCTGGGTGGTATAATCCTTGGCCCTGCCCCATGACGCCAGATCTTAGCCCGCTGGAAGCCAGGTGTTGTGCATCCGCAGACGTGGAGGTCAGGTGGGTCCATGTGGATGAACAACATATACCACTCCTAGAAAGTGCAGTTATGTAAGAACTTACCGTAACAGTAGATCTTTGAGGAATGTCTCTTGCAGTAGGTCATGACTTCTGGGAGGTTCCAGCAGGTGGCGCTATTACACTGCAGTTTCTTCCAACAGTCTTTCACCAGGGACCACCCACACATGACATAATTTCCTGGCTCGGCCTACAAAAGTGAGTGGTCCCTGGTATCCTCTGTTCCCCACCGGTTTCAGCTCGCAAAGGCGAGGGTCCGAGGGAAACCCGAGGTACCAGTGAGTCCCAACCCTAAGTCCTTAGCTTATGATTTTCCTGTTAGAGAAGGTAGAGTGACAGAGGGTGGGAAACTACCTACTGCAAAAGACATTCCTCGAAGATCTACCGTTACGGTAAGTTCTTACGTAACTGCACTGTCTTCTATGGAATGGTCTCTTGCAGTAGGTCATTACTTCTGGGAGATTCCCAAGCAGTTATGTCTCAGTGGGGAGGTCAACTTTGCTAGTATACCTTGGAGCACTGCGTGGCCGAAGGCCATTTGGCGTCGTGAGGCAATATCCAAGTTATAATGCCTGGTAAAGGTATGGATGGTAGACCAGGTGGCCGCACTGCAAATTTTGGTGATGGAGGTACCTTTGAAACAAGCATCTGTAGCCGCTATGGCTCTTGTGGAGAGGACTTGGACTAGACCTGGTAAAGGTTTGTTGTATTTCTTATAGCAATAAGTAATGCATTGTGCTAACCAGCACGAGAGTGTGCGTTTGGCAACTGGAAGGCCTTGCCGACCCGGGGCAAAGGTGATGAAGATGTGAGGTTTTGCAGATAGACTTCGTCCAGTCAATATAATAACGTAGGATGTGGTGGACATCCATCGTATGTAAAATATGTTCTTCCATACTGGCGTATTCGGGGTAGAAGACTGGTAATTCCATGGTTTGGTTTAGCATCTGCTCTGAAACCACTTTTGGAAGGAAAGAGGGATTTGTGCAAAGCACTACCCTGTCTTTGTGAAATATCAGGTAAGGATCTCTGCACATAAGAGCCTGCAGCTCAGAGATTCGTCTGGCTGAAGTAATAGCCACTAAAAATAATGTTTTCCCATGATAGAAAATGAAGATCGCAAGTGGCCACGGGTTCAAAGGGTTCCACTGTTAATTTCTCTATCATAAAATTGAGATCTCATGGTGGAATGGGACGTCTAATTGTTGGTTTTAAATGTAATACACCTTTGAGGAACATTTTTGCCAAATGGTGTTATAAAAGGCGGCCATCCAGTGGTTCATGGAAAGCAGAGGTGGCAGCCAAATGAACCTCGATGGATGAATAACTGAGGCCTTCCCCTAACTGGGTGGTCAGGTAGTCCAAGACCCTCATGAGTGGGCAAGAGTATGGATCTAATGATTGAGATGCTGACCAAATTGCAAAGCGTTTCCATTTGGGAGTTATAAGTTTCTCTGGAAGCTGGTTTGTGAGCAGCCAGTAAGACATCTGCTACTTTTTCCGATAATTGTAGTCTATTTATGAAGAAGTCTACAGGAGCCAAGCATGAAGATGTAACGTCTTCAGATTGGGGTGGATCATTGAACCATGGTCTTGTGTTAGGAGATCTGGCCTAGATGGCAATGGAATTGGTTCTGCTAGCGACAGTTACTAAAGCAATGAAAACCATGCCTGCCTGGGCCACAGAGGAGCTATGAGAAGCACTGTGGCTGGCTCCATTTGTAATTTTGCTAATGTTTTGAGTATGAGTGGGATTGGAGAAAAAGCATATATAAAGTCTCCTGTCCAGTTTTGGGGTAGGGCATCTATAGATTTTCCCTGCGTGTTCGGGATAATAGAGAAGTATCTGGTGAGTTTGTGGTTGTCTGGGGAGGCAAATAGATCTATTTGGGGAGTGCCCCATTGAATGAATAGATCCTGGAGTACAGAGCTGTGCAGGGTCCACTCGTGCGACTCAGGTGATCCGCCAATACATTGAGGCGTCCCAGGAGGTGAGCAGCTGTCAATGTCAGATTGTATTGTATAGCCACATTCCACACTTCTATGGCTGCTCTGCAGAGTAAGCAAGAGTGGGCGCCCCCTTGTTTGTTGAGGTAACACACTACTGTGGTGTTGTCTGATTGTATTAGTTGGTGACTTGATATTAGGTGTGCATGGAAGGTTTGCAGTGCTAATAGGTCTGCGCGCATCTCTAGTAGATTGATGTGTTGGGCTTGAATGACATTCCATTTGCCTTGAGCCCGATGTGGCCCCAAATGGGCTCCCCATCCCTCTAGGGATGCATCTTTTAGCACTTGTCATGGGGGGCTATTTGGAATGGGTGGCCCTGGTTGAGACTAGAGCGGAGGGTCCACCATGATAGTGCATGCTGAAGGGTAGGAGTTATCCTGATCAGATCGTCAAACTGCCCTGTGCTTTGGCACTGTTGTTCTTGTAATGCCCACTGAATGGGATGCATTCTCAGGCATGTATATTATACTGTCTGGATGGAGGCCGTCATGTGTCCAAGTAGGCGGAGCATGCATCTTGCTGTGGTCATTTTTTGACACTGTATTTGTCTGGCCTGTCGTAGTAAAACGTCCTGACGTGCCAGTGGGAGAAAGGCCTTGGCAACTGTTGTATCCAATGTCACTCCTATGTATTGGAGGGTATGGGATGGGTGAGGATTGGATTTCATCCAATTTACTGTAATCCCTAGACTGCAGAACAACTGAAGGGTCTCCATCAGGGAGGACAGCAGTTGCTCTCTGGAATGTGCTTTTATAAGCCAGTCGTCGAGGTATGGAAATATGCAGTGTCCTCATTTTCTTAGAGCGCTCGCTACCACTGCTAGGCATTTGGTGAAGACGCGGGGAGCAGAGGACAGGCCAAATGGCAGGGCTCTGAATTGATAGTTTTTCCCCAGTAACTGGAATCTGATGTATTGTTGATGGGCCACATGAATGGGAATACGCAGATATGCATCCTTCATGTCTAAGGAACACATCCAGTCCCCTTGTTTCAATAATGGTAGGACGGATGCTAACGTGATCATCCTGAAGTGTTTGTACGGAATGTACTTGTTCAGTGGACATAGGTCTAGTATGGGTCTGAGATCTCCCTTTTTTTGGGTACTAAGAAAAAATGGGAATAAAATCGATGATGATGATGATGATGTACTGGAACTGGTACAATGGCCTGTTTTGAAAGTAGGGCATGTACTTCCTCCTGCAGAATGGCCATGTAGTCTGGAGGGTAATGTACCCTTCTTGGAGGAAAATATGGTTGTATTTCTTTTAGTTCCGATGTGTGTCCAGTTTGAATAATCTGGAGTACCCAAGTGTCTTGTGTTATCTTTTTCCAGGCCTCTAAATGGAGGGCAAAACGACCCCCGACAACCTCAGAGGCCTGATTGAGGAGACTGGGGTTCAGCCCTGGTAAGTCATTGGGAACTGGAGGTACCCGCGCCCCAAGGGGTGGTTACATGGAGGACGGGTGTTAGTTGTCCCTTTTGTGGGTTGGCCTCGTCCTTGAAAGGTATTCCTGCAAAAAGATTTCCCCTTTTGTTCTGGTAAGTATATTGCTCACATTGTGTGCGGTAATACCTGGGACTGTACACAATTGACGGCCGGAAGCTTGGAGTTCATCAAAAATTATTTGTGTTCTGGGACCAAATAATTTATCTCCATAAAATGGAGCATTAGTTATTTTTTTGTTGTACGTTTGGTGCCAGACCAGAAACCTGGAGCCATGCTTGGCGGTGAAGGGTAATGCCCGTGGCTGAAACCTTAGCTGAAGTGTCCACTACCTCGTAACCCAACCTACGATGGTGTCGGGACAGTGATGTAATGGTAGTGAGTGTTTGCAATAACTGTTCCTTTTCAGGAGATGGAGGCAATTTAGTAATTGTGTCCATGGCAGAATTGCCTAATGTTCTTTGGTATTTTAGCATGTGGCCCATATAGTTTAGAATCCAGATGTTCATGGTACCTGAGGCAAATACTTTTTTGCCCAGGTAATCCAAGCATTTAGACTCCCTGTCAGGAGGTAGTGAGCTGGTATGTTTTGTTATTTTAGTACGAACGTGAGCAGCCACAATTACTACGGAATCTGCTGTCAGAATCGAGGACAAGTATTGATGGTCTAGTGGAGCCTGGTAAAGGCGATCCACTTTTTGTGGTACAGCTGGTGTGTTTGAGGGCTGGCGCCATGCTTCTGCAATAGCATTTTGATAAGTAGGTATCAGTGGGGGCACCACTAGAACTGGTTCTTCCGGGAGGTCAAGGTATTCTGCCATGTCCCATCATTGTTTCTGTGGTTGCAAATCCCATAATTTTTGGATTTGAAGCATCATATCTGAGAAAGAGGGGTCATCAGGCAGTGAAATGGCCCTAGCAGGCTGTGCCAAGTCCTTGTCAAAAGAGGATGCTAGAGAATATAGCGAGTCTTGCCCCTGAAATTCTATATCGGGGAAGTCTTCCTCATAAACATCCTCTGAAACATAGAAACATAGAATTTGACAGCAGATAAGGACCACTTGGCCCACCCAGTCTGCCCATTTCCCTACCTGATGGATAAGCTGCAGATTCTAGTTAATCAACAGCTTACTTCCTCCTGCCCCCCCACTAGAATTGCCTTATGCCTGTCCCATGCATTCTTGAATTCTCCCACTGTTCCGGACTCCACAACCTCCTCAACTATGGATGCTCCGTCAACTGTGTAGATTTGGAGGAAGTCACCATCGACGTACGTCGTGGCAGGGATTGAGAGGATGTTTTTTCCTTCTCCCTTTTAGTGCCACAATGTGACCCAGTTGGTGTGGAGCTCTTGGTATGAGCTCCTTGGGTCTCCATTAAAGCTAAATGTTCCTCCATTATGTAGGCTTGTATTTGGTGTAGCCTTCTCTTTTTTGTTGCAAGATTAAATTCCTGGCAAAAAACACAGTTGATGGTGTCATGTGTTGGTCCCAGACATCTCAGGCAATATAAGTGATTATCAAATCTATAAATCATTTTGCCACATGGGCAGGAACGAAATAAAGCTTGTTTTCTCTTTGAAGATTCTTCTTTAGGCATTAGTTAGTTCAGTTGTTGTCGATGACTGCTACACAAAAGACTGATCTAGCTGCTGTGCAAGCTGAAGCTGGCGGGAAAGTGAACAGCAGATACCAAGGACCACCAACTTTTATAGGCAGAGCCAGGAAATGATGTCATGTGTGGGTGGTCCCTGGTGAAAGGCTGCTGGAAGAAGCTGCCATGTGATAGCGCCATCTGCTGGAACCTTCCAGAAGTAATTACCCACTGCAAGAGACCATTCCGTAGAAGATCTACTGTTACAGGTGAGAAACCTGTTTTTCTAGGATCGTGGATATGTTGTTCATCCACACTCTTTGGCAGACTCCTAGCAGTTCTCCGAGAGGAGAAAGGCAAGGCGCACACCCCCCTACTTAGGGAACAGAGATTGGAGAACTGAGGCCCCAAAAAGAGCATCCCGGTGTGACTCCGGGAGTCGACGTGGTAGTGGGTAAGAAGGTGTTTGCTGACTTCTCAGTAGCAGCTCTGCAGATTTCCTGGATAGGGATGTCCCTGGAAGCAGCCACCAATACAATGGTATGGCGGGTAAAATGAGCCCTTATCCCTCTGGGAGGCTCCTTGCCCGCCAACTCATAACAGACTTATACATGATGTAATCCATCATGCAATCATCCACTTTGCTGCAGGTCTGCCAGAAGCGGCTTCAGTGTAGGTAACAAACAGCTGGTGAACCTCTCCCCGAATTTCCGCCGTCCTCTCCTTATAATAGGAGAGAGCACATCTCAGGTCCAAAGCATGGAGCCCGTACTCTGCCTCCAAGGTGCAGCTGGGGAAGTAAACCGGCAGTTAACATCTGGTTAAGGTGCAACTCTGACACCACCTTCGAAAGGAATTTCAGGTGGGGGCGTAGGACAACCCTGTCCCTGTGGAAGACCAGATAAGGGGAGTCCACCGAAAGTGCCTGGAGCTCCCCTGTCCTTCTGGCAGACGTGAAAGCCACCAGGAAGGTAGTCTTCCACAAGTGTGACAAGGCATACTTGTGCATTGGTTCGAATGGCTTGCTCATGAGCTTTGCCTGTACCAGCAGAAGATCCCACGGAGGTGGAGGTTCACGCACCGGAGGGGATATGTGATCCAGGCCTTTGAAAAAACATCCAACCACTGTCTCCTGCACCAATGTCGGCTGACAGGCCCGCGCCCGGTAAGCAGAGATGGCTGCCAGGTGCACCCTAAGGATCGATGACCGAAGACCCCCTTTGGAGCGAGAGACAAAAGGTACTCAATAATGTTAGTGACTGGACAGGACAAAGGGTCCAGGCCCTTGCCCTGACACCAAATGGAAAACTGTTTCCATTTGAAGGCGTAACATTTCCTGGTCGATTCCTTTCTGGATGCCTCCACCACAATGAAGACATCCTCACGAGAGACCAAAAGCCTGGAACTCTAGCTGCTCAGGTACCAGGCTATGAGGTGCAGGGACTGAAGGTCCGGATGGAATACCTTCTCCTGATTGTGAGAGATCAGGTTCGGGTGTGCTGGAAGCCGCTCCGGGGTCCTGCAGCTAAGGCTGAGGAGATCTGGATACCAGAACTGGCACAGCCAGTCTGGGTCTACCAGGATCACCTTCGCCTTGTCCCTCCTCACCTTGAGAAGCACTTTGTGGATCAAGGGAAATGGAGGGATGGCGTAGAGGAGGCTTGGGGTCCACGGCCTAGAGGAGGCATCCCCTGCAGCAAGTCCTGCTGAGGGCGGCGGGCATGGAACAGCCTCAGCTTGGTGTTGTCCCTGGAGGCAAACGGGTCCACCAACAGTTTTCCCCAGTGGGAGAACATGCTGTAGGCTACCTCTGGATGGAGAGACCACTCATGAGATGTCTCACCTAAGCGGCCGAGACCATCCGACAGATGATTTGAGGCTCCTGCCACATGGATGGCTAGGAGATCTGCCTCCAAACGGCTCACGAGGGTCCAGATGCAGAGCACTTCCCTGCACAGCAGACGGGAGTGCGTGCCGCCCTGTTTGTTAAGGTAGTACATGGACCCCAGAGCTGAGGAGTGAAAGCTGACAGTGCCAGTCTGACTGCTCTGAGCTCCAACAGGTTGATGTGGCATCGGGACTCCTCGCGGGTCCACAGGCCGTGGACCCTTCTGTCCCCCATGTGGGCTCCTCAGCCCATGAGAGAGGCATCGATCGTAAGGACGACTGTCGGCTCAAGGCGGACAAACTGGATTCTTTACTGTAACCGGTCTGGGGCGGTCCACCAATGGAGAGAGTCCCACAGCTTCTGGGTTACAGTGATCAGTTGGTCGAAATGACCAGGCGCTGAGTCCACTGGGAGGCCAGCTACCATTGGAGGGGGCACATGTGCCACCGGGCCCAACGGACCACTGAGGTGCATGCCGCCATGTAACCCAGAAGGTGCAGAAAGTACCAGGCAGGGTGCAAATGCCCGACCAGAAATGACTGGGCAAAGGAGGAGAGAACCTCCGCCCTGTCCGCCGGGAGCTGAGCTCTGGTTTGACAAGAGTCGAGCTCTGCCCCGATGAAACCCATCACATGAGAAGGCACGAGTTCCGAATGGCTTCGTTGATCAGGAGGCCGAACTGAGAGCAGGTCTGGAGGGCCAGCTCCCTGGACCTCTCCAACTCCTGTTGGGTGGAACCTGCAAGGAGCCAATCATCGAGTTAAGGATAAATCCTGACTCCCCCCCCCCCCACGCCTGAGATGGGCTGCCACCACTGCAATGCATTTGGTGAAGACCCGTGGGGCAGATGACAGGCCGAACGACATGGCTCGGAACTCGTACAGGATCCCTTCGACCCTGAAGTGGAGGAACAGCTGATGGGACAACGGATTGGTACGTGAAAGAATGCGTCCTGCAGATCCAGTGAACAGAACCACATGTTCACTCCAAGGATGGTATGATCTGGGACAGAGTGACCATCCGAAAGGTGCATGGCCTGAGATACTGATTCAGGTAGTGCAGATCTAGAATAGGGCGCCAGCCTCCTGTCCGCTGGGGCACCAGGAAGTACCTGGAGACAAAGCCTGGGTCCACTGGATGATCCGCCACTGGAGCTATAGCCTCCTTGAGGAGTAGTTGAGTGATGTCGTCTTGGAGACCCAACAGTCTGGGCGGATACTCTTTCCTCCCGAAGGACGTGGGCTCGGCTTGGAGTGTACTGCTCGAACTACATAGGCAGTTCCTGACCGACCACTTAGAGAACCTAACTGTCCGAAGTGACAGCAGACCAGGCGGAAAGGAAGTGGCGAAGCAGCCCCCCCCCCCACAGGAGGACCCAGAGCTGGCGTGATGGGAGAGTGGAGGCAGCCCCCGGCCCATCACTGACAAGGCTTCGAGTAAGAGGATCCAAGACCCAAACCTCGGCCTCTCTTACGGGCCTGGGAGGGCCCGGGCTTGGGCCGGGGGCACAAAACTTGAGCCTGCTGCTGATGTTGCTGTCCTCCTTGAAATGAGGGCTGCTGTGCCGCAGGGGAAGAGTGCCGAAAAGGCTTCTTTTTCTTCTGCTGGTTCTTGCCCGAAGAACCCTTGGCAGAAGTAGCATCCAAGGTGGCACTGGACTGCTCAATGAGCTGAAAGTGACCAGCCACTCCTGGGCCGAAAAGGTCAGTCCCTGGGAAAGACACACCAGCTAGTTTGTGCTGAGTATCCGCCAGGAAGCAGGACAGCCTCAGCCAAGCCCTGCGATGAGAGGCAACTGTGGCTGCCATTGAACGGCCACAAGAATCCCCAATGTCATGGGCTGTCTGAAGCTGCTGTTTGGCAATAGCTTGGCCCTGATCCCGGACCTGCTTGACCGTGGTCTGCATGTTCACGGGGAGATGTGGGAGGACTTCATCCAAAGACCGGAAGAGAAGTATGCCATGATGACGGCCGAACTTGCCTGACAAAGGCCCAAGGAAGAAGCCGCATAGACCTTCCTGGCTGAATGGTCCAAAAGCTTGGACTCTTTCTCAGGAGGTCGGTCAGCATCAGCAGAACTGCCAGTATGCCTGAACACAAAGGCGGTCACCAGGGGTCTCGACCGAAGGGTGCTCTGTGAACCCCGCAAGGGACCCATGGGCACTGCATACTTGCCGGCCATGCAGGCAGACAGAGCTGGGCAAGAGGCAGGGCGCTGCCAGAGTTCTAAGGCCGGGCCAACAATGGCCTCGGCCACAGGAACAGCCTCCGTTGGGGTATCCCCCTCTCTTGAGGATGTCCGTGAGAGGGTACTCTGCCTTTTTCTGGATTGGGTCCAGGGGCATCCCTGTGGACTCAGATGTGTCGAAGAATGCCCTGAAAAGACGAAGGACCTTCCTCAGTCTCTAACTCACCGGCCGGTTCGTCATCCCCAGGATGAGAATGCAGGCCAGTCACATCTGAATCCGAGGAATCCGGATACAAAGGTCGACCGCCCAGGTCACCTTCGACCCGCCGAGGGTGGTCCGGGGTGACAGTGACCGACAGACGCCAGGGAAGCCGGGTATCCGGCCTACCTTCTTTGGACGGAGCCCCTCCCACAGGCTGCTGGAGCAGTGGTTCCACCATGATCGGTGGAGAGAGACCGTTTTAGGCCAAATCGGAGGTTTTCGCTGGCTCCACGGGCAGGGGAACCAACTTGATCGGCTCTGAAGGAGTCAGCTTCGGCCTAGGAGGCGAAAGTCTAGTAATGACCAGGGTGGAAGCCGGAGTCTGCTTGTGCCCAGTCAAAATCAGCTGCTGCCACATGAGGTCCTTGTAGCGCCGATGGAGTTTCCGCCGAAGCCTCTCCTCATCCAAGGAGGACAAGGACGACCGGTGGCATCGCCTCTTTTTAAAGCGTTTATGGCTCTTCCTTGGCCATTCGGTCGAGGGGGGTCCGATACCACGATCGAGACTGGACAGGCCAATTTGGTCGCTCAGGAAACACCGGCGGGATCGGTGATTTCCCAGGGTCGGGGACCACTTCCTCGATGGGAGTCCCAGCAGGCTGGGTCTCCTTGTCGGGAAAAGTCAGAACTGGAGTTCGATCGAGAGAATCGTCGACCAGAGTCGGTGATAAAGGATCACTCGGGTTGATGACTATTTCCACATTGTCGATCGACTGGCCAGATGGCAAAGCCGAGAAGCCAGCGGCCGAAGAAGCAATCTCAACCGAAGTCGAGACTGCATGTTCCTGGGACTGAGATCTCTCCCGCTCCCAAGAGCATCTCCGTTGGGACGAAGATGATCCCGGATCCTTCTCCCGCTTATGGGATTAAGATGAGTGCATGCCCGCAGGACTCTCTCCCTTGGTCGGGAGAGACTTGCACAACTCTCGGAAGGAACCCGAGAAGGTGAAGCCCAGGTTGAGCGGAACGAAGAAGCTCAGAGTAGTTTCTGCAGCCAGAGCAGCTTCCTCTTCGAATGCTTGCATGCGTTCCAATTGCTTGCAGGATCCCGCAACTGCAGAAACCGCCCACCGATCCTCCTTGGATTCCATTTCTCCAGCCTCCCCAACTTCAGGCATGAGACACGGTCGTCGAGGACGTTAGGATGGAAAGTGAGAAAGATCGCATTTCGAGGTGTCGGGGTCGATACTGACACAGTAAACGCACGCGGTGTGGGGATCGGTGCGATACATCTTCTGGCTGCAAGGGCACCGACGAAATCCGGGGAAAGACTTGTCTTCCATAATCGAAGGAATAAGGTCCTGATCGCTAATGCGAACTAGACAGATTTTCAGAATAACCGAAGGTTTTGAAGACAGGGCCTACAAAATGTGTGAGAACAAGGGAGGCAATCTGAATCTTCCAGTGGAAAGGAAGAGCTGGCGTCATGGGGCAGGCCAAGGGTTATACCACCCGGGTGGGTGGGAGGAGCTAGCCTTGAAGACTTCCGGCAAGATTTAAAGTGGAAGGGGACATGCAAACAGTGTGGATGAACAACATATTCACGATCCTAGAACAAACAACTGGTCAGACTTCCAGACCGGATAGGTGCGATCTCTATAAAAACCCCCGAGTGTGAAGCAGGGCCTCCCCTCAATTTCAGTACTGTGGATAATAAACGGGTAGATGGATGTCCTGATTAAGGGTAAACTTGGGACACCACCTTCAGTAGAAACTTAGTATTAGTCCTCAAAAACACCCAGTCTTTGTGGAAAGCTAAACAAGGCTCTTTGCACTTCAGAGCCTGAAGCTCAAAAATCCACCAAGCAAAAGCAACGTCAACTAAAAATAACGCTTTCCACGACAGAAAGTGCAGCTCGTAGCTGGCTCGAAAGGAGGCAAGGTAAGTTTCTCCAACAAAAACAAAAGGTCCCACGGAGGGACAGGATCCCTAATGGGAGGCTTCAGGTGCAGAATGCCCCGCAAAAAGGTGTGGGACAGATCCAACTGAGCAAGAGTTTTGCCCTCTATAGGTGCATGATAAACAGAATCAGCAGAAAGATGCATCTTGATGGAGGAGCAACGGAGCCCTGATAGAGAGAGGAGGTACTCCAGGACAGAGTTCACCGGACAGATGAAAGGGTCAAGGCTATGGGCAGAGGCCCACAGGCAGAACTGTTTCCACTTCGTGGCGCAAGTAAACCTTGTAGAAAGCTTCCTGGCCACCACCAAGACTTCTGCTACCCTGAGGGAGAACCCAAAATGAGCCTTGGCTAGGTCTGCAGGAGCCATGCATGCAGGTGCAGCAACCTGAGGTCCGGATATATCAGGGTGCCTTGCTCCTGAGACAGCAAGTGTGACGTCAGGGGCAGGGGAATCGGAGGCTCCACTGCCAACTTCTGGAGCAGAGGGAAACAAATCTGCCGAGGCCAGAAGAAAGCGACCAGGATCATGTCCGCCCCTTCTGACTGTAGCTTGAGAAGGACTCTCTGAAGCAAAGGGAAGGTGTACAGAAACCTCCCTGTCCAGCAGAGGGACAACGCATCTTGCTAGAAAACACCAGGCCCTGGCTCTAGCGAGCAGAAATTGGGCAGTGCGGCACTGGATGGGGATGCAAAGAGTTCTAGCTTTGGGCGCCTCATCTTTCGAAGAGCTCCTCCGCTACGGTCTGTAGGAGCTCCAACTCGTGGGCCTTGGATCGGGACCTGCTTAGACAGTCAGCCAAGGTGTTTTGGACTCCTGGAACACGAACTGCGGTGACAACCAGGCTGTGTTCTACAGCCCATGAACCACACTCTCATGGCCTCCCTGCAAAGGGGGTACATAGAAACATAGACTGACGGCAGATAAGGACCGCTTGGCCCATCTAGTCTAACCATTTCCCTACCTACAAGATAGGCCGCAGATCCTAGTTAACCAACAGCCTATTTCTTCCTACCCCCCACAAGAACTGCCTTATGTCTGTCCCATGCATTCTTGAATTATCCCCCAGTTTTAGACTTCACAACCTCCTCAGGAAGGCTGTTCCATGCATCCACTACCCTCTCTGTGAAATAATACTTCCTCACATTGCCCTGAACCTTCCCCATCTTTAAATTGTGTTCCCTTGTTCTTGCACGTCTCTTTCTGAAAGATGCTACCCTCTTGGACTTTGTTGATTCCACTGACGATGTAAAAGTTTCTATCATGTCCCTCTCCTTCTTTCCTCAAGGGTATACATATTAAGCTTCTTTAGTCTCTCCTCATCGGCTTCTCTTGCAGACCCTGGCACCATTTTAGTTGCCCTCCTCTGGACTGCCTCTATCCTGTCTATGTCCTTGCGGAGATGGGGTCTCCAGAACTGGACGCAGTACTCCAGATGGGGTCTCACCAACTGTCTGTACAGAGGATAACTTCTTGTTTTCTGCTGCTGATGCCTCTCCTATGCATCCCAGTATCCCCCAGCCCTCCCTACTGCCTTCTCACATTGCTCTAACCTTAAGGTCATCTGATATGATTACCCCAGGTCCCTTTCCTTTTTGTTGTTGTTGTTACTACCTCCCCATTGTGTATTCTTCCCCTGGGTTCTTGTTTCCCAGGTGCATTATTTTGCACTTCTTTGCATTGAATCCTAGCTGCCATATTTCTGACCATTCCTCCAACCTTGCCAAGTCCCTTCTCATCCTTTCCACGCCTCCTTGTGTATCAACCCTGTTGCAGATCTTTGTGTCATCTGCAAAGAGGCATGCTTTTCCTTCCAGTCCTCTGCAATGTCACTTATGAAGACATTATAAAGGACTGGACCCAATACTGAACCCTGCGGTGCCCACTAGTAACCCTCTTTCTTCAGAGTGGACTCCATTTACAATTACCTTCTGTGTCCTGTTGTCCAGCCAATGTTTTATCTAGGCTACCACCCTGGGACCCACTCCCAGGCTGGTTAATTTGATTATTAATCTTTTGTGTGGGACTGTGTCAAATGCCTTGCTAAAGTCTAGGTAGGCCATGTCCACAGCCCTCCCTGGTCTACTACTTTGGTCACCCAGTCAAAGAAATCTATTAGATTCGTCTGACATGACCTTCCCGCTGTGAACCCATGCTGCCTTGGGTCCTGTGCCCCACTGACCTCTAGGTACTCAACTATTCTTTCTTTCAGAAATGACTCCATCACTTTCCCTACCACAGAGGTCAAACTGACAGGTCTGTAGTTTCCTGCCTCTGTCTTGGTCCCACTTTTGTGAAGGGGAATCACATCCGCCTTCCTCCAGTCCTCGGGTACCACACCATCCTACCATGATTTATTAAAAAGAGTTGCCAGTGGTTTCACTAGTTCCCCCCTTAATTCTTTTAGAATTCTGGGGTGAATTCCATCAGGACCCATTGCTCTGTCCACCTTCAGTTTTAGGAGTTCTTGCAGAACCCTTTCTTCTGTGAAAGGACTGGGATCGACCCCCCTATCAAGAGTGCTTCTGTTAATTGGATTAGGCACTTCCCCCTCCTCTTTCGTGAATAATGAGCAGAAATATTCGTTCAGTATCCCTGCTTTTTCACTGTCCCCTTCTGCCCACCCACCATTCATTCGATTCAGCCTCACTATCCCTCCCTTTGTCCTTCTACACTCGCTGATGTACCTATAAAAGGTTTTATCCCCCTTCTTAACCGAGTTGGCTATCTTTTCCTCAGTTTGGGCCTTTGCTATTCTGACTTCCCTCCCTGCTTCCTTCTGCCTTAACTGGTACAGCTCTCTGTCCTGCTCCTTCTGTGTTTCCTTATACTTCCCGAATGCTATCTTTTTCTTCCTGACTTTCACAGCCACCTTTTTTGAGAACCATAGTGGCTTTTTCTTTCATTTTGATTTGTTTATTTGCTTCACACAGGCTTGTTGCCTCTGTGATGGCAGTTTTGATGATTCCCCATTGTTGCTCCACACCTCCTTCAAGCCTGTTTGCTAGTGCTTTTCTGAGGCACTCTCCTATCTTGCCAAAGTCAGCCCTCCTGAAGTCCAGTACCCTCACTTTTGTATAGCTTGACTTTGTAGCCGAGTTTAACGTGAACCACACTGTTTGATGGTCGCTTGTTCCCAGATGGCAACCCACTTCTAGATCCGAGATTCTCTCACTGCCCCCATTTGAGAGTACAAGGTCTAAGATTGCTCCCTCACGAGTGGGCTCCGAAACTAGCTGTCTGAGGCCTGCCACCTATAGGGCATCAAGAATGGCCCTGCTCTCGGATGTGGCTGCAGCAAATGTGCTCCAGTTAACATCTGGCATATTCAGGTCTCCCATCAACAGTATCTCCCCTTTCTCTGCCATTCTAAGAATGCCTTCTATCATATCCTTGTCCATTCCCTCTCCCTGACATGGAGGTCTATACACAACCCCTGTGCGGATTGTGGTACCCTTTCCAGTCTCCAAGGTGACCCACAGTGCCTCCTCTCCTCCTTGTTTACTCTTTTGTTCAGTTGCTTTTATCCCTTCCTTTACATAAAGAGCTACTCCTCCCCCTCTTCTCCCCTGCCTGTCTCTCCTGTAGGTTATGTACCCTGGTATGTTAACATCCCAGTCATGGTTCTCTATGTACCATGTTTCTGTGACTGCTACGATATCCAGGCATCCCTCTTCCATCAAGGCCACCAGCTCAGGGAGCTTGTTGCCCAGACTATGGGCATTGGTACTCATTACCCTCCATTTCCTGATGGCCTTACTCCTTTTTGCCCCATCCCTGTCCTTCCTGCCTTTGTCACTTTCTCCATTTACCCCTGACCTTCTCCCTATCGACACCTCTATGTTGGTGTTTACCGTACTTACAACCGTGATTTTTTTGGGGGGGTGGGGGGCTAGGATTTCCCTGCTCCTTTCCAGTGCCTCCCCCTTGGCTTGTTCAAATGCTTGCCAATTAAGCATTTAAACCTATCACCTAGGATCCTGGTTCCCCTCCTGGACAGATGCAGCCAATCATGCCAGTACAGGCTTGCATCACTCCAGGTGGACCCCCAGTCCCCAATGAAGCCAAATCCCTGAGCTCCACATCAGTTTTTCAACCATTGATTGAATCCCATGGTGCGGAACACCCTAGCCTCTCCTACGCCATAGATGGGCAGCACCTCCGAGAAGGTTACCGTACGTGCTACTTGTCTAAGGCCCCTCCCCAATTCCACAAACTCTTCCTGCACTTCTCTAATCCCTTCTTAGCCAGGTCATTTGTCCCTAGGTGGACAATGACATCCAGCTCCCTCCCCTGTGCAGCTGCTCCAGCAATCCTGAGCATTCGCTCCCTGTCCCTCCAAGCCATGACACCAGGCAGGCACCTTACCTCCCTCTCCCCTTCCTCCCCTACAATGGAGTCCCCCACCAGGAGTTGTTTCCTTCCCCTGCGGGGTCCTCTGCCACCCTCCTGTGGGTCTCCTTTGTGGAGGTTCCCAGCATCCTCCTTGGTCTCCACTGCAGGTGCCTCCATAGAGGAACAACACTTTGCCAGAATGGCATAGGAATAGTGCAGAGGTACAACTGGAGGGATGCGCCTCTGTTTCACCACCCTCACCCTCCCTGAGCCCACTGTGGTCCAACCGCTCCTCTTTCGTGGCAACCTCTGAGGCAACGGCAGTGGCACTGGTGGTCCCTGGATGGAAGAGGAGGTCCCACAAATCCTAGCTAACTCAGCCTGGAGATGAGTAACCTCCTCCCTCAGCCCAGAGAGGTGCCTGCAGATGGGACAACACCGCATCCTCCAGAACGCTTCCTGGAAGGCTGCTGCTCCACAGCTACTGCACTGCACCACTCCCATCATGTCTTATTTCTGGCCCCTTAACTGTTTGCAATCCTTACTCTTTCTTCTGTTTTTTTTTTTCTCTCTCTCTCCTTACTTTCTGCCTGTGTGCCCTTTAAGCTCCTGACTGTCCTGTTCTGAGACAAGAATATCCTATATTTAGCATGGGACCCTTACTTGCTCAGAGGCAGACCTCCAGCAGCTAGAGGGGGCTGGAGAGCTACTCTTGCCCTTCTAGGATGGTGGGTCTTTGGTGGCTCTGTGATCACTCACTTCCTGCTCCCAAACAGGAAGTTCCTGTTGTCAGTCAAATCCTGTGCCTATAAAAGCAGAACTAGCTTTGGGTGGAAGGGAGGGGAAGGAGGGCAATATAGTCCCAGTAGAGAAGTCCAGTCACACAGCACTCCTTCCTCCTGGTGTCTTCTACCAAGCTACTGGCAGAATCTTTCTAAGGCAGTCTTTAAATGTAGCTTCCTTCTAGCTAAGCCACTCCCCCTACTTACTAGATCTTTCTACAAGTAATTTAAACCTCACAGCTATCAAGTCCTTTCAATCACCTGAGATTTACACCTAGATAACTGTTCAGATAACCATTCAGTTCAGTTAACTCAGACAAACACACACTTTTTTTTGTTTTGTTGGTTGTTTTTTTTTTTTTTACCCCAAATTAAAGGTCCAAGTACAAGAGTTCTGCTTCTTTATTCCCAGTAGAGAAGTCCCAGTCACACAGCAGTCCTTTCTCCTGGTGTCTTCTGCCAAGCTAGTACGAGCGAGTTCCCCCTGTTTGTTGGTATAAAAGACCACGGACATGTTGTCCATCTGGATCAACGGGATCCAGAGGAAGGTCCGGCTGGAAAGCCTGCAAGGCACAGAGAACTGCCCTCATCTCTAAGACGTTGATGTACAGAGTCTGCTCTAAAGGAGACCATGTCCCTTGAGTTTGACGGTCCCGGAAATGGGCTCCCCATCCCTGACCTGAAGCTTCCGTGGTCAGGATCTGCTGAGGGGTATCTCGCCAGAAGGACGCCTCTTGTTCCAAACTGGAAGGGATCAGCCACCATTCCAAGGTCTGGTACACTGACCTGGAGACCCTCACCAGGTGAACGAGATCGTCTGAGTGCTGGTCCCATTGAACCCTGAGATTCCACTGGGGAACTCTCATGTAAAGGCGTGTCAAGGGAACGGTCACAACAGCGGCCGCCATGTTGCCCAGAAGCTGAAGGAATGTCCTGGCTGGGATGAGGAAATCCCTCAAGGCAGAGTCCACATGCTGTCTGTCCTGTCTTGAGGGAGAAAGGCTTTCCCTTCAGTGGTGTCCAAGACTGCCCTGATATACTGCAGCCTTTGGCTGGGCCATGGGGACGATTTTAGGGGATTCAGTGTGATCCTCAGCTCCCGGAATAACGTAAAGGTGTCTCCTAGAATCATCAGCAGCTGATCTCTCATGGGGGCTGCCAGAAGCCACTTGTCTAGGTAAGGACAGACATAATGACCCCGTCGTCTGAGGGCCGTGGCCACTATGGCTAGACACTTGGTGAAAGCACGGGCAGCCAACGACAGGCTGAAGGAAAGGGCCTGGAACTGGTAATGATTACCGCAGAAGGTGAAGCGTAGGAACCTCCTGTGAGCTGGCAGGACCATTACGTGGAGGTACGCGTCTTGCATGTCGACTGTGCAAAGCCAGTCGCCTTGACACAGCATAGGAAATAGGCCTGGCAGGGTCACCATTCTGAACCTCTTGTACTCTACACAAGTGCTCAGGTGGCTGAGGTCCAGTATGGGATGAAGGTCTCCCGTCATCTTGGGAACCGAGAAGAAATGGGAGTAAAACTCCCTCCCTCTTTGACTCAGAGGGACTGGCTCTATGGCCCATTTGGACAGAAGCATTTGAATTTCTGTTTCTATGAGACCAGCGTGAGGTGGGGAGTAGCTGGAGGGAACCAGAGGGTTGCCTGGAGGCAGTTCCAAAAATTCCAGGGCATGACCCCTCTATCAGCTGGCGTACCCAAGCATCCAACGTGACTTTGGCCCATCCCTCAAGACAGAGGGAGAATCGACCCCCCCCCGCCTCCCCCAGAAGCTCCGCTGGAGGGGGGAGGTCAGGCGCGGAGGCGGACAAGAAACCCTGGGAGGCCTTAGCGGTTCTAGGTCCCAAGGCTCCAAAGGGCTGAGAGGAGGCCTTATGCTTAAAGGCCCCTCTGGGCTGCTGACTTCTGGACTGTTGGCCCACTCGGCGATGAAAAGGCCTACACCTAACCAGAGCCAGTTCTGACTTGCACATCTTGTGTACTGACTAAACGGCCTTACCGGAATACTGGAGGTCCGTAATGATCTTTTCGGTGTCTTCCCCGAAAAGAACAGGGCCCTGAAAGGCGGCGTTCAGGACAGTCTTCTGAAGGTCCTGCCTAAAGCCTGAGACCCCGAGCCTGAAGCACCGGAGACACACCCCTGTAGCAGCCTCCCTTGCAGTGGTGTCCGACGAGTCATAAGATGAGCGGAGGACATGCTTCCCTACGTCCAGCCAGGACTGTAGGCTGTCAGGAGTTCTGATTTCTAGGAGGAGTCTGGTTGTGCCTGTGGTAATTCCAGAGCCTCTTTCCCATAAGGACTTCTGGTACTGGACCATATGTGGCAGAAAATTTAGTGAATGGATGGTACAGGTGGCTGATGAATAGACCTTGCTGCCAAACTGATCCAGCCTCTTGGAATCCTTATCCAAAGGATGGGAACTCGTGTCAGGGCTGTTTGGTCCTCCCATGAGCCACAGTCAAGACCACTGAATCGGCCCTAGGCTGTACTCCCAAGAAGGGCTCATTTTTAGGTGTTCTGTACAGCCTGTCTGCTTTTTTAGGAACTGCCGAAGAGGGATGCTTCCAGGCCAGTCATGTAACGTTCTGGAAGGGGGCCACCAAAGGAGGCACAACCAGACGCTTAGGGTCATTCATGCCGAGGAACTGAGCAAGGCTACCCCTTTCTGGATCCATGTCCTCAGTGTCCTGCTGGTTGAGAAACTGGATGTGACGCATCACATCCATGAATGTGGGATCATCAGGGGGCAATCTAGGGGAATCCCTATGGGAGCTCAGCTGTGGAGGAGGGGAGGCAAGCCCTTCTGAAGACCTGGAGGAGGAAGAGGAGCTCCAACTAGAATCCTCCAAGGACAGGGAGCAGGTGTAAGAACACCGGGACCAACGTCCGCGAGAGCAGTGCTGGGGTCTAGAGGAAGACCTGGGCAAAGAATGGCATCTCCGTCCATGTCGCCTTGAGAACGCGTCGTCCGAGTGGTCAGGAGGAGAGATGACCCTTCTCGGTGACAGGGAAGGTTTCCTGGGTGGAGGGAAGGGGGTAGGCTGCTTAGTTGGAACCAGAGGAACCCCCAAGGAGTGGGATCTGGAGCCAAGGGGAGCCCCTAGGCAGAAGGTCCCCTTTTATTGTATTCCACATAGAGAAAAGCTCTCTATGAATTTTAACCCCAGGGAATAGACTAAGGAAAAATACTCATAGAATACACACTAAAGCATAAAGAACAGTTCTCTAAGTTTTAACCCCAAGAAATGGACTAGGGATAGATGCAGTCTGAAAATATATACTAGAACAGTGCTCACCGGTAACCATATGTTTTACAAAAGGATGAGGGGGAAAAGGAATAACAAATCCCAGTTAATATTTTACAGGAAAAGGTAAAACAAAAACATTATATATCAAGATCAATTTACATGCACAGTCATCTACCCAGACCAGATTATAGGCCCTACCAAAGAGAATATACCAGGATTAAGACACAACCCTACAAGGAGAAGTAGAAAACAGAATTTACACAGAAAGGGCATAGCATGAGCATTCATCTTTCCAAGCTAAATCTAGACATCGTTTAAATTGTCCTATATTTTTCACATTTCTAATTTCTGGGGCTATTTCGTTCCAAATTTTTGGTAAACAGAAGCATCTTTGCATTCTGCTCTAAGCATTAACTTCGAGAGAGAAAGAGACACACACACACACACACACACACACGAGAGGAGCACCGGGGAAGGGGGGATGTTAGAAGGTCCCTGCGTCAGTCCTGCTGGAGTAGGCAACCCTGTCATCAGGTCTGGAGATGCGGGACTGGCTGGTTGTGGTCCTGCTGGCATCAGGTTGTCCGGCGTCAGATTATCTGGAGCCAGGGTATCTGGTGTTGGGTTAGGGGGCGCCAGGTTGGCCTACGACAGGATCTTGGGTGTCAGCTCAGGGGAGGCTGGAGGGGCTGGCGACAGCCAAGGAATGGGGCGACGACGGGGGTGGCATTGGCCGGTTCGACCCCAGACAGACAGAGGTCGAAGAGGCTGGAGACGGTCAACGGTGGTCCGGGGTTTCGGCCAGCGTCGACTGCCAAGGGGAGCAAACTCCCATCTTGAGCTCCTGCTCCTGGCGCCAGTTCTTGTTGCCGCACCCTGATGCCCAGTCCGATGACTTGGACGCCCTAGCCGGACGGGTGACAGGCTATGAACCGCCGCCCGATGAAGAGCCAGCTGATCCACCTGGCTTAGGCCTGAAAGGCTGCTGAAAGGGCCTAAGACTCAGGGGAGGAAGGGCCAACGAAGGCCCATGCCCAAAGACCCCCCATGAGGCGTCAGGACCAAAGTGGAAGGCTTCTTCAGCGGGAGCCCAAGAGAGGGCAGCCAGAGGGACAGAGTCTGACCTCCCGCAGGAGGAGGAACTCGAAGAAGCCACTGGTTCGTGCAGAGACCTGGAGCGGGAATCCAATCTGGGTCTGTCCTTGTACTTATGGTGGTGTTTCCCGCTGGATTTCTTCTTGTGGGTGACAGAAGAGGGGGAGGACCCCGGTACTGAGGAAGAAGCCGAAGGGTTCTTCTTCTTAGCGGCTAGTTGTTGCTCCATCAGGTAGTTCTCGAAAGTCTTCAGGGGATGGATTCTGGTCCTGCGGTTGAAATTCTGGCAATGCTGGCAGACCTCAGCGTCGTGGCTGGGGCCAAGGCAAAGAAGGCAGGCCAAATGGCCATCTTTCGACGGTATTTGCTTGCCACAGGCATACCTGGATTTCCACCGCTCAGATGAAGACGACGGAGAAGACATACAGTAAAAGGCTATGAAAATCACTGGTAATAAAAGAAAATAAAATGCAAAGAAAATGCGGTAATGGCGGTTGACTGCACAGAAGGTGTCCGTGGAGCCGATGTGCGCGGGGCGACAGCAGGAAAAGAACTGCGGTGCGGCTAGCGGACCGCCCCTTTTATACCACTGGCCGATGTCAGGGGCAGTCCCTCGCTGAGTACTGCTGGCTATAAGTTTTCCGTGGGGTCCTAGTGCCTTAGTCCTAATGGTGTAGCCTGCTGCAAGAGTTCTCCCTCGAAGTAAGATCAATGATTCCCTCTCTTGCATCCACTAATGTCATTCTAATTTTTTTTTCCTATTATCTGTTTTTTCCACCTTGAGCCCTGGCAGGTGGCTGTGGTCCTCCTACGGAGGAACTCACTCTCCAGTCCCGCACGTAACCACCCTGCTGACCCCCGGAAATTCCCTCGCAGACTGCCCCCGGATCCCCCCTCCCCGACCCAATCCAGACACGGGGGCATCCATCAGGGACAAGGGGCCCTCATGGAACCTGCCAGGCTCCTTTTCCTCTTTTTCTCCCGTCTCCCCTTCCCAACCGACGTAAGGACGTCAATATGTGCCTCCTGACCCATACTGCCCTCCAGCCATCGCCAGAGGGCAGTCAACGAGCAGGATGACAAGTCTCCCTTCCCCCCACAAGGGAAGAGAGCAGTTCTCCAGATGCTCAATCCTCTCTCCCCTCTACCGACCACCAGTGGCCCAGGCTCATTCCGTAACTCGGGTCGCCGGCGTGGCACGAGGTGCAGTGACCAGAGCCTTAACCTCCAGCACCACCGGATAGGCATGTCATCCTAATTTAAATATAAATGAGGTTGTTTCACTCTGTTTTGCCCTGGTGTGAAAACCGGTTTGTTCATTCCAAAGATTGTGACCCCACACATGTAAGGCATCGTGGTAGTTGATTGTGTATACATGCACAAGCCAGCAGAAGTTACAATCTCATTCAGTTCACATGTCTTGTGAAGTCCCTATATTTCTCTAAAAGCATTTTTTTTTCTAACTCGGATACACTTTTAAGCTACAGAAAACAGCAGGTCACTTACTATGCCTTGAAAAGTTTCAAGGCCAATGTAAGACAAGAACACAGGGACTGTAGAGGACAGCAACAGCACTAATACAGTAGGACTACTGCAGGCTTTAGATCTAAAACATCATAAAATTCCAAGATGTCTTACATGAGGCAGGTCGTTGCCTTTGCAATGAAGTCATGCAGCTGTTTACACCAGACTTACGTACCCTCATTTACATTTAAATCCTGATGAAATTAGGAGGGTGAAGTAGAGACAACCATTGTGCATGCCTACAAACTACACAAGGAAACAAAAGGCTGAGGGGACTTTCATAGTGATGTTTCACACAGCTTCGATGTTCACAGAACACAAGGTACTGTATAAACTAGGTCTGAAAGCATGATTAGCAGTCTTTGCTAAATCAACATTTTGACTGGCAACCAGCCAAGTCTGAAGAACAATTTTACTTAGTCATTTTTATCTAAGATATAGTTCAGAAGAATGCAACTGAAGGAAAAAGTATCAAATTGTGAGAAATGAGCACAATTCTGTACTGTTCACCATAACTGTGTGAAAAAAATCACCACAATTCATAAATATTTACTGCAGTTTGACAAATCAGTAGATTAGGAACTTACACTAACTGAGACATCACTTGGTTAGCAAATAGTGTTGTTTTGGAAAGCAAACTACAATGCAAACCTGCTTATTTTATGCCTTGGAAGACACCACCAAGTAAAGTGTCCTCATTCTGAAGGGTACCTTTGGGCTTCATTTCCCACAGAGTCACATAATCTCTGTAGGGACCGGAGCATCCTTAGCTGTTACATTAGTGTTTAGATTCACACATTGTACTACTAAATTAAATATTCTTGTTCCATTGCTGCAATCAAACTTTCAACATCAAACAGCAGTGCTGAAATTCAACGGTGATGTGCTACTGCACCAGGTTTCTAAACCAATACGGCTGATTAGACAACCAACACCAGGGCCACTACAGTAGTGATGAAGAAATACTATACAAGCAACAGGATTTTACTCACTCCAAGCAGCAGAATTTGGTTACAAGAAGATCAGCGCAACAGAATAAGATCTTGCTGATCAAACTCCACAATTGTGTGCCTGCCTGATAATGCAGTGGCAAAAAAGCTGCTTATTATGCAGGAGACATGGCTTTGCACCCAAATCCTGGGTCTATCGCTATGGACCAGCATCCCTGCGGACACCATCTTCTGGGAAGAATGGGTAGCTCAACCATCTTACTGCCCCCTAATAATCTTGGGAAGAGCACAGCACGATCATGGCGGCTGTTAGGTTGCAGAGAAGTGGGTCTATCCTCTTGTCATATGGGGTTGGCGTGAGGAAAGGAGTTGGACAGACCAAAACAGGGATAGCTCTCAGACACTTGGAGATGGTTGCACCCAGGGCCTAAGGGGGAAATCTCTCCAGTGCAGTCATATGGGGCTTATGTTCAGGCTGAAGGAGGGCTTGAGCTCCACAAGGCAACGGCAGAATCAGGAGCTCTGAAGGGAGTAATACATTGCTGATCAATGAGTGTGGGCTGCCTTTTCTTGAGCAATAAACAACTTGGAGCACAACAAAGGAAGTGACAGCTTTTATTTGGGTGTTGCTGTACTGGAGCTAAACACAATCACTGACAGAATTTACTCCCCACAATGCTACTGTCAGCACAACTTGCAGAATGCACACCGACCAGAGACTCTACCTCTGGTCTGCATTCTGCAGTGCAGCACCTGTCACCAGAAGCACATCCACAGTATACAGCATCAGGATCCACTCCAACAACTAAATCCATAGCCTTAGTAGTCCAGAGATGGACTCGTACGATTTAAAGGAGAACTGCGCTGAATCTGCAGGTCATTTTCCCAGTAGAAGCTGATTTTTTAAATACTGGCTTACATTCTGTTATTGTTCCATCTATACAGACTATTTCGTTATCCCAGTGCATGTTTCTGATTTACACACAGCTGGCAAGTACCATTTTAGAACTGTATGATGTAGATCATGTCCCTTGCTCTGCTCTTCTATTGTTGGCACAATGCATCCGTGTTCTACTATGGAACTATGTCGCTGGAAAGGGACAAACTACATCATACAGTTCTAAAATGGTACTTACCAGCTGTGTGTAATTCAGAAATGTAAGCAGTGGTTACTGAAAAGCTTGTAAAGATTAAACAGAATTTTAATTAGTCCTAAAAACAGCTTCTACTAGGAAAATGACTTGTAGATTCACTACAGTTTCCCCTTTAATGTTCAGAAAGCTTTGCTCTCACTTACTTTTTTGAGAATTCCTGGAAGTCCGCCAGCAGGTCACAGATCCGGAGGCCAACACGAGAGGCTTTGGAGGAGTAAGCTGGCCCGATTCCTTTCTTTGTGGTCCCCAAGCTGAAAAGAAAACTCCTTTTGAAAAACCTTTCCAATGACACAGCACAGATTCAGCAGCAGCCACACTACTGGCTGCATTCCTTGCTTTGTACAAAGCCAATGGAGGTCTCTGGTTTAAACAGTTCGTCAGTCATGCTCTTCCAATTTTCAGAAAGGCCCTTCTAGGATCTGACTGCAATATTACTGAAATGTAGGAAGGATGCCAAACTCCAGAAACTGTACATACAAGAACATGGTCTGTACGTCATATCGATCTTCAAAGCAGGCAAACCCCTCTTCCCCGTCAACTATCGACCCGTCAACTATCGACCCATCTTCCTCCTCCCCCACCTGAGCAAGCTGCTTGAAAAATCTTTAGACTCTCGGCTAACACAGCACCTGGAAAAGTACAGCCTCTATGCCCCCTCCAACACGGCTTCCGTAAGCAACACAGTACCTCCTCTGCCCTGGCCCTCTTTACTGATCATGTACTAAGAAGTATGGACCAGGGCAAACCCACAGGCACAGTCTTCATTGATCTGTCAAAAGCGTTTGACTTGGCTGACTACCACCTCCTCCACTCAACCCTGCTTCGCTCTGGCTGCTCCCCAGGACCTACTGCCTGGTTCCGCAGCTATCTATCAAACAGGACTCAGTCAGTTATCATCGGCAAGGCTTCCTCTGCTCCCCTTCCTATACTCACTGGAGTTCCCCAGGGCTCCATTCTCAGACCACTGCTCTTTTCCATGTTTATTAATACACTCCCCAATGACAGCCTCAACTGTAAAGCTCTTCTCTACGCTAACGATTTGGTCATCTATCACGACGACAAATCTACTGACTCAATCTCATTCACCCTCACACAAAAATACACATCTGCCCATCATTGGTTCCTTTCAAACAAGCTCCTAGTCAATGAAAAAAAGACTAAATCCATGCTGTTCGGTTCCAAACCCTTCCTATCCAAAGCCACCTCCTCCCTCCTAGTTCTCACCCCTGCTGGTCCTCCCCTTGAAATTGTCACATCCTTCAAATATCTAGGTGTTACCCTTGACCCCTCCCTTTCTTTCTCAGAACATGTCAACCATATGGTACGTCGGATACATCAGAAGCTAGGCGCCGCGTACCACCACAAACAGTACCTATTTGCTGAAGCGTGCCTGGCCATTGCACATGGCAACCTACTTCTCCTCTTCAACTACTGCTCCCCAGTTTACTCACACCTACCCACCACCCTGCACAAGCAGCTAAACTCGACATATAACTCTCGATTCGTCCTTCAAGCCCCTTACTGCTCCCACCACTGCTCACTCTACCAGTCACTCGGGTGGCTCACCCTACAAAGGTCACTTTGACTATGCGATGGGCTGTCTGGTAGAAAAATTCCTCGGGAACCAACATTTGTCCCCTTACTCACCCATCTTGACAGGAAGAGTGGTCCGTAGGAAATCTCAGGGCATCCTCAGTCCCCCTGCAAGAAGTACCCCATGCCTCCATCACCATGGGAAGCCGAGCTTTCTCAGTCACAGCACTCTCCCTATGGAACAAGCTCCCCCTGTCTGTCTGCACGTCCCCCTCCCACCTAGCTTTTAAACATAACCTGAAAACCTGGCTCCTCACTGCTGCAAAATGTCACTGCTCTGTACAGCAGCGCTAGGGTCTACAACTCTACTATGCTCCAACAGCACTCAGTCTTTCACCTGATGTCCTACAGCACTCATATCCCCCCTTCTGCCCCCACTAGCCTGCCCCTTTTCCTACCTCTCTCCTTTCTGCCCCCATTTCTTCTTGTCTTGTCCCTTTGATGTTATGAACTGTGACACTTTTTCTATTTAAATTTTTATTACAGCAACTGTTTTTCTCTCACTTGCATCTGAATTGGACCATGTACCTGTTTACCATTACTGCTGGTGTCTTGCACGTCTGTATTTTGGCTATGCTTATGTACAGACTGATACAGCATTACCTGTCTGCACATTGTCATTGCATTACCACTGTTCTCTCTCTCTCTTCCATCTTCGCCACCGGCTGTTGGGCGTGAACATATTGCATATTGTAATTGTCTGTTTGTACCTGTACCTATTTCTTGCCACTTTATGGCCTGGGTCATGACGGAAAAAGGTCCTCTGGATCAGTGCACCTACCCGGTCACCAAACACATACATACATACATAAATAAATAAATAGTAGTTCTAAACCGGTTTGCTGTATTACAGATCATGTAACTGACCATTACTTGGGAAACACAGAAATAAGTGAAAAGTACAGTTACGTAAGAACTTACCTGTTGCAAGAGCTCCTCTTGAAGGTCTGCTGTTACGGTAAGTTCTTATGTAACTGTACTATCTTACTTCAAGTGGGAGCTCTTGCAGCGAGCTATAACCATTAGGACTGAATCCCGCGCCAAGGAGGTGCCTGACCCCGGGAGGTGGAAGATGGGATGATGCTGGATAACAGCTAGTCATGATAGAAGTCCCTGAAGGACTGCCAGGCCAAAGCCGGCATGGCATCTGGATGCAATGTCATGAAAGTGTGCACAGAATTCCAGGTAGCAGCCACGCATATGTCTCCAATAGAGACATTCTTCAATGCGGCAAAGGAGACTCCCCTAGTGGAGTGACCCCTAACTGGGCCTGGAAGGGGTTTATTGTGCTTTTCATAGCAAAACATAATGCAGTGGACAAGCCACTTTGAAATAGTCTGCTTAGACACCGGGTTGCCCAAGTGTTGTGGCATGAAAGCCACAAACAGTTGCTCTGATTTACGGTGTGCAGCTGTGCGCTTAAGGTAGTACCTCAGCGCCCTGTGAACGTCCAGAGTGTGAAGGAGAGCCTCTCCCCTGTTGGAGGCAGAAGAAAAGTAAACTGGAAGGTCAACCGACTGGTTGAGGGTCAATTCCAAGACCACTTTAGGAAGGAACTTAGGATGGTTCTGAGGAAACCCTTTCCTATGAAAAGCTAAATCGGCTCTTTACACATCAGAGCCTGAGCTCGGAAACTCTTTGAGTTGAAGTACAGCAACTAAAAAACAAACCTTTCAGGAAAGATAACGCAACTCACAGTCAGCCGCTGGTTCAAAGTGGGGGGGGGGGGAGAGAGAGAGTGAGCTTCTCCAACACAAACAGGAGGTCCCAGGGTGGGATAGGATCCCTAATGGGAGGTTTCGTGTAGAATTCCTCATAACAAAATGCAGGCCACATCCAGTTGGGCTAAGGTTTTGTCCCCAAAAAGGGTGTGATATGCAGAAATGGCCCATATGTGCACCTTTATGGAGAAGTAGCTCAAACCTTATTGATATAAGGAGAAGAGATACTGCAATGCTGAGTTCACTGGACAGGTGAGGGGAGGTCCAGACGGTGAGACGACGCCCATAAGCAGAAGCGCTTCCACTTCATAACATAAGTGGAGCGAGTAGAGGGCTTTCTCGACGAGACAAGGACATCCGACACCTCCTGGGAGACCCCGTACCTGGACTTTGCTACATCTGTAGGAGCCAAGCATGAAGGTGCAAAGACCTGAGATTGGGGTGGACCAGTGAGCCCTGACCCTGGGACAGCAACTGCGAGCATACTGGTAGCAGAACTGGAGGCTCCGAGGACAACTGCTGAAGTAGTGGGAACCAAATCTGCAGAGGCCACAAAGGGATGATTAGAATCATCCGAGCCCCTTTGGCCTGTATCTTCAGTAGAACACTCTGAACAAGAGGGAAGGCGTAAAGAAACCTCCCTGCCCACCAAAGGGACAACGCATCTGGCCAGAAAACACCAGGCAAGGGCTCTCGCGAGCAGAAAACTGGCAGTTTGGCGCTGCGTGGGGATGCAAACAGGTCCAGCTCTGGATGACCCCATGTGTCAAAGAGCTGGTCTGCTACTGACTGCAGTAGCTCCCACTCCTGTGCCTTGGACTGAGACCTGCTTAGGCTGTCTGCCAAGTCGTTTAGTATGCCTAGAACGTGCACTGAGGACAGAAAGATGTACTGTTCTAGCGACCAGTACCAGACTCTCATTGCCTCCCTGCACAGGGAGTAGGAGTGGGTGTCCCCTTGCTTGTTGATGTAGAAGACGACCGCCATGTTGTCCGTCTGAACAAAGAGAGAGCCTGGGACAAGGTCCTCCTGAAAAGTATGCAGCGCATTGAGGACCACTCGCATTTCCAAAACATTGATGTGGAGGCCGCGTTCCGTAGGGGTCCAGACTCCTTGTGTTTGGGGAGGCCCGTAAGTGCACCCCCCAACCCAAATCCGATGCATCCGTCGTTAAGAGTCTGATTTGGGGGCTCCTGATGGAAAGGGACCCTTTTCTCTAAATTTAGAGGGTCCAGCCACCAAACAAGTGTCCTCTTGACCAGCTCTGTGATCCTGACCATGTGGTTTAGGTCATCTGAGCCTTGATCCCACTGCACCCTGAGTATCTACTGTGCGATTCTCATGTGGAGGCGAGCCAGAGGAGTAACAGGAATGGTCGCCGCCATGCACCCCAGAAGTCTGAGGAAGGTCCTGACCTGTACCTGAGGGGTTACAGGGACCGATCCGGCAAACTCCCGCAAGCGATCGCCCCTCTCTGGGGGTAGAAAAGCCATGCCCTGGACCAAATCCAGGACTACCCCTATGAAGACGAGTCTTTGGTTGGGCTCTGGGGAAGACTCTGGAAGATTCAGGGTGATCCCCACCTCTCGGTATAGAGTACAGATGTCTCAGAGAGCCTGAAGGAGGCACATCCTTGACGGGGCCACAAGCAGCCAATCGTCGAGGTTAGGGAAGACAATGTCCCTGGCACCTTTGAGCCACAGCCACCACTGCCAAGCATTCTGTGAAGACTCGAGAAGCGGAGGAGAGGCCGAATGGGAGAACCCGTAACTGATAATGCGCCCCCTGGAAGTGGAACCTTAGGTACTTCCTGTGGGGGGGGGGGGGAGAGACCCTTATGTGCATGTACGCATCTTGCATGTCTAGGGAGCAGAGCCAGTCTCCCTGATGCAGCAGAGGAATAAGCCCTGGAAGAGTCACCATCCGGGACCTTCGGTATTCAATATAGTCATTTAAAGAGCGGAGGTCCAGAATGGGACGAAGATCCTTCGTCGTTTCTTTGGGACAAGGAAGAAATGGGAGTAATATCCTTTTCCCCGTGGCTGCAGAGGGACTGGTTCCATCGCCCTCTTCTGCAAGAGGCCTGAATCTCTCCTTCTATGAGAGGAATGTGAGAAGAAGGATATCTTGAGGACCTTGATGGGGTATCTGGGGGGATCTCGGTGAACTCCAGTGTATGTCCCCTCCTTATAATATCAAGGACCCACTAGTCCGCAGTTATCGAGCTCCATCCCTTCAGGTGAAGGGAGAAGCGACCCTCTACTGCCTCCTCTGGTAACTCTTCCGGGGGGGGTCGGAAGACAGTCACTGGATGGAGCCGGGAGTGGGCAGAGAGGCTTGGGAGGACTTGGGGCCATGAAAAGGAGCGCCTCCAGGTTGCCAGCTCTCCTTTTGAAGCCACCCGTCTGGCCCTGCTGGCTGCCACGGGCTTGGGTACCTGAGGGCTTCCGAAATGGCCGCCATTTCGCTCTCTTCTGGTCCCCTCTGTACATTTGACGGATGGACCAGATGGATTTCCCAGACTCCTGGAGACGAGAGATGAGTGAATGTCTCCTGCCCAAATAAGACAGAACCCTGGAATGGAAGGTCCCAGATTCTGGACTGCAGATCTTGGTGAAAGCCAGAGACTCTCAACCAAGCATGGCGCCGGAGGCAGACACCTGACGCAGATGCTCTGGCCGCCGTATCTGCAGTGTCATACAAGGCACGGAGAATGTGTGTGTGCCTACGTCCGAGCCAGACTTGGGGACATCCAGAAGCTCCATCTTCTGAGCGGAGTCTGGCAAGGCATTAACAAGCTCCTGTCCCCTCTCCCAGAGCGCATTTTGGTACTGAACCATATGCGTGAGGAAATTAGGGGATCTAATGGAGCAGGTGGAGGCAGAATAGACTTTCTTGCCCACCTGGTCCAAATGGCGAGACTCTGGGTCAGGAGGCTTGGAGCTAAGGTGTTTTGTCTGCTTGGACTTATCATGGGCAGCCATAATCACAGAAGAGTTCGCCTGAGGGTGCTCTGCCAGGAAAGGCTCATCCCTCGGGGCTCTGTACAGTCTGTCTGACTTCTTAGTAACCACCGGGACTGAAGCTGGACATTTCCAAGTAATTTTAGTAAGGTCTTGGAAAGTGTTCACTAAAGGAGGTACCACCCGAGGTTTGGGCTACCTTTGCCTCAGGTATCGGACTAGTCGATGGCATTTCAGATCCAGGTCCTCCATATCCCACTAATTGGAGGCCTGTATGTACCTCATGACATCCATAAAGGTTGGATCATCAGGAGGCGAGCAGGGTTGGTCCTTTTCTCCTGGGGAACCGCCGATCCCCGAGAGGGAAGAGGAAGAAGGCGACCGACTACTGGGTGTAGAGTAACCGGATCTGTACTCAGGACTTGCCCTGCTCGAACGTCAGTGGCTATCAGACTGGTGTCGGTCCAAGGACCGGCGTCGGCCATGAGACTGACGAGGGAGCATTGACGGGCGGTCTAGGGACCGACATCAGGAGCGGCCTGGGCCAGCGCGGGGAGCTGGGTCTTCTGTACTGACCCCACCAAACGAAAAAGCTCCTGGAGTTCCTCCTAGAAATACAGAAGCCGTTGTCCCAGGAAAAGGGACTAAGGGATCCGAAGTCCTGCAGCCCAGAAGGGAACCTCCCAGAGAGCCCCGTGGGGAGGAAGACTTAGGAGACGCAGACGCTGCACCTTCTGCGGTAGCGTCCGTCACTGGCGCCCCTTCTGCTAGCGTTGGTGCTGGAATGTCTTCTGGCTCCAGTGGCTTACCTTTCTCAGGTAAAGCCAGGACTTTAGCAGGCAGGGCAGAAGCTTATGCCACGGAGGTCTTGGGGTGACCCGAAGTGGCATCACCTTAGGCTTAGCACTTTTCTCTCCTGACGTACCTGCTTTGGCCCGAGTCTGCTTCTTAGCTAGAACGGAATCCTTAGGACCGAAATGATGATCTCCGGAGCCCAAGAAAGAGCAGGGCTTCTTGGGGGAGGACCAGGAACGTGACCGGGACCTAGACTGGTGGCGGGATCAACTATGGTCCTTGTCCCGGAAGCACTTGCTGGATTTGTCCTTGTGTTTGGCCTTCTCCCCAGCGGTGTGCAGGACGTCCATCTTTTGTTCCAAAAGGCAGGCTTTAAGTGCCTTCAGGCGGATTCTAGTCCTGCTGTTGAAGCCCTGGCAGGTGGAGCACAACACGGTGTAGTGGTCCAAACCCAGGCAAAACACACACTTGGTGTGGCCATCCTTCGACGGGATCTGGCAGCCGCAGCTACACTTGTTCCTGTGGGGCCCGGAGGAGGATACAGATGACGGGGACGACATACGCCGGCTGGAGTCGATAAAAACAACCACACAGAGACTTGTCGAAAAAACGAAGAAATATTTTGCTGGCAACTGGCAAGCCAAGATCTTCCCAACATGAGCAGGTCGCGGCGGGAAAAGAACTGGGGTGGAGCTGGGTCCACCCTTTGGTATCATGGCCGAGGTCGGGGCGGTCCCTGCTGGGTACTGCTGGCTGAGAATTTTTTTCCGGTGGGTCCTAATGGTTATAGCCTGCTGCAAGAGCTCCCATTCAAAGTAAGATCTTGCCAGCAGAAAAACGCCTTACGGTCTATCCAGTTTGCACTGAAGTGGTACACACCTTTAGGGGATTATTACCAACCCCCACCCCAGCCTGACCTTCCCAGTACCGCTGACCAGCCCTTTACTTTTTTTTTTATTTAAAATTCTGGTAACCGTGAACACCCACTGGCATCACAGGTCCCTTTTTCAGGGGCAACATGGAGCCAATTACATACAGCAATTCCACGATAGTATACTTTATGCATACTGACTTTATGTCTACCAGACCCTTTCTTGAAACTCTTCACCATTTTTGCTTTAGTAGTTTCATCCCCTCACCACCCACTCCATAAAGTAGCAGTTTCTAACATCCTTCATAAACTTCCCCCCTGCCAGTTTCCTATGATTCCCCCGATATTGTTATTGGCATTGGACAGCTTTCTTTTGGCCACCCTCTCCAACCAATTTAGATTCTTCCTCAGATGAAGACTCCAAAACTGCACACAATATTTCAGATGAGACTGCACCAGGGTCACCACTCTTTGATCCTTTCCTCCTCAGTCACAGTGACTGTCACCTCCCCCCAGCCTGCACTCAATTACAAGAGTTTTGGGCCCAACCTGCAAAACTTTTCTCTTAAAGCACTGACGCTCAGCTGCCTGCTCTCTGACCATTTCTCAAGACCTCCTTTAAAATGTGCATGCCCTTTTCACAATCTAGCTTGCCTAAAGGCTCAGTGGCATCCATGAAAAGGCAGCTTTCCCCTCTAATCCTTCTACTACATTACTAATGGAAATGTTAAAAAGTGCCGGCCCCAGCACCGACCCCTGTGAAATCCCACTAGGGACCTCATTACTGCCTGGAAATTCTAAACTTACCACCATGCTTTGTGAGCTCCCACAGTGAGAGACCTACCCAACTTTGTTAGTTTGTCCTCCATACTGCAGATCCCAAGTTTCTTGACCAGCCTCCTGTGCAGAATAGAGCTGAATGCCTTGTAAAAGTACAGATACACTACATCACCTGCCTGATCTTTATCAGCAGCCCTCGTTCCACTCAAAAAAGTCAATAAAATTTGTTTAGTAAGGCCTACCCACCACAAACCCATGCTGCCTTCCATCTTGCAGCCCATTTCTAATACGAACTCCACCAGTCATTCCTTGATTATAGTTTCCAGTAGGTTGCAGACCATGGATATCAAACCACCTGGCCTGTAGTTCCCTGGCTTATCCTTTCTGCCTCTTTTGTGCACGGCTACTATGTCTGCAGTTCTCCAGTTCCTATGTACCTCTTCATCTCTAGGGAGCAGATAAAGAGGTCTGCCAGGGGTGCAACTAACATCTGCGTTATGTCCCATAGCAACCTTGGCTGTTAAGTCAGTCTGGCCATGGTGATTTATTTATTTTCAGGATCTCAACCTTTCGGAGTTCTCTTTCAGTGGTTACAGGTTGCAAACACATTTTTGGCCCCCTTTCTTGTCTAATGCTAACTTTTACTAATACAAGAGAAAGGACAAATAGGCCTACTCACCAAATGCTTTACAGTTTTTCACAATGAATTTATTACCATCACTATCAGAATATATTGGTATGTGACATAAACCAGTTTATACCAGCGTTTTGAAGCTTTACCACCAGCTCCTTCTTCAGGTAATATTTAGGCCAGTATCTAGTGCTGTACAAATAGCATTCACAGGCCACTTAATTACTATATTCAATCACAGAAATGCTTACTATTTTTAAACTTTCTTCTAATTCTATAATATGCTGTTGGCATTAATTTTCTTGCTATCTCACAATTTTCTCTTTCTTTCTGTTGGAAACTCTTGGTTCAGCGGCGTGGCTGCAGCGAGAAAAACAGGTTACTCACCTGTAACCATAGTTCTGGGAGTGGTATATGGTTCACATCCACACACTGGCAGTGCTTCCTGTAGACCTGATTTACTGAAACATCTTCAAGGAAAGCTCCTCCCACCACCCGGGTGGTACATCCCTCTGCTCAACCCATGTCATCAGATCTTTTATGGTGGAAGCAGGAATCCATGTGCCACTTGCCAGGGGAAGTCAGGTGAGTGGTGTGCATGTGAACCATACACCACTCCTAGAACTATGGTTACAGGTGATTAAACACGGTACTCTCACCTGTAACAGTAGTTCTAGGAGTGGTATATGATGTTCATCCACACATTCTGGTATTGTCCTTTCCCCTTTAAATCTTGCCAGAAGTGTTCAAGCTGGCTCCTCCCACCCACCCAGATGGTATCATCATCGGCTACGCCAGATCTTTGCCCACCGAAAGCAGAGGTTCTGCACCTGAGCCTGGGGAGGTCGGGTGGGTCCGTGTGGATGAACATCATACATAGATACATAGATACATAGACAGTGTCGGCAGATAAGGGCCTATGGCCCATCTAGTCTGCCCATTTGAGCTTGTAAGTTCAGTTTGTTTTCCTAGAAGTCTATTTCCCCTTACCCCTGACCTCTAGAATTCCTTTATGTCTATCCCATGCATTCTTAAATCCCGTGATTGTTTCAGCTCCCACCACTTCCTCTGGCAGGGTGTTCCACTTGTCCACCACCCGTTCTGTGAAGAAATTCTTTCTCATGTTTCCTCTGAATCGCCCTCCTCCAACTTCATCCCATGCCCTCTAGTCCTGAAACATCTTTTTCGCTAAAATAGTGTTTTCCTGCACCCTGTTCCTCCCTGTAAGATACTTGTATGTCTCTATCATATCCCTCTCCTCCTCTCCTCCAGGGAGTACATGTTCAGTTCCTTCAACCTGTCTTCATAGGACTTTTGATGCAACCCATGCACAATCTTTGTTGCCCTCCTCTGAACCTTCTCTACCCTGTCTATGTCCTTACGTAGGTATGGTCTCCAGAACTGTACACTGTACTCCAGGTGGGGCCTCACTAGTGTCTTGTATAGCGGAATTATGACCTCCCTTTTCCTGCTGGTGATGCCCCTGCCTATACATCCCAGCATCCTATTTGCTTTACCTGATGCCTTGTCACACTGTTTCCTACCTTGAGGTCATCAGAGATGACAACCCCAAGATCCCTTTCCTGCTTGATGCATGCTATATCCTCACCCCCAACTGATATATTGTGCCAGGGTTTTGTGCCCCATATGCATTATCTTGCACTTCTTTGCATTGAATTTCAACTGCCAAACCCTTAACCATTCTTCAAGTTTCTGCAGGTCCCTTCTCATTCTGTCTACACCCTCTGGTGTGTCTACTCTGTTACAGAGCTTTGTGTCATCAGCGAACAGTGAAATCTGCCTTCTCTAGATCCTGTGCACTGTCACTGATGAAGATGTTGAATAGGACCGGTCCCAGCACTGATCCCTGTGGTGCCCCCACTGGTCACTCTTCCCTCTGTGGAGTGACAGCCATTTACCACCACCCTCTGTGTCCTGCCACCCAGCCAGTTACCTACCCACCACACTACTGTCCTGCCCACACCCATATTCCCAGTTTGTGTAATAGTCTTCTATGTGGCACAGTGTCAAAGGCCTTGCTGAAGTCCAGATAGGCCATGTCCACTGCCCTCCCTGATCCACCTCCCTAGTGACCCAGTCAAAATTCAATGAGGTTGGTCTGACATGACCTCCTGGTGAAACCATGCTGCCTTGGGTCCTGTAGTCCATTGACAACCAGATGTTCCACCAACTCTCCTTCAGTAGTGCTTCCATGATCTTTCCCACTACCGAGGTGAGGCTGACTGGTCTGTAGTTCCTGCTTCTCTTGATCCCACTTTTGTATAAGGGGACTACATCTGCTGTCCTCCAGTCTTTGGGTACCTCCCTGTTTCCAGTGATCGGCTAAACAGGATAGCAAGAGGTTCAGCCACCACCTCTTAGTTCTTAATGACCCTGGGGTGCACCCCATCTGGCCCCATTGCTTTATCAGCCTTATTACTTCCAGTTCCTTCAGGACCTTTCTCGTAAAGGGACTTGTGTCCATTTCTGCATCATTCTCACCCCTTGTACTCCCTTCAGACCCATTACCCCCCTCTTCCTTAGTAAAGACTGAGCAGAAATACCTGTTCAATATGTCAGCTTTACTGTTGTCATCCTCCACGCTGCTCCCATCCTCTCCCTTCAGTCTAACTATCCCTCCCTTTGTCCTTCTTTTTTCACTTATGTACCTGTAAAAGGTTTTGTCCCCTTTAACCACTGATTTTGCAATGTGTTCTTCTGTCTGAGCTTTGCTTCCCTTACTGACTTCCCCTGCCTCCTTTGTTTCTCCTGGTACTTCTCCCTATCCCTTCTGCCTGTGTCTTTTGTATTGCCTGAATGCAATCTTTTGGCTTTCACTTTCTTTGCTACCTCTTTGAAAACCATAATGGTCTCCTCTTTCTTTCCTCTTGCTAACCTGCTTAATGCATAATTCTGTTGTTCTTATAATCCCCTTTTAAATACTGCCCACTGTTCCTCAATCCCTGATTCCTGTCCCATTCCCCTAATGCCTCTTTCAAGCATCTCCCATTTTTCCAAAGTCTGCCCCCTAAAATCCAGGATAGTGTTTTTGTGTGGTTTGGTTCTGCTCTTTCTGTGATTTCAAACCACAATGACTGGTGGTCACTGTTACCCAGGTGCTCCCCACTGTTACCCCCATCACACTGTCCCTGTTGTGAGCACAAGGTCCAGTATTGCCTTCTGCCGAGTTGGTTCCATGACCAGTTGCTTGAGGAAGGCACCCTGAAGGAGTCCAGGATAAATCTGTTCTAGTTGATGCTGCTGGGATGCTCCAGTCCACATCTGGTATATTGAAGTCTCCAACCAGTACTACCTCACCTTGTCTGCCATCCTTTGGATGGCTAGCATCAACTCTATCTGTTTCTTCCTCCTGGGCTGGTGGTCTATAGACCACACCTGTGGATGGCTGGCCCCATTTTCCTTTCCAGCTTAACCCACAGTATCTCTCCCCCATTTTGTTCCTCCTGGATCTGTGTGGCCCTTATGTCATTTTTCACATACAGTGCCAATCCTCCTCCCTTCCTGCCTGCTCTGTCTCTTCTGAATATGTTGTAGACAGATATGGCCATCTCCCAGTCATGGTTATCATTACACCAGGTTTCAGTGATGGCCACAATGTCCAGGTCTGACTGTACCATGACAGCCTCCAGATCTTCCATCTTGTTGCTAAGGCTCCTGGCATTTTGCACATGGCTTTCCATGATTTGACCTCCCTAGACTGCTTCACTGTTCTACCCAGCCCCTTCCTTGGTTGTCATTTATCCCTGGTTCTCCTTGCTGTCTGCCCTTCTGCTGAATTTTGCCCCTTTTCTGCTTATCCACCTTTTGGACACTAATCTCCATCTTCTGCACACTGCTTTGCAGAGATAGCCACCTCTGGTTCACTGGTTCCATTACTAGCTGTGGGGTGGAGCAAGTAGGCAATTGGCCCTTGCTGGCTCAAGTTACCCTTGCTAGTTTAAATGCTTGTCAATGTAGTATTTAAACTTATCATTGAGTGCTTGATTCTCTCCAGGATGGATGCAGGCCATCAGGCTTGAATAAACCTCCATCCCTCCATATGGGTCCCCAGTCACCAATGAATCCAAACCCTTCCTCACAGCACCAGTTCTTCAACCATGAGTTAAAGTTCCTGGTGCATGCACTCATGTTCTCCTTGCCTCTCACAGGTAGTACTTCTGAGAAAGTGACAGAAGTAGCTACTTGCTTGAGACCCCTCCCCAGTTTCCTAAACTCTTCCTGAACTTCCTTTGGCTCCCATTTGCCAAGTCATTAGTACCTAGGTGGATAATGACATCCAGCTCACCCTCCTGTCTTGCCTTCCCAGTGATCCCCAGTATCTTCCTTCCATCCCTCCATGCCGTGGCACCTGGTAGGCACCTCACCTCCCTGTCCTCCCCTCCTGTGTTCCTAGCTGGATCCTCTTATGATGGAGTCCCCACCAGGATTCGCTCTCCTCCTCTGGGTCCACTGCTTTCCCCACTGAGGTCACCTCCTTGCCTAACCTCCATATCCTTTCCTTCCACTTCCTGGGTACCTCTATTTGGTTGTCCTCATTTGCCAGTGTGGCATATGAGTTCTTGAGAGGAATAGGATCTGGGATGTGCCTCTGCCTGACTGCTCTAACCCTCCTGGAGCCCACTGTCATCCAAGTGCTCCTCGTTCTCGGCATCCTTTGAGGCAGCTGCATTGGACTGGGTGGTTCCTGGACAGGGGTGATGGTACTCCTGACCCAGTTTACTTCCGCTCTGAGTCTGGCTACCTCATCCCGCAGTCCCGAGAGATGCATGCAGATAGGGCAGCACCTCAGTGTCCAGAAGGTCTGCCTGAATATGGCTGCCATATACCACTCCTAGAACTACTGTTACAGGTGAGTAACCTGTGTTTCTAGGGACGTGGTGGGAGCAGGTTAAAGCTGAAGGTGATTTTTCGCCACTTAAACCCCAACAGAGAGGTGTGCCTCAGGGGTCTATCCTTGGTCCCCTGTTTGCGGTTTACATTAACAACATCGATGACAGCATCAATAAGGCCAATATCCACTTGTTCTCTGACGACACAGTACTTTATACGAGTTGTCCTACGCCGGAAGCAGCCTGTGAAGACCTCCAAGCTGAATTTAACCTATTCCAATACCAGCTCATAAGCAAAAAGCTTCTGCTTAATGCAAAAAAAAACCAAAAACAAAAGCGATGCTCTTTTCCCCTTCCTCCTATGCGCAAACCCCGCTTGTGTTGGGGCTATCCCTCAGATTACCACAGTACTTGGAGAAAATCTAAAGCATGTGCCAAAATTCAAATATCTGGGTGTATGGCTCGATCACAAACGCTCCTTCTCTGAACATCTCGAAGAACTACAGAAGAAACTAAGACTAAGACTAGGACTATTCTACAGAATTAACCACTTCCTTACTAGGGATGCCATGTAGCGACTGGTTCAAGCCACATTCCTTTCATTAATAGATTGCACGGACCTTCTCTACAGCCATTGTACTGCCTCTGCCCTGGCTAAGTTGGACACCCTATACCACAGAACAATCAGGTTCATAACGGGCCTTCCACTTTCCACACACCATTGCTCCTTGTACACTGCAGTGGGCTGGACTTCCCTTCATTATAGGAGAAATAGAAAGCGCCTTAAGGGCTTTCAGAGCGGTTACCAACAACCTCCCTCTATACTTCTCAGTTATTCCCAGTACTTGATGGTGCTATGCTCTAAGAAGCTATTCCCTAATTGCCTTGCAATTACCTTAAGACAAACTAGCTGCAGAGCTGCCAGTTTCGCTGCCTTCCTTGTGGAACAATATGCAAAAAAACTTGAAGCTGAGCTGTCCTGTCGGCCTGAATATTTTCAAGTCGCTCTATGACTGCTCCATGAAGGAATCCTGCAAATGCTTCCCACATCACTAGCTCACCTATTTTCCAGTTTCCCTCCTGCCCATCCTGCCCCCCCCCGCCCTGCCTCTGCCCCTGCCTCCCTCTCCCTACCAAAATACCCGGCTTCTCTGTCTCGCTTTAGCCACGGCCAAGTTCCACCCCCTTCCCTGAAGTATGCCAGTTAACTATTCCAACCCCGTCATTTCTTCCTAAGCTGGTATCCCTCTTCTTGCCTTTCTCTCTCCTTTTAAGTGAACATTTCAGCTGTACCCAGTTATGAGCCTATCTGTTGTAAAGGCCCTCTCACTCAAATGTTGATGTACATATGTATATTTTTTTCCTTTGTATAATATTGCATTATGTTTTACCATGTTACTGTACTATGATTTTTGTATGACCAGGTCCATCTTGCAAGTGAGCCCTGCTCAATGGTGCCCGCCTGGATAAATAAAGATTCTGATTGATTGATTGACATGGATATGATGTTCTATCCACACTGTCTGGCAGACTCCTAGCAGTTCTCTGGGAGGAGGAAGGCAAGGTGCACACCCCTACCTAGGAAATGAGGACTGGAAAACTGAGGCCCCAAAATCAGCATCCCAGCATGATTAAGTCAATGTGGTAATAGAAACATAGAAACATAGAAACATAGAATTTGACGGCAGATAAGGACCGCTTGGCCCACCCAGTCTGCCCATTTCCCTACCTACTGGATAAGCTGCAGATCCTAGTTAACCAGCAGCCTACTTCTTCCTACCCCCATCCCCCAGAACTGCCTTATGACTATCCCATGCATGCTTGAATTCCACCACTGATTTTGACTCCACAACCTCCTTCGGAAGGCCGTTCCATGCATCCACAACCCTCTCTGTAAAAAATACCTCCTTAAATTACCTCTGAGCGCCCCCCTCTATTTTCAAATTGTGCCCTCTTGTTCTTGCACACCTCTTTTTTTGAAAGATGCTACCCTCTTGGACTTTGTTGATTCCCTTGAGGTACTTGAACGTTTCTATCATGTCCCCTCTCCTTCTTTCCTCGAGGCTATACATATTAAGCTCCTTAAGTCTCTCTTCATATGTCTTCTGGTGCAGACCCTGCACCATTTTAGTTGCCCTCCTCTGGACAGCTTCCATCCTGTCTATGTCTTTGCGGAGATTGGGTCTCCAGAACTGCACACAGTACTCCAGATGGGGTCTCACCAGCTGTCTGTACAGAGGGATAATAACTTCCTGTTTTCTACTGGTGATGCCTCTCCCGATGCATCCCAGTATCCCCCCAGCCCTCCTTGCTGCCCTCTCACATTGCTTGCCCGTCTTTAGGTCATCTGATATGACTACCCCCAGGTCCCTTTCCATTTTTGTTGTTGTTTGTATCTCACCCCCCATTGTGTACTCTTCCCCTGGGTTTTTGTTTCCCAGGTGCATTACCTTGCACTTCTTAGCATTGAATCTAAGCTGCCATACATTTGACCATTCCTCTAACCTTGCCAAGTCCTTTCTCATCCTTTCCACCCCACCTGTGCATCAACTCTGTTGCAGATCTTAGTGTCATCTGCAAAGAGACATACTTTTCCTTCCAGTCCTTCTGCAATGTCGCTTATAAAGACATTGAAGAGGACCGATCCTAATACTGACCCTCGTGTACCCCACTAGTAACCCTCCTTTCTTCTGAGTGGACTCCATTTACTATTACTCTCTGTGTCCTATTCTCCAGCCAATTCTTTACCCAGGCTGTCATCTTGGGACCCACTCCCAGGCTGGCTAACTTGCATATTAATCTTTGTGTGGGACTGTGTCAAATGCCTTGCTAAAGTCTAGGTAGGCCATGTCCACAGCCCCTCCCTGATCTACTACTTTGGTCACCCAGTCAAAGAAATCTATCAGATTACGTCTGGCATGACCTTCCGCTGTGAATCCATGCTGCCTAGGGTCCTGTGCCCTCTGGCCTCTAGATACTCGACAATTCTTTCCTTTAGAAGTGATTCCATCATTTCCCTATCACTGAGGTTAAACTAACAGGTCTATAGTTTCCTGCTTCTGCTTGCTCCCACTTTTGTGAAGGGAATCACATCTGCCCTCCTCCAGTCCTCGGGTACCACCCCATCCTCCCATGATTTGTTAAAAAGGGTAGTCAGTGGTGTCACTAGTTCTACCCTTAGTTCTTTTAGAATTCTGGGATGAATCCCATCAGGCCCCATTGCTTTGTCCACCTTCAGTTTTAAGAGTTCTTTCAGAACCCTTTGTTCTGTAAATGGGCCGGTATCAACTTCTGTATCCTGAGTGATTCTACTGTTTGTTTTAGGTACCTCCCCCACTTCCTTTGTAAATACTGAGCAAAAATATTTGTTTAGTATCTCTGCCTTTTCACAGTCTCCCTCTGCCCACCCTCCCTCCCCTTTATTAAGCCTCACTATCCCTCCTTGGTCTTCCTTCTCCCTGATGTACCTATAAAGGTTTTATCCCCTTCTTAACTGAGTTGGCTATCTTTTCCTCGGTTTGGGCCTTTGCTGTTCTGACTGCCTTCCCAGCCTCCTTTTGCTTTAACTGATACAGTTCTCTGTCCTGCTCCTTCTGAGATTCCTTGTACTTCCTGATGCTTTCTTTTCTCTTGAACCGTCACTGCCACTTCCTTTGAGAACCACAGTGGTTTCTTACATCGTCTTGTTTTGTTTATTTGCTTCACACAAAGGCTCGTTACCTCTGTGATGGCAGTTTTATTATTCCCCATTGTTCTTCCACCCCTCCTTCCTGCCCATTTGCTAGTGCGTTCCTTAGGCACTCACCCATTTTGGCAAAGTCAGCCCTCCTAAAGTCCAGTACTTTTGTCTTTGTATGGCTTGACTATATTACTGTGTTTATTGTGAACCATACTGTTCGATGGTCGCTAGTTCCCAGATGGCTACCCACTTCTACATTTGTAATCCTCTCACCATCTCCATTTGAGAGAATCAAGTCTAATATTGCTCCCTCTCGAGTGGGCTCCAGTACTAGTTGTCTAAGGCATGCCCCTGTAGGGCATCTAGAATAACTGCACTCTTGAGTGGCAGCTGCAACTGCACTCCAGTTAACATCTGGCATATTCAGATCACCCATCAAGCAATATCTCCCTTTTCTGCCATTCTAAGTATACTTTCTATCATTTCCCTGTCCATTTCTCCCCCTGAAGAATCTATGTCTAACCCCTCTCTTAGCGTATTATTGGTGCCATTGCCTGTCTCAAAATTTACCCACAGTGCTTCTTCTCCTCCCTGTGTACCTTTTTGTTCTGTTGCTTTTATTCCTTCCCTTATGTAAAGAACTACTCCTCCTCCTCTTTTACCCTCCCTGTCCCTCCTGTACACAGTGTATCCTGGTATGTTTATGTCCCAGTCATGATTTTGTGTGTACCATGTTTCTGTGACTGCCACGATATCCAGATGTTCTTCCTCCATCAAGGCCACTAATTCAGGAAGCTTGTTACCCAGACTACGGGCATTAGTACTCATTGCTCTCCATTTTTTGATGGCTTTACCTTCCAGTGCAGCATCCCCCCACTGAGGGAAATGAAAGTGTGTGCTGACTTCCGGGTAGCAGCCCTGCAGATTTCCTGGATAGGGACATCTCTAGAAGCAGTCACCAACGCAGCAGTATGGCGGGCCTCCAGGAGGCTCCCTACCTGCCAACTTATAGCAGAGATCAATGCAGGAGTGAGCCACCTGCCAATCGTTCGCTTGGCTGCAGGTCTGCCAGGTGCAGCTTCAGGGTAGGTGACAAACAGCTGGCGAAATTCTCTGAGAAATACAGCCATGCGCTCTTTTTAAGAATCGAGCGTTCGCCTCAGGTGCACAGTATGGAGCCTGTGTTCGGCCTTCAAGGTGTGATTCAGGAAGAACACAAAAGAGTCATCACCTGATTCAGGTGAAACTCTGACAACCTTCGGGAGGAACTTCCAGTTGGGGCGCAGGACAACCTTGTCCCTGTGGAAGACCAGGTAAGGAGACTCCACCGAACGAAAGCGCCTGGAGCTCACTGCTCCTTCTGGCTGACGCGACTGCCACCAGGAAGGCGGTCTTCCACGACAGGTGAGACATGCCACATCGTGCATAGGTTCAAATGGCTTGCCCATGTGCTTTGCCAAAAACCAGTAACAAGTCCCACGGTGGTGTTGGTTCACGCACCAGAGGGGAAATGTGATCTAGGCCTTTGAAAAAGTGCCAGACCACCTTCTCCTTGGCCACTGACTGCTGACCGGCCTGCACCTGGTAAGCAGAGATGGTTGCCAGGTGCACCTTAAGGGTCGTCGACCGAAGTCCCCCTTGGAAGAGACCCCACAGGTAGTCCAAAATGCTAGCCACTGGACAGGTTGAAGGGTCCAACCCCTTGCCCTGACACCAAATGGAGAATCTCTTCCATTTGAAGGCATAGCATTTTCTGGACGATTCCTTTCTAGATGCCTCTATGACAGTGAGGACATCTTCGGAGAGACACAAAGCCTGGAACTCCAGCCGCTCAGGAACCAGGCTGTCACGTGCAGGAAATGAAGGTCCGAGTGGAGTACCTTCCCCTGATTGAGAGCAGGTCCAGGCATATGGGAAGAGGCCTCAGGAGCCTGTTGCTGAGGCTGAGGAGACCAGGGTATCAAAACTGGTGGGGCCAGTACAAAGCCACCACGATCACCTGTGCCTTGTTCCTCCTGACCTTGAGTAGCACCTTGTGGATCAAGGGAAGTGGAGGGAAGGCATAGAAGAGGTCTGGGGTCCAAGACTTCAAGAAGGCATCCCTCTACAGCTTCCCCTGCTGAGGGAGACCAGCACAATGCAGCCTCAGCTTTGTGTTCTCCCTGGAGGCATACAGGTCCATCTGAGGGGTGCCCCAGTGGGAGAACAAACTGTGAACTATCACCAGATGGACAGCCCACTCGTGAGACGCCTTGCCCACCCAGCTGAGGGCATCCGCCAGCTCACTGGAGGCTCCTGCCACATAGATGGCTATGAGATCCGCCTCCAGGCTGCACATAAGAGTCCAAATGTGGAAGGCCTCCTTGCACAGGGGCGGGGAGTGCATTCCCGCCTTGCCTGTTGAGATAGTAAATGGTCGTGGTGTTATCCGTCTGGACCTGGACCACTTGACCCCGAACAAACAGACAGAAGGCAGTCAGTGCCAGCCAGACTGCTCAGAGCTCTAGCAGGTTGATGTGGCATCAGGACTCCTTGGGGGCCCAGAGCCCGTGGACTCTGTGTTCCCCCAGATGAGCACCCCAGCCCGTGAGAAGCGCGGTCGTCAGGATGACCGTCAGCTCGGGGTGGACAAACAGGATCCCTTCGTGCAGATGCTTTAGGACTAACCACCACTGGAGGGCATCCCACATCCTCTGGGTCACAGTGACCAGGTAATAGAAGTAACCCTAGCGCTCAGACCACTGGCTGGCCATCTCAGACTGCAGAGCGCGCATATGCCAGCGGGCCCATCGGACCACGCTGGTGCAGGCCACAATGTAACCCAGAAGGTGCAGGAAGTCCTGGGCAGGGCGCAAGTGCCCAACCAGAAATGACTGGGCAAAGGAGGACAGCACCTCTGCCCTGTCCGCCAGGTTCTGGCTCAGCAAGAGTCAAGCTCTGTCCAGATGAAGCTGATCACCTACGAGGGCACAAGTTCCAACTTCGCCTCATTGACCAGGAGGCCAAGATCGATGCAGGTCTGGAGGGCCAGGTCCCTGAAAGTGCAGTTATGTAAGAACTTACCGTAACAGTAGATCTTCGAGAGAGGCTCTTGCAGTAGGTAATTACATATAGGACTGAAGCCGGCAGATGTCAGGACCCCACGGAAAAATTTCTAGCTAGCAGTCTCTGGTGGGGGACTGCCCCCACGTCAGGTGACCGACATCATGCGACGTCAGTATAAAGGGGCAGTCCCCCACGCTCGCCTTCCAGTTCTTTCCTGCCAAAGGCACAAAGGGCAAAATGAGAGAGAAGCGGATATTTCCCATCCTGGAAAAGGAGCTGAAAAAGCTTAGGGGGATGGAGAGTGGGAAGGTATTACCTACTGCAAGAGCCTCTCTCGAAGATCTACTGTTACAGTAAGTTCTTACGTAACTGTACTATCTTACTTCAAGAGGGCTCTTGCAGTAGGTAATTACATATAGGACTGAGTCCCAAGCAGTCTGGAACAAGGAGAAGCAAACAGGAGGAGAAAACTACTCAGAAGTAGACCCTCTGGGTGTGAAGTCCTTAGGAAAGGAGACCTTGCAGAACAGCCAAGGCGAAGCCCGCTATACGGCGAGAGGCAATGTCCAAACTGTAATGTTTCTTAAAGGTATGGACAGAAGTCCAAGTTGCGGCTGCACAAATGTCAGCCACTGACACGTTCTTGAAACAAGCTGCAGAGGCAGCGACCCCTCTGGTGGAGTGGCTTCTGACTTGACCCGGCAGGGTCTTGTTGTACTTGTCATAACAGAAAGTGATACAATGTGCCAACCATGCTCAGGAACCGCTCATGAAGGCCTGTTGATCTGATTCGGAGCATCTGCTAAGGTACTGTCCTTGCCTGACAGATGAATGGCCTGAAGGGAGATTCCTAGAAAGTAAGTCGGGCTCCATATCTTCATAGCCTCTGTGCAGAGAGGGTTCGACCTTGTGCCTCCCTGCTTGTTTACGTAATACATTGTGGTGGTATTGTCCGTTCTGATCTGTACCACCTCTCCCTGCAGAAGTGGTGTAAAGGACTTCAGTGCCAACAAGACTGCTCTGAGCTCCAGAAGGTTGATGTGCTGAAGTGACTCAGCACTTGACCTTATACCATGGGTGGTATGATCCCCTAGATGAGCCCCTCACCCTAGTAGTGATGCATCTGTTGTGAGAATCACTGATGGGGGCGCTTGCTGGAAAGGAACCCCTTCCCTTAGGTTGGCTTCCTCTTTCCACCACTGGAGGGCCTGGAATAATGTTTTTGTTACTGGAATCAACTTTGAGAGAGGATCCCTTTTTTGGCACCAGTGTGCCCAGAGGTGGAACTGAATGTCTCATCTGGAATCTGGACCCTGAAATTGTGCTCATGGCTACAGCCATGTGACCCAGCAACTGAAGAAACTGCCTTCCAGTTTTTGGTCTGTTCTGGCTGAAGGAGCCTGCCAACTGAACAATGTTTCTTGCTCTGCCCTCCAGGGTATTTAACTCTGCTCCTATGAATTGCAGAACCTGTGCTGGTAGAAGGACATATTATTTTAAGATTTATCAGAAACCCTAGGGACTCCAAGAGGCCCTGGGTTAGCTGAAGGTGTTCTCTTACCTGTTATGGTGAGTTTCCACCACAACCAGTTGTCTAGATATCGGAATACTTGACACCCAACCTTCGCAGGTGTGCCAGCAGTAATGCCAAACACTTTGTGAACACTCTTGGGGCCAAAGTGAGGCCGAATGGCAGTGCTGAGAACTGGTAGTAACCTGAAGGGAGTCTGAATCGGAGATCTTTTCTGTGAGACTCCCTTATGGGGATGTGGAAACAGGCATCTTTTAGGTCCAGAGATGCCAACCAGTCTCCTTTCTGGAACACTGGCAGAATCATTGCCAATGTTACCATTTTGAACTTTGGCTTTGTCAGATGTTTAACAGTCTGAGGTCTAGGACAGGCTACCACTCCCCATTTTTCTTTGTGGTGAGAAAGTACCTTGAGTAAAAACCCTTTCCCTTTTTGCTGTGGAGGAACAGGTTCCACTGCTTTTGACAGCAGCAGGTTTTGAACCTCCCTTTCCAATGGCTTCCTTTCTGCTATGGAAGCTGGCTTGAATACTCTAGATCTTAGATTTGGGAGGGATATGAAGCTTAGGAACAAACCCTGACTCACTACTTCCAGGACACACTTGTCTGTGGCGATGTTTTTCCAAGGCTGAATGGAGAAAAGGGAGCATGTGAGGAGGAGGACCCTGTAAAGGCATCTATCCCAAATAGATACTTTTGCTCAGTATTTACTGAAGAGAAGGTAGGGCAGGGCCCACAGCTCAGCATCATGGACACAGGGGAGAGGTGAGCACTACTCCCTTCACAAAGAAAGGGTCCTACAAGAGCTTGCTAAGCTCAGGTGGATAAGGCAATGGGACCTGATGGCATACATCCCAGGGTACTTAAGGAGCTAAAGGAGGAACTAGCAGAGCCATTAGCAGAAGTGTTTAGTGAGTCTCTGAGCACAGAGAGGTCCCAGAAGACTGGAGAAGGGCTCATGTGATCCCGCTCACAAGGTGGTAGCAGGGAGGCGGGGGGAACTACAGACCAGTCAGTCTTCCCTCAGTAGTGGGCAAGATTATGGAGGCACTCCTTAAGGAAAGGATAGTGCAACACCTGGAATCCATAGGGCACAGGATCCAAGACAGCATGGGTTTACAAAAGGAAGGTCCTGTCAAACTAATCTCATAGATTTCTTTGACTGGGTAACCAGAGTGGTGGACCAAGTGGGAGCAGTTGATGTCACCTACCTTGACTTCAGCAAAGCTTTTGACACTGTTCCACATAGAAGATTGATAAATAAGCTGGGTAGGCTCAGGGTGGGTCAGAAGTTGGTCAACTGGGTGGCAAACTGGTTGACTGGCAGAAAATAGAGTGGTGGTAAATGGTATACAGTCAGAAGAGATGCAAGTCACAAGTGGGGTCCTCAGGATCAGTCCTGGGGCCAGTCCTATTCAACATCTTCATTAGTGACCTCGCAGATGGACTAGAGGGTAAGGCTTGTCTGTTTGCAGATGACACCAAGATCTGCAACAGAGTAGATGATCCAGATGGGGTGGGCAGGATGAGAAGAGACCTGGATAAACTAGCAAAATGGTCAGAAGAGTGGTAACTGGGATTTAATGCAAGAAGTGCAAAATCATGCACATAGGGAAGAGAAACCCTGAAGCCACTTATAGGCTGGGAGGAGTTGCTAGCAGTCACAAAGGAAGAAAGAGACTTGGGCATCATTATCACTGATGACCTAAATCATCCAAGCAGACCTCTAAAGCAGTAGGTAAGGCTAGGGGTGTTAGGGTGTATTAGTAGGGTATCACAAGTCGTAAGAGGGAGGTAATAATCCCTCTGTACAAGACATTGGTTAGGCTCCATCTGGAGTACTGCGTGCAGTATTGGAGGCCACACCTTCACAAGGACATTAACCAAATTGAGGCAGTCCAGAGAAGGCAACAAAATGGTGCAGGACTGCATCAGAAGACATATGAGGACAGATTAACGAGCTCAATATGTATACCCTTGAGCAAAGGAGGAGAGAGGTGATATGATCGAGACATTTAAACACCTTAGGGTATAAACAAGGTGAAAAGAGTCTAACATGTTTAAATATAAGAAAAATAGCAGGACAAGAGGACACAGCATGAGATTAGAGGGAGGCCGATTAAGGGGAATGTGAGGAAATTCTTTTCACAGAAAGGGTGGTAGATGCATGGAATGGCTTACCACAAGAAGTGGTGGCTATGAATACAGTGCAGGGCTTCAAACAGGCATGGGATAGGCATAAGGGAGCAATACAAATGACTATGAATAGATAGGTCACTGACAGAGCAAAGGCCGATGGCACATTTATAAGGTAGAAAAAGAAATGGGCAGACTGGATGGGCCTCGCGGTCCTTATCTGCCGTCAACTTCTATGTTTCTATGTTTCTTAATGAGCCAGTCTGACTCCTACTGGTAGTGGGGAGGCAGCCTTGACAATGGAGTCAGGGAGTCTGTTTTGTCTGGAGCAGAGCCTGGCCAGCCTGGGAACCTCACCTGGATCCCCTTCTGCCCCTGAAGTACCATGTTTGTTGTGGGTACTGCGGTACACGCTGAGCCTGGTAAAAAGGCCCGTTGTAGGGAGATCTGCCCCAACCTCCCCTTCCATAAGGCCTAGTGGAAGGAGATGGCCTTTCTTTTAGCGGAGTTGCTCCTATAGGTGGCTTTGCATTCATCCACCTTTCCATATAAGCCTCTCTTTTGTCCCAAAATAGCAATTTATTTTTTCCAGGGGAAATCCATAGCTTTATTTGACGCTGGAAGTAATTGATATATTGCCCCGTTTTGCCTGACGTCTGATTCTATCAGCGTTGTGCCCGATTGCTCCTTGTGGGTTGCCATAGCAACAGTACACGATTATTAGTTGACCCGCTGATTTCTTTGCAGCACCCCTTCCCCCGATTGGTGGTGGCAGCCTAATCAGGTTGGGGTTAAGGAGATTAAACTCAGTGCTGGTCAGATGCGGCGGCGGCTGCAGCGGCGGCGAAGTGTGGTCAAGTGTGTCGGGAGTCGGTGGGAGGGTGGCAGACCCCACTGACCCCGTAACATTTACAGCTCGACAAGATCTACTACAGCTGAGGATTAAAGCTGCTGAGGGTGAAACATTGCAAGACGCTGGAAGTTTGGGAGCAGAGGGCTGTGAGTGACTGTGTTATTTAGCCCAAGAACTGTGAAGCGGTATTGCTGGGGGCTGATTGTGAAGCTGTGCAAGTGGAAGTTGGGCTATCATTGTGACTGGTGCAATAAGAGAGCTGTAAACACTGCTGCTGCTATTCGAAGTTCTGAAGTTCAGTTGCACATATGTCGTTTTATTCCATTATAAAAGTCTACAGAGGGTCTGCTAAAAGTACTGAATTAAGTGCGCTAAATGTTCTGCTGCCTGGTGCTGGAAGTAATTGATATATTGCCCCGTTTTGCCCGACGTGCGATTCTATCAGCGCTGTGCCAGATTGCTCCTCGTGGTTTGCCATAGCAACAGTGCACTATTATTAGTTGACCGCTGATTTCTTTGCCGCACCCCTTCCCCCAGATTGGTAGTGGCAGCCTAATCAGGTTGGGGTTAAGGAGATTAAACTCCGTGCTGGTCAGACGCGGCGGCATCTGCAGCAGCGGCGAAGTGTGGTAAAGTGCATCGGGAGTCGGTAGGGGTCCGTGGGAGAACGGGGGAGTATGGGCAAATGTGTAAGTCAGTCATTGTATTAACATGTCTGTTAGTTTAGATGTTGTAGATGCTATGATGGCAATTTAAGTACCTCTGTTATTGTACCGTGCCTATAGGGTGGGCTGATAGTAAGTGATTTGGATCAGGATAATGAAGGATATGAGGGTCATCAAAGTATGAATGATGATGAAATGTCTAACATGTTACTTAGATATGAAAGATCGTTGCATGATACTTTGTTACTAATGACCAGGAAGTTTGCTTTGAGAGTCTGTGGTTATATACTGAGTTTGTATATAATTTACTTTTGTAAAATGGGTATATGCAAATTTCTGGTGATTAATGTAATGTTGCTGATATTATTAAGGGGTGATACTGAACTTAATCCTGGCCCTTCTTGTTGGGATAGCCATATGGGTGAAATTGGGTTATCTAAACTGCATGGTTTTAAAATTATTCATTTGAACTGGAGAAGTGTGATCCCAAAGTTGGCTGAAATTGAACAAATTACTGTTAAAATCAATCCTGATGTGTTAGCAATTTACGAAACATGGTTAAATAAAGCGATACCTACCAATATATGTCACATTTCTGGGTATAGTATGGTTAGGGCTGATCGTATAGGGAAAAAACAGGGTGGGGGATTGCAGTCTATGTTCAAGAAGCTCTCCAAGTGACTACTGTAAAATCAAGTATTGACTATGATACTGCGACTTGATTGGCTGTTGCTTAAAATTGTACTGGGTGGGAAGAAGCAACTTATGCTTGGATGTATTTATAACCCTCCTCCTCCTCCTTCCGGGGTTCTAGGCCTTAAAGTCTATCTGGAACATATTACACCTAACTTGCAGGGCCATGATTCTGTACTGGTGGGAGATATAAATTTAAACTGGTTGCTCAGAGATGAGTTGCAATTGGAAACTCTGTTGTCTCCATATGGTCTCACGCAGATAGTGAATGAGCCTACTCAGCATAATCCTAGAACAAATAATCATACTGTGCTGGATCGGATTATGGTGAGTAGGTTGGATATGGTAGGGTTTTCTGGAGTAATGGCCGAATCTGTGAGTGACCATATGGCGGTTTGCTGTGTGTTAAATTTCAAACGTCCAAAAATTCCATTTCGTACCGTAACAGTTCGAACTTTTAGGCAAACTGATCAGGAAGCTCTGATTTCACAAGTGGCCCAGTTAGACTGGTCCTATTTGGAGTGTATCCCTGATGTGAATCTGGCTTTTGATTATTTTTATAAGACTTTAATCCCAATTCAGGATTGTTTTTGCCGTTTGAGAACTAAGAGTGCGAGGAATTAGTAATTGGTGGTTCTTTCCTGAGTTAAAGCAATTAATTAAGCAAAGAAATAGGGCTTGGGAGTCTTTTAAAAAATATATGTCTGTAGTTATGTTGAATACATATAGGCAGTTGCAGTCTAAATTATCTAGTGCAGTTAGGGCAGCGAAAATTAAATTTTATCAAGAACAATATGAGGAGAATTTGTCCAATCCTAAAATGTTTTGGAGTAAGGTTAATTCATTAATAGCCCCCAAGAACTCTGGTTCTGTTCAGAAATTGAGGGTTGATGACAAAGAGATTACTTCGGTTAAGGAGATAGTTGATAAATAGAAAATGTACCAATCCGTCCCCTCAAAGGAATGAACAGACTTCAGAATATTTGGTTGATACAAAACGGAAATTTTTTTTTTTTTTTTTTTATAAAGTATAGAGAGTAGTGAAGTTTTTGATTTATTACACACTCTGCTGAAGAAGTTTAGTGAGTGTGGGGGTGGGAGTTTGGATGGTCGTTTTCTTGGGTTAATAATTCCATTTATAACTGATCCTTTATGTTATATTTTTAGTTTATCTGTGTTGACTGAACATTATCCATCTTGTTGGAAGTGTGCTAGGGTTGTGCCTGTACCAAAAAAGCCAAATGCTGATTTATTGGAAGATTTTAGGCCAATATCCATATTAAATCCCTTAAGTAAAAGTTTGGAAAAACTTGTGGCTAACCAGATAAATGGGTATTTGGATAGTCATAATCTATTATGTTCACAGCAGCATGGTTTTAAGCCGTATCGTGGCACGGGAACAGCCTTGGGCCGGTTCACAAACACTGTCCTCCGTGGTTTTGAGTCTGGTTTGATGATGGGGCGGTGTTTGTGGACCTGGACCAAGGCGTTTAACCTGATTGCACAGGTTTTGGCTTGTCAAAAGTTACTGAATATAGGTTTTTCGGATGGATCTGTAGAGTGGGTAAGGGATTATTTTACAAATAGGACTCAAGTGATTTATATCGGTAATGTTGAATCATGTGAGGCTCCTGTGGTCTGTGGAGTTCCACAGGGGTCCATTTTAGGCCCCTTATTTTTTACCTTATGTGTTAATGATTTACCAGCATGATGTACTGTAAGTGATACAATTATGTACGCAGACGATTTGATTTTGCTTAATCAAGATAAATCAGTAGTTGGTATTGCTTCCAATCTTCGGCATGATGTTGGTGTGCTAAGTAGCTGGTTAATGGATAATTTAATGGTTTTAAATATAAAGAAAACCAAGACAATGTTGTTTGGTACTACACATATGTTAAAGGATTGTCCGCAATTGTTGACATGCGATTCATTAGGGTCTCAAATTGAGCAGGTCCAGAGTTTTAAATATTTGGGGCTATTACTCGATCCAGTGTCAAGTCTTTCTCCTCAGATCACTGCTTTATGTAGGCAGGTAAATCAAAAGATAGGTTTACTCTATTGATATAAAAATCATTTTTCAGAAAATACTAGGAAAGCTATTGCTGTGGGGACTTCGCTCCCTCATTTGGAGTATGGATCTTGTTTATATTATAACTTGGGGGAAAAGGGATTTGCATACATTAACAGTGTACTATAATAATGTTTGTCATTTTGTCTTATCAGCTACTTACAGAACTCATCATTGTGATTTGTATTTAGGGTTGGGTTGGATGCCTTTAATCTCCAGGATTGAATATTCAGTGGGTTGTTTAGTTACAAAAGAAATTCATTTTAAATTCAAGTTTCCTTTATTTGATTTAGTTTCTATTAGGGATATTCCATCAAAGTTAAGATCATCCAATGGTCTTATATTAGAGGTCCCATTGTGTAAATAAAAACTTGGGTCTCGTGCTTTATCAATTTCAGCTCCCTTATTGTGGAATTTATTTCCTTCTCAAATTCGTAATGCAAAGTCCTTATTGTCTTTTAAGGCACAGTTGAAACAATATTTATTGACAAATGCTGTTTGTGATTGTATTAAGTAGTACGTTAAGTTGTGATGTATGATTTAAATTGTTGTATTGTGATATGTTATTTGTGTGCTGCACTCCGGGTTGGTCCTGAAAAAGGACCTTTGGTCCAGTGTCCTTACCGGGTTAACAAATTTGAAAAAAAAAAAAAATTACTATTTTGTGTCCTGAGTGAGGTTTGTGGCCCTGAGCCAAGCAAACCTCCTCAAACATATATAATTTGCCATGCATCTGACAGCAGTGTCATTTGAATCAGCTGCCATCTGGAACTGGTATTTAGCAGCCTCCAACCCACACCTGGCAATCTCAACCAAATCCTCAGACAACAGGCTGGACTTCCTTGGACATATCCAGAACAGACTGCTACAGTGACTTCCGGTACTGTGCTGTATATGGCCCGATAGCTGGCCTGTCTAATTGCCAAGGAGGCAGACAGTTATCCTTTTTTAGCCATGTTATCCATTTTTCTAGAGTCCTTTTCAGGAGGGTGGGAGGCTAAAGGCACGTTTGCTCTGTCACAAGCTGCCGTTTGTACCACTCTCTGATGGTCAGGGTGGGTGAATAAAAATTCAGCACCATCCCCGTCAAGTTGATACTACTTCTCCAACCTTTTATCTACAGGGGAGATAGAATGAGGATTTTAAAAGCATCTTTTTTTAAAAACTTATAGATAGGGAGCAACAGCTTTTTTGTAGGTGTGAGCCCCATCATTTCGAGGTATTTAGCCTCTTCATTATCTTCTACTGCCTCAATGGTGGTGAGGGTCAAAGCATCTACCACTTTTCTGACAAAAGCAAAATGTGATGAAAAATCTTCTGTTATTCTAGGAGGGGAACCAAACTTCTATTTGGGGGAGACTTCTGGTTCAATACCTTCTTCCTCCTCCTCCTAATCCTCCTCCTCATAATAGTCCTCAATGTCTAGTTCATGGGACGAAGGATGTACAGAAGGGGTGGCTTGCTTAGAAAGGGTTTGTCCCTGGATAGGGGGGGACAGGGACCAGTGCCAACCCCTGTAAAGACTGAATGACCTTCAGGGCCTGAGCAATTTCCTCAGGTGAAGGCATTAACACAGACTCCTTGAAGTCCCCCTAGACCGACTGGGAGGGGGTTCAATAGGTTTGATCTTTTTTGATTTTTTTCAAAGGAATCTGGGAGTCAGCCGGTTCTGCAGGTCTTTTGCCTTGTGCACCCTTATCAGGGGTAGTATGAACAGTATCTGCGGTTTCACCAGCTTGTTTAGAGGATGTCAGCTGGTCAGAGCCTGAGGAACCCTTTTGCATTTTTTTCTGTAACCTCTCCAAATGCTTTTCCACTGTTTAAGGAGGGAAGGTTTTACAAATAACACATTCTGCAGAAAAACGATCCTGACCAAGGCAGACAACACATAAGGAGTGTTTGTCAGCTTTGGCAAGGACATCCCCACATTAGGTACAATTTTTAAAGCCAGGTTCACTGGTTCGGTTTGGTTTATCTAACATAATGTAAACCAGTAGAAAAAAGAAACCGCAAATAAAATATATATATTTTTTTAATTTAGTGTTTTTTTTTGTGGTTTGTGGTCAGTTGGGGAACCAATAAAGGTTCCGATAAGAACCGAGAACCGGTACCAGGAGAACCAAGGTTATCAGTTACTTTTTTACAACCTAATGGTAATTTTTAAAATAATATATTTACTAACTAACCCGAGTTTTACCTTCAAAAAACTCCAGAATTGAAACCTAAAGCTCTGTTCCCCCACGGTTATCCCGAACCGGGAGAAACCGAGAAAATACAAAAAAACAACCTAAAAACTAACTTAGCAGTTGACAAACAAAAGAAAAAGGCAGCAAATGAAAAGAAATATGATAAAGATACTCAAGTTCTTTGAATTCAGCATGACAGGAATGAATGATGAGGAGAGCACTCAATCTGAAATCTGAAGCAGCAGAACACTGGTAGCTTATAAGGGCAGCATTTGAAAATTAGCATGAGCCAATCATGATTCCAGCATCAGCATACATTTCATCTCCGGGCAGCTCTACTTAAAAGGATAACTGCAAGAGTAATAAATATTGGAGAATTCCTGGGGTGAGAACCACTTGGTTTTGCTCCAGAGATGGTATGATCTGGGACAGAGTTACCATCCTGAAGGTGCAGGACCTGAGGAATTTGTTCAGGTCATGTAGATCTAGAATGGGGCCATCAGCTCCCCATCTGCTTTGGCACCAGAAAGTACCTAGAGACAAACCCTGCATATTCCAGAGGGAACTCTGACAACAACTTCCTTGCTCCCTTGCGGAGGAGTTGGGCTATGTCGTCTCGGAGAGCCGACCGAGTGTCTGCAGATACCAAGTCCTCCCGTGGGGCACAGGCTCGGCTGGGAGGGTATTGCTCAAACTCTAAAGGCAGACCCTGGTTGACCACTTCAAGAACTCCTGTCCATGGTGACAGTGGACCAGGCAGAAAGAGAAAGAGGTGGAGTTGGCCCCCCCATAGGAGGACCCAGGGGAGGCGTGGTAGGCATGAGGGTGGCAACCCCCGTCCCATCACTGAGCAGGCTAGGAGGAGGAGGATCCAGCTGAGGAGCCACCGGGTCCCTTCCCTCCAGACCAGAGGCCACTGATTTGTGCCTTGGTTGCAAGGACTGAGCCTTCTGGCCAGACTGATGCTGGGCCGGTATCGTCGCACGAGTGGAGGGCCAAAAGAGATTACACTTCTACTGCCTGGAGCCCCTGCGATCCTTCTGGGCGGACTTCACGGAGTCCAAGGTGGCACTGGACTTCTCTATATATGCTAGAGGTGACACTTGACACCGGGCCCAAACAGGTCGGTGTCCAAAAAAGGGACGTCCATCAGCTTGTGCCGAGTGTCTGCTGTAAAGGTCGAGATCCTCAGCCAAGCCTTACGGCGCAAGACGACTGTGGCCACCACCGAGCGGGCACAGGAATCCCTAATATCCAGAGCCATCTCAAGCTGTGGTTTGGCCACAGCATGACCCTGGTCCCGGACCTGCTTGACCGAAGCCTGGAGGTCCGTAGGAAGATGAAGAATCACCTCATCCAGAGAGCCCAGAAGGGCATGGGAGAAGTGTGCCATTGCAACAGCTGAGCTCGCCCGATGGAGGCCGAGCGAGGAGGCAGCATAGACCTTTTTGGCCAAGTGGTCTAACTTCTTGGACTCCTTATCTGGTGGTCTAGCGACATCCCCTAAATTGCCCGCGCGCCAAAACATGGGAGTCTGCCACCAACCCTTCAGCCGAAGGGTGCTTCATGAACCCTGGGAGAGGGTACTGGTTGGCACTGTATTTTTGCGGGCCATCCGGGCAGAGGGTGCAGGACAAGTGGCGGGGCACTGCCAGAGCTCCAGGGCAGGGCTGACTACACTGGGAAAGCCTCCAGAGAGTCCTCTTTATCCAGAATCTCTGTGAGGGGATAGCGAGCCCGCTTCTAGATGGGCTCCAATTTCATCCCCGTGGACTCTGAGATGAGATGGAGGATGCCCAATAAGGACGTGGGTCCTTCCTCCTTTGAAAGGTCCCCCACCAACTCCACATCAATTGGACAGGAGTGCAGTGAGGAATCGTCTGATTCCGAGGAGTCTGTATAGAATGGCCTACCACCAGAGTCGCTCCAGACCCGCCATGGACGGTCAGGTGTAAGAGTAACTGACAGCTGATGGGGAAGTCCCTGAGCCGGCCGAGACTCCTTAGTTGGAGCGCCGGTCGGTGGCTGTTGGGGTGGCGGCCCCACCACGATCGGTGGAGAGGCCAACTTTGGTCGAACCGAGACGGTCTGTACTGGTTTTGCAAGTGGAGACGCGGTGTCGACCGGCCCTGCCAGGGGCATCAGTGTTGGCTTTGGACCGGACAACACCAACTGTTGCCACATCAAGTATTCATAGCGTAGATGCAGTTTGCACCGAAGCCTCTCCTCAACAGAGGAGGACAAAGACGAGTAGCAGCGGCACCGCTTCCCATGGTGTCGAGAGCGAGACTGCCAACACTGGAGGGACCTGTTTGACCCAAAGGATGAGGATGACCTAGACCTCGACCTCCGCCACCGGGGGTGCTGACGAGGGATCTCTGAACGAGCTGGGGAGTGCCGCGGCTCCTCCTGATCTAGGTGGGTGACTGGAGGGTCTGGCTCAGCGGGCTAAGCAGACTCTTCGGTGGTCACTGGCAGGACCGAAGTCCTGAACAAGGGGCTGTTGGCCTCTTCAGATGACAAAAGGTCAACTGAGTCAAGAAATATCTTGGCTGCATCGTCGGCTGGTGTCTCAACCGGCTTACCTGTCAGGGGCATCGTGAAGCCGGCGGCCAAGGCCACGGTTTCGACCGTGGTCAAAACCTGGGATTCCTGAGACTGAGAACGTTCCCAGTCCCAAGAATGTCGACAGAGTTTTCTCCTTTTCTTTCCTGGACTCCTCCTTGTGAGAACGAGAGCTGCGCAAACCCGAAGGGCCCTCTCCCTTGGTCGAGAGAGACTAGCACAGCTCTTTGAAGAAGCCCAACTTGAGCAGAACAAAGGCCAACGCCGAGGAGGACCGTGCAGCAGCCTGAGCCGCCTCCTCCTCCTCGAAGGCCTTAAGTTGCTCGGCGGACCCCGCAGCCATGGACACCACCTAACTGGCGTCCTTAGATTTGACCGGTAGATGTTGTTTTCCAGGTGGCCCCAACTTCAGGCAGGCAAAGCGGTCCTCTACGACCGACGAGGGAAATTTCCGGCCGATCTCGCAAGCCTGGGGATCGTGCTCGTGCCCCAGGCAGTAAACGCACGTGGCGTGTGGGTTGGTATGCAACATCTTCTGCCTGCATGGTCACCAGCGAAATCCATGAGAGAATGGGTCCTCCATGCTGGTCGTGATCGAAGATAGAACTGAACATGAAACTCTGATGAGTTTAAGTTTTAGAAGTAAATCCGAAGATTCGAGTGCCAGGGCCTACTCAACACGGAAGTGTTAAGGAGGGAACCTGCTTCTTCTAGTGGAAAGGAAGATCTGGCATGGGACAGAGCCGAGGGTTATACCACGCAGGAGGAGACAGCTTGAAGATGTCTGGCAAGATTTAAAGTGGAAAGGACAATGCCAGACAGTGTGGATAGATCATATCCACAATCCTGGAATCTGTTTTTATAGGGATGTGGATATGGTTCACTTATCCACACACTGGCAGATTTCCAGCAGTTCCCCAGAAACAGCGGGCAAGGCGCACACCCCTATCTGGCAAACAGAGACTGGAGATCCGAGGTCCCAAATGCAGCATCCCAACAAGACTCTAGGTCGATGCTGTAATGGGAGATTAAGGTGTGTACCAACTTCCAGGTAGCAACCATGCAGATCTCCTGAATACGGATGTCCCTGGAAGCAGCCACTGAGGCAGTGATCTGTCTGGTGAAATGATCCCTGAGCCCTACGTAAGGCTCCCAACCAGCCAAACTATAACAGAGGCCCTGTCCAGAGGAGGTTGTGGCAACTAAAATGGTGCAGGGTCTGCACCAGAAGACATACGAAGAGAGACTATAGGAGCTTAATATGTATACCCTTGAGGAAAGAAGGGAGAGAGGAGACATGATAGAAACACTCAAGTACCTCAAGGGAATCAACAACGTCCAAGAGAGTAATATCTTTCAGAAAAAGACATGTGCAAGAACAAGGGGGCACAATTTGAAGATAGAGGGGGGACAGCTCAGAGGTAAAGTGAGGAAGTATTTTTTCACAGAGAGGGTTGTGGATGCATGGAACAGCCTTCCTGAGGAAGTCGTGTAGTCATGAACAGTGGGGGAATTCAAGAATGCATGGGACAGACATAAGGCAGTCCAAGTTGGGGGTAGGAGGAAGTAGGCTGTTGGTTAACTAGGATCTGTAGCTTATCCGTTAGGTAGGAAAATGGGCAGACTAGGTGGGCCAAGCGGTCCTTATCTGCGTTAAATTCTGTTTCTATGTTACAGGACTGATCCACCTGGCAATCATCCTCCTAGTTGCCAGTCTGCCAGGCGCAGCTTCAGAGTATGCTACAAAGAGCTGGTGAGCTCCACCCAAATTCCAGCCATGTGCTCCACGTAACAGGACAGCGTCTGCCACAGGACCAAAATATGGAGCTTGTGGTTGGCCTCCGAAGATGGATTCGTAAAGAAGACCAGGAGGGTTCATCACATAGTTAAGGTGGAACTCAGACATCTTTTGGGAGGAACTTCAGGTGGGGGCGAAGGACTACTTTGTCCCTGTGGAAGACCAAGTGCAGAGGCTCCATTGAGGGTGCCTGGAGCTCACTAATCCTTCTGGCTGACATTATAGCCACCAGGAAGATAGGCAATTCTTTTATTTGAAAAAAGACAGTTTTATGATCACTATTTGCTACTGGGGAGCAGACTTCAGTTTCCATTACTTTGGATCCCATGTTTGTTAGTACGATATTCAGAATTTTATTTGCCCTAGTGTCTGCCAGCTGACTGTCTGCTCCTGTGACATGGATCACCAAGAGATCTGCACCCAGGCTGCACACAAGGATCCAGGTGCAGACGGCCTCCCGACACAAGGGGAGGGAGGGAGTTCCACCCTGTCTGTCCAGGTAGAACATGGTCGAAGTGTTGTCCATTTGGACTTGTAGGACCCAAGCCCTGACAAGAGGGGCAAATTTCTTCAGAGCTAGCCATACTGTACCAAGCTCCAGCAGGCTGATGTGGTAATAGGACTCCCTGGGTGACCAGAACCCATGGGCCATGTGGTCTCCCAGGTGCGCTCCCCGCCCTGCCAGAGACGTGTCTGTCATAAGAGTGACAGTCGGTTCTGGGTGGACAAATGGGATTCCTTCCTTCAGATGTTCTGGGATCAGCCACCACTGAATGGCATCACACATCGGATAAGTCACTGTGACGGCTGGTCCAGGTGACCTAGACGCTGGAACCACTGACTGCCAATTCCCACTGAAGGTGCTGCATCCACCAGTGAGCCAAATGGACTATGTAGGTGCAGAATGCAGTGTACCCTAGCAGTCTTAGGAAGTCGCTGGCAGGGTGCAAGTGCCCAACCTGAAATGATCAGGCAAAGGAGGTAAGATCCAATGCCCGGTCTACAAGGAGGAAGGCCTTGGCCCGCAGGGAGTCTAGCTCTGCCCCAATTAAATGAATCACTTATGAGAGGATCAATTTGGACTTGGCCAGGTTGACTTAGGACCAAGTCTCTGCAGGTCTGGAAGGCCAGATCCCTGGACCATTCCACAGCCTCACTGGACAGTTATCAGCCAGTTATCCAGGAAGGGATAAACCCTGATGCCCTTGCATCACAGGAAGGCTGTCACCACTGCCATGCACTTTGTGAATATCCTGGGCACAGAGGACAGGCAAATGGCATGACCTAGAACTAACAGAGCCAGCCCCTTCTGCACGGAACCGGAGGCACCACCAGTGGGACAGATGGACTAGGACGTGGAAGAATGCGTCCTGGAGATCCAAGGAGTAGAACCACATGCCCTGCTCCAGTGATGGTATGCTCTGGTCCAGCGTGACCATCTGGAACTTGTATTCCTGAGAAACTGGTTTAGATCGTGAAGATCCAAGTATGGGATGCCAGTCCTCATTTGTTTCAGAACCAGGAAGTACCTGAAGACACATACCTCTGACTTGCCAGGGCGTCTGGGACAGGAGCTATTACTCCTTTCACAAGGAGTTGACCGATGTCCTCCACCGAGGGCGGTCAGTGTGCCCTGTGACACCGAGAACTGTCTCAGAGCATGGGATTGGTAGGGCCTCAAAGTCAAGAGGCAACCCTGTGGCGACAAGCCTCGAGCACCCTCCAGTCAGTAGTAATGACAGATCACTTAGACCAGACGTGGCGATGCTGATCCCCCACAGGGTGCCGAGTCAGGGACTAGAAAAGCAGCACGTGGACATCCTCCCAACTCGTTACTGGGCAGCTTTTGGGGGGGGCACCGGCCGCTACAGCCAGAGGGGCATCACTTCCCCTACCCACACCTCTGCTGGTCACCCTGACCGCAGAACCAAGCCTTGGGGCACCAGACTTGAAACTGCCTCATTCTCGGACTGTTGGGGCTGAAAGGGCCAAAACAGAAAGGCCTTTTTCTTTTGTTTCTCATCTTTTAGGTCCTTCTGGTACAAAGCCACAGAATCCAAGGTGGCATTTGACTACTCAGTCGTAGTGAGATGCCCATCCACTCCAGGTGAAAGAGGTCAGTCCCTCGGAAAGAGAGATTAGACAACTTATGTGGAGTGTCTACCGTGAAGGTGGAGATTCTCGTGCCAGCCCGGTGACGCAGAGGGCTGAGGCATCTGCCTTACGTCGTGCCATGCTGGTGACCCGTGCTAGGGAGCAAACTCAGGGCACCAGGGAGGAGAACTGAGCGTCTGGAGGACTGCTCTCCTCTCCTGGGGAGGGAGGGTTATGGAATCCGAGGCACTAGCAGCTCCCCGCTGGAGACCGAGAGCACCGCAGCCAAGGGGACACTTAGAGGGGGATGGAGACAATAGTGGACGTCCTGCGGGTGGGTGCGGGAGCACGCCCGTTGCACAGTGACGTCATTGCACATCTGTGCCTCCGGGACCACCAGAACAATGGAAAAGCCCAGGAAGACGAAGATATGGAGGGGAGGGGTACAGGACTGCAGCTGTTCTAGGAGGGGTGCTACGGTAGATGGTCTGGGGACATATGTTAGGAGTCTGAGGGTAAGAGAGGTAGTGGATTAGCAGAATAAAAAGGGGGACATAGGTGGAGACAATCAAGGGGCCGGGTTAGGTGGAGATGTACTGGGCAGGTAAGCAGTAGGCACCCTAGCATGCTAAGCATGCTGAAAACAGCTGCATAGCTCCTCAACAGCCTTGGCATACAAGGTCTTGAGGGTGGTAAGACCAACAGGGAGACTCAGTTTAATAGATTTCTGTAGTTTGTTCCAGACTGAGGGCAACACAAAGCCTATGGCCATTCTCTCAAAGCGTGTATTGGCCCTAGGTACCTTCAGTAGAAGCAGAGAATAGCTTCTAAGTGCATAGTTGCCTACCATGTATAACGGCAAATAGTCGGTAAATGTATTGGGGTATTTGTTGGTAATAGCTCTGTAAGTCCAGAGACACACATTTCTATTCCTTCTGAAGGGAGGTCCACCCTACAGCTGCATATAAGGAGCAGTGGTGGGTGGTGACAGGTAGGCCAGTTATGAATCTCAAAGCTCTATGGTATAAAGTGTCCAGTTTAGTAAGACGGGAAACATTACACTGACTATAAATGAAATTGGCATGATCAATTAGGGATAGAAACATGGACTGAACTAACTGCATCTTGGCATCTTTGTTCAGGAGGCGGTTTATTCTAAGAGACCAAGCCTCTGCCTCAACTTTTTCAGCAGATCCTCGACATGCTTCACGAAGGAGAATCTGTGGTCTAGCCAGACCCCTAGGTACTTGAATTTCATAAATTCCAACCTCTCTCCTAGTAAAGTGTTTATGGGAGGTAAGGAGCCAGAGATAGCAGGGTTCGACGAATGAGTAGCCGGAAAGAACAGCATAGCTTTTGTTTTTTGGTACTGAGTAAGAGATTTTTTTTTTTTTTTAATTCAGGAACTGATTCTGCAACAAGTTGAATTCTGTTTGTAAATCTCCACAGGTGGCTTCCGGAGTTGGGCGGCTTAGGTGCAACACTATATCATCAGCGAAAAGGTGAATATTGGCCTCCTTGACGCCAACATCAAGATTGTTTATATAAATGGCAAACAATAGAGGCCCCAGGATGGCTCCCTGTGGAACACCTCTTATTAGTGGTTTGAGTGGAAAGAGCTCCCCTGAAGCCTATCTGTAAGGTAATTATTGAACCAGCACAGAGAGGTAGGGTCCAGACCTATCACTTTTAGGGTGGAAAGAAGCAGACAGTGGTCAACAGTGTCGAAGGCCTTGTTAAAGTCCAGGAACACGGCACATACAAATTTTTTGTTTTCCAGCTCTCGTTGCCAGTCATCAGTCACTTTGGCCAGAGCTGTAATGGTGCTGTGCTTGGCTCTGAAACCAGACTGCATAGAGTTTAGAAGGTTCTTGTTATCTAGGATGGTTCTCAACTGAGCATTCACAATTTTTTCCAGCAGTTTAGACAATATTGGTAGGAGAGATATTGGCCTGTAATTATTTAGGTCACAGGGATCCCCTGATTTAAACAGAGAAATGATGTGGGCAATTTTCCATAGGTGTGGAAGAGTCCCCTGGAACAATGACAAGTTAAATAGGTGCGTGATGGGTACAGCTAGGACGTGGTTTGCAATCTTTGAGAAGCAGGGGTCGAGAGAGTCAGCACCAGCGCTTTTCTTGGTGTCCAACTGTAGAAGGAGGTCTTCGACCTCTTTCAGCAAAGCAGGAAGGAATGAGAGGACCGCATTAGTGGTGCTAGGTTCAGGAATCTGTGCACTAATCTGAGAACGTAACACGGATGCTGATGAACTGTCGAATGCTAGGCCTGCCATAGCAAAGTAGTTGTTGAAGGCCTGGAGAATCTCCTTGCTATCGCTGATAGTAACACTGTCAGAGATGATTTTCAAGAGAAGTACATTTCCAGCTGAATGACCAGACAGCTCTTTGATTGTGGACCAAAATTTAGCTGGGACACCTTGAGACAGAGTCAAGCTCAGAACGGTAGAAGTTGGCCTTAGCCTCTCTAACCAATTTGGTTCAGGAGTTCCTAGCCTTCCTGAAGTGGCACCAATCCTCGGCAGTTTTTGATCTGCGGGCTTTTTTTCCAGAGTTTATCTCTCGCTAGTAATGCAGCCGTGAGTTTGGGATTTTTGGGATTGTTGGGATTGTGACCTACAGTTGTTTGCTGTGTTATCTCTGAATAAAACTGCTTGACACAGCCCTGTGTTAAGTTAATATCTTTGCCTGAACAGCATGGACGGATGTGAGTGCATGCATTTTTTTCTAGTTTTAATTTTTTAACATGCGGTATAACTGTATACTATGTACGATGCAACTGTGGAGCTCTGTAAGTAATCTCTAAATTATGCTTTCATATCAGTGGAAGACAAACTACATACCCAAGTAAATATATTTGCATATATATGTGTAACCTAAGTAATCTGAGTAAACTTTGCTGCTGCCCCCCCCCTTTTTTTATTCACCATTTATCCCTAAATGACTGATCCTTGCCCCCTTAGGTGGGACACCAAGCCCCATCAATCTCATTCTCAAGGGCTCAATTTTGCTGAACCCCCATGTCAGAGTTGCTGGAGATGCTGAGACCTCTTCAAACACCCAATCCATGTGACAGAAGAGGGCCCTGGTTGGAGGTGTGGGGCCTGCAAATGTCCCACATCATCCTGCCTGGAAGCAGTTTTTCTAACATTCTCCCTTACCCGAGATGCCGCATGAATATGCGACTGCAATCTGCATACAACAGGCATACGTAGAGCGAGTTAGGCATCTTGTCTCTACTACCCGCTGCCCTGCCAGCAAATCCATCTGTGGTACCTCAGATGGCAAGCAGAGCAAGAGATTTTCCCTCAGCACATACCCATCTTTAAAGCATGACACTTTTCAAGGGTGTGTGTTATACGTAACAGATAATCTACTACAGGGAGTGTCGTCATGTTTCGATATATGCATGCCTTGCTGTTTGTTGTGAGGCATGACGCCGAAGTCAGAGTGCATTCAACCACCCGAGGCATGCGTATATCAAAGCATAACCGTATACCCTATAGTGGGTTATCAGTCTTACAAAATGGCCAAAATTGTTTTGATGGGGGTGAAATAAAAACAAAAAGTGCAGGCGTGCAGTTGTTGTAGGATAATGCATGGTCATGTGGTATGTTTCACCCAATCAAGAGACGGCATAAAGATTTTATAAACTATATTATACACCACCAGTGAATTTAAGTAATATCCTTGTATCTAACCTCAAGAAATAATTTTGTTGAGGCCAGTCCGGTGGCACTGAGGGTTGAGGCTCTGGATGCAACACCTCGCATGGCCATGCCAGTGGCCCAGTTTCAGGAGCAATTTCGGGCCGCCGGGGTCGGAGGGGGGCGAGGAGCTGGATGAAGTGGGCCACAAGGCTCTCCTCTCGAGGAGGGATGTGGGGTTTCTCAGACTCTTGGCTGCCACCTGGTGGAGACTAGGTGGCGGAGTCAAGCCACTAGGGAAACCTGGCAATCCAGCTTGAGTGGGTAGAAGGGGCTGTCACTGGGCAACAGCGGCATGCGGCGCCTCACGCACATGCATTGACAGCGATCTGGGGTAGCAAGGAGAAAACTACAAAATACATGTTTCCCATTGCCAAGCAAGGCAGGAGAGGTAAAGGGGAGCAAAAGCAATATATTAAAAAAAAAAAAATTCTGTAGAACTGAAAATAGCGTGTTTGTTTAATTCAGCAGTCCGAAGTGATACGACTTGTTAGCTGCAGTTAAAGTTCACTGTCCTGTACTTCTGTATAATGAGTCTGGCATAGATAACTAAGCTGTTCAATTACTTTAGCAGGTCTTTCTACAGCGAACATAGCAAGATTTCTTTTACAGTGAAATAAATTAATTCTACAGTAATTTTGTTAGTGTAGTCATAATTGATTTTTTAAGGTTAGGTGCTTTACAGTTAGATAATGAACCTATCAGAAAGCAAGTTTTCTCAGTGCTTATGACATCACATTAACACTAGACAGCACTGAAGCCAGCAGCTGAAATCCAAGAGAGACAGTTAAATCTTCAAAACAGCAGATTTAAAAGCTATAACTGGTAAACTGTTGTATAAATTGAATACCCCTTCACATTTGAAAATAAATTGCTTATTTTGAATAGGGAAATTGTGTGTCATATCTATACACCACATTATTTGCCAAATGTGCAGTTAGGTTCTGAGAGATGGACACACACTGTAAAGTAGAAATTCCTTGATATTTACCATAATTTCCTTTTCTGTTAGCTCAAACATTGTCAATGGGGAGTCAATACACATGGGTAATGAACACCCCTACTGGGGCAGTGGTACAGCCCAAAGCTGTCAAACAGCATAGAACCTTAGGCACATGAGCATTCCGTGACCACCAATTCCTCAGTTACCTTTGTCCACACAGTACCCATATACACTCATGTAACCAGTAATCTCCAAGACGCCAAGATCAATGAACTCCCCCTTTAACCTAAACACCAACAATTTTAACATGTAAATAATTTTGTGACATTATAAAAGGATAAATGGATGACCTACTCCATTTTAGAGATCTGGCTGAAGGAGTCTTGCCAATCAATTCTGTCCTGCTTCTTAAGCGTCCGACCACCGATCCTTTAACAGGGTTGGCATGCTGCTAACAACACTTTGCAATAGAAAGAAGTTTAAACATGAACAACTCTGAATATAACTGTAGAGAACAAGTTAAGTACTAACCTGTAATGGCGAAGCACCACACAATACTCAAAAATCACAACCTGTTAATCTGTGTGCCTGGCAAAGCCAAAAAAATATAACCATTTCCATAGTTGGCAGATAATTTCGGATAACCACGAATAACGATGTACGAATCATCTTTGTTGAAATAAGTCCTTAGATATATCGGACAGTGTTCTCCAATAGGAGCCAAGGGCTCCCGGGAGAGGCCCCATTGACAATGCTGGCACTAGCAGAAAAAGAAATTAGTGTGCCTATAAAAGAATTTCTCCTTTCTGTATCACTCCACATTGTCAATGGGGAGTTAATGCATGTAGGTTCTAAAAAGCAGTGCCCATTCCTAATCTGGGTGGGGAAGAATATGGTCCCATATATAACCCATATTGGCAACAAGTCAATCATCTGCTAACCACCACGTGTAAGACTCTGGCCGAAGGTTGCATTGAGGGAGCTTTGGAAATCCAGTCTGTAGTGACTGTAAATGTGTGAATGGAGGACTATGCTGCCACTTTGCACAACTCCCAACATATATACCTCTCCTTCCTCCAACTAGGATGCAGCAAGTGCCCTGGTTAAGTGAGCCTTGATGCAAGCAGGCACTTTCCTCTTCTCAGCCGCATATGCCTTGGTGATGAAAGCCCTTACCTAGCCAAGGTGGCCTTAGAAGCCTTCTGACCTTCTCTACCACTTGAAAGAGAACAAATTCTCAGATTTTCTGAACTCCTTTCTAAACATAAAATTCATTCTCTTTCAGATTAGCTGACTTAGGACAGAAGGGACTTTCTGATTTACATGAAAGGCTGTAGGGATCTTGGGCACAAAGGATGGAACCATCCTCAATCTCACCTCTTCCTTATGCATTATAAGATGAGGCTCTTAAGTTTTCAATCACAACAGTGTGGTGTGCATATTTATGGAACTCATACAAACAGAACAGAGAAAGAAATAAGCACCTAGGCTGCCTGGAATATTGTTCCGACTGCGCTACCAGCTGTGCCACCAAGGCAATCGTTTGCTGTTTGTTTGAGTTCCATAAACATGCACACAGCACTATTATGATTGAAAATTTAATTATCTGTGCAGCACCAGGCTGTACTTAGAGAAAGAGTAAGGTGCCTCAGGACATCCCAGCTTCCAGCTGCCTTGGTGCCACAGCTGGTAGCACAACCAGAATGGTATTCCGGGTGACATGGGTTCACGTCCCAGCCAAGGCATTTATTTCTCTCTCTCTTCTGTTTGTGTAAAGGCTGTCAAGTTTGCCTATCCTTCTGGATGAACAGACTGATTAAAACACACACCTTGAAGGACAGGATGTTCAGAGGCAATGACGAAAGGGGTTCAAAAGGTGCCCTACACAGAGCATTCAACACCAGGTTTAGGTCCCATGGTGGTACCTGGGAAAGAAACAATGGTCAGCTTCTGCTGACCACCCTGAAGAAATGGATAACATCCAAGCTGGCTCCCAGAGATTCAGCCTATGGACGTTCCCAGCACTACGACGACTGCTGACACCTGCCCTCGAAAAGTGCTCAACATGAGACCTTTGTCTCCCTCCACCTGCAAGAAATCCAGTATCTGCGGAACCATAGCTGTACATGGCCTGTTACAGCCCTCTGGCCCAACCACAGAAGGTATTCCACACACAGTCATACACTGAAGACACACAAACCTTCCTTGAGGCCATTAGGGTATCCACCACTTTCTTGGAGAAATTGGGCTTTAACAGTCTCCACTTCTCAGAAGCCAGGCTATTAACTTTACTGCCTCTGGACTGGGATGCAGAATGAGACCTTGAAAGAGAAGGCCACCCCCCCCCCGAAGCAGAAATTGAAATAGGGCCTGCTGAGCTACATTTACAAGGTCCGAGAACCACAACATTCTTGGCCACTCTGGAGCTATCAGAAGGAATCTTCCTCTTGACAGTCTAATCTTCTGAATTACACCTTGGGAAGACGTGGTAGTGAAGGGAACAAGAAAGCTCTGAGAAGATCCCATGTCTCTGACAGAGCATCCACTGCCTCCACCGGTAATGGCTGAAGTACCTTGGTACCTGAACATTTTCCTTTGATGAGAAGAGGTCGATTGGATGTTGACTGGACTTTCTGCACAGAAGCTGTAACACCTCTGGATTCAAGGTCCTTTCCCCCAGATGGACCGTCTCTTGACTTAACTAACCAGCCTGCACATTCAGTTCCTCTGCTAGATGAACTGCCGATAAGGTCAGCAGGTTTTTTTTTCTGCCCAGAGGAGTGTCTCTGTTGCTTCCAGTAGCATCCCCTGGGTTCTCGTGCCTCCCTGATTATTTAATTAATTCGGATATATCCCTTTGAGCAAGAAAGCTCATTTACAAAGGTTCCTTGTCAGTGTCAAAGAGGTACAAACAATTCAAGGTAGATACAGTATACGGTTATAGTACAGCAGTTACTGGAATATACAATGCGTACCATTTTTAACAGGCAGGATTCCTGTATGCCACGGTGATGGCACTGTCCAACCTTACACCTTCACAGCCCTGGACTGCACACTAGTGTGAAAAGGAGGAAGGCAAGAAACACTGCCGTCATCTCCAACATGTTTATCTGAGGCAGTTGCTCTAGGAGTTCCAGACTCCCTGGACCGGGACCTGACTAAGAATCATTTCTGTTGGGACTTCAAAGAGAGAGAGAGAGCCCTTGCTGAGCTTCTTGCACAAAGCTAGCAACTGCAGTACCGATCGAGGTAACAGATTAGTGCCCGGTAGTTGTCCAAGTCCGGCGACCAGACCTCCAGCACCGTTCTGGAGAGGCCACATGTTCAACCGAGCCCACAGCATTAGTTCCATCACTGCAGTCATCAGACCTAGAATCCGGAGCAGCCTGTGAACAGAAACCATTGACTGGCTTCCTAGCTACTGAACCACTCACCTCGTAGTCTCCTTCCTGGATAAAGAAAAGGAACACTTTCCCCTCATCTGTTTGGAACTCCACCCCCAAGGTGTTCCACCTCTGAGACTGGCCCAGGGAACTCTTCTCCCAACTGAAGTTCCAAGCATGCGTCTCCAGCACCTGCAAGGTCCTTGACATCGACCTTTCCGCCGTCCGAGAACTCAGCCCTGAAGTGGGCAGGTGGTCCAGGTGTACACAATGTCCATCCTATCTCAGCTGCACACTGGCCCAATCAGAATTCTCGACAGCACGCCAGGCTGAAGGGATGGGCTAGGTACTGGAAATGCCGTCCCTGCATTGCAAACCTCAGAAACTTCTAGTGCGACCAACAAATGGGGATGTGGAGATGGGCATCTTTCAGATCGATGGATGCTAAAGAATTCCCTGGTTGGACGGCCCATATGATGGATCATAAGGACTCCATCTTGAAGGCTGTATGGTAGACAAAGTTGTTTAAAGTTTCAGGTCCAGAACTGGTCAAATCCCCCCACTCCAACTTCTTGGGAACCACAAAATAAATGGAGTAAAATCCTATGCCTTCCTCTGTCGAAGGAACTGGGACAACTACCTTAATCTGTATCAAGTGATTTAAGGAATGACTCACAACCTGCTTTTTAAGGTACAGGAGATTGCAGGAAACACCCTCTCATGGGTACTGTGGTAAACTCAATGGAGTAGTACATAGTCACAATCTCTAACACTCATGCATCTGACATTAGCGGAGTCTGTCACTGATAACAATTCTGCTGTCTTCCACTAAAGGGGTCAGAGATGGGACCGTGTTCCTTCACTGTGAAGTACCTCCTCTCTTCTTCTCCCATCTTCATTATGTCTGCAGGCAAAGGATCCTCTGGTACTGTTGCCCTTGAATCTGGAATAGTCTCCCTTATCCCTCTAGTTTCAAAAATTCCAAAAGGCTCGAAAACCACCTCTGGACAGTAACTGCTAAGCAAACTCCTGCGCCCTCTTGACGTTGGGTTTGCCTTCTGTTGTTGCCTGGACACAGGACGTTTCCCTTCTTTTCCTGGACGTTCTTTAGGATGTCATCCGGCAAGGGCCAAATAATAACCTTCCTTCAAAGGACAGGTTAAACAGGTTTGACTTGGATGCCTGGTCAGTGACCCAGTGCCCGAGCCAGACACCCCACAATATAAGTGCAGTGTGCCAACATCCGTCCAGTGTGGCATCCCCCAGAAAGGCAGAAGACAGACACAAGCTGCAGAGTGTCTGCCCGTTCCAACTACCCAAAGCAGTGACCCATGAGTTTAATGCTCTGAAAACAATGTAAGTTGCATATGATGCTCAAAGATTTACCCCATTCAAAGCAAAAGCCCTTCTGCACGAGGTGCCCACATGCTTATCGTAGCTGTCGGTTAGGGACGCCAAACCTTCAGTAGGTACAGTTGTGTGCTTAACAGACTTATGCAGAATCTTATCTGCCAAAGAAGGAACCACTGACTTCCTGGACTCTCTTCCAGGAACAGGCAACATCTCACCTTTAGCCTAGGGAGCTATCTGCACTTATCTCTACCAGCCCATTCCTGTTCAATAATCTGGTCACAGTGCACAAAATCTGGAAAACACTTCGGTGCAGAGGAAGAAGTGGACAGGATAGGGGTCACATCCAAGGACTCCATGACCTGCACCTCCTTCAGCTGCAATGTCCAACAAGCTTCCCTTATAAGATATGACAAAGACTTTGTATCAAATAGGGGAGAGATTGGGATCTTTTTCTTAGGTTCCATTCACTCCCCCTCCTCGAAGGGATATGCTTCCTCACTGGACAATGCTGCCAGTCAGGATTTTCCATGTGTCTCCCTGTATCCTCATCTTGACCTTCTATGTTGTTAAGGTTGGGGGCACCTGCAAATCTGGATGAGCAGTATCGTTCTGCTCTGGCTCACCTGGACGTTCCTGTAAGGACCCTTCTTGACCTATGGTGCTCCGTCTGGGTTATGTTGGTGGGGATGTCCTGAGGAACATCAAAACTCAGCAGCTCACTTAAAGCAAAATGGACTTTCGCAACTCAGCCTTACCACTGCCAGTCAGTTTCCCTGGTGCACCCCTCCCAAACTCGGGAGTTAGAGTAGGAGGGACTGAAATAGACATGTTAGACACTGTTACATAATTGGGATAGCAAGACCCTAAATGGGAGGGTCTCATCCTCCTGCAGGTCTTACATCTTAAATACTGCTGATCTCCGATACGCCATGGTGCCTTAATAGAAAACCTATGCTGTAGCCACAAATAAAAAAAAATAAATAAATAAATTGTGTGGATGAACCCTATAAATGTGCTATATAGGGTACCACCTAAGATTATGCTGCAGCCATTAGACAAGCAGCAAATAAGGAATTAACAGCAAATCAGTGTTGCCGGATGGACTCCCCCTAAACTGTGCTCCAGCTCTTAACTGTGACAAAATCAAACATGTTGTCAGGAAGCAGTCTCTGACTGTTTTGATTGCCGTTAGATCTGCCTGTCCAAAAACACTGTTTCTGTGGCAAAAAGGAAAGTCAAGTCCCTGGCCAGTCACACTTAGAACAGCACTCACACATGCCTCTGCAACTGTGTGGGCGAGCATATGGAGACTACGGACATGTGCATGCGTGGTGACATCACGATGCCGATGTCAGAGCTGCTACTGGCGCAAGCACGCCAAACATGAAGGAGCTGACAGGGGCACAAAAATAGGCACGAAACTTACATGCTGGCAAGCTGCCAGCGATGGTACAGATGAACTGCGTGAAGTGCCTAGCAAGCATGGAGCACGGTGTGAAAACTCCTGCTGTGAAATGCTTCTGTGCCCCCTCCCCCAATTCTACAAAACTCCACCAGCCCCAAAACTGCTAGGTAGCTGGGGAAAACAATAAGTTTGCCAATCTAGCTAGGCCAGCCCAGATAAAACCATGCAGCACTGCTCAGTCACTAAGAGCTCAGTCTGCTGACAAAAAAAACGACAATCTGACGCTGCCTGAAGGAGGAAAAAAAAGAAAGGGGTCCATCACCAGTAGGACACTTAGGGGGAAACAAAAAAAAAAAAAAAAAACAGGTTAGTACTAGTCTCACAACCTAGCTTGCTAACTGTGCACCCCCTAAAAACAGAGCAAACTGAAGTACTTGCTTGAGGTACCAGGCTAAGATGAGCAGAGACCTCTGCTGCTCACCCTATTAAATGTAAGCAGTCAGTGGTCCTCAATTCATGTAGAGAAGGCACTGAAATGAGAGCAGTACGGTAGGTTAGTCAATTTGAAAGCAGCAGCTTAACAAGCATGATTTTTAAATTTGAAGGTGATCCTTCTTACCAAGTAGTCCCAACCTGCCTCCCTGCTGTACAATCAATGTCAGAAAGAGACACCAACTGCAGAACAGACGCTTTTCTGAGAGCGCTACCCATGCTGTCCTACCCTTCTAGGGGTACAGCCAAGTCAGAGGAACTAGTGATCTAGGAATGCTCATGTGTCCGAAGTTCTATGCTGACTTGATAGCTCTGTGGTGTACCACTACCCCAGCAGGGGTGTTCATTACCCATGTGTATTAACTCCCCATTGACAATGTCGGGATACAGAAAATGATTTTAACCCAATTAGCATGCCAGCCAGATTACAGAAAGGGTTGCATTTTGTAGCTGTTCACTTCAGCCAAGTGCAAAACTTAACTCACTTTTTGCCAGCCTGCTCCTGACGTTGCTGCTCCTGGATTCCATCAGCTGCTTGGTGAAAATCAAACACTAAGAGGAGGGGAAAAAAACAGAGTAATACATCAGAAATCAATTCGCTCTAGGGGTGCTAGACAGCCATCTTCAAGGCAAGATGCACTTTAGCAGAGCTCTCTTTCACACTATGATATTACATAAAATAACGGCCAAAAAGGAAAAAAACTATAAAAAAAAAACTTGAGAAATATAACATGCACTACTTGCCAGAGAACAGCCTATGGAACAGTTTAATACCATTTTTCATCACAGTCCACCTACAAACATAGCAGTAGGGGCTGCTGAAAGATCCACCAGCTTCTTCTAAGAGGAACATTGGGCAGCACTGGAGTCAGCAACCCGACTGCTTAGACGGAATAACCACAGCGTACAGTGCTCAAGTCCATGAGGGCTGTGGACTCGAAAATCAAAAAGACTCTGCAGAAGCTAGAATCCCATGATGCAGCAATAAAAACTTTAAATGGGACTGTCGCTGACTCAGAAACACGAGTCACTGCAATTCTGACAGCGGTGGGTACCCTAATGAAAATGACCAACTCTGACTGCACTGTAGCCCTTGCACATGAACTCGTGGCTGGGAACCCGGGCGTTGTGGGGGTCCAAGAAAAACCCAAGGGGACTGCTCTCCTGAACTTTTTAACTGAGTGGTTAAAAAAAAACAAAAAAAAACACAAGCACTCGAAGATTTCCAGTGGTCAGCACTCAGTAAGGCATACAGGGTGAACACACATGTTCGCCCTGCAACTTCAACACAGCCGTGAATCATCCTTCTGGAAACAGCCAGGTCAGAGATTCAGGACATTGTCCTTATGGCGGTACAAGAGATTTGGGACACTGTCCTTATGGCGGTACAAGAGTTTTGGGACACTGTCCTTATGGCCGCACAAGAGTTTTGGGACACCGTCCTTATGGCGGTACAAGAGTTTTGGGACACCGTCCTTATGGCGGTACAAGAGATTTGGGACACCGTCCTTATGGCGGTACAAGAGATTTGGGACACCGTCCTTATGGCGGTACAAGAGTTTTGGGACACCGTCCTTATGGTGGTACAAGAGTTTTGGGATACCGTCCTTATGGCGGTACAAGAGTTTTGGGACACTGTCCTTATGGCAGTACAAGAGATTTGGGACACCGTCCTTATGGCGGTACAAGAGATTTGGAACATTGTCCTTATGGTAGTACAAGAATCCCATCCTTTAACTCAGTGAAGCCAACATCAAGCCACACCCTGACTTTTCTTTTTTTTTTTCTCCAGACCAGAGCCGGAAGGAAGGGTTCTGATGCCTCCCGACAAACTCTGTGCACTGCGGATTATACTGTTGCCAGCTCGACCCCGGGTGATATACGGCGCCAAAACTAGGCAGTTTACTGACCCTAAAGGTGCAGACCAGTGGACTGAAAAGGCAGAAGCAGAATTTGACACCCAAAATCAACATCAAACAGACCCTGATCAGGATTAAAAACATTAAGACTTTTCTTATGCTTTGCGCATTTGCCCTACCTCTCCTGAGTATATGGAGTCGAGGGATGTTGTGGGTTTTTAATATTGTAAAAGATGAGTGGAAGGTTTTGTAAGAGGGGGGCATTTTTGTTTGTATCTGTATAACATGGCAATGGTGACGTTTCCGCTATGTTGACAGCTCCTGCTCAACAATCCCTCCATACCATGGGGCCCTGTGAACTCAAGAGCTTACTGTTGACTTTGGAACAGTAGCATGTTGATAAAAATGTTTCACTAATCAGCTGTTCAAGGGCGTGTTTTATCCTGTGTTATATTATTTAAAAATATTTATACATGTTTTTTAAATAGGCACTGTCTGGAATGCCACGTACTGTGGAGGAGGGAGCTTAGGCTAGAGTCAATTCTCCAATTTGTTCTCCCTTATCGCTTTTACCAAATTTAAATTGCAATCTAGTACTGTGTTCTACCAAAGTAATATTCAAACTATGGACACACCTTTAGCCACTGTAGAGGGTTGCAGCTTAGAAACTTTCCTATTTGTTCTATTGAAAGCTTTTGGATTCCCCTAGCCCCTTCTGTACGTGATTACAAGGGTTACTAGCATATGTGTATCAACTCATTATTAAAACAATGCATGTGGTTTTATGTGCCTTATACCTATACCCTGTATGAGCAACTGACTTGTAATTGTCTGTTCAACAGAAATCAATACATAAAAATCAGTTCACTCCATCCTGTGTAAAGTAATCCTCTGGGATTCTCAGAGAAGGCCAAAGTGAAATCTCTCTGTTCTGTTGGAGATTACAATACCATACAACACAAAACTCCACCACGCTTCTCTGCTGTTAGGTGGTGTTTTTTTCCCCTCACTGTCCATGCCAGCCCACCAGTCTCAGCTTTTCATGCCTTAGATAAAAATTCTTCTGTATATGAAAGATCTGTGCAGGGCACTGAGTGGCCCAGTGGACTGGCAGTGGCTTACAGAGCTTTCAGTTCTAGGTTACTGGTTCAAAACTGGGCAATGTCAGTACTGACCAAACGCGAGTACTATTGGATACCTGAGCGGTGGCATGTGTGAAGCGAGTTGTGGTGACCTCAGTCCAGTGCTAGTGAACAGGTGGTCACCATCACTAAAACAACAGTCACAAGTGGTACAAGAGTCGCTGGCCCAGTGGTTCAATGGCAGAGCACTGCAGTGCCATGCAAGAGACCCAGGTTCAGGAACAAGCTTGGGTTTCTTACTTCAGAGGCTGGGACATGCAGGCACAGAGTAAAGGTGGCACATTCACTCCTCGGGGAAGGAGAGCCGGTATGCTTTATGGTCATGCACCCCCCACCCTCAGCCAAACTAAGAGAGGGCTGTGTCTTAGAGACAGAACAATCTCTGCAACCCTGAAGGCTACAGATCACACTGATGTAAATATAACAAAGAGGAAATCCCATAGCACAATGTACATTTTTGACAGCCCCCAAAAGGTAGTGATGTTCTATCAAACAAAATGCATAGCTCAGATGGGATGAATCCCAAGAATCACAGAAACATAGATGGTGTCAGCAGAAAAAGATTGTTAGTCTATCCAGTCTGTCCCATTTTATCCCATCTTCCCCACAACCTACTGCCGAGACAGGGTTTACGCCCTTGCCTCTACCCTGCACTCTGCCTTACTGCTATCCTCGAGTAGGTACTAGGCCACTTACTCTGTCCCAGCCATGCCTGAACCCATACATGTTTTTTGTGCACAATATCTCAGCCGGTAGGCTGTTCGACAGTTCAACCACTCTATCAGTAAAGTACAACTTTCTCATATCCCTCCGGAATCTCAACCTCCGCTATCAGCAGCCAGCTACCACTCATGCCTCGTTTCTGACCTGCTCTTCCTGCTAATTACCTCCCAGTCTATCTCATTAATTCCTTTAAGGAACTTGAAGGTCTCTATCACATCACCCCCCTTCTGGCCTCCAGCAAGCACATGAACAGTGCCCTATGTATGATCCACCCTTTTGTCCCTGATCATTTTGACTAGCCTATGCTGCACAGTCTTTAGCCAGTCCCTGTCTTTTTGGTTTTAGGTGGGGACTACAGAAATTAGTATTCCACATGGGGTCTCACCAGTGATCTACAGAGAAGCAGTATTTATTGTTGCTTTCCTCCTGCTATTAAAGCTGTACGTTTCTATCCTCTGGAACAGCAGCAGCATTGACAGATAGAACTGTAAAACGTTCGCTACACATACATCAAAGCAGGCAACCAGGTGAACAGTGAGTAACAGTTGGAGTGGACTAGTACTGGGCAGCATGGCATTTCTGAACACATTTTTAAAATCTGCATCTCTGACTAGCAGTGGTGTGGCAACAGCAAATGACACTGCCAGCTGAATCACACACTGGAACTCTCCCTGGGGAATGAATGCGTCAGAGGGGAGCATTCAGCATTCAGGGAGAAAGCACTTTTCATGTCCTCCTGGCTGTAGGGAAGGTGCAGCCATCGTCACCTCGATTATCAGGGCATGGGATGAAGGAAAATGGGGGAACGCATATGATGACAATAAAAATGTGCATCTGTATTCAGCAGTTGGAAATTTCAGTGTTAGTCTTGGCAATTTAAGGTAAATTGTATTTCTACACTTACCAATATGAGATCTGTCAGAGATCACAGTCCTGGACTCCCATCCCTCTAAACCTGAAATTTGCAACACACACACACAGAAATACAACAAAAAAAAATATATGTAAGTAAATTAATCATTAAACCAGTAGCTATTAAAGAAACCTATTTAACCCTTTGTCCACCAGAAAGTTACAGGTTCAATCCTGCCTGTGGGGAAATAACCAGAACATGACTATCTGTGACTCAGCTCAGTGCATGGGGGACACAGAAAACAGGACCCTATCTGCTCCGCAAACTGATACCACACTAGTTCTTTTCAGCAGAGCAGAGGATAGTAGTTTCCTCACACTTTACCAACATTCCATCCAAGATACCAGTTAGGGTAGTTTACACTATTCGACATGCAGGTTTTACAGAATGAAATCTCCAGTATGGTAGACACAACTGATGAGAAATTTATTTTTTTATTATCTTATTGGATAGGATTGTATTATTGAATTTTTTTTTAAACATTAAATAAGGGTATGGGGCCCGATCTTTAAATATTTGTTAAGATCCGAAACTCAAATCTCGGTCTCCATATTGTTTTAAAAATTGTGTGACATTTCATAAAAAGTGGTGGCGCTCTGTAAAACTTGAGGTATGCTGATCTGTAGATTCAGAAAGGGACTAACACAGTTCTTATTATATCTGAAAATAATATTAGAAATGTTTCTAGTGTGCAAGGGTGTGTGTTTCTTTCCTCTCAGTTCATTAATAAAGCTCCATCTCTTTAATGCCAAAGGATGGAGAGCCTTCACTTACTCAGCATGGAGTGCCATGCAGTGGTTGTCAAATGTTACCGCAAAGAAGTCATTCTGCAAGATCACCAACAGGAAGTATTTGCAGTAGTAAATGAACCAAGTTATGTCAGTATATTATGTTAAAACACATGTTTCAGAATTTTAGCAACTTCATTGGTCTAAGCACAGCACCTGTCCCATCATTAATCTCTGGTATACAGTTCATAACTAACCTGCTCTAATCGAACTAGTAACAGCCTAACTAACCAACTGGAAATAAATCCTTCTTTCATTAAAATACAAATAAAAAAATGTCAACATTTTAACACAAGAACCCACAACAGGGCACAGACCTCTTCCAAATAAATGCACCTCCCTGGTTCATTTAAAGGCACTTGGCCTTTGTTACCAAACTCACACATTCTGTCTAGCAACACCCTAACTAAAATGAAAATAAATCCTTTTTCCATTAAAAAAAAACATCCAATTTATAGCACAATAGCCCACTAAAGGGAATGTGTTTCTTAAGAATTCATGCACTTCACTCGGCCAATGGCCTTGTGCCTTCCAATTCACCCGTGGCATGCATTACCCCTGTTGTGGGTTACTGCTAACTAATTTTTTTTTGTAAATTTTCTGCTCATCTCCCTACGTCCCGATCTGCCCCATCGGTCCAGCAGCACCACCCAATCTTGTCACCCGCCATCTCTGGACTTACTCTGACCTCTCAGTTCCCCCATGGATACCCCTCACCCATGGGAAGAGCTGCTGGGGTGTGAGCATTACTTCTCCTGGACAGAGGGGAAGTGTTGGTCAGTGAGGCAGAGTACCAGTCAGCAGTGCGGGGCCTGCACCAGCTAGCATCCTGCATCGGTTTGGCTTTTTCTGCTTTACTCTGTCCCACATCCAGACGTGGGGAAGCCCCCATGGCAGGTATGTAGACTCTCTGGACTTACCTTGACCTCACAGTTCCCCTATGGAAATCCCCCCCCCCCGGGGAGGTGCTGCCTGGCAAGGCAGAGTACCAGTCAGCTGTGCAGGGTCTGTGGCAGATGGCATCCTGCATCAGTTTGGCTTTTTCCGCTTTACTCTGTCCCGCACTCAGACATCGGGAAGCCCCATGGCAGGTACGAAATGACTTGCCACCGACACCCCCCTGCCTTGATCCATGGCTCCAGATGCACCATGAAATGTGGTCACCCAGGTGGCGGTGCTGAAGTGGAGACTATACTCCCTCCTCCCATCCCTGAGGAGGCATGCGTCCACGGGATGCTCAACCGTCCTCCCCCGGCCAGTATTCTGATGAGCCTGGCTCATTCCCAAACCCAGGTCATCAGTGTCGCAAGCAGTAGCACTACCGTTTCATCAATGGGCCAGCTAAGGGTTGCTGCTAACATGATCACAGTATATATTGAAATAAAATCAAACTGTGGTCGCAATACAGAAGAATAAAACCATGGCTGCAAAAATACAATGTTCCGTTACAAACATGAATTACTGTCATTGTGAGGTATCATCCAATTACCAAAGCTGCTAAAAATTAACATTTACCTTTTCCCTTCTGTAAGTTTTTCTGAGCTTCCTCAAACAGTCCAGGCAGGTGGATCACCACTCCATTACCTTAATGAGATAAGACAATTACTCATGTGACTAGTAAGCAGTAGAAAGTACCACTGCGTAAGATCTACTCGATTGCTACCTGAGTCAAGCAGACATGCACTATTGCCTTTGCAGAAACAACAAATGTTCTCCAAGCATCAATCCTCGGTTCATCTAGACAAGCATCAGACAGAGATCAAGTGTCGTGACCAACTAGAACCACAGAAGACGACAAAATATGCCACTGGGCAAGTGCACACTTTCCTTCTCTGATCATGAAAGACCTTGTTCTGCTCTAGACATACTCCCACTCCAAAATGGAAATGCTTTTGCCCACATCAGAATAGCTGTGCATGGCCTCTGTGGCACTTGCTGTCAAGTCTCAAGAGAATAAATCTGAAGTGACCTTGTCTATGTTCAAAATTAGATAGACTCGGGCACCAGGGTCTGCCCATTACCGTGGGGGAATCCTGCTGGACGATTCCGACCCTTACAAATTTAGAGCGGGAAGGTGATGACTGAGCTAGAAATACAGACTCTGTGTTTCAAATGTCCAAATGCTTCTTCATTAACAAAAAATAAATAAATAAATTGGCGCCATATTGGTGTGCTCTTACCAAAACAGGACTGTTCTCATGATCTAGCATTTAAACAATGTTGGTAACATGTTTTAGTAATACAAGTTTTAAGTATTAAAAAAAATAAACGGTTAGACACAATTAGATTGTGTGCTGTTAAGCCCAGACCTCTTTCAGTTCAAAGATCAAACTATCCCACAGGGGGTTGACAGTACCCCTTTAACCAAAATGATGAGCCTCTTTGGAACACTGAACTATAAACAGTGCATCCGGTTAACCACTCTAGCAGTTGTTTACCTACAGAACTTGAATACCTCATTTTCCAAAATGGAACAATGTACAGTCATTCAGCAGGTAACTTTTTTTTGTTAATTAATCGGCTTATATGTTTGAGGCCTTCAGCATTCAAGCCTTGCTTTCTTTGCTCGTAATTAAAACTTCAGATGTATGGTGTCACAAACATGATTTATGACCTGTGAATTAGACCTGTTATTCCATCCGTTTTTAAAACCCACCAGAGCCTAAAGCAAAAGACATTTTCCAAAACCAAATATTCCCATCTGCACAAACACCCCAACACATCACATACGCTTTGTTCAAAAATCTCTTTTTTGTTTCACAGTTAAGAAATTTGCTGTTATTTTTTGGCAGCACCATCCTTCTGTTTGGAAAAGTTCCGCTGCGCTGTCAGTAATGATCAGGTAACTCAGTGTGCCGGAACTTGTATAAGCAGGACTATACCAAGAATAAAAATGTCGGTCTCCTTTTTTTGTACTAAAAACTAAGTAAAGATTTTTTTTTTTTTGTTTTGTTAAACTATTTGTGGTGGGTCAGGTGAATCTGTGTAAATGGGGAACTGGAAATTTGACAAGTGTTTTTATTTCAGGTTCCACAAACTTTATCCCCTAGGATTGATTAACCAATTATAAAATTATTATTACTTCTGTATAATGCCTGTTACCTGACTAGTTAGTAATTACAGTCTTTTGGGTTAATTTTGTGCTGGGCTAGACGCATAGGCGCCTAACCCCCCCCCCTACCCTCCCAGTCTTTGTTGTGCAAATAGCAAAATTTAGCACCTCTAGCAAGCCACTGCCTGCAAGTGCTTCTTCTGACTGCCCTCCTCCTCTGTCCCTCCCTTCTAGCCGGCCTGCCCTCGAGGGACACACTCCCAGGGGCTCCGAGGCCACGTGAGGCGGGCCACCGCTACCAGGGAACCAGGAGGCCGGGGAGAAAGCCAGAGTTGCAATGGTCGCAAATTTTGTCTGCCCCTCACCCCTCAGGGTGTTTCTTTATACACACCTTCCCGCCAAATCTCATCCCCGCCCATAGCTATTCTCCCAGCCAATTCCCAAGCTCATTCTCTTCACATCATCTTACTTTCTTTAACCCTCTCCTACCCTCCACCATGCTACTGCACCTATTTCTGCTGCTTTGGTTCTCACCTTCCTTAGATCCAGATGAGATAACTGTTGGAACCCATACCAAGGTGATTAGGGTGACCACTCAACACTGCCCCCCTCTACTGTCCCCAGTGGATACTCCTAAACTATACATACTTATACTACCACTTCTGCACAATAATCCTTGGGGAATCCCAAAAAAAGGCTCACAACCAGTTTGGAACTCCTCTATCCCCCTGCTACCATACTGGCACTACAATTACCCCCTACGCCTGTCCATTAAGCTGGCAATCTATGATAATCTCGATAACCACGCTGGGGATCATCAGCCACTATATATTGGATCCCAAGAAAGAAGAAAAACTCCCTGACTGCTCCACTACTCCTATCACTTGGTGCCCTCATCAAGTTAATCTTCTTTCTGCTGGTCTGTGTTGGCACTGTGGAAATCAACCCTGGACCCACTGAAAGCTCGATCTCTCAACTGACCTAACCTCCATAAATGGATTGAGTTTTCTTCACTTCAATGCCTGCAGCCTCTAAAAAGTTCTCATCAATACAGGCCTGGGTTGCACACACCCTACCGGACTGTCTGGTTATATCTGAAACTTGGCTCAAATCTGCAACAAAGATAGTGAAATAAACCTTCCCAACTATCAGCTCTTCAGATCTGACCATCTATCCAGGGCGGTGGGGTTGCCATCTATGTCAAAGCAAATATCTCTGCATCCTGCCTCAATTCCACATCTCAACCAAAGGAATTGAATGCTTGTCTATTAAAATAACCCTTCCGACACATCTTCCTTTCAACTGGTTGGTTGCTATAGGCCCCCTCTGCAGGCCTCAAACTCTTATCCATTTAGGATCCATACTTAATCTGGGCCCTGAAGACACCATCATCTTAGGAGACATGAACTTAAATTGGCTGACTAATGCATCTGCACCCCTGGTAACCTTCTGTGACACCTATGGTTTCTCTCAATTAATCAAAAGAACCAACAAGGATCAACCCAAAGAATACTCTCAACAGCACACTCCTGGATATTATATTGGTAAATACACCTCATCATTATCCCTATGCAGGAGTACTTCTCAGTGACATAAGTGACCACTGTCCCATAGCTGCCATTAGATCAACAATCAAGCCACCCAATCCTGCAAAATTCCTCCCACGAAGGTCAAAAAAGAACTTTAACATTACAGGATATCTCCATGATCTGTGCCACACCACACGTTGGCAAGAATTCTATCTCACAGCCTCAACAGAGTCAGCTCTTCAAATCCTAAATGATATAATCATAAGTGCCCTCAATTCACATGCACCCCTCACCAGTGTCAGAACCAAACTCAAATCCTGTCGCTGGTTCTCTGCCGACTTTAAATCAGACTGCTTGCTGAGAGACAAACTCTGGAAAAGGGCAAGAAAGACAAAGGACCCAAATGACTGGCTCCAATTCAGAAAAGCCAGAAACTCCCTGCACAAACAAGTAAGAAAAGCCAAGGCAACCTTCTACACAGCTGAACTAAATGCCTCCTATAACAACCCTTCCAGGTTCTGGGGTACCATAAAGGGCATCCTAGGTCAAACCTCTACCCTGTCTTACCATCCAAAATTCAATTAAATAATATTGAAATCACCGACAAGCAAAATATCTTGAATGCCTTCAATGACCATTTCACTACAGCTGGCCTGGCTTTCGACTCCTCTCCTGCAAACCTATTAAGATCATCTCTAAACCTACAATCTACGAGAATCAAAGGGTTGCTTCCACATTCTCATTCAAACCAATATTGTTTAAAGTAGAAGACCTCCTACTCCAACTAGATACCACCAAAAGCGCAGTGCAGACTCCCTGGATCCCTACTTTCTAAAAGTAGCACTGTATGCCTTAACCCCCTCACCCATCTCTTCAATCTATCACATGTCACTGGTACTATCCCTCAATATGGAAAACAGCTCAAGTGTTTCCACTACTTAAGGCAGGTGATCCCATGGACCTCAATAATTATAGGCCCATCTCCATCTTACCAATACTATCCAAGATGCTTGAGAAGCTGGTAAACTCTCAGTTAACTGCCTACCTTGATACCAACAATCTCTAAATCCAGCTCAATCTGGGTTTAGATCAATGCATACACCATCTCTGCTCTAGCAAAAGTCACAAATGACTGGCAGACTGCCCTAGACAAAAAGAATAATATCTGTGCTGTGTTTCTGGATCTAAGCAAAGCCTTTGACACTGTGGATCATGATCTTCTAATCACCTCACTAAACTCCATAGGCCTTGACTCACTCTCTATTAAATGGTTCAGATGTTATCTCTTGGAAGGCTACAACTGGTAAAGAATGATGGTGATCTATCTACCCCTAAGCCACTCCCTAAGAAGTGTACCATAAGGCTCCATCCTGGGTCCCATCCTTTTGCCATTTACATCAACAATATTGACTCCAATCTCTCTCTTCTAATATCCACCTTTTGCAGATGACACTGTACTTTATGTGAGCGATCCCTCACCATCAAAAGCCTGTGAGCTCCTACAGTCTCAATTCTCCCCCTCCAGCATAACCTATTAAAAAGAAATTATTACTAAATGCTGAAAACCAAAGCTATGTTCTTTGCCCACAAGAACTGTTCTTCCACTATCCCATCATTCACCTTCCACAACTCTCTACCATCCTTGGTGAAAATCTGGAATATGTTGACAAATTCAAATACCTAGGAGTATGGATAGACAATAAACTAGACTATACTACCCACGTTGAAGAGCTCCTGAAAAGCTAAGACAAAGACTTGGTCTATTCTATAGAATCAAACACTACCTGACCAAAGATTCCAAACAAAGATTAATCCTTGCATCATTCATGTCCTCATTGATTATGCTGACTTCCTCACGGTCATTGCTCCCTCTCCCATCTAAACAAACTAGGACACCTGTATCATAGAGCTATTAGATTCATTACTGACCTTCCCTCTAGCACCCATCATTGCTCTCTCTACAATGCAGTCAGCTGGACATCCCTGCAACATAGAAGAAGAAAAATGCTGCTATCTGGATCTACAAAGCTCTGACAAACAAACTCCTTCCTACATCTCAGATTGCTTCAACCAGATCACATCCAGGCCCTACACCTTGAGGATCAACAAACTGATCCTGCTGAAGATTCCTATCACCTGCACCCGGTATGGAAGAGCTGCAATCAGTTATTCCCTGGCACTTATCTGGAATTCTATCCAAAGACATTGAAAATGGAAACACTGATCCCCTTACATCCTTCAAAAGCTGTACACCAGCTAATCCCAGATTCATGCAATTGTTTCCACAAGGCTCAGTCCTCCCACACCCCACCCCCACACCTCTCTCTCCCCACCCCACCCCACCCCCTTCTAAATCTCATCCCTATTCTTCTATCGTTGCTCTGGTCCTTTCCACATCAAACCACAAACATATATGCCCACCCATGTACCATTATCCAAGCCTTATCCCCACCAGACTGTTTGTTTCTCACCTTTAATAGGTTTTGGTTTACTGTCCTTTGCCTTGTATATATGTAAATAATTGTATATCTATCTCACTCATAAATGTTTGTATTTGTGCTATTTCAATATCATGTTTTTTGTATACACTCTGTAACCTTTTTTATGTCCACTCAGGTCCATCTTGTAAATGAGCTATGCTCAATGATGTTCGCCTGAATAAATAAAGATTTTGATTGATTGATAAAAAAAAAAAAAAAGAAAATTCTCAAGGGTATAAAATTCCATCTCAGTGTTTTTTATGGTGTTGGGGGGGTACAAACCATTCTAGATTCGCTCATCCAACCCCCTTAATGGAATTATACCCTTATAATTCATGTGTCAGGTATTATTTATTCCATATTTTAACAGCAATAATACAAACAGGGTATTATTTCTTCTTAAAGTTATTGCTGAATTAGAAGTGGTCATTGTGCCTCCAGTTCCTTCTGCGTTCCTAACCAGAAACTAAGGGGAATTTACAGAAACAAAGAATCTGACAGAAGATAAGAACCACTTGACCCACCTAGTCTGCCCATTTTCCCCTACCTACTGTAGTACCATGCAACCTACTTGATCTCCAGCTCGACCCGCTCCCCTTGCTTTACCACTAAGGTTCCCTTATGTCTATCCCATGCATTCTTGAACCCCGTTACCATCTTTGCTCCCACCACCTCCACTGGGAGGCTGTTCCAGGCATCTGTCACTCTTTCTGTGAAGAAGTACTTCCTCACATTCTCCCCCCTTCCCAGAGTCTACCATCCTCCAGCTTCATAAAATGCCCCCCTCGTTCTTGAGCATCTTTTTCTCTGAAAAATGCTTCCCTCTTGTACCTTATTAATACATGTGAGATATGTGAAAGTCTCTTTCATATCCCCCTCTCCCTCCTTTCCTCCTACATATTGAGGTCCTTCAGTCTCTCCTCATAGGGCTTTTTATGCAGACCCTGCACCACTTTAGTTACCCAACCTTTGGACCACCTCAACCCTGTCTATGTCCTTCCAAAGATGAGGTCTCCAGAACTGGACACAGTTCTCCAGGTGAAGTCTCACCAGTGATCTATGCAAGCAGTAATACCTGACAACGTGGGTGGTATTGGGCAATCCAGGACCGCTCAGGGGTGTAATGAGGACTGATGCTGCAGGCAGAGGGCCTTATAGCCCCTGGAAGGTATGGTACTGCCCATAACACCCACCCTGGAGGGTATTATTGTGCTTAGAAAATAGGCTGTGTGATTTTTTTTATAGGATTACGAAGAAAAATGTGAAGTAATTCTATAAAAATGACTAGTTCCATTTTTACTTCTTTTTGGGTAAAGTAGTCCCTGTACCTCTGGTAGTGTGCTGTTTGCCATTTCAGCCCCACCCCCATTAGTATGTGCCTTTCTTTCTTGTTTAGTTTCACCAAGGGGGTGGCAGAAAGTGTTTTTTTTTTTTTTTGTTTGTTTTTTAAATGTCCTATCAGTAGAAGCAGGAGACAGAAAAGAAAGTTGTAAACCTCTACTGCTCCTATTAATGAAGTGCCTGATCGCCGATCGCGGCAAGTTGTATACTGCACTATAGTTGTGGTGGCAGGTTGGTTATAGAAGCCAGGGAGAGGCACGCACTGCACATTTGAAAACATTGATAAGACATAGTTTCGTGAAGCCAATCGGTCTGATGGATTTTCTTTTATTTTATGTGTGCCCATTGCCTATTTTAAATGATTAAAAAAGTAAGGGAGATTGGGAGGAGCGTGTCTCTCAGTGGGGGAGGGAGGCTACCTCACTCAGCCATCCGCTACAAATCACGAGCAGTTTGATTTTCGGGAGTGAGTGAGAGAGAGGCCGGCTGGAGGAGGAATGAGGGAGAGCGCAGTCAGGTCTCAAAGAATCGCACTATCAACATTAAATTGAAAGAAGAAAAAAAAAGCTTAGCCCAGCTGAGGTTGTGTGCAACTATTTTCAGACAGCTGCTAGTGAAGTACAGAGCATGGGGGGTGGCAGTATGTCTCACTAAGCGAGACAAAAAAGTGGCGGCAATTTCATATTCAAATTAGGTGGTTTCAGCCAATTCGGAAGCAGGATGGGCAGTAGGATTCTTCACTGGGTGAAGGGGCAAAATAGGCTGGTACTTTTTATTTCCTGGGCATCTACTGAATGTTAATGTACCCCTATGGCAAGTGTACTAGCCAATCAGATGCCAGGAAATAAAAAGCCCATTTTCTAAACAGAGTTAGAAAATGGGCACCACAAAAGCCACATTCTGACTGGCTACAACAACCTTGCACCCAGGCTGTTAAAAAAAATAAAAAACGCCTGGTAAAAAACAAGTACCAATTCAGGGTGCCCTATTACTTAGGTGATCCTTGGACCATCCCAAATTTCAAAACACACCAGCGCTCATTTTCCCCTATCTGCTTAAGTAGATTTCCTCAAGATCGCTAACTCCTGCGTGGTTAGCGCTATCTCTTCGCTCAGATGCACGGTTTCCTTAATGAGATAAAATATATATATATATATATATATATATTTTTTTAATTATTTAATTTTGTCTAATAGAACACAGTCACACTCTGCGACAACTGACAGCGGGCTTTTAAACTGATCTGCAGACTGCAGTACAGTCGAAAAGCCTTCCAAATGTAAGACACTGATACTGTCTTCAAACACAGATTAACAGGGTACATTCCCCCCCTTCTGATGGCATGCTGAACAAACAAGTAAAATAAAGGGTTCGCTTTCCTCTGTTGTGTGTGCGTGTGTTTTGGGGGGGGGGGAGACTGGATAGACATACCAAGAAGACAAGCACACAAACAAGCAAAAAAATAAAAAAAAAAAAAACACAGCAGCGCCCTCCAGTGGTGATTTCAGCAGGACAGGGACTACTTTACTGGCAAAGTTATTTTTTTTTTATAATATATATATATATATATATATATATATATATATATACACATACACACACACACACACACACTTTTATTCTTTTATATCTTTTCCAAACAAGGACACATATAGCCCACTTTCTAAGCACAATATACCCACTCCAGGGTGGGCGTTATTGGGATATAACGGACCTTCCAGGGGCTAGAAGGCCGTCCCCCGCTCATTACGCCCCTGGACAGTCCATTATATTCCAATTATCGACCACCCTGTCTGGTATTATTACTCACGTAACACCACCTCTCTTTCTGCTGGCAATACCTCTCCCTATGCACCCCAGCATCCCACTAGCTCTCCAAATTGCCTTGTCACACTGGCTGCCCACCTTTAGGTCATCACATATGACTAACCCTGGGTCTCTTCCCTTCTTGATGGTTGCCAATTCCACTCCCCCCATTTTGTACTCCACCCTTGGGTTTCTGTGTCCAAAGTGCATGATTTTGCACTTTTTTGCATTGAAACTTAGCTTCCATACTCTTGGCCACTCCTCTAACTTTCTCAGATCAATACTTATTTTCTCCAGCCCTCCTGGAGTGTCTATCCCATTGCAGATTTTAGTGTCATCCACAGAAAGGCAGACCTTCCCATCCAGCCCCTCCGCAATATCACTAATAAAGACATTAAAGAGGATCAGTCCCAGTACTGATCCCTATGGCATCCCACTGGTCACCCTCCCTTACACCGAGTGAACTCCACATACCACCACCCTCTGCCACCTATCCCCTAACCAATTTCTTACTCGGTTTACCGCCTTTGGTTCCATTCCTAGGCTGCTCAGCTTGCTTACAAGTCTCCTATGTGGAATGGTGTCGAAGGCCTTACTGAAATCTAGGTAAGCCACATCCACCGCTCCACCCTGATCCAATTCCCTGGTCACCCAGTCAAAGAAATCTATCAGTGTTTGACATGACCTCCCCCTTGTGAATTCATGCTGCTTCTGATCTTGTAAGCCACTGGATTCAAGATATTCCGCAATCCTTTCCTTCAGTAGTGATTCCATTAATTTCCCCACCACTGAAGTCAGGCTGACTGGCCTGCAGTTTTCAGCCTCCTCCCTGCTACCACTTTTATGAAGTGGGACTACATTGGCTCTTCTCCTGTCCTCCGGTGAGCAGTTGAACAGGACTGTCAGAAGTGCAGCCAGTACCTCCTGGAGTTCCCTCAATATCCTTGGATGTACCCTGTCGGGCTCCATTGCCTTGTTCACTTTCAGGTTTGTGAATTCCTTTAGGACTCTCTCCTCTAAAAATGGACTAGTATCCACCTCTCTTCCTTCGATGCTCCTGTGACAATTCTGTGGCCCCTCGCCTTCCGTTTCCTCTGTGAACACCGAATGAAGGTACCTGTTCAGGATGTCTGCTTTTTCCTGACCCCCTCTTCACTTTACAATCTCTCCCCTGATCTCATTTTTTCATTCACATATCAGAAAAATATCCTGTCCCCTTTCATTACTGCCTCGCCTATTCTCTCCTCCGCTTGTGTGCCTTACTGCTTCCCCTGCCTGATTCTGTTTCTCCTGATACACCTCCCTATCCTCCTCAGTGACTTCTCAAACCTCCTGAATGCTAACTTTTTTGCCCCTACCTTCCTAGCCACCACTTTTGAGAAACATAGTGGTCTCTTCTTCCTCTTGCATTTGCTCACTTGTCTGACTTGGAAGTTTGTTGCCTTCGCTATGCCCCCTTTTAGCTTTGCCCACTGCTCTTCTACTCCACCAAAGTGCCACCGTGCCCTCCCCCTCGGCCAGGGCATCCCTGAGGCATTCCCCCATCTTTTTAAAATCGGCCCTCCTTAAGTCCAGAACCCTCGACCTTCTGTGGTTCGATTCTTCCACAGTTCCTACATTGAACCATGCTGTATGGTGATCACTGGTCTCCAGATGGCCTCCCTCTGTGACGTCCGCAACACTGTCCCAGTTAGTGAATACAAGGTCCAGAATTTCCCCATCACAAGTGGGCTGCCTTATTAGTTGCCTGAGGAATGCTCCCTGCAGGGAGTCCAGGATGCCCCAGCTCCTAGCTGAAGTTGCAGCTGGGAGGCTCCAATGCACATCCGGCAGACTGAAGTCCCCCACCAGCACCACCTCCTCCTTATCTGCCATGTTTTGGATGGATTCCACCAGAAACTTATCCAACTGCCCCCCCCGTTCTGGAGGTCTGCAGATCATGCCAGTGCAAATCACTGCTCCACTCCAAGTCTCCAGGGTGACCCACAGTACCTCCGTCGCTCCCTGAGTCTCTGCCGCTTTTATGCTTTCCCCTCACACAAAGCGGCACTCCCCCTCCTTTCTTTCCCACCCTGTCCTTCCTGAACAGATCATAGTGTGGTATGGCTATATATCCCAGTCATGGTTCTCAGTGCACCATGACTCTGTAATATCAGCAATATCTAGGTCAGCCTCTGCCATAATGGCCTCTAGGTCCGGAATTTTACTTCCCAGACTTTGAGCATTTGCACGTGTTGCCTTCCAGATTTTACTACTACCCGGCTTTTCCCTTTTATCTTCTTTCCTTACTCCCTTCTGCACTCTTTCCCATCTGCCCTCACTACCATTTTGTTTTGCTTATTAATAGGTACTCTTGGGGATTTCTCCCCCTTTGGGTTCTCTCTACTATTTCAGCCGGGGCAGAGGCAGTTAAAGCCTCCCTGCTTCCTGCCGCCACCCCCCTCGGCTAGTTTAAATGTTCACCAAAGTAACATTTAAACCATTCACTGAGACTGAGGTTCCCCTCCTAGACGGATACAGGCCATCACCTCTGGATACGCCCTTATCCCTCCTGGCTGGACCCCAGTCACCAATGTAATCGAACCGCTCTTCTCTGCACCACTCCTTCAACCATAAGCTGAAGCACCTCCCCAGTTGTAGACTGGCAGCATCTTACAAAAAGCCACTGAGCGTGCTACCAGCCTAAGACCCCTCCCCAACTCCATGAATTCCTCCTGCACTATCCCTGCCTTGTCCCTAGCCAGTTTATTAGTCCCTAGGTGGACGACATCCAGCTCTCCCTCCTTTCCTGCTGTCCTAGTGATCCTCAGGATCTGCTTTCCATCCCTCTGACCTATGGCACCAGGTAGGCAACTAACCTCCCTCTCCCATCCCTCTTACAACTAAGTCCCTCACCTGGAATTGCTTCCTCTGGGGTCCTCTGCCACCTACCTTGGTGTCTCCACTATGGAGGACCCGCACATCCTCCCTAGTCACTACCACGTGTGTCTCCATGGGAGAGTCTCATCCCGCTAGAGCGGCGTAGGAACTGTGTGGTTGAACCGGATGGGTAATGTGCCTCTGACCTACCACCCTCACCCTTCCAAAGCCCACCATAGTCCAGCCGCTCGTCCTCCTTGGCATCCTCTGCACTAACTGTGACAGACTTGGTGGTTCCTGGGTGGGAGAGGTGGTCCCCCGAATCCTAGCCAACTCGGCCTGGGGTCTAGCAACCTCCTCCCTCAGCCCAGAGAGATGCATGTGTACCCTTTTCCCACCCCTCGCTCTCCCATCTCTCCTCCCCTCCCTTCACCTGCCCCCCTGCAGCTTTCTCCCTCACTTAAATGAACCTTGCTTAGCTCTTAGATATGACAAAGTCTATGTTTTAGACTGCACTCGCTTTGTTGACCTATGTTTTACACCATGTACCTAATGTAATTCTGTGAATTACTCACTGCTGTATTTACACTGTACTACCTCATTGTTGTTATTTGCTCCACCAGTGTTATCTTGCCTGTCCTTTGACGTGGAACCTTTGTAAAAGAACCCCTGGTTCAATGGTATTTGTAATCCTAATTATCAATAAATAAAAAAAAATGTGCACCAGTCTCCAGAAGGTCTCCCCGAAAACTTGCAATGTGTAGCAACCAACAAAATGCTTACCAATAAAGGAAATGGCATTCTTGTTGATAACTCCACTAGGCAACAGATGAAAGTCATATTCTACCGAATCTACAACCACAGTATGTCCTGCATTGTTACCACCCTATAGGGGGATAAAAAGAACAGCATGTTTAAACAGAAAAAGGGCCATCTACAGTGACATTTTTATATTCTTACAGTTTTCGCTTCACGTCAGTCACTCATGCACAATAGCACATTACTGAGAAAGTACAGTTACGTAAGAACTTACCGTAACAGTAGAACTTCGAGAGAGGCTCTTGCAGTAGGCAATTACATATAAAAGACTGACCCGGCAGGCGGCAGGACCCCACGGAAACATTTCTAGCTAGCAGTCTCTGGCAGGGGACCGCCCCCATGTCAGGTGACCGACGTCATGAGATGTCAGTATAAAGGGGTGGTCCCCCACACCCGCCTTACAGTTCTTTCCCGCCAAACGCCAAAAGAGGCAAGACGAGAGAGCGAGAGAGAGAAGCAGATGACTCCCTTCCTGGAAAAGGAGCTGAAAAAGCTAAGGGGGATGGAAGGCGGGAAGGCATTACCTACTGCAAGAGCCTCTTTCGAAAATCTAGTGTTATGGTAAGTTCTTATGTAACTGTACAGTCTTACTTCAAGAGGGTTCTTGCAGTAGGTAGTTATATATTGGACTGAGTCCCAAGCAGTCTGGAAAAAGGAAAAGCACTCAGGAGGAGGAACACTAACCAACCAATGTAACCTCCGGCTACATGGGTCTTAAGAAAGAAGTCCTTGCAGTACAGCCAACCCGAAGCCTGCTCTATGGCGAGAGGCGATATTAAAACTGTAGCGTTTCATGAAGGTATGGACAGAAGTCCAATTCGCACCTACACAGATGTCTGCCGACACATTTTTGAAACAAGCTGCAGAGGCAGCTACTCCTCTGGTGGGGTGACCTCTGACTTGATCCGGCAGGGTCTTGTGGAACTTGTAACAGAAGGTGATACAATAAGCCAACCACTTTGATAGGCATTGTTTGGAAACTGCATTGCCCTCTCTTCTGTGAGCAAGAGAGACAAAAAGCTGATCCATCTTCCTGAGATCCTTAGTCCTAGAGATATAGTATCTCAGTATCCTACGAATATCCAAGGTATGCAAGAGGTACTCCCCTTGATTGGAGTGTTGCGTAAAGAAAGCTGGTAGCTCAATGGATTGATTCAGCCTAGATTCCGCTACCACCTTAGGAAGAAACTTAGGGTTGGTGCGCACAGCCACCCATTCCTTGTGAAAAATCAAATAAGGGATTTTGCACATCAGGGCCTGAAGCTCGGAAATTCGTCAAACTGAAGCAATGGCCACTAGGAAGAGAGTCTTCCAAGAGAGGAACTTCAAGTCTGCTGAGGCTGCCGGTTCGAAAGAAGGCAGAGTAAGCTTCTCAAGAATAAAATTCAGATCCCAAGGAGGAACAGGAATGCAGACAGGGGGTCTCAAATTGAGAACCCCTCTGAGAGACTTCCAACTGCACGAACATCCCGTCTCCAAAAGGGACATGGTAGGCCGAAATAGCCACCATATGAACCTTCAAAGAGGAATGGCTGAGACCCAGGTCAAAAGAGATGATGCATGTAGTCCAGGACTCTCTCGGCAGGGCAAGAGAAAGGCTCAAAGTCCTTTAAAGAGGCCCAAATCGAAAAACGTTTCCACTTCATAGCACAGGTGGATCTAGTGGAAGGCTTCCTGGCCTCCACCAGAATATCTGCTTTGAGCGGGGAAACCCTGAACCGGGCTTGATCTATGTCTGCAGGATCCAGGCATGCAAATGAAAGGGATTTGAGACCTGGATAACCCAGGGTCCCCTGATCCTGGGTCAGCAAGAGTTGTGACAGAGGAAGAGGAAGCGGAGGTTCCTCTGAAAATTGCTGTAGAAGAGAGAACCAAACTTGCCTGGGCCAGAATGGAGTGATGAGGATCATCCGGGCTCCCTCTGTACTGAGTTTGTGTAAGACCCTCTCAATTAAGGGAACTGGAGGGAAGGCATAGATGAATCTGTCCCTCCAGTCAAGAAACAGAGCATCCCGCCAGAAAATGTCTTGCCCTGGAGCGAGCGAGCAGAAGGCGGGAAGCTTTGCATTTTGAGGAGACGCGAAAAGGTCTACCAGAGGGGTTCCACAGCACAGGAAGATGTTGTCTACTACCTCTTGATCCAGTTCCCACTCGCTTTCGCTGAAGACAGACTGAGGTGGTCTGCCAGTGTATTTTCTACTCCCGGAACATGAACTGCCATCAGGTGAAGGTTGTGCTGAACTGCCCAACTCCAAACTCTCATTGCTTCCCTGCATAGAGGGTTGGACAGAGTTCCTCCCTGCTTGTCGAGATACCAGACTTCGCACATGTTATCCATCTGGATGGTTAGATGACTGGGAAGAATATAGGAGTGAAGAGCCTGAAGAGCATATAAGACGGCTCTGAGCTCAAGCACATTTATGTGTAAAGTCTGCTAGAGTCTGGACCAAGAATCTTGAGTCCTGCAAGACCCTAGATGGGCTCCTCAGCCCTCTCCTGAGGCATCCGTTGTCAATGTTTGGGGGGGGGGGGCTGATATTGAAGGGAACTCCCCGGCAAAGGTTCTCTTGCACCATCCACCACTGCAAGTCTCTGACCATGGGATCGGAAACTAGAACCTCCTGGTCTAGGTCATCCAGTGTCCATTGAGAGATCCTCATATGGAGCCGAGCATGAGGGACTGTCGGGATAGCAGCCGTCATGAGCCCGAGGAGGTGAAGAACTGACCTGGCACCGACCTTTCTGTGACTGGACAACAGACATGCTTGATCCTGGAGAGTGTCCACCCTGTCTGGAGGCAGAAAGGCCCTGCCGATGGTAGTGTCCAGGATCGCCCCGATGAACTGGAGTCTCTGGCAAGAAACCAGATGGGACTTGGCCTGGATGATGGCAATACCCAAGCTGGTGAAAACCTGCAGGGTAAAGGAAAGAGCGTAGAAGTTCCTCCCTGGATGGGGCAACTGGGAGCCAGTCGTCCAGGTACAGAAATACCTGCACTCCCTGGGTACGCAGGTGGGCCACTACCACTGACAGGCATTTGGTAAACATTCGGGAGCCGAGGAAAGACCAAATGGGAGGGCTCTGAACTGGTAATGGTCCCCCTGAAAAGAAAAACAAAGGAATTTGTGGTGGGAAGGGCAGATGGGGATGTGCCGGTAGGCATCCTGCATATCCAAAGCGCACAGCCACTGTCCCTGCCGAAGAAGCGGCAGAAGGCCCTGCAGAGAGCATTCTGAAGCGTTTGTACTCCACGAACATGTTCGTGGAGCAGAGGTCTAGGAAGCAATGAGAATAGTAACCTGTCCTCCAAAGATGGGTGGTGACTGGCTCTATCACCACCTTCGAGAGAAGGGAGGAAATTTCTTCCAGGACCAGAGGAAGATGTTCCGGGGAGTAAGACGACTTGGGGAGTGGTGGTCTGGGTGGTTTCTGAAGAAACTCGATTGAGTGTTTTGCTGCTATCAGTTGGAGCACCCAAGCATCTGATGTGATCCTCTCCTAACCCGGTAGATGGGAAGGAGAACCTCCCTCCTACTGGTTCCTCTGGGGGGCCCAGAGGCTGTGGGAGAGGGGGAGTCATCAGGAGGTGTGAGGCAACACAGCAGCCGAGGCTCCCGCAGCTTTTTTGGGTGGGGGAGTCTTGGTTGCTGGAGGGGCCCCACATTTATTGGCCCGCTTGCCCTGTGGTTTTGCTTTAGGGCAGGAACGTCTGCGAAAAGGGCGATGCTGTCCCTGAGGAGGCCTGTACAGGGAGTCCACGGACTTGAGTGCAGTACCCTTCTCCTGCAGGTCGGTGAAGATATCCTTGACATCACCACCGAACAGCACCAACCCCTGAAGGGCGCATCCTGAATAGCAGATTGCACTTCAGGGACCCACCCTGACACCCGGAGCCAGGCATGACGCTGAAGACCTACGGCGAAAGCTGAACTCTGAAAAGCTGCGTCCACTGCATCATAGGTGGCACGAAGCATGTGCCGACTGGCTGAACGAGCAGATCGGACAAGATCAGTCACTTCCTGTTTGGTCTGGGACTCAGAAAGGTAGTCCAATTTTGATTCCACCCGACTCAGGATCATCTTCTGGTAGTCCCCCATATGAGCAACATAGTTCAGGGCCCTAATCCTCAGGGTTGAAGAAGCGTACACCTTCTACCCATACTGGTCCAGAAGACGGGACTCCTTGTCAGGTGGCGACGAGCCGAGATGTTTTGGATTGGCAGAATGGCCGTGAGTGGCGCTAATCACGACTGAGTCTGCCTTGGGGTGTACAGTCAAAGAATCTACACCCTCAGGAGCATGATATAGCAGGTCAGCCTTCCTTGGAAGGGGGCTAACGCAGACGGTTGCTTCCAAATAGTGGAAATAAGGTCCGCATGAGGCTCAATCCAAGGTGGAATCAATGTCAGAGCGGTCTCAGACAGATCCAAGTGGGCAGCGAGCTTCTTACGCTGTGGATCTGGCTCCAGAGATTACCACTGTTGAACTTCCTGGATCTTTTTCAGTAACTTCAAGAATGAAGGATCCTCCGGAGGAGATTTCGGAGGAGTCCTTGGCCTGGGTCGATCTGGAGTACGTGGCTCATCATCCAGATCAGAGCATCCCCCTGAGTCAGAGGTCTCCAATGAAGAGGAGTAAGACTCCTCCCAACGCGGGGTGGAACGGTCCTTTTGGGAAGGCCTCTGGGAAGCGTGTCCTCCCCACCCCTGGGGCCTGAGGGTTCGCCTCTGGTGTCGGGTAAGAGGGAGTCAGTCTCCAGTCTGCGGCATAGGGGAGCCTGTGCAGGGTCCGGCGCTGGAAGACTGCTCTCCACCTCCCTGGTGAGCTAAGCCTTGGCCTCGGCCCACCAGTCAGCCAGAGTCTCCTTCAAATCCACCGGTGGCTGTGGTGTGGGCGGTGGAGGAGGAGGGGGATACGGATACTGAGGGTATCCGTAAGGCGAGTATCCATAACCCGACGGTGGAAAGCCTGGCATCTGGTATGGAGGCGCCAGATACTGCGGCATAGGATAAAGTGGCGCCAGGTACTGCGGCGTCGGATACTGCGATACCGGGTAGGATGGCACCGGATTAAGCGGTGCCAGATACCTGGGTGCCAGGGGCTCTGGTGGCGCATAAGGCCCTGGAAGAGGCCCAGCAGGTGGTCCAGGTAAAGGTGGCCCTGCGGGCGTCTGGCCCAGCATTGGAGTGACGTCCAGTAAAGGAACGTCGTCTGGCGTCGGGTAGGCCGGTGTCAGACCCAGCATCTGAGGATCCGGCCCTGTAGGAGGGAGAGCTGACGCCAGCATGCCGAAGTCCTCCCGTTGTTCGGGATGGAGGGTTAAACTCCCGGGTCCAGCAGAGAAGACGGGAGCCTGGCGAACGGCAGCGCTGGGCGCAGAGCCTGGGACGCCGGATTGGTCCCAGTGGTCTGACGAGGCTCTTTGCTGGGCGTCATCGGAGGAGCAGACGTCCGCTTACCAGAGGGATGCGGGCGCCCAACTTATCAGAACCCTGACTGGACGGGGTCGTGTGGATGGGAAGCGACCTTTGACAGGCGTGCAAGGCACCGTAGCACCTCAAGGAGCTGGCATCTTATTGACCTGTCCGAGCAGATGTCGTTGGCACCGGCATCCAGCTTAGCAGACCCGCTCGACCCAGAGGGCTGCGTGGAAACGGCCTTCCCAGGAGCGGTAGCCTCCTTTGCCCCAGAGGCACCTGAGGGGCGCGAGCTCGACGGAAGGGGCAATACCATCTTGGACACCGCCAAGACGGCCGTCTAGGAGCGCTCCACTGGAGGGGATGCAACTTTGAGAACCGCGACTCCAGCCGGAGTCGCTGAAGCCGTGGAGGTGGAGTCCCGGTGCTTCTCCTTTTTCTTGTGGCCTTCGGAGGAAGTGGAAGCCTGCCTTAGTTTCTTCAGCTCCTTCTCCATGGAAGCCATCTTTTTCTTCAGAACGTGGGCCTCCAGGGACTGCTGCCTCTGTTTTCCGGTGGCTGTGTTGAACTGCTGGCAGTGCTGGCACTTCTCCACGGGGTGGGCCGGGCCTAGGCAGAAGAGGCACAAGGAGTGACCATCCTTATGCGGCAGTTGGGAACCGCATGAGTCACACTTTTTATGCGATTCGGAGGATGCTGGGGATGACATACACGGTCGTCAGTAAGCGAAAAAAAGCAAAAAAACGGTCGGGAAAAAAAAACAATTTCTGTAAACTAGACCGACGTTAGACAGACGAGCGAAGGAACTTAACCGCCAGGAACTTTCACAGCGGGAAAGAACTGGAAGGTGGGCATGGGGGACTGCCCCTTTATACTGACGCCGCATGATGTCAGTCACCTGACGAGAGGTCAGTCCCCCGCCAGAGACTGCTAAGCTAGAAATATTTCTGTGGGGTCCCGACGCCTGCCGGGTCAGTCCTATATGTAATTACCTATTGCAAGAACCCTCTCGAAGTAAGATTTATATGTCCTACGAGCGATGTCTCATCGCACAAAGTCAGCACCTCTACTCTCCTCTCATACCTCTCAACTATCATGTATTACAAGAAAAGTCACTTATTTTACTCATGAGAAGTGTGTATATAGATATTCTAGTGTGTGTGTGTGTGTATATACTATATATATATACACATATACATATACACACACACAGTAGCACCCCTACAGTTAGGGTTGAGGATGCCGTTTAATGTTCAACCCCAAATTTTGCACCTTAATAACTTTGGCATTGTTTGATGAAACAGCCCAACATTTGGCAAGCCCGGTCAGGCTGCCAGACTCTCAAAACATGAAAAGTTTTGTGACGGCATCTTGTTTGGTTTTTGAGATGCAGAGCACCCAAAAAATGAAAAACACCTTTGTTTTCCTATACTGAACACAGCGATGCCCTAACCTACAGCCTAGATGGTGTGGAATTTTTTCATGAAATTTTCAGGGTTTAAGGGGCCCATGTCAAGGGTGTGCCATTCGAAGGTGTCGTGAAAAAATATGATTCCAGAGCTAAAGATCTTTTAGTTAACCGAGAAATGCAAACTGGGACAAAAAAAAAAAAAAATGTGAATCCTTATTTTCATGATTTACCTGTCATGTGGAAAATATGCTGATTGTATGGAAAAAAGTACTGATCGAGTCAGCCGCCATCTTTTTTCTTTTAAATTCACAAGCACTGAAAATACATTAATCTGATTTAAAAAAAAAACACCTGAACCTAGCTAAATGGGACCCGTTTAGCTAGATTCTTATATTTGTTTTTTGAAAGAAAAAAAAAAAGGAAAAAATTACCCAAATTACCTTTTCTGGGCACCCCAAAATCCAGGGTGCCCAGCTTACCGAGAAATGCTCACCCGAATTCCCTGTATGAGAAAAGCAGGACTTTCCTGACATCTGCAGCTGAATATAGAAACACAGAATTTGACGGCAGATAAGAGCCGCTTGACCCACATAGTCTGCCCATTTCCCTACCTAATGGATAATCTGCAGATCCTAGTTAACCAACAGTCTACTTCCTCCTACCTCCCACTAAAATTGCCTTATGTCTGTTCCATACATGCTTGAATTCCCCCACTTTTTGACTCCACTACCTCCTCAGGAAGGTCGTTGCATGTATCCACAACCATCTCCATGAAAAAAATACTTCCTCACATTACCTCTGAGCCACCCCCCTCTATCTTCAAATTGTGCCCATTGTTCTTGCACATCTCTTTTTCTGAAAGATCCTACCCGCTTGGACTTTGTTGATTCCCTTGAGGTACTTGAAAGATTCTATCATGTGCCCCCTTCTCCTTCCTCTCCTCGAGAGTATACATATTAAGCTCCTTTAATCTCTCTTCGTATGTCTTCTGGTGCGGATCCTGCCCATTTTAGTTGCCCTCCTCTGGACAGCCTCCATCGTGCCTATGTCCTTGCAGAGATGGGGGGGTCTCCAGAACTGCACACAGTACTCCAGATGGAGTCTCACCAACTGTCTGTACAGAGGAATAACAACTTCCCATTTTCTACTGGTTATGCCTCTCTCTATGCATCCTAGTATCCCACTGGCCCTCCTTACTGCCTTCTCACATTGCTGGCCCACCTTTAGGTCATCTGATATGACTACCCCCAGGTCCCTTTCCACTTATGTTGTTGGTAGTATCTCACCCTCCATTGTGTACTCCTCCCCTGGGTTTTTGTTTCCCAGGTGCATTACTTTGCACTTCTTTGCGTTGAATCTAAGCTGCCATACATCGGATCATTCCTCCAACCTTGCCAAGTCTCTTCTCATCCTTTCCACCCCACCTTCTGTATCAATCATGCTGCAGACCTTTGTGTCATCTGCAAAGAGACATACGTTTCCTTCCAGTCCCTCTGCAATGTCACTTATGAAGATATTAAAGAGGACCAGCCCCAGTACTGAACCCTGCAATACTCTGCTAGTAACCCCCCTTTCTTCAGAGTGGATTCCGTTTACTATTACCATCTGCCCTTTATGGATATTCCCATAGGTGTTTATTTCTTTTGGCACTTTTTCCCCATAGACGGTGGATTAGTGCTTGGATGTCTACCCCTACCCTTGCACAAAGGTCACACTCTATGCTTAGCCATACTGATGTGTATCCTCCGCTAGAGGGATCTGCTTGTTCTCTGTACCATTTCAAGTACTTAATGCCATGAGCTGATAGGTAATAATGGTAGACATTGGGCGATTTTGAGGTCTCTCATATTTTTAGGGCCTGTTAGCTTTACATATGCTCTTCTTACTGCCTTCCCAGCCCAAATAAACCGCGTTATCAAGGAGTGCAGTTTTTTTTTTTTTTAAACCATTTTAAGGGAGAACCATGTTAAGCATGGAGAGTGGATATAGGATTCTGGGAAGGATGTTCATTTCAATCACGCTGATTCTTCCTGTGAGTGAAAGTGGAAGCCTAGTCTGCCTATCTAAATAGTACAGATGCGTAAGAACTTACTGTAACAGTAGATCTTCAAGAGTATCTCTTGCAGCAGGTCATAACACATCGAATATCAGTCGCAGGCGTAATTTCCTTCAGATGACTTCTCTGCAGTCTACCCTGGGACGTCCCCCTAACATTACCGCTTGGTGTCTGTATGGCAGGTATTAAAGGGGGAGGCCCCAGCTACTCCTCAGTTCTTTTCCATCCTAGCGACTGAATGAGAAACCATTTCTCAGGCCTCTGATGGGAACTGAGGAGGGAAATAAAGTAGCAGCTCGTGGCATCATAAAAGGACAGGAGCAAGGCACCATTCTGAAGCAACAGCAAGGGGGATGGTGGGTGGGGCTGCATGACCTGCTGCAAGAGATACACTCGAAGATCTACTGTTACGGTACATTCTTGCGCAACTGTACTATCTTCTTTGAGACAATCCCTTGCAGCAGGTTATAACACGTGGGAAGATTCCCAAGCAGTTATTATGCCAAGCTGGGAGGAGGAAGTGAACTATCAGGACTTGGGACAGGAAGCCTTGTAAAATGGCCCGTCCAAAAGCAGTTCGCTTCTTGGAAGCGATGTCTAGACTGTACTGTTTCATGAATGTATGTATGTACAGTAGACCACGTGGCAGCTTCGCCGATTTATAAGGCAGAAACACCCAAGAAACCCGCCTTGGAGGTAGACATGGCTCTGGCAGAATGGGGTTTTACAACCACCGTGAGAGTTTTGTCATATTTTGTGTAGATAAACGAAATGCAGTTGGCCAACCATGTGTACAAGCACTGCTTCGAAACATGAACGCCCTGATTTCCAGGGGCAAATGGTAGTGATCGGGGCAGTAGTCAACGAGGAGGGAGCAGCAGAAACATGCCTCATTTTCTTGGCATGTTTCTTACCAGGACCATGTCTGTCAACGGGGAGGGCTCAACCGCAGAGTGGTGAGAGCCCGAGGAGGAAGTAGAAGACTCCCTGGGCTTAGAGCGTTGCTGCTGCTACTCCAGAAGGGCAACCTTTTGCTCCATGAGAAACTCACAAAGCTGCTGAAGCCTTCGATGTTTTGCGGCCTTGTTGAACCTGTTACAGAGAATGTAATTTCTGGTCATGTTCAGGACCAAGGCACCAAACACAGACGTCATGGAGGTCCTCTGTAGCGATTCTGTGACCACAGGAACACTTTCGGAATAAGGAGTCTGAAGACATCAGTAGAAGAATCTTTTTAGTGAAATTTTGGTCGGTAGAACACTTTGTCAATGACTGGTAAGCAGAGCTCCGGGGAAGGACTTGTTGCAAGCAGGTCACGGTTGAAAGAACTGAGGAGCAGCTGGGACCTCCCCCTTTTATACCTGCCATACAGACACCATGTGGTAGTGTTGGGGGGGGTCCCAGGGTCGACTGCTGAGAAGTCATCCGGAGGAAATGATGCCTTCGGCTGATATCCCATGTGTTATGACATGCTGCAAGAGACTGTCTCGAAGAAGATCTAATTTGATCACCCCTATAAGATCATTCAGGTTCTTTTTTTATAGAGTATGTGGGTGGTGATTTCTGTTCCTAAGTATCTAAGCATTTTAGGTGACCACTGCAGACCCAAATTTTCAATATCCCTTTCTGTACCCTGCATTTAGAAACATTACTATTGTTTTCAAAACATTCAACTGTATGCAGAAATTTCTCCAAAATCTTTAGTTTGAGCACAAGAAGGTAGGAAGGTCCTCAGTTTTCTAACATGCAACAGTATTTTGTCAGCATGAAGTGACAATTTATACTGTTCTTTTCCCAACAGGGTACCATGAATATCTGGTGCTTGATTATATTTGTAAGCCAGGGGCTCCAAGAATAAAACTGCAATGGTGAAAGTGGACAGCCCTGCTTGGTTCTGTGCTGCAGTGTCTGACCCTGTGACAACACTCCGTTACAGAGTATGCTGGCTGATGGTCCTGAGTACAATACTCTAATCCAGTCTATACATTTTTCTGGAAGGTTATAATATTTTAGTATAATGAAAAGATACGACCAAGACACTTTGCTGGAAGCTTTCTCTGGGTCCAGGAAAACCAACACAGTGGGTGTGCCGGGTTCCCTGGACGCAGAACTGAGGTATTGGCTTTCTAAAGTGATCTGAGGAGTTTCTCCCCTGCATAAATCCGATCTGTTCATTCCATAATAAACTATCCCAGACTCTTCCCAATCGGGTGGCCAACAATTTTGCTAGCATTTTAACGTCTAAATCTGTGGTATAGGTCTGTAGTTTGCTACTTGTTGAGAATCTTTACCAGGTCTGGGTATCCGTGTTATCATGGCTTGGGAAAAATGAGACCTCGGTTAAGCCCTTTTCATGTCTGTGGGAGTAAACTTCAGCTTAACATTGGGCCAAATGTTTTATAAAAGTTTGTAGTGTACTCATCCGGTCCTGGAACTTTTGTCTGCAACCAGATTTTTAATAGCCGTTTGTATTTCCCCAACTGTAATTTCAGCATTTAAAGAGCCACCCAACACCTCAAGAAGAACTTTGAAGAACATAATATTTGGACACAAAGTAGCTTGTATTTCTCATTAGCTCTGTATTTCTTATCTCCATTATTTATTTCTGAGATCATATGCGTGAAAACAGAATAGTTGTTCCCTGAAGGTTCATCAGCTCCTATTGCTTCTTCCCAACCCAATGTCATAATACTGAGGTTGTGACATCAGTTATTCCCATAGTAACAGACTGGGATGTCACAACAGAGCATTATTATGTCACGTAAGGAGTAAATTAGAGAGGCAGATGAGCTCCAAGGGATAAAGATCCTGTTTTTGTGGGAATTTCTTAAGTAACATGTATGGTACGTACGTATGTATAATAGTATGTTTTAAGACTAGCACATCTGTAATTGTGTTTTATCTGTACGGAATGCTTCTGTTCCCCAGGTCGCCCCTGAAAAAGGGACTTGATTGTCTCAGTGGGTCTCACCCGGTCATCAAAATTTTAAATAAATAAATAATGAAGAGGAGAAATCTATAGATGACATGTGAAATACAAACAGAGTTGCATCCAGCTGTTCTGTTTTCCAAAAATTTTTCAAAGGCGTCAGCTGCTCTTTAAGAATCCCTGCCACCCTTCATTTATCTGTGGAAGTATAACTTCCTTCATAAAAGTTTTTTTGTTCTCTAATTCTGGGGGATCTTCTGTGGAGTATATATTCTGATAGAACCCCTGGAATTCCTGAGCTATCAACTCTTCCTTCCCTTGTCTGCATACTCCAATGATATTATGCGCCGCCTCCTGTTTTTTTGAGTCAGACAGCCATCAGTCTCCGTCCCCTTGTTCTATGTATTCCACTTTGGTTCTAAATATGGCTCTTTCAGCCCTGTCCCTGATTAATTCTGGATATTTATCTCTTAGATTATTTAGGTTTCTTCTTTCAGCTTCAGGGGTGGTTGGTTTACATAGTTTTTTCTTTCTCTGTAATTTTACTAAGTGTGTCCCGTAGCTTTCTCTCTCCCTTTCTTTCTTCTTGTTTGTTGCTATTCTAAGCAGTTCTCCTCTAACGTGACATTTAACAGCAGCCCATGCATCATTTGTGTTTTCTGCTGACCCAAAGTTACTTATGGGAGGTTGCTCTATAAAAAAAATTGTCGCTGTATTACATTTTTGTCTTGTAATAATCTATTATTAAAGTGTCATGTCTTGTCCTGTTGCTGATGCAAACTGATGCCTAAAGAGTACTGGACTGTGATCTGACACTATACTGGTACTGTAAACTGAATGAGCTATTATGCACTGGAACAAGAAGTTGATTCACATGGATTAAAATTGGACATTACAGTTGCTTTTGTTTTAGGTTTTGTAGTTGTGGGGTGGGTGTCGGTTAATACAGTGTCATTTATTATGTTGTCTTTGCTGCTGTATGTCACCAGTGCATACCTACTCCCCCGCCCCCCCCTCAAAACACAGTGCTCCAAGACAGGACAAGGCTACTCAAATCTGCAGCAACACTCACACACCTGAGTGATTCATTTATTTATAACAAGAAATGACAGTGTACACATTTGCAGTACTGCCTGCATGAACACAATTCCCTGTACATTTTTCTGCCTTGTCAGTGTTAACATTTAAGTCCGAACTCTACATTGGCAGCTAACTGTAGCAAGAAATTTAGACTTATTACAGAATTAAAAGAGCAGCAACATAGAGCATAATCAAAGATCGGACAGAACAGCATGGCTGTTTTTACTGTCAAAATGTTTTCCCTATGTTCTGGCCACAGCACTAAATGGAGCCGATCAAGAATTTTATGCATTTGACATAGCACTTCATAAGATCCAGTAGACTGCCCTGGTACACACTTGTGACACCACCTGGATTCGCCAACCTATTAAAGAGACACCTTAATAACCACAATCTCAATTTGGTGATTCAGTTTAAAAGAAAAAAAATCTTAATCTGCAGATCCATCTCAAAATGCGATTTGGTGAGTGTCGGCTTAAACACTGAGACAGTCTAGAGGGTACAAGACAGGGCCGCCACCACCACCAGAATGATCAGCGGTATGAAGGACAAAAGCTAGATGGAAAGATTGGAGACCCTTAACATGTTTGCTGTTGAGAAAAGAAGGCATCGGGTGGAGAAGACCTCAGTTTTCCGCATACTTTGCTATCAACAAGATTGAACAGAAGGAGATATTTGATCTGGTGTGCTCCACTGCTCACTTAGGTCTGGAGAATTTCCAAGGGATTGGACAGTGGCAGACGTTGTACTACTTCATAGTGGGGGTGGGGATAGGGAGCAACCAAGGAATTACAGGCCTGTCAGAATGATGTCCATCGGGGGGAAGCTGATGAATCGCTAATCAAAGAGGACCTCGTGGACTATCTAGTGAGCAGCCAGCTCCAGGATAGTAAACAGCATGATTTTGTGGCAGGAAGGTCTTGTCAGACTAATTTGATGTTTGTTTGTTTTTTTGTATTCCCACACACACACTTTTGGGTGACCTACTTCAACTTCAGCAAGGCTTTTGAAATCGGTAGTGCACAAAAGGTTGCTCAAAAAGATGAGACCTGGATGCAGCTAAAAGGTGGGGTTAGTGGTATTGATAGAAGAAAAGAGGTAGTACTTCCCCAGTACAGATCCTTGGTGCGGCCTCACTTGGAGTACTGTGTCCAGTTCTGGAGCCCTCACCTCAGAAGGGACAGGGATAGGTTGGAAACAGTGCAGCGCAGAGTAACAAAAATGATTTGGGGCCAGCAGGGCAGATCCTATGAGGAGCGCCTCAAGGCACTAAATATGTGTTCAGTAGAAACCAGAGGGGAGATATGATAGAGACCTTAAGTTCTTTAAAGGAATTAACAAGGTAAACTGGGGGGAATTATTTACCCTGAACACCAGCTTGAGGTCACTTGGTCACAGGAGGAAATTAACAGGAGGGAGGTTCAGGAGGGACGTGAGGAAGTACTATGTTACTGAAAGGTTGGTGAAACCTTAGAACAGTCTAGTGGCTGAGGTGGTGGGTGCAAACACAGTTGGGGGACTCAAGCAAGCATGGTATAGAATGAAGGGAATAGTTGTCACCTAGGGCAGCAAGACCAGGGAGGAGAATGGGGATAGGATGGGTAGGGTTAGTACCCTGGAGGAACAATAGGTTCCAGGGATTATAAGTAACATAGGCAGACCTCTTTTTTTCCCCCCTCTCTCTCTCCCCCTCTCTTCCACCATGGTCTGTGTTTCTATGTAGTAAATAATATTGTATTTGATCATTAATTCAACAGTATCTTTATGAACTCTGCAGCCTGAAGTTAGTGTGCATGCCACAGATGCAAATCCACAAAGGCAATACTTCAGTGCTATTGCATTTTTGTCATCTGGAGACAGATGACGGCTGTCTGTGGTTGCTTGTGTGGTCTTGTCCTTTTGTTGCTTGGGGAGTGGGAGCTAGGTTTGGAAACGCCAATGCCACATTTCCCTACTTTTGTGGTGTTAGTGTTCTCTTCTGCCTTTCATGATATTCAGTCCTGGCTCTCCAGGTACAAGCCTCGTACGTAATATAGGGAAAACTCAGGCCACGGTCTTTGGCACTGTGACTAAACTCAGGATGGCTCAAAGTCAACTCCGTATCTCCTGCCTAAATGGTTCTCTACTGAAGATGGTAAGCTTGTTTGAATACCTTGGGGTCCTGCTTGATGGGTCCCTTGCCTTTGACCAATATATCCTGGCCACATATAAGTCTATGAACTCCAAAACCGGGTTGGCTTATAAGACTAGTCACATCCTGACACCTTCTGCTAAACTAGCCATTGACAGAGGTATTCTGCTGCTCTCTCTGACCTATGGAGCTGTAACCTATAGTAATGCTTCAAAGGAATCCTTACACAGATGGGACATTGCATACAACATCATCTTTCGCTACGCTTCTGCATCCCAGCGACGCAGACATAGATGCCAGCTCTACGCCGATCTAAACTGGCCTTCCCCCTCACACTATCGGCTTCGCTCCCTTGGTTTGCTTGTGGATAACATCATTAGAACCAATGTTCCAGGATCTCTTGCCTCCCTCCTTCTTCCCTAGTCATCCTCTTATGGCCTGCAGTCCATCGATCAATCCCTACTTCACATTCCAAGATATAAAACCTCCAAGGGAAACTCTGCTTTTTTTTTTTCCTGTACTGCTCCTAAATTTTGGAACTCCCCCATGTGTTTTGGTTTGCCCAAGCCATTCCTTTTTTAAGAAACTGTATCGATCTCACTTATGTAAACCTACCCCTTGCAAGTGTTTTAATCCCCCCCTAGTTTTCTCCTGACTGTAGTCGCTTGATTAGGAGCTCCTTCTCCCCTTCCTCATGGTCTCACATCACTCTTGCTCCTTTTCTGCGCTTAACCTCGTCTTGCTCTGCTCCTCCCTAGACCTTCCCTCGTTTCACTCTAATGCCCTCGCTCTGACCTAACCTCATACCTCCGACAACCACTACTTGGTATTGTCAAATTATAATGTGGATTTTGTTGATTGCTAATAGCTCTTATGTCTTGTTTTGCTGCTGGCACTTACCCTGACCCTGTACTCTTTTTCCTGTATGCCAGGTGTTTTTATTGTTATTTACCTTATCCACTAGTTCAACAGTTCTCAAACTTTGTTATAGTGAGCCTCCCCTAAGCCATGGAAAAGATCTTGAGCCTCCCCCAAAATACTGAAATATGTTCGGGCCTCCCCATAGAAAATAGCCTACTTTTGACAGTACATCAGGAATACACTGAAACCTCTTTGCATAGCTGGGTCTCATGTTATTACGCATTGTAACCCCAACAAGACAACCTACTTGCTCCAATATTTTGACTTTGAACCATTGTTGCCCTCATCGCATACCTTCCTGGGTCAGACTGCTTTTCTGTTTCCTCTAACTGGAATAACCTTCCTGCCGACCTCTGCCTCTCCCCTCAGCCTGCTTTAGCAACTTCTCAGGGATCATTTGCTGCCTCCTGTTCTTATTCCTAGTACCTATATGGTTATCTCTTGTATTTGGACAGTTCTGCCAGTCTAATTGATCAATTGTTCCTCCATTGTTAGTTTACTGTTCTTAATTTGTTTGCACGTTTATTCATTTTGTATTGCTTGAGTGTTTTGCAGTTATATTCTGAACTGTATTCTCTCACTACCCTTCTCTGGGTACAATTGAAATATGCCATTGCTCAATGTACAGTACCTTCCATGGTCACCGACTTGTGAATAAATACATAAATTCACCTACTATTATCCTCTTTCAGTTTGCCTTATCCCTTTACACAAAATCTATAAAGTTCAAAATTGAAATATAATACTGTTTTCAAGACTTGCTTGAGCCTCCCCTGGAACAGGTTGGGGCCTCCCCAGGGAGGCTGGCCTCACCATTTGAGAACCCCTGCACTAGTTGAACCATGTTTTTGGTGTAAAACTGTATACTTCTGTGATTCAGTTCTCACTGTCAAAAGTTATATCTTGCTAGTGTAATCCATTAATTGTACCTTACTGTAACTGTCAAAAACTGTACCCTTACTATTGTAATCCCACCCTGTGCTTTGTTACTGCAATGTCTTGCTTGTAACCTCACGGTCGTGGTTCAAAGTGGTCATTTCTCGGCTAGCACAATTCACCGTAAACAAAACCAAATAAAATTAAGAGGAACTCTAACTGGTGCAATAACACTGTTTTTGCAAATATTTTTCTTTCCTTTTGAGGTAGTGGAATCGTATCCTCATTCACGTAGGGCCCCTTCGGGACCTGCGTGAACAGATGCAAATGCGTAGGGTCCTGCACCAAGGGAAGACTTCATCTGCCTACAGAAGTGCAGCAGTGGATGTCAAGAACTCAGGGGTCTGGCTGGTGGGCTGTGGAAGCACAGGACTTTCTGGTCCCTGCACTGCCTTCCATGTGGCTGCAGATATGGACACACAGGGCAGAGTCCACATGGTACAGCGGCCCGTGCAGATAATCCTGCAGCTTTCATTCCCTGGCTCAGGAGCGTCCCATAACAACGTCATCCCCCACCCTCACCCCATCCAGCTGGGCTACGGAGCTTGTTCCCGAACTCAGTTTACTGGCGTGGATCACAAAGCATACCTGCTGGAGTCAAGACTGGCACTACACAATAAGTTTCTTAAAATGTGTGTGTGTGTAGATTTTTTTTTTTTATTTTTAAACTCTGACCCAAAATTTTCAAGATAGTAATTTTAACTTCCTTTATAAACATGGCATGTAGCGTTTTTAGTATATTGTTTAAAACAATTTCGTAGAAGTGCAAAAACATGTCTCGTCCAGGATTAAAAAAAAAAAAAAAGACACCTGGCATGTTATGAGGTGGTATAGAGAAATGGCTATTCTAATCCTAGGAATTTTTCAATATGCTTAACTCTTGCAGTCAGCATCCAGCGTTGAACTGCCAGGAGAATGAAACTTATGCAAATGATTGAACACTCATTTGCACGTGCCACCATTCAAACTGCTGCCCTTACCAACTGCTGCGTTCTATAATGCTCAGATTTCATTCTCTGCCTGCCTGGTCAAGATGCCTCTGAGATCTCCTCTCAGAAGTCCCTGTATTTCATTGTTTATTTTATTTTTTTTTTTTATGGAAAAACAAGTAAACTATTTTCATTTGATCTGCTGCCTTTATCGTTTGTATAGTTCAGCACTAATTTAGTTATTTTACCTCAGTTTTGCGGTTCCACTTTGGGTTTGAGGAGCTGACGTTTATCTTTCATTTATTTAACTTTTTATTTTATATGTACTTGTACTTGTATTGTTTAACTCTGATCCATTCTGTTATTTTCTATTGAAATTGTGGTCTTTTTCCCTTTGGTAACTGACTGTTTTGTACGCTCAGTGGTTTAAAGGAACTGGTACTTGTTTTTTTGAAACATAACTGTGGTTCAGGATCTGAGTTAAAACCCTTTTTTTGTGGGTTTCCTAAATATGTCAGAGGCCAAAGAAGAAAACGGGCCCTACTGGTTTTATAAATTGTACCGAGTGTGGAGTGGTATTCGCCAAGGCTGACAAACAGGATTTGTGTTTGTTCTGCTTAGGTGAGTCCCACTTCACCGCTGATTGTGATATTTGTAAAACTTTTCCACCTAAAACAGTTGAGAAAAGGTTGGAAAGGTTTAAGAAAAAGATGACTTCTCCAACGGTTCCAGGGGCTCAGGGTTCTGACCAACCCAGCTCTCCTACTGCTAAAAAAGATAAATCTAAAGAAACTAAACCAATTGCTTCTAATAAAGGGGAGCCATCTAAAACAAAACGGATCCGGCTGGTGAACTGGTTCCGGCTAAAAGAAGCATAAGTTAAAGAACACAGAACCTCCAACTGAAAAGCATAGGAGCCTTCTGTGCCAAATACAGCTGTACTTACCCGCTGGTGAGTTACTGGATATTATCAAGTGCTCCAGGCTCTGCAAAGAGCAGCTAGCAAGGATTACCAGTTGGCCCCGCAGTTCTGGCTGCGGTTCCGCAACCGGTGCATGTACCGGTTCCAGGTCCAGTTCCTTCTACCCAGGACCTGGATGACGGCGAACTGGAGATGTCCCCCAACCAAGAATTAGACTCCTTTCCTAGGTTGTCTGAGGACTATTCCTCACACTACACATTTGTTAAACAAATGGTAGAGGCACTTGATCTTGCTACCAATGAAACGGTAGAAGATGAAGAGGAGGCAGAGGTCTTGGATATGATGGGCCTGGCACCCACCAAAAGACTGTTACTGCCAATCAACAAGTCTCTAAAGAAGCAGGTGTTAAGTCTTTTAACTTGGATCCCCCTATAGACAAGAAAGCTGACAAGTATCAGCTTGATAAGTCAGGGGCTGAGTTTTTATTTTCTCATCCTGACCACGACGGGGTAGGTGGTACAAGCTGCAGCCTGTGACAGGGCTAGGGTGCCCCTGGCATCACACCCTCCTGAGAAGGACTCTTGGAAGATGGATAGTATGGTCAAGAAGGACTACCTAGCAGCCTCTTTGGCCACAAGACAGGCCATCTACATGGTCTGTGCAGCACAATATCAGAAAACCCTGTGGTAATCTGTCATAGCCATGGTGGACACGGCCCCTGCAGGACTGGCAGCTGATCTGACTGGAACAGCTGGGTGTGGGCTGGAAGCCACTAAGTATCAATTCCACATGGCAGCAGATGCCAGTGACACTGCTGCCAGGTGGATGGCACTTAATGTGGCCTTGAGGAGATATGCTTGGCTGAGGGCCACAAATCTGTCCCAGGATATATAGGCCAAAGCCGTGGATTTCTCTTGTGCGAACAACTCACTGTTCGGGGATAAAACGGAGGCTTGCATGAAAAAGGTGGACGAATACAAAACCACCTTTAAAAGCAATGCAGCTGAAGAGAAGCCTTCAGCCTCCTCCTGGCCACAGGGAAGGGGAGGGGAGGTAGAGGCAGGTCAACATATGGCAGACCTTTTTTCCAGGCCCAGGCCACCCCACAGTACCCCTCAACAGACAGGTTATTTTAGAGGCAGGGGCAGAAGGGACTCCAGATGTGGGAATCGAGCCAACCAGGCTCAACCCCAACCGAAGCAGAATCCCTGACATGGTTACCAGGGTCGCCTCCCCACTTCCAGTAGGGGCAGGCTGGCTCACTACTTTCAGGCTTGGAAAAACATCACCACAGATAAGTGGGTCCTGGAAGTAGTGAGTCAGGGTCTGGCCCTCAGTTTCAAATTATTCCCCAGATTAAGTTCAAGGGTTAAGCAGTAGACATCTCTGTCTTGATTTTTAGCAAGGCCTTTGACTCTGTGCCTCACAAAAGGTTAATCAGGAAGTTGGTGGATCTCGGGGTTGGGAAAAAGACTGCCAGATGGGTGGACAACTGGTTGAGGGACAGAACCCAGAAGGCGGTTGTAGGGGGAAGAGTTATCTGGCACCAGTGGGGTACTATACACACAAGAAAAGGCACTCGAGCAGTATTAAATCTTTTAAGAATCATTTTATTTTTTTCATATTTGCCTCAAAAAGACAAAAGCATATTCTTAATAAAAAGTTTTTAAATAAATACATACATATAAATATGTGATCAAAATTCAAAAAAACAATGTGCAAGATTCACATACCATGTCAGCGTGAGTAGCCCAGCGCTTCGAGGCCACTAAGACCTCATCGTCAGGGGTGTTGCCTCCTATTAGTATACACCTTTATATTGTGTTTAAATCCCAGCTGTGTTCAATTACCCCTTGTAATCTTTAAAGCCTAATTAAAACACTGTGTTCCATAGTTACCAATATATAGATAAGTTAGTTTTATATATTAATTGACTGATTATTAAAGTGCTCAACCATCTTGTGCATAAGGAGTAATTCAGTTCCTTTTGAAAAAATCCTTGGCTCACTCGAAGGAAGGCAGGTGTGTCCACTGCCAGCTGTGCTGCCAGGCTCTCCTTAGTCCATCTGGGGCATAATTTAATAGAATATTTGCAAACCTGAAGCCTCAAATCAAACTGCCTAACAGCACACTGCACACTCACCCCACCTAATGAGACAGACTTAAAAAAAATAATAATATGTAAATAAAATGCTAAATATAATCATCAACACACTTTTTCTGTTCTTTTTCATACTCCTAAGGAGTCATACAGCCTGCTTTTAAACACAATCAAAATAAACTGCTCCATGAAGAACTGTCCATTGCTCTTGTTAACTTTCACAACAAGGGTTTCCAGTCCATGTAATCGATAAATCCTGCTGGTTTTAATGTTTAAAAAAAAAAAAAAAAAAAAAGTGTCTTGATTCTTTTTGATCCAAAATCAACCCCAATGTAGAGGGGGTACATGAACTACACTCATATAGTGGATTAAATGTTCCCTATTATCTATTATTTCATTTAGGTGTTTAGCAATAGGATGTTGTAAATTCTGTTGTCTAATTGCCCTAAAGTGTTCCTGCACCCTTTCTTTATAAATTCCGTACAGTCTGTCCTATATGGATCAAGGTAACCAGTGGGGTCCCACAGGGCTGTGTGTTGGGGACGGTGGTGTTCAGTGTCTTCATCAGTGACATTGGGGATGGCATTAAGGGCAAAATGTGCCCATTCGAAAATGACACCAAGCTCTGTGGACACAGCTGAAGGGACACAGGACCTACAGGAAGATCTGGAAAAGCTGAGGAGGTGGTCCAGGATCTGGCAGCTTGGCTTCAATGCCAAGAAATGCAAAGTTATGCATATTGGAACCAAGAATCCCACGACAGAGTACTCCCTGGGTGGAGTCCGAGTATCTGCATCAGAGGAGGAGGAGGAGGAGGATCTGGAAGGGATGATCACTAGTGACCTGAGGCACTCCATGCAGTGCAAGAAAGCAGCAGCAAAGGCAAACGAGGTGCTGGGATGCAGATCTAGGGGTATCAGTAGTGGGAGAAAGGAGGTTATACTGTCCTTGTACAGGTCACTGGTAAGACTGCATCTACAGTATGGAGTTCAGTACTGGTGCCCACACCTCAAAAGGACATTAACCTACTGGAGATGGTCCAGAGGAGGGCTACAAATATGATAGTTGGTCTGCAGAGTAAGGCATACAAGGAGAGGTTGAGGGCACTGAACATGCACTCCCTGGAAGCAGGAGAGAGAGAGAAATAATTGGGACCTTCAGGTACTTGAAAGGGATAAATAAGGTTGATAAGGAGAGTCTCTAAGCAGAGTGGCAACCATAACACGAGGGGGCACAGTCTTAAGCTGGAGGGTGGGAGGTCAAGAAGCACTTCTACACAGAGAGGGTGGTGGACACTTGGATTGCGCTATCGGAAGAGGTCATCTCGTTGAAGACAGTGGGCAGCTTTAAGAGAGGCTGGGATAGGCATGGTGGGAGGTAAGGATCATGGATGGGAGGAGTGGGGTGGGAGGGCAGGGACAATAGCCCAAGCTGTAGACCCTGCAATACGAGCAGACTTGATAGACCAAATGGCCTTCTGCTGGCTTCTTCGTATGTTTTCAGGCCAGCTTCCATTTCAGAAAGGAAACTTCTGGAGGCAGAAGTGGCCAACCTTCTGCAATCAAGGGCAGTAGACCTGGTTTCTTTGTTACAAAGGGGGGGGGGAGGGTTCTAGTCAAGGTATTTCCTGACCTTGAAGAAAAATGGAGAGTGGTGACCCATTTTAGACCAGAGAGTTCTGAACAAGCAGCTGGCAAAGCCAAAGTTCAGGATGGTAACCCTGGCTATAATCCTGCCAATGCTTCAGAAAGGAGAATGGCTGGCATCATTAGACCTAAAAGATGCATACTTGCACATCTCCATAAGCGAGTCTTACAGAAAGTACCTAAGGTTCAGACTACCTTCAGGTCATTACCAGTTTTCAGCTTTGCCATTTGGCCTCACTTTGGCTCCCAGGGCATTCTCAAAGTGCTTGGCAGTGGTGGTGACATACCTAAGAAGGCAGGGCATTACAGTATTTCCCTACCTGGATAACTGACTAGTGGTGGGGAAAATCACCACAGCAAGTAAGGGATGCTCCGAGGTCCCCCCTCCCCCCCAGGACCTCCTAGAATCTTTAGAGTTTCTGGTCAACACCAAAACGTTTGTCCTGCAACCAGTTCAGGTGTTGAATTTCATAGGTGCGGAGTGGGACACCCTAAAGGGAAGGACCTTCCTCCCTCAGGAAAGGGAGGACAGCATCCTACAGATTGCTGGGACATTCAGACTTAGTTCACCAAGGCCAGCAAGCACTTCCAACATCTACTCGGACATATGGCTGCAGCCACAGGCACAATCATAGATTCCAGATTTCAAGTGAGAGACATTCAATTCCACCTCAGAGCACATTGTTGCCAGAGAAGAGATCCTCTGTCAGAACTGATACCAGTAACAAAAACTACTGCAGGCCCTGCAGTGGTGGCAGGACAGGGGCAACCTCAGAGAAGGGGTCCCATTCCAGCAAGAGTCTCCCTCCATAGTTCTCACAACAGATGCTGCCCTACTGGGTTGGTGTGCATGCCTGGAGGAACACACAGTGCATGGCACTTGGTCTGCTGCAGAATCACTCCAGCACATAAACCTGCTGGAGCTCAGGGCAGTGCTTTTAGCTCTGCAAGCTTTTGTATCTAAGGCACAGGGCAAAGTGGTGCAGGTTAGAATTGACAATACCACCACCATGTACTACAGCAACAAGCAGGGTGGGACAAGGTCCAGCCCACTGTGCACAGAAGCAATGAAGGTGTGGAGTCTGGCCTACTCCCTACAGTTTTCCCTGGTAGCCATTCATCTGTCAGGAAAGGACAACACCTTGGCAGACGCACTCAGCAGAATCAAGCAGAACCACTATGAATGGTCTCTAAACAGACAGGTGCCAGAGGTGGTATTCAGGAGATGGGGCACCCCAGAGATGAATCTCTGCCTCTCAGGACAACCATCAGTTGCCCAAATTCTGCCTCCAGGGAAAGGGACATTATCCCTGGATGCTCTAGTGCTCGATTGATCAGGGAGGAAACTATGCATTTCCTCTATTCCCATCGCTGCTCTGGGTCCTGGCCAAGCTCCGGTCCCAGCCAGCCATAATGATCATGATAGCTCCAGACTGGGCCTGACAGCCATGGTACTCACTGCTGCTTTCCATGTGAGTAGCCCTACCCATACACCTTCCTCAGAGGCACAATTTCGTAACCTCACAAGGGAGGATCGTGTACCCTAACCTCGGGTCATTCAGGCTCAAGGCCTAGGTCTTCAAGACCTAGAGTGTGCTAGTTTACACCTCTGAGAGTGTTCTTAATATCTTAAGGGGATCTAGGAAACACTCGACCAAGAAAACGTATGTTTACAAATTTAAGAGGTTTTCCACATGGTGCTCTGATAATGATGTAGTGCCTTCACAGGCAGGGTTGCCAGCCTTGTTGGACTACCTCACCCATCTACAATCTCTGGCTTACAGCCCACCACTCTCAAGGTTCTCCTGGCTTCAATTTAAGATTATATTTCAGCTGCAAAAGGTGGCTCCATGGCTTTTGCAAGGGTTTGGCCCATCTACACCCCCCCTCACAGGGAACTGGTGCCAGCATGGGACCTCACTGTCTGCATTACCAAGCTCATGGAACCCAGGGATCGACAAATCCAGTAGTACCTTGTCCCGGGCTACCAGTCTACTGACAAGGACAAGCAACAACTGAGCCAGAGGTTGTCCCACAGACAACCAGATTAATTCGGGCTGTTTTTTTTTCTTTTTTTTTTTATCTATAGGTACTGCATTGTTCAGCTGAGGCCACTAGGTGTTGTCAGGTAGGTAGTCAGGTTGCCTGCTGCCATGGAGTTCACATGAGAGAGCAAGATGGAGAAGAGATGCACCACATGTTTTTCAAGGAGCTGTCATTTTGAAGCAGCACTGGGTGCGAGCACGGTTTAAACAGTGTCACAGCCTTCCCAGTACCTCCCACCCAGCCACTGCAGTGGCCGTGCCATTTAAGAGTGACAGATCAGTCTGCATGTTGCAAACTGTAGGCTGCCTGTCACTCAAGGGTAGTTCAATTTCACAGCAGTAGATTGCGGCGGCGAACTGTCGATGGGTAGAACCGCACTCTGTGCAAGTGGCACACAGGAAGGCAGCTTGTCAGTGGGTGGTCATGTAGAGAGCAGACATGTCTCACACATCGCTGCTGAACTAATTAAATTCTGAAGCCAGAAAGGTGCATTTGGGGAGCAGATCTCTGCCTTAATTTCAGTCTGTCCTCAGTGACACCCGCGCAACAGAACTTAAAAAAAAGATGCAAAATCAAAAACTGATTTAATGTAAAAAGGAAACGAAAAGTGACTACAAGAGGAAGGGGACGAGGAGATCTCTGGGGGGGACGAGGAGATCTCTGGGGGGGGGGGTCAGGTTGTAGGGTTACGTTGGATCAGTTCGACCATATAGAATGCAGCAAAGTTGATAACTGAAAAAAAAAATTTGAAAATAAATATAGATTATATAAAAATATATTTCACTGCTGTCTCTGGAAAAGGGTGTGAGATGGGTTGTGCATTATGGTGAGTGAGAGAAGGAAACAAGAGAAAAAGAATATATTAAGACATTCCATTCATAAATTATTTTTCCTGTTTCCTAATGTTCTTTACCTACCTAGTATTAATAATACAATGCCCACAGCAAGTCTTTTGTTGTTACATTAAGTCTTGGTTAATTCCTTCAAAATATAGCCTTCCGACCATGGACTACCACGCCCAACAATGGGACTATCATTTTTGGTAAGACCAGCTGTCCTGGACAAGTACCTTAATTTGAAATTTGTTTCGATCCCTGCATCTGTGTCCTGTTGTCCAGCCAATTTTTATTACTCGGGCTACCACCTTGGGACCCACTCCAAGGCTGGCTAACTTTTATATTAATTTTTTGTGTGGGACTGTGTCAAATGCCTTACTAAAGCCTAGGTAGGCCATGTCCACAGCCCCTCTCTGGTCTACTACTTTGGTTACCCAGTCAAAGAAATCTCTTAGATTCGAATGACATGACCTTCCTGCTGTGAATCCATGCTGCCTTGGATCCTGTGCCCCGCTGGCCTCTAGGTACTCAACAATTCTTTCCTTCAGAAGTGATTCCATCACTAAGGTCAAAATAACAGGTCTGCAGTTTCTTGCCTTTGCCTTGATTCGTTCTGTAAAGTGGAATCACATCTGCCCTCCTCCAGTCTTCCCATGATTTGTTAAAGACTGCCAGCCTTTGTGTTGCCCCACTATTAATTCGAGCTACTCTCTCCTTTCTCTAGCCGAGGGAGGTACACATTTATCTTGCGTAACTCCGTTTTTAAACTTCCCCAAACAAGTTCATCTCTTCAAGTGGTGTAACAGGGTGTGCTTTGAAACAACCGAGAAGTTGCATGGGATATACTATATTGGACTAGAAATCTACAACTGATCTCTCTTACTTACATCTGAGGGAAGTTTTCCTTACTTTACAGTCTTACATTGGTATTGCTCTGTGTTTAATTATTTTCATTTTTAAATCAGGAAGGGGGTTTTCAAAACTACTCATCTTGTGAGCAACTTCAGAAAGGTTGAAATAACTGCATATTTGATTTTCCTTTGTGGCAAACTGGACTGTCTACTAGTATTCTAAAACAGTTTGCATCAAATTACTTTTAAATAGTTGACAAATCAGTTACTGGAGGTTAGCTGAATTACCATAAAGGGCAGTACTCACCAGGGTGGTGGAGCAGTGGTATATTTGATTGTTTCTAACAGTCACCAGTGGTTGTGGATACCATCACCCTTCCCCACACCCCCGCGTGACGCTTCCTTTATAGCCAAGGTTCTGACATCACTTCCTCAACAGGTCTTGGGGCAGAACTGTCATATTCTTAACCCAGCACAGTGCATAAAGGGTAAGAACACACCACACAGAGGAAAACAAAAATATATATATATATATATATAAGGGAGAGGGATGGGAGTGGTGCAATGCACTGGCTGTGGGGCAGCAGTTTTGCGGGAGATATTCTGGAAACTGCGTTGCTGTCCTATCTGCAGGCAACTGTCAGCTCTGAGGGAGGAGGTAGCCCACCTCCAGACTGAACTGGCAAGGACTAAGGAGGCCTCCCCCACCCAAAGAGCACCACTGCCACAGAGGCTGCCAAGTATGAAGAGCAGTTGGACCACAGTGGGTTCTGGGAGGGTACGGGTGGTGGAACAGAGGCAAAGCCCCCTAGTTGTACCTCTACACAAACCATATGCCAGTCTGGCAGAGCAAGGTTCCTCTATGATGGCACCCTCAGTGGAGACCAAGAAGAATGCTGAGGACACCCACAAGGGAGACCAACAGAAGGGTGGCAAGGGACACCACAGGGGAAGGAAACAGCTTCTGATAGGGGACTCAATTGTTAGAGGGGTAGACCTGGGGAAGGGAGAGGGAAGTAAGGTGCCTGCCTGGTGCCATGGCTTGAGGGACAAGAAGCTAATCCTCAGGATTGCAGAAGCAGCATCACAGGAGAGGGAACTAGATATCATTGTCCACCTTGGGACAAAATGACCTAGCTAGGCATGGGATCAGTGCAGTGCAGAATGAAATTGTGGAGTTGGGGAGGGCCTCAGACAGGTAGTAAGCATAGTTACCTTCAGAGGTGCTGCTGGGGTCCATGGCAGGGGTGAGGCTAGGTACTACACACCATGCAGTTTAATGAATGGTTGCAAAACTGGTGCAGAGCACAGGGCTTTGGCTTCATTGGGACTGGGGTACACCTGGAGAGATGAAGGTTTATACTGGCACGATGGTCTGCATCTGTCCATGAAGGGAACCAAGATCCTAAGTGACAGGTTTAAATGCTTCCTTGGCAAGCTTTTAAACTAGCCATGGGGGGAGGTGCTAATAAGAGGCAGGAAATTTCAAGCCTCCCCCCACAAAACATGACGGGTAGTAAGGTAAACACTGAGATACAGTGCTCAACAGAGGGCAGGACAGGGGTAAATGGAAAAATAGACAAGGGCAAAAAGAGCAGGCATGGGGGGAAAAAGGATAAAGCCAACATTAAATGGAGGGCAATGAGTACCAATGCCCGTAGTCTGGGAAACAAGCTTCCTGAGCTAGTAGGCTTGATGGAAGATGAACACTTGGATATTGTGGCAGTCACAGAAACATGGTACACGGGGAACCATGACTGGGATGTCAACACACCGGGGTACACAGTCTACAGAAGGGACAGGGAGGGGAAAAGAGGAGGTGGAGTAGCTCTATACATAAGGGAAGGGATCAAAGGCCCCCACGGGGGCTCAAAGACTGACTCACACGTGGTGATCTGTACTATGAATCAGGCTGGTTGAACCTATCAAGTCGTCTTATTTATCTCACCTGCACAATGGCAAAAATCATCTTGGGACTGACTCCATTATGTATTCAAACCTACTCCGACTGAATCCTGGCTCATGACCCTCCACCAGATCTGAACGCCAACCTTTCCTGGTTCCGAGATGCCGGACTGCACAGGGACAAAGATCTTTCTATACAGGGCCCGGTACGGTTCAATGCGCTTAAGTCCACCTACTCTATCCTCAACCTCGCTGAAGCTTTCAAATCCATGCTCTATGCCCACCTCACCACCACTAGCAACTGTGACTGCGCTTAGATAAAGACTACTACTCCTCATGTCCATCCTCACATCTGAGGCCTCTTCCTCCCTGACTAATGAACCCTCTGGTACCTCTACTACTCCTGTCTCCCACCCAAACTCACTCTCCCTTTTTCCTGTCCCTCTCACTTACTCTCCCGCCACCACCTTCCTCCTCTCTAGCCTCCTTTGGCGCCTAATGATCACCCTCTCCTGGAAGTTTCTTTAACCTCAAATTGTCTACCGCTTGAACTTGTTATAGCTTGTTTTTCTATGAAACTTAAAAACGTTACTGCTTTAAACTGTTAATAGCAAATTTATGATGTAACTTTCCTGTCTGGTTTTACCTGTAATGTGTATCGTGCTTTGTTAAATGTTCTTTGTGACGTGGAACCTTTGTAAAAGAGCCCTGGCTCAAAGGTATTAATTCCTAGACTAATAAACTAAACTAAACTAAACAAAGCTACAGAACTAAAAAGTAAAAGGGGAGGACAAGAGGCACTCTGGGTCATCTTGGAGACAGGGAATGGCATCACAATCCGCACAGGGGTTGTATACAGACCCCCATCTCAAGGGGAGGAAATGGACAAGAAAATGATAGAGGACATTCTCAAAATGGCTGAAAAAGGGGAGATACTGTTAGAGGGACCTGAATATGCCAGATGTTAACTGGATGACATGTACTGCAGCCACATCCAAGAGCAGGGTCATTCTCGATGCCCTGCAGGGGGCAGGCCTTAGACAGCTAGTGTTGGAACCCACTCGGGAGGAAGCAATACTAGACCTGGTACTCTCAAATAGAGAGAGGATCACAAATTTAGAAGTCAGTAGACATCTGGGAACAAGCGACCACTGCACAGTGTGCTTCACAATAAGCACAACCATGGAGACAAGCCATACAAAAACAAGCATACTGGACTTTAGAAGGGCTGACTTTGACAAAATGGGTGAATACCGGAGGAATACACTAGCAAATGGCCAAAAAGGAGGGGTGGAAGAACAATGGAGAAAAATCAAAACTGCCATCTTAGAGGCAACAAGCCTTTGTGTGAAACAGATAAAGAAAACAAAGTGGAGTAAAAAACCCACTATGGTTCTCAAAAGAGGTGGCAGGGAAGGTTAAGGAGAAAAAGGCTGCATTCAAAAAGTATAAGGCATCACAGAAGGAGCACGACAGGGAACTGTATCAATTAAAGCAGAAAGAAGTGGGAAGGCAGTCAGAACAGCAAAGCCCAAACTGAGGAAAAAGTAGCCAAGTCAGTTAAGAGGGATAAAACCTTTATAGGTACAGTACATTAGGGAGCATAGAAGGTTAAGGAGGAATAGTGAAGATTAATAAGGAGAGGGAGGTGGGCAGAGGGAGACAGTGAAAAGGCAGAGATATTGAATGAATACTTTGCTCAGTATTCACAAAAGAAGATGAGAAGGAGTTACCTAAAACCAGACAGTAGAAGCACTCTGGGTAGGGGTTGACACCAGTCCATTTACAGAAGAAAGAGTCCTGAAAGAACTCCTAAAACTCAAGATGGACAAAGCAATGGGGCCTGATGGGATTCACCCCAGAATCCTAAAAGAACTAAGGGAGGACCTAGTGACACCACTGACCACACTTTTTAACAAATCATGGGAGGATGGGGTGGTACCTGAGGACTGGAGGAGGGCAGATGCGATTCCCCTTCACAAAAGTGGGAGCAAGGCAGAAGCAGGAAACTACAGACCTGTAAGTTTGACTTCAGTGGTACGGAAAATGATGGAATCACTTCTGAAAGAAAGAACTGTTGAGTACCTAGAGGCCAGAGAGGCACAGGACACAAAGCAGCATGGATTTACAGCAGGAAGGTCATGTCAGACGAATTTAATAGATTTCTTTGACTGGGTGACTAAAGAAATAGACCAGCGAGGGACTGTGGATATGGCCTACCTAGACTTTAGCAAGGCATTTGACACAGTCCCGCACAAAAGATTAATAATCAAGTTAGCCAGCTTGGGAGTGGGTCCCAGGGTGGTAGCCTGGGTTGCAAACTGGCTGCACAACAGGACACAGAAGGTAATAGTGAGTGGAACACATTTCGAAGAAAGGGGGATCACTAGTGGAGTACCTCAGGGCTCAGTACTGGGTCCAGTCCTCTTTAACATCTTCATAGGTGACATTGCAGAGGGTCTGGAGGGAAAGGTATGCCTCTTTGCAGATGATACAAAGATCTGTAACAGAGTTGATACACAAGGGGGTAGAAAGGATGAGAAGGGACTTGGCAAGGTTGGAGGAATGGTCAGACATATGGCAACTTAGATTCAATGCAAAGAAGTGCAAAGTAATGCACCTGGGAAACAAAAACCCAGGAGAAGAGTACACAATAGCAGGGGAGGTACTAACAACAACAAAAATGAAACAGGACTTGGGGATAGTCATATCAGATGATCTAAAGGTGGGTAAGCAATGTGAGAAGTCAGTAATGAGAGCCAGGGGGATACTGGGATGCATAGGAAGGGGCATCACAAGTAGAAAAAGGGAAGTGGTTATCCCTCTGTACAGACAATCAATCAATCAAATCTTCATTTATCCAGGCGATCACCATTGAGCAAGCTCATTTACAAGGTGGACCTGCTGTGGTCAAGTACAAGTATACATACATACATACGTACAGTAAAACACAGGCTACAAGGTGAGAATCAGGATACAAAACAATCATACAGCAAACATGTTAGATGCAATATATACTTTCCAATTGTTCACAGAGATCCTACATGAGAATCATAACCTTTATGCAGTATTTACAACCTTCAAGTACACAGAGTTGAGTTATCATGAGTATTATTGCCTACATGGAAGGGTACAATTATTTTCATTTCAGCCCTCATTAACTGATTAAATACTTAGGTGGAGGTCCCAGTTTACCGATGAGCACACAGTGAGGACAATAACTCCTGCTTCAGAGGCAACTGGAGAGTAGAAAAAAGAGATGCCAAGGTGCCGAGGGCCAGAATGGCTGCTGGTTAGTGACTAGTTAAATGGGGAAAGATAGAGCTAGATTCATGGCTGAGTGTGATGGAACCAAAGGGTAACCAGATACAGGACTGCTAGTGACGGTGGAAACACTTACAGATTTCAGTGAATGCTTTATCATAAATAGTCCTGAAGAGGGCAATGCTGACCGGAGAACTAAGTCTCAGTGTTCTTGTATCTTATTCCAGAGTGTGGCAGTGCGTGGCTTATGGCAGCCCTACCAAAATGGTTACTGATCCTGGGGATTTTCAAAGTAATTAGTGAATGGCTTAGAGATCGTAGTTACTCATTGGATTTAAGGGAAGACAGGCAGTGATGTATTCTGGGAGCTTGTTGGTGAGGGCTCTAAGTGTCCAGGGGCTGCATTTCTACTCCGTCTGTATTGCAGGAAGGCCACCCTACTGCTGAATATAGGAGCAGTGATGTGTAGAGGACGGAGGTCGGTTATGAATCTTAAGGCTCTATGATACAGAACATCCAGTTTTGCAAGGGATGAGATGAAGCATTGGCTATAGATAATGTCAGCGTAATCAATTAATGAGAGGAATGTAGACTGAACAAGCTGCCTTCTAGCATCTGTGGTCAGGAGGTGCTTAATTTTGAAAAAGAGGCCAAGCCTCTGCCTTAGTTTTTTCATCAGGGCTTCTGTGTGCTCCAGATAGGAGAGTTTGTCGTCAAGCCATATGCCCAGGTATTTGAATTTAGGTACAAATTCAAGCTTTTCACCTAGTAAGGTAGTTATGGGAGGAAATGTACCAGCGGCAGCAGTATAGGCCCCAGAGCTATGCGGTGAAAATAACATGGCCTTGGTTTTTTTTGCATTTAGTAGTAGTTTTTTATGTAGAAGCTGGTACTGTAGTGTATTGAATTCCTTTTGTAAAGCTGAGCACGCAGTTCCAGGTGAGTCAGTTGGTGAGACCCCATCTGGAGTACTGTGTGCAGTTTTGGAGACCTCATCTACGCAAGGACATAGACAGGATGGAAGTAGTCCAGAGGAGGGCAACTAAAATGGTGCAGGGTCTGCATCAGAAATCATATGAAGAAAGACAGAGAGCTTAATATGTATACCCTTGATGAAAGGAGGGACAGGGGGGACATGATAGAAACGTTCAAGTACCTCAAGGGAATCAACAAAGTCCAGGAGGGTAGCATCTTTCAGAAAAAGAGATGTGTAAGAACAAGGGGACACAATTTAAAGATAGAAGGGGGACGGCTCAGGGGTAATGTGAGGAAATCTTTTTTCACTGACAGTGGTGGATGCGTGGAACTGCCTTCCTGGAGAGGTTGTTGGGGCTAAAACAGTGGGGAAATTCAAACATGCATGGGACAGACACAAGGCAATTATAGTCGGGGGGGGGGGTGGCAGGAAGTAGGCTGTTGGTTAACTAGAATCTGCAGCTTATCCAGTAGGTAAGGAAATGGGCAGACTGGGTGGGCCAAGTGATCCTTATCTGCTGTCAAAGTCTATGTTTCTAAGTCGCATACAGAACAATGACCCCTGGGACCTATATAATCTTCCATTGGCCCACGCCACTCTGCACAGGCACCTCTATCAGCCCCCACTGAAGAAATATATCTCTTGCAATCCAGACATTTTCCATTCTCCTGTCCATTCTCCTTCCCTTAACGAGGAACCCACATCAAATAAATTTTGTTCAGAGACGTGCCACTGTCAGGGCTATTCTTAGATCCCCTTTTAGTGCATACTGACCCCTATCATACCACAGCAGTAACTACCCATACAACAAATTTGGGGACCTAAGGACTCTGGTTAGCAGCTCCCGCGATAGTACACTCCACTTTTTGAATAAGCTACCATGGCAGGTCTCGGCTGGCTTTACTTACTAGCCTGCATTTCCCTGATACCTAACATGTGCTATACCTGGTTAAACAACTAAATAAAAATAAAAATAAAAATTAGTGGACCTCCTGACAGATCTGACTCTAATAAAGGGACATGCCCTACGCCACTAGGACAGCCACATAATAAGACTATGTATTCATTATGCTGCCCCTGGTTGGTCCTGATTCAGTCAAATTTTGTTGAATCCACTCGAAGGGGGACTGCAAACTACTCGGCTATGCATGGCCCCAAACCCCAGCCACCCATACGCTGCATAGTCAGGTGTTACTCTGCATGGACCTTAATCTACGTACTGGCAGGGCAACACAAGAGGTCAACTCGGTCCCTGGATCCCTGCAATCTAACCTACACAAAACGCAACAAGGCCCGTGCTTTTAAACATCTCCTTGCCAATCTGACAAGTATCGTGCTCCTCCTACTACTGTGTTCAGGAGACGTCGAGCTCTATCTTGGCCCCACAAAGTTGATTTCATCTCCAACCGAAATGACTACCCTAAAAGGAATCAGTTTTCTGCATGCCAATGTCTGCAACCTTCTAAAGAAGTTGGATTCTGTCCAGGCCTGGATTATGCACACTGCCCCAGACATACTTGTGATCTCGGAATCCTGGCTTCGGGCATCCACACCAGACAGTGAGGTTAATATCCCCAACTACCTCCTTTTCAGAGCAGATAGAAAGACTGGGGGGGAAGAGTAGCCATTTATGTTAAAAATAAATTTACAGTATGCTATATTAGATGCTACTTCCTGCAGGGGCTTTGAATGCCTGTCTCAGGGTTTAGTCGCACTAATCTGTGGCACCAGAGACAGGGTTGCCACAGAGCCCCAGCAGCAGGACCACAGCTCCTGGCTCATCTGTCTTCACAAATGGACATGACACCTCTGGAACCAATTATATTAGGTGACCTTAACTATGACTGGATAGCGAATGGATCGCTACCCCTAAAACAATTCTGCGACTCCCACGGGTCCACCCAAATGATTACAGAACCAACGCGCATCAACAAGAAAAATCCAATGAAAAGCACACTTCTGGACGTCCTTGTCAACAAACCACACTACTTTTCCCATACCGGTATCCTTCCAGCAGATGTTAGTGACCACTGTCTCATAGCTGGCATAAGAACCATCTCGAACCCACTATCTACATCAAAGTTTTCTACTAAAAGATCCAGACAGAACTTTGACCCTCTGGCTTACATACAAGAACTAAAAAACTCCTTGCTCCAGCAGACCTTCTACCTGGCTAAATCAGTGGGCGATGCCTATAATGTTCTCCATGAAATCATAGCCAGTGCCCTAAACAACCATGCTCCTCTAGTTAAAGCACCTAATAAAACCAGAACCTGCCGCTGGTTTTCACCAGATCTGAAGAATGCTTTACTCAAAAAGACCAGCTATGGAAAAAGGCCTGAAATCGTGAGGCTGATGCAGACTGGTGTCTCTTTAGGACAGCTAGAAATGCCTGCACGAAAATGGTCAGAGAGGCCAAGGCCAATTATTATCAAAACGAATTATTATCCGCATCCAACAGCCCAACCAAATTCTGGTCCACCATAAAAGGAACTGTCTGGAAACACCCCAGGTAGTGCACTACCCTCCAAAAATCACCATTGACAATATCACTATCAGTGATAAATCTGAAATTCTTCAAGCCTTCAATAACCACTTCGCCACTGCAGGCATGGCATTCGATAATGCACCAGTAAGTAGTCTCCGTCCACAGCTCACCACCCAGCCTCCAGACCAAAGTAAAAAATATGATCTTTTCCCCAACCACCACAAAAGAAGTTGAAGACCTTATGCTACGGCTAGATACCAGAAAAAGTGCAGGAGCCGACTCCTTCGACCCAAACTTTCTGAAAATAGCATACCACATATTTGCCCCACCTATATCACACTTATTCAACCTGTCCCTAGCCCAGGGCTCTAACCCCGCGGAATGGAAAACTACTCATGTTATCCCCCTATTTAAAGCAGAGGACCCATGCGACCTGAACAATTATAGGCCAACCTCTCTTCTACCTATACTCTCAAAATGCTGGAAAAGTCGTGGATTTACAGCTGAGATAATTTCTAGACAACTCTACATTGCTTAACCCCATGCAGTCTGGCTTTAGAGCAAAGCATAGCACTGTTACGGCGCTGGCCAAAGTCACTAATGACTGGCAACGGGACCTTGACAACAAAAAATTTGTTTGTGCTGTGTTTTTAGACCTCAGCAAGGCCTTCGATACCATCGATCACTGCCTACTTCTCTCCACCATAAAAACCACAGGTATGGACTCAACCTCACTGGACTGGTTCCAGGATTCTCTCTCTGATGGGCAGCAACAAATTAAGGCCGAAGGTGAGCTCTCTTCTCTCAAACCAATAAAAAGAGGAGTCCCACAGGGATCCATACCGGGCCCTCTACTGTTCGCCATCTACATTAACAACTTGGACCTAGGCATTACAGAAGCCAGTATCCACTTGTTTGCCGATGATAGGTGCTCTATCTAAGCCGTGACTCCCCTGGAGCCGCATGCACAGATCTACAAACTGAATTCAATACGCTGCAGCATCAGCTTCTCAGCAAAAAGCTACTGCTAAATGCAAAAAAAAAAACTAAGGCCATGCTCTTTACCCCATCTAGCACTACGGCCTACTCTGCTGCTGCTGGTACCCTTCCTCCCATAACTACCCTTCTAGGCGAAGATCTTGAGTTCGTGCCTAAATTCAGATATCTGGGTATATGACTGGACAACAAACTCCTTTGCGGAGCACACAGAAGAATTGATGAAAAAGCTTAGGCAGAGGCTTGGCCTCTTCCTCAGAATTAAACACCTTCTGACTGCAGACGCAAGAAGACAGCTTGTTCAATCAACTTTCCTCTCATTAATCGACTACGCCAACATTATCTATGGCCAATGCTCAGTCTCGCACCTTGAAAACTGGATGTCCTGTACCACAGAGCGCTAAGATTTATAACTGGTCTCCCATCCTCCACACATCACTGCTCTTTATATGCAACCATAGGGTGGCCTTCCCTTCAATATAGGCGGTGTAGAAATGTAGCACTCTGGACATTCCGAGCCCTTACCAACAAACTCCCAGATTGCACTGTTGCCTGCCTCCCCTGAGCCCAATCAGTAGCTACGCACTAAGAAGCCACTCACTAATTTCTCTGAAAATCCCCAGGATCAGTACCCACTTTGGCAGGGCTGCCATAAGCCACGCTTTGCCTACGCTCTGGAACAGGGTACAAAGATCCTTGAGACTCAGCTCTCCTGTCAGTTTTGCCCTGTTTAGGATCATTTATGACAAAACAGTCGCTGAAATGTGTAAGTGTTTCCATAGTTCCTAGCTGTCCTGCTGATGGTTCACTCCGTATCCTTACCACATCCAGCCACGAACCTAGTTCCTCCGCTCCCTATTTTAATCAAGTCCACTAGTCAGCAGCCATAGTGGCCTCGGTACATAAGGCACCATCTCCCATATTACTCTTCTCTCCGCTTAAGCAGAACATATAGACCTCATTAGAGCCCCTATGCAGCCCAGGACCTCACCCAAGTATGGTAAACGGTCACTGAGGGCTGAAATTCAAAGAATTTTACCTCTGATGGAGGCTTGACTAAGAATGACTAAACATACCACCTCAACTTTTGCATACATGGAATCTGTATATACCACAGCAAAGTTGAGTGATGCATGTATGTTCATACAAGAATGCTTGGAATGTATATCGTGCATCTACCACTTTTCTGTAAATTTGTAACTCTTTGCACATGTTGTACTTTGTATTCTCAATCTATGTATGTATAACTGTCTTGGACAATAGCAGGTCCATCTTGTAAATGAGCTTGCTCAATGATGATCGCCTGGATAAATAAAGATTTGATTTGATAAAGAGAGTAGTCAGTGGTGTCACTAGTTTTTTTTAGAATTTCTGGGCGAATCCCGTCAGGCCTCACTGCTTTGTCCACCTTCAGTTTTAAGAGTTCTTTCAGAACCCTTTCTTCTGCAAATGGACTGGTATCAATCCCCTACCCAGAGTGTTTCTATTGTTTGGTTTAAGTACCTCCTCCTCCTCTTCTTTTGCAAATACTGAGCAGAAGTATCGACAGTATCCCTGCTTTTTCACCTTCTGCCCACATTCCCTCCCTTTATTAAGCCTCAGTATCCTCCCTTGGTCTTTTCAAGGCCCCTAATGTACCTATAAAGGTTTTATCCCATTCTTAACAGAGTTGGCCATCTTTTCCCAGTCTGGGCCTTTGCTATTCTGACTGCTTTCCTGCCTCCTTCTGCTTTAACGAATTCTCCATCCTGCTCCTTCTGTGTTTCCTTATATTTTTGAATGCTATCCTTTCTCCTTAACCTTCCCTGCCACCTCTTTGAGAACCACAGAGGCCTTTTCTTTCATTTTGTTTTGTTGATTTCCTTTACACAAAGGCTTGTTGCCTCTGTGATGGCTGTTTTGATTACTCCCCATTGTTCTTCCTCCCCTCCTTCTTGCCTGTTTACTAGTGCTTTTCTGAGGCACTCTCCCATTTTGTTAAAGTCAGCCCTGCTAAAGTCCAACACCCTTGCTTTTGTATGGCTTGACTCTACAACGGTTTATTGCGAACTACAGTTTGGTGGTCACTTGTTCACAGATGGCTACCCACTTCTAATTCTGAGATCCTCTCTCCATCCCTATTTGAAAGTACCAGGTCTAAGAGTGCTCCCTCCCAAGTGGGTTCCAACACTAGCTGTCTGAGGCATGCCCCCTGTAGGGCATTGAGAATGACCCTGCTCATGGATGTGGCTGCAGTAAAGGTGCTCCAGTTAACATCTGGCATATTCAGGTCCCCATCAACACTATATCTCCTTTTTCTTCCATTCTAAGGACTTCTTCCATCATTTTCTTGTCCATTGCCTCCCCCTGAGATGTCTAAACCCCTGTGCAGATTGTGATGCCATTTCCTGTCTCCAGGGTGACCCACAGTGTCTCCTCCACTTCCTGTTTACCCTTTAGTTCTGTTGCTTCGATTCCTTCCCTTATTTAGAGAGCTATTCCTCCTCCTCTTATACCCTCACTGTCCCTCCTGTAGATTGTATACCCCGGTATACTGACATCCCAGTCATGGTTCTCTGGGTACCATGTTTCTGTGAGGATATCCAGACATCCCTCTTCCATCAAGGCCACTGGTTCAGGAGCTTGTTACCCGGACTACGGGAAATGGTACTCATCACCCTCCATTTTTTGAAGGCCTTACCCCTTTTAGGCCCATCCCCGTCCTTACTGCCTTTGCCTTTTTCTGGATTTACCCGTTCTGCTCTCTACTGACTTCTCTACCTCTGTGTCTACTTTGCTAACTTCTCTGTTTTGTGTGGGGGGGGGCTGGGATTTCCCTGCTTCTCTTCAGTGCTTCCCCCCTTGGCTGGTTTAAATGAATGCCAATGAAACATTTAAACCCATCACCTTGGATCCTGGTTCCCCTCCCAGACAGATGCAGACCATCATGCCAGTATAGGCCTGTAACCCTCCAGGTGGACCCCCAGTCCCCAATGAAGCCAAATCCCTGAGCTCCACACCAGTTTTTTAACCAGTCATTGAATCCCACGGTGCGGAGTACCCTAGCCTCACCCATGCCATAGACTGGTAGCACTTCCAAGAAAGTTACCGTGTGTGCCACTTGTCTAAGGCCCCTCCGTAACTCCAAACTCCTGCTGCACTACTCTGATCCCATTCCCAGCCAGGTCATTTATCCCCTAGGTGGACAATGACATCCAGCTCCTTCCCCAGAGCAGCTGCTCCCACGATCCTGAAGATTCGCTGTCCCGCCAAGCCATGGCGCCAGGCAGGCACCTCACCTCCATCTCCCTTCCCTCACCCAGTTCTACCCCCTAACGACTGAGTCTCCTACCAAGAGTTGTTTCCTTTCCCTGTGGGGTTCCGTGCCACTCTCCTGTGGGTCTCCCTTGTGGAGGTTCCCAGCATCCTCCTTGGTCTCCACAGAGGAACCACACTCCGCCAGAATGGTGAATGAACTGTGAAGAGGCACAACTGGAGAGATGTGCCTCTGTTCCACCACTCTCACCCTCCCTGAGCCCACCGTGGTCCAACCGCTCCTCTTTCTTGGCAACCTCTGAGGCAGTGGTGGTGGCCTGGGTGGGGAGGAGGTTTCCCGGATCCTTGCCAGGTCAGCATGGAGACAGGCAACCTCCTCCCTCAGACCAGAAAGGTGCCTGCAAATAGCGCAGCAACCCAGCTTCCAGAACATCTCCGGGAAGACTGCCACTCCACAGCCAGTGCATTGCACCACTCCCCACATGTCTGTGTCCCTTCCTGTTTAAGATGTTTTTGGGGTTTTTTTGTAAATGTGTGCAAAGCGTGTGAGTGTGTGCACCCCCTATACAGTGTGTTATGCCTTTAAGGATATGAACAGGTGCATGTCCTTTGCACTTTGGAGGAAGTGATGTCAGAATCCCTAATATAAAGGAAATGATGCACTAGAAGCAGGTGGAACTAAGACCATTCCCTCCAAAAATGGTCAACTACAACTCTGACCCACCATCCCAGTGAGTGCCTTCCTTCCTTTTCTCAGGCCCCTTTCAGCTCCTCTCCTTAACAGACACCTATTTCACAGAGCTCAAGTAACAGGTCTAGTCACAAATGACTGCAAATATTGTCCCTGGCAAATACAAGTTACACTAAGAAAAATCAACCCCCAAAACAGAGAACCAAAACACTGACTTCTACTTACTTGCACAGGCCCCAAAATTAAGAATTCAATTCCGTGTACTTCTATTAAATCACCTCCTTGCTATAAGGAAGCTGGTGGTTGCTCTCTGTCTCACTTACAGCAAACAGAGTCCACAAACAACTCTTGTTCTGAAGTGTACTGCTGGCTGCAGTGTCAGCAGTGAGTCCGTGATCCCTCGATCCCTTTTCTTGTCTCTATCTTATTTCTTAAGCAGACAAAGGTGCCCACACCCGGTACTGCTTCTCCCCCCAAAGGTTGCCCACCCACGTGCGTGCGTGAGTATATATATATATATACACACACACACACACACACACACACACACACACACACACACACACACACACACATATATACATACTGCGTTACTATAGTTAGGTTAAGTTTACTTACATGTTGAACCCAAAATTTTGCACCTTAATAACTTTAAACTGCTCAATTTAATTTGCCTGAAATTTGAATACATGGATTAAGACCCCATAATCTTTAGGATCTGCCAAGTTTTGTTCAGTTGCATATACAGCTACTGATATTAAGCTGCGGATCTGCTTACGCTGCACGCTTTTCTGGAATTTTACTGTCATTCTACAGGTCGCATGGTTATGCTGGACCAGTCCGAAACTTTCAGGAACGTATGCCAGGGTCCCCGTGTGCCTTTTGAAGATTTCATGAAAAGTATTAAACGGTTCAAAAGTTATTCTAAAACAAGTTCCCATTATAAGTCAATGGAAAAGTTAACAAACAGTTCGACAGTGTCGCAATGCAGTTTTTACTGCAAATCCGCCATTTTGTTTTCAGGCAGCGATCAGAAAAATGCTTGGTATTTAAAACTGGGATCTCTAGCAACCTAATTCTTTTTGTATCTCACCTAGTCGGACCCTGAGGATGCTAGCCATGTCTTTATTTTGGGGGTAAAACACCCCAGAAATATGTTTTTTCAAATTTCTGGAGAAAGTACTTTCGCAAAGTACTGTCGCACTTGCAACACTATCGAAAGAATTTGTGAAAGCTTTCGCAAACTTCGACAGTACTTTTCTAGGCTGTGGGAAAATGACAGCAATTCTTTGGCACCCTGCTGCAAAAGAATGGTTTGGCCTGAAATTTGGAGGGAACGCAGCAGACATCTCACAGATGTGCCTTTCAGTGTTTTGTTGAAAAAATATTACATGGCGGCAAAGTTACGGCACTCCAAAGTTGACGCTTTTCCCCCATAAAATAACATTACGGCGTCCGACGCATTACAGGAATCCTTTGGCACCCTGCTACAAAATAACAGTTTAGTCTTTTGGGCTGAAATTTGGAAGGAACACAGCCAACATCCCACAGATATGCCTTTTTGTGGTTTGGTGAACAAATATTACAGGGAACCAAAAGTTGCGGTAATCAACTTCTCTTTTTTCCCCTATTAATATAATATTACGGGCGAAGCCATTGCGGGTTTTGTGGCCCGTATCTCGGAAACGGTGGTGAGATACAGACTTTTCGTCGAAAAATGCTTAGCCCTCAACTGGGGCTAAGTGCAAAACTAGCCAGAAAAGTCATAAATCATATGACTTAATTTTTTTTTCATGCATACTGAGATAAGCAATTTAGTATTCCAACTCTCATTTTCTGCTCCAGAACCATTATTATGCATACATTCTTTGTACTCACTGTCTTTCTTTATGCAGCTTTTGGGGAAAACCAGCCTGTGCGCCACATTACTGTTACGTGGTTATGTTTCCGCTCCTGCTTCACTTACTGCTCACGCCTACACCACCATGTGCATTACCCTTTGTGTTTTCATTTGTGCTTGCTTTTCCTGCTTTTTAACATTTCCTGTCTCACTACTGTTTCTCTTTCTGTTTTCGCTTATAGCACCATGAGCATTACTATGTGCATTTTCGGACACGTGTTACTATGGGCCCGTGCTCCTGCCGCCACATTACATTCATCATTCTCGTTATTCTCAAAGAAGGGAAATTAGAGGTAAAATTTTCTGTTTAATGTTTGTTTAGAAAGTTAAGGGGTTCGGTAAGCAGACTGAAGCCCCTCGTTCTCTTCGTCTACTCAACCGCATCGGGGTGAAGCATTAGGTTGTCGGTCCCAACTCTCACCCCATTCTCCCTACACCCCTGCTTCTTTACACACGTGATGGGTGAGAGTTATGGTCGATCATCAGAATTCGTGACCCCAATGCCGGGTTGGGGTGGGCAGGGGGCTAAGGGGCTTTTCAACCCTAACACCGAATTTCCTCGCTTTGTCGGTGTGGAACAACCCTAACTAATGCATTAAATGCAGTTTTTTTGCCTCTGATATATATTATACATACACACATATACATATATATATACACACACACACACACACACACATAACATATACACATACACACACACATACACACAAAATAGTGAGCTGTCAGATAAATGATTTATCTACGCAAGTGCTGTTTGACCTCAGGTAACCTCACGAGTGGCGCAAGCCATATTTTATGAGTGCGTGTGTGTATATATGTGTATGCCTCTGTCGATCTATTTTATATAAGCAGACTGGGGTGCCAACCCCACGTACCGCTACACTTGACCCCCCTCCCCTCCAAGTCGCCTGCCCCACTTCTATTATGTATGTGACGGCATCAGGGTGCCTACCCCCGGTGCCGAATACTAGCCTGGCACTGGGGTGCCAAATCCCCAGTGTCAGAATGGGCCCCTGAAATACAGAAAACCATCCTGCGATGTATTTTTACCTGTAGGGGAAAAAAGGTCCCTAGTTGAACTGACACCTCCCCCCCCACAAAAACAAACCCTCACTCACCTGAACATATCCCATGATGTAGATCCACTCTCTGATCGAAGACATCTTGCTGCTGAATCTGGAGACTGCAATATGAGAGAATAAGGCAAGTCGGTATACATATATATATATATTTTTTTTTTTGGACTGTGTTTATGCTCCTACCAGTTCCTCACAATGGCCCCACTCTTCAGGACTCCTATGGCGACCCATGTCAGAGCTCCTCCGAGGGCCTTCAGAACACATGGGTGCTCCGCTCTGTAGACCCTCGATTCCCGGATTACCCTCCGGTCAGGGCGGAGGACTCTCCCAAGCCTCCAACTCCAACGGGGAGCTTACACCTTGCGCCTGGACCCACCAGATTCCTCTGATCGCCGTCCCCGGAATCAGTCTACCAGCACCATCAAGAGGAATTTTGGTGTGCTCTTCTCCCCGCCCCTGGGTGTCAGCACACTAGGAGGGCTACTGAGCCACAGACACGTGGAGGCGTGTCCTGCTCAGGACCCCGGCCAACATCCAACCCCTCACGATGCTGCTACCTCATTACTGCACCTTTCACCGGAGTTCCCCCAGGTGGCGGTGTTGCAGCGAGGCTTGCAGTTCCCCCTCCCTGGAGGAGGAGGGCCACCGTCTGGCGCGTGATCCTTCTCCTCCCCTGCCGGCTCGTGCTCATTCCTGAACACTGGTTGCCACTGTGGCGTCCAGTGCCTCAACCCTCAGAGCCACCAGGCCGGCTGGTATAATGTATTTCAATGAGGGTTTGAATACGGATTCGTAACTGTCAGCACTGACAAATTTTTTTTAACACCAGATTTTTAAAATGGCCTTTTTTGGGACCCCACCTCATTACCAACCGTGGTGGAATTATGCAGATCTGGCCTGAAAGGCGATTTTGACATCACTTTGCGAAAATTACCCTTCAGGCAGGATTTCAAAATTTTCACTGCCCTTGTTCATGACATGGGATCATAAGAAGGCTATGTTGAAAACTGTGGGTAAAAATATTCAAAAATGATAAAGTTATGTGTGTACATTGAAATCTTTCTACACGCTCCATAACTCTGGGAATTTTAAATAATTTGACCCCAAATTTTCAACACAGCCATTCTTTCACACCACCTCATAAACAAGATGCCTGTCTTTTTCAATCCCAGCCAAATTCTGTTTTCAGACCTGTGGTGCTGAAATGACGCTTCAGCAGGGATTTGAAATTTTCACCTACCGCTGCTCATGAGGCAAGGTAATAAGAAGACTATGCTGAATATTTGGTGCACAAATATGGTAAATGCATGGATTATGAGTAAGCATTTCAGTATTTCAACGTTCATGCGTAACTCTGCTGATTTTCAATATTTTGACTCCAAACTTCCAAAACAAAAAGTTACTCACCATAGTAATCTTGTTTCTTCTTAGGTAGTAACAACAACAACAAAAAAGGAAAGGGACCTGGGGGTAATCATATCAGATGACCTTAAGGTTAGCAAGCAATGTGAGAAGGCCGTAGGGAGGGCTGGGGGTATACTGGGATGCATAGGAAGAGGCATCAGCAGCAGAAAACAGGAAGTTGTTATCCCTCTGTACAGACAGTTGGTGAGACCCCATCTGGAGTACTGCGTCCAGTTCTGGAGACCCCATCTCCGCAAGGACATAGACAGGATAGAGGCAGTCCAGGGCAACTAAAATGGTGCAGGGTCTGCAAGAGAAGCCGTATGAGGAAAGACTAAAGGAGCTTAATATGTATACCCTTGAGGAAAGAAGGGAGAGGGGGGACATGATAGAAACTTTTAAGTACCCCAGTGGAATCAACAAAGTCCAAGAGGGTAGCATCTTTCAGAAAAAGAGACGTGCAAGAACAAGGGTACACAATTTGAAGATAGAGGGGGGGTTCAGGGGCAATGTGAGGAAGTATTATTTCACAGAGAGGGTAGTGGATGCATGGAACAGCCTTCCTGAGGAGGTTGTGGGGTCTAAAACTGTGGGAGAATTCAAGAATGCATGGGACAGACATAAGGCAATTCTTGTGGGGGGTAGGGAGAAATAGGCTGTTGGTTAACTAGGATCAGCAACCTATCCTGTAGGTAGGAAATGGGCAGACTAGATGGGCCAAGCGGTCCTTATCTCCTGTCAAAGTCTATGTTCTATGTTTCTTCCAAAGTATTCTTCAATATGCTTAACTCTTACAGTCAGCCTCCAGTGTTGAACTGCCTGGAAAAAGGAACTTATGCAAATGATGGAACACTCATTGGCTCATGCCACCATTCAAACTGCTGCCCTTACCAACTGCTGTGTACTAGAACGCTCAGATTCATGACAGCCTGCAGGGTAAGATCCCCCAACTAAGCTAACCTAATAATACTAAAAACGGTTTTAAATAAAATCCCCCATAACACGTCCCTTAAACAGTCAGACAGAACCCCAAAGAGGGAGGAAAAACAACACCCATTTGGGTTCAAAAAAACTTACAACACAAGTAGGGTTGAAACCCCCTTTTAATACAGAAGTCCAGCTGTTATGCAGTCCACTGGTTTTGGAAGGGGTAGGAGGAGTGCTAAGCATACTGAAGAATACATTGCAAAAAAAAAAATTACTGCGGTAATTTTTTCTTCTAACCCCAGAAATTCTTCAATATGCTTAATTCTTGCAGACTATGAAGCATAGATACATACATAGCTACATAGACAGTGTCGGCAGATAAGGGCCTATGGCCCACCCAGTCTGCCCATTTGAGCTTGTAAGTTCAGTTTGTTTTCCTAGAAGTCTGTTGCACCTTACCCCTGACCTCCAGAATTCCTTTATGTCTATCCCATGGATTCTTAAATCCCGTGATTGTTTCAGCCCCCACCACTTCCTCTGGCAGGGTGTTCCACTTGTCCACCACCCGTTCTGTGAAGAAATTCTTTCTCACGCTTCCTCTGAATCGTCCCTCCTCCAACTTCATCCCATGCCCTCTAGTCCTGAAACATCTTTTCGCTTAAAATAGTGTTTTCCTGCACCCTGTTCCTCCCTGTAAGATACTTGTATGTCTCTATCATATCCCTCTCCCTCCCTCCTCCAGGAGTACATGTTCAGTTCCTTCAACCTGACTTCATAGGACTTGTGATGTAACCATGCACCATCTTTGTTGCCCTCCTCTGAACCTTCTCTACCCCTGCCTATGTCCTCATGAGGTATGGTCTCCAAACTGTACACTGTACTCCACGTGGGGCCTCACTAGTGTCTTGTATGCGGAATTATGACCTCCCTTTTCCTGCTGGTAATGCCCTGCCTATCTATCCCAGCATCCTATTTGCTTTACCTGCTGCCTCGTCACATATGTTTCCCTACCTTGAGGTCATCAGAGATGATAACCCAAGATCCCTTTCCTGCTTGGTGCATGCTATATCCTCACCCCCAACTGATATATTGTGCCAGGGTTTTGTGCCCTATATGCTTATCTTGCACTTCTTTGCATTCAATTTCAACTGCCAAACCCTGACCATTCTTCAAGTTTCTGCAGGTCGCTTCTCATTCTGTCTACACCCTCTGTGTGTCTACTCTGTTACAGAGCTTTGTGTCATCAGCGAACAGTGAAATTCTGCCTTCTAGGTCCTGCGCCATGTCACTGATGAAGATGCTGAATAGGACCGGTCCCAGCACTGATCCCTGTGGTACCCCACTGGTCACTCTTCCCTCTGTGGAGTGACAGCCATTTACCACCACCCTCTGTGTCCTGCCATCCAGCCAGTTACCTACCCACCACACTACTGTCCTGCCCACACCATATTCCCCGTTTGTGTAATAGTCTTCTATGTGGCACAGTGTCAAAAGCCTTGCTGAAGTCCAGATAGGCCATGTCCACTGCCCTCCCCTGATCCACCTCCCTAGTCACCCAGTCAAAAAATTCAATGAGGTTGGTCTGACATGACCTCCCCCTGGTGAAACTATGCTGCCTTGGGTCCTGTAGTCCATTGACAACCAGATGTTCCACCAATCTCTCCTTCAGTACCTTTCATCTTTCAGTACCTTTGAAGGAGGGTAAAGAACCTACTTCAGAAATAGGCTCTGCAGCACTACTGTACCAAACCTGGCATCACTTCTGGACCGAGTATCCAAGCAGTAGAGCTCTGTAAAGGTATGTACTGTTTTCCATGTAGCCGCTTTACAGATTTCCAGCAAGGGAATGTCTCTAGCTGCTGCATTTGTAGCAGCTGTGCCCCTTGTGGAATGGGCCCTTAGGCCTACTGGGGGCTTCTTACTAGCCTTACTGCAACAGAACAGGATACACTGCACTATTCAGCATGAAACGGTGCTTTTAGAGGCTGGTTTTCCTTTTTCCACATCCCCATAAGTCAGGAACAGCTGTTGCCTGTCCTGCCTGTGGGCCTTGTATTGTCAATATAGTAGCTTCAAACTCTTGATATCCAGGCTATGCAACATATGTTCTCCTGAACTAGAGTGCTCAGTAAAGAAGACTGGAAAAGTGACTGACTGATTCAGGTGGAAGTCCAAAACTATGTTTGGTAGGAATTTCTTTAGTCCTGAGAACCACCTTTTCTCAGTGGAAGAAAATGTAATTCAGCTCTGTAGTTCACTAATCCACCTGGCTGAAGTGAGTAGCTACAAGAAAGACAGCTTTCAGGTCACACATTTCAGATGTGCTGTAGCCACAGGCTCAAACAGGGGTTCAAGGCCCATCGGCAGCTGCATAGAGAACTAAAACTAGACTTCTACAGGGATAGTAACCAAACAATTCAACAACCCTAATTTTCTTATAGATCAGGAAAAAAAATAAGCACAGACCCTTGGAAGTACTGGACCATCTCTTCTGTAGGGAAATAATTACAATATGGGAGACTAATGGCTAGTAGATCTTTCCGGGGGGTGGGGGGAGATCAGGTAATGAAAAGGGTACCACTTTCCAATATCTGCAATTAACATATGCAGTAATGAATCATATGGGTCCATACCCATAGTCAGATACCCGTGGAATAGTATTAAACCAGCCATAAAACTGGCAAATAGTCCAAATGCAATTTAAGTGTTTAGCAAGGAGAGACATACTGAGCTCAAACAGCTAGTTTCAGATACATCCGGGGGCAGGATTTGATCAGAAAACATAATATATAATTATACATTCATACAACGAGCAATACAGAGCAACGATGAATAAATAAGTAAATTCAAAGTATATATATGTATAACATACAGTAAACCAGGTAAGTAGTGTTGGTATGTAGAATACTTATAAGTACTGTAGTAGTAGTTCAGTAACACTGCAGCCAATAGTAGATGAGGCAGTTGCACCCTGTATATAATGCGTTAAGGTTTAGGATCGTATACAATTCTTGTGTATTCTATATGGGCAGTAAGTGCAGGAAGAAGAGCGGAAATACGCATGAGACTTGAAGTTGTTAAAAAGCTGGGAGCTAAAAGGAAGACAAGGCTAAGAACAAGCACATATGGGGAGGGAGAGGAGGAGGGAAATCAAAGGGGGGGAGAGAGGAGGAAAGGAAAGGACAGAAAAAGGGGGGAAGAAGAGTAGAAAATTCGGCCCAGCACATTAAGGGCAGTGACAGGAGGGAGAGGTATGGGAGCAGAGAACAGAGATTAGAGAGGGTTTAGAGGAAGCAAAGCGAACGAGTAGAGAGAGAGAATTACAAAGTTTAGGAAAGCAGAGCAAGAAGGCAGCTTGACCATACTGCGAGATGGGAGTGAAAGCCAGGGTTTCGGAGGGAGTAGGAGTGGAGAGTGAGAGGAGGGAGTCAAGATAGGGATAGAGAATTTCAAAACTATATGCCATAATTTCGCAAAATGCCTTCCCACTGAGTTCAGAATAGGACATTACTGTCAAGCTTTACTGAAACAAGTGGGAGCTGGATTGGAAAAATATATGGATTCATTTGTACAAATACATTAAAATTGAACCCTTGAGATTGATGCAATATAAAATACTCCACAATATATACTTTACTCCAGAAAAAAACTATATAAAATGGGGAAATTCACAGATAATAAATGCACCAAGTGTAATGAAGCAGTAGGCAATTTACACCATATCCTTTGGGACCGTGTTAAGGCTGGGAAGGTATGAGATTGGATCCCATGCTTAGCTTAAACAATGCTTTTACTCCAGATGTGTGTGGTTGGTCATTATGACGAGCATCTTCTCACTGCCCAGAGGTAACGTATTGCACTGACTGCAGCAACAGTCAAGAAGCTGATCCTAGGACACTGGATGGATGATTCATTACCATCATATGTAGAATGGCATAATGAGATTCTAGCCATGTTGCGCACAGAAAAAATCATTGCATGTACTATTTATTTATTTGGATTTTGGTAACCGGGTAAGCCCACTGAGACCAGTGGTCCCTTTTACCAATAATCGGTATAACATTTATAGAAAGAAATATAAAGAACTTCATGTTTTACTAACCTTGGATAACAGTATAATTACAGAATGTGCAGTGTACAATTAATAATGCATAGACTTGGGCAGTATGCAGACACATTTTCTCTTCAGTATATATTAAATGTTAAGAACAATAATATTACGTATGAAACCTGACAACATGCTTATCTAAACCTATAATGTTATCTACTAGGGCATGTATTGTAACAGCTTAAATTTGGTGGCGCCAGTCAACTGGTTTTGTATGTAAACGTGTGCAGGATACTAAATACAGCAGGTGGTATAGCTGAGCAAATGCTACGAAATCAAAGGGTACTGCTAAACTTTTTGAAATCGCCTATCACTGGCCTGCTAAACATTTTTGACATTTTTATTCAGGTTTACCCAGTCAAGACAATAAAAATTAAGCATTTTAATTTTGCTAATCAATTTGTGCAAGTGTTAAGATTTTTACACTTGATTAGCACTTTATTGGGTAAAACTGCTTATCAATTTGTTCAACTAGTTTAATACCATGTTGTGTATGTCATAAAAGTTCAATAAAGTATACTTTGTTTAAAACAAAAAAATTAATTCAATGGCAGTTCAGTGGTCCCTAATCCAAACTGATACTTTAGTTTTTTTAGCATTCTAGTGGTCCCCATCCCAGTTCACCTGTTCGAACTGACACCCTACATCCGTTGCAGTCTAGTGGGTCTTCCACCACCTCAACGCTGGTCCCAGTTATGAAAAAGAAAAAAAAAATAGAGAGCGTTTTGGTAGTCCAGTGGCCTCCCCATAATTGCAATGCCACACCACATTCTCCTACCCTGTGATGGCAGCTGGCACTCCCCCACCACCCGCAGCACACAGCCAATGCACATTTAACTCTGTACAAACAGTTGTTATTCATATTCTGATACCCGTAGTATTTATATGCGATATTACTGCACCCAAAGTTCATACAATTAAAGCCGACCTGGAGGCAAGAAATGCTGAGGCGCTCTGCACCTCATCTTTTCCCACGCTGGCGACCCAGGTTTAGGAACAAGACTGGCTTTCCGGAGTCTGCCAGGGAGGGAGAAGACTGAGCATCTGGAGGAGAGCTCTCCTCTCCTGTGGTGGGGTAGCTTGCTGTCTCAGCCCTTGGCTGCCTCCAAGTGGAGGCCTGGGGTTAGCAACAGCAGCTTCAAGCAACATGAAAGGAGGGCCCACAGTTCTGTAGGCAGGCGCACCTCCACGTACATGCTTATGTGCCAACACGGCAAGGGGTCTAAGGGGAGAAAAGTAGAAAAATGGTTGGTGTGGGTCCACAAAGCCCGGCCCACCTACCACCAACTCGCAGTCGACTGCCTGCCCTTCTGGATGTCACCATGGTGGGGGTGGCCTCCCTTCCTGGCCCTGCACGGGAGAAAAACTGTGGGATCTCGGCATGGCAGTCCGCCACAGCAGGTGCAGACTGAGAGGGGATGGGGACAGGACTGAAAGTCTGCCCGCACTGACCCAGGTGAGGAAAACCTCTATGGCAAAGCCCATACCATTACATCCACACTACTGTAAATATAACAGTGACAGGCATGGTGAAATCCAGAATGTGTGTTTCAGCTGGAACACATAGGAACAGGGTGGGGGAACCAATGTGCACCTGTTCCGTATGTAACACACATCTACGATTTTACCAGCTCCAGCAGTAGCTTGTCATGCATACACATAACTATGAAGCAGATGTGCACATACCTTTCAACTGCTATTCACAAGAATTACTGACTGAACTATACCTAGATACACAAACTATTAAAAAAATTAAACTTAACAGTAACATTCATATGTGGGGCCCACTAGTTTTAAACCTATTCTTTAAAATAAGTGCTACACTTTTGAGCCATTTGCTATGCCTTTTGAAGACCACTGCTGTACTACTTAGACATTGTGAAGTACTGATATGCGTTTTTTTATCTTCAAACTACGATCAGCTCCTCACTGCCTCCTTTATCCAGGAAAAAGATGATAGGCAAGACATGAAAAATTGGTGCGGTACCGACTGGAGCCACCTCCACAAAGCCCCCGCCCGCCGCCATTGACCGGTCTCAATTTAAAGATAATGCGATTATGTCAACGTCGCCCCCGCCCCCCGGCTCCGCTCATGAAGTTCAATTCCAACACTGACCACAGGTCAACTTGGACTCCTTCCCTCCAAAAATAACACCACGAGGCCAGTTATTAGAATCCAGCAGTCTGGTCGATTCGGGGAGGGGTCCACTGTGAACCGAAAAGCAAACTGCCCACGTGTTCGTACAACTTTGCTGCTAGTAACTACATATACAGTTTGAGTTTATTTCAATTTTATTTTACCTGACACCTGCAAACTATGTCAGCGTCCACTGCTAGTAGGTCGACCACCTTGCCCTTTCCCTCGTCTCCCCACTGCGCCCCAGTACCACCGTGACCCGGTTACCAGCCCCTGTGTTCCCAAGTCTGACCTGCTTTCGGAAGGCTCCGTGCACTCCTCCCCGTCCCTCGGCCCCGCGGTCCGCCCGACCCCTATTAGAAACCGCGCAACCTGCAGTCGCCATGCTAACTGGAACTAAACAAGAAGGAAAGAAGTAACCCGGCAGCGGGAAACCCAGTGAAGCCCAATCCCGCTTCAACTGGTAGGCGGGCACACACTTCTCAGCGTCCTATCCTCTCTACTATCCGGTATGCACCGTCACTCACATAACTAGAAGTTCCGTGACTAGCATGGCAACGCGTCATCATGACGCACGTAAAGCGCGCCGCCATATTATGGATGTTAAGACCCGGAAGCGGTCTATAGATAGCCACATGGTTTTGGGTTACGCGTTCTGTCCTCCCGGCCTAAAACTGCAACAGTAGTGGCTGCCAAATGGAGCACATTTTCCTTCTCTGAGAGAGCGGAGTCCTCTCTGCCGGCCAGCACGCTCTGGGCAGCGCAGCTCCAGCACTATTTGTCTCACATAACTCGAATTTTCGTGTTCTGCGAGTTCTCCGATTGTAAATACTGTATAGTGTATGGAGATCCCTTGTTCCACACGGAATTCCATCATAGAAACAGACTTTGACGGCAGATAAGGATCGCTTGGCCCACCTAGTCTGCCCATCTCTCTACCTAGAGGATAAGCTGTAGATCCTATTTAACCAACAGCCTATTTCTTCCCCACAAAAAACATTGCCTTATGTCTGTCCCATGCATTCTTGAATTCTCCCACAGTTTTAGACCCCACAACCTCCTCAGGAAGGTTGTTCCATGTGTCCACCACCCTTTCTGTGAAAAAAATACTTCCTCCCATTGCCCCTGAGCCATCCCCCCTCTATCTTCAAATTGTGTCCCCTTGTTCTTGCACATCTCTTTTTCGGAAAGATGCTACCCTCTTGGACTTTGTTGATTCCACTGAGGTACTTAAACGTTTCTATCATGTCCCCTCTCCCTCCTTTCCTCAAGGGTATACATATTAAGCTCCTTTAGCCTCTCCTCGTATGGCTTCTCTTGCAGACCCTGCACCATTTTAGTTGCCCTCCTCTGAACTGCCTCCATCCTGTCTATGTCCTTGTGGAGATGGGGTCTCCAGAACTGGACGCAGTACTCCAGATGGGGTCTCACCAACTGTCTGTACAGGGGGATAACAACTTCCTGTTTTCTGCTGGTGATGCCTCTCCCTATACATCCCAGTATCCCCCCAGCCCTCCCTACCACCTTCTCACATTGCTTGCCAACCTTAAGGTCATCTGATATGATTACCCCCAGGTCCCTTTCCATTTTTGTTGTTGTTACTAACCCCCCATTGTGTAATCTTCCCTTGGGTTTTTGTTTCCCAGGTGCATTACTTTGCACTTCTTTGCATTGAATCCAAGCTGCCATACTTCTGACCATTCCTCCAACCTTGCCAAGTCCCTTCTCATCCTTTCCACGCCTCCTTGTATATCAACCCTGTTGCAGATCTTTGTGTCATCAGCAAAGAGACATACTTTTCCTTCCAGTCCCTCTGCAATGTTACTTATAAAGACATTAAAAGGACTGGACCAAGTACTGAATCCTGCGTACCCCACTAGTAACCCCTTTTCTTCAGAGTGGACTCCATTACATTCTGTGTCTTGTTGTTCAGCCAATGTTTTACCAGGCTACCAACCTGGGACCCACTCAAGGCTGGTTAATTTGACTACTAATCTTTTGTGTGGGACTGTGTCAAATGCCTTGCTAAAGTCTAGGTAGGCCATGTCCACAGCCCCTTCCTGGTCTACTACTTTGGTCATCCAGTCAAAGAAATCAATTAGATTCGTCTGACATGACTGTCCCACTGTGAACCCATGCTGCCTTGGGTCCTGTGCCCCACTGGCCTCTAGGTACTCAACAATTCTTTCCTTCAGAAGTGTTTCCATCACTTTCCCTACCACAGAGGTCAAACTGACAGGTCTGTAGTTTCCTGCCTCTGTCTTGGTCCCACTTTTGTGAAGGGGAATCACATCAGCCGTCTTCCAGTCCTCAGGTACCACCATCCTCCCATGATTTGTTATAAAGGGCAGTCAGTGGTGTCACTATTTCTCTGCTTAATTCTTTTAGAATTCTGGGGTGAATTCCATCTGGCCCCATTGTTTGGTCCACCTTCAGTTTTAGGAGTTCTTTCAGAACCCTTTCTTCTGTGAAAGGACTGGGATCGACTCCGAGTGCTTCTGTTAACTGGATTAATCACCTCCCACTTCCTTTTGTGAATACTGAACAGAAGTATTCATTCAGTATCCCTGCTTTTCACTGTCACTCTCTACCCACCCACCATCCATTCTATTCAGCCTCACTATCCTCCCTTTGTCTTTCTCGCTCCTAATATACCTATAAAGGTTTTATCCCCTTCTTAACCAAGTTGGCTATCTTTTCCTCAGTGTGTGCCTTTACTATTCTGACTACCCTCCTTGCTTCCTTCTGCCTTAACTGGTACAGTTCTCTGTCCTGCTCCTTCTATGTTTCCTTATACTTCTAAATGCTATCTTTTCTCCCTAACCTTCACCGCCACTTCTTTTGAGAACCATAGTGGCTTTTTCTTTCGTTTTGATTTGTTTATTTGCTTCACACAAAGGCTTGTTGCCTCTGTGATGGCAGTTTTGATATTTCCCCATTGTTGCTCCACCCCTCCTTCTAGCCTCTTTGCTAGTGCATTTCTAAGGCACTCTCCTATCTTACCAAAGTCAGCCCTCCTGAAGTCCAGAACCCTCACTTTTGTATGGCTTGACTCTGTAGCTGAGTTTATCGTGAACCACACTGTTTGGTGGTCACTTGTTCCCAAATGGCTACCCACTTCTAGATCTGAGATCCTCTCACTGTCCCCATTTAAGAGTACGAGGTCTAAGATTGCTCCCTCACGAGTAGATTCCAAAGCTAGCTGTGTGAGGCATGCCACCTGAAGGGCATCAAGAATGGCCCTGCTTTTGGATGTGGCTGCAGCAAAGGTGCTCCAGTTAACATCTGGCATATTAAGGTCCCCCATCAACAGTATCTCCCCTTTCTCTGCCATCCTAAGTATGCCTTCTATCATATTCTTGTCCAATCCCTCCCCCTGACGTGGGGGTCTGTATACAACCCCTGTGCGGATTATGGTGCCATTTCCAGTCTCTAAGGTGACCCACAGTGCCTCCTCTCCTCCCTGTTTACTCTTTTGTTCAGTTGCTTTTATCCTTTCCCTTACATGAGGCTACCCCCAACTGCCCTCCTTGTCTCTCTTGTAGGTTGTACCCTGGTATGTTAACATCCCAGTCATGGTTCTCTGTGTACCATGTTTCTGTGACTGCTACGATATCCAGGCATCCCTCTTCCATCAAGGCCACCAGTTCAGGGAGCTTGTTGCCCAGACTACGGCATTGGTACTGTTTCCTCCATTTTTTGATGGCCTTACCCTTTTGCCCCATCCCTGTCCTTATTACGTTTGTCACTTTCTCCATTTATCCCACGCTTCTTCCTATTGACATCTCTATGTTGGTGTTCACCTCACTTAGTACCCTTGTTTTTTGGGGCTAGGATTTCCTGCTCCTTTCCAGTGCCCCCTTGGCTAGTTTAAATGCTTGCCAATGAAGTATTTAAACCTATAACCTAGGATCCTGGTTCCCCTCCTGGACAGATGCAGATCATCACACCAGTATAAGCCTGCATCCGTCCAGGTGGACCCCCAGTCCCCAATGAAGCCAAATCCCTGAGCTCTGCACCAGTTTTTCAACCACTGATTGAATCCCATGGTGTGGAGCACCCTAGCTTCATCCGTGCCATAGACAGGCAACACCTCCGAGAAGGTTCCCGTGTGTGCTATTTGTCTAAGGCTCCTCCCCATCTCCATAAATGCTTCTTACACTGCTCTGATCCCTTTCTTAGCCAGGTCATTTGTCCCTAGATGGACAATGACATCCAGCTCCCTCACCTGTGCAGCTGCTCCTGTGATCCTGAGGATTCGCTCCCTGTCCCTCCAAGCCATGGCGCCAGGCAGGCACCTTACCTCCCTCTCCCCTTCCTCCCCCAGCTCTACCTTCCTAACAATGGAGTCCCCCACCAGGAGTTGTTTCCTTCCCCTGTGGGGTCCTGTGCCACCTCTCTGTAGGTCTTATTTGTGGAGGTTCCGAGCATCCTCCTTGGTCTCCACTGTGGGTGCCTCCATAGAGGAACCACACTTTTCCAGAATGGCATAGAAATTGTGGAGAGGTACAACTGGAGGGATGTGCCTCTGTTCCACCACCTTCACCCTCCCTGAGCCCACTGTGGTCCAACCGCTCCTCTTTCTTGGCAACCTCTGAGGCAACGGCAGTGACCCTGGTGGTCCCTGGGTGGGAGAGGAGGTCCCACAACTCCTGGCCAACTCAGTCTGGAGGTGACCAACCTCCTCCCTCAGCCCAGAGAGGTGCCTGCAGATGGGACAACACTGCATCCTCCAGAACGTCTCCCGGAAGACTGCTGCTCCACAGCCACTGCACTACACCACTCCCATCATGTCTTTTTTCTGGCCCCCAACTGTTGTTTGGAATACTTACTCTTTTCTCTGTTTGTTTCTTTTCTTTTTGTTTCTTCCCCTACTTACTTACTGCCTCTGTGCCCTTTTAGCTCCTGATCTTCCTGTTCTAAGACAAGAAGTTCCTATTTTTCTCAGTAGTCTCCTTACTTGCTCAGAGTCAGACCTCCAGCAACTGGGGGACGGAGAGTTGCTCTTGCCCTTCTAGGATGGTGAGTCTTTGGTGGCTCTGTGAGCTGCAGTCCAAATGTTGTTGTAACATGCCCAAAAAACTATAACTGGAATTGGGAAAGTGGATAGGAGGAACGGCGTCACATGCTACAGGAGCAACACAGCATTATGAGACGATAATGCCGTGTGTTGGTTCTGAACTTCAAAGAAACGAGCCATGGGAGGAAAATTGGCACTGTGGTAAGTAGCAGAGCAGAAGGCAAGATAGGGACCAAGTTTAAAAATAGCAAGGCGGTGCACTGTAGGACTAGTGGGAGAAGTGAGAGAGACGGACTTAGGTAGTAGTAGAAGTGAAGGAGCAGAAACAGAGAGATGAAAAGGAGATAGTACTTGGGGAGAGAATAATAGCTTTCAGAAAGGCAGAAATGCAAATACTACCAAGCAGCCAAGAGACAGGAGTAGTGAGAGACAGAATTGAGCAAGGAGGACGAGAACAAGTCACGGAGACCGCAGACAACGGACCGGAAGAAGCAGTGACACACACAACATCCGGCAACGGATTTTACTGTAACAATTTCACGGTACATGGGATAGTCAACTTCAATTATGGAGCCCAAACACAGAAAGAGAACAATTGACAGAGACCGAGACGGAGAAGGGAAAGGAAGCGAGGCTGGAAAGAACATCAAGAATGGAAACGGCAAACAAGCAGAAAGGGAACCTGCATAGCAGTATGCAAATGAGAGACTAAGACACAGCGAGTAGTAGAGAAGCAGCAGAATTCAGGTCAGCGTGGCAATAATACCGAGAAACAGCCGCTGAGAAATGTGAAAATGTATCTGAATGCTTGAGAAAGATGCAATTGAAGCTGCTGGGGAAAAAAAGCAAATCTGTATGTAATAGAAGTTCATTCACAAAATAAAAAGCAACAGCAAAATGAGTCAGAAACTTGATTAATGTGATTCTCTTTATATACTATGAGCAGTGACAGAGCTTGAACATATAGACTCTCCTTGACAACATGTTACAAGCGCATTAATGCCCTCCGAAGGTGGCATCTAATTGGGAGTTAATGCATGGTTGGACCGTTGTACAGACTCGGCCTCCGGCCTTGTGCCACAACGATCTCAACCATGCATTAACTCCCCATTAGATGCCTCCTTCATCGGTGATTAATGCTTACTTGTACCACAGTTCAAAGTTCATGGGCCGATACTGATGATTACGGCCAGATCGCTGCGCTGCTTTTAGAGACTGCTCGGTAATGTGTCTCGTAGCGATGCACAAGCGAGTGACAAACAGCTGAGATGCTATGAAACAGATGCCATACTTAATGCAGTCAAATCTTTTATCTAAGTTGAAGGGAACTCGCAAAAATACAGAAAATATGGTGCTGCAATCGGCGAGATGAGGGCATATTCACACATATTTACAGTACTCCAGACATCAAAACGCAGCTTAATTCACATATTTTTCTGCATTTTCTACCTTTACTTTAAATTGGTACTATTATCACTGTATCTTTCTTCTATGGGGGTGCTCTGCCCCCACACACCCCAGGGTCCTATGTACTACGTTGCCACACTATTATTTGTTTCTAAGTTCTACGTTTATATTTGTTATTACCACTGTTTCTTTCTTCTGTGGGGGTGCTCTGCCCCCCACACACCCCTGGGTCCTATGTACTACGCTGGAGCACCATTATTTATTGTTTCCAAGTTCTACCTTTACTTTATATTTGTTATTATTACCACTGTTTCTTTCTTCTGTGGGGGCGCTCTGCCCCCACACCCTCCCAGGTCCTATGTACTACGTTGCCACACTATTATTTGTTTCCAAGTTCTACCTTTATATTTGTTATTATTACCACTGTTTCTTCTGTGGGGGTGCTCTGCCCCCCCCCCGGATCATATGTACTACATTGCCACACTATTATTATTGTTTGTAATTATTTATTATACTTGTTTCTTTCTTCTGTTATTTATTATTTCCAAGTAATGTTTGCTGTCTATGACTCGGGCCTGGACAAGAAGAGGCGTAACTAAGTGGCATCACTTAAGCCGCAAGCCTGTTACCGTATAACTTTCATGTTTGCTTGTGCAACTGGCTGTAATCCTTCAGTATGACCGTTCATGGAGCGGCATTACACCACACTGTGGTACAACAACATCTTGGCTGTTTTTCTGAGCACACGAGACAGCACTGCCAGTAATGAGAAAACCACCGTACGCACATCTCAGTATTCAAACAGTCAATACTGTGACAGGATGGCCGTGGTGTTTTTTTTCAAAGCTAGATGAGGAGCGCTTGAAATTTGTTGAGCAGCAGAATAGGTGCACAACATGTAAAACCGCAAATGATCTGAAAGTGATCACCTCCTATCCAAGTGACAGGAAGGAGGATGCCCCACTCCCGGCTAGCCACGGCGCTGGCCACACTGGGGAACTGCCGGCCCTGCCAGGGGGGGCAAGCCCTGGGGGTAAGTGTCGGCTGGTGTCTACCAGGGGATGGGTCTGGGGGCACCCTCCAGATGGGGCACCGCACTGTGAGTTACAGACTTGTTCTTCCTTAGAAAATGCATTTTACACTAAGCCCCTTATTCAACCAACTTCCTGAGTGGATATCACCAATTTTAAAGTTGTGCCCCTAATTTTGTTCCTTTGTTCCTGATTTCTTTAAGCCTGGTCCCTGATTTATGAGGCAGGAGGTTGAGAGGTATGTCAGGGAGTTGCTGGTCTCTGGGAAGGGAGGGTTTAAGTCTGGGGTGGTGGCTGGTATATGAAGAAGAGTGGTGGGGGGCTCACGGCTACTGTGTGTTGGGGGTGGTTGCAAGGCAGAGTGTGGGATGGGGGTTCCCGTTCTGGAGGGGGCACACTTAGTATATTCAAGGGAAGGGGGTTCCAGCTGTATGGTGGTGGTGGTAGGACTGTGAAAAAGAAAGATTTCAGCTGCTGCAGGGGTGTGGCTGGTTTGTGGGTGGTGGCTGGTCTGCCAACTGAGCACAGTTTGTCTGGCATCCTGAATTATGTCAGTCATGGTGGGTGTCCTGTCCGGGGGGGTCATGTCCTGTTTGCCGGTAAGCAGGCACTGGTCAGAACCAGTTCTGTGCCTGTGTATATGTTCCAGGACCTGCCTACTCCAAACTGTGAGGGGATAAGATGCAGGGGTTGCTGGTCTGTGGGAAATGTGGAGAGCCAGCTGTGGGGTGATGGCTGGTCTGTGAAAAGAGATAAGTTTCAGCTGTGTGGTGGTGGGGGGGCAACTGCAGGGCAAAGTGTGGGATGGTGGTTCCTGCTGGGAGGTGGCACAGTCTGTTCTGGGGTGGGAAACATCTGTGGGAAGAGAAGATTCCAGCTGTCACGTGATAGTTGATCTGCAGGGAAAATTTTGCATGGTATTGTATAGCAAAAAAATACAATTTTCCTAAACCGCTGTACAAAATTGTTTATGTATAGCAACAACCTGCTACATATCTGAGCTTACCCAAAAAGTTGTACAGCTGCTTTACAGGTTAGCTGCAAAACGCAGCACATTTTTCCTAATGCAATTCAAATTAAAGCAGCAGTGCAATGAAAGGTTGTAATTTTTCACACCTGTGATTTTAGTTTAGTAACATGCTGCTTGATGTCCGTTTTAAGATATTCTGTCAGTGTCAGTGGCTCAGCAGGCTGCACACTTGCCTCTGAGGCCAGAAAATCAGAAGGCTGTGGGTTCTATCCTAACACCAGGCACTTGGAAGTAACGTACTGATACTGTAGTGCAGCATGAGGGGGGTGCTGCACTCCTGAGGTGCTGTCTTTCGGATGAGACATTAAACTGAGGTCCCATCTGCCTGTTCTGGTGGTAGTTCAGATGGATGTTAAAGATCCCATGGCACTTCTCGAAAAGAGATGGGGAATTTTATTGGGCGGGGGTTGTAAAATTCAAAACAAAAACAATTTCATTTCAACTGTACATAAAGGGAAAAAACATTTCCTGTTTTTCCTTAATCCATAACAGAAATTTTCGCTATATAATGACTGATTCTATACATCTTTTACCTACATTTTTGACATTCAAAATTTCACACTTTTTGCCACATTTTTCATGAACTATGTGTTGAAAAATCCCAGTAGTTCCATAATTTTGCCAACACTTGTCTTGAAACCACTTTTCTGTCCGCTTCATATACCTTTTGTATAGATATATACACATTTTTAAAAGTATTTCTTGTGCTATCCATTGTTGTTGTATTATCAATTTGCACGAGCTTGCCATATGAAGTATTTTAGTATAGCAAAGATAACTTGTAATGTGCTACTATTATAGCCTCGAGGGAGAGGGAGAACATGATATAAACTTTCAAGTAACTCAAGGGAATCAACAAAGTCCAAGAGGGTAACTTCTTTCAGAAAAAGAGGTATATAAGAACAAGGGGGCACAATTTGAAGCTAGCTGGCTCAGAGGTAATGTGAGGAAGTATTTTTTCACAGAGAGGGTTGTGGATGCATGGAACAGCCTTCCTGAGGAGTTGTGGAGTCAAAAACAGTGGTGGAATTCAAGGATGCATGGGACAGGCATAAGGCAATTCTAGGGGGTGGAGGTAGGAAGAAGTAGGCTGTTAGTTAGCTAGGATCTGCAGTTTATCCATTAGGTAGGGAAATGGGCAGACTGGGTGGGCCAAGCAGTCCTTATCTGCCTTCAAATTCTATGTTTCTATATGTAACCCCCAGTCAGCGCTAAACTGAGAGGGCTACTACCCCTGCCTGTGTGGCTAGTGATAGGTTGAGGGGCCTAGGTACTATAACATGGTGCCTCCATTTTTATAAACTGAAACTTAGAGAGAAAGATGTCACTCGGCATGGTGATTAGGTTTGGCTACTCTGCACAGGGGCACCCAAGTATTCCGGACACAGGAACAATAACTGAATGTCCATACAAGGAGGTGGGATTCTGAAGTGTAGCTTTTATTCACAACAAAAAGGAACAATAAAGCATAGATGGACCCCCACAGGGCTACACTCCTGGTAATGCAGATTTCTCCTGAACAGACACACACATCTTCTGTACACTTAAATCCTCGGGTTTAGAAACACACAGGGCACTCGGCCCGAACTTGACTCTTCTCTGGTTTTCCTGGCTTGGCTCCCTTGCCAGCCCTTGGACTACCTTCTTTCCATGGCTCTGCTCCCTCACCAGCCCTTTGGACCACTTTCCATATAGCATGGAGATTTGTTGGTAGCTCCCTAAACCACCTACGAGCACTTCTGCTCTATCAGGGAATCTTCTTCAACAATCCCATGTCTGGGTACTTTCCTCAGGCACTGGCCAAGTACCTGAGAGAAAGCAAACAGGTGTCCCAACGCGAACCCGTAGAGGTGACTCTGGTCATGCTTGGGGGGGGGGGTCTCCCACCTCTTGCTCTCATAAATCATGCCCGGCCATTCCTCTGGACTTTAACACCTCATCTCTGAAAATACTTTACTTTGTAGATTCTCTTTAAATGTCTGTCACATTTAATCTACAGTTTTTTCCATCCTACATGTGCTGAACTTGAAACATACTTAATGAGTGGCTCTGTTCATTTCTCTAGACCCCCACAGAGTTAAGCAGTCCAATTCCCACAACTTTTAAAACTGTACTTGGCTGTCTTTTCCTGACCCCACAGTAGCAGTCACTTAAATTCATCTTGTCCCAGGTGCAAACACATTGGCCCTTTAGCAGAGCAAACTCACCCCTTGGTTGCAGGTGCCCCACAGGCTTTTTCTCTTCAAAGAAATCTCAACAAAACTTCTGGTGCCTCAGCACGAACCTAGATTTAGGCAGCTTCTTCTTTCTTCCAGGCCAGGGATTGCCCTGGAAGTAGGCTGAATCCTTCCCCCATCCGCACAGGGATGGGGCCCTGAACCTTTGTAAGCGGTCTCTACCACTTCACTTGGCTCTTCTTGTGTTCCTCTTCAGGTGAGAACACACACCTCAAACAAAAATATAGCTGTTTGTCAAAGCTGAGGGCCTGCAGCTGCAGTACACCTCTTCCCTTTTCAACACTCTACTACAGACTACTACTGACTCGCTTCAAATCCTCCCAACATTCTATCCTAACTTCCCTAGCTGCAACATTCCAAAGTGGCTTATGCAGCTGTGACAGTTCTAAAATTCTGTCATCCCTCAGTCTCAGCTGAGACTGAGAATAGAGTGAGACAGTGTGAAATCCATTTAACTGGAATTTCACAAGCTGCCTTCCCTGCCTGCCACTAGATCTAACTGGGATTCTTGTAACCCTGGGTAACAGGGGGGTTACACTCACCCTGGGCCAGGAAAATGACTGTCCACAGTCATTAGTCACCCGGCTTAGGCCATCTCACCCTATGTGTTGACTACGGGGAGGTAGCGTTACCTTCTCCCCTAGCATGTGCTAGCACAGGCAGACAACACTAAGGGCCTAGAGGCCTTCGGCTGACATATCAGCCTCTACTCTACCCGCTGACTATGGGTATCTAGTGGTTCTGGTAGAATTGTCCAGAGCATAGCCCTAATAGATAAGTACTGCGGTCCCTATGGCCATTCAGGACCACAGCCTGTCTATCCCCCCAACCCTCTAAGGGAAAACCTGTCTGCCTCTAACTCAAAATTCCCAAAAACAAAACAACAGAGGACCTCCCCCAAACCCTGGACACCCACAACCACACACCAGGAGCTAACACCATACACAATGCATTACTCCCACACTCCCCCACAACCATACCTGTGGAAGGAAAATTACATACAATAATCAACATCTTGTACTTTAATACTACAACACTTTTAAAGTACACAAAATGAACTCCAATGAGTTCCTCCTCCTCTTCTTGTTTTCTCTTCACGTCTTCTTCAGGAACTACCTGCAAGAAACAGAGAAAAACAAAAACACACTCCTAATCTGCATATACATTTCTATCTAAGCACTGAAGAATCCCAAATAGATTTTTTAGAAAAGTAGAAAAACAGTAACAGTATAAACAGTAGAAAAATAGAATATTTACAATACACATTTACAATTTTGGTGGGGATGGAATGCCCTAAATGTCCCTTCTAGTGACTCACAATGCCCAAAGGCAAGTCCAATAAAGAGTCTCTCCTGGGCCGGAGCCCGTGAAGCAAAGTTCTAGCAGGCCAATGTCCCGAAGGGGAGAGTCTTTAAGGACGGTTCACACATTTGGAGTCTGCTGATGTAGGGTGTGTACTGCAAATATCAGAAATAGAAAAAATTCTGGACTTACCAGTCCTTTGAAGAATGGAAAACATACGACGCCTGTGTCCCCACTGAAGACTCTCCCTGGCAGCATTCTGTCAATACAGCTGGGCGGACATCTTCCGGAACACGAACAGGATGGCACATCTGGGAACAGCTGGGATGTTGTCATCTGTGGAGGTGAAACCTTGGAAACAGGAACAAAAGGAAAACACAGCTGGTCTGAAGTCATCTGATACCCAGGCAATGAGTCAGGATACAGCTGGGCTGGTGTCCTCTCTGGATTTGAAGTCATCTGGTGGGCCATGTTGATGGATTCTGGAAAGCCAGTACACTGTAGAACTGTCGAAGGTGGGGCACCTGGATCCTGGATGTCCAGACTGGTGGAACAACATAGGTACGGCAACTGCTGGATGGCAGCACTGGCTACCACTGCTCTGCTCTCCATTTGGTAGACATGGGCACATTCGCAGGATGGTCTTGGCATTGTGGAAAATAGCACAATGGGTCAGGTGCATGAATTATTACCCCGTCTGGGCACTCATAATTCACATCATTAAAGGATTCATGTCCCCTGCTGTCCACGATCCGAACAGTGTCTATAAATAATGCCCTGCCCACTTTCCATTGTTGTAGCTTTTCTTGCAAGATTCTGTCTCTTACAAATCTGCTGGCATGAGGGTGCACATGTCTCATGGCCTCTTCCATAATCCAGGATTTCCTGCATCCTTCTATCTCCTCCCATATCCTTCGAGGAAAGGTAGGAAACGATTCTCCGTAGATTTCATTCGCTTTCCTACGAACCAGTCTTTCCTCCTTAATGCATTTGGTCAACCTGCGACCTCTGGCCTGGCGGCCTGGCTTGAGGGTGGCCAGTCCTGGTTCTGCCAGCTACGCATACTTAACGACACAAAAAATAGATCCCTGGCTCCTTCTTGCACAGCCAGGGCAGTGCGTTCCTCTAAGCCAGGAACTGGAGTCTGTGAACCCACGCCTTCTTCCTCAAGTCAAATGGGTTCCCCCTCATCATCTTCACTGATAGTCTGCACCTGGTAGTGAGCAGTCGTCCTCACTCCTGAAATGGTCCTCTCCTCATTAGGTGTGGAGGTCAAAACCTCACATTCAATGGCCTCTTCTGTCTCATCTTCGCCTATGAGACTTGGACTAGGACCCTCTATCCACAGGTCTGCTGATGCTCCCTCTGCACTGTCTCTCAGCGACTTAAATTCGGACACATCAGTTGTCTGTTGATCTGCACCCTCTAGCTTTATGCCACACTCTACTGAACTTCCCTCCTCAGGCTGTTCCTGGTGCTGTGTGCTGCCAATTGCAGGTTCTTGTAACTTTGTCCATGTGGGAGCCAAATGAATCCTGGATGCTTTGGTCAAACCATATTTCTCTACGCATCCTGAACAGTGAGGTACCATGAAGACGTCCCTTCCAGCATTTAAGCACATCACACATACTCGTGCTGGATATCCAGGAATCACCACACAAGGAGGCAGTTATCCTCCATAGTAGTACTTCTCAATATTTCTCAACTTATTAACTTCTCCTACGATCATAGCCCAGGCATGATCCAGGTAACGGGCTGGTCCTGAAGTCATGACTGCAGAGAAAACAAACACTCACTGTTATTACCAGTCCCAACTTGAATTGAAAAACTGTTTACAAAAAGGCTTCCTTGCTGTTGTGTTTACATTACTGCTCCACCCTGAAATGGTGGCGGCAGCACTTCTGGTGCATCAACATTCTGTATTTGGGTCAAGCCACTGCACATCCGATTTACACACACTGCTGATAACATTGCTCAAACTACACAAACTTGCACTGTTCTTTCTGCTAGCACATTTATATGATTTACTACGGACATTTTATTTGTTGAAGACACTGCTCTAGCTTACAATCCCTTAAAACCTCAGTATTTCATAGCACAGGATTGCCTGTATTTCTTGCTGCATATTTCATACAACTCATAGTCTCTCACGTGGCTCTGAAAATTATACTGTTGCTGAACCTATAATTATGCTCACAGTCTGTTGCTTAGAATTCTTGCTTTAGCTGGTAACACTTAACAGAGTCCTTCTTTGCAAAGCGATTACACTGCTATACACAGATTCAGCTGGCTTTTTGGTAAAATCACACAGTTTGAGCTATGTCTGTTGGATGGTACTCACTGTTATCAGTAGCTGGTTGTTGCGATGGAAAAAACGACCTATAGCCAATTGTGGAGGCCTCTGGAAGGAAGCGAGCTGGCAGTCCTGCCAATTGTCCCTTGGAACACCACACTCACAGTCCAGACAATCAAGATGCGGGTTGAGCCTGAATTTGAACAGAAGAGTCAGTTTTTAAACTTTTTACAGCACTTTCAGTCACCGTGACGCTCCTCCTGGCAAGCCAGTTCGCACATTCAACTCACTCTCTCTCTCAAATGCTGTGTAGTCGCTCTAGAGCTGGCTTGGGGGCAGGACTGATTGTAGTCTCACCAATCACTTGACACCATGCAAATGAGCCTCTTTCCTCTTGAATGCTCTTCTCCTCACGGTGATCGTCGAGCAGGCAATTTTAAACTGCAAACCACACTTTTTTTTTTTTCCAACTGCGACTCCTCAGCGGGAGCCCATTTTAAACATTTATTATGGCTATTAAGCACTACAATTCTCTCAGTCCACACAGAAAGCATTTCCAACATCTAGGGCACCATTTTCCTTTTGCTACCCACAGTTTTCCACACTTTTCTTTGTCACAATTACTTTTAAAAGCTGGCAAACACTGTAATTTGATGCAGGACAAGGGCATACACACTCGGGCTTTACTGCTCCTTGGTAAACAGTTGGCAATGTCACAACAGAACATAGACAGCAGCACACAGTGGCACATTTAGTTGGCATTGCTTCAGACTTTTTGGGCCACCCACTGCCAGATAGTCAAAACGCTAGCCACCATCCAAGCAACCTTTCTTGTTCCTTCTTCCAAATTTCAACAGAATCCCAGCGGTAGCCTCCAAGATGTAACCCCCAGTCGGCGCTAAACTGAGAGGGCTACTACCCCTGCCTGTGTGGCTAGTGACAGGTTGAGGGGCCTAGGTACTATGATGCAGTGCCTCCATTTTTATAAACTGAAACTTAGAGAGAAAGATGTCACTCGGCATGGTGATTAGGTTTGGCTACTCTGCACAGGGGCTCCCAAGTAATCCGGACACAGGAAGCAATAACTGAATGTGCATACATGGAGTTGGGATTCTAAAGTGTGGCTTTTATTCACAACAAAAAGGAACAATAAAGCATAGACGGACCCCCACAGGGCTACACTCCTGGTAATGCAGATTTCTCCTGAACAGACACACATCTTCTATACACTTAAACCCTCTGGTTTAGAAACACACAGGGCACTCGGCCCGAACTTGACTTGTCTCTGGTTTCCTGGCTCGGCTCCCTTGCCAGCCCTTGGACTACCTTCTTTCCATGGTTCGGCCCCCTCGCCAGCCCTTTGGACCACTTTCCATATAGCATGGAGATTTGTTGGTGGCTCCCTAAACCACCTACGAGCACTTCTGCTCCATCAGGGAATCTTCTTCAACAATCCCACGTCTGTGTACTTTCCTGAGGCACTGGCCAAGTACCTGAGAGAAAGCAAACAGGTGTCCCAAAGCAAACCCGTAGAGGTGACTCTGGTCATGCCAGATGGGGGGTCTCCCACCTCTTGCTCCCATAAATCATACCCGGCCATTCCTCTGGACTTTTAACACCTCATCCCTGAAAACACTTTACTTTGTAGATTCTCTTTAAATGCCTGTCACATTTAATCTACTGTTTCTTCCATCCCACATGTGCTGAACTTGAAACATACTTAATGAGTGGCTCTGTCCAATTCTGTAGACCCCCACAGAGTTAAGCAGTCCAATTCCCACAACTTTTAAAACTGTACTTGGCTATCTTTTCCTGACCCCACAGTAGCAGTCACTTAAATTCATCTTTTGTCCCAGGTGCAAACACATTGGCCCTTTAGCAGAGCAAACTCACCCCTTGGTTGCAGGTGCCCCACAGGCTTTTTCTCTTCAAAGAAATCTCAACAAAACTTCTGGTGCCTCAGCACGAACCTAGATTTAGGCAGCTTCTTCTTCCTCTAGCTGGGCCAGGGGATTGCCCCTGGAAGTAGGCTGAATCCTTCCCCCATCCCCGCAGGGATGGGGCCCTGAACCTTTGTAAGCGGTCTCTACCACTTCACTTGGCTCTTCTTGTGTTCCTCTTCAGGTGAGAACACACACCTCAAACAAAAATATAGCTGTTTGTCAAAGCTGAGGGCCTGCAGCTGCAGCACATCTCTTCCTTTTTCAGCACTCTACTACAGACTACCACTGACTCGCTTCAAATCCTCCTAACATTCTAGCCTAACTTCCCTAGCTGCAACATTCCAAAGTGGCTTATGCAGCTGAGACAGTTCTAATATTCTGTCATCCCTCAGTCTCAGCTGAGACTGAGAACAGAGTGAGACAGTGTGAAATCCATTTAACTGGAATTTTCACAAGCTGCCCTCCCTGCCTGCCACTAGGTCTAACTGGGATTCTTGTAACCCCGTGTAACAGGAGGGTTATATATCTATATACTTGTGCCATCTAGATGGGTAAATTGCCAAAATTAATTCTGTATAAGTGAGTGAGAAAAAATATGGATTATCCCATAACTGTGCCACCTTTTGCCACAATTTCTGGACATAACTACCATCCAGAAATAGATGTTCCTGAGTTTCTAAAATCTGGTTGCATCCTTGCCTGGGACAATACCTTTCTATAATTTGTTTGAGTTTATTATTATTTTTCATGTTTAAACATCCATGTATACTGAGCCACATTATATACCATATGTAAGCTGGCATTCTTTTGTTTTGTATTTGGGATATGGCCTCCTTAGTATGATTACTCGGGCAATTTGGATGTACTGCTCTCTAACTCTGTCAAACAAGTTAATCACAGGAATTCCTTCCTTCCATTCATTCCTCCATTCTCATGTGTACTGTCTCATGTTGCAGTGTTTCACACCTTGTACATTACATTACAACAATATGCTGTTTGCTCAGCTGTATTCATGTATTGTAGTGTGCAGTAGCTGCAGACCCATACAGACTCCAACAGTACAACATATTGTACACATGAAACGAAAACATTTCAAAGTTTCACACCTTGCTTGGATACATAGCAAGGTAAAAGTAGAAATGATTTTTTACGAATTGTTATACATTTTATTCTCGTAAAACAACTACACAGAATCCGATGCCATTCAACATTTTTAACTTCTGGTATCTGACAGTTTTTTCACAACAAATGTGTTATGTATTGTAGTCTCCACTTTCTTGGAATATAATAGTATAAAACAGATACTGGTGGAAAACTAACAAGTCTAAAATCAAATTTTAACCAAGTTGCTTTTTGGGGGGTTATTATTGTAACTTGTACTAGATGGCAATGTTTTTTTTACATATTCCACGTTTCACAACAAAAATGTCTTCAATGAATAGGTCAATCTATGATATGAATGAACACTTGAAGGAAATCAGTTCAGGTCATTATAATTAACAGCAGTTATTAATTACATTTCCATTGTATTAACAGAAACTGTTAACTACTTCTCAATTTTAACCATGACAAACTACATCTACTTGTTTAACCAGGTATAGCACACTAAGTGAAAGCTTTTTTACAGGAGAGACCTGGGAGCACAATGAGGTTAAGTGACTTGCTCAGGGTCACACAGTATGCAAGTGGAAGCTGTGGGATTCAAACCCAGGTCTGGCCTGCTGGATGTCACCAGATCTGCAGCTCAGAGCCTTAGACCACTGCGCTATACTGCCTCCTATGGTATATGTCATGTGAGTGTCAGCAACTTATACAAAATACTACATGATAGACAAGACTGTTAAGAAAATGTATTACACATTATTGATAATCATAGCTTGATTTTACTTATGTGACATAAGTCCATGACAGATGACATTAAGTGTATGTATATGTGCATTGTTGATACTCAGTTTATTTAACACTGATGTCTTGAGAGATCAGCTGGGATTACTCAAGTAACATTTTTAACTATATTACAGTGAGTTCAGTTGTCCTACTACACTTGATGCTTGCTAATTACAGTGACAGGCAGTTGGCACTGACAATCATTGAACAATCAACACAGATGTTGTCAACAATAACATGACATCTTCTTCTCCCTCCAGTCCAGTGTCCCTCTCGTCCCGCCTTCTCATTCTGCCCAAAATATAAATTACTGTCATTACAAAAGGGCAGTCCCACTCCCAGCTGTCTTGATGTGTTTGAAGAAGTAGTGAACTGTGCTTGCACACCTCTCGCAGGCTGCTCTGACTATTACTCCTCTTGGCTACTCGACTCCAGGTGTGCTGATTATCCTCAGTCCTTTTCTGTGTTTCTCCTGTACTTCCTTTCCTGTACATAGTTGATCATGCAGCGTGCATAGCTAACCTTAGCTGTCTGAGCTGCTACATAACCTGAAAGAGGCAAAATAAAAAAAGTAAAAAACTTAGAAATAATAAGTAAACTGCTTTACCTTCTATATTATTAACATACAGACAATGTTAATGCGTTTCTATAGCATTTCTAAGGATTCTGATTTTTGGACCCACATTTCTGATAGTGGCGGGTCCAATTGGACCCACATTCATAGAACCCTACCACTGTCACTGGGGGGACCCTGGTTCCAGCGATATCAAATATACAAATATACTACTAAGTATTAACTCATCTTTTATGCTAGCTCGTATGATACTGTCATATATCCCTATTCTTGTTATAGTAATCATACTATAGTAAGGTACATCCCATTTTATCAATTTTTGAAATAAATTCCTAACCATATGAGGAATAATCTGAACATTTGTCAATAGCTGTGTCTTCTTTTCTATACATGCCCATTTACATACTGTTACCCATTCATCACTGGCTTCTTTACATAATTTCTGCCCTGTGTGCCATAACATTAAAGAACAGAAATATACTCAAATTAAAGGCCAGGCAATTCACCATACCCACTCCTCCCTCTGAAATTGGTCTGTACATGATGTCTCTTTTAATGGGGTTTAGCCAACTCCCCCAAAATTTTGAAAAAATATACTGTATAACCTAGTTTCTATCTGTACTGGGGGAATATATATATATATACACACACACACACACATATATATATATATATATATATCTAATATATAAGAATATGGGTAGAATCAAATTTTTGTATCAATAACACTCTCTTCCAGTTGGATATTTGTCTTTGTTTCCAGCTGTTTACTATTCCTTCTGCCTTCTTTAGTTTATCTTCCCAATTTAATAATGCCAAATCCCCTTTTCCAAATTTACATAGAAACATAGAAGTTGACGGCAGATAAGGACCGCATGGCCCATCCAGTCTGCCCATTTCTTTTTCTGCCTTATGGATGTGCCATTGGCCTTTGCTCTGTCAATGGCCTATCTTTTCATACTCATTTGTATTGCTCCCTTATGCATATCCCATGCCTGTTTGAAGCCCTGCAATGTATTCATATCCATCACTTCCTGAGGCAGGCCATTCCATTCATCCACCACCCTTTCTGTGAAAAAGAACTTCCTCACATTACCCCTTAATCGGCCTCCCTCTAATCTCATGCTGTGTCCTCTTGTCCTGCTATTTTTCTTATATTGAAACATGTTAGACTCGTTCACCTTGTTAATGCCCTTAAGGTGTTTGAATGTTTCAATCATATCACCTCTCTCCCTCCTTTGCTCTAGGGTATACTTATTGAGCTCAGTTAATCTGTCCTCATATGTTTTCTGATTCAGTCCCTGCACCATTTTGGTTGCCCTTCTCCTGACTGCCTCAATTTGCTTAATGTCCTTGTGAAGGTGTGCCTCCAGTACTGCATGCACTACTCCAGATGGGGCCTAACCAGTGTCTTGTAAAGAGGGATTCTTACCTCCCTCTTTCAACTTGTCATACCCATACTAATACACCCCAACATCCTCCTAGCCTTACCTACTGCTTCAGTGGTCTGCTTGGATGATTTCAGGTCATCGGTGATGATGATGCCCAAGTCTTTTTCTTCCCTTGTGACTGCCAGCAACTCCCCTCCCTTCCTATAGCTGGCTTCAGGGTTTCTCTTCCCTATGTGCATGATCTTGCATTTCTTTGTGTTAAACACCAGTTGCCACTCTTCCAACCATTTTGCCAGTTTATCCAGATTTCTTCTCATTCTGTCTACTCCATCTGGATCATCTACTCTGTTACCAATCTTGGTGTCATCTGCAAACAGACAAACCTTACCCTCTTGTCCATCTGCAATATCAGTGATGAAGATATTGAAGAGGACTGGCCCCAGGACTGATCTCTGAGGTACCCCACTTGTGACTTGCATCTCTTTTGACTGTATACCATTTACCACCACTCTCTGTTTTCTGCCCGTCAACCAGTTTGCCACCCAGTTGACCAGTGTCTGACCCACCCTGAGCCTACCCAGCTTACTAATCAATCTTCTATGTGGAACAGTATCAAAAGCTTTGCTGAAGTCAAGGTAGGCAACAGCAACTGCTCCCCCTTGGTCCACCACTCTGGTTACCCAAAGAAATCTATGAGATTAGACTGACAGGACCTTCCTTTTGTAAACCCATGCTGTCTTGGATCATATGCTTCTATGGATTCCAGATGTTGCACTATCCTTTCCTTGAGTGTCTCCATAATCTTGCCCACTACTGAGGTAAGACTGACTGGTCTGTAGTTCCCTGCCTCCTCCCTGCTACCACTCTTGTGGAGCAGGACTCCTAAGATGTTGATTGGTCCCTGTGAGAGTGTGATAGTTGCATATTCCTTTCTGGCATTTAAAGGACCTGTCCCTATACATTCCTGTACTTTTCTCTATATTGCTTGTAGAGCCAGAGAATTCTGAGTAGTGTTTTAATTGGTTTACAACTTCTGTTTCTTTAGTACTCCCTCCTGCTATAATTACCACACCGTCTGCATATGCTAGAGTTTTTACTTGGGTTCCTGTGTTCATGAGGGAAATACCTTGTATATTTCCTGAGCATTGTATATTTCTTAAAGGGTCTATACAATAGATATATAGCAGAGGGCTTGGGGCAGCCTTGTCTGACTCCTCTTTCTAGTTTCACCGTATTCCCTATCCATCCATTCACTCTTGGAGTTACTGTAGCAAGAGAATATATGCAATGTATCCATTTTAGGAATCTATTTGGTATTCCATATTCCCTTAATACTGTAAACATATAAGTGTGAGAAATTGAATCAAATGCTTTTTGTTGATCCAGACTGAGAATCACAGCTTCTTCTGCCCTTCCGCTAGATCTATGAAATAATTCTCTCAAGAAGATCAGATTGTCTTGTATTTCCTTTGGGGATGGAACAAGTTTGGGATTGAGAAATCAGATTATCTGAAACTTCAGTTAGTCTTTTTGACAAAATTTTACTGAGAATTTTAAAATCCAAATTCAAAAGTGTTTGTCTTTAGTATTTCATTAAAGACTAACAGTAATTCTGGTGCAAGTAAATCCTTATGTTTTTTATAGAATTCAGTAGTTATACCATCATTTCCCTGGGCTGTATCATTATTCTGGGCACTGATTGCTGCTTGGACTTCTTCAAGTGTAATGTCCTTTATCAGTTTTTCTTGGCTATCTACTGATAACTTGGGCATTTGTATATTTTCAAAATGCTGTGGTTTTGGGTTAATTTCTGGTGCCAAACCAAAGGAGAGTTTGACAAATGTGTTTATAATCTCTAAAATGGCTGGTGGTGTATTATGGTCTTGTTCTGCTTCATCCTCTAATTTCAAAATCACATTTTTTTTCTATTTCCTTTTTACAGTCCTTATATGCATCAAAAGTTTGTTTTTACATTCAATTCCAAATCTGGCCTCCTGTTGTAACGTCTTGGCTCTATCATATTGCTTTTGATACATCTCTTTTTTAATATTTGCTATTGGAGAACTGTAATCTGCTTTCAAGGTTTCTGCTTTAGAGATAAGTCCTTGCAACTGTTTCATTAAATGTAAGTAATTCAGATAAGTAGATGTTGCTTTTTTCCATGCCATTTTTTGAAACCGAGATTTAAAATTATGTTTGGAATCTTCACACCAGTCTAAAAGGCTATCATACATACATTTTACTGATTTTCTGGCTTCCTATAAATTGAACCATGCCTTATAGATTCTGCCATCTTCCAGTAGAGTGGCATTAAGACACCATGGGTTTTTCTTACAAGTGGGGGTGTTTCCCCACGTAACTGTCACATTTGTTGACTTATGATCTGAATATGCCATTGCACTAGTTGTAACGTGTTCCACTACTAAACTTTGGGAAACAAAGAAATACTCCTTGTGAATAAGGCTCCTTTAAAATGAGTATTTCCCCCTGTGCTATGCTTCGATCTGTAGGCATCCTGTAACTGCACAGAAAATAAAATATCTTTAAGGGCATTAGAGTCACAATACATTTTGTTAGTTTTACACCCTCTATCTGATTTCTGGAGTGGGCAATTGAAGTCCCCTTCCCCATACCACCATCCTTGCCATATGTAAGTATGGTTGAATTTTCTGAAATAACTCAGTTCTTTGTGTTTTAACTTGTGGGGCATAAATGTTAAGATGTATGCAGGCTGTGTGATACTGAATGTCTAATATCATTGCCCTCCCTGGTTCTATATCTAATAATCTAGTAACCTTGAGGTTATTATTTGAGAATAGAATTCCTCAACCGTCACAAGTGTCTGTGCCTTGTGACCAGAAGGTGGAACCCTTTTCCCAAAGCTTAGTAGCCTGTGAAATTTCAAAAAAAGTTTAGTATCCTGTATACAATATATGTCAACAGTTTGTAAAGTCAGTTCAGAAAGTATTGTTAAATGCCTTTTCCCATTCTTGATACTGTTTGTGTTAAGTGACAACATTTTAAGAGAGGTCATTAGAAAAAGGAAAAGGTGGAACAATCTGAGCCTTGAAATCATAGTAATTACTTTGCTCTAGTGTTCCATTTTTTCTTTACAGTGCCCCCTTTGCTTCCATCTTTTTCTGAAGATTGGTCTATAGATGAGGAAATGGAGGTTGAATCCAATTCCTTTTTTTCCTCCTCGGTATTGCCCCAAGCTTTTTCCACTGGTAATGCAGCATATTTATTTGTACTTTTTCCTTTACCCCCTGGTTTAAATACTTTCTGTTCTTTCCACTTTGGCTCAAGTCCTTTTCCTGCTATAGTCCTTGGTAGTTTTTTGTATGACACCTTTTTAAATGCGTCAGTTTGTGCATCCCGTAAAAGGGGAGGTGGCATTGACTCTTGTTCCAGAGCTATTTATGGTTTTCCCTTTTCTGTCTCTTTTGAAAGATTCCCTGCAGTGGTCATTTCAGCAGTTTTTTGCTGCTCTTCCTCCATGGGGAGGGCAGGGGTCCTTCTTGTCATTTAGAATATCTTTTTCTTTTTTTAACACTATCAGTTCTTCTTGATCTGATATGTCCTTCTCTGCTGTTTTTGTCAGGTCTGTAATTGGCTGTCCCATTTGTTGCAGGTTTTGTACCTTTTCTCTTTCTTTTTCCATTTTCTGTTTTTTGTGTATGGTCTGCGTTCTTTGTTCTGAGGCCTGTGCACAACCTTTATGTTGAGCCTGAGTTGTTAAAGCTTCATGTGCATTCCCTTTATCATTGTTGTGAGATACATAAGAATGTTCTTTTTCTTCACACAGATTACATCTAAACAAGTCAATGCAGGTTGAGGCAACATGACCAGTCTCGAGACAATGTGTGCATTTTGGAGTCTCACAAGCATTGCTTAGATGTAGTCAAGAACCACACTTATGACATGATTTGGGCTGACCTGGGTAGAAAAGGGAACCTCTGTCTCACCCAAAAAGAAACAACTTGGTTGGTGTATTATCCCGTTGTTTGACATTATTAGTTTGCATTTCACTCTCCATCCCACTGTCCAAAACTGCTCTGAGTCGATAATGGGGATGAGGGTTCTAAAATTTCACATTGTTTCTTTAACCAGAATTCAATATCAATGACACTGACCTGTTCATTTTTGGATATGATGGTGATTGTTCGGACAGCAGGCTTTGTAATAGGTATTGCCACAAATGGTGACTACAATGGAGAATCCTTGAGAGTATTATATTTTGCCCTAAAAACAATCTAGGCATTCTATTGTTTTAAAACTGATATAAAAATTGTGTTCACCTGTGTGTATTAATGCGAAAACCTCAGATGCATAAAATGTAAGAGTTCTTTAATAACGTTCTTCCTATATACACCCGGTCAGATGGATTCTCCAGACCCCTCTTGTATATCAGCCGCACAGCATTTTGCCGTGGTGCAGGTTCCCCTTTGTTTTTAAATAAGTCTGCCATACATAGCATAGGTTTAAAAAAATGTTTTGGGTGTGGGTCTTGTAAGTTCTGTATCCCTATACCAATAGGTAGGACTTGTATTTTTTCCTGGTCCCCATTCTTAGTGCTGGGGTTGTTGTTTTTTTGTCCCTGTGGGTTGGTTTGTCTATGTTTCTTTTACTCTGTAACATCACAGGATCATTTTTTAATTTAGGTTTTTCACTGTCTTTTTCTATAATATCCCCTTTTTTCTGGGCATCCTCGCCAGCATTTTCCCCAGTTTCCTCATCTCCTCCTACTATCTTATCAATGGGGTCATTAGCATCTACTACAACATTATTTGTATTGTCTATTCCAAATTGTTTCATTTTTTTGGGTAAAAGAAACATTTACCTGTAAGGGTAACCTCCATATCATGGTATTTTGTCACCTCAGGATCATCTGGGTTTGGTGTCCAGATACCTCCCTTATCAATTTGCCAGCCTGCACCCTCCAAAGTGTTTTTTTGCAGTCCATGTCACATCTATTTGTACTCCCTGTTCTTTCGACAACTTTTGTTGGTTTGTTGGGTTAATTCCTTTTCTTGTTGCAATGCCTATAGCTTTCTTTGCCCAGAAGTCCCAGGAAATGCATTTGTTTCTGATGTCATTGCTTCAGGAGCAGCCAGGTCCCTTTGGGGCACGGTGCCTAGCAACCAAGTTGACAAAGTAGTTTCTTGTTTTTTGATATTCTCACCGAAGGATTTCAGCAAGTCTGTTGCAAGTCTATATTTTTCTTCCTCGTCTGCTATTTCCATCAATAGCTGATGTTTTTTCATCTCCAGAGCTTCTTTTAGTTTTGATTCCATCGTCGCAAACTCCTCTTCCTCATTTATTTCCATAGGAACATCAAGGTCATTCTGTGCTGCAGGTAGCTCATCCCTTTTGCAGGTAATTCTTTTTCCTTGTTCTGCAGATAAGCAAACTGATCCACTGTCAGTCGTTTTAGTGCTTGGCAACACTGCACCATTCTCAGCCATTTTGGCTCCCATATTTTTCTTTTCCAAGTCCAGTGAAAATGAAATATCTTCTGAATCCATAGTCTCTGATTTTTAGAGGCTCCTCAGCCTCCAGCATGTCCTTCTCCTCCTCCAGCTCACCGTGAGTGGCCATCGCACCGATGGCCATCAATCCCCCTGCTGGTGAGTAGGGGAATTTCACCGGTGTCCTGGTCAAATTTCCCCTGTTCACTAAAAATACCACCAACAGTTTAATCTGGTTCAGTGTCACTTGGCATCCATCTGTATCCCCCTTTCCCGGGACGGGGCTGAAAATAGGCAGAATTGTTGTCTAGGTCTCCTTCTCAGTCAACAAAAACTAACTAAATAAAATAAATATTCTAAGGGTTTCCTTCGGTTCTTTATTATTTTGTAATTAATTTGCATGACATGTTTGTTTTCTTCATGTGACTTGTGGGGCAGTACATTAATTTGCGTAAATTAATTACAGTTTTTATCGAAGTAATAAAAAATAATAAAGAACTGAAGGAAACCCTTGGAATAACTTAAAACAGACATCAAGTGGCAGCTTACTAAACTAAAATCACAGGTGACTGCAAAATTACAACTTATCATTGCGCTGCTGCTTTAAGTTTTGTAACATGGCAATTGCTACACTAACATTTTTTTACTATTGCCTGCTGGACTTTGAAAAAGAAAGGTTCCAGCTGTGTGCAGAGGGCTCACTGCCAGTCTTTGTTCTGGAGGGGTAAGCTGTGAGGCAGAGTATGGGATGGTGATTCATGCTAGAAAGGGGGCACACAACATACCCTGGTTCTGATGCTATATATGGAGATGTCATTTTATTGATGAAAGAGCATTTATGCGTACCCCTTAAACTAATATTTGAAAAAAAGTTTAAACTCGAACAGTGTGCCATCAGACTGAAAGAAAGCTAACGTAGTTCTACTATTCAAAAAAGGTGATAAAAGTTCCCCTGACAATTATCGTCCTATCAGTCTCACCACTATCTTTGGAAAAGTTTTGGAAAGAATAATTAAAGATGAACTAGCTCCAATTTTAACAACAGTAGATTCTAGCCAACATGGTTTTGTAAAGGGTCATTAATGCGCAACTAATCTAGTGAGTTTTTATGATGGTATTAGCAATAATTTAGATAAAAAAGTTTCGTGTGATGTTATCCTGTTGGATTTCAAAAAAGCGTTTGATTCTGCTCCTCATTGGGCAATTATTCAGAAATTGCAAACTCATAATATTAATCCTTTGTTTATACTCTGGATCGCAGATTGGTTGTCAAACAGAAAACAGAGAGTTATTGTGGACGGCCATCATTCAAACTGGCAATCAGTTGAAAGTGGAGTCCCTCAGGTATCGGTTTTGGCCCCTGCCATGTTTCAAATATTTATTTCTGATTTATTGGTAAAGACGACAAGTAATATTTCAAAGTATGCAGATGACTGCAAACTTTCAAACATTTACGGGTCTCCTGCCGACTTTGAGATAATTCAAAAGAATTTACATATTTTGGAAACATGGTCTACTAAATGGAATCTAAAGTTTAATTCTTCCAAATGTTGTGTAATCCACGTGGGTAAAGAGATCCTAAGAAATCAGTATCACTTGTATAATGAAGTTTTAAGTAGCAAAGAACATGAGAGAGCTTGGTATAACTATAGATTTCAATTTGGACTTTGATGTACATATTACAAATACCATCAGTAAAGCTAAGAAAATCTGGTGGTCTATTGGGCACAATATATTTTCTAGAGATCCACATATCCTATTGGCCCTGTATCGAGCCTATGTTAGATCGTGTTTCGATTATGTATCTCTATTATGGAGCCCTTTTACAAAGAAGGACATAAGTAGAATCGAAAAACTTCAGAGAAAAATCACAAAAACAATATGTCCTGATAAAATTATTACTTATGAGGAAAGGCTTCATAAATTTAATCTAATGTCTCTAGAACAATGAAGATTAAGAGGAGATCTTCTATATACATGGGACATCCTACAAAACTTAGAGTTAACATTAGTATGTGGACTTGAATTTAAACAAATATCAGTTAACTCTAGAGGCCATCCGCTTCAATTGATGAGAAGTAAATCTCATATTAAAAAAAGGCATACTATTTTTCACAAAGAATAGTTGGTCCATGGAACAAACTTCCTATGGCTGTTATTGTGTTGTGTATTAGTAGGGTATCACAAGTCGTAAGAGGGAGGTAATAATCCCTCTTTACAAGACACTGGTTAGGCCCCATCTGGAGTACTGCGTGCAGTACTGGAGGCCACACCTTCACATGGATATTAACCAAATTGAGGCAGTCCAAAGAAAGGCAACCAAAATGGTGCAGGGACTGCATCAGAAAACATACGAGGACAGATTAACAGAGCTCAATATGTATACCCTAGAACAAAGGAGGGAGAGAGGTGATATGATTGAAACATTCAAACACCTTAAGGGCATTAACAAGGTGAACAAATCTAACATGTTTCAATCTAAGAAAAATAGCAGGACAAGAGGACACAGCATAAAATTAGAGGGAGGCCAATTAAGCGGTAATGTGAGGAAGTTCTTTTTCACAGAAAGGGTGATGGATGCATGGAACGTCCTACCTCAGGAAGTGGTGGATATGAATACTGTGCAGGGCTTTGAACAGGCATGGGATAGGCATAAGGGAGCAATACAGATGAGTATGACTAGATAGGCCATTTGCAGAGCAAAGGCCGATGGCACATTCATAAGGTAGAATAAGAAATGGGCCAACTGGATGGGCCTTGCGGTCCTTATCTGCCATCAACTTCTATGTTTCAATGTTGTCAGTAATAGTAAAAATATATTCAAAACAGGCTAGATGATTTTTTAAGAACAAATAAATCACTGGCCTACTATATGTAATTTTAAGAGCTTCATGAGCAATTAACCTTTATGCTCTTTAGCTTTGAGCATGATTCTGAGTATACATACACACAACAAGTTTATTCATTTGACTTTAGGTCATTATGATACAAACAAAACACATAAAAGGCAATTAAAGTATGCAATATACATACAAAGTTCCAGTCAAATTCCGGGAGCAATACCATGTGCTGTATAAAACAAAATTAACGTTTTATGAATAAAACAATCCATTTCTACAAAATATGCCATTAACAGATGACTTTTAACTGAGGTCTGAGCCCCAAATAATTTCCATGCAAATTGGTAGGGAAATCCCATCGAACAAGTGGGGTGCCTCAAAAAGATGTCCAGGCCCTGAAAGGAAGTCTCAGTGGGACTCACCGATCATTACCAAAAACTCCCATCGTTTTGGGTATTTTCTCTGGTAGAATCCATCCCATGATCTCTTCATGTCTTAATAGAACTCCACCAATGTTACATCCCACTTAATGCCTCTGAGTAATTATACTTTAGGTTCATGTTTCTACTGTGGACCACATCTAATTGTATCTTATAGCCACTTACTTGGGAATTAAGAACCCCAAAAAACTCACTTATTGGCAAAGTGCAGGATAATAATTGGTCCTGTCCCATCCCACATAATTTGACCATTAATAGCTTCTTTCCCCTTACACACCCTACTGAGTAAGTGCAATGGAACCCACAGTATTAAACCATAGATAAAAACAGCCCAGCTGCAAGCGGACAGTTGTACACTATTTGCAGCAGGTGATTTGACTGAAAGGGTCTCCCTGTGCTGCAGGTCCTGCTTTTATTGAAACTTTTATAATATTCTGTAAACAGCGCTCCTCCAGAATGTATTGGAGCCTTACTTCCTGTTGCACAGGAAGTAGGTAGAGAGGTTGGTAGTTCTTTCAGGTCCTTCCTTAACTATCTATCTGTTTTACCTTTTGCTTTTTATATTTGGGGGCACTAATTGCTGTTTAGAGCATGCCAGAGCCACGGATGAGTGACTCTTGCCCGTTATTCTGTTAAGTAAGTGCATATTGTTTGCTGCTCTCGTCCATGATCCCTAAGTCACTTCTGGGGCACCAATCCACATAAAAACAGCCCTGCTGCAAGCAGGGCATGCTCGGAGGGCATGGAGAAGTGGAAGTGGGACACAGTCTTAAATCATGCTTACTAACTAAGGTAGGCTAGTCTATTTAGCTATCTGCCCAGTTTGTCATCCCCCCAACACCCTTCCTTGATATCCTTCTTACAGCCTACTAAGCCTATTGAGCTGCTATCCTGATATAACTGTACAGTTTATTGCTTGTATACCCTCGTTATAGCCATTACAATTATACACACTAACTGTCTTTGGTTTGATCCTGCCTTCCCCCTGTCGATATTACCCCCTTATTTGCTGAATATATCTGATATTGGAAATGGCACCTATTTCAAATGATACTATTATTACCTTAGCTGGCGAAGTGGGTTTGAAAGGCACAGAGTGCAATATGTATATAATTATGTCCGAGGAAATTCCAAAACAGGTATTTCAATGCATCAAGTACATACAGAATGCTGAGATGCTTCAAGGAATTTCAGTGTTCAACTCCAGACTTGCTGCTTTAGAAAGAAGTCAACTGGATATGGCCTCTAGGTTCAATACTAGTGATACCAGCACAGCATTTTTTGATCATCCCCCGCCCCAAAATCTGGGTCAAAAGGAAAACATATCACCTTCAGTTAGGATACCTGTGGTAGCCCCTATTAATATTCCTCAAGTACCCATGCTAGTCACTACAAGCACTGCTCAGATTCTCACCCATTCAGAGCATGTAAACAAAAAGTGTGTTAGGGAAGAGGACATGCATGATGGTGAATGTGCAGATGAAGCATGGTATACTATCCAGAGTACAAGAGCGATGCAAGGCTGAACATTTTAGCCTTCCACTACAGAATGGTTTTGACCCCCTAGCCTCACTTACTAGAGAGGATTCTGATAGTATCGTACCTGATGCTATGCCCAGCACCTCCACTCAGGAAACATATTGTGTAACACAAACTACGCCTACATTAACCTTAGCTTCAACCACTACAACCTTACCTAAGCATCAAACCAATATATTACCGTTAGTCAACACTCAAGTTTCAACTGACAAGTCTATGCCTTTAATCCCTTCAACAAATATGGAAGTTGAAATGGCAAAATACTCTGCCCCGTCCACCCCCCAACTGTCCTAGACAAATTGTTGTATTAGGCGAATCAATAATTAAGCATCTGGACAGGGCCATTTGTAACCCAGACAAATCCAATATAACATGTTATAGCTTCAGTGGTGCAAGAATATCAGATATCACGAGCATGGTCAGCAGCATTATGTATGAGAATGGGGAAAACCCCCTCATGATCTTATGCATAGGAGCCAATAACATAAAGCACAACCCTATGCATATAATTAAACTAGATTTAGTAGCCCTTTCTAACAAACGGGTGGACTTAGAGTGTGATATCTGTTTCTCAGAAATTCTTCCCATCCCCAGATTCTCATCACATCTGAATCAGAAAATTAAGTCCATTAACGATTGGCTGCATACATGGTATTTGAGACAAGAACAGACCTGTATCACTCATTGGGAAGAATTCATAGATAAATATTTATTGTATAGTAAAGATGGCCTGCGTTTGAGCAGACGAGGCAGTTTCCTGCTTGATAAACACCTATTATCCACCATTGAACATCGTTTAAACTGAGTATACTGGGGGAGAAGAGGGGCTTGCCCTTCTCTCTTAAGAACTCCCAATGTAACAATTACCTCCACATAAGTAACCAACTAAAATGCCTGTGTTTTAATGCTAGATGTCTAAATAAAAAATAGGATGAACTGAAAATCAGGGCATGTCAGGTTAACTTTGACATCATCTCCATTTCCGAAACATGGGGAGACGATAAAGCATCCTGGGACTACATCATGCCAGGTTATAATTTATATAAATTAAACTGCGAAACTAGAAAAGGTGGTGATGTTGCTTTATTAATCAATAACAATATTAAGTCATTAGACATCTCAGATAAAGTCAAAAATCATTGTTTATTTACTGAAACTATTTGGGTTAAAATCTATTTGACTGACTCAGAGTTCTTAATCTTAGGGTCATGTTATCACCCCCCAAATTCCTCAACTGAGATTTTTGATGCTATACTCTCTGAAATGGAACAAGCGGACGAATTAGGAGACCTTATAGTTATGGGGGACTTTAATCTTGGGGAGATTTGCTGGAATGATTTTTCCGCCTCATCCAGCAAAGTTAAAAAACTACTCTCTCTGTGTTCTCAGTTGCAGCTGAAGCAGTGTATCTCAACACCAACTAGAGGTAAAAGAATATTAGATCTCGTCATATGTAATGATGAACTAGTTCTTAATAACGTCACTGTTGAGTCCCCAGTTGGCAACAGTGATCACAACTCCATTCAGTTTTCACTGCAAAAATACTATGCTTACAACACTAACTCAACCTTAACTCTTGCTGTGCCGCCGACGTCCTAAAAACCTATACGTTCTAAATCTTCTGGCAGCCTAAGGGTTAATTTATCTTTATGAGAAGGCTAACTTAAATGCAATAAAAAATGCTCTTAATGAAGTAAACTGGGACTCTATTTAATAACCTATCCACTCAAGAAAGTTGGGATATCCTTAAAGATACTATTACTATTCTGAGAGATACTTACTGTATAGCAGTTTGAATTCACGCCCGATATATTTAGCAGACGCTCTGCTACCGCACTTATTCGCTCCTGGTAGTATTCATGCTGCGGTCACTGGCAAATACTGTAATAAGTGCTGCTGAACTAAGTAGTAAGTACATAGCAGATAATTAAGATCTGGATCCCTAATGGATCCATAATTGATCACAACAGGCTTTAAGCACTCCCCTGATACACCCTGTTCTGCTTACTTGCTCGGTTGTCACTCAGTTTATTTTATTTATTTAGTTTTTGTTGACTGGGTAAGTGCACTAGACAAATCCTGCCTATTTTCAGGCACGACCCGGGGGAGGGGGATACAGATGAATGCCAACTGACCTTGAACCAGATTAAGCTGTTGGTGGTATTTATAGTGAATGAGGGAAATTTGACCAGGACACTAGGGAAAGTCCCCTACTCTTTTTGATAAGTGCCATGGGATCTTTAACATCCACCTGAACTACCACCAGTCCAGGGAAATGGGATCTCGGTTTAACGTCTCATCCGAAAGACGGCACCTCAGAAGTGCAGCACCCCTCTCATGCTGCACTACAGTGTCAGTACTGGGATATTAACCCAAGTGCCAGATGTGGGAACTGAACCCACAGCCCTCTGATCTCCCAGCTTCAGAGGCGAATGTGCTACCTACTGAGCCACTGACACTGCCACACATGTCGCTTCAAAAATGGATTAGCTCCTCACAGCCCATCAAGTGAAAGTATCCTGTAGAGGCAAGCACTGTGTCCAGTTCTGATCTGGTCAAGAGTTCTGGTGTTGAGCTCAGAATAGCAGCAGCAGTTGTGAAGGAGCTTGCAGCTGCTTCCTCACCTCCGACAAAGAAGAGTAGACCCTCTGCCTATGTAAATTACACACCTGAGACTAGATTTCAAGTGGGGAAGTATGCGACTGAGCAGGGAGTGATGGCTGCTGTTCGCCACTACATGAGCGCCACAGGCAGCAGGATAAATAAGAGTACAGTCTTCAGTTTCAAGTCCCACTACCTGGCCGAGCTCCAGAAGATCCCTGATCCCATAACCATGTCTCCTCTACTCCCTCGCAAACCACGAGGATGACCAACACATCTAGAGGAGCATCTTGAGGAACAGTTGGAAAAAATTGTTAAATCCCTCCGTTCCAAGGGAGCAGTAGTTAATGCAGGGGTCATACATGCAGTAGCAGTTGGCATAGTGAAAGCCAACTCTCTTCAGTTGCTAACTGAGAATGGGGGGCACCTAGATCTCTCAAGCAAGTGGGCGTGGCGTTACCTTCACAGAATTGGATTTAGTAAATGAAAATGGTCCAAAGCAGGGCATAAAACGTCCAGTGACTTTCACAACTTAAAATCTGCTTTTTTGACCAGAATCACAAATGCTTGTGCACAGGAGCTGATCCAACCTCAGCTGGTGATTAACATGGATCAATATGATCCCTGTATCAGAGTGGACGATGGAAGTCACAGGTGCAAGGCAAGTCCCTGTCACTGGACTGGGGGACAAAAGACAGATAACTGTGGTGCTTGCCTGCACTCTAGAAGGCGTAATGCTCCCCCTGCAATTGATTTATAAGGGCTGCACCTCAGCATCACACCCTAGGCACCAGTTCCTCATTGAGTGAAATGTAAGCCACAGTGAGAATCATTGGGCAAATGCCGAAACAACCTTAGAATTTATTGAGAAAGTGCTGGTGCCGTATGTAACAATTCAAAAAGAAAACCTGTCCCTGCCTGATGAGCAAAAGGTTCTCTGAGTCCTGGATTTGTATAGAGCCCATACCACAGATGCAGTCCTGAAGCAGCTGGAAGCTAATGGCATCATACCGGTATACGTACCGGCATCCTGCACTGATGCACTCCAGCCCCTCGATGTTCGGTCAACAAAATCTTTAAAGACTGCCTGAAGAAACAGTTCACAGCATGGTATGCGGGCTTAGTTTCTGACAGACTGGTTGCAGGAAACGGAGAACATATGGCAGCAGACCTCCGGCTAACAAATTTAAAAGAGCACCATGCTAGCTGGCTTCAGAACAGCTTTAAACAACTTGCTACTAGACACGATGACATTGTCCACGGATTTCAACAATCTGGTATTCAGGAAGCGCACACGAACTGCCTTACTAAGGTAAGCTTACTGTATTTTTCATTATTTTCAATAGACCAGGCACAGTGTAGTTAGTGAAGCATACCTTTTCTTTTTAGGGTTTGCAGGAAGATGCGGCACAGAAGTATAAGTACATGAAATGGAACGCTGATGCTGGATGCAGTCTCGATTGAACTCACACTATCATTTTTGGTTTTAACACCATTTTTGTTAGAACACTACCGTAACAATACAGTAATTTACTGTTATTCTATAAAGCATTACATTTTAAAAGCATCAACGTTCTCTGTGTATAACTTCAGACATGAAATAATGCAACACATGGATGGTACCACAATAATTCGATTATATTCATGTTCAGATTATGTTCGCTGATACCTCGATTAAGCTAATGTAGAGAATATATTATGACCGCAAATATAATCTGCTATACAGTACATACCTTCTAGGCAAAAAAATTCCAACTGTAAACATTCTCCTAACTGGATGAATAATTCAATAAAAAGACTACTTAAACAAAAGCACAAAAACTATAGTGCATATCTCAAATGAAAAACCAATAACAACTGAGACTCTCATCTCAAAATCCAAAAGAAATGCAAATTAAAAATTATAAAGGCAAAACAAAGATGGGAGTACAACCTTGCAGAAACAGCCAACAAAACTAATAGTAAATTATTTTTTCATACATAAATTCCCCATAAAAAAACAGTTTGTCAGATGGGTCCACTGCTACTGGACGACCAGTTGATCCATGACCCTAAAATCATGATGGATGTATTTAATCAGAAATTCTGTAATATCTTTAACACAGCACAGCAGAATAACTCAAACCATACTAATAATAACGATTATAGTATCAGGTTCACTGAAGACCTAATAATTAAAAAATTACTTACCAAAAAGGTAAATACTGTCCTGGACCAGAGAACATCACTAGCCATTTACTTTATTTACTGGCTGATTGCCTAGCACATCCCCTGAAACTGCTTTTGAAGAGTTGTATATCTAAAAACTTCATCCCCAACGATTGGAAAAAAGTAAATGTTGTCCCTATTCATAAAAAAGGCCCTAAAAATAACTGGGAAAATTATAGGCCTCTAAGCCTGACATCCTCAGAATGCAAGATTCTTGAAAGCCTTAAAGATATAATTACCTCTACACTTGACAGTCAAGACCCAGAACAACATGGTTTCAAAAAAGGCAGAAGCTACCTCACTAATTTAATGTGTTTCTATGAACATATTAGTTCTCGCCTTGATAATTGGACATCTTGTGAGGTCATATTTATTGATTTTAGCAAGGCATTTAATGTCTTGCCCCATTGGGCACTTATAACAAAATTACACAACCTCAATATTAATAGTAATTGAATTAATTAGATCATTAACTGGCTTTACAACAGAACATAAAGAGTTAAAATTAATGGAATTCTGTCAGACTTGGGCAATGTCACTAGTGGTGTCCCGTAGGTGTCTGTCCTGGGCCCATGTCTGTTCAAGGTATTTATTTAAGACATGACTACTAACTGTTATTCACTTTCCATTAAATATGCAGATGATATCAAAATTGGTGCTCCATGTACTAATCCTGACCAAGCTTTAACCATACAACAGGATCTAGATATACTCATGACCTGGGTAAATAAGTGGGGTATGAAGCTTAACACTACAAAATGCAAGGTTATGCAACTCGAACCCCAGAATCCAAATTACTCATATACCCTTGGGGGAGTTATATTGAATACCACCACTGATGAAAAGGATCTCGGTATTGTAATCTCACATGACTTATCTCACTCAAAACACATACATGATTCAATCAATAAAACTAATCAGGTAATCTGGTCTATTAAGCGAAACATCAAATCTAGAGATCCCAAAGTCATGATGCCTCCCTTCAGGGCTTATGCAAGGCCACATTTAGAGTATGAATCCCAACTCTGGTGCCCATACAAAAAAACAGAAAGTGATTTATTGGAGAAAGTGCAAAGAAAATTCACTAAGCACACTCATGGGTTGCAACATGAGACCTATGAAACTAGACTTCAGTCCCTAAACCTCATGACTAACTACCCGTCATCTCAGAGGGGATCTTCTGTTTTTATTTGACATAATCCAAGACCCTTATCTGATGACAGAACTTGGTTTTGAGTTCAAAAATAATACTTCTAATACAAGGGTTCACCCTCTTCAACTTCCTGGAAAACCCTTTAACTACTTAAGTAGGAAATCTTTCTTCACACTAAGGAATGTTAACCCCTGGAATAGATTACCTCTTGTGGTAATCATCAGTGAAACCAAAAGTGCATTTAAATACTACCTTGATAACCTAATAACCTCTGGGCACAATCTTTGCTATTATACTTTGTAACTAGTATAGGAGCACTCATGGGCTACTTGGCCTCCTAGCTCCTCAAATTACCTTAGTATGAACCTTAGTAAGATACCTCCTACACACCTCAGACAAAATTTCCAAGATCCCCACAACGAGGCAAATGGCACCCGTTAGGTAGTTGCATGAGTATTTCAATGAATTAAATCATGAGCACCTGCTCAATAAATGGCTTATTTGGGGCACAGGGCTAATAGGCAGAATTTCCTAAACGACATATTCCTAGGTAGTTAAGTTTTACATATATTAAAATTTAACAAATCCATAATGGCAGCAACCCTCTGAGATTATAAATTATTAAATTATAAAACTGCACAGGGGTTTGTTCATTAAATCCAGCCTCTAATTAAATTAGAACATACTGTTCCCCTTAACAATTCGAAATGTTAAAATATTTTAGAACTTCCTGTATAGGCATCCTGAAAATCCATTTAGCCAAATATTTATAATCCTAAATGGAAATAAAACAAGATTCATCTTATAATAGTTTAAAGGCTCCTTTTAGCTTCTAGGAGTCCGACAAATTTCAAGCTAGAATAAGCAGAATGAGTGGCTTCTTTGCGCACATAAATCCATGTCATGCACTGGTTATCTACACACTTGCTTGAAGTTAAACTGGCACTCTAGTTTTTTCATTTAATGTTCTTAAGAGCGTTCAAATTTTAAATATGAATTAGCTTGAAGTGTTTTTCGAATGCTCTTAGAGTCTTCATCTATCCATGCAAGGAGACAAATACCAAATCTTACAGTTTCAGCATTCAGATCCATAGATGCGGCGAACACCACTACATTCCCCATTCAATAAGTTCACATCATAAAAAACAACTTTTATCCCAGAGGGAGTAATTTCGTTCAGCGTCTCAGCTTCACAAGTGGGAGTCCTAATTCCAGGTTAATAACACTTTCCAATATGTGCTTAAATAACCGAAAGTCACAATGGCTGCACTCAATCATCAAACAAGCACAAATGTTAAAAAAGCACTAATTTCATATTATAAGTATCCTATGAGTCGCGCACATTAAAGCACACCAAGGCAATGTCAGTGCATATTGTATAATAGGCTGGGCATACCTCTAGTAAAGTTACTTTATTAAGCAACTATTTGACGCTGAAACAACATCTTTTTGTCCTGAAGAAAATGGAGACACCTTGGTCCAGCATACATTCCAGGGCTCCTTTTAACCCAGAGTCCCGCCTCCTAAAAATTCATCGGTGCCGTAACTCCAAATCCTGGTGCTCATTTCAATTTTGGAAAATTTTTTTTTTATTATTATATGTATACACGCCTTACTCAATTTCCATATACTTCTCTTATCTTCAGATATTTAGAAGTTGTGAGCGCCTGAAGGAAAAAGGAAAGAGAAACGCTCCACTGAGCACAATAAACTTAGTACACCAAAAGAAAGTCAGGACCCCAAGGCAAAGATAGCACACGTTTTCCAAAATAAATATGAGCATCTCCACGCATACTGTGCAACTGAAGCACTCCATTTTCACTCCGTATCTCCACTGCAGCTAGGACGTTTTACTGTAGAACTCCACCAGCATATTTCATACAGCCTGCAGCTGCTCCCCAAGTCCAGGTCCTTCTCCTGGCCGCAGATTCAGACCAACGGATTGCAGCGCAGTGCTCCAGGTACACCATCCAAATGCCAGTTACTGGCAACACGTTTCCGAATTGTACTGTCAGTAAATAAAAAAACATGGTACTGCATCGACCAATATGGCCAAAATCACTATGGATTTCATGGATCATCTTTAAAATAAAGTAAAAACCAGACATATTTCAGTTAAATGAACCTATGGATGCCATTTCATATCGAAACCTGCAGGGAGAGGAGCAGCCTTGCAGCCATCTTCAAGGGGGCACACAGATTGTTCACGGGTGGGGTCTGTGAGAAGGGGGGTCCTGCTGGGGGATGCACACCTCCAGTGTGGGAGGGTGGTGGTTTCAGTTGTGAGAGGGAGTGGCTGGTCTACTACCCCTATCACTTGAAATCCACTCCCTTTGCATCCCACCAAACTCCCTCTGTGGGAAGGGGGGTCCAGCTGTAGGGTGAAGACCCCTGACCCTTGCTAACCCTCCTTTTATGTAGATATGTATTTATTAAACAGTCTGCACACAGCAATCCACAGTAAAATTGCATTACTAAATTCACAGTGCTGTGTGTTCATTGCATTACATATGTCTACTTTTCAGGTAGTATAGTTATTCTTGTGTCTCCCGCCAGGTTCTTTCCCTAAGGAACAGTATATGGGGAGGAAAACCAGCCAGAAGGTGCCACTATTCACAGATTGGTAACATTTATAGTGATGTGGTTATCTATTGTTATTTAGCACCCTAGCTGGAGGGGAGGTAGGAAATGGAGAAGCGGGCAGGGAGAGCACCTAGCTAATTCTCTTTCATCAGCCTCAGATACTAGGCCCCACCTCCTTCCATGGCCCTCAACACTGCCCAGCCTCCTTCTGCAGCCCCCCTCCACAGCCCCCAACACTACCCTCTCCCTCCATGGCCCAACAATAACCCACCCTCCCCATCTTCTTCCTCCAAGCCCCTTGACCCCCACAGTCCCACCCAATGCCCTTGCTTCTCTACAGTCCCACCCAGCACCCTCGTTGTCTTCACAGTCCCCTCCAACACTCTCGCTCTCTCCACAGTCCCCTACCACCTCCACTCTCACTCCCTCCATGGCCCTTCCGACAACTCCCTCCCTTCATGGCCCACCGGACAACAGTTCTCATCCTTGGCCCACCAGACAGCTCCCTCCCTGGCCCACTGGGCACCCCTCCCTTACAGCATGTTCAGTCTTTGCAGTATTATCTGCTTAAGCAAATAAAGCTTTTCCTTCAATTTCTGTAAAAGGGACATTTACAGATTCGTTGCTGTGAACTGTGTGAGTCAGGATGGCAGGCCTGGGAGAGATACAGTACATTTGTGCTGTCTGCATACCTCTCTCAACTGTTCTTGATTATGAGGGACAGCTCTCATTTTACCCCCACAATTGCTCTGTCCCTCATGCAACAGGAGATGCCCACACAGAGAATGTGTTGTATGTTCAGACTTTATAGCAGAAATGAATTATATTCTAAGACGATAAATCCAGATGTAATGCCCCTGGAAGCAGTTTAACTCAGGAAGCTCCCACCATGTGCCGCAACAATCCTCCAAAGGAATAATAATGCCTAAAAGAGGGGAGAAAAGCAAGAGGGCCATCATCCAGCTGCACCAAGGCATCAAGTCACTCCAGGAAAGAGCTGAGGATGGTGAAAGTAGGAACAGGCGCAACAATATATGAACCTCCGGGATACTGGAGGGTAGCGAAGGGACTGACATTATACAATTTATGAAACAACTTCTGAAAGACTCCATAACATTACTGCCAACAGCAACTCTTGATTCTGAGCGTGTTCATCGCATCCTACAAGAAATCTTGCAACGCAATTGTGCCACACGGCATTCTGCCATGCGACATAATGACCCCGTGCCGTGGAAGAAGTGGCCAAGGAGCTGAAGAAGCACAGGGTTGATAGCCAGCAGAGACCAGTGGCACACCATTCCATGATTACCTCCAGACTATCACAGCAAGCATGGAGCCTGGGACAACGCAAGACCCAGAGGAGGCAGGGAGTGGAAGCCTTCCAAAGCACTGCAGACTCACTATGTAAACAGGGCCCAACTCCCTCATCAACCACCCAGGCCACAGAAGAAATGCACTGCTGATGCAGAACACTCTTGAGGATCAGATTGAACATGAGGAGTGGCCTGCGAGGCCGGGAACCTAGAAGAAGAATCCAAAAGACTGCTCTAGTAAATGAACTATGAACACTGATCTTGGAATGGACTGGCATGCACCAGCTTCTGAAATCAGGACACTCACAGCCTGAACCAATGTCATACTAACCCACAGATATGTCCCAATCTCTGTGCTTTTAACTTTCCAACTTTTTCTGCTATATTAATTACTGCTTAGCTGTCCTCCATCCCACACATCCCCTAACTCAGCTCTCGATTAATGTCTGCACCTGCTAACATGTCTCCCTCCGAGTGAGGGAGCCTAATTTCTCCTTTCTCTTTTCAGGGTGCTACTCACTCTGGTCATCGCACCAGACAGGAGGCCATGTGACATGGGGTAAGGACGCCGCCTAGCTATCTCTGTGCTGCTGCTCTCTCAGTTCTCTCACCCTCTCCTCTAACCTGCATGCCAATAAGCTGAACTGGGGCTCATTAATGTACTGGTGCTGGTGTCAACCCAGGAAAGGTGCTGGGGGTGGGGAAGAAACAGAGCAAAATGTTACATTTACAGCTCTGGGTACCGGGGGCATGGGTTAAACAGTTTTGCTGTAGTTGTCGCAGTGGTGGACATGTGGATTGGGTTCCCAGGTACTACTCAATCCTCAATGCAGGGGGTGTGACTGGGGGCATGGGTGGCGAGTGGTGGGGTGAGCTTTTTGGATCCTCTTTGTCACCCCTCCCACTACTGACTGTATTTGATCCCTTGCACAGAATACACTAGTTGCCATGGGGACGAGCTCAGCCTGACCCCAAAGTGACATGGGATTCCGTAAGATGGAGCAGAGCCACCTCCCAATATAGCTGAGATACAGGCCTCCTCGAGTCCCCAGAGGTGATGGAAGGGAGAGGTGTCCTGGGAGGGAGGCAGAGAGACTGCCTGACCTGGGGTTGGAGGGATGGACTGGGGCGTGGCAGGGGGGACCCGGTGGCTCTGTCCATGCACCCACTGTTGATCAAAGCACTGATGGATAATTTTAGCTGAACGGAGATACTGTATAGCTGGTGGACGGTTTTTACCAGCTTGCATCCTCCGGGTTTGGGGGTGGTGGGAGGGGGAGGTGGGTCAACAACAGCATGGATTAATTGGAAGAACTAACATCACAATTCTCTGTTTCAGCAAACATCAGCAGCTGGGGCACTGATCAACATCAGGGGTGGTCCCATCTCCTCCTGCCGAATGCTTACTGCGATGACGAACCCAACAGGAGGAGGAACTCCAAGGTGAGCCATGCTGCAGGCCAGAGAGCAGGTGGTAACCAAAGGACACAGGTACAGGGATTGAATGGTTGGGTGGGTGGGGGGGTTGATACAGAGGCTCTGAAAATTAACTCTCTGTGCCAACACAATTGAAATGAGTGGGTGGAGTTGGGGGGGGTCCTGAATGTCCAGGGCTTCAGTGTGGCTGCAAAATGAGGGTTCAGATGGGCCAGATGGCTGCGTGGCCCCTCCCTTCCTCTCCCTCCCTTCCCTCCACATCTCCTCTCGCTGGTGGGGGCAGAGTGACCAGAGGGGTCGGGGGGATGGTGCCACTGGCTGTGAACACCAATCCTGGAGAGCGGGGAGCAAGTGGGTGGACACACAAGTCTCTCACTCCGCACTCCCCTCACACCTTACACCAAAAGCACTTACAGGTTGCTAGGAGCATGGTGGGCATAAGATGTCCAAATCCCAATTCCCCATACCTACCAACACCAAAAGTGTCGAGGGCTCTCGGCTGAGAGTGGTACCTCCAAATAAGGCTTGCCTTGCCCAAGGGTCATGGAATGTACCCTTTAGATGGAAGCACCAAGTTGTTCTATCTAACCATAGCCTAGTTAGCTTACATAAATTATAGTTCCCTTACTGTTAGGCACACTGTTTGTGCATCGGTTCCACTAGTAATGGATCCCCCACTCCATACCCACAAAGGGGGGCTATAGTTTGGCTCGCCAAGTTTATTATATGTTGTATCAGACAAGACACTTTGAAACTAGCCCAGATAACACCAGGTATAATAATTGTCGATTGAACTTGCTAATAACAATTGGAGGTATCCTTGCGGGGTCAGACACTGGGGACCCCCTGGGGTGGGGACCCCAAAACTCTCTTAGAGCGCTCAACATTGGCCCAATAAAATGACAGACCCACACTTAAGCTATTATCACTTAATATAAATGGGCTCACCTCACCAATTAAGAGATCCCGGGTCCTTGCCTATCTTAAAAAAAGCAAAGCAGACCTCATCTATTTACAAGAAACACACTTAAGTGATGGGGAACACTCCAAACTAGGAAAGCTTTGCAGGGGGGAGATGCACTTCTCCTCAAGCCAAAATGGAAGGAAATGTGGGATGGCTATCATAATCCCTTCCCAAACACCATTCCAAATTAGACACAAATGGATGGACCCAGACGGCAGGCTGGTACTGATACAAGGCACTATCAACTCCTAAGAGGTTACACTGACAAACGCCTATTCCCCCTCCAGCCTTGAGGTCCCTAAGATGCATTCCATGTTAGATAAAGTAGTGCAGATGACCAAAGGAATCCTACTCTTAGCTGGAGATTTTAATATCCTCCCCAACCCAGCTATGGACTCATCAAGCCCCAAAACACCACGAAAAACACCCTTACCGAAGTTTTTCAACAGCTTTTTAAATCAGGTGGGATGGAGTGACACCTGGCGCCACCTCCATCCACATACCAAAAACTATTCCCACTACTCTACAGTGCACCAATCCTATTCCTGAATAGATCACTGCTACACACAAACAGAACACCTGGGGAACCTGGAGGGCTCGACTGTGGGAGACATAATAATCTCAGATCACGCCCCTGTGGTCACAACTTGGAAAATGGGCATGCAACATAAACAAACCCAGTGGAGGCTGAACCCTTACTATCTAAAGTCACAACAATTCAGAGACTTCCTGACAGATGAAATAGCAGAAATAGTACTTGATAACCCCCTGACAGACATGACTCCATCACTCTAACCACCATTAAAACTGTGCTTCGAGGCCGCATAATAAAATATACCTCCTCCCAGACTAAGATCTGTAGGGAACAAAAAATAAAGCTGGAAGACACCCTCCGCTTCTTGCAGATGGCCCACAAGCAGTGGGGCTGGTCAGTCCTCAGGCAATTACAGCAAAGCAGAGCTAGACAGGATTGCCCTCCAGCAAACTGAAATATTCACAGTGTTCCTCAGGCAAAGGTACTACAAGGTGGGTCCACAAACCACGAGGTTCCTAGCCTATCAAGCAAGATGGAAAAAAAAATTAGCCATGGTTACCACTCTAAGGCACCCAGTAGATGCTTCACCCCTTAACAAATTCCATGAGATAACGGATGGTTTAAAAACATATTACTTCAAGCTGTACACTCGTGAATTAACTGCAATTCCCAAGTAAATAATAAAATACCTACTACCACTCACTATCTCTCAGCTAGACGCAGAACAGGGTACCCAATTAACCCAACCGATAACATTACTAAACTGGCAGCTGCCATGGCCAGGGCTAAAACGATGAAGGCCCCCAGACCCAATGGCTTTGGGGCAGAATTTTATAAGGTCACCAAAGAGCAAACAGCCTCTCAACTCCTTAGTACCTTTAACTATGTAATAGAAGGGGAACCGCCCCCCCCCAACATGCTCATATGCCTCTATTTCTGTAATTTCCAAGCCGAGTAAGAAACCCCAGCACTACAAGTCCTACCGTCCCATATTGGTACTTAATACAGACTACAAACTCTTTATGAGTATAGTAGCTCACAGACTCGAAAATTTCCTTCCCCTACTAATCAATAAGGACCAAACGGGATTTGTACGAGAGCGCACCACCACAGACAACATCAAACGTACACACCATATTATACACACAATGCAATCCAACAACACCCCATTGGCCTTGGTCAGTTTAGATGCTAAAAAGGCCTTCAATAGGGTATCGTGGCCCTTCCTACACAAGTGTTAGATAGGGTTGGGATCCCTCAACCCCTGATCCGGATGATTAGGAACATATATTCTTCCCCCAAGGCCTGGGTAAAAGTGAGTGGGCACCACTCCCAATGTTTTCCTCTATTTAGAGGAACCAGGCAGGGTTACCCGCTATCACCACTCCTCTTCATCCTTTTTATGGAACCCCTAGCATAACATGTCAGACAAGCGGAGAAGCTTTTCAGAATAACAATGGCACTATATGCTGACGATGTTGCACTGTACCTCAGGGATCCAGAAACTTCTTTCCCACAAGCCAAAAAACTGCTTGATTCCTTTGGTCAAATATCAGGATACAAAATAAATATTACCAAAACTGAGATCCTGACCTTTAATTACCTACCTTCCCAAAATGTACAGAACCTGTTTCCATGCAAATGGAACTTAACAAAACTAAAATACCTGGGGATACATTTAACACACACCTTAGCCTCTGCCTATAAACAAAACTATGTCCCATTTACCACACAGTTAAAAACTGATCTCACAAATTGGAGTGCACTCTCTCTCAGCCTGTCAAGAAGGATTGATCTGATCCATATGATTACCCTCCCCAGAGCACTGTATCTCTTTCAGAATGTCCTGATCCTTTAAGACAAGGCACATTCCAAGTTTGGAATAGAGCAATATCTAAATTCATATGGGCAGGACAAAGGCCTAGGGTTTGTCTAAAACTCCTAATCCTCCCAAGATCCCAGGGGGCTTAGCCCTGCCAGACCTAAGCCACTACTATCAGGCAGCCCAGCTAACTCACATCATCTCCAGACAATCGTCATCCCTTGACACACACTGGGCAGAGATCGAACAAAATTAGGTCACCAGTACTGAGTACTACCAGGCCCTATATCACACTGAAGCGCCCACCCCTCCACTCGACCCGCCCCAGACCCTATCATACAAAATCTCATCAATATATGGCAAAGGATTATAAAAACAACAGCACCTGGCCCTATTGTGCCCCATAGCCTCTCTTTCAAACTTCTCCCCAAATAGGTTAGACACCACCTTTCAACAATGGGAGAGGTATGTGTTGAGCTACCTAACACAGATCACCACACAGGGGAGGCTCTGGACCTATGGGGAAATACAAAAGAGGTATGGACTACCCAACAGCCACTTCTATAGATACCTACAGTTGCAGCATTATTATGATGCCTTACCTGTAGGAGTGAGAACCCCAGAGCAGCATCCTGTACTGATCACCAGACTATTATCTCTCATCACCATTTTAAACCAGAGACACCTAATTTCCACCCTGTGTCAATCACTTCAATATACACCAGAGGCTCTCACTGAGAGCATCAGACTACAATAGCAAGAGGAGCTGGAGGCACCCATTACTGAGCTATAATGGTAGCTAGCATGCCAATATTTAACGAGAACCACCAGCTCCCATCAGTGGCAGGAATATGCCTGGAAAAATTTAATCCGCAATTTCAGAATTCCAGTTATCACCAGGCATTATTCCCCAAGGGGATTGGCCACCTGCTGGTGCCAGTGTGGTGAAGAAAAGGCACACCACATACACATTATGTTTACATGCCCCAAACTACAACCATACCTCCAGTCCATCCAGCTGGAGCTCCAGGAACTGTTTAGCAGACCAATGCAACTTACAAAACAGACGTATATCCTATTGCAACTCCCCCGGGAACTTCGCAACCCCAACACTAGATACCTCTTAACCATCCTATTAACAGCCAGTAAGAAAGCCATCACTAAATTATGGCTCACACCTAAAACCCCTTAGTACAAGATTGGTGGCTCATTACCAAGCAAATTTATCAAATGGAAAAAATATTTCACAAACTTAATGACAATGAGAAGAGGTGCAACTCCAGGTGGAAAGGTTGGCTCTTATACTACATGACGAGGGATGGTACCTTTGTCCCCTGAGCCCCTGAATAATTAAGGGGTAACATCACTATCTCAGGGTACCCCCCCTTCCCCCCTCTCCTATATCCACTTACTCCCTTCCGTCCACCTTCCCTGGGGGAACCCCAACTGTCTCCTCCACTGGGACTGGGATATACTGACCTAACTGTGGTTAATGGAATGCTATGTTAATCAACCGACCAGATATCATAATCAATTGACACTGTTGGAACTTACGTAGAAACCAGAAGGTGATAAGCTGAACCGATGATTGCCTATCAAACAGAGACATATTTGGGTTAATGCCATAGGAAACACCCTGCTGGGATTCCTACCAGTTTAACCTGCTAAAAATGCTGTATGTAACTCTCAGCTCAATCGATTGTAACATGGAAAAATGACAATAAAGGTGATATTTACAAAAAAAAAAGATAAATCCAAATTTAACTTTGTATATGTAAATGCAATGGCTTCCACAGCGTTCCGAGTTTGTATCTCCATGTTTGAGGATGTGTCCCTAATTATAATTTATTTATTTCAAAAGTTTAACCAGGAAAGACATACTGCGCTAGGTAGCAGCTCGTTTCCAGATGCGTCCTGGGGGGTGAAGGGGAAGGGGACAAAGAAATAATAAAAGTACAGTAACAAATTTCAGGCCATAATCAAAGTGCATCTAATACAAAGTAACAATATGTTAGGAGCTATACAAGTAGTAACAATGCAACAAAAAAATTTACAAAGAATGTAGAAAGAAAAAGAAAAGTGCCATGGATTAAACTTTGAAGGGGGGGGGGCTGAACTTGGTGGTTTTGCATGGGAAAAAAAGGGGAGAGAGATGAAAAAGGGGATAGTAGGTGGTACAACAGAGCAGCAGACCATTGCATACAGTGGAGCAGCTCAATAAAGTTTTACATGAGTTTCAGGGTACAGGAGAGGTGGTAGGGGAAATAGCAGGGCCTAGAGAGGATAGAGATAGAAAATTAGTGGAGGAGGAGGCTAGGAGAGGTAAGCATTAGGAGATGAGGAAGAGGGGACGGGGTAGGGGGTAGGAGAAAGACTGAGAAACAGAGGTAACACCAGGAGGCTAGGGGAAAGGACACGGGAGAGAAAGGAGGGAGGGAGGTAGTGGGAGAGCAGTGGTGCTGAGAAGTGGAATCGGGTGCAGTTGCAGGAAGGGGAGATGAAATTGAGAAGGAGAGAAGATAGAGACAGGAGGGTTGGAGCAGAGTGAATGAACAAGGGTCGATGTCCCTCATTTCAGTGACAAAGGGTTGAGAGGTATGGCTGCCTATATGATTATGGGTTCTGCTAGCACCCCCCTTCATGATAGCCACTGGTGATTGGGTGGTGGGGGACCAGGTTGGAGGGGATGGAGCATGTGGGTGTGGGAGCATTGTCCTGTGGTCCTTGGGTGCAAGAAGAGGGTGCAGCTTGGTGTGGGACCCTAGTGCAGTGGTCATAGGGTTGGTTCATGTGGGAGTGAAGGTTGCAGGATGTTGTTATAACCTGATCCAGTGGTCCTAGTGGTGGTCCGAGTTGGAGTGGAGGGAGCAGATTGGTGTGGGACACCAGTCAGGAGGGTCCTAGTGGCACGTCAGAACATGTAGTAGGACCTGGAAGCAGATCACCCCCAGAGATGACCACCAGCACAGCCCTCTTATTCATAGGAGTGAGTTTATACCCAATTTAAAAACAGCTGTGCCAATAGCAATCTCTGGATGTGGGTTTATAGTGGGTCCTGCCACCACAGGTGACTAAAGTTCCACCTGGGGAAAATGGTGGGTACAGTTCATTTACACTGGTGATTTGGGGTCCATTGGCAACAGGACCATGCAAGAGAGATTTTTGTATCAACGTCTTCCCTCGAAGGGGCCTCCCCCCTCCTACACAAGTGCCTGCAGCACCCTCTACTCCCAGGGGCCTGTACCCACCCTTCCCGCATAGGGGCCTGCATCCACTCTTCCCACACTAGGGCCTTCCTCTCCCACATTGTAGCCTGCACCCCCCCCTTATGCATGGCCGACACTGGACTGTACCATGTGCTAGCACTCAAAGCACCACAGTAGCACTTCTCTGCAGCTGAAGGCTACATGAATCTTCCACTATCCATCCTTCTCCCAAACTGCAGATCAGGGCTGGGGAGTACAAACCAGTCCCTTCTTCTGTGTCTCAAGTGCCATTGTAGCTGCTGGGAGAGCAGCTGCAGGGTGAGTGGTCAACGGGGGGATTCCAGCTGCAGGGAGAGTGGTTGGTAAATGCTGGATTGATAGGTTAGCAGCCCCCTCCCACTGCTCAGGTGCAACCCACCCCTCATCACTAATGCCTTCCATATCAGTAGAGATGGTGACTGGCACAACCCTCTGCTCACCCCTTCAGCTGGCTACCATCTGACAGGCATTCATGATCAGGGGTAGGGCACTGGCTTCTAGTTGGGGTGAGGGGTGTTGGGACCTGAGCAGGAGGAGGGCTTCTAACCTTCTGTGGGGGGGGGGGACATCAGACTGCTGGGGCCGCTTTACATAGCTGTGTAGCATATGGGAGATTGCCATTACATCTTTGACTGATAGAGGTGGGAAGGGATATATGCATTGTCTACTGTTCTGAAGTGCTCTTTTTTCATGTGTGGGATCGTATACATATACATCCTGTAACTTTGTTATCTGTCTAGTAGCTATGATGTCGGCTGATAGGGTGTGGAGGGTTGCACACCGATGGTAATGGGCATGCAGATGGCCTTAGTGCCTTGCATGCCCAATGGGCTCATCAGCAAGCTAGAGCTGAATGTGGACCATGGGAGCCTTGATTCTATCCCATTTGGGCAGCATTATCTCCACTGTGCTCCCCCTGTGGGCTGTATTCAGCAGTGGCACTGGCACTGGCACAGCCTCATAGTCAGACAGTCCGTTGTGTGCTAACTGTCCAAATATTACCTTGAACTGGCCATTTGCTAACAGCCACACAGTGTTCCTCTGCATGGCGCAAACAGCCGGGTCTCAATATAGGGGCCAATGAGAATGTGTTTTACTTAATTTATGGAGTGCTGAGTGATGAGCATTCCAGTTGCAGGGAGAGTGGTCAGTAGGGGGTGGCTGCCAGCTTGTCAGTGGGCAGGAAGAGTGGAGGGGCAACTGATGGAAGCATAGTTGGCTGGGGGGGAATACAGGTTTGTGGGCTCTCATTCCAGGCAACTGAGACCCCCCCCAGCCATTGTGGCATGCTCCTGAGCCCACCATCTGTCACTGGACTATAACTCCCTCACCCTTCAGTCTCCAGAGCTCTCCCCCAGACATAGCAGCATGCTACTTAGCCCACCCCCACCCAATAGCCCTGGTGGCATGCTCCGGAGCCCTCCCAGACATGGATTCAGGATCCAGACCATTACTGAGAAGTAGGCTGGGGAAGTGCACACAACAGTCCTAAAAGGTGCCAGCAGTCAAAAGCAACTATCGATAAAAATAAAAAAGAAGTTGGCACACACCAGACTTAGAGTGGAGATAACTATAACTTTTATTTAATTGCATTAATTTAAGTGCATGACACACTTGCTGAGCCAACACCCCTACGTATCAACTCAGAACAGTGAGTCTTCCTCATTGGGCAGAGTCATACCTTTCAACTGTCCCTCACATATCACATATGGCATGTCCTGCACATATCTTTTTACATTAGGCTAATATTGTAGTAATTTACTCAGAATTTCATTACAAGTTGTATTCCTTTGGGGAACAATTACAGTGACTGAAGTTAATATAGGTTCACTAGGAGAGAGATTGAGAGTGTGTGTGTGTGTGTGTCTGTGGGGCAGAGAGAGAGAGAAAAGGAGGGGGGAGAGAGAGACAACATCTCGTTTGCTATGTGTCTCCCACCCACATTATTGTGATGTGGGGTGGGTTAGGTTGTACTGTTTGTATGAGCAGGAGGAGATAAATTCTTTTTATCTCTTTTTCAGATTCCCTAGACACTTGTGGTAATGAAGTTGCTACATTCTCAGTATATATTGACATCAGTACATATCAGGATGCATGGTCTGAATTCCTTGAGGTTCCTCTACTAGAGTTTTTGTTTAACACTAATATTATCAATTTATATTTATATTATCATTTATATAGTCCTGAGGTTTTTGTAATTTCTTGGGCCTTTTATTTAGCTTGAGAATACAGCTGGGTGACATGTCTAGCTAGGTTTTACACATCACACAGTGTGCACTGATGTTTTTAGACAACTTTACTGGTATTCTTGTCTTTAATGCATACATTGTAATTTCATGAGCCCTATAACTATCTTAGTTTGTCTTTAAGCTGGGTGGGGGTTGCCTTTCAGTAATTACATCCTTATACTGACTGTGACACTCATGGCTTGATTTGGGAGTTATCTGCTTCAGCAGTGTTATCTTATGTCAATTAAATTTATGTGCAGTAGGATTCTTTATGTTTGTTGCACCAAGCACATCTTAACCCAAGGTTCATTCGACTGAGGGCAGTATTGTACTGTTTAACTTCTCTGACATCATCTTCTTTTTTTTTTTTTTTTAAATGAGTATTTTAAACCAATGGGGATTTTTTTCTGTTTTCTCTGCATTATCTAGCTGTTATAAGTATTGTATTTTCTAAACAACTGCCATGAGCTTCTGAAGAAGGACTGGTTGGTCCGAAAGCTAGAGCACTTTGTTCTTGTTGTTACATCTATGTTGGTCCATTAAAAGGTATCAAATCATTTGCTTCTGGATCTATTCTTGCAAGGACCAATACGGCAACTACTAAATCAAGACCTCATTACGAGGGACATCCCTCATTTTACCCCTTAAAATTGCTCTGTCCCTCATCCGTCCCTAATGGAAAATGTGATACCCAAACAGAGAATGTGCTGTAAACTCAGACTTTAAAGCAGAAATTCTTAATATTCTAAAATACTAAATCAAAAATAAACTTTGTACAATTAAACACTACTGTGTTCACAGTGTTCTGTGCCTGTATCTCCATGTTTGAGGATGTGTCCCTCATTCTTAGGGTCTTTGTCCCTCATTTTGAATGTCCATGTCCCTCATTTCAGTGACAAAAGGTTGAGAGGTATGGGCAGAGTTAGCATGTAACAAGCCACCATAAATACCCCCATTGCACTTAGTTACATACATCTGACACTTGTGAATTCACTCGTGCAAATTACAAAGACTACAATGTGCAAACAATGCTGCCAGCAAGTTAATTCCAGTCTATAAATTTCACATCTTATGTGAATGTAACTGTACTGATAAATAGTAAATAAAATCCACTACTTTTGTGTTGACAGGGTACATTACAACAGCATTCACAGAAACTGTATTACAAATGTGAAAAACTTTAAAATCAGTCATCATATGGTGTACAAAATGAAGCATCAAAAGTTAGCACACACTTAGTCACCAGTGGCAACTGATATTTTAGGTTATCTCTAATCAAATTTCAGTTACAAAGCAGTGATGCTACATACAGTACACTGTATCGATACTCCACAGGGATTGTTTAAAGAAATACAATTTTTATTATTATCAGAAGTACAGTTTTTCATTAAGAGAAAACAGGGCTCTGGTACCAACATAGTACTCAGATTGCAAAGCCATTGTATCTAAGTGTATGTTAAAATGACGCAAATGCAGCAAGGGAGGTAATCATACCTGATGACCTAAAGGTTACCAAACAATGTAAGACAGCTGTGGGGAGAGCCAATGGAATGCTCAGGTGCATAGGGAGAGGTATCACCAGCAGAAAAAAGGAGGTGGTTACCCCACTGTACAGATCACTAGTGAGACCTCATCTGGAGTACAGTGTCCAGTTCTGGAGGCCGCATCTCCTCAAGGACAAAGACAAAACAGAGACAGTCCAGAGAAGGACAACAAAAATGGTGCAAGGACTGCACCAAAAGTTATATGAGGAAAGACTAGAGGACCTCAACATGTATTCCCTGGAGGAGAGGAGAGAGAGGTGGGATATGATAGAGACATTGAAGTACAGTACATTGGGGGTATAAACAAGGTACAGGAGGGTATCATCTTTCAGAAAAAAAGGTGTACAAGAACAAGGGGGCATGATATGAGGCTGGGGGGGTATGCTCAGGAGCAACATGAGGAAGTACTTTTTTATAGAGTAGTGGATGCTTGGAACAGCCTCCCCGTGGAGGTGGTGGGAGCAAAAACAGTAGAGGAATTCAAGAATGCATGGGATAGACATAAGAGTACTCTAGCAATAGGGAAGAGAGGGCAAGCCACCGATCATCTAGGGTCTGCAGTAATGCATGAGGTAGGGAAAAGGGGCAGAGTAGGTGGACCACATGGTCCTTATCTGCTGTCATCTTCTGTGTATATGTGAATAAGGGAGATAGATTTCAAATATTCATAAAAACTTTAATAATTATACAGAGTTTTTTCAAAACAGATAGCCAGATATAAGGGCCCAGGTCACATGGGGGGCAAGGGTAAGTAGGCTAAAAGATGAGAAAAAGAGGAGGATAAGATGGTATGGATGGGGCAAGGGACAAGACCAGAAAACCAATGAAAGAAAAGAGGGAAGAAAAAGCAAAGAAAGGTAAGAAAGGGGATTGGGAAGTTGCAAATCTACATTTAATTCGTATCAGTCTAATAACATCTCAGAATACAGTGGGACATGTTTTATGACCAGAAGTTCTTCACTCACCACCAGAGACCACAAGGGGAGAGGGAGTGCAGTCCTTTGTCTGCTGACATAGATCCCTCCCCTCCACTGAGGGCCCACACCAGCTGTTGGAGCCTACTGTTCAGCTCCCGGTCCTGTACTACTGCAGCTATTTTCTGCCAGTCAGGCGGATGTACGACTCATCAGGGGCGGAGCTGGGAGAGCACGCCAAAATCAACATTTAAAACACTCTCAGCCTCTGTGCTTGTTAGAGCACTTACCACCAGAGACCACAAGGGGAGAGGGAGCATGTTCTTTTGTCTGCTGACACAGCTCCCTCCCTTCCACCAAGGACCCATGTCAGCTGTTGGGGCCTGCTGTTTGACTCCCATTCGTATACTGCTGCTGTTATTTTCTGCCAGTTGGGTGGACAGATGCCTTGACTAGACAACTTACTGCTGGAGACTACAAAGGGAGAGGGAGCAGGTTCCTTTTTTTGTCAACACAGCTCCCTCCCCTCCACTGAGGACCCACACCAGCCATTAGAGCCTGCTGTTCAGCCCCCATTCCTGTACTGCTGCTGCTATTTTCCACCATTCATTGGGGCGGAGCTGGGAGAGCCCACCAGAATCAAAATTTAAAAATTCTCTGCCTCTGCTCTTGTTAGAGCACTTGCCGCCAAACACCACAAGGGGAGAGGGAGCATGTTCCTTTGTCTGCCGAGGCAGCTCCCTTCCCTCCACTGATTACCCATCCCTGCTGATGAAGCCTGCTTTTTTGCTCCTGTTCCTGTACTGCTGCTGTTTCCACCAGTCGGGTGGATGGATAACTTGGGGGGGGGAAGAGCTGGGAGAGCCTGCCAGAATCAACATTTAAAACACTCTCTGCCTCTGCACTTGTTAGAGCACTCACTGCTGGAGACCACAAGGGGAGAGGGAGAGTGTTTTTTTGTCTGTCAACACCACTCCTTCTCTTACATCGAGTACCCACTCCACCCATTGGAGCCTGCTGTTCCTGTGCTGCTGCTGTTATTTTCCTTTAGTTAGGCTGATGGATGACTCGTAAGAGGTGCAGGACAGAGCCCAGAGCAGAGGGAAGCTGGGAGAGCCCGCCACCCACTATAAAAGTCCTTACTGCCATGAGGCCCTTCTGCTTGTGGGCCTCACTCTTAAGGATGAGAGCAAAAGAGTCTGCCCAGAGTCAGCCTGGTGTCTGCTGTCAGCTGCCACTGCGCCACCTCTGACAAACAGTCTGCCTATCCTATCTACCAAACAGACTCATCTCTGCATGGTATCCTGCTCACCCCAACTATTTGAAATATTAGATACTTTTCTTCCCATCTGGGCACCTTGTATGTCTGCTTATGTGCACCGGCCTCCTGTGTCCTTTTGTGACCAGGCAGAAACGCTATCACCTACTCCCTGTCTGGGTCACCTAGTTCATTGCATTTTGTGACCAGTGTTCTGAGACTTTTTGTTATTCACTAAAATGGTAATTTATTGATTGCTGCCTGGCATATTTACTCCTGCTACTGCTGTCCTCTTAGTCACAGCTCGTAGTTATACACTTATGTATCAACCCTACGATAGCTTGTATTAATTGATGCCTAGTTTAGTTGCTACTGCTGTCTCAGTAGTCATAGACCTTATCAAACCTGCTCTAATTGTTATCTCTAGGCTTGCTGCCTGCTTTACTTACACTTTTTGCTTATTTTTCATTTCATTTCATTTTTATTTTGGTAACCGGGTAAAAAGCAGCTGGACCACGTGGCCCTTTTACAGGCTTGACCCGGTGAGAGTCAAATGACACTCATATACACATTACAACAAAAATTAAATACACTAGTACTACATGAATACGAGAGATTAAAACCATGTTAATTGACATAAATACACATCAAACTCAAAAATACTGAAGTTGATCATGCATAATAAAATTATGTGCAAGTGCATACAGACCTTGAATAAAGCTTTTTTTTAAATTGTCCTAAACTGATGAAAATTTGAAACATGTTGTATTTTAACTGATAATTCATTCCAAGTTTTTATTGCACTTTGAAGGAAGGATTTTTGATATTTAGAGGTTTTACAAATCGGAATTGTCAGTTGAATTGAATTTTGGGATTGTAGATTTCTAGACAAAACTCTCTGCTGAAAACAATTATGCATCGGATTAAATCCCATGCAATGAATCGTTTTACATACAAAACACAATTTCTGAAATATATCTCTATAATCCAGGGATAACCACCCCAGCCTGCTGTACAGGCTGCAGTGGTGTTCCCTGGATTTTGCCCTAAGGACAAATCTACAGATAGAATTGTACAAGGTTATTCTTTGATGCCTAATCTTCTCTGACCCCCTCCCCCAAATTAAACTTCCATAATCTAGTATAGGCATCAAGCAGACTGTGGCAATAGCCCTCCTGATCTCATCAGTTAAATAGTCCCTAACAACATAAAGGGACCCTAGTTTCCTGTGTAGCTGCTTAGTTACATTATCAATATATACTTGAAAACCCAGTTCACTATCTAAAGTCACTCCCAAATATTTAAAATTAGAAACAACATCAACTATGGTGCCATCCTTTGTTGTAATAGTAAAGGCTTCCTGTAACTTTTTAGACTTTAAGGAGGAACAGAATAACATTCCTTAAGTTTTTTTCCGATTTAAAATGTGTATATTGTCGATTAACCAGCATATCAATTTATTATACTCCTTATTCAGATTCTCCTGGAGAGTACCAGTGTTTTTATCTGTAACATATAGCACAGCGTCGTCCACATATAAAACAGCAGACAACTCAATGCAGATGGATGGCAATCCATTTAAAAAAAAAATAAAACAATAACGGACCCAGAATCGAGCCCTGGGGCACCCCATAATCCACCGCCTCAGATCAGACAGTATTCCATTTACACAGACCTGTTGTACCCTATCAGTTAAATAACTGTGGAACCAACGCACAACGGGGTCCCCAAAGCCCAACTCCCTAAGTTTAGTCTCCATTAATGGGTGATCCACCAGATCGAAGACCTTGGTCAGGTCCAGGAACACCACACCAACATATCTCCCCTCATCCATATTTTCATGCAGGTCACTCATGAACTTGACCAAGGCTGTCGCTGTGCCACACCCCTCATGGAAACCATGCAGAGCCAATGTCAACAATCCATACTTATTCAGATATTCCACAATCTGACAGTACAGCGATCTTTCTTGTATTTTTCCTACCAAGGACAATAAGGAAATTGGTCGATAATTGGTAGGTAAATTCACTTGGCCACCCTTAAATATTGGAGAGACTATTGCATTTTTTCATATATCTGGGACAGTACCTGTATTTAGAGACATATTAAACATAACCTGCAATGGGAAAGCAATTTCCCTTGCAGCGTACTTCAATATTTTTGAATCCAAATTATCAGGCCCTGGGCCTTTTGATTCATCCAATCCCATTAACTCAAAGTATACATCCTCCCAAGTAATTTCCCTAAAATAGAATTTTGGTACAGGTATGGTTAGATTAAGACTATCAGGTTTTGTTGAAACCCCAAAATCATGTACATATTCTGATAAACTAGTAAATTTCTCATTGAAATAATCAGCCATTTCCTTACTATCAGTTATTTCTTGATCATCTTTTAATAAACTGATAAAATCTTTATTAATCCTAGGAGCAAGCAAATTATTTATACTCTGCCAGAATTTTCTTTTATCTTGAAAATTAGTACACTGTTCATTATTATAGTAATCTACTTTGGCCCTTTTTATTTCTCTTTTACACTCATTTCTGAGTTGCCTAAAACAGTTCCAGTCCCTTTCAAGTCTAGTTGCCCTATAAGTCTGACTGGCAGTGGCACAATCTTTCATTAAAGTAAATAGCCTCTTGTTTAACCATTTATTACAGGCCCCTCAAACTCTTTTCTTCCTTTTTGGGGCCCCTTTTTTAATTATTGATTCAAATTTTACTTGAAAAGAATCAGTAGCTTCATTAATTTCCTTAGTATTCAATAACTGATGCCAATTAACCTAATGGATCCTGTTTTATCTAAAATAATTTGGCTTCATTCAATGCCCTGGTTTCCACAATTCTAAATCTACCCCTGGGTCTTTTGTTGCTCCAAGTGCAAAAAGTTGGCAGTTGGCCGCTAATTACATCTGTAAAAACCCCAGAGGAACCTATATTCAACTCATTATTCACCATAACCCAATCTAATAGAGAGGACTGTTTGGTTTTATGATTTGGTCTAGTTCCCTTTGTAAGTAGTTGTTCCAAGTTAACTTTTGCAACAGCTTCCTAAAATTATTCACTTCCTGACTTAGCCAATTTAGATTTAGATCACCCATAATAATCAGCTCTTTATTTTTAAAGCATTCAACCAGGTCAATAATATTTTCTAAACCCTGTAACTTAGATTTTGGGGGATTGTACACACAGCCTACTGTTAACTTCTTTGTTTTCCCCAACACTACTTCCACAAATAAACATTCACAGCCTGGCTCAGGTGATGTAATTAGACTCTCTCTTATTTCTAGACAAGTTTTATGGTAAATAATCAAGCCACCTCCCTTTTTTCCTAATCTGTATTTATGTAAATGACTATAACCCGCTATCAACAATAAACCATCGTCAATTCTAGGTTTGAGCCATGACTCGGTTATTAGCATAATATCAGGGTCGTTAGCTACAATCCAGGCCTCCAGTTCTTGTTTTTTTGGTAGTAAGCTTTATGTATATTCAAATGTGCCAGTCGCAAACCGGGAGATTTAGACCAGCTAATAAATGGTTCACTGAACTGGGGTCCAGGATTCTCCCCGATATCACCAGATTCAAGGAGTTTTTTAAATATCAAGTAAATCAAATTTAAATCAATCCTGCAAAAACATAAATGAACTCTCAAACTTAGCATTTCTCATCTTGTTAAAAGTCCCATAGTCACTAAACTAACATCCTCTATTTTTTCACTGTATAACATGTCCTGCCCTAACCCACTATCATAGTCACCATTTTTAACCACCCAATCTATATTCTGAAATAATGAGTCTGTTATACAAAAGACAACAACATATAACATAAAACAGGTTATACCTCTGTTCAACATTGCTAACTAGGCTGTATGTATGACCAAGGGGGTTTGGAATATAGATAGAAGTTAACAGGCCAAGTATTACTTTAATGACTCTATGGCAACTAGCATATAAATAGCAGTTTAAACAGGCCAGATATTACTTTGATAATTCTTTGGCAACTAGCTGGTCAGTCGATATATCAATGTAACATTAAAACTTACAACCAACTAATAATCAAAATATTTAACTAATAAAAACACACAAGCAATTAAAACATAATATTGACACGTGGATAAACACGTGTGAAAAATCTAAATACTAAAATAATACCAATTAACTAATTTTTAAAAGTAACCAACCATCTAAATAATTAAAGATCTTTCACAGAACTAAGTAGTTTTTGGAACCGAGCACACCGCTCGCGCCACAACGCTCGCACCGTGAGTGGTACAAGTCTTTTAACCAGTCCTGCCCCTTCTCCTCTGCTGATGCTCCTCAGCAGACACACCTTCCTCCTGAGTCAGCTGTTACTATGGGGAAATGTGCAGTAGATAGATGTTTCACAGACAGCAGGGACAGATGTTTCACAGACAAAGAGCAGAGGTGGAGCGTAGCCATACAATACGAGGCTAGAAGGTGACTTGTGCAGGAACGGCAACAGTCCTGAAGTGAAGTGAAATGTACCTGAGCGGCATGAGTCTTTTAACCAGTCCTGCCTCTCCTCCTCTGCTGACGCTCCTCAGTAGACAAACCTTCCTTCCAATTCAGCTGTTACCACGGGGAAATGTGCAGTAGATAGATGTTTCACAGACAGAGAGCAGGCATTGATGTTTCACAGACAAAGAGCAGAGGTGGAGCATAGCCACACAATACAAGGCTAGAAGGTGACTTGTGCAGTAATGGCACAGTTCTGAAATGAAGTTTATAACCCTGCCTGATTTGCCCAAGTCTCTCACCTGTTGCAGTCATCTTCACTGTCAAGGTATTTGCTACTGTTCTACCTAGGTTAAGTCACCTGCCTCTTATTACACCTTACTATGCTCCATACCCTTCTTATCTCAGTCTTCTCTCCCTTATCCATGACCCCTCCCCTTCTCCCCACCTTAGATCTATTCCCATGCTTTTCCCTCTCTTCCTCTGCCCTCTCTCCTTCAGCTTTCCTCCCTCTCCCTTGCCTCTGCCTTACCCTCACCGAACTCTCCTACCTCCTCTCTTTTTCTTCCCTTCCTTCTACCCTGCCCCCACCATACACCCTGGGCTCTAACAGACCTCCCTCTCTAAATCTTGAATTTCTCCACCATACCTTACTCTTTTCCACTCTCCCCCTTCCCTTTTCTCCCCCTCTCTCTCAAGAGGCAGAAGTTCCACTTCATTCTCCTCCTCCTTGCTGGTGATGTGGACCCCAACCCTCGCCCCTTCTCCTGCCTCCCCAACTCTCCCTAAAGGCCTTAGCATTTTCTATTTTAATGTTAGGTGCCTCCTCCCTAAACTTGACTCTCTGGAAGTCTGGAGATCTCAGCACTCTCCTGGCCTCCTGTGCATCTTCAAATCATGGCTCCCCTCCAGGGTACCTGATTCCAGTTTGGCTGAACCTGATCACCACCTGGACTGGGTGCTCGTCTCCCACCCTCACAGTATCATTACAGAAGGCACTCTACCAGACACCTTCAGTGACCACTGTATGGCCTTCTGTATCAGGAAAGTGAGGCCCACTTATTGCACCCCTGAATACATTTGGTCCAGATCACATGACGCAAATGTTTCTAATGGTCCCCCGTCTATTCTGCCCTGGATATTGATACTGCCCTCTCCTTCTTCCATGCCATATTTAACCACATCTGGAGTCTTCATGCCCTACTTCAAAAGTTCAGAGTAAAATTCTCCCACCATCCCTGGATCTCACCTGTCCTCATAGACCTGTGCAAGTCCCAGGACCAAGCCTGAGCACATTACAAATCCTAAAGCTCCCTGTCTGATCTACTGTGCTACAGGTCACTCAGGAACTCCTGCACGAAGTCTGTCCTCACAGTGAAGGCCCACTACTTCAAATCAAACTTCCAGTCTAACCTTAACTTCCCTTCTAAATTCTGAAAGGTTATCCACTCCCTCTCTGATCCCCCAGCACAGGCCTCTCCCCCTGTCCCCTTAGTGGATGGCTTACTGGTCTGCAATCCTAACTCAGTTTCTTGCTCATTTTAATGAATTCTTTACAACCTGTGCTCTACCTTTTCCTTCCCCTCCTTGTCACCCCCCCCCCATTTACCAGCTGCCTCTCACCCACCAGACTCACCTGAAGGCTTCCAATTCTTTATAGTTTCCCCTCAGGAAGTCTTCCTCACTCTTACCTCACTAAACCCTTCCAATTCTAGCCCTGATGGTTTGGACCCCAAACTTCTACATATCTCAGCTCCAGCCATTGCCTCTCCTTTTGCTCACCTTCTGAACTTCTCCTTCTCCCTCAGTGCTGTCCCTCAGGCCTGGAAAGTCACAGAGGTTTTGTCTCTGCACAAAGGGGGCGACCTCAACTCCCCTGGCAAAGTCCAGCTCATCTCTCTCCTTCCCATTCTTGCACAGCTTCAGGAGACCATCGTCTAACTCTAGGCTTACTGACTTCCTTTACTCCTCTGATTTCCTCTCCCCCTTCCAGTCTGGTGTTAGGAATCACCACTCCACCGTCTCTTCCTTACTGTGATTAACTGACTCTGTCCTTACAGGATGGATTGGTGACATATCACTGCAGCCATATTTATCAATCTTGCCAAAATCTTTGAGTCAGTGTCCCATCCTCTCCTTCTTAACAAGCTGAGCTCTGCTGGCCTCTCAGCATCTGCAGTTGACTGGCTCTAGTCTTACCTCATGGGCCATCAACAGTCAGTACCTGTGGGAGGTTTCCTGTCTCCTCCCCTCCCAATCCTAGCAGGGGTACCAATGGGCTCCATTCTACTTTTCCCATTTTCCTAAACGACCTCCCATCTGCATGTGTCTCTTCACATAGCCACATGTATGCAGATGACAGTCACATACACCTCTGGCCCTTTGGTTTCAGCTGTGAAAGGTCTGCTCCAGCATGACTTTTACAATGTACTGCACTGGTTTCACACCAACCAACTCAGGATCAACACAAAGAAGATTGTGTCTATGACCTTCAGCACCAGCCAGAAACTGGTTAGGCTTTTGCCCTCCCCTGTTTTTTCCCACACTGACTGGCACCCCTCTGGAGGTTCTCCCTACTTTCAAGTACCTTGGTGTGTGGCTTGATAACAAGTTTTATTTCTCTGTCCACAATGACGCCATCCATGCCAAACTCCACCCTAAACTCTGTGCCCAATACTGCAGCAAGGACTGCATCCCTCACCAGACCCACCGGGAGCTAGTAACCAAAATGGTTCTCGCAGTCTTCGACTATGCAGCTGTGGTCTATGGCACCACCCCTTCCTCCTGTCTTGCCAGACTGGACACCCTCTGCAATGACTTCTGTTGTTTTGCTACCAACTCACCCCTCCCTATTCATTATAGTGCCCTCTATTCCTCCCTTTCCCATCTCATCGCCAGTCCCACTGTGCCTCCTTCATTGCTAAATGTTAGTTGGGATCCCTCCCCTCTTACCTTTCCTCACTTATATCCCCTGTTCCCTCCTGTTCTTACCCTCTCTGCTCCAGATGTTCCCATACCTTCTCCATTCCTCACCCTCACTCCTCTGCTGGACAAGCAGCTTTCTCCTACCACCTTCCTTCCTTCTGGAACCTGCTTCCCTCTCCCCTCCACCTCTCCCTTTCACTTCCTGCCTTTAGACATCATCTAAGGCAATTTCCTGCACCCGCCTGTCCCTGTCAGCTCCCCTCTTGACCTTCCATCCTCTCTCTCTTCTGCCCCCCCACCTTAATCGAGACTACTTGTGACCCCGTCCGAGATCTATTCTGGACCCTACTAGCACTGTCAACTATTCCAACTGGCACTGTACACTTTTTGTCATCCTTTCAAGTTGGTCTACTTATCATTCCATTAAGTCATGCTGTTACTTTTTTACCTGTTCACTGCCTTGTTCCTAGATTCTGTACTGCTGCCTGTGTAACTGCATTCTGTGTTTTGTAATTTTGTTCTCTCTGTACTCCCTTTCCCCCCTCCCCCAGGTCGCACCTGGAAACAAGCCTTGGCTCAGTGTGCCTTTTCCAATTACCAGTTTTTAAATAAATAAAATAAAAAATTGACAAAAATGGCTTATAATTTATTTGAACAAAGTGGGTGACTTGATACCTTTTTATTAGACCAACAAGAGATTTACAAAACACAAGCTTTCAGGCTACACAGAGCCCTTTATCAGGCAATGGCAGAATCTTAAAAAAAGCCTATAAATTGCTAAATGCTTATATTATAAGAGCCTCCCTTAAGACAGACTGTGCATGTGTGTGTGTGTGTGTGTGTGTGCTGAAAAGCACGTAGGTATATATCCATGCTGCATAAACATTATATCAACACAAACACAGCAGACACATAGTATGACCAAACATATAAATAAAAGCATGTTAATGTATAAGGCACACTTAAAATATATATGAAATGTAACAGATCACGGGCCAGATATTCAATTTTGTTTGTTCTGGGCGCAAACCGATTGCACCACATTTGCGCCGGATTGCTATATTCCATAGGCCAAATAGCATTGGCACAACTTGCTAGTGCTGATGCTAAAAGATAATGTATGCACAGTGCAAAATGAGGAGTGGGGACATGCATACAGGTGCAATGGTATATTCAAAACTATAGCGCCTCGCAACATGCGTTAGCGCGGTGCAAATTATCAACTATGAAAAGGTAGTCTTAACTCCAGGCAAACCAAGGATGGGGGACGTGGACACAGCAGCAACAGGGAGCAAGGCTATATGCAGCCAATGAGGCAGTGAGGGCGGACAGCAACCCTGGACCACTCCATATGCACAGGCACCCAAACTGTGGAATACAATGCCTCAACATTGCTTAGAAGCTAACAATCATGTAAATTATGAAACTGAGCTAAAACTCCACTTGCAGCAGCAAACTACTTGTAATTGTTTTTGATGTGATACTAAGTTGATATTTGTGAATTGTGTGTTGTTCATTATTAGGAAAGTCTGCAAAACTAAATTGCCACACAAAACCATACAAAACCATACAACTGCGCTCTTTCAAGTCTCTTGACCTCGAACCTTTCTTGAGTAACCTTGCCACTTCTGACTGGCCCCCCTAACCTCCTTCCCCTCAGTTGATAAGGCCCTTGCCTACTTCAAAGAAATCTTTCTTGTAAACTAGAATGCCTTTGCCCCCACTCAGACAAACTAGAGTCGGAGGTAACCACTTACCTTGGATAACCCCTGAACTTCTGGCCTGTCTCAGGGCTAGAGATCGAGCCTGGAAGCATCATAAAGCTACCCAGCATCCTAGTGACCTCGCAAACTTCCACATGCTCTGAAACGCTTGCACCAGGGCTACAAGGTTAGCCAAGTCTGAATATTTCAAAACTGCTTTCATCACCAACATAAATTCCCCTTAAAAGTTCTGGAAGGTGGTGTACACCCTATTTACCCCCTCATCTCACCCACCACCTCTAGTACTTAAAGTAAATAGCTCACTAGTGTCCGACCCACCAGCTGTAACTGCAGAATTTAACTCCTACTATACCTCCTGCACCACTGAGCTACTGATATCCCTTCCCTCCTACCTATCCCTCCCCACCCACCCTCTACTGGTGTGCCCTCCACCACCCTCCTACCTTCCCTCCTTCCCTTTTGCTACTGTAACCCCAAATGATGCCCTAAGTGCCCTCCTCACCATCAATCCCTCTAAATGTGCCTCCCCGATGGCCTTGACCCAAAACTCCTCTCCCTCTCTGCTACGGCCATTGCCTACCCCCTCTCAATAATTCTAAATCTCTCATTCTGTACTGCCTCTGTCCCCTCTTCTTGGAAACATGCTGTGGTCCTCCCTCTACCCAAAGGGGTGACTCCTCATCCCCAGGCAACTATCGCCCCATTTCTCTCCTCCCTACCCTTGCCAAGCTTCAAGAACACATTGTCCTCTCCAAACTCAAATCTTTTCTATCTGACACCTCCTTTTTCAACCCTTTCCAGTCTGGTTTTAGGAAAAACCACTCAACCACCACCTCTGTCCTGCGACTCACAGACTCCATCCTAACCGGGATGGACAATGGGCAAATTACCTCTGCCATTTTTGTTGACCTGGCCAAGGCCTTCGACACCGTCTCTCACTCCCTTCTCCTCAATTCACTCCCAGCAGGTGGCCTATCTCCCTCCACCACAAACTGGTTGAAAGCCTACCTTATTGGGAGAACCCAATCAGTTAAGATCTTGGACACCACTTCCCCTCCCCTCCTGATTATCACTGGAACAACAAAAATGGAAAGGGACCGGGGGTAGACATATCAGATTACCTAAAGGTAGGCAAGCAATGGAGAGGGCAGTAAGGAGGGCTGGGGGGATACTGGGATGCATAGGGAGAGGCATCACCAGTAAAAAACAGGAAGTTGTTATCCCTCTGTACAGACAGCTGGTGAGACCCCATCTGGAGTACTGCGTGCAATTCTGGAGGCCCAATCTCCACAAAGATATAGACAGGATGGAGGTAGTCCAGATGAGGGCAGCTAAAATGGTGCAGGGTCTGCACCAGAAGACATATGAAGAGAGACTTAAGGAGCTTAATATGTATAGCCTTGAGGAAAGGAGGAAGAGGGGGGACATGATAGAAACTTTCAAGTACCTCAAGGGAATCAATAAAGTCCAAGAGGGTAGCATCTTTCAGAAAAAGAGGTGTGCAAGAACAAGGGGGCACAATTTGAAGATAGAGGGGGGTGGCTCAGAGGTAATGTAAGGAAGTATTTTTTCACAGAGAGGGTTGTGGATGCTTGGACTGGCCTGCCGGAGGAGGTTGTGGAGTCAAAAACAGTGGTGGAATTCAAGAATGCATGGGACAGTCATAAGGCAATTCTAGGGGGTTGGGGTAGGAAGAAGTAGGCTGTTGGTTAACTAGGATCTGCAGCTTATCCATTAGGTAGGGAAATGGGCAGACTGGGTGGGCCAAGCGGTCCTTATCTGCCGTCAAATTCTGTGTTTCTATGTTGAGTCCCCCAGGGCTCGGTATTACAGCCCCTCCTATTCTCCATCTTCTTAAATAAGCTTCCTTCTGTTTGCTCCCCATCCTCCGCTATACATATGTATGCAGAAGATACAGTCCTGTATGCATCTGGCTCCTGTCCTGCTGAGGTTACAACCAGCGTACAGCAAGACTTCGACAAGGTTCAGCTCTGGTTTGCTAACCATAAACTTTTCCACAACGCCAAAAAGAGTGTCTCCATGACCTTTGGCACAAGGCAGAGACTCTTTAGGCTTCCTTCCCTTCCCACTTTTCACACCCTTGAGGGGACTTTACTTGAGGACTCATCCTGCTTCAGGTACTTAGGTGTTTGATTGGACCAGCACCTAAACTTCTTTGGACATATTGATGCCATCCAGAAAAAACTGCGCTCCAAGCTTGGTGCCCTGTTCAGGAACTGTAGTTGCATCCCTCCTACAGATAGGCATGAACTTGTTCAGAAGATAATACTGCCCATTTTCAGCTACTGTGACGTGGTCTATGGTGCTGCCACTAGGTCCTCCTTGGCCAGACTGGACACACTCTTCAATTCCTTCTGCCGCTTTGCCCAGGATGCCCCCCCTCGCACCCATCACTGTGATCTTTATCATGCTCTGTCCTTCCCCTCTCTTACAAATAGGTGACTCTCCCACTGTGCTAAATTCATCTCCAAGCACTGGTTGGGTGAGCTCCCATCCTACCTCACCTCCTCCTTTATAACACCCCCCACCCTCCCATTCCCTTACATCAATCGACTCCTGTAGCCTGGTTGTTCCCCACAGATCCACCCAAATTGGACAATCCAGTTACTGTCACCGCCTCCCAAAATGTGGAACTCCCCAAATCTGGCACTCATCCTCCGCCTACTCCATCAGCCCTGCCCTCAATGATTACCTTGCACCTGGCGCTGCTCCTGCCATGTCCCTCTCTAATTCCCTCCTCTAAGCCCTAGACAAACCCTACCCCCCCACCCTCACCTTCAGTTTACCCTGACACTCCCATGCCCTCTAGCCTTCTCCCCTTCCCCTAATTGCTCCCCTTATTGGCCTCCCTTGATCTCTCACAAAATGTAAAGGACCCTGAATGCTTTCCATGGGTCCCTCTCCTGCCCCCAAAGGGGCTTGTATCTCTCATATACTCCCTTCCCCCACCATCTTAAAGGGGTCTCTCTGGGACACTGCTTTATCCCCTTCTCTCTGGTCCCCCCAATCCCCTTGCAGGGTTCCTTGCATCCTGAATGGATCTCCAGGGGCACGACTCTTCCCCCTCCCTCACCTCACCCCTCACCCCTCACTCCCCTTCCCCCTTTTCTTTCATGTAAGCACTTGTTTACTTATTAACCCAGCACTTATTATTGTCTAGTCTTTCTACATGTTATGTGCAACACTGTTGTAACACTGTTTGTAACACCTGCCTCACAACTGTATGTTCATTTATTTTATTTATTTTTATATTTTATTAAATTCTAGGATTACAAATACCTTTGAGCAGAAACTGCTCGTTTACAAAGGTTCCACGTCAGAGGATGAGGGGGCACCATACATACAAAGGTAGTAAAAGAATGCACAAGAAACCAAAAATTATACAGTTACAACACACTTTGAGGTAATATGCATACAGCGAGCAGCTTGAGTAGGCAGCCGGCTGAGGTAACAATAAGAGATAGAGGGCATTAGGAGCAAATAAGGATGTAGGCATGAGACGGGGGGGGTGGAAGAGGAAGTAGGCAGGCTAATGGGCCACTGTCAGTAGGTGGGGGAAGATGTCTTGTACCAGTGGAGAAGGGAAGCAGGAAAGGGGTCACGAAGAAGGCCTGGTACCAGAGAGAATGTAACTAGGGAAAGGGTGGTCTGTGGGGAAATGAGTGAGCTGGGAGGTGTTTAGAGTAAACTCTATTCAGAGAAACAGTCACATTGAGTGGAAGAGGTGAGGTAAAGTCTGAGATTCCTTTTAAAGGGTCCAAGTGTAGCAGAGGAAAGTGCTTCTTTATTGAGGGAATTGAACCATAGAGGAACTCTATAGATATAGGACCGCTGACCCATGGAGGTACGACATCTGGGAACCTGAAAGGTTAGAGATTGGGCACCATGCGTTTACTGAGTGCCACTGAAGGTAGTAAGGAGTGTGCTAACACCAGGTGGCATGAGACCAAGGAGGATCTTTTTGGTAAGTAAGCAGGTCTGGTATTGTATTCTGCTGAGTAGGGGTAGCCAGCTACTTTGTGCATAGAGGTCACAAGTGTGTGTTTGTTGGGCCGCACCCGTTAACAGTCTACAGGCTTTGTTGAGAGAAACTGAGATCCTCCGGAGGACACTTGTTGAGGCAGAGCCATGGATGGCAAGGCCGTAGTCAATGACAGATGTGACAGAGCTGTAGATGGCTAGTTTAAGGGCATCCGCAGGCATACAGTGCTTATGTTTGTGTAGCAGTCCAATCCGTATATTGGCGGCCTTGGCTACAGTGTCAATATGCCGAGTGTAAGAGAGGGTACTATCCAACGTGATACCAAGGTACTTGAACTCCTTGACATGTTCGAGTGGGTTCCCAGCATGGTTCTTGATGGTGAGGGACAGAGAATTGTGCCTGTTCCGTGGGTTACAGAAGGACATGGCTTTGGTCTTGCTGTGATTCAGGACAAGTTTATGAGAGTTGAACCAGTCTTCGATGCACTTGAAGTTGAGCTGTAGTTGGGATTCAAGGACTGTAGTGTCATGGTGGCTGGAAAACAAGACTGCATCATCCATGTATAGTAGCATTTTTTGGTGGCAGACACTAGGAGCCTGTTGATGAAGAGGGAGCAGAGTAAAGGGCCCAGAATAGACCCCTAGAGGACTCCGGAGAGGACTGTTTTTTCATCCGATGAGATCCCTGAAATCCTTATACGTTGGATCCGATTATCAAGGTAGCTGGTAAACCATGGAAGGGCATCGCTGGAGATCCCAATGGAAGACAGTTGCCTGAGCAGTAGGGGGTGATTAACTGTGTCGAAGGCCGTGGTCAGGTCTATAAATACTACCCCCCCCCCACAGTTACCTTTGTCAAGCGTGGCGTGGATGAAAGTTGTAAATTCCAGTAGTGCAGTGGTGGGGCTGTGCCCTTTTCTGAAGCCATGCTGTTCTGGGCACTGGACTTTGTACTTATCTAGGAATTCAACTAGTTGGTCCAACATTATTCGCTCCAGCACTTTAGATAATGGGGGGAGGAGTGAGATAGGTCTGTAATTGGTGTGGAGCGTCCTGTCACCACTTTTGTTAACCGGTGTGACAGTGGCTTTCTTCCAGAGAGAGGGGAATGTTGATCTTGTAACCTGAATGTATAATGTCTTATTCCAGTTGTACCCCTTCCCCCCAGGTCACACCAGGAGATGAGCGACTTGTTGCTCAGTGTGCCTTCCTGGTAAAACATTTCAATAAATAAATAAATTGTATGTATTTATTGTACACTGTATCATCTCAGCTGCAGATGTAGTGGCTCTGGGTTGTTCCTGAAAATGGGCCTTAGTCCAGTGTGCTTGCCCAGTCAACAAAGTGATAAATACAAATAGAAATAAAAAATGAAAGAAACATGCTGCATACAGATGGCCCTGCCCATGTCGCCATTATCTGGCACTGGTCCCAACCCTGCCAGGCATTAGTGGGTGCCCCAGCACCCCAAAGACACCATGGCAGTGCGTCCATACAGCACACACCTCCAGTCCCCCCACTGGGGTACACCAACACAATCCAGCACACACATGCAGCACTGGGTAAATGGAAGGTGTTGAGGAGAGGGTGCACAGGTGGGCAGGTTGCACCACATAGTAGGTGCTGCCAAAAGGCTGGGGCCATCCACACAATGCACAAGTTCCAGTGTCGGTAATACCCCTAAACCAGTGTGCCTGTCTGATGATATGTGTCATCCCCCCTTCCCGGGCACATACTGCTCATCTGTACAGACACCACAGCACACACAGCCAGCCATGTGTATGTTACTGTGAGTATCCCATGCCATTGGCGCAGCGTACGTGGGTCACAGGACAGCATGACAGTGGTGTCCACTGTCAGAACACACCTGCCAGCTGGGTCTGTCACTTTGTAGAGAGCAGCAGTCATTGATGCCTGACACACCGTAGGCATTGCTGTGTCCCTCACAATACCGGCCACTATGTTACTGTAGCATCTGCTATGCACTGTAGCAGGGACTAAAATATGTCCATGGTATGCAGCACCACCAGCCGTGACTGTGGTGCTAGTTCCCTGAGGCACAGTAGTCTCTGCTACTGTGTACAAACGTAGCCTGCAGCTCCTGACACGCTGATCCAGTCTGACATACAGGTGCTGCTGTGAGCAGACCCAGCCTGCAGCTACCGACCTGTTGTTCCTGTCTGACCTACAAGTGGAGCTATGTGCACCCTGCAGTAGCGCCGGGCAAGCCACATTGTAGTGCATGCAAATCAGGTCATAATGACATGCCAATGTGGCTGTTTGCCCACGGACTGCCTAAGTAGGTTCATTTGCATATCACTTTTGAATATAGCAAAATTTTGCCCCGGGCGAACGAGTTTGCACGCACAAACCTGTCAGAACCATAGCACAGTTCTGCAGTATTTGGCCTGCACTGTTGTTTGCAGTTTTTGTGACTCCACATCTTTGCTAGCACACACATTGGCCACATAGTTCACCTTTGCCTTACACTACCTCTCTGTGCACTGGGCTGCTGTTGTGGTTTGCACTGCTTAGTTGCTATATTCAGAGCTGTCTTATTTGCTGGGCTATTTTTGCACTGCACTCAAAGCCCTGTTTGTACGCCATCATTTGCACACTATATTCAACTGATTTAGCCCCTGGGCTAGTCCATCGACTATAGCACGCTATTGGTTCCAGCCTATTTCTGCACGCTGGGCAGTGCTAATTTTGCCCCAGGGCTAAGTTTAGAATATTGGGCCCCATGTATATAAATATATGCACAGGAAGTGCATATGCACCTGCAGCAAGAGAAAGGCAGTTGTCAGTTTAAATTTTGTAGTGGGTCATACAATCTATTTGGTCATTTAAACCACTGGGGACAAGAGCATCTAGGCTAGAATTTCATCTTGGGTCACACTGAAGTAACTTTTTAAGGCGATCCCCACCTTGTGTTCGGAGATGTAGCTGCTCCATAGCACAGAATTTAAATTCTGTGAATTTAAGTTCTATCCCTTCCCCCTCCACATCCCTGCCACAATCATTATCATTTTACCCTCCTATTTCTCTCATCCTTTTCTCTACTTTTCCATACCCCCCCCTCCCGGTCTGATTTGGGTCCTTATATCTGGATATCTGTTTTGAAAAAAATTCTCTGTATAATTATTAACGTTATTATGAACATTTCAACTCTATCTCCCTTGTTGCATCTGTGTCATTTTAACATACACTTAGATACAATGGGATTCGAGTCTCAAAAAGGGATAGGATCTGTGCAAGCTGTGGCAAACAGCAGCTTGTGCCAAAGCACAGTGTGCCAGGAACCCTGCACCAGATTCTGGTACAGGTGAGGTCCCAGTGCCTAAGTCCCCACACTTGTGGCAAACACCTGGTGCATGGGAACTGTCAGCTGCAGGTCCCCTGTGGCAAACGCAAGCAGTCCCCTATCCCCAAGTACATTAAATAAACCCCTTCCCTGGTGGTCTACTGTCCCCCCCCACTCCCCAAACCACGATGCCACCCATATTATGTAAGAAATACTGTCCCTGATCCCAGATGCTGCCAGTATTATTTAATTAGTAAAATGTTCCCCCTCCCCGATACCCAATGCTGCCCTTATTAATAATTAATAACATGTCCCCCTCATGGTGGTATAGTGGCCCCTCCCCAATCCCTAATGCTGCCGATATTAATTAATAAAATGCCCCTCCTGATGCCCAATGCTGTCTCTATTAATACTTAATAACATGTCCCCTCATGATGGTATAGTGGTTCTCCCAATCCCTGATGCTGCCATAATCTCCAATTAATATAATACTCCCTGATCCCAGATGCTGCCCCTATTAATAGTTAATAATATATCCACTCTCATTGTGGTATAGTGGCCCCCCACCCCAGCAGGTAGTGCCCACCACCCAATCCCCCCATCCTGTAACAGAGACGGGAACGGCACAGCCCTCCTCTCACCTCCGCGGCCAGTGCCGACTGAACTGTCATTTAGTGCTGTACCATGTAGTGTACATACACTGACCAAACTCCAAAACCTGAGCCCAATTAAAGTCACAAAGAGATGCTTGAATCGTGACAGTGCAGTGGTAGGACAATGACTGAACCCAGGAGGAGACCCAACATTGGATGGAAAAGGCTCCAGGTGGGTATGGGTCAGGTAGGGTGCTGACAGGAGGGGGGCAGGGCAGAGTTCTAGCTAGTGCCTAAGGGATATGGGGGAAGGGGGTGGTGAAGGAATGAGGGGAGTAGGTTCCAGAGGGAAGGAAGGTGAAGTGAGAATGGTGACTGCATGGCATAGGAGTGAGGATGGGGAAGGAGAAGGTGCAAGGATCCTTGGACTGGAGGGATTATGAGGCAGAGGGAATGGGTAAGAGGACTATGGTTTAGTAAGAAGGTAGGGGCCCAAACCAGTATTTGGAAATCAAGGAAGTGCAGTGTGACTGACAACATTTGGGTAGGTTGAGGATGGATAGGGATGAGTAGAGGGAGCAATGGTGAGTGCGAGGGGAGTTTGTAGCAAAGTGACAAAAGGTGCTACAGAGGGTGTGCAGTCTGACAAGGGAGGAGGAGTGGGCTGTGCCACAGAGGGTGTGCAGTCTGACAAGGGAGGAGGAGTGGGCTGTGCCACAGAGGGTGTGCAGTCTGACAAGGGAGGAGGAGTGGGCTGTGCCACAGAGGGTGTGCAATCTGACAAGGGAGGAGGAGTGGGCTGTGCCATAGAGGGTGTGCAGTCTGACAAGGGAGGAGGAGTGGGCTGTGCCATAGAGTGTGTGCAGTCTGACAAGGGAGGAGGAGTGGGCTGTGCCACAGAGGGTGTGCAGTCTGACAAGGGAGGAGGAGGAGTGGGCTGTGCCATAGAGGGTGTGCAGTCTGACAAGGGAGGAGGAGGAGTGGGCTGTGCCACAGAGGGTGTGCAGTCTGACAAGGGAGGAGGAGTGGGCTGTGCCATAGACCACATTTGCATAGTGCAAGGCTGGGAGCACCATTTTGGTAACCAGTTCCAGTCCAAACTGGGGAAGCAGGCAGTCTTTGTTGTAGTACAGGGCTCCAAGTTTGAGGCAGAGCTTGGCATGGATGGTATCGATGTGGGAACGGAAGTCAAGCCTGCTGCTGAGCCACACACCAAGATAATTGAAGGAGGTAACCACTTCAAAAGGGGTGCAATACAGGGTGGAGAAGACAGAGAGGGGGTGAGCCTGGCCAGTTGCTGGCTGGTGCCACAGGTCATGGGCACAGTTTTTAGAGTTGACCCAGAGTTGGTTGGAGTAGAACCAGTGCAGGACACTGTGGAAGTCTTGTTCTTGCCTGAAGAGGTGGTAGTTAGGGTGAGCCATGTTATAATCAGGAATTCTGGAGACCATCCATTTTAAGGAGAAGGCTGCTACAAATGAGGTGGAAATGCTGAGGTCTATAGACATTGAATATGGAAAGTAGGAGAGGGATCAGGGTTTGTTTCCACATCACCAGAAAGAAGTAGAAGCAGGATAAGAAGATGGAGGATGGAGTGGGACTTAATTGTTATTTTAACTTGAATTTAATTAACTGAATTAGCTTCGCTTAACTTATTTATTTAATATAGAAAAGGACACTGTGTCCATCAGTTCCACCCCCTTCTCTCTCCCTACTCTATCAAAGGCACCCCACTCCCCTCTGATTTTATACATAGGTGTCTACAAGAATGCTATGCATATTAATTTTCAACAGTTTCATACTCCACTACCCAGGATATCCAGTGAATCTCTTGGTAATCAAAACTTTCTTAAAGCTTATCTTTAAGGATATCATCTTCATGACCACTGCATCCTGTAGTAATCAGCTCCAGATATGCACGATCATATAAGAATATAATTTTATTTTATTCTTTTGGTAACCGGGTAAGGCCCACTAGACACAAGTGCCTGTTTTCAGGGGCGACCCGGGAATACTGGGGTGATTAAGTGACTTGCTGAGAGTTGCACAGTATGCAAGTGGAGGTTGTGGGAATCAAACATAAGTCTGCTGGATGTACCAAGCTCATTCACAGCTCGTTACTACCAGCCCTCATATCATTACACTGACTTTATCACATTTGTTCTTCAGGTCATGTCACATCTCCCTGCTGTAATACATGTACTTGATCAAACATTTATGTGATAATTTCTCCTCCCTCCACCACCGCCTCCATTTCACCAGAGTGAATAACTTGCATCCATGTGGTGAAGATTGTGGAGTCTGCCTAGTTAATGATATTGGCTGTACCCAGATGGCAACTCTCATTTAATCACAGAAATATGGAATTTATATACAGAAAATGACAGCGTGAGTTATTCCAATCTTTCCAGATGGTCACTGTTTAGTCTCCATAAGGTTTAGACTTTGTACTTTTTTAATTGTTATATGTGCTGATATTTAAGGTTAAAACAGAGTATGGGAGCATAGAGTATTGGTCTGTAACATGCATTTCTCATGCACTATGTACTACTGTCTATTTTATGTAACTGAAATTCTCTTTTTATGGTTTGAACTTGGACCCCATTGAAAATTAGTCTAACCACTCAAAGGGTTATCCTTTCCCTAGACTTGTAAGGAATACATTTTTACAAACAAAGAATAAGTAGACGCTGGTCTCTGGCAACCCCACTACCCCTTGCACATTTATTGGTATTTTAATGTGGATCTATCTCTGCAAGCTTGAAGACCCATACTGCTTAAGCCTCTTCAACTGGCAGTGTATTCCAGTCACCCACCACTCTTTCAGTGAAGTAGTACTTCCTTGCATTCATCTTTAACTTCCCCACATCCAGCTTCTTTGCATGCCCTCTGGTCATTGTGCTCATCTATTTTTGAAAGAGACTTCTTGTGACAAGGTTGAATAGGACCTTGTCCCAGTTGTTATGAAAAGTGTTTAAATGCAAGGATCTGTTCTGTCCTTTCCTTTCCTGTCTCTTGTCTGTCTGGTTGCGCAACCAAATATTCTCATGAGACCTAGGATTTGATCACCCCAACAGTCTCGCAGTTCTTTGCCTCTCACTGTCTCTCAGTCTTCCCTTGCTGTTCTGTCTTTTTCCTTCCTTGCATATCTGCTGGTATAAAAATATATGTAAATCATTAGGTAGAAATGTAACTGATATTGGGATCTCTTTGTTTAGAAATGATATAGTGTTACTGTTGAAATGTATATAAGTATAGTTTGAGATGATTGCAAAAAGCTATTGGGAACTCAAGGGTTAACCTGAAATGCAATTTTAAGCCTTTTGCAGAAGAGCTGTGGAAAAGGGGCCTCAGTTCTGGGACCATGTGTTCTATCTGTACATGCCTGATATTTACAAGAACATTTTAGAAAAAGTCAGGATGCTTGTTAAGAAGGGGGTTGCAAGGACTTATAAAAACAAAGCTGCAATTTCTTGCAAGAGATATGCAGAGATTGAAGGAAAACTCTGATGGATCTCTATTTATTCTGCCTTTATAAATAGTTATGTGGAACAAGTTTATTTTTTTATGTTACTGCTAGTACAAATAAATACTTTTTGCAAATTCTGCAACTGCTCCTAGTTTTCCTATACTTCCTGTCCTGTGCCGTGATGACTAGTGGTGTCAGCCTAAGTGGGATTTACACCATGCATAATCTAAGCCAGGGATTTTGTGCATGGGTACTGGACCTAGTACCAGGGAAGTATAGAGAAAGGTATGGATTCTGCAGCAGCAAGTCCAGGAGTGGTTACCAGGAGAATGGCAGCCAAACTAGCAGAGGCAGAAGTCCAAGCTGAGATTGTACAGCCAGCATAAGTTATGAAAAAAGACCAGGCAGTGACAGAACCTGAAAGCCTGATGGACTTTTTCAAATGGTGGGCTATACAACAAAAAGAGATGGAGATGCAGATGAGAGAAGAAATGCAGTGACAAGAGCAACAATGGCTGGATGCCTTGCAAGCTATCAAAGGCAGTGGATCTGGCACAGATCCAGATGAAGCAACAAAACACAAGCAGCTTAAAAGTAATTAAACTTACAAAGTTGTGTCCTTCAGATGATATCGAGGCATACCTGACAACTTTTGAAAGAGTTGCCACAGTCTGCCAATGGCCAAAGCAGCAATGGACAATCAGATTGGCACCCTACCTGACAGGGAAAGCCCAGCTTGCCTACAGCAATAAGGACACTGCACAGTCAGAAAACTATTACCTGGTGCAAAGCGAAATCCTGAAAAGGTATGACATCTCAGGAGAGACCTACAGGTAGAGATTTCCTTCTCTGAAGTAAAACTCAGTCGACAATCCTCGAGAAGCCTTCACCTGACTCAGAGAACTCCTGATAAAATGACTCCAACCAGAGGGCAAAACAGTCCCACAGATCACCGACATTTGCAATGGAGCAATTCATCAACATCCTGCCTACAGATTTGCAGCTTTGGGTAAAAGAACATCGACCAGAAAGTGGGGAAAAGGCTGTTTCTTTGGTCGAGGACTACGAAATGGCCAGGCAGATGCCAGAGCAATGAGGTAACAGCCAATCACCGGCAAGACGCTCTTTTCCCATTTAAACTCCAAGTCTGATAAGAACTCTGGTGGGGGTAACAAATCTGTGTGCAAAGATGTTATTTGCTAGAACTGTAATAAACCAGGCCATATTGCAAGAAACTGCCGTAGTAAGGAGAGTGGCACTGGAGCAGATATATCCTTTGCAAATTGGGGCAATTACTTAACAGATACAAAGGTGGGAGATGAGACTGTAAAGGGACCTATTGATTCGGTAAGCAGACAGACCGTAGTGCATGTTGAAGTGCTGGGAAAACTGTGCAAAAGCACCAGGTACTGGTGTCATCGGCATCCACGAGGACACTCGATACTATCCCACCACCCAAGTGACTCTGACCATTAAAGGTGCGTCACACCAAATGAAAATGGGGATAGTACTTAAGTTACCTATACCTGTGATTATTGGAAATGACTTTCCAGGATTTAGTGAGTTAATCAAAGAATGAGTAAATCCTGATGGTTCAGCAGCTGTGGTGACAAGAACTCAGGTAAAGAAAATTTCAGATGGCAGGGACTCTTTTCCTTTTGCCGATTTTCATTCGGACTTGTTTTGAGCACAGCTCCAAGATCTGGAAATCCAGGAAAGAAAGACGATGCCTGAAGAAACTGTGGCAACAAATGACTGATGGACATAAAGGGTTAAAATATGCAAATGCTGAAGCTAGACTGATCACTGATTGTGAGTCTGTTTCAGAGCAAGCGAACAATGTTTCTCTCCAGGGTTATTTTAAGCAGCTGGGGTGAAACCAAAACAGGGTGGACCAATGTTTAAAAAAATGTAATGGGTTACTGTACAGAGTTTGGGTTACCCCTCAGACACAGGAACAGACAGAACAGTTGGTTATACCACAGAAGTATAGAACAGAGTTGTTACAGATAGCACATGATAGTCCTATGGCTGGTCACTCAGGGAGGGATTGCACCCTTGCCACATTGCTGTACAGATTTTACTGGCCTGGAATTCATGAAGATTTTGCTACCTATTGTAATTCTTGTGCTGAGTGTCAGAAAGTAGCCCCAGTCACTAGAAAAGACAAGGTGCTCCTGGTGCCCCTACCCTTGATAGATGTGCCTTTTGAGAAAATTGCAATGGATGTGGTTGGTCCTTTAGACAAAAGTAAAAAGGGTAATAGATTTATCCTGGTAGTATGCGACTATACTACTTGATACCCAGAAGCAGTTCCAATGCGTACTGTCACAGCTTCAAAAGTGGCAACAGAGCTTGCAAAAATTTTCAGCAGAGTGGGCATACCTAAAGAAATTATTACCGATACCGATCAGAGTAGTAATTTTGGTGCTGCATTACTTAAGGAGCTGTACAGACTACTAGGTATCACTGCCATAAGGACCTCCCCCATCACCCTCAGACAGACAGTTTTATTGCGTGTTTTAACCAAACCCTAAAATACATGTTAAAAAGGTTTGTAAAATACTAACATACTAAATTGCCAGCAGAATAGGCCTAACGGTGTTTCGTGTCTGCTCGTTTGGTCAGCCCCCACCCTGGGAGCTGATCTTGCTGCTCCCCTCACCCTCTCTGGCTTCTCCCTTCCCAGTCCTGGATATTCCCACTGCATAGGACTTTGCATCCAGAAACCTTCCCCTGTGTCTGTCCCACCCCCTCATGAACCCCTCCACCATCTCTGCCTCCACCAGCCCCTTGGGCAGCACATTCCATGGCTCCACCACCCTCTCAGTGAAGTAGCACCTCTTCCTTTCTCTCCTGCATCTCCCCCCCCCCCAGCTTCCACCCATGCCCTCTAGTTGCCCCCCCTTCCTTTGGAGCACCTTGACTGCTTCTCCCCTATTTAACCCATTCATGTACTTGAAGACCTCTATCATGTCCCCCCGGTCCCTTCTCTCTTCCAATGTGTACATATTTAGCTCTTCGAGCCTCTCACCATAGGTCCTGTCCCCCAAGCCCCAGATCATTTTAGTTGCCCTCCTCTGAACCCTCTCCAGGAGTTCAATGTCCCTCTTTAAGTGTGGCCTCCAAAACTGCATGCAGTACTCGAGGTGCAGTCTCACCAAGCAGTTTTACAGGAGGAGTATCACTTCCCTCTTTCTGGAGGTGATCCCCCTAGCAATGCATCCCAGCATCCTGTTGGCCTTGGCTGCTGCCCTCCTACAAGTCTCAGAGTTGTTCATCTTGACATCCACCACCACCCCCAGGTCCCTCTCAGCCATTGAGACCTGTAGCATTTCCTCCCCCCCCAGGGTGTACTCTTGGCCCAGGTTTCTGGGTCTCAGATGCAGTACCCTGCATTAAACCTCAGCTTCCACTTTCTAGACCACCTTTCCAGAGCCTCCAGGTCCCTCTGTAGGGCCACCCTCCTCTCCTCCCCATCCACCACCGCCCCCAGTTTTGAGTCATCTGTAAAGAGACTCATCTCACTCCTGATACCCTTCCTTATGTCAGAGACATAGGCATTGAACAGGAGGGGCCCAAGGACTGATCCCTGAGGGACCCCACTAATGACCCCCCTTGGGGATGAGACTATCCCGCCAAATATGACCCTCTGGGTCCGGTCCTGGAGCCAATTGCCTATCCATCTGATCATCTGGCTCCCCACCCCCATTTCTCCCAGCTTATTCAACAGGCCCCCATGAGGAACAGAGTCAAATGCCTTGCTGAAGTCAAGATAGAGGATGTCCACTGGTTTACCCAGGTCTAAGGCTCCCGTCACCCAGTCATAGAACTCCACAAGGTTTGTCTGACATGATTTCCCTGGGATGAATCCATGCTGTCTGTCGTCCAGGCACCCCGACTTTTCCAGGTCCCCCCCTAGCCTCTCCTTGACAGTGCCCTCCATCCCCTTGCCCACCACTGATGTCAGGCTGATGGGCCTGTAGTTCCCTGCCACCTCCCTTGATCCCCTCCTTGTGGATAGGCACTATATGCGCCACCTTCCAGTCCTGGGGCACCCACCCTGTCCTCAGAGAGATGCTGAAAAGCTCTGCTGGGGTTTCACCAGGACATCTGCCAGTTCATTCAGCACTCTGGGATGTAGTTTATCTGGCCCTGGTGCTTTCTCCATCTTAAGGGACCTGAGGGCTTCCCTCACTCTCTCTGCCATGATTTCCACCTCTGCTACCTCGTCCCCCTGCCTTGTCTTCTCCCCTCCTACCAATGATGGCCCATCCTCTCCCCAGACCGACGATTGGCAAGGGTCCCCCCCCTCAGTTTCACCATCTCCTCCCATGTATGATGCAGCCCCCCCATTTTCCTTGGTGAAAACTGAGGTGAAGTACCCATTTAGTACCTCAGCCTGCTCCCCCGGATCTTGTGCCCATCCCTCCCCCATTTTAATCCTGCTAATCTGCCCCTTCACCCTTCATTTTTCCCCAATGTATCTAAAGAACCCCTTATTCCCTCTCCAAATTTCACTTGCCAGGTTCTGCTCCTTCCTGGCCTTAGCCGCCCTCACCAGCCTAGTGGTCCTTCTGGCCATCAGCTCATACTCCCCTCTATTCCTTTCACTCCTTGAGCACTTGAAATGCCTATAGGTCACCTTCTTTTCCCTCACCACCTCCTGAACCTCCCTGGTCCACCAGTAGGGTTTATGGGCCCTACCACATTTTCGTCTTACTCTTGCACAGGTGCTGGTAGCATTCTGCACCCCCCTCCTGATGATTTCCCACCTACTGTCAGCATCCATGTCTGGCCCAATCCCATCCAAATGCTTCTTAAGGATCCTTCCCATTTCCTTGAAATCCGCCCCCCTGAAGTCGGTTACCTCCGTCTTTGTGCAGCCTTCTACTCCTCCTAGGTCCAGGCAGAACCAGACCATGGCATGGTCGCTCCCCACCAACAGGTCCCTTACCTCCATGCCCCCAGTCTGGTCACTGTCTGCCAGGACCACATCCAGTATCTGCGCCTCCCTGGTCGGTTCCTCCACCTGCTGAGTTAGGAACGCATCCTGAAAGACATCCAGCAACCTCTGTTCCCTGGCCACCGAGGATGTCATAGTCTCCCAGTCCATTCCTGGCATGTTTAAGTCCCCCAACACCACCACCCTTCCCCTGCCCAATTTGCAGTGTCTCCCAACATCTGCCACCAGTCTCTCCTCCAGCTCCTCCGCCAGCGCAGGGGGTCTATACACCACTCCTATTTTTACTCTCTTGCCCCCATTTGTTATCAAGGTGACCCAAATTGCCTCCACAGTTCCCTCTGCCTCCTCCACTCCTCCTATGCCAATGCAGTTTTTGACTATTATTGCTACCCCTCCTCCTCTTCCCTCCCCCCATCCTTCCTGAACATGGTGTAACCCTCCAGGATCAGGTCACAGTCGTGCCCTGCAGTGGCCCAGGTCTCAGTGACTGCTGCCACATCCACCTCTCCCTCAGCATCACCTGGAGCTCAGGCATTTTATTGCCCAAGCTCCTGGCATTTAGCAGGACTACCTTCCACCCTTTCTGTATACTTCCATTTTCCCTGCTCTCGTTCCCATGGGGATTCAGTCTTCTCCCAGTCAGCACCTTACCAGTCGGCCTTTTCCCACATTCCTCCAGGTCCCCAGGGGGGTGGAGACTGAGTCCCTCCTTTATCGGACTCCCCTGACAGCCTTCTCTCCCATCCCTCTCCCACTTCACAAGTTTAAACCCCACCTTTCACCAACGAACCCCTCTATTTTCAACTTAAGGATTTTCCTCCCCTCCAAATTGAGATGGAGCCTATCTCTAGCATATAGCCCCTTATCCTCCCAGGTCTCCCCCCAATCCCCCATCAACCCATACCCTCTGGTCCCACACCACTGCCTGAGCCACTGGTTTATCTCCCTAATCTTCCTCTTGTGTTCCCCACTAGCCCTTGGCACTGGCAGGATTTCTGAGAAGGAAATTGCTCATCTTATGTCATGACAGACCCTGGCAAGCTCCCTGAACCTTGCCTGTATCTCTAGCTCACTATTTCCCTCAATGTCATTGGTACCCAGGTGGACCAGTATATCCAGGGAACCTCCACAATCCTTTGCCAGCTGATATACCTCATGCTTGGCCCTGTGCACCGTTAGTCCAGGGAAGCATGTTGTTCTCACCAGGCAGGCTTCCCCCTGCCTATCCCATTTGATACCCCTGATCATGGAATCACCCAACAGGATCACTCTGACCACCCCTTTTCCTCCATTTTCCCCTCTTCCATGTCCCTCATCCTTTCTACTGGCCCCTCCCCCCAGCTGGCTCCTTGCTCCTCCCCATCTGGGTGCCCCCTGTCGCCCTCTCCTTATTTATCCTGGCCACCCCCTTCCCTCTGATCCTGTGCCTCTCCTCCTCTTGATTATTCTTTTGTACCCCGCTATCCCCCCGTCACTGCTCGTGACTGGTCCTTCCCTCCCATCTGCTAAACTTGCCTGGCTCGTCCTCCCTTCCTTCCCATCTCCATTCAGCCCCTCCTTGCCTGTTGTGCTCCCCTGGCATAAACCCTCAGCTGCCTTTACTGTATCCTCCTTGTACTTCTAGTCCCTCTCCTTGCCCCTTCCTCCCAACTGGTCCTTCTCCTTGCGCTTTCCTCTCTCTACCTCCTCCTCCTCTTGCTCTGATCCACCGCTCCCCCCATTTTCCCATATTCCAAGTTCCCCCCTGTTCTTCCTGCTATCCTGCCTCTCCTGCCCTCCACTCCCTTTCCATCTCCAACCACCCTGTTATGGCTACATCACCCCCGTCATCCTCAAGCAGAAGAAGAGAACTGAAGCAGTTACTGAGCTTAAATGGGAGGGGAAAGATTGGGACCAATACTTCCCTTACCTACTTTTTGCTTACAGAGAAGTGCCACAGGCAGATGTATGATAGGCAGCCAAGAGGGCCACTGGATGTGATAAAAGAAATGTGAGAAGATAATCCCACTCAAAAACAATCTATAATGTCTTATGTGTGCCCTAAGAAAGAAGCTGGCAAAATATGTTGAAATCACCCATAGTAATCAGGAAGAGGCCCAAAACCAGCAGAAGATATATTATGACCATGGGGTAAAAGAAAAAGTTTTTGAGCCAGGTGAAAAGGTTTTGCTACTGTTACCTACAACAGAAATAAGCTGTTAATGAAGTGGCAAGGGCCTTATAGAGTGCTTAGACATACTTATTGATTTATTTATGACAATTTTGGATAACACCATTTGAGCAAACAGTGCTCTTTTACAAAGTTTCCATGTCATGGACAATGGACAAGTATAGACAAGAATAGGCAGGTAGATAACAGTTAATACAATTACAGTACATGAGCTACCAGTGACTTTGTCCAGATAAGACAAGACAATAGAATTAATAATAGGTAAAACATTACAGAATGCATGAGCTGCCAAAGGCTTTGTCAGGATCAACGTGGATGGAAGCAATGGTGCAATATCACCAGACATTCTACAAAGAGAGCCTGGGGTGGTTACAATTGAAATAGTGATCTGACAAGTGCATGAGAGGGCCTGAGGTAGTTGGTGAGAGGACAAGATAAAAGGGGACAGGCAAGAACTGAGGGGGGATTGGAGGGATAAGGTAGGTGGTGAAGGAGAGGAGTAGGTGGTGATGGAGGGGAAGGGAGAAGGGAAGGGAGATGTAAGTGGGGGTAACAGGATGAGTGGGGGAAGAGAGAAGAGTTAGGATGGGCAAGGAGGAGAAAGGAGAGAGAAATGAGAACTAGAAGGGAGTTAAAGAGGGCTAGGGGAGAAAAGAAAGAATATGAGAGCTAGGAGGTGCAGGGGTAATAGGGGAGGGACAAGGATGTGAGAGGGAATGGAGAGAGGAAGGAGTGAAATCTGGAGGGGCAAGGGAGGAGGCTGAGGTGGCTGACATGAGATATTGGAAGGAGTTAATAGGGAGGGAGTGGGGTGTGGGGAGAGTGCATAGGTAATGGAGAGGCCAGGAGGACGAGTAGGGAATTTAAGTGTAGCAGTCACAGTAGGAACTGGCCACCAAGTGATGTCATAGTTTGTGCTTAAAGGAGCTGAGATTTGGTGCATTGGTGATATCCACTGGGAATGTGTGTTGAACTGGCACCGTTAACTATGAGATTGAGACCCTTGACAGGAAAAATCCTATTAAGATATACCATGCTAACCTCCTCAAGAAGTGGGTTATAAAATGCCAAAAGCTGCTTTGCTAGTTTTACCAGAAACTGATAAAGAAGGTATTGATGTAGCTTATGATAGACTGGAACAAACTGTAACCGCTGATGCTGTAAAGGTGAATGTTTCCTTAACCTCAGAACAAACTGCAGAAATGTGTAATGTGCTAAAGACATTTAACAGTACTTTTAGCACAGTACCAGGCCAAGCTAAAGGGGATGAGCACGTGATAGTGCCAAGGAATTCTTGCCCTGTTAGGCAAAAGACATATAGGTTACCAGAGCAGTTAAGAGTTGATGTGGTTAAGGAAATACAAAAAATGAAAGAATTGGGTATCATAGAAGAGTCAAGGAGTGCTTGGTCATCTTCGATGGTAATTGAAACAAAAAACAAGGGGGTGTTAGAATCTGTCTTGATTTTAGGAAACTTAATCAAGTGTCAGAATTTGACAGTTATTCTATGCCCAGAATAGATGATTTGGTGGACAGAGTGGGGAGTGCAAAGTATATCAGTACCCTTGATTTCACCAAGGGTTACTGGCAAATCCCTTTAGCTAAAGAATCCAGAGATAAAACTGCATTTTCCATTCCTGTTGGATTCTATCAGTTCACCACCATGCCATTTGGTTTACATGGTGCGCCAGCTACATTCCAGTGGCACATGGCTGCAATTTTATCACTTCACATTGGTTATTGTGCTGCATACCTGGATGATGTCATGATGTACAGTCCAGACTGGAAAAGCCACTTGGAACACCTACGAGCAGTTATCCAAGCTATCAAAAATGCAGGTCTGACTATTAATCCTACCAAATGTGCATTGGGCATGCAGGAAACCAGATATTTGGGCTATGTGTTGGGAAATGGAGAAGTTAAGCCAGAAATTTCTAAAATAGAAGCTGTAGCTAACAGCCCTGTCCCTAAAACAAAGAAATGTGAGGTTATTTTTAGGGCTAGCTGGTTATTATCAGAGATTTGTTCCCAACTTTGCTGAGTTAGCTACTCTCCCTCATTGAACTCACGAAAAAACAGTACCCAAATAATGTGAAATGGACTCCAGAGTGTGATGAAGCTTTTCAAGCCATTAAGGCTGCACTATGTTCAGCCCCTGTTTTAAGAAGCCTATACTTTGTGAAACCATTTTTGTTACAAACAGATGCATCAGCGGTATGCCTAGGTACAGTCCTGAGTCAAAATATAGGTGGGACAGAACTTCCTATTCTGTACATAAGTAGGTAGTTGCATGACAGAGAGAAAAGGTACTCTGCCATTGAAAAGGAATGTTTAGCAGCAAAGTGGGCCATGGAGTCCCTTAAGTTTTATTTGCTAGGAACTGACTTTGTACTTATAATAGATCACAATCCTCTCTGTTGGCTTAACCAAATGAAAGATAAAAAATCCCAAATCACAAGGTGGTGCCTGGCACTACAGGTATTTAAATTCAATGTGATACACAAATCTGGTAAAGAGAATAGCAGTGCAAATTTTCTGTCAAGATATGGATTGGGAATTGAGGGTTCTAATGGCTGAAAAACAAATATATGAGTTTAAACTTTACTGTTTGCTGTACTGTTATAGAAAAAAGGATACTGCACATGTGCTTAATTTCTGAAAATTGAAGCTAATATTATTAGAGAATTAATAGCTAATGTTGGAAACCTGTTTGATAAAACAGGTTCCCTCTTGGGGGGGTGTATGTGACAGGGTTGAATAGGACCCTGTTCTAGTTGTTATGGAAAGTGTTTAAATGCAAGGATCTGTTCTGTCCTGTCCTTTCCTTTCCTGTCTGTTGTCTGTTTTGTTGCGCAACCAGATTTTCTCGTGAGACCTATGATTTGATCACCCCGACAGTCTCGCAGTTCTTTGCCTCTCACTGTCTCTCAGTCTTCCCTTGCTGTTCTGTCTTTTTCCTTCCTTGCATATCTGCTGGTATAAAATATATGTAAATCACTGGGTGGAAATGTAACTGATATTGGGTTCCCTTTGTTTAGAAATTATATAGTGTTACTGTTGAAATGTATATAATTATAGTTTGAGATGATTGCAAAAAGCTATTGGGAACTCAAGATGTTAACCTGAAATGCAGTTTTTAAGCCTTTTGCAGAAGAGCTGTGGAAAAGGGGTCTCAGTTCTGGGACCTTGTGTTCTAGCTGCACATGCCTGATATTTACAAGAACATTTTAGAAAAAAATCAGGATGCTTGTTAAGAAGGGGGGGTTGCAAGAACTTACAAAAACAAAGCTGCAGTTTCTAGCAAGAGACACACAGAGATTGAAGGAAATCTCAGATGGATCTTCTCTATTTATTCTGCCTTTGTAAATAGTTATATGGAACAAGTTTATTTTTTTATGTTACTGCTAGTACAAATAAATACTTTTTGTGAATTTACAACTGCTCCTAGTTTTCCTATGCTTCCTGACCTGTGCCTCGATGACCCTTCCCTCCTGCACCATGTTCACCCCCATGATGTACTTGTAGGACTCTTCCATATCCCCTGTCAATCTCATCTCTTACAGGTGTACATATAGAAAATAGTCAGTCTCTCCTCGTAGTCCTATTGGTGCAACCCCTACACCATTTTAGTTGCCCTTATCTGGTCTGCCTACACCCTGTCTATTTAATTTCAGAGGTGCAGCCTACAGAAATGAAAATTACTTACTCACTGTAATTCTTGATCTTCAACAATATCTTCACAATTCAGTCACACTTATGAGTCTAAGCTGGAGGCAGTAGGACCCAGCAGGAGCAAAGTGTTTTGCTGCCTAGAAGGGGACTGATGAGGGGCCCAGTGCTGCCCATGAGGCAAACAAGGAAACTTTGTGCTCTTGGGTTGTCCAGTAACTGACACTGGCCCCCTTTCTCCCTCAGTTCTGTTTGCCAGAAGAGAAAGCAAGTGGGAGAGAAAAAAGGGTGAGCGAGAGGAAGGCTATAGACTCCTATCCCAAATGGATAGGAAAAGGATATAGGCTATAGAACCATAAAAATAATCAAACCCAACTACAAATATAGAGAACTAAGGGATGGGCCTAAGTGGCACAGGGGTAGTGGGTTCAAGAGCCAGATCCTAACCCAGCCACCTAGACATGAAGTGGGCAGCAGCTCTTGGTAGACCTCTGGCTGGAGCTACAGGCCAAGAGGACCACAGCATAGCTAGGAAAGCAGATTCCAACCAAACCAGAATCTTGTACTCAGCAGAGGACATGAATTTAGGAGGCAAGCTCAACGCTCCAAAGGAGTGGGACAAAGACAAATAGAAAAAGAAGTGTAAGACAAGAGTCTTCTTGTCACTCCAAAGAGTACTGAAGCACTGGAAGTAGAACCCAAATGGATATAGCAGAGAAACCCCATCCAGTCCACTTGCTGAAAACACAGAAAATACCCCCCACTGCATCTGTCTTTCCCTAGCTTGGAGTGAGGCTGTATTGAAACAAGGTCTTGAGGCTGCCACATGGCAGAGACTCAGAGCATAGGGTAAGAACAGGTTATTAGCAGCCAGGTGGTGAATCTAGGAAATATCCTCACAGTGAGAAATAGAGCATAAAAAGGGGGATAAAAAACAGACTTTCTGGGTTGTTGTTTTTTCTGAGAGGAGAGTGACAGGGGTCCTACTTCCGTTTTTTGTTTAATTCCCCAACAAGAGGAAAGACAAGCTGGCCTCAGAGAGCAGCAGATCTGAGGGTATGGCAAGGAGTGCAGAGCACTATCAAAAATAGAGTGAGATGCCCAGAGGCCCTGGCTCTTACCTGAACAGGTGATGGTGGGTGGGCATGTGACTGAATAGTGAAGATATTCTGGAAGATCAAGAATTATGACAGATATATAATTTTCATGTCTTCCAAGACTCAATCTTCACCATTCAGTCCCACTTATGAGTCAGAGTACCAAGTTTTTTCCAAAATAGGGAAGGAGTTTGCAAACCCTGGGGGGGGGGGAATTATGCCTTATCCCTCTGGTGGGGAATAACAACTGGAGGGCAGGGACTACTCACAGGTCCAGCAGGACCCGAGACTGGTCAGGGGCAGGTGGAGACTCCCGAAGCTTGGGAGCAGGAGGTCACCCTGACAATTCACACCTGACCCTATGGAAGAAAAAGTGAGTCCCCTGGCAGTGCAGGTTGAGCACCCTCCGCCGGATCAGGGTTGCCAACTGGGAGAGGTGAAGCTGTGCCATCCACTGAATGCAGACTGCTCTTCCAACCAGCCTGGAAGCTACTTCACTGGTGTTGTAAGATGCCATCGCTTGGTGCCTCATCAGCTCCAGGCCCATGGTGAAAGGCAAATGGTGTGCCTGGTTGACTCACAGTCTGGCATGGAGGCTAACAGCTGGTTTAACATCACTTACTAGCACTTGTCATAAGTTGCGTTGCTCTCCACAGGTCAGTGTTGGGGGTGGTTGTACACCGGGCACCTAGGCCCAGAGGAGTTCTGCAGCACCAGACTCTCTGAGACGGTGTGAGGGATAACACCTAGAGACCCTCAGGAGTGCAGTATCTGTGCTACGCATCCCCAGGAGCTGGAGGGAGTTGAACGGATGGAGCCAGACATTCCTGGATGCCTCTGTAAAGGTCCAAAAGTGCATAGGAACCAAAAGTGACCACTCATCCGCTTAAATCTTTAGAGTAAAAATGTTTTATTTCATCCCACACAAACACCCCAAGGTCCACCAACATTTCAGGGAGTCCACAGTACCCCTTCCTCAGGGTGGAGGCTGGTGTTTCTTAATTCAAGTTAAAAATAAACATTCGGTATTGTTATTTACCTTAATACAACACAAATACTTTACACCAGTTGTGTTGAAGAATGAACCAACCACTGGCTTACTATTGATTTTCTTAATGTCTTATATGTATTTGTTTTGTTTTCTAATGTTCAGAGACAAAAGGGGGGGGGATTGGAAGAAGGGTTGAAATGTGAACATTCAGGTTGCTAAACCTTTATAAACTGTGAAAGGCATACTCTAACAAACATTTGTCAATGCCGAATGTTTGCTTGGTGATATTAGCACTGGACATGCAGGAGTCAGACAGATGTGCTAGAACTCACACCAACCCCACCTCCACCCTGTAGAGATGGACAGGCATTGGGGGTGCCTTTGGGTCGTCGCCCATAATGCTCACAGCATTTCACCTCACCCTATCCTGCAGACACTGACAAGTGTTGAGGTGTGCCTGGGGGGTATTCAGCTTTACAGTCACCCCATTTCATAAAGGCATATGCTGAAATGGGTGCAGCATAGGAGCATGGGGTGAACTCTGGGGCCGAAGAGTCAAAGGCACACCTTGATGCCTGTCACTGGTTTCAGGGTGGGGGGGGGGAATGGTGTGAGCATTACAACTGGCAATCCAAAGGCACACCCCTGACGCCTGTCAGACTGTACAGGGTGGGACGTTATGGTTAGAAACCCTAATGCCCCAGGCGTTTGTTGGTATTTGCACTACAAATTTTCTACATGGCCTTTTTGTGACCCCCCACCTTGTGAAAGCATTTGGGACCGCTGCTCGTGAACAATGGCACTGTGATTTTGTTAATCTGTCCCAAACATTGATTTCTCACAGCGACCGAGCCATTCTGCACCAGATGTACGAAAACACAGTTCAAGCAGGATGTGAAAAATGACAGCTGTACCATTCATAGGAAGGTGTGAAGAGATGGCAGTGTTCAAAATCTGGAGTGTAAATATCAAAAATGCTTGAACTTCTGAGTGTATGTGGAAACTGCACAGCGCACGCTTGTAACATAGTCATTTAGTGGAATTATTTCATCAAATTTTCAACATATGCATTTTGAGACCTCTGCTCATAAATACTTTCACTATAATTGTCTTAATCTGTCCCGAACGTTGATTTCCCACAGCGACCGCACTATTGTGCACCAGATGTGTGAAAACACATTTCGGGTAGGATGTGAAAAATGACAATTGAACTGTTAATAAGGAGGTGTATAAAATTGACAATGTGGAAAATCTTGAGTGTAAATATTACAAATTCTCGAAGTTATGAGTGTGCATGGAAACTGCGCAATGCATGCTCGTAACATAGTCATTTTATGGACTTTTGTCACCAAATTTTCAACATAGGCATTTTGGGTCCTCTGCTCATGAACAGTGTCACTGTGACTTTCATAATCTGTCTGAACAATGATCTCTCACAGCGACAGCGCTATTCTGTGCCAGAAGTGTGAAAACACATTTCAGCCAGGATGTGAAAAACGACAGCTCTACTGTTCATAAGGAGGTATAAAAAAATGCCAATATTGAAAATCTGGAGTGAAAATATTACAAATTTGTGAAGTTATGGGTGTGCGTGGAAACTGCACAACGAGCTTGTAACACAGTAATTTTTTTTTACCAAATTTGCAACATAGGCTTTTTGGGAGCCTACCTCATGAGCAGTGACACTGTCATGTCATTCATCGGTCCCGAAAGGTGATTCCACACAGTGATTGGGAAATCCCCTTCCGGGGACTGAATAACCAGATGACAGTCACTGAATTCAGGAGATGGGGTCCCAAAACCTCCATGTTGAAAATTTGGTGCCAAAATTTGCAAAAATGGCTGAAATATCCACATAAGTTGGAAAAACCCCAATTATGTCACTATACAGCTTACCGGCATTTCTTCAGTTCGCAGTCGACTTTGAAGAGTGCAGACGTGTTCCTGTTCCACTGCAGATCATCGTGCTGGGCTCTGGAGTAGTATGGGGTGAGGGTGTGTGGGAGGTGGGTGTGCAGAGGTGGGTGCAGATGGGGAGAGCGCTATAGACAGCGAGGACCGTTTTCTTGTTACAGGTTTAAAAAAACAAACACCGCGGACTGCTTTTCCTTTTCCACACACACACACTGGGGTGGGCTCCCAGTGTGTCCTATCATTGGGGTCATGTTAGCCACACTGGGTTGGGCTCCCAGTGTGGCACACAATGGGGGCAGGAAAATGCCAATGTGATGGGGGAGTGTTAAACATACCGACAGGGGATTGGGCACACCGTCGGCAAGTGTGTCTGGGGGAGGGGGATTGGGCAACTCCCTCAGCACACAAACACAGGAATGGGGCACATATGACAATGGGGATTGGGCACCCCCCTTGGCACACAAACACAGGAATGGGGCACATATGCCGACGGGGATTGGGCTCCCCCATTGGTAAATGAACTGGGGAAGGGGCATGCCGACAAGGGGATTGGCTACCCCCGAAGTCAGCTTGTTGGGGACAGCGAGAGGCAGATGGCGATAGCCGCCACCATATTTCCTGAAATGGGACACCAGACAAGGCAAACTGTGATTCGCCGCTGGAATCAAGGACCGCCCCAGCAGCAAAAACAGCTGATTGTTAATGACATGGCACTCCCTGATTGCAGCGGCGAGTTTCTTTCAAGTTGGTGGCACACTACAATACTGCTGTCATGGACAGCGTGAGACCATCCCCAAAATGGACAGCTGGCATTCGCCACAACACTGCCGCACCTCCACAACTCGTTACTACAGCAAGCTGATGCAATATGTTTCTTGCGCAAGCAAACATAAAAAGAAATGTAGAAAATGAATTTGAGCATAAGTACTGGCTATGTGTACCCATCATATATATGTTTCGATTTGCAGCATAATGAAATAAGGAAAATGTATCGAAGGAATCTGAAATTTATAGAAATAAGAAATATTACATCACCTTTAAATTGCTTTTAATTTTCATAAAAAAACAAAATAGAATAAACACATGCGCACTATTCAGAACACTGTCACCGTTTCTTGTAAACATTCTGCACTTCCATCTTAGCCAGTACTTCTGTTCAACCCCTTTTTTTCATTTCTTTTTTGCAAAAACACTATGTACAGTGGCGTGAAAAAGTATTTGCCCCCTTCCTGATTTTCTCTATTATTGCATATTTGTCATACTGGATGTTTTCAGGTCTTTAGAGAAAATGTAATATTAGATAAAGGGAACCTGAGTGAACAAATAACACTTGTTTTTTTTTTTAATTTCACTTATTTAATGAAAAAGTTAACCAACACCAACTGGCACTGTGTGAAAAGTAATTGCCCCTTACACTTAATAACTGGTTATGCCACATTTAGCTGCAATGACTGCAACCAAACACTTCCTATAATTCAATATCAGTGTTTCACATAGCTGTGGAGGAATTTTAACCCACTCTTCCTCGCAGAACTGCTTTAATTCAGTAACATTTGGTAGGTTTTAGCATGAACTGCTCATTTCAGGTCCTGCCACAGCATCTCTATTGGGTTTAAGTCTGGACTTTGACTAGGCACTCCAAAACTTTAATTTTACTTTTTAGCCATTCTGATGTGGACTTGCTTTTGTGTTTTGGATCATTGTCTTGCTGCATGACCCAACTACGCTTCAGCTTCAGCTGACGAAGGATGACTGGACATTCTCCTTAAGAATTTTCTGGTACAGAGCAGAATTCATGGTTCTTAATTATGGCAAGTCATCCAGGTCCTTAGGCAGCAAGCATCCCCACACCATCACACTACCACCACCATGTTTGACTGTTGGTATGGTGTTCTTACTGTGGAATGCTGTGTTTGCTTTTACGCGGACATTATGGGATCCATGTTGTCCAAAAGTTCCACTTTGACTCATCTGTCCATAGAACATTTTCCCAAAAGGCTTGTGGATCATCCAGGTGCTTCTTGGCAAATGAGAGACGAGCATTTATGTTCTTCTTGGTTAGCAGTGGTTTCGCCTTGCTACTCTCACATGAAGCCCATTTTTGCCCAGTCTCTTTCTGATTGTGGAGTCATGAACACTGACCTTAGCTGAGGCAAGAGAAGCCTGCAGTTCTTTGGATGTTGTTTAGGATCCTTGAGACTTCTTGGATGATTTTACACTGCGCCTTGAGTAATTTTTGGCAGGCCGCCCACTCCTGGAAGGTCACTACTGTTCCAAGTGTTCTCCATTTGAGATTATGGCTCTCACTGTGGTTCGATGGAGTCCCAGAGCCTTAGAAATAGCTTTGTAACCCTTTCCAGACTGATAGAGGGCAACAAATTTTTTCTGATCTTTCAGGAACTTCCTTTGATCATGGCATAATGTGCGTGTTGAATCTTTGTGCTGGCAACGTGACTCTGATGGTAAGGGCCAAAATAATGAGGTTTATATTGAGCAGGGCTGGCTGTAATCAAGCCTGGCTGTGTTCAATCAGCTGACTCTAATTATCCCTTTAATTGGGTTGATTTAACTAGGGGCAATTACTTTTTCACACAGTGCCAGTTGGTGTTGGTTAACTTTTTTCATTAAATAAATGAAATAAGTAAAAAAAGTGTTATTTGTTCACTCAGGTTCCCTTTATGTAATATTATATTTTGTCTAAAGACCTGAAAACATCCAGTGTGACAAATATGCAATAATAGAGAAAATCAGGAAGGGGGCAAATACTTTTTCACGCCACTGTACAATTCTGTCCTTACGATTTTTAGCTTTCTTTGCTACCACCAGAAGTGATTCCTTGAACACTCTTTGCCCCTCTGTAGTAGCCTGCAGAATTTTCCAGTGACTGTGTATTATGTTCTTAATTTCCCATAACTATCAGAATATGGGGTTGAAAACATAGTCCTGTTCCCCATATCCCTCTGTCCTTCTGTTCCTCTTGAAACCAAAAGTTCATTTCTGTCCATTGCATCTGCCCTAGAACATGCCCTGTTTATAATCTTGGAGCTCCTAGACAGGTGAGGAGCCAGGAACAGAAAGATCGTCTTAAGGTATGACCATCTTGCAGTTTAAAATGGTTAAGAATGGGTGAGTGGATGTTTTATTGTTTGAGCCAACCAATGTGCTGTTAGATGAAACAAGGTGCATTTAAGAGAAACAAATGTTTGGGAAAGGGAACGGGGTTTAAGATGGAAGTGCAGGACGTGTACTGGAAACGGTGATGGTGCTCTAAACAGTGCAGATGTGTTTTTTGGGGGGGAGGTTTATAAAGAAATGCAAAAAAATGGGTCTGAACAGAAGTACTGGCTAAGATGGAAGTGCAGAATGTTTACAAGAAACGGTGACAGTGTTCTGAATAGTGCAAGTGTGTTTACTCTACTTTGGGTTTTTGTAAAAAGAAATGTGAAAAATGAATTTGAACATAAGTACTAGCTAAGTGTATCTATGATATATAGGGATCGAAGGAATCTGAATTTTAAAGATGTAAGAAATATTACATCAGCTTTATAAATGGGTTTTTAAGTATATATTTTCAAATTTATAAATATGTAAGAAGGCTTAGCAACCTGAGTGTTCACATTTCAACCCTTCTTTCAACCTCTCCCCCTTCTCACCCACTTTTGTCTTTGAACATTAGAAAATGAAGGAAATACATAAAACACATTAAGAAAATTAATAGCAAGCCATAAGGTATGTGATTGGTTCAGTCTTTAACAACTGGGTGTATAGTACTTGTGTTGTATTACGGTAAATAAAAATACTGAATATTTAACTATTTTTAACTTGAATTTAGAAACTTCACCCTCCACCCTGAGGAAGGAGTACTGTGGACACCTCAAAACTTTGGTGGACATTGGGGTGTTTGTATGGCATTAAATACAAAGTTTTTTACTCTAAGATTTAAATGGGCGAGTGGTCACTTTTGGTTCCTATGCACTTTTGGGCATTGTGGCAGGTACTCATAGGAACAGACTACTTCCTTATTTTGAGTTTCTTTTTTGCCTAGGGTATATCTGAGTGTGAGTTTTGCCTCTGTAAAGGGCCTGGGCCACAGAGGGATAACAGAAGCATCATCACTGAAATCCCCAAGGAGTGACAATGCCAGGGTAGCAGTATTGCGACTTACAAATGGAAGGACATTCAGCTCCTGCATTATCTCCATCAGGAACTGCTGGTACTGGGAGTACTCAGCATCAGAGGAGAGGTGGACTGAAAATTCCTCTTCCTCAGAAAATACAGTAGGAGAGGATGAGCTGGATCCAGGCAACAGCAGTGCAGGGCCCTTAGGCCTGAAAAAAAGCCGGGTCTGCCTTGAGGTGATATTGACCAACACACCAACCATCGACCTGAATTGATCCCAGGTCATGGACCTCAGGGGACCTGAAATACATGAGAGTGCAGGGGAGGGGGGCAGAGGAGTGAAAGGAAGAGAAGGGTCATAGATGACCAAGCCATGTCCTCCGCCAGGGCTGTGAGAATGCTCTGGGGACCTCTCCTGGAGGAAGGGCCTGGAAAACTCGCCCATCTGTGACTGACCAACATCAGTGGACCAGTCCAGACAGTGCTCTTGGGGGGACCTCCAGGTGGGGAGAGCAGAGCTGTACAGATCCCGCAGGATGGTCCTAGTCCCCACCAGTGACAGGGCCAGTCAGTTCCAGGGGAAAAGCAGGCACTGGGCTAGCACTGGAGCCCCCCACCAGAGCTACCACCAGCATCAGGCAAACAGACAGCTACAGGCCTAGTGCCCAACCCCTCAGCAGGGCTGTCACTGGCCCCTGGGCAAAGCCCGACATTCAAACCAGGAGTATCCACCAGAGTCGGCCCTGGACCCCACACCGCCAACAGTACCAGAAGAAAAAATTACTCACCATAGTAATGCTGTTCCTTCAAAAGGGACCCCTCACTATGCTTGACAGATGCAATCTTTCCCCAGAATAAGCTGCCCCAGAGCCAACAATTTTATGCTGATTAGAAAACTTTAGAACAAAATTCAAAAAGCTGCTGTGTGGTCACGCTCTTCCCTGCCCTCTAATAGCAGACATAGTTCTCAAGCTGTGGGAGAGCAGTGACTCCGAAATCTAGTAAAATGACTACCAAAAATGTGGAAAAAAAGGCAAAATTTGGAAAACATTAAACAAAAGTAAACTGAATATGTGAAACACTGAATATCAGTTGTGAAGCAATGAAACAAGTAATGCTCAGCTATAAAGATTAATGTCTGTTGTGAGAACCTTTTCCAGGTTCTGGAAGGGGAGATAGGAATGGGATTGTCATGCATAGTTAGGCATCCCTATGGAAGAAACAACATTACTATGGTGAGTAATCCCAGGAATCCCTTACTATTGCTTGACAAATGCAGACTCTGTAACAGTACTGTGGCAGGCTGGGTACAGAACCTGTTTAGAGAAAAGGTTCTGCAGAACAGCAATGCCAAAGCTGGCATCCCTTCTGGACTGAATGTCCAGGCAATAAAACTTTGTGAAAGTGTGTACAGTTTTCTAGGTAGTTGCTTTACAAATTTCCTGAATCGAGACACCTGTAAATGCTGCCACAGAAGCAGAGGCGCCCCTTGTGGAATGGGCTCTTGGGTCCTAGGGTGGAAGCTTGCCAGCTTTACCATAACTGAACTTGATACAGGCCACTATCCAGTGAGCAATGGTTCTCCTGGATGTTGGTTTGCTTTTGCCTATGTCCCCATAGGTGACAAACGGTTGTGTAGAGATGGACTTGACATCCTTTGTGCAGTCCAAGTAGTAACTTAAAGCTCTCTTAACATCCAAGCTGTGGAGCCGCTGCTCCCCTGGTGTGGATTTTTTCTGTAAAGAACACAGGGATTGTGATAGATTGGTTGAGGTAGAATTCTGAAACCACTTTGTGAAGGAATTTTCAGTTGGTCCTTAAGACTACCTTGTCTCTGTGGAAAATAATGTAGTTAGGATCTGAGGGCTATCAAGAAAACTGTTTTCCAGGTGACACACTTCAGTGCAGCAGTTGCCATAGGCTTGAAAGGAGCCCTCATGAGCTGGACAATACATAGGTTCAAATTCTAGGGGGAGGGGGAGATAGGATCATTAAAAAGAAGGTTCAAGTGGGTCAGATCTTTGAAGAACCTTTAGAAAATAGCTAGGGAGGCTATGGACCTATTCTTGCCAGCTGAAGCATATGCCAAGACTGCTGCTAGATGCACCTCCAGGGTTGAGGGCCAAAGGCCTAGGGACTGCAAGTGTACCAGATAATCCAAGATGTTGGACAGGTGGCCTGGAAAGGGTTAAGCAGTTTGGAGGAGCACCACGGTGAGAACTGTTTCCATTTTGAAGCATAGGTTTTCCTGGTGGCTGGCTTTCTGGAAACCTTTAATACATTTAAAACCTCTTTCGAGAGATTTAGTCCAGAATATTCTAACTCCTAATGTACCAGGCCCTGAGGTGAAGGGTGCCCAGGTGTGGAAATGTTATTCTGCCCTGAGGCATGGTCAGTAGATTGTACCTCAGGGGAAGGGTGATTGGAGGTTGCTGGAGAGGGACAGGAGCAGAGAGTACCAGGTCTGCCTGGCCCAGTCTGGAGCAATTAGGATTTTTATTGCAGGTTCTCTTCTGAGTTTCAGATGCACTCTTAGTAGAAGTGGGAATGGGGGAAATGCATAAAGGAACCTCCCTGTCCAACAGAAGATCAGGGTGTCCTCTGGGATTGTCCCCACTGATGGAAGCTTGCAACAAAAGAGGGGGAGCTGGTAGTTTTGCCAGGATGTAAACAGGTCTACTTCTATTGTGCCCCACACTTTCTGAATACCACAGAGAGCACTTGCCTGTTCAGAGTCCACTCATGGTTTCCTTGACTGATCCTGCTCAGGGAATCTGCAAGGACATAGTCTTTCCCTGGCAGGTGTACTGTGGATAGCTGCACCTTCAGCTTGTATGGCAGGGTCCAGATCTTCATTGTTTCTGTGCACAGCTTGCAAGATTTTGCTCCTCCCTGCTTATTTATATAGTACATGGTGGTGGTTGTGATGGCGGTGGTGTCTGTCCTTGTCTGGACTGACTGACCCTTGATGTAGGAAGCACAATTCTGCATTGCCAGATACACCGTCCTGAGTTCCAGGAGGTTTATATGTGCTACTGGGACTCTAGTGGAGTCCATACTCCACTTACAGTGAAGTTCTCCAGGTGGGCACCACAGCCCTGGAGGGAGGCGTCCATAGTGAGCACCACTGTGGGTGACTGCTGGAGGAAGGAAACTCCCTCTCTGAGGTTTCCTGCTCTTTTCACCAGTTTAGTGCCCTTAAAAGGCACCTTGTAACTGGTACCAACCTTGACAAAGGGTCTCATCTTTGGGACCAGTGAGACCCTAGTGGTACCAAATATCTCTTATTTGGAATCTGGCACCTTGTACCACCACTGTGGAGCAACCGTGAGTCCCAGCAACTGAAGGAGGACTCTTGCTGATCTGGGCTGTCCTACCTTAAAAGACCTTGCAAGGCCTATGATGTTTGCCACCCTCTCCTGAGGGAGGAAAGCCTTCCCTGTCAGGTATCTAGCTCTGCTCCTATGAAGTCCACACCTGAACAGGTTGTCTGGGACTTTGAAATATTTACCAGGAAGCATAGATCCTCTAGAGTTTTCTGGGTGAGCTGAAGGGGGGATTTGACCTCCTGGTATGACCCTCCTGAGACTAGCCAGTCATCCAAGTAAGCGAAGACCAGTACACGTTGTCTTTTTCAAGTGTGCTGCAACTGCTGCCAAGCATTTTGTTAAGACTCTTGGTGCTGAGGACAGGCTGAAGGGTAGAGCTGCTAACTGGTAGTGGCAGTTCCCTACTCTGAACTTGAGGTACTTTCTGTGAGAGGGTCTTACTGAAATGTGAAAGTAGGCATCCTTTAAATCCAGTGACCCCGGCCAATGTCCCTTTTGCAGTGATGGGATCACTGTGGCCAGTGTCATCATCTTGAACTTTTCCTTTTTCAAGTGTTTGTTCAGAAATCTTAGGTCTAAAATGGGTCTCCACTCTTGTTCTTGTGGGTCTGGAAGTATCTTGAGTACAGCCCCTTCACACACTGGGAAGGGGGAACTCTTTCTACTGCATTGGCTTGCTGCAACCTTTTCACCTCCAACTTCGGCAGGAGGTTTTCTGCCGGGGTATGAGTTGGGAAGGCTGTATGCACCTGCAGTTTTGGGAACTTCTTGAACTGCAGGGAGATACCCTGTCTCATTATCTCCAGGACCCACTTGTCTGTGGTAATGCTTTTCCATGCCTTGAAATCATGAGCCAACTTTCCACCCACTGGAAATGTCTGGGCAACCTGGACAGACATGTCAGGGGTTCTGATTTGCCTGTACCTTGGGGGTTGGAGTGGCTTCAGCCTGCTTGGCACCCTTCTTGCCCTTTTCCCCTGAAGAAACCCCTCTGAGGAGGATAATCTTAAGTCAAATAAGCTTGGGGAAAATAACCCCGGCACCTACTTCCTTTTCCATAAGGCCTATGGAAAGTGGAGGTCTTATCCTTCTCAGTGGTACTTTTGTAGGTGGTCTTATACTCATCCACCTTTTTCATATAAGCCTCTGTTTTGTTCCCAAGCAAGGAGTTTGCTTCGCAGGGGAAATCCATGTCCTTAGTCTGAGTGTTCGGTGACAGATTTGTAGTACTGAGCCATGCAAACATCCTCAGGGATACTGCATGTGCCATGATTCTGGAAGCAGTGTCATTGGCATCCACTGCCATATGAAACTGGTACTTGGTGGCATCCACGGCAGCTTTTTCTGTGTTGGCTAGGTTCTAGGCTAAGTCACCAGCAGCTTTCTCACTCATAGCCACCACAGAGCTGCAGAGTGCCGTCTGGTACTGAACTGTTTAAGCCTTGTAAGCTTTCTGCCTCATTGGTAGAGAAGCTGAAGTACAGACCTTTTTGCCCATACTGTCTAGCTTCCTGGAATCGCTTTATGGGGGTTGTGAGGAAAGGGGTACCTTAGCCTTGCCAAGGGCAGCAGTTTGAACCACCCCTTTATGGCCAGGGTGAGTATACAGGTACTCCACATCCTGCCTATCGAGCTGATATTTCTTTTCAACATTTTTGTCAGTACAGGCTGCAGAAGTGGGGGCTGCTAGAATCTTGGAGGTGGCCTTTTTAAGAGACTTATGAACAGGCAGAAACAACTTCTTTGTGGGTGTTAGGCCCATTATATCTAGAAACTCCATCTCATCCTTGTCCTCTGCTGTCTCTTGTGCAGAGAGGTTGAGGGTGCTTACCATCTGTCTCGCAAAAGAATAGTGTGAAGTGTAATCCTCAGAGGACCGGGGAGTTGAAACGAACTTCTGAACAGGGGAACCATCAGGCTCTATGCCTTCACCCTCTCCTCCTCCTCTTCTTCATATAAAAGTTCAGCCTTCTCTACCACAGGCATTGGTATAGGTACAGGATCCTAGAGAGCGGGGGCTGGCTTGGACATAGAGGCTCCCATAGACTGTAAAAACTGTCATTCCTTAGTCATGTCCTCCACAGAGGACTTTCTAGATTTCTCAGCTAGCATCTCCTTTGCTTCTCCAGTAGGAGGGGCAGTGACCTGCTTCTTTTTCTCCTATTTCTCAGCAGGCACCAGTTCTGATGTCTGCTCAGCAGACCTTTCTGTTTTAGAAGGCTGAAGGATCTCCCTGTCAGACACCCTGACCTCTGTGTCACCCTTTGCAGACTTGTCCTTCTGATTACTATGAGGAACCAGACTCTTCCCCAGATCCTGACTGTGAGAGAGAGGCAGACTGAAAAGCCATAATGTCTTCAAGTTTCTTAGCCCTTTTTTAACTCTTTTGGGGCAGAACTTGATATGGAGCTCACAACTTGAAAAATCGTGATTAGGACCAAGGCAATTGAAGCACAACTTGTAGCAGTCTGCCTTAACCAGGAGTTTAAAACAGGCTTCTGGAATAAGTGGTTATTGTGGATTATGGAGTATAGACCAGATATCGTTCCATAAAAAATAAGAGAAAAATGTATAAATAAAGCATATGATTTAGACTAAGGAGACACCACCAAATGACGATAATATTAAATGTATAGAGTTTAAATAAATGAGTAAAGTGATAACATCTATCAAAAACATATTGTGATATCAACTGAGTGAATATTGACTGCTAATAAATTTAATATATGTAAAGCTCCTGAAAAAGTTAATAAACTTTAAATTAAAAAAAAAAACCACTTGGTACAATTGTTGAAGCCCTCTGGGTCCTGTTCTTTTCTTAGGTCTGTCAGATGTTCCAATCACTGACAACCCAAATAGAAAAAAAAATGGTTCCAATAATAGCTAGAGAGTTGGTTCCCAAAAGAAATAAGAACCACAAATGAAAACATTATGTTACAATTTAAATGCCCCAAAGTGAAAAAATATGATCTCGGTGCCCACAAGTAGGAACCAGGACCTAAGTAGTAAGGAACCGCAAAGCACTGACAGAAAAACAGGCAGCTGCTAACCAGATTCATTTATTTATACACACACACACACACACACACACACACACACATTTATGCGGTTCCACTAAGGTGGGAACTGTGCTTCAAGGCCTGTCCTCGGTTCCCTGGAGCCACAAAGGAACCAAAGAAATTGCTGAGATTAGACAAAAAACACTCAATGCAGAGTTATTGAAAACTAATCAAAAAAGAAACTGACGGAATGAAATAAAGAAATTAACCAGAAGATCAAACTGTAAAGAGCAACTTCAGGGCAATGCTTCCTCTCAGGCAGAGAAATAAAGCTGCTGTTCGAGGGTAGGGGAGAGCGTGACCACACAGCAGAGTTTCAAATTTCATTTTAAAGCTCTCTAATAGCATGACATTCTTGGCGCCAGGGCAGCTCATTCCAAGAGAATGATAGCATTTGTCATGCAATAGTGAGGGATTCCTGGGGTCTGAGTCAGATCCGGTGCCATGAATGGCACTGAGACCAGATTCGGCACTGGAATCCAAACCCAGCACCATGAATGGCACCAGAATGGGACCCAGCACCATCCCCGGAACCAGTCCTAGGTCCAACCACAGGGGACACTTTAGACTCAGAGATAAGCTCAGAACCAGGCCCAGGAAGGATTCTATCCTCACCAGCTCTGTCCCCAGGCCCAAGGTCAAAGTCCTCATCCATCACCAGGGCACTTAGTGGAGGAGATTACAATGACCTCAGGGTACAAGACAGGGCTGGCTCCAGAACATTTCCCTCTTCTGGCAACATGAGCAGTGCTAGGAAGGGACCTGGTCTTACGATCAGCACAGCCCCGCTCACTGCTACAAGGTCTTAGTATGAGAAGCTGGGATCAGGCAACACAGAGGTGCCCACCGATGTGGACCAAGCATATAGCTTTGGCTTCATCACTGGGGGTTCCACTGCCCCAAAGGGTCTGTGGACTGGGGAGGTGCTCAGCGATTACTTGCTGATTGCGTTGGAGCTTTGGGCCCAGATTTTGCCGAGGTTGTTGGGTGTTTCTTAGTGATGGGGGTTTTCCCAGAACCCCTTAAACAGGCTCTGGTGAAGCTCCTGTTGAAGAAACTGTCTTTGGACCCCGGCATCTTGGCAAATTACTGACATCTTGGCAAATTACTGACCTGCCTCGAATCTTCTCTTTTTAGGGAAGATTCTTGAGAAGGTGGTTGCAGAGCAACTTGAGAGTCGCTTCACAGACTTCCAGATTTGTAAACCTCTCCAGTCCAGATTTAGGGCTATGCACAGCATGGATACCACACTAATACGAGAGCTGAATGACCTGCTCAGGGCGAAGGATAGGGGAGAGTGATCTATTCTCATCCTCCTTGGTCTCTCCTCAGTATTCAACACTGTAGATCATGGGGTGTTATTGGACAGGCTGAGGGAGTATGTCGGACTCACTAGCAAAGTCATCAACTGGTTTGAGCCCTTCCTCCAGGGCAAGTCCCAGAGGGTGGTGTTCGGGAATTATTCCTCAAGTCCAATGGCCCTGTCCTGTGGAGTGCCCCAAGGTTCTGTCCTTTCTCCCATGTTATTTGCAGTGTATATGCTGCCCCGGGTGAGGTCATAAGGTGATCTGGGCTTCGGTTTCATTACTATGCTGATGATACCCAGCTCTACTCATCTTTTACACCGGGAAGAACAGATGCAGTTGATGTGCTAAATAAGTGCTTGTCCGAGTTTTGGTCATGGATGTCATCAAATTAGCTGGGCCAACCCAGGGAAGACTGAAGTGTTGGTGGTTGAGCTGGTCGGGGGTGGGAGCCTCTGGTGAGGATTTAGAGCTTTTGATTGGCACATCCAAACCAAACTGGAGGCCTCCACTAAGGTGAAACATTTGAGCATCCTTCTGAAAGGTGAGCTGACACTGGATGCTCAGGTGTTGGCAATTGTCCGGAATGCATTTTACCATCTGCAAAATATTGCCCGAATAAGATTCCTTATACCCCCTGACAACCTGGCCACTTTGATACATGTGTTTCTTACCTTGAGGCTCAACTACTATAACGCGTTCTAATCAGGGTCAAGGGGGGTGCACTGCGGCACCTGCTGCAGAACCCTGCGGCCCTATTGATGGGTCTTTCGAGATCTTTTCATATTTCACTGCAAGTCAGCATGAACTGCACTACGTTAGTGCACTGGTGCATCTCTCTTTAAAATAGGTCTGTTGACCTATAAGGACCTGCACAGGTTGGGTCTGGGTTACCTGAGGGAGCTTCTGCATCCCTATACCCCAAGACACTCTCTCCGGTCAGCAGGGAAAGGCCTCCTAGAGGTCCCCAGGGCAAGATTGAAGTTTTCAAGGGATCAGGCTTTCAAGGTGGCTGCGCTGACCCTCTGGAACTCACTGCAAGGGCACCTGAGGGAGGCCCCCTCCCAAGAAATATTTAAAAGAAAACTGAAGTCATTCCTTTTTTAACAAGCCTTTGGGGACTGAGTAAAGATAAACAATGCTGTTGTTTTAGAATGCAGGGTATGGAATATGTATTAGATTTTGTTAATTTTATATGTGTTTGATAGTGGATGTATGATTGTGTGACAATATGCTGTCTGTGATTTATACTGCGTAAAGGTGCCCAGAGCCTTTGGGGAAGGGCGCCTCAAAGAAATAAAATCCACTACTAGTACTACTGGTTCCCCAGAAGGAGTTGACTGTCCACCTGATCCCCCAGGGCCTCTGATGTCTCAGCGAGGCAAATGTGGGGAGTACCCTGGACCTCCACAATATCAGAGGCAGTGGGAAGGGGCTCAGCAGAAGAGCCCTGGGACCTTACCTTGGCATCCCTAGTGCTACATCTGCCTCCAAAGGTGGGTGGATCACAGCCCAACGCACGCTTCTCAGTGGTGCGGTAGTCCATGGAGAAGCAGGCATCACACCTGTCCATGTGGTGGTCAGCATTAAAGTAAGCCCAGCAGTCATCGTGCCAGTCCTGGATGGCAATATTACCCCACACAGGAGCACCAATGCATGGGGAGGGGGCACCATTGTTCTTTTTCTTGGCCTTCTTATGCTTCTCAGGACCTGACACGATGACTTGAAAAAGTAAACAAAAATCATCCAGAAAAGAGTTTGGCGATGAACTAGAGTGGTAAAACAAAAAAAAATCACCAGAAAACATGGTGCTGAGGGAAAAAAATGGCACAAAACTATGGCAGCAACAAACTGAGGAAGTTGTGACACAGTTTCAACAATTGAGGCTCTTGTGGTGTGCAGTTCATGATGGGAAAAACAGAATTGAAGAAGGGAAGGGGCCAGCGTCAGTTACTGGCCAACCCACAGGTGTGATGTCACTGCATGTACCTCATGGGCAATGCCAGTACTAATGTCAGTCACTTCCTAGGCTGAAAAATACTTTGTTCCCACTGGGTCCTAGCACCTCTGTCTTAGACCCATAAATGGTACTGAACGGTGAAGACTGATTCTTGGAAGATCTGGACACAGTACTCCAGGTGGGGTCTCACCAGTGAGCGATACTGTAGCAACACCATCTCCTTTTTTGTTGATGGAGGTACCACTCCCTTTGCACCCCAGCATCCCATTTTTTTTATTTAGTATGATTTATCATTCCTGTCTCCCAACTAGCCCACATCTGACCTGTCGCTCCACCCAGCCCCTTTACCTCCCCATCCATGGGACTTAGCTCTAGTCCATGTTCCCACATGGATTACCCCACATGGGAAGGGCTGCCAGGGGTCAGGCCATACTGCCCATGACAGAGTTAGAGATTCAGTCCTGGAGTGGAGAACCCAGTCAGTGGTGTGGGGCCTGTGGCTGGTGGCATTTTGCCCGGCTGGGGGTCTGCTAATTTTCTGCCCTCAGCCCACAGACATCAGGAGACCTTGGCTGACACAGCTTGCATCATGCCGTTGATGTCTCCCCTTCCTCAGTCCCTGGTTCCAGCTTGCACTGCCACCTGTAGTCACCGATGTGGTGGTACTGCAGCAGAGTCCTGGTGCCCTCCCACCCTTGAGGAGTGGAACATCCCTGGGATGCTCAACTATCCTCCCCCAGCTGGCCTTCTGAAAACCCAGGCTCATTACAGAACCCAATTTGCTGGCTTTGTGAGTGGTAGTGCTACCATTGCACCAATGGGCTGGCCCACCCAGCATCCCATTAACCTTAGTTACTGCTTTGCCACAGTTCTCTGACTTTTTCCGGGTGTCACATATCATATACTCAGTTCCTGTGTTTTGCTCATCAGTTAACACATTTCTAATTCAATTAATCATTTAGATCCCACCCCCTAGTCCGTTCAGTTTATTAATCAGTCTCCTGTGCAGCACAGTATGAAAGGTCTTGTTTTTTTGCAGTTAATTTCTTTCTCCTCCCTGGGTGGCACACCTTCATACCTGATCCCCCAGCCCCTTCCCCCACTCGCTGCCTACCTTCCGCTTTCCTCCACAACTTCCCCCCCTTGGCGGGGTGGCAGGGATCCCTCAACCCGCCGGAATGGATCTGGTGTGGAGGTTACCGCTATTCATGGGAGCGGGGCCTGCGGGGATCGACTTTTCATCTTGCCACACCCAGGACTCTTTTTCCTCCCTTTTTCTCCCCTTAGAAGAGGAGGTGTGCAATGACGCCTTATGGAGAGAGTGCGCACGAGTCCGCATGTGCTCCTCCAAGCGTCTGCCTCCTCTCCTCCCCTTTCTAAGCATCAGTGTAATGTCCCCAGCCACCACTAGGGGCCAGTCAACAGCGACTGCTGGTGGCCCCCCTTCCCAGAGAAGGAGAGCAGTCCCTCAGATGCTCAATCCTTCTCCTCCCCTGCTGACGGCCCATGCTCGTTCCCAAACACGGGTTGCTGGCATAGCACAAGGTCAGGTGTCCAGCGCCTCAGTGCCACCAGGCTGGCATGAAAGGCTTTGTTAAAGTACAGATAGGCCAAGTCCACTGCCTACCCTCTGAGCTTGTTTTCTTGTCACCCATGAAAGGAATCACAGGGTTTTATTTAACTCTAAAAATTGATTAGCGTTTTGCTCATAAAAGTGCTAAATCTTTCTGAAAGTGCACAGCTTTTGCATCACTATGTTTAACAAACACAGTACTTCTATAAAATCTATATAAATACTTTCTGTACAGTTAGTATCGTCCCAAGAAAAAAATTGCTAATCAATTATTTAAAACCCTGAATCAGTCAAGTTTGTCTTGCATGACCCCTCCACCCCATGTGAATCCATACTGCTTTTAGTCATGCAGCCCATTCAATTCATGACTGTTGTCGAGGCACAGGTCAGGAAGCATAGGAAAAACCAGGAGCAGCTGTAAAATTCGAAATAAGAGTTTTATTATAAATAACAATAAAATAAATAAAATTGTTCAGAATAACTATTTACAGAGGCAGAATAAACAGAGAAGATCCATCTGAGTTTTCCTTCAGTCTCTGTGTCTCTTGCAATAAATTGCAGCTTTGTTTTTATAAAGTTCTTGCAACCGCCCTTCTTAACAAGCATCCTATTTTTTTTCTAAAATGGTCTTGTATATTTCAGGCAGGTGCAGCTAGAATACAATGTCCAGAACTGCGGCCCCATCTCCACAGATTCTGCAAAAGACTTAAAAATTGCTATTCAGGTTAACCCCTTGAGTTTTGAATAGCTTTTTGCAATCATCTTAAACTATAATTATATACATTTCAACAGTAACACTATATCATTTCTAAACAAAGGGATCCCAATATCAGTTACATTCCCACATAAAGATTTGCATATATTTTTATACCAGCAGATATGCAAGGGAGGAAATGACAGGAACAGCAAGGGAGGGTACAGAGATAGTGAGAGGCAAAGAATTGCGAGACCATCGGGGTGATCAAGTCCTAGGTCTCACAGGAAAATTTGGTTGCACAACCAGACAGACAAGAGACAGGAAAGAGAAGAACAGAACATATCCCTGCATTCAAACACTCTATAACAACTGGGAGAGGGTCCTATACAACCCTGTCACAGTGATCCTCTATCAACCTTTCCTTTCACAGTATATCAGTTTCTCTATCACCAAGAAGAGGTTCAAGGGTTTATAGTTAACATTTTTTTTCATTTCATTTTATTATTTTATACTGGAAATGCATATGAGAGTGAGAAGACCTGGGAAGGAGGGAGGTGGTGCAGTCGCGGAGGAGACCCTAAAAGGATTTGAAGAGGAAGGTGCAGGATTTGCAGTTAAAACTCTCCTCAAGAGGGAGTCAATTTGCTGATTTTTAGAGGGTGCAATGGTGAGTCATCTTGGGAGACCAGTGACAAACCTGAGGATGCTGTGGTAGGTAGACCTCAGTCTGTCAAAGTTTTTTTTGGGGGGGGAGTAGACTAGGGAGCCATAGTCCAGGAGGGGAAGCAGGAGACTGCTAGAAAGTCAAGACCTAGAGTCTGCAGTGAGGAATTGTCTGCTTAGGTACAATGTCCTGAGACTTTGAAGCTTTATGTGATTATTAAAGGTTAGGTAAATGTCAAGAGGCTCCTGAGATATTTGAATTCAAAGACTCTTTTGATCAGGTTGCTGTCATTGTCCATGAGGGTGAAGTCAAAGTCAGTGCTTTTCCTGATACCCGAGAAAACCATGGATTTGTGTGTTTTTTTGGCACTGAGAACAAGACCATGTGAGGAAAACCATGAGTGGAGTCTACTGAAATCAGATAGGATTTATTTATTTATTTAAAATTTGTTGACCGGGAAAGGCACACTGAGCAGAAGCTCATTTCCAGGTGTGACCTGGAGACAGGGGGTACAAATACAACAAAAGGATGACAAAAAAATTCAGATACAGTATAATGCAAAAGAAACATAAAATATACAGTACAAGACAGACTAGATTCATCGATACATATAATACAATGAGCAGATAAATTTACAGTATAGGAATACATTAGAGTATTGTACAGGAGATTCAATAAGCAGGGTGAGACAACAAGAGCAAAAATCATGTGATCACTAGCTAATACATAAAATGGAAGAGGGGGAAGGGGACAGCAGTATGCGTGTGGATTAGGGCAGTGAAGGGCAACAAGATTTAGCAGTGGATGGCCTGAGGAGGTGCTTAAGAACAGGAAATGAGGGGGTGAGGTGGGTTTGAGGGGAGAGATTATTCCAGAGGGAAGAGAGTCTATAGGAGAAAGCTAGTTTACCAGTCGAGGTGCATGCTCATGGGAGGGAGAAGGAGCAGAGGCGATTCGAGCATGAATTGTAGGGGGAGGGAGTAGCAGGATTTAGGAGAGAGGAGAGGTATTAAGGAAGAGTTCCAAACCAGTATTTGGAGATGAAAGTGGGGCAGTGGGACGTATGTCTCTGTGACAGGGATTGGAGGGATAGGGAGGAGTAGAGGCCACAGTGAAGTACCGGGGATTTGAGGCAAAAGCAACAGACATTGAAGAGGACATCTAGTTTGGTGAGAGAGGTGGCTGGAGCTGTGCTGAAAACAGCATTGGCATAGTCGAAAGCTGGGAGTATCCATTTAACCAGCAGGTTGCGTCTGACTAGGATGGAAAGACTACCCTTATGGCAGTAGAGTAGACCCAGTTTGGGACGTAGTTTGGAGTGAAGTGCCTTAAGGTGGGAGGAGAAGTCTAGCGAGGGATTAAGCCATGCTCCTAGGTATTTGTAGGCTGGGACATCATCAAGAGGGGTTTTGGCTGGGGTAGAAAAGGTAGGGAGAGTGGAGAACCTGGCAAGTTTCTGTTTGGAGCCAAAGGTTATGGCTACGGTCTTCTTGGTAGTTTGTGGTGAAGAGCAGAGGGGTTTTCATTGCTGCAGTAAAGGGCTGCATCATCTGCATGGAGTATGAGCTTGGTGGAAGTGCATATGCCTGGGAGGGAATTCAGGAAAAGGGAGAACAGTAGTGGACCCAATATGGAGCCTTGAGGGACACCGTATTTAATATGACAGATATTGGAGAGGTGACCCTCAGTCAAGGTTCTATGTGTCCTACGGTTGAGATAGTTGTGGACCCAGTTGACTACGTTATTAGAGAAATTCAGTTGGGTGAGAGTTTTGAGGAGAATGCCATAATCGACCAGGTTGAACACTTTGGTGAGGTCTACAAAAATAGTACCAGTGTATATGCCGTCGTCAATGGCCTGATAAATGTTGTGGGTAAACTTGACCAAAGCAGTCTCAGTGTTGTGGTGGGCCCTAAAGCCATGCTGGGAGCTGGATAGGATGCTGTATTAAGAAAATCAGTGGTCTGGTCAAGGACAATTTTCTCAATAATTTTGGAGAGTGGTGCAAGGAGTGAGATGGGTCTGAAGTTGCTGATGTCATTTTTAGAGCCAGATTTGTGGAGAGATCTGATAGTAGCATTTTTCCAGATGCTGGAGAAAACCCCTGTGGACAGGGAGTGGTTGAAAATGTTGGTGAGGGGGCTGTGATGGGGATACTAACAAGTTTAAGGATACGGTAATCCAAGCCGTCAGGACCAATGCTTGGTCTGGGATTGGTTTTATTGAGGTATCTGACTGTGTTGAATGGTGTGAGGTACCAAAAGTAAAACTTAGGGGTGGGGTGGTACTGAGAAGTGGGGGAGGATTGTTCATATAACTTTGAAGCTGGAGGGGTGGAGCAGGGTTTGAATTTGTCCAGATGACTGAAAAAGGTATTGAAGTGGTTTGCTACTGCAAGGGGGTCATTAATAAGCCTACACTCGACTGTGAGGGTGATACACCTGTCATTTTTGTCTCAGCCAATTAGTTTGTTGAGGGACCTCCAGAGGAGTTTGGAGTTACCCCACTCAAGGAACTGTTTGTTGTTGAAAAAGTTGATCTTGGCAGTGTGGACAGTGGATCTGCACTTGTTACAGAGGGATTGTAGTGCTGGAGGAGACAGGGAGTGTTGGATTTTCTGAATTTTGCCAGGCCCTGTCCCTCAACCTCATTAATTTCAGGAGATCCGATGTTATCCACTGATTATGTTGTCCTCTGACCCTGATCTTTTTCAGGGGGTTAAAGGAGTCACAGATATTCAGAAAGGTCTTACTGAAGGTGTCCAGGGCGGTATCAATGTTATCAATGTGCTGGGTGAAAGACAAGTCCATAGAGAGTACTGTATTCGAGCAGTCCTCAATGTTTAGTTTTTGTAGCTGTCTGGTATGAATGAATTTGGGCTCAGATTTGAGGCCCTTAGCTGACCAGTTGCAAAAAATGGCACAATGATCACTAAGGGAATCTGGTAGGGTCCAGGAGTCGGTTAACCTGGATGGATTGCTGACAATGATCCAGTCAATTAAGGATTCATGGCTGGTTCTGTAGTTAATGTGGGTGGGAGTGGTAATGATTTGCTGCATCCTAAGGCCAATGATAACCTCCTTGGCTTCATCAGCTAGACTTTGTACCCCAGTTTGTGTTGAAGTCGCGAAGTATTATCCCCTCGTGTTTACTGGGAAGGGTATACTTTAGGTGGAGGAAGGTGACAAGTTCACTGCTGGGGGTACCAGAGGGGAGATAGGCTGTGGAGTGGGTGACAGTCTTTTGGTGACCAAGGAAGATGTTCATTGAGAGGGCTTCGAGTGTGGGGGTTCCAGGGTTGAGGTCAAATTCTGCGTAAGTGCATTGGTTAGAGATGTATATAAGACAGCCACCGCCTCTCTTGCAAACTTTTATCACATCTAATTAGGGTATATCCTCCAATGCTGAATTCGCTGGAGGGAATTTTGTCAGTGAGCCAGGTCTCGGTTAGAGCAATGACATTGAATTTATTAGAGGCGACCCACGATTGAACATGCTTTTTTTTTTTGGGAAACTTTGGATCTTAAGGTAGACTAGTTTGAGGGGGTAGCTGGTTGCTATCAAATATCTTATGATATCACATGAGGTATTGGAACCTTAAAATACTTTAAAGGAGAATGAAACAGTTTGTTATCATAAAGCCATCCAGTTACTTTGAACTTATATTCTAAGACTGCCTGACTGTATCTTCTCACATTTTGCACTTGCTCCTTACTTGTACTGCATTGTATTCATTTTGTGTATCTTGTATTCTAATGTATTTTTGCACCTTATCTGTATGTTACTGTATTCAAAGCATTCAATGCATTTCTAGTTTGTTTTAGCACCTGCACCATTCTTGATTAATGTAATTGTATTGTATTTCCAATGTTCCATTTTCATGGCCTGGGTCGTGCCTGGAAATGGGCCATTGGATCAGTGCACCTACCCAGTAAACAAACAAATAAAATATTTATTATTTTTAAAAAATTTCACTAATGTCAAAATCAGGTGAATGTTTACAAGAACAATACTCCACCTCAAGGAGTCCTTGTGTGGCAAGTCTATTTGCACTCTGTTAAGCAAACAAAGAAGAGTCTATAGAGTTAAAAGTTTTCTTACCAAATCTTCTTTACTTATTTTCCCACTTTTACAAAGAAAAAAGTACACCTTTTATAATGACATTCCATCCAGCTAAATGGCAAACTATTTTTTCATGGCTCTATCGCCATTCCACAGTTACAGATACTGCTTTGTATTTAAACCATAGTATTCCAGACATTAAGAACATCCATTTTAGGACTGTAGAACAAGGGAACATGCACGCAAGCTGGTGCACGTGTGACATCAAGGCTGATGTCTTGGCATCTAAACCATGCCTTCAGCAGAGCTCCTGCAGTATCTGAAACTGTAGAATAGGCAACTGAGCCGTGAAAAAATAGTTTGCTGTTGAGCTGGATGGAATGAAGTCACTAAAAGGTGCTCTTTTTCTGTGTAAAAGTGGGAGAATAAGTAAAGAAAATTTCGTAAGAAAACTTTTAAGTCTACAAACTCTTCTTTGTTTGCTTAACAGAGTACAAATAGATTTGCCACACAAGGGACTCGATTTTCAAAGCCCTTGAAAATCCCGCAGCTGCAGGAAAAAACTGGCACAAGTGGGTCTCTGCTTGAGGAGCCACAGTTTTTCCCACAGTGATGGTATTCTCAAAAGTAGAACCAGTTTGTGACTGGCTTCATGATCTATGGCAGCTTGCAGACATTTTTTTGGCACAGCTGCGGGGTAAAGTTACGCCTGGTGGGACCAGGTGTAATATCCGCCACAGCTGCGCCAGTTGAAAATATGAAACTCTGCAGTTGCAGTGATTTTGTACTGCAACTGGGGCTGTGGGCATAGGACTCAGCTGTTCACTGAGTGAATTACCCTGATACTTCCAGGTTCTCTGCTGATTAAAGTCGATGCTCAAGCAAGTGGTATCTCTAGAGCTGCAGTCTGAGCTGTGCGACCACCAAAAGCAGTGAGACAGAGTGGCTGCAGTAAAGGAGTGCTGCTGGTGTGTTTTTACTCTTGTGGCATCCTGTTAGTTACCTTGGAGTGGAAATGCTCAAAGTAAATTGCAACTGTAGACCCTCTATGTGCTGAGGGCAGAGGGGACTACAGAATAGCAGGGGCTTGTGTGTTAGTTTTAGTGTAGCCCTATACCTGTGGGTCATTTTTAACTGTTTAAAGGGACACAGCTGTTCACTGAGTGCGTTATCCTGATACTTCTGGGTTCTCAGCTGATAAAAGCCGGCACTCACGCGAGCGGTGCGAGCATGTGTGGTGTGCGTCAGTGCGCTGAGACGTGCGGAGACACACGCATCTCTGCATGTGTTTGCATGTTAGCTGGGAGTGGGGAGAAGGAGACAGGATAGTAGTATCATGGGCAAGTTAAGGTTAAAGAGATTATTGGTAAAATAACTGATTAAAGGGAGAATGGAAACAAAGGAGGCTGAATTGTGCATCATGCCTGCTTCATTGTTGATGTCGGAGGGGGAATTTTTGATAAGCTGCAAAAACTGTAAGATGTACAAGGAGGCTGAATTGGGGGTTGATTATAATGAGTTTGAGTGTGAAAAATGTGTGTTAAATCAAGAGCTTTGCTCAAATTTATCTAAAGTCATGGAAAGGCTGCAGATCCTGGAAGATAGTCAGTTGGAGTTAACTGCAAGGTTAAAGACCTTGTCAAGCCTAAATAAAAGTGGACTAGAGGGTGAACTACAGGGGCAAGGGAAAAGGAAGAGAGTGTGGGATGGGGGTCATCAAATAAATAGGGGAGATTCAGGGAGGGTGAAGAAAAAACGTGGAGGGGGGCAAGCCCACCTGGTCCAGTCCCAGCATCGATAAGGAGGGTTGGTATAGGAAACACACAGGTTATGGATAGAGATAGAGGACAGCAGGATATACAGGGTACAGGTAGTGCCAATGATAGTGAAGAAAGTACAATCAGTGCTATTCCAGTAGAAAATAGTTATAGTGTCTTGAGAAAATTGACTGATTCAAATTTAATGGCTGAGGAAGATGTTTTGGAGACAGAATGGGAAAAACCAAATCCTAGGCAAGTCATTGTTATAGGAGATTCTATAATAAAATATACTGATCAATATATTTGCAATAAAGACAAAGCAAATTGAATGGTTAGTAGTTTCTCAGGAGCTGGAGCACTGGATTTGTATGATATGGTTGATAATATTTTTAAAGGTATGGGGGAAGACCCACTAGCAGTAATTTGTGTTGGTATAAATAATATCATGCGGAAAACCTTACCAGAAATGCAGAAGGATTATAATAAGCTAATGCAAAAATTGGTAAATAAAGGTTGTGAGATAATGATTTCTGAATTACTACCAGAACCTAGGGCATCTGTGTATAAAAAAAAAGAGAGAATTGCTTTAACAAATGAATGACTATGTAGATGGGTAGGGGCAAGTGGCTATAAATATATAAAGCACTGGGGGACATTCAAAAACTATGACAAATTGGATAGTAAGGATAGGTTGCATCTCAACCATAGGGATAGTAGAATTTTGGGGCATAGACTGAGGAATGAGATAGAAAATTGTTTAAACTGAAGGAGAGGGAGACGACCAAGGAACATCAAGAAAATAAACACCTATGTCAAAGAAAAACAAAAGATATGTCAGCCAGTAAGGTAATGTTTTTTAATGTGAGAAGTTTAAACGAAATTGGTATGACCGAGTTGGAAATGATAATGAGGAGAGATAAACTAGATATTGTTGGGGTAGTAGAAACCTGGTGGTCAGATGAAAAACACTGGCATTAACAGATACCTGGATATAGATTAATAAATAAAAATAGAGATGGGAGAAGGGGTTGGGGTGGCTTCATTCATTAGGGATGAATTAGAAGTTAGGGTTATAGATGTAAATTATAATGTGGGGAGTATTGAAATTGTTACTGTTGAGTTGTTGGGTATAAAAGGGAGGAAATGTAGTTTCTCCATTTTTCATAGAGCACCAGATACAAAAAATGGAGGATATGGAAGTTTTCCTCGAATATGTCACTAGCTTGGCAGAAGGCACTGATTTAGTGCTAGTAGGGGATTTAAACATGCCAAACATTAGACAGGGTGAATATATGTGAGGAAATAGCTTAGAGTGCGGAGTACAGGAAGCTCTAATGGTGGTAGGTATGAAACAATGTCTACAGGAAGTCGCAAGAGAGGAAACTATATTAGATGTTATTTTAACAAACATCCCGGATGTAATTAAGCAAATTAGGATTCAGCCACAATTGGGGACAAGTGATCACAAATCAATACTGTTTAAAATGCTTTGGAAAGCCAATATAGCGAAGGGGAAAACTGAGCAGTTTTTATGCAATAGAGGAGACTATGCAGCTATAAGAGAGAAATTGAGTAGTATTGATTGGGAAGCTAGAATGAAGGATCTTAACATGGAAGAGTCTTGGGAGCTGTTCTTAAGTATGATAAATGAATTAATAGGGAAATACATACCTAGGAGGAGTGTGTATAATCACAAAGGCAAAACACCACCGTGGCTTACAAAAACTATAATTAGATAATGCAAGAAAAAGAAAGTGTTGTTCCAAAGAATGAAGAAACAAAGTTCGTCAGTATCTAAAAATAAGTATAAGATTATATTGAAACAATTGAAAAAGGAAATAAAAAATGCAAAGAAAAATTTGGAATTTAGATTGGCGATGGACAAGAACATTGTATAGGGCATACATTAGACCGTATCTAGACTATGGCTCCCCTTTCTGGAATCCAAACCAAAAAAAAGACATAGCAATTCTTGAATAGGTTAAAAGGAAAGTAACTAGAATGATTCCAAGATTAACAAACTTGGATTATCAGAACAGATTAAAAGCTACTGGTCTCTTCTCTCTTCAAACTAGATGATTAAGAGGTGATATGCTTATGGTTTTTAATTTAATAAATTCACCAGATCTAATGGAAAAATGTGGTCCAACACTCTCCAAAAGGAGACATGTTCTGAGCCTGCATAATAAACAGCTTGAAGTAAAAACTTATAAAACCAGCAAAAGGGGAAACTTTTTTCCAATAAGAGCATCTATTGTATGGAATACCTTGCCACAAGAATTGGTAGAGGCAACTAGTGCCACTGTCTTTAAAAACAAATTAGTTGTTTGGTTGAGGGATAATAGATAAATAATGTCCCATATAGTGTGGGGAACAGTCTCGACAGGCTCTGGCCTTCTTCTGTTCTTTCATACCAAGTAATACCAAGTAATAGTAAAAGCTTTTTTGCATATATAAATAGTAAAAGGAGAAGAAATAGTATGGCCGGTCCATTAAATATTGAGGGGGTTATGACTTCTAAACCTAAGGAGATGTTAGATGAATTTAGTAGATGCTTTGGAGCATTATATAAAAAACATGATGGAGTTGTAGAGATGGGGCATTTGGGAAAAAGTATATTGGATCCCAAAAAAGTAATAACGGAAGAAAAAGTTAGAGGTAGGATAAGGAGATTAAAGGTTGAAAAGGCAGCAGGCCCCAATGGGTTACATCCCCTATTTTCTAAAGGAGTTGGAAGATATATTAATGCCAGTTATAACTGGATTGGGACAAAAAATCACTGGCAGAGGGGGTGGTGTCAGAGATGTGGAAATTGGTGTATGTGGTGCCTATTCACAAGAAGGGTAAAAGGAGTGAGGCAGCAAATTATAGACCGGTGAGCCTGGCCTCCGTTATAGGGAAGATCATTGAAGGTATCCTGAGTAGTCACTATGGAGCCATCTTAAAATGGCATCGGCCTGTGGGTGTCAAAAACCCCAGTGACACGATAGCACTTGCACCCATACATCACTTCCAGCTAACGATGTAGCATTCTGTACTTCTCCACAGTCTATGTTCTGCCTCTCAGGTGTAAACTTACCTGTTGGTCTCAGGGTGGGTAACCGGAGCCTAACCAAGTGTGTAATCTTATGTTAATCTTATGATGTAAACCTGTTCTTTTTCATTGTGATTTGTAATCTTACCTTGTAGTCTCATGTTATGTAACCTGCACCTAATTATGTACCATGTTGTCCCAAGTGTCTAAGTATGTCATTTCCTGTACTGTCCCGGGTCGTACCTGAAAATAGGCAATTTGTCTTGTCTAGTGTACTTACCTGGTTAACAAAAGCTAAAATAAATAAATAAACTATTATTGAATATATGAGAGGTAAAAAAATTAGTGGATAGAAGTCAACATGGATTTGTGGTAAATAGATCATGTGAAACAAATTTGGTGGCCTTTTATGAATTTATTGGTAAGCTTATTGACGAAGGGAGGAACGTAGACATCGTAATGCTCGACTTTAGTAGAGCCTTTGACACTGTTTCACATTGTAAAATTATTGAAAAGCTTATTGGGATAGGGTTAGATTTAGCCATAGTAAGATGGGTTGAACAGTGGCTGGCAAATAGAGTTCAGAAGGTGAGACTGCATGGCCATGTGTCTGATCCATTAAAGGTGGTGAGTGGTGTACCCCAGGGTTCAGTGCTTGGACCACTGCTGTTCAGCATTTTTATTAGTGATTTAAAGACATCTAGTCAAAATAAGCTAATAAAATGTGCTGATGGTGTCAAGGTGGGGGGTGTAGTGGATACTTTTGATGATGGATTGATATTTGGGCAGGACTTGATTTATATAATGGAATGGGCAAATAACAACGGGTGACCTTTAATAGGAAGAAATGTATTATAATGCATTTTGGAAGGCATACTGTTCAGCAGACTTATAATATGCAAGGCCTAAAATTAAAGATATCAGAATGTGAAAAAGATTTAGGAGTGTATGTACAAAATGATCTTAAAAGTGGTGCCCAAAGTAAAATAGTATCAAATAAAGCCATGCAGTTGATAAACTGTATGAGACAGGGTTTCCAATCATGGAGTGAGGAGGTTTTGTTGCCTCTGTATAGGATAATGGTTATGCTCATCTTGGATTGTTGTTCTACAGTGTTTTGTCCCTTCCTTAGTAAGGATGTTAGGGTAATGGAGACACTTCAGAGAACCTTTACGAGAATGATTGCTGGAGGTCGCGGCAGATTATATGAGGAGATATTGGAGAAATTGGGTTTGTGGACATTGGCGAATAGAAGAGTGAGGGGTGACTTATTGTTACTATATAAAATTCTGGTGGATGAAGGTCTTAAACTGGAATTGGGTTTGGAGTCAGTGGTAAAGCCATACCACCTAAGGGTACATAATAAACAACTGAGGGAGGAAACAGTAAAAACTGAGCTGAGAAGAAATGGTTTTAAATGTAGGGAAGTTAGAATGTGGAATAGACTGTTGCAGGACGTGGTGGATGCTGATAGTGTGGGTATTTAAAAAAAAGATTGGATAACTGCAGAAACAGTTGGGGCTAGTAGAGGCTATGGGAACCTGCTTTTGCTGAGCAGCTGGGGATTTTAGTAGCTGGATACACTTTAAATTCTTATTGGTCTGCAGACTTTTAAGCAGGACTGCTGACTTGTTTAATAAGTGTTGTTTTGTGTGTGGGATCCATAGAGGAAGCTGGATATTCATTTATCTTTTCTAAAGGTATTGTGAGCAGCTTCTAGAAGGTTCTGTCTTTCTCAGCCAGGATGAATTTACAGTTCATAGAGGCTTAAATACCAGGGCTTCTCACATAGCATTACTGCAGAAACAGTTGGGTCTGGTAGAGGTTGTGGGAACCTACTTTTGCTGAGCAGCTGGGGATTTTAGTAGCTGGATAAGCTTTAAATTCTCATCAGTCTGTAGACTTTTAAGCAGGACTGCTGACTTGTTTAATAAGTGTTGTTTTGTGTGTGACCTTCATCCGGAGGAGGTTGCAGTGCTTGGAGTGCAGTGTGAGGCAGACACAGGGCTGATACACTCTTGTGAGTGCTGGTGTGGGGCCCAAATCCCACCCTCCCCACCCTCCTCCCCAGAGCACAGCTAATTTATAGGGGAACACCTGCCCTGCAACTGGAGGAAAAGACTTCAGGTGCAGCTCATGTAGTTCTAGCCACTGGGGGTTGGGTTTTAAGGCTGAGAGACAGGAGCGTAGGGAGTTGAAATCTTCCCCTATAAACTAACTCTTAATGCAAATAGTCAGGTGGGGAAAGGTTCAGCCACCCAAACTTTCAAGTTTGAAGGTCTGCATGCTGTATGGGGGGGGGATTGCCTAGGTATAGGTACTGGTAGCTCAATAAACTGTAGAGCCACTGAGTTGATAATTTGGCCTAGAAAAGAATGCTATGATGATGGGGAAGGGACCGCATATCACTAGAGCAGGTATCTTTGGGCGGGTGGTTGGATGCACAGGGTGTGGTGTGGCCATGATACTGGACTAGGCTTGGAAGTTTGGGGGATGCCCAGTGTGCTACCAGCTGGCACAGCTTAAGGAGGAGGTAAAGGGGATCCAAAGGCAGCTGGGGAGGGAGGATTGGAGAGGTAGGAGGCAAGCGGTCACCTACATGGAAGCACAAGGTGCTGGAGCCTCCCAAGCTGGGGAGAAATGAAGAGTGGTGCTCACACTAGCAGAGGAGGGAAGGGGGGTACACAGAGGGCTCTCACGGACCCTGGCAGATGGGGCCCAAAAGGTGGAAATTTCCACAGCAGTAGGCAAGAGTCTGGGGGTGTCCAAAGGAAACCGTGAGAGGTGGTAGGGACAAAGGGAGCACTGGAGGCTGGGCTAAGGCTCACAAATCATTTTAACCCTCTATGTCCACTGGTAGAAGAGGGGTGTGTAGGGGGGAGGAAGAGGAGGAGGATGCTGCTGCTACTGGTGTAGCGGGGGCATGGACGGATAGAACAGGTGTAGAGAGCAAGTGTCAAGGTCACAATGGAGGGGGTCCCGGACAGGATGGGGAAGAGGGGTAGGAGGGGAAAAGAAAAAGGAGGATCAGGGGAACAAGGAAGAGGTTGATGGTATGGAACAGGGGAACACGACAGGCAGGAAAGCGCAGGACATAAATGGGATGATAGCGAGCAGAAAGTCAAATAGGCAAACAGATAGGATGGATGGATTAGTAAGGAGTGGGGAAAGAGATACAGAGAAAGATACTCAGGCGGAGGGGATAAAGAAGGCCAGGACACAGGTAGAGGAGGTGACCAGGGACAATAGTGAAGGGACTACCTTCAATACCCAGATTGTGGGAGGTGCGAGGAGCTGGTTGAGGGGAGAATCTGGATGAAGGGATGAGGAGGGGTATGGAAGGAGGGGGAACCTGAAGGGTAAACAAGAAGGCAAGGGGGATGTTAGAGTACTGCTACTGGGGGACTCCATGATCAGAGGCATACTGTGGGAGGGGCAGGAGGAGGGTAAAAGCTATCTGATCAGAACCAAATGCCACCCAGGCCTGACAGTGCACAAGGCCAAACATGAATTGTATTCACTGGCAAGGGAATGCAGGGGTACCCCGAACATTCTAGTGCACTTGGGAACAAACAACATAAGTGGTAATAGTGAACTAGAAATTCAGGCAAGGTTCCGGGAGTTGGCCAGGGTATGCCTTTCCATAGGCTGTAAGATCTCCTTTTCAGAAATCCTGCCGGTGCCAAGGGCTACTGGGGAAAACAAGATGGAGATTAGAGAGATAAATCAGTGGCTTAGGGAGTGGTGTGGGGAATTGGGGTATGTCCTGGTGGGGGACTGGGGGGGAGACCTGGGAGGATAAGGGGCTGTATGCTAGGGACAGGCTCCACCTTAATTTGGAGGGGAAGGAAATCCTAACGCTCAATCTAGCTGGGTTCATCAGTGAAAGGTGGGGTTTAAACTTGTGAAGGGGGAGGGATAAAAAAAGGAGCAGTGCTAGCAGATACGATAAATGAGGGACATGGTCTCCGCTCCTCTAGGGGGCTAGGGAGATATGGAACTGGGTCACCAGGTAGGGTGCAGGAGCTGAGGAATGAGAGCTCAAGGGGGAGAAAGGAGACGAGGGAAGAGGGGTGGAGAGTGGTCCTGATAAATGCCAGGAGCTTAGGATATAAAATGCCTGAGTTCCAGGCAATGCTAGTTGAGGGGGAGGTAGATGTGGCAGCAGTCACTGAGACCTGGGCCACTCAAGGGCATGAGTGGGACCTAAATCTGGAGGGCTACACTATGTTCAGAAAAGATAGGGGGGAAGGAAGAGGTGGTGGTGTAGCACTGTTAGTCAGAAATGGCGTGGGTATCGGAGGGGTAGAGGAGGCAGAGGGGAATGTGGAGGCTATTTGGGTCACCTTGCTGATGCAGGGGGGTAAGAGAGTAAAGGTCAGAGTGGTATACAGACCACCAGCACTGGTGGAGGTCCTGGAAGAAAGTTTGGTGGCAAATCTTGAGGGACACTGTAGATTAGGCAAGTGAAGGGTAATAGTAATGGGGGACCTCAGCATGCCAGGAACAGACTGGGGGACTATGACATCACCGGTAGCCAGAGAGCAGAGGCAGCTCGATGTCTTCCAGGATGTGTTTCTCACACAACAAGTGGGTGAGCCAACTAGGGAGGCCCGGACACTGGATGTGGTCCTGGCAGACAGTGATCAGATTAGTGGCCTAGAGGTGAGGGACCTGCTGGCTGGGAGTGATCATGCCACAGTCTGGTTCTTCCTGGACCTGGGGGGGAGGAAAGTCAAACAAGGACGGTACTAACAGACTTTAGGGGTGCAGACTTCAGGGAGATGGGAAGGATCCTTAAAGATCATCTAGACAAGATAAGGCCGAATATGGATGCTGACAGCAGGTGGGAATCATTAGGAGGAGAATACAGGAGGTTACCAGATCCTGCACAAGAGAAAGGTGTAAGTTCAGTAAGGTCAGAAAACCCTGCTGGTGGACCTGGGAGGTACAGGAGGTGGTGAGGGAAAAGAAGGCAGCCTATAGGCGCTTCAAGTGGTCAAGGAGTGAAAGGGATCAGGAGGAATATGAGCTGACAGCCAAGAGAGTCACCAGGGTGGTGAGAGCAGCTAAGGCAAAAAAGGAGCAGTCCTTGGCCAGTGGGATCCGGAGGGGGGACAAGGGGTTCTTTAGATACATAGGGGAAAAAAGTAAAGTAAAGGGGCAGATCAGCAAGATAAGGGTATGGGATGGTTGAGCACAGGAGGCGGGGGAACAGACAGAAGTCCTAAATGAGTACTTTGCCTCAGTTTGTACTGGGGGGATGGAGGGGCTAGGTCTTGCGAGGGGAGCGGGGGCAAACTAGAGCAAGGGGTGAGACCGGTAGAGATCAAGGGCCTTGATGGGTCTGGGGAAAGGGAGTGGCCAGCACAGACAGGTAGGGGCCCAGCAGTGCATGGTGAAACGGGGGAAAACGAGGCTGAAATCCCAGTAGAGAGAGTAAGGGAAGCTCCGAGGTCCCTTTGGATGGAGAAAGCACCTGGGCCAGATGAGATACATCCCAGGGTGCTGAGGGAACTGGCAGATGTCCTGGCAGTCCCTCTAGTGGAGCTTTTCAACATTTCTCTGAGGACTGGGTGGGTGCCCCAAGACTGGAGGGTGGCCCATGTTGTGCCGATCCACAAGAGGGGATCAAGAGAGGAGGCAGGAAATTACAGGGACATTAGCCTGACATTGGTGATCAGCAAGGTGATGGAGGGCATTGTCAAGGAAAGGCTAGTGGGGTTACTGGAGCAAACTGGGGGCTTGGACAATAGGCAGCATGGCTTTGTCATGGGAAGAGCGTGACAGACAAATCTTGTTGAGTTCTATGACTGGATGACGAGGGCCCTGGACCAGGGTAGAACAGTGGACGTCCTCTTTCTGGTTTTTAGCAAGGCGTTTGATTCGGTACCCCACATTGGCCTGCTGGCTAAGCTGAAGGAAATGGGGGTAGGGAGACAGTTGCTAAGATGGATAGGAAATTGGCTCTCTGAGCGTACTCAGAAGGTGGTGGTTGGAGGGTTAGCCTCATCCCCAAGGTGGGTTGCTAGTGGGGTTCCCCAGGGGTCAGTGCTGGGGCCACTCCTGTTCAACGCCTATATCTCAGACATCAGGAGGGGGATCAGGAGTGAGATGAGTTTCTTTGCAGATGACTCAAAGCTAGGTGTAGTGGTGGTTGGGGAGGGTGGCCTTGCAGGAGGATCTGGAGGCTCTGGAAAGGTGGTCGGGAAAATGGAAACTAAAATTCAATGCGGGGACGTGCAAGATTCTGCACCTGGGAGTCAGAAATCCAGGCCAGGGGTATACCCTGGGAAAAGACATGATTCAAGTTACGGAGGGTGAGAGGGAGCTGAGGGTAGTAGTAGATGTCAAAATGAACAACTCGGAGACCTGTAGGAGGGCAGCAGCAAGGGCAAATAGGATGCTGGGATGCATCGCCAGGGGGATTACCTCCAGAAAGGTGGAAGTGATCCTTCCACTGTACAACTGCTTGGTTAGGCCACACCTTGAGTATTGTGTACAATTTTGGAGACCACATTTAAAGGGAGACATTACACTCCTAGAGCAGGTCAAAAGGAGGGCAACCAAAATGATCTGGGGCCTGGGGGAGAGGACCTATGTGGAGCGGCTCAAGGAGCTCGACATGTACACCCTGGAGGAGAGGAGGGACGGGGGGACATGATAGAGGTCTTTATATTAATTTTATTTATTGATTTTGTAAGGAAAACTTACAAAGTACATTACACAGGAGGGTAACATATAACACATAGTACAGATGATAAAATCTTACATAGGATCAGTGCACGACACCCCCTCTTAAGGTACAACGTAGGGAGGATCCTCCATCTTAAAGACTAACATTACAGATAATTTATCCAAATGCATGCAGCATGGAAGGCTAACAGGGAATCTAAACTGAAGATAAGTACAGAGATTCCCTTTTACCAATAAGACATTATTGTCAAATGATTCCCCTACTGCAAGTCGTGGAAACAAATTCAATTAATTCCCAGTGCTCCCAGAGATAAAGATACCAAATGTTACAGCAAACATGTTTAAAGTAAGGCTAATTATATATAGTAGCCTGAAACGCCACCTAAATAGGTTGATAGGAGCTCTTTTACCTTAAACAAGCATCCCCTGAACAGCAATAACCAAAAAAAATTTAGAAAAGTCATCTGTACAAGTCCCAGACCAAACAGAGCTCGTCGGCAGCAATGTTAAAAGTTATTTCAAACTTAAGAAAATGATCATTACTTATTGTAAAGTACTGCCGGACCAAAACCAGCGAGTGAAACTGTCCCGGTCACAAAGAATGTCCACCTCTCTATAAGGCATTACATTTACAGATCCAATATGTCCCGAAAGTCTCAGTCTTCCTCTGAAAGGTCCACTTCTCCTTCTCCCACAGAGGTCTGGAGTTGAACCTGCTGGATAAGTCTGCTGGTATCCCCCGGCTCAGTAAACAAATATTGCTGACCACCCCACATCACCCAGAGCTTAGTTGGTAGGAGTAGGTGGTGCTGCACTTTGAGCTGACGCAGCCAGCCCCGTAGGCCATCAAAGGCCTTGCAACGTTGTCAGGTGCTAAAAGACAAGTCTGGGAAGATCGAGATCTGGACCTCACCATGTTTTAAGACCCGACAGTGTCTAGCGGTTGCAAGCACACGGTCCCTGTCTCCAACCCCAGTGCAGACAATCAAGAAGGTACATGGAGTCGAGGCATCCTTAGCTGCTCGCCGAGGGGAAATCCTATAGGCCTTCTCCAGGGAGATGGCAAGATCAGTTTCATCCAAGCTTAGCAAGGTAGGCAAAAACATTTTGGTGAAGTTTAAACCATCCTCTCCCTCAGCATTCTCAGGCAGTCCAATGATTCGGAGGTTCCTTTCTCTTGCCTGATTTTCAACGGTCTCCAGCCTTTGACAGAGATGTACATTTTCTTTAAGGATTTTGTCGGTTGTGTCCGTCGATTTAAGGATGGCGGTATCATTTCTTTGAACTATGAACTCGTAATGATCCATTCTGGATTCCAAGGCCAACATTCTTGGGTCAAGGGTATCAAACTTTTTGTTCAGGTCTTGGACTGATTTTACCAGTTGGTTGAGTGTAGCGAGGATGGTTGAAAGCGAGACCTCCTCAGATTGAGTGTTGGTAGGCTCTCCAGTACAACCATGTTGTGTAGGCCTTTCTTCTCTGGACTTCTGAGCAAAAAAGTTGCCGGCTGGTGCACCTGCCCCCTTGGATTTGCCCATTGTGGCACTGCAGGATCCAATTACACTTCTGGGACTAACAATTGACATTTATATTGCTGTAGATCAAAGTCTTAAATATATTTTTTTATTAGTTTCTCCAGGAGCTCCAGTAAATTGCTGCTTCCTCTTGGCTGCTCAGCAGCACCCCCCCATGACAGAGGTCTTTAAGTACATGAAAGAGATCAATAAAGGAGGCCCAGTCAGGGTGCTCCAAAGGAAGGAGGGTGGGGCAACAAGAAGTCACGGGTGTAAGCTGGAAGGGGTTAGACTCAGAGGGCAGAGGAGGAGATGTTAGTTCACTGAAAGGGTGGTAGAGCCATGGAATGCACTGCAAGAGAGCTGGTAGAGATGGAGACTGTGGACGGGTTTAAGAGGGGATGGTACAGGTACAGGGGGAAGGTAAATCTGACCAGGCACAATAAGGTGGAACATCTGGGACTGTGGACAGTATAACCCAAGGGGGAAGGGGGGACAGCAAAATCGGCCCTCAGTGCAGGTGCTAAAAATCGAGCAGATTTGAGAGACCGTTAGGCCTATTCTGCTGGCATTTTAGTATGTTAGTGTAAGTTCCTTATAGAAGTTGGTGACTTAGGTCATCGCCACTGAATTGTGGGGAAAGTCTGTATGGGCTTAGCCTTCTTGACTTTCTTAAACCTCCAGTATTAACTCCATTTCCCACTATTTGAAAATCTAGCCCAGGACTCTTTCAGGTGGAGTATTATTTTTATATCTATATTCCCTGCTATTTTGCACCTTAAAATCCTTGAAGCCATTTGTGTAGAACTTAACTGAGGGTCATGTCAAGTGAATATTTATTGGAATTAACATATAGTTTAGAAGTTAGTATTAGTGATCAGTTTATGGTAATGAAATATTAATATAAACATCAACTTAAAACTGATTTGTTCAAAAAATAAATATATGTGATAATCTTCAAAATATTGCAATATTTATAACCGAACGATGCAATGTACATTCAAAAATTATTATAATGTGATATTTATCTCTAGATTTCATTGTCCCTTCAAATCAGAATGTAATAAGCATTAATAAAATGTATACATTTACAAGATACATACAATAATACAATGGCAAAGCAATTTACTGTATTCTGATTGGTCAGCGGGTGCCTGGAACAGTGAAGTTATTTCACAATAACATCAGTGTATGAAGTCCAGGTGCACACATGACCGCAGAACACAGCAAGAAACTATACCACCGCTCCACAAGTTACTGCCGGTGTAAAGCACTTCAGCTAAGCAGTGCATGGCAAGCCGGTACAACTACACACACACATACACACACACAAACACACACACACACATTCTGTCCCTTGTTCCTCATTTTCTTTTCCTACAGACACTTTCTTTTAACTAGCATCACTCGTATTTTTTAATGCAGCAGTCCTGCTTGTGTGAATCAGGGACTGAGAGAGCACTTCTTGAAACAGACAACACGTGCTGTCCATTTCCAGTAGCGATCGCAGTCACTCACTACAGGTCAAACTTCTATATTTATTCAGCATTTATTTGGTATTATTTAAGGTTGTCTGTAAAAACATTAATTCTGACAGGCTTTGCAGTCATCGAAAGTTGAACTACCTGTATGTATACCGCATCAGCGAGCAAGCAGTATTTTAAAAGCTGAGCAGCCAGTAGTCGGCTTCACGGACCACTCACTCAATACAGAAACAGCACTGTGGGCAAAACAAGATAACTAACAAGAAAAAAAAGAGCAGAGTGTGGAATTTATAACAATTACCTGATGGAGTGAGAAGCAGACAGCAAAAGAGCAATGGGGGGCAACTTCCAGGCACAAACAGAGAGACCTGCAACAAGATACAAAGCACACATCTGCCAGCAGTGCCACCTGCTGGACAAAACAGAAACTACAGACTATTTTTTAATAGATATACCTACACTAAGAAAAACTGAAAAAAAGCATTTTAAACATATTTTTCTTATTTTATCTTTCTTTTTCTATAAAGAGCCATTATATAATATAATAAGGCACTCCAGGGTGTGTGTTGTTGTGTAATGACATCACTTCTTGGGTGTTGAACACACTCGGCCTGCGGCCTCATGCTTCAATCACTCGAGGCGTGATGTTATTACACAGTAACACACACACTGTCATGCCTTATTGTTATTATACATTTAAGTAGACATTACAATTATACATTTTTACTACGCTGAGTATTGCACAGAGTCTCTATTCATTGTTGATTTCCTTGCAACCAAAATATTGTATTTCATTTCTCAGTTTGAGTTAATTATACATTTTATTGATTTTCAAAAATAATCATTTTTGTCAGATTTTGTCAATTACCAAATTTGAAATCTTTTTTATTCGTGATTCATGCAGTGGGGTGACTTCTAACATTTACAGAGTTCTTAACAATTAATCTTATCAATTATGTGTAGTGAGCTGGCCCAGTGGCACTGAGTGTTGAGATGCTGGATGCCATACCTCACGCCACGCCAGCGACGGACGTGGGTTGCCGGGGGTCGGCAGGGGAAGGAGAGGATGGAGCATCCGGAGGACAGCTTTCCTCTCCCTGGGGAGGGATCCGGGGTTGCTCAGTGTCCTGGTGGCCCCTAATGAATATCGAGGGTACTGCAGGTACACCAGCCAGCACAGGCGATGAAGTGTGGCAGACGCCAGCAGGGCAGCCATGCGCAGGCGTCATTGCACGCCGCGCTGCAAGGTAGGAAATTACTGAGAAAATCCCCGTCCTTCGGGATGGGCGATGGCACCTCCACCCGGCTGAGCCACACTCCAGCACCGGGATTTGCTCCTGTCCAGGCCTGGCCTCACAACCAGCACATTAACTTGAAGATAGAGCACCCTGGGTGGATAGGGTGGCCCCACCTCGGGGAGTGCAGAGTTGGGGATCTGCCAGGCTGATGTTGGGGGGGGGGGCAGACAGCTTCAGGTGGGAGGTTGAGCTCACAGTGGTGGTGGATGCCGGAGGGAGTTCCCGATGATTGGAGCAAAAAAAGAATGTACCAAAATAAAATTATTTGTAGTGACTGTCTCTGCAATACATTCTGTTTATTATACGATGACCATGAGTGTTCACAAAAAGCTCTGATGGCAACAATAACAAGATTTCATGTTCAATTGTATTATCCCATTAGTTATTTGTTGATTGTTGATATATAATCTTCTATCTAATAAATTTTTTCAGAAACCATGATTATTTTTATTACATCATCAGATGGATAGGTCAGGCCTCCAAAGTTTATTATTTTGAACAAAGCTTTTATGTCTTGATTGCTACTGTTATCTGTTTTCAAAGAAGAGAGGCTTCACATGTGATTTTTTAAATTTGTTTCACCACATATCCAGCAATATAGATTAAGACATTCTCAACGTAGTTAAACAGATATAGGGGGTCCCTTCTGTAGCAATGATCACCGTAAATATCATAACTTGTTTCACTGGATAGATCTGATTCACAGAATGATTCAATTTCAATATGATTTTCTATTTCTAAAATTTTTTCCCATACAGTCATTTCAGCAGCACTTGTATTTATGATAGATGTAATTGATGTCTCATCTTGAGCTGTCACATTTGCAGTTCTTGATGGTGTGATCCCGCTTCTAAATAACATCTTCTTGCATGCAGCTTTGAACTGTGTTGCTGATGGTTTTGTGCTCTACTCACCACATCTTGTTAAGCTGCTGAGCAATAGTTCCAGATGATCCTGAGAGAATTTATATGTCAATAAGTAGTCGCATTCATGATCTTCAACAATTTTCCCAGTCATTTTCCCTGATAAGTCAGTCAGACTGCAAATGTTAATCACAAACCCAATGATGGGGCCGGCCTGCCAGCGGAGCGGGAGCACTACTGCTTGCGACGCTGTCGACCTGGGTTCAGGAACATGCCCAGGGAGGCGGAGAGCTGACCAGGGGGAGAAGGCTTGAGCATCCACAGGACAGCTCAACTTCTCCGGGGGGGGGTCCAGACTTGGTGCTTGACTGGCCTCTGGCAGAAGCCAGAGGCACAACAGGCAAGGAGCATATAGAGAGGGGTTGAGCTGTGATGGACATCAGTGAAAAATGCCTTGACGTCAGGGTGCATGCCATGCTCCCAGAACAAGGAAAAACAGCACCGGAGCACTGAGAGGAAGGAGCGACGAAGTGCCAATCCTAATAGCTCCTGCCTGCCTGATCTACTGGGGACCTGATGAAACAAGAAGTGTCTCGGGGTGCATGGACCCCACCTCATACCTGCCTGAGGGGTACAGCCATGGCTCCATGGGGGTCTGCTGCGGAAGTCAGGTAGGATAGTGAAGTGGGGAAGACACATGTGCGCTTCCCATCGGAGCAGGTCTCCGACGTGAGGGTGAGGATAAAAAAAACAAAAATCCAATGATGGTAATATATCTTTTTGATTTGTATAACAAAGTACCATCAATTGCTTCCATACAATTCTTTTTACGTTCGCTTATGCGCATGCGCAAGGAACGTCTTGGGAGAATGGGACACTTTGGAAGTGTGCCTGTTCTGTGCAATCCCCTGCTCCGTTGAGCAGGCGTGGCGGTCCTGCACCAATCAATGCGGTGCTGTGTATGACAGCGGTGGTCTTCTCTTCAAAGAAAACCACCGCTGTGTGCTGGCAGCGTGTCACGCCCCCCCCAATCTTTGGTGCTATGCTGGGAGCCCACCCAGCGTGGCAAGCGTCCTGCATCGTCTGCTGGCGGGGTGCCCAATCCCCGTCAGCTCCACCCTCCTAAACAGCTTTCCTGCTGCCACTGGGAGCCCACCGGCGTGGCAACGCCCTGCGTCGTCTGGCCGACGGGGTGCCTAATCTCTGCCGGCTCCACGGCCTCCAGACATCCTTCTGCCACGCTGGGAGCCCACCCCAGTGTGGCAAATGTCCCGCATCGACAATTTAGAAAAAAAACCTGTAAATTAAAACGGTCCCACGAGTCTCCCCACCCCTTCCCACAACCCGCACCCACCCACTCGCGACCTGCCTCCACACACCCCCACCCTATACTTTACTCCGGAGCTCGGGCGCGACGATCATCCTGGACCGGGAACACGCTCAGTACTTCTAAAGCTGACCGCGAACTGAGGAAATGCCGGTAAGCTGTATAATGGGCTAGATAGGGTTTTTTCAACTTTGTTGCATATCTCAGGCATTTTTTGGAATTTTTGCACCAAATTTTCAACATGGGGTTGTTGGGACCCCTTCTCATGAATTCTGTCACTGTCATGGTGTTATTTGGGCCCGAAGGGTGATTTTGCAGTCACTGCGTGAAATCACCTTCGGGCCCGATTAGCGAAATGACAGTGCCTAGTTCATAAGGTGGGCTCTCAAAAGCCTATTTTGAAAAGTTGGTGGAAAAATTCCTAAAATGACCGCTTTATGAGCGGCATTGTGCAGTTCCTACACAGGCTCGTAAGTTCGCGAATTTTCAAATTATTACTCCAGATTTTCAACATTGCCATTTTACCACACCTTCTTATGAGTAGTACAGCTGTCATTTTCAATCTCACCAAAATGTGTTTCTGCCCATGTAGTACACAATGGTGCAGTGGTGTGTGAAATCAATGTATGGGACAAATTAAGAAAATCACAGTGATACTGTTCATGAGCAGAAGTCTTAAAATGGCTATGTTGAAAATTTGGTGAAAAATTCCTAAAATGACTGTTTTCACGAAAAAAATGCGTTCTTGCGGATTCTCTTCGTAAGTTCTGGTATCAATATTTTCACCCAGATTTTCAACATTGCCATTTACCACACCTCCTCATGAGCAGTACAGCTGTCATTTTCACATCCTGCCCAAACGTGTTTTCGCCATGTAGTGCACAATGGCGCAGTTGGTGTGTGAACTCAATGTATGGGACACATTAAGAAAATCACAGTGACACTGTTCATGAGCAGAGGTCTTAAAATGGCTGTGTTGAAAATTTGGTGAAAAAATTCCTAAAAATGACTGTTTTATGAGTGTGCGTTGCAGTTCCTATGCACGCTCGTAAGTTCACGAATTTTCAATATTTTCACTCCAGATTTTCAACATTGCCATTTTACCACACCTCCTTATGAGCAGTGCAGCTGTCATTTTTCACATCTTGCCCAAAACTTGTTTCCGCCCATGTAGCGCACAATGGCACAGTCGGTGTGCGAACTCAATGTATGGGACACATTAATAAAATCACAGTATCACTGTTCATGAGCAGAGATCTTAAAATGGCTATGTTGAAAATTTGGTGAAAAATTCCTAAAAATGACTGTTTTACAAGTGTGCGTTGCGCAGTTCCTACACACACTCGTAAGTTCGCGAATTTTCAATATTTTCACTCCAGATTTTCAACATTGCCATTTTACCACACCTCCTCATGAGCAGTGCAGCTGTCATTTTTCACATCTTGCCCAAAACTTGTTTCCGCCCATGTAGCGACAATGGCACAGTCGGTGTGCAAACTCAATGTATGGGACACATTAAGAAAATCACAGTGTCACTGTTCATGAGCAGAGATCTTAAAATGGCTATGTTGAATATTTGGTGAAAAATTCCTAAAATGACTGTTTTACAAGTGTATGCTATGCAGTTCCTACAACACTTTCGTAAGTTCGCTAATTTTCAATATTTTCACTCAGATTTTCAACATTGCATTTTACCACACCTCCATGAGCAGTACAGCTGTCATTTTTCATATCCTGCCCAAAACATGTTTCCGCCCATGTAGCGCATAATGGCACAGTCGGTGTGCAAATCAATGTATGGGACACATTAAGAAAAATCACAGTGACACTGTTCATTAGCAGAGGTCTTAAAATGGCTATATTGAAAATTTTATGAAAAAATTCCTAAAAATGACTGTTTTACAAGCGTGCGTTGCGCAGTTCCTACGCACACTCGTAGGTTTGCGAATTTTCAATATTTCCACTCCAGATTTTCAACATTGCCATTTTACCACATCTTCTTATGAGCAGTACAGCTGTCATTTTTCACATCCTGCCCAAAATGTGTTTCCGCCCATGTAGTGCACAATGGCGCAGTCGGTGTGCGAAATCAATGTATGGGACACATTAAGAAAATCACAGTGACACTGTTCATTAGCAGAGGTCTTAAAATGGCTATGTTGAAAATTTGTGAAAAAATCCTAAAAATGACTGTTTCACAGTGTGCGTGCGCAGTTCCTACTCTGCGCTCGTAGGTTCAGCAATTTTCAATATTTTCACTCCAGATTTTCAACATTGCCATTTTACCACACCTTCTTAGGAGCAGCACAGCTGTCATTTTTCACATCCTGCCCAAAATGTGTTTCTGCCCATGTAGCGCACAATGGCGCAGTCGGTGTGTGAACTCAATGTATGGGACACATTAAGAAAATCACAGTGACACTGTTCATTAGCAGAGGTCTTAAAATGGCTATGTGGAAAATTTGGTGAAAAAATTCCTAAAAATGACTGTTTACGAGCTTGCGATGCGCAGTTCCTACACACTCGTAAGTTTGCGATTTCAATATTTTCACTCAGACTTTCAACATTGCCATTTTACCACACCTCCTTATGAGCAGTACAGCTGTCATTTTCACATCTGCCCATAACATGTTTCATCCATGTAGCGCACAATGCGCAGAGTCGGTGTCGAAATCAATGTATGGGACACATTAAGAAAATCACAGTGACACTGTTCATGAGCAGAGGTCTTAAAATGGCTATGTTGAAAATTTGGTGAAAAAATTTAAAAATGACTGTTTTACTAAGCGCATTACAGTTCACGCACGCTTGTAAGTTCATGAATTTTCAATATTTGCACTCCAATGACTTCCAAATACCTAAACAGCACATAGAAGCAAGCAACATTTGGCACTGACAAATGCTTGTACTTCTTTGTCACTGATTTTTTTAAGCCATATCCAAGTGCCAAATACCAATGCAAATACCTGCAAGCGAACGTTCGGCATTGACAAATGCTTGTTTAATGATATTATATAACATTTGATACTACTGTGCATGTTGTGTGAATGATGAACCCCATTGTAAATGACCTTTGCTCAAATGGGTTTCTTTTCTTTCCTTAAATGATTACAGATACTCAATATTTGGGACCTGCAAACATCCATGATTTGGATTGTATTTTGATATTAGTTTGATTGATTATTGTCTCGAAACCTTGTCCCAAAACTGATTTAGTGTTCAGTCTATCAAAAAGCAAGTTAAAAAGGGTTGTATCATCAAATCCTTCACACAAGCCATGTCTTGTAAATTTTAATGCTTTCACAGTTGATGCAGTTAATGTCTGTGCTGCAATACTCACTTTCAGTTTCTGGTCTCGAAATGTATGTGTGCATAAGTGATTTTATTCGCTGCTCTTAATTCTTCTTTCTGTTGCATGTTATTCAGCTTTATGATGTCACCTCCTTAGCTACTAATCTGGTTCAGTCTTACTTCACCACATACAGCAATCAAGTTGCATGCCAATGGTAGCATGTAGCATGTGTCAATGAACATGTATATCAGTTTCCCAGTAATTGTTGGATCATCAAATGCTGTTTTCATCATCGTAGGATCTGTGTTGCACCCTAATTCTTTCAACATTGTCTGATTAGCTGATGGCCCATCCCTTGTTAGTGTGGTAACCTATTAACAGTTCAAAACTATATTACTGTAAGTTTGGTTGAATAAGTTTCTAATTTATCTCTGTTTATATGTATATATACTTTTCAATCATTCACCAATGCAGTGTGCCATGCATCTAAATGCCCTGAGTTTAGAGCTAACTTTTATAGTCACTATTTCAATGTGATGGTCAAAACGAAAAAATACGTACTATGGTAATATTGTTTCTTCCAAGGGATCTCCCAGTAGGATTAGACATGTGCAGACAGATCAGAATCTCTGACTGCCTCCGGAGCTGTGATGTGATATGGAATGTATGGAAATCATGGAACTCAGAGAATGATACATTCAAACTGCTGCCCACAGTCCACCTAACTGCCAGATTCACTTTTACAGATGAAAAAACACTAGACTATCCAAATTAAATTATTTTAATGTAATAGCCATAACAATGATACCCTCCCATTGGTAAAGAGGATGGGTTCCAAACAGGAAAAAGAAGAAACATGAAAAGGAGAGCTAGGTGCCCTAGTCCTACTTGTGTGCATCAAAACATTAAGTTAAGCCAATGATTAATGGCAACATTAAGAACCCCCATAAACATATTGCTGAACCTGATTCAGGTTATGTAAGGTGATGTAGGGATGGGAGATCTAATCCCACTGGGAAATCCCTTGGAAGAAACAATATTACTATGGTAAGTAATTTTTTCTTCAAACCCCAGGAATCTCCCAGTAGCATTAGACATATGCAGACTACCACGCAGTGCCTTGGGAGGTGGGTACAGAACCTATTTAGTAAAAAAGTTCTGCAGTACTGCAGTGCCAAACCTAGCATCGCTCCTGAACTGGACATCCAGGAAGTAGTGCTTTGTGAAGTTGTGAACTGTACTCCAGGTAGCCGCTTTACAGATTTCCAACAAAGGAATGTCCCTTGCAGCTGCCACAGAGGCAGCAGTTCCACAAGTGGAATGTGCCCTGATGCCCTTTTCTCAGCCTTACTGTAGCAGAAATGGATGCAAGATACTATCCAACGTGCAACTGACCTCTTTGAGGCAGGTCTGCCCTTTCCTATTTCACTATAAGTAATGGACAGTTGTGAGTGGGAATCCCTGAGGTCCTAAGAACGAGTGATGTAATAGCTGAGAGACCTTTTTACATCCAAGCTATGAAGTTTCAATTCCCCTGAACTGGACTTGGCTGTGAAAAATACAGGAAGGGTGACTGACTGGTTCAAGTGAAACTCAGATACGGCTTTGGAAGGAATTTCCTTTTAGTCCTAAGGACCACCTTGTCCTTATGGAAGATAGTGTAATTAGGATCAGTGCAAAGAGCTTGGAGCTCGCACACTCTTCTTGCTGAAGTGATTGCCACCAGGAAAACTGTTTTCCATGTGACCTATTTCAGGTCAGTCATAGCAATTGGCTTAAAGGGAGGTTTCCTGAGTTTGGCTATGCACAGATTCAGATCCCAAGGAGAGACTGGTTCCCTTACAGGAGGGAACATATGTGCCGATCCTTTGAAAACATTTCTGAAAACAGGGTATGAAGCTATTGTTCTCTGAGCACCTGCAGACAAGTGAGCAGATACTGCTGCTAAGTGAACCCCAAGGGTTGGAGGCCTGGGGCCTGGGGCCTGTAAGTGCACCAGATAATAAAGCAATGTAGATAACCTTGCCTTAAGTGGATTGATTTGCTTAAGCGTGCACCAGATGGAAAATATTTTCCATTTTCTGAACTTGAAATTCCCATTGAAATGGTGTTCCGTGCACACCAAAAACCAAGCACGGAACACCAGTCAGCCCCCTTAAAACCGCAGTGTATACCACTTTAAGGAGCAAGGGTCAAGCAGCCGCCATTTTTTTTGAGCGCCTGCTTTGCCTCTGAGTGTTTTTTTTTTAACTGTTTTTTTGCTCTGGAGACTGTTTGGCTCCTTCTACGATGCTCCAGCTTACTGGAATACCCAACCTGAGACCAATCAAAATCTCGTTTCACTAGCGAAATTTCAGTCTCGGGCTGAGCCATTGCACACTTGTTTCCCTCATTCCCGAGGGGTGGTAACCACACTGACAGGACTCTTTCACTCTGGCTCCTCACTCTGGACATCACTGCTGCTCCATGGTGGTCTGGAAATCGGGGGGAGAGGACTTCTGGTGACGTCACCGCAACAATGGTCGCCTAACTGAGACGCTCTGGGGCTGTTCATTTAAAAATCAGTATTTCCAGTGGTAAATCATCTTCCAATCAAGCAAATTCCCTTACCTGATTGAAAAGGAATGGCAACAAGCAAATCTAGGCATAGAAGTTTGCAGGCTGCTAAGCTAAAGAGCCTGATGGATTCCGACAAAAAATCGGGCTCTCCTAGGGATACTCGCTCAGCTTCTCCAGTAAGTAGCTTGGCAGATTTAGAGGACAATTTTGATGGAAGTGATAAGGGCATGATAATGTCAAAACTGGACAGCATCATTAAAGCTATCCACAGGGTCAAATTATCAGTTGCAGACCTTAAAGCAGATTTACGAGCCATAGATAAATGGACTACAGCAGTTGAGGAATGTGTTGGGAGCCTAGCTGATTCCTCTGGGCAGCACGACCAAGCCATCCTATATTCGCTTACCAGAGAGAGGGAGCTTCAACTTAAACTGGACGACCAGGAAAATCGTGCTCGTCGGAACAATTTCCGAATAGACGGAGTTCCCGAGGACATGGAAAAATCTTATGAGTCAGTTGAGGCCTTTGTGCTGAATATTCTAAGGGACATGCTGAAAATCTCTGAAGATGTCCCACTCCCAATTGAAAGGGTGCACCGATCATTAGCACTCAAACTGAAGGATCAATCTGCGTGACCATGGTCTCTAATAGTCCGCATGTTGAATTATCAAGACTGCCAAACGGTTCTCCATACAACATGGAAATTAAGAGATATCAAATTCGATAATCAGAGACTGTTTTTTGACTAAGATTTCTCTGATCTTCTTAATGAAAAGAGAAAGTCAGTTTGGGAGATCATAAAACAGGCAAGTGAGAAGAAAATGCGAATACAACTTTATTACCCAACTAAGCTTAGCATACATACTGAGAAGGGCCCTGTTCTTTTCAACAATTTGCAAGAAGCTGCACCCATGTTGAAACAACTGGGCCTCCGGTGCCCTGAAATGCACTGCGACATTTTAGAAAGTAAAATCTCTCAATCAGCATGGTGGAGGGCGGGCAGACCTAAAAGAGCACAACCCTCTACAATTACCTGGCCATCCCACCTAAACCAGGACTTGAGGGAAATCCTGAGCAGAGAAAATAAAACCTCTCCCATGGAAGCAACACTACGAGGCATAGCTTCGGCCTGGAATTCAACCTGAACTCTCTAAAGGTACTGTTTTCCCTTTTTCATCCACCTCCATAACCACGTACATTGGCGGCACCATTTATTTTGGATGAAAGCAACCCCATACATGCTGGAATAGCGAGGATTGTAGGCAACGCCTCCTCATCTAACCTGCGAGCATTGATCACCGGCAGGATCTCGAACAGTCAATATTAAATTTAAATTAGATATCGACTGGATGCCAGTGGTATACTCTAACAGGATATTTTCTCTCGATGGACACTTAAAGGAACTGTATAAAGACACATATAGGAGATTGCAATAGATGGGGGGGGAGGAGGTTGGGTTCGAACTGAAGGAGAAAGATTAGTAAGTACATTCTGATGCTCTTCCTTGACCTACTGAATTTGGGTCTACTGATTAAGCAAACTGGAAAGGGGATATGATTAGCTGCAGCTGCCATACAGGCATAAACCTGTGGTTCAGGAGGAAGAATGATACAAGCAGCATTATGTCACTGGTCAGAATGGAGAGGGAGCTATCTCATTCTCCTCCCTGATTGTGGTTGCTTAAAGTTAAATTATGGGCAGCCCGGGGTGATTACTGGGTGGCCCATGGTGAATTGAGGGTCTCGGCATTTAGTGGTGGTCCTCAGTCCCCCATTGAGCGGTACGTTCATTTCCATCTGATTCCTCGGAATCAGACCTACATATTGTGGGACCTTGAGCCTAGGCTTGTTTCCCCCAACACTAGTGGGGTAACACCATCAAGTTGTACACCTAGGAAGCAAGTTTAAAGCATTACCAGTTCATTGTTTGTTGTTCACTGTTTTGTTATAATATTTATTATGGGTTGGTTAATAGGCATGTTTGCCTACCAAGTTGATGACTTATGTGTTAAAATGGCTGATTTAAATTGGAAGTACAGAAGACTTATAAGGGGAATGGTGGAACTAGGGGACGCTGATAACTTGTGGGCAGGACTCACAAACCACAGATGGCGGACAATATTAAGACTGGCAAATATAATTGCCCCTAGAAATGGGTACCCTTAGGATAATTTCCCTCAATGTTCAGGGAATCAACTCGCCAATTAAAAGGGCAAAGATACTCCATTATTTAAACCAAACAAAAGACCGATATCGATCTTATTCAGGAAACTAGACTTTCAGATCAGAAACATGTAAAACTGAAGCGAAGCTGGGTGGGTAAGGTACATTATTCCTCACACCCCTCAGGTGAGCGAGCAGGGGTGGCAATCTTACTCAGGAAAGATTTGCCATTTGAGGTTACTTCAAAAGTTAACTTGGATAAAGGGAGGGGATTAATAACTACAGGTAAAATCTTTTCTCAGGTGATACATATTATTATTGTATATGCACCTAACAGGGACGATCCGCCTTTTTTGTACAGATCTTTGCGAAGATAGGGGAATTAGAGAAGAGTATGATTTTGTTGGGGGGGAGATTTTAATTGTGTCCCCAATCGACAGGTTGACCGCTCATCCCAAAATGCAACAACAAATAAAGGTATGAGCCGGACAATCATGGTGGGGATGAGTGAATTGGCTTTAATGGACATCTGGAGAGAGTTAAATGGGACAGCCAAGGACTATACCTTTTACTCTCCGCCAAACTATGTTTATTCTAGAATAGTTTACTTCTTGTGCAGTAATCCAGACTTTCATAGAATCATGTCTTGCGACATCCTCCCCCATTTGGTTTCTGACCATTCTACGGTGGCACTGACTTTGAAACTGGGAGACTGGAAAAGAATAACACAGTGGAGAATGAACTCATCCTTGCTGGACAGAGAGGAGTTCAGGAACCACATGCAGGATATAATTAAAGATTACTTATTGCATAATTCAGCAACAGGCCCAGATTCTACATGTTTTTGGGATGGATTAAAAGCAGTGATGTGAGGGGAGATAATTTCATATGCATCTCACCTCAAGAAGGCTCGAGTAGAAAAACCAAAAAATCTTGAGACAAAGCTAAAACAGTTGGAATCCCACGCAAAGCTGGGGGGGTATTATTGGTGGGGAATGTAAAAAGAATTGCAAGAAACTAGAAAACAGCTCCAAGACATTTTAGACTCTCAACTAGAAGGGAAGTTAAGATATGGAAATCAAAAGTATTATGAGTCAGGCAACCGAGTTAGTAGATTGCTGGCTTTTTGGTTAAAGGAAACTGAAGCTGATAGATATCTCAAAACATTAAACGCAACTAGGCAGGGACTCCTCTCCAAGATGTACACCCCACGGACACTGCAAACACCTTTGGGGAATACTACAAGAATCTATATGACCCACCTCCTAAAAATTCACATACTAGACTTCAGGTTGAGACATGGCATAACCACGCAGGGATTCAGGCTCCTCCATTACACCAACTAAAAACAACATCTCTCTCTCTCTCTCTCTCTCTCTCATATATATTCAAGAAAAATACCTCAGTTGGTAACGTTAACTACCACGCTTTACAGGAGAGACTTTTGAGCCAATAAACTTATCCCATCTGGGATATGGCACACCAGGAGAAGAACCGGTGCCAGCTCCTTCACGATCTTCCAGAGGCTGATGATAGTGGCCTAATAGACTCCGATACGCCCTCTCATACTGCCTTCCAACTGGAACCCAGACGTGGAGAAAGGGGTGAAAAGAAAAAAGCCAATGCAAAAAAACTCACCAACAGAGGCCATTCTTTTAGCTATTTCTGAATTTAGATCCGAAATGTGAGACGCCCTGAAAGAGATACACACAGACCTGGGAGACTTACAGGTACGGGCAACCGAGGTGGATGCCCAGATTTTGGAAAACACCAGCAAAATTGCCATTTTAGAAAGAGCAGTTCATTCAATGGCTGAGGAGCAGCTACTTCTTTTTATGTGACAGGAAGACATGGAGAATGGGGGAGAAGAAAAAACATACGGCTATATGGGATCCCAGAGGGGGAAGAGGGGAATGACCCAATCGACTTCACAGACTACTTTCTATGCCTGACCCTGGAGCTGTGCCCAGAATTTCAAATCAACATTGAGAGGGCTCGTCGAGCACTTGGGCCTCGCCCTTGAAAACCAGATACCAGACCAAGATCTTTTGTAATCAGATTTAATAATTTCTATCAAAAAGATCAAATATTGTCCAGGGCTTGGAGCAAACAGAAGGTAATGCTAGGAAACCATTGCATCATATTTGACAATGATTATGCACCTGCAACTCAGCACTCGAGAAGGAAATACCCCCCTTGTTTCCCCTCCTGTGTGCCAAAAATCTTCAATTCCAGACCCCCTGTCCGGTGAAACTGTTGATCCATCTCCTTAACAGCCCTATTACCTATAATTCAGCATCAGAAGACAAATCTGATTTACTGCAACAAGGCATAATTTCTAAAACTGACCCCAAATTGCAACTAAAGAACTGGCAGCCGCCCTCTGGGCCCACTCCTCAGGATATAGAATGTTTGGAACTCGGTGACCAGAAGTTACAAGAACTATTGGACAAAATGAGATCTTTTAGAAATCCTACTCTCCAACCAGTCTGAGATGCCAAATACAAAAGAGAGGTACAATTTTCTAGTTGGGTGTGGTGGATTGGTGGGGTGGAGGTGATCAGCCATGAACATGTGATTGGGGGGTCAAGAGCAAGCCACTGCTCTCTGAAGACACATCTAATGTAAATACTTAAGGGCCTCTAAGATACAAAAGGCCTCCTGTTGTGCACTAAGGAGCACTTGTCTTTCCCCTCGTTCGATGTGGGGTGGCAGTTTGGTTTTCCTCTCCCCTCCCCCCAGGTCTTCCTTCCCACAACAGTAAACTCCCTGTCTCATACTCGTTTGCCAGTATGAAACTTTGATTAGCAGAATTTACCCGATCCATTGTTGGGCTATGTTGTGGGTCCATTTCATCCTCAGCCCTTAAATAAAGCATTTACTGATATAGTTGAGAACAACGAGATTTCCAGACTTACAGCTATGGGGAAAAAGGTGATTTAAATGGTGACTTGATGATGTTTCGCCCAGGGCATAGAATGGACAAGGGGAAAAAGAAACGAGGGAGCTGCATGATTCCTGGAGCAAACTACTGTATATGCAAGGCATTGACTTCCTTTTGGGACATCAGCTGGGCCGGACTGGGGAACAGTCTCCAAGGGGTTACCCTCGCTTGTCCTTAAATGAGGCTTTAACTGAACATACATACTTATATTTATCTTTTATTCTATTTTGGAAGGGATATAGAGATGGTCCCCAAGGAATTTAATTGTTGAAAGAGGAAACTGTAAACTGCTCAATCAGTATTAGTAATAGAATACTAGAGGGCAGTGTAAACAAGCCCCCCAGAGCTTATAGACAAATTTGGTCTGAAATAAATAGAAAGGGGGCTCCACGAGCATTATTTGTTAGATAAGAATCCAAGAAGGTTTCTTTTCCTCGTTTCCTTACACTAACTGGATCTTTTATATGCGTCCCCATTAGGGATGGGGATGTTTCTACCTTCTTTTATTATTACTGGAGTGGAAGGAGACCTTCCCCTGATCATGAGAGATAGTTATGGTCTGGTATTGTTTCAAGCCTATGTCTCACCACTGTAGGACTAGTCTCGAACAGGAGCTAGTTCCTAGAGAGGAAGTTCCCTCTCAAGTGGGCCTAAATCCATGTTTCATGGATTGTCCCCCGCTTACCTAGGAATAAGGAATTTCTTTTCCCTAGGATCTGGGTTGGAGATGGATAAATCTCCCCTATTAGTGGAAGACCACCTGTACATAGTTTTCCCCTGCAGGGGATTAGAGGTTAAATGTTTTGAGTTAAAAAAAAAAAAGTTACTGTTGTTTTTCTTGTTTGTTTTTCTAACTATAAAAAATGTTGGTGACAAACCAAGTAAAATTAGGCATGGGCTCCCACTTCTGGCAGCGAGCATCTGGGTCTGGGGAAATGGGGAAAGCAGGTACATTACCATGTCTAGGTGTGCAGGAATTGGTCTCACGGGGCCCCTGGACAGAAAAGGGGAAATTTTCCCTATGAAACATATTCTACCCATCCCTCAAAATCCCAGATGATTTGCCAGTTTTACAAATTGGTTGTCTTTTCCCTGGGAATATGGTTAATATACTGGTAAAAGTTTTTTCACAAAATGTGAATGGCCTGCATTTCCCTATTAAATAATACAAACTTATGGAACATTTGGGCAAATTGGGCTGACCTATATTTTCTCCAAGAATCCCACTTCTCCTCTCTAGAACATTCAAAACCTCATTGGGATGGGTGTTACCGAGTTTTTGCCTCTTCACATTCAAGTGGACATAAGAGGGGAACAGCTATTCTAGTTCCTACCTCAACACCATTAGAAATTCAAGACACCTTCTCGGATCCCCAAGGCCAATATATAATCATTTCAGGTATACTTTATTCACAGACGGTTACCCTGGTGAATACATATCTTTCCCCACAGACCCCGCTCCCTATAATCAAGACCTTTTTACAAAGGGTTGTGGAGAGGCTCAGGGGCATTCTGACAATGGGAGGAGATTTTAATGTTTCCTTTCATCCACATCTGGATTCCTCGAATCCTAAACCACAGAGGCTCTCCAAGGCAGCTAAATATTTAATGGAGAACTGATCTTTTTTGGGTATAGAGGATGCATGGAGAAGAATTTTTCCATCCATCCCAGGATATACCTTTTTTTTCAGGGAGACATAATACATATTCACGCTTAGATTATTTTTTTGTGACAGGAGAACACCTTACCATAATACATGACATTTTAATAGAATTTAGAATCTTGTCCGATCATAAGCCTCTAATCCTTAAAATTAACCTATTCAAACAAAAGAAGCTCAAACTCTGGAGATTCAACAATTCTTTAATACAAGATCAAACATTTTTAGAACATTGCAGGAAATGCAGTCCACAAATAATACAGGACAACTCTTCTTCTGAGGTCTCACACGTTATACAATGGGACACATTGAAGGTGGTGATCAGAGGAGAGATGCTGTCATATTCATCCTATAAACAAAAAAGATACAAGCTAGATTAAACTTTTTTACAGATCTCTTAGCATCATATCAAATGTTATATAGAGAGGGTGATACGGTAATAATGCATAGTATAAGAGCCTTAAAACAAGATATTCAAAAAATAATGGATTATGGGACTCTCCAGAGCCTACATTATCTACGCCAATACACCTACAAGGGAGGGTGTCAAAGGTGCCAGAGCATTGGCTGGGAAATTAAGAGCAAGGAAGAGGGCCTCTACCATTTTAAAAATAAAATCTTCCACTTCAGACTCCCTCTCATATAAAGAAGAGCATATAAAACAGGCATTCAAGCAATTTTACAAGGCCTTATACACTGCCCCCCAACCCAGAACCAGAAAGAACTTCTAGCAGACTATTTTAAAAAACTTCCTCTACCTACTTTAACTGATTCCCAAAAAGAACTTCTAGAATGACCTATTAGTACAGAAGTTCTCTCTCAGGTTAAACAATTAAAGCCCCTAAAATGTCCAGGCCCAGATGGTTTCGGCTTAGAATGGTACAAGGCATTCATTCCTCAACTCCTCCCTAGCTTATTATCTACGTGTCGTGTGAGAAAAGATGGAGACCTCATCCCCTGGAATTATGCAGTTTTATCCCCTTTGCTTAAACTTGACAAGGATCCCTCCCTCCCATCATTATACCGTCCAATCTCAATACTAAATGTGGATTATAAAATATTTATGGCCATATGGGCCAAAAGATAAGAACCTATTCTTACCAGCATAATACATCAAGATCAATCAGGTTTTATAAAACAAAGAAATACCTTTGATAATCTGCATCAACTTATGCTTCTTCTTGAATGTATCCAAACCAGAAAGATCCCATGTACAATTATTAGTTTAGATGCCAATAAAGCATTTGACAGGGTGAGTTAGGAATACCTATGGACTACCTGGTCAAACATCTCCTTCCCAGATTCCTTTATTACCTGTATAAAAATTTTTTATGCGCAATCGAGTGCTTACATTCGGGTTAATGGCTCACTGTCCCAACCAATCCAAATTCAAAGAGGCACAAGACAGGGGTGTCCCTTATCCCCACTATTGTTTGCTCTATACATTGAACCATTGGCTGAAGCAATTAGAGGGAGCACAGATATAGAGGGGTCTTGATGGAACAAAGACAGTACAAGGTAGCGTTATTCGCTGATGATATCTTGGTAACTGCTCCCCCGATAAATCTCTCCCAGCCCTGTGGCAATTAGAGGAATTTAAAAAAACCTTGGGCTTTCAACTAAACATAGCTAAAACAGACCTGTTTCCCTTATTTTTTAACCCCTCTCAGGATTTAAAACACAAATACCCAACTAAGTGGCATAAAATAAAATTCCAGTATTTGGGTATTACAATTCCAAAAAAATTTAGATTTACTGTAACTACTAAATTACGAGCCCCTATCCAATCAGATTCAAAAAGATTTGTCCTCTTGGTCCCAACTACTATTAACCTTTTTTCAGAGACTCGAGACTATTCGAATGATAGTTCTCCCAAAATTGCTATATTTATTCCAGAATATCCCTACCTTTCCTTCTGGCTTTTTTTTTAAATCATGGAATAAACTTATATCCAGTTTTATTTGGAATGGACAGAAACCAAGACTCAGATTGTCTCTCCTCCAACTCCCGCTCTCCCTAGGAGGAGCTAATCTCCCAAACCTAAAGGTTTACTCGTTGCCATCTTTCCTGAGAATTATGTCCTTGTGGCTTTCTCCAACCTATCATTCTCCCTGGAAAGATCTGGAATTTGCCATAAATGATTTATATGATATTACCAGGATAACTTTAACTTCAGCTACAAGCCACCTTCCTTTAGTGACTTTACCTTATTTACAGCCCAAATATTAAAGCTATGGCACAGATTAAAACAACATAAGGCCTTTAGGGGACTTTTTTTTTCCATACACTAATTTCAGAGGATGACCAATTTCTCCCAGCAACCCTAGATTACATTTTTTCCCCATAGACACACTTGGGGCTTCATTTCTTCAAACAATTTCTTTCCCCATCCGGGATAACCCCATTTGAAACACTGCAAACCAAATTTGGCCTATCTAATAATGATCTCTTTAGATACAATCAGGTAAGGAATTACCTGTTGTGCCAAAGAGATATTGTTGTCAAGTTGCCGGAGCCCTTACCTTTGGCCAGAAAATACTTGGACAATATTAATGGCCGCATGTGGCCACATCAGGTGGACTTCCTCTGTAAACTTTTCAGAGAAGGAATGGGAGACTCTTCTATTTCTATCTTAAATAGCTGGAATAGGGACCTTGAACTTGACATACAGGAACAGGAATGGCTTCAGGCATCCACACAAGCATATAAAATTACTCACGCCACTAGATGGCACCAATTTGCTTGGAAATGCAGAAGTCGTTTCTTTCGTGCTCCTGCTATACCAGTTAAGTACCTTCCACCATCATTTGGGGTATGCTGGAGATGATGCTCATGTAATTTAGCATATCATGGCTATATTGCCTGGTCTTGTCCTTTATTGATGCCATTTTGGTGTTCTTTACAACAAGAAATATCAGATTGTATTGGAGAATTGGTCAAACTTACAGTACAGTTGGTGTTGCTCTCTATTTTCCTCACCATAGCCCTTCCTGGCATCGGAACCTATTGCCCATATTTATTTTAGCAGCCAAAAAGGCTATGACTAAGCGATGACATTCCTCAGTTATTCCAACGGTTCATGGTTGGAGAAGGCTGGTAGCAGACATTTACCATATGGAATCCCTAACTGCTAAACTCCATAATAAACAATCCTTGTTTAAGCCTTTGTGGAGACCTTGGGTCAGTTTTTACTCAAGATGTGACCCTGATTTTGTCCCTTGAGCCTTCTTGTACACAAATACATAGGACCTCTGGAGGGGAGGTGGGGGCCCCGGCTGGTTTTCTAGGAATGCAGGCAATTCCTCCATAATAAACTTATGCCCTTGGAGGGATAACAGATCCAAAAAATGTGGAATGCACTATGCCACAACAGTTTCTATTTTAACATAGAAGACTATCAAATGATCTATTCTGAATTTAAATGTATATCTGTGAAATAACAGCAACCTTAAACAGATCATTGTCAAATTTAACTGTGCTTGAATTAACTGTATTGATTCATGTCACCTATATTCAATAAAAAGAAAAAAAAATTCACATACCAAAAAGGTGATCCAGAATTTTTTAAACAAAATATCCCTCCTGAAATTAACAGATTTTCGGACACATTTGAATTCCCCTATTACATCTTTGGAGGTAACCCAGGTTATTTAAAATTTAAAAGGTGGCAAATCACCCGGCCTGGATGGGTTTAATTTTGAATTTTACCAAAAATTCAGGGAACCCTGGTTCCTACTATGGTCGATGGGTCACCTCTCAATTCAGATACCTAGGTATTTATATTCTTATTGATATGACACAACTTTATCATGTAAAGTATAATAGACTGTTCCACGACATTTCCACTGATCTAAAGAGATGGAGTATCCTTCCCCTGTCTCTGCTTGGGAGGATTGAGTCCATTAAAATGAACATACTCCCCCGTTACCTATTTTTGTTTAATGCCCTACCCCTACAAATCCCAAAGACTGATTGGAAAAAAATCACCAGAGCCTTACACCAGTTTATTTGGGGTGGAGGGCGTGCTAGAATTGCCTGGGAGACATTGCAAAGAGCTAAGGAAGGAGGAAGTCTCAGACTTCCCAACCTCAGAACCTGTTACCAAATGGCTCAGCTGGGATCTTGGGTAAGTTACTTGGCAAATGACCCCAATAATGCCTAGGTATCTAAGTAGATATGGGGTGAACCAGATCTGAATCTGCAACTGGTCATCCACAGGCCCCCAGACTATCTTCTGAAAAAAAGTATAGGTAATCCCTGGGCAAAGTAAACCTACAGGATTCGGGGCGAAGTCAAAAAAGACCTGGCCATATCAGATACATTAACTGATCAGACAGAAATCACAAACTGTACAGACTTCACTCCCCCACAGATAGATTTGGCTTTCACCCACTGGAAAAGAAGAGGCCTTAGGTTTTTTACCCAATTGATTCATTTGGGTCAAGTCAAGACCTTTTGGGCTCTTCAATGTGAGTTCCAGCTCCCGGGAACACATTTTTTCAGATACCTTCAAGTCCTATCATTTCTTAAGAAAGGGAATAACATAAATCTGGTACAACAGCCTCCACCTTTATTGACTTAAATGATATAGGATTCAGCTTTTGGGCAGGATGAAAAGAAGCTAATCTCTAGACTCATGGGGGCATACAGAACCACTAAGGAACTGCACCCCCCCCCCAGCAGACAGAATGAGAGCTGAATATTCAGCTAGATGAGGTGGCTTTGTCAGGTGTTTGGGAGGGGGTCAGGTGCACTTCTGCACCTAATAACTGGAAAGAATTTAGATGGAAAGCTGTTTCCAGATTCTTTCACAACCCCACAAGAACAAAACACTATGTAACAGGGGTCAAGAACTTGTATTGCAGAGGCCGTGGAGAGACAGGGTCTCACTTTCACATCTTCGGGGACTGCCCCATAATATGACCCTATTGGGCCGAGGTGGATGCTCACATATCGGAGGCATGTTGGGTTGGGGTGAAGAGATGGATTTCGAGACCCTAATTCTAGGCATTCTTCCACAGGGATGTAGATCTAATGGTCAAAAATCCTTTACTGGGATACTTTTGGCAGCAGCAAGTAAGGCCCTAACAAGACTTTGACTCACATAGACTGTTCCCATGACAGAGGACTGGATAAATATAATAAAAGATATTGCAAGGGTTGAAAAGATTACAGCGGGCCTACACCTACAAAGTGATAAATAACCAGATTTGGCTCCCATTTATACACTTGATAGAGGAACTTCATGGTATCCCAATCTTAGAAAAACTAGCTTTTGGACATTAGTATAAGGGTCCCCCCAGAGAGTGTGGAGGCAGGACTGGGTGAGCTTACTCTTATCCCTGACACATGATCTTGGGCTAAACTCTGTTCCCGAATTGCCCCTCCTTGGATTATGGGTTGGCCCTTTGGAGGGCCTATACCCACTAGGCCCACCTAGGTATCCAGGCTTGTAAACAATCAGCCATACAACCAGTTATTACTGTTTGATGTTGCTTTATCGTACAGTTGATTATTTATCTGTGCTATGTGGAGGTCTAAATATAAGGTATGTCTATGGAAATCAGTTGGCCTCTCAGAGGCAATTAAGGACACTACAACACTTAGCCTTTTCACAGTTCTCCCATGCAAATCCACTCAGGATTGCTGCTCAGAATCACGTCTGCTCCTTCTTGTTCACCTTCCAGCTTAGATCTAACTGAAACTACAAGCAGCCCGGTACTTCCCCAAGATCCACAAGATTTGGTTGGCTGATTTGGCAGTCAGTCAAAGCAAGAGCTCCACCTTCAGTTGCAAAAAAGGCACAAAAAGTTCAAATTACAGTTCCTACAGATTTTGAATTCAGACAACTCCTGTAGTCCAGCTACATTTTAGGTCCCACCAGTAATGTTTGGTCCAATTTGCAGTCCAGGACCAAGATAGTGGAGATAAACAAAACACTCCTTGCTACAAAGAAAGCAGGTTAGACAAACTACATCATCATTATCACTCTAAATGATTTTCAGTAAATAGTTACATCTTTCAACAGAGCTCCCTCTCAGATTACTTAAGCTGCAATTAGGCAGTTGTTAAAGAGACAGTACACAGAGGCTATACAGGCTCTGGTAATCACATTTAAACTGCTAAAATGCAGGACACCAGCCTGGCAGTGAGCATTTAGGCAAACTCAAGGCAGACTTTTTGGGAACCCCCATTTATAAGGGCATTACACCCTTCCCTCCCTGGGAAAACTTGGCATTTGTGTCAAGTCTGTACCATCATTACATTGAAAATGCAACATATAAAAGACATTTATACCATTAGCATGCTATACAAGTACTATCTGATTTATCAATTGGCATAACTTGACCCTTTACTATACATTTCAATGTACTCCACTATATCATTTCCATTCTGACAATATATTATGCATATTTTACACAGGTAAATTGAACATTTCTATACAGAATCATGTAATAAGTTCTTGTACTCTAATCATTGCAAGAGGGGGCCCTTCCCTATCAGCTAACTTGGGGCTGGATGAGGCAGGGGCACCATGGTGAGAGAGCAAAACAAGTAACCTGGAATGGGCCGTCAAGTTCAATTTGGGCAGTCGGCTCTGAGAGGCATAAATACCTTTGTGGACTACATTTAGAGGCAAATCCGTTGGCCTCCCAGGAGAATTGTAATCGTAACTGAAGCGCACCACTGGCTTAACAGCTCGGCCAGTCTTTCTGGGGTGAACAACCACAGTCTCTGTACTTTCAGCAATGGTCTTGGAGCTTTCATCACTTGTGAGGGGTACCTCTGCATGAAGTGGAATGTCCAAGCTGGGAGCAATGTCAGCCCCTTGCTCTGTAGTCTTTTTCAACGACACTTGGCTCATTTTGAAGACACTCTGGCACTGAAGGGGGGTTGTCAGCACTCTCATAGTGTTCAAGTTCTGGCATGTCACCAGAAAGGCTCATACCATCAGCCTCTCCTTCAGGCAAATCATACAGTTCCATGATACACAAAGACTCAGCATCCTCAGACGTGATACTTTGCACTTCACCTTCAAGGAGCATTGGCTCCAAGGATGATGTTGGGGCATTAGGCAGTCCAGAAGGCCCTGCTTCATCCCCATAATTCAACATAAGATTTCCATGAAACAACTGACTCAGTCTTTCAATGGTGGTGGATGGGGAGGAGGGAAGGGTGGCCCTACAGGGGGACCTGGAGGCTCTGGAAAGATGGTATAGAAAGTGGAAGCTGAGGTTCAATGCAGGGAAATGCAAGGTACTCCACCTGGGGGCCAGAAACCCGGGCCAAGTGTACACCCTGGGGGGGGAAATGCTACAAGTCTCGATGGCTGAGAGGACCTGGGGTGGTGGTGGATGTCAAGATGAACAACTCTGAGACTTGTAGAAGGGCAGCAGCCAAGGCCAACAGGATGCTGGGATGCATCTTGGGGATCACCTCCAGAAGGAGGAAGTGATACTCCCTCTGTATAACTGCTTGGTGAGGCCGCACTTTGAGTACTGCGTGCAGTTTGGAGGCCACACTTAAAGAGGGACATTAACCTCCTGGAGAGGGTCCAGAGGAGGGCAACCAAAATGATTTGGGGCTTGGGGACAGGACCTATGAGGAGAGGCTCGAAGAGCTAAATATGTACACATTGGAAGAGAGAAGGGACCGGGGGGGACATGATAGAGGTCTTCAGGTACATGAAGAGGGTAAATAGGACAGTCAGGGTGCTTCGAAGGAAGGAGGAGGGGGCCACTAGAGGGCATGGGTGGAAGCTGGAGGGGGGAAGATTCAGGGGAGAAAGGAGGAGGTGCTACTTCACTGAGAGGGTGGTGGAGCCATGGAATGCGCTGCCTAGGGGGCTGGTGGAGGCAGAGACAGTGGAGGGGTTCAAGAGGGGGTGGGACAGGTACAGGGGAAGGGTTCTGGAAGCAAAATCCAATGCAGCAAGAATATCCGGAACTGGGAAGGGAGAAGCCAGAGAAGGCGAGGGGGGCAGCAAGGTCAGCAACCAGGGTGGGGGCTGACCAAACGAGCAGACACGAAAGACCATTAGGCCTATTCTGCTGGCATTTTAGTATGTTAGTATGTTAGTTCATATGAGGGGTAATAGGCATTATCACACTCACTGTCATCCAAGTTAGACTGGCAGTCACTATCATTATGGGCCTGCTGTGGGGGAAGTGTTAAATCGGCAACCAAGGGGGCAGGTTAACTCTGTTTTTTTCCTGCAGCAGCATGAGCCACTGGTCCAGGGGAATCAATCTCGGTGGGTTCAGCCTCAATTATAACTTGACCAATAGGTAGCAAGTGGTTACGGTGCATGGTCTTGACAGCTTTGGAGTTATTCTCTGGGCGCACTTTGTACACTGGCAAATCATCCAACTTTCCAACCACAACATGGGGAAGATGGTGCCATCGATCAGCAATTTTGTGTTTACCATGCAATCCTAAATTTCGCAACAACATACGGTCTCCAGGCCTAAGCTCTTGAGCCTTTACTTTTCTATCATGTCTCTCTTTGTTGGCTAGATTTCTTTTGGCGGCCTTTGTCTGGGCCAGTTGATAGGCATGGATCAAGCTGAGCTTTCAGTTTTTGTACATATTGCAGGTAATCTTCAGCTCAGACCCCATAGGAAGAAACCCCAAAACAGACATTAACAGGCAGCCGGGCCTCTTTCCCAAACATGAGGTGGTAGGAAGAGAACCCGGTAGCATCATTCTTCATGCAACTCTATGCATGTACCAAGGTGCTAATCTTCTGGCTCCATTTATGCTTATCTTTTGGGTGGAGGGTGCCTAGCATGTCTAGTAGGGTGCAGTTAAAGTGTTCTGGCTGAGGATCCCCCTGCGGGTAATAATGGGTGGTTCTTGACTTTTGCACCCCCATAGAGAGAGAGAGAGAGAGCATTTCTTTGATTAGCCGGCTCTCAAAGTCCCGGCCCTGATCAGAGTGAATTCACTGGGGAGCACCATAGTGGACAAAGAAATTTTCCACTAGCACCTTGGCCACGGAAGATGCTTTTTGACCTTTGGTGGGAAAAGCTGGTGCATACCATGTGAAATGGTCTGTAACCACTAACACATTGCTAGTGTTTCGCTGATCAGGCTCTAAACTCAAGAAGTCTATGCAGACTAGTTCCATTGAGGTGCTGGTAGTAATGTTGACAAGGGGAGCAGCCCTCTGAGGCAGGGCTTTTCTCTGCAGGCAGCGACTACAAGTCCTTACATGGTGCTCAACATCGGCCCCCATCTTGGGCCAGTAGAATCAAGATCATACTAGGTCAAGGGTCTGGTCGATACCGAGGTGGCCCATATTATTGTGGAGGGACCGTAGTACCAAATCTTTGAAGGCTGTGGGCAGGACCAGTTGTTGCTTGTCTATTTGGCCACCCTAATCTACTGTCTCTCTATACAACAACTGATTAAACAGCTTCAACCTGGGGCCTTCTTTAAACAATAAAGTGATTCACAGCTCAGAGGACCGCAACTTGGACACATCTTTTCCTGCACGAATGGCGTCAAGTGCTGGCTGAATCATGGGACTGAGCCCATTGCATGCTATCATTGTCAAACTGAGGTAGTGCTCTACTATCTAGAGCAAAAAGTGGCAATACGCAGCCGGTATGCAGGTGTCAGAGGGGCCCAAGCAATCTGCTAAGCAGTCCACTGTGTCCGTAGACATCTGTTCATTTCTATCAAACTTTTGACACAATGCTCGGATGTCAGGTTCAGACAGCCTGACTCAGTCGCTCTTGGAAATGGGCCGCCGGGATAGGGCGTCAGCATCAATATGAGTCAGGCCTGGTTTGTATTCGACAGCATAATCATACAGTATGTTAACCATGCAGAAAGCCACCAGTGCCCCATGGTGTCCAACTTAGCTGAAGTTTGTACATAGGTCAATGGGTTATTGTCAGTCCTCACCAATATTTTCGCCCCATAGAGGTAATCATGAAACTGGTCAAGAATGGCCCATTTTAACGCAAGGAACTCCAACCTGTGCACAGGGTAGTTTCACTCTGACGGGGTCAAGCTCCTACTGGTGAATGCCACTGGTCTCAAACCATCCTCGTGGTCTTGATGCAGTACAGTTCCTAGACCCTGCTGATTGACGTCAGTATGCAGCACATAGGGTTTGGTGGGATCAGCATAAGCAAGGATGGGGGCATGGGTGAGCTAGTATATGACTTCATGGAAAGCTGCTTCACAGTCAGGCATCCAACAGGACCCGAAAAGTTCACCTGAACAGAAATATGCTTTGTCCTGGTTCTTTGGCGGCCCCCTTTTTGTATTTCTGATTGGTATGAAGGTAACCCTGGGTAAGATTCAAGAGTGGCCGAATCACTTTGGAATAGTCCTTTATGAACCGGCGGTAGTAGCCACAGAATCCCAGGAAACGTTGTAGTTCTTTCAAATTGTGGGGCTGCGGCCTAGTAGTCAAGGCTTCACCTTTACTAGGATCAGTCTCTATCCCCTCTGTAGACACTATGTGCCCCACATACTTCACAGAGGTTTGGAAAAACTGGCACTTGTCGATGGACAGCTTGAGGCCGAAATCTTCCATTTGGTCTAGTACTTTGAACAGTCAACTCTCATGTTCCTCTAGGGAGCTTCCTAACAATGACATCATCCAAGTACACCAGGCATTCCAGCAAATTCATGTCTCCCACCGCTCGTTCCATCAGTCGCTGGAAGGTGGCTGGGGTGCCCGATATCCCCTGTGGCATTCTCAGGAATTCGTAGATCCCCAAAGGACAGATGAAGGCTGTCTTCTCACATTCCTCCGGAGCCATCGGAATCTGGTAATATCTACTGTGAAGATCCAGCACCGAGAACCATTTGCTCCCATTCAAACAATCCAGAGCATCTTGTATACGGGGCATGGTGTATTGATCAGGGATGGTCCGCCTGTTGAGAGTCCGATAATCCACACACATTCATACTGTTCCATTCTTCTTATGCACAACCACAATGGGAGAAGCATATGGGCTCCTGGATTCTTGTATCACACCTGTCGCGAGCATTTTCTGCAAGTGTCTTCTCACATTGTCTATGTCTGCAGGGGCTAGACATTGAGACCCCTCTCAAAATGGCAATTCATCATGCAGGCATATGTGATGCTCCACACCCTGGACACATCCCACGTCCCATTCCTTCAAACAAAAACACTTGATCTCTCTGGGCAAGTTTCTGGCTAATTCTAGTCTTCCATTCAGCTGGCAATAGGGAGTCACCAAAATCAAACAAGTCGGGAGTCAATCTGTCTGCCTTGCCAGGGGGCTTGTTGATGGGCAACACTGCAGTGTCTGCACAGTGTACTGTAGCTAGGGTGCATCCTCTGTTCACCCGGATCTCCCAATCTGACACATTATGAATCTGGACCATCACTCATTGTGCATAGGCATGAGCATGAGCTGGCAAGATGTTGGGCTTAAACAATAATCCTTCCTGCAATTTTCCATCGCCTGGCACATCCAACATCAGTATTTTGTTCTTGACATCTTTGCCGAAGCAGACCTCCCCATGAATGGTACACTGAGCGTTAGTGGCCAGTACCATTGAATCGGGATCCTTCTTCCATACAACCCCTACCGGTTCGTCTGGTCCACTCCCTTGGGGTTCTGTTACAAATCATAGGCCCTCTTGATCAGAGTGGGAATTCTTAGGGCCCTCCCAGTCCATCGCCCTTGATTCTTGTGACAGAGTTGTGCTAGTCTCCCAAACATAGGGGCGTTGGTCCCAATCAACAGGGGAGCCCCATCATACAGTCCAGTAGGGGTACACACTAAGGCCAGTGTCTCGACTTGCTCATCTACACCAGTTAGAGCTGTAGGAAATGATAACCAGAGGCAGACATATCCTAGGTAGGGATAAGACCTGTCACTCAGCCACCACACATGTAGGCCTTCCAGTGATTGTAAGGGCACAGCAGATAAGTGTTTGTCATACCAGTCCTTAAATACAATAGTCACTTGAGATCCACTGTCCAGCACAGCCCGAGTAGGAATACCATTCACAGCCACAGTAGTCTCCATTGAAGGGCCCACTAGTTTGGACCAGTCTGGAGGGACAGCAGCAGGGGCCTGGACAGATGATTTAGCCACATAGGGATTTGAGTTACTACTTCTTGAACCCTCACTGCGGTCATTTTGGGCACTCCTCGACCGCTGATTCATTCTCCGAAGCTCTCCTTGAAGCCTGTATACAACTTTATCTAGGTCTTTTGTGGACCGGCATTCTCTCTTCATGTGCCCATCCTTCCCACAATTATGGCAAAATATGTTTTCTGGGATTTGGGGTGGCCGAGGCATCACACTGGGAGCAGGGGCAGTGGTACTACCAACTGAAAACCTTGGTGCCATCTCTGTCTGCTGTGTGGTGAGCATTTGGAGACATCTCGTCAATTCTCTTACTTTCATAGTCAAGACATTGAGTTTCGAGCTGCTGTCAGCAGAAGATGCCTGTGTGGACACCCCCACCCCCATAGCAGATGCAGTTGGATAAGGGTCGGTGCCTGTACTTGCAGGAGCAGCCTTCATAAAGAGACTGTTTTTTGTTTCCCTGAACTCCCTCAGCAGTTCATCCCAAGGCGGCACACCCTCATTCATCCCCACCTCGGAAGAGCCTTCCGATGCTGTGATCACTTGGGCTGTGCTCACCCTAGAATTACAATCCCCCTCTTCATCTTCAACCTCCCGGAGTTCTTTTATCAAATCACAATAGTCCGGTGGGTTACCCTTTTATCTGGCAGCCTTAATTGAAGGAGCTGCAATTTAGAATGCTTTGCATGTTGCAGTATGTGCCCCAGCCTCACATGGTTTAAGTCACTAGTGGCTACCACACCTTTTCGGTAAGCCTTCTGCAGTGCTCTTTCCAGATGAGTAACATATGCAGACAAACTTTCCCCTGGCCATAGTTTTGTACCTTGAAATTTCCACATCAAGTTCTCCCCTGACTCAATGCTCCCAAAATTGCCTTTGAGTGCAGATAGGTACTTCTGGGCAGATGAATCGGGGTTTGTGGACCTCAGAAATTTAATGACCTCTAGGGCAGGACCCCTCAAACTTTCTATGATCCCTTTCTGTTTCTCAGCCTCTGCACAATGCCATTCAGGTACCAAAGGGACAACACAATCTATCCAGGTCTCCCAATCATCCTCCCCTTGGGGGGTGGGGAGGGTGCAAGAGAAGATTCTCAACCTTCAGTAAGAGTTGTGACTAATGGTAGATACAGACATAGGAGCCAGCACCAGCATGGGCACAGAAGGAGGGGCAATAACGGGTGCTGGAGCAGGAAGGGGTGTTGGGGGAGGAACACCCCCAGGTGGCAGGAATAGTTTCTGTAAGTCCTCCACAGTTTTCTCTTAATCCAGCAACAACTTAGCAAATTTCTCCTCAAAACCCTCAGATAGTGGGGGGGGCTCATTCTCCCTGGGGTCTTTACTGTCTTTAGTTATCACTCTCCAGGCAGAGAGGGCTTCTTCGGGGGTGATAGTCCGTGGCACTTTGAAACTGTGTACTGGGTTCTTACACTCTACTAACGCCATGAAACTTTGGGCGAGCAGATTAGCCTGTCGACCCACCACCACAGGGTTTTGTAAACATTCAACCTTGGAAAGTACTCCCTCTACAGTTTCCTTATTGGTACCCAAGGGAAAATCCAAGATAAGTATAGCATTTTGGGGGTCGATCTCCTGCCCAGTACACCCCCCCACCAACTGGTGTACAGCCACTTCTGTTGGGGTAGTCATTTATTTTTAACAGCAATTCACAAATTTGGCCACTAGAAGACACAAAATCCCAGTGGTGAGCCCCCAAAATGTAACCCCTAGGTGGCGCTATCCCACGGGCTACTACCCCTGCCTGCTTGGATAGTAGCAGGTTAAGGGGCCTGAGTTCTGAAATGGGTGCCTCCACCCGGAGATCAGGGTTGGTAGTGGTCAAACTAACCTGGGCACAGCCCTCCGGGACACTGTAACCCCCCTCTTTCCCCTCTAGTGGCCTGAACACTGTACAATAATCACTTTCACAATACCCCGGGTTCACCACACAAGTACCCACATTGTTTGCACTTACCACCAGGGCTGGTTCCTCTGGCTCAACCCTGGGAACCCCGTGTAAAACAAGGTTATGCACAGCAAATAGCAACAGTACAGTACTTTGAGTACAAACTGGAATCACAGTCAGATTACATGCAGAAAAGGTTAGATCTGATTTATTCAGGGGACTTGAACAAGGGAGGGACAAAATCAGGTTAATTAGCTTAAAGGTTATATCAATCAAGCAGTTATGCATTCGCTTTGAGTCCCCCCACACAGTCCACCTCTGGGTACACAGGTGGAGAAGAGATGGGCTAGCCAGGACCATTGCCCAACGTTGCAGCTGGTTGGGGCCCTGTGATGGAAAACACAACATGCACAGTACACAAAATTTGTAATCCAGAGTCAGAGGGCTCAGTTCGTTAAGGAAACGAAACAACAAGACAATCAGATGACACACTCAGTTTAAGCTGTTGTTGCAGGAAACTACCCTGGAATTTACTCACAGTACCCAAGACTGGACACAGGCTGGATGAAAATCGAGACTGCAGGTGGTTGATCTGGAATGCCAGGAGAAGCAGGGCCCACATGAGTCGCAGAGGCGTCATTCCTGTTCAGGCGTGGAGCAGGGGGCTGATCCCCAGGAAGGTCTCTCGTCGATGGCTTCTCTGTGCAGTGAGTAGTCTGGCTGGGCCAGTCTGGCAAGGCCCAGACTGCAAGGAGACAAATTTGGATGCAGTCTGTTTTGGGCTGGATACAGCTTCCAGCAAGCAGAACACAGTTCACACAGTGGGGGACTAACTTACGACCCACTAGCGGCTCATAGCACATTTACATGTAAGGGAATTCTACTGTACCAGCAAAGCGCTCCCCGGTCACAATCGCAAAGTCTCTGCACACACCGGGAGCTTAGTGGTAGCTGGAACTTCTAAGAGGCTGATTGCATTCAGCAAAATCTTTCGTCTTCTTCAGGTTGAGCCTGGCCCACTTCAGTAGCTTACTTTAGTCACACAAACTTGGATTTTGTCCAAAATAATTCTCTTCTCTTCCTCTCAAGAGCAGCACACCGACATGCAGGCCAAAAACTTAGCCTTTTCACAGTTCTCCCATGCGAATTCACTCAGGATTGCTGCTCAGAATCACTTCAACTTCTTCTTGTTCAGCTTCCAGCTTAGATCTAACTGAAACTGCAAGCAGCCCAGGACTTCCCCAAGATCCAAAATATTTGGTTGGCTGATTTGGCTGTCAGTCAAAGCAAGAGCTCCCCCTTCAGTTGCAAAAACAGGACAAAAAGTTTAAACTACAGTTCCTACAGATTTTGAATTCAGACAGCTTCTGTAGTCCAGCTACATTTTAGGTCCCACCAGTACTGTTTGGTCCAATTTGCAGTCCAGGACCAAGATAGTGGAGATAAACAAAACACTCCTTGCTACAAAGAAAGCAGGTTTAAACAAACTACATCATCAACATCAGTGTAAATAATTTTCAGCAAATAGTTACATCTTTCAACAGAGCTCCCTCTCAGATTACTTAAGCTGCAATTAGATAGCTCTTAAAGAGACAGTACACAGAGGCTATACAGGCTGTGGTAATCACATTTAAACTGCTAAAACACAGGACACCAGCCTGGCAGTGAGCATTTAGGCAAGCTCAGGAAGACTTTTAGGAGCCCCCATTTGTAGGTGGGTTACACAACATCAGCATATTATGAAGGGGTCTGCAATAATTTAATTGAGCAGTCTTTACAAAAACATGCCAAGTCTAAGAAGCACTCCCTTGCTGATGCCCGATTTGTAACCAGATCCCAACAGGCATCTGCTGCTGATAGGACTCAAAATGCTCAGTTCCAATGTGGCACATTGTGTGCAGATCTTAATTTGAAATGCACAGCTGCCTGCTCTAGAGAGTCCACAGAGGTCATGAGGGCTGCAGACAGTCGCCTCCCCCACCCCCTGAAACATTCTTTCAGCTGCCTGCTCTAGAGGGTTCACAGAGGTCGTGAGGGCTGCAGTCACCCTCCCCCACCCCCGAAACATCCTTTCAGCTGCCTGCTGTAGAGGGTCCACAGAGCTTGTGAGGGTTGCAGACAGTCTCTCTCCTCCACCCTGAAACATCTTTTCAGCTACCTACTCTAGAGGGTCCACGGAGGTCATGAAGGCTGCAGACAGTCACCTCCCCCAACCCCTGAAACATCCTTTCAGCTGCCTGCTCTAGAGTGTCCACAGAGGTCATGAGGGCTTCAGGCAGTCGCTCTCCCCCAACCCCAAACATCCTTTCAGCTGCGTGCTCTAGAGGGTCTATAAAGGTCGTGAGGGCTGCAGAAAGTTGCCCTCCCGCACCCCCTGGAACATCCTTTCAGGTATGGCACGTGACAGAACGCCAGGCCAAAACCCTCATAGGACAGCTATAGTTTGGCCCCAGCATATGCTATCGCGTCCAGCTTCCCACCATCCCACCCCACCCCCACCCCCTTGATTAGCACGCCTCTTATAGGGTCACCTGAGCACACCCATTGCCTAAAACCAATCAGCCTGCTTCTCGATTAGCAGGCTATAAAGGTTCACCACTAGAGGCAGCTCAGATTTCTCCTCTCCTCCTGCAGGCGTTTCCCCATATCTTCTCCTTCCTTTTATTGCCATGTTACTGTTTCTCCCGATACTGGTGCTCCTGTTGCTCTTTCTCCCCTACTCATTTTGCCTTGTGTATCAACCTTCCTATATCCTTGATAACTGTCTGTCTGCCTGGCAGCTCTCCCCTGATGTACATCTAGCAAATCAATTGAGACTCCTTTATCTAGGCAACCATTTTGCTCTGATACCATCTTCCTCTATGGATGAGGCCACCTTTCTGCCCACTTCCTCTGCTATCAACAGCTATGGCCACTGTCCCAGATGCACCCCATGCTCTACTCTCAGCCCTCGTCTGCCACCTCTACTGGAACCCATGACCCCCTTCCCCTCTCCGCTACCCCTCACATACTTATCCTCCCCATTCCAACATGGTCAAGCACTCATGGGTTCCTCATACGCAAATCTCACTCTTTCAAAAAGTTGGCCTGGAATTCTATCCTCAGATTCCTCCTCCTTCTCCTCCTTATGTCTGGCAATATTCACCCTAACCCTGGCCCGCTTGCAGCCTCTGCACTCATACACAACCATGCCACTGGCTTACTCATTGCCACAGTTAATGTCTGCAGCTTATTAAAAAAGTGGGACTCCTACTAGGGATGGGTCCTTCAGTATCATCCTGATGTCATTGCCATGGGTGAAACCTGGCTCTCCCCCCATATTCCAGACTCGACGATAACTCTCTCTGGGTACAGCCTCTATAGGGCTGACCGGCAGGGTAAAAGAGGGTGAGGCTGTGCCATATATGTTAAAGACACTCTGCATGGTCAAATACTCCCACCCCCTCCGCAGGATCCTGGACCCCAAGCCCTTACACTCAAACTCACGCTGGGATGCTCCCAAACCTCCCTTCTCATCACGACAGCATACATTCCCCCAGGAATCAGAGCATTGTCTTTCACTCTGTCTTGTCCTACCTCACCACCCTCCCATCAAATAATGAAATACTTGCACTAGGGGATTTCAATATCAATGGCTAGGACTGCCGCCCCACTCATCGACACTGAAACTGCCCAAGACCTTACTCAAGTAGTCCCCTTCCCCACCCACCTGAACCAATGCACTGGGTTCTCTTCCCTACTGGACCTGGTCTTCACCAGCCGCCCCCACAAGATCACAAGTACCACCATGCTACCTTATGCTCAAAGTGACCACTCCCTAGTCCTCTGCTCCTGGTCATGCAAAGCTCCAAAGAACCCTCCTAAAATAATACTGCAATGCAAGCTTGGAACTGGTAAACTTGCTTTCCTAAAATCCTACCTCCTTTCACTGGACTGGTCCATCATAACAAATACCCTCGACCCCGACTGAACCTTCAACCTTTTTATTCATACCTTCAATGCTATCTGTGATTCCCTTGCCCCTCTTACTAAAAGGATGGTCAAAGGCAACCCTGCACCTTGGAGCACAAGCCATCTACTGGCACTGATGCACACCCGAGACTTGTTATGGCACTTCTCCAATGAGATCTGCCTGCCATGTGATAGACAAAGATACAGAGAGGCTTAGAACAAATGCACATGGTCACTACGCCAAGCAAAAGCAGAGTCTTATAAATCCTCCCTAACCTCTGTCTGGGACTCAGGGCACAAGTTCTGGAATAATATTAAGGACATCCATGGCAAGAACCATAATCCCACTCCAAATCAGACAGTGGTTGATGGGTGCCTGTCCTTGGATCCCACTCATACTGCCTCAGCCTTTAATCACGCCTTCACCAATCTCAGCCATGTCCTCCCTCCTAACTTCGTCAACCAACCCCCTACCTGCTACCATCCGACCCCTCCAGCAGCCCCTCCTTTCCACCTTGGATGCATCACCCCCGTGTCAGCCAAGCCTTACCCAGGAAAAAGCCCTAAGCCACTCCCATTACAGTAGTGACTCATTAGACCCGAGACTTCTCCGTCTCACACTTCATGAGGTACTCCACCCTCTCACCACATTCTCAACCACTCTCTCTGCCAAGGTAAATTCTCCCCCCGGTGGAAATCTGCCTCCATCACCCCATATTTAAAAGCGGGAACAGTACTGCCACCAACAAGTACCGCCCTATCTCAATCCTCCCCCCCATCGAAGGCGCTTGAGCGCATTGTCTCTGACTAGTTCACCGAACACCTTAACAATCACGACCTACTCTGTAAACAGCAGTATGGCTTTTGTTAAGGGCACAGTACTATGACAGCCCTCTTGGAGCTCACCACACATGTCCACTCTGCCTTAGACAGAGGCCATATCTCTGGTGTGGTCTTTGTTGACCTCTCCAAGGCATTTGACACTGTCAACCACTCCCTTTTCTTCAACACACTCACCAACATTGGCTTCTCACAGGACGCCCTTGGTTGGTTCACGGACTACCTGTTGGACTGGTACCAACAGGTCAAAATTGGTACCGCCCTCTCTAGCAGACTACCAGTCCGCTCTGATGTTCCGCAGGGTACATCTTTGGTCCTCTACTCTTCGGTCTTTTCCTTAACTCCCCTCCCCTTCCCCTGCTCTGGTAATCTACGACTGTATGCAGATGATGCTGTCCTTTTTTCCTCCAATCCAGACCGTACCCTACTACACAGTTCCCTTCAGTCCTCCTTCTCTGATGCTGAAAAATGGTTCTTCTCACAGCGTCTTACACTAGACTACAAGAAGACTAAAGTTATGTTTTTCTCACATCCTCTGAATTCCCGGAAGGCACTCTACCCTCAAATTCTAACCACCAATCGGACCCCCCTTGAGCAAGTGGATACCTTTAAATATCTGGGCATCACCCTAGACCCAGCCCTTAACTTCTACCAGCACATCCATCACCTGCTCACCGCCCTTAATGTCCGGCTCAGAGTCCTCTGTCGCTTCAAACACTGTCTTACTCCTGAAGCTCTTAGGTTCACTGTCTCCTCCTCTGTCCTCTCCCTCCTTGACTATGGTATTCTTATCTATGGAGCTGCAAACACCTCAGACCTAGACAGACTCAGACTCTCCCTGTACAAAGCCTGCCACCTCGTCCTTGGCTGTGATCATCTCACCCATACATGCTCTCTATACACTTCCACTAACTGGCTGAACCTTGACAATAGAATATGGTTCCATACATGCCTTATAACCAAAAAGATCGCACTTGGTCTCTCCCCCTCTAGCTTCACCCCAATTATCCAACCAGCCCTGACTCATAGAAAGACCTGAAGCTCTGGCAAGCTGCTCTTCTCGGTTCCCAGGTGTCGAACCTCTCAATTCCAAAGATCCTTCAGCTATAGGGCCCTTTCCTGGTTGAACTGTCTGCCCAGTGCATTTGCTAACAAAAACAGAATTGGCCCCTTCAAAACCTTTCTCAGAGACCATCTCCAGTCCTCCAACCCCTGCGACTGTCGTTGACCTCCCTGCCCCCACCCTCTCCTGACAAGGGCCTCTAGCCAGCTTCTCCCCCCTCTTCCCCCCCCTTTTGCTTTGCCCCTTCCTGAGCTGCCTGCTCAGCTCTTTACCTGGAGCCTATATACTAAGCTGCTTTAGACCTGCCCAAATACGCCTTTGGATCTGACTGTTAGCCATCTACTGTATTCTCTGTAACAAGTCTGTCTGAGTCCAGCTTTTGAATTGTGTTTACTGTTGTATTGTTCTACTATATGTGATGTGGAGCCTTTGTAAACGAGTCTTTGACTCAAAGGTACTTTCCGAATTTGCAATAAATAAATAAATAAACAAACATGCCTTGGCCAAACATGTTAGGCCATATACAGACTTCCAGTGGATGTGTGACATTGACAAATGTAAAGGGGTTGATATTGGGGAAACCTATCACAATGACAAATCATGCCACATGTTCATGAGTAATATCACTGAGATGGAACGTAAGAAGCTGGTGGATGTAGTGAAGAATGCAGACTTCATGTTCATAAAGATAAATGGTACAACAGATTCAGTATAAAAGAACAGGAAATAATTTACATAAGAACAGTAAACAAGGGGGTGACAGGTGTTTTTTTTGTGCCCCTGGAAAATCCACACAAAGCTGATGCAGTATCAATCACGGCATGCATCGATCAGGCTTGCTGTCACAGACAGAGTTAGCTGAGTGGAAAAACAAATTGGTAGGGCTTACCACTGACAGGGCAGCAGCAATGACCGGTAGAAGAGGGGGGTGGCCACACTACTGCAATGCACATAGGCTGGAGTTAGCCCTGAAGGATGTCTTAAAACATATCACGCATCATAAAAAAAAGACCTATTACTGCTGGGGATCTATCTGTTTTTATAATTTTTCACCACTAAACCGTAAAAATCTGAGAGAGTCCTGTCAGGCAGTGGAAGTAAGATGCCTTATTCCAACCAGAGTGGGAGGAACCAGATGGGCACAACACACATTAACAGCACTGAAAGTGCTTATCATGGACTACCCTGGGATCCTGCTGCACTTCCAACAGTTATGTACTGTCCCACTCCATTTTAAGCACAGTCTTCTAGAGATTTGTTTTAAAATTGGAACTGCTAAAGCAACAACTTGTGCCATTTTGTCTTCTCTGATGCAACATGGTGGATCCTGAGGGGACCAAGCAGTGAAGGCCAAGGGCTACCTGAAGACCATGCAGACCTAGAGATGTCTACACTACATTCACTTGATGGCAGACATCATGGAAGAGTTCACAGAAGTCAGCCTGCCCTTCAAGCAAATGATACTTCAGTGGGAGAGGTGTTTGAATCACTTCAGGACCTGAAGGACTGCCTTGTAAAGCTGAAAACAAGGTAATTTTGTATTTCATAATGATGAAGTTTTAGCTAGACTATTTTTCTCCACCCTAGCCAGAAAAAAAAACTGTTACTAATAGTATTATCTCTCTGTCAGGAGTTAGGTCAGGCCAGGGGATAAGTGTGTTTATCCTTTTGTACTTGTTTCCTAGACCTGGAAAGCACTTGCAAAATCTCGATGCCTTACAGGAACCCAAATTCCATGGACACACCCTATCTGTTGACGAAGTGGACCAGTTTTCAGTTGACAGAGAGGCACTACTGACAGCCATGATCCTAAATGTCATGAACAGGTTTGAGGACATGCACCAGACAGACTCCATTATGGTGGCCATGAACCACATTGTGAACTTTAAACAGTGGCCAACAAGCCAAGTGGACTTGACAGGTGTGTTAGGGTGGGCAAATAACTATCTGGGTGGCACTGGGAGAATCTTTAGCTTAGTGAGGTGGAGGGGAGACAGTTTTTTTTCAAATTTGTTCCAGTTTATTCAGAGGATGCAGTAGCTGGTGTTGTAGAGGAGTTCAGACCAGTCCTCATAGAACAGAACATAGATCCAGACATGTATGTAGCTGAGTGGACCAAACTAAAAAAATAATGTAAAGAGAAGGTGAATTTCTTCTTCTACCACTAACAATCAGCAAATTCTCAATGTACTGTCTGGCCACAGGTCAGGTCAAGGTACATCATGCCCCCGCCCCCCAAAGGTACGTCAATGCTGTAGAAGCAAAGTGGCCAAATATTCATCAGGCTTGCCAAGACAAATGCCACAACATTTTGGGACTAGTAACCTTACTTTGTACTCTACCAGCAAGTACAGCTGTTTGTGAATGTGGGTTTAGCCTAATGAAAAGAATAAAGTCTGACTGGCGAAGTTCATTAGGAAAGGACAGTCTGATAGACTTAATAAGAAACTCATTACATACACCATGTGAACAGGAATTCAATCCAGTTCCAGTTGTTGAGTACTGGTTAAAAAGTGTTAGACAGAAAAAAAGGACTTCCTTGCAGTCATATGGTCCATGGAACAAAAAACAAAGCAATGAGCAGGAGGAAGAAGAGGGAGACAGCTCAGAGTCAGAAGCAGATAAAGATTTAGATGAATCTTTCATATCTAAAACTTAATCTGAAAAAACTTTTGTCTGATGATGATTCTCATGTTATATCTGATGAAGAACTTGAATGTACTCCCATGCCAGTGTTGTGCCCTAGTACTAGTTTGCAGGAAACTGTTAACTGTGGGGAGAGGGGGGATTCTTGTGTCACTGAGTCTCATCCAGATGAAGACATGATGTTGTGATCATGTCCCAGATTTCAGGTTTGGCCTTTCTTTGCCACCCAACTGTTGAGACCTGCTTGGACTAATGTCTTAATTTTTCCTACAAAACAATTTAATACTGCTATTTGAAATGTTGTTAAAATGTGTAACTCCAGGTTTTTGGTGGCAAAAATAATTGCCTGGTCATGGTGCCAGATTTATAAGTCAGTAGGTTTAAAGTAGATCAGTACAGTCTAATTTGTCAAATCTGTGAGCTTTTAGTCCATGTTCTACTAATTTCAGTTTTGTTATAACAGACATGCTTGACTAATGCTAACTTGTCAAGCAGCAGCACAGACTAGCCAGTCCATCAGCAGTCAAGTGCAAGTCTGTGAGACAGCTGAACAGTAATACACCATATCAGGTACTGTTATCTTACAATTAAATGTGCCTAGAATTTATCTGAGGGAGGCAGCTGAGCACCAAGCAGTCCAGAATCTGGGTATGTGAACAGAGTATCATTCAGTCTTCATCGTTTTTCTTCCCCAGTGTTCTTAGCCCCGACTCCCTACAATAAAATAATCACAGAGAGTCCCTGTACCGACATGAGATGTGGCGTATTGGACCACTCAGCACAGCAAATCTGATAACTGAACGGTACAGTAACATTATAGCCAAACTGGATTTCACGAAAAAAATTACACAAATCTATCACGATTAGGAGCAGGGTAATTTAAATTTGTAAAATCTGGCCAACTGGTCATGTCATGGTAATAAAACTATCACGTACTGTCACATGATGTAACAAATCATGTCAGATAACTGAATCACGAGCTTCTGTTTACACTGGCCAGATTCATTTTTTCATAGTCTCTTTATCATGATGGGGTAGACAAAAAGCAAGAAGACAAAAAGATATTCATTCTGAATAATGTCTATTGCTGCTTGAACATTTTAGCCATGCATAAACTCACTGTCATCACTGACAGCAAAATGACTGTCCAGGGTTTTGTGCTGCATTTTTGGGTTAAGCTGCATAATACACAACTTTACTGTGAGTGTCTATACTGCATGGACTTCAGAGAGACTTTCTGTTTTTTGCTGCTTGTGTCAACTGTCAACTGTGATGAGATTGCTGTCAGTCAGTGCTGCAAAAGCAGTTAGAACAAGCATTTGTCAATGCTGAATGTTTGCTTGCTGGCATTGGCAGTGGTAGTGTAGAAGTTACAGAGCTGCGTAATAGAAATGGCAGTGAAGTATTGAACTGAAGCCAACACCACCACCCTGCAGAGAGCAACAGGCATTGGGGTGTGCCTTTGGGTCGTCAGGCATAATGGCCACGCCATTTCACCAAACCCCACCTTGCAGACACTGACAAGTGTCACGGTGTTCCTTTGGGTCTTTGGCCCTTATGCACACCCCATTCCATTAGAAAATACGGTGAGATGGGTGTGATATAGGAGAATGGGGTGAACTCTGGGGCCGAAGAGTCCAAGGCATACCTCGACGCCTCTCACTGGCTGCAGGGTGCGGAATGGTATAAGCATTACAGGCAAGAATCCCAAGTCACACCCCTGATGCCTGTCATTCTCTACAGGGTTGGGCGTTATGGTTGGAAACCCAAATACCTCAGGCATTCGTTGGTATTTTCACTCCAAATTTTCAACATGGTTTTGTGACCCCACCTCATGAACAATGGCAATATCAGTTTGTTAGCCGAAGCTGCTTATGCACAGCGATTACGCATTTAGCACCACAGGTGCAAAACATTCCAAACAGGATGTAAAAATGACAGCTGTACTGTTCATGGGGAGGTGTAAAATGGCAATGTTGCAAGTCTGCAGTAAAATATTAAAAACTGGTGAAGTCACGAGCATACATAGAAACTGTGCAACGCACACCGTAATATAATTAGGTTGGGGATTTTTACAGCAGATTGTCAACACAGGCATTTTGGTACCTCCGATCATGAACAGTGTCACTGTGATTTTATCTGTCCCAACAATGATTTCATTAGCCACCACGATCTCGCGCTTGAAAGTGTGAACACACTCGCCATGTTGTGAAAAAATGACAGCCGCATGTTCATAAGGAAGTGTGGAAAATGCTGGTGAAAATCTGACTGAAAATATTACAAAGTCATGAACTTACTAGGTGCGTGGAAACTGCGCAATGCTCACTGAACACAGTCATTTTATGGACTTTGTCACTAAATTTTCAACATAGCCATTTTAAGACCTCTGCTCATGAACAGTGTAACTGTGATTTTTCAGAATCTGTCCCAAACATTGCTTTCGTGACACCAACAGCACCATTGTCCGCTACATGTGGAAAACACATTTTGGGCGACATATGAAAAATTGCAGCTGTACTGTTCATAAGGAAGTGTAATAAAATGGCAATGTTGAAAATCTGGAGTGAAACTATTAAATTTGCAAACTTACGAGCATGCATAGGAACTGCGCAACGCACGCTTGTAAAACAGTCATTTTTAGGAATTTTTTCACCAAATTTTCAACATAGCCATTTTAAGACCTCTGCTCATGAACAGTGTCACTGTGATTTTCTTAATTTGTCCCATACATTGATTTCGCACATCGACTGCACCATTGTGCGCTACATGGGCAGAAACACGTTTTGGGTGAGATGTGAAAAATTACAGCTATACTGCTCATAAGAAGGTGTGGTAAAATGGCAATGTTGAAAATCTGGAGTGAAAATATTGAAAATTCGCGAACTTACGAGCGTGTATAGGAACTGCATAGCATGCCAGTAAAACAGTAATTTTTAATTTTCCACCAAATTTCAAAATAGGTTTCTTGAGAGCCCACCTATGAACACTGGCAGTGTCATTTCGTTAATCATTCTGGAAAGGTGATTTTGCACAGTGGTTGCCAAATCACCCTTCGGCCAGAGTAACGCCATGACAGTGCAAGAATTCATGAGGAGGGTCCCAAAAACCCCATGTTGAAAATTTGGTGCAAAATTCCAAAAATGCCTGAGATATGCACAAAGTTGAAAAACCCTATCATTATACATTATACAGCTTACCGGCATTTCTTCACTCGGTTGGCTTTGAAGAGTGCAGACGTATTCCCAGTCCACCGAAGATTGTCGTGCCAGACTCTGGAGGTAAGTATGGGGTGAGGGTGGGGAGGCGGGTGCGCAGTGGGTGGGTGTGGGTTGTGGGGGCCAGGGAGAAGCGCCGTGGGACCGTTTTTAATTTACAGGTTTTTTTTTTTCCAGTGACGATGCAGGACGTTTGCCACACTGGGGTGGGCTACCAGCGTGGCAAAAGGACAGCTGGGGGGGCCGTGGAGCTGACAGGGGATTGGGCACCCCGCCATATGATCAGTTGCCACGCTGGGGTGGGCTCCAGCGTGGCACCCTGTACTCTGGGGGGGGTGAGGACAGTGAAGCCGACAGGGATTGGGCACCCCGTCAGCTATTCTATGAGTTGCCACGCTGGGGTGGGCACCCAGCGTGGCATGGAAGGCTTTGGGGGAGCGCAGCACAAGCCGACGGGGATTGGGCACCTCGCTATACATGTGTGCCGGGGGCAGCACGAGTATGCATGCGTGTGTGTGTGTGTGTGTGTGTGTGTGTGTGTGTGTGTGTGTATATGTGCAGGGGAGGCGCGCATGAGCAGGCGATATCTTATCGCTGCTCACTGAAGCGTAGCTCCCCCTTTCAACTGTATGCCACTGCATTTTGGAGCTTGTCATAGACAGCTCCAGCATGCATTGGCGCACTGGGGCCACGCCTGCCAACACACTGACTGAATTGGAAGAGGGGGTGACACACCTCCGAAAACTCGGATGATGGCACTATGTTTCTTGCACATGTGTGCAAGCAAACATAAATAAATGCCTGGCTGCTATTCATTCTGTGCATCACTCTTTTCTGTACATGCATAGAATAAAGTGGAAGTTCAACACCTTACCTAAAAATGAGGTAAAGAGAAAGAAAAAAAATATATAAAGAAAATGAATGGAGAATTTCTAGAACTTTTTTTTTTTATTTGCCTTCTGTTACCTTTTATTTAGTCTAACAAGGATGTACTGCTGGTTGGTAACATTTTGATAGCAGGTATACAAAACAGGGTGGCATATCACTTTCTGGGACAGAATACCAAATCTGGGGAACTGGTAATCCGTGTGGTACACCACTTTTTAAAAACAAATTTCTAGCCCTGATTTTGAAGCATAAGTCTTTCTTGTGGAAGTTTTCCTAGAAACTTTCAGTACTTTAAGTACCTCTTCTGACAAGTTAAATTCAGAAAATTCTAACTCCTCAAGAACTAGGCTTTCAGGTGAAGGCTCTCGAGGCTGGGAACAGCTATCTGACCCTGAACAGCTGTTAGGAGATTGTATCTCTGGGGCAGACAAATGGGTTGCTTGGTGGACAGGGGGAGCAACAGAGGGCACAATGGCTGCCTGGCTCAGTTTTGGGCTAGCAGCATCATGGTTACAGACTGACTCCTCAGCTTGAGAAGGACTCTCAACACTAGTGGAAATGGAGGAAAAGCACAAAGGAATTTTCCCACCCAATCCAGGGCTAATGCCGCCATGGGCACTGTGCCCAAAGAGGGGGGCCTGCAGCAATAAAAAGAAAGCTAGTGGTTTTCTTTTGAGGGAAACAGATCTATTTCTGGGATGCCCCAATGTCTGAAAACTGTGTCCAACACTTGCTTGTTCAAAGCCCACTCATGATGATCCTGACAGATTCTGCTGAGTGAATCTGCCAGTGTATTGTCCTTCCCTTGAAGATGAATGGCGGACAGATACATTTCAAGGGAATATGCTAGGGACCAAATTTCCATGTTCTCTGTGCACAGCTTTGAGGACCTTGTACCCCCTTGCTTGTTGATATACCCATGGGCGGAGATTTGGGGGGCATGCGGGGTGTTGCCCGTCAAATTTATTTGTCCCACGTTTACACACACTGTCACACTGTGCTATGTGATCCTGCTGTGCCTGCACCTTTATGAAACTTCACTGTCCAATTGGACTACTGTGAGCAGTGTGGGAGCATCTGCTTGTACACACACCAGATTGTCGCTACTGGCTGCGCCGCCAGGAGTTGTGAGTCTGTCAGACAGAGACTGTATGGCTGCACAGTGCATTGTTTACAGATGTAAGTGGGAGCCCAGTGTGTCCTCTGAATCTGTACCACATGATGATTTCAGGGATCCCACTTACACATCACATGATGACACTACTCATGGTTCCTTCTCCTCCTCAGATGGCACGAAGCAGCAATCCAATTGCCAGACAGCACACTGTTGACAGGCAGCGAGGCAGAATGGGACATCCAATGACATCTGCTGATGTAAGTACTGTCCTGCCCTCTTCTGTCCTCACCAGCAGCAGACTGCATTTAGTTGTGTTGTGCCATTGGAGAAGGAGGTTCTGTCTGACTGCAGACCAGAGCACTGTTCTGTTTGTTGTGTGTGATCTTGTGGAGCAGGCAGAGATGGAGTCGGAGACCACTACCAGTTGTTTGATTTTGTAAAAAGCCTGCTGCAGCCACTTGATCATTTGATTTAAATTAAAAAAAAAAATTAATCCAGTCTGTGTTGTGCAGCCTGTGTGTGTGTGAGTGCAGAGTGCAGACGAGATGCAGTGTGGCCATATGGTGGGAAAGAAAGCCAAGGGGAAGAGGGTCCAGGGGGGCCAGCAGGCCTCGGGGATTAAGTTACTGTTTTCCTCAGCTTGTTGCTGGGCCTGGCGTCTTTTGTTTTGCACTGCAGCTAACAAATTATCTGGTTCCCGTTCTCTGTGACTGAGTTATTCTGATTTGAATTGATTGAATTAATCAAATCATCTACTACTACTACTACACCACTAAAAAAAACAAACAGTCCACCTCACAAGGCAGAAGAATACTACAGATCTGAAAAAAATATAATTCTGTCTGTGTATTATTTTACATAAGCATGAAATGAAAATTATGTACCTACCATAAATCTTGATCTTCTTGAATGAAATCACCACTCATTCACACTAATGGAACTATGCCGGAGGCACTAGGACCCAGCAACAGCCAAAAATCTTCAGAAGGGCCGGCGCTGAGGTAGGACCGTGCATGTGCAGTGCTGCGAGACTAGCTCGTGCCATATAGGCTATCTCAGCATTGACCCTCCAACCACCTCAGTACCTGTTTTACTGAGGAGGTGCAGTGTAAACTAACCTAGTGAAACTAATCTATGTCGGACATAAGATAGTCCGAATGACTTGTATAAGAAGGGTCAACACAATTGAGTCTTCACAGCCCGGCCATCGAGGGAGTGAAGACCAAAAACAAGTGAGCTCAGGGGATGGAGGGTGGGCGTGTGAAATGAGTGGTGGAGACTTTGTCCAAGAAGATCAAGAATTACGATAGGTACGTAATCTTCATATCTTCCTGGACATAAAGTCTCCACAACACATTCACACTAACAGGAGAGTACTGAGTCAAATAATCCCCCAAGAAGGGTGACAGGAGAGAGGAGCTCACTTAGGACAGGAGTTCATTAAGGATTGTCCTGCCAAAGGATTGATGCTGCCTGGCATGATCTTCCAAAGCGTAGTGCTTCACAAAAGTATGCACAGAGCCCCAAGTAGCTGCATTGCAGATGTCTGCAAAGTATATGTTTCGAATTTCTGCCAGGGATGCCGTGACTGCCCTGGTAGAATGAGCATATACAGCCTTCTGCCTTCCAGTTTAACCTGTGCCATGGAGTAGCATTGGTGAAGACATGCCACTAGTCATGCTAAAATATATCTGATAGCAACAGGCTGACCCAGCCAGGCCATGCTGAAAGAGACAAAAAGTTGTTTAGATTTGCGGTGCTCTTTAGTTCTGTCTGTGTAGAACCGCAGAGTCCTTTTAACATCCAGAGAATGTAGGGTACGCTCTCCCTCATTATCGAAGTTCCCTGAAGTAGGTCGGAAAAACCAAGGGCTAGTTCAGATGGCATTCCGAGACTACTTTAGGGAGAAACTTAGGGTGAGTCCAAAGAACCCCCTTGTCTTTGTGAAATACAGTATACGGGAGAGTCTGTGACTAATGCATGTATTTCAGACACTCTGTGAGCAGAGGTAATGGCTGCAAGGAAGGCGGTCTTCCAGGTCAGGAACTTCAGCTCACAAGTTGCTAGGGGCTTGAAAGATTTACGGGTGAGCATGTCTAGCACAAGGTTAATGTCCCAGATGGCTACCGGTCATCTGACTGGCAGCCTATTGTGAAGTATACCTTTAAGGAATCTCTTGACCAAAGGTAACTGAGCCAGAGATATGGAGTGTACGGGCTCATGGTATGCTGAGATCACGCAGAGGTGAACCTTCACAATAGAGTATTGCAGTCCTGTATTTGACAGGTCCAGAAGATACTCCAGAACTTTGTTAGGTGGGCAGGAGAAGGGGTCCAGGAAGGACTTTGCACACAGATGGAGAACCACTTCTACTTTGCCATGTAAGATTTCCTAGTAGCTGGCTTGCATCCCACTAGGAGAATGTCTGAGACCCTATGTGAAACGTCAAACCCACCCATTTCTGTCTCTTCAGGAGCCAAGCGTGGAGGTGAAGGGATCTCAGGTTGGAATGGACCACTGGGCCCTGGGACAGCAGGTTCATTTGACATGGAAGCTGTCTCGAGGAAGTTTCCAATAATCTGTTGATTAATGGAAACCAGATCTGATGAGGCCAGAATGGGGCAATGAGGGTAATTCTGCCCTCCTGAGCCTCCAGCTTGACCAGTACCCTCTGAACTAAGGGAAGAGGAGGAAATGTGTACAGAAAGCATTTTGTCCACCACAGTCTGAATGCATCCTGACAAAAAGTGCCAGTTTCTGGATTTCTGGAGCAGAATAGAGGCAGTTTTGTATTGAGTGGGCATGTAAAAAGGTCTGTGTCTGGTGTTCCCCACTTTTCGAAGACCAATTGCACGACACTTTTGTTGAGAGACCACAGGTGAGGATCTGTTTCTGTTCTGCTGAGATGATCTACTAGATCATTCTGCACTCCCATGAGGTAAACTATTTGGATCAGGGCTTTGTGCTCCAGGCACCACTCCCACACTCTCATTGCTTCCCTGCACAAGGGGTAAGAGCGTGCTCCACCCTGTTTTTTGATGTAGTACATCACTGCTTTGTTGTCCGTTTGAAGGAGAATGATCTTGTGACTGAGACTGTCCTTCAAAGCTCATACTGCGTACAGGACAGCTTTCATTTCTAAGATATTTATGTGGCATTGAGACTTGTTCTGATTCCATTAACCTTGTGTGTGGAGATCTTGACAGTGAGCTCCTCAACAGAGAAGGGAGGCATCCGTGGTGATGGAGATCTGAGATTCCAGTGGGGCAAAGTGAACTTTATCTGAAGGTTGTCCTCTTGAGTCCACCAGGTGAGTGATCATTTTAAAGGGTCCATCACCTTGATGTGAAAAGACTGGGGATGTGTGGTTGGGGATCACTGAGTACTGAGCATCCACTGAGTAGTTCCCATGTGAAGATGAGCCAGAGGCACAGTGAACACCAAGGATGCCATAAGATCCAGCATCCGCTGCATCGAGAGGGCTCAAACTGAATCATTCTCTCTCTTATGAATTGGACCATCTGAAGAATGTCATTCCTTCTGTCTTCTGGAAGAAAGGCTTTTGCTTTGAAAGGTATCCAGAAGGGCTCCTATGAAGAGGAGCTGTTGGGAGGGTTGTAGCTGTGATTTTCCCAAATTCAACAAAACTCCCATGGACGTGAGAAACTTGGAAGCTGTAGCCATGGCTTCTTGAGTCTCTTGTCTGGAGGGGCTTGCTAGTAGCCAGTCATTCAGATATGGGAACACCTGAATTCTGAGTTTCCTGAGATGTGCTGCGAGAACTGCAAAGCACTTTGTAAAGACTTGAGGTGCAGAGGATAGCCCAAAAGGCAGGACTCTGAATTGGTAGTGCTGACCCAACGCCACAAATCGGAGATACTCGTGGTGGTTTGAGTGTATGAAAACATGTTGGCAGGTGTCCTGCATGTCCAGGGAGGCCAGCCAATCATTTTGATGAATCAGAGGTAACAGAGTGCTGAGTGATATCATCTTGAAATTCTCCTTATAAAAGAATTTGTTTAACTTCCTTAGATCGAGAATAGGGTGCATGCCGCCTGTTTTCTTTGGAACTAGGAAGTAATGGGAGTAGAAACCTGTGTTCCTTTGATCCAACAGAACTACTTCTACTGCCCTGCTGTTCAGAAGGCCTTGAATCTCGGAAGCAAGAAAGTCTGACTGAGAGACAGACAGCTTGGGCTGTCCTATGGGTGGATGATCCGGAGGTGTTTCTGAAAGATTTAGAGAGTAACCCTCACAGATTATTCTGAGCACCCATTTGTCTGATGTGACTGACTTCCACTGGTTGTAAAACTGAGTCAGATGCCCTCCTACTGCCAAGGAAAAGTCCCCTTTGAATAGCTAAGGTGGGACTTGGGTTGGAATCTCAGAGGGTGGCACCTAGGTGTTTTTGGGCCCTGTGCCTTCTGCTGCATTTTCTTTTGTGAGTGGGGGGCTTGATTCCTGTTGAAGTCCCCTCTGCCTTTGCCACAAAAGGACTGATGGTTATAAAACTGCCACTGGTTCCCACCCTGTTGAGGGGCATCAGGGTGGCCTGGCCATTTTGATAGCCGTTCTAGTTTTCTGTGTGGCCTCTAGTGCCTACTTGACTTAAGGGACCAAACAGATAAGTTCCATCAAATGGTAAACTCATAACTCTCTGATGGGCATCATTTTTGAATCCCAATGTTCGTAACCATGAGTGGCATCGGGTGCAAATACCAGCTGCTGCTGCCCTGGAAACAGTGTCAAGGGCATCCATAGCAGCTTTCAGTTGCTGATTGTTGGACTCACTGCCTCTAGTAATGGTCTAGAGAAGCTGTGAGCTAACGTCAGACTCTGGAAGAGTTCCACAGTGGCTTTGAATGAATACCAGAGGGTACATTCATACTGAGAGAAAAAACTCTGGTAGCTAGCAATGCACATACCCAGGGTAGAGGCAGTGAAAACTCACTTTCCCAAGGTCTCAGTCTTATGAGAGTCTTTTGTTTACTGGATGTGCCATAGATTCCTGAGCAAGGACGGCTTTGTCATTTTCTGCCAAGACAACTATGGCAACAGCAAAGGCTTGAGAGGCCAAGATTGGTCGATCCTTGGGGGCATACTTCCTGTCTATGGATTTAACCATGGAAAGAATAAGTGTAGATTATCCCACACCATTTGTAAGAATGTCTCAAAAGAGGGCTGCACTGGAAGAGTTAATTCCACAGGAATATCTGGAATGTGCAGATACTGCAGATGCAGTAATTTCCCTGGATCAATCTCTGAAGTCTGGAGAGAGAGAGAGAGAGAGAGATGGAATTCATGTTCTTTAGCAGAGACTTAAAGGAAAGGTCCTCAACCAGAGGCTCCGCTGAAGGAGAGGGTTTATTTACCACTCCGAGAGAAGAATCATCGTCAAAGTCATCTCCTAATCAAAGATCAGGATCAGGCTCAATATTGTCCCCTACTAGCCCCGGAGGGATAGTATGGATAGAAAAAGGAGGAAAAGAAGGAGGAGGAGGAGGCACTCTGTGAATCAGAGTCGAAAACCCCGGTGACTTAGGCGGCACCGAATGCGCAGACGGTGCTGGCACAGGGTGCGGCGCTGAAAGAGAAGATGGCGCTGGCCCAGAGAGCGGTGCCACTATGACAGAAGTCAAAGTCAGTATCACCCCAGGTACTACAGAACCTCAGGTTCCCAACCCCATCCCCGGAGTCAGGCAGGAAGATCTGAGAAAATCAGTAGGAGAAAATGGCACCTGTGCTGGCCCCTGCACCACAGCCATGAGAGGGAAAGCACCACAGCATGGCATCGACAGCACTGGAGAAGGCACCACATGACTAGGAGATCCCAACTGCCCTGCCTATAGATTCAAAACCATTAGGCCCGAAGGCCCTGGAGACGGATCCGCTGGCTCGGGTAGGTGGAACAACCACTGAACCCATTGCTCCATAAGAGTGGCCCGATGATGAAACTGTTTACTGGAAGACCCCCCCAGGGGGTTGGGAGGGACTCTGGAGTTGAGGATGCCAGTCACCAGAAACAGAGGCCATAGGGGACCCCAGAGGAGTTGAACCCCTGCCCCATGCCACTGATGATTGATGCGCAGACATATCAGAGGGTGATCTTGAGTGGTACCATTTCTTCTTCGACTGGAAGGTTGAAGAAGAACCCAATGTTGAGTGGTGCTGAGTCCTCAAAGAAGATCAAGATTGGGACTGCTTCTTTTTGTGCTTTTGGGAGGACCACCCATCCCCCCCGAGCACTGGACTGCCTGTAGTCAGACCCCCACTCCATACAGGATGGCAGACCAGACCCAGCCCTGCTGAAAACACAGCTTTCATGTGAAGTATCCCTACCATCACCGGCCCTTCACGGTCGACTTCGTCGAAGGCAGGCTGAAGACTTCTTCATTGATGAAAATTTACTTTTTTTTTTTAAGCTGAATTTACTAAAATAAATAAAAAACTAACAAATACTGAATGACTACAGCTGCTGTCATATAGATGTGAAGATTTGACTCCTAGTGATCGAGCGACGTTGTCACTGAAGCGCACTCTACAGTGGGGAAAAAAGGAACTGAGGCAGTTGGAGGTTTGATGCAGAGATAGACTATATGGTGCGAGCCAGTCTTGCGGCACCATGCATGTGCGGTCCTACCTTGGCGCCGGCCCTCCTGAAGATTTTTGGTTACCACTGGGTGGAAGAAAGGAAGAAGTGGCTGGAAGTTGGAACTCAGCTTCCCTCAGTTAAGCTTGCTGCTGCATTTTGCAAATTGAATTTTTGCAGCTTAGCTAATATTATCAATCTAATCTCCGAATGTTAGTTCTCCTCTGTCTTCTTTTAGACTCTTCTTACTTGAAAAAAAAGCGAACAAAAAAATTTCTAATCTAGGCAAGCCTCTATGTTTTTATGTGGTTTTATTTATCTCTATATATCTATCTGGTCTGGTTTAGGCAGGGGCTGGGTAATGGCAGATGCAGCGTGTTGCTTCAGCACAGAGCTGATCATATTATCTCTTGACCTGATGGTTTAAAAAAAAAGTTTGCTTCTGTGTAACTGTGATTTATATGTAGTCATCTAAATGGTCGAGTGTACTGTCTTCACAATCTGACTGAGAGGAAATCTTCAAATCTATATATCTCTGGTCTGGTTCTGGCAGGGTCTGGGTACTGGCAGACACAGCTTGCTGTTTCAGCAGAGAGCGGATCACATTATCTCTTGACCTGGTGGTTAAAAAAAAAAGTTTATTTCTGTGTAACTGTGATTTATATGTAATCATCTAAACAGTAGTTGAGTGTACTGTCTTCACAGTCTATCTGAGAGGAAATCTTCAAATCTATATATGTCTGGTCTGGTTCAAGCAGGGTCTAGGTACTGGCAGACGCAGCTTGCTGCTTCAGCAGAGAGCGGATCACGTTATCTCTTAACCTGGTGGTTTAAAAAAAAAAGTTTGATTCTGTGTAACTTTGATGTATATGTAATCATATAAACAGTCAAGTCTACTTCACAGTCTGGGAGGAAAACAGCAGGCTTTATTGAATGTGGGGTCGGGTCTTTACATTAAGATTGTTCATTTATCAGACAGCTAACACGATCATCTTGGTTTATTGAAAAAAAATGACAGAACAAAATACCTCATAGTCCACTTCTTACATATCTTTTCTAACGCATCCATTTTTGTCAGACCTACTACTGATTTAGGAGCCATCATGCTTAGCCTTAGTGAGCTAAAGTTGAATCACTACTTAAATAGTTGAAATTTATTCAGCCTATTATTGCAACCTGTAACTTGACTGAGTCGGCTAAAATTGATACTGGACATTTGCAAGTTTTTGACTAAAACAACAAATTGTTCTGAACCGCCAGCACCTGATCAACGGCAGCAGCAGCAGGATGTTAGAACACCTCCAGGCCCAGCAGCATCAGCTTCTGGTAAGCCTTTAGTTGCAGTACGAGCACAGCAAGAGGATCCTCTCATATCTTCAGAGGAACTGACCATGAGTAGGCCTTCCTCTTCTATCACCACAGATATTACAGAAAGGTGATTTGGCCAGGCCAACTGTCCTTATGGCTGTGGATCTTGGAGAAAAATGCAATGGACCTAATCGACCACATTTGCCTGATTTTTCCAAAGACAATGTTCGGGAAACACAACCGATCATTTTCTGTTTTCCATTACACAGAATTTCCTTGGATTGAATATTCGTTTCAACAAGATGCTGTAGTCTGCTTTCCATGCTGTCTCTTTCATACTGAGACAGGCTATGGGAGATTCATTTATCAAAAAAGGTGTGAGAGATTGGAAAAAACTCTCAGAAAAGTTGTGTAAACATGCTGTTTCCCAAGTTCATGCGAAATGTATGGAAAAGTGACAATGCTTCAAACTTAGTGAAGAAACTGGTTCAGTAGCTATGAAGCTTTCAGCAAGCCATAAAATCCTTGTTGAAAGGAACCGTGATTATCTTGCAAAGGTTTGTGATATCCTCACGTTACTTTTGAAACTTGGTTTACCCTTTTGAGGGCACGATGAGGGAAAAGAATCTAAACTGAGAGGAAATTTCCTTGAGATTTGTGATTTCTTTTCAAAATATGGTGATTCTTTCAAGAAAATGCAGGGCAGTTATTTTAACTACACAAGCCCTGATTTTCAAAATGAAGTGTTGCAGATTTGGTTTGTAAACACATTGTAGGGGCAATGAGTAAGACTGATTTCTTTTTACTGTACTTGCAGATGAGGCCTGGTCATTTAAGACAGAGCAGCTTTCTTTTTGTATCAGCTATGCAGAAAACCTGAAAGTTAAAGAGAGGTTATTGTGTTTCCTCGATTGCTCAGCTTCCAGAAATGCAAATAGCATTTATAATACCATAAAAAAAGCTTTAGAGACAACCGGATTGCAGAATCTGCCAATAGTTGCAGAGTCTTATGACGGTGCATCTGTAATGTCAGGACATTTTACGGGAGTTCAGCAGCGGCTGAAAGAAGACTATCCATTAGCAATGTATGTAATTTGTATGGTCCACAAGCTCAATCTTGTCCTTGTAGAATGCTGTAAAATCAATCGTTCTGCTGTTTTTTTTAATGTAATTGAGAAACTGTACTCAGTGTTTGCTGAGCCAACCAGTCATCAAGTGTTTCTTGATATGCAGAAAGTTTTGGGTCTAAAACAGCAAGAGATAGTGCATTTGAACGATACACGGAGGGCATGCAAGTGGAAAAGTGTGTTTGTGGTACAAATGCAATACACTGCCATCATGCAGTGCCTTAAACAACTCAGTGAACTAGGAGAAACATGGTATGTGGAAGCAAGTGGTCTCTATCAGCATATGAGAGGAGTACAGTGTCACAACCCCACTCAGCAGGTCAGCCCTCTAGTCCCAAAGTGCCAACCTCTGAGCGTAGAATTGTGAACAGTTTAACAGAACAAGGTAACCCTCTTGTCTGTTTTGTGGGTTCGAGTCACCTTTTGTCCCAAGTCCTAGAGGGATTCAAACTGATAACCTCTTGTTAGCATACCCAATTATCAGGCTCAGATAATTCTGTCTTCGGGGGGCCAGATATCTTTGCCTACAGGCACCTAACCAGGTATTACAAAATGAACCCTTAGAACTCTATGCAAGACCTAGAGAACTCTTATCTGTTTCCCAGTTTGGTACCACAATAAGCTCATGCACAGGGTCAACTAGAACCATCTAAGCTTCACTTTTAAAAAAAAGAAGATTCAAGGCACACCAGGCAGTTTCTGTTTTTAAAATATGTCTTTACTTTAAAATAGATAAAAAATAAGAAAACAGTAAATACAGAACAAGATATCCCAACACAATACAGTCTTAAAAACAAAATAGGTTTAAAAGTGCAAATTCCTACAACCCATACACTCAGACTGGTCTTACTTTCTTAATCTTTCAGTGCTTTGATGTTCCTCCTTCTCAGTCAGGAAATGAATGAACCTCTGTGAGGTCTGCTCAGTACACTTAAAAGCAGTCTTGAGCCGGCCTTCTCTCTGAGGTCACCTAACTCCACCTTGGTGTATTAAAATGTATATTTTATAACACAGGATGTCCTGATAAGATATTTTAACAAAACAGGTGACACCAATGAATCTCCTCTCTCCATGTGACCTCTCCCAGACCAGTGTATGATCTGCTTCACACAGACATCAAAGGCTCTTCGATGTAATGCCTGGCTTCCTGGGATGACGGTCCAAACAAATGCATACTGGACTTCCCCATTTAATATGGGACCTGCTTCACACAGACATCAAAGGTCTCTTTGATGTACTTAGCTGGCTTCCTTAGAAGACACCTCAACATATGCATATGCCATTTTCCTCATGACACCTAGTGCAAATCAAAGGATTTCCCCTGAGGGCATTATAAAATGGATATCTTGGTTCCTGGCTTCAAAGCAAACTAACAAGATAATTGCATCTCAGATATCTGTAGTTTAACCTACGTCCTGTCCTTTGAACTTATGCCTGGGGGGTTTTGATGTGTCAGTTTCAGCAAGTCAGCAGTTCCTCCTGACAGACACTCCCCTACATATTTTATATTGCAGAAAAAAAAAATATCATATTGTAATCCGAACCAGCTGTCCATGTTCCACATACAGTTCATTGCTTGCTTAATTATCTTTCAAGATATTCTTAAAGTAGTTCATATTGCTCACAGAGTACTGCAAGGTAGTGATATCACGCTTGCAAAAGCTTCTTGCATAGTAGAAAACCTGAGCGTGTACTTTACTAAATGCAGAACTGAAGAAGGCTGGAATGAAATGTGGATAGAAATTACAGAATTCTGCAAAGAGCATACTATTGCAGTGCAAGGTGATCATGAAGATACACAGCAAAGTGAGCAAGCATCAGCTCCAAAAAGAAGGAGAGTTGTAAAAACCTCAGCACATCTTAAAGACTTCCTTGTTTCAACTACTTTGGGTCAAAGAGAGTGTGTAGAACTAGAAGAGGCTGCATCTGCAAATGCACGTGCCAGTGCACCTGAAAAATCCTGGTGGCACCAGCAGTTATATTTACCTGTTTTGGATGCCATAATTGGAGAGTTAGGGAGGCAATTCTTGAAAGAATCCATGGAAATTGCTGGAGCTTGTGATTCAGTGTTAAAGCACAACAAAAATGGCATTCAGCCACTCTTGCAGCAGTATGCGGACCCACTAAACATAAATCCTCATCTTGCAGCTGCCGAAATGGAAATGTTTACCAGTAGTGAATCTCCTATTACTTTGCAGAGGCTTCAAGAAGAAGTATCTCAAACCCTTTACCCAAACCATAACACACTCATTCAGTTAGCTCTCTTTGCCTGTCGGGACATCCACATCTAAACGAAGCTTTTCTGCAATGAGACGGATTAGAAATTGGTTGCATTCAACCATGGGAGAAAAAAGATTTTCTTCAGTGGCTCTTCTTCACATAGAAGCTGATTTGACTGCAAAGCTGATCCCAGAAAACATTGTAGACATTTATGCTAGCCGAAGGGAGAGAAGAATGCAATTACATTAAAATATGTCTGTATTAAGAAAGACAATGTAAAAGTATGTGTTAAACCACCAGTGAGAGATTAATACAGTCACATGCAACTTGTTAAGCCCCGCCACAGCCCACCCACAGCCACCGCCCCTCCCAAATGTCAAAGGCAAATTACGCCTATGGATATGCCACATGGTGGTTGTGTTGTCTGTCCTGATCTGACCTGGACTGACTGACCCCTCAGCTGAGGAGCAAAGGCCTTTAGGGCAAGGAGGACTGCTCTCAACTCTGAAAGGTTGATGTGCAGCTTGGACTCTTGAGGTGACCAAATTCCACTAATTTTGAGGTTGCTTGTGTGTGCCCACTTACCCTAGGAGGGAGGCATCTATTGTTAGGATCACAGTGTGGTGCTGTTGCTGAAAAGGGATGCCCTGTTGAAGATTGTCCTTTTCTTTCCACCATTGCAGAACCAGTACAGAGTTCTTGTAACTGGCACATGCTGTGAAATGGGATTCCTTCTTTAGGACCAATGAGATCTGAGATGATATTGAATATCCCTCATCTGAAACCTGGAGCCCAACACTACTGCAGAAGTTGAGGCCATGTGTCCTAGTAATGCTAGGAACTGTCTTGCAGTTCTGGGATGACCCAAGACAAAGGAATGCGCTAGGGTCAATAGGTTTGTCACACTCTCCTATGGGAAAAAAGCTTTTTCCTGGATGGTATCCAGTTCTGCTGCAATAAACTCCAGTCACTGAACTGGCTCCATCTGAGACTTGAGGATTGATAAGGAAACCCAGGAACTCCAGGGTACTTTCAGTAACACTGATGGAATCCTTCATCTGCTGACATGAGTCTACTACTAGCCAGTCGTCCAGGTGAGGAAATACAATGATTTACTGCCTTCTGAAGTAAGCTGCCACCACTGACAGACAATTTGTGAATACACAAATTTTCATGGAGAGGTCAGTGGATGCATGGAACAGCCTTCCTGAGGAGGTCATGGGGTCAAAAGCAATGGGGGAATTCAAGAATGCATGAGACAGACATAAGGAAATTCTGGTGGGGGGGTAGGAAGAAGTAGGCTGTTGGTTAACTAGGATCTGCAGCTTATCCAATAGGTAGGGAAATGAGAAGACTGGGTGGGTCAAGCGGTCCTTATCTGCCATCCAAGTCTATGTTACTATTTAAAAGACAAAGAACCTCTGTGTGTAAACACTGAGGCAAGGGTTACCCCAAAGGGCATTTGGCTGGGAAGCCAAGTTTCAAGAAAATACAAAATCACACGTGCCCCCACAATGCAAAGCATCATATTTATGCGTATTTGCATATGCTGCCCATGATGCACTGCATTGTGGGGGCATGTGTGATTTTATATTTTCTATGTTACTATGTTACCCATGGGGCAGAAGTGAGCCTAAAAGGGAGTGCTGAGAACTGGTAATGACATGAGGGAAGACAGAACCTTAGGTATTTTCTGTGGCAAGGTCTGATTGGAATATGAAAGTAAACATCTTTCAGATTCAGAGGTGCCAGACAGTTTTCTTTCCTTAGTGAAGGAATAACTATGACCAGTGTTACCATTTTGAACCTGGGCTTTGCCAAGTGTTTGTTTAGGTATCTGAGATCCAAGATTGGCCACCAATCTCCATTTTTCTTTTTGGTTAAAAAGTATCTTGAGTACATGCCTTTTCCCCTTTGGGTAAGAAGGACTAGCTCTATTGCCCAGGCTTGCAGAAGCTTTTTTATCTCTAACACCACCGACTCATCGACGCACTACAGCAGCCCTAGCTGACCGCAGGGCTTTGGGCCATGGATCGCAGTTCAGGTAGATATTGATAAAATCCTCCGAAGAGAGCCAGCACGCCTGGGTACCCTTGATTGGTGCGGCGCTGCCCTAGGGAGATCGTGATTGGTCCACCTGCTTCGCTTTGATTGGAGTGCCTTCTCTATAGCCTTTTACAGTGTTCCCTTCTTAATCCTGACTTCTCAGCTCTTGCTCTGACTTGAAATTTGTTTGGAAAAAAAATAAGAAAAAAGTGTTAGGGAATGTAAAGTGGTTAAAATAAGAGTGTTAGATATCTCTGTGTTCTGCCTTGCTTAGACTGCAATTAAATTGTTATATTAGCCTGTATATGGTTAGTGTGATAAGCTGCACTCTCCCCTTCTGTCTACTAAAGTACAAGCTACTGCTATTTCCTCTGTAATTTGATTTCTGCCATTTTGCTGTGTTAAACCCTTGCTCTGTGCACTGTTGTTTCCTTTTTTCTTCTTCTAATCTTTGCCCCAGTACCTAGCGTGACCTGCTGTCCCCCTTCCTCTAAACCAAGGGTTCTCTCCAAAGGAGTGGCCTCCTGGGGAGGTGCGAGCCTGCTCCAGGAGGCCAGAGAGGCTGGCCAATGCAGCATGCTGGTATACCGGGCTGTACCTTCTGCACCTCGGATCCCAACCAAGTTCAATACTGCAGCTAGAGTAGTAGGCAGGGGATTCTGAGCCAGCCAATGCCTGTGCAAATCAAGGTCTTCGCAGACCAATAGAAAGCCCAGAATATGTGCCCAATCAGAGAGAAGTGGCTGTAGCCAATCGGTATTGTGCATTTGCAGCCAATCATCACCCGCTCCTCAACCAATGAGCAGCTTCAGAACGCACATGACGCCATCAACCCGGAAATAAAATGCCATGCCATGCTGCGGTTGAATGGAGACTCCAACCGGAATTTATATTGCGGGTGGTTTTTTTTATCCTGCAAGTCGCTTAACGGCGCTTGCCTTCCTACTCCTGAAGCCGCTACCTGCTGACTCACTGTGAACTACCGCCTTCCAGCTGCTATAATCGCCACCGAGAACGCTGATTGCCGCAGACAGAGCCCTGAGACTACTGTTGACATCCTTGCAGACGGATCCTTCCTCAGACTTCAGGTAAAATTCTACTGTACTTTTGGAAGCCCAATGGGGTTTGGTCTGGCTGGCCCCACTGGAAGCATGTCTGACGGCCTGACTTTGGATGTGGGGGGTGCTGCTTGATGGCCTGTCTGGGAGGCCTTGGGGCAAGGCTCGATGGCCTGTCTGGAGGATTTGGGGGGTGCTGCCTGATGGTCTGTCTGGGAGGCTCGGGGGGTGCTGGCCTGACCTGATGGCCTGACTGGGAGGTGGGGGGTGCTGCCTGATGGCCTGACTGGGAGGTGGGGGGGTCTGATGGCCTGACTTGGAGGTGGGTGGGTGCTGCTTGATGGCCTGTCTGGGGGGTGCTGCCTGATGGCCTGTCTGGGAGGTTTGGGGGTGCTGCCTGATTGATGGCCTGACTGGGAGGTGGGGGTGCTGCCTGATGGCCTGACTGGGAGGTGGGGGGTGCTGCCTGATGGCCTGACTGGGAGGTGGGGGGTCCTGATGGCCTGACTTGGAGGTGGGGGTGCCTTGATGGCCTGTCTGGGGGGGGGTGCTGCCTGCTGGCCTGTCTGGGAGGTTTGGGGGTGCTGCCTGATTGATGGCCTGACTGGGAGATTGGGAGGTGCTGCCTGGATGGCCTGACTGGGAGGTGGGGGGTCTCTGATGGCCTGACTGGGAGGTGGGGGTGCTGCCTGATTGATGGCCTGACTGGGAGATTGGGAGGGTGTTGCCTGATGGCCTGACTGGGAGGTGGGGGGTTCTGATGGCCTGACTGGGAGGTGGGGTGTGCTGCCTGATGCCGCCTGGTGTGCCTCATGCCTCTCATGTGGGGGAGGAACTGTGCCTCACAGCCGATCTGGCCTGAGGGGAGTTTGGGGGGGGCTGATGCCTCTTATGGGGGGGGATGATGCCTCTGTGGTGGGGTGGTAGCTTCCAGCAGGTGTCTGGCATGCATACCTCTCAACCTCCTTCCTCATATATCAGGGACAAGAAAAAAAAAAAATCTGGGACACATCTTCAAAATTCGAGAGATCCACCCATAAAGTTGGTAGAATATGGGGCTTAGTAAAATGCATTTTCTAAAGAAGAAGTCGTCAGTAACTTTAAGGTTGACCTTGTTCTGTGCTTATGGTTCCCACTGAGCCACAAAACACAAATTTTAGAGGAACACAGTAAAATTTTGAGGCAAAATCAGGGACGTCCGAAAATCTGTGGACATTTGAGAGGTATGGTCTGATGTGGTGATTGGGGGGGACTGGATGCCTCCTCAGCTGGTCTGTTCTCAAGCAAGGATTTGCAGTGTTGGGGATGTGGGAGGTGCCTGTACTGCCTCGCTGGTCCAGTCTGGTGGGGGGCAGTTATACCTGAACTGTCTCTTGGCCTGCTTGCCCAGGGTAATGCTGCTGCTAACAGAGCCTGGGGAAGGTAGAATGCATTTCATGGTCGTGTGTGATGCTGCCCTCAGTGATTAGCTAAAGCAGGTGTTTGATGTGGTGATTGGGGGGCCCCTGATGCCCTTAGCAGGGATCGGGTAGTGGCAGGTGGGGGAGGGGTTGGCTGTAATATCCCGAGCTGGTCTGGCCTTGAGGATGGGTGGTGGTGTCACGATGAGCCTGAGCAGGGGAATGGGTGAAACCGTGTTTGGGGGTCATGCCCTTAGCTGGTTTGCTCCAGGATGGTAATGCTGTGCTGCATGATGTCTCTGTGGGTGTGCCATTTATTCTTGGTCTGGCTGTTTCAGCAGTGGCCCAGAGCTGGGGGTCACACAAGATGCCTTTCTATGCTGCAAGCCTGAAATGGTCTCTATCCCATTTATATGGTTGTTGAATGAGAACCTCTTTTAGGGTGGGACACTTTGGAGTGAAGGGCCTGCTTGTCTTGTTTGGGTGTGGGGACCTTCCTAGGTCTGTTCATGAGTGCTCATATCCCTCCACTACTCTATGGCATGCAACTGCAAAGCAGCTGATCTGACTGAACCACCAGTTTATGTGGTGGTGTGTTGAAATGGTGGTATGTGGTTTATATGTGATGCTTCTGTGTGGGGTTCAAATGTTAGTTTTGTAACTGATGTTGGGATGGGGGTAGCCTGTGTGTTTGAGCAGGGTTTTGGAATGAATAACCTGATGCTGTTGCCTACTACCCACGTAAGTCCAATTTACAACGCTGGAGCTAACGGAAAAGGAAATTGTGGTGTATAATTGTTCCTGTTCTCCCGCTGATACCCACTTCTGTCTGAGGAAAAGAAACCACATCTGGCCTGTATGGTGGGAGAGTGGGGAGTGAAGGACCTGCTGTCACGAGTTTTGGAGTGATTTGCTGGGTGTGTTTGACCGAAGGATTCTGCTGGCGTGCACCAGTGCCACTGGAACTACTGATAGCACCCGTCCTACCTTAGGAAGGAAGTGCTTTTATTTGTTTTGTTTGGCATCCTTGTGTCATTTATAATTGTTGCTGCTGCTGGTCCCAATATGATTTGGGCCATTACTACAGTAGTGTTGTCCTTGTGCTGAGAGATTAAGTGTCAGTATCAGTAGAATCAGTTGGTAGACATCCATCTCTGGACCAGAGGGTTGTGGGGTTTTGATACCACATTGGGATTGGAATCGTAATGAAACGCTTGGCACCATTGAGTATTCAAGGGTGGTATGCTGCACTAGTGCTGTCCTTTGATGAGACGTTAAAACAGCGGTCCTCTGGCTTCTGCCTGTCCTGGTGAGTGTCCAGGTGGAAGAAAAAGTCATAGAACCCTGGTATTGTTTGCAAAGAGTAGGCAGAGGATATTCCGCAAGCGTGGGCCAATAGCCCCTTCACATAACGGATCCATGCAATTGTCAATGATTGTGAATGGGCCTGCATCTGGGGGAGCATATAAGATGTATTTGGGGGTGGGGTTGAAATGATTAATGTTTTTTTTGGCTATTTATTATATTGATTTGGGCTGGGTGGTGGAATTAGACTGTTTCTGCAGATTTAAATGGTGCTGTTGTGCATATGTGATGTCTCTGACTTGTAATGCATGGTTTTAAAGTACACACCTTTCTTTTGCCTTTTCTGATGTGGGCTGAGAATTGTGAATAGAACCAGCATTTTTTGGGTGGGAGGCTTTGAAGCGGTCGTGAGCTTTTGCTTGGCTCTACCCACATGTATCTCCCATTGACAGTGGACAATGTTAGAGCTAACAGAAAAGGAAATTATAGTAAGAAGTGACAGAATTTCTTATCCTCTCGGCGTACTCAATGCCTTTTGCTAGTTTTAAAAAGACCTGGCGTGCTATGGATCTGGCCTTGGGATGGTGGGCTTGGACTCTGAGCAAAGGGTTTGCTGGGCTCTGGAGGTACAAAGGACCTGCACTAAAGTCTGAATGCACAGGTTATTTATCTGCTGGGTAGCACCTTGACATGAAGGACAGATGAGATGTAGCAGAGCAGTTTTGAGAAGTAAATGAAGGGCATCCTCCTGGCTGGTCATGTGTTGAGTGCTAGGATGGAGTGCTGTTTTGGGACTACTGCCTCGGACTACAGCTTGTGATGCTGGGCCACTCTGTGTGTATGGAATGCCTGTGTTTTGCAAGTCAAGGCAGTCTGGGGTTTCAAAGTGTGGCAAGGTGGTCACTCTGGCAGTGGTCCTGCCTGAACTTTGTGGTCTGGGGGGGTGGATGATTACAAAGTGCTCGTTCTGATCTGGTCCTGCCAGAGCTGTGTTGGGGTGGCTGATTACGTCCACAAAGTACTGCTGCTCGTGGCTGCAGTCCTTCACTAATGATCCTGTCCTACTGGAGATCTGTTGGGAGGCATTTAGCATGGTGGACGCCAAGCAACAATCCTGATCCTGCCAGAGCTTGCTGCTGGCAGTTGCCTGACTAAAAGGGATGCACCTGCCCAGTCTTGATATTTCAGATATTGCTTTTATGGCTTTCGTTCTTCAAATTGTGCTTCAATTAATAAGTGGTGTTCTTCTTGTCAGTGTGCCTCAGTTGGTATTTTGTCTGCCTGGGACCAGAGGGTTGTGTTCTCGCCCCACACCAGGATTGGGCGCATGCCCAAAAACACTGGCATCCGAGGCTGTATTTGGGGGGGGGGGGCAGTACTTACTTGAGTTCCGCCTTTGGATGCTGCTGTCAAACCTGAGCTCTTCTTTAACCTCCTGGTGGGTGTCCAGGTGAAAGTAAATCAATGACTCTTTGCAAAAGTAGGGTTCAGCTCCGTATTCCTTGTTTAACCATAAAATAGGTTCATGCAATTGTCCAGGCTGTGTCTGGTTGTTGATGTACTATATGGTCGCTACTTCAAATTCAGTCACTTCACTACCAGTCTACATCATTGTTCAGTGCTTTGGGATACACTGCGTTATGAAAAGTGCTATATTCTTCTTCTTCTTCGCGAGGTATTGTGTCTGTAAGTAGTTGTACTGTAGCAGTTCTGGCGGAACATTTGGGCATGCTCAGGATAAATCTGCCGCAGACTTGCATTAACTGATGTCAACTTCTCATCAATAGGAATTTTTCGCTGCATTGTAGAGACAAAGAATGGATCGCTTGATTGAAAGAAACGCTGTGCATGAGGAGATGGAACCTGTTGGTAGAGAGAACCTCAAGCTAAAACGCAGCGCGTCAGAAAGTGATATGATGAGGACTTATCTTGAAACTAGGGATTCACCTGGATTGATTATCAGTGGTACCACAGACCCCAGTGTGTGGAGTGCTGAGGTTCTGGACAAGAGTGCATGCCCTGCAAGTTGCGCTATCTGGAAACAAAGCACCCCAGCTTACTTTAAAACCAGTGGAGTTCTTCAAAAGAAAACTGGAGCTGATGCCAGGCCAAAAAAAGTTGTGGAGCACCATGGACTGTTCCTGTAAAAGGGTCAGCGTCATCATATTCTATCTCTGAGAATTGCCAAAGCTGGGAAGCCACACAACATTGGAGAAGAGCTACAATTCCTGCTGCAAAGGAAATGTCTTCAGTGATGCTTGAGAGAAAGCAGCTGTACAGTTGGAAGCAATCTCTTCTAACTCACAGTTTGCCGTCATATTGAGGACATGTCTGCAGATGAAGCATCAGATTGTAGATTCTATTCATCAAAGCCCATTCTTCTCTGCAGATAGATGAGTCCACTGATATAGTAGATGCTGTACAGCTTCTGTGTATGTTCGTATGCCACTGGACACAGATCTTGGGAGGAGTTTTATTCTGCCATGCACTCTCCACAGAGCACCTGGGAAGAGCCGCTTGTCTGCTGGAATACTTTCATTGGAGAATGAAGGTCTTCTTGATTGGAGTCGCTGTGTTGGTATCTGCAGATGGAGCTTGGTGCAATGACTGGAAGACACAGCGGAATGGTGACCAGGGTACAAGCAGTGGTTCTGCATCTTCTGGAACCACTGCATGATTGATTCAGGGGAAGCTTTGGCAGCCAAGAGGGATGCCAGATGAACTCAACAAAGTTTTGACTGATGCAGGAAAGCGTGAACTTCTTGCAAGATCGTCCAGTGAATTCCAGACTGTTTTCAGTACTGTGTGAGAGATGGAGCAAAACATACAGCTGCTCTTGCACACTGAGGTCCGCTGGTTGTCCCGGGAAAGTGCTGACCTGTCTCTATGAACTGGATGAAGTCCGTATATTTCTTGCAGACTGTAACTTCACTCTGTGGAACATTTCCACAATCAACAGTGGCTTGCTTTGTTTATGATTTACAGATATCTTTGACAGACTGGAACTCTTAATCTGTCACTTTCAAGGATGGATGCCAGTGTTTTCACAGTCAGGGACAAAATCAAGGCATTTGTTCCAAGCTTGAACTTTGGTCCACACGAGTGCAGCAAGGATCAGTTGCTACATTTCAACCTTGGAGGATTTCTTCAGGAACATGAAATTTCAGTCAACTGTGTCAAAAGCAGTACTATAGAACATTTATGTGGGTTGCAAGGCAAGCTACTAGACTACTTCCCTGAACATAGCAGAGAGGACAGTGACCAGTGGGTCAGGAATCCCTTCATATTTCAAGCCAAGCTCTGCAGACCTTTATCGCCAGAAGAACAGGAGAGCCTCATTGACCTGGCTACAAGACCCAACTCTGAAGGTCACTTTTGCCCAACAGCCCTCTTGTAAAGTTTTGGCTGTCAGTTGACTAATTGTGCAGCACTGAAAAATCGAGCTCTTGCTGTACTTTATGCCTTTTGCCTCAACATATCTTTTGCGAATCTGGATTTTCAGCACTGACTGCAATAAAACAAAGTATCGGGTCTGCCTTTAAAGTTGAAGATGACTTGCGCTTATCTTCTTCAAATGTAAAACTAAGAATATTACAGCTGACTGCACAAAACAGGCTCTCAGGTTGTCCTCTTAACAGACTGGCATTATTTGATTAACAGGCAGCAGAAATTTACAATACATTTTACTGCACAACAATAAACATATTCTTATTTAACAGGTGGGTGTGTTTTGTGAGTTATTCATCATTACTGGTATCTGGCAAGGTGCAGTGTAATGATGTAAAGGTGACCTGAAGCGCAATTTAGTCAATGTGTGCGCTAATGATCAATTTTTATGCGATTACCGCCATATGCAAATGAGGTCATGACTCATGGGGAGGCCTGGAAGTCTTCCAAGTCCAGTAGGGGAGGCTCGCCATGGCAAGGTCTGAGAACCCATGCTCTAAACTAATAGTAATTTGCCGTGATTTCGGCGGCTGCCTCTCTCCTTTCGAGACAGCATACCCTCCCCCCCAGCTTCCTTAGCTAACAGTCAGCCATTTACTTGTCCTGTCTGCCCAGCCCTGTAATCGTTTTTTCTTTGTCCCCACTTTCACACCCACCCCCTGCTGACGAACTGCTGCCAGCTTCCCTACCTTCCCACCCCTGAAACTTTGTTTGCCCTTGCATATAAATGACCCAGCTTTCTTTCTGTTTGTAGGATTCACGCCCATAGCAGCACCAGTGAAAAAGCGGCTAGCAACAGCCGCTCCTACGGCCGCCGCCGCCACCGACTCACTACAGCAGCCCTAGCCGACCGCAGGGCTTCGGGTCATGGATCGCAGTTCAGGTAGATACTGATAAAATCCTCCAAAGAGAGCCATCACACCTGGGCACCCTTGATTGGTGCGGCACTGCCCTAGGGGGATCGGGATTGGACCGACCGCTTGCCTGCTTCGCCTGATTGAGTGCCTTCTATAGACTTTTACAGTGTTCCCTTCTTAATCCTGACTTTCAGCTCTTGCTCTGACTTGAAATTTTCCCACCCCAGCACCCCTCCCAGGCCTCCTTTAAATACACTCATGCTCCGCCTTCTTTTACACATTGCTGTTACATTGGCCTAGTACTGACTGCTGCCAACCTTTGATTGATAGCTGAGTGTGGCCAATAAGCCTGCCCTGTGTGAATATCTCCAGAGCCCCAGCCACTAACTAAGCTGCTCCTGCTCTCCTTGTTCCCCTTTCTGCTGTATTTCTCACCAGGGTTTTAAGTGAGTACCTAGGTGGGTCAATTACTTGCCTAGAAAAATACTAGACTAATACAAATCGTAAGACCATCCAACCTGGGACTATGGCTTTCTTTATTGTGCTATTATTGCTCCTAATGTACAGAGTTCCCAGCAATACAGAACAACCCAAATTACCTCAATGCAAATCAGTTCTCCAATGCACTTTATCAATACCTAATGTTATAACGGTCTGCCTTGCAGACACTATGTCATTCTCCTCCCCCCTTTTAGCCTATTCCCCCCAGTTTGCCACCACCCCCTTGCTGCTGTCCTCACCTATGTCTATTCGAGCACTTACACTGATCACGATAAACTGCCATTACAGTGGTGCTACCTCTTGTGCGGTACGATATGGGCAACGTCGAAGAAATAAAAGAGCAGTCTCCATCCTTATAAGCTCCTTAAAGAAATTGTACTACTGCTTCTTCTCTGCTCAGGAAATGTGAAGCTCAACCCTGCCCCCCTCCCCCGCCCCACAACTTACCTCACCTATCGATTTTGCTGAGGCCACAGGTCTCAAAATGATGATGGTCAACATTCCAAGCCTGCCTAAAAAACTTGTACAACTGCAAGCCTGGGCATCACATATTAACCCTGACCTTATCACAATTTCTGAGTCGTAGTTAAAAAAGACAAATACTGATCAACAAATATCACTGCAGGGCTACAAATTATTTAGAGAGGATAGAGAGTCTAGAGGCGGGGTGTGGTTATCTACACCAAATCTAAGTACTCGGTCACCAATATTAGTTGCAAATCTCTAGCCAAGGAATTTGAGTTTGCTTCGCTGAGCCTTCATCTCCCCTCCTCGGAATGTATCACTATCATAGGTGGCTATAGACCTCCGTCTGGTGGTGATGAAGTCCTTAATCTTTTGAAATCCATGTTCGTAGATGCAAAAACTGAAACAATATTTCTAGGAGATCTAAATATGGATTGGCTATCACCTAAATCACACTGCCTCAAATCCCTTTGTGATGAGCTAGGCCTTGGGCAATTAGTCAGTGAACCTACTAGGAATAACATTCTAAATACTGCCAACAGTTCCATCCTAGATGTGGTACTAACCACCCACCCACATAAAATATCTCATTCAGCAGTGTTTCACAACGACATGAGTGATCATGGGCTTGTTGCTTGCATAAGATCTCAAATCAAGGCCCGACCGCAGCCCATCTTTATAACAAAACAATCCTTTTGCAAGTTCAGTGCAGTACACTTCCTATCTGACCTAAGCACGATCAGATGGTAAGACCTCTACCTAGTCAAAGATGTCAATGCGGCAGCTTACACCCTTAATGACATTCTTACTACAATAATAAATAAGCATGCCCCTTTCATCAAAGTAAGGGTACGGAACAACTCCAACCCCTGGTTCACCTCAGATCTTAAGGCAGCCCTCATAGTCCGAGATAAGCTCTGGGCTAAAGCTAGTCATTCCAAAGAATAATCAGATTGGCAGGCCTTTAGAACAGCCAGGAATACCTGTGTGAAAAGTATTCATTCTGCTAAAGCTAACTATTATATTTCTACTCTTGAACAAGCTAAAGGTAACCCTCATAAAATATGGAAGATTATCAAATCCATAGAAGGACAGCCCGCCCCCCTCTGTCCCAACTAAGATAGTTGCAAGTGGCAAGATTGTGGAAAACAAGTCCCTAATCCTGGAGGAAATTAACTCCCACTTTGCCACAGCTGGATTAGCTTTTGACTCATCACCTTATGCTGGTTCTGCGGTGAGCCAGCATACCCTCCCTATATCTAGTCCTGCACCCAGCCGCTTCCAACTGCACGAGATAACTTATAAAGAAGTAGAAGATTCTCTTCTTAACTTAGGCACCAAAAAAAGTGCAGGGGACGATGGCTTATACATAGATACATAGACAGTGTCGGCAGATAAGGGCCTATGGCCCACCTAGTCTGCCCATTTGAGCTTGTAAGTTCAGTTTGTTTTCCTAGAAGTCTATTTCCCCTTACCCCTGACCTCTAGAATTCCTTTATGTCTATCCCATGCATTCTTAAATCCTCGTGATTGTTTCAGCTCCCACCACTTCCTCTGGCAGGGTGTTCCACTTGTCCACCACCTGCTCTGTGAAGAAATTCTTTCTCATGTTTCCTCTGAATCATCCTCCCTCAACTTCATCCCATGCCCTCTAGTCCTGAAACATCTTTTTCGCTTAAAAATAGTGTTTTCCTGCACCCTGTTCCTCCCTGTAAGATACTTGTATGTCTCTATCATATCCCCTCTCTCCCTCCTCTCCTCCAGGGAGTACATGTTCAGTTCCTTCAACCTGTCTTCATAGGGCTTGGAACCCTTTTTCCTAAGGTTAAGATATGCCCATCTTGCTGCCCCAATTCTCCACATCTTTAGTCTTTCCATTACATCTGCTACTGTGCTGGCTGCTGGAAAGCAGCACATATCCTCCCTCTATTTAAATCTGGTGACCTGTGCGATGTAAACAGCTATAGGCCTATCTCCATATTGCCTATCCTTTCTAAAGTTCTCGAAAAATTGATCCACATTCACTTAAACTCTCACTTGGAAACCTTCTCTCTCATCAACCCAGCTCAATCCGGCTTCCGGGCAAATCATAGCACAATCACTGCGCTAGCAAAAGTAACCAATGACTGAATTTCTACTATAGATGCAAAGAAGGTAACTGGTGCAGTCTTTCTGGATCTAAGCAAAGCTTTTGATACTGTTAATCACAAACTATTAGTCAATTGCCTTGCAAAGTTGGGTGCCACATACCATACCACCCAGTGGTTCTGTAGTTACTTAACTGGGAGATCCCAAAAAGTAAAGGCAGAAGGCTGTTTTTCTGCTGCCTTGCCAGTTGCAAGAGGAGTTCCCCAAGGATCCATCTTAGGCCCTATTTTGTTTTCTTATACATTAATGACCTAGATTCTAACATATCTACGTCCAATCTGCACTTTTTCATGGATGATACTGTGCTGTATACTTCTGGCTCATCGCTATCTGAAGTCAAGGGAGTGCTTCAAGCGGACTTCACACAACTTGAGCATAATCTAATAAAGGCAAAGCTTCTGCTTAATGCCAAGAAGACTGAAGCAATGATATTCTCCCGTAGTGCTGCCACAGGCCCCCCCAATACCCTTGCCCAAGATTTCATTGTCACCATGCTAAATGAGCCTCTGGAAGTTGTAACCAAATTTAAATACCTGGGTATCTGGATCGACAATAAATGATCTTTCAATGACCACGTCGAAGATGTCTCTAGAAGGCTAAAAGCCAGTTTAGGTTTCTTCTATAGAAATAGGTCCCTTTTCCCCCTTGAAACTCGAAATAAGCTTGTCCAGGCCACTTTTCTTCCCCTGCTCAACTATGGCGATGTAAACTATTCCTCCACCACTCTTGCAAATCTAAGTATACTGGACTTCCTTTATCACCGTGCGTTACGGTTCATTACCAACTCCCCTTACCGTTCGCATCACTGTGACTTATATGCAGCTGTTGGATGGACGTCCCTTACTACTAGACGCCTGCTCCATGCTGGGCTATGGACTCTTGAACTGCTCCTGCAGAAATTGCCAAGCTATTTCTCATCCCTCATTAGTATCTCACATAGTGCATACTCGTTAAGAAAATCTGACTTTATTATGCTTAATATACCAAGGACGCGGACCTTCTTTGGTAAACGTGCTATTACACATGCCCTTCCCTCCATTTGGAACCAATTACAAACCATACTGAAACTAACTAGCACAGTCTCAATAAACTCTTACAAATTGCTAAGTTCAGCCAAAATAAAAGACACCTGTAACTGCCATTAAGCCTCATCCTTCCCCATGTGTGCCATGTGCATTCATTGGTAAGGCATAATTGCTTTGTCATATTAAATACTTATTGCTTGCACTTTCATTTACATTAAGATATTATCCCACTATCTGGCACCTGGCTCATATCTGCTACCTTGCTGCAGCTACCCAGCTACTGCTTTCCCTTCCCCTTCTACTCCTGGCTTTATCTTTGTATACACTCCACTGTTCACACTATCAAATCACTCCGACCCCCCCTTATCAGTTACATTCTGTTGTTTGCTCCAGCTGCCGAAATGTATGCATTGCACACACCAGTCACCATGTTTCAATAATCAGTACGCAACCTGTAAGTCGCTTCCCTGTGTTACATTAGTTGTCTACCACCTGCGGTCATCCTATGTGGTGCCCTTGTATGTATATCTTGCCTGTATCATGTTACATGTACTTTATGTATATACTGTTTACTATCTATCTATGTTTGTACATTGTGAAAGTTTATATGTCACAGGACCTCCTTGTGAATGAGCTTGCTCAATGGAGTTTTCCTGCAATAAATTTGAACTTGAAATTGAAGAATAGTCTGTGCAGGCATTGAAAGCCAGAAAACCCTGCAGCCCTGGAGTTTTGGAAACTGTTTGAAGTGTAGACAGAGACCCTGACTCACCACCTCCAGAACCCAGCTCTCTGTGGTGATGTTTTCCCAGTATTGGAAGTAGAGAGCTAGCCTGCCCTAGTGGAAGAGGGGTAGCAGCCTGTTTTGTGCAGTCAGGGGTTCTGTCTCGACTGAGGTCTAGGAGCTGGAGCTGGACTGGTTCACCTAGAAGACCTCTTACCCCTGCCCCTGTAGTAACCTCTGACCTTTGTATACTCTACAGGCATAGAGTATGGGGGATATGACCTGGGGTAGTACCCCCTACCGCTATCTCCCCTTCCTGTGGATCTAAAAGAAGTGGAGTCTCTCTCTCTCTAGTGGAGTTACTACTCCTGTTGGTGGTTTTGTACTCTTCCACCGTTTTTATGTATGCCTCAGTTCTGTCACCAAAAAGGGAATTGTTTTGGCAAGGAAAATCCATAGCCTTTATTTGAGCATCAGGAGTAAGACTGGTTGCTCTGAGCCAGGCAAACCTTCTTAGTGACACTGACAAGGCCAGTAATCTGGATGCAGTATCATTTACACGTACAGCCATGTGAAATTGGTACATTAAAGCATCTAAAGCCATCCTGGCAATATCTGCCATATTGTGTGCCACATCACCCACCTGGCATTCTATCAGTTAAAGCTAGCACAGAATTCCATAGGGTCTTCTGGTACTGGGCAGCATATACCATGTAAACTGCCTGTCTGAGGGGAAGAGAAGATGCTAAGTAACCGTTCTTCCCTATAGTGTCAATTTTTCTGAAATCTTTGTCTGGAGGATGAGGTGCCAGGGGTACTTTAGCCTTATCATAGGTAGCAGCCTGTATCATACTCTCATGCTTTGGAAGGGTATACAAATAATCAGCAGAAGCCCTATCCAGCTGATACTTTTTCTCCACCTTCTTGTCCACTTCAGGGACAGAGGAAGGTGTCTGCAGAATTTTCAGAGTGGCCTTTTTAAGGGAATTATGGCTAGGAAGGACCACCTTTTTTGTGGGAACTAACCCCATCATATCCAAAAACTCTGCCTCCTTCTCATTGTCCATAAATTCCTGTGAGGGGAGTTCCAATGTGTCAGCTATCTGCCCGATGAATGAAAAGTGGGATGAAAAATCATCATGCCCATGAGGAGGGGTACCAAACTCCTGATCTGGTCAGACCTCTGGCTCAATGGGTTCTCCTAGATCTGGATCCTCCTCTTCCTCCTCAATGTACACTTCTTGGCCCTGGTTCATAGGAACCAGTAGTGGGACCTGAACCGGTGAACCCAGTGTGGAACTAGCAGCCTTTAAAGCCTGAATGACTTGCAGAGCTTTGGCAATTTCCTCCTCAGAGGGTATTTTATCTTTGTCTGCTGGGAGCTCCCTTGCTTTTTCAGCGGGACGCACAGTGACATGCTTTTCTTTATATTTCTTTTTGGCAGACACAGATTAAGGAGCCTGATCAGTAGCTCTTTTGTGTTTAGTATGTTCAGACCTCTTCTCGGAAAGTTTGGGGTCTGAAGAGTCTTTAGAGGGTCTCTCCTTTGTTTTGGTGTGGGAAGAAGAACCCTCTTCAGGTTGATTTGGTAGTAGTAGTAGTAGTAGTAAAAATCTTTATTTTTAGACAGGAAATAGATGGAGTTTCACATCATTAGGACCAAAGTCCTATTTACAAGATAGTCCTGTGAGTGGATTTGTTACATCAAAGTTACCAAAGACATTATACAATACAAAACAAACATCCAATATACAATAAATACAGTACATATGAAATCATTAACCATCAGAAAAAGGGACACAGATACATACAGTGACAAACAATGAAAATATTTAAGCCAGCTGGATTACTTTAACCATTACACATTCCTGTTTTAGATCTGTTATAAAGGATTTAGTATTTTTTTTATACTTTATTTGTTATATGTTTTATTGAATTCCATAATGCAATTGTAATAAATGGAAATCTCATGTTACTAAACTTGTTTATGGACTTCGATAATTTAAAATTTCTTAGATTTATATTAAGTTTTGTTGATATGTTTTCCTTTCTAATTTGTCATACAGGTAAGTAGGCTCACTTGAGTTCAGTACTTTATGGATTTGTTTAGCCCATGATATCTTTCTTTTATTTTCCTGTAAAGCCATCCTAATTCCTCATAGAGGTCACAATGGTGGGATTGGTGGTCCTTTCTCAATATCAGTCTTGCCATACGGTTATAAATAATACCAATTTTGGCTAACATTCCTTTTGGTGCAAGGCCATATACGTGGTTTCCATATTCAAGGAGCTGATTTACTATGGTGGATCTCATATATTTATTTGTACAAAAACTAGTCCACCTAAATGCCACCAACCTTTCATTTATTTTTAATATTGTGTCATCTATATGATGATCAAATTTTAGGCATTCATCAATCCACACACCCAGGTATCTATATTCTGACACCTGGGCTATGGTTTCGGTTTTTGTTGTTTTTATTGTTACCTCATGTTTATCTTTGCCTGTCTTTTTACCACCTTTATGAATTACCACCTTTATGAGATATCACTGAGGTGGGAGCAGAAGCCATTTCCTCTAATCTTTTGGCTCTTTTCTTAATAGTTTTAGAACAAAAAGTATTGCACACTTTACAGTTAGAGAAAATATGACTGGGACCCAGGCACTCTAAACACAAATCGTGATGATCAGCCTTAGCAAATATGTGAAAACGCTTAATACAATTTTTAAAACCTGTGGGTCTTGTCCTCTTTTTGGTCTTTCTGACATGCCAAATGTTAGTAGATTAAACAGAATTTCACCAGAATGGATAAAAAACACAAGCCGCGGTCGGTTCCTTGATTAAAAAGGGAACCATGATTTAACAAAGATTTCTTTAGTTTAATGCAAAACGCGGTCAGTTCCTGACTAAATATGGGAACCAATTGCAAATAAATGAAAAAACTTTAAATATGCTTAAACTGACAAAATTTAAACAGAAAAGCTAGCAGTAAGAACTACAACAAACAGTAGTTTAAGACTGAAAACTCAGTTCCTGGGAACTGCTAAGAAGGAGTAAAATATCCCAAAATAACTAAACTTTTACAAAAAACTACTAGAGGCAAAGGAATGAAGAAAATAGTGTAAAATACCACTTTGTTGACAGAAATAGTCTTGCAGCGAAGTTGCTGTGTGCAGCTCTGAGGGTGTCTAGTTGTCTGAATGGAGAAAATGAATCTGGCAGTTAGAACACAGTCCACCTAGAGGCAGCAATTTGAATGTATCATTTTGAGTGCCATGATTTGCATACATTCCAAATTACATCAGAGCTCCGGGGGCAGTCAGAGATTCTGAGCTGACTACATATATCTAATACTACTGGGAGATTCCTGGGGTTTAAATTACATTTTTATCTACCCAGATACCTAGATACTTATTTTCAGGGACTTGAGTTAATTTTATACCAACATTTGTAACTATTTTTAACTTTGGATCATTCCCCCCACCCACAAGTGTTACCAGAAAGAAAGGCCATTACTTGGGACTTCTTATTATTTAACAGCAGTCATGAATGCGCAAACAAAGAGTGCAGGGTCCAAAATCTAATTGTAACTTTTCTTCTACTTGTTTGCAGTCATTGCCAAATGCAACTAAAAACGTATCATCTGCATAACGACACATTTCTGTATATTTTATGCAATTTGGCAAACCATTCATATCAAAAATGATAAGGGACATAATACAGAGCCCTGCTGAACTCCTCTAGACACTATTCAAATTTGATAACTTGCCTTCCACACTGACTCGTTGGGTCCTGTTTGTAATACAAGGTGTAAACCACACTAAGACGTCTTCTGAGATACTTAGATTACACAATCTCTCTACTAAAATATGATGATTTATGAGAATGCAAGCTTTTGACAAATCCATGAACATCACACCCACTGCCTTTCCCTTATTTAAAGGATCAGTAAATAAGTCTAAAAGGTTAGTGAGTGTAGTACTTGTGGAGTGTGTTGCTCTAAAACTTGATGTTTGATAATGAAATTATATTTTTCCAACTAGTTATATAGGTGACTATAAACCAAACTTTTGAATACCTTAGATACAACTGGCAAGAGAAGAGTTGATCAAAAGCTAAATGGTGCAGTCTGTTTGCCATTTTTGGAAATAGGTTTTATATTTCAGCCTTTCAGCTTTCTGGATATTTACGTTTGATTAGGTTCCAATTGTATGTAATATTTGGCAGGAAAAGGCACTATAATATCTGCAGCATCTTTTAGAAACCTTGGGCTTGATTTTCAAAGGAGCTGCTAGAGCGACAAAAGCTGCAGAAAATGGCAGCTTGCATTGATTCCCCAGTGTGCTGGGGACCCTTCAATAGCTTCTGGTACAGAAGTGGTCCCAGCACTAAATATCCCAAAATTGCTGCAACCACTCCTGTACATCAAAAAAAAGGTGCATGGGAGGGGTTTGACAGCAGCACACCCCACTGACGGTGCCCAAGGGAACCCATAGTGAATACACTATCCCCTAGCAGGTGCCACCATGCACTACTGCTGTCTGCTGGAAAGGGAGGAGGTACCAGGCTGACACCCCAGGCATGGAGACGCAGGCGCTGTGTCCTGTGTGTAACAGCCCAAGGTCTGCATGTACAGTGCAAGCACAGCCATATGCCATGGTCACAGTCATAGAATACACAGGGCTCCTGCAAACCATCTTTCTGTAACAGCAGGTGCCTTGCAATCGATTCTGTATGCACTGGTCCAACATGCGTATGCCACAGTTTTTTTTATTTACATTTTCTCCCTAACCTCCCCGTGGTGGCCTCCATCTTACTGCCCCCCAGCCCCATCACCCAGCTCCTCCAGGATTTTACCTTAGCCATCTGTGGCTTGGAATGGGTGCCCAGCCACCGGTGTGGAGCCTGCAGGTGGTTGGTCATCATCCTACCGCCGTGAGGTGTTTTCATCTAGCACATGCAATGGGCAAGGCAACTGCCCATACCTCCACATAGGCAGTCTTACACCCTGTGCATGGGTCCACTCTATTCTCAGCAGCACACCTGTGCTGACCCCCATCCTCCGCTGGGTGTCAATCTACAGTGCCCTACATTGTTCCCCCCTCCCCCAAGGAAGGAGAGCTGTCATCAGATGCTCAATCTTTCCTTGCCCTGGCAGACCACCAAATGACCCAAGTCTGTTCCGAAACCTGGGTCACCAGTGTAGCATCCAGTGCCTCAACCCTCAGCACCACCAGGCCAGCAAGTATGCCACTGTTTATCTGGGTCCTGATGTGGATTGTGTGGGCTCTTTCTTCTGACCCACTCTGCATATGGCAGCCAGGGACATAATGCCAATGTTATCTCTCCTATACGATGTTGGCCTGGGGTGGGTCAGCTGGACTGTCCCTGGTCAAGAGAACATGCCCTGGTGCTGCTCCAGGAGGTGCCCACAATGACTAGTGTATGGGCAGCCATGGTATGTATGTCACGGTGCCATGTGCCAGACTGCATGTCCCCAGCATCCCCGGGAGGGCATTCCTGTACAGTGTTTCCCAGTCTTCTGGAGCACATTGTTGACCATCCTGTGCTCTGACCTATAGTGTTCCTCATGGTCCCCATGCTTGGCAACCCTGGCCGGCCAGCATTGGTGCAAACCACAGTTAGATGAGCTCTGGCTGGTCTAAGTACAGAGCAGGCAGTGTGGGTTCCAAAACCCAATTATGGGGATGTGGCATCTTGTGTCCATCATAAGCCCCCTCCAGCTCAGTGCAAGCCTGATGCTAGCTGATCTGGGGCAGGTGGCCTCACTAGGGTGCAGGCTTGATTTCAGAATCAGGACTAATGCAAGGTCCGGCGCACTGTCCCCCTTATGACACAAGCACCTTGCATCAGTTGTGAGGCTTTGAAAATCAAGCCCCTTGTCTCTACCCCATCCATACCACCAGATTGTTTGACTTTTGGGGAAGGGGGAAATTGTATAACCAGGAAAGGGACACTAAGTTGGAGCTTGTTTCTAGGTGCTGCCTGGGAGCATAAGGAAGTTAAGTGACTTGCTCAGGGTCACACAGTATGCAAGTGGGGCTCATGGGATTCAAACCCAGGTCTCCAGGTTTGACGTTCAGTGCCCTTAACCACCACACTATACTGTCTCCTATTTAATTATTTTATTAAATTATCCTATTTATTTAATTTTATTAGTATTTTTGATACATCATTTCCAGAAACTGCTTTGAATCTGAACATCAGAATATTTTTTGTTGATTATGTACTTTGGACTGCTGTTCAACTCTTTTAGATTTATATCTTCATTTCCTAAGTATAGTTTTGGAAGTGATATGCCCAACAAATAGGTGAAGTAACCATTAAGAATATTTGTAGAATGTAATAAATTTTGTAGAATTCCATTTTGTTCCATTTGTATGGGAAATTAAATTTTACTGGCTTTTTCAAAAGATTTTAAAAAGTTCCCAATACTGTTTTGGCTGTGTAGTTTATTTGACCTTTCCTTTGTGATAGTTGATGTTTCCTTTTTAATAATTTGATTTAAATCATTTCAGGCTTTTTTAAAGCTTTCACAGTCTTCAATTTCTAGAGTTATATTTGCCTTTTTTTTACTCTTATGTCTTTCTTAATTTTTTTTCTGTTATCCAGGGGACATGTTTTTTTCCCTTTGCTTCATCTTTTTAAATGGCACCAATTCATTACAAACTTCCAAAAATAGTTTAGTGAACTTATCTGCAGTCGTACTCAAAGATGGAATAAAGAACAGCCATGACCAATTTATTTGGGTAATTTATTCAACAATAAGATTCTAGTGTATTTTAAAATGCCACCTTTTAGTTTCTACAGGTTAAGCCAATTTTTGTTGGTTTCTCAAACAACTGTATAGTACAACTAATGGTGTTATGGTCACCTAAAATTGAGGAATTTTTCTCAGTTTCATTTATATTAATTTTTGAGGAGATGAACAGTAAGTCGACTATATTATAATTACTCTTTAATTTCCTTTTCTGGTGGGAACATTATTAACTTGCATCAAGTCTAGCAGCTTAACCCTGAGGCTAATGACAGAATTAGAGTGTATAGGAATTTTGGACTGATATATCAGTTCGCAGCCATGCAAGGGTTAAATCTTTTATCTCTTGGACACCCCAGGCAAAATTAAAATTTCCTGTTAATACTAGTTCATAATGTGCTGTGTTTCAATATAATTTGAACTAGTTTATTCAATTCTTTCAGCTTGGTCCTACATGGGGAATAAATTACATCTACATGCAAGTTGAAAGACTGCAATTTCACCAATAAACATTAAGGGTCTGATATTCAGATAGGTGCAAAGTGTAGCACAAATGTCTGTGCTGCACTATGCAATTGTCCAGGGGTCCCAGGATGTTATATTCAGCTGGGCACTACCTGACAGAACATAGGGCCATGTCGGTGTGTGACAGAGTTGAATAAAGCCCTGCCCTGTTTGTTATGCAGAAAGAGTTTAAACACAAGGGTCTCTTCTATCCTCTCCTTTTCTGTCTCTTCTGTGTCTGTTCGTGCAACCAGGTGTTCTTGTGAGACCTAGGAACTGATCACTCCGATGGTTTCGGAATTCTCCGCCTTTTGCTATATCTCTGCCTTCCCTTGCTGTTCTTTCATTTCTCCCCCCTTGCATATCTGTGGGTATAAAAATATATGTGAATCTTTATGCGGAAATGTCACTGATACTGGGATCTGTTTGTTTAAAACTGTATATAGTTATGCTGTTGAAATGATTGAGAAAAGTTCTTTGGAACTCAAGGGGTTAACCTGAGATGCAGTTTTTAAGCCCTTTGTAGAGTTGTCAGCAAGAGGTCAGTTCTGCGACTCCATGTACTGTTTTGCTGCACCTGCAAGGAACAAAACTGACAAGAACATGCTGTAAACTTACAAGAACAGTCTGTGAGAAGCAGGTTCTCTTAATGAGTTCCCAAAGACTTATTAAAAGAGCAGCAATGCTTTTGCTAGAGAGACAAGGAGAGTGAGTGACAGAGACTGAAACTTGGAATTAAGAGATACCCTCAGAAGAAGGACTTTGTTTTCTCTGTTTGTACTGCCTTTGTAAATAGTTATACTGAATAATTGTAAATAGTTATACTGAATAATTTTTATTTTTTATTTTGATGTCATTGAGAAAAATAAAACGCTATTTGTGAATTTTGAAACTGCTCCTAGTTTTCCTATGCTTCCTGACCTGTGCCTCGACGACACGGTGCAGCACTAAGTCAGGGAGCACCACCCCAACATGGCTCACAAAGTTGGCCCCAAGAGTTGATAGTGTCAGAGCACTTTCTGCAATTTCAAAGGTACCTATGCAAATGAGCCCACTGGCATGCAAGGTGCTAAGGGGCCATTTGCATACCATTATGGGCCCATTTGCATGGGTAACAGAGGCAAGTAGTGCAGCACTGACCTCCCCCAGCCAGGGTAGCTGTAGCTATCCCTGGTGCTACTGCCCCCCCGATCGCCAGCCCCAAGTGTATAATTAGAATCCCTGGTGCTAGTGGTCCCTCCATCCTCCGATCACCAGAACCAAGTGTAAAATTAGAATCTCTGATGCTAGTGACCCCCCTCAATCCCAGCCCCGTATTATAAATACAATTCTTTGGTGCTAGTGGTCCCCATCCCAGTCCCATATTATAATTCCCTGGTGCTAGTGGTCCCCCTCTGATCCCCAGCCCCAAGTGTATAATTAGAATCCCTTGTGCTAGTGGTCTCCCTCTTCCCCCTAACCACCAGCTGGGAATGAAATAACAAACTATCCCAGGCATCCAGTGGGTCCCCCCATGGCACCGACCACCCCCCCACTCACTGTATTTGTTTACACAGTGCGGTGGGTGTCCATGGCAACTGGCACATCCCTCCTCACACCTCCTTGGCTGGCCTCCATATGTACAGGCACAGAGTGTGCCTCATATTTATAGGACAGAGCGCATCACCCTGTGCTATATACAGGGCAAGCTCCATGCCTGTACATATAGCAGCTGGCCGAGGAGGTGTGAGGAGGGCTGTGCTAGATGCCGTAGACACCCACAGCACCATGCATACGTATACAGTGAGGGGGGTTCCTGGTACCATGGAGGGACCACTGGATGCCAGGAATAGTTTGTTATTTAATTCCCGCTGGTGGTTGGGGAGGGGGATCTCAGCACCAGCCGGAATTATAATTATATACTGGGGCTGGGGATCAGCAGAAAGGACCACTGGCACCAAGGAATTATGTTTATAATATGGGGCTGGGACTGGGGATGGGAGGGAGGGGAATCATTAGCACCAGAGAATTATATTTATAATACGGGCTGGGGATAGGGGGGAATCACTAGCACCAGGGAATTCTATTTATAATACAGGGCCGGGGATCGGGGTGGGGACCACTAGCACCAGGGATATTATTTATTATTGTGGGACTGGGATTGGAGGGAGGGGGGACCACTAGCAGCAGGGTTGTTTTGTGTGTGTGTGTGTGTGTGTTTATGTGTGTGTGTGTGTGTGTGATTTGTTTATGCTCCTCCCCATGCCCCCCCCAACTGGCCACTCCTTGAGGCTGCCAAGGGACCCCCTGCTCACATAGCAATCCCCTCATTGCCATATTCACTGTCCCCCATGTGCCATGCCATGGCAGCCCAACATATCCTTTTGGCAGGGGTGGCCCCCCCACTCTCGGGGCCCACAGGAGGGGAGACTTGTCATTCAATCTGTACCGGGCACATAGAAACATAGAAGTTGATGGCAGAAGGAGACCGCTAGGTCCATCTAGTCTGCTCGTTTGTTTTAGACCTATTTTACACTCTAGTTGCCCTTTGTAGTCAGGGCTCCCTTGTGTCTATCCCATGCATTCTTGAATCCCCCCACAGTGTTGACCCCCACAACCTCTTGGCACATGGCAGGAGACCAGCTCAGAAGGCACTCACCAGGGCTGCATGGCATGAAGGGACCTGGTGACTGTCATCCAGCCAGTTGAGTGGGCGAGTTTTCCCATTTCTCCCTCCAACCCGCCCACCACCCATGTTGCAGCCACACAGATGCGGCATCCTGGGGAGATGCACAGTGGCGCATGGTCACCCACGTCACAAATGTGCCACCACTACGGGCCAAGAGGAGATGCTCCTGAAGTAGTGCAGGCTCGCTCCTCCCCAGGGAGGCAACCATCACAGATGCCCTCCCTGCCAGCCTCCGCTCCTGCCATCTCAGGCGTGAATCCGGGTCTCAGCATACCGAGCGATCCCCTATCAGTTTGGCACCACGGAGCCAGCTAGAGATGTTATTTATTATTTTGGGGCTAGGATCAGAGGGAGGGAGAGAGGAGACCACTAGCGCCAGGAATTATACTGTAACACTTGGAGCTGGCTATCAGAGGGTGGGGGGACCACTAGCACCAAGGCATTTTACTTTTCATACAGGGCTGGTGATCAAAGGGGCGGGCCATGGATCTCATGGGCTGATATGCTCCCCAGCGGCCAACCAGCTAGTTGGCTGCATTACCTCCAGCAGCAGCTAAGATTGCACAGAATAAGAGGTTTTCATTATCAGTATTTGTGCAGCGTAAAAGGACCACACAAACCCTCTTGTGCCACGCAATTCCACAGAATATCAGCTGTACTGATATTCCTGTCCCATCCCACTATCTGCATACCCCCTTATTTAATTTGTGCAGGCGCTACTCCTGTTTGCCGGTGCAACAGAGCCCTTCGAATATTGGGCTCCAGTGCAAGGCCCAGTTTGCACCTTTGCAAACTTCTGAATATCGGGGCCTAAGTATTCTCAACTGATCTCTGATGTAATATTTTTGTCAGGCCCAAATCCCATAAATTACATAACAATACATCTAAATCCAAATGAGTACTGACCGCGAATACCCAAATGTAGCGTGGTACAAGACGGGATGGCTAGCCCTAAGCAACATAAATAGTATCAGGTAGTCTTACACTCAAATGAAACACTGAACAATATTGCTGCAAATTCCAAGTGCTTTATTGCAAAGTAAACAAAATATTTTAACGGACTGAAGAATACCCACTACTCACCCCAGTGTTTCAGGTGTAAAACCCTTCATCTGGGGTGTCCTCATTTGAATGCAAGACTACCTGAGACTAACAATACATCTACACTCCATTTCTTATCTCTGTCAAGCCTATGGGTGCAGTAATTCTCCTGTTCAAACTCATTACCAGATATGTTGCTAGTTAACAAGCTCTCAGTGAGAGCAATGATCTCAGGTTGTTCCAAGTTTATTCACGATCTAAACAAATCACTGTTATTCTTTACACTTTTTGCATTGTAGTGTATAATTTTTATAGGGTCACCCTGTTAAACAGGACCTGGATTAATAGTGAGAAGGCTGATTTAAAAAATGAGGGCTGATTAAAAAAAAATGGCCACCAGGGAGGGTATTCTAGTGCTAGGGTGTGTATTAAGACACAAAGGGTGTCATTCCAACACACAGGTTGGGCACTCCATAAAGGGAAAACTGGTCCAAGGGCTGGCAGGATGGTTGGTTGGGAGACAGAGGCTGATCCTGAAAGTGTAATCCACCTGCTAGGAGGATAGTTGTCTAAGGATCAGAGGATGGTACAGGAGATGTAATAGTGGTGTGGATGCATGAAAGGAAGGGTACATGCAATCTTGATCACTACTGCTGGTGGGGGGAGGCCTCTAAGTCTCTCTGACAGGATTGATTAAAAAAAAAATCTGACTTGTTTCCAGTCAGTGTGCAAGAAATGATGACTCCATGTTTTATGAATCGCTGTTGATGGGGGGATCTGGATTGCTTTTGGTGTGCATAAAAAGGCTGGGTGTACTCCAGATGAACATTTTGCTCTGCAGTCCAGCAGCATTCACCAATGCTCTGCTTCATGGCATTAGTGCAAGCGTCACTGTGAGTGTGACATCACATGATTCCAGCTGTTGCAGATGAGATGCAAGCCACACTGTGATTAAATATCACCATTAGCCCTGATGGGCACCTCTATTCACACAGCAGGATGGCAGTCTGGGGGACCCCATCCTTTTCACATAGACCAGTGATGATCCACAGCCCTCATATCAACAGTGATCCAGAACACATGCACCCCTTCAATGTAGTCTGTCCAGAAATGACACAAAAGTCAGATTCTGTTTGCATTTTTTTTCCTTTTTCCATAGATTTTTCTCCCAGGCTAGTTGCTCATTGTTGCTGGGATATATCCTGTTCACATGGATATGCCCTGGTCAGGCTGAACTTTGGTCGTCATTCAGATGACTACCAAGGTTTTCTCCCTCAGTGTTTTCCTTCCACCTCCCTTGATGGGAACATACAGTAGGCCTTTGTTGGCATTGCACAGCCACAGCTTCCCTGTGCAGTATGAGCAGGTTCCCTGGCACAACCATAGGGGTTGCTGTGGTGGCAGAGTCCACATCAGCCCTCCTCGACTGAGACGCACTGCTGAGTGGCAGCTGTCTCAGCAGTGGAATGCCTCCTGCTGTGACTTCCCAGATTCACTTCTGAACCCAGGCCATCGGCTACAAACAGATCAAATCCAAAACAAAACAAGTGACAAATTAGATACAATAAATTAGGTCACACAATATAATTAAGATAAATCATAAAATAACTGTAGATAAATACTACATCAATATCCAAAATCTGAAATCTAAAATGGCCTGTGACCAGATTTAATCACAAAGAACAGCCAGGATAGGAATTATCAGCCAAAGTCCGGGAAGGCCTGATTATACAAAAAGGTCTTGAGGAGCGGACCGAGACAGCAGGTGTAAGAGATCTTTCAGGTAGACAGGGCCTTAAAGGTGAGCAAGCCCACCTTAAAGAGGACCCTCCACCTAACCGGGCAGCCAGTGCAGTTCATGCAGCACTGGGGTGATGTGGCAGTACTTAGACTGTCCCATAAACAACCTGGCGGCTATGTTCTGCACCAGCTGCAGATGGCGGAAGGGTACCTCCAGAGACCCCAAGATACAGCGTATTACAGTAGTCAAGGCTAGATGTCACAAAGGCATGAACCAAGGAGGGGAGATCCAGGGGTGGAACTAGGGACTTTATCCTGGAGGTAGTCCTGAGATGGCAAAAGGTAGTATGAACAGCTGACGACACCTGAGATTCAAGTGTCAGTCAGCTGTCAAGGATAACACCAAGATCATGCACACTAGAGGAGATCTTCAATGGTACGGATCCAAGAAAAAGCCCCGTCTCTGCACCAGAGGCCATCCTATCACACCGTCTGTTCGACTCCACCACCAGTACCTGTCTGTAGAGGTGCCTAGTCTATTGTGTAAGGCCTGCATGTGGTCAGGATATCATCATGTGGTCATTTTTTTTTTCACTTTTTTTTCTCCTAGGCCCATGCTGCGTGCAGTGGCATGATGTGCAAGCTGTGCATATATGGAGTCTCCTCCCAGCACCTGCAAATGGGATCCATTCTCTAATGATCCCACTGCACCGCCACCTAATTTACTCCAGGAGGTAGGCAAGCAGCGGGACACATTAAACTGCCTCCCTGAGGGAGAGGAGCTGTCATAAGGATGAGCAGCTGCACTGCCTTTAGGAGTGCGTGGGCTTGGCACCCAGTTAAGAATATGCCACTGTAACAGTATGCATGAAGAGACCCCCTAATTTGCATAGGTGCAGTGGTATGTCATCAACTTGGCAATGCCAGGTTTGAAGAGCGCTCCAGGAGCCACTGACTACTGCACCCCTAGAGTGGTAGCACAATCCCAGGTTAGCACCAATGCAAACCACATTCGTGCCTATGCTAAGCACTGAATATCGGGCCCACCATCTGTTATGCCATTTTCCAGCTTGTATGATTTTTTTGTCTATATGGTCAAATAAGTTCATTCAAAGCTGGAAGAACAGTATTTGGTAATGTGGCTTGTACAATGCTGATTCGACAGAACTTGTATGTTTTTACAGCTGTAACAAAAGTTAATTTGTAATCTGGAGCAAATCTGGAGCGCTAATGAGCATAACTGGTTAAAACAAATACTTTGGCCCCTGTATTCAAAAGTTAGCGGATGTGCCAATATGGTCCACTCTGGTTTTGTGCTGGTGCTCTTGGTGGGGCCATATTCAGAGCCCTCCAGAGTACCCCCTGAAACTGGCAGCACTCAGATGCTAAAATACCTCTGCATCTATGTAAACGGGGGCCCTCATGCATACTGGCACAGCAGCATTTGCAGCAGGGGTAACCAGCCCCCGCTGCAGTGCTGTTTACTGCAGACAAAAATGACAAGGTAACCATATGCTAAGACCATGACACAGCCCCCTGAAGGCAAGGTAGCTGGACTGTAGCCTACCGCTCATGTGCAGATCTGCCTCCCCTCCCCCCATTGCTGAGTACATCCATGTGTTTTAAATCCCTGGTGGTGTAGTGGTTCCCCACACCAAGATCCCACAGTACCTCCATTTTCTTTACTTCCATGGTATTCAGTGGTCCCCAACCCCACAGTCTCAGGTACATCTTTTATTTTACTCCCTGATGGTCCAGTGGTTTCTCCTCATCACTGATCTCACAGCACATATTTTTAATCACCTCCGTGGTGGTTCAGTGATTCCCCCCACACCTGATCTCCTGTTACAGTGCATTACATAGCTCACTTGTGTCAAGTGGTCTACTCATCTCCCATACGGTATCAGGCCCCCCATCTGACCCACCTGCTCACTCTAGTGTCCAGTGTTTACAGATAGCAGGATATGGTGACCAGCAAAGTCCTCTTCTCACTCCCACAGCCAGCCACTGTGTGACCTGGCAGTGAGCACACATACTGTAGAAACAGATATTTCTACAGTACGCACTCTTACTCACAGCTCATGAAGTGGTAGAGGTGAGAGGAGGGTTGTGCCAGCTGCCATACTTAGTTGTATGTGAATACCAGACAGTGGGATGGAGGGGTGAGGGGGAGGTTAGATGTGAGTGGATAGGTCGAGTGGGTGCCTGGGACTGTTTGGGGAGGGGGGATTACTGGACACCAGTGAGTTACATAAAACACTGTTATGGGAGATCATGTGTGGGGGAAACCACTGGACAACCAGGGAGTTGACTAAAAATAGATACTGGGAGATCGGGGATGGGGGACCACTGGACACTAGGGATGTACAGAAAATGGATGTAATAAGGGATCAGAGGAAGAGGAATCCACTGGACTATCAGGAAGTTAACTGTACTGTGAAATCAGGAGGGTGGAACCAGTGGACCACCAAGGAATGTGTTTCACAGTGCAAAAGGTGATACGGGACTGCTGTGCACCATGCAAATAAGCCCATAATTCAATTGGCTCATTTGCATGCTCGGGTTGAATATAGCCCACAGGTGACCTGGTGCCTTTTCCATTTTGGTCAGCCATATCTCCTGCGGGCCATATGCAGCCCTGGTCCATGTTGGGGCAGCGCAGATTCATGTTAGCATTTAAATGCTGCTTTTTTACATCCTAGTAATGTAAGCCTGGACAAATCTGAGTGTAGCCAAATAAAGAATGATGATGCAGTAAATAACACTTCTAGCCTTCCTTTCATGGATCACTTGATTCAGGTACATTAGCAAGGCAAACAGTGAAAGTACAGTTGCATAAGAACTTACCGTAACAGTAGCTCTGCGAGGGGAGCTCTTGCAGCAGGTCACACCTAAGTAACTATAGCCGCCAGGCACTAGGCCCACACAGAAACTTTTCTAGCTAGCAGTCTACACAGGGGCTGCCCACTCTGACGTCATACACCAACATTGACCAATCCTATAAGAGTGGGCGGTTCCTGTGCCCTCCTCAGTCCTCCCACCGAAGACCATAACCCTTCTAGTCCCAGCACAGGGACCTGAGGAGGGACCAAAGGTCCCACCAAAAGAAAAGAATGGAGAAAGAGGTACAGACATGGGAAGATCTCCCAGGTCCTGGGGAAGGAGGGAGTGATGGCATGGGCTGCTGCAAGAGATCTCCCCACAGATCTAAGTTCTTACGCAACTGTACTATCTGACTTTGGGAGTCTCTCTTGCAGCAGGTAACACCTATGAAATGAGTCCCAAGCAGTTCTGACATCAAGAAATGCAGTCTGGGTGGAGGAAATCAAGAACCTATGAAAGTGGGCCCTGAAGAACAGCTAGGCCAAAACTGGCCCTACGCCTAGAGGCAACGTCCAGACTGTAGAGCCTGGTGAAGGTGTGGACAATACTCTAAGTGGCAGCATCACAGATCTCTGCAGCTGACACATTCCTGAAAAAGGCAGTAGAAGTGGCCATGCCTCTGGTGAGAGGGTGGAGCTAGCAGCCCAACAGGAAAGTCAATCTTTCGTGAGCTCCTATACAAAGACGTTAAATCTGAGTTATTTGTTGTCTCTGAGTGCTGCTGTTGCAACTATTTGTGGATCAAAACATCAACATTACAATTCTGCTGTGAGCTTTTATGTTTGTGAAGAATGGGTCAACCTAGAAATACCCAGAAATAAGCTGTGGGGCTGTCACACATTCAGGGGCCAAGTTTGCCGCTGACTGCACCAGATAGATCTCTTGTGACCCTTGAGTCTCTCCAGGCAGCAGTTAATGCCTTAACTAACTCTATCCACATGTTGGACAAAACATTTTACTCATACTCTGAGAGACTGACAAAGGTGGAAACTACTGTGGAGGCTATGGGTCCATCCATGGAGGGCTCGCATCGTACTGCAGGTAATGCCCTATCTGCTGTGGTGACTTCTTTAAAAGAGCAGGGTCTGCTTAAAGCTCAAATTGAGCAACTAGAAAACTCAGTTCATGCTCAAAATATTAGACTTTTGGGGATGCCAGAGGACACAGAAGCAGATGACCCAGTGAGCTTTTTGGAGTGCTATGCTGGAGGTGTTGGGGCTGGGCTTTGCCCCCGATGATCACGAAGACATACCGAATCACTCCTAGGAGAGCCCGTAATACAGAGGAGGGTCCATACATTATCCTGATGGTCACACAATCCTCCAGTATGCAGGACAGAATACTGAGAGTGGTGAGAGACCAGGGGAGGATCGAGTACGAGGAGGCCAGACTAATTTTTTCCGGATTGATTCCTTTGCCACAAAGAACAGATGCAAAGCCTTTGAAGGAGTCACCCAGAAGCTGTGAGCAATGGGCATTCCTTATCAATTAAGTTTCCCGGCTAGGCTTGAGTTCACTTTGCTGGAGAAAATGTATTTCTTCACGGATCCCAAAGCAGCAGGGGCTCGTGTTGCAAAGGTACAAGCCCACACTGAAGCAGCTACCAGAGAAGGCCCTGAATCTGACAATGAAGCTGATCGAGACATGGCCTGAGTTGTAAGTACAATATGATTCTAGGACAGGAACTTGGGAAGGGACATGGGAAGTCAGAACATTTCACAATACTCACTGCCTGAAAAAGAACCACCTATCTGATGACCGCAGGCTGCTTTATGTTGGGGCTATGGTTACCTCATAGAGAGTACTGAACACTTGTTCTGGGACATTAATACCTGTGTGCAAGTGGTTCTAGCTTCCCAGCTCCTAAAGTTAAATGTTTATAGTTCACAAATGTTTGTTAACTTTAGTAGCTCTAGTTATTTTGGATGCAGTTAAAGACCAGGATTTAGGAGGGGGTTTTGTTAGAATTATACAGCTAGAGGAGCAGATGGTATTAAGTAGTACAGTAATTGCATTGCACTGCACCATTATTAAGATCAGAGCGTGATCACTCCTTTTGAGTTAGTTGGGGGACTCATAAATGGCTCGTAAGTGCATGTTTCCACAGAGATTTAAATTTTGGTAGGTGCAACTACTATGTTTACTATACCATAGATCCATAGGTTTTCGATAATCCCTCCATTATTGTTGGTCAGAGAAAATAGTTGAATTAATCGGTGTAAGGTGCTGACTGGTTTAAATAAGATAAGAGCACAAAGACGATAGGTGTTTGACTCATACAGGTGTAACAGTATATAAGAGCTCGCAAAAGGCAATATTTTAGTTTATTAACTGATCTAAATTTATAGACAGGTAGTAGTCAGCCTGGGTAATGAATCCCATATACCAAATTATGTTATAATGATTTTGCATTGGCTGTGTTCAAAGCTCGCTATGTGTTAGAACACTGTGTAATATTTTAGGTGCATAGTCCCCACAGTGGTAAATTAAAGAATAGTGCAGTGTTCATCCTGTATTGAATATGTGTATGCTGAAATGTATTGTGTGGCTTCTGCCTATTCTTAGGTGGAATTTTGTCTGTACAACTGATGAAAAATCAATATAATAAAGTAAATGTTAAAAAAAAAAAGAAGAAAAAGTGGACATGCCTCTGGCGTTATAGCCACAAACAACGCTAGGAAAGTCCTTGCCATATTTCCTGTAGCAACAGGTAATACAGTTAGCCAACCATTTGGACAAGCACTGTTTTGAAACAGGGATGCCCTCTTTCCCAGGGGCAAAAGAGACAACTAACTTTTGGACTTCCCGCAGTCCTTTGTACGATGGGTATAGTAATGCAGAATCCTGTGCACATCTAAAATGTGGAGCAATACTTCCCCTGGATTGGCATGCTCCTGGTAATAAACAGGAAGGTGGATGGATTGGTTTAAGTAAATGCAGACACCACCTTAAGAAGAAACTTAGGATTAGTGCGCAAAGACACCTTGTCTTTGTGGAAAACCAAATAAGGCTGCTCGCACACAAGAACCTGTAGCTCTGAAATTCTTCGAACAAAAGTAATAGCAACTAAAAATAATGCTTTCCATGACAGAAAGTGTAGCTTTCATGTTGCAGCCTGCTCAAAAGGAGCCAAAGTAAGTTTTTCCAACACAAAATTCAAGTTTCAAGGGGGGACTGGATTGCAGATAGGCTTCAGGTGAAGAATGCCTCTCAAAAATGTACAGGACAAATGTACAGGACACCTGCAGTTGTGCCACCGTATGGCAATCAACAGGCACATGGAAAGTGGAGATGGCAGACATCTGCACCTTAAGAGAGGAGTACTTCAGTCCAGAGTCTGAAAGGGACAGCAAGTACCCAAAATCTGATTCCTTGGACAAGTGAATGGATCCAGCTGACATGAAGCAGGCCACAGTGCAAAGCATTTCCACTTCATTGAAGAGGTGGCCCTAGTGAAAGCTTTCTTTACAGGAAGGCACACTGAGCAACAGGTTGCTCATCTTCCGGTGCGATCTGGGGGAGGGGGAACATGGAGGGAGTATACAGATAGCATGGAACAAGTACAAAACACAGCAAAAAATACAGAAACTTATTACAATTAAAAGTAATAATAGAGTAGCAACACTTTTGTGTGAACATGAAGTATTATAAGGATATATACATTGCAGTGTACCAATACCTCAAAAAAAAAAAAACAGTAACCATAGTTCAATTAATCGCAGTAATAGAGTAGCAATAAACACTAAGTGGCAACATAATAGGAGTGTAAGGATATAAGCATTTTAAGTGTAATCAATACCCCAGGAAGACCAGAGGATGGAGGGAGGGTGCGAGATGCAGCCGAGAGAAAGTTCAGCAGGTAGGAGATCGAGAAAAAGGGCAGGGTGTAGGTGGGATAAATGGGGTGGGAGGGGTAGGCAAGGGGGGGAGGTAGAAGAAGATGAGAGGGGGAAGATGGGGGAAGGGGTGAATTAAGACCACTGAAGGAATAAGGTGAAAGCAAGTGGTGAGAATAGGGGGAGGTAAAAGAGGAGGAGATGGGTAAGATGGGAAAAGGGGTGAATTAAGACCACTGATGGAGTAAGGTGAAAGCGAGTGGTGGGAATGGGGGGAGCATGGTGCAACAAGGGGAAACAATGGGGTGGGTGGTTAGGAAAATAGGAGAGGTAAAGGTCAGAGGGGTTGTAAGAATTAGGGTGGAGGGGAGGAGAAGAAGAAGTTAACCACAGGTGCAGTTTACTTATAGGAAGTTGCTAAGGGCAGAGGAGATTGAATCAGGTGAGGATGATTGGCAAATTTGGGGAGGGAATGAGTTCCATAATTTAGGGAAGCGATACAAGAAGGCCAATTGACCTACAGCAGTAGCCCGTCGAGGGATAAGTAATAACTGTGAGTCATATGACCTGCATGAACGAGCAGGAGGTGGGAGGGTAGTTAGTGAGGAAGTAAGATATGGGGGAGTGAACTAAACCAAAATGTTGACACAAATTTGGCGCAATTGAGGTGGTGCCGGTTTTCTAACGAAGGAAGAGCCAGGGAGTGGTAGAGGTTACAGTGGTGGGTGAGAGAAGGGGCATCCAGAGCGAAGCGACAGAATGAGTTGAAAAGGGTGTCCAATCTGTTTAGGGAAGACTTGGAAGCAGCACTGTAGACTACATCACAGTAGTCAAAAACAGGTAAGAGCATCTTCTGGACAAGTTCGCACCTTGCCGGTAGTGGGAGGCTATTGCGGTTCCTGTATAGGGCACCTAGTTTGGGGCGCAGCTTTTTCAGGATGGCGTCCACATGACCAGAGAAGGTGAGGTGTTGGTCCAACCACACCCCAAGGTACCTAAATGTGGCGGTGTCCTCAAGGACAGTCCCATCTAAGGTTTGGAATGTGGGCAGGGATGATAACCTAGACAGTCGCTGCCTAGTGCCAAAGGTCATGGAGACTGTCCTTTTGGCATTGAGGAGAGTTGATGGGCGCTAACCCAGTGCTGAACATTGTTGAAGTCCTGCTGAAGTCTTGTAGCTGCATCAGCCAGGGTCTGGCCAGAGGTGAAGATGAAAGTGTCATTAGCATATGTATGGAGAGAGGTGGATGAGTGGGGAGATCATTTAGGAAAATGGAGAATAAGATAGGGCCCAAGACAGAGCCCTGGGGGACACCAGTGTGGATGGGGAGAGGAGGAGAAGTAGAGTCAGCTATCTTGACTGACTGGGTAAGCACGGAACCAGTTGGTGGCAGAGTCAGACAGGCCAGCCAGGGCGAGGGCATTTAACAGAAGGGTGTGGGAAATGGTGTTGAAAGCCTTAGCTAGGTCGACAAAAATAGCAGAGGTGACAAGGTCGCTGTCCATCCCAGAGAGGATAGAATCAGTGAGCATGATGAAGGAGGTGGCGGTAGAGTAATTCTTCCTGAAGCCAGATTGGAACAGAGTGAAGAAGTAAGCGTCGGTGAGGAAGGAGGAAAGTTGGGAAAGAACCACATGTTCTTGGAGCTTAGCTAGAGTGGGCAGAAGAGATATGGAATGGTAAATGGATGGAGCTGATGAGTCACCACCCTTAGGGAAAGGGAGGATAATGGCATGCTTCCAAGTTGAGGGAATTGTGGCGGTGGAGAAGGAGTGGTTAAGAGGGGCAGAGAGTGGAGCTGCAATGGCAGGCACTGATAAATATAATAGCTTCAGGATCCAAACCATCTGGCAAACAACCTTTGGATGGGTCGAGGGCATACAAGGCATTTAAGGTGTCAGTGTCCTAGTGGTCACCAGGACATCAGCCACTTTGGCAGACATCCTGAATCGAGCCATAGCTATGTCCTTGGAAGCCAGGTGTGAAGATGCAGGGATCTGAGGTCTGGATGGACCAGGGTGCCCCAGTTCTAGGAGAGCAAGCCGGTGCACAGAGAAAGAGGAACTGGAGGTTCCACTGTCAGCTGTTGCAGTAAGGGGAGCCAGATATGACAAGGCCAGAAGGGGGCTATGAGGATTATCATGGCCCCTTCCATCTGGAGCTTGATGAGAACCCTCTGAAGCAGAGGGAAGGGTGGAAATTCATACAGAAACCTCCCTTTCCAAGAGAGGGGCAACGCATCTTGCCAGAAAACTCCAGGCCCTGGATTGATCAACCAAAAAAGCAGGCAGTTTTGTGTTGGGTGGGTACGCAAAAAGGTCCAACTCTGGATTACCCCACCTGTCGAACAGATCTTCTACTACTGAGGTCAGTAGCTCCCACTCATGCGCCCTTAACTGCAACTGACTTAGGGTGTCCACCAGGATGTTTTGGACATCTGGAACCAGGGGTACAGTTAACTCAATTCCTGGAGTATTTGACTTCCAAAAATAAGGCAAAAACTTGCAAAATAAAGGGGGTGGAAGTCACTGACTTCCAGATATAAAACACAAAATTAGATGACTTCCAAAACTCTGGGCATGGAAGTCAGAAATGATGTATTTTTCTGAAAGAAATTGAATGTTATCATTATTATACTGTATTAACATCCATAAAGAGATCCTTTGTAGAATACTGCCTTCCACAAGTGGGATTCTGGAAGTATTTTGACTTCCAGAAAATTGGATTGACTTCCAGATTTTGACTCATGGAAGTTTTAGACTTCCACTAAAAATAAATTAACTGAACCTGTGCCTGGAACATGGACAGCTGTCAGTTTGAGACTGTGATCCAGAGCCCAATACCAGACTCACATTGCTTCCCAGGAGAGGGGTATGGAGAGTGCCCCTGTGTTTTTTTTTTCAATTTTCTTTATGCTGCTCATGGCAACCAGATCCTGGGTCTGTCACGACCCTGGACTTCCACCTCCATACTGGCTGCGGCTCCCCAACACCCCCCCTGGCTTTCCCTCGGGGTGGGGTTGCAGCACCTGAGCTCAGTGCCGCAATCGTGGGACCAGAATCAGGAGCCAACCTGGAGGCTGATTAGGGCCAGGGGCGGGCATCATGCATGGCGGCTGCAAACAAGGAGTTTTTTTCTTTGAGTTCCAAGGGCAGGAACGTGCAACAACATCCTGCATCCTTTCTGCCCCTTGTGATTTAACACCGGTGCTTGTGATTCCTTCTGGTCTCCGCCAGGAGTCCTCATGCACCAGGCAGTGTCCCCATCCCTTCCTCTGGAGGACAGCAGCCCAAGGGGCTCTCAGTCCTTTGTCCCCCAGCTGGCCCTCCAGCTCCCTGGGTCTGTTCCTGAACCCGGGTCGCTGGTGTCGCAAGCGGAAATCCAACCGCTGCGCCAGCAGGCCGGCCGCCCCCCTGTTTGTTGATGTAGTGGAGTACACTGATATTGTCCATCTGCACTAGTAGAAGATCTGGGGATAGCTGAGCCTGGAAGGCCTGCAGGGCATAGAGAATGGCCCTCATCTCCAGGACATTGATGTGGAGAGAGGATTCCAGATGGAACCAGGTCTCTTATGTTTGGTGGGGCCCTAGATGTGCCCACCATCCCAACCCCGAAGCATCAGTTTTGAGGATTTGCTGAGGGGAAGGAATGAGGAAAGGAACCCCTCTTAACAGGTTGCTGCATTACATCCACCAAAGTAGAGCTCTCTTCACTGGAGAGGAGACCAGGACCAGCTGTTCCAGGTCATCGGTACACTGGTCCCACTAGACCCTCAGTGTCCTTTGAGGAATCCTCATGTGCAGTCTGGCTAGGGGCACTTTAGCTATTGCCACAGCCATCAGACCCAAAAACTGAAGGAAGGTTCTGGCTGAGACATAGCGGCTGCTGTATAGCAGGTGGGCTTGAGCTATAAGGTGATCTGCCTGGTCCTAGAGCAGGAAGGCCATGCCTTGAGAGATATCCAGGACTGGCCGTATATACTACAGGTGCTGACAGGGGGTCAGAACTAATTTGGTCAGGTTAACTGTGATGCCCAAAACCTGGAATAGGCAGGTGGTATGTTCCAGAGTCTGTAATATGCACTTCCTGGACTGAGCTCTGAGAAGGCAGTCATCCAGGTAGGGAAAGACATAGAGTCCCCCCTGCCCAAGGGCAGCTGCCACCAGTACCAGGCATTTGGTAAACACCCAAGGGGCTGAAGACAAGCCAAAGGCAAGGCCTAGAACTGGAAGTGTGCCCCTTGGAAATGGAAATGTAGGTACTGCCCATGGGACACATGTGCCTGGATGTACAGGTAGGCATCCTTCATGTCAAGGGAGCAAATCCAATCTCCCTGATGCAGAGGGGGCAGCAGGCCCTGGAGTGTCACCATCCAAAATTTTTTTTTACCGGATGAACAGATTTAACTCCCAGATGTCTAGAATGGGACTGAGATCTCCTGTGCATTTAGGCACCAGGAAGAAGTGAGAATAGAACCCTCTGCCCTGTTGAATTTCTGAGATGGGTTCTATGGCCCTTTTTTGCAACAAGGAGTGAATTTCCTCCCAGAGCACTGGAATGTGGTCTGTGGGATAAGATGCCCAAACTGGAGGTTTCTCTGGAGGCCACTCTAGAAGTTCCATAGTGTGGACCATAGGGTGCGGCCAGAAGTTTGCAGTAGAGACAATATGTCCTGCACATCTGATCCAAATAGCTTGTGATCTCTAAATGGGGCATTCAAGATGGACAGTTGGACATCCTTATTAATTCCAGACACCCTCAACCAAGAGTGTCTGTGAAGACAAATGCCTGCCGCGGCAGCCCTAGTTGAGGCATCAGTGGCATCTAAGGCAGCAAGGGTGTAGACAGACATATTCACTGTACACATTTGTGTACAGTTTTGTTGAGTGCCTGTCACAAACCATAAGCCACTCTGTTAATACTATCATTCTAATCTGTAGTATTTGGTTAGTGTAGGCCACTGTGGAGTGTCCAATGCATGTATAACCTCTTTAGAGAGTAGAGGAATCATCTGACAACAATCTGACTTATTTGGAAGGGGGTGCCACTTGGAAAGGATGTGTACATTTTTTAATTGGGGGTGTAACTGTTGGAGACTGTGTACAAAATGGAAATTTCTGACTACACTCCTGGACTAGGCAGTCCTAAAGAGGTGAGTGCCAACATCAGACCCGGCTTTAAGAGACTGCAGCAGCTACTGTCCGAGGGGATCCTCTGGGAGGGCCCAAGCAGACTCAAGAGCTTGGTCTCAGAGCTGGTTTTGGTACTGGGCCATATGGGCAATATAATTTAACACCCTAATGGTCATTGTGGCAGATGCAAATGTTCTCTTGCCAATGTGATCCAGCCTTTATGACTCCTTATCCAGGGGCAAGAAACTGAGGTGCTTTGGCCTCTTGGTGTGGTCATGATAAGTACTGATGACCAGCAAATCCACTTGAGCTTCATCGGTAAAGAAGGGCCTTCCTGCTGTAGCCTGGTATAGTTTGTCTGCCTTCCTTAGCATGGCAGGTGTCAAATTGGGACAATGCCAGGCTGCTATGGTGGCATCTTCAAAAGGCTCAATTAAAGGTGAGATGATCAAAGGAAGGGCATCCAGAAGCCTTAAATAAGTAGCCAGTAATCGCTGAGTGGGATCTTGCTCCTCGGCATCAAAGCCCATGGCCAATTATAACAGTCTCATGACTGACACAAAGGAGGGATCATCAGGGGAGACTGTGGGGTATAGATTGGGGTCTCTTTGCTTTCAGATGATATCATAGAGGAGTTGTAAGGAATAGCTCCTCCATCATTGCCCTCATCTGGAGGGATGAGGTCCAGATGTCACCCACCCTCGTCCCCTGAGTCCTGAGGGGGGAGCAAGGGCTCAGGGTTCTGGGGTGTGGGCCATGGCCCTGCTGGAGAAGCAGGGGGATGTTGCAGGGATGGGCCTTGGGAAGGAGCAAGCTTAGCCTGTATGAAATCCCATAAGGCTGAAAGCATAAAGTGGAGGTCCACCGCTATCTGCATCAGACCCACCGGCATCAGCCCCATTGGTGTTGGTTGGGGAAACACCAGAGTCGGCACCGGGGAGAGCAGCCATACAGGCTGGGGTCTGTGGGGGGGGGGTTCTCAGCATTGGGGATGGAGACAGTGACCAGGGCTCAGGCCAGGGTGACTCTGGAAAAGGTAGAGGCTCCTGGCCCGAGCTGACAACTGAAGAAATGGCCTTGGTCGGCAGCGGGGATATTGGCTGTCACCAGGCAAACACCAATGCTGAGCCCATCAATAATGTGCCAGCAGAGTCACCTGACTGAGTGCCTGTGGAAAATAAGGGACTGAACAGCAGAGGCTGTGAAGTCAATAGGGTGCCAGAGCCCCTGGAACCAACCCCTGCTGCCAAAACATTGGTGAGGGGAGCTGCCAATGATAGTCCTACAAGGGAAAGAGCGTATGAGGCAGAGGGGGCTGCCCCCAATGACAAGGATGGCTTCGCCATGGTTGGAGCATGAAGCAATACCAGGATCGAGATGAGGAAGTCTGTGCTCTGTCCCTGGGATGGTCCTCATCCCGATGTTTTTGCTTCCCCTTAGATTTGTCCTGGGCTTTGGAAGGTTGCAAGCCATGGAAGAACTTTAAGCCTGAAGCTCCTTCTCCATCTGGGCAACCTTCTGCTTCAGCAGAAAAGTTTCAAGGGTCTGCTCTTGGCACTTCCTGGTAGCCTGGTTGAAAACGCAGCAGATCACGTAAGCTTGGGTGTCATGCTTTGGGCCTAGGCAGCAGACACAGGCCTCGTGATCATCTTTCTCAGGGATCTTCTGCCTGCAGGCACACTTTTTGAAGAGGTTCCTGGAGACAGATTTCAGCATAAATGGAGTGGGGAAAATCACTTTCTTGCTCAAGTGCTGCACTTACTAAGGAGAGAATAACAAAAAAGTTAAGGTTTGATGAAGAAATTTGGCAAAATGGCAGTTGACTGAAGGTGGTGGATGTCCACGAAGTCTGATGTGCGATGGTCGATGGCAGGAAAAGAACTGAAGAGGGCACACAGGCCACCCACTCATAGGATTGGTCGACGTAAGCATGTAACATCAGAGTGGGCGGCCCCCTTTTAGACTGCTAGCTAGAAAAGTTTGTGTCATCCAAGTGCCTAGCAGCTATAGTTCCATAGATGTCACCTGCTGCAAGAGATACCCCCGAAGTCAGATCAAGCCTTCCTTTATAATGTCTGAATCTGCAGTCTTGTCAGCTGTGTGCATGGAGCAAATTGCCATAAATGATAAAAAATGCAAAGGATTATGAAAGTATAAATGTTAAACACTGGGATGTGGAATTACACTAAAACCAGCAACCTGTGTAAAAGAAACATTTAAAAAACATGGAACAACTAGGCTTATGTTGACTTGTTTGCTTCAGCAATGCAAAGTTTCTATAAGTTTGTGTAAATGAATAATAGATGAAGGATGCACAGCCCAAGGGTTGTCTTAAGCTGTAAAAGCTGAAGACAATGTGGACACCTTTTACATGGAATAATAAATGATTTTTGTGTCAAATTACAACAAGACACCACAAGTGGGCTGGCCTGGAGGCACTGAGGTTTGAGGCGCTGGACGCCACACCTCGCACTACACTGGTGACCTGGGTTTGGGAGCTAGCCCGAGCCACCGGCAGTTGGCAGGGGAGGGAAGAGATTGAGCATCCAGAGGACTGCTCAGTCTTCCCGGGGAGGGCTTGGGGATGTGCTTGCTCATGGATTGACCTCTGGTAGCGGCTGGGGGTAGCCGAACATAGCGGCGCAATGTATGCTTGGGGACGGAGCCACGGCACTGCGTTGTCTTGCTGGCTGGGCTCCGCGGAGGACAGCCATCAGCAAGCAAAAAACCCTGGCTTGACAAGGAGATGACGAGGGCCCCAGGGATCTCCCTCTCATCCCCCAAGGGCGGGCCAGGCCACACCAGGGATCCACGGCCAACTTCCTAGAGGGATGGACCCTCTAATTTTGGATAAAGACATCGAGCGAAGGCAGGCCCTCAGAGTGCTGTGAAGTCCCTCGAAGGAAGGGTGAACCGACGTGGATGGTCACAGCGGGGAGTAGAAGGGGTAGGATTGTGTGGGCACCTCCGAGGGATGCCTCGGAGAACTGGTGCAAAAATAGAGTTTGAAGGAAAAAAAAAAGACACCACAGGTACATCTTCAATTATTTATTGTTATTTGCTAGGTTATGTGGTATAATACATACTTTTTTAAAACAATACAAATTTTATGTTCTTTGCTGTTGCTGTGTACTCAGGACCCATGTATAACAAGGTACTTTGTATCATGAGACTATCTCTGTTGAGGCAATTTGAAATAAATAAGACAGACATGCAAAACCTATATAAAAAGCCTAAAAATATTAGATAAGCACCAATGTTTTAGCTTTATTTTCTAGTCATTTTATTTTATTTTCCCCTGCTGTTGGTCTCCTAAATAGTGTAGATAATGCAGCAATTATTTCACTGTGCCTTTCAAAATACATCTGACTCTCCCCTGCTGACTACTCAATTGCTGTTTGTGACCTCACAGTCTGTTGTCATGGTGAGCTCTATGATGTCATAAATCAAGGCACTATGAGGTTAAAAGGGGAGAGTCAAATGTTTTCTATACAGACTTTTTAGATGGATTACCAAGATGTCTTATAAATATTGGAAAGGGACATTGAAAGCAAAAAAAAAGTATTCTGTTGTAACTTGTAACAGCTGAAACATTTTATTTATGAAAGCACATGATGAAGTGCAGCATTGCTCTTAAAGAAAGAAACCTTTGTGTTGGATTGCATCACTCTTGCATACCACAAACACAGACATGACTTGTGTAAAGAAATGTTTTATTGTGTGTAATAGAGTGGCATACATTCTCATCAGTGAAGGAGGTGGAATCAGGGGTCCATGATAACTAATGTCGTCTTGTATAGTATGGGGAGAGTTCAGCTACTTCAGCTACTGTTTTCTGGCATGCTGGCAACTTGGGCAGATCGGCGTGCCAGGAAAGATTTGTAAACTGTTTTGCTGTACAATGGCAGATTTATTTCTAAGGCCAATTGGGCAATAGCTATGAACCTAGTAGTCTATACTACAGTTAAACACACAGTCACAGGCCATGCATAAACTATATGTTTAAGCAGGTTATTCGTGTAACCGATCTTCATTTATTTTGTGTCTGAGTTTGATTGAATTTTTGGTAGCAGTACTGGAGTGTAGTATGTTTTTGTGGCGGTCGGACAGTATTACAGGGGTGTAGTTCTGTACTTTGTGCTTGTGCTTCGTGACTGTTAAAAAAGACTTTGGGGTTCGAAACCTTTATTTTTTGCCTTTACTTTAAAAACTTCACTGTTATGTGCTCAGTTATTCAAGTGCTTAATTTTGCACAGCTGAGAAGTGCTCTGTTAATTTAGTTTGCTTTTGTTTCTCTTTGGATGCTCTAATGCAAACATTTTCCAAAGCATAGAATGTCTCGTAATCCTCTTCACTGCAGGCATTTGCTCGATAAAGTGCCTGATCTGCATAAGATAGTGGAACATCTCATTTGCCGTGGGGGCTGTCGGTGTGCTGTCTTCATTCCCCTCTTCTTCATCCTCATCTTGACCATTCTGCACTGATGTTGCTTCCAGTTCTTCATCGGTCAGCATCCTGGTGCACTGGAGGTTGTCATTGGCAGTGACAAACTCGTCGAACACCGCTTGTGGGATACAGTCTGGAGCGGTGACAGCATCAACATCTTCTGTGTCCCTATTCTCTTCTGTGTACTCAGACCTGTGAAAACCAGCTTTCCTGTAGCAGTTTGGAATTGTGAGTGGTTTCACCTCTGACCAGGCTTGACTGAGCATGTGTATAGCATCCAGCACAGTGAATTTGCAGGCAAGGTTGGTTGCTGAAACTGCACTGCCATCATCGAATGCATTTATGACAACAGACAGAATTTGGCGTCGATAAAGGAACTTTAGATTCCTTATGATTCCTTGGTCCATAGGCTGGATCAAGGAAGTGGTGTTTGAAGGCAAAAAGATTAGACTGACATGCAATAGATTCTTGATGTTCGCGTGAGCCTTTAATTGTCAACCAGGAGAAGTGTGTGCTTTCTTCGTCTATGCATGTCCTTGTTGAAATCCTTAACCCACTCCACAAACAACTCACTAGTCATCCAGGCATTCTGATTTGCCTGATAAGTCACAGGCAGTCGTTGGACATTTACCTGCTTAAAACAACTGGGATTTCGGCTCTTACCTATCACTAGCAACTTACACTTATGGGAGCCATCCATTTTAGTGCAAGTGAGAACAATAAGGCGGTCTTTACCATTTTTACTGCCTGATATGTTATCCAATTTAAAAGTTAATGTTCCATCTGGGGTCATTCTGGTAGCATATCCCCATCTCATCGGCATTAAAAACGCAGTCTTGGGGGTAATCTGACAAAAAGGCAAAAGCACAGTCTGCATCCAGTGCTCAGGTGACCCTGCGTCAGCATCTTTTTTCTCCCCATGCGCTTTCTTAAAAATTATGTTATGCCTGGATTTGAACCTGCACAGTCATCCGTTACTGGGCTCAAAGTCAAGTTTGCCCATTGCGGTCGTTATTTTTCATGCTTTCTCTTGTAGCAATGGCCCTGACATAGGCATATCTGACCTCCGAGCATGTTCAAATCACCGCAAGACAGCATCCCCCACTGCAATGTCCTTCCCATCCCTCTTGCGCTTCTGCTCTGTGTTTGCATTAGTGTTGAACTCTTTCAACACACTGTCCTTGTTTTTCACCAGCCTGCAAATTTAACTCTGAGAAACCCCCAGCTGTCTAGCCACATCACACTGAGAGCTGCCAGGACTGGAAAGCAAGTTAAGCGCCTTTACCTTGTCTGTGAGGGTAAGCTCTTTCCTTTTCTTAGGTGTGTTAGACATGGTGGAATCAAAGAATCTGCTAGGGAACTTGAGAGAACTCACTCAAATAGGGGCCGTTGTTAACTGCGCTAATTAGTTAATTGCACTTAATTGGCCACAAATGGGTGGTGACGGTGGAAGTGTCAATGCCAGATAATGGCCAATTGGTTAATGCTTACACTCTTTTTTATGCGATTAAAAGGGCAACATCAATTTGTTTAAATGATCTCTATATAATGGGGCATGTAGGAAAGGAATCGGGACTTCAGATTTGTATGCGATTAAGCGGATTATGCAAATATCCGGTATGCAATTAAGTGGGCTCAACTATATATCTAAAACAGATAACTACCAAATAAACACTAAATGTTTGCCCTCCCAGGACAGACTATGGCAGAGTGAGATAAAAACTGATGGTAGACAAACAACAAGTAATGCTCAAGCAAGTGATACCCAAACAAACTCTTATTCATGTAGAACAATAATACTAGATGCTCCGGAAACAGATTTCCCTCCAGATGAAATATCTCTTTAACGGCCTGAATTAACTCGTTCCAATAATTGGCAAGGGATGAGTACTGCCAAAGAATATGGGTAATTGAACCCCTTGCCCCACAATTCCTCCAACAACCATCAGAGGGGGGTGTTTTATAGTGTTGGGAACCTATGGGGGTTATAAAAAAATCTGCTCACCACTTTCCAGCAGTGTTCTCCCTATAGAGGAATTGGATGTCGTGCTCACCCCCAACCAAATCCTACCCCAATCCCTCTCTGACAACTTTATGTCTAGCTCATCTTCCCACTTTCTTTCTATGAGTTGAGTCTGTAAAATACCCTCTCCCTCCTGTAATGCCTTATAGATATAAGAGGTGAACCCTCTGAGCTCTCTGGTTTGGGCTTTCCAATATGTTCCTACCAAAGGTGGCATTATGGGGCTGGTTAGGGTTGTCAGGCCTACCCCTGTCTCAATGTAATTTCTGTATTGCAAATATTTATAAAAATCCTGCCTTGGAAGGTTAAACTCCTATTGCAGATCTGCAAAACTCTTCAGGATGTTCCCCTGTAAAAATTGGGTAAGATGAGTCAATCCTTGTCTTTTCCAGTTTAAAAAACTACTACCTTTTTTATTCAGGGGGAAATGGGGTAAATATGCTAAGGGTATGAAAGGCCATACTGGTGTCGGGGTTTCCCATTTCTGTCGAGCCCATAGCCAAGATTCTAGAGTATGTTTAGTCCACCTATTTTTAATTCTATTTAGATCTGATCTAAGGGCTAGCCAAACCAAATAATTGAGTGGTGTCTCTGGAAATGCATTATGCTCCATCTCAACCCAGCTAACCCTGTGTCCCCGGGATATCATGTGCAATATTGGTAGAGTCTGGGCTGCCAGATAGTAGTTATAGAAATGCGGGACCGCTAAGCCTCCCCTATCTCTGGCCTCCAACAACAACTCCCATTTCTTTCTGGGACGCCGTCCAGCCCAGATAAATTTACTCAGTCTCTGTCTCAATTCTTTCCACTCTCATCGTGTGAAAGGGATTGGGAGATTCATGAACAGAAACAAATATCTGGGTAATACGTTCATCTTAACTGTTTCAACTCTGTTATAGAGAGTCAGTGGCATATCTTGCCAGTGGTTCAGGTCCGCAAAGACCTGCTGTTTGAGTGCTCCATAGTTGAACGCATGTAACTTTGAAAGTTTAGTAGGTATCTGAATTCCCAGGTATCTTATCTTGTCTTTGGCCATAGAGAAGGGAGAACTCCAGCTGGCCATCCGGCCTCCTCTTCCCCCTTTCCTTATCATCAGCATCTCAGATTTCGTCTTGTTCACCTTAAATCCTGAAATTCTCCCAAACCTGCCCAGGAGTTGCAAGAGTGGGGGGAAGGACGTCTTTGGATTATTTATATAAATTAATGTGTCATCCGTGTATAGCGAAACTTTGTTCATCACCCCATTTACTTTAATCCTCTCTATGCTGTTATCTTGCCTTATAGCTTGGGCCAAAAGTTCAATACTTAGGGCAAACAACAGCGGGGACAAGGGGCAACCCTGCCTCATGCCCCGATTAACTTTAAAAACCTCTGACACTGTCCCATTCACCCTGACCCTAGCGATGGGTTTTGATAAGCTAGCACGACCCATTTTAGGAAATCACCTCCTATTCCCATATGTACTAATATTTCTCTCATATAAACCCAGTTAATATGATCGAACACCTTCTCTGCGTCGAGAAAAAGCGCTGCTTGGGGATCATTTGTTTCTAACTGGGCTGTTATTATATTTAATAATCTTCTTATATTGTCTGAGAGATGGTGGTGTGGTATGAAGCCAACTTGATCAGGGTGGACAAGACGCTCAATACACCGCTGAAACCTGTTGGCCATTATTTTAATTAGGAACTTAAAATCTTGGTTCAGTAATGAAATTGGTCTATATGAGTCACATGCATCAGCCGGTTTCCCTGCCTTGGGAATGACTGAAATCTGGGCCTCCGTCCATGATTGTGGAAGCTGCTTCTCTTCTAGAATAGAGTTCATAATCAATTTCAGCTTAGGCACTAACAGCTTCTTGAATGTTCTATAAAACTCTACTGGGTACCCATCGGGACCTGGTGATTTACCTGCTGGCAGTTTATTGATCACTGAATATAGTTCTTGTTCAGTAATGGGAGCAGAGAGGGCATTCTGGTCTTCCATGGTGAGCTTGGGGAGGGACAGCATCTGGAGGAACTCCTCCATTTCCTGTACCATCACATGTGGTTGTTTGGTTTCACTATATAGTTTCTCATAAAACAGCTGGAATTGTGTTGTGATATCCAAGGGCTTTGTCCATTTCTGACTAGGGTGGTCTCTATTCCTGATACTTTGTATATATCTATTAGCTTGCACCTTTCTAAGCCAGATAGCTAACAACTTTGATGCCCTAGCACCTCCTTCATAGTACTTTTGATTAGAGAACCTTAAAATACCCTCCACCTTTTTATTATCCAAAGCCTGCAAAGCTTCTCTAGCCTTAATTAACTCCCCCAGCACTCTTGCATTTGTAGGGTTGGCCTTATGCTTCTCTTCCCATACCTCTATTGTTTGAATTAATTCTATCCTTTGGTTATTGTTGCTCCTCTTTTTATTTGAGGCGTAGCTTATTATTTGCCCCTTACCACCGCCTTCATCATGTCCCACCAAATCAGAGGTGAAGTATCAGTTATAGGAGAGTCTAATTCCAGATCTTTCAATGTGTGAGAAATATATTGCTGAAATACTTTATCATTCAACAAAGAGGTGTTCAGCTTCCAAACCGCTTTCCTGCCTATATTACCCCAAGATACCTGCATACCTATTGGAGCATGATCCGATAATGTTATGGGGAATATAGTAGAGGAGGTACACTGGAAAAGATTCGATTTCAGCATCCAAATCATGTCTATCCATGAATAGGACCTCTGAGCTGGAGAGTAATATGTGTAGTCTCGTTCTGATCCACGCATAGATCTCCATACATCCAAAAAAACACTATCTTCCAACAATAACTTTAGTTTTCTGGTAGCTATTCTATTAGTGGATGTCTGCCCCGATGAACGATCTAAGATGGGACACAGCACCACAGTGAAATCCCCTCCCAGGACTATCTGTCCACCCATCAACCTTCCTATTTTGAGATGTAGATCGTCAAAGAACTTCTCTGTTCCTACATTGGGTGCATATATATTTATTAAATGAATCAACTGGTCCTGAATACTACCCGTTACCCTAATAAATCTGCCTGAGGCAGCTGCCTCCACCTCTTGAATCTGAAATGGGCAATCCCTTTTAAAGAGGATCGCCACCCCAGCTTCTTTTGCTGTCTCATGTGATGCCACCTCCACCCAGCCCACCCATGCTCGCTGAAGTTTGTTGTGCTCTACTGCACTTAAATGTGTTTCTTGTAATAGGGCTATATCGCACTTTAAAGTGTTTTAATTCGACTGACAATCTGGTATGCTTAATTGGCGAGTTAATGCCCTTGACATTATAGGATATAATGTTTAGGTGCATCGTCAGAACAGCATTCGTTGTCCTACTGTCCCTTTAACATAACCACCCCAACGATCCCTTCCATTTAGCAATCCACGACACCAGCCCTCCCTCACATTTAACTCTGGTTCACAAGACTTTGCACTGTCATAAATTTTTATGAAATGAAAAATAAAAAAATAATAATATGGCATATTGCCCAGTGTCATACAATTGAACAACAACTTGTTCCCTAGTAACCCGGGAACTCTCATAGAACACTTCAATCAACTCTGTTTTAACTTCCAAAAAAAGCTGGCCTATTATGGCTAGCTGAAAAACCTAACCACCTCCCGGTTGTCTAATGGAGGTTGTGGCTGCACACGCTCTCTGTGCGTGGACTTTGCCACTGATAAAATGACGTCAGGCTATTCCAACCGAACCCGTTTTACCTCCCCACCCCGTATTCACTAAAGCCGTAGTTCGTAATTATGACTTCATCAGTACCTTCACAGTGTTTTCCAGTTGTCATAGCACTTGGAGTCTCCCTCTATGTAAAGCTGCTCAATTAGGTATCCCACTACGGTTCGGCCAACTTTAAACTTCCCGCTCTGATCTACCCCTGGCCGTCCAGTAATCTATTCTGGAGGCATGGGCGCCCCCATCCACCTTGGCCATCGCCCCCTTTTCATTTGCAGTCCATATATGTTTGGTAACCAAAAAAAGTAAACATCTGCCTAATCCCTTCCCTATCATTATTTTTACTCCAATCTCTATTGTGGGTCTGTCACCGGAATCCAGCTCACCAGAAAACCTCCCTCCCCCTATTCATCTGTCTATCAGACACCAAACATGCTCATAAGGTGCCCTGCGGGCCCTCATCACGAAGATATTTGATGAGGGTTCCCGCGCTCTGATCATACATCCTGCCTTATTCTGTGCGCTTCCCTGACCACTGACGCATGGCAGGATGCGGCCCAGATGATGTCAACAAGTCCTGTCTTCCCCAGTTCCCCAGACTTAATTGTTTTGGCAGCCAGTAATCCATTCCCCATTCCCTCCATTACTTACCCCCCCTCCAGTACCCTTGGCTCTTTATTACTGTGCCATACCCCACTAACTAAATTCCATAAATAAATTCCCTATAACCCCTAGCCCTCTGCAAATGAGGGAGGGGAGCAGGGCTATCAGAGAAAAAGGAAAAAATTATTGCTTAGTCCCAGCTTAATATAGTTCATGACTTATCTCCTCTCTGAGCCATCTTCTGTGGGGTCATGTTATTATCTTGTTCTCTCTGGTCAGCTCACTTTAGCAACTTGTTAACATCATGGACAGCCTCCGGTGGGATAGATCCTGGCAAACCTCTCTTTCTGTTGACTCCTCTCGATCAAATTGACCATGCCTTGGCTCGGAGTTTTTTCTCCAGAATTTCTATTTCCATGTCTGATATCGGAATGTCCAGTTCCTTTAAGAGTGGGATCACTTCGACCAGAGAGGGAAAAGTTTTTATTCCAGAGTTCAGGTGTATTTTTAATCTGGCCAGGTAAAGGATCTGTGCTCGTATATCTTTTCGAACCTTCAGCTCCTTCACAATGACTCTGGTCCTCTGCCTCTCTGCTTGTAATGCACTCAAGAAATCCTGATCAAAAAATTTAGGTACATCGTGGTACTTTAAATTTCTGAGTCTCCATGCTTCTTTCAGTAGCCAGTCTTTACTTTGATAGTACACCATCCTTATGATTAAAGAGTGTGGTTTTGCTGTGGGGTCTGAAGGTTTAGCGGCCAGTGATCGGTGGGCCCTGTCAATATCCAAGTTTAGGTCTGGTGGGATTGAAAGTACTGACCGAAGCAGTTGTTGCTCAAAGTCCTTCATAGAGGCATGCATACCCCTCCTTTTGACCCTCCAGGACCCCATGGATCCTAAAATTATTACGATGTGACCTGTTCTCCAGGTCCTCCATTCTCTGCTGGTTCTTTCGATCTCATCTCAGACAGTAGAGGAGAAGGCGTTTGTTGGTGTCATGGACCTAGGTAAGCTCTACTACCTTAGCTGCGTTCTTTGATACTTTCCAATCCAAGGTCTGCACATCTTTTTTCAGGTCAGATAAGGAGGTGTCTATCTTTCTGATTGTTTTCAGGATTTGTTGCAGGGTATTAGCTGTGGTTGTTTTCTCTGAGGGTGACAGCTCCTCTTCTGATTCCTCTGATGATTCTGAGGCCCGCGCCTACGCGGCGGTAGCGCTGTTAGGCCCTCCAAGGCCTCTCCCAGTGCCAACGGCTTCATTTTGCTGACTGCTGCATTCGTCTTTGCATTTTTTGGCTTCAATGATTTCCCTGCCATAACAGATTGTTGTAACTACTTTTAAAATAGTCAGTAGACCGCAGAATATGTATATGATCTTTCTCTTTTCCTGGGGTTGTGGAGGAGCACCTCGGGCTAGCGTGCAGTCATGTCCGTGACGTCACCGGAAGTCCCACAACTGCTCATTTTAAATGTAAACAGCAGAATGTTACCCGTTTCTCAGCAGAAACATTTTCTGCAGTTATACTGTGACAGAAGCGGTCGTGGCTCCACTTGTCCAGCTACCTTCCTCGCTTGCTCTGCTGTAGTGTGCAAAGAAAACAGAAAAGCCAATGATAATAGCTCCTGGCTCAAGTATGTAATAAAAAAAAGCCACAACAACAGCTATTGTCCCAAATTAAAATGAAATAAAAATGGAAGCGGGGTATGTAATCACTGAACAAACAGTAACAGTCTCCTGTGGGACAGAAACAGCATTCCAGCAGCTTTTTTTAATTATGGAGTCTCTGTTAGGACAAAAGTCCTTCAGCCCAATACAGGTGGAGGAACTATTTAATCACAAAACTTAATGTACATTTTTTTCATGAACAATTTTTTATAGAACCGATTTGTTTTTTTACAGTACCCATTTTCTAATGCAATAATACCCAACAGGGTGGGCATTATGGGATATAATGAACCTTCCTTGGGCTATAAGACCCTCCTCCTGCAGCGCCGGGCCTCATTACGCCCCTGGGCGGTTCGTTATATCCAAATAACACCCACCCTGTTGGGTATTATTGCTTACTTCAAACCCAAATAATCCCTAACTATGCTTAAGTAATGCAGACTATAAAGCAGTACCTTGGGAGGCTGGGTACTGAACAGACCTATTTAGGAAAAAGGTTCTGCAAGACGGCAGTGTCAAACTTGGCATCTCTTCTAGATTGCACATCCAGTTTTCCTGGTAGCTGCTTTACAAATTTCTAGCAAGGGAACATCCCTTGCAGCTGCCACAGAGGCAGCAGCGCCACGAGTGAAGTGTGCCCTGAGACCATGTGGTGGTAACTTGCCAGTTTTAAAATAGCAGAATTGGATACAGGAGACCATCCAGCAAGTAATGGACCTTTTAGAAACTGGCCCACCCTTTCAAATTTCACCATACGAGAGGAACAGCTGAGAGTGGGAGGATAAATTAACAGAGGAAAGAGTAAGTATTCCAAACAACAGTGAAGGGGCCATAAATAAGACATGATGGGAGTGGTGCAGTGCAGTGGCTGTGGAGCAGCAGTCTTCCGGGAGACGTTCTGGAGGATGTGGTGTTGTCCCATCTACAGGCACCTCTTTGGGCTGAGGGAGGAGGTTGCTCATCTCCAGGCTGAGTTGGCCAGGATTTGTGGGACCACCTCTCCCATCCAGGGACCACCAGGGCCACTGCCGTTGCCTTGGAGGTTACCAAGAAAGAGGAGTGGTTGGACAATGGTGGACTCAGGGGGGGGTGAGGGTGGTGGAACAGAGGTGCATTCCTCCAGTTGTACCTCTCCACAATTCATATGCCATTCTGGCAAAGTGTGATTCCTCTATGGAGGCACCCACAGTGGAGACCAAGGAGGATTCTAGGAACCTCCACAAAGGAGACCCACTGGAGGGTGGCATGGGACCCCACAGGGGAAGAAAACAACTCCTGGTGGGGGACTCCATTGTTAGGAAGGTAGAACTGTGGGAGGAAGAGGAGAGGGAGGTAAGGTGCCTGCCTGGCACCATGGCTTGGAAGGACAGGGAGCAAATCCTCAGGATCAGCGGAGCAGCTGTACAGGGAAGGGAGTTGCATGTCATTGTCCACCTCAGGACAAATGACTTGGCTAAGAAAGGGATCAGATCAGTGCAGAAAAGTTTGTGGAGTTGGGGAGGGGCCTTAGACAAGTAGCATGCATGGTAACCTTCTTGGAGGTGCTGTCTGTCTATGGTTTAGGTGAGGCTAGGGTGCTCCACATCATGGGATTCAATCAGTGGTTGAAAAACTGGTGCAGAGCTCAGGGATTTGGCTTCACTGGGGACTGGGGGTCCACCTGGAGTGATGCAGGCCTATACTGGTGTGGTGGTCTGCATCTGTCCAGGAGGGGAACCAGGATCCTAGGTGATAGGTTTAAATGCTTCATTGGCAAGCGTTTAAACAAGCTAAGGGGAGAGGCTCTGAAAAGGAGCAGGGAAATCCTAGCCCCCCCCCCAAAAAAAAATCAGGGTAGTAATTGAGGTAAACACCAAGACAGAGATGTCGATAGGGAGAGGGGCAGGGGTAAATGGAGAAAGTGACAAAGGCAATAAGGACAGGGATGGGAAAAAAGGGTAAGGCCATTAGGAAATGGAGGGTAATGAGTACCAACGCCCGTAGTCTGAGTAACAAGTTCCCTGAACTGGTGGCCTTGATGGAAGAGGGATGTCTGGATATTGTAGCAGTCACAGAAACATGGTACACAGAGAACCATGACTAGGATGTTAACATACCAGGGTACACAACCTACAGGAGAGACAGGGAGGGGAGGGAAGAAGAGGGGGAAGAGTAGGGAGTATGTAAGGGAAGGGATAAAAGCAACTGAACAAAAGAGTAAACAGGGAGGAGAGGAGGCACTGTGGGTCACCTTAGAGACTGGAAATGGCACCACAATCCGCACAGGGGCAGTTGTCTCTTGCAGACCCTGCACCATATTAGTTGTTCTCCTCTGGACTGCCTCTATCCTGTCTATGTCCTTGCAGAGATGGAGTCTCCAGAACTGGACGCAGTACTCCAGATGGGGCCTCACCAGCTGTCTGTACAGAAGGATAACAACTTCCCTTTTTCTACTTGTGATGCCCCTTCCTATGCAGCCCAGTATCCCCCTGGCTCTCCTTACTGACTTCTCACATTGCTTACCAACCTTTAGATCATCTGATATGACTACCCCAGGTCCCTTTTCCATTTTGTTGTTGTTAGTACCTCCTCCTGCTGTGTACTCTTCTCCTGGGTTTTGTTTCCCAGGTGCATTACTTTGCACTTCTTTGCATTGAATCTAAGTTGCCATATGTCTGACCATTCATCCAACCTTGCCAAGTCCCTTCTCATCCTTTCTACCCTCCCCTCTTGTGTATCAACTCTGTTACAGATCTTTGTGTCGTCTGCAAAGAGGCATTCCTTTCCCTTCAGACCTTCTGCAATGTCACCTATAAAGATGTTAAAGAGGACTGGACCCAGTACTGGACCGATGCACCAACACATCACAGATGTGCTGCATAATGCCCATAATGATATGTGGTACATCTGGAGGGGCAGTGAAGGGGGTGTGCCCATGCATATGGTGCGCATCCCCATTCACAACCCAACATGGAGGCGTAACCCTGGGGCAAGTCCGGAGATGCACCTCCCAGAGATAAGCCTAAAACAAGTAGACTTATGTGGGTTGCCACCCACAGGCAGGCTTACACACTGCAGACTGCAGCATGGCAGCCTGCCCACCTTGGCAGTCCAGAGAGCCCCCCTGCCCAAGTTATGGTATCCATGCCGTACACTGTGGCAGTAGAAAGGTGCACAATGAACCCCACCCACCCCAACCTAACCCGCGTGCACAACAGATGGCACTCCAGAAGATCCCGTTAGATCAGCTGACCCCCTGCTCTCTAAGGCACCCTCTCCCCACCCTGCTCCCCCCTCTCCCTGCAGGTCCGCAATGATCGGCGGGCAACACAACCCACCCGCAGTCCACCATGGCTGCCTGCCGACAGAGCTGTCTGGAATGACAGCTACTGTACTACTGAGCCCATTGGTGGACTCTGTCGACCAGTGGGCTTGCAGTGAGTACTGTACTCTGTTATTCACAACTGCCTAATGGCCCAATTTGCATGTCCGTGGCTGTGAATGGCAATTTTTGGCACAGCACATTGGGAGATGTGCTGCCCCATTGGATTGTCAGCCTGATCATGGGGTTGCCCCGGCACATCATGGGCTGCGATCAACTGTGGTATTCACAGAGGGGATGCACTGGGAGCATCCCCGGCGCATCTTCTGTGAATATCACAGTTGGTGCTCGGCGCATTTCATTTGTGCCAGGGCATCTGAGATGCGCTGAGCATAAATCCTTCGTGAATCCTGCCCCTTGTTATTTTTTTTTAACTCAAGTTTATTAGATATTTGCACAGATATAGACAGCATAATCGGTTTGCAGTGTCACAGTCTGAATAACATGATAGAGAAACAATATGTTACAATTGTTTTACTTCTAATAATCTCTCTCTTTCATATTTCTATCTAGGTACTAACAAAAGTTAGTGTGAAAAGACAATTATCTTAAGTGTCCCTGTTCCTTCAGCTCCTGAGATTATCATTACTGCCTATCAGTCATTCAGTTCTCTGTGCATTATTTCTTACTTTTAAGTACAGATCATAATAAAAATGTATCAAATAACAAAACATGAAATTTGATTTAATTTAACCCATGGCTGGTCACTTATAAGCTGTGTATTAAAAAAGAGTACATTTGTGTATTTAAAAGTTTTAGTACATGGCTATGAAACAGGTTCAGGCTTGCTGAGATAAAACTGACACACCCTCTAATTCTTCTATCAAGTGCGTGAATGATAACCAAGTCCCATTAAATTTGTCCTTCTGTAGGTATAAGTCTGCTGTAATTCTCTAACTTTTACTATTTCCTTAATTATATCAATTCACTCCTTCGGGGTGGGGGGTCAGAGTTCAACCATCATCTCGTGATAGCTTTACCTGCAGCTGCTAGCAAAATCCCCATGAAAGATTTCTGACTGTTGGAGGATCTCCTCTTGGGGAGTACCCCCAGGATCATGTGTTAAAAAGTGGCAATTATTGCACCCAACCATAGTCTTATATTTCTCAGTTATCTCGGTCCAAAAAAAAAATTACTCACCTGTAGTAATCTTGTTTCTTCCAACGGGATCCACTAATATTATTACTTCTTGCCGTGCTCCTTTCAGACAGCACTGCCCTGGAGCCAAATGGAATGTTATGCTAATGATGGAATCTTAAGCTCATGCATTCAGTTCAAAAGCTTCCCATTTCAACTGCCTATATTCTAACCATCAGATTTCTTTGGAGCCTGCAAAGAGACCCTATTAATATTCAATTAGAACTAATATTAAAAAAAAATGTCCCCAACTGGGGCAACCAACAATCAGTAAACAGCAGAAAAAAACCTTTTTTAATGTCAGATTCACCTGAGAAGGGGAAACAAACCTACATGGCTATCAAAACATTTAAAATAAAAAAAGGGTGCCAACAGGTGGCAACCCCTTCCAGCTGATTAATAGTCAGTGTTAAAAAGGTCTTTTTTGGTTCTAGCAGGGGAGGTAAGGGTGGGAAAGTAATAATATTAGTGGATCCCATTGGAAGAAACAAGATTACTACAGGTGAGTAATTTTTTCTTCTAACCCCAGGAATCCACTAATATTATTACTTCTTGCAGACTACGAAGCAGTACCTTTGGAGGTGGGCATAGTACCTACTTAGGAAAAAGACTCTGCAGGACTACTGTGCCGAACCTGGCATCACTTCTGGACTGGGTGCCCAGGCTGTAATGCTTTGTAAAGGTGTGAACTGATCTCCAGGTAGCTGCTTTACAGATCTCCAGTAGGGAAACCTTCCTGGCAATTGCAATGGTGGCAGCTGTACCCCTTGTGGAATGAACTCTGAGCTCAGTTGGGTCTTCCTTGCCTACTTTTGAGTAGCAAAACTGGATACACTGACCTATCCATTGAGAGATCATTCTTTTAGTGGCAGGTTTCCCTTTACCTTCTTCTCCATAGGTGAGGAAAAGCTGTTGCTTATCATGTCTATGGTCACTGGTGTGAGTAATGTAATAACTCAAAGCCCTTTTTACATCCAGATTGTAGAGCCTACGTTCCCCTGAGCTAGAATGCTCAATGAAAAAGACTGGCAAGGTGATAAGACTGGTTCAGATGAAAGTCTGAGACCACTTTAGGAAGGAACTTCCTATTTGTTCTCAGCACTATCTTGTCCTTGTGAAAAGAGATATAATCATTTTCAATACACAGGGTCTTTCTTGGTGGAGTGTTTTCTATACCCTCTAAGGACCTCCAGGACACCTTCAGAGAGTTGCAAACCTGCATACCCTAAGTCCTCAAGACCCATGCCTTGAGTCTAAGGGTCATGAGGTTTGGGTACATGACCTTCCCTTGGAAAGAGGTCAGTAGGTTCTGCCTCTAAGGAAGGTATACTGGTTTGGCCACAGACATAGACAGCAGGAGGGAGTACCAAGGCTGTCTGGCCCAGTCTGGGGCAATCGCGATAATTGAGGCTGGCTGTGATCTGAGCTTGATAAGCACCTTGAGTAGCATAGGAAAAGAGGGAAAAGCATAGAGATGCCTCCCTGTCCAATCCAGCGTTAGGGCATTCATGGGAACTGTTCCTTGGCAGGGGCCCTGCAACAGTACAGAGGTAGGTGGTGGTTCTGGTGGGATGCAAATAGGGCTATCTCTGGGATGCCCCACCTCCTGAACAGAACGCCCACCACCTACTTGTTCAGTGTCCATTTGTGATGGGCCTGGTTTATTCTGCTCAAGGCATCTGCCAACTTGTTGTCCTTGCCAGGCAGAAGAGTTGCTTGTAAGGAGGCATTGAGAGAGTAAGCTAGACTCCAGATTCTCATTGCCTCTGTGCAGAGAGGAATGGACCATGTCCCTCCCTGCTTGTTGATGTACTACATTGTTGTGGTACTGTCTGTTCTGACTTCTACCACCATTCCTTGCAGAAAATGAGAGAAGGCTGAAGGGCCAGATAAACTGCTCTCAGCTCTAGCAGGTTTATATGCTGTAGTGATTCTGTACTTTTCCATGTGCCGTGGGTGGTGTGTTCCCTCCACCTCTGTAGTGCCTGCAGTAACTCTTTTGTTACTGGGATGGGTTTTGAGAGAGTCCCTCCCCTGGCCCCAGTGTGCCCTGAGGTGAAATTGAACATCTCTCATTTGAAACCTGGCACCCAGGACTGTTCCTGTTTCTGAGGCCAAGTGGCCTAACAATTGCAGAGCCTGTTTTGCTGGCTTTGGCTCGTTCAGGACAAACGAGCTTGGCAAGTGCAGAATATTGTCTGCCCTCCCTTGAGGGAGGAAAGCTCTTCCCACAATGGTGTTCAGTTCCACACCTATGAACTATAATACCTGTACAGGGGTTAGGACTGACTTTTTGATGTTGATGAGGAGCCCCAAGGACTGCAACAGGTCCTGGGTTACCTGTAGGTGCTCTCTCACCTGCTGGTGAGACTTTCCCATGATTAGCCACTCATCCAGGTAGGGAAAAACTGAAACACCTAGTCTTCTTAAGTGTGCACCACCACTGCCAGGCACTTGGTAAACACTCTTGGTGCTGAAATGAGCCAAAAGGTAGTGTTGTGAACTGGTAGTGGCCTGAAGGGAGTCTGACCTTAGATATTTTCTATGTGAGTCCCTTATAGGAATATGGAAGTATGCGTCCTTTAGGCCTAAGGAGGCTAGCCAGTCTCTTTTTTGTAGTGTTAGCAGAATCATGCCCATTGTGACTGTCTTGAACCCGGGCTTTACCAGATATTTGTTAAGCAGTCTGAGGTCTAGTATAGGCCACCACTCCCCATTTTTTTTGTTGTGAGAAAATACCTTGAATAAAACCTTGTCCTTTTTATCTAGAAGGAACAAGCTCTATTGCCCTTGATAAGAGCATCGTCTGAACCTCCTGTTACAGCAGCTTTCTTTCTGTGACAGGAACTGCCCTGAACAGTCTTGTTCTTAAAAGAGGAAGGGATTTGAAACTTAGGGACAAACCCCTGACTCACAACTTCTAGAACCTACTTATCTGTGGTGCTCTTTAACCATTGCTGGAAGTAATGAGTCAGTCTGCCCCCTACAGGAACTGGGGAGGCTGCCTGAAGAGAAAGTCAGGGATTTTGTTTTGCCTGTTGCTGAGGTTGGGCAGATTGGGAGCCATGCCTAGATCCCTTTCTTCCTCTAGCTCTAACGAAACCACCCTGCTGTAGCTGGTACTGCTACTGTGTCACAGCTTGTACCTGGTAGAAGGGTCTTCTAAAAGAAGCCCTACCCGTATTACCCCTTCCATATGTAGAGGAAGAAGGTGAAGGCAGTATTACTACAATGGTTGGGCTTATATTCATCCACCTTTTTCATGTAGGCCTCAGTCTGTTCTCCCAAAAGTGAATTATTTTTGACTGGAAAAAATCCATGCCTAGCTCTGGATAGCCGAGTGAGGTTAGTAACTCTAAACCAGGCAAATCTCCTCATAGCTACAGTAGTTGCCACACACCTGTCTAGTGGGTGTTAACCCCCTTAACTCCGTGTACTGAGCTTCCTCCTCATCTTGCATTTCTTTCCTAGACCATTTTCCTTACAAAGGAAAACTGCGAGGAATGATCCTCAGTAGGTCTTGGGGGGGTGAACCAAGCTCCTGTTCAGAAGAGACCAAAGGTTTGATTCCCTTCTCTGCCTCATACTGTTCTAGTTCCTCATACTCCAATTGTTCCAGGACTGGAGGGGGAACAGAGGTTGATGTTAGCCCTACTTGAGCTTGAGCAGGTGGCTGAGGGGGCATAAAGCCCTGCAGAATTTGCATGATTTTCAAAGCCTGTGCCAGGTCCTACATCAGGGGTATTTTTTGTGGCCCTGGAAGGTTCAGCCAAATATTTAGAGAGGGTGGACTGGTCAGAGCCCATGGACCCCTCTTCAAACTTTCTCTGCAGTCTTTCCCAATGTTTTTCAGGTGTCTTAGGAGGGAAAGACTTGCAATTTTTAAAATCAACAGAGAAATGTTGTTGTTGTTCAAGACAGACTAAGCATAAATCATGCTTGTCTTGGCAACACTTCTAAACATTTTAAATAACTTTTAAACAATTTTTAAAATAGAAAGGTCCTGTTTTCTTCTTAGTTTTTTTTATTACTTTCCTTTTTTTCCCACCTTAGTGCCCCCTCGATCCACTCCTTCAGACCTCTGATCATTCCTACAGGTTCCTCCCACAGAATCTGCCCCTAGAGTGCCAGGCATTCTCCTTTATCCCTCCTACCTTCTCCTACTCCTTTGGAGTGCTTGCCCAATGGGGTCTATCCTGTGGGTTGGCGATCCTGAGGTGGATCGGTCATCATCTTGGCCCAAGGTTTTTTTTTCTGTTTTTCTCCCTCTAGTTCCTCCTACCCTCTGAGGATGTTGGCACGTAGGACTGACATTCAGCCTTATGGCATACTGTCCCATGTCGCAGACAAATGGCCACAACGTCCTCCCCCCTGACTCTCGAAGAGCCGCCTATGCACTGGTGCCCGTGCTTCCACCGGCACCGGTGCGTCATGTGTGCGAGACACCCCTAGGATCCCACCCCAGAGGAGGAGAGCATCCATTGGGATGCTCAATCCTCCTTCCCCCCTCCGACCCCCAGCGACTCGAGTCTGTTCCCGAACCCAGGTCGCCGGCATGGTGCAAGGTGTGGTGTCCAGCGCCTTAACCCTCAGCGCCACCGGGCCGGCTTTCTTCTTAGTTTTAAATAAAAATACAGTAAAAATGATTGGAACTCAACTTAAAAGTTCTGATCTAAAGTAAACAACAGTTGGTTACCCCCTGGTTCACAGAAACCGAGAGGAACTGCAAAACACACTAAAAATACACTAAAATTCACTTATTGAAGTAAAATAAAATAAACACTAAAACTAAACAGCTATGAATAAAATCAAAAAAATCTTAAGGTTTTTTGATCAAACATCACTTCAGGAACGACTTGTGAGAGAGAAAATCTCCAGGGTGTCTAGTCTTTGCAGTGGAGAGAAGAAATCTCAAGGGGTTAGAATATAGGCAGTTGAACTGAGCAGCTTTTGAACTGAATGCATAAGCGAAAGATTACATCATTAGCATAAAATTCCATTTGGTTCCAGGGCAGTGCTGTCTGAAAGGAGCACTGCAAGAAGTAATAATATTAGTGGATTCCTGGGATTAGAAAGGGTGTAATACTGGGTAGTCCCAGAATATATGATAATATGTACCTATCTTCCCACAATTTCTCCAACAGAGTTCTGAATATGTTGGATTGTAGTGTCTGGTTCTAGTTGGTGTGTTGAAGACCTTACCCACAAGTTTCCAATGAAACTCCCTCCAGACATTGGAGCCCGAGGTTCTGAAAACTCCCTCCCACACCTGATGCCGTACCCGTTGGTTGAGTTGTGTCCCGACATCTTGTTCCCAGACTATTTGATATTTCAGGGGGTCATGTATGGTAAAGTGCAAGTGCGTTTTAACCAGTTTAGAAATCAGGTGCGATTCATCTAGATTGCCAGTTACCTTTAGAATTAACTCTTCCATGGGGCGTGGGTCTTGTTGAACTTTATAAAGGTTTTGATCTTGTTGCAAAAAGGAGGGTACCCGAAGGTAACGGAAAAAGTGAGTGGGAGGCAATTTGTATTCATGTTGAATTTCTCAAAATGATTTAACCCGGTTCTGTGTCAGGAATTGTTTAAAATAGATCAGGCCAAGATTTCTCCATCTGGTGAAGGAACAATCCAGCCTCGGTGGGGGGGCACAAAAAGAGAGCATGACACAATCTCTGCTCTACTGGAGAGTGAATGATTAAGGCCCAGGATCTGTTTTGCCAACCCCAACTTTTATACAGTTACTCTTGCCAGGGATTGGTTGACCTACATTTCATTAATCTATCTGGTGTCTCAGTAAAACCTATTAGTGATCGGGTGCCAGGATCACTCCTTATTTCCATTCCTGTCCAGACATGCTGTGTGTCCTGCATATGATAAGCAACCCAAGGGGTTAGTTGAGCCATCAAGTAGTATATTTTTAAACTGGGCAAACCAAGGCATCCTTGTGTTTTGGGAAGGAGCAGAGTGTTCCAAGCAATTCTAGCCTTTCACCCTCCCCATATAAAACGGTATAGAGCTGTGTTGATTTTTTTCCATTCTGCAGTGGGAACGTTTAATGGGGAAGAACTGAATAAGAATAAGAAATGGCTGCCGTCCCAGTGACGCTGAGGGTTTAGGCACTGGATGCCACACCTCGCGCCACGCCAGTGACCCATGTTTGGGAGTGAGCATGGGCTGCCATGGGTTGGCAGGGCAGGGAGAGGATCGAGCATCTGGAGGACAGCTCTCCTCTCCCAGGGAGGGAGGACTGGCACAACCACCAAACAACTGCCCCAGGTGGGGGCCTGAGGGCAGTGTGGGACTGTGGGTGCCATGGAAGGGAGGGTGCTGTGGGACTTCTGAGGACGCGCGCACGCATCCACGTCCGCACATCCTGTGTGTGTGTCCCAGCAATGGGGAAGGGGAAAATGGTGGAAAAACACCCCCAGCTGCAGGATGATGACCAACTCCTCGAAGGCTCCGCACCTGGCAACCAGGTGGGCTCTGGGTAAGTCCTGGTGAGATTGGGGTGATGGGGCTGGGGGAGTCGGTTAGAAGGGGGCAGCTGGGGGCAGAGAAGGAGATAAACACCTCTATAAAAAAAAAAAGAATAAGAAACAAGGAAGTACATTCATGCGGATAGTTTCTACCGACCCATTAAAGTCAGGGCAGAATCTCCCACTGCTTCAAATCTGTAAAAACTTATTTTAAAAGCTTCCCGTAGTTCGTCTGGTAAAGATGTTTCAAATGGATAGGGATGTAAATACCTAGATATTGGATACTTGTCTTTACTCATTTAAAGGGGAGTAGCTGAGTTAGTTCCAGTGTACATGGACCACCCACCAACAGAATCTTCGTCTTGTCGTTATTAATTTTGAAACCTGAGATCTGGTCATAGGTGGCCAGTATTTGGGCAAGGGCTGGGTATGACTGTAATGTTTTTTTTAGATATATCATGGTATCATCAGTGTAAAGGGAAATTCTATTTTCCCCACCCCCCACCTTTATTCCCTTCAAGTTGAGGTGGAAGTGTATTAATTCAGTCAAGGGCTCAATACTGAGGGCAAACAGGAGGGGGGGATGGGGGCAGCCCCGCCGAGTCCCTCTTTGGATACTCAGAGAGCTGGATATTGTCCTATTCACTCTTACCTTTGCTTGGGGTTTAAAGTAGAGTGCCTTGTCCCAAGTCAGAAACTGAGCCCCAAACCCAAATTTCTCCAAGACCTCTTCCAGGTAATCCCACCGTAGGTGGTCAAACGCCTTTTTGGCATCAGTAGCAATTGCAATTTATTGTTCTTTGACTTGTCATCCCAAATGCAAGATGTTTAGACAGCATCTTATATTATCCTGGAGATGTTGGTTGGGGATAAACCCCGTTTGATCTGAGTGTATCAGACTGGGTAAAAACTTATTAACTTGATTGGCTAGTACCTTAGTGAACATTTTTGAGTCAACATTAAGTAATGATATTGGGCGGTAAGAGGAGCAGTCTTCAGGTGGTTTACCTTCTTTTGGAATCACTGTGATGAGGGCATCTCTCTACTAGTGGGAAGATTCCCTTCACCACTGCAAGAATTTTTTTTTTTACTTTCTGTTTTTCCCCCCTACATCACTGACCCTTTGGGAGCACCTGTGAGTCATCCCTCTGCCAGCCACCCTACCTGAGCTGTCCTTGGTACCCCATGGAGCCACAGTTTACTCCCCGGGCCGGGATGAGGTGGGGCTCCTGACACCCCGACACATCAGCTTTCGTCGGTCCAAGGCAGCCAGGTGGGTGGAGGCATATTGAGGGCAAGCTCTTGGTACTCCATCTTCTTGGTGATAGATGGCATTTTCTCATTTTTCCTTTCCCCTACCTGTGGTGTGCACCCTGACGTCAAGGCGCTACATGCCGATGTCCACCACATGTCTCGACCAGTCCCTCCTGCAAGTGCAAGACTGTTGTCATACTCCGAGCTTCTGCCTGGGGTCAGGCAAGCTGTGGACCTTTGTCCCTCCCTCCCTCCCTCCCCTGGAAGGCTAGCAGTGCAGGCAGCAAGCCTTCTCCCCGGCAACCTCCAGCAGCCGGGCTCATTCCTGAACCCAGGTCGCTGGCATCACAGACGGAAATCCAACAGCTGTGCTGGCAGGATGCCCACTGCAAGATTAAAAGATATATATTCACAGTCTGTTATATTTGTTATACAATCCAGCCAGTTAACAAGTATAACTGGCACAACGGGTGCCACAGAACTGGTAACTAAATCATTAAAACACCTAATTTTCTAAATGCTATAAAAATCACAAACCACAAAAAAATTAAAAAAGAGAAAGGTATGAGTATAGTCACTTCCAAGGTAAACAAATAATCCATGAAAACACGGAAATTGGGATAGCTAATGCTAAGGTGCCTATTGAAGAAAGAGGCATGACCACTAGAGTGTCAGTAGGTTATAAACGTCACTGCGAGCTTCTATGCACTGGTGTGCAGCATAGAAGAAAGAAGCTGCTGCGGTTGGTTTTGTTAACTTGAGGCTAATGTTAAGGGCCTGGGAGCCACCGCGCATATTTTATTCTCTGGCCATCTTCTACATGAGCTAGCTTTTAAAGAAAGTAATATTGCACCATCCTTTCAGTCTTGTCGAAAATAAATAAGGCAAGACTTGGGGGAGAGCAACCTTCAGTTTTCTCCTCTCCCCCTCCTTTTCATCCATTCTGTACATAACTTTATTGAGCCCAAAGGAGTGTGGCATTTGTAAGGATTTAAACTTCCCTTTGGGTTTAAGGCTCCACTAGTGCAATGTGATTACTGAGCGTCTTTCGGCCAAGAAGCCCACAAACAAAAAGTTCCCTCTCAGCAGTACAAACAGGAGGTAATAATAAAACAAGTATTTGTTAATGCCGAATGTTGTCTTGCTGGCATTGGCATTGATAGTGCAGGAGTTAGAGAGATGCATAATAGGAATGGCAGTGAAGTATTGCACTGATGCCAACCCCACCCCCACCCTGCAGAGACTGACAGACACTGGGATGTGCCTTTGGGTCATTGGCCATAACGCTCATGCCATTTCACCTCACCCAACCCTGCAGACACTGACAAGTGTCACAGTGTGCCTTGGGGTCTTCGGGCCTTACACTCACCCCATTCCATAAGGAAATACACTGAGATGAGTGCAGTATAGGAGAATGGGGTGAACTTTGAGGCCGAAGACTTCAAGGCCCACCTCGATGCCTGTCACTGGCTGCATGGAGGTTGGGGCTGGAATGGCGTGAGCATTACAGCCGACGATCCCAAGTCACACCCCTGATGCCTGTCAGTCTCTACAGGGTGGGGTGTTATGGTTAGAAACCCTAATGCCCCGGGTGTTTGTTGGTATTTTCCCTCCAAATTTTTAACATGGGCTTTTTGTGACCCCACCTCATGAAGAGTGGTACTATCAGTTTGTTAGCCGGAAGGTGATTTTGCACAGCGACTGCGCCATTTGGAGCCACAGGTGCAGAAACGTATTTTGGGCAGGATGTGAAAAATGACAGCTGTATTGTTCATGCGGGGGTGTAAAAAAATAGCAATGCTGAAAATCTGGAGTGAAAATATGAAAAATTGGTGAAGTCATGAGCATGCATAGAAACTGCACAATGCATGCAACGCAATTATTTTTGGGACTTTTTTAACCACATTTTCAACATAGGCATTTTGGGACCTCCCCTCATGAACAGTGGCACTGTGGTTTTGTTAATCTGTCCCGAAAGTTGATTTCCCACAGCGACTGCGCCATTGTGCACCACAGGTGCAAAAACATATTTCAGGCAGGATGTGAAAAATTACAGCTGTACTGTTCATAAGGAGGTGTGAAAAAAAATGGCAATGTTGAAAATCTGGAGTGAAAATATTAAAAATTGTCGAGTTTATGAGCATGCATGGAAACTGCACAACGCAGTCATTTTTTGGAATTTTTTCACCAAATTTGTAACAAGGACTTTTTGGGAACCCATCTCATGAACAGTGACACTGTTGTTTTGTTAATTGGTCCTGAAAGGTGTTTCCACGCAGTGACCATGAAATCACCTTTCAGGACCAAGTAACAAGATGACAGTGCATGTGTTCATGAGGTGGGGTCCCAAGAACTCCATATTGAAAATCTGGTATAACAATTTCCAAAAATGGCTGAGATATCCACCTAAGTTGAACCTCCCCCCATTGCCTGCCACTATAAAGCTTACCACATTTTGTTCAGTTCCCAAAGAGTTCAGACGTGTTCCCGCTCCACAGAAGATCGCAGCGTCAGATTCTGGAGGTAAGTATGGGGTGAGGGGTGCGAGGAGGTGGGGTGCGAGAGGGTGGGTGCAGGTTGAGGGAAGGGCGCAGCGGGACGGCAAGGGACCATTTTTTTACAGATAAACAAAAGAAACCGGACTTCAGGGGACAGTTTTCTTTATTTGCAGGTAAAAATGATTTGGGGCACACTGGGGTGGGCTTCCAGTATGCCATGAGTCTGGTGGGGACATGATGCCAATGGAGATTGGGCACCCCCATCGGCAAAGAAAGTGTGTGTGTGTGGGAGGGGGGGACATGATGCCAACACGGATTGGGCACCCTCGTCGGCAAACAAATTGAACTGGGGGGGACATGACGACACGGGGATTGGGCATCCCCAATGTCGGCTTTGTGGGGATTGTGTGGTGGGAGGCAGGAGCCACCATATTTGTTGGAATGTTTCACCAGGAAAGGCACGTAATGGAGCCTTGTCATCTGATGCTCCAATGAGGAAACTGTACCTTATTGCAGCAGAAGATTTCTTTCAAGGTTTTGGCTCTCTTTGAAGTTTCGCATCATCACTAGCATGCTCGCTAATTGGTGGCTGAGGGAAGCACCCACTAAAGTGTTCCCGGCATTTGCTAACACTGACACACCTCTGAATGTGCTACTACTGCAAGATGTTGCTTGTGCATGTGCAAGACAACATAAAAAGAAAAGGCAAAACATCCCATATAATTCAGTGTCTCAGATATCAAGGAAAGTCTCTTGCGTGCAGCATCATATTCAGTGGGGAAAAAAAATAATTGCTTAAGACATCCTGCTGTTCACATACAATATAAGTAAATCTTTTGCACTAAGGAACAGTATAATTGGTCGAGAGAGGTAGTTGTTCCACTTAAAGCTTAAAGAAGTCTCAGTTTGAGGAGAAATCATAATGGTTCAGTCTTGAACACTCAGGGCAGGATTCTCAAAATGGTTGTGCCCAGCACATCCGAGATGCACCGACACATCCCCAACTTGCACACTGGCGCGATTTTGCCAGGGGACCAATGTGTTGGTGCATCCCGGATGCTCCAATGCAACGCAGATGCACCACATGCCACCCATAATGATATGCGGTGAATCTGGAGGGGCTATGAAGGGGACATGCCCATGCATATGGTGCGCAGCCCCATTCACAGCCCAATCAGGAGGCACATATCCAGGGCAAGTCAGGAGATGAGCACCCTAAAGTTAAATCTACAACAAGTAGACTTAAGTAGCTTGCCACCCACAGGCAAGCTGCTGTACTGCAGACAGCAGCATGGCAGCCTGCCCACCCTGCCAATCCAGAGTGCCCTCCCTGCCCGAACCCCCATTTAGTATGCCACACCCTGCAGTGGTAGATCCATGTACACAGAATCCCCCCACCCTGCCCGTAGTCCAGTGTCCAAGCTGCACTCTGCGGTGGCAGAGACATGTACATGAATCCCCCACCCTGCCTGTAGTCCTGTTGTAAAACTGCACACTGCGGCGGTTGCTCCCAGTACAAAGTACCCCACTTCCCACCATGACATGCATGCACCACCTACAGCCCTCCAAATGACCCCCCCATTATTCTAGCATCCCCCCACCCACTCAGACACCCTCTCCCCACCCCGCTCCCCCATCCCAGCAGGTCCTGAAGGTTGGCAGGCAGCACAACCCACCTACATACCGTCACAGCTGCCCACCAACAGAGCTGTCTGAGACTGATAGCTACTGTACTACTGAAAGCCAATTAGTGGACCCTGTTGACCAATATGCTTGCATTGAGTACTGTATCCTGTCCTTCACATCTTTGATTCTATGTACATGTCTCTGCTGCCACAGAGTGTGGCTTGGACACTGGACTACGGGCAGGGTTGGGGGATTCTGTGTACATGGACCTACCACTGCAGGGTGAAGCATACTAAACCGGGGTTCGGGCAAGGAAGGGAGACCACTGGACCACCAGGGCTCATTCGTAGGCAGCCTCATGGCCGACAAACAAGCCAGGGATGGGTGTGGGTGCAGACTTCCTCCCTGGGGCTGTGTGTGGCCCATAGCCATTGCAGGGCTACTGGTACAGTCCACTGGGCACAACCCTGCTAGGCACATGCAAATGAGGCCATAATGACATGCAAATGGACCCACTGTGCCTTGCATGCCTAATGGCCCCATTTGCATGTTGTTGGCTCTGAATGACAACACTGGCCACAGTGCGCTGCCCCATTGGTTTCCCCAGCCCACCTGGGGGTTGTGCTGGTGCATCCAGAGCTGGGCACAACTGTAATATTCACAGAGGGGATATGCCAGGAGCATCCCCTGGTGCATCCTCTATGAATACCACTGTTGGCACTTGGTGCATCTCATTTGTGCCGGAGCATCCGAGATGCACTGAGCACAAGTCCTTTGAGAATCCTGCCCTCAGTTTTTAAAGCCTGACGGTCCTATTTGCTGTTTAGGTTTGACTGAATGCCAAACTGACAAACCCTATGTAAGAACAGTTCCCAAAGGGCAAAAAGTGTAGTTTGCTGTCTGCTACCAAAATAGTGCAAACCTTTTTTTTAACTTTAGAGTTCTGAAAAGTAAAACTTCCCCCTATAATGTAAGGTAAGCAAAAAATGGTTTAGTTCCAATAAAAATGGAAACCAAGCTGCTAAATGTTCACAATTTGTAAAACTTAAACTAAATAAATGGAAAAAGGTATATAGAAACATAGAGTTTGACGGCAGATAAGGACCGCTAGGCCCATCTAGTCTGCCCATTTCCCTACCTACAGGATAGGCCGCAGATCCTAGTTAACCAACAGCCTATATCTTCCTGCCCCCCACAAGAATTGCCTTATGTCTGTCCCATGCATTCTTGAATTCTCCCACAGTTTTAGACCCCACAACTTCCTCAGGAAGGCTGTTCCATGCATCCACTACCTCTCTGTGAAATAATAATTCCTACATTGCCCCTGAACCGCCTCCTTCTATCTTTAAATTGTGTCCCCTTGTTCTTGCAAGTCTCTTTTTTCTGAAAGATGCTACCCTCTTGGACTTTGTTGATTCCCTTGAGATACTTGAAAGTTTCTATCATGTCCCTTCTTTCCTCAAGGGTATACATATTAAGCTCCTTTAGTCTCTCCTCATACGGCTTCTCTTGCAGGCCCTGCACCATTTTAGTTGCCCTCCTCTGGACTGCCTCTATCCTGTCTATGTCCTTGCAGAGATGGGGTCTCCAGAACTGGACACAGTATTCCAGATGGGGTCTCACCAACTGTCTGTACAGAGGGATAACAACTTCCTGTTTTCTGCTGCTGATGCCTCTCCCTATACATCCCAGTATACCCCCGGCCCTCCCTACTGCCTTCTCACATTGCTTGCTAACCTTAAGGTCATCTGATATGATTACCCCCAGGTCCCTTTCCTGTTTTGGTGTTGTTACTATCTCCCCACCCATTGTGTATTCTTCCCCTGGGTTCTTGTTTCCCAGGTGCATTATTTTGCACTTTTTTACATTGAATCCTAGCTGCCATACGTCTGACCATTCCTCCAACCTTGCCAAGTCCCTTTCATCCTTTCCACGCCTGTATCAACCCTGTTGCAGATCTTTGTGTCATCTGCAAAGAGGCATACTTTTCCTTCTAGTCCCTCTGCAATGTCACTGATGAAGACATTAAAAGGACTGGACCCAATACTGAACCCTCATGGTACCCCACTAGTAACCGCCCTTTCTTCAGAGTGACTCCATTTACAATTACCTTCTGTGTCCTGTTGTCCAGCCAATGTTTTACCAGGCTACCACCCTGGGACCCACTCCCAGGCTGGTTAATTTGACTAATAATCTTTTTGTGTGGGACTGTGTCAAATGCCTTGCTAAAGTCTAGGTAGGCCATGTCCACAGCCCCTCCCTGGTCTACTACTTTGGTCACCCAGTCAAAGAAATCTATTAGATTTGTCTGACATGACCTTCCCGCTGTGAACCCATGCTGCCTTGGATCCTGTGCTCCACTGACCTCAAGGTACTCAACTGTTCTTTCCTTCAGAAGTGACTCCATCACTTTCCCTACCACAGAGGTCAGACTGACAGGTCTGTAGTTTCCTGCCTCTGTCTTGGTCCCACTTTTGTGAAGGGGAATCACATCTGCCTTCCTCCAGTCCTCGGGTACCACACCATCCTCCCATGATTTATTAAAAAGAGTAGCCAGTGGTTTCACTAGTTCCTTCCTTAATTTTTAGAATTCTGGGGTGAATTCCATCAGGACCCATTGCTTTGTCCACCTTCAGTTTTAGGAGTTCTTGCAGAACCCTTTCTTCTGTGAAAGGACTGGGATTGACCCCCTATCAAGAGTGCTTCTGTTAATTGGATTAGGCACTTCCCTCTCTCTTTGTGAATACTGAGCAAAAATATTCGTTCAGATTCCTGCTTTTTCACTGTCCCCTCTGCCCACCCACCGCTCATTCTATTCAGCCTCACTATCCCTCCCTTTGTCTTTCTAGCTCGCTGATGTACCTATAAAAGGTTTTATCCTCTTAACTGAGTTGGCTATCTTTTCCTCAGTTTGGGTCTTTGCTATTCTGACTTCCTCCCTGCTTCTTTCTGCCTTAACTGGCACAGCTCTCTGTCCTGCTCCTTCTGTGTTTCCTTATACTTCGGAATGCTATCTTTTCTTCCTGACTTTCACAGCCACCTCTCTTGAGAACCATAGTGACTTTTTCTTTCATTTTGATTTGTTTATTTGCTTCACACAAATATATAGAACAAAAACCATATATATATATATATATATATATTGGTAGGAAAAATTATCTCTGCTGGCTGGTTAAAACGCATCACATGACTGTGCAAATATCAGAGCATGACCGCACACCTGCACTTTCACCCCCCTCCAAAACAATTTTGCCATTTTATAAGGTAGATAACCCACTGTAGGGTGTGCAGCCGTGCTCCGATAGACGCCTTGAGTGGTTGACACACTTGGCCATAACAATGCACACACAAGGCATGTATATATCAGAGCTCGACCACACACCTTACAATGGGTTATCTATTACATTCACACATATATGTATGTATACATAATATATATGTGTGTATATATATATATATATATATATATATATATATATATATACACACACACAAACTGTGGTTTAACTAAAAACACTAAGTATAAAAGAGAATATTCTCTGGTTCCTGGGACCACTGAGGAGCGGAGGAAAAAACACCAAAAGTGAAAAACCCTAGAAACTGAGATAACTTTACACTAAAATGCAGAGCTACTGTATAAAGGAAAAATAAGACATGTACTTAAAATGTGGAAATAAAATTTCATAAACATATCTAGTGAAGAGAACTCTTCGGGGCGACTTGCTTTCACAAGCAAAGAAATAAATCTGCTGTTGTACAGTGGAATGCAGTACCACCACAAGGAGGAGGTTTGAAAACATTTCAACTTCCATCATTTACTTACATTCCACTCTCAATGGGGCAGCTTCACCTACCAAGCTAACTGCATTAGCTAAGCACAGTAAGGGATTCCCATGGTTTGAAGCATAGCATAGTCTTTTATTGTATTTATTTATCATTAGATTTGTTAACCGGGTAAGAAGTCAAGAGCATCAAATTTGGCGTATATGTTTGACTCATGAAACTCTATCCTATATGTGCTGTATGCTTTCCTCAGCTATATGTCTTCAAGAACATCGAGATATTATTTATATTTATGTTGTAAATTGTTCTCACTACACCAGATTGCAAACCTGGAGATACAGATTTTCTCCAAATCAATACCTTTGTATTTCTCTATGAGGAGATTCTTTATGTACCCCTTATACTGGTTTGCTATCAGGATGTTCTTCTGAGTCAGTAAGAGAAGGTATTATCCAGGCAAACTTTTGTCCAAATCTTTTCTACTTTGACCAACCAGGGAGATTTCCAACATGCACTTTGCTGCCAGTAGCGTTTTTCCTCTTAACATTTTCTGACCATTCTGTCTTTTGATAATCTACTGACTTTTACCCAATCGTTTATTATTCGGGATTCAGCCAAAGCCATCAAATTAGGTAACCCATGTTCAGCCCTTACAAAGAGGACTGGCACGGTTTTGGGAAAGCCCAAAGTTGGTCTGAAAGGACGTATAACTGTTTTTTCCAAAATTTCAATATACTTTAGATCCCATAACTTCACACTATACAAAATCTGTGCATTGTATTTGGCTTCCACTGCCCATACATAATAAAGGTTAGTGGATAATCCCCCATAGCAAAAGTCAAACCTTCTTAATGCAAGCATTGTATTTGACACCTTTTCCAATAGCATACCATCACTAACACTCCCAAAATTGCCTCCTTCAAAACTGCTGTTTGGAACCATCTGTTCAACACCCGCTGCTGTTCCTGTCACTAAGGCTGCTCGCATATCACTAAGTGCACTTCGGCAAAGTCCTCCAGACTGCCTCCTCCCCCCTCCTCCCACCTGGTTTCCTTCATTTCCCCCTGCCAGATATCTGTATTTATGTAACTACTGTTTTATGATATGTACAAAATATATGTAACAATGTCTGTCTAATACTGTGTAAAATCTGTGTAAATCTGTATGTCAACCTACTGTAATATTGTAACACTGTTGTCCTCTCTGTGATGAGGTACCTTTGTAAACAAGCCTCTGGCTCAAAGGTTACAAATCCAAATGTACAAATAAATAAATAAAATTTGCTTTCCATAAAGGATTCTGGGCAAAAATAAGGCCCAAATGTGTATAATTTTGAGTTATCTGCATCTGGTCAGAATTAAGAAACCATTTGGTTCTATTTTTTCTACTACCAAAAGTCATTATTTTGGATTTACTCATGTTTATCTTTAATGACATTTTCTGTGAATGTCTGCAGGACATTCAGTTTTTCTGTAAACCAGATGCAGTCAAGGTTAAAATCACAACATCGTTCGCATATGCCAGTGCTGAACAATGGTCCACACCTGTTTTTGGTGAATCTGAATCTGGTGCATCAAGTTCAAGCAGTAGCTTATTAATATAAATTGCAAACAAAGTAGGGGCAAGGATGCACCCCTGCCTTACTCCCGTGTTTGTCATAAATTTTTAAGAACAGGTTCCTGCCAACTCTGTTCTTACTTGGGCCCATGTATTAGAGTAAAGTAGTCTTATTGCATTTATTGTTATAATTGAATTACCCCATTCCGACATTGTTTCCCACAGTTTACTCCTGTTTATCTTATCAAACACAGCAGTGAAATCTATATATGCCGCATATATTTTCTGATGACACAGCTTTACGTATTTTTCACATAAATGGTTAAGGACAAAACAATTATCCATCATTGAAAATTCTTCATGGAAACCCGCTTGGAGGGGTGAGAGACCTCAAGTTCCATTCATTTCTACCAATAACCTTGCTAACAATACTGTACCAGATATTTTACCGATTACATCAGTTAGGCTAATGGCACTGTAATTGTTCAGGTCCTTCTTGTCTCCCTTCTTAAGGATGGGGACAATCACTGCTGCTCTCCAAGATTCTGGGTTGTAATTTTCCCTTACACACTTATTTAAAAAGATGGCACGAACTTTGCCCAGCTATGGCCTATGCATTTGAATTCTCCAGGGATCATGTCTGACCCTGGTGCTTTATTGGCCTTTAATCTCAGTATTGCAGCCAGGACCTCATCTTGTGTTATTGACTGTAAATTAATTTTAATTATACTAGGTTCCAATGATGGCCAAGATCTCACCTCAGAGTTATCCAGCATTACCATAACAAATTATTTATCCATACTTCCGGGGCTACAAAGTTTTCAGTCTCCTCTATTTGGCATTTACACCCCTTAGCAACTAGTGACCAAAAGCATTTGCTGTCATTACTGTTGATTATGTTGATCATCTGCAACCACTGTGCTGCATAAAACAGTTTGTTTTTGCCTATTAGAACTTTATATTCCTTTCTAATTTTTTCAAATTTTCCTTTGCATGTATTGTTAGACAATCTTTATAATATCTAATGGCCTTCCTTAATTTTTCCTATACCACTTGCAGTCGTTATACCACCCTACCTTTCCACCTGTTTTATTCCTCTGTATTCTTACTTTGTATAAGCTTGGTTGTAGGTCTTTAAATAATTGGTCTAACAGGCTATAAAACTTGCATGCCTCCAGATTGTTTACCACTGTAATTGCATGATCCAAAAAAACATCCTCTACATCTCTTAAATTTATTCCAAAGATTCTCTCCATATTACTCTTTTTCTATACCTAATCTCAAATGCTTGTAGAGATGGTATATTACTGGTCATTCGACTGGTGTGAATTATATTTGTATGAAGTACCACTGGGAAGTGGTCACTCTCAGACCTAACTGGTACATGTAACAGACCCCAAAATTCAACTGGACCCCTCCAGCAAGCCAGATCTAAGACAGAAGCTCCTTTAGCTGATAAGAATGTAATATCACCATCTCTGTCTCCCATAATTCATCCATTCAGGAGAAATAAACAATTTTTCTTGAATATCCTAAGTAAGTGTTGCCCGTTTACATTCACAGTGAAGTCCTTAGTGGTGCACCTGTACTGTCCCAGATTCGGATATATCCACTGCATTATTGTATCATCTTCAAGACCATCACAAATGCCCACCCTGGCATTAAAATCTCCCATTAACAGTATAAAATCTCCCGGATAATCTAAAGAGATATTGTAAGCACAATTACTATTAATCAATTTAATTCTGTGGCTGTCTTAAGGAAAGGCATATGGTAAATAGTGCCTACTTGTTTTCGTGGTTAATTCCTGAGACAACAGATTTCACTTGAACATGCAGTGCAAGTAAAAGCTGTTTATTTCAACACACAGTTAACATTTAACATATTTCTAACACTTAAACAGTAAAAGACATTTTTAGAAAACATTATTCTGACCGTTGTCTTAATTTGTGCACTTTAAATCATTACACACTCTTCACTATGTACGTATAAGACCTTGTACTCCCTATCTGGAGGCACTTTAAGGTAATATTCTCTCTAGAATAACCTTGACTAACCAGTACACAATTCCTTGGTACTAATAATCTTTGCTAGTATTTAAAACAATATTTCACTGCATTTTTTCTATGCCTATCTATGTGTACATATGGGACCAGGATTCTTCAAAGACACATTTTCAAGCACCTGAAGTTAAAGTTTATACTCATACTAACATACTAAAATGCCAGCAGAATAGGCCTAACGGTCTTTCGTGTCTGCTCGTTTGATCAGCCCCCACCCTGGGTGCTGACCTTGCTGCCCCCCTCGCCTTCTCTGGCTTCTCCCTTCCCAGTTCCGGATATTCTTGCTGCATTGGATTTTGCTTCCAGAACCCTTCCCCTGTACCTGTCCCACCCCCTCTTGAACCCCTCCACTGTCTCTGCCTCCACCAGTGCCCTAGGCAGCGCATTCCATGGCTCCACCACCCTCTCAGTGAAGTAGCACCTCCTCCTTTCTCCCCTGAATCTTCCCTCCAGCTTCCACCCATGCCCTCTAGTGGCCCCCTCCTCCTTCCTTCGAAGCACCCTGACTGTTCCTCCCCTATTTACCCTCTTCATGTACCTGAAGACCTCTATCATGTCCCCCCGGTCCCTTCTCTCTTCCAATGTGTACATATTTAGCTCTTCGAGCCTCTCCTCATAGGTCCTGTCCCCCAAGCCCCAAATCATTTTGGTTGCCCTCCTCTGGACCCTCTCCAGGAGGTTAATGTCCCTCTTTAAGTGTGGTCTACTCAACCAGTCTTTTTGCAAAGAGTCTCTTTATCTCCCTGACATCTGGAGATTTGAAGTATCTTGGATGGCTGTATGAAGAAGGTTTCTTCCTGGCTCTCTGAGTTCTTTTTCTCCTCGAAGCTTGCAAAACAGAAGAATGACAATGTCAGCACAGGTTTCAATGTCTCTTACTTATGGCAGATGCCACAAGTCTTCAGATTTCAGCAGAAGGATAGTTGTTAGGGTTCAGTAAAAGTAGCGCAGATGTGAGATCTCTTACAGTGATGAAACACAGATTCAGGTAAAGTTAGTAGGTAATACAAATAGTTGGTCTTTAGAGTCAGCTTTTATAGGTAGAATACTTCCTCAGAAGTATCATCAAGTTTCACTTTTCCTCAGAAATGGCATGAGGTTTTGGGGTGATATAGCCATATTTGGACAGAAGCTAGTCTTGGGTCAGAAGTCTTATAGCATACGTGCAGAGATGTTCTGACTTGTTATGGGTTCTGTCATTGACTTGCCTATTTGTCCTTTTGAACTTTGCCCATAAGGTGACAATCACTAGATTTATAACTGCAAGACTTTCCACTGTGCATGTTCAAAATGAGGTGATGATGACTGTCTCATTGTGGTTTTATGGTACTGGGGTAGTTGGTAGCAGGTAGTTCCCTGTTTTGAGGGCACAGTTCCTTGGCTATATGGTTTCAGAGGGGAGGCCACTTCTTATGGTATGACTCAGTGACCTAAGAAGTGCTGGGTCCTGATATTAAAATACCTCGGAAGCTGTCAGCTCCTTGCACAATGTCTGAATCTAATGAATTTATTCAGTTGGCATTTTGAAGGTCCTTGAAGTTAACAAGCATAAAACATATTGTTCAATGTAGACTGTTCCATGATTCCTGGGTGCTAAGATGAATTACATATACCTTGGTTAAGTATTTGCAGGTCTGCTTGGTTTAAAAGAAAATGTTTTATGACCAGTTCTGTTAAGGTACATTAAGGCAGCTGAGATTCAAGGTGAATCATTCTTTTTACATTTTGGCAGGGTTCTGGTGGCTTATGGCCACTATTGTGCCTACCATTCCCCACCCCCCTTTGCGAGGCAGCGTCGCCATAGCGTTGGTGCATCGCAAAAGGATGTGGCACATAAGGACCTGTCAAAGTGCAATAATGTGAACTTATGAGAATCATGGTTCCATCATTTTTAACTATATGAAACTGTTATTTTCTAAACTGACATCTCAAGATGAAATCTAAAAGTATCTATCCTAAGCAACTATTTCAGATAAGCTAAAATATATTTTCTAAGCAAGTACCGTATTTCACCATTTAGAAGCCGCGGTTTCTATTGCATTTTTTATTTCATACTGTTTCTAAATGGGGCTGCTACTATTCAAGCGGCTTCAATTGATAAGTTCCAAAATGCTGAGATCGTGTTTTGACTGCCACCAAAATGAAGAAATTTAGAAATGCTATACCATAGCACGCTGATCCTGATTCCTGACCTTGTTTTCTGTCAGCTCCATCTGCTGACTCTCACTCCTCATTCTTGTTCTCCAGTGTAATATTAACTGTTCTCCAGACACTTACTGCTTACCAGTAGTTTGTTGCGTCTTTTAGCATGCTGATCCTGTTTCCGGACCCTGTTTCCTCAGTTCCCTCTGCTCATTCTCACTCTTGCTCTCCAGTGTAATACTAACTTAAAAAACAAATTATGTTTCCTTTCTTTGGAAGTTATCTAAATTTCTTGTAGGACACTGATAGATTTCACCATTTCAAACCTAGCCTGTTTAGAAGCCACGGCTACAAATTGAGGGAGGCTTCTATTAGTAAATCTGTTTTCAGTTGCGGCTTGTATTTGGGGGCGGCTTCTAAATGGGGGCGGCTTCAAAACGGTGAAATACGATATCTAGAAATACTGAGATATATCTCCATTATGCTATATCCAATCAACATTATCCTTTCATTATACAGGAAGACTACTACTAATTATATCAAAATCATAAATACAAATAAATGTCACAATTCCTATGCTATTACATGGCCTATAGAGGTGCATGCAAGTATTGCCCGGCATGTTTACTTTAACTAAACATACTAAAATGAGCTCTTTAAGGTTTAAGCATGGCTTTTGTTGTTTCTTAAGCTATGCCATAGCAATTTCTTTAATGGAGCATTTCACTGCTTTCCTATTTCTCTAAAGGTGGGTCATCCAGATATAGGGTTATGGTGTTTCTCGAAGGGGTTTAATATCGGCATGTTCTTCCTGTTCATTTATTAGGACTAAGGCTGGAGAGTTGGGTTATTGTTAATAGGTCTAGGTGGGAGGCAAGGTCTTATTTAGATTCCCAAAGCATAGCTATACAAACCTTATAGTCTCACATGATTAGTGTAGTGTTGCTTGCGGGTGGGATATAACAGCCACAGGAAAGCAAGGACCAAGGTAATATTTAAGACACAAAGGAATGCGATAATGAGAGGCCACTGTACTGGTATGCAAATTCATTCCTTATCACCTGGACTGAACTGTTTATCAGAGATAACCAGGTCAGTCTCAGAGACAGTGATCTCAATTTCATGTAGGTCTTTGGCATCCAAAAGGCACTCAAGGTCATCAGCTAAAGAGAGCTCATGAGCTCGGAATGCATAAATGGGAGTGATTTCCATTTCATGAGGTACTGGATCAAGGGAATACAAGGTGACATGTCAGAAATAGATATGTGCACCTGCAGGAACAGAGATGAGTACTACCTTACTGGGTAAAGTAAGTTGAGTGGTAGTACCATGTCTGTTCTAAGTAACAGTGACTTCCATAAAATTGGTGCTAACTAACTCACTGAGCTCCTCTGATTTCAGCATGTGTTTTCTTTGCTTCACCTGCATGGGTCAAAGTGACCTTATACCTTTCTGGGGCATTGGTGTTGCTAAGGCCACAAAGAACCTCAGTGATATCTTTTAGAAAAGGTGTATTGGGACACAGCCAATGCTGATCTTTAGTAGTCTGACACATCTGTAAATCTGGGACTAAATATAAATCCGAATTAAGTTCATGGTATGCCACTATAGGTGGAGTGTTAATTTTTGCGTAAGTATCTCCTTTCCAGGTACCCACATTAAGAATGGTCCTTATTCTGTAGACATTTTGTTGTTCTGCTAAGGGAACATTTAATATAAAGGCAATGGTCATCTCTTCTAAATCAACATGAACAGGAATAGCGCTTCCAAGACTGTAGGCAATACTCACATGTAGTGGCTCTATCATCTCTGAGGTGGCTATGTTTAAAATTTCAGTCATCAGTTCTGGGGGAACTAAATAACATGGAATTCTTCCTGCCATTAAATCTCCTACACCACTATTTACTTCTTTCAACAATTCTTGTGCAATTGACCTAAGTTGCTGAACAGTGATGAGATCTTCACCCACAGTTTGGGCTAGGTTATGGAGTTTCTGCATGGTATCATTGAGAAGGGTTGTATGAAGGTTAACCATAACTATGTTATCTCCCACAGTTTTTCCTATGTCTGTTAGAAGCTTTTGCTGTGTAGTGAGTTGTGCCTTAATGTTACCCATATCTTTGCACAGTTCTTTAACTGTATTCTTTATTTTGGAAATTTTAACTGAATTCATGGTGTCCATGCCTAGTCCAAAAGCAGTTTCTAGTGTTCTTAAATCAGAAAAGAATAGAGAGGCAGCTCTCTCTAGTCTAGTAGATATGTCAGGGGCTTCAGGAAATACGATGACAGTTTTTAACTGGAGTAAAATATCTTTCATGTCTCTTTCAACATAAAGCATATACTCTTGAAACCATTTTTGAGCCTTTTTGGTTAACCAAAAATGTTTTTACATGCTTTAACATTTGCCTTAATTTCATAGTATGGACTGGCCTAAAGTTTCCCCTCCATGCAAGGTTGGAGAGAAGGGGGGATCTGGTGCTGGTGGGTAGGCATTGGAATGGGCACTCCTAGGGGTGTAAGGAGTGGCATTAGGGTTTGGTGCACGGTGACAGTGTGCAGCCCTGGGGGTGCATTTACGAATTTCCTCTCTTACTTGCCAGATTTGCCTTTTTAGCTCGTCAATAGTGTAGCTGTTTGTATCTCTGTCTTGGTTAGGCCAGGGTTGCTCATTCCAAGTATCCAGGTGCTGTCTGGAAGCCTCTGACCCTCTTTTGTTTGGGTTATGGGGGCTGCGTGATTTAGGGTCCCAGTCGTTCCTCCTCTGATTTGGGAATTTTTTATTATCCCATGGCAGGCTGGAAGTGGTCTCCTGTTTGTTTTGGGGGAATTCTTTTTCTTCCATTTGGAGAGAGGTCTGATCACTAGTAATGGCAAAAAGCTTATCTTGAGGATCCGTGGTAGGTTTCTTACCTGTGTCTGGGTTAACAGTTATAAACATTCTTTGGGCCCTCTCTATATCATTCATGGGAGTATCTGGTTCTACCCGTGGCTGGACTAATGTCCTAACAGAGGGGTGAAGGCCTTTTACAAAGGTTTCTTTTAGGTAAGGAAACAAGTCTGGGTCTTTCTCCTCCCCTCCTGAGAAAAACATTCTGCTCAGCACTTTGTAAAAATCCTTTCGGGCTTGATTCTTTTGGCATGTCTCTTTAAAAGCTGCTATAGGACTTCAATAAGTGGTATACTCTTTAATCAGGGAGGGGCACATTTTATCAAAATCAGTTTTGAGTTCAGGTTTTTGCCTAGACATCCAGGCTCGAACATCTGATGCAACAGAAAACCTTAAGTCCCATAAGCAGTCTTCAGGGTTATTGATCCCAAAGTATTCCAATTGTGATTTCAAATGAAAAGGTAATCTTCTACCTCCAAGACAGAAGTCTTGGGGTGAAAGCTTGTCCCTATGGCCTTTATAACCCTGATTAGCAAAAGCCACTAATTTTGCGCCCACCCACCCCTCCACTTATTAAATACACCATTTCTCTGCCCACTTCTAAAAACACGCCTATGATGGTCTTCGACGATCTCTCCAATTCTTCAGTTGTCCATTTAGGAACACCCCTAAGCTAGCAGACTGATAACTCAGATGCCTCCTCCTGAGGTTCCTTTGCTCTAATCTATATTGAACATTACCTCCTATTGAATTCAGCATGGGGGGCCTGGATAGCACCCTCACGAAGGGCTTCTTCGCTAATATCTATACTGATCATCCTCTGTTGTGTCCAGGTGGCATTTTATCCTCTGAAGCCTGTGCATGCAGAGACTGTACCCTTAAAGGTTTGTTTCCCATACACTAATTTACCCACTAGTTACTTATGTGCTGTGCAGATAGTACTACTGTCTGAGCACAACCTGAATACCTATCGTGTTGGTACCCGTATTGAGCCGCCTCCTCAAGTTAGCCCTTCTGTTCCATACTGTATCAGCCACCCTCTGCACATCTCAGTCAGGGTATTGCTTCACCTAGCATTAAGGCGGGACACCCTTTGGGTGGTGACAAGCTTACACAACATGTTAAATATCATAAGCGTACCAGGGCCAAGCTTCTCAAACTAACGTTAGTTGCCTTAACGAAGCTGCTACTTCTCTTACGGATATGCTCAGGCAACATCGAATTAAACCCTGGTCCCCACCCTCCCCTCTCTTCTCCATCGGATACGGACACTCTCAAAGGAATGAGTTTCTGGCATGTCAGCATCCGTAGCCTCCTAAAAAAGTTCACAGTGATACAGGCGTGGATCAGCCATACCCAACCTGATGTCCTGGCACTATCCGAATCCTGGCTCAGGCCAGCCTTCCAGGACAGTGAGATTAGCATCCCCTCCTACCAGCTATTCAGAACTGATAGCCACACTAGGGGAGGTGGAGTAGCTATGTATGTTAAGGAAAGATTTGCAACATCCTGTATGGATTCAAGCTCTGTTAAAAATGAGTTTGAATGTCTGACACTCAAGATTGAATTATCCACTTCTCTGGCCATTAGAGTGATCAGTTGTTATAGACCCCCCCATCTGCAGGAAAACTACTCTTATCTCACCTTGGTAATATCTCCATACTCCCACCCCTCTCAAAAGCCCTGGAAAAAATAATTGCAAACCAACTCATAGACTATCTACATGCACACAACCTTCTATGCAGGGAACAACATGGTTTTAGAGCCAAACACAGCACAACCACTGCCCTCATAGAGTTCTCCAACTCGCTGCACAGTGCACTAGATAAAAAGCTGATAACAGGAGCTGTATTCATAGACCTGTCAAAAGCGTTCGACACAGTCTCCCACACCCTCCTCATAAATACTCTTCGCAGCACAGGCCTGTCCCCCGGACCCATCACGTGGTTCACAAGTAACCTCACAGGCAGGTCCCAATGTGTGAAGATAAACAGCACCCTCTCACCTGCACTACCAATCTGCTCTGGGGTGTCTCAGGGCTCCATCCTTGGCCCATTGCTATTCAGCATCTTCCTGAATACCCTGCCCAAATCCTGTCCCTGTAACCTTCTGCTCTATGCAGATGACACAGTAATGTATGCCTCTCACTCGGATCCCGCAATCATTCAGTCCTCCCTACAACTTGCCTTCAACCAAGTTGAACACTGGTTCACTGACCACAGACTCGTGGTCAATGTAAATAAGACTAAATCAATGCTCTTCTCTCACCGACAGAGTAAGGACCACAATGCCCAGCTAACAATCTTCTCCAAAATCCTCCTCCCACTGGAACAGGTCTACACCTATAAATAACTGGGCATAACCTTTGATCTTAATCTCTCATTCCACCCACATATAAGTAATCTTTCCTCCACCATTAATATATGCACTGGGCTGCTGTATTGGCACAAAGCCAGCCTACTCCCTGAGGCACTAAACATTGCTGTTACCTCCTCTGTTCTCTCCCTTGTAGACTATGGGCTAACGGTCTACTCAGCCACTGACCACACTGCGCTAAACAAAAGCCACCTATCCATTAACGAAGCCTGTAGACTCATTGCTGGAGTGGATAAGCGTACCCACAATTGTACCCTATAGACACTAATAAAGATCTTCACCCTAGATGAAAGAATACGTTATCAGACATGTCTCCTTACTAAGAAAATCCAACTAGGCCTTACCCCCGCTGGAGTCTCAATCTCCCTCCGTGCTGTACACACTACAACAAAAACCCACGCAGCAGACAAATTAATATGGGCTGTTCCCAGAGTCTCAACCACCCTGGCACAACAGTCCTTCTCCTACAGAGCACCTTCCTGGTACAATGAACTCCCCCTGGCCATCACCTCCATCCCCAGACTAGGCCCCTTCAAAGCAGCCCTCAAGAACCACATAATCTCTACCTACACCTGCCTCTTTCCCCACTAATATATATAGATATCTACCACAGACAGTACGACCCTGGGCTAAAGATATCCCTGACCCACTTCTGCCACTGTGTATTATGACAACGTTGGTTTCCCAACTGCTCTCATCACCTGCCAGCATTTAGGCCTTACATTAAATTCGTGATTGTACTACTCACTGAAGTGCTTAAGCTCCCAAGACTGTATAGCTACCAAATCTGTATAGGTCTAGCAGCACTACTCGCTTGCCCCCTACTTATAGTACTCTGCCTATATGCAACACGTAATGTATATATTCTGTTGTTTCTGTCTTCCTCCATCCATGTGTAACAATGTACAATGTCTGCTTCTTGTTATGTTTTGTATTCCGACATGGAGCCTTTGGAAATGAGTCTCTGACTCAAAGGTTGTAATCAGATTTTTCAATAAATAAAATAAATAAATTATTGAGAAAGAGAATCTTGAAACAATCATACTTGGGGACTGTAACTTTGACTGGCTCTCCAAGGCTGCTTCACCCCCTAAACACCTTTTGTGATGCTCGCAGGTTAGCACAGTTAATTCAAGAACCTACACGTCCTAATAAAAAGAACCCATGTAATAGCTCATTATTGGATGTTATATTAGTTGATAGGCTGCATCTTTACATGCATGCTGGAACCTTCTTCACCGAGGTCAGTAACCATTATTTTATTGCCGCAGTTAGGTCACTACATCACACAGGCTCTTCAGCTAAAATCATCGCAAAAAGGATATGGTGCAACTTTGATGCGGCCACCTATACATATTAACTGGGATATTCACCACGCTGGCAAGACTTCTACCTAGCCACCACAGTCAACATGGCGTATGATATCTTTAATGAAATTCTAATAGGAGCCCTAGATGCACATGCCCCGATAGTAAACATCCGAGCAAAAAGCAAAACTTGTCACTGGTTCACACCTGATCTGAAAACCGCCCTGCTAGGCAGGGACAAGTTGTGGAAAAAGGTGCAGCAGTCAAAATTGGACTCAGACTGGTGCCAATTTAGGAAGGCACGTAATGCATGTACAAAAATGATCAGACACCAAAGAATCATTCTATCTTAAGGAGCTGGACTCTGCTGCAAAGTGCTCCTCTAAATTCTGGAGGCCAATCAAGGATATGTCCAGTCATAACCCAGGTAACTCCTTGCCACCAAAAATCACATCTGAAGGGGAAAACTATGTGATAAACAGGGGATCTTAGAAGCTTTCAACAATCATTTTGCCACAGCTGGTCTGGCCTTTGACAATTTCCCTGCAGCCCCAGGCCCACTCTAAGCTAAGTGTCCCATGTGTAGACACCATTGCCCCGGTTCCTGGCTTCTCTTTCCAACCTGTACTATTGAAGGAGGTCAAAGATTTGATACTTCAGTTGGATGTAAAGAAGAGTGCTGGAGCTGATTCTTTGGATCCCTACTTTATAAAAATCGCATATCACATCCTTGCTGTCCCTATCACACATCTATTTAATTTATCACTGTCCCAAGGATCCCTTGCTATCATTTGGAAAACTGCCCATGTTATCCCATTGTTCAAATCTGGGTATACCTGCGACCTCAATAACTACAGATCTATCTCCCTGCTGCCAATCTTGTCTAAGCTCCTGGAAAAGGTTGTCAGCAATCAACTTAGAGCGTATCTGGAAGTTAACAACTTACTAAACCCTGTGCAATCAGGCTTTAGGTCTAAACATGGCACTATCTTGGCCCTTGCCAAAGTAACTAACGACTGGTACAGTGACTTTGACAGCAGAAACTTTGTCTGTGCAGTATTCCTAGACCTTAGCAAGGCTTTCAATACTGTGGATCATAGCCTGCTAATCTCCACACTGAAGAGCATTGGTCTTGAATCAGCATCCTTGCACTGGTTCATGGAATACCTGGTAGGACGGCAGCAACAAATTAAAGCTGAGGGGGAGCTCTCCCCACTCAAACTTCTGCTCAGGGGAGTGCCACAAGGATCCATTCTTGGTCCACTGCTCTTCACAATCTGTATAAGCAATATTGATGTGGGTATCAACAAGGCAAAATACATCTGTTTGCTGATGACATAGTGGTTTACATAAGTAGTCCGACTGCCAAAGCTGCCTGTGCAGACCTACAGAAAGAATTTGACCTGCTTCAGACTCAGCTCCTCCATAAAAACCTTCTTTTAAATGCAAAAAAGACAAAGGCAATGCTGTTCACACCCTATAGCCGAATGACGAATCCTGACAGCTCCAGGTTACTGCCTCTGAGATCACCACAATTCTGGGAGAGAAATTGGATTTTATCCCCAAGTTTAAATACCTAGGAGTGTGGCTAGACCAGAACTTTGCATTCTCTGAGCATGTTGAAGACCTGGCAAAGAAACTAAGGCAGAGGTTGGGTCTATTCTGTAGAATCAGTCAGTTCCTCACTCGTGATGCCAAACTGCGACTAGTCCAATCTACCTTTCTCTCCCTAATCGACTATGGAGATTTTCTATACAGCCACTGCCCCAAAGCCTCGCTTATCAAGTTGGACAGGCTGTATCACAGGGCCATCAGGTACATTACATTACATTACAGTCTTCCCCTCTCCACCCATCACTGCCTATTGTACAAAGCTGTAGGATGGTCCTCGCTTACATTCAGGCGTGAAAGAAACGCAGTCCTTTGGACCTACAGAGCTATCTTAAAAAGGCTCCCACATTATATTTCTGAATGTCTTCCCATAAGTGAGCTGGGACTGTACAGCCTAAGGAGTGCCTCATATATCTCTTTATGCATCCCTAAAGCTACCACCCGTTATGGTGGAATGGCCTTTAGCTTCACGTTGATGACCCTGTGGAATAAAATGCAAAAACTACAAAAACTAAGTTACCTCCGAAGTGTTAATGCTTTCAAGACATTATATTCCCAAGGTGTGTGTGAACATTGCAACTGTTACCCTGGCTCCTAATCATTAACTGCTGTTAGCTTGCTACCCAGAGATTGGTCTTAGACATGACCGGCCATACCCAAGGTTAATTTGTGCATGTTTTATTAATCCACATGAACTTATTACTTCCAGTCCCTGTACCCTTCTCGAGCATTATAGGTAAGTCTTACAGAGACATCTGAACCCAAAACACACAATCTGTACCTCCTGGGTGGTTGCACCTTCACAAGCCGCCATCCGAGACCAAGACCATTCGCCCGGACTCTTTTCCAACAAAGTACCGCTAAAATCGCCAACCAATCAGATTGCGAGCGCCTTCCAGCCCCTGCTCCTGATTGGCTCCTGTAGTTCTCTTCAGCAATCCTTCCAATAACAGCAAAAATTTGAATGGTCTGCCATACTCTGCCAAAATAGCTGTAACCGCTTAATTCCCTGACCAATGCAGTCCTTCCATACGGCTAAAGTATTATCTTCTGGTGTATGAGTCATTAAGCTTCCTTTTGAATCATTGACCATGACTGGCCCCAGGTGCCCTAGCATATTCATACCGTCCCTGCCTTGTGACCTTCCGTGGCCTTACGGTCCATTGTACCTGAACAGCTAGCACTAGCACCTAGTCTGGGATTATATATGTGGTAGGTGCTGCTCCACCCATGCCTCAGTACCTCACTCACACCTTCCTCCAGTACACCGCAGTACAACTGCCCAAAGCCCAAATGTAAGTGCTCCCTGGAGATGTCGTGTTAGTGCCTGGCAGGCTGCCTGCTTCCTTCAGACATAGCTATACCTGTCTTACTCATTGTGAACCGGTCAAGAAAAAAAGCTGTTATCACTTATTTCTGTCTGTCATGATAGTGATACCTGGGTGTCACCTGTCCTTTTTTCCTTATGAAAATGACTAACAATATCCATCTCTGTATCTCTGTGGACTTGCCTGTTCTCACTGCTCACTGGTCTTGTTGATGCACTAGAATCAACTGTTATGTTATGTACATTTGTGTATCTTGATTTGCACTTTTACTATGTTTTACTCTCACTGTAAATATTGCTGCTTGTTTGTAATATAATCTGGACTTAACCAGGTCCATCTTGTAAATGAGCTTGCTCAACAATGTTTGCCTGGATAAATAAAGATTTGATTGATTGATTTTGGGTCTGGTTGGTACGGAGTTGTGGGGCTAGAGGTAGTGGGGCCAGATGTGGTAGTACCAGGCAGAGGTTGGCTTGTCCTTGCAGGGGTACTATTTTGGCTGTCAGGGGCTTGAGGGCCATTTGAAAGTTACCAGTATGCCCCCCCCCCCCAAGTTTAGGTCTTTAATTTCTTTGACTAAATCCTGGACCTTGACTGCAAGGTCTTCGGCCACTGGCTTCAGGGGGGTTTCTGGGACAGGAGATGGCAAGGGTTCAACTGGTTGTAGGTACCCCAGCTGTTGACCAATAGCATCAAGGGACTCAGTAAATGCTTCATTCGGCCAGTCTATTTCCTAATGGGCTTCACCTACCGGTTCTTCTGCTTTTTGGGCTGTGTCTTGAGCTGCTTTCATTTGGATTACAGCATCTGCTAATTTCTCCTGACACTCAGATTTTTCTGCTCTTAATCTAATGTTTTCAACTTTTAAAGTCCTAATTTGCTGTTGCAGGTCCATGACTTTGCTAGGCCCAGTGATAATGTGCTGTTTTAAATCCCCAACTTCTTCTGTCAACCTTTGGTTAATGGCTTTTAAATTATTTCTGTCTGCTTCATTGATTTTGTTTTTTTTCTTTCTTTTTATCCCCCTCACTCTCTGTTTCTGCACCCATTCCCTCTCTCGGAACCCCCAAGCACCCATGCCACATTGAGGACCAGGTGGTGCGTTCCTAGGAGCATCACTCCATTCTTACCTCTAGAGCCCCCGGTAACCCTCAGGCAGGGCGGAGGAGGAATCCAATCTCCCCCGAATCTCGATCCTGGAGCATGCACATTGGAATCTGCCCCCAGTTCCTCTCTGTGGTCGCAGTGCCATGGGTTCATCACCTGGAGCAGGCGCAGAGGAATTTCCTTGTTCCATTGTTCGTCCCCTCGACATCAGCATGCAATGAGGACCAACGAGCCAGATGCACGCAGAGGCATGCATCTGCTCCTGTTCTCTGATGATGTCAACCCTTTCTGCTGGTTCCCCGTCTGCACCAGCACCATCCGAGGTCACCCAGGTGGTGGTGGTATAGTGGCGGGGCGAGCTTCCCACCCCACCCGGGAGAAGAAGAGCAAGCCGTCAGGCGCTCAATCCTTCTCCACTCAGCTGACCCCCAGCGGTGCTTCATTGATTTTAAGAATGCCCAAATATTTGGCCTTCTCTGACTGTAATTCCAGTTCCAAAGCCTGTATTTTGGTGATCTGGTCCTGCCTGCATTGATCAAGTCAAAAGCTAAACTCCCCTAGTGTACATAGCCTGTTTTGGACCACCTCATGGCAGGTATTATGTTGGAGATATAAAGTATATCCTATTAGTGTGGGATTCATTTTTTTCTTGGATCTAGTCTTGGTTTCAGCCAAAAGTGAGCTTAAGTGAGCATCCAGCTCTGCGTATTGTAGCTCTTTGGCAGGTATACTCTCTAGGGATATTTTCTGTTCGAAGATTGCTTAGTGAAAAAAAAAACACTTATTTCTCTCTGAACCTCAGAAATGGATATTCAAAAGAAATCTCTAGCTCTAGGAGATTATCTTAAATCTCCTCCCTCTGAGGCCTGTCCATGGAGTGAGTATTGGAGAAGCATCCTCTTGATCCCCTGGGAAAAACCCTGATGAAAACTTATTTTATTTTTCTACTTATAAAACAGAACACTGTGAACATACTGTGCCTTTCAACCTTTCAAAACCTGTTGTGTTCTGATAGTCTGCGGTCACAAATTACTTCCCTTTCTTCTCCAAAGTGTCTTTCAACTCTGTGTGGGGACAAAGGAAATGATTCCTTTGCCTCAACCAGCAGTCTTTTAAAAGTTGGGAGGGAAAGTATTTCTCTTTTTTTTCCAGTTAAAATAAAAAATATATATATTTTCAGCACAATCTTAAGAATATTTCAATCACACTTCATGCCAAGGTAGTCTGCTGTAGCTATGATTAGCATAAATCTCAGGCCCATGTGAGGGATGCCATTTTGTAAGCACAATTACTATTAATCAATTTAATTCTGTGGCTGTCTTAAGAAAAGGCATACAGTAAATTGTGCCTATTTGTTTTCGTGGTTAACTCATGAGATGATAGATTTCACTCGGACATGCACTGCAATTAAAAGCTGTTTATTTCAACACACAGTTAACATTTAACATATTTCTAACACCTAAACAGCACAAGACATTTTTAGAAAACCTTATTCAGACTGTTGTCTTAATTTGTGCACTTTAAATCATTACACAATCTACACTACGTATGTATAAGACCTAGTACTCCCTATCTAGAGGCACTTTAAGGTAATATTTTCTCTAGAATAACCTTGACTAACCAGTACACAATTCCTTAGTACTAATAATCTTTGCTAGCATTAACCAGTATTTCACTACAGTTTATCTATGCCGATCTATGTGTATATATGGGACCAGGATTCTTCAAAGACACATTTTCAAGCACCTGAAGTTAAAGTTTATACTCAACCAGTCTTTTGCAAAGAGTCTCTTTATCTCCCTGACATCTGGAGATTTGAAGTATCTTGGATGACTGTATGAAGAAGGTTTCTTCCTGGCTCTCCAAGTTCTTTTTCTCCTCGAGGCTTGCAAAACAGAAGAATGACAATATCAGTACAGGTTTCAATGTCTCTTACTTATGGCAGATGCCACAAGTCTTCAGAGTTTGGCAGAAGGCTAGTTGTTAGGGTTCAGTAAAAGTAGCGTAGATGTGAGATCTTTCACAGCGATGAAACACAGATTCAAATAAAGTTAGTAGGTAATATGAATAGTTGGGCCCAGATATTCAAACTGCACCAGTCTGAGGCGCAAGCCCCTGCGCTGCTCAAAATAGTTGCGCAGGGGTGTGGCCGGGGTGATATTCAAAGGAGTTGCGCTGTTGAGCAACTCCTTTGAATATCACCCCGAGCTGCTGCACTTGCTGGCAAAGATGGTGGAGTGGAACTCTGCGCTACTGCAGTTGCCAGAGTTGAGCATTAAACTGCGGTGGTCAGTACCATTCGCTCTACGCGCAATTCCGATATTCAAAAGGTGACATGCAAATGGGGCCATAATTTATGCAAGGTGCAGGGGGGCCATTTGCATCTATTTATGGCCCCATTTGCATGCCATTTGCATGTAGGTGCGCCTATCCCCGAGGACTTGCTCCTGGCCACCCTGCCAGGCAGCAGCCGTCGGGGACCGACGTACAATGCAGCCCGATCGCGGGCATCACAGTTACATGACACCCCCCCACACATATCTCCCTGCCCGATCGCGGGCAGAACGTACTATGCTCGCCCCACACATCTCCCACAGCCCGATCGCGGGCAGAACCGCGTCCTGTAGCCCCCCGCACACATCTCCCACAGCCCGATCGCGGGCAGGAGACCTGTATGACCCCAATTGCCCGATCCACGGGCAGAACCTATGACCCCCAGTGCACGTCGAGGCCATGGGGAATGTAACCCTCCCCAACCCAGAATAACTCCCTGGTGGTCAGTGGACCCGTAAAAGCCCGATCGCGGGCAGAATGTCACAACACAACTCCCCCAAACATCTCCCTGGTGTCTGGTGTCCCCCCACCCACCCGAAGCCCCTCACCCGCTACCCCCGCGGCGAAGCAGACAGCATCCACAACTCTGCACAACCCCGACTGAATATCAGGTTGCAGGTTATGCATGGTTCCCTCCTGTTGAGCATGCATTCATTTGCATTGCTCTTTCGCAAACCTGTTGCCAGTGGAGCAACTGCCTCCTGCTGAATATCGCAGAATGGCGCAATGTAAGACTTGCGCATGCGCAACCCTGTTGCGCATGGAGCAACCCTTTGAATATCTGGCCCTGGTCTTTAGAGTCAGCTTTTATAGGTAGAATACTTCCTCAGAAGTATCATCAAGTTTCACTTTTCCTCAGAAGTGGCATGAGGTTTTGGGGTGATATAGCCATATTTGGACAGAAGCTTGTCTTGGGTCGGAAGTCTTATAGCATACATGCAGAGATGTTCTGACTCATCAGGGGTTCTGTCATTGACCTGTCTATTTGTCCTTTTGAACTTTGCCCATAAGGTGACAATCACTAGACTTATGATCACACGACTTTCCACTGCACATGTTCAAAATGAAGTGATGAAGATTGTCTCATTGTAGTTTTATGGTACTGGGGTAGTTGGTAGCAGGTAGTTCCCTGTTTCGAGGGCCCAGTTCCTCAGCTATGTGGTTTCAGAGGTTAGGCCACTTCTTATGATATGACTCAGTGACCTAAGAAGTGCAGGGTCCTGATTTTAAAAACCTCAGAAGCTGTCAGCTCCTTGCACAATGTCTGAATCTAATGAATTTATTCAGTTGACATTTTGTAGGTCCTTGAAATTAGCAAGCTTAAAATATATTGTTCAATGTAGACTGTTCCATGATTCCTGGGTGCTAAGATGAATTCCATATTCCTGGTTCAGCATCTGCAGGTCTGATTAGTTTAAAAGAAAATGTTTTTATGACCAGTTCTGTTACAGTACATTAAGGCAGCTGAGATTCAAGGTGACTCATCCTTTTTACACTTTGGCAGGCTTTGGTGTCTTATGGCCGCTATTGTGCCTACAATATCATAGATTAACTTCTCTAGAGTTGCCCAGACATTCTTCTTATGAAATTTTGATTTAACTGGAGGAATATAGCATGAAATTAATATCATTCAAACTGCACAAGTGGTTAGTCTAATTGCTATGTGACATTCATCTTACTGTAGGTAAGTTGCTCTATTTTGTCAAATACACCAACTTTGATATATGTTAGCAGTCCACCGGCCCTTCTGCCAGCTTTTGACAGCTTTTGGCTTGGGCTTTGAAACACCACGTAACCATTAATATCAGTTTCATCTGTTTTTTTATGCCAGGTTTCCTGAAGACATACAACAGTGCCTTTTTTTAACTTTATGTTTATTATTTTGATAAACAGACAAATAGTAATAGTCATTAACATTCTACATAACAGAGATATAAGTATAATAAAAGTCAACCATTCTTCATCCTTTTTCTTTGCTTTGAACCCAACTATATTCCATGTTAGAAAATACTCCCCAGTTCTTTATCATCAATTGTCAAATCCCTCGTTTTGTTCATCCTAATTCCCAGAAACAGAAAAAGTTGCACTAGGGCAACCAACTGGTCTGTCGAGTCAGTTCATTACCTCCAGAGCCTGATATCTATTTTTAAGTAACAGTACATCCTGATTAAGATTTACCTGTACCTGCTTCTCTTTATTGTAGTTAGTTACCCTTGTGTTGATAATGGGGTTTTGTGTTTGTTGCTGATCCAAAATGTCATACATATTGATCACATGCAAACCTAATTGGTCCAATTTATCTGCAGCCTTTAATATATTTTGTGCTGTTTGTTCATTCTTACATAAAATATCTACCTGACTGTCATTTCTAAGACTCTCATGTCTGTCTGTATGTGTCTATTATGCCCATCCCACCAAGTCTAATATTTAACACATTACTGAAGAAATTACAAATCGCACATGTCAGTTTTTCTGTGTCTCATATATTTTCGGGAACCCAAATAATGTCAGTACTGCTGTTTTTCCCCTTAAATTTTCCATACTCATGATGGATTGAGCTTCTTGTTTGTCACTCCATTTGAGATGCAAATTCCATTTTTTAGTAGGTGGCCATTGCACCATATGTAATTCAAGACTCTCCCATGTATACAGTAAATCAATATGCATTTTGCATTTCCATCATCATTAGATCAAGCAACTTTTATAATATCTTGTTCTTCCAACTGGAGTTCCAAACTTTCTTTGAGAAGTTTGAGTACTGTGCCTCCCAGTATATCTCCTGTTTCATTCTTATCCCCTTTTAAACCATATAGTTTAAGGTATAAGTAATTTCCTAAACTTGTTATGGCCTGATCCAATTTTTCTCGTTCACTTCTATTACCATTTCCTATTGATTCCTGGAGTATATTATCCTGACTTCAATTTATCTCTTTTTGCTTCTTATGAGTATTACCCAGTTTTTCCATCTGTTCAATCTTCTTACCAGTCTGCGGTTCCTGCCAATCAGGTACCACTGACCTTCCTATGTTCTGATTTCCTCCATTTATTTCTGGGTTGGTATTCTTACTTATTGAACCTCCCTTCACATAATACTCTGTTTCCTCACTTTTCTCAGGTGGGACCTTAGCCTCAGTTTCATTTAGTATATTTTTGCTGACAAGGTTTCCACTTTTCATGTTGATTGAGTGCATGTGCAAGAAACATAAGTTCTTGCTGCACTTGCATGAATACATTTTAGAAAAAACAGGATGCTTGTTAAGAAGGGGGTTGCAAAGATTTATAAGAGAGAGAGAGCTGCAATGTTTTGAGAGATACTCAGAGATTGAAGGAAAACTCAGATGGATCTTCTCTGCTTATTCTGCCTTTGTAAATAGTTATACTGAACAAGTTTAGTTTTTTTTACGTTGCTGCTAGTACTAAAACACTTTCTGCAAATTGTACAACTTCTCCTGGTTTTTTCCTATGCTTTCTGACCTGAGCCTCGATGACAGATGGTGCCAGCCTAAGTGGGATTTATGCTGTGCATACTCTAAGCCAGGAGTTTTGTGCGTAGGTACTGGACCTGGTACCAGGGAAGCACAGAGAAAGGTATGGATTCTGCAGCAGCAAGTCCGGGAGTGGTTACCAGGAGAATGGCAGCCAAACTAGCTGAGACAGAAGTCCAAGCTGAGATTGTACAGCCAGCACAAATTATGGAAAAAGAACAGGCAGTGACAGAACCTGAAAGCCTGATGGACTTTTTCAAATGGTGGGCTATACAACAAGAAGAGAGTGAAGCAGAGAAGAGGCGCAGCAACAGGAGCAACAAAGAAAAGAAGAGATGCAGTGCCAGGAATAGCACTGGCTGGTTGCCTTGCAAGCTATCACAGCAGAAGGATCAGGCATGGGTCCAGCAGAGCAACAAGGTACAAGCAACTTAAAAGACATTAAACTTATAAAGTTGTGTCCCTTGGATGATATCAAGGCATACCTGACACTTTTGAAACAGTTGCCACAGCCTGCCAATGGCCAAAGCAGCAATGGACAGACTGGTACCCTACCTGCAGATAAAGCCTAACTTGCCTACGGCAGTATGGACACTGTACAGTCAGAAAACTATGACCTTGTGAAAAAAGAAATCCTGAAAAGATGCATCTCAGGAGAAACCTACAATGAAATATTCCAGTCCCTAAAGTACAACACATTCAACACTCCTCGTGAAGCCTTCACCCGACTCAAAAAGCTCTTTATTAAATGGCTCCAACCAGAAGGCAAAACAGTTCCACAGATCATCGATACATTTGCAATGGAGCAATTCATCAACATCCTGTCTACAGATGTGCAGCTTTGGGTGAAAGAACATAGACCAGAAAGTGGGGAAAAGGCTGTTTCTTTGGCTGAGGACTACCAAATGGCCAGACAGATGGCACAGCAGCGAGGTAAAAGCCAAGCACTGGTAAGACATTCTTTTTCCCATTTAAACTCAAAGTCTGACAAGAACTCTGGTGGGGGTTACAAATCAGCCCCCAAATACTTTATTTGTTATAATTGTAACAAGCCAGGCCATATTGCAAGAAACTGCCATAGTGAGGAGAGTGGCACTGGAGCAGATTTGTCCTTGGCAAATTGGGTAAGTACTTAATAGATGTGAAGGTGGGGGATAAGACTGTAAAGGGACTCATTGATTCAGGAAGCAGACAGACCCTAGTGTATGTTGAAGTGCTGGGAAAACACTACATAAAAGGACCAGGTACTGGTGTCATCTGCATCCATGAGGACACTCGATACTATCCCACCATCCAAGTGACTCTGACCATTAAGGGTGTGTAGCACTGAAATGAAAGTGGGGGTAGTACCGGAGTTACCTGTACCCATGATTATTAAAAATGACTGTCCAGGATTTTAGTGAGTTAATCTCAAAGGAACTGAATCATGCAGTTTCAACAGCAGTGGTAACAAGAGCTCAGGCAAAGAAAATCTCAAATGGTGGGGACACTTTTCCTTTCAGTGACTTTGATTAGGACTTGTTTGAGAACAGCTCCAAGATCCAGAAGTCCAGGAGAGAAAGAAGATGTCTGAAACAACAGTGGCAACAAAAGACTGATGGACATAAAGGGTTAAAATATGAAAATGCTGAAGCTAAACTGATAGGTTGCTCTGAAACAAAATCATAATCAGTTAATGTTTCTCTCTAGGGTTATTTTAAGCAGTTGGGGGTGAAACCAAAACAGGATGAACCAATGTTTAAAAAATGTAATGGGTTACTGTACAGAGTTTGGGTTAAACCTCAGACACAGGAACAGACAAAACAATTGGTTATACCACAGAAGTATAGAACAGAGTTATTACAGATAGCACATGATAGTCCTATGGCTGGTCACTCAGGGAGGGATCGTACCCTTGCCAGATAGCTGCACAGATTTACTGGCCTGGAATTCATGAAGATATTGCTACCTATTGTAATTCTTGTGCTGAGTGTCAGAAAGTAGCCCCAGTCACTACAAAATATAAGGTGCTCCTGGTGCCCCTACCCTTATTAGATGTGCCTTTGGAGAGAATTGCAATGGATGTGGTAGGTCCTTTAGACAATAGTGAAAAGAGTAATAGAGTTATCCTGGTAGTGTGCGACTATGCTATTCGATACCCAGAAGCAGTTCCAATGCGTACTATCATAGCTTCAAAAGTGGCAGCAGAGCTTGCAAACATTTTCAGCAGAGTAGACATACCTAAAGAAATTATTACTGATCAGGTAGTATTTTGGTGCTGCATTACTTAAGAAGCTATACAGACTACTAGGTATCATTGCCATAAGAACCTCTCCCTATCACTCTCAGACAGAAGGTCTTGTTGAGCATTTTAACAAAACCCTAAAATGCATGTTAAAAAGGCTTGTAAAAGGGGAAGTGAAAGACTGGGACCAATACTTGCCTTTCCTACTTTTTGCTTACAGAGAAGTACCACGGGCATCAACAGGGTTTTCACCATTTGAAATGTTGTATGGTAGGTAGCTAAGAGGGCCACTGGATGTGATAAAAGAAACAAGGGAAGATAACCCCACTCAGAAACAATCTATAACATCTTATATGTGTGCCCTAAGAAAGAAGCTAGCAAAATATGTTGAAATTGCTCATAGTAATCAGGAAGAGGCCCCAAACCAGCAGAAGGTATATTATGACCATGGGGTAAAAAAAAAAAAGTTTTTGAGCCAGGTGAAAAGATTTTGCTACTGTTACCCACAACAGAAAATAAACTGTTAATGAAGTGGCAAGGGCCTTATAGAGTGCTTAGTCATACTGGCACCATTAACTACGAGATTGAGACTCCTGATAGGAAGAATCCTATTAAGATATACCATGCTAACCTCAAGAAATGGGTTAAAAAAATGCCAAAAGCTGCTTTGCTAGTTTTACCAGAAACTGATAAAGAAGCTAATGATGTAGATTATGATAGACTGGAACAAACTGTAACTGTTGATGCTGTAAAGGTGTATGTTTCCTTAAGCTCAGAACAAACTGCAGAAATTCATAACTTGCTTAAGACATTTAACAGTACTTTTACCACAGTACCAGGCCAAGCAAAAGAGGTCGAGCACATAACAGTGACAAGGAATGCTCACCCTGTTAGGCAAAAGACACACAGGTTACCAGAGTGGTTAAGAGCTAACATGGTTAAGGAAATACAAAAAATGAAAGAATTGGGTATCATAGAAGAGTCAAGGAGTGCTTGGTCATCTCCAGTGGTAACTGTAAACAAAAAAGAAGGGGGTGTTAGAATCTGCCTTGATTTTAGAAAACAATCAAGTGTCAGAATTTGACAGCTATCCTATCCCAAGAATAGGTGATTTGGTGAACAGACTGGGGCTGCAAAGTATATCTGTATCCTTGATCTCACCAAGAATTACTGACAAATCCCTTTAGCTAAATAATCCAGAGACAAAACTGCATTTGCCACTCTGCTGGATTCTATCAGTTCACCACCATGCAATTTGGTTTACATGGTGCGCCAGCTACATTCCAGTGGTGCATGGATATAATTTTATCAGCTCACACTGGTTATTGTGCTGCGTACCTGATCACATTGTGTTGTATAGTCCAGACTGGAAAAGCCACCTGGAATACCTACAAGCAGTTATCCAAGCTATCAAAAATGCAGGTCTGACTATTAATCATACCAAATGTGCATTGGGCATACAGAAAACCAGATATTTGGGCTATATGTTGGGAAATGGAGAAGTTAAGCCAGAAATTTCTAAAATAGAAGCTGTAGCTAAGAGCCCTGTCCCTAAAACAAAGAAACATGTCCAGTCATTTTGGGAGCTGGCTGGTTATTATCGTAGATTTGTTCCCAACGTTACTGAGTTAGCTACTCCCTTCACTGAACTGATGAAAAAACAGTAACCAAATAATGTGAAATGGATCCCAGAGTGTGATGAAACGTTTCAAGCCATTAAGGCTGCATTATGTTCAGCCCATTTTAAGGAGCTCAGACTTTGAAAAAACATTTTTGTTACAAACAGATGTATCAGAGGTAGACTTAGGTGCAGTCCTGAGTTAAAATATGGATGGAACAGAACATCCAATTCTGTACATGAGTAGGAAGTTGCATGACAGAGAGAAAAAGTACTTCACCATTAAAAAGGAATGTTTAGCAGCAAAATGGGCAATGGATCCCCTTAAGTTTTACCTACTAGGAGTTGGCTTTGTACTTATTACAGATCACAATCATCTCTGTTAGCTGAACCAAATGAAAGACAAAAATTCCAGAATCACAAGGTGGTACCTGGCACTACAGCCATTTAAATTCAAGGTGATACACAAATCTGGTAAAGAGAATAGCAATGTTGATTTTCTGTCAAGATATGGATCAGGAATCAAGGGTTCTGAAGGTTGATAAACAAATGTGTGTGTTTAAACGTTACTGTTTACTGTACTGTTATAGGAAAAAGGATACTGCACATGCTTAATTTCTGAAAGTCAGAAGCCAATGTTAGTAGAGAAATGGAAATGATGCACCTACCGTAATTCTTGATCTTCTTGGACAAAGTCTCCACCACTCAGTCACACTGATGGGATGTACATTGGAGGCACTAGGACCCAGTGGGAGCAAGCTTTTGCAAGAGGGCCAGCACCAGAGATGGACCCATGAGGAGCAGTGCCACGAGCCTCGGCTTGTGCGGCAATGACTATCTCGGCATCGACCCTCCGACCACCTCAGTACCTTTTTTATGTGGAGGTGCAGCGTAACTAATCTAGAAGGATTAGCCAAACAAAAACAGACAGAAAATAGTCCAAATGACCCATATAAGAAGGGTCAACAAAGAAGTCTTCACAGCCTAAACATTGAGGGAGTAAAGACCAACAACAGAGAGGTGAGCTCAGGGGATGGTGGGTGGGCGTGTGAATGAGTGGTGGAGACTTCATCCAAGAAGATCAAGAATTATGGTAGGTACGTAATTTCCATATCTTCCTGGACATAAAGTGTCCACCACTCATTCACACTGATGGGAGAGTACCGAGCTACTAATCCCCCGAGAGGGTGGCAGGAGAAACCAAGAGCTCACAAATTTAGGACAGAAGTCCGTTAAGGATAGTCCGGCCAAACGAAAGATGTCACCTGGCATGGACATCCAGGGCATAGTGCTTGACAAAAGTATGCACTGAGCTCCAGGTAGCCACACTGCAAATGTCTGCAATGGGCATGTTGCAGATTTCCGCCAGGGATGCTGTGACTGCTCTACTTGAGTGAGCGTACACTCTGCCCTCCAGCTTAACTTGCGCCATGGAATAACAGTGGTGAAGGCATGCCGCTAGCCATGCCGAAATGCATCTGATAGCAACAGGTTGACCCAGCTGGGTCTCACTGAAGGAAACAAACAGTTGTTGAGTTTTGCTAATTTCTTTTGTTCTATCCAAATAGAAATGCAGAGCTCTTTTGACATCTAAAGAATGAAGGGTACACTCTCCTTCATTTTGGAAGTTCACAAAGTAAGTAGGTGGGATCAAAGGTTGGTTTAGATGGAATTCTGAAACAACCTTAGGAGGAAACATTGGATGGGTCCTAAGAACTACTTTTTCCTTATGAAATACAGTATATGAAGGGTCTGTTACCAAAGCATGTTTTTCAGAAAACCTGCGGGTCGAGGTAATGGTCACCAGGAGGGCTGTTTTCCAAGTGAGAAATTTCAGCTCACAGGTAGCTAGAGGTTCGAAAGGCTTTTGAGTGAGCATGTCTAGCACAAGATTAATGTCCCAGGCTGCAACTGGACATCTGATAGGAGGTCTGGTATGCAGAATACCCTTAAGAAACCTCTTAACTACAGGTAACTGAGCCAGTGACAAGGAAAGTACTGGCTCATGATAAGCTGAAATGGCACAAAGGTGAACTTTGACTGTAGAGTATTGTAGACCTGAATTTGAGAGGTCTAAGAGGTACTCTAGAACTTTATTTGGTGGGCAGGGGAAAGAATTCAAAGAGGATTTCACACACCAGAGAGAGAAAAATGCTTCCATTTGGCTGTGTAAGTTTTTCTGGTGGCTGGCTTCTGTGCAGCCAAAAGAATATCTAAAACTCTCCGAGAGACACTGAACCTGTTCACCTCTATTTTTTCAGAAGCCAAGCGTGAAGGTGAAGCGACCTCAGATTGGGATGGACTACAGGACCCTGGGTCAGAAAGTTCATCCGAAGGAGAAGCGCCTTCGGAGGGGTTTCTGACATACTGCTGAATAATGGAAACCATATCTGCCAAGGCCAGAAGGGAGCAATGAGGATAATTTTTCCCCTGGGACTCAAATTTGAGAAGTACCCTCTGAATTAGAGGAAGAGGAGGAAAGGCGGATAGAAAGCATTTTGTCTACTGCAGCCTGAATGCATCCTGACAGAAAATGCCAGGCCCTGGATTTCTGGAGCAGAAGACAGGCAGTTTTGCATTGAGCGGGGATGCAAAAATGTCCAGGTCTGGAGTTCCCCACTCTGCGAATAGTGACTGAACTACAGTTGAGTCGAGAGACCACTCATGAGGATTTGTCTCCGTTCTGCTGAGACAGTCTGCCAGTTCATTCTGCACTCCTTTCAGGTAGACCCCCTGAATTAGAGCCTTGTGCTCTAGGCACCATTCCCACACTCTCATTGCTTCCCTGCATAAAGGATAAGAGTGTGCACCGCCCTGCTTGTTGATGTAATATATCACTGCTTTGTTGTCTGTTTGAAGGAGAATTTTCTTGTGACAGAGAATGCCCTTCAGAGCCCAGACTGCATAGAGGACAGCTCTCATCTCTAGGACATTTATGTGAAGCTGGGACTTGACCTGAGTCCATGTGCCTTGGGTGTGAAGATCCTGATAGTGAGCTCCCCACCCCATCAGGGACGTGTCCATGGTAATGGAAATCTGATGATCCAGAGGAGCAAAGGGATACCCTTCCAGAAGGTTGTCCTCTTGCTGCCAGCAGGTGAGTGACATCTTCAGAGGTTCTGTCACCTTGACAAGAAAGGACTGAGGGCAACTGGTTGGGAACCATTGAGTACTGAGCATCCACTGAGAGGTTCTCATGTGGAGACGTGCTAGGGGTACAGTGAACACCGAGGATGCCATGAGACCCAGCATCCATTGCATTGAGATAGCTTGAACTGAGCTGCTCACGCTGATGTATAGGGCCATCTGTAGGATATCGCTTCTTCTGTCGTATGGAAGAAAAGCTTTCGCACAGGTGGTGTCCAGAAGAGTTCCTATAAAAAGAAGCTTCTGGGAGGGCTGCAACTGTGATTTCTTGAGATTTAGCAAGACTCCCATGGACGTGAGAAAATCTGAGGTCATGGCTATAGCGTCGAGAGTTCCTTGCCTGGAAGGACTTGCTAGAAGCCAGTCATCCAAATATGGGAACACTTGTATTCCAATTTTTCTGAGATGCACTGTGAGAATTGCACAACACTTTGTAAAAACCCGTGGCACTGAGGATAGCCCAAAGGGCAGAACTCTGAACTGATAATGTTGTCCCAGTGCCACAAACCTTAGGTATTTGTGGTGCTTCAGGTGTATAGAAATATGTTGGTAAGCATCCTGCATGTCCAGGGAAGCTAGCCAATTGTGTTGATGAAGCAAGGGTAACAGGGTCCCTAGCGATATCATCTTGAACTTTTCCTTGAGAATAAACTTGTTTAACTTTCTGAGGTACAGAAAGGGGGTGCATGCCACTGGTCTTTTTCGGGACCAGGAAGTAATGGGAGTAGAAACCTGTGTTTCGTTGATCCAGCAGAACAAATTCTACTGCCTGTTGTTCAGAAGGCCTTGTATCTCAGAGGCAAGAAGGTCTGACTGTATTGTTAACAGCCTGGGCTGTCATTTGGTGGGATAATCCAGAGGGGTTTCTGAAAGGTTGAGGGAGTACCCCTCGTGGATTATTCAGAGGACCCATTTATCTGATGTTATGGACTTCCACTGGTTGTAGAACTGAGTCAGATGTTCTCCCACTGCTGAGGAAGAATTCCCCTCAGGCAGTTGAGGTGGGACCTGGGCCAGAAACTCAGAAGGTGGCACTGGGTGATTTGGGCCCTTGTGCCTTCTGTTGCATTTTCTTTTGAGGCTGGGGGGCTTGGTTTTTGTTAAAACCTCCCCTGCCCTTGCCCCGAAAGGACTGATGGTTGTGAAATTGACGCTTGTTAACACCCCCCCAAGAAGGGGTGGGAGCAGGTCAAGCCATTTTAATGGCCAACCTAGTCTTCTGTGTGGCCTTCAGAGCTTGCTCTACTTGAGGTCCAAACAGATACCTACCATCAAATGGTAACGCCATGACCTGCTGTTGGGCATCATTCGTGAAACCCAAAGTGCATAGCCAGGAGTGCCAATGGGTACAAATGCCCACCACCGCCACTTGGGAAGCAGTATCGAAAGCGTCCATAGCTGCTTTAACCTGCTGGCTGTTGGACTCGATACCCCTGTTATGGTTTGAAGTAGCTCTGAACTAGTGTCCGACTCGGGCAGAGCTTCCACCATTTGTTTGAGCGAATGCCAAAGAACATACTCATATTGAAAGAAATAGCCCTGGTAGCTGGCATTACACATACCCAGGGTGGAGGCAGCAAAGACTTTCTTACCTAAGGTGTCTATCTTATGAGATTCTTTGTTTATAGGCTGGGTTGTAGATGCTTGAGGAAGAACAGCCTTATCATTCTCTGCCAAGACTACAATAGGGTCCGCAAAGGCCTGGGAGGCCAAAATGGGTCGATCCTTGGGAGCAGCATGCTTCCTGTCTATGGATTTAGCCACAGAAGGAATGAGAGCAGGATTATTCCATACCATCTGAGAGAGTGTCTCAAAGGATGGTTGTACCAGGGCAGTTAAATCCATAGGGATCTCTGGGACATGAAGTATTGGAGTCTTAAGAGCTTCCCAGGATCAATATCTGTAGTCTGAAGAGAAAGAGTAGAATTTAAATTTTTCAGCAGAGACTTAAATGACAGGTCTTCGACCACAGGCTCTGCAACTGGATTAATTCCTGCTCCTTCAACATCATCACCCAGCCGAAGGTCTGGGTCAGGCTCAATATCATCTCCTGACAGCCCAGGAGAGACTGTATGGACAGGAAAGGAGTGAAAGTCAGTAGGAAATGAAGAAGGGGAAGGATTCGGAGTCAAAAAGCCATGAAGGCTGGATGACGATGCACCAAGCCTCAGCGCCGAAGAGGAACACGGTGCCAAAGACAAGGAAAGTCATCGTCATCTGAAACAGCCCAGCACATGGCGCCAACAGAGGCCACAGTGCTGAAGAAGCCCATGGCGCCATGTGGTGCCGACAACCCCAATGGCACTGAGGGCGGCACTGACAACAGAAGCGGCACCAAAGGTGGTGCCAAGAGGCGCATCGGAGATCCATCTACACCAATGGCACCGAAAGCAATAACAGGGCTCTGAAAACTGCGATTTGAAGAAAAAGTAGGAGGAATACCAGGAGATAGAGGCATCGGTGTGCCCCAGCACTGCAGCCATGTGAGGGGGAAAACACCGAGCACAGAGTCAGTGGCACAGAAGAAGGCGCTCCATGACTAGGGAGGTCCAACCACCCTACCCGATCCCTCTAAAGGCCCGTGGGCCTCGGAGTGACTGGGCCAGGCAGCTGGACCAACCTCCGAGCCCATTGCTCCATAAGAGTGGTCCACTGATGAAACTGATCATCAGAAGCCCTTCCAAAAGGTGGGGAAGGGCTTCGATGTCAAAGAGGTTGGCCACCGGAGACAGAAACCGGCAACTTCGGAGGAGAGGAAGGTGACCTTGAGTGATGCCTTCTCTTTTTTGACCTGTGGACCAAAGAAGAGCTCGAGGCTGAACAGTGCCAAGAGTGTGACCATTTTCTTTTATGCTTTTGGGGGGACCGCCCATCGCCTCAAGCATCGGACCATTCATTGTCAGACCCCCCTCTCTCCAGAGAGGGCAGCGGACCAGACCCAGCCCAGCTGACTGAAAAGCTTTCATACAAAGTCTCCCTACCATTACCTGACCTGCGCATGGTCGACTCCATCAGTGTAGGCTGAAGACTTCTTTTCTTTAATAAGTATAGTTAAAAGTAAGCGGTACTTATTTAGAGATATATTACAAAACAATAAACTGAAAACTATGCTGCTAGTTTGAAGTTTGACTCCCAGTGGGCAAGCGATATCATCACTGAAGCGCACTCGATGGCGGGAAAAAAGGAACTGAGGCGGTTGGAGGGTCGACGCCAAGATAATCATTGCTGCACGAGCCAAGGCTCGCAGCACTGCTCCTCATGGCTCCATCTCTGGCGCCGGCCCTCTTGCAAAAAGTTTGCTCCTGCTGTGTCCTAGCACCTCCAGTGTAGATCCCATCAGTGTGAATGAGTGGTGGAGAATTTATCATGGAAGATTTACTAGAAAGTTTTGGAAACCTGTTTTTATAAAACTGGTTCCCTCTTGAGGGGGTGTATGTGACAGGGTTGAATAGAACCATGTCCCAGTTGTTATGGAGAGTTTGAATGCAGGGATCTGTTCTGTTCTTTCATGTCTCTTGTCTGTCTGGTTGCGCAACCAAATTTTCCTGTGAGACGTAGGATTTGATCTGCCCGACAGCCTTGCAATTCTCTGCCTCTCACTGTCTCTCAGTCTTCCCTTGCTGTTTGTTTTTCCTCCCTTGCATATCTGCTGGTATAAAAATATACGCAAATCATTATGTGGAATTATAACTGATATTGGGATCACTTTGTTTAGAAATTATATAGTGTTACTGTTGAAATGTATGTAATTATAGTTTGAGATGATTGTAGAAAGCTATTAGGAACTCAAAGGGTTAACCTGAGAGCAGTTTTTAAGCCCTATTTCAGAAGCTGTGGAGAAGGGGCCTCAGTTCTGGGTCATTGTGTTCTTGCTGCACTTGCATGAAATTGACAAGAACATTTTAGAAAAAACATGATGCTTGTTAAGAAGGGGGGTTGCAAAGATTTATAAGAGAGAAAGCTGCAATGTTTCAAGAGACATCCCAAGACTGAAGGGAAACTCCGATGGATCTTTGTTCTGCCTTTGTAAATCATTGAGCAAGTTTATTTTTTTACGTTACTGGTAGAACTAATAAAACAATTTTTGCGAATTCTACAACCGCTGCTGGATTTTCCTATGCTTCCTGACCTGTGACTCAGTGACACTACCCTGATCAGTAACAATCTCTTTTGGTATGCCCACTCAACTGAAAATGTTGGCAAGCTCTGATGCAACTTTTGGGGCTGTGACAGTATGCATTGGAAGTGCCTCTGGGTATCGAGTAGCATAGTCACATACTACCAAAATGAATCTATTACCCTTCTTACTTTTGTCTAAGGGGCCAACCACATCCATTGCAATTATCTCAAAAGGTACATCTATCATGGGTAGTGACTCCAGGGTACCTTGTCATTTTTAATGACTGAAGCTACTTTTGGACACTCAGCACAAGAACTTCTATAGGTAGCTACATCTTCATGAATTCCAGGCCAGTAAAATCTGTACAGCGATCTGGCAAGAGTATGGTCCCTCCCCGAGTGACAAGCCATAGGACTATCATGTGCCATCTATAACAACTCAGATCTATACTTTTGTGGTATGACCAATTGTTCTATCTGGTCCTGTGTCTGAGGTTTAACCCAAACTCTGTACAGTAGCCCATTACATTTTTTAAACATAGGTTCACCCTGTCTTGATTTCACCCCCAGCTGCTTAAAATAACCCCAGAGAGAAACATCATTAGCTTGCTCTGAAAGAAAATCACAATCCGTTATCAGTTTAGTTTCAGCATTTTCATATGTGAATCCTTTATATCAATCAGCCTTTTGTTGCTACTGTTTCTTCAGGTGATGTCTTTCTTTCCTGGACTTCTGAATCTTGGAGCTGTGCTCAAACAAGTCCAAATCAAAATCAGCGAAAGGAAGAGAGTCCCCACCACCTGAGATTTTCTTTGCTTGAGCTTGTCACCACAACTGCTAAAACACCAGGATTTACTCCCTCTTTGATTAATTCAGTAAATCCTGGAAAGTCATTTCCAATAATCACAGGTAACTTAGGTACTACAGTAGAAGCCTCTTAAAAGGGACACCTTCGTGGACGCCCTATCGTCCACTTTAAGTGGCTGTCCCATTTATCAGAAGCAGCCTTTTTTTCCCCATTGCAACCAGAAAAGACTTTGCTCATAAGACAGACACACACATTACAGTAACAAGCAAAACAGAAAAAAACAAACAAAACACCAAGAAGTTCTGGATACCAGTAGGTTTTATAATTACAGCTCCTTTTTGTAAAGATGTGTTTTGTTTGGTTCTTGATTTAACCTTTATTTAATTGATGAAAGCAACACACTGAACTTTAAATAAAATCACTTAGCTTCACTTAGCAACTTTTGAGAAGAGGAGTTGGACAGCTGTAAAGCCTTGATAACTTATTTTCTCACTCAGTGGAAGATTGACTCTTTTGTTGTTGCTTGTAGATGCCTTCCTGCAAACCAAACACACTTGAGAAAGATGCTAAACACACTCCAGAGAGACGCTAAGCAGGTGGGAATGTGAAACAGCATAACTGCAGGGCACTTAATGAGGTGCAATTACATTTTCAGTATCTTTTCCTACACCTATGACTAGATAATTGTCCCTATTAAGCGACATGACCATCTCAATTAAACAGAAGCTGGTACCATTGAATAAAATTTGTAAAAAACTGGTGCCCAGGGGATCGTCCCAATTAAGCGAACATACCCTTTAACCGTGTCCCCTTTAAGTGGCTTCTACTGTACCCCCACTTTCATTTGGTAAGACACCCCATTAATAGTCAGAGTCACTTGGCTGGTGGGATAGTATTGTGTGTCCCCGTGGATGCAGATCACACCAGTACCTGGTCCTTTTGGACACTGCTTTCCCAGCACTTCAGTATGTACTAGGGTCTGTCTGCTTCCCGAATCTATAAGTCCCTTCACAGACTTATCTCCCATCTTCACATCTGTTAAGTACTTGACTCAATTTGCTAAGGACAAATCTGCTCCAGTGTCACTCTTCTTATGGCAATTTCTTGCAATATGACCTGGCTTATTACAGTTGTAGAAATAACGTCTTTGGGCACATATTTGTTACCCCCATCAGAGTTCTTATCAGACTTGGAGTTTAAAATGGAAAAAAGTGTGTCTTATCAGTGCTTGGCTGTTACCTCGCTGCTGTGATGTCTGTTTGGCCATTTGGTAGTCTTCAACCAAAGAAACAGCCTTTTCACCACTTTCTGGTCAGTGTTCTCTAACCCAAAGCTGCACATCTGTAGGCAGAATGTTGATGAATTGCTCCATTGCAAATGTGTCGATCTGTGGGACTGTTTTGCCCTCTGGTTGGAGTCATTTTATCAGGAGTTCTCTGAGTCGGGTGAAGACTTCGAGGATTGTCGACTGAGTTGTACTTCAGAGACCGAAATCTCTGCCTGTAGGTCTCTCCTGAGATGTCATACCTTTTCAGGATTTCACTTTTCTCCAGGTCATAGTTTTTTGACTGTGCAGTGTCCATATTGTGTAGGCAAGTTAGGCTTTCCCTGTCAGGTAACCTCTTGCTGCTTTGGCCACTGGCAGGCTGCAGCAACCCTTTCAAAAGTTGTCAGGTATGCTTCGATATTATCTGAGGGACACAACTTTGTAAGTTTAATGTATTTTAAGTTGTTAGTGTCTTGTTGCTCTGCTGGACCAATGCCAGATCCTACAGCTTTGATAACTTGCAAGGCATCCATCCATCGCTGCATCTTTTCTCTTCTTTGTTGCTCCTGTCACTGCATCTCTTTTCTTTGCTGCTCCTGTCACTGCATCTCCTTTTCTCTGCTGTTTGAGTTATTGCATTGCTTCTTTTCTCTGTGCTTCTAAATGTTGAATCTCTCTCTCTCTGCTTCTCAGTCTTGTTTTGTTGTATAGCCCACCATTTGAAAAAGGCAGTCAAAGTTTCAGGTTCTGTCACTGCCTGTTCTTTTTCTATAACTGGTGCTAGCTGTACAGTCTCAGCTTGGACTTCAGTCTCTGCTAATTTGGCTACCATTCTCCTGGTAACCACTCCTGAGCTTGCTGCTGTAGAATCCATACCTTTCTTCTATGCTTCCTTGATACCAGGTCTAGTACCCATGCACAAAACTCTTGGCTTAGAGTATGCACGGCATAAATCCCACTTAGGCTGACACCATCTATCATCAAGGCACAGGTCAGGAAGTATAGGAAAACCAGGAGCAGTTGTAAATTGCAACAAGTGATTAAAAACAACAGTAAAATTAAAATTGTTCAGTATAACTATTTACAAAGGCAGTATAAACAGAGAAAGTCCATCTGGGTTTCTTAATTTACAATCTCAGTCTCTCTGTCTTGCAAGAAATTGCAGCTCTGTTTTTATAAGTCTTTGCAACCCCCGCTTGTTAAGAAAACAGCATGCTTCTCAGTGTTCTTGTAAGTTCAACAAGTGCAGCAAAAAGAACATTGTGACCCAGAACTGACCTCTTATTTATAGCTTCTCAGAGAGTTTGCAAACAGGTTAACCCCTTGAGTTCCAAACAGCTTAGCAATCATTTCAACAGTATGAAAAAAATACTACCTTAGTAATTGTGTTTCTTCTAATGGAGTCTTGCTGTATTCTGACATATGCAGTTAGCTGCAGCACTTGAACTGCTCTGGAGAGGAAAAAGTTAACTCTATGCCAGAGCATAGAACGTTGAGCTCAAGCTTGTTCAAACCTCTGTCTGCAGCACTTCAAAGTGCAATTGTCAGATTATTATGAGCTACTAACTAATTACACCTCCTAGGTGGAAATTGTAAATCAACTAGCCAAAAGGCAACCAATTTTGTGGGTCCCAAAAGACAAGTCGAGAACCCCAAAACAATAACCAGGTAGTGAACAACATAACTACAAAAAACAACATAAACAGAACCCACTCCCCCTTTCTAAAAAGGGGGAGTGCCCAGAACACCCCTGAGGTGCAACACTGTACCTGCCAGTCCACTTCCCCAAAAACAGGTTCTAAGAGGGGAGGCAGGGAAGGAAGTCAGAATACAGCAAGACTCCATTAGAAGAAACACAGTTACTAAGGTGAGTATTTTTTTCTTCAAACAACATGAAGTCTTGCTGTATTCTGACATATGCAGACTACCAAGCAGTACCCACATGGAGGAGGATATCAAACCTATTTTGGAAATAGGTTCTGCAGTACTGCTGTGCCAAACCTAGCATCACTCCTAGCCTGGACATCCAGAGAATAATGCTTGGTGAATGTATGGACTGTTTTCCAGGTGGCTGCTTTGCATATTTCTAGTAAGGGTATATCTCTGGCAGTAGCCAGAGAAGCAGCTGTACCTCAAGTCGAATGAGTCATCAGGCCTGAGGAGGGTATTTTGTCTAGCTTTTCATAGCAGAATTGTATACAAGAGACAATCCACCTGGCAATAGTTCTCTTAGTAGCAGGTTTACCCTTTCCCACTTCACTATAAGTGAGAAACAACTGAGGACAGTCAAACCTAAGTGCATTACTGCACTCAGTGTAGTAGCTAAGTGCCCTCTTAACATCCAAATTGTGTAATCTTCTCTCTTCTGAAGAAGAATGATCAGTGAAGAACACAGGAAGAGACATGGACTGGTTCAAATGAAAATCTGAAACCACTTTGGGTAAGAACCTCCTGTTGGTTCTAAGGACCACCTTATCTCTATGGAATGAGATAAAATCAGGCTCCACTGGCAGAGCTTGCAATTCACTGATATGCCTGACAGAAGTGATAGCTACCAGGAACACAGTTTTCCAAGTCAAGTACTTAAGTTCTGCTGAGGCCAAAGGCTCAAAAGGGGGTTGCATAAGCTGAGCAATGCAAACATTAAGATCCAAAGCAGGAGTAGGGTCCTTAAAGGGAGGGTTGGTATGGAGCAAACCTTTAAAGAACTTACAGAAAACAAGATGAGATGCCATGGAAGAAGTCTTCCCCACTGACAGGAATGCAGAAACAGCTGCCAAGTGTACTTTCAGAGTAGCTGACCTGAGGCCTAAACCATTAAGATGAACCATATAATCCAAAACTATAGCCAAATCAGCAGTATCTGGAGAGACATCCCTATTGGAACACCAAATACTGAATCTTTTCCATTGGAATTATAAGTTTTTCTGGTGGCAGATTTTCGAGAGGCTTTGAGAATATCCAGAACCCCCTGAGACAGATGCAGGCTTGCATATTCTAACTCTTCAAGAGCCACGCCTTGAGGTTGAGAGACCAAAGGTTGGGATACCATATCCTACCCTGAGAGGAGGTTAACAGATTGTGTTTCTTGGGAAGAGATAGGGGAAGATGGACTGCTAGGGACAGCAATAGAGGATACCAAGGCTGCCTGGCCCAGTCTGATGCAATCAGGATCACTTTGCATGATTGTGACCTTATCTCACTCACCCCGGGCTCCTGCCCATTAGTAACTTCTCCCAGAACACCGCTGGTGGAAAACCTAAAGCTGCCCTCACTCGCCCCGGGCTCCTGCCCATTAGGAGCTGTTCCCAGAATGCTGCCAGTGGAAAACCTAAAGCTGCCCTCACTTGCCCTGGGCTCCTGCCCGTTAGGAGCTGCTCCCAGAATGCTGCCAGTGGAAAACCTAAAGGTACGAGTGACTGACTACCCATGGCACCTCTGCCCAGCTTGAAATTCCTCTATGATTTAAACTTGGTGCCATTTCTGGGCTCAAGCTACCAGTTTCTCCTGAGTTCGAGCATGGAGCATTATTTAATTAATTGAATCTTTCAAAGCAGACTTTAATGTTTCAATTGTAAAGGGCTCTCCTAACCTCGGGATGGGGTGCACTGCTAGTACAGCTGGGCTACACTCATAGAGGTGTTTTGCTCCACGGTAAAGCCCGTAGGACCAGGTGCTTTCTCTCTCTCTTCTCAGAGCTGCTAGCCCCGATGCCGTTGGTGTCTTCCCACCCACTCCCCACCTGCCTGCCCTATCTGGGCATTTACTTTTATAGTGTGAAGTGACCAATCAGGTAAAAGACTATCTCCTCCTGCCCTATCTGGGCATTTACTTTTATAGTGTGAAGTGACCAATCAGGTAAAAGACTATCTCCTCATTTTTCCATTGGCTTCGTTATACCAACAAGCCAGTGGGGGGCACCCCAATTAATTTTCCCTATTTCTTCTCACTTCAATGACTTTTCTAATATTAGTGTTGAAATCATTCTAGCTCTAGTCTGCCCTGATCTTTTACATCCATAGCCATATTCAGGCAGAAATTCTTATCCTTATTTTACTGTGATAAACTGTCTGCTTGACTTTTCAACTTTGCGCAGTTTTTCCTCTCCACATCTTGCAGCTTCCTTAGTTATGCTGTAGCCATCAGTTGCCATTTCAACTTGATGCTCACATACCCTTCTGACAATCTAGGTTTTTTTCTTTCTTTCTACTTGGAGTCTTAGAGATCTCATATATTAGGCAGATCACAGGACTCCTGAAAACCAGGTGGAAAATAGAAGCTCCACTTTGCGGCAGTAACTTCTTGCCCTCCACTGCATCCCCTAAACCCTCCATTCAGCCTTACCCAATATGCTTACTACTAAATCTTACAGAATGGCTTGGTTACCTCTACCTGTGTCCTCTCTTATCCCGTTTCTGATGCTACTAAGTATCCTTACAGCGCCTAACCCCAAGAATCACATCCAAAATGGAGACTTGAATCTAAATGATTTCACCTACTCTAACATGCTAATCCTAGCTGAAAGAGGCATTGACATGACCCCTGCCCTCCTCCCTAAACTACTCATCTACCATGTTACTGCATCCGCTGCCAAATGGTGGCGTATCTATTGCTGTAGTAGCCCTCAATTTTCCCTGCATAAGTTAAGGTACATCATATTGTTGGTTCTCTTGCTGTCTGGGGACACTGAGTTGAATCCTGGTCCAGCACCAAGTATATTACCTCTAAACTGCACTGGATATGATATGAAAGGTCTTCACATAGTCAATCTAAATGTTAGGAGTCTTCTCTGAAATCATGCAGATCTTGAAGCCTGGGTGGTTAACCACCACCCAAATGTGCTCTGTCTATCTGAGACATGGCTAAAGCCCTCTATCCCAGATACCTTTTGCCTGCTCCCAAACTACAACCTTCTTAGGTGTGACAGACCACCTCCAAAGCGTGGTGGGGGTGTCGCAATCTATTACAAAAACAATCTAAGCATAACTGTGATAACTGACAAGAAAAACTCCTTGTGTGAATACATCCATGCCATACTCAGACTAGGAGATAAGAAACTCCACATTGTCTGTGCCTATAATCCATCCAATAGTGGAATAAAAGGCCTAGTGGATTTGCTGGATCATACGGCTGCATATGTGGGGAAGAATGAACTCATCATTCTCGGAGACTTAAATTTAAACTGGCTTGGCAAATCTCAAGACACCCTTCAATCCCTGGTACAGAGCTACAATTTATACCAAATCATTACTGATCCTACAAGAGTGCCTGTTACCTCTGATTCCAGCACCCTTATTGATTGGGTCTTAACAAATCGCGTGGTCAGAATTGCAAAAACAGGAACGCTGCCGGACAATATCAGTGATCATTCCCCCATTTTCTGCATATGGAGTCCATCTACAACCTCCACGTCCCCCAAAAGTGTATATGCTTCAGAAACTATGCAAACTTAAATCAGGATCATTTCCTATATGATGTGTCTCATACTGATTGGTCCCCTGTCTACCAATCAACAAATACGGATGCTGCCCTTCACGCTTTCCTGAGTAGGTTTGTACTCCTTCAAGATAAACATACTCCAGTCATCACTCAGCGCGTTTGTGGCAAAGAAACCAGATGGCTGCATAAAGACCTCCTTACAGCCCTCAAAAACAGGGACAAATGCTGTAGAAAGCTTAAAATCTCCGGTCTCTCAGCAGCTTATAACAACTATAGAGAACAGCGATCGAACTGCAAAATACAAATAAGACATGCAAAAAGCCCATACTGTAAGGGCCTTCTACTGGATGCAGCTGGCGACCCTAAGAAATTTTGGTCCCATGTCAAAACTTTCCTTGAATCAAAGCAAACTCTACTAAACAATGACATGGTACTGAAAGATGTCCACTGTAATGACTCGGGCACAATTGCCAATGCATTTAATTCTCACTTCTCTGACCTCTCTAGCTACACCACTGCTTTCTCTTCCAATAACTTAATGCCTGGATCCCCCATCCAGAAAGACACTTCAAAGATGCCTCCCTTCTATTTTAAAGCTATCTCAAAGAAAGCTGTCCTTAAATATCTAAATTCCATATCAGACAGTACCGCTGTTGGATCTGACTGCCGCAAACCTAAACTCTTAAAGCTTGAGGCACCATTCATCGCAGGACTGCTGTCCAGAATACCAATTTGTCCCTGAGTGAAGGCATGGTGCCCAATATATGGAAACCGGCCAGAGTCACGCCAGTGTTTAAAAAAGGCAACAAAGAAGATATAGCTAATTATAGACCAATAGCAATACTGTCAGTATTAAATACAGTCCTTGAGAAGCTCATCTCAGCACAGATCTCAGAACACCTTACTAACTATAACCTTCTCCACACAAACCAACATGGTTTCAGAAAAGGCCATAGTACTCAAACTGCTCTATTACAGCTGACTAATGATATTCTTCAAGCCATGGATCAGGGTCATCAAACCGGTGTGTATTTATCGATCTGTTGAAAGCTTTCGATCTTGTTAACCACCCTCTTCTGCTTGCCAATCTCCAAACCCTGGGCTTCTCGACTGGAGTTGTAAACTGGTTCCATAGCTACCTAGCAAACAGATCTCAAACTGTGAAATTCAACTCGGTCACCTCCGAAAAAGCAGTCATTAATGTTGGTGTATCACAGGGAACTATCCTCGGACCCCTCCTCTTCTCGATTTTTATTAATAATATAGCACAAAATATATCCTCCTGTTCATCGTTGCTATATGCCGATGACCTTGTCCTTTACACTAGCTCAGATAATGTCCGCTCTATTAATCATAAGCTCTCTATGGACCAACAAAATATTCAGTTCTGGATCACCAAAAATAAGCTTGTTCTTAACGCTGGAAAGAACAAGGCTATGCTCTTTGGATCCTCTATTAAACTAAAGCAGTGCCATTAATTTTTCCAGGTCTCCTGGGCTGACAGTTCCCCACTGGAGATGGCAACTTCCTTTAAATATCTGGGTGCCTTGCTTGATGAATCCCTCACTTATGACACCCATATAACCTCCACATGTAAGGCTGTAAATGCCAAACTGGGCGTAGCCTACAAAACAAGTCATATTCTAACCCCCTCTGCTAGGACAGCCATTGGTAGAGGAATCCTACTTCTGTCACTCTCTTATGGATCCATAATCTATACTAACACATCTAAGGCTACTCTTCATAGGTGGGACACAACTTATAACAATATATGCCGTTACGCCTCTGCATCCTCCAGACTAAGACATCACTGCCTGCTGTATTCAGACCTAAATTGGCCATCCCCCATTGCACACCATCTCCTCTCTCTTGGGAACCTTCTGGACAGTATACTGCAATCTAGTATGCCTACCTATCTCGCCTCCTTGCTGACCCCTCAGCCCATCTCCTACGGTCTCCAATCTTCTGACCTTTCCTTGATTAGCATTTCCAGATGTAGAACTACCAAAGGGAAATCAGGCTTCTCACATGTAGGCCCCTCCTACTGGAATTCGCTGCCCCTAGATGTATGCCTGGCCCCTAATCATGCCACTTTTAAGAAGAGGCACCGCTCCCTCCTTACCGCATGTGCTCATTGTACCTGCTTCAGCCCACCATAGATCTTGACTCCCTTTGCCTTGGCTGCCCATGGTATCCCCCCTACCTTCTATGGTGTGAGCTGGCACCCTGCTCCTTCAGCCTCCCCTTAATCCTATCCCACCATTACCTCTCTCCCTGCCTCCTACCGATAACATCCTTTCAGTTTCAGCCAGATGTAATGATACCCTGTGGCATTTTTCTGCACCTTATATTGTGACATTACTATTACAGTCTACACATGGGCACTTATCTTCCATTTGTTTAATTTATACCTTTACGTGCCTTGTACCAATATTTGTCTTAATTTTGTTTCACTTCTGATTGTGATGTATTGCATATCTCTTGACATTGTATTCTATGTACCTGTCTCTCTCTGTGTTGTTGACCTCCCGGGTCATGCCTGAAAACAGTCACTTTCGTGTCTAGTGCACCTACCCGGTTATCAAAAAATAAATAAATCTTGACCAGAATCTTGAACAATAGGGAAAGGGGGGAAAAGCATACAGATATTTCCCCTCCCAATCCAGAAGTAGAGCATCCAGGGGGACTGAGCCCCTGACTGAGGGTCTGCAACAGAAGAGAGGAAGTTGGTGATTGTCTGGGGCTGCAAAGAGATCTATCGCTGGGGTGCCCCATCTTGAGGAAATTACATTTAACACTAGGGGATCCAGGGACCATTCATGATGGCCCTAAAATATCCTGCTCACAGCATCTACTAGCACATTGTCCTTCCCTGGAAGGTGGACTGCTACCAGAGATGTCTGCAGGGAATAAGCCAGAGACCATGATTTTATGGCTTCCATTCACAAGGCCATAGACTGAGTGCCTCACTGCTTGTTGATGTATCACATGGTGGTGGTGGTGTTGTCTGTCCTGACTTGAACCACCTGGTTCTGTACTGAGTCTGAGAAAGCTTGAAGAGCCAGGTACACTGCCCTGAGCTCCAAAAGGTTGCTGTGAAGTAAAGACTCCTGAGGGGATCACACTCCCTGTGCTGTGAGGGCTCCCAAGTGAGCTCCCCATCTCAGGAGAGAAGCATCTGCGGTTACTACCGCAGAATGAGTCTGGGTGATGAATGGGACTCCTTGTCTGAGGTTGTCCTGATCCAACCACCATTGGAGAGCCTGGATCAGAATCTGAGTCACTGGAATCAGTTTGGTTATAGGATCTTTTTTCTGAGACTAAAAGGACCTCAGATGGAACTGAATGTCCCTCATCTGAAATCTGGCTCTCTGTACCACTGTAGTGGAAGCTGCCATGTGGCCCAGAAGCTGAAGAAAATGCCTTACTGGTTGAGACACCAGAAGGCGGAAAGAAGCAGCCAGGTCTGTAAGGGCCTTTACCCTTGCAAGAGGGAAAAAAGCTTTTGTTTGGTCAGTGTCCAGCTCTATCCCTATGAAGATGAGGAGTTGCACTGGTTCGAGAACTGACTTTGGAAGATTGAGGAGGAATCCCAGAGAAATGAGCAATTGTTGGGCCACTTGCAGGTTTGACTTGACTTGGTCTGGAGACTGCCCCACAATGAACCAGTCATCAAGTTATGGAAATATGGAAATGTTTTGTCTCCTTAGAAAGGCCATTACTACTGCTAGAAATTTTGTGAACACCCTCTGTGCTGATGTTAGTCTGAAGAGCATTGCTCTGAACTGATAATGGCCTGAAGGCAATTCGAACCTGAGGTACTTTCTGTGGGAGCACCTGATGGGAATGTGAAAGTAGGCATCCTTGAGGTTCAGGGAGGCTAACCAATCCCCTGGCCTCAGAGAGGGAAGAATTACTCCCAGAGTCACCATTCTGAATTTTGGCTTGACTAGGTGCTTGTTTAAGTATCTTAGGTCTAGAATAGACCACCACTCCCTTGTCTTTTTTGGGATAAGGAAGTATCTGGAGTACAGACCCTTGCTCCTGTGTGGAGTAGAAACTCTCTCTATGGCTCTGAGAGCCAGCAGAAAGGAAATCTCTGCCTCTAGGGCAATGGTTTCAGAGATGTTTGCAGGTGGAAAAGACCTGACCCTCAGCTTTGGAAATCTTTTGAAGCTGAGAGCCAGTCCCTGGCTTACTACCTCCAGGACTGACTTGTCTGAGGTAACAGACTTCCAGGCCTGGAAGTAGTAACCCAGCCTGCCTCCTACTGGAAAAGGGGAGTCGACCCGTGCTGACATCAGGGTGTGTGCTTGGCAAGAGCCTTGGACTGGGAGGAGGATACAGCCCTGCTCATCCCCCTTCTGCCTCTCCCTCTGAAGAACCCCCTCTGAGGAAAAGGAGAGGAGGCCTGTACCTGGTAGAAAGGCATGTGAAAAGGCCTGCCCCTAGACTGCTGCTTTTGAGGAGTTGCCTGCCTTTCCTTGGCCTTGCACTCCTGTAGGTGGTCCTACATTTGTCCATATTTTCATGTAATTCTCTGTCTGCTCCCCAAACAAAGAATTACCCACCACAGGGAAATCCATGGCCTTAGCCTGGGTGTCCTGTGAGAGGCTAGTACATCTGAGCCAAGCAAATCTCCAAAGACACACAGATGTAGCCATGACTTGTGATGACACATCATTAGAGTCCACAGCAGCAGCATGAAATTGGACCTTAGATGCCTCAATCCCATAAGCAGCTACCTCCTCCAGCTCTTTGGCTAGCTGGGGGAAGCCTGTTTAGCCAGTTCCAGAACAATATCCCATCTGGACTTCTGGTATCTGGCTGTGTAGGCCATATAGTTTGCCTGCCTAAGTCCCAAGGAGGATGCCAAGTACTGTTTGTTGGTCGTAGCATCCACCTTCCTAGAGTCTTTATCAGGGGGGTATGAAGCCAAATGTATATTAGCCTTGTCACAGGCTGCAGTCTGCATGACCCAACATGACTGCATTGTTGGAACAAGTACTCCATACCTGAGCCTGACTGCATATACCTCCTGTCCATTTTCTTGTCCACAGGAGGTAATGAATTTGGTGTCGAGAATTTTTTGTGTGTTTCCCAAAAGATTTATGGAGGGGAATAGACAGCCTTTTGGACTCTGGGATGTCCATCATTTCTACATAGTCAGGCTCCTCTTGTTCCTCAACAGCTTCAACCAGAGGGAGCTGGAGGGTCTCTGACACTTTTTTGTAGAGCAAATAGTGGGAAGGGGACTCAGAAAGCCTAGGAGGGGAAACATTGAAAGGTCTGTCTGGGGAGATGTCCAGTTCAATGGGCTCATCCAGACCTTCCACACCACCACCACCATCATCATCATCGTAACCTTCCTCCCCCTCCAAATCTGGTTCATAATATTCATCCGGACAATATTCTGGAACCAGAGGAACTGACCAAACTGAGCGTCTACCGCGAGATGCCAGATTGGATGAAAGCGGTCAGAGCAATTCCACAATACTTATCACTCTGGCTATCTCCTCGGTGGTTGGACATTGCAGATCTGGATCCAAACTGGCCGATTTTCTCTTCTTCTTCTTCTTAGATGGAACCGACCCCTCAGGATCGGCTCTCCTTTTGCCCGAGGAAGTATCACCCAGGTCAGTGGGCACTCCCTCAGGTTTAGTCGGAACTGAAACGGGCTGGCCATCTGGATCAGTGGACTTCTCAGCCTCCTTTTCCCTAAGCCTACCCAATCTCTTATCCAGGGTGGCCTTCAGGAAATCTTTACAAATTTGGCAGTCTGAATCGAGGTGGTCAAACCCCAGACAATAAACACAGGTGGTGTGAGGGTCTGCCTTAGCAAAGGCATCCCCACACTCACTACAGTGTTGAAACCCAGTGGGCCTGGTTTTTTCCTTGGGTTTCTCAGATGTAGCCATCCTAACACTTACTCTTTAGCAGCTTTAAAGCCAGGCAAGACCCCCCTATGGTTACCAACTGTGTTACGGGCTGTGGAAAAAAAGTCTAAAAATACATTTGTTTGAAACCAATAGGGACCGGTACCTCACACTAAGAAACTAAAGAACAAAATTAAAACAGTACAATCGGTTCCGAAATGGACCGATTGAAAAACTTTACAATTTCCACACAAAATACAGAAAAACATACAGTAACTAAATTAAAGTCCACTAGCTACAACACTTACTGTACCACAGACAGGGATCTGAACCGAAAAATAAGACAAAATACGGTTTAAAAATCAATGCTTTACTGAGACCGAACCAACAAGCGAAGGAGAGATCTCCGGAGCGACTGTTCAGTTAGGCGGAGTAAAGAATCTGACAGTTACACTTTGAAGTGCAGCAAACAGAGGTTTGAACCGAGCTCGAACTCAACATTCTATGCTCTGGCATAGAGCTAACTCTTTCCTCTCCAGAGCAGTTCAAGTGCTGGGGCTAACTGCACATGTCAGAATACAGCAAGACTTCATGTTGTTTGAAAACTATATACAGTTTTAAACAAAGGGATCTCAGTATCATTACATTTCCTCAAAATGATTCACATATATTTTTATAGCTGCAGATATGCAAGGGGGAAGAAAAGACAGAACAGCAAGTGAGGGTGGAGAGTTAGCGAGAGGCAGATAATTGAAGACCATCAGGGTGATCAAGTCCTAGGTCTCACAAGAAAATTTGGTTGCGCAACCAGACAGATCCTTGCATTTAAACTCTTTCTCCATAACAACTGGGACAGAGCCATATTCAACCCTGTCACAAGAACCTATGCAAATAGTGGAATGCTAGGCTCAAGCTTGGTTTTCAAACCACTGTCCCTGGTTGCACTTCCTGCAACCGTCAGATTCTTATGAAGCATGCATAATCTAAAAACAAAGTAAACTATTCTAATACAGAAAGCAATCCCCTCATCAGACCAACCCCCCTTTCAAACAACAGGGGCATCTCTGAGACTCAGGTCATAGATGCCCAAGAAAACTATGCCAACAGGTTTGCCACAGGATATGGACAGCTGAAATCCAGTGTCCACTAGGTTCTAGTAGGGGAGGCAGGGTGGGAGTTCAGAAGAAGAAATTACTTACCACAGTAATCTTGTTTCTTCTAATGGAGTCTTGCTGTATTCTGACAATATGCAGTTAGCCCTTTCCGTTCAACTGCACCGGAGAGGAAAGAGTTAACTCTGTGCAGAAGCATAAGTTTTCAAACCCCTGTCCCTGGTACATTCCCTGTAACCATCAGATTCTTATGAGCACTATATGACCTAAGACTAACTAGTACTAAAAGAAAAAACTACAAAGGCAAAAAGCCAACACCAACCACCTGGGTAAAAAGACTCGAGTCGAGAACCCAAGAAAGAGCACCCCACAATAATAATAAAAGAACATGAACCTATCTTCCCCAAAGGAGGGGAAGAAGGCAACCTTCTGGGGTACAGTACTGGCACATGACATCCCCTAAATCAAGCTCTGGCGTTCTGTGAGGGGAGGCAGGGAAGGAGGTCAGAATACAGCAAAACTCCATTAGAAGGAACAAGATTACTGTGGTAATTTTTTCTTCAAACAACATGAAGCCTTGCTGTATTCTGACAATGTGCAGACTACCAAGCAGTATCCCCTGGAAGGGAGGTACAGAACCTATTTAGGGAACAGGCTCTGCAGCACTGCTGTGTCAAACCTGGCATCACTTCTGGCTTGAGTGTCCAGGCAATAGTGTTTAGTAAATGTGTGAACAAGTCTTCCAAGTGGCTGCTTTACAGATTTCCAAAAGGAGAATGTCCCTAGCTGCTGCCATAGAAGCAGCTGTACCTCTGGTTAAATTAACCCTCAGGCCTGAGGGGGGTTCTCTGCCCAGTTTACCGTAATAGAACTGAATACAAGAGACAATCCACCTGGCAATGGTCCTCTTGGTGCCAGGTCTTCCTTTGCCCACCTCCCCATAGGTAAGGAACAGCTGAGAACAATCATTTTGATGGGCTTTAGTCTGATCCAGATAATAACTAATGGCCCTCTTGACATCCAGACTATGCAATCTCCTTTCACCTGAGGAAGAATGATCAGTAAAGAATACTGGGAGTGTCATTGTTCGGTTAAGATGAAAATCTGAGATGACTTTGGGAAGAAATTTTCCATTTGTTCTGAGAACAACTTTATCCCTGTGAAATGAAATATAGTCAGGCTCAATGGACAAGGCTTGCAGCTCACTAATCCTCTTGGCAGATGTGATAGCTACAAGAAAAACAGTCTTCCAAGTCAAATACTTCAACTCAGCTGAAGACAAAGGTTCAAAGGGGGGGCTGCATGAGCTGTGCGATGCAAACATTCAGATCCCAAGCAGGAGTGGGTTCCCTGTTGGGAGGGGGCTGTAAATGTAACAACCCCTTGAAAGTTTCTTAAAAATTGGCTGAGATGCCAGGGAAACAGGTTTACCTGCAGAGAGGAAAGCAGACACAGCTGCCAGATGAACCTTTAAAGTGGCAGGCCGGAGGCCCAAAGATTGTAGATGAACTAAGTAGTCCAAAGTCTCAGGTACATCAGTTGAATTTGGATCCAAACTGTTTTGAGAACACCAAATGGAAAATCTCTTCCATTTGTAGATGTAAGTTTTCCTGGTGGCTGGTTTTCTGGAAACTTTCAAGATGTCCAGCACTCCCTGAGAGAAATGCAAGCCTGCATATTCTAACTCCTCAAGAGCTAGGCCCTGAGCCTGAGGGAGCTGAGGTTGGGATACCAAATTCTCCCCTGGCAGGAGAACAGAAGATTGTGCCTCTTGGGAAGGCATATCAGAGGTGCCACTGACAGGGACATCAACAATGGTTACCAGAGTTGTCTGGCCCAATCTGGAATAATCAGAATTACTGTACAGGGCTGAGTCCTGATTTTTATCAGTACTCTGAACAGAAGAGGAAATGGGAAAAAGGCGTACAGAAACCTGTTCCCTCAATCCAGAACCAGAGCATCCAGGGGAACAGACCCCAAGATAGGGTGTTTGTAGCAAAACTGGGGAAGCTGGTGATTGTCCGAGGCCGCAAAGAGGTCCATCTCTGGAGTGCCCCATTTCCTGAAAATAACCTGAAGTACCTGCTTGCTCAGGGACCACTCGTAGTGGCTCAGAGAGATCCTGCTGAGGGCATCTGCTAGAACATTGTCTTTGCCTGGAAGATGCACTGCCACTAAAGAGACCTGAAGGGAATAGGCCAGACTCCAAACCTTTGTGGCTTCTGTGCACAGAACTGTGGATCTTGTCCCCTCCTTGCTTGTTTATGTAATACATGGTAGTGATGTCTGTTCTGATCTGCACCACCTTCCCCTGAATTTCTTTTGAGAATGCCTGAAGGGCCAGGAGTACAGCTCAGGGTTCCAGGAGGTTGATGTGTAGAAGAGGCTCCTGCTCTGACCATGTGCCTTGAGCAGTGAGGCTCCCTAGGTGGGCTCCCCACCCCAACAGAGAGGCATCTGTAGTGAGAATCACTGAGGGACACTGGTGGAGGAAGGGGACTCCTTGTCTGAGGTTGTCCACCTGTAACCACCACTGGAGAGCCTGGATATATGTCAGAGTGACTGAAATCAACTTGGACAGGGGGATCCCTCTCCTCTGGGACCAGTGGGACCTGAGATGAAACTGTATGTCTCGCATCTGAAACCTGGCCCCTGGGACCACTGCAGTGGATGCTGCCATGTGGCTCAGGAGTTGGAGAAAGTGTCTGACTGGCTGGGATACCAGAAGTCTGAATGAGCCTGCCAGAGAGTTTAGGGTCTTTACCCTTTTTCACTGGTAAGAATGCCTTTGCCTGAACAGTGTCCAATTCTGCCCCTATGAAGGCGAGTACCTGGACTGGCTCCAGTACTGACTTGGGCAAGTTGAGCAGGAAGCCTATAGAGTCCAAGAGTTGTTGGGTTACTGCCAGAGCTGCCCTGACCTGATCTGGAGACTGCCCTACTATGAGCCAGTCATCCAGATAGGGAAATATTGCTATTCTCTGCTTCCTGAGAAATGCTACCACCACTGCAAGACACTTGGTGAAAGTTCTAGAGGCAGAAGAGAGACTGAAGGGCATAGCCCTGAACTGGTAATGGCCTGAGGGCAACTCAAACCTTAGGTACTTTCTGTGGGAGCATCTGATTGGTTAATGGAAATAGGCATCCTTGAGGTCCAAGGAAGCTAGCCAGTCTCCTGGCCTTAGAGAGGGAAGGATAGTGCCCAGAGTCACCATCTTGAAAGTACAGTTATGTAGGAAATGGAAATTATGTACCTACCATAATTCTTGATCTCCTTGGACGAAGTCTACACCACTCATTCACACTAATGGGAGTACGCTGGAGGTGCTAGGGCCCAGCGGGAGCCAAACATTTTCAGGAGGGCCGGTGTCGAGATGGCACTGTGAGCCAAGCTTGTGCAGTATTGACTATCTCGGCATCGACCCTCCAACTGCCTCAATAAAAATTTTCTGAGGAGATGCAGTGTAACTAACCTAGAGAGGACTGAACTAAACATCAGACATAAGATAGTCCAAATGACCCATGTAAGAAGGGTCAAATAACCAAGTCTTCACAGCCCAAAGACTGAAGGACTGAAGACCATAAACAGAGAAGTGAGCTCAGGGGATGGCGGGCAGGCGTGTGAATGAGTGGTGGAGACTTTGTCCAAGAAGATCAAGAATTACGGTAGGTACGTAATTTCCATTTCTTCCTGGACATAAAGTTTCCACCACTCATTCACACTAATGGGAGAACACCGAGCTAAAATAATCCCCCAAGACAGGCAGCAGGAGAGAGAGGAGCTCACTTTTTAGGACAGAAGTCCATTAAGAATTTTCCTGCCAAAGGACTGATGCTGTCTGGCATGGACGTCCAAGGCATAATGCTTAACAAAAGTGTGCACGGAGCTCCAGGTAGACGCATTGCAAATGTCTGCAATGGGTACATTATGAATTTCTGCCAGAGATGCCATGACTGCTCTGGTAGAGTGAGCATACACTCTGCCTTTCAGCTTGACCTGTGCCATGGAGTAACAGTGGTGAAGGCATGCCACCAATCATGCTGAAATGCACCTGATAGCAACAGGCTGACCCAGCCAGGTCATGCTGAAGGAGACAAACAGTTGCTGAGCCTAGCGGATTTCTTTTGTTCTGTCCAGATAGAACCACAAAGCTCTCTTTACATCCAGACAATGAAGGGTACGCTCTCCCTCATTCTGGAAGTTAGCAAAGTGGGTAGAAAGGACTAAAGGTTGATTAAGATGAAATTTTGAAACAACTTTAGGAAGGAACTTAGGATGAGTCCTAAGAACTACTTTGTCCTTGTGAAATACAGTATACAGGGGGTCTGTGACCAAGGCGTGTATTTTTGACACCCTACGAGCAGAAGTAATGGCCACCAGGAAGGCCGTCTTCCAAGTGAGGAATTTCAACTGCAAGCAGCTAGAGGCTCGAAAGGTTTATGAGTGAGCATATCTAACACAAGGTTAATGTCCCAGGCTGCAACTGTATGGAAGCTGCGCCAGAGACATAGAAAGTACTGGCTCTTGATATGCCAAAATTGCACAAAGATGAACTTTGACTGTGGAGTATTGCAGACCTGTGTTTGAGAGGTCTAAGGGATGCTCCAATACTTTATTCAGTGGGCAGGAAAAAGGATTCCAAGAGAATTTTGCACACCAGAGAAACACTTCCATTTAGCTGTGTAGTTTGTTATGGTAGCCAGCTTTGCGTGCAGCTAAAAGAATATCTGAAACTCTATGAGAAACATTAAATCTGTTCACCTCTATCTTCTCAGGAGCCAGGCATGGAGGTGAAGAGACCTCAGGTTGGGATGAACTACCAGGCCTGGGCCAGAAGGTTCGTCTGAAGGGAAGCAGTTTCAGAAAGATTTCCGATAGCCTGTTGATCAGCGGAAACCAAATCTAACGAGGCCAGAATGGGATAATAAGTATCATTCTGCCCCCTGTGCCTCCAGTTTGAGCAGTACTCTCTGAACTAGGGGAAGAGGAGGAAATACGTACAGAAAGTGTTTTGTCCACTGCAGCCTGAATGCATCCTGATAAAAAATGCCAGGTCCTGTATTTCTGGAGCAGAAGAGAGGCAGTTTTGCTTTGTGTGGGGACGCAAAAAGGTCCAGGTCCGGAGTTCCCCATTCTTCGAAGAGTGACTGAATGACAGTTAAATTGAGGGACCACTCATGAGGATCTGCCTCCGTTCTGCTGAGACGGTCCACCAGTTCATTTTGTACTCCTGGCAGATGGACCAACTGAATCAGAGCCTTGTGCTCCAGGCATCATACCCACACTCTCATAGCTTCCCTGCGTAATGGGTAATAGTGTGCACCGCCCTGTTTGTTGATGTAATACATCATTGCCTTGTTGTCCATCTGAAGAAGAATGGTCTTGTGACAGAGTATGTCCTTCAAAGCCTGGACTGCATAGAGGATGGCCCTCCTTTCCAGAAAGTTTATGTGGAGTTCAGACTCGTCCTGAGTCCAAGTGCCCTTAGTGTGGAGATCCTGGCAGTGAGCTCCCCAACCCATCAGGGATGCATCTGTGGTAATGGAGATCTGATGATCCAGTGGGGCAAAAGGATATCCTTCCAGAAGGTTGTCCTCCTGAGACCACAAGGTGAGGGACCTCTTCAGAGGTTCTGTCACCTTGATGGGAAAGGACTGTGGGTGAGTGGCTGGGGACCACTGAGTAGAGAGCATCCACTGAGTGGTTCTCATGTGTAGACGAGCCACAGGTACAGTGAACACCGAGGATGCCATGAGACCCAGCATCCTCTGCATCAAGAGAGCTCGCACTGAGCTGCATTTTCTTTTTTTTTGAAATTTCTGTTTATCCTCCCCCAAGCCTACAATCACCAACCCATTGGGACAGCCTAGCAGACATCCCTCTGCCTCTCACCCTACCGGAACTGTCTTCTGGAACCCCATGGAGCCATGGCTTACCCCCCAAGCAGGGACAAGGTGGGGCCCGAAGCACCCCGATACTAACATTTCATCAGTCCGGAGCTGTCAGGTGGGCAAGAGTACATTGAGGGCACGTCTCCAGCTCTCTGTCTCCCCAGGCTATTTTTCCACTTTTCTTGTGGGTGTCACTTTGGCCCTGATGTCAAGGCATAACCACTGTCTGCGATGCCCTCCTCTAGCTGCCTATGAGTACCAGTGAGCCCCAGACCTCCGCCCAAGGACCAATCAGGCACTGAGGCACCCAGCATGTTGCTACACTCCCGGCCTCTGCCAGGAGTCAGCAAATGCTGAGCTGCTTCCCAACCCTCCCCCTTGAGCAGGCAAGCTGTCAAAGGACGCTCCAGCCTGCTCCCCCGGCCGACCCTCCAGTGACCCAAGCTTGCTCCCGAACCCGGGTCACTGGCATCACAGACAGAAATCCAACCACTGTGCCAGTGGGCCAGCCCTGACCTGTGTTTTCTGATGAAGTCGGCCATCTGTAGGATATGCTCCTTCTGTCCTCTGGAAGAAAAGCTTTCATGCATGAAGTGTCCAGAAGGGTTCCTATGAAGAGGAGCTTCTGGGAGGGCTGCAACTGTGACTTTTTGAGGTTCAGCAGGAATCCCATGGACATGAGGAAGTCTGAGGCTGTGGCCACGTCCTCCAGAGTCTCTTGCCTGGAGGGGCATGCTAGAAACCAGTTGTCCAGATATGGGAATACTCGGATTCCGATTTTCCTTAGATGTACCACAAGAACTGCATAGCACATTGTAAAAACTTGAGGCACCGAGGATAGCCCAAAGGGCAGGACTCTGAATTGATAGTGTTGACCCAATGCCATGAACCTTAGGTATTTATGGTGCTTTGGGTGTATGAGAATGTGTTGGTACGCATCCTGCATGTCCAGGGAGGCTAGCCAATTGTGTTGATGAATCAAAGGTAGCAGGATACTGAGTGATATCATCTTGAACTTTTCCTTGTGGAGGAACTTGTTTAACTTTCCAAGATCAAGAATAGGGTGCATGCCACCAGTTTTCTTTGGAACCAGAAAGTAATGGGAGTAGAAACCTGTGTTTCATTGATACAGTGGAACTACTTCTACTGCCCTGTTGTTCAGAAGGCCTTGCACCTCGGAAGCAAGAAGGTCTGACTGTGCCGCAGACAGCCTGGGCTCCCGCTTGGGAGGATGATCCGGAGGGGTTTCCGACAGACTGAGAGAGTACCCTTCATGGATTATCCTGAGGACCCATTTGTCTGATGTTATAGATTTCCACTGGTCATAGAACTGAGTCAGACTTCCTCCTACTGCCGAGGAAGAGTCCCCCTTGGACGGCTGAGGTGGGACCTGGGCCGGGAATTCAGATGGGTGGCACTGGGTGCTTTTGGGCCATGTGCTTTCTGTTGCATTTTCTTTTCCAGCAGAGGAGTTTGGTTTCTGATAAAACCTCCTCTGCCTTTGCCACGAAAGGACTGACTGTTGTGAAACTGACGCTTGTTCCCACCTCCCCAAGAGGGAGTGGGCGGGGGTCTAGCTGTCTTAATGGCAGACCTAGTCTTCTGAGTGGCCTGTAGTGCTTGCTCCACCTGGGGCCCAAACAGATACATACCGTCAAGGGTAAAGCCATGACTTTTTGCTGGGCGTTATTCATGAAGCCTGAAGTACACAGCCAGGAATGGCGACGGGTGCAAATGCCAGCCGTCGCTGCCCTGGAAGCGGTATCAAAAGCATCCATTGCAGCTTTAATTTGTTGATTATTGGACTTAATACCTCTAGTTATGGTCTGTAGTAGCTTTAAGTTAACCTCTGACTCGGGCAGATCTTCTACCGTTGCTTTGAGCGAATGCCGAAGAACATACTCGTATTAAGAAAAATAACCCTGGTAGCTGGCAATACGCATGCGCAGGGTTGAGTTAGCAAAGACTCTCTTACCCAAAGTGTCTATCTTGTGAGATTCTTTGTTTATAGGATGGGCTGTGGATTCCTGAGGGAGGACAGTTTTATCATTCTCTGCCAGGACAACTATGGCATCAACAAAGGTTTGTGAAGCCAAGATGGGGCGATCCTTGGGAGAAGCATGTTTCCTATCTATGGAATTGGCCAGAGAGAGAGAATAAGAGCCAGATTCTTCCACACCATCTGGGGAAAAAGTCTTGAAAGAGGGCTGTACCGGAGGGGGTTAAATCCATAGGGATTTCCGGGACATGTAGATACTGGAGGATGCAGAAGCTTCCCAGGATCGATTTCCATGGTCTGGAGAGAAAGAGTAGAATTTAAATTCTTGAGCAGAAACTTAAAGGAAAGATCTTCAACAACAGGCTCTGTAGGAGGATTGATCCCTGCCCCCAGGGCAGAATTGGCATCAATACCGTCACCCAGCCGAATATCCAGATCAGGCTGAAAATCATCTCCTGACAGTCCAGGGGGACTGTGTAGACAGGAAAGGAATGAAAAGAGGGAGGAGGAGGAGGAAGAGGAAGAGGAGGAGACAGAATCGGAATCGAAAACCTCTGGAAACTAGGCTGCACTGTACACATCCCCGGCTATGAAGAGAGCAGCACCAAGTTCAGAGACGGCGCAGACACAGAAAACGGCACCGTGCCTGGCACTGCCTGTAAGCGCGGTACCGTGCACGGTGCCGACACCACTCCCGATGCCGAGGACGGTGCTGACGGGGCATGCAGTTCCACGGATGGTGTCGACAGGGCATGTGATGCCGCGGATGGCACCGATGGGGCATGCAGTGCCGCGGACGGCGCTGACAGGGCATGCAGTGCCGACGGGGCATGCGGTGCTGAAGAAGCTGGCACCACAGGCAGTGACACCACCGAAGTCTGTGAACTATAATTTGAAGGTAAAGAATGAAAAATGGCAGGAGATAAAGGAATCGGTGTGGACCCCTGTGCCGCAGCCATGTGAGGGGGATAGACACCAAGGCACGGAGTTGACAGCATCAAAGAAGGTGCCGCATGACCAGGAAGTCCTAACCACTCCACCTGCCGATCCAAAACTGACAGGCCTGAAGGCACTGGCGACTTACTGGCTGGCTCAGGCAGGCAGGGACAACCTCTGAGCCCACTGCTCCATAAGAGCAGCCCAATGGTGAAACTGCTCATCGGAAGCCCCTCCAGTATGCAGAGAGGGGCTCCAGTGTCAAAGAAGCCATCTATCAGAGACAGAAATCGGTGACTCTGAAAGAACGGAGACCAGCCCCTGACCCCAACAACTGACTATCTGTGTACAGACGTACCAGAAGGTGACCTCGAGTGATGCCGTCTCTTCTTCGACTGGTGGGCCGAAGAAGAAGAATTCGAGGCCGAACAGTGCCATGAATGGGTCCATTTCTTTTTATGCTTTCAGGGGGACCGCCCATCCCCCCAACCACTGGACCATCCATTGTCAGACCTCCCCTCTGGCAAGGGTGGCTGACCAGACCCGGCCTGGCTGACTGAACAGCTTTCATGTGAAATCTCCCTACCGTCACCTGCCCCACTCATAGTCGACTCCATCAATAGAGGGCTGAAGACTTTTCTCTTGTACAAGCAAGAAATTAGTTAAAATGTAATCGGTACTTTTCGTGATAAGATACAAAATAAGAAAACTGAAGACTAAGCTGCTAGTTTGAAGTTTGACTCCTGGCTGGCGAGTGACGTCGTCACTAAAGCGCACTCAATGATTGGGAAAAAAAGGAACTGAGGCGGTTGGAGAGTCGACGCCGAGATAGTCTATACCGTGCAAGCCTGGCTCACGGTGCCGCTCCCTCGCGGCTCCATCTCGATGCCAGCCCTACTGAAAAAGTTTGGCTCCCACTGGGTCCTAATGCCTCTGGCATACTCCCATTAGTGTGAATGAGTGGTAGAGACTTTATGTCCAGGAAGATCTTACCATAACAGTAGATCTTCGAGAGAGGTTCCTTCAGTAGGTCGTCACATATAGGACTAGCGCCACCTGGCGTCTGGCCGCACGGCAGACTTTTCTAGCAATCCCTTACAGGGGACCGCCCATCTGACATCATGTGACTGACATCAGCGTGGCCCTATATAGTGGGCTGCCCCCACGCCCGCCCTCTAGTTCTCCCTCCGGAGCCTGGAAGAGGCCTGACAGCAGGAGGAAACAGAGTCTAGAGTCCCGAAATAAAACAAAGGGGAAGGAGGGAGAGAAAAATATGACCTACTGAAGGAATTTCTCTCGAAGATCTACTGTTATGGTAAGTTCCTACATAACTGTACTACCTTACTTCAAGAGGGTTCCTTCAGTAGGTCATCACAAATAGGACTGAATCCCAAGCAGTCCCTCCTAGGAGAGACCAAGAGAAACAAGGGAGGAGGAGGATAAAACTCCAACAAAGGAACAGAGTGGAACCAGCTTAGGACAGAAGACCCTGCAGCACAGCTAGGCCAAAACCTGCCCTCCACTTAAAAACAATGTCCAAACTGTAATGTTTGGTAAGGGTATGGACAGAACTCCAAGTAGGTGCTGCGCAGATAGCTGCTAACACATTACACAAAAAAGCTGCAGAGGCAGCCATGCCCCTAGTAGAATGACCTCTCACGGACCCCAGCAGAGGCTTGTCATACTTCTGGTAGCAGAAGCGGATACAGTTGTCCAACCAATTGGACAGACACTGTTTAGAAACAGCTTTGCCCAAGGATCTGGGGGCGAAGGAGACAAAGAGTTGGTCATCCTTACGGGAACACTTTCGTACGGTGGGTATAGCAGTAGAGGATACAATGCACATCCATAGTATACAGGAGTGCCTCACCTCTATTCACAGGGGATGGAAAGAAAACCAGGAGCTCCACTGATTGGTTCAGTGTGACCTCCGACACCACCTTAGGCAAAAACTTAGGATTTGTCCTGAGGACCGTCCGGTCCCTATGGAAAATTAAATAAGGCTCCTTACAAACCAGAGCCTGAAGCTCTGAAATTCTTCAAGCTGAAGTAACTGCAGTCAAACACAATGCCTTCCAGGACAGGAAGCGTAAATTGCAGCTCATCGCTGGCTCAAAAGGTGGGAGAGTGAGCTTCTCCAACACAACATTTAAATCCCAAGGTGGTATAGGACTGTGGATGGGGGGTTTCAGATGGAGAATCCCTTTCAGAAAGGTTTTTGAGACTTCCAACTGAGCCACAGGTTTATCATCCACCAGCTCGTGGTACGCCGAGATAGCCGAAAGATGGACCTTCAAGGAGAAATAAGACAGTCCTGAATCTGAAAAATGAAGTAGGTATTCCATGACTTATGGGACAGAACAAGAGAAAGGGTTCCAGTCTTTGGAAGCCACCCAAATGGAAAAACGCCTCCACTTCATAGCGTAAGTGGAATGAGTGGACAGTTTTCTAGCCTCTATCAGGATCAGGGCAATTCAAGAGGAGACCCCAAAACAAGAGACCACCATGTCTGTAGGAGCCAGGCATGAAGATGCAGGGTTCTGAGCTCTGGATGAATGAGCCAGTCTTGATTCTGAGTCAAGAGGTCGTGAGTTATAGGAAGTGGAACCGGTGGTTCCTCCGCTAACTGCTGTAGAAGTGGGAATCAAATCTGTCTCGACCAGAGGAGGGCAATGAGAATCATCCGCGCTTTCTCTGCCTGAAGCTTGAAAAGAACCCTCTGGAGAATGGGAAATGGAGGGAAGGCATACAAAAATTTCCCTGTCCAAAAGAGAGACAGCGTGTCGTGCCAGAAAGCACCATGCCCTGGAATGAGCCAGCAGAAACTGTAGTTTTGCACTGTAGGAGGAGGCGAAAAGGTCTAGTTCCGGATGCCCCCACCTTAGGAAGAGAGAATCTGCCACTTCCTGACTTAGTTCCCATTCATGATTGAGGGTCTGAGACCTGCTGAGACTGTCTGCCAGGACATTTAGAACACTTGGGACGTGCATGGCCACTAAGGACAGATCGTGCTGGACTGCCCAGTTCCACACTCTCATCACTTCCCTTTAAAGGGGATATGAGCGAGTTCCTCCTTGTTTGTTGAGGTACCAGACTATTGACATATTGTCCGTCTGGACGAGCACTGATCCCTTGGGGAGAAGAGTCTGGAATGCCTGAAGCACATACAAGACCGCTCTCATCTGCAGAACATTGGTGTGTAATGATCCTCCAAGATGGACCAAAGTCCCTGGGCTTGATATTCCCCTAGATGTGCCCCCCCATCCTATATTTGATGCATCTGTAGTCAGAGATGCCAAGGGGGCAGGGCTCCTGAAAGAGAGACCTAAGGAAAGGTTTCAGGGATCCATCCACCAAAGCAAGTCTTTCTGAACTGCCAACAATATCAGGACCAGATGGTCTAGGTCATCCAGGAGTTGATCTCACTGCACCTGCAAGGATCACTGAGTGACTCTCATGTGAAGCTTTGCGAAGGGAACGGTAGTGATGGAGGCTGCCATCAGACCGAGTAGGGGTAGGACCTCCCTGGCCGGGGTGGTCCTGGATGAGGCCACTACTGAAGCCTGATGGACTAGAGTCTCCACCCTGTCCAGAGGAAGGAAGACTCTGCACTGGACTGTGTCCAAGACTGCTCAAATGAACTGGAGTCTCTGGGTCAGAGTAAGAGACGACTTGGGGAAATTGATGGCCATGCCCAGCTTGGAAAACAAATCCAGAGTGAAAGTCAGAGCTTCTGAGAGCGATTCCCTGGAAGGGGCTGAGATCAGTCAGTTGTCCAGGTAAGGGAAAACTGCTATACCCTGGCGATGCAGGAAGGTCGCCACCACCGCCAGGCCCTTGGTAAAAACCTGAGGTGCCGAAGAAAAACCAAAGGGGAGGGCCCGGAACTGGAAATGCTCCCCTTGGAAACAATACCTGTTTTTTCAAGGACTTGTGGATGGGCAATAAGAGTCTTTTGGAGACTGGGACATCCATCATCTCCATGTAGTCCTGTTCTTCCTCCTCATCAGTGGACTCCTGAGTGGGGAGGTCCAGTGTTTGACCCACTTGCTTCATGAAAGAAAAGTGGGATGTATAGCCCTCAAATCCCTTGTCAGGGGAATCAGGACAGTGGGAATCAGGAGAGAGAGTTGGTTCAACTGGCTCTCCATAGTCTTCATCCTCACCCTCTCCAAAAGGTTCTGTACCTTGTTCCAGTGAACTGGGAACCAAGGTAGAACCAGATGCTTGTGACTGCAACTGCCTCTCAGCCGTAACTGGGGTACTCGGTTGAAGTGATTGTATAATTTTTATAGCATTCGTAATCTCTTCAGCGGTTGGAACCGGAGTCTTTTTGGGTTGTGGTTTGTGCGTTGTTTTTCCTTTTTCTTTTCTTTACCTGTGGTTGCCAGTTCAGCGGCAGTATCCACAGCCCATTTTTTCCCTGAGGAACTATCGCCCTTGTCAGAGGGCTGTTCCTCCAGTTCCTTATGGCTAGGAGCTGGTTTGTCTGTGGCCGGGTCAGCGGCTTTTTCAGACATCTTTTCCTCCAGTCGTTTAAGTTGCCTCTCGAGTGTCGAATGTGGAAAGTTTTTGCAAATGTCACAATCCTCCTTGAGGTGGTCAAATCCCAAACAAAAAATGCAAATTAGATGAGGATCAGCTTTTGGGAGTGGTTCCTCACACTTGGTACAATGCTGGAAACCTGTACAGCACGTTCTTTTTTTGATCTGTGACATTAAGCTGAAACACCTCTATAACTTTTTTTTTTGGTCAGTTAAAACCCCCCCCAAAAAATTACCACAGTAATGTTGTTTCTTCTAAAGGAGTCCTAATGTATTCTGACATATGCAGTAAGACCTTCTTGTTGTACTGCCCCAGAGATGAAAGAGTTAAAGCCTACATTCTAAGTAGGCATGCGCTCGGTTTCAAACCACTGTCCTCTGGTACATTCTATTAAACCATCAGATTCTTATGAGCAACCCAAGAAAAGCTTTATTTAATGATTGAAATCAGGGTTTTTACTAGAACCCTACCAACCCCAGTGTGGGCTAAAGACTCAAATCACAGATGGCCAACAGAAAAGACCAACTTCCAAAGACAGACTCCAGGTTCTGGTAGGGGAGGCAGGGTGGGAGGTCAGAATACATTAGGACTCCTTTAGAAGACACATTACTGTGACAAGTAATTTTTTCTTCAAACTACATGATGTCCTAATGTATTCTGACATATGCAGACTACCAAGCAGTTCCCTTGGAGGAGGGCACAGAACCTAGTTAGGAAAAAGGCTTTGCAATATTGTTGTTCCAAACCTGGCATCACTTCCAGCCTGCACATTCAGACTGTAATGCTTGGTAAATGTGTGTACAGTTTTCCAGGTAGCTGCTTTACAGGTTTCCAACAAAGGAATTTCCCTTGCAGCTGCTATAGTGGCAGCTGTACCCCTGGTGGAATGAGCCCTCAGGCCCACAGGGGATCCTTCCCTAGTTTCTCATAACAAAACTGTATGCATGGCGCTATCCATCTTGTGATGGTCCTCTTAGTGGCAGGCTTACCCCTGCCCACTTTCCCATAGGTAAGGAACAACTGGCTATTGTCACTCCTATGGTCTCTGGTCAGATCCAAGTAGTAAACGATAGCCCTCTTCACATCTGGGCTATGCAGCCTATGCTCCCCTGAACTAGAGTATTCAGTGAAGAAGACAGGCAAGTTTATGGACTGGTTAAGGTGGAAATCAGAAACCACTCTGGGGAGGAATTTCCTATTTGTTTGGAGGACCACTTTATCTTTATTGGAAAGAGATGTAGTTAGGTTCCACTGATAACGCCTGTAGCTCACTGATTCATCTTGCTGACATGATGGCTACTAAAAACACAGTTTTCCATGTCATATTTCAGCTCTGCTGAGAACATAGGCTCAAAGGGGGGGTTGCATCAATTGTGCTATACAGATATTTAGATCCCATGAAGGGGTAGGCTCCCTATGAGGGGGACGTATATGTAGCAACCCTTTAAAGAACCGTTTAAATACAGGATCAGAGGCTAAGGAAAAAGATTTTCCTGCTGACAAATACACAGGAATTGCTGCCAGATGTACCCTCAGGGTAGAGGGTTTAAGGCTTGACAAATGTAAATGAGCCAGATAATCTAACAGGAGTGGAATGCCCACCCCTTGTGGTTCAATACGTGCCTGACCACACCATATGGTGAACCTCTTCCATTTAGAGGAATAGGTTTTCCTAGTAGCTGGTTTTCGGGAAACCTTTAAGATATCCAGAACAGTATCAGAGAGCTGCAATCCAGCATACTCTAACTCTGCAAGAGCCATGCCTTCAGTCTGAGGGACCCCAGGTTGGAGTACATGATCCTCCCCTTGGAGGATGTCAGTAAATCGTGCCTCCTAGGGAGGCAAATAGGTCTGTTTGATGACAGGGCTAGTAGTATTGAGTACCAAGGCTGTCTGGCCCAGTCTGGGGCTATCAGGATCATTGTTGCTGGTTGACTCCTGAGCTTGGTCAGTACTCTGAGCAGTAAAGGGAAATGGAGGGAAAGCATACAGGAATTTCCCTGAATAGTCCAGAACGAGTGCATCCAAGGGCACCGTGCCCAGTACTGGAAGTCTGCAGCAGAACAGAGGCAGCTGGTGATTGTCTGGGGCTGCAAATAGGTCCATCTCTGGGGCGCCCCACTGCCTGAAGATATCTTTGAGGATTAGCTGATTTAGTGACTACTCGTGGTGGTTCTGGTTGATCATGCTGAGAGAATCTGCCAGGACATTGTCCTTCCCAGGGAGGTGAACTGCTGACAGGGTTACCTCGAGAAAGTAGGCCCGATTCCAAATCTTCATGGCCTCTGTGCACAAGCATGGACCTTGTGCCACCCTGCTTGTTTTTTTTTTGTTTGTTTTTTTTTTATTCTATTTCCCTCTGGTCACCGCTGGCTGAGGCCCCTTTGGTCATCCTACCTTATTCCCTCCTGCCTGAGGTCCTCCCATCTGCACCTTGGTACTAGGCACACCCGCAACACGCTGCATGGAGCCTTCCCTACGGAATACACCCCCCGGAGTGGGGCCGCCTTATGCTTCTCGGAGCTTTCATCCGGTGCATCCATGGGCGGAGGTGACACCAAGCCCAGGTCACAGTGGGCAGGATCCGGCTCTGGAGGTGGGGGTAGGTGATGTCTACCCCCCAGCCAATGGGTGTTTTTCATTGTTCTTGAGCTCCCTACTACCCGGGACCCCCGGAAGTGGTGGCACATGTGCGTGGAGGCACACATGCGCACTGAGCTCCAGACTGGGTCCCTTCCACCCTCCCTGTCGAACTAACATCGAGCTCCTCATGAGTGGCACTGTCTCCCCAGCTCCACCAGGGGGCAGCCAAGCTCCGAGAGAGCTGAAACACTCCTCCTGAGGTGGAGTGCTGCCAGCCGGCAGCTGCTCAACATCCTCCCCCCCCCGCTAGCCACTGATGATCATGGCTCACTTCCGAACCTGGGTCACTGGCATGGTGTGAGATGTGGCGACCAGCGCTTTAACCCTCAGCACCACCGGGCCGGCTGCGCCACCCTGCTTGTTGATGTAATAAATGGTGGTGGTGTTGTCTGTTCTGACCTGCATCACCTTCCCCTGAATCATGGAAGAAAAGGACTGAAGAGCCAGTAGCACTGCTCAGAGCTCCAACAGGTTTATGTGCAGGAAGGACTCTTGAGGAGACCATGTGCCATGAGCTGTATGCTCCCCCAGATGAGCACCTCATTCCAGAGGGGATGTATCTGTGGTAAGTACCTCTGTGGGGTTTTGCTGAAGGAATGGAGCACCTACTCTGAGGGGGTCTCTGTCCTGCCACCACTGCAAGGCCTGAATTAGTGTGGAAGTCACTGGAATAAGTTTTGACAAAGAATCTCTGCTCTGGGACCAGAATGACTTCAGAAGGAGGTGTGGAGCAACAATGGGGAATTATCAAAACTGCCATCACAGAGGCAACAAGCCTTTGTGTGAAGCAAATAAACAAATCAAAATGAAAGAAAAAGCCACTATGGTTCTCAAAAGAGGTGGCTGTGAAAGTCAGGAAGAAAAAGATAGCATTCCGGAAGTATAAGGAAACACAGAAGGAGCAGGACAGAGAGCTGTACCAGTTAAGGCAGAAGGAAGCAGGGAGGGAAGTCAGAATAGCAAAGGCCCAAACTGAGGAAAAGATAGCCAACTCAGTTAAGAAGGGGGATAAAACCTTTTATAGGTACATCAGCGAGTGTAGAAAGACAAAGGGAGGGATAGTGAGGCTGAATAGAATGAACGGAGGGTGGGCAGAGGGGGACAGTGAAAAAGCAGGAATACTGAATGAATATTTCTGCTCAGTATTCACAAAAGAGGAGGGGGAAGTGCCTAATCCATTTAACAGAAGCACTCTTGATAGGGGGATGATCCCAGTCCTTTCACAGAAGAAAGGGTTCTGCAAGAACTCCTAAAACTGAAAGGTGGACAAAGCAATGGGTCCTGATGGAATTCACCCCAGAATTCTAAAAAGAATTAAGGAGGAACTAGTGAAACCACTGGCTACTCTTTTAATAAATCATGGGAGGATGGGGTGGTACCCGAGGACTGGAGGAAGGCGGATGTGATTCCCCTTCACAAAAGTGGGACCAAGACAGAGGCAGGAAACTACAAACCTGTCAGTCTGACCTCTGTGGTAGGGAAAGTGATGGAGTCACTTCTGAAGGAAAGAATAGTTGAGTACCTAGAGGACAGTGGAGCACAGGACCCAAGACAGCATGGGTTCACAGCGGGAAGGTCATGTCAGACAAATCTAATAGATTTCTTTGACTGGGTGACCAAAGTAGTAGACCAGGGAGGGGCTGTGGACATGGCCTACCTAGACTTTAGCAAGGCATTTGACACAGTCCAACACAAAAGATTAATAGTCAAATTAACCAGCCTGGGAGTGGGACCCAGGGTGGTAGCCTAAATGAAACATTGGCTGGACAACAGGACACAGAAGGTAATTGTAAATGGAGTCCACTCTGAAGAAGGGGGTTACTAGTGGGGTACTGAGGGTTCAGTATTGGGTCCAGTCCTTTTAATGTCTTCATCAGTGACATTGCAGAGGGACTGGAAGGAAAGTATGCCTTTTGCAGATGACACAAAGATCTGCAACAGGGTTGATACACAAGGAGGCGTGGAAAGGATGAAAAGGGACTTGGCAAGGTTGGAGGAATGGTCAGAGTATGGCAGCTAGGATTCAATGCAAAGAAGTGCAAAATCATGCACCTGGGAAACAAGAACCCAGGGGAAGAATACACAATGGGTGGGGAGGTAGTAACAACAACAAAAAGGAAAGGGACCTGGGGGTAATCATATCAGATGACCTTAAGGTTAGCAAGCAATGTGAGAAGGCAGTAGGGAGGGCTGGGGGGTATACTGGGATGTATAGGGAGAGGCATCAGCAGCAGAAAACAAGAAGTTGTTATCCTCTGTATAGACAGTTGGTGAGACCCCATCTGAGTACTGTGTCCAGTTCTGGAGACCCCATCTCCAAGAAGGACATAGACAGGATAGAGGCAGTCCAGAGGAGGGCAACTAAAATGGTGCAGGGTCTGCAGAGAGAAGCCGTATGAGGAGAGAGACTAAAGGAGCTTAATATGTATACCTTGAGAAAGAAGGAGAGGGGACATGATAGAAACTTTTAAGTACCTCAGTGGAATCAACAAAGTCCAAGAGGGTAGCATCTTTCAGAAAAAGAGACTTGCAAGAACAAGGGGACACAATTTAAGATAGAAGGAGGGCGGTTCAGGGGCAATGTGAGGAAGTATTATTTCACAGAGAGGGTAGTGGATACATGGAACAGCCTTCCTGAGGAGGTTGTGGGGTCTAAAACTGTGGGAGAATTCAAGAATGCATGGGACAGACATAAGGCAATTCTTGTGGGGGGTAGGAAGAAATAGGCTGTTGGTTAACTAGGATCTGCGGCCTATCCTGTAGGTAGGGAAATGGGCAGACTAGATGGGCCTAGCGGTCCTTATCTGCTGTCAAAGTCTATGTTTCTATGTTTCTAGATGGAACTGAGTGTCCCTCATCTGAAACCTTGCCCCTGGTACTACGGCTGTTGAGGCCGCCATGTGTCCCAATAGCTGCAGAAAACATCTGTCTGGCTTTGGAGAGTGGCGCTTGAAGGAGTCCACTAGCTGTACCAGATTGTCCACCCTGTCTGGTGGAAATCTTGCCCTTCCCATCACTGTGTCCAGCTTTGCCCCTATGAACTGTAGGTGCTGGACTGGCTTTAAGACTGACTTTTTGGTATTTATTAAGAAGCCCAGTGAGGGGTAGGGTGCTCTGAGTGAGGGCTAGAGCCTCTGCCACCTGTTGCTGAGACTGTCCTGACACTAGCCAGTCATCCAGGTAAGGGAACACTGAGGCCCCAGATGCCTTAGGTGTGCTACCATCACTGCCAAGCATTTTGTGAACACTCTGGGAGCTGAGGTCAGGCCAAAGGGCAGGGATCTGAACTGGTAATGGCCTGATGACAGTCTGAACCTTAGATATTTCCTGTGTGACGGTCTGATGGGAATATGGAAATGGGTGTCCTTGAGGTCTATGGATGCCAACCAGTCCCCTTGCCTGAGAGTGGGCAAGATCATAGCAATAGTGACCAGCTTGAACTTTGGTTTTGTTAGATGTTTGTTCAGGAATCTTAAATCTAGAATGGGTTGCCAGTCCCCATTTTTCTTAAAGGTCAGGAAGTATCTTGAATACAACCCTTTTCCATTTTGGGACAGAGGGACAGGTCCCACTGCCCTGTCCTGAAGAAGAGTTGCTACTTCTACTTCCACTAGGATAGTTTCTACTTGGTTGGCAGGCTCGAACAACCTTGCTCTCAGCCTGAGAAAAATCTTGAAACTCAGAGCAAGGCCTTGGCCCACTACCTCCAGAACCCACTTGTCTGATGTTATGGACTGCCAGTTCTGGAGGTAGTAGGCAAGCCTGCCTCCTATTGGAATCAGGGGGAGGCGACCCATGGCTCTTCAGGGAGCCTGCTTAGCTGGTGTCCTGGGTTGGGAAGTTGGGCTGGAATGAGTGGCACCTCTCCTGCCCCCTCCTCTAAAATATCCATGTTGTTGTTGGTAGACAGGGAAGGCCTGTATCTAATAGAAGGGTCTCTGGTAGGGCCTGCTCCTGCCTCCCCTACCTTGTTGTTTCTGAGGGGTGGCAACTTTTTCTTTGGCTGCAGCACTCCTATAGAAGGGTTCTATATTCATTCATTTTCCTCATATAGGCTTCAGTTTGTTCCCCAAAGAGGGAATTCTGAAGCAGAGGAAAATCCAAGGCCTCGGTCTGGGTGTCCTGAGAGAGATTCGTGGTTCTGAGCCACGAAAATCTCCTCATAGAGATGGAGGTAGCCATAACCCTGGATGCTGAATCATTGACATCCACAGCCATATGGAATTGCTGCTTAGAAGCCTCTATTCCACTCTTTGCCATCTCGCCCAAATCTACAGCCAAGTTAGCTGAGACCTTAGCTGCAAGAGAGGATACCGCTTCCCATAGCTTCTTTTGGTACCTTGCCACATAGGCCATGTAGGAAGCTTGCCTGGCAACAAGGGAGGAGCTAAGGTACGCCTTTTTTGCCATCGAATCAATTCTCCTGGAATCTTTTTCAGGAGGGTGGGAAGCCAGTGGTATGCTTGCCTTTTCACAGGCAGCAGCCTGGACTACCTCTTCATGGCTGGGGTGATCAGACAGAAATTCTGTGTCATTCCTGGCAACTCGGTACTTCCTATCTGTCCTCTTATCCACAGGGGGGACAGAAGAAGGGGTACTCAAAAATTTTAATGTCTGTCTCTTTAGAGACTTATGGGTGGGTATCACCATCCTTTTTGTGGCAGGGACATCCATCATCTCTACATAATCTGGTTCTTCCTCCTCCTCTGAGGACTCCTGAACTGGTAATTGCAGAGTTTCTGCCACTTTTTTCATAAAGGAAAAGTGTGTGAGGACATCCTCCAACTGCTTAGGTGAAGAAATGCCTCCTTCATGCTCTGGGGATACCTCAGGTTCAATAAGACCATAATAGTCCTCTTCCTCCTCCTCCTCTTCACATTCCTGATCCCAGGAATAATCACACTCAGAAGAGTCCCCAAGAATTTGAACCGGTTGAGGAGTAACCGGGTGTTGCACCGGTTCAGTTCAGCTGGGCCGGTTTACAAAGATTGGATAATGCGAATTGCATTAACTATTTCTTCCGTGGTCAGAACCGCAACTGTCTATGTCTTAGGATCTGGTTCGGTATGTTTTCCTTTCTTTTTGGTTTTAGCGGTAGCCATTTCAAGGCCTGTTTCCGTGGTTTGCTTAGCTGAAGGGGTATCGCCCTAGTCAGAAGGCATCTCTTCCGGTTCTCTTGAACCCGAACTGGTCCGGCCATCCATGTTAGCTGATTTTTCAGCCAATTTCTCATTCAGTCATTTAAGTCATCTGTCCAGCGTCGACTGAGGGAAATTTTTGCAGATGTCACAGTCTGCTTGTAGGTGATCAAACCCCAAGCAGAAAACACAGGTAGTGTGGGAATCGGCTTTGGAAAATGTTTCCTCACACTCATTACATTGTTGAAATCCAGTAGGGCTGTTTTTCTTTTGGGTTTCTGTGACTCCATGTCCGAACTTATCCCAGAGGCGGTTAGGCCAGATAAGTAAAATAAATGTAGTCCTGGTTAATAGACCGGTATTAGCGGTCAGGAAAAAAGCAAACTCATTTTTTTATTAACCAGAGCCAACAGGTCCAAACACTATACTTTAAAAGAAGAAGAGGTAGAGAAGAAAACTTGGTTCCCTTACGGTTGAACGGCAACTGCTAAAGAATCGAGACTTACCCCGTTTGAGGGAAAATTTTTATTTATTTTATTTATTTAGCTTTTGTTGACCGGGTAAGTGCACTAGACAAATCCTGCCTATTTTCAGGCACGACCCGGAGGAGGGGGATACAGATGAATGCCAACTGACCTTGAACCAGATTAAGCTGTTGGTGGTATTTTTACTGAATTAAAACGACAATTGTACCTGTACCAAAGGACAGTGATTTGAAACTTGTTTTAAAACTATCAGTAGACGAAACCACAGTGAAAAACCACTTTAACCAATGAAATGCTGAGGAGTCTTCACAGTAAGGTGGCGTAAAGAATCTAACAGTTGGATAGAATGTACCAGGGGACAGTGGTTTGAAACAGAGCGCGTGCCTACTTAGAATGTAGGCTTTAACTCTTCCATCTCTGGGGCAGTACAACAAGAAGGTCTTACTGCATATGTCAGAATACATTAGGACGTCTTGTAGTCTGAAATAACAAAGAGTTACCCCAGTAAATTTAACAAAGTTAGACCGACTTACCTTGTAATTTGAAAAAAGGGCAGAAATACTGAGAATTACCTCAGAAATTGAAAATAAATATTGGTTCCTTCACAGTTGCTAAGAACCAATAAGGAACCAAAAAAACTTACCTGATCAACACTGATCTAGACTAAGTAGTTTGGCAGAAGACACCAGGAGAAAGGACTGTTGTGTGACTGGACTTCTCTACTGGGACTAAAGAAGTAGAACTCTTGTACTTGGAACTTTAATTTAGGGTAAAAAAAAAACTAACAAACAAAACAAAAAAAAACTCGTGTGTTTGAGTTAGCTTAACTGAATGGTTATCTGAACAGTTATCTAGGTGTAAATCTCAGGTGATTGAAAGGACTTGATAGCTGTGAGGTTTAAATTACTTGTAGAAAGATCTAGTAAGTAGGGGGAGTGGCTTAGCTAGAAGGAAGCTACATTTAAAGACTGCCTTAGAAAGATTTTGCTAGTAGTTTGGCAGAAGACACCAGGAAAAAGGACTGCTGTGTGACTGGACTTCTCTACTGGGACTATATTGCCCACCTTCCCTCCCTTTCACCCTCCCACCCAAAGCTAGTTCTACTTTTATAGGCACAGAATTTGACTGACAACAGGAACTTCCTGTTTGGGAGCAGGAAGTGAGTGATCACAGAGCCACCAAAAGACCCACCATCCTAGAAGGGCAAGAGTAGCTCTCCAGCCCCCTCTAGCTGCTGGAGGTCTGCCTCTGAGCAAGTAAGGGGTCTACTGAGAAATATAGGATATTCTTGTCTCAGAACAGGACAATCAGGAGCTTAAAGGGCACACAGGCAGAAAGTAAGGAAAGAGAAAAAAAACAGAGGAAAGAGTAAGGATTGCAAACAGTTAAGGGGCCAGAAATAAGACATGATGGGAGTGGTGCAGTGCAGTAGCTATGGAGCAGCAGTATTCTGGGAGACGTTCTGGAGGATGCAGTGTTGTCCCATCTGCAGGCACCTCTCTGGGCTGAGGGAGGAGGTTGCTCATCTCCAGGCTGAGTTGGCCAGGATTTGTGGGACCTCCTCTTCCATCCAGGGACCACCAGTGCCACTGCCGTTGCCTCAGAGATTGCCAAGAAAGAGGAGCGGTTGGACCACAGTGGGCTCAGAGAGGGTGAGGGTGGTGGAACAGAGGCACATCCCTCCAGTTGTACCTCTCCACAATTCCTATGCCATTCTGGCAAAGTGTGGTCCCTCTGTGGAGGCACCCACAGTGGAGACCAAGGAGGATGCTGGGAACCTCCACAAAGGAGACCCACAGGAGAGTGGCAGGGGACCCCACAGGGGAAGGAAACAACTCCTGGTGGGGACTCCATTGTTAGGAAGGTGAACTGGGGAGGAAGGGAGAGGAGGTAAGTGCCTGCCTGGTGCCATGGCTTGATGGACAGGGAGCAAATCCTCAGGATTGCCAGAGCAGCTGCACAGGGAGGGAGCTGGATGTCATTGTCCACCTAGGGACAAGTGACCTGGCTAAGAAAGGGATTAGAGAAGTGCAGAAAGAGTTTTGTGGAATTGGGAGGGCCTTGAGACAAGTAGCACGAGGTAACCTTCTGGAGGTGCTGCCCATCTATGCTAGAGAGGCTAGGTGTTCCGCACCATGGGATCTGATCAGTGGTTGAAAACTGGTGGAGCTCAGGGATTTGGCTTCACTGGGGACTGGGGTCCATCTGGGTGATGCAAGCCTATACTGGCATGATGGGCTGCATCTGTCCAGGAGGAACCAGGATCCTAGGTGACAGGTTTAAATGCTTCATTGGTAAGCATTTAAACTAGCCAAGGGGAGGCACTGAAAGGAGCAGGGAAGTCCTAGCCCCCAAAAAAATCACGGTATTAAGTGTAGTAAACACCAACATAGAGATGTTGATAGGGAGAAGGCTGGGTAAATGGAGAAAGTGACAAAGGCAAGAAGGAAAGGGATGGGGCAAAAGGAGTAAGGCCATCAGGAAATGGAGGATAATGAGTACCAATGCCGTAGTCTGGGCAACAAGCTCCCTGAGCTGGTGGCCTTGATGGAAGAGGATGCCTAGGATATCACAGCAGTCACAGAAACATGGTACACAGAGAACCATGACTAGGATGTTAACATACCAGGGTACATAACCCACAGGAGAGACAGGCAGGGAGAAGAGGGGAGGAGTAGTTCTCATGTAAAGGAAGGATAAAAGCAACTGAACAAGAGAGTAAACAGGGAGGAGAGGAGGCACTGTGGGTCACCTTGGAGACTGGAAAGGGCACCACAATCCGCACAGGGGTTGTGTACAGACCCCCATGTCAGGGGGAGGGAATGGACAAGGATATGATAGAAGGCATTCTTAGAATGGCAGAGAAAGGGGAGATACTGTTGATGGGAGACCTGAATATGCCAGATGTTAACTGGAGCACATTTGCTGCAGCCACATCCAAGAACAGGGCCATTCTTGATGCCCTACAGGTGGCAGGCCTCAGACAGCTAGTTTTGGAACCCACTCATGAGGGAGCAATCTTAGACCTCGTACTCTCAAATGGGGGCAGTGAGAGGATCTCAGATCTAGAAGTGGGTTGCCATCTGGGAACAAGTGACCATCAAACAGTGTGGTTCACGTTAAACTCAGCTACAGAGTCAAGCCATACAAAAGTGAGGTAATGGACTTCAGGATGGCTGACTTTGGCAAGATGGGAGAGTGCCTCAGAAAAGCACTAGCAAACAGGCTAGAAGGAGGTGTGGAGCAATAATGGGAATCATCAAAACTGCCATCACAGAGGCAACAAGCCTTTGTGTGAAGCAAATAAACAAATTAAAATGAAAGAAAAAGCCACTATGGTTCTCAAAAGAGGTGGTTGTGAAAGTCAGGAAGAAAAAGATAGCATTCTGGAAGTATAAGGAAACACAGAAGGAGCAGGACAGAGAGCTGTACCAGTTAAGGCAGAAGGAAGCAGGGAGGGAAGTCAGAATAGCAAAGGCTCAAGCTGAGGAAAAGATAGCCAACTCGGTTAAGAAGGGGGATAAAACCTTTTATAGGTACATCAGTGAGCGTAGAAAGACAAAGGGAGGGATAGTGAGGCTGAATAGAATGAACGGTGGGTGGGCAGAGGGGGACAGTGAAAAAGCAGGAATACTGAATGAATATTTCTGCTCAGTATTCACAAAAGAGGAGGGGGAAGTGCCTAATCCAATTAACAGAAGCACTCTTGATAGGGGGGTCGATCTCAGTCCTTTCACAGAAGAAAGGGCTCTGCAAGAACTCCTAAAACTGAAGGTGGACAAAGCAATGGAGCCTGATGGAATTCACCCAGAATTCTAAAAGAATTAAGGGGAACTAGTGAAACCACTGGCTACTCTTTTAATAAATCATGGGAGGATGGGTGGTACCCAGGACTGGAGGAAGGTGGATGTGATTCCCTTCACAAAAGTGGGACCAAGACAGAGGCAGGAAACTGCAGACCTGTCAATCTGACCTCTGTGGTAGGGAAAGTGATGGAGTCACTTCTGAAGGAAAGAATAGTTGAGTACCTAGAGGCCAGTGGGGCTGGGACCCAAGGCAGCATGGGTTCACAGCGGGAAGGTCATGTCAGGCAAGAGCTAATAGATTTCTTTGACTGGGTGACCAAAGTAGTAGACTAGGGAGGGGCTGTGGACATGGCCTACCTAGACTTTAGCAAGGCATTTGACACAGTCCCACACAAAAAGATTAATAGTCAAATTAACCAGCCTGGGAGTGGGTCCCAGGGTGGTAGCCTGGTAAAACATTGGCTGGACAACAGGACACAGAAGGTAATTGTAAATGGAGTCCACTCTGAAGAAAGAGGGTTACTAGTGGGTACCGCAGGGTTCAGTATTGGGTCCAGTCCTTTTTAATGTCTTCATAAGTGACATTGCAGAGGGACTGGAAGGAAAAGTATGCCTTTGCAGATGACACAAAGATCTGCAACAGGGTTGATACACAAGGAGGCGTGGAAAGGATGAGAAGGGACTTGGCAAGGTTGGAGGAATGGTCAGAAGTATGGCAGCTAGGATTCAATGCAAAGAAGTGCAAAATAATGCACCTGGGAAACAAGAACCCAGGGGAAGAATACACAATGGGGGGAGGTAGTAACAACAACAAAAAAGGAAAGGGACCTGGGGGTAATCATATCAGATGACCTTAAGGTTAGCAAGCAATGTGAGAAGGCAGTAGGGAGGGCTGGGGGTATACTGGGATGCATAGGGAGAGGCATCAGCAGCAGAAAACAGGAAGTTGTTATCCCTCTGTACAGACAGTTGGTGAGACCCCATCTGGAGTACTGTGTCCAGTTCTGGAGACCCCATCTCCGAAGGACATAGGATAGAGCAGTCCAGAGGAGGGCAACTAAAATAGTGCAGGGTCTGCAAGAGAAACCGTATGAGGAGAGACTAAAGGAGCTTAATATGTATACCCTTGAGGAAAGAAGGGAGAGGGGGGACATGATAGAAACTTTTAAGTACCTCGTGGAATCAACAAAGTCCAAGAGGGTAGCATCTTTCAGAAAAAGAGATGTGCAAGAACAAAGGGACACAATTTAAAGATAGAGGGGGCGGTTCAGGGCAATGAGGAAGTATTTTTCACAGAGAGGGTAGTGGATGCATGGAACAGCCTTCCTGAGGAGGTTGTGGGTCTAAAACTGTGGAAGAATTCAAGAATGCATGGGACAGACATAAGGCAATTCTTGTGGGGGGTAGGAAGAAATAGGCTGTTGGTTAACTAAGATCGGCAGCCTATCCTGTAGGTAGGGAAATGGGCAGACTAGATGGGCCAAGCGGTCCTTATCTGCCGTCAAAGTCTATGTTTCCACGTTTCTATGTTTCTACCTGTGACCAAGGACAGTGCTTTAATAATAGAAATAAATGGAACTTTGAAAAACCGAGAAAAGACTTTTTCTTCAAGCAAGTGAAAGAAAGCTCTCCGGAGACGTCTTAATGAGGCAAGCAGAGTAAAGAATGTGATGGTTACAGGAAGTGCAACCAGGGACAGCGGTTTGAAAACCAAGTTCAAGCCTAGCATTCCACTATTTGCATAGGTTCTATAAATCATTTCAGCTCCGGGGTAGTCCTATGGTGAGACCATACTGCATTTGTCAGAATACAGTAAGATTTCCTGGGGCTTGAAACTGCCAGCGGTTTCCTCCCTGCTGAGGGGTGGGAGAAGCTGGTCTGGTAGTTTTGATAGCAGTCCTGGTTTTCCAAGTGGCCTCTAGTGCCTGCTCCACTTGTGGGCCAAACAGGTAAACACCATTAAAGGGGAAATTCATGACTTTCTGCCGAGTATCATTAGTGAAGCCTGAAGTTCTTAGCCAGGAGTGTCGCCGGGTACAAATCCTGGCCACTGCTGCTCTAGAGGCAGTGTAAAAAGCATCCATTACAACTTTAAGCTGCTGATTTTTGGACTTGATGCCTCTGGTGATAGTCTGAAGAAGCTCTGAGTTAGTGTCAGACTCCAGGAGAGCCTTGACTGTGTCTGAGTGAATGCCAGAGGGTATACTCATATTGAGAGAAATGACCCTGGTAACTAGCAATGTGCATGTCCAGGGTAGCAGCAGCAAACACTCATTTCCCCAAAGTGTCTATTTTATGAGATTCTTCATTAACTGGACAAGCCATGGACTCCTTGGGGAGCACGGCTTTGTCGTTTTCTGCCAGAACCACTAGGGCATCTGTGAAGGCTTGAGAAACAAGGATTGGTCTTTCTTTAGGGGGAGCATACTTCCTGTCTACAGAATTAGCCACAGTAGGAATTAATGCCGGTCTGTCCCACACCACTTGTGAGAGAGTCTCAAAAGAGGGTTGCACTGGTGGTGTCAGGTCCACAGGAATCTCAGGAACATGAAGATATTGCCGGCGCAAAAGCTTCCCAGGGTCCACCTCAGAAGTCGGGAGAGCAAGAATGGAGTTCATATTCTTCAGAAGAGATTTGAAGGGGAGGTCTTCGACCACAAGCTCAGCTGAAATGGATGGTTTACTTTACCCCATAATATGAGTTTTCATCCACATCATCTATCAGGCGCAGATCAGGATCAGACTCCTCATAATCTCCCTCTACCCTAGAAGGGATAGTATAGGTAGGAAAGGAAGGAAGAACAGCCGGAGGTGCCACCCACAGAATCTAGGTCGAGAACCCAGCACCTGAGACAGAACTGGTGCCAAAAATGGCGCCGGTACGGCACGCAGCACTGGCGCAGCAGTCAGCACCGAACAAGCACCTGGAGTCCCCATACCAAACACTGGGGTACCCAAAGGTCACGACACCCTCAGAGACCTGATAGTATGAAGAGGAGTAGGAGGAGAATGCAGTACCTGTGCCAGCCCCTGTGCCGCAGCCATGTGAGGGGGATAGGCACAAGGCGCAGCATCAATGGCACCGAAGAAGGCACCGCATGACCAGGCTGACCAAACTGCTCCACCTGCAGGCCAACGGCCCCAGAACCAAGTCCACAGGCGAGGGAAGTCGGGACAACCGCCGGACCCATTGCTCCATAAGAGTGGCCCAATGATGAAACTGCTCACTGGAAGACCCCCCAGGGGTGGAGAGAGACTCCGGAGTAGAGGACCATGGTCACTATGGACTGAGGCTGCTAGGCGACCCTGATGGAGCCGGGGTCGGCCCACAGTCCCCTGCAACCGACGGTCTCTCTGCAGACATAACAGTGGGTGACCCTGAGCCATACCGCGTCTTGTTTGACCAGTGGGAGGAAGAAGAGCTTGAGGCTGAGTGGTGCTGAGCTCCCAAACGGGATTGGGCCCACTTCATTTTGTGCTTTCGGGAGGACTGCCCTTCCTCCCGGCCACTGGACTGCCCATGGTCAGACCTCCCCTCCAAAGAGGGTGATGGACATGACCCAACCCTGCTGCCAAAACAGCTTTCCAGCGAAGTCTCCCAGCCGTTACCAGCACTGTTCATAGTTGACTCAGTCGATGGTGGGCTGAAGACTTCTCATTACTTCAGAATACAAAATATATATATATACTGTATGTATATATATATATATATATATATATATATATATATATATATTTATTTCAAATAAATACTACTAAAACACTAAACTAAATCAAATACTGAATGACTAAGCTGCTGTCATATAGACGTGAAGATCGGACTCCTGGCAGGTGAGCATTGTCATTACTGAAGCGCACTCGACGGCAGGAAAAAAAGGAAAGGAGGCGGTTGGCGGGTCAATGCCGAGATAGTCTATATGGTACAAGCCAGCCGTGCATGCATGATCCAACCTCAGCACCAGCCCTCCTGAAGATTTTTGGCTCCCACTAGGTCCTAGCGCCTCCGGCGTAGTCCCATTAGTGTGAATCAAAGGTGGAGTCTTTAAGACCAGGAAGATCTTGGGATTTGTGCGCAGACACCCCGTCTTTGTGAAAAATCAAATAAGGCTCCTCACACCAGAGGGTCTGAAGCTCTGAAATTCTTCAAGATGAAATAATGGCAACTAAAAAAATAGGTTACTCACCTGTAACAGTAATTCTAGGAGTGGTATGTATTGTTCATCCACACTCTTTGGCATGTCCCCTTCCACTTTAAATCTGCCAGAAGTCTTCAAGCTGGCTCCTCCCACCCACCCACCTGGGTGGTATATACTTCGGCTCAGCCCCATGACGCCAGATCTTAGCCCGCTGGAAGCCAGGTATTGTGCATCCGCAGCCAGGGAGGTTGTGTAGGCCCATGTGGATGAACAACGTACACCACTCCTAGAACTACTGTTACAGGTGAGTAACCTGTTTTTCTAGGATCGTGGATATGTTGTTCATCCACACTCTTTGGCAGACTCCTAGCAGTTCTCCGGGAGGAGGGAGGCAAGGCACACACCCCCTACTTAGGGAACAGAGACTGGAGAACTGAGGCCCCAAAACCAGCATCCCGGCGTGACTCAAGGTCGATGTGGTAATAGGTAATGAAGGTGTTTGCTGACTTCCAGATAGCTGCCTGACAGATTTCCTGGATAGGGATGTCCCAGGAAGCAGCCACCGATGCAGCGGTATGTTGGGTAGAATAAGGTCTTATCCCTCTGAGAGGCTCCTTGCCTGCCAACTCGTAACACAGACCTATGCATGATGTAATCTATCTTGCAATAGTCCACTTTGCTGCAGGTCTGCCAGAAGCGGCTTCAGCATAGGTGACAAACAGCTGGTGAATCTCTCCCCGAATTGACGCCGTCCTCTCCTTGTAATGGGAGAGAGCATGTCTCAGGTCCAAAGTATGGAGCCTGTACTCGGCGTCCGAGGTGTAGCTGGGGAAGTAGACTGGCAGAGTTAACACCCGGTTAAGGTGAAACTCTGACACTACCTTCAGAAGGAATTTCGGGTTGGGGCGTAGGACAACCTTGTCCCTGCGGAAGACCAGATAAGGGGAGTCCACCGAAAGTGCCTGAAGCTCCCCTGTCCTTCTTGCAGATGTGATAGCCACCAGGAAGGTCATCTTCCATGACAAGTGTGACAAAGCACACTTGTGCATTGGTTCAAATGGCTTGCCCATGAGCTTTGCCAGTACCAGCAGTAGATCCCACGGAGGTGGAAGTTCATGCACTGGAGGGGATATGTGATCCAGGCCTTCAAAAGAGCACCCAACCTCTGTCTCTTGCACCAACGTCAGTTGACCAGCCCACGCTCAGTAAGCAGAGATGGCTGTCAGGTGCACCCTAAGGGTCGATGACCATAGACCCCCTTTGGAGAGAGACCAAAGGTAATAGAGAATGTTAGCCACTGGACAGGACATAGGGTTCAGGCCCTTGCCATGACACCAAATGGAAAACCTTTTCCATTTGAAGGCATAACATTTCCTAGTCGATTCCTTTATAGGTGCCTCCACCATGGTGTAGACATCGTTGGAAAGACCCAAAGCCTGGAACTCTAGCAGCTCAGATACCAGGCTGTGAGGCACAGGGATTGAAGGTCTGGATGGAATACCTTCCTCTGATTGAGAGATATCAGGTCTGGGCATGCTGGAAGTCGCTCTGGGGGCCTGCAGCTGAGGCAGAGGAGATCTGGATACCAGAACTGGTGTGGCCAGTGTTGGGCTACCAGGATCAGCTTCACCTTGTCCCTTCTTACCTTGAGGAGCACCTTGTGGATCAAGGGAAATGGAGGGGAGGTGTAGAGGAGGTCTGGGGTCCATGGCCTCAAGAAGGCATCCCTCTGCAGCGAGCCCTGCTGAGGGGGGCAGGCATGGAACAGCCTCAGCTTGGTGTTGTCCCTGGAGGCAAACAGGTCCACCATCAGTTTGCTCCAGTGGGAGAACAGGCTGTAAGCTATCGCTGGATGGAGAGACCCCACTTGTGGGATGTCTGGCCTAGGTGGCTGAGAGCATCCGCCAGATGGTTTGGGGTACCTGCCACATGGATGGCTAGGAGATCTGCCTCTAACCGGCTCACAAGGGTCCAGATGCAGAGCTCCTCCCTGCACAGCAGACAGGAGTGTGTCCCACCCTGTTTGTTGAGCTAGTACATGGTCGTGGTATTGTCTGTCTGGACTTTAACCACTTGACCCCGGAGCTGAGCAGCAAAAGCTGACAGTGCCAGTCTGACTGCCCTGAGCTCCAACAGGTTGATGTGGCATCGAGACTCCTCAGGGGTCCAGAGTCCATGGGCCCTTTTGTCCCCCATGTGGGCTCCCCAGCCCATGAGAGAGGCATCGGTCGTAAGGATGACCGTTGGCTTGGGGTGGACAAATGGTATCCCTTCCTACAACCAGTCTGGGGTGGTCCACCAATGGAGAGAGTCCTACATCTTCTGGGTTACAGTGATCAGCTGGTCAAAATGACCATGGCGCTGAGTCCACTGAGCGGCCAGCTCCCATTGGAGGGGGCGCATGTGCAACTGGGCCCAATGGACCACTGAGGTGCACGCTGCCATGTAACCCAGAAGGCACAGAAAGTCCCGGGCAGGGCGCAATTGCCCAACCAGAAATGATTGGGCAAAGGAGGAGAGAACCTCCACCCTGTCCGCTGGAAGCCAAGCTCTGGCTTGACAAGAGTCGAGCTCTGCCCCGATGAAGCCCATAATCTGAGAGGGCATGAGTTCTGACTTGGCCTCATTGATCAGGAGGCCGAGATGGGAGCAGGTCTGGAGGGCCAGGTCCCCGGACCTCTCCACCTCCTGTTGGGTGGAATCTGTTAAGAGCCAATCATCGAGGTAAGGATAAATCCTGACACCCCCCCGACGCCTGAGATGGACCGCCACCACTGCTCGAATTCCAGAGGCAGTCCCTGACTGACCACTTCAAGAACCCACCTGTCTGAGGTGACAGTGGACCAGGTGGAACAGAAGTGGCGGAGCCGGCCCCCCCCACAGGAGGAACCAGAGCTGTGGTGACAGGAGAGGGGTTGGCAGCCTCTGTCCTGTCACTGAGCAGGCTTGGAGGAGGAGGAGGAGGAGGAGGAGGATCCAGGACCAGAACCTCTGCCTTCTTTATGGGCCTGGGGGGGCCAGGGCTTGGGCCGGGGGCACCAAACTTGAGCCTGCTACTGTTGCCGATGCTGCTGTCCCCCTAGAAAAGAGGACAGCTGAGCCGCAGGGGAAGAATGCCGAAAAGGCTTCTTCTTTTTCTTCTGCTGGTTCTTGCATGAAGAACCCTTGGCAGAAGTAGCATCCAAGGTGGCATTGGACTGCTCAATGCACTGAAGGTGACCAGCCACTCCTGGGCCGAACAGGTCGGTCCATAGGAAGGGTATGTCAGCTAGTTTGTGCTGAGTATCCGCCAGGAAGAAGGAGAGCCTCAGCCAAGCCCTGTGACAACAGGCAACTGTGGCTGCCATCAAACGTGCACAAGAATCCCTAATGTCCAGGGTTGTCTGGAGCTGCTGTTTGGCAACAGCTCGGCCCTGATCCCAGACCTGCTTGACCGTGGTCTGCATGTCCATGGGGAGATGTGGGAGGACTTTGTCCAAGGACCCTAGAAGGGCATGGGAGAAGTGTGCCATGATGATGGCTGAACTTGCCTAACAAAGGCCTAAGGAAGAAGCCGCATAGACCTTCCTGGCTGAATGGTCCAAAAGCTTGGACTCTTTATCAGGTGGTCGGTTAGTATCGGCAGAACTGCCAGTAGACCTGAACACAGAGGTGGTCACCAGGCTCTCGGCCGAGGGGTGCTCTGTGAACCCCACAAGGGACCCCATGGGCACCGCATACTTGCAGGCCATACGGGCAGATGGAGCTGGACAAGAGGCAGGGCACTGCCACAGTTCTAATGCCAGCCCCACAATGGCCTCAGCCACAGGAAAGGCCTCCGTTGGGATGTCCCCTCTCTTGAGGATGTCCATGAGATAGTACTCCACCTTTTTCTGGATTGGCTCCAGGGGCGTCCCTGTGGACTCAGAGATGAGGCGAAGAATGCCCTGAAAAGACGAGGGACCTTCCTCCATCTCTAAGCCAACGGCTGATTCATCATCCCCAGGATGAGAATGCAAGCCGGTGACATCCGAATCCGAGGAATCCTGATACAACAGTCGACCACCCAGGTCACCTTCGACCAGCCGAGGGCGGTCAGTGGTAACCGTGACCGACAAATGCCGGGGAAGCCCGGTGTCCGGCTTATCTTCCTTGGAAGGAGCCCCTCCAACAGGCTGCTTGGGCGGTGGTTCCACCACAATTGGTGGAGAGACCATTTTAGGCCGAGCTGGGGGTTTTACCGGCTCCACGGGCAGGGGAACTGACTTGATCAGTTCCGAAAGAGTCGGCTTCGGCCTAGGAGGTGAAAGCCAAGTAACAGCCGTGGTGGAAGCCAGAGTCGGCTTGTACCCGGTCAAAATCAGCTGCTGCCACATGAGGTCCTTGTAGCCTCGATGGAATTTCCACCAGAGTCTCTCCTCATCCGATGAGGATGAAGATGACCGATGGCATCACCTCTTTTTAGAGTGTTTATGGCTCTTCCTTGGCCTTTTGGTCGAGTGGGTCTGAGACCTCGATTGAGATAGGACAGGCCAATTCAGTCACTCGGGAGACACCAACGGGACCAGTGAGTTCCCGGGGTCGGGGACCACTTCCTTGATGGGAGTCCCAACATGTTGGGTCTCCTTGTCGGGGAAATTTCCGAATAGGAGTTCGATTGAGGGAATCGTCGACTGGAGTTGGCAATAAAGGATCGATCGGGTCGATGACGATTTCTACATCGTTGATCAACAGTTCGGTCGACTGACCAGACGGCAAAGCCAAAAAGTCAGTGACCTAAGAAGCAATCTCGACCGAAGTTGAGACTGCTGGTTCCTGGGACTGAGATCTCTCCCACTCCCAAGAGCATCTCTGTCGAGATGAAGACGATCCCGGATCCTTCTCCCTTTTACGGGATAGAGAGAACTGCATGCCCGCAGGACCCTCTCCCTTGGTCAGGAGAGACTGGCACAACTCTTGGAAGGAACCAGAGAAGGTTGAGCCCAGGTTGAGCGGAACGAAGAAGCTCAGAGAAGTTTCTGCAGCGTGAGCCGCTTCCTCTTCCAATGCCTGCATTCATTCCAATTGCTCGGGGGATCCCGCAGCCACGGAAACCACCCACCAAGCCTCCTTGGATTTCACTGGTGGGTTCCATTTCTCTGGCTTCCCCAACTTCAGGCATGCGAGATGGTCGTCGAAGACGTTAGGATGGAAAGCAAGACAATTCAAATTTTGAGGTGTCATGGTCGACACCGAGACAATATACGCACGCGGTTTGGGGATCGGTGCATGACATCTTCTGGCCGCAAGGGCACCGACGAAATCCGGGGGAAGACTTGTCCTCCGTAATCAAAGAAGCAAATTCACGATCGTTAATGTGAATAAGATGGATTTTCGGAATAACTGAAGGTTTTAGAGCCAGGACCTACAAAATGCGTGAGCACGAAGGAGGCAACCTGAATCTTCCAGTGGAAAGGAAGATCTGGCATCATGGGCAGAGCCGAGGTATATACCACCTGGGTGGGTGGAAGGAGCCAGATTAAAGACTTCCAGCAGATTTAAAGTAGAAGGGGACATGCCAAAGAGTGTGGATGAACAACATATCCATGATCCTAGAAATAATGCTATCCAAGAGAGAAAGCATAACTCACAAGTTGCAGCTGGCTCAGAAGGAGACAAGGTCGACTTCTACCAAAATTTAAACCCCAAGCCAGGACAGGAGAATGGATTGGGGGTTCCTCCACCAACTGGTGCAGCAGAGGAAACCATATCTTGAGGTCCAGAAAAATAGGTTACTCACCTGTAACAGTAGTTCTAGGAGTGGTATATGTTCATCCACACTTCTTGGCAGGTCCCTTGCCGCTTTAAGATGTGCCAGAAAGTCTTCAAGCTGGCTCCTCCCAACCACCCAGGTGGTATAACCCTTGGCTCCGCCCCACGACGCCAGATCTTGGCTCACTGGAAGCCAGGCTTTTGCATCAAAGCCGGGGAGGTCGGGTTTGTCAGTGTGGATGAACAATATATACCACTCCTAGAACTACTGTTACAAGTGAGTAACCTGTTTTTCTAGTATCATGGATATGTTGCTCTATCCACACTTCTTAGCAGACTCCTAGGAGTTCTCTGGGAGGAGGGAGGCAAGACGCACACCCCCTACTTAAGAAAGAGGGACTGGAGAACTGAGGCTCCAAAACCAGCATCCCGGCATGACTCAAGGTCGATGTGGTAATGGAAAATGAAGGTGTGTGCTGACTTCCAGGTAGCAGCCCTGCATATTTCCTGGATAGGGACGTCCCTAGAAGCAGCCACCAATGCAGTGGTATGGCAGATGGAATGAGCCTTAAGCCCTACCGGAGGCTCCCTACACGCCAACCTATACAGTAGCAGAGGTCAATGCAAGATGTAATCCATCGAGCTAGTGACCGCTTGGCTGCAGGTCTGCCAGATGCGGCTTCAGCGTAGGTGACAAACAGCTGGCAAACCTCTCCCTGAACTTCCGCTGTTTGCTCTTTGTAGTAGGTGAGCATTCATCTCATGTCCAAAGTATGGAGTCTGTACTTGGCCTCCGAGGTGTGACTGGGGTAGAACACCAGCACAGTAATCACCTGGTTAAGGTGAAACTCTGACACCACCTTCGGAAGGAATTTCAGGTGGGGGCACAGGACAACCTTGTCCATGTGGAAGACCAGGTAAGGAGACTCGATAGAGAGTGCCTGTAACTCCCCAGTCCTTCTGGCTGACGTGATAGCCACCAAGAAGGCAATCTTCACATTTGTGCATCGGTTCAAATGGCTTGCCCATGAGCTTTGACAAATTCAGCACTAGATCCCATGGAGGTGGAGGTTCATGCATCGGAGTGGATATGTGATCTAGGCCTTTGAAGAAGTGTCTGACCACCTTATCCTGCGCCACTGACTGCTGACCGGCCCACGCCTGGTAAGCAGAGATGGCTGCCAGGTACACCTTTAGGGTCATCGACCAAAGTTCCTGCTGGGAGAGCGACCAAAGATAGTCCAAAATGCTAGCCACTGGACAGGATGATGGGTCCAACCCCTTGTCCTGACACCAGATGGAGAATCTCTTCCATTTAAAGGCATAGCATTTTCTGGTCGATTCCTTATGGGAAGTCTCAACAACGTTGAGGACCTCGTCGGAGAGACCCAAGGCCTGGAACTCTAGCAGCTCAGGAACCAGGCCGTCAGATGCAGGAATTGAAAGTCTGGGTGGGAGTACCTTCCCCTGACTGATGGAGAGCAGGTCCAGCTGTGCTGGAAGCCACCTCGGGAGCCTGGAGCTGAAGCTGAGGAGATCTGGATACCAGAACTGGCATGGCCAGTCTGGAGCTACCAGGATCACCTGCACCCTGTCCCTCCTAACCTTGATGAGCACTTTGTGAATCAAGGGAAGGGGAGGGAAGGCATAGAAGAGGCCTGGGGTCCACGGCCTCGAGAAGGCATTCCCCTGCAGCGAACCCTGGTGAGAGGGACGGGCATGATACAGCCTCAGCTTCGCGTTCTCCATGGAGGTGAACAGGTCCATCTGAGGGGGTGCCCCACTGGGAGAACAGATCTTACTACCTCCTGGTGGAGAGACCACTCATGAGATGCCCCGCCCATTTGGCTGAGGGCATCGGCCAGCTGATTTGAGGCTTCTGCCACATGAATGGCTAGGAGATCTGCCTCCAGGCTGATCACGAGGCACCAAATGCGGAGAACTTCCTTCCAGAGGGAAAAGATCGCATCCTGCCCTGCCTGTTGAGATAGTACACGGTCATGGTGTTGTCCATCCGGACCTGGACCACTTGACCCTGAACAAATGGAGCGAATGCAGTCAGGGCTAGCCGAACCGCTCAAAGCTCCAGCAGGTTGATGGTATCGGGACTCCTGGGTGGGGGGACCAGAGCCCGTGGACTCTGTGCTCCCCCAGATGGGCACCCCAACCAATCAGAGAGGCATCAGTCGTCAGGATGACCGTTGGCTCGGGGCGGACAAACAGGTTCCCTTCCTGCAGGTGGGATGGGACAAGCCATCACTGGAGGCTGTCCTACAGCCTCTGGGTCACAGAGACCAGCTGGTCGAGATAACCTGAGCACTGAGATCATTGGCTGGCCAGTTCCCACTGGAGGGAACGCATATGCCAGCGGGCCCATTGGACCATGCTGTTGCAGGCTGCCATGTAGCACAGAAGATGCAGGAAGTCCCGGGCAGAGCGCAGTTGATCAACCAGAAATAATTGGGCAAAGGAGGAGAGAACCTCTGCCCTGTCCGCCAGGAGCCGAGCTCTGGCTCGGCAGGAGTCGAGCTCTGCCCCGATTAACTGAATCACCTGCGAAGGCACGAGTCCTGACTTGACCTCATTGATCAGGAGGCCAAGGTTGAGGCAAGTCTGAAGGGCCAGAACCCTGGACCGCTCCACCTCCCACCTGGAGGAAACTATCATCAGCCAGTCATCCAGGTAAGGGTACACCTGGGCCCCTCGGTGCCTCAGATAAGCTGCCACCACTACCATGCATTTGGTGAAGACCCTGGGGGCTGAAGACAGGCCAAAGGGGCATGGCTTGGAACTCATAAAGGGTTCCCTTGGCTCGGAAGCAGAGGAACCATCGATGGGACGGATGGATCGGGACATGAAAGAACGTGTCCTGAAGATCTAGGGAGCAGAACCTCATGCCTTGTTCCAGGGATGGTATAATCTGAGCCAGAGTTACCATCCAGAAGGTGCGGGACCTGAAGAACTTGTTCAGGTCATGCAGATCTAGAATGGGGAACCAGCCCCCTGTCCGTTTTGGTACCAGGATGTACCTGGAAATGAACCCTGGGTCTAAAGGCAGGACCACTACTCTGCGCACCATCTCCTTGAGGAGGAGCCGAGCTAAGTTGTACTGGAGAGCCAACAGAGGCAGCGGACACCAGATCCCCCCTGTGGGGTGCGGGTTCGATATGGAGGGTCCTACTCAAATTCCAGAGGCAGGCCTCTACCGACCACTTCCAGAATCCAATGATCCATGGTGATAGCAGACCAGGTGGAAAGGAAGTGGCTGAGCCAGCCCCCCATGGGAGGTCTGATGGAATTAAGGGAGGCACCCCCCCAACCTGTCACTGGGCAGGCTTGGAGGAGGGTCTGTCGAGGAGCTGCTGGGACCTTCCCCCCGGGCTTCCTGAATGAAGAGGCCATGGACTTGGTCCGAGGACACCAAGATTGAGCCTGCTGGCCCTACTGCTGCTGGGCCGGTCTGGCAGCAGGAGTGGATGAACAAAATGGCCTGCAGTTCTGATGCTTGGGGCCCTTGTCCTTCTTGGCAGATGAGGTGGGGTCCAAGGTGGCACTGGACTTCTCTATCCGTTAGAGGTGGCCTCCATGCCAGGCCCGAACAGGTCAGTGTCCAAGAAGGGGACATCTGCCAGCTTGGGTTGTGTATCAGCTGTAAAGGTTGAGATGTGCAGCCAAGCCCTGCAGCACATGACCACTGCGGTCGCTACCGAACGGGTACAGGAGTCACCAATGTCCAGAGCCATCTGGAGTTGTTGCTTCGCCACTGCCCTACCCTGGTCCCAGACCTGCTTGACCATGGTCTGGAGGTCTGCCGGGAGATGAGAGATCATCTCATCCAGGGAGCCCAAGAAGGCATGGGAGAAATGTGCCATGATAATGGCTAAACTGGTCTAACGAAGCCCAAGGGAGGAGGCTGCATACACTTCTTCCCGGAATGGTCCAGTTGTTTGGATTCCTTGTCTGGGGGTCTGTCCACATCCCCTTTGTTGTCTGAGTGCTGAAAGACAGTCCTCCACCAACCCCACCACAGAGGGGTGCTCTGAAAACCCCGAAAGGGACCCCATATGGACCGTATACTTGCGGGCCATGTGGGCAGAAGACGCAGGGCAAGAAGCACGATGCTGCCACAGCTCCAAGACTCAGCCCACAATGACCTCAACCACCGGAAAGGCCTCCACTGGAGTATCCCTTTGTCCAGAATCTCTGTGAGGTGATACTTGGCCCGTTTCTGCACAGGCTCGAGCTCCATTCCCATGGACTCAAAAATACCCATCAGCAAGGTAGGGAGCTCGTCGATGGAGACCCCCCCAAGAGACTCAGCGTCGACAGGACGGGAGACCATGGAGGAATCTTCAGACTGCGAGGAGCCCTCGTAATGCAGGTGACCACCCGTGTCACTTTCAACCGCCTTTGGTGGTCGGGAGTAAGAGTGACCGACAACCGATAGGGTAGGCCTTGGGCCAACTAAGATTCCTTGGTTGGAGCCATGGACTTCGGTTGCTCGGGCAGCAGTTCCACCCGGATCGGTGGAGCAGCTAGCTTTGGCTGAGCTGGCGGGGCCTTAACTGGCACCTCGGTGACAGTGGCTGTGGCGATGTCAGTCGCTCGGGCGAAAGCCACTTAATGGCCAGGGTAGAAACTGGAATCGGCTTTGACCCAGAGAGGACCAACTGCTGCCACATTACGTCTTTGTAGAGCCAACGCAACTTGTGCCAGAGCCTGTCCTCACCCAAGGAGGATGAGGAGCAGTGCCACCACTTGCCATGGCGTCAGGAGTGAGACCTCCGATGAGGGTGAGTCTTGTCTGACGTTGAAGTCAAAGAACAAGACTGAGACCTCAACCATCGGCGGGGCCAACGGGAGACCTCAGAAAGAGTTGGGGAAACTCGTGGCTCCTCCTGGTCAGGTTCCTTGGGGGATGGGTCCTGCACAGCAGGGTAAGCCAACCGATCCGGGCCGAGGGCACTGCAGTGTCTGAAATCACAGAGTCATCACGGACATGCAACAACCCGATTGGCTCAAGAAAAATCTTGGCCGCATCGACAGGCATCTCAGCTGACTGGTCTGACGGGGTTACTGTGAAACCAGCAGCCTCGGCTTTGACCAAAGTCGAAACAGGGGATTCCTGTGAGTGGGACCGCTCCCAGTCCCAAGAGTGTCGAGTTGTGACTTGTTCTTTTTTGACACCTTCCAAGAGTGCAAAACATGCGACCCCGAAGGGCCCTCTCCCTTGGTAGAGAGAGACTGGCACAACTCCTTGAAGGAAGCCGAATAGGAGGATCCCAGTTGTAGCGGAATGAAGGCTGCAGCTGAAGAGGAGCCCACTGCGGCCTGAGCCGCCTCCTCCTCCTCGAAGGCCTTAAGCTGCTCCAGCTGCTTGGTGGACCCTGCAGCTGGAGACCACCCAATGGGCATCCTTGGATTTAATCGTCGGGTAACGCTTTTCCAGTCGCCCCAGCTGAAGTCGGGCAGCGCGGTCTTCTAGAACCGAAGGTGAAAAGGACCAACAGTGATCGCAAGCCTGCTGATCATGGTCGTGTCCCAGGCAGTAGATGCATGCAGCATGTGGACTGGTGTAGGACATCTTCTGCCCGCAGGGGCACCGGTGAAACCCAGGAACCGATTTGTCTTCCATAGCGGTAGCGAGAGAAGAAGACGAAACTCGAGAGAGTTTTAAAATAAGTTTTGGAAGCAAATCCGAAGATTCTAGAGCCAGGGTCTACTACATGTGGCAGTGCTAAGGAGGGAACCTAAACCTTCCAGCAGAAAGGAAGATCTGGTGTCATGGGGTGGAGCCGAGGGTGATACCCCCAGGTGGGTGGGAGGGGCCAGCTTGAAGACTTTTCGGCACATCTTAAAGCAGCAAGGTACCTGCCAAGAAGTGTGGATAAAACAACATATCCACATTCCTAGAATAGAGCTACTAGAATCATGCTGCCCCCCCATCTGCAACTCGATGAGCACCCTCTGAATTAGAGGAAACGGAGGGAATGCGTAAAGGAACCTCCTGCTCCAGGAGAGAGACAATGCATCTCACCAGCAAACTCCAGGCCCTGGATTGAGTGAGCAAAAAGAAAAAATTACTTACCATAGTAATCTTGTTTCTTCCCAGTGATACTCAGGTATTCATAACTTTCTGCAGTAAGCCTTCTAGGTAGGACTGCCCAGAGAGAATAGAATACATGCAAATGATGGAACGCTGCACGTGACAACTTTTCAACTGCTGCCCTATACTGCCAGTGTTCTAAATTCCTCATATTTCCTAGAAGCCTGGAAAGGTAGGCCCTTGGAATCCTAATACTGGAAGCATTAATGATCAGTATAATTAAGATAATAAACAATTTAAACACCCATAAACCCTTTCATAAAAAAAACCTCCAACTGGAGGAAGAAACACAACAAGGAACTCCCAAAATGTCAGAATCACCTGAAAAGGAGGGGAAAACACATGTGAACCCCATTTGCCAGAATTGTACTCAAAGTGGCATATATATATATATATATATATATATATATATATATATATAAAAACAAAGAACCTCTGTGTGCAAACACTGAGGCAAGGGTTATTCCAAGGGCATTTGGCTGGGAAGCCAAGTTTCAGAAAATACATGCTCACACAATGCAAGCATCATGGGCTGTGTGTTATATATATATATATATATATATATATATATATATATAGTAGCACAGCATGCAGGAGTGCAGAGATTAAAGGTTCTGGAAGGGGAGGCAGGGTGGGAAGTTATGAATACTGGAGTATCACTGGGAAGAAAGACTTTGCAGGACTGCTGTGCCAAACCTAGCATCACCCCTGGATTGAATATCCAGGTTGTAGTGCTTCGAAAAGGTGTGTACTGTTTTTCAGGTAGCTGCTTTGCAGATATCAACCAGTGGAACATCTCTGGCAGCTGCTAAGGTAGCAGCTGTCCCTCTTGTGGAATGGGCCCTCAATCCTGTTGGGGGCTCCCTACCAGCTTTAGTGTAACAGAATTGAATACACTGGACTATCCATTGAGAAATGGACCTTTTCAATGCTGGGTTACCCTTTCCCACATCCCCGTAAGTCAGTAACAGCTGTTTTCTGTCCTGCCTATGGTCCTTAGTGGCTGTCATGTAGTAGCGGAGAGCTCTCTTGACATCCAGACTGTGAAGTCTTCTTTCACCAGAAATGGAGTGCTCAGTGAAAAAGACAGATAGGGTAATGCATTGGTTAAGGTGGAAATCACAAACCACCTTGGGGAGGAATTTTCTGTTTGTCCTCAGGTCTACCTTATCCCTATGAAATGAAATGTAGTTCTGTTCAATGCAGAGAGCCTGAAGCCCATGGATTCTTCTTGCAAAGGTCATTGCCACTAGGAAAACTGTTTTCCATGTGACATATTTTAGGTGAGCTGAAGACATGGGCTCAAAAGGAGGTCCCATGAGCTTAGCTATGCACACATTGAGGTCCCATGCTGGTACCGGTTCCCTGTGAGGGGGATGCAAATGGGTCAGACCTCCTAAAGACAGGTTCTGAGGCCATTGTTACCTTTGCTCCAGCAGAAATGTAAGCAGATACTTCAGCCAGGTGAATCTTCAAGGTGCTGGGCTGCAGCCCCAAGGAATGTAAATGAGAGAGGTAGTCGAGAACAGCTGATACGCCAGCCTGTACTGGCACCAATTCTCTAGTTGAACAACAGATTGAAAATCTTTTCCATTCTGAAGAATACGTTTTCTTAGTGGAGGGTTTCCTGTACCCTCTCAGAATGTCTAACACTGCTTCAGAGGTGTGTAAATTAGCATATTCTAGGTCCTCAAGACCTGAGGTTCCGGTACAGCAGGGCTCCCGGGTTGGAGGTCAACAGGTTGTGCCTCGAGAGAGGTGTATTGGGTTGGCTACAGACATGGAGAGCAGAAGACAGTACCATGGCTGCCTGGGCCAGTCTGGAGCTATCAAGATTAGAAACGCTGAAGGGGATCTGAGCTTGAGCAGTACCCTGAACACCAGGGGAAAGGGAGGAAAGGCATACAGGTGCTTCCCTGACCAAACCAGAGCCAGGGCATCAAGAGGCAGAGTACCGCGATCTGGTGGCCTGCAGCAATACTGTGGCAGGTGGTGGTTCTGGTGGGATGCGAACAAGTATCTCTGGAGTGCCCCACCTCCTGAAGATCACTTGCACCACTTGCCTGTTCAGAGTCCATTTGTGATGCACCTGGTTGATTCGACTCAAGGCGTCTGCCAGAGTATTGTTTTTTCCTGGCAGATGGATTGTCTACAGGGATACTTCCAAAGAATAAGCCAAGGTCCAGATTTTCTTGGTTTCTGTGCAGAGGACCAGACCTGGTGCCTCCCTGCTTGTTTATGTAGTACATTGTGGTGGAGTTCTCTGTTCTGACTTGCACCACCTTCCCTTGCACCAATGCTGTAAAAGCTTTTAGTGCCAGAAACACAGCTCTGAGTTCCAGCAAGTTTATGTGCTGGAGGGACTCTGCAGCTGACCAAATACCCTGGGTTGTGTGATCCCCTAAATGAGCACCCCAACCCATGAGAGATGCATCTGTTGTGAGAACAACTGATGGAGACTCCCTCTGAAAAGGAATCCCCTCTCTTAGGTTGGGTTCCTCCTTTCACCACTGGAGTACTTGTAGCATATCCCTTGTTACTGGGATGGGCTTTGAAAGAGGGTCTTTTCTCTGACTCCAGTGAGCCCTGAGGTGAAACTGGATGTCCCTAATTTGGAATCTGGAACCCAAGACTGTGCCTGTGGCTGCAGCTATATAGCCCAGTAGCTGTAGAAACTGCCTTGCAGTTTTTTCTTTGTGCAAGTTGAATGAATTTGCAATCGGCTGGAGATTTCTGACTGTCCAGAGGCAGGTAGGCCCTGCTTTGCAGGGTACTGATCTCTGCCCCTATGAACTGCAGGACTTGTGCAGAAACGAAGACTGATTTTTTGTGATTGATCAGGAACCTCAAAGACTCCAGGAGCCCTTGGGTAGTCTGTAGATATTGTCTGACTTGGTATGGTGATTTCCCTACCACCAGCCAGTCGTCTAAGTATGGGAACACTGTGAGCCCCTGCCTTCGAAGGTGTGCCATAACTGCTGACAGGCACTTTGTGAACACCCTTGGGGCCAAAGAAAGGCCAAAAAGCAAGGTTGAAAACTGGTAATGGCCTGAAGGGAGTCTGAAATACTGGTTACTTACCTGTAACAGGAGTTCTAGGAGTGGTATATGTTGTTCATCCACACTTCTTGGCAGGTACCTTGCCACTTTAAGATGTGCCGGAAAGTCTTCAAGCTGGCTCCTCCCACCCACTCGGGTGGTAAAACCCTCGGCTCCGCCCCATGATGCCAGATCTAGCCCGCTGGAAGCCAGGTTGCGCGTCAAAGCTGGGGAGGTCGGGTGGGTCATGTGGATGAACAACATATACCACTCCTAGAACTCCTGTTACAAGTGAGTAACCTGTATTTCTAGGGATGTGGATATGTTGTTCAATCCACACTTCTTGGCAGACTCCTAGCAGTTCTCCGGAAGGAGGGAGGCAAGGCGCGCACCCAGCCCATGCCCAGTAAGCAGAGATGGCTGCCAGGTGCACCTTAAGGGTCGTCAACCGAAGCCCTAGCTGAGAAAGGGACCACAGGTAGTCCAAAATGCTAGCCAATGGGCAGGATGAAGGGTCCAACCCCTTGCTCCGACACCAAATGGAGAATCTCTTCCATTTAAATGCATAACATTTTCTGGTCGACTCCTAATAGGATGCCTCAACGACATTGAGGACCTTGTCAGAAAGACCCAAGGCCTGGCACTCTAGCCACTCAGGAACCAGGCCATCAGGTGCGGGGATTAAAGGTCCAGATGGAACACCTTCCCCTTGTTGCCTGAGATCAGGTCCAGGTGGGCTGGAAGCCACCTCGGGAGCCTGGAGCTGAGGCTGAGGATTTCTGGATACCAGAACTGGTGAGGTTAGTCTGGGGCTACCAGAATCACCTGCACCTTGTCCCTCTTCACCTTGAGAAGCACCTTGTGGATCAAAAGAAATGGAGGGAAGGCATAGAAGAGGCCCGGGGTCCACGGCCTCGAGAAGGCATCCCCCTGCACCGAGCCCTGCTGAGGGGGGCAGACATGAAACAGCCTCAGCTTCGCATTCTCCCTGGAGGTGAACAGGTCCACCTGAGAGGTGCCCCAATGGGGGAACAGGTCTTGAATTACCTCCTGCAGTAGAGACCACTCGTGAGATGCAGCGTCTATCCGGCTGAGGGCATCGGCCAGACTGTTCTAGGCTCCTGCCACATGGATGGATAGAAGATCCACCTCCAGGCTGATCACAAGACCAAATGTGGAGAGATTCCTTGCACAGGGGCAAGGAGTGCATCCTGCCCTGATGGTTGAGATAGTACATGGTCATGGTGTTGTCCGTCTGGACCTGAATCACTTGACCCATGTACAAATAGAGCGAAGGTGGTGAGAACTAACCGTACCGCTCGAAGTTCCAGCAGGTTGATGTGGCATCGGGACTCCTGAGGTGACCAGAGGCCATGGGCCCTGGGCACCCCAACTCATCAAGGAGGCGTTGGTCGTAAAAATGACTGTTAGCTCGGGGGGAACAAACGGGATACCCTCCTGCAGATGAACTGGGACAATCCACCACCACAGGCCATCCCACATCTTCTGGGTCACAGTTACTGGCTGGTCCAGAGAACCAGAGCGCTGAGACCACTGGCAGGCCAGCCCCCATTGCACAAGCGCAATGGACCATGCTGGTGCAGGCCACCATGAGACCCAGAAGGTGCAGAAGTCCCAGGCAAGGCACAATTGCCCAACCCAAAATGATTGGGCAAAGGAGGAAAGGACCTTGACCCTGTCCGATGGGAGCCGGGCTCTGTCTTGAAGGGAGTTGAGATCTGCCCAGATGAACTGAATCACCTGCAATGGCACAAGTTCCGATTTGGCCTCGGTGATCAAGAGGCCAAGTTGGGAGCAGACCTGGAGGGCCAGATCTCTGGACCGCTCCACCTCCAACCTGGAGGGGGCTGCTATCAGCCAGTCATCCAGGTAAGGGTACACTTGGACCCCTCAGCACTGCAGGAATGCTGTCACCACTGCCATGCATTTGGTGAAGACCCTGGGAGCTGGAGAGAAGCCAAAGGGCATGGCCTGGAACTCATAAAGGGATCCCTCTGCTCTGAAGCGGAGAAATCGCCGATGAGATGGACGGATTGGGACGTGAAAGAATGCGTCCTGGAGATCCAGAGAACAAAACCACATGCCTAGTTCCAAGGATTGTATGATCTGAGCCAGAGTGACCATCCTGAAGGTGTGCGGCCTTAGGAACTTGTTCAGGTCGTGCAGATCGAGAATGGAACACCAGCCCCCCATATGTTTTGGGACCAGGAAGTACCTGGACACAAACCCTGGGCATGGAGGAGGATCCGCCACCTTGCTGACCACCCTTTTTTGGAGGAGTAGAGCTATGTCGGCTCGATGAGCTGACAGAGAGGCTGCAAAACTGGTATCCCCCAAGGGGCGCTGGCTCGGAAGGGAGGGGAGGGATCTGCTCGAATTCCAGAGGCATACCCCTGCCGACCACTTCCAACACCCAATGGCCCATGATTATAGTGGACCAGTTGGAAAGGAAGTGGCTAAGCTGGCCCCCATTGAGGGACCCAGGGGAAGAGTGACAAGGTTGTGGGCGGCACCCCTCAACCTGTCACTGGGCAGGCTTGGAGGAAGGGCCGGCCAAGGAGCTGCCTGGACCCTTCCCTCCAGGCTTCCTGTTGGAAGAAGCAGCAGGCTTGGCCTTAGGGCACCAAGTGTGAGCCTGCTGGCCCTGCTGCTGGTGCTGCTGAGCTGGTCATGCCGCAGGAGCGGAAGGGCGAAAGGGCTTACGCTGTTGCTGGTGGCCTTTGTCCTTCTGGGCAGACGTGACCGAGTCCAAGGTGGCATTGGACTTCTTGATCCACTGGAGGTGGCCCTCCACCCCGGGTCTGAACAAGTCGGTGCCCAAGAAGGGGACGTCTGCCAGCTTTTGCTGGGTATCTGCCATGAAGGTTGAGATCCACAGCTAGGCTCTGTGACACATGGCTACTGCGGCCACTACTGACTGGGCACAAGAGTCTCCGATATCCAGAGCAGTCTGGAACTGTTGCTTGGCCACCACCCTTCCCTGATCCCGCACCTGCTTTACCATCATTTGAAGGTCAGTCGAGAAATGAGGAAGCACCTCATCCAGGGAGCCCAAAAGAGCATGTGAAAAGTGTGCCATTGGTAGAGCCGGGCTGGCCTGTCAAAGGCCTAGGGAGGTGGCAGCATAAACTTTGTGCCCAGAGTAGTCCATCTTTTTGAACTCCTTGTCCGGGGGCTTCTCTACATCCCTGGCATTTCCGGAGTGCCGGAAAATGCTATCGATCACCAGCCCTTCAGTCAAGGGGTGCTCCAGAAAACTGGAGAGGGAACTGGTTGGGACTGCGTACTTGTGGGACATCCTGGCTGAAGGTGCAGTACAGGAGGCAGGCCACTGCCACAACTCCAAGGCCGGACCAACAATGACCTCGGCCACAGGAAAGGCCTCCATAGGTAAATCCCCTCAGTCCAAAATGTCTGTGAGGGGATATCTGGCCCATTTCTGCATGGGTTCAAGCTGCATCCCAGTAGATTCTGAGATGAGCCGAAGAATACCGAGGAACAAGGATGGGCTCTCATCCACCGACAACCCCCGCAGGATTCCAGGTGAAGGGGCCTGGAATATAGAGAGGAGTCGTCTGACTCAGAGGAGTCCGCAAACAGCTGCTGATCACCTGAGCCACCCTCCACTCGCCAAGGCCGATCGGGGGTGAGGGTGACCGACAACCTGTGGGGCAAGCCCTGACCCGACCAAGAATCATTGGCCGGGGCCCCAGTCGTCAGCTGAGGAGGTGGGGGTTCCACCACAATGGGTGGAGCAGCCGGTTTCGGCCAAACAATCAGCACTGGAATTGGCTCCTCAAGCAAGGAAGCGATGGCAGGAGATCACTTCAGCCACTTGGGCGACAGCCACTTTATTGCCAGGGAAGGCGATGGAGTCAGCTTGTTGCTAGCCAATAAGAGTTGCTGCCACATCATATTCTCATAGCACCAACACAACTTGCGCTGGAGCCTCTCCTCCGAGGAGGAGGATGATGAGGATGAGCGGCGACGGCACTTTCCGTGATGTCGGAAACGAGACTGCTGGTGTCAGCGGGACTTGCCCAACACGGAAGAGGACTGAGACTGAGACCGTCGGGGTTGCCGACAGTGGGTCGAAGAAGGGGTGGGGGGGAGACCCGCACATCCTCCGGTTCGGGGTCCTTGATCAGGGACTTCGGCTCGGGAGGCCGAGGTAAGTCCTCGGTAGGCACCGGGGGAACCGGTGAAGGAGGTTGTCAGCCTCTCCAGTCGACAGCCCATCTAATGGGTCAGGAAGATCTCCACCACATCAGCGGTGTCTCGGTCAGCTGGCCTGACAGGGACACCGAGACTAGTCGGCCTGGGCCTAACCCAGGCTGAGTCGATAGAGGATGGTCGGAAGCAAGATCTCTCCCACTCCCATGAACGTCGATGGTGGGACTTACCTTTCGAGTCCTTCTTTTTTGACCGAGAGAAGTGAGTCCCTAAAGGCCCCTCTCCCTTAGTGGAGAGGGACTGGCAAAGCTCCCGAAAGGAAGCAGTGTAGGTGGAGCCCAAGGAGAGCAGGATAAATGCCGACACCGAGGATGATGAAGCCGCGGCCTGAGCCACGTCTTCCTCGAGGGCGATTAACTGATCCAGCTGCTCTGCAGAGCCCGCCGCCGCGGACACCACCCAATGGGCCTCCTTCGACTTCACCAGTGGAAACCATTTTTCTATTGGTGCGAAGGACCACCTTATCCCTATGAAAGGAAATGAAATCAGGTTCCACTGATAAGGTCTGTAGTTCACTGATCCTCCTAGCTGAGGTAATGGCTACCAAAAATACAGTTTTCCAAGTCAAGTATTTCAGCTCAGCTGAAGATAAAGGTTCAAAAGGGGCTGCATAAGCTGTGCAATACAGATGTTCAGATCCCAAGAAGGAGTAGGCTCCTGAAAGGGAGGATTGACATGGACCAAGCCTTTGAAGAATTTCTTGAAAACTTAATGAGAAGCTAGGGAAGAGGCCTTACCAGCCAAAAGAAAAGCAGACGCAGCTGCCAAGTGTACTTTAAGAGTAGTAGGCCGAAGGCCTAAACTGTTAAGATGTACCAAATAGTCCAAAACAATAGCAATGTCAGCCAGCTCTGGTTTAATATGCCTACTTGAACACCAGAAACCAAACCTTTTCCATTTGGAGTTGTAAGTCTTCTTAGTAGCAGGTTTCCTGCTAACTTTTAAAATATCCAAGACTGATTGGGACAGATGTAAACTTTGCATATTCTAGCTCTAAAAGAGCCAGGCCTTGAGCCTGAGAGTCTGAAGGTTGGGATACAGAATCCTCCCCTGAGAGGAGGTGAGGAGATTGTACTGCCTGGGAAGACACAAGGGCAGTGTTACTGACAGTGACAACAGTAGAGGATACCAAGGCTGTCTGGCCCAGTCTGGGGCCACCAGAATCACCTTGCAAGGCTGGGACCTGATTTTTATCAGGACCCTGAATATCGGAGGAAAAGGAGGAAATGCATACAGAGACCTGTTTGTCCAATTTAGTAGGAGAGCATCCTGGGCAATAGAACCCAGAAGGGGTGGTCTGCAGCAATACAAAGGGAGTTGATGATTGTCTGGGGCTGCAAAGAGATCTATCTCTGGGGTGCTCCATCTCCTGAAAATGACTTGAAGAATGACAGGGCTCAGGGCCCATTCGTGGTGACCCTGAGAAATCCTGCTGAGAACATCTGCTAGAATGTTGTCCTTCCCTGGGAGGTGCACAGCCATCAGGGAAATCTGAAGGGAATAGGCTAGAGACCAAATTTTCATGGCCTCTGTGCACAAGGCTGAGGACCGAGTGCCTCCTTGTTGGTTGATGTACCACATCGTTGTGGTGTTGTTTGTTCTGATCTGTACCACTTTCCCTTGGACAACTGTTGAGAATGTCTGAAGTGCCATAAAGACAGCTCTTAATTCGAGAAGATTTATGTGCAGAAGGGACTCCTGGTGTGACCAAGTTCCCTGAGCTGTGAGGTGAGACTATCTAGGTGGGCTCCCCACCCTAGGAGAGAGGTGTCTGTGGTGAGAACCACAGAAGGGACCTGACTGATAAAGGGAGCCCCCTGTTGAAGATTGTCCTCATCTAACCACCACTGAAGGGCCTGGACCAAGGCTTTTGAGACTGGAACAGTTTGGAGAGAGGGTCCTTTTTCTGAGACCAGAAAGATCTGAGATGAAACTGAATATCTCTCATTTGAAATCTTGGTCCCTGAACCACTGCTGTGGAAGCTGCCATGTGTCCCAGCAGCTGTAGAAAGTGTCTGGCTGGACCAAACACTAGAGGACGAAAAGAGGAGGCCAGAGTGACCAGACACTGAAACCTTGAGAGGGGAAGAAATGCTCTTGCTTGAACTGTATCTATTTCCACTCCTATGAAGGTGAGAAGTTGGGCTGGCTCTAGAACAGACTTCTCCAAGTTCAGAATGAAGCCCAAGGATTCCAGAAGTCTTTGGATGATCTCTAAAGCTGACTTGACTTGGTCTGAGGATTGGCCCACTAGAAGCCAGTCGTCCAGATATGGGAACAGAAGGATGCCCTGCCTCCTGAGGAATGCCACCACCACTGCGAGACACTTGGTGAATACCCTTGGAGCAGATGTTAGGCCGAAGGGCATGGCCCTGAATTGGTAATGGCCTGAGGGCAACTCGAACCTGATGTACTTTCTGTGGGATTGTCTGATAGGAATGTGGAAGTAGGCATCTTTGAGAACCAGGGAAGCTAGCCAGTCTCCTGGTCTCAGAGAGGGAAAAACTACTCCCAAGTCACCATTTTGAACTTTGGTTTTGTCAAATGCTTGTTCAGGTACCTTAAATCCAATATGGGTCATCACTCCCCCGTTCTTTTGGGGGTAAGGAAGTATCTTGAATACAGCCCTTTGCCCCTGTGACAAAGAGGTACCTTCTCTACTTCTTGCAGAAGAGAGGAGACTTCTGCCTCTAGGGCCTTTGTCTCCAAGGGAGAGGGAGGACTGAAAGACTTTGCTCTCATTTTTGGGAACCTTTTGAAACTGAGAGCAAGGCCCTGGCTCACTACTTCCAGGACCCATTTGTCTGAAGTAATAGACTCCCAGGCCTGGGAGTACTGAGCCAGCCTGCCTCCTACTGGGATTAGGGAGGCGACCCTGACTGACACCTCAGGGTGTCTACTTGGCAGGGGGCTTAGATTGAGTAGCTGACGGGGTCCTGGTCACCCCACATCTACCTCTTCCCCTAAAGAACCTCTCTGCTGGAAAGAAGAGGAGGAGGCCTGAGCTTGGTAAAAAGGCCTATAAAAAGGCCTGCCCCTGCCCCTAAACTGCTGCCTCTGAGGAGTGGTCTGCTGCTCTTTGGCTGCAGCACTCCTATAGGTGGTCCTGTACGCGTCCATTTTCTTCATGTAATTTTCTGTTTGTTCCCCAGAGAATTACCTATTACAGGAACATCCATGGGCTGGCCTTAGCCTGGGTATCCTGAGAGAGGTTGGTACACCTAAGCCAAGCAAATCTCCTCATGGAGATAGATGTAGCCATGACCCTGGAATGAACATCACTGGAATCAACAGCAGCGTGGAATTGCACCTTAGATACCTCTATACCGTTTGAAGCCACCTGCTCCAGCTCCGTAGCCAGTTCCAGAACCGTATCCCACATAGATTTCTGGTACCTGGCAGTGTATGCCATATAATTAGATTGCCTGAGTCCCAAAGATGATGCCAAGTACTGCTTTTTTGCCATGGCATCAACTTTCGTGGAATCCTCTTCTGGGGGTGAGATGCCAAGGGAATATTAGCCTTGTCACAGGCTGCAGCTTGCACTACCCCAACATAGCTGCTATGCGATGAAAGATATTCCATCCCAGGACCTGACAGAGCATACCTCCTGTCCATTCTTTTTTCCACAGGAGGAATGGATGTAGGAAATTGTAGAATTTTCTGTCTGTTTCCCCAAGGATTTATGTAAAGGGATAGACACCCTCTTAGACTCTGGGACATCCATCATTTCCAAATAGTCAGGTTCTTCCTGATCCTGTTCAGCCTTTTCTATAGGAAGCTGAAGAGTCTCAGCCACTTTCTTGTAAAACAAGAAATGGGAAGGGGACTCAGAAAGCCTGGGAGGAGAAGCCTGAGAAGGCCTGTCTGGGGAGATGTCAGGCTGTACTGGCTCATCTAGGCCTTCACATTGTTCCTCTTCATAATCTTCATCCTCCTCCCAATTGCCCTCATAGTAAGCCTCAGGATCCAATTCTGAGGCAAGTACCTCCGACCAAACAGATTGGCTCTGAACCAAGACCGGTTCGGTTGGAACCGAGCAAAGCGACTGTACAATTGAAATCGCTTTTGCTATTTCATCAGCGGTCGGACCATGGGAAGCCAAATCTGAACCAGCTGATTTTCTTTTTCTTTTACTCGGAACCGATTCCACAGAATCGGCTCTCTGTTTGCCCGAAGAGGTGTCGCCCAGGTCAGTGGGCAACTCCTCAGGTTCGGCAACAATCAGACCAGGCTGGCCATCCGGGTCAGCGGACTTCTCTGCCTCCCTCTCCCTTAGCCTACTCAAACGTTTATCCAGAGTGGCTTTGGGAAAGGTCTTGCATATTTGGCAGTCTTTCTTGAGGTGGTCAAACCCCAGACAATACACACATACGAGGTGAGGGTTGGCCTTAGCAAAGGCCTCCTTACACTCGGTACAGTGCGAAACCCAGTAGGTCCGGTTTTCTTTTTTGGGTTTCTCAGACATGCCTTACAAAATAAAGTCACCAAAAAACAGTGGTTAAGCCAGGCGACTGTAACTTATCGGTTCCAACCGTGTCACGGGTCGGTTAAAAAAATCCTAAAAGTCGGATTTTTTTAGGAACCAATAAGTACCGGAAAAAGCACACAAATACAAAGTATACAGATGTAACCCCTTTGTTAGCCGGGGTTACTAGAATCCCAGTAAGACCTAGTGGTAGGCAGGGAAGGCAGCTTGTGAAACTCCAGTTAAATGGGTTTCACACTGTCTCACTCTGCCCTCAGTCACAGCTGAGACTTGAGAGATGACATCACTATAGAACTGTCACAGCTGCATGAGCCACATTGGAATCTACAGCTCAGGGAGTGAGTTTAGAACTTTGGGAAATTCAAAGTGAGTCTTCTGTTTGTCCTTAAGCAAGAAGGAAGCATCAGTCTGCTGTTTGATCTCTCACTAAGAAAAAGGAAGTGTTCCTGTGTTTTTTCCTTTTTAAAGTGGTGGAGACCGCTCCCCCAGTTTCAGTGCCCCCCTCCCTCCGGGGGGGGGAAAAAAGTTCTCTGTGGGTTCCAGGGGCAATCCCCTTCTCCCACCATGGAAGGAAGCTGCCTGATTTAATTTAGTCTGTTCTTGTATAACAGCAAAGGTTACAGAACTTTGCCTGTGGGGCACCTGCAACGAATGGGTGAGTGTTTGGCTCCATTTGAAGGGGCAAACATATTGTTTTCTTCAGTTGGGACATGAATGGGGACTGCTATTTGGGAGGACTATGTACACTAGGACGAACAAATGGAGCAGTCAAACAGTTTAAAGTTTTAAATGGATTAAAAGTTCGCTGTAGAGGGGGTGCTTCAGGTCATCCACCGTTCAATCTACATTTAAAGTCCTAAAGTTTTCTGTGTGTCCAGAGAAATGGCCGTGGGAGGCTGGAGGTGGAAAACCCCATCTTTAGTAACCAGGTCCACCTCTATGGATTTCTTCTGTGTTTGCTACTTGCCTCATGCACTTGGCCAGTGATGGGGTGGGTACCCAGGCGTGGAGTCGCAACAGAAAATCTCTCTAGGAGTCGCAGACTCTAAGTGGTGTGGGGAGCCACAGGATGGGAAAATTACTCCTTGTTGGATGGGAGTCTCCTTGTTTGATGGGAGTTTCGATTGGAAGAAAGAAAACAAATCTCTCTAGGAGTCGCAGACTCTAAGTGGTGTGGGGAGCCACAGTTTGGGAGTCTCCTTATTTGATGGGATGTCTTTCCAAGTAAAGTTTGGGTTCATTCTTCAAGTGGACCGTCAGTCAAGTGGCCAGCAGGGGAGCCGGGCCAGTCGGGCTATGTATCCAAAGTGCATGCAAAGTCCGGGCTGAGTGCCTGGTGGGTCCAAAGCCAGACAACTGTAGTAATGTGTTCATTCCTCAAATGGACCGCTGGGTTAACCTCTAATCTGCACATACAGTAACGTAGCCCTTTGGGGGACCATGCAATGCTTTGTTTATGTTCAGTTAGTTAATAAATAAAGCCACACTGAAAAATCCCAATTCTGGTTCTGGACATTACAGTTATTGCTTCCTGTAGTTGGATTTACTTGGGTGCTCCTGTGCAGAGTAGCCAAACCTAGGTCCCTTGTGCCAGTTCACCTCATCCTTCCCTGAACCCAGGTCCCCCAACAGGTATTGCTGCCAACTCCAACAGCATGCCACCTGTCGTTTTAGTAAAAAGGCAGTGGTGGGGACCCCCAGTTACACAGAAATAACATAATAGGCTTCGGTCCCAAACCAGATCGACCAGCAAAGAACCAAAAATAAAACAATTTCTTTCTGAAAACTACCACTACCTATACTACCACTTACTGGTACCGAGACAGAGGCAAGAATACCGATTTTCTACCAAATGGGTTGACAGAACCGACTGATTCCAACTTTTACCAAAACGAAGTGCAGGAGAGATCTCCGGAGCGACTTCACAGTTAGGTGGAGTAAGAAATCTGACGGTTACACTTCAGAGTACCACAGACAGAGGTTTGAAAACCAAGCTCGAGCTCAACATTCTATGCCTTTGCACAGAGTTAACCTTTTACTCTCCAGGGCAGTTCAAGTGCTGGGGCTAACTGCATATAGTCAGAATACAGCAAGACTTCATGTTGTTTGAACAATGCCAAAGTTACCATTTCAAAAGTACAGTTACGTAAGAACTTACTGTAACAGTAGATCTTCAAGAGGAGCTCTTGCAGCAGGCTATAACCATTAGGACTAATGCCTCAGGCCTTAGGACCCATCAGAAAAAACGTAGCTAGCAGTACCCAGCAGGGGCCGCCCCCGACGTTGGCTCCACCCCAACATCGGTCATGCCATAAAAGGGGGTGGTCCCTAGCTCCACCTCAGTTCACCCGCCAAAGACCCGCAGACCCCAGCAAGTGAACCAAGCAAAGCTTGCCCCAGTCATGCTGATAACTCTCCAGGGGGAAGGAGGGCGGGAAAGCAGTACCTGCTGCAAGAGCTCCTCTCGAAGATCTACTGTTACGGTACGTTCTTATGTAACACTACTATCTTACTTCGAGGGGAAGCTCTTGCAGCAGGTTATAACCATTAGGACTGAATCTCAAGCAGTCCCACATTAAGGAGGTGACTAGCCCAGGGAGGAGGATGACAAGAACTATAATAACAGCGTCGCCAAAAAAGGTCGTGAGACAGCACATCAGGACAATAGTCCCTGAAGGACTGCAATGCCAAAACCAGCTCGGCGCCTGGAAGCAATGTCCAGGCTATAATGCCTGACAAAAGTGTGTACCAAACTTCAAGTAGCAGCTGCACAAATGTCTCAGATAGAGACATTTTTTAAGGAAACAAAGGAGGGAGAAATTCCTCTGGTAGAATGACCTTAACCGTTCCCGGTAGAGTTGTTGTTGTACTTCATGTAACAGAAGACTATGCAGTGGACTAGCCACCAAGATATTTTATTTATTTATTTGTAAATCAGTTTACAACCTTTGAGCCAGAGGCTCATTTCCAAAGGTACCCTGATCACATTGAGGACAGACAGAAAAAATTTAGGTTACAGAATACAAGTCACTGACTTAGAGTTACACAGGATGATTTCATACATTTATACAATTTTGTAGCAATTACAGTGATACAGCTGAGCACATGCTGGTTTTAACAGAGGCAGGATGCAGCAGGGGGAGAAGTGGTGGGGTGAGGTGGAGTGCCTCCCAGTGGGTGTTGTCAAGTGTGGAGAGATCGAGGCCACATTTAGATACAGGAGCAGCTACGAGTGTTAAACAGTTGGCTCTGAAGGGCGGTTTTGAAGTTGGAGATTGTGGGGGCATTGGAGATGGGAGCAGAGAGAGAAAGTTAAACCAGGATGGGGCTCTGTAGCAGAAGGACCTCTGACCATGGGTGGTCCTGGATCTGGGGACCAGCAGAGTGGTCTTGTTGGAGGTTCGGGTTGTGATAGTGGGTTGGGTATGGTGGATGGAGGCTGTCACCCCAGGAGAGCCCGAGTAGAGTTTTTTTTGTGAGGAGGCAGGTTTGATAATGGAGCCGTTCATCTAGGTTAAGGAGTTTTGCCTCGTCATAGAGTTGACATGTATGTGTGAGCCTGGGGGCACCAGTAATCAGCCTGTGAGACGAATTTTGTTGAGGGCGGTAGTGTCAGCAGCACCATAGACTGGCAGGCCATAGTAAACAAGGGACAGTACTGAAGACATAACAGCAAGTCGGAGAGCATTGGGGGGAGGCAGTTTTTATAATGGTAGAGGATGCCAAGCCGTGTATTAGCGGCGGATGCAAGGGCATCAATGTGGGTGTGGTAGGTGAGGGCTGAATCGAAGGTAACCCCAAGGTATTTGTAGGAGCAGACTTGTTCAAGCAGTTGTTTGATACTAGAGAGGATAGGGAGTGGGTAGTTGCAGGCTTTGTTCTGGGGTGGGCAAAGAGCATTGTTTTGGTTTTTTTGAGATCAATGATGAGTCTGTGCTCCTTAAACCAGGCTTCGGCATCATTGTAGGATTGTTGTAGGGTGTCCTGGAGGGAGATGGGATTGCGGTGGGTGGCAAAAATGACAGCATTGTCTGCATACATGAGAATTTTGCCAGAGCATGCACTGGGCAGGGTGTTTAGATAGAGTGAAAAGAGTAGGGGGCCCAGGATGGAGCCCTGGGGTACCCCTGAGTGGATGAGATGAGTTTCAGAGTGTGTCCCATTGATTTTTACACATTGGGAGCGAGCGGATAGATAGCTTGTGCACCATGTGAGGGGGGCCAACAGAGAAACCAGTGTGGCAGAGGGCATCCAGCAGAAGAGGGTGGGAGACAGTGTCGAAGGCCTTTGAGAGGTCAATGAACACTGCACCAGCTAGGAAGCTGGTGTCCAGGGAGGAGTGTAGGAAACTGGAGAACTCAACTAGTGCAGTGCCGGTACTGTGACCAGCATGGAAGCCGTGCTGCTCTGAGCATAAGATGTTATGCTTAGTCAGATATTCAGTGATTTGAATGGCCACCACATTTTCTAGGGCTTTGAAGGGGGGGGGGAGGATGGAGATTGGTCGGTAGTTCCCGGCGGAGGACCTGTTGCCCCCTTTATGAATGGGTGTGACTATGGCTGTTTTCCATGCAGTAGGGAATTGCCCCAAGCAGAGGGATCGGTTAAGTAGGCTGGTGAGTGGGGCAAGGACTTCATCCAGCACCAGCTGGAGAATATTGGGGTCCAGGGAGTCGCTGCCCGGGACTATTGCTATTTAACGCTTTAATTAGGAGAGGTCTGGCTTCCTGGGCAGATACCTTGCGTAGGTGGAAGCTGGGGTGTTGGAGGTCAGGGGGAGGTAGGGTGGGAGGAGGTCAAAGAAATTACTGGGGAGGACAGAGCTGAGGTCAGTAAAGGAGGTGTTAAGGCAGTTAGCAATGCAGGCAGGGTCGGTGGAGGTAGAGCCATCAATAGTGAGCTGGGATGGGGGAGGGGAGCGTGATTTCCCATTTAGCTGTTTAACATTGTCCCAGAAAGTCCGGGCACACCCCCAGGAGGAGGTGAGTGTGGCCTGGTAATGGTTGGACTTGGCTTTACGGACGGCCCATGTGCACCTGTTCCAAGCAGCATTGTAGGCCTGTCTATCAGCCATCTGGCCCGTTTCAGTGGCAAGGTGCCAGAGGTTATCCCTATTTCTGAGCATTTGTAGTAGGGCAGGGGTAACCCAGGGTGCATTACGTTTTTGGATCGAATTTTGGTGAGGGGTGCAAAGAGGTCACAGGCCTTGTTAAAGGTTTGAGAGAAAAAGGCGAGGGCAGTGTTAATGTTGGGTGCATGATGAATGGGGGACCAATTAATCTGGGTGAGAAACTGTTTGAGTTTTATCAGCCCACCAAGGCGGAGGCGCCTGTGGAGTGTGGTCTGGGCTGTGGGTTTGGGAGTGGGGGCCACTCAAAGGAATAGGATAGGGGAGTGGTCACTTAGGGAGTCTGGGAGGACCTGGATGTTATGGATTTTTTTGGGGTGGTTGGTGATAAATACATCCAGAAGGGTACTGGTTCCTCTTTTTGGGTTTACTCTAGTGGGCTGGGAGATGAGTTGTGTCAGGTCTAGGGCAGCGAAAGAATCTCAAATAGTGGAAGAGGAGGTGCTGAGCCAGTTCACATTAAGGTCCCACACTAGGATTTGTTCCGCCCTGTGGTGGAGGGTGGCAAGAAATTCTGTTATAGATATCAGCGCTGGGTTCTGGTTCTTTTGGGGAACATAGGCAATGGTGAGATAGAGAGGGCCACTGGAGGGGTCAGGAGTGAGTTTGAGGGTAAGGGCCTGGGCCTCATTCACAAGAACGGGGGCAGGGAGCGCTTGTCCGATGATTGTGTCCCTGATATAGATTGCACAGCCACCCCCGCATTTGCCTACTTGGTCCTCCCGGTATAGGGTATAGCCTGGGAGGGAGACAAAGGAGTCAGGGGTGGATTTGGACAGCCAGATTTCAACCAGGGCTATGATGTCTGGTTGATGTAACATGGCCCAGTACTGGAGGGCATCAAATTTTTCAGTAGGCTGCATATTTTCATGGAGGCTATCCGGAGACCAGTGGACCCAGCAGGTGGGCTGGAGGGGGCAGGGCCTGGGTTTGGATGTATATTACCAGATAGGAGTAGTAGGAAGACCAAGGCTCTGACCAGGGGGTGGCAGTATGTCAACTTCTGGGGGGTACGACTGGGATGGGGAGGAGGCCAGAGGGGAACAAGGAATGGGCAGGGTTCGAAGGGTCGGGAGGGGAAGGATGAGTTGCAACCACGGGGAGCCAGGGTAGGCAGTGGGGGGGCATCCAGGGGGTTGGTGCCATGGGCCAGGGTACATGGTCAGTGTAAGGTAGGATCGGACTAAGTCAGGGAGAGTTGGGGGTGCTGGTACAAGTGGGCCAGGGGAGATGTCTGGCTGATGGGATGTGGGTACTAGCATGTAAATGAGGGGGAGATAGTGCCTAAGGTAGAAGCAGAGCAGAAAGGTTAAAGTATCTTGGCTGCCCCTCAGAAAGCGTGGACACCACTTTGGAGTAGTGGTAGTGTCACGGACTCTGGTGGACAGGGTACAAGGTTCGAGACCCTGGTAGGGCGGTTGAACTAGGACCTGGGTGAGAATGGGGATCCAGGTTCTTGGGGATTCAGAGCAGGCTGGCTTTGGGCCAAAATTCATGGTGGAAATAGTGACTCCTAGTGGTCACTGAGGGTTAGTGGCAGGCTGGGTGTGGGTCTGGTGGTAGGGCAGGGGGGTAGGGCTAGCTAGGAGGCTGAGTGTGACAGTGAGGTGTGGGCAGAAGCAGAAATGAGAGTAAGGGAGAGAAGTAACGCATGTAGGTAGAGGGGTTCCAGGAAGTAGGAGGAGGAGGAGGAAATTCAGGTGGAGAGACAGAGGTGAGTAGTCAGAGGGTCCCTCTAGTGGCTAGCAGGTGTGTGTCGATAGGCTAACCCCACTCGCAAGGATGCTGCTGCTGGAGGTAGTTAATTACCTCTTACCGCACCTGTGTAGGTCCTGCTCCAGAGGGAGCTCTGTGTGTGATAGTCTGTTTAGACACCGGTTTGCCCAGGTTTTGAGGCACAAGGGCCACAAACAGTTTTTCTGATTTGCAGTGTGCCATTGTATGCTTGAGGTAGTACCTCAGCACCCTGTGGACATCCAATGTGCGAAAGAGAGCTTCTCCCCTGTTAGAAGGGGTTGAATAATAGACTGGAAGGTCAACAGACTGGTTGAGAGTTAATTCAGAAACCACTTTGGGTAGGAAAGTACAGTTACGTAAGAACTTACCGTAACAGTAGATCTTCGAGAGAGGCTCTTGCAGTAGGTTTTCACATATAGGACTGACCCACCAGGTGTCAGAACACCACACAAAAATTTCTAGCTAGCAGTCTCTGGCGGGGGACCACCCCCACATCAGGTGACTGGCATCATACAACGTCAGTATAAAAGGGCGTTCCCCCACGCCCGCCTTCCAGTTCTTTCCCACCAAGGGCCAAAAGAGGCAAGATGAGACAGAAGGGGATATTTCCCCCATGGAAATGGAGCCAAAAAAGCTTAGAGGGATGGAGGGCAGGAAGGCAATACCTACTGCAAGAGCCTCTCTCGAAGATCTACTGTTACGGTAAGTTCTTACATAACTGTACTATCTTACTTCCAGAGGGCTCTTGCTGTAGGTATTCACATATAGGACTGAGTCCCAAGCAGTCTGGAACAAGGAGAAGCTCTCAGGAGGAGGATTGTTATCCATAGTATGTAACCTCAGGCTGAACGGGTCTCACGAAAGGAGACCTTATAGTACAGCCAGCCTGAAGCCTGCTCTACGGCGAGAGGCAATGTCCAAACTGTAATATTTTGTAAAGGTATGGACAGAAGTCCAAGTCGCGGCTGCACAGATGTCTGCCGAGGACACATTCTTGAAACAAGCCACAGAGGCAGCTGCTCCTCTGGTGGAGTGACCTCTTACTTGACCCGGCAGGGTCTTGTTGTACTTGTCATAACAGAAAGTTATACAATGAGCCAACCATTTTGATGGGCATTGCCTAGAAACAGCATTGCCTTCTCTTTTGTGAGCAAAAGAGACAAAAAGCTGATCAGATTTCCTGAGATCCTTAGTCAGAGTGGTGTAGTATCTCAGTATTCTGTGAACATCCAAAGTATGCAAGAGGTACTCCCCTTGATTGGAGTGTTGCATAAAGAAAGCAGGTAGCTCAATTGATTGATTCTGCATAGATTCAGCCACCACCTTAGACAGAAACTTAGGGTTGTCATGTAGAGCCACATGTTCCTTGTGGAAAATCAAGTATGGGATTTTGCACATCGAGACCTGAAGCTCGGAAATGCACTGAGCAGAGGTAATGGCCACTAGGAAGAGTGTCTTCCAAGAAAGGAACTTTAAATCTACTGTAGCTGCCAGCTTGAGGGGAGGCAGGGTAAGCTTCTCCAGAATGAAATTCAAGTCCCAAGGAGGGGCAGGAATGCGGATGGGGGTCTCAAATGGAGAACCCCTCTGAGGAAGATCTTGGAGACTTCCAACTGAGCAAAAGTCCTGTCCCTGAAGGGAATATGGTAAGCTGAAATAGAGGCCATGTGGACCTTCAATGAGGAATGGCTGAGACCCAGATTGAAGAGGTGACGCATGTAAGTCCAGGACCTTATTGGCTGGGTATGAGAAAGGTTCGAAGTCTTTTGAGCTTGCCCAAATAGAAAATCATTTCCACTTCATGGCGTAGGTGGACCTGGTGGAAGGCTTTCTGGCCTCTAACAAGATGTCCACTACGAGCGGAGAAAGTCCGAAGCGGGCTTTTTCTACGCCTGCAGGAGCCACGCATATAAATGAAGGGATTTGAGACTTGGATGAACAAAGGTCCCCTGATCCTGGGTCAACAATTGTTGCGACAGAAGAAGAGGAAGTGGAGGTTCCTCTGAAAACTGTTGCAGAAGAGAGAACCAAACTTGCCTGGGCCAGAAGGGAGTGATGAGAATCATTCGAGCTCCCTCCAATCTGAGTTTGCTCAGGACCCTCAGAATTAAGGGAATGGGAGGGAAGGCATAAACTAATCTGTCCCTCCAAGCGAGAGACAGAGCGTCCCGCAAAAAAATGTCCCGCCCTGAACAAGCGAGCAGAAGGTGTGACGTTTTGCATTTTGGGGAGAAGCAAAGAGGTCTATCTGAGGTGTTCCCTCATCACTGAAAGATGTCGATTACGACTTCTTGATCCAACTCCCATTCTGGGACCCGGCTAAGGACCAACTGAGTGGGTCCGCCAGTGTGTTTTCTACTCCCAGAATGTGAACCAATCAAGTGAAGGTGATGCTGGGTTGCCAAAGCCAGACTCTCATCGTTTCCCGGCACAGAGGGTAGGAACATGTTCCTCCCTGCTTGTTGAGATACCAGACTATGCACATGTTGTCTGATTGGATGAGGAGATGACTGGGGAGGATAAGGGAGTGTGGAGCCTGAAGGGCATAAAGGACTGCTCTCAGTTCGAGCACATTTATGTACAGATTTTGTTAGAACTTGGACCAGCTGCCCTGAGTCCTGTGAGACCCTAGATGGGCACCCCAGCCTTCTCCTGACACATCTGTCATCAACGTCTGGAAGGGGGGGTTCGATGTTGAAATGAACTCTCAGGCATAAGTTCTCCTGAACCATCCACCAATGCAAGTCCCTGATCATGGGATCAGAAACTAGTACCTCTTGGTCTAGATTGTCCATGGTCTGGTCCCATTGTGACCGAAGCATCCATTGAAAGATCCTCATACGGAGCTGAGCGAGTGGTTCTGTCAGAATGGCAGCCACCATTAGCCCGAGGAGGCGAAGGACTGACCTGGCTTCGGCCCTCCTGCGACTGGACAGAAGACGGGCTGGAGTCTGAAGCATGTCTACCCTGTCCGGAGGCAAAAAGGCTTTGCCGATGGTCATGTCCAGAATCACCCCTATAAATTGGAGGCGTTGGCAAGAGACCAAATGGGACTTTGTCTGGTTGATGGTGATACCCAGGCTGGTGAAAACCTGCAGGGTAAGGGAAAGGGAGTGCATGAGTTACTCCCTGGACAGGTCCGCCAGGAGCCAATCATCCAGGTACGGGAATACCTGAACTCCCTGGGTATGCAGGTGGGCCACTACCACAGACAGGCATTTGGTAAATACTCGGGGGGCAGAGGAAAGACCAAATGGGAGGGTCTTGAATTGGTAGTGGTCCCCCTGAAAGCAAAAACGAAGGACTTTGCAGTGGGAGTGCATAACCACTGTCCCTGCCAAAGAAATGGTAGAAGGCTCTGCAAAGAGAGCATTCTGAAGCATTTGTACTCTACAAACATTTTCAGGGAGCTGAGGTCTAGGACAGGCCTTACATCTCCCATCTTCTTTGGAACTAGGAAAAAATGGGAATAGTAACCCGTCCCCCAAATGTGGCTGGGAACTGGTTCTATTGCCACCTTCCAGAGAAGGGAGATGATTTCCTCTAGGACCAGAGGAGAATGTTGTGGGGAGTAAGATGACTGGGAGGGTGGTCTTTGGGGTGGTTTCTGCAGAAACTGTATTGAATGTCCTGCTGATACCAACTGGAGCACCCAAGCATCTGATGTTATCCTCTCCCAACCTGGCAGATGGAAAGAGAATCTCCCCCCTACCAGTTCCTCTGGAACCTCCAGAGGCTGTGGGAGAGGCAGGAAGTCAGGAGATGAGGGACAGCGCAGCAGCCGAGGCTCCCATGGCTTTTTGGCTGGGGGGGGGTCTTGGTTGCTGGAAGGGCCCGTTTGCCCTGTGGTTTTTGCCTTTGTCGGTTTTGTCTACGAAAAGGATGCCACTGCTCTTGAGGGGGCCTGTACATAGAGTTGACAGACTTGAGTGCAGTGCCCTTCTCCTGCAGTTCGGTAATGATGTCTTTGACATATCCCCCAAACAGCACCAAACCCAGGAAGGGAGCATCCTGGATAGCGAATTGCACTTCAGGGACCAAACCTGACACTCTGAGCCAGGTGTGATGCTGTAGGCCTACAGCAAAAGCCGAGCTCCTTCCAGCTGTGTCCACTGCGTCGTACGTGGCATGAAGCATGTGCCAACTGGCAGAGCGAGCAGAACAGACAAGATCTGCCACTTCCTGCTTAGTCTGTGACTCAGGAAGGGAGTCCAGTTTAGATTTCACCTGACTGGATGGTCTTCTGAAAATCCCCCATATGTGTCACATAGTTCAGAGCCCTAATACCAACGGTAGAAGAGGAATAGATCTTCTTCTCATATTGGTCCAGAAGCCAGGATTCCTTATCAGGTGGAGATGAGCTGAGGTGTTTGGGATTTGCAGAGCGGCCGTGAGCAGTGCTGATGATGACCGAGTCCGCCTTGGGGTGGAGGTTAAGGAAATCTACACCCTCAGGAGCCTGAGATAGCCTGTCTGCCTTCCTCAGAAGGGGGCTAATGAGGAAGGTTGTTTCCAGATGGTGGAGACAAGATCCGTGTGAGGCTCTATCCAGGAGCGGTCTCGGGCAGATCCAGATGAGCAGCGAGTTTCTTATGCTGTGGGTCTGGCTCCACTGATTGCCACTGATGAACTTCCTGGATTTTCCTCAATAACTCCAGAAAGGAGGGATCCTCCAGAGGAGACTTCGGAGGAGTCCTCAGCCTGGGGCGAACCGGAATATGTGGCTCATCATCGGGGTCAAAGCATCCCGTCTCGGAGTCCGAGTCAGACATATCTGATGAAAAGGAGGAAGACTCCTCCCTACGAGGGGGAGGAATGGCCCTTTTGGGGAGTTCCCTTGGGCGCGTATCCTCCCCTCCTCGGGCACCAGAGGGCTCTCCTCTGGTGCCGGGAAAAGGGAGAGAGTCTCCCGTCTCCGATGTAGGGGATCCTGTACAGGGTCCAGTGTCAGCAGACGACTCTTGACCTCGTGAGTGAGCTGAGCCTTGGCTTCAGCTCACACAGGAGGCCAGGGTCTCCTTCAGATCCGCCGGCGGCTGGGAAGTGGGCAGCAGAGGTGGGGCAGGAGGGGGATATGGATATTGAGAACATCCATAGAAGGAGTATCCATAACCCGATGGCGGGTAGCCCAGTGTCGGGTACTGGGGCATCGGGTACTGCAGCGCCGGATATTGCAGTGTCGGATACCTGGGTGCCAAGGGCTCTGACAGAGCAGAGGGACCTGACAGAGGCCCTGCTGGTGGACCAGGCGGTGGTAACGCTAGCCCCGTGGGCACCGGACCCGGTGTGGGTATGACTTCAACAGGGCCCGAAGGACCAAATGGAAGGATAGGCCTATCACCAGGTAAGGGGACGCCAGATGGTGTCGGGTATGCCGGAGTCAGGACCAGCATCTAAGGGTCCGGCATCAGGGTATCAGGTCCAGAAGGAGGGTTCCCTGATGGCAGCATCTCAGTATCCTCCATGACAACTGGGGAAGGAGGATTATAATCCCCGGGGGTCAGCTGAGATGACTTGGGGACCTCAGAAGGCAATGTAGAACGTTGTGGAGAGCCTGGGGCATTGGACTGTTCTGTAGGGTCCAGCACAGGCTTCTTGGATGGGCAGGCATCGGTGGAACTAGCACCTGACTTATCGGCCGAATCCAGGTGGGCATCGGAGGAGCCAACGTCCGACTTATTGGACTCCCTGCCTGAGGAAGGCCGTGCAGGAGATGCGGCCTTGTCGGGTGTAGTCTTGGCTGGGTGCTCCCCCAAAGGGGCAAGCGGCTTAGCAGCCTTGTCTGGGCAAGCATCAGTGGGGCCGACGTCTGACTTACTGGACCTGCTCTGACCCAAAGGCCACATGGCAGAAGCGGCCTTTACGGGAGCAGAGGCCTCTTTTGTCCTGGAGGCTCCTGAAAGGCCCGAGCGCAAGCCAGATGGGAGGGGTGACGTCTTCTTGGTAACCAGCAAGATGTCCATCGTGGAGCGATCCCCAGAGGGGATGTTACCTTAAGTGCCACGACTCCGGCCGGAGTCGCAGCAGCTGTGGAAGTCGGTTCTCTCTCCCAGTGCTTCTCCTTGTCGCGTTTTTTGTGACCCTCGGGGGGGAAGTGGACGCCTGCCTGAGTTTCTTTAGCTCCTTCTCCATGGAGGCCATTTTCTTCTTTAAGGTATGGGCTTCCAGGGACTGTTGCCTTCTTTTGCAGGTAGTGGAGTTAAATTTCTGGCAGTGCTGACACTTCTCCATGGGGTGGTCTGGGCCTAGACAGAAGAGGCACAAGGAGTGGTCGTCCTTGTATGGAAGTTGGGAACCACAAAAGTCACACTTATTCTTACACAATTTGGAGGGTGTTGGGGATGACATACACAGTGAATCGTAAATAAAAGCTTAAAGACAGAGAAAAAAGGTAGAAAAGTTTGAAAACTTAAGGACCAACGAATGACTGACGAAGCGTTGTTCAACTGTGAGGAGCTTTCACAAGCCAACAGCAGGAAAGAACTGGAAGGCGGGTGTGGGGGACCACCTCTTTATACTGACGTCGTATGATGCTGTTTACCTGATGTGGGGGCGGTCCCCTGCTAGAGACTGCTAGCTAGAAATTTTTCCGTGGGGTCCTGATGCCTGGCCGGTCAGTCCTATATGTGAATACCTACTCCACTTCATAGCATAAGTGGAACTAGTAATAATAATAATAATAATCTTTATTTGATTAAGCGCCTTTCAAATTGCCAAAGCGCTTTACAAAAGATGACTAAAAACAATAACATAAAACAGCAATATAAAAGATAATCAGCAAAATCAGTTATGTATACTTAACTAGTAAATGCTTGGCTCCATAAATAAGTTCTAAGAGCCTGTTTGAAGCTCCCCAGGGTCACGCACTCCCGCAACTGACGGGGTAGAGAATTCCAAAGGGCTGGGGCCATGTACATAAATGCAAGAGCCCCTGAAGATTTTAACAATACCCTTGGAATGTCTAGCAACCCCTCGTGAGCTGAGCAGAGCTGTTGCTCGGGGCAGTAGGGGGACAGAAACTCTTTCAAGTAGTCAGGGTCAAGTCTGTGTAGGGCTTTAAACATCAGTAATCAGACTTTAAAGGTGATCCGCCATTGAATCGGCAGCCAGTGCAGTTCATGCAGCATCAGAGTGATATAACATGACTGAGGAGTCCCCATCAACAACCGGGCTGCAACGTTCTGCACTAGCTGCAGGTGGCGGTTAACAACCCCTGGTGGCCCTAAGTAAAGGGAGTTGCAATAGTCAAGGCGTGAGGTCACAAAGGCGTGGATCAGCATGGGAAGGTCACCGGACGAAACAAGGTGCTTGATCCTAGCGATGTTCCTTAGATGGTAAAAGGATGACTTGATGACTGCCAACACCAGAGCCCGCAGAGTCAGCCCATCATCAAGCATCACCCCTAGGTCCCGCACCCATTCAGAGGTAAGGAGCTAAGAGCCCCCCAGAAAGAGCCCTGTGGGCTTTCCAGCCAACCCCCCTATCCGGCGACCGGGATCCACAACCATCACCTTAGTCTTTCCAGAGTTTAACTTTAGCCAGCTGGCATTCATCCAATCCTGGATTTCAGAGAGGCAGTTATTGAACACCGAGAGTGCACTATCCTGGTCAGGTATGAAAGACAGTTACAGCTGGGTATCATCAGCATAGCAGTGAAACCTCAGCCCATACCATCTTACAATGTCTCTGAGGGTCAGCATTTACACCGTGAACAACATGGGGGACAGCACTGAGCCCTGAGGGACCCCACATGACAAAGAGAGAGGGTCAGAGGAATAAATCCCCGACACCACCCTCTGAGTTCTGCCAGTGAGGAAAGATTTAAACCACCTGAGGACTGTACTAGTCAGGCCACAGATGCACCTCAGGCACTCAAACAGCACCCCATAGTCCACGGTGTAAAATGCTGAGGAGAGATCAAGGAGCACCAGAATGGAATGGCTTTTCTGATCTCTCGTCATCAGGAGATCATTGAGCACCCAAACCAGGGCAGTCTTAGTACTGTGTCTCGTTCGAAAACCAGATTGGAGAGGTTTGTAGATGTTATGGATGGTCAAGTGGTTCTCCAGCTGTGCAGCCACTACTTTCTTAATAACCTTCCCCACAAAGGGGAGGTTCAAGATCAGTCTGTAGTTAGCAAGAGAGTCTGGGTCCAGTAAAGCTTTCTTCAGGAGGGGTGTCATCACCACCTCCTTCAGGGAGCTAGGCAACTCACCTGAGTCAAGGGAGCACCAGACTATCTATGCCAGGATCGGGCCAATGATGTCACAACAACACATAATCAGGGAAGTTGAGCCCAGATCCAAACTACAGCATGTAGGTCACATACCCTGGCCAATCTGCATGACATCCATGAACTCTGGCCGGTCAAAGGTACTCCAGGAAAAGTGAGGGACAGTGACCAAGCACCGACCAACAACATCCCCCATAGAGCGTGAAGATCGGATCTCCGCCCTGATGTCGGCCTCCTTATGCACAAAGAACTGAGCAAGCTCATTGCACTCTGATTGTGAAAAGGCTCTTCAAGACTGTAGACAGGCTGGGTTGCACAGCCTGTCTGCTGTTCAAAAGAGCTGAGCTGGTCAGTTCTGAGCGGCAGCAAACTCCCCAGACAGAAACTCTGCCTTCTTACATGCGATTGTTGATTGGTAGACTTGGTGATGTTCTAAATCTAAGATGGTCAGTCTCCAGGGCGGATTTTCACCAATAACACTAATCTTTGTCCTTGTTGTCTCAACTCTCTCAAGGTCCCATCAAATCAAGGGGACTGAGAGGGAGGACGAACACGGACAGGAGAGATAGAATCCAGGGCTGTGGTCACGACCTTATTATAGGCCAGTACCAAGACCTCTGGATTCCCGCTTGCCACAGGAAACTCTGATAGGTCAAGTACCACCACTAGACCTTCAGGGTTCACATCCCGTAAAGGACAGTATCTGACCATCTCCACAGGGGTGGACCTACGAAGGGGGGGAGGCACAAAAATTGAACCCCTCAGTGTAGTGATTGGACCATCTGACAGGTTCCACCACCAAATCGGAGGCTTCGACCCCCAGGAGGAACACTAAGTCAAGAGAGTGACCATGTTTGTGAGTAGCAGCGGTAACAATATGTGTAAGGCCCAGTGATGTCATCAACTGGAGGAAGTGCTGTCCAATTTGCCAGAGTTTGTCATCGACCCAGGCGTTGAAGTCACCCTGGACCATCAGGATGATGAAGTCCGCTACTGCCTGAAGGAATCGCTTTCTCATCTCTGGGTGGATGGTAGATGAGGGCTATCCTATAGCCTACACCTGCTACTATGGTACACTCGAATAACCCAGCCTCCTCAACCAGTACACTCATGAATAGAGGGCTTCCTCACTGAAACAAGGTCGTCTGCCACCTCTTGGGAGACCCCATACCTTGATTTAACTATGTTTGCAGGAACCATGCATGAAGGTGCAGGGACTTGAGATCTGGGAGGTACCAGCTTGCCCTGATCCTGAAACAGCAATTGTGAGCATATTGGCAGCGGAATCGGAGGCTCCGATGACAACCGCTGAAGTAGTGGGAACCAAACAGCTTAATCTGGTTCAAGGTCAGTTGGCATTCATCTGTATCCCCTCTCCCGGGTCGTGCCTGAAAATAGGCAGGATTTGTCTAGTGCACTTACCCAGTCAACAAAAGCTAAATAAATAAATAAAATAAATAAATAAATAAATATCTGCTGTGGCCACAGCGAGGCGATAAGGATCATCAGAGTCCCCTCAGCCTGTACCTTCAACAGAACTCTCTGAATGAGAGGGAAGGTGTAATGGAACCTCCCTGCCCAACAAAGGGACAATGCGTCTGGCCAAAAAACACCAGGTATGTGCTCTCATGAGCAAAAAATTGGCAGTTTGGCAATGTGTGGAGACGCAAAGAGGTCCAACTCTGGACAACCCCATGTGTCGAAGAGCTGGTCCGCTACTGATTGGAGTAGCTTCCACTTATGCGTCTTGGATCAAGACCAGCTTAAGCTGTCCGCCAAGGTGTTTCGGGTGTCTGGAACATGAATGGTGGACAGAGAGATGTGATGTTCCAGCACCCAATACCAGACTCTCATCGCCTCCCTGCACGGAGGGTAGGAGTATGTTCCCCCTTGCTTGTTGATGTAGAAAAGAACAGCCGTGTTGTCCATCTGAATGAGGAGAGAGCCTGGCACTAGGTCCTTCTGAAAGGCCCGTAGGGCATTGAGGACCACCCACATTTCCAGAACATTGATGTGGAGGTTGCACTCCTCTGGGGACCAAATGCCCAGAGTCTTGCAGTCCCCTAGGTGAGCCCCCAGCCTAAGTTGGAGGCATCTCTTGTCAGTGTCCGACTTGGCACCTCCTGTCGAAACAAGACCCCTTTTTCTAGATTGAGGTGGTCCAACCACCAAAGGAGGGTCCTTCTGACTGTCTCGGAGATCCTGACCAGATGGTCGAGACAGTCTGAGCTTTGGTCCCACTGCACCCTGAGCATCCACTGTGGGATCCCTCATGTGGAGGCGAGCCAAGGGAGTTACAGGGATGGCCACTGCTGCCATGTGCCCCAGAAGTCTGAGGAAGGCCCTGGCTTAAGTAAATGTAGAATTGCAAGAAAGGATTTAGCGAAGGGAAAAATAATCCGACACAGGAACTAACACGACGATCGCTGTATGGAAGTTTGCAATGCGACTGACACGGGGCGACGGTGAGAAAGAACTGAAGGGCAGGCATGGGGACCACCCACTATATATGGCCACACTGACGTCGGTCACGTGATGTCGGGTGGGCGATCCTCCATCAGGGATTGTTAGAAAAGTCTGCCGTGCGGCCCGACGCCAGGTGGCGCCAGTCCTACATGTAATGACCTACTGAAGAAACCCTCTCAAAGTAAGATCTCCCCTTTCCTGAGGGAGGAAGGCCTTGCCCGGGACCATATCCAGGACTGCACCTATAAAGACGAGTCCTTGGCTGGGCTCAGGGGATGACTTTGGCAGGTTCAGGGTGATCCCTAACTCTTGGAATAGAGTATAAGTGTCTCTGAGAGCTTGAATGAGGCGTATTCTTGACAGGGCCGCCAAGAGCCAATCATCCAGGTAAGGGAAGACATAATGCCCTTTGCACCTCAGAGTTGCAGCTACCACTGCTAGGCACCTGGTGAAGACTCGAGGAGTGGAGGAGAGGCCGAACGGCAGAACCCAAAACTGGTAATGTCCCCCTTGGAAGTGGAACCTCAAGTACTTCCTGTGAGGGGGAAAGACCCCGGTATGCATGTACGCATCTTGCATGTCCAGGGAACAGAGCCAGTCTTCTTCGTGCAGCAGAGGAATCAGACCTAGAAGGGTCACCATCCTGAACCTTCGGTATTCTATTTAATCGTTTAGGGAGCTGAGGTCCAGGATGGGTCAAAGATCCTGAGTTTTCTGTGGAACCAGGAAGAAATGGGAGTAATATCCTTTTCCCTGCTGCTGCAGGGGGACTGGCTCTATTGCCCTTTTTTGCAAGAGGGCCTGGATTTCTCCTTCTATGAATGGTATGTGAGAAGGAGGATACCTTGAGGACTGTGGTGGAGTTTCTGGTGGGATCTGAGTGAATTCCAGCGTATGTCCCTTTCTTATAATATCTAGGACCCAATGGTTCGAAGTGATTCTGCTCCATCCCTCCAGGTGGAGGGAAAAGCAATCCCCTACAGCCTCCCCTTGTGCCTCCACTGGAGGAGGAGGGGGTCAGCAGGGAGTCATTGGGAAGAGCCGGAGGTTGGCAGAGAGGTTTGGGAGGACTTTGGGCCTCGAAAAGGAGTGCCTCTAGGCTGCTGGTTTCTGGCCTTCCTTTTAAAGCTGCCTCTCTGGGCCAATTGGTTTCCATGGGCAGACTGGCCTGAGGACTTACGAAAAGGCTGCTTTCAAAAACATTTCTGGTCCCCCTTATACATCTGTCGGATGGACCAGATGGATTTGCCCGACTCCTGGAGATGAGAGATAAGGCCCTCAGTCTCTGACCCAAACAGCACAGAACCATGGAACAGAAGGTCCTTGATTCTGGTCTGCAGATCCTGGGAGAATCCTAAGACTCTGAGCCAGGCATGGCACCTTAAGCAGACACCTGATGCTGCTGCCCTAAATGCCGTATCTGCAGTGTTGTACAAGGCACACAGAACATGAGTGCCTACATCCAAGCCTGATTTTAGAATGTCCAGGAGCTCCGTTCTTTGTATGGAGTCTGGCAAGGCACTGGCTAGCTCCTGTCCCTTCTCCCAAAGAGCATTCTGGTATGGGACCATATGCATCAGGAAGTTCAGGGAACATACGGAGCAATTGGATGCAGAGTATACCTTTCTGCCCACCTGGTCCAAATAGCAGGACTCCGGATCAGGAGGCTGAGAGCTGAGGTGTTTGGGCTGCCAAGATTTGTCATGAGCAGCTGCTATAACCAGAGAGTCAGCCTGAGGGTTTTTCTACAGATAGGGCTCATCCCTTGGTGCTCTATACAGCCTGATTTTTTAGGAACTGCCCAGACTGTGGCCGGATGCTTCCAAGTTATCCTGGTATGGTCTTGGAACGTGTCCACCAAAGGAGGCACCACCAAAGGTTTTGGCTCCTTTCGCCTCAGGTAACATACCAGCCTCCAGTGTTCCGGATCCAGGTCCTCCATCTCTCATTCATTGGAGCCCTGGATGTGCCTCATGACTTCCATAAAAGTTGGATCGTCAGGAGGTGGATGGGGTAGTTCCTTATTCTCAGGAGAACCCCTGACTCCTGAAAGGGATGAGGAGGAAGAGGCAGACCAGCTCATGGACAGTGAAGAGTCAGAACTGTACCTGTTAGGACTACCCTCCCTAGAGCATCGGGTCCTGGGACAGATGATGGCTTGTGGACAGATGACTGAGCGGAGACCGGCGCCTGTCGGGGAACTGGCGTCCGCTAGAAGAGCAAGCCTGCCTAGAGACAGACCTATGGCGGCTACAGGACTTGCTCTTGGGCCTGAACTGACGACGGCTGGAGGACCATGAACGATGCCGTCAGTGGTCCCGGGACAGAGACCGGGATTGAGTTACTGAGGGCAAGCGAGACTTGGAAGGCTTATGCTGCTTGACGGGGGTTTTGGCCGGCGACTCGACAGGAGATCCCCGGTGTCCTGGATGTCCGGTCGGTTGGGAACCGTTGTCGGGTCCGGCTTCAGGGTAGCCTCATCCTTTTTTTTTTGCATCATATGTTTATTCAGATTTTCAATAAACAGAAAAACAGGCCCAACAAGCCCGTCAAGACAATAACAGCACAAACAAACATGTACATCCAGTACTTAACTTATATACATTGAGATCCAATTTCATGACAACAAAGTATCAACTTATTAAAATAATATAATACACCAATTGATAGGGTGACTTGCCTTTACATTATATCATCCCAATTCCATTCAATTTAGCACCAACCATTATTCCCCCCTTCTTTCCCCTATACCCAGCCTTCCCCCAGTATCGAGCTCTCTGCTGGTGTCAGAGCATTAAAGGAAGGCTGTCATAAACCCTATTTTCCTGCCAGCCACTACTCACCTGCCAACTTGCAGTGAGAGAGGTTCATGTCTGTTGTAGTAGATGTCTTTCACTTAAAATATGCATTTTATGTCCTGGAGTGAGAGGCACCATGTCCTGGATTGTAGTGGCAAGAGCCACAACCTGCATTCAAATTCGATTCCTTAGCTTCCTGTTGTGTACGGGTCACCGCTTCGTGATGATTGGGGCATGTTTTCACAAAGTAAAAAGAAACATTGTGCCTGGTAGTATTGGTTGAGCTCTACCTCTAGAAACAAACCCCGTCAAAAACGGGGCAGTCTAACCCTATTTAATTCTGTTAATGAGAATTTGCAGCTCTGAGTTCGGACATGCTTGCTGATGGCATACGGCACATATGCCCAAACTCAGGGCTGCAAACTAAATTAACAATTAAATAGGTTAGACTGCTCCGTTTTTCAATGGGGTTTGTTTCTAGAGGTAGAGCCTCAATCAATACTACCAGGCACAACGTTTCCTTTTACTTTGTGAAAACATGCCCCAATCATCACGAAGCAGTGATCCGCACACAACAGAAAGATAACCAAGCTCACCAACTAGCCCACAAGGTCAAGCTCGGTCTTCTGGTGCGGCAGCACTGTCAGAATGGCACTTCCAGGACAGCACTAGCAACCTCCATCAAGGCAACAAATGACTACAATTGCATACCACATGCAAGCTGCAAAATGAAAAAAAAATAAAGGTTGTGCTAATCAGGCGTTTCTGCAGCTGTAGTGATTGGCACAAGAGTTTATGACAGCCTTACTTTAAGGTATGGTTGCCAAGTATTATAAAACTGTCCCCCCCTGTCTTGCATCACATAGGTGTGTCTTTCCAAGGTAAGGACCTGTAGTACCAGTGTTTTCCAATGTTGTATGTGGGTTTATTGGCAGATACCCATGTACTCAAAATACAGTGTCTGGCCATCACCAGTATAACCCTAAGCCATCTAGGAAGGGGGGCCCAGTCCTCCTCACCAAACAACATTACTAGGGGTGAGTGCAAAAGGTTTCTACCTGCTAAGGTCTTAGCCTCCGCCATCACCTCTCTCCAAAAGTCCTACAGGATAGGGCAGGCCCAAAAATAATGATAGTAGGAGGCCAAGGCCACATTACAACAAAGGCACACTGGAGAGACTGAGGGGTTAAACTTACTAACACTCAGGGGTGGGCAATACAATCTATGGCAAACTTGTAAAAAAATTCTTTATATTTATTACAAATTAAAATACCCTGGTGTAGCTGGGTCATTATCTTCCATGTGTCCTCAGCAATGGGAACTCCCATATCCCTTTCCCATAGCTGCTTGGTTTTCTGCGTCATATCCAGAAGCAACTGTCTACCCACTTTAGCTACTCTACGTATGGTACCTTTCGGATTATGCCTCCCCTCCTGTATTAATTGTTCCAGTGGCTCCCATGCATCATCTGTACCCTGCCTTCTCCCCAAGGAGTTATAGTATGTTCATAGTTGGAGGTATCGATAAAAATGCTTAAGCCCCAGCCCAGTTTTGTCTCTAATATGGTCAAATGCATCTAACCCTTCTTTAGTGTACAGGTCTTTTAGACACATTATTCCTTTCTGCTCCCATTCTTTAAAGCCCAAGTCTGTCCACCCTGGGACAAAAAAGAATTCCCAGCAACTGGGAGAAGCAGGATCTCCCCCCGTTCTATCCCTCCATATCTAATGAGGTGACCCCACCCCTCTAAGACCAATCTCACTAATGGGTTTGGCCTGGGCAGGTTCATATACGCCTTATAACCTTTCCCAGACAAATATGCAGTCACATGACCAGGGCATCCCCTTTCCTCTAAATCCAGCCAGTTTGCCTCCATTGGTCTACCCACCCAGTCCTGTAAGTAACGACATCGTATGGCAAGATAATAATTTTTAAGATCTGGAAACTGTAGGCCTCCACTATTCACTGAAGATTTTAAACGAGCAAGGCTCATATGTGGCCGCTTTCCCTGCCATAAAAAGTCTGAGAATGCTTTCTCTAACCGCTTTATATCAGCTCAGGTAAGTCCCACATGGAGCATCTGCATGTCATACAATAGCCGTGGTAGGGCATTCATCTTAAGTAGGTTAATCCTACCTAGCCATGTTAAGGGCAGTTTAGCCCACCTCTCGAGGTCAGTAATAATTGTATGTAGTAAGGGGGTACAATTTAAGTCATATAGAGATTGTATATTTTTCCCAACTCTAATACCCAGGTAAACAAATGATTTACAGACCTGCTGGAATCCCCAGCCTTTGAACTTTTCTCCTTCTTCAGACCTTTTATCTCCTATTCTAAGTTCTTCTGACTTAGTTAAATTTAGTTTGTATCCCGAGAACTTAGAAAAGTGATCTATGAGGTGAAGAAGCGGTGGCATGGATTGATCCAGTTTAGTAAAATACAGGAGCATGTCATCAGCATACAAAGATAATTTGCATGCTCTTCCCGGTTGACCCACCACCCCATATATCCCGTGGTGCTCTCTTATTGCAATGGCTAGGGGTTCCAGAGCCAGTGCAAAAAGAAGGGGCGATAAGGGGCATCCCTGTCTGGTTCCCCTTCGTAGCTCAAATCTGTCTGTGAGAGTTCCATTAATTAGTACTCGAGCCGTGGAGGCACTATATATTAAAGGAATCAGCCCCACAAATTCATCACCCAGACCAAACCGGGTCAGAACCTCCATTAAATATGGCCACTCGATCCAGTCAAATGCTTTTTCAGCGTCCATAGATAGTATATGTACTGGTTCATACCCATTTGAGGCTCCCCAAACTACATTCAGGAGGGTTCTCATGTTATGGTAAGAGTATCTGTTCCATATGAACCTGGTTTGGTCTGGGTGAATCAGCCCCAGTAAAAGCTTATCTAGGTGGTTGGCCAATACCTTAGTGACAATCTTAGAATCACAATTTAATAAGAATACCAGTCTAAATGATGCACAGTCAAGTAAATCTTTTCCTTCCTTTGGTATCAAGCAGATAACTGCATCTTGCCATGTTTGAGGTAGTGAACCTTCCCCTCCCTAGCTTCATCAAGCACCGCCCCTAAATGCTTAACCAGATGCGGCTTCATAGCCTTTTAATATTCTGAAGAAAAGCCATCCAGGCCACTGGCTTTACCCCTCTTTAACTCAGTAATGGCTTGAGCTATTTCTTCTTCTATAATTTTAGCATTAAGCTATTTTTGCTGTGAGGTGGATAATTTAGACAGCGTCATTCAATCTAAGAAGGAGTGCATACTGACCCGCATGTCCCCAGTCCCCGTCTGATAGAGCTCCTCATATAAATGTTTAAATCTATCTCTGATAAACTTTTGTCCTTTCCAAGCTGGCCGTCTGGGCCTCTAATGGCCGCAACCAAGTGTGCACTCCGTTTACCCCTAATAAGATTCACCAGCATAGTGCTAGCCTTATTCCCCCACTCATAAAAGTGTTTGCACACGAATAAACATGTTTTCCGTGCCTCTCCTAATAGCAAGTTATTTACGGCTTCCCATGTCACTGTCAATAGTCTGGGGGCCGCCTCCCCTCTCTCTCCTAGTGCCACCCACCTCTCCAGCACTCCAAGGCGCTGTTCCAGGTTTTCCCGCCTTTCCCATATCTTTTGTTTGTGATGTGCCACATAACTGATAACCGAGCCTCTCATATACACCTTCCCTGCATCCCAAAACACAGCTTTTGTGGGAGCCATTTCAAGATTGTTCTGCACATATTGTTTCCACTGGTCTTGTAGGTATTCCCTAAACTTCTTATTCCCTAATAGATAATTGGGAAAACGCCATGCTGGAGGGAAGGCTTCCACTTCCTGCCCTGTCAGTGACACAACCATAATGGCATGATCAGAAATATGAATAGGGCCATGTCCTGTCTGGAGAAGCCTAAAATACCAGGTCTTTGGAATGTAAATATAGTCCAGTCTCAACCATGTTTTATGGGGATGGGAGAAAAAAGTGTATTCTCTTGAACTGGGATTGGCAGTTCTTCACACGTCAGTGAGGTCTAGATCAGCCATTCCTGCCCCCCCAGGCCTGTACAGCCACCCCGCCCCCGCGGGTCCTCTTCCCCTCTGAGTGATCCAGAGTAGGATTCATCAAACAATTTAAGTCTCCACCAAGAATCAGCCCTGGGAACTGTTCTGCCATGAGCAGTGTTACGAGGGACTTATAGAACATGGCATCATGTATCGCAGGGCGTATACACTCCTAAATGTTAATTTTTATCCCAATAATTCCCCTACTACAAATACATATCGGCTATTTTCAGGATCAGCCACTACCCTGGTCGCTTTAAATGGTAAGCGTTTAGGGAGGAGGACCGCCACTCCACGTTTATGAGAAGAAAATGACACCATAAAACATCCCCCCAACCCAACCCTTTTTTAATTTTGCATGCTCCTTATTGGTGAGGTGAGACTCCCGTAGCAGTGCGACATTCACATTCTGGCACTTAAAAGCAGTCAGCAGCATGGTGCATTTAACAGGGGAAGAAATTCCCCTAACATTCCATGATGCTATAGTTAATTCTGTGGGGTTAGCCATGGTGCTTGTGCCATCTTCCCTCCAGCAGTCACTCACCCCACTTCCAAGTTCCCTGCAGCATCTTAACAGATGTATTTAGCATTCTACACTCATGTCTGGATCTCAGACTTGACATATAACAATATAACAAACAATACATGCCAACTATATACATTTCCACCACCCCCATTCTTTTTTAAACCTTATTACAGTAAGTATCTCCCCCTTTCGTAACCAGAATTGCATGCAGCAAAAATTTTACATGCTCTCCCCCACATTTAGTAAGAATGAGTCCCCCTTCCCGCCAAGAACACCACCACATGTTTCGTTTTACTTCATACGAGGGTACTTTGATTGGCATAGCTCCCACTATTTCACATTTCCTATTTCTCCCAACCAGGCTTCTATATAGGCCTACTTCCCTCAATCTGGCTTCTTCCCTCCTGCTTATCCTTGCAATCTCCTGCTTGTAAACTTCACATAGTCCTGGATATCCCTAGTTTCAGGGGGTCCCCATTACATCGATACTCCCTATGAGCTCATATTCCATCAAAATCGGTTGATTTGTTGTGGTAGTGCTCGACTGTTCATAAACGACAAGTGTTTAAAAGATCCCTGCAAGTCCGGTACACTGAGGTCTGTTCAGCAGTGGGAGAAAGTATTCAGATGCCATCTTTCCAGCACGTCCATTAGGAAATCCAGGTCACGATGAACAGTCAAATTAAACCAGAACACGGATCAGTTCCTTATCCCAAGACAACAACAAAAAAATAAATAAATAAATACAATCTTCAATTGCAGACTCATGATGGCATTCCCGGGTATGTCCACAGTTTGTAAACCCATCAAGTAAAATCAAAACCAGTACCTTGGCACCCGATGCCACATGGAGCTCGTTTTCAGATAAAAGCTAAAGTGAGCAGCAAAGCCTACATTCTGCTATAACGCTGATTGCTTCACCCCATTTTCTTCTTTAAATCCTTAGTGAAAACTTCCGCTTTCTGCACTTCCCAAAAGGAGTAAGTGGCCCCTTCGTGTTTGATTTTGAGGGTGGCAGGGTTCAGCATAAAGCTTTCAACCAGGGCCTCTCGCAGCTGTGCCATCACCGAATAAAAAGCACAGCGTTTCTTCAATAATCGAGCAGAGTAGTCTTGGAATATATTGAGCTTGTGTCCTTTATACTGTAACTCAGACATGGTTCTATAGGCCTTCAGCACCATCTCCCTAGCTTGAAATCGATGGAACCACATAATTATCTGTTGCAGCAGCTGGTCTGGTGGGGGTCTGGGGACCACTGCTCGGTGGGCTCTCTCGAGCTCCATTTTACCGTTTTTGGGAGATAGCCCCAGGATCTCAGACAGAGTCCTTGCACAAAATTCCAGGATATCATTGCCCTCCAGTCCTTCTTACAAACCCCAAAGGTGCTGGTTTAAATGCCGTTGGTAATTCTCTTGGTAGACAAACTGATCCTTAAAGTCCGCCAACTCTCTTTGTAGGGCAGCGATTTGTTCAGGGACTGGGGCCGTGGCATCCTCGACATCCGAAATTCGTTCTTCCATCTCTGTTAGCCTTGTTGCATGCAAAGCGAGCAGATCTACAAGTTCTTGGAGCTTGTGGTCAAAATTAGATGCCAGGCTGGTGAGTCGGGGTTTCAGAGCCGCCAACACCTGCTGCGTAACCTCTCGGCCTACAGCGCACACCTCGGCTGCAGAAAGCAAAACCAGCCCTGCGTTTTCAACCTGTGTTGCTGGTGGTTGCTTTTGCTGACTTTTACCTCCAGTGTGAGACTTTTTTACTTGATCCAGGCATCAGATACTCACCCATGATGTCTTACAAACAGGTAGAGTCACTTTTTCTGTACTTTGAAGTGAAATAAAAGTATAATTAGAGTTAATATTCTTGCGGTTTGCAGAGCGAGGAGAGAAAGCGTCCTTACGCGATCGTGCGCCCCCCATCTCGTCCTTCTTGACTTGGCTCCCCAGAAGGAGAAGAGATCCTGCAACTCCTCCTTGTTGAAAACAAAGGCTGCTGTCCCCTTCAGGGGAATAGGTGAAGCCAGCAGATCCAGTAGGGCGTTTGGGGAAGAACCCGAAGAAGAGCCCTCCAGAGTGGAAGACTTTGGGGCCGGCGATGGCATCTTGAGCGGTGTCGGCTCACCTTTAGTCCCGTCAGCCTTAGACACAGTAGCCGGTGCTGGTGTCTTGGCCAGGGTCGGCTTCAATTTAACTGATTTGGAAGGGCAGGACCCAGAAGAGGCCTTAGCCTGAGAGTCCAGGTCCTTGCCTGATGGCTTATCCAACCCAGGTAAGGCTGTGACCGAGGCCTTTTTCGGCAGGGCCGAAGCATGCCCCAAGGTAGAGCCCTGGTAGAAGCCGCCGAGGTCAAAGAGATACGCAGTGGCGTAGCTTTCACCTTAGCCAGTTTGTCTGAAGGAGCCCCTGCCAGGGGCCGGCATCGGTGTCTTGAAGGGGGTGTCGGGCCTTGACTTTTTCTCATATCTTTTTTTTTTTTTTAATTTAATAAGCTTTATTGTGGTATTAGAGTCACAAATACAGCTATGGTATTGTATACAAGTCGACTTGTACAGACAGTTAAGTAAACAGCAGTGGTACATAACAAGTCATTATAGTTCTTTAAAGAAATAAAAAAAAGAGAAAAAGGGAAGAACTCCCTTGATACACAAGACTGTAGGTTATTTATAGAAAAGTAAAAAGGAAATATCATCTACACGTAGTGTCATCCGACATTAAAATCCAGGACTAACTATCAGGAGTAATGTTAGATTTATCTAGCAAAACCAGCTAAATACCAAAACAGAATATGTGATACGGAAAAGTTAATAACACCTTATCTCCCCTCCCACCCCTCCCACATCGCCATACTACACTATATAAATTGGGATTAGTTTCCTTTCAAGAGAGGAAAAGATGGAAGCTTGCTCATTAACCTTTGCAGCGCTATGTCAGGACCAAGTCAAGACCAAGACCATCCTAAATGGATAGTAAGGTATGTAAGTGTGCCCATACCTTCTGGTATTTATTGCTATGTTTAGATATGTTTGCGAGGAAATATTCTGCTTGTAGAGTGAATAGAATTTCTTTATGCCACTCTGTGTACATGGGGGTTTGTTGATCTAACCAGCAGCGTAATATGATTTTCTTAGCACATAGGGATATCAAGGACATGTGCTTCCTTTGGTTTCCTATTAGAGAGTCTCCCGAGTCACCCAAAATACAGATCTCTGGTTGAAAAGCGTTCTGTAGCCCCAATAAGGGATCAAGTTTGGATCGAATGGCCTCCCAAAAGGAGATTACTTTGTCACATTCCCAGAGAATGTGAAGAAGTGTACCTCTCTGGGACCAGCATCTGGTACACAATTCAGTTGAGTGGTTCCCCATTTTATTAAGTTTTACCGGCGTATAGTATAAGTCATGCAATACATAAAATTGAAGCAGTCTATAGCGATTCCACCCAAAGTCTTTATACAATCTTTTCCAGATTTGTGACCATTGGCGGAATACCAAAGAGGTAGGAGGGAGAGACTTATCCCATGTATAGCAAGGGGTGCCTTCTAGTTCACTGCATCATGCCTGGAGCTCCTTATAGTAAAAGGCAACATAGTGGGATGAGGGTCTCCTGAAGAGTGAACCAAGGATAGGGCCAAGCATGTACCGACCCCAAGGGCCAGCGCTGAAATGCTGTGTAAATACATGGGAGATTTGGAGATATTTAAAACAGAAGGAAACTGGCAAATTGTATTTTGTCCTAATAGCTGAAAAGGTGAGTAATTTGTGGTTTTCTGTTAGATCAACAACCACTTCTCTGCAACCTGCCGGCCAGATAGACATAGTAATAACTTTGCCCCCAATTTTGAAGTTGGGGTTTTTAAAAAAGGGTTGAGATGATTCCTTCACTAGTAGGTACCCAAAAGTTTTGTTCATCTGCATATGAATCCGAAAGGAGGCCATGATAGGCGTGGATTTATACTGTTTAGGAAATTTGTTAGTGGTCAGATAGGGAAGACTCTTGGGCCCAAATATTCAAACTGCGCCCAAAAAGTGCGCAACAGCAGGAGCAAGTGCAAGTCCACTGCGCCCATGCACAAGAAGCGCGATATTCAAAAACTGTGCAGGCCAAGATGCGCCTACGTCAGATGACTGAATATCATACCATCTGCGCCATAGCACAACCAGGGATGTGAAGTTGCACATATCTGATGCGCCATAGCGCAACAAGGGATGCTCAGTGGAGCAGTCCAGATGCACCATAGCGCAACTAGGGACGCTCCCTGGAGCAGGGCAGCAATGCAACAGCACAACCAGGGATGCAGGGGCCCACCACCCATGCCACAGATGGGCAGAGGAGCACACAGCAGAACAGAAATTGTCCCCCACACCTCATGCACTGCACAACTGGGGGAGAGCTGGAATAACCACCGGCCCATGGATACCAGCAATCAACCCACAGCCAGGCCATGGTGCCCCAGCACACCCCCTAGCAAGCTGTGACTGGCACACAAGGAGGGCTGACCACCCCATGCCACACCATCCCACCAATGCAGAGCACATCCTGCACCATGATCACCATACACCCATCCCAGGAGTAGTGCCCAACAGTGCAGGACACCCTATGCATGCCACCACCCCCACTGTGACAATGCAACCCTGTGCACCATGGAGCCATGCAAGGCAGCCCCACCATGTGCACCCCTCTGCGGGTGGCAGCAGACAGCAATGCAACAACAGCATACACAGTGCCATCCTGCATGTCCCCCCGAGGTACAGCTGAGAGACCGACCATGCTTTCACCACACGAGGTACCCCACATGCGACAGGTCATGCCCCAGACCCCACCACCAGCAGTACAGCACCCTGCACACCCTCCCAAGGACACATCTCGTCCCAGCACTGGCCACCACAGACACGCACAGTGTTGCATGGAAGCATGCACCACACAGGATGCAACACAGTGCATGGACAAACACCCACCCATACCCAAGGGCACACCAACACAGGGACACAGTAGCGGGTCAACCAAGCCACTGGCGTATGGCCACGGCTGACATGTACACATGGCCAGCACCCCTACATTGCACAGGTGTGCCAGCCACCCTGCGCAGGCACCATGAAGCTGTATGCCACCAGCATGCTGCCGGAGCACAAGTGACAGACACTGGAGCACATCCCTTGCAACAGACACAAGCAACAGCATGGAGGGGGACAACAACAGCAGAGGCCACAGTGCCACTGGAGGCAGACGAGCACCATACTGGTGATGGAAGGCAACCTGGCATTGTGCTGGGTACAGTTGTTATCCAGCATGGAAAGCCACCACTGACATGCCAGCAGACCATGCATATCACAGACATGCAAGGGTGTCAGCTGCACAGGCCATGGATGGTCTGACAGGGGTGTCATGTACACAGTGCAGGCACCGTGGACCACTGCACACAGGCATCCAGTGCACAGAGTACAACACACAAACCACAGACAGTGACTGATCCCCCTGCCCACACCAAGGGCAGTTCACCTCTGCATGCACACACACACACACACATACACACACACCATGCGTGCACCATCCCTGATGCCATGCACACCACTGCAGTTGAGCACCTGTAGCCCACTGCAAATTAGAGACCACCACAGTTGTCATAACAAAACAAATGTATTTAAACCTGGAAATACAAAAAACTATATACAACTATATACAATGGGGGGGGAAGGGCCACATACCAGGTGGGGGAGGGTAAGAGGCAGGGGTGAACATATGGGAGAGGGAAGAAGGGGTGTGAGGGTGGGTCCAGGAGGGAAAGGTGTCATTAGGGGCATGGAGTGATTAGCGTCTGCCCCGGTCCTCCTCCACGTGGCACCGATGTCGTCTCCTCCTCCTCCTCACCCTGTGGCAGTCCATTTTTTGCAGGAGCTCCAGGGTCACCCTTACCACCTGGAGCAGCTCCTGCAGTCCTCGCTCCAGCACCTGGAGTTGTTGTCCACCTAGGACGAGGGAGCAGAGTCAATAAGTGTGACTGTCCAGCCCCCTGCAGCCCACCCATTGTGCATGGCATACAGCCATGTGCCACACCCCTGTGATGGTGTGCGACCACCCACAGTGACCGTGTCCACAAGACCTGCCTACCCAGGCATCCACAGCCATGTGGACCACTGCACACACCCACCGCCCATGTCCTGCACAGCACCACCGTGGCTGTACAGTGACTTGGCTATGTGGTGTGAAAGCAGTGGCACAGCCATGTGCCCGGTGCATGCATGGACCACCATTGATGCACTCCCAGACATGCAGTGCCACTGGACAGTGCTGACTGTAACAAGTTGCGTGCATGGCAGTGGTGTCAATGGATGGTGGCCAAGCCCCGCTGCCCGCCCAGTTATACAGCATGCAATAGTAATCATGGATGTAAGGCACTCACCATCATCAGGCTGGTCCCCGCTCCACTGCAGACCTTCAGCCCTCCTGTCCTGCTGGTCCTCCAGGCGGCACCACTGCTCCCTTGCCTGCCTGTGCTCTTCTGGGCCTATGGTGCAAACATGGAGAGAGGAACATCAGTACAATCCGGTAACAAAGTCCCCCCACCCCCATGTGTGTGCAATCCCACACAGCCATACCCATCCACCCCACACCCCAATACCACCACCACAGCCAACATTGGATAGCCCCCCCCCCATGTGCCAGACACATGCAACCGTGATACCCGTATGGATGATAACAGTGTATGGATGGGGCACCTACCTGGCCGTGGCACCGTGCTCCTCCTGGTATGTGCCCGCAGGTGGGCAAGCAGGTCTGGATCCCTGTGCCTGAGGTCCCTGTAACGGTGGTGATACTGCTCCACCATGCGCCCCATACCAGTGGCCTCCTCCAGAGTATCAGCCACCTCCTGCCAAACTGCACTCCTGGCCCTGTCCAGGGCTGCATCACCATATAGAGCCCCAGCATGGGGCTCTACAATGGCCACCATGTTGACAAGCTCCACCTGGCTCCACATCACTGCCTTTCTCTGTGCCATCTCAGCAAAGTGGTGGATTCAAAATGGCGCTCAGCAGCGCGGTCCTGCCACGTGCAGATGCTGCGTGGTACAGCACTGTCATTTCATCCGCTGTCACTGAACAGCGTTGCTAGTGGTGCACCCATGCCTGGACGATGGTGCCTAGGTGGCAAAGTTCGGGCACAGGGTCAAGGGTCTCTCGCGCACAGACAGCCACAGCGCAATTGGAACCCAATGCATGTAGTGTGATTGGGTGCCTGTGTGCCACCTCCTGTAGCGGCCTACAGTGCTGTTGCCCCAGTGCGCCTATGGCGCCCCAGTGCCACAGCGCCATATATGTGAACAGCGCAGTAACACCACTGGCACAATGGTAGCCGTGCCCTGCATTGCCTCCCACGCACAGCACATCAGCAGCACAGCAGGCACCTGCATCATCAACCCGGGCATGTGCAGTTAGGTGTGCACTGTGCATGTCACAGAACTGCGCCCTTGGCTCAGCCGTTCAACACAATTGCGCAAAGCGCAACAGCGCGATATTCAGCTGGCATATGCAAATCAGCTAATCAGCCATTCGATGGCACAGTCACTGCATTTGCATCCACTTAAAAATGCGCCTCGCCTCATTTGCATGCACTGCGCTATAAAAATGTGACATTGGGCTGCACTGGCCATAGTCGGTTACTGCAGTCTATTGCGGTGAGTTGCATGCTGTTTGGGAGTGTGGACTGTGGTGTTTGGGACATGCATAGGACTGCACAGTCACAGGTAACACCTGTCATTCTCACAGGAGGAATAATGACCAATCATGAGGTAGAGGAAGAGGAACAGAGACATGGGAGGAAGAGGAGGCCGAACTTCACCAAGGCAGAAACAGATGCCCTGTTTGAGGCCTACCTCGACTTGGAGCCGCTGCTCAGTGGACGCCAGGGAACACCACAGGCCCATGCTGCTGCATGGGAATGGGTGGCGCGTGCTGTCAACCTGCATGGCAGCCACCAGCACTCTGTGCAGGAGTGCAAAAAGAAGATGGGCACAGACAGGCGGAGAATTAAGGAGAAGGTGGCTGCCATCAGGGCAGCATGGTCTGCGACCGGTGGGGGACAGCCGGAGGTGCAACGCCTGACCACACAAGAAGAGCAGGTTGCTGGCAGCATGCAGTGTTGCGCCATCAAGGGTGTTCCAGGTGGTGGATTCCAGATGGGTGGTAGCCCGTAACTGCATGGTAGGTCCTGGTCTGTCAAAGGGGGGGACAGGGTAGGTCACATACATTAATGCAACTGTTTTTCCCTTACAGCTCTTGAGCATCTACATGGGTCAGCGATGGTGGGCTTCTCCACTGAGGGCGGTAGCATGGAGATAGAGGAGGGCCCATCCACCTCCACAAGCATACGAGGGTCAGGGCAACAGTGGGCCTGCCTGGATGTCTGGACTGATGTTGGTGGAGCAGGTGCGGAGGAGGCCCTGCCCATGTCCCAGCGTCCCAGTGTCCATGGATGCCAGCATGCTAAGACTCGAGCTGGTGCTGGATCCATCACCAATGATGATGGAGTTAACATCATGGACAGTGAGACATGTGGGCCACAGGATGGCCACACAGCAGGTGACATCACGGGCATGGCTGTGGGTGGTGCCACCGTGGAGGCCTGCGTGACATCACAGTCCCAGCCTGTGCATGTCTGCACCAGTGGGGCAGCAATGGTGTATGTTCAGGACAGTGGGGCTGTTGCGGCCACTGTGGTGGCACCATTGAGCCCTGGAGAGCGGCAGCCGGAGGGGCAGTATCAGTAGTCGGCCAATGGCCATGGGGGTACAGTGTCAGAGGGCGGCGTCAGTGCACCGCTGTGGACATGCCCAGGCCTGGCCCTGGTGTACAGTGCCCACCCTCAAGGGGTGCTGACCATCAGGGCCATGAACACCATGAGGGACAGCATGCCGATCAGGCAGATGACCTCTTAGATGAGCACACCCGCATACTCCAAGCATCAGTCAATCAGCAGATGCGGCTTGTGACGGCGGTGGATTCACTCAGTGCTGTTCTGCGCCAGGCAAAGGAGTAGTGCAGCAGAGACACTGATCTGCTCCTGGCAGGGATGGACTGGTTGCGGAGGATGTGACCACTGCCATTGACAGGCAGACACAGGCAATCACAGCTGTCATGGCGACAATGGGCACACAGTTATTTGCCCATGCATCGCAGACACTGCGCAGTGCAGTGTCCACCCCCGTTCCCGGCGTCGTGCGACACCCTCCTTGTCAACATCGGGTTCAGCTGTGGGCATCCCAAGCACGCCTGGCGCAGGCATGTTCGGTGTGCTGCAGACCCCTGCACTAGCACGGTTGCATTCACGCAGTGGAACCCCTGGGGGACCGTCGGTGCCACCCCATGAGGCCATTGGTCAGCCTGTCACTGCTGATGGGTCTCGGTGGGGCTGCCCACGCATCTGTGGTGGCCGTGGCACTGTGGCGCGTGACTGACCTGCCTCCCAGCATGGCTACTGTCTGATGCTGTCCTGTGTGCATTGTGTTGTTCAGCGTGCAATGCACGGGTGGGGTACCCGGCCCTGCACGCACACACACATTCCATCTGCACACCCTCCCGGCTGCTGTCCACTGTGGCGTGTGCATGATGATGCCTGCGCTGCGCTGTCCACCACTGTGCAATGGTGCCCAGCATCTGACACATGCACAATGACAGGCAGTGGGCGTGGTGGTCTGTGGACATGTGTGTGGCTAGGGGTGGCGTCCGGGGTTGGCGTGCCTCCTACCCTTTGTGCATGTCTTGTGAGGTATAGGTGTGTGTGTGTGTGTGTGTGTGTGTGTGACCGCGTGCCATGTTAGACCCTGCCCATCCCTGGCGGTGTGTGCGGTTCCATGCTCGGCCACTTTCCTTGACAGCATGCACCCCTGGTGTTTGTCCATGCATGTTTGTGGGTTGTACCTTTGCCACTGGTGGTTGCACATGGCCCCATGACTTACCTGGGTTGGCTGAAATGCTCCTCTGTGATGGTGTCCCAGTGCAGCTGTGCCAGCCAGATCAGTCGGGGGTCCCATCGCCCAAGGTGGGGCTGCCCATAACCATTTTCACCAGTGTCCTCATCGTCCCCATCGCTGCCCCCTCTTCGACCTGTACAGCTATCCCACAGTCATTGGCCATGTTGTGCAGGATGCAACAGGCCAGGAATAGCCCACAGGCCTTTGAGGGGCTGTACTGTAGGGCACCACCAGACGTGTCCAGGCAATGGAAATGTGCCTTCAGCATCCCGAACACCCGCTCAATGACATTGCGTGTGGTGGCATGTGCCTCATTGTAGCATTGCTGTGATGGGGTCACGGGCCGCCGGTATGCTGTGAGCAGCCAGGGACAGAGTGGGTATCCACTGTCACCTGTGTGTAGAGGGTGGAGGTTAGTTTGGTGATCAGCGTCGCACTGCCTTGGGCCATCTAGGCCAATACCCATGTCACCTCTGACTATGCCCCTCCCAAGCTCTATGTCTTTCTGCTGGTTTGCATACTCACCCACTGCTGGCCAGTGGGATGTCCCACCTCAATCTGTGGCACAGTGCTGACTGGTGCCAAATGAAGGCATCTGCTCCCCAGGGTGCATGGCACAGACATTGACTATGTGCCCCTGGCATCACACACCACCTGGCAGTTGATGCTGCATAGCCCTTCAATTGATATATGCGGCCCCCTTGAGGGCCAGGTGTGTGTGGATGGCCACATGGGTGCATCTATTGCCTAGTATGCCAGGGCATACGTGCTACCCTGTGGAACTCCTGTATGTTTGCTGTGCGCTCCGCTGGTGTGCTGGGGAAATGGATGTACTCCGGAGCATGTGGCAGCGGTGCTGAGGAATTGGGTGAGGTGGCATGACGCGGTCAACTGAGTTATGCCTGTGGTGTCCCCTGTTGGTCTCTGGAAGGTACCCGTAGCAAGCAGGCACATGCAAGCTGTCACTTTTGTCTCCACTGACAGAGTATGGCTCCGTCGTGTGGGTGCCTGCATCACATCACTGCACGGCTCACAGAGCCACCTCAGAATTGCCTGGTTCAGGTGGTACTGGCCCACGATCTCGGTATTCATGTACAGCTCAAAGCTGGTGCGGGCTCGGTACTGCCTGTTGGGGGCATACCGCCGATGGGCCCTTCCACGGCCGCACCCCCCTGCTGCCTGCCTTCTCACCCCCCTCATAACTGCCTCCATCTGGATGGTGGCACTGGCCATGTCCCTGGCTTGTGTCCCCCCAGCAGCTGTTTCTGTGTTCCCTGCTGTCCTGGCTGCTACTTCCCAGCACTGGGAACACTCTTCTGGTGGCCTCAGTGCTGTGTGGCACTTCCTTCTGCACTGTGGTTGTGGCTCCCACACCTTCCCGTGCCTGTGGGTTCCAGGTGCCCTTTTCTGTCCTGCCCTGTGTGTGTGTGTGTGTGTGTGTGTGTGTGTGTGTTGTGTGGCTGGCTATGGTTCAGCAACATGTGCCTTCCTGTAGTGTTCTTCGCAGCCTCTCTCTTGTTCCTTTTTATTTTGGCTCATTTCGCTGTCAGCGTAGCTTCCGCTTCCTCTATTGCACATGGCATGTTGTTGAATATCGTACTGCACCATTTATGCATGGTTCCTCCCTTCAGTTGTGCATGCATTCATTATCATTGCGCTCTTGCGCAATGTGATTTGGGAGGCGCATCTGCCTCCCGCTGAATATCGCAGAATGGCGCATTTTCGGACTTGCGCTGACGCAACCCTTTTGAATATCTGGGCCTTAATGTCTACTCCTGTTGAGTTACAGATTGATTTTTCTATTTGTAGCCACAGTGAGGGGTCTTCTGTGGGTTTCAGCCATTGTGAAACTATGGCACAATTAATAGCCAGTTAGTAGTGATAGATATTGGGAACCTGTAATCCACCCTGTTCTTTGGATCTCTGTAATTTAGTAATTGCTCTTCGGGAAGACTTATTTTTCCAGATAAATTTGGAGATAATACTATGCACCTGGAAAAACCAGGATTGAGGAAGAAAATAATTTAGCATTTGAAGGGGGGGGTATAACAGGCGGGGCAGGACATTCATTTTAATTATGTTGATACATCCCCAGAGAGAGATAGGAAGTAACATCCAGTGATTTAAATCAGTCCTGATATTTGTGAGTAACTGATCCAAATTATATTGCTTCATTTTAACATTGGATTGAGACAAATATATACCCAAGTATTTTATTTTGTCCCTCACCCAGGTGAGCCCAAGATGTTCAATGTCCGCTTTTAAGGTATAGCTATTTAGTGGCATTTCTTCTGTTTTAGCTAAATTTAATTTATAATTAGAAAGGTCTCCAAAATTTTGGATAATGTTAAGGGTAGCTGGTATGGATATGGATGGGTAAGTGACGTGAAGCATAATATCATCGGCATACACCGATAATTTGTATTAGAAATGGTTGATCGAAATACCGGATATCGCTATGGATCTATTAATCTTCCTAATGAGTGGTTCTAAAAATAAATTAAACAGATAAGGGGAGAAGGGACAGCCTTGCCTCATGCCCTATTGGAGGGGAAAGAGTAATGACAGAATCCCATTACATAGTACCTGGGTGGAGGGATGTGAGTAAAGAATTTTAATCCATTGTAAAAATTGCTTAGGGATACAATATCTTGGGAGCAAGTCGAACAAGTAGTCCCATGAGACCCAATTGAAGGCCTTTTCTGCATCCAGGGATACCAAAGCTGCAGGGATATGGGAGTCCCTGGATGCAGAAATAAGATGGGAAATTTTACGCAGGTGATCCGCTGAGAGGCATCCAGCCATGAAGCCGACTTGCTCAGGACTTATTAATGTGTGCCAGACCTTGGCCATCCTGTTAGCCAGGATTTTAGCTAGCATTTTCAGATCTACGTTTATAAGTGATATTGGGCAGTAATTCAACAACAATGTAGGGTCCTTGTCCAGTTTAGAAAGCACCACGATGGTAGCCTCAGTGAAACTGAGATCCGAAAGGCCATGCTTGTAAATATACAGTTATATGTATCAAGCAGATTTATACCCAATTGAGATTTAAAGGCTTTATTAAAGTTAGATGTATAGCCATCTGGGCCCGCCGCTTGATATCAACAGGGAGAGCTTCGATGGCCTCATGTACGTCCTCTACATTCAGAGGAGCTTGTAGAATGGCTATTTGGTGTTGGGACAAATATGGAAGGTCTATGTCTTGTAAAAAAAAAGATCTAGTGCGGTATTATTAAAGGATAGAGGGGGACGTGAATAAAGAGATTGTTTCACATTTTAAATCCTATTACCAATCTCCTCGGGTGTAGAATGAAAACTGCCTACTGGATCTTGAATGGTTGCTACTATCCTACAGTATCTGTTACTTGTGCCCTAAGCCTTAAGGCTAAGAGTTTCCCTACCTTATCCCCTTGATCAAAATAGGTAACTTTTGATTTAAGGTGGAGATGCTCAACGTTATCACCAAGAAGAATATTGTATCGGAATCGAAGGCTTCTAGTTTTTTGAATTCCATGGGCTGCGATTGGGAAGATAAGGATTGTTCTAAAACTCTAATTTGTTGTAGGAGTAAGGAGGATTCTGATAAGATTTTCTTTTTTCTAATGGAAGCCAAATGAATAATTTCTCCTCTTAGTGAAGATTTCAGGGCACCCCATAACACATCTAACTTCGGCATAGAAGGGGCATTAAACTTGTGAAAATTTTCTATATACTTTTGAAGAAGGTCAGTTAAATTCTGGGACCTTAATAATTGAGGGTCAAACCTCCAAACTTTGTCTTGTTCAACTGAGGAAGGCATGGACCACTGCAAAAGAGTTGAGTGATGATCAGAGATCACTTTAGAGAGGTAGGCACAACTTTGAACCCTCGCTAGATGCTCAATCCCCAACAGAAAGAAGTCAATTCTTGAAAATGTGTTATGGGGCAGGGAATGAAATGAGTAATCTCGAGTAGAAGGAAAAAGGGTCCTCCATGGATCAGCAAGGCCCACAGTGTTCATAAAATCTTTAAGAGCTAATTGTGCGGGGGTAGAAGGGATGTGTCTAGTTTTGACCTATCCAATGTATTACAAAGGACTAAGTTCCAATCTCCACCGAGTAGTATAGGGAGATTGGACCAGGAGGCCAAACTGGTCATAAGACTTGTAAAGAATTGAGGATCGTCCCCAACTGGTCCATAGACTGAACCCAATGTAATTTCGGTATGGCCTAAAATGGCTGTCAGTAATATGTATCTGCCTTGAGGGTCACATATCGACTGGAGCAGCCGAAAAGGTATGCAACATGCAATTAGTACCGCAATTCTACATTTACGGGTGTCCAATCCAGCTCCAAGTGCATATCCCACCCATTTTCTTCTTAAGCTGAGAATTTGTGAATTGGGCAAATGAGTCTCCTGGATAAAGGCTACATCGGTATTGAGTTTATTGAGATGTAACAGAATCTTGGCTTTTTTAATAGGAGATTGAGCACCTTTAACATTCCAGAAACAAAATTTTAGTGCTGCTATAATAGCCAAACAAGGTGTCAATAATAGTTCCGTATCCTTAGGTCATCCTCAAGAAAGACACTTACCCAGTAGGATGTTCCATGATTACTAAGTGGCGACCCCACAACATCCCCCCCAACCCTTAGTAATAAATACTATATTCAAAAACAGCCAGTCCCCCTTAACCCAATACCCCATTCCGTAATATATTGTAAATGTAAGAAAATGAAACAGGAGAATGCTACTGTCCCTCAAGAGCAAACTTGCTAATTTATCCCCGGCCCCATCCCTTTTCCTCCCCCTCACCCACTTTCCTCCTTCCACATAAGGTGGATTATATACTGGAAAGAAAAAACAAAATCGAAGGCTAGAGTCTTCAACAGTCTTAAGACCGTGAAAAATAATGATAATAGTTTCCAGATTCTAACCCTGAACACCCCGTGGACTCCCATCACACCCTGCGCCAGTACACTGAATGGACTGCAGGATTACCCAGGAGCCCTTGCTTCCCGCCACAATACCCCAACACAGTAACCAAAAACATCACTATTTACATCCCTCTAGTAACCCCCAGTAATAAATAAAGAGAAAAAAGCTCTGCATTATTGCAATCATTACAAATGGCCTGGTGAGAAAAAAAAAAGAGAAAAAGGGAGTTGTAGTAAAGGAATAGTATTACAGTTACTGTGCAACTGCTGTTGCAATACAATCATCTGCCAGAAGTAGCTTAATTAAGTACCTTTAGTATGGCCACGTAGAGAAGGCTTAAAATATTCAGCCAACTAAAAATGTGTGGGAGTTACTGAGAGTGACTGCCAATGTATCAGACATTTAATGCAAAGTTATGCTGCTCTCATGTGGCATCCTTAAGTAATCCCCTTTAACTAAGGGGACAGAAAAATAGAAATAGAAAGGGGGAGGAGGAAGTCTTAATTCAGACTTATATTGATAGCAGCAGCGATATGCCAATTGGCGGCTTGTCAGGTATTCAACCTTCTTTGTGCTAGAGTTGTAGAAAAAAGGGAAAGAACCCCCCCCCCGAGGGCAGAAAGTGAAATATTTAAAAAAGAAAGCCAAAAAAAATCAATGAGCATCCAATTGCGTTTGTTCCAGCTAGACTATTGCAGGTAGAAGACTATGAACCCAGTCCTCTACAGTACAAGAGATTTCGGCGTCTTCCAGCAATCCCTTAGATGAAACTCTCCATGTGGATTCCTTGAATATGCCCATGTACTAACAGTCCCTCTACGATGGAGAAGCACACGCTAAGGCAAGTCCTTCATGACTCTTCAACAGGCAGGGAACAGGTCAGGATACATTGTGTGCAGCGCAAGGGTAGCTAGTCGTGCTGTATCATAGGAATGCCAGGTGTCAGCATGTAGGACCATCAATCTGGAGGGACACTGAGCTTTGTACTTGATGCCTGCGACTATCAATTTTGATACTAGGGATGGTATTCTGCTCAGCGCTGTCTCACTGTAGCCGGGAGGTCCTGCGCCAGGCGTAGCTGCTGGCCCTCCCAAAGAACCTGCTGCAAACTTCTGACTTGATCCAAAATGTGAGCCTTATCAAGGTAATTTAAAAGCTTGATGATGACTGGTCTTGGGAGTTTACCACTCGCAGGTTTGGGATGCAGTGACCGATGGGCCCTCTCTATTATGTATGAGGAATTATTTGGAGAGGGTCCAGCTATTTTAGTGAGTAATTTTTGGAAGAATAGAATGGGAGAAGATCCTTCAGTTTCTTCTGGAAGGCCGAAGATAATATTATTCCTCCTGCTTCAGCCCTCCAGGTCCTCTAGCTTGGACTCAACTTTATGCAGTTGCTGCCTTAGGGTCACAACTTCGGGCTCAATTTTGCTCTTCCAGCTCTCCTGCGATGTGGTGCGGGCAGAGACATCAGAAATAGCCTGATTGGTGTCGGAAAGCTCCCCTCTGAGAGATTTTATTTCAGCAGTGATATTTTGCAGGGTGAGCGTAAATGGTTGTAGCTCCTCTAGAAATTTTTACTCCGATAGCAGAGTCGGTGCTGATTGAGACATTGTGGATGCGAGAGCCTTTGCGGGGCCACTGGTCTGGCCTTTGGATCTTTTTGGTCCCTTCTCTGGGGTTTGTGGGGGTGTATGCCACGTGAGGGCCTGGCGCATTTCAGCCTCCATGATGTTGTTAGGCCCTAGTTTTAGCAATAGAAGTTAATTAGATTGCTCTCATTCTGAAGACTCCCCAAGTTGCCAGAAACGCTATGGATGTCCGTTGAAATCGTGTTACTTCTTAAAGGAGGTTGAATCCCATCCAAAGACTTATATTTAAGTTAATACTGGAGGAATGAGATGGAGCTAGCTCCCAGAGCTGCTAGTCTCACAGAAGCATCACGTGGTCTCTCCCGACTTTTTCTCATATCCGGAGTGCTTTGAGCGGTCGGACCTATCCGAGCCAGAAGAGGAGGCCTTCCTATGGGGAAAGCGAGATCTGGGCTGATGGTGGGACTGACTACGGTCCTTCTCATGGGACTTGCAGGATTTGTTCCGGTGCTTGCCCTTTTCCCCAGAAGAGCTCTGCAGAACATCCATCTTTTTCTCCAAAAGGTGGGCTTTTAATGCCTTCAGGCACCGGATGAGAGTTCTGCTGCTGAAGCCCTTGCAGATCTTGCAGGAATGAAGGTCATGGTCTGGCCCCAGACAAAAGACACAGACTCTGTGGCCAACCTTCAATGGAATTTGGCGGCCACAGGCATACTTAGTCTTCTTGGGACCAGTGGAGGAGACCGACGACAGGGACAACATGCGATGAAAAAAAGTACCAGAGAAAACGCGAAACCACTGCAAAAAACAAGAAAGCGGAGAGAAAACGAAACTTTGTCACCAAATTTCACTGGAACTGCTGAAGAACTCACCAAGACTTTCCCAATGAGAGCAGGCTTGTGGGGGGAAAACAACTGAGGTGGAGCTAGGGGCCGCCCCCTTTTATGGTATGACCTATGTTGGGCTGGAGCCAACGTCAGGGGTGGCCCCTGCTGGGTACTGCTAGCTAAGTTTTTTCCAGTGGGTCCTAAGGCCTGCAGCATTAGTCCTAATGGTTATAGCCTGCTGCAAGAGCTCCCCCTCGAAGTAAGATCTTTGTTTTTTCCAGATGCTTGTTTAGAGCTCTGAGATCCAATACAGACCGCTACTCCCCATTTTTCTTTGTGGTGAGAAAGTATCTGGAGTAAAAAACCTTTCCTCTGAGGTTGATTGGGATAGGTTCTACTGCCCTTAGCAGCAGCAGGTTTCGAACCTCTGCCTCCAGCAGTTTCTTTTCTGCTAAGGAGGGTGAACTGAAAACCCTGTTTTTTTGAGGTGGAAGGGATCTGAAGTTCAGAGACAGACCCTGACTCACTACTTCCAGGACCCACTTGTCTGTGATGATGCTTAGCCAAACCTGGAAGAAGTGAGAGAGTCTGCCTCCGGGAAGGAGGAGGTGGCCTGTGCAGGCATGTCAGGGTGTTTGTTTTGCTTGAGGCCGAGGCTGGGCTGGGACCCTCGCCTAGAGCCCCTTCTACCCCTGCTCCCTGAAGTACCCTTGTTGTGGGTACTGCTGGTACTGGGGTGTGGCCACTGATTGGAAAAAGGGCCTGGTGTGGAAGGACCTGCCCCAGTCCCCCTTCCATAGGGCTTGGTGGATGGTGAAGCCTTCTCTTTATTAAGAATTGCTTCTGTATGTGGCCTTGTACTCTTCCACCTTTTCACTGTTGACTCCCCTAATAAAGCATTTCCTTCTAGAGGGAAATCAAGCCTTTGACTGGGTGTCTTGAGTGAGATGTGTGGCCCTTAGCCAGGCAAATCTCCTCTGTGCTACAATGTTTGCCATCCATCTGGCTGCAGTGTCATTTGTATGAGCAGCCATTTGGAACTGGTATTTAGCTGCCACTAGCCCAAACCTAGCAGTTTCTGCTAGGTTGTCAGACAGGGGTGAGGGGGGCTTTCTGAGCCAAGGCCAAAACCGACTGCCACAAGGACTTCTGGTACTGGGCAGCATAAGCCTGAAAATGTGCTTGTCATATGGCTAAAGAAGCTGACAAGTACCCCTTTTTGCCATACTGTCAATTTTTCTAGAGTCCTTGTCTGGTGGGTGTGAAGCCAGAGGGACCCTAGCCTTATCATAGGCATCCGCCTGTACTACCCTTGGTGGTCTGGATGGGAAAAGAGGAACTCTGCCCTTCCCTCTCCATCTGATATTTTGTATTAATCCTCTTGTCAAGAGGGGGGATAGAATTAGGGGCTTGAAGTAGTTTCAGAGCATCTTTTTTGAAAAGCTTATTTACAGAAAGGAGGAGAGCTCTGGTGGAGGTTAACCCCATCATTTCTAAATACTCCACCTCCTCTTCATCCTCAATCTCCTCCCTTGTGGTGATGTCCAGCGCATCAGCCATTTTTCTCACAAAGGTAAAATGTGAGGAGTAATCTTCGGATGTTCTGGGAGGAGAGCCAAATTCCTGCTCAGGGGATATCTCAGGTTCAATGGCTTCCCCTTCCTCCTCACATTCACTGTATTCTTCCTCCTCTGTAAGGAAAGATCTGCCTGTGCTGCTAGCCTGTTCCACAGAGGTCTGAACAGGTAGCTGCTGATCATTAGGCACTAGGCCTTGTAATGCCTGAATTACCCTGAAAGCCTGGGAAATTTCTTGGGGAGAAGGCACAGTGGATGCAGACACAGAAATACAGGTTACTCACCTGTAACAGGAGTTCTAGGAGTGGTATATGTTGTTCATCCACACTTATGGCAGGTTCCTTGTCGGAAGGTCTTCGAGCTGGCTCCTCCCACCCACCCGGGTGGTAAAGCTGTTGGCTCCACCCCATGACACCAGATCTAGCCCTGAAGCCAGGTTGCGCATCAAAGCCGGGGAGGTTGGGTGGGTTGTGTGGATGAACAACATATACCACTCCTAGAACTCCTGTTACAGGTGAGTAACCTGTATTTCTAGGGACGTGGATATGTTGTTCAATCCACACTTACTGGCAGACTCTTAGCAGTTCTCCGGGAGTAGGGAAGCAAGGCGTGCAACCCCTACTTAGGGAATAAGGACTGGAGAACCGAGGTCCCAAAACCAGCATCCCGGCATGACTCAAGGTCAATGTGGTAGTGGGTAATGAAGGTGTGTGCTGACTTTCAGGTAGCAGCCCTGCAGATTTCCTAGATAGGGACATCCCTGGAAGCAGCCACCGAAGCAGCAGTATGGCGGGTAGAATGAGGGCGTGCCCATGCATACTCTGCACAGCCCGATATTCAGCCCGGGATGTGCGAGCCATGCATGCACAACCCCTACCTGCGCCAGCACAAAGTTGATCAAAAAAAAAAAAAAGGAACAATGGATGGCCACCCACAGGTGAGCTGCCACATTGCAGGGTGCAGCACGGCAGCTGCCACCTGTGGGTGGCCCCCCGAGCTCCAGCTGCATCTCTGTGGTGGCAGCCACCCCATGCCCGATTGCGGGCATCAGTATAAACATATTAAACCTATATCCCTGGTGGTCCAGTGGACCTGTCCTCCCGATCGCAGGCTGAATGAAAAAGAAAATAAAACCATTATCCCTGGTGGTCCAGTGGGCCTGCCCGCCCGATCGCGGGCTGAGTTAAAAATATCAGAACACTATTATCCCTGGTGGTCCAGTGGACCCCCCTCCCCACCTGCCCACTGATCCCCACTGTCCGCTCCCCCCCAGTCAGCGGCGGGTGGCAGCACCACTCCGCCTGCAGCCCTTGACACCACCGTTGACATGCGGGCTGCGCCCATTGGTCCACAGTGTGAGCCAATGGGTGCGCAGCCCATACCGTACTACACAGTTCAGATATGTGAATGGATCCATTATATTTACTTTTACACTCAGTCTGCAATCGGGTGGGCAGGTCCACTGGACCACCAGGGATAATGGTTATATTTACTTTTACATTTAGCCCGCGATCGGGTGGACAGGTCCACTGGACCACCAGGGATAATGGTTTTATTTACTTTTACATTCAGCTCACGATCGGGTGGACAGATCCACTGGACCACCAGGGATATTGGATTCATCTGAGTTTTTACTTAGCCCGCGATCGGGTGGGCAGCAGTCCACTGGACCACCAGGGATATTGGATTTATTTCTCTTTTTTTTACTGCAGCCCCACGATCGGGCTATGAGGCATGTTGCCGCTGCAGGGGTCAGTCCCCGATGGCTGCTGTTGGCAGGGTGCCAGGCGCAAGTCGTCGGGGATCCGCGCACCTGCATGCAAATGGAGCCATAATGACATGCAAATGGCCCCATTTGCACCTTGCATATATTATGGCCCCATTTGCATGTCAACTTTTGAATAATGTGGTTGCTGCACCTTGCACAATGGAACTTGTGCTAGCGCATCCCCATGCTCCACTCTGGCCACTGGCACTGGCATGTGTACTGAGGGTGGCCAGGGTGCGATATTCAATGATGCTGAATCATGGCGCAGCTCCATTGAATATCACCTGGTCAACGCCCCTGCGCAACCATGTTGCGCTGCGCCCAGGCTTGTGCCACAGCCTGGCACAGTTTGAATATCTGGGCCATTGTGTTTATCTGCCTTGACAAAGACTTCCACACATTGTGAACAATTTTTAAAACTGGGTTCACCGGTTTTCTTCACTTTTTCTGACACTTATCGGTACCGATAAAAAAAGTAAACCGCCAAGTCAGTTTTGAAATTAAAGTAAAACTTAGCGGTTGTGGTCAGTTCCGGAACAGATAAGGAACCGAACTGAAGGAACAAAAAAGAACCGGGATTAGCAGTTCAGTAACTGAGAAAAGTGGTTACAAAAAACAAAGTTTAAAACTAAAATTTATAAAACTAATGGGGATTTTTTAGTCAGAAAACCTCTGACTACAATAAAAACTAACCCAGTTCACTCCCAGTTATACCAAACCGAGAGCAACTGGCAAAAATTTACTAAATAACGCTAGACTAAGTTAAATAACAGCTAAACAATAAGTATAAGGCAGCAAATGAAATAAAAAAAGACACAGTATTTTGTGTTTCTTCATGTCAGAATGGAAAGTATAAGAGCGACACTCCGAGTGACCAGACTTTTCAGGCGGAGAGTGAAATCAGAGGAGTTTAGAACACATGCAGTTAGTATAGGGCAGCATTTGAAAAGTCATTACGTGCAGAGAGTTCCATCATTTGCATGTGTTCTATTCTCTCTGGGCAATCCTACCTAGAAGGCTTACTGCAGAAAGTTATAAATACCTGAGTATTACTGGGGTTAGAAAAAACAGGTAACTCACCTGTAACAGTAGTTCTAGGAATGGTATATGATGTTCAGCCACACTTCTAGCAATGTCCATTCCCTTTAAGAGTTTGCCAGAAAGTCTTCAAGCTGGCTCCTCCCACCCACCGGGGTGGTAACTACCTCAGCTCTGCCCTATGACGCCCAATCTTGCCCACTGGAAGCAGTTGTGTGCGCCAAAGCCAGGGGAGGTCAGGTGGCTTCATGTGGATGATCATATACCACTCCTAGAGCTACTGTTACAGGTGAGTAACCTGTTTTTCTAGGGACGTGGATATGATGTTCTAGCCACACTTCTGGCAGACTCCTAGTAGTTCACCAGGAGGAGGGAGGGAGGCAAGGTACACACCCCTCCTACTTAGAAAATAAGGATTGGAGAACTGAGGCCCCAAAACCAGCATCCCAACGTGACTCTAGGTCAATACTGAGACCGTAGTGGTGGTTTGGGTGGTGGCTGCCCTGTGAATTTGATAGAGTGCCCTCTCTGAATGAGTTGAAGCACCTACTGATCTGAAGTGATTTGTCGCCATCCTGCTAGGTGGTTTGTGATGCAATCTCCAAACTTTCTCTTTCTTTTGAACCAGAGGGGAAGGAGGGGTCTGCAATGAGTCAGGCAGTGGAGGGGGAAGGGAGAGTTGCCCAAGGGTTTTTTGTGTTCCTGGCACCTGGACCTCATGCAGCTAGAGATGGGACTTTTCAATTAAAGTCACCTCTCTGTTGTTGTCTGAATTGGGACTGTTGACCGTTTGCCCTTGAATTAGTTTTGTTGCCTCCGAAATGGCTTTTGCCTGGGTCTGTACATGGCTTGTACAGATCTTATCACCTTTCCTGTGTCCTGCAGTTTTGTGATCATCTTTTCAGACTCTTCGAACGGGTGGACTGATGAACCTGTTGCCTGGTCTTTGGGAGGCGTCTGGTCATGTGGGAGGTTTGTTTCCTCCTTATCTCCTGAAGCCTGGTCATCGCTGAGTTGCTTGACTCTGGCATCTGTCCCATCATCGTCATCCAAACGTCCAGGTAGCCCAATGTCCGGTACAGACGAGGTGATGTCCTTTTGTGAGATTGGACCTCTGGCATACTTTGGTCCCTGGGATGCTTTGCAGGCATCTGCTCCAACGTCTGCTTCAGGTCTGAGGTCTGCTTGAGGGACATCAGGTCTGAGATCCACTTAACGGATGTCCCTGAATTTTCCCTGGGGGTTGGGAGGCCAACCTCCAGCGGTCAGTGTCCCAACACCAGTTGAGGGAGTCGGGGCCTGTAGTGGCGGCCAACTTGGAGTGCGCCTTGGTTGGGGTGATCTGTGGATGCAGATCGACCTGAAGAGCCCGATGGCTGGCTGTGCGAGGCTTCTTTTGGCCAGACCTTTAGGGGCTGGAGGGTGGATGCAACATCTGCACCACCCGATGTCTGGACCTTGACCGTAGGAGGCTGGGTCTTTGTCCGGGATGGAGATCTGTTGCCAGTGACCAAAGTTTTAGTGACCAGTAACCAAAGTTTTATACAAGTTTATCAACAACAACATTTCTATGTAGTTGGCTAACCAAAAGGTTGAGAACATAGAAAAGGTGTAAAAAGGCTTGCAGTGGCTAAAGAAAGGTGCAAGTGACCAGTGAAAGATGCAAGTGGCTAGCGGATAACTACATGATACCACCATATAAATTAATATGCCTTGTAAGTGCAAGGGTGTTTAAAAGGTAATTGTTAAAACCATGCAAATAATAATGATACCACCATGCGAATTACTGTGTATGTGGGTGCCCGGGTTCAAAAGGTGTTAAAACCCTTTAAATAATTGTAGAAAAACAGGTGAAGAGCATAAAGTGTTTAGGAACAGATGTTTTAAGGAAAATTAGCTTTGTTTTGCTCAGCAGAGATACTGTGTACAAAACATGTCTGTCTGTAACCTAAGGTCATGGTTAAGATAACATGCAGCTCCTTCAACATTAACTGCCATTTAGCCTTGGCTGGTACAATTCCTCATTGTATGATTGCTTGTGTTTAAGAATGTGTATAGCAAAAAGCTGATAAGAAATATTTATATTTTTGCTTTGGCCACTTTCTACTAAAAGGCTCTTTGTACTAAAGTTTTTTTGTTTGTTTGTTTTTGCGGTTCTAAGCAGATTATTTTAAATAGAGTGAAAGCCTTTTTTTGTTCTTGTCTCCTAAAGCATGTTATTTTTAATAACATAAATCACTTGACCATCCAAAGGTGATGATAAACAGAACTCCCCTGTCTCAACCAAGTGTCAATTGTATCTTATGACAAGGTATTTTCTTTCGGCCAATGTACTTTCAAATCTTTGTCTCATGATCTTATTAAATGACATAGTGTCTAGGCTAAAATTTGATGTAGTAGTTTTAGAAATTTCCACTATGCATTTTTGATGTAAACAATTTGGATATAAATACAGGATCTAAGTGTCATGTCCAGTGTGTTTAAGAGGAATAGCCACACAGCTGCTATAGATGCTTAACACCCAGAAAAAGGGAGCAATTTTGCTTATTTTTCTGTACAACTGTAGCCCTGGTAGTAAAAAGACATCAGCTGTTTAGAATTAATCATGTTAGAGGTAACATTGTTAGGGCTTCTTTGGGTATTAATAAATTGCAACTAATTTAAAACAACATCTGGTGTCAGGTGGCTTTATTGGATTACGGGGACCACTAACCATTAACCTTGTATTTTTACTACCTCACTTATCAGTGTGGTATAGTTTCTTTATTTACAAATTGGTCAAGCCAGCCAGGAGGTGGTTTTGGTCCTGGTCTCGGTAAATCCAGTAAAGCTTAGTGTTTAGTCTAGACAGGGTCTGTGCAGGTAAGGGCCATAACCTAACTGGGACTGGGAAAAACAGTCTAAGACTGAGTGTTTGAGTGGACTTGAACCTACAGGGAAAGGTCTATGGAGCAGCTAAAAGCTGGGTAAGGGTAATGCATATGTATGTGGGGGTCTGAGGACCCTATGTTTAGGGATATGTGGAGAGATGTATTAAGGAAAAATCTCTCAAACAAACAAGGGAAACTGCCCTTGTAATTTGTGCCTGCTAGATAGCAGGTCAGAGGAAAGAGGATATATATAATGTTAAAGCTGATGATGGCTTTCACAATTCAGGCTGCTTTTAGTAGAAAAGCAGTGTCTGATCAAGTAACGGTAGATAAGCAACATTTAGAGAAAGAAAAACAAACCACTGTGGATGCATACACAGTAGGTGTGACTACAGATGGGTTAATTTGAAAATCCCCCCCCCCATGTTCACTAGCTGCACAGCTTTAAGTTTTTTTTTTTTTTTTGTATCAATTTCAAGTTCCCTTGCCTCCTATAGAGGCTGAAACATTTGATCCCAAATTCAGGTACTGGGGACCTCCACTAGTTGGATTTCAACCTGGTACTGCTACAGATTTTATTGTTGAACTGCAAACCAGAGCTCTGGGAAAAGACTTGGTTTTGCAGGTTACTGAAATGGCCACAGAGGAAACCTTCTTTGAAAGGGTTAATAGCTGCAGCACTTGGAAGTACTCATCAAGGTTTTGTGGTCATTCTTCTGGATTGGACCGATGTATCAGGACAGAAGAAGGAAAATATATGAGCACAGGGTAAGTCTGTGTATTTTGTTTTAAGTTTTTTTTTTTTTAATTGTCTGTTTCATTTTTGCAATATACACACTGAACAAGGTAATTCTCTCTCATTTTCCAGTATATATCTGTGTTCTGTAATTATGTTCTGTTGTCTAGGTTGCTCTGAAGATAATACTGGCTGCCTTTGGAGCAAAGCATGTTATAGTAAAGAAAAAAGGCAGCTTCTTTGCCTCATATCTGACTGTTTTAAGTAGTTTTTTAAATAAAAGATTTGTTCTGCCTAGATAGGGTCAGTCAGTGAAGGACTTTCATATGTGAAGAGATTTGACCTCATAGATTGCAATATGTAAAAAGATTTGTAGTTTGCAGACAATGTGCTAAGCAGATGCTAGGTGATGATGTAATGTGTTAACAGCTATGAATGGCTTTATCGTACTTCTAGTTAAAACCAGAAACTTTTTCTTAAAGAGAAATAAAATGTTCGTCACAAAGATAAATGGCTGAGTGCCATATTTTGGCTAGGCACCAATGGGTGTAACCATAGTCTCTTAAATGTGTCTTCACTTACAGATGGTGTGTTGTGCTGAATAAGATCTTGTTTGGCTTCAAATAAAAAGAAATAAGGAAGTTTCATTTTATAAGGTAGTTAGAAGGTGTTTGAAAAGTTTTATTTTGAAAAAATGTAGCATGGAGATACATGAATTTATTGGTTTAAGTAGTTGTGGTGTGTTACAAGACAGTAAGCAGCACATATCTAAAACAGTTACAGTTTTCTAATGAAACTATGGGCATTACCTCAGCAAACTGGTGTCAAATAATGTGAGTCTTATTTGTGGTGTGTGTGTGTGTGTATATACTGTCTTAGCCAGCAGCTTTACTTTGCGCTCTTTTGTTATTAAAAGATACTTTAATATCAGTAGTGTTCAAGGACACTACAGAAATAGCTGGGTTTGAGCGACCCTTGCGTGCACACTGTGTAACCTTTTGCACAATACTTGACCTTCTTGTGTTTCAACATTTTATGTTACTACCAGTTCAAACTTGATGTGTGTTCCCTACCTAAAGCACCAATTTGTACACAAAATGTATGTTTTTATGGAAGCACACCAAGGGTAAACCCTACCATATACATTTTTTTTTTTATGTATAGTATTTGCACTCTGTCCAAGCAAAAAGGACAGACTTTTTTTTTCTGGGCTTGCAGCCAACACAGCCAATGCTCAAGGCCTTCCTCCACAAAGGTTTGGTTGTAGCACTGCTCCTTTGTTCCTAAACAATATGACGTGATTCCCCTACTATGTAAGGTGCTTGGGTGGGTGGGGTTACTTATTACCCCCAGCATTTTTTTATATATCTATAGTATACTGTTAAAAAGAAATATTACAGCTGTTTTGAGAGAGTTTACCATCTACAGTCAAAAACAATGCCTTTTGTTTTTATACATGACCATGGTGTAATAATGTTTTTCTTTTAAAAATGTATTCTAAGAGATACGTACGTACAGTATTACCATCAATCCGGATCTTTTATGAACTCAGCTGACATTCTGTCATGCTTAAGATAAGGGAACCCAGGGAAGCTTGGCTTCTTTTATCCTATCAAAATAATCTTGTTTTATTTTCAGGATTGTGTATGTTGTTCTTTCTTTCTCTCTCACTCTCTCTTTCTTTCTTTCTTTCTTTCTGGGAAAAGAAAGTTTCCCATCTTCTAGTAAGGTATGAAACTTACTAAACTAATTGCAATATAATTTAAAAAGTATATTAGGTGGGGACTGCGATGGGGCCACTCCATTGCCATTTATCCAGTGCATACCTTTTTGAGGTGCTGCATGACTGGATACTAATATTGCCAGACCATTTCTGGTTTATTATCCATGTCACCATCCACAGATAACCTTATTATTGCTACAGTATTCGAGCTGCCTCTTCCACCACAGTAGGAGCTAAAAAAAAAAAGGGGGGGGCATACTATCCTTCCTTCCAGTGCAATACCCACAAAGGTTGCAAGGTGCATCACTGTCTCCCTATAGGGTAAATAAAAGAAAATGTGCATTTGCTAATAATTATTTCTTATTTACAGGTTTTGAAAAGACCCAATGTATTTTAACAGTATAACCCAGCTCAATCCCTCTGCTTTTTCTAGTGCAAACCGTTAAACCTCACACCTATCATTGGTACAAGGGCTTCTGCCCTCAGCAAATAATCAGTCAAGCTTGTAGGGGGGATCGTGTATGTATTTCCACACATTCATATATTTTGATTGTCTTTTCAGCTTTCTTATCCTGTCAGACAAATACAAAATAACTTCCCATAGCCTTACAGCAATGGATGCAATTATATGCCTTCTAGAAGCACAAACAAGTTTCTATAATTTCAAAGTTCTAAAGCATCGCATACCCTGAAAAAGCTTTACAAGTTAACAAAAACAGAGTGGTGGATTGCTCAAATAATTCCTTCAACCAAAACTAAATAATTTTTACCAAGGACTGCAACTTACGAATTTAAATTGTGCCCCCGCCTTCTGCACCCTATTCCATGGTTATGTTCAACAAGTAAAGTCACAGTGCTCTAAGATTCCTGGACTCTGAACTAAACTTGCAGTCTACATTTGTTCTGTTGTTTAAAATGTATTTTATGCATTATGCTCAATACTGACATTGTTCTATTGCAAAAATGCTTATGTTTATGTTATAATGCATTGATATACATCTTACTACACTGTATCAAGTGTGTATTCAGAAAAATGCTCCACATTTATCAATGTTTTTAATGCCCATAACCAAACCTAGATAATGGGGCCAACATTGCTGACCCACCCCTAAAATATGTACCAAGCAAAACCCCAGACAAATGAATGCTCCATTTGTTTCATTACTCCCAGGTACCCCTGGAAAATAAAGTGCACACTATGCAGGTTTTGTGATTTCAAATCTTAACAATTATAATATGGCAGAATTTAGATTCTGCTCAAGAACCTATGCTTCAAGGTTCCATGGCAGACCCTTACACTTGTCACAGGTGCAATAGGCACTATTATTAGTTGGCATAGGCCAACAATATATATATATATCAGTCCCACTACTGCATAGTGTAACAGGCATATTGCCATAAACTATATGTTTGAAGTGTGTTATTATAACATTACAAGATTTTATAGCACAGGTCTCAGTTAGGCCTGCTAGCAACACATATACAGGGAAATCATGTTCATCAATGGCATAGCCTCTTCTGCGATTTGAAAGCAGGGTGTAACCATGACATTGTCATGGAGTCATAGATGATCAAATGGTATTATTAGACCTCGGCCTGCACCCCTAGGTGTGCAGTCGACGCCCCATTTTTATTTTTCTCTTTCTACAATTGTCAGAAATTTAGGCTCCGTCACACCACTCTTTACAGAACAGAAAGGTCATTGGTTAAACAGATTATTTATGTGTTCTTAACTCAGTTTCTAACACAGTTTGCAAGTTTCAGGTTTCACGGTGTGGCACACATGACATCTCCACGTACAACAGCAGTAACATTTTCATCTAAGCTGCAAAACCCTTCATCTTTTTTTTTCCTGAAGAGAAAATAACTGCCACAGCTTCAATATCATCACCATCTTTGTACTGGCTGGTTCCATATAAGGACTCCTATATGAAACAGGATATTATTACCTCTGCAAGTGTAATGTTTTCAGCCAATTACACATATTTGTAGTAAATTAAATAAACTGAAAAAGGTCCAGCCAATTCAGACTCTACACTCAAGCTTATTGTTTCTGCTTACTATGAGGCTAAGTCTGGGGTAGGGGCAATCCCCTATCTTCAGCAAGAAGATTTTTCTTCAATTGATCTTCAAGCAAGATATCCATTTTCATCACTGCTGCCTTTTTCCAAACCTGGCTGGTACTTTATGCAAACTTATTGCTCTGTTATGGACTGTGTTCTTAATCGTTTTATTGTGAACTATTACTACTTCTTTTTTATGGACTGATAATCTTTGTGCAATGGTGTGATCAACCTCCACAGCACAAATGCCATGCCAGTGTGTGTGTGTGTGTGTGTGTGTGTGTGGCTACTCATTGGAAGGACTTAGTGTGCAACCAAATGCGCCCCCTGACAAGACCTTTTCAAATTCAGTTATCCAGCAAACTGCAGCCTGAACACTGACTTTCTTACTATACTGGTGTTTTGTTTTTAAATTACTATCTGCATAGCTCCATGTTCTTTGTCAAGTTACTACCTTTCTGCAAATGACATTTCACCTGTACTGTAACTACGCCAACTGTGAGTTACTTATATGAACTTTATGGACTGTTACTCATATGAACTTTCTAAACTGGTCATATATGTTTTATAATGACCTGTTAAGAGATTAACAACAGATTCTTCAATCAAGCTCCAAGGGTGTGCCACACCTCAATAGATAAGCAGCATCTAACTTAGCCACTCTCCAACTGGATTCAATGAACTTTTTTGTTGATACAAGCTATTATGTTATGTTTTGTTTTGTTGTACATTCAATTGTTTTCTGCACTATTATGTGATATGAAATGTTCACTATCTTTTATACATATCACTTGTGGTGTTGACATGCCTAGTTTTCTGTTTTGTCACAAATATACCATTCCATTTTAATCATTCTGTGATTACCCCGTACCAACTCCAGAACAGGATTCCTTTCATGGTTGTGTTAACTATTGGTTTGCTGGAAACCAGTTTTAAAAACAGGTTTATTTAATTTTTATTTAATAATTAGCATCTATATTTTTGTGTTCAATTTTGCGAAAGTTCGGGGTCCCTCATGAGGTTCCCCCTTACCTTTGAGGTGGGGACTGTTGTAAGTGACCAGTGGCCAAGGTTTTAGTGACCAGTTACCAAAGTTTTATACAAGTTTATCAACAACAACATTTATATGTAGTTGGCTAACCAAAAGGTTAGGAACATAGAAAAGGTGTAAAAAGGCTTGCAGTGGCTAGTCAATTGGCTAGTGAAAGGTGTAAGTTGCTAGTGGATAACTACATGATACCACCATATAAATTAATATGCCTGTAAGTGCAAGGGTGTTTAAAAGGTAATAGTTAAAACCATGCAAATAATAATGATGCCACTATGTATGTGGGTGCCCAGGTTCAAAAGGTGTTAAGGCCCTTTAAATAACTGTAGAAAAATAGGTGAAGAGCATAAACAATGTTTAGGAACAGATGTTTTAAGGAAAATTAGCTTTGCTTTGCTCAGCAGAGATACTGGACTGGATATACAGACTGCGCCAGGTAGGGGGTGCAAGCCTGGGTGCAGCGCAACTGGGCTGCCCCAGAGTGTGGACTGGGCTATATTCAATGGTGCTGCGCCATGGCTCAGCACCATTGAATCTAGCACCATGGCTGCCCCAATTGTGCATGGCACAATGGCAATGCGCGAGCGCAAGTGGCAAGAGAAGAGCAGGGGGATGCACCAGCACAAGTACAGTTGCGCTAGACACAGGAACTGCGATATTCAGCAGCGGGTATGCAAATGGCCCCATTTGCATGCAGATGCGCTGATCCCCAGTGACTTGCACCTGGTGCCCTGCCAGACTGCAGCCGTCAGGGACTGACACCCCCTGCCCCTCGGCGGCAATGCGCCCCAATGCCCGATTGTGGGCTTTGTAATAATAAATCTATCCCTGGTGGTCCAGTGGACCTGCCACCCAGCCCGATCACGGGCTTTGTAATAATTAATTTATCCCTGGTGGTCCAGTGGACCTGCACCCCAGCCCGATCGCTGGCCTTGTAATAATTATTTTATCCCTGGTGATCCAGTGAACCCTCCCAAGCCCGATCGGGGCTTTGTATATTTAAAACTCCTTGGTGGTCCAGTGATACACTCCCTCCCCACCCACCCCTCAGTCCCATCACCCCTCCCCGGTCAGCGGTAGGTGGCAGCTCCCCACCTGCAAGCCGCCCGGCTGCCAGCCGACTGACAGTGTACATTGGTCCACAGCATTGGCTAATGGGCATGCAGACCGTACTGTACAACACAGTCCCGATATGAATGGAGTCATTCACATATTAGGACTTGTAATGCTAGCAAGTCTGCATGCCCATTGACCCATGCTGTGGACCAATGAACTGAGTGGGTAGGTGGAGAGGGGGTACCACTGACCACCAGGAGTTTTATATTACAATGACTGCAATCGGGCTTGGGAGCTAGGTCACTGGGTCACCATGGATAATGTGATTATTACAGGCCCGCTAATCGGCTGGGGCAGGTCTAGACGCCAGGAATCTTCTTCACTGGAACCCGTGGAGCGGTTGGGGCGAATGACAGACCGTTGCTCTGGAGTTCAGGTGGCCACTCACAGCTGGTGGCTGCCGTGTTGCGCCCTGCATTACAGCAGCTCACCGGTGGGTGGCCAAGCTTTGCTCCTTTTTTTTCCCAGCAGATCTTTGCACCCCCTGTGCGGCGCAAGGCGGGTGTGTGCCTGCACATGTGCCCCACATCCCGGGCTGAATATCAGGATGTGCCAAATATGCATGGGCACGCCCCCCCCACTTCCACTGCGTACATTACTGGTGCGCCCCAGGATTTGTGCAGCGCAATATCCCCTTTTGAATATTGTGCTGGGGAGCATCAGTGGGTTGCGCATGGCACAAGACTGTTGCACCATGCGCAACCCCTTTGAATATCCTGCCCACGGCGTACAAAACATGTCTGTCTGTAACCTAAGGTCATGGTTAACATAACATGCAGCTCCTTCAACATTAACTGCCGTTTAGTCTCGGCTGGTACAATTCCTCATTGCATGATTGCTTGTGTTTAAGAATGTGTATAGCAAAAAGCTGATAAGAAATTATCATATTTTTGCTTTGGCCACTTTCTATTAAAAGGCTCTTTGTACTAAGGTTTTATTTTTTTGCAGTTCTAAGCAATTTATTTTAAATAGAGTAAACGCCTTTTTTGTGTTCTTGTCTCCTAAAGCATGTTATTTTTAATAATGTAAATCACTTGACCATCCAAAGGTGATGAAAAACAGAACTCCCCTGTCTCAACAAAGTGTCAAATGTATCTTTTGACAAGGTATTTTCTTTCGGCCAATGTACTTTCAAATCTTTGTCTCATGATTTTATTAAATGACAGTGTCTAGGCTAAAATTTGATGTAGCAGTTTTGGAAATTTCCACTATGCATTTTTGATGTAAACAATTTGGGTATAAATACAGGACCTAAGTGTCATGTCCAGTGTGTTTAAGAGGAATAGCCACACGGCTGCTATAGATGCTTAACACCCAGAAAAAGGGAGCAATTTTGCTTATTTTTTTCTGTACAGCTGTAGCCCTGGTGGTAAAAAGCCACCAGCTGTTTAGAATTAATCATGTTAGAGGTAAAATTGTTAGGGCTTATTTGGGTACTAATAAATTGCAACTAATTTAAAACACAATGTGGTGTCAGGTGGCTTTATTGGATTAGCAGGAACCACTAGCCATGAACCTTGTATTTTTACTACCTCACTGTCATCAGTGTGGTATAGTTTATTTACAGATCTGTTGCAGCGGGCAGAATCAGAGCTTGCCCTGGAGTCTGACATCCATGTAGATGGGAAGCGCTCTTTCTCCTTCTCCCTCCTTTTTTCCTTGTGTTATCCCAATCTATGGGATGACTCTTCCTGTGAGGATGAACTTTTCTGCATGGCTGCTAATATTTTCTCTAAGAGGAAGGTCTCCAAAATGTTATGTCTGTGGAACCCTTGTGCAGCTGTTAAAGTTTTGGCAAATGATAAAGGCCTTGGTGTCGTGTTTTGGGCCTAGGCACGTGACAGGCCCTGTATGTGACTCCTTAAAGGGAATTTGTTTGCCACATGTGCACTTTGAGGAGTGCCTTTCGACACAAGACAGGGAAGATGACATGCAAAAGAAGAAAAGAAATTCGGACTTTGTCAAAAAAAAATAAAATAAAAGATGAAATACTGAAGTGATGGTGTCATTCGATAGCTAAAGGCGTCCGTGGAGCTGATGCTCGCAAGTCAATGGTGGGAAAAGAACTGAGGGATGCTTGGGGACCGCCCCTTTTATGATGTATGTGACGCCAGGTGCGGCGCTGACGGTTGTATGTAGCTAGTGAGAAGTTTTCCGTTGGGTCCTGCTGCCTGTCGGCTTCAGTCCTAATGATGTAACCTGCTGCAAGAGCGGTTTCTAAAAAGTAAGATCAAGCATTATGGTAGGTACGTAATTTCCATATCTTCCTGGACTAAAAGTCTCCACCACTCATTCACATTAATAGGAGAGTACTGAGCTGAAAACCAATCTTCCCCCCCCCGACCGAGTAGGGTGGCAGGAGACAGAGCTCACTCAGGACAGAAGTCCATAAGGATTGTCCTGCCAAAGTGTACTGTCTGGCATGGCATAGCGCTTCACAAAGGTATGCACTGAGCTCCAAGTTGCCATCTAGCAGATGTCTACAATGAGTACATCATGAATCACTGCCAGGGAAGCCACAACCACTCTGGTAGAGTGGGTGTGAACCCGACCTTCCAACTTGACCTGCACCGTGGAGTAGCAGTGTCGAAGACATGCTACTAACCATGCAGAAATACCTCTAATGGTAACAGGCTATCCCAGCCTAGGCATGCTGAAAGATGCAAGAGTTGTTTGGATTGCATATCCTTTTCATTCTGTTGATGAGAATTGCAGAACTATCTTAACATCCACAGAATGAAGGGCATGCTCTCCTTCATTCTGGAAGTTGGCGAAGTAAGCAGGGAGAAGCAAGGGCTGGTTGAGGTGAAAGTCTGAAACCACTTTGGGTAGGAATTTAGGGTTAGTACGGCATGCCCCCTTGTCCTCATGAAAGATGGTGTAAGGGGGTCTGTGACCAAAGCATGGATTTCAGAGACCCCCATGAGTGAAAGTGACGGCTGTCTTCCAGGTCAGAAATTTCAATTTATAGGTAGCTAGTGGCTCAAAGGGTTTACAGGTGAGGAATCTAGCACCAAGATAATATCCCATGTGGCCACCAGTCTACTGACCAGGAATTTAGTGTGTAGGATACCTTTCAGGACTCTCTTGACTAATGGTAACTCAGCCAGTGGCATGTTCAGTACTGGCTCAAGATAGGCCAAAATGGCACAGAAATGTACCTTCACTGCCGAGTATTGCAGACCTGTGATCGACAGGTCTAAGCAGCACCCCCAACAGCTTACTTGGTGGGCAACATAAAGGGTCCAGATGGGACTTTGTACACCAGATAGAGAAGAGTTTCCACTGAGCAACGTAACCCTTCCTGGTGGAAGGCCTATGTGCAGCTAAGAGGATTTCTGGGATTGTCTGGAAAACCTAAAACCTTCCCATTTCTACCTCCTTAGGAGCCTGGCATGGAGATGAAGGGAGTACAGGTTGGGATGGACCAAAGATCCCTGTGTCAGAAGGTTCACTCGTAGAGGGAGTTGCCTTGGGGGAACTTCCGACACTGTTGATCAATGGAAATCATGTGTGTCAAGGCCAGTATGGGGCATTGAGAATCATCCTGCCCCCCTGTGCTTCCAACTTGAGCAGCACCCTCTGAGCTAAGGAAAAAGGAGAAAAAGCACATAGGAATCATCTTGTCCATTGCAGTCTGACTGCATCCAGACAGAAAATGCCAGGTTCTGGATTTCTGAAGCAAGATAGAGGTAGTTTTGCATGGAGTGAGGATGCAAAAAGGACCGGGTCTGGACTGCCTCACTCGATGAATAGTGACTGCACAATGTGTGAACTGATACATCATGCTCGAGGCACCACACTCACATCCTCATGACCTTCCTTCTTAGAGGGTAGTGTGTGACAGGGAGCTCCTGCCACTCCCAAGGACTAACTTTTTCTTAAATCTGTTGCAACAGTTCTTCTATTTCTTAGCCTAATTTATCCTTTACAATTTCTATTCCATAAGGTTAGCCACCCCTTCCCTTTCTTGACTATGCTACAGTGTCCTCTTTAATTTTCCTTTTCCTTCTCAGGTCCTCATACAGGGAGGTTATTGTTGTGAACTCTGAGCTGAAAACAATAGGCTGTATTCCTCATTGTCGGATTTAGTATGCAAAGGCACTATGTCATAAAATACTTAATATATATATCTTATGTGTATAAAATATGTACATGTTGAAAATACCATGGCACTAGGTGTTTTTGATAAAGGTAAAAAGTACTAGGTGACAGTATGTTATAGAAATTAAGTTAGTTATGCTATTTAAAATGCATGTAAATTGCTGGAAACAGACAATCTGAAATGTCATGTTGATTTGCATATATCCCATGATGCTCTGCATTAGGGAAGTATGTGTGATAATGTGTTTCTTTGAAAACTGACTTATTGTCAATGTTCTTTGGGGTAACCTTTGTTCCAATGCTTCTGCACTGAGGCTCTTTGTTTTAGCTTGTTTTGGTTTATTTTTTATTTGAGCCCCCACCACCCACGCAAACAAGACCCACACAGGGGTGGAGGCTGAATGTCAACTGCTAAGTTAGATCAGAGAGTCAGTAGGTGCTGGCTAAAGTGTACAGGAAAGACTTGCATAGTCTGTTGCTGCAAACTGAAGGAGGGATATGCCCTTGCTTAAGGTTATCTGCTGTATTTTGAATAAACATCACATAGAGAGTGTGTGTTGAACTTGAAGTTCGGTGTCTGGTCCATCTGTTATCCCACAACCCCTCAGATAGGGAAGTGCTCCACCTTGATTGTTGATGTAATACATCACAGCTTTGTCATCCATCTGAAGGAGGATCACTCTGTGGCAGAGGGCATCCTTCAGGATTCGAATAACATATAAGAAAAAATTACTCACCTTAGTAATTGTGTTTCTTCTAATGGAGTCTTGCTGTATTCTGACAATCTGCAGTTAGCTCCAGCCTTTAAACTGCCCCGGAGAGTATAGGGTTAATTTTCTATGCAGTGCATAGAACGTTGAGCTCGAGCTCGGTTGAGGTCTCTGTCCACAGCCCTTTGAAATCCAACCGTCACAGATTCTTACGAGCAAAGACTCACTAACTATACTATGTGGAAATTGTAACATTTTTAACTAGCCAACTTGCAACAAAAGTTTTGGATTCCCAAAGGAAGACTCAAGTCAGGAAACCAAAAACCAATCCAAATAAGGATAACAATACAACAAACACCCAAAATAAAAAGGAGGGTGTGAAGAAGCACCCCTGAGGTGCAACACTGTACCTGCCAGCCCACTTCCCAAAAAACAGGTTCTAAGAGGGGAAGCAGGAAGGGAAGTCAGAATACAGCAAGACTCCATTAAAAGAAACACAATTACTAAGGTGAGTCATTTTCTCTTCAAACAACATGAAGTCTTGCTGTATTCTGACAATCTGCAGACTACCAAGCAGTACCTCCATGGAGGAGGGATAGAACCTACTTTGGGAATAGACTCTGAAGCACTGCTGTGCCAAACAGAGCATCACTCCTAGCCTGGATATCCAGAGAATAATGCTTGGTAAAGGTATGGATTGTTTTCCAGGTGGCTGCTTGACACATTTTTAACAGAGGGATATCCCTGGCAGCAGCCAGGGAAGCAGCTGTACCTCTTGTAGAATGAGCGCTCAGGCCTGAGGGTGGTAATCTTTCCCAGTTTCTCATAGCAGAATTGTATACAAGAGACAATCCACCTGGCAACAGTTCTCTTGGTGGCAGGTTTGCCCTTTCCCACTTCCCCATAAGTGAGGAACAACTGGAGGGACTCTGGAGGGAATCAAACCTGTGACCCTCGGTACGCTCTATGTAGTAGCTAAGGGCTCTTTTAACATCAAAACTGCATAGCCTCCTCTCTCCTGAGGAAGAATGATCAGTGAAGAAGACAGGAAGAGACAGACTGATTCAAGTGGAAGTCTGAAACCACTTTGGGCAAGAACCTCCTATTGGTTCTAAGGACCACTTTATCTCTATGAAAGGAGATAAAATCAGGTTCCACTGACTGGGCTTGCAGTTCACTGATATGTCTGGCAGAGGTAATGGCTACCAAAAACAGTTTTCCAAGTCAAGTACTTAAGCTCTGCTGAAGACATAGGCTCAAAAGGAGGTTGCATAAGTTGAGCAATGCAAACATTTAAGTCCCAGGCAGGGGCAGGATCCCTAAAGGGAGGATTGGTATGAAGCAGTCCCTTGAAAAATTTACAAAACACAGGAGGAGATGATAGTGAGGAAGACTTCCCCACTAACAGAAAAGCAGAAACAGCTGACAAGTGTACCTTGAGAGTAGCTGGTCTGAGGCCTAGGCCATTAAGATGGACCATATAATCCAGAACTGTAGGCAATTCAGCAGTGTCTGAAGAAATATGCTTCTTGGAACACCAAATGCTGAATCTTTTCCATTTGGAGTTATAAGTCTTTCTGGTGGAGGGCTTTCGAGAAGCTTTGAGAATATCCAGAACCCCCTGAGACAGATGCAAATCTGCATACTCTAACTTTTCAAGAGCCATGCCTTGAGATTGAGAGACTGAAGATTGGGGTACCAAATCCTCCCCTGAGAGGAGGTTAACAGGTTGTAATTCCTGGGAAGAGATGGGAAGATGGACTGCTAGAGACAGTAACAAGGGGTACCAAGGCTGTCTGGCCCAGTCTGGAGCAATCAGAATCACTTTGCAAGGTTGTGACCTTCTCTTGACTAGAACTTTGAACAGTAGGGGAAAAGGAGGGAAAGCATACATAAATTTCCCTTCCCAGTTCAAAATCAGAGCATTCAGAGGGACTGAGCCAGGACTGGGGGTCTGCAACAAAACAGAGGAAGTTGATGATTGTCTGGGGCTGCAAAGAGATCCATCTCTGGAGTGCCCCACCTTGAGAAAATTACTTTCAACACTAGGGGGTACCGGGACCATTCGTGTTGGCCCTGGGAGATCCTGCTCAGTGCATCTGCTAGCACAGTGTCCTTTCCTGGAAGGTGGACCGCTATCAGAGAGGTCTGCAGGGAATAAGCGGGAAACCACAATTTCATGGCCTCTATGCACATGGCCATAGACCGAGTGCCTCCCTGCTTGTTGATGTACCACATGGTGGTGGTGTTGTCTGTTCTGACCTGAACTACCTTGTTCTGCACAGACTGAGAGAAATCTTTCAGGGCCAGAAAAACTGCCCTGAGTTCCCAGGAGATTGATATGAAGAAGGGACTCCTTAGGGGACCACAGACCCTGGGCTGTGAGATCCCCCAGGTGAGCTCCCCACCCCAAAAGGGAAGCATCCGTGGTAAGGACCACCGAATGAGACTGAGTGACAAATGGGACCCCTTGCCTTAAATTGTCCTGATCCTGCCACCATTGAAGAGCTTGGATCAGTGTCTGAGTCACTGGAATCAGCTTGGTAAGAGGGTCATTTTTTTGGGACCAAAAGGCCCTCAGATGGAACTGAATGTCCCTCATCTGGAATCTTGCCCCTTGGACCACTGCTGTAGAAGCTGCCATGTGGCTCAAGAGCTGAAGAAAGTGCCTTGCTGGTTGGGACACCTGAAGGCTGAAGGAAGAAGCCAGTTCTTTAAGAACTCTTGCCCTTTCCAGGGGAAGAAAGGCTCTTGCTTTGACAGTATCTAGCTCTGCCCCATAAAGGTAAGAAGCTGTACTGGTTTGAGGACTGACTTGGGGAGGTTGAGAAGAAACCCCAGGAAAGAACACTTGCTGGGTCACTTGCAGGTCTGACTTGACTTGGTCTGGAGACTGACCCACTATGAGCCAGTTATCCAGATATGGAAAAATGGAAATCCTCTGCCTTCTTAAAAAGACCACTACAACTGCCAGGCACTTTGTAAAAACCCTTGGAGCTGATGTTAGGACAAAGGGCATTGCTTTGAACTGGTAATCCCCTGAGGGCAACTTGAACCTGAGGTACTTTCTGTGAGAGCACCTGATGGGAATGTGAAAGTAGGCATCTTTGAGGTCCAGGGAGGCTAGCCAGTCCCCTGGCCTTAGATAGGGAAGAATTATTCCCAGGGTCACCATCTTGAACCTTGGTTTTAAAAGATGTTTGTTCAGGTATCTTAGATCTAGGATGGGTCACCACTCCCCTGACTTTTTTGGGGTAAGGAAGTACTTGGAGTACAGACCTTTGCCCCAATGTAGGGTAGGGACTCTCTCTACCGCTCCTAAGGCCAGAAGAGATGAAACCTCTGCCTCTAGGGCAAGGGTTTCAGAGAGACTTGCAGGTGGAAAAGATCTGGCTCATCTTCGGAAATTTTTTTGAAGCTGAGAACCAGTCCCTGGCTTACTACTTCCAGGACCCACTTGTCTGAAGTAACAGACACCCAGTCCTGGATGAAGTAAGCCAGACTGCCCCCTACTTAAATAGGAGAGTCGACCCAGGCAGGCCCATCAGGGTGTCTGCTTGGCAGGGGCCTTAGGCTGAGGAGTGGATGCAGCCTTGCTCATCCCCCTTCTCCCTCTCCCTCTGAAGAACCTCCTCTGTGAAAAGGGAGAAAAGGCATGTGCTTGGTAGAAAGGCCTATGAAAAGGCCTCCCTTCCCTAGAATGCTGCCTGTGCAGAGTTGCCTGACTCTCCTTGGCCTGTGCACTCCTATAAGTGGTCCTATATTCCTCCATCTTCTTCATGTAATTCTCTGTCTGCTCCCCAAACAGAGAATTACCTTCCACAGGGAAATCCTTGGCCTTAGCCTGGGTGTCCTGTGAGAGGCTATTACATCTGAGCCAAGCCATTCTCCAAAGAGCCACAGATGTAGCCATGACTCTTGATGACACATCATTGGAGTCCACAGCAGCATGGAACTGTACCTTAGATGCCTCAATCCCATCCGCAGCCACCTCCTCCAGCTGCTTGGCCAGGAGCGGGGAGGCCTGTTTAGCCAGTGTCAGTACAGTGTCCCACCTGGACTTCTGGTACCTGGCTGTATAGGCCATATAATTAGCCTGCCTGAGTCCCAAAGAGGATGCCATGTATTGCTTCTTTGCCAAGGCATCCATCCTCCCGGAGTCTTTATCTGGGGGGTGTGAAGCCAAGGGGACATTAGCCCTGTCACAGACTGCAGCCTGCATGACCCCAACATGGCTGCATTGTTGGTAGAAAAACTCTGTGTCTGAGCCTGATAAAGTGTACCTCTTATCAATTCTTCTATCAACAGGAGGTACAGAATTAGGAGACTAACATTTTTTGTGTCCGTTTCCCCAAAGATTTGTGCAAGGGAACAGACAGCCTCCTGGACTCTGGGATGTCCATCATCTCTACAAAATCAGGCTCCTCTTGATCCTCTGTAGCTTCCTCCATAGGGAGCTGAAGAGTTTCAGCCACTTTCCTGTAAAACATATAGTGGGGAAGGGACTCAGAGAGCCTAGGAGGGGAAACACCAGAAGGTCTGTCTGGGGAGATGTCCCATTCAATCAGCACATCCAGACTTTCTGCTCCATCATAATCATCATCTTGTTCATAATCCCCCTCCTCCTCAAATTCTGGTTCATAAAAATCTTCAGGGTCCTGAACTGGTGAAACTGACCGAACCGAGCCCCTAACCAATGGAGCCGGATCGGTCGGAACCGGGCAAAGCGATTCAACAATCCGAATCGCTCGGGCAATCTCATCAGCAATCAGAACATGGACCTCTGGATCCGAACCAGCTGATTTGTCCTTCCTTTTCCTTTTTGTAGGAACTGATCCATCAGGATTGGCTCTCCTCTTGCCCGAAGAAGAATCACCCTGGTCAGAGGCACTACTTATGGTTCGGTCGGAACCGAACCGGGCTGGCCATCTGGGTCAGTGGACTTCTCAGCCTCCTTTTCTCTAAGTCTGCCTAATCTCTTTTCCAGGGTAGACTTAGGAAACTTTTTACAAATTCATCAGTCTGTATCGAGGTATTCAAACCCCAGACAATAAACACAGGTGGTGTGGGGATCGGCCTTAGCAAAGACTTCCCCACACTCACCGCAGTGTTGAAACCCAGTGGGCCCGTTTTTTTTCTTGTGTTTCTCAGACCTGGCCAACCTACCCAAACGTACCCTTTTTTCGGCAACCGCCAGGCAAGACTCCCTTATTGGTTCCTAACCATGTCACGGGTATTGGAAAAAAATGTTTAACACACGTTTTTTGGTTTTTAGAACCGATAAGGACCGGTAACCACACACTAAAGCAAAGTACAAGGATTCAGTATATAGGATCAGTTCAGCTGAACTGATCGAACAGACTTACAATTTCCACAAGTAATAAAAATAACTATCTAGTACTCACGGTACTGCAGACAGAGCCTGAACCGACAATGTGGAACAAATTCAGAATAATTTCGGCTTAGAACCAACACTTTAACCAACTTTTGAACCAAGCTGAAGGAGAAATCTCCAGAGCGACTGTTCATTGAGGCGGAGTAAAGAATCTGACGGTTGGATTTCAAAGGGCTGCAGACAGAGACCTCAACCGAGCTCGAGCTCAACGTTCTATGCATTGCATAGAAAATTAGCCCTATACTCTCCAGGGCAGTTTAAAGGCTGGAGCTAACTGCAGATTGTCAGAATACAGCAAGACTTCATGTTGTTCGAAGACAGCTCTCATCTCAAAGATATTTATGAGAACATAAGGCTCCTCCTGGCTCCACACCTGAGTGTGGATGTCTTGACAGTGAGCTCCCCAACCGATCAAGAGTGCATCCCGTGGCAATCTGAGATTTCAGTGGGGTAAGGAGTAGACCTAGCAGAAGCTTGCCCAACTGTGTCTACCATCGAAGTGATTTTGTCCAAGGCTCTGTCACTTTATGTGGAGGACTGTGGGTGTGGGGTCGGTGACCACTGCTTGCTACGGATGATGCCTCGAGTTCCAGCATCTGCTACATTGAAACGTGTCTGAACAGTCTCGTTTTCTGTAATGTAACAAGTCATCTGAAGATGTAGTTTCTCCCATCCTCCAGAAGAAAACCCCCCACCGTGGAGGTATCCAGGAGGGCTCTGATGAAGAGGAGCTGCTGGGAAAGTGAATCTGGCACCTTCCCCGAATCAGACCCCCCCCCCGGAAGTGAGCAACTGAGAAGTTGTGGCAACTGCTTCCTGTGTCTCCTGCCCAGATGGGCAGGCTAGGAGCGAATCATCCAGGTAGTGAAGAGTTGAACGCCAAGGTTTTAGTGAACAAGTCCCAGAACAGGTACTTGTTTAATCTTCCAAGGTCAAGATGGGCGCATGCCGCCTGCTGTCTTGGAACCAGAAGTAATGGAAATAGGAACCTGTATTCCATTCTGCTGTGGAACAACCTTTACTGCTGTGTTACTGCAGAGGCCCCGAAGAAAGGAGGTCTAACAGAGGTGGACAAACTGAGCCGCCATCTGGGTAGAAGGCCTGGGGAAATCTCTGAGGAATTGGAAGAGTATCCCTCTAGGACAATCCTGATGACCCATACGTCTACTGTAATGTACGTCCACTGGTTGTAAAACTGAGTCAGACACATGCCGCCCCACTGCTGAGAGGTATCCACCTCAGACAGCTGAGGAGGGACTTGGGCTGGAGCTTCAGAGATTGGTACAGCGTGCATTCAGGCCCTATGCCCTCAGCTGCATTTTGATGTTCTGGGCCAGGAGAGTCACCTTCTACAAATGCCAGCGGCAGCTGCCCTAGATGCAGTGTCGTAGGCATCCATGGACCCCATATCCTTGAGGAAAGACTGGAAAGAAAGATCTTCCATCACAGGCTCCAGTGATACAGAAGGCTTGCATTCCTGCCCATAAAATGCATCATCCGCTGAGTCTTCGACAAAGCATGACAGGGTGAGACTCATCAAGATCCACTTCTACGCCAGAAGAACCTCCAAAAGGTAGGTCTAGGCCAGGAATTATGGGAGACACTGCCACCCGGATCGGTGTTGAGGAATTCAGCGTCTTCTGCGATGCCAGCACCATACACGGCGCCAGCACCGCTGCTGGCCCAAGACCAGAAGAAAAAGGGGGAGAAGGAAAGCGGTACCCGAGCCAGCCTCTGAAGGGAAAAAGGTGAGGGGGTAAGCATGTGGAGTCGGCGTCGATGGCACTGGCACTGGAGAGGGCACCACGCACACATCGTGGCCCCACTGACCCAGCCGTGACCCAATGGCTCCGAGGACTGAAGGCTCCAGCAGACCCAGTGCGTGGCCCCTACTGATTCCCTGTCAGGATCTGCTGGCCAGGTCAACCAGGCAGACGCCACACCCACTGCTTTAAACGAGCAGCCCAGTGATGAAACTGCTCACCGGAGCCACATCAAGGACTGAGACGGGATCAAGTGTCGAAGATCACGGCCATTAAGAATGGAGCCACACAGGACTCAACCGGAGTCAGGTCAGGCCTACCACACTCCACACAAAAGCCAAGGTAATGAGCACTCCAGGACACAGAAAAATATACGCAAGTGATTTTAATCCAAATGGCAAGTCCAGACCCCTGCGCTTCGGCTCTATGCCTTCAAAGGGGGTTATAACCAAACTTTACAAACAACCTCACTTATATACAATCATAATGATGACATCACAATTAAGGGACAGTTAACTCTTTCAATACCCCATTCTGTCTTCTATATATTCCCTTACTCTAATGTTTCTGGTGAAACAATTAATTCCAAAATGTATACTAAGTGTGTACTAAAGTAAGCTTAACAAGAAAAAAATGTTTTTGTTTGTAAATACAGAACAAAAGAAACAATTGTTAAAACATATATGTGTACCTAAATTACTATACAAGACTATCTATAATTTCTTCCAGTTTTTACCTTTATAACACTTTTGACCCTTTGTAAATTATTTTAAAACATAAATAATTAAATGTTTAAACAAAGCTGTCAATTCGTGTAAGAACTAGGTATATTTATATAAACTCCTTTTCTTTCTTAAATCCAAAATTTATTAGTTCAGTATAACATATACTGTAAAGGAAGAAGTTATAAAACACACTGGGCGGGTACAGATGAGATGAAGGAAGTGGAACACACGATAATAATATCAGGTGAGGTGACTAAATAACATACAAATGGCTCAAGACAAAACACAAAAAATGAAATGAAGTGAAGATGAAATTTGTAACAATGGCGACAGTACAGACAAATGAATGTCATGTTTGTGATCACCCTCCACTTCAGACCAGAAATGGGAGAAGGGAAACCATTTTGATGGGGATCCACTCTGATAACATCTCACATAAAATTCTGAAATGACATAACAAAACAGGATGAGTATCAAAGACAGGACACAAATTCTCGCACAGAAGAAAATATTCTATTATTTTTTCAACTATTTTCGGACATCTTTCAAAAAAGGTTTCAGATCCCACTGGTCATTAAGACCATCTGGTCTGACAGACTTGAGTCTGTATATCCACTTACTTTCTTTCTTGAGTAACTCATTAGTTCTATCACCTCCAAACTTCATTGGTGTTTGCCACTCTAATCCCATAAATTTCATGCCCTTAGGGTCAGAGTTATGTGCTTTCAAAAAGTGTTCTCCCACTGGTGTATCTGTCCTTGCATTCATTATGTTTCTCACATGCTCTTGGATTCTAACTTTTAAATTTCTTGTAGTACATCCTTTGTAATATATGGTTACATTCACACCACAACACATAGACTACAAAGGTGGTATCACAATTAATAAACTCCTTAATCTCATACTTGTAACCTGTCAAAGGATGTATGAATGTATGAATACTGTTCCTACCATGTGGGGATGTACTATGTACAAGTTTGTCTTTCAAATTCTTTCCCCTGGAGAATGTGATTCTTGGTTTCTCCCCAACAATGTTACCCAGTTGTCCTGCCCAGTTGTTAAATTCAGTGACAAAGCTCACAGGGAATCTATCCCTACATCTGAGGATAGATTCCCTGTGAGCTATCACTAATTAACTACTTGATAATTCTATAGAAATTGGCACTTGCTACATACTGAGCCTGAACTAAGGAAAGCAGTTGGGAGAAACCAAGAATCACATTCTCAGGGAAAGAATTTGAAAGACAAACTTGTACATAGTAGACTAACAATGCCAGATAGAAATACATGGCTGGGTACTAAACCAATAGGTAATTTCAGATGCCAGAGATGTAATATATTCAGCCACCACATGGTAGGAACAGTATCTTACATCCCTTGACAGGTTACAAGTATGAGATTAAGGAGTTTATTAATTGTGATACCACCTTTGTAGTCTATGTGTTGGTGTGTAACTAACCATATATATATAGGACATACTACAAGAAATTTAAAAGTTAGAATCCAAGAGCATGTGAGAAACATAATGAATGCAAGGACAGATACACCAGTGGAGAACACTTTTGAAAGCACATAACTCTGACCCCTAAGGGCATGAAATTTATGGGATTAGAGTGGCAAACACCAATGAAGTTTGGAGGTGATAGAACTAATGAGTTACTCAAGAAAGAAAGTAAGTGGATATACAGACTCAAGTCTGTCAGACCAGATGGTCTTAATGAACAGTGGGATCTGAAACCTTTTTTGAAAGATGTCCGAAAATAGTTGAAAAAATAATAGAATATTTTCTTCTGTGTGAGAATTTGTGTCCTGTCTTTGATACTCGTCCTGTCTTTGATACTCATCCTGTTTTGTTTTGTCATTTCAGAATTTGATGTGAGATGTTATCAGAGTGGATCCCCATCAAAATGGTTTCCCTTCTCCCATTTCTGGTCTGAAGTGGAGGGTGATCACAAACATGACATTCATTTGTCTGTACTGTCGCCATTGTTACAAATTTCATCTTCACTTCATTCATTTTTGTGTTTTGTCTTGAGCCATTTGTATGTTATTTAGTCACCTCACCTGATATTATTATCGTGTGCTCCACTTCCTTCATCTCATCTGTACCCGCCCAGTGTGTTTTATAACTTCTTCCTTTACAGTATATGTTATACTGAACTAATAAATTTTGGATTTAAGAAAGAAAGGAGGAGATATAAATATACCTAGTTCTTACATGAATTGACAGCTTTGTTTAAACATTTAATTATTTATGTTTTAAAATAATTTACAAAGGGTCAAAAGTGTTATAAAGGTAAAAAACTGGAAGAAATTATAGATAGTCTTGTATAGTAATTTAGGTACACATATATGTTTTAACATATTGTTTCTTTTGTTCTGTATTTACAAACAAAAACATTTTTTCTTGTTAAGCACTTTAGTACACACTTAGTATACATTTTGGAATTAATTGTTTCACCAGAAACATTAGAGTAAGGGAATATATAGAAGACATAATGGGGTATTGAAAGAGTTAACTGTCCTTTAATTGTGATGTCATCATTATGATTGTATATAAGTGTGGTTGTTTGTAAAGTTTGGTTATAACCCCTTTGAAGGCATAGAGCAAAGCTGAGGGTCTGGACTTGCCATTTGGATTAAAAGTCACTTGCAGTATATTTTTCCGTGTCCTGGAGTGCTCATTACCTTGGCTTTTGTGTGAAGTATTGAGGTTTGCACCTCACGCTGTGAGCACCCGCTCGTAGTGTTGCGCTGTTTTTCTGTTGGATTTGACTACCACACTCCACCACAGACTATCCTCATGCAGACGTACCAGAGGGAGACCTAGAGTGGTACATTTTTCTTCTTCCACCAACAGGAGAAGGAAGAAGAGTTCGAGGTAGAGTGCAGCCGGGTCCCCGATAGAGGTCGGGAACGTGCCTGCTACTTTTGTGCTTCAGGCAGACTGTCCTCTCACCAAGCACTAGACTGCCCATTGTCGGTCTCCCCCCTGCAAAGGGCGGTGGACTGGACACAGCCCCACTGCCATCACAGCTTTCAACCGAAGTCTTCCTACCATCACCACTACCGTCTAAGGTCGACTCCATTGATGGCAGGCTGAGAATTTCTTCTTTTTTTTTTTTTTTTTAAATAAGAACACTAAAATTAGTAAATTAATCGAATACTGAACAGCTATAGCTGCTGTCGTATAGAAAAAGACTCAACTCCTCGCAGGTGAATGACGTTGTCACTGAAGTGCACTCAACGGTGGGAAAAAAGGAACTGAGGTGGTTGTAGGGTCAATGCAGAGAAAGCCTGTAAGGTCGTGAGGTAGTCTCATGGCAGTGTGCATGTGTGGTCCTATCCCAGCGCTAGCCCTCCTGAAGATTTTTGGTTCACGTGGGGTCCTAGCGCCTCCAGCGTAGTCCCATTAGTTTGAATGAGTGGTGGAGACTTAGTCCAGGAAGATCTGTGGCGTCAGGTAGTCCGGTGTCTGGTAACTTGGTGTCTGATACCTAGGAGAGGGATAATGAGGTGCTGGGTAACCTGGCGTCGTAAGGCTTGGTGAAGACCCCGACAGAGGAGCCAAGGGACTGGACAGTGGTTCTGAAGGAACATTGGAAGGACCTAGAATAGTTAGATCTGACAGTGGACCCACTAGGGGAATATCTGGTGGTGCCGAAGGGCCAGTAGGTCCTGCCATAGTCTGGGAAGGAGCAGATGGCCCAGATGTGGGATCCTGAGGTGTCAGGAGCTGGAAGCGTCTGATGAAGGTCCAGCGTAGCTCACTCCTGAACACCAGGGGAGGCCAGAGGTTCCACTGGGGAAGGCAGAGATGGAGGGTCCCGAGAGGGAGATCCCTCTGGGGAAGGCTGCGGCACAAGTAGCAATGGGAGCTGACCTTGGAGTCTGACATCGGGCCTGTTATTGGGGCCTGACAAAAATGCCTTGGCTGTGCGGTCAGAGAAATGGGTGACCGACTTGTCAGTTGTGCCATCAAGCTTAGACTCTTGGGCTTTGATGGGCCTAAGAGTGGCAGGAACCTCAGGAGAACCTGAGGCATCTGCCTGAACTGTGAGAAGTTCAGGCCATGACCATGGGCTGCGCCACCAAAGTAGGAGCAGTCTTGGCCGAAGGGGCACGTCCTTTGCTGGAGGAAGGCCGCACAATGCCCTCAGTCCCCGAGGGGAGACGCAGGAGGGAGAATGATCTCCGTGCTTCTCCTTGGGCCTGGTGGAATCTGGAGAATCTCCCGATGAAGAAGATGAAACCCACAGCCTGGGGCTGGGCTGGTTTAGCCACAGAGGTTGAGGTGGACATCACAGAGTTCAAGGTGGCATTGGACTTCTCAGTGCAGATGAGATGGCCCTCGACCTCGGGCCTGAACAAGTCTGTGCCCAGGAAGGGGCATCTGCCAGCTTGTGCTGGGTGTCTGCCATGAAGGTCGAGATCTATAGCCAAGCCCTGCGGCGCATGGCCAATGCGGCCACCATGGAGCAGGCACTGGAGTCCCCAATGTCCATGGCTGTCCAGAGCTGTTGCTTTGCTACAACCTGGTCCTGGACCTGTTTGACTGTGGTCTGGAGGTCTGCCAGCAGATGAGGAATCACCTAATCCAGGATGCCCAGCAAGGCATGGAAGAAGTGGGCCATGAGAAGGGCTGAGCTCGCCTGGTAAGGGCTAGGCGAAGAGGCAACGTAGACTTTTTTAGCCACATGGTCCAGCTTCTTGGACTATCAGGCGGCTTGTCAACATCCCTGGTGTTGCCAGAGTGCCTGAACACAGAAATCAGCCACCAGGCCCTCAGCCAAGGGGTGTTCTGTGAATCCTGACAGGGAATCAGTAGGGGCCGCGCACTTGTAGACCGTCCGAGCAGACAGCGCAGGGAGTAAGGAGGGTACTGCCAAAGCTCCAAGGCAGGGCCAAGGATGGCCTCTGCCACCAGGAAAGCCTCTCCAGTAGTATCTTCCAGGTCCAGGATCTCAGTGAAGGGGTATCGAACCAGTTTCTGGACAGGCTCCATTTTCATCCCCATGGACTCCAAGATCAGATGGAGAAGGCCCATAAAAGTTGGGCCTTTGTCCATTGAGAAACCCCCCCTACTGACGCCATGTCAACTGGACAGGAGTGCAAGGAGGAACCCTCCAACTCTGAGGAGTCATTAAAGAGGAGTCAGTCGCCAGAGTTCCTGCTGACCCTCCATGGACGGTCAGGAGTGACTGACAGACAGCCGATGGGAAAGCCCCTTGGCTGGCCGAGACTCCTTGGCTGGAGTGCTGGTTTTTGGCTGTATAGGTGGCAGTTCCACGGGAATCTGTGAAGACGCTGGGGTCAGCCGAGCCGGGACCATCTTGGTCAACACCTGAGGCAGAGAAGGCATTAGCCATTGAGGCGAAAGCTAAGTGATAGCCAGTGTAGAAGCTGGGACAGGCTTCATACCAGAGAACACCAGCTATTGCCACATAAAATCCTTGTAGCATCGATGCAACTTGTGCCAAAGCCTCTCCTCACTAGAAGATGAGGATGAAGAACAGCAGCAGAGCCACTTACCAGTGTGTCGAGAGGGAGAGCACTGACATTGGTGGCAACCGCTCAACCCCCAGGAATAAGCAGAGACCTCGGCAGCGGGGCTCATGAGGGAGCTGGCAAAAGCCAAAGCACCTCTGGGTCTTGGTCAGTGACCAGAGTTGGTGGGTCAGCAGACTGATACATCCCTCCAATGGTCGAGTCAGGACTGGAGTCCTGGAAAGTGAAGTGTCAGCCTCTTCAGTCGACAACTGGTTGTCTCGCTCAAGAAAAGTCTCAGTTGGAAGATTGACAAGCATCTCAGCCAACTGGTCCAATGGGGTTACTGTGGTGCCGGCAGCCTGGGTCGAAGATTCGACTGAAGTCGGATCAGGAGAAGCATGGGATTCCGAAGCCCTCGACCAAGAGCATTCCTGATCCCACAACTGATGGTGAGACCGTTTTTTGGTCTTTTTTCCCCTGAATACAGGCCCTGACCAAGAGTCAGTAGAGACTGGCACAACTCCTTTAACAACCCCATAGAAGAGGCACCAAGCAAAAGCAGAACAAAGGCCAAAGCTGAGGAGATGTGAGTTGCGGCCTGGGCCACCGCCACCTCAAAACGGCGCTAGCTGTTCATCGGACCCCGCAGATGCGAGAGACCACCAGACAGTCATCTTTAGATTTGATGGGAGGGTACCGTTCATTCGGATTGCCTAAAGTTAGTCAGGCTTAACGGTCCTTGAGAACAAAAGGGTGGAAAGACCGACAAATGTCGCAGGCCTGGGGATTGCGTTCATGACCCAGGCAGTACACGCATGTGGTATGCGAATCCGTTGGAGACATCTTCTGCCCACAATGGCACCGATGGAACACTGAAGTGGACTTGTCGTCGTCCATCGCAGTCAAAAATCAAGCCTGATCACAAAGTTTTGTAATAAGTTTTGGAAGTAAAGCCAGAGATTTAGCAGCAAGGGACCTACTCAGTGCGAGAGAGGTAAGGAGGGAATCTGCTTCTTCCAGCAGAAAGAAAGATCTGGTGTCATGGGGCGGAGCTGAGGGAGTTACCACCCGGGTGGGTGGGAGGAGCCAGCTTGAAGATGTTCCTAAGTCTTAAAGGGAAAGGCACTGCCAGAAAGTGTGGAAAGAAAGTACAGTCCTGTAAGAAATGGAAATGATGTACCTACCATAATTCTTGATCTTCTTGGATGAAGTCTCCACCACTCATTCACACTAATGGGATCTATGCTGGAGGCGCTAGGACCCAGCAGGAGCAAATGTTTTTGCAAGAGGGCCGGCACCAGAGATGGAGCCGTGAGGAGCAGTGCCACGAGCCTCAGCTCATGCGGCAAAGACTATCTCAGCGTCAACCCTCCAACCACCTCAGTACCTCCCCCCCCCCCGAGGAGGTGCACCGTAACTAACCTAGAAGGATAGCCTAACAAAAAAACAGACATAAGATAGTCCGAGAGACCCGCATAAGAAGGGTCAACAAAGAAGTCTTCACAGCATAAGATTGAGGGAGTGAAGACCAACAACAGGGTTGAGTTCAGGGGATGATGGGTGAGCGTGTGAATGAGTGGTGGAGACTTCCACCAAGAAGATCAAGAATTACAGTAGGTATGTAATTTCCATTTCTTCCTGGACATAAAGTCTCCACCACTCATTCGCACTGATGGGAGAGTACCGGCTAATAATCCCCCCCGAGAGGGTGGCAGGAGAGACCAAGAGCTCACAAATTTAGGACAGAAGTCCATTAAGGATAGTCCTGCCAAATGAAAGATGTCACCTGGCATGGACATCCAGGGCATAAGTGGTTGATGAAAGTATGCACTGAGCTCCAGGTAGCCGCATTGCAAATGTCTGCAATAGGCACGTTGCGGATTTCCGCCAGGGATGTCGCGACTACTCTAGTAGAGTGAGCGTATACTCCGCCCTCCAGCTTAACCTGTGCCATGGAATAACAGTGGCGAAGGCATGCCACCAGCCATGCCAAAATGCATCTGATAGCAACAGGCTGATCCAGCCAGGTCTCGCCGAAGGAAACAAACAGTTGTTCAGCTTCGTGAATTGCTTTTGTTCTATCCAAATAGAAATGCAGAGCTCCTTTGACATCTAAAGAATGAAGGGCACACTCTCCTTCATTTTGGAAGTTCGCAAAGTAAGTAGGTAGGACCAAAGGTTGGTTTAGATGGAATTCTGAAACCACCTTAGGGAGAAACTTAGGATGGATCCTAAGACCTACTTTGTCCTTATGAAACATTATACGGAGGGTCTGTGACCAAGGCATGTATTTCAGAGACCCTGCGGGATGAGGTAATGGAGGGGAATAGACAGTCTCCTGGACTCTGGGATGACCATCATCTCTACATAATCAGGCTCCTCTTGATCTTCCACAGCCTCTTCCATAGGAAGCTGGAGGGTTTCAGCCACCTTTCTGTAAAACATAAAGTGAGAAGGGGCTCAGAAAGCCTAGGAGAGGAAACACCTGAAGGTCTGTCTGGGGAGATGTCCAGTTCCACAGGCACATCCAGACCCTCACTTACATCATCATCCTCAAATTCCCCTTCCTCTTCAAATTCCAGTTCATAAAAATCTTCAAGGGCATAATCTTGAACCAGGGGAACCAACCAAACCAAACCCCTGCCCGAAGGAGCCGGATCGGTCGAAACCGGACAGAGCGATTCCACAATCTGAATCGCTCTGGCTATCTCTTCGGTGGTTGGAACATGAACCTCTGGATCCAAACTGATTGATTTATCTTTGCGTTTTCTTTTTGTCGGAACCAATCCCTTGGAATTGGCTCTCCTTTTGCCCAAAGAAGTATTGCCCTGGTCAGAGGACACTCCTTCTGGTTCAGTCGAAACCGAACCGGGCCGGCCATCTGGGTCAGCGGACTTCTCTGCCTCCTTTTCCCTCAGTCTACCTAATCTCTTCTCAAGGGTAGATTTGGGAAAGTTTTTACATATTTGGCAGTCTGAATCAAAGTGGTCAAACCCCAGACAATAAACACAGGTGGTGTGAGGATCGGCCTTAGCAAAGACCTCCCCACACTCACTTCAGTGTTGAACCCCAGTGGGCCTGGTTTTTTTCTTGGGTTTCTCAGACATGGCCAACCTAACCAAACTTACCCTTTTTTCGGCAACCGCCAGACAAGACTCCCTTATCGGTTCCGAACCGTGTTATGGGTATTGGAAAAAAATGGTTCAAAACATGGTTTTTTTTAGAACCGATAAGAACCGGTAACCACACACTAAGTAAACACACAAATTTCACTAACAAATGGCCAGTTCAGCTGAACCGAGCCACACTTTTACAAGTTCCACACAGAAAAACAGAACAATTCCTATCTAGTACTCATGGCACCGCTGACAGAGACTGAACCGACTATGCGGATACTTTTTTCAGTTTAAAAACCGACAAAAACTGAAAACTTTAACCGACTTTCGAACCGTGCTGAAGGAGAAATCTCCGGAGCGACCGTTCAGCGAGACAGAGTAAAGAATCTGATGGTTTAAGTTCAAAACACTCCAGGCAGAGACTTCAACCGAGCTCGAGCTCAGCATTCTATGCCCTGCATAGAAAGTTAACTCTTTGTTCTTCAGGGCAGTTCAAAGGTTGGGAATCACTGCAATTGTCAGAATACAGCAAGACTTCATGTTGTTTGAAAGTAAGTAGGTAGGACCAAAGGTTGGTTTAGATGGAATTCTGAAACCACCTTAGGGAGAAACTTAGGATGGGTCCTAAGACCTACTTTGTCCTTATGAAACACACTATACAGAGGGTCAGTGACCAAGGCATGTATTTCAGAGACCCTGCAGGATGAGGTAATGGCCACCAGGAAGGCTGTTTTCCAAGTGAGAAATTTTAGCTCGCAGGTAGCTAGAGGCTCAAAAGGCTTTCAAGTGAGCATGTCTAGCACCAGATCAATGTCCCAGGCTGCGACTGGACATTTGATAGGAGGTCTGGTATGCAGAATACCCTTAAGAAACCTCTTAACTACTGGTAACTGAGCCAGTGATAAGGAAAGTACTGGCTCATGATAAGCTGAAATGGCAGAAAGGTGAACTTTGACTGTAGAGTATTGTAAACCTGAATTTGAGAGGTCTAAAAGGTACTCTAGAACTTTATCTGGTGGGTAGGAAAAAGGATTCAAAGAGGATTTTGCACACCAGAGAGAAAAACGCTTCCATTTGGCTGCGTAAGTTTTTCTAGTGGCTGGCTTGCGCCCAGCCAAAAGGATATCTGAAACTCTCTGTGAGACATTGAACCTTTTCACTTCTATCTCTTCTAGAGCCAAGCGTGAAGGTGAAGCGACCTCAGATTGAGATGGACCACAGGCCCCTGGATCATCTGAAGGGGAAGTGCTTTTGGAGGGGTTTCCGACATACTGTTGAGTAAAGGAAACCATATCAGCAGAGACCAGAAGGGAGCAATGAGGATCATTTTGTCCTCAGGGACTCGAATTTGAGAAGCACCCTCCGAATTAGTGAAAGAGGAGGAAAGGCATATAGAAAGCATTTTGTCCACTGCAGCCTGAACGCATGCTGACAGAAAATGCCAGGCCCTGAATTTCTGGAGCAGAAGAGAGGCAGTTTTGTGTTGAGTGGGGATGCAAAAGGCCCAGGTCTGGAGTTCCCCACTTTGCGAATAGTGACTGAACTATGGTCGAGTTGAGAGACCACTCGTGAGTATCTGTCTGTTCTGCTGAGATGGTCTGCAAGTTCGTTCTGCACTCCTGGCAGGTAGACTGCCTGAATTACCACCTTGTGCTCTAGGCACCATTCCCACACTCTCATCGCTTCCCTGCATAAAGGGTAAGAGTGTGCACCGCCCTGCTTGTTGATATAATACATCACTGCTTTGTTGTCTGTTTGAAGGAGAATGTTCTTGTGACAGAGAATGTCCTTCAAAGCCCGGACTGCATAAAGGATGGCTCTCATTTCTAGGACATTTATGTGAAGCTGCGACTCGTCGGGAGTCCACGTACCTTGGGTGTGGAGATTCCGACAGTGAGCTCCCCTCCCCATCAGGGACGTGTCTATGGTAATGGAAATCTGATGATCCAGGGGAGCAAAGGGATACCCTTCCAGAAGGTTGTCCTCTTGCAACCGCCAGGGAAGTGACCTCTTCAGAGGTTCTGTCACCTTGATGAGAAAGGACTGAGGGTGAGTGGTTGGGGACCACTGAGTACTGAGCATCCATTGAGAGGTTCTCATGTGGAGGTGTGCTAGAAGTACAGTTAACACCGAGGATGCCATGAGACCCAGCATCCATTGCATCGAGATAGCTAGAACCGAGCTGTTCTCTCAGATTTATCGGGCCATCTGTAGGATATCACTCCTCCTGTCCTCTGGTAGAAAAGCTTTCGCACAGGAGGTGTCCAGAATCGTTCCTATAAAAGGGAGCTTCTGGCAATGCTGCAACTGCGATTTCTTGAGGTTTAGCAGGACTCCCATGGACGTGAGAAAGTCTGAGGCCGTGGCTACGGTGTTGAGAGTTCCTTGCCTGGGAGGGCTTGCCAGAAGCCAGTCATCTAGATATGGGAACACTTGTATTCCGACCTTTCTGAGATGTGCTGCGAAAATTGCACAACACTTTGTAAAAACTTGTGGCGCCGAGGATAGCCCAAAGGGCAGGACTCTGAACTGATGATGCTGGCCAAGTGCTACAAACCGTAGGTATTTGTGATGCTTTGGGTTTATAGGAATATGTTGGTAGGCGTCCTGCATGTCCAAGGAAGCTAGCCAATCGTGTTGATGAAGCAAGGGTAACAGGGTCCCGAGTGATATCATCTTGAACCTTTCCTTGAAAAGAAACTTGTTTAACTTTCTGAGGTCCAGAATGGGGCGCATGCCACCAGTCTTTTTCAGGACCAGGAAGTAATGGGAGTAGAAGCTTGTGTTTCATTGATCCAGCAGAAAGTACAGTTACGTAAGAACTTACCGTAACAGTAGATCTTCGAGAGAGGCTCTTGCAGTAGGTAATTACATATAGGACTGAAGCCGGCAGGCATCAGGACCCCACGAAAAAATTTCTAGCTAGCAGTTTCTGACGAGGACTGCCCCCACGTCAAGAAAGTGACGCGGTAAAAGGGGCAGTCCTCACACCCGCCTTCTCAGTTCTTCGGCCAAAGGACAAAAGGCGAGATGAGAGAGAAGCGGATATTTCCCATCCTGGAAAAGGAGCTGAAAAGCTTAGGGGGATGGAGGGTGGGAAGGTATTACCTACTGCAAGAGCCTCTCTCGAAGATCTACTGTTACGGTAAGTTCTTAAGTAACTGTATTATCTTATTTTGAGAAGACTCTTGCAGTAGGTAATTACACATAGGACTGAGTCCCAAGCAGTCTGGAACAAGGAGGAGGAGGAGGAAAACTACTCAAAATTAGACTCTCTGGCTATGAAGGTCTTAGGATAGGAGACCTTGCAACACAGCCAACCCAAAGCCTGCTCAATGACAAGAGGCAATATCCAAACTGTAATGTTTCGTGAAGGTATGGACAGAAGTCCAAGTAGCAGCTGCACAGATGTCAGCCACGGACACGTTCTTGAAACAAGCAGCAGAGACAGCAACCCCTCTGGTGGAGTGGCCTCTGACTTGACCCAGCAGGGTCTTCTTGTATTTGTCATAACAGAAAGTGATACAATAAGCCAATCATTTGGACAGGCACTGCTTAGAAACAGCATTGCCTTCTCTTTTATGAGCAAAAGAGACAAACAGCTGATCAGTCTTTCTGAGATCCTTCATCCTGGAGGTGTAGTATCTCAGAATCTGGTGAACATCCAGAGAATGCAAGAGGTACTCCCCTTGATTGGAGTGTTGCGTAAAGAAAGCAGGCAACTCTATGGACTGATTCAGCATAGATTCTGCTACCACCTTAGGGAGAAACTTAGTGTTGGTAAGCAGAGCCACACGTTTCTTGCGAAAAATCAAATACAGGATTTTACATACCAGGGCCTGAAGCTCAAAGATCCTTTGAGCAGAAGTAATGGCCACAAGGAAGAGAGCCTTTCACGAGAGGAACTTTAGATCTGCTGTGGCTGCAGGCTCAAAAGGAGGCAGAGTAAGCTTCTCAAGGATAAAATTCAGATCCCACGGAGGGGCAGGAACCCGAATAGGGGGTCTCAAGTGGAGGATCCCTCTAAGGAAGGTCTTAGAGACCTCCAGCTGTGCAAATGTCCCTCTCTAAAAGGAACATGGTAGGCTGAGATGGCCACCATATGAACCTTCAAAGAAGAATGACTGAGAATCAAAGAGGTGTCAAGTAATCCACAAGCCACCCAACAGAGCACAAGAAAGGCTTGAAATCTTTGGAAGCGGCCCAGATAGTGAACCGTTTTCCATTCCATTTCATGGCATAGGTAGATCTAGTGGATGGCTTCCTGGCCTCCACCAGAATCTCAGTCACTGGGGAGACCCGAAACTGGCTTCAGCTATGTCTGCAGGAGCCATGCGTGCAACTGAAAGGACTTGAGGCCTGGGTGGACCAGGGTCCCCTGATCCTGGGTCAGCAAAGTCTGTGACAGAGGAAGAGGAAGCGGGGGTTCCTCGGAATACTGTTGCAGAACAGAGAACCAAACCTGCCTGGGCCAGAAAGGAGCAATGAGAATCATACGAGCTCCTTACGAGCTGAGTTTCTGTAAGACTCTCAGAATCAAGGGGATCGGGGGGGGGGGCATAGATGAATTTTCCCTTCCAGTCTAGAGACAGAGCGTCTCTCCAAAAAACATCGCGCCCTGGAATAAGCGAGAATAAGGTGGGAAGTTTTGCATTGAGAGGAGACGCGAACAAGTCTGAGGGATTCCCCAGCATAGAAAGATTTTGTCTGCTACCCCCTGATCTAGTTCCCACTCGTGCACATGGGCAGATGACTGACTGAGATGATCTGCCAACGTGTTCTCAACCCCCGGGAAGTGAATGACTATGAGGTGAAGGTTGTGCTGCACTGCCCAATCCCAAACCTGTATCGCTTCCCTACAAAGTGGGTAGGAACGAGTCCCACCCTGTTTGTTGATGCACCAAACGACACACGTTGTCCATTTGGACAGCCAGATGTCCGGGAAGCAGAAAAAGATGCAGAGCCTGAAGAACACACAACACAGCCCAAAGCTCGCGCACACTGATGCGGAGAGATTTTTCGAGCTGGGACCAGGAGCCCTGGGTCCTGTGAGGCCTGAGATGGGCTCCCCAACCTTCTCCTGAGGCATCTGTTGTCAGCATCGGGGGGGGGAGAAAGGCAGAAGGGAACTCCCCAGCAAAAGTTCTCCTGAACCACCCACCACTGCAAGTCTCAAGCCATAGGGTTGGAGACCAGAACCAGTTGATCTGGGTCATCCACCAGCTGATCCCATTGAGACCGAAGCGTCCACTGAGAGATTCTCATGTGGAGCAGAGCGTGAGGGACTGTCGGAATAGTAGCCACCATGAGTCCGAGGAGGTGAAGGACCGACCTGGCATTGACCTGCCTGCGGCTGGATAACAGGTCGACCTGCGCCTGGATTGATTCCGCCCTGTCCAGCGGTAGAAAAGCCATGCCGGAGGTCATGTCTAGGATCGCCCTGATAAACTGGAGCCTCTGGGATGGGATCAGATGGGACTTGGCCTGGTTGAAGGTAACACCCAGGCAGGAAAAACCTGCAGGGTAAGGGATAGGAAGAGCAGGAGTTCCTCCCTGGACAAGGCCGCCAGGAACCAATCGTCCAGGTACGGGAAAGCCTGCACCCCTTGGGTACACAGGTAGGCTGCCACCACCGAAAGGCATTTGGTAAAAACGCGGGGAGCCAAGGAAAGACCAAAAGGGAGGGCCTTGAACTGGTCTGCCACTTCCTGCTTCATCTGAGACTTCATCTCCGGGCGATGCAGAGGATGTAGGTACGTCTACCTATTGGATAAGCTGCAGATTCTAATTGACCAACAGTCTACTTCCTGCAACCCCCCACTATAATTGCCTTATGTCTGTCCCATGCATGTTTGAGTTCCCCTACTGTTTAAGACCCCACAACCTCTCCAGGAAGGCGGTTCCATGTGTCCACCACTCTCCCCGTAGAAAAATATTTCCTCAAATTACCCCTGAGCCATCCCCCTTCTATCTTTAAATTGTGCCCCCTTGTTCTTACACATCTCTTTTTCTGAAAGATGCTACCCTCCTGGACTTTGTTGATTCCCTTGAGGTACTTAAAAGTTTCTATCATGTCCCCCCAATTCCTCCTTTCATCAAGGGTATACATTTTAAGCTCTCTGTCTCTCTTCATATGGTTTCTGATGTAGACCCTGCACCATTTTAGTTGGCCTCATCTGGACTGCTTCCATCCTGTCTATGTCCTTGCATAGATGAGGTCTCCAAAACTGCACGCAGTACTCCAGATGGGGTCTCACCAACTGTCTGTACAGAGGGGTAACACTTCCCTTTTTCTACTTGTGATGCCCCTCCCTATGCATCCCAGTATCCCCCTGGCTCTCCTTACTGACTTCTCACATTGCTTACCCACCTTTAGGTCATCTGATATGACTACCCCCAGGTCCCTTTCCATTATTGTTAGTACCTCCCCTGCTATTGTATACTCTTCTCCTGGATTTTTATTTCCAGGTTCATTACTTTGCACTTCTTTGCATTGAAATCTAAGTTGCCATATGTCTGACCATTCCTCCAACCTTGCCAAGTCCCTTCTCATCCTTTCTACCTCCCCTTGTGTATCAACTCTGTTACAGATCTTTGTGTCATCTGCAAAGAGGCATACCTTTCCTTCCAGACCCTTTGCAATGACACCTATAAAGACGTTAAAGAGGACTGGACCCTGAGGTACTCCTCTAGTAACTCCCCTTCCTTTGGAATGTGCTCTATTCACTATTACCTTCTGTGTCCTGTTGTGCAGCCAGTTTGCTTCCTAGGCTGGCTAACTTGATTATTAATCTTTTGTGCGGGACTGTGTCAAATGCCTTGCTAAAGTCTAGGTAGGCCATATCCACAGCCCCTCCCTGGTCTATTACTTTGGTCACCCAGTCAAAGAAATCGATTAGATTCATCTGACATGACCTTCCTGTTGTGAATCCATGCTGCTTTGGGTCTTGTGCCACGCTGGCCTCTAGGTACTCAACAATTCTTTCTTTCAGAAGTGATTCCATCATTTTCCCCACCACTGAGGTCAAACTAATAGGTCTGTAGTTTCCTGCTTCTGCCTTGCTCCCACTTTTGTGAAGGGGAAATCACATCTGCCCTCCTTCAGACCTCAGGTACCACCCCATCCTCCCATGATTTGTTAAAAAGATGTGCCAGGAAGTCTTCAAGCTGGCTCCTCCCACCCACCTGGGTGGTAAAACCCTTGGCTCCACCCCATGACGCCAGATCTAGCCCACTGCAAGCCAGGTTGCACGTCGAAACCGGGGAGGTCGGGTGGGTCGTGTGGATGAACAACATATACCACTCATACTAACATACTACATACTATTTGCCAGCAGATTAGGCCTTACGGTCTATCGAGTCTGCTGAACCTAGATCCTTAGTTGGATGCCGAGACCCTCCCATCCCTTGATCTCCAGAAACCCCTATCATCCATCCCCAACCCCCTGGGACAGGCCATCATCTGATACATCCACTTTCTGTGTCTGTCCCACCCTCTCTTGAAGCCATCCACTGTGGATCTCTGAACCAGCTCACCAGGCAGTGCATTCCAAGGGTCCACCACCCTCTCGGTGAAAAACCTCCTCTTTCCCCCTCACCCTTCCACCTTCCAACTTCAAACCATGCCCTCTGGTGATACCTCCCTGCTTTAGTCTACAGATCCCCTCCATGTTTACCCTATTTATTCCCTTGAGGTACTTGAAGACCTCAATCATGTCCCCCTGTCTCTCCTCTCCTCCAATGAAAACAGGCAGAGCTCCTCAAGTCTGTCCTCATACGTCAAATCCCCTAGCCCTCGTATCATCTTTGTTGCCCTCCTCTGTACCCTCTCCAGGAGCTGTATGCCCCTCTTCAAGTGTGGTCTCCAGTACTGTACACAGTACTCAAGGTGTGGTCTAACCAGTCCATTGTACAGTGGCAGAATCACTTCCTTGCTCTCCTAGAGGTGATCCTCTACGATGCATCCCAACATCCTGTTTGCCTTGCTAGCTGCTCTCCTGCACTGCTCAGAGTTATTCATACATGTATCCACCATGACCCCTAGGTCTTTTCCCTATTGAGGCCTCCAGCGCCTCCCTCCCAGGGTGTACCTGTGTTTAGGGTTTCCCGACCAAGATGCAACACCTTGCACTTGGTGATATTGAAATTAATTTCCATGTGTGAGCCCAGCTTTCCAGGGTGTCCAGGTCCCCTTGCAGGGCCACCCTCCCTCTTCTCCCTCAACTACTGCTCCCATCTTGGAGTCATCCATGAAGAGACTCATTTCACACCTATACCCTCCCTGATGTCCGATATGTATGCATTAAACGGTATCGGACCCAGAATGACCCTGTGGTGCCCCACTACCAACCTCTCTGGGGTTCGAGAGCTCCCACAGACCACTACTCTCTGAGTGCGTCTAGCTAGCCAGTTTTCAATCCATCTGACCATCAAGGGCCTACTCCTAACCCCATCAGTTTCTCCACCAGACCATTGTGAGGGGACAGAGTCAAACCTTGCTGAAGTCCAAGAATAATACATCCACAGGCTTACCCTGTCCAGTTCTGATGTTACCCATTCATAGAACTCCACAAGGTTGGTTTGACATGATCTACCTGGCACAAACCCATGCTGCCGACTGTCCAGACCTCCACCTCCTCCAAGTACACCCCAACCGTTCCTTTAGTATACTCTCCATTAATTTTCCCACCACTGAGGTCAAACTGATGGGTCTATAGTTACCTGGTACTTCCCTCTACCCCTTTGTGATTGGTACACATAGTGCCTCTCCGCAATCCCTAGGTACCCTCCCTGTCTCAAGTGACCTGCTGAAAAGCTCCACCAGGGTGCAGCCAGTATGTCCCATTCCCATAGTACTCTCGGATGAATGCCATCCGCCAGGAGATTGTTTTCTTTAGGGCCTTGAGGGCTAACCACACCCTTTGGTGGAGATAGCATCATCCATCCCTCCCCTTACTGGTCTTTTATCCTTATCCAGATGTGACACCCTGGGTACCTTTCCCTCCCTCTTGCTCCATTTCTGTTGCTCCCCTGATCCCTCCCTTCCGCTTCCTCCCTTCATGCCTTGCTTTGTAGATATCCCATCCCTCCCTAGTGAACACAGAGGCAAAGTACTCGTTAAATACCTCTGCCTGGTCCCTCGCCTCTTCCACCCACCCTCCTTCTGATCTCAATCTGCTGAGATGGCCCTTAGTTTTTCTCCGCTCCCCAATGTACCGGAAGAACCCCTTTTCCCCTCCATGTATCCCCTGTGCCAGCCGCTGCTCTTTACTGGACTTTGCTCCCCTCACCATACGGTGAACTCCTGTTTCAGGTCAGTAACCTGTATTTCTAGGGACATGGATATGTTGTTCAATCCACACTGTCTGGCACACTCCTAGCAGTTCTCCAGGAGGGAGGCAAGGTGCGCACCCCCAACACTTACTTGGGGAATAAGGACTGGAGAACCGAGGTCCCAAAACCAGCATCCTGGTGTGACTCTAGGTCAATGTGGCAATGGGAAATAAAGGTGTGTGTTGACTTCCAGGTAGCAGCCCTGCAGATTTCCTGGATAGGGACGTCCCTAGAAACAGCGGTATGGTGGGCTGAATGAGCTCTTATCCCTTTGGGTGGCTGCATGCAGGCCAACCTATAGCAGAGATCAATGCAGGAGGTGACCCAACTGCTTATCATCCACTTGGCTGCAGGTCTGCCAGGTGCGGCTTCAGTGTAGGTAAACAGCTGGCGAACCTCTCCCAGAACTTCAGCCATTCGCTCCTTATAGTAAGTGAGCGCTCTTCTAGGTTCCAGAGTATGGAGCCTATATTCGGCCTCCGAGGTGTGACTGGGGTAGAACACCGGCAGACAATACCTGATTCAGGTGAAACTCTGACACCACCTTCGGAAGGAATTTCGGGTGGGGACGAAAATCACCTTGTCCCTGAGGAAGACCAGATAAGGAGACTCGATGGAAAGCACCTGGAGCTCTCCCATCTTTCTGGCTGACATGATAGCCACCAAGAAGGCGGTCTTCCACGACAGGTGGGAGATATCACACCTGTGCATTGGTTCAAATGGCTTGCCTGTGAACTTAGCCAATACCAGCAGTAGATCCCACAGAGGTGAAGGTTCTTGCACTGGAGGGGATATGTGATCTAAGCCTTTGAAAAAGTGCCAGACCAACTTCTCCTGTGCCGACTGCTTCCCGGCCTGCGCCCGGTAAGCAGAGATGGCTGCCAGGTGCACCTTAAGGGTCGTCGACCAAAGCCCTAGTTGAGAAAGGGACCAAAGGGAGTCCAAAATGCTAGCCAATGGACAGGATGAAGGGTCCAACCCTTTGCCCTGACACCAAATAGAGAATGTTTTCCATTTAAAGGCATAGCATTTTCTGGTTGACTCCTTATGGGATGCCTCAACGACATTGAGGATATCGTCGGAAAGACCCAAGGCCTGGAACTCTAGCCGCTCAGGAACCAGGCCATCAGGTGCAGGGATTGAAGGTACCGATGGAACACCTTCCCCTTGCTGACTGAGATCAGGTCTGGGTGGGCTTGAAGCCACCTCGGGAGCCTGAAGCTGAGGCTGAGGAGATCTGGATACCAGAATGGGTGAGGCCAGTCTGGGGCTACCAGAATCACCTGTGCCTTGTCCCTCTTCACCTTGGGAAGCACCTTATGGATCAAGGGAAATGGAAGGAAGGTGTAGAAGAGGACTGGGGTCCATGGCCTCGAAAAGGCGTCCCCCTGCTGAGGGGGGTGGGCATGAAACAGACATAGCTTCGCGTTCTCCCTGGAGGCGAACAGATCCACCTGAGGGGTGCCCCACTGGGAGAACAGGTCTTGAACTACCTCTGGCAGGAGAGACCACTCACAAGATGCAGCGCCTATCCAGCTGAGGGCATCGGCCAGACTATTTGAGGCTCCTGCCACATGGATGGCTAGGAGATCCGCCTCCAGGCTGATCACGAGAGAGCAAATGCGGAGAGCTTCCTTGCACAGAGGCAAGGAGTGCATCCCACCCTGATGGTTGAGACAGTACATGGGCGTGGTGTTGTCCATCTGGACCTGAACCACTTGACCACGTACAAATGGAGCGAAGGCAGTGAGTGCTAGCCATACCCTCGAAGCTCCAGCAGGTTGATGTGGCATCAGGACTCCTGAGGGGACCAGAGGCCGTGACCCAGAGCTCCCCCAGATGGGCACCCCAACCCACCAAGGAAGCGTCAGTCGTAAAGATGACCGTCAGCTCAGGGCAGACAAATGGGATACCCTCCTGCAGATGAGCTGGGACAAGCCACCACTGCAGGCAGTCCCACATCTTCTGGGTCACGGCTACTGGCTGGTCCAAAGGACCAGAGCACTGAGACCACTGGCAGGCCAGCCCCCACTGCAAGGGATGCATATGCCAGCGGGCCCAATGGACCATGCTGGTGCAAGCTGTCATGAGACCCAGAAGGTGCAAGAAGTCCTGGGCAGTATGCAATTGCTCAACCTGAAATGATCGTGCAAAGGAGGAAAGGACCTTGGCCCTGCCCACCAGGAGCCAGGCTCTGGCTCGAAGAAAGTTGAGCTCTGCCCCGATGAACTGAATCACCTGCAATGGCATGAGTTCCAATTTGGCCTCATTGATCAGGAAGCCAATTTGAGAGCAGACCTGAAAGGTCAGATCTCTGGACCGCTCCAGGGGGCTGCTGTAAGCCAGTCATCCAGGTAAGGGTACACCCAGACTCCTTGGTGCCGCAGAAATGCTGTCACCACTGCCATGCATTTGGTGAAGACCCTGGGAGCTGGAGAAAGGCCGAAGGGCATGGCTTGGAACTCAGAGGGATCCCTCTGCTCTGAGGTGGAGGAATTGCTGATGTGACGGATGGATTAGGACAAGACAGAACATGTCCTGGAGATCCAAAGAACAAAACCACATGCCTAGTTCCAAGGATGATATGATCTGAGCCAGAGTGACCATCCTGAAGGTGCGTGGCCTTAGGAACTTGTTCAGGTCATGCAGATTGAGAATGGGGCACCAGGCCCCCCCCCATCTGTTTTGGGACCAGAAAGTACCTGGACACAAATCTTGGGCTTGGAGGAGGATCCGCCACCTTGCTGATCACCTCCTTCTGGAGGAGCAGAGCTATGTCAGCTCAATGAGCCGACAGAGAGGCTGCAGAACCAGTAGCCCCTCCCCCAAGGGTGATGGCTCAAAAGGGAGGGGTCTGCTCGAATTCCAGAGGTAGACCCCTGCCAACCACTTCCAACACCCAACGGTCCATGGTGATAGTGGACCAGGCAGAAAGGAAGTGGCTGAGCAGTCTCCCCATGGGAGACCCAGGGGAGAAGTGACAAGGTTGGGGGCGGCACCTCTCAACCCGTCACTGGGCAGGCTTGGAGGAAGAGCCGGCCAAGGAGCTGCCTAGACCTTTCCCTCCAGACTTCCTGTTGGAGGAAGCGGCAGGCTTAGCCTTGGGGTGCCAAGCGTGAGCCTGCTGCTGGTGCTGCTAGGCCGGATGTGCCGCAGGGGTGGAAGGGCGAAAGGGCTTATGCTGCTGCTGGTGGTTTTTGTCATCCTGGGCAGACGTGACTAAGTCCAAGGTGGCACTGGACTTCTCGATCCTCTGGAGATGGCCCTCCACCCAGGGCCCAAACAAGTCGGTGCCCAGGAAGGGGACATCTGCCAGCTTGTGCAGGGTATCTGCCGCGAAGGTAGAGATCTGCAGCCAAGCTCTCCGCGCACACGCTATTGTGGCCACTACTGAACAGGCACAAGAGTCTCCGATGTCCAAGGCAGTCTGGAGCTGTTGCTTGGCCACCATCCTTCCCTGATCCCGCACCTACTTGACTGTCGTTTGAAGGTCAGACGGGAGATGAGGAAGCACCTCATCCAGAGAGCCCAAAAGGGCATGTGAAAAGTGTGCCTTCAGAAGAGCCGAGCTAGCCTGCCAAAGGCCTAGGGAGGAGGCAGCATAATCTTTGCACCTGGAGTAGTCCAGCTTTTTGTACTCCTTGTCCGGGGGCTTCTTGACGTCCCTTGTGTTTCCAGAGCACCGGAAAACGCTATCGGTTACCAGCCCTTCAGCCGAGGGGTGCTCCGAAAAAACGGATAGGGAACCGGTCGGGACTGCATACTTGCAAGCCATCCTGGCCGGGGGCACAGGACAGGAGGCAGGCCGCTGCCACAACTCCAAGACTGGACCAACAATGGCCTCGGCCACAGGGAAGGCCTCCATGAGGGAATCCCCTCAGTCCAAAATCTCTGTGAGGGGATATCTGGCCCATTTTTGCATGGGTTCGAGCTGCATCCCAGTAGACTGAGATGAGCCACAGAATACCAAGGAACAAGGATGGGCTCTCATCCACCGACAGACCCCCAGGTCGAGGGCCTGGAATACAGGGAGGAGTCATCTGGCTCCGAGGAGTCCGCGAATAGCTGCCGAGCGCCTGAGTTACCCTCCACTCGCTGAGGCTGATCGGGGGTGAGGGTGACAGACAACCTGTGGGGCAAGCCCTGACCCAACCGAGAATCCTTGGTCAGGGCCCCATTCTTCGGTTCCTGGGGTGGTGGCTCCACAATGGGTGGAGCAGCTGGTTTCTGCCGAGCAATCGGTGCCAGAATCTGCTCCTCGACTAAGGAGCCGAGGGCGAGAGACTGATTCGGCCATTCGGGCAACAGCTACTTAATTGCCGGGGAAGGCGACAGAGTCGGCTTGTTGCTGGCCAATAAGAGCTGCTGCCACATCATGTCCTCATAGTGCCGACACAACTTGCGCCAGAGCCCATCCTCCGAAGAGGATGAGGAGGAAGTGCAGTGGCGCTTTCTGTGATGTTGGGACCGATCTCGCCAACGTCGGCGAGACTTACCCAACATGGAGGAGGACAGGAACCATTAGGGTGCATGACCCGGTTGGTTGAAGAGGGGCGGAAACCCGGTCATCCCCAGCTCAGGGTCTCTTACCGGGGACTTCAGCTCAGGAGGCGAGGTAAGTCCTCAGTAACCACCGGGGGGAGGGTACTAGTGAAAAGGGGTTGTCTGCCTCTCCAGTCGACAGCTCATCCAACAGGTCAAGAAAAATCCCAACCGCACTGACTGGTGTCTTGGCCGGCTGACCTGATGGGGACACCGAAAAGCCAGCGGCCTTAGCCGCAACCTCGACCGAGGTCGATAAGGGACGCTCCGGGGAGTGAGATCTCTCCTGCTGCCATGAACGTCGATGGTGGGACTTACCTTTCGGTTGCTTCTTCTTTGACAGACTGAAGTGAGTCCCTGAGGGCCCTTTTCCCTTGGTGAAGAGGAACTGACAAAGCTCCTGAAAGGACGCAGTATAGGAGGAGCCAAAGGAGAGCAGGATAAACGCAGACGCAGAAGAAGACATGGTCTGGGCCACCTCCTCCTCGAGGGCGATTAACTGCTTCAGCTGCTCCATGGAGCCCGCAGCCACGGACACCGCCCAACAGGTCTCCTTCGACTTCACTATCGGAAACCATTTTTCGGGGCACCCAGTTGGAGTTGGGCAGCGTGGTCTTCAAGAACTGAAGCCGAGAAGGACTTGCAAAGATCGCTGGCCTGCGAGTCATGGCCAAGCCCAAGGCAGTAGACGCACATGGCATGCGGGTTGGTCCGAGACATCTTCTGCCTGCAAGGGCACCGACGGAAGCCAAGAGTAGATGTAGACTCCATCGCAGCCGCGAGGGAAGGAGAAGACTTAAGTCGTGTAAATTTAAGTACGATTTTCGGTAAAACTGAAGGTTTAGGATCCAGGCCTAAAGACGCAAGAATGCTAAGGAGGGAACCTGTGCTTCCAAGCGGTAAGGAAGATCTGGCGTTATGGGGCGGAGCCGAGGGTTTTACCACTCGGGTGGGTGGGAGGAGCCAGCTTGAAGACTTTCCGGCACATTTTAAAGCAGCAAGGTACCTGCTAGACAGTGTGGATTGAACATATCCATGTCCCTAGAAATGGAAATTACGTACTTATAATTGTTGATCTTCTTGGACAGTCTCCAGCGCTCATTCACACTAGTGGGAGGCAAAACTTTTCAGAAGGGTCAGCGCCGAGACAGGACCACGCATGCGTGGCACCACGAGAATAGCTCACGCTTCTGCAGGCTATCTTGGCGTTGACCCTCCAACCAATTGCCTCAGTACATTTTCGACCGAGGAGGTGTGGCGTAACTAATGAAAATAACTTATCTTGTATTTCTGGGTCTGAGAAGGCCCAGATGGCCTTTGCAAGAAAGGTCAAAGAACAATGTCTTCACAGCCTGAACCATAGGACCATGAAAGAAAATGAGTGAACCCAGGGGATAGTGGGTGGGCGTGTGAATGAGTGATGGAGACTGTCCAAGAAGATCAACAATTACGGTAAGTACGTAATTTCCATACCTTCCTGGGCTAAGTCTCCATCACTCATTCACACTAGTGGGAGAGTACCGAGCTAAAACCAACAACCTTGAGTAGGGTGGTAGGAGATAGGGTTCACTCAGAAAGGACAGCCAGGGACTGTCCTGCTAATAAAAAGAGCTGTCTTGCAAAGAGCATCTAGAACATAGTGCTTACAAGTTAAGCGCTTGAGTTCTAACTCACTACTTTGCCTATGACTGCCATAACTTTCGGCATACCCGTGTCCTCGCGAGACACCGCAGTGCCAGCAACCACAGCAGCAACACCACACACTACCTGTGGCACCGCGACAGAACGGTGGTATAATAGATCTGCTGCATCGAGCCACGGTGCCGATGGAAAATGCCAATGGAAATCTTGAGAAGAAGGGGAGAAGGAAAAAGGTGATGCCCGTGCTGGCCCCTGCATGGAAAAGGAAGGGGGGGTAGGCACAAGGGGTTGACATGATGGTGAAGGCACCAAGAGGGCACCGCGCTCATCCTGATCCAATTGACCCAGCTCTGAGGCCCTGTAATCAGGAACACAGGCCAGGAAAACTGGAAGAAGTCAAACCCCCTGCTCCACAGGAGCGGCCCAGAGGTGAAACTGCTCACTGGAGCTCTGAGGACAGAGATGGAGTCCAGAGTTGAGAATGCGGCCACTAGGAGTGGGGCCAAGGGGAACCCACCAAAGTCAGTTCAGGCAATCACCCCTGACGAACAATCCTCGTGCAGATGTACCAAAGTGCAACCTCGAGCGGCACCGATTCTTCTTCCCCCAACGAGTAAGAAGAGCTCAAGGTCAAGCAGCGCTAGATCCTCGGAACTGCTAGATTCATGCTTTGGTGGACTGTCCTCTCCCCTCCCCCCTTAAGCACAGGACTGTCCATAGTCAGACCCCTCCACCATTTATCAAGGGCAGCAGACCGGACACAGCCCCTCTGCCATAGCTTTCAAACGAAGTCTTCCTACCGTCACCTCTACTATCTAAGGATGACTCCGTTGATGGCAGGAAAGAATTTATTTTTCTTCTTCTTCATATTTTCTTGTTCTTAAAATAAGAAATTACTACTAAAATGTTAAATTAAACTCTAAAAGCTGCTGTCGTAGAGACGAAAACTTTGACTCCAGCAGACGAGCGACGTCGACATCCAAGCGCACTCCATGGCGGAAGAAAAGGAACTGAGGCGGTTGGAGGGTCGACGCTGAGATAGCCTAACACAGGTGCGAGCTAGTCTCACGGTGCCATGCATGCGTGGTCCTGTCTTGGCGTCGACCCTTCTGAAAAATGTTTGCCTCCCGCTTGGTCCTAGCACCTCCAGCGCTATCCCACTATTGTGAATGAGTGATGGAGACTTAGTCCAGGAAGATCCCTGATGTCCGAAGCCAGGAATGTCTTCTGGTACAGATTCCAGCAGCAGTTGCTCTAGAAGTTGTGTTGTAAGCATCCAAGAAAGTTTTAAGTTGGTGGCTATTACATGCAATCCCCCGGATAATCGTTTGTAGCATTTCCAAGAGACCTTCTATCAAGGCCATGAGAGAGAATCAGAGGGCATACTCGTATTAAGGGAATTGCCCTTAATATCTGGTAATACGCATGCCCAAGGTTGCAGCAGTGAATGCCCTCTAATCCATGGTATCTATCTTACAAGACTTTGATAGGACGCGCTTATACTTCATGTGGAAGAACAGCTTTGTCATTCTCAGCAAGGACAACCAGCGCACCTGCGATGGGTTATGAGACTAAAATTCATCTCTCCTGAGGAGGGACGTACTTCTTGTCTATGGATGTGCAGACAGATGGAATACGGGTTGACCATGCCCACACCGCCTCAGACAAGGTCTTGGGGGGGCGGGAGGAGGAACTGGTGGCATAAGGTTCACTGAAATATTAGGAACATGCAGCCACAGATGTAAAAGTCTACCTGGGTCTACAGAGGAGGTCTGCAGGTCCAGTGTCGCACTCATATTCCTGAGGAGAGATTGAAAGGAAAGGTCCTCTACTGGGTTTGAAAGTGGGGGCTTATCATCCAAACTATAGAACATGTCTTCACCACCTTTACAGGCCGTTGTCTGGTCTTGGCAAAGGATATACAGGAGACACTGGAACTGGCACCAGGCCAGGCACGGAAGCTAGTGCCACCTCATCAAGGGCCGGCATTGGTCACGGCACCGAGGACGGCGCTGCACAGGGCACAGAGGATGACGCCAAACCAGACAGTGCCACATGCAGATCCAAAGAAGGAAAGGAGGGGGAAAAATGATGGTGTCTGTGCCAGCCCCTGCGAAGAAACAGAGTGAGGGGGAAAGGCACGTGGAACAGACATCGGCAGCGCAGGCAAAGGAGTAAAGTCTGTTGCCAGCACTGGACGCTCAACCTCCCTCAAAGGTCCCAACTGTGGCTCCGAGACTCCTAGGCCTGTAGGCCCTGGATCCACAGGGAGGGGCAACTGTGACAGATGCTGTACCCACTGCTCCAGAAGAGCGGCCCTTTGGCTGAACTGCCTACTGGAAACCCAGCCAGGGGACAGAAAAAGGCTCCGGTGTCAATAGCCTGAGCGGTCAAAAGCGGAGGCCATCGTAGAACTGGAGGAAACTAAAGATGGCCTACCACTTTCAGCCACCGAGAACCTCTTGGCAGATGGACCAGAGGGCGACCTCGAGCATACCTTTTCTACCCCTTCCAGGGGAAGAGGAACAGCTTAAGGCCAAGCGACACCGGGTCCCCAACCTGGATCAGGAACAGGCCTGCTTCTTTTTGTTTACGGGAGGACTGTCCTCCCTCCCCAACACTAGACTGTCCACAGTCAGACGACCCCCCCACCCCAGAGAGGGTGGCGGATGGGACACAGCCAGACTGCCAGAGCAGACTTCCAATGAAGAGTCCTTACCATCACCATCCATGGTCGACTCCCTCAAAACGGTAGAGCTGTGAGGAAAAACTGAAAATGTCTTCCTTTCTTTTTTAAAACAAAGAAACAAACTAAATAAACAAATTAATCTGAATTCTGCGGTTGTACATACATGAAAATTTGACTCCTGTTGAGTGAGTGATGTCATCAGTGAAGCACACTCAATTGCAGGAAAACAGAACTGAAGCAGTTGGAGAGTTGACGTAGAGACAGCCTACACAGGCACGAGCCAGCCTCATGGTACTGCACATGTGCGGTCCTATCTCAGCACTGGCCCGCCTGAAAATGTTTGGCTCCTGCAGGGTCCTAGTGACTCCTGTTTGAACCCAGCAGTATGAATGAATGGTGAAGACTAAGTCCAGGAAGATCTGGGCAGTTTTGCATTGAGAGGGGACACAAAAAAGTCCAACTCTGGACAACTCCATCTGTCGAACAACTCTTCTGTGATGGAGGCGCTTCCACTTGTGCATGCTGGACTGAGTCTGGATGAGGCTGTCCACCCGAGTGTTTAGCACACATGGGATGTGGACCGCAAAGAGCGTTAGACTGATCAAATGGCCAGTACCACATTCTCAGCATACCTGCATAGGAAGTACAAATTAGTCCAGTTCCCCCCTCACTTGTTGATGCAGTACACCAAGATTAGATTTTCTGACTGCACCAGCAGCTGACTTGGAGCAAGGTGGTCTTGAAAGGCCTACATTTATTTATTTGCTTTTGGTAACCGGGTAGGTGCATTAGACATTAGTCCTGCCTATTTCCAGACACGACATGGACATGCCATACAGCACCACCTGCATCTCCAGGACACGGATATGCAAGGAGTCTACCAGAGTCCAGGAACCCTGGGTTTGAAAGGGACCCAGGTGAGTTCACCAACCCGACCCAGAAGCATCCGCAGTGAGGATCTGCTGTGTAGAAGAGATCTGGAGTGGGACTCCTTGCAGTAGGTTCAAGGGGTCCATCCACCACTGGAGCACTTTGCGGACTGGGGAGAAGACCAGCACCAACTGATCCAACTCGTCCGTGCGTTGGTCCCATCACACTCAGAGTCCACTGGAGGGTGCACACATGGAATCTGGCTAGTGGAATAGTGGGAATGACAGCTGCCATTAGACCCAACAGCCTCAGGAACATCCCGACAGGAATGAAATGACTCTAGACCACCTCCTGTGCCTGGGCCGGAGGCACTCCACCATGTTTTCAAGAAAGAACCTTCCCATGCGCTGAGTCTAGAACTGCCCCTATGCACTGCAGTCTCTGGGATGGTACTGGAACTGACTTAGGCAGATTGACCATAATGCCCAAAGAGTGGAACAACTGTCCGTAGCAGCTGCTCCCTGGATGGGGCCTTTAGGATCCAATCGTCCAGGTAGGGCAAAACATACAGTCCCTTCCCTTCTGAGAGCTGCAGCAACTGCTGCCAAGCACTTAGTAAAGATCTGCGGCACAGAGAACGAGCCAAAGGTCAGCACCCTGAATTGATAATGCTTGCACTGAAAGAGGAAAAAAGAGAAACCTCCTGTGAAGGAGGAAGACCGAGATGTGCAGGAAGGCAACCTGTATGTCCAGTGAACAGACACAATTGCCTGTTCTGAGAAGAGTCATCAGGCCTGGCAAAGTTACCATCCAGAATTTTCAGTACTGGACATAGAGATTGAGGTCTTTTAGATCTAAAATGGACCTCAGATGTCCAGTCTTTTTGGAGACCAGGAAAAACCTGGAATAGAACCAGTTTCTCTGGCACCCTGGTGCTGGCTCGATGACCTGCTTGCACAGAAGAGACTGTACCCTCCTCCCAGAGGATGGATAAGTGAGCTGGGGAGGGGTTTCTGGAGGTTGCTCAATCAGCTCCAGCGTGTGACCTCTTTTGATGATTTGTAGAATCCATGCATCCGAAGTTATGGTTCTCCATTCCACTGATTCAGATAAAGAGAGAACCGACCTCCAACCACCACCTCTTGGTCAGGGACCAGAAAAGGGGGGGGGGCGCACACAGGGATTTCTGGCAAGGAGTCAAGCCAAGGTGGATCCAGCCACAGGGGCTGGTCTGTCATTTCGGGGACACATGGTCACAGCTCCTGCATTGGAGGGGGAAGGCAAGGCGGTGGAGGATCTCCATTTGCCCTGGGGCCGAGAAGTTGCTCCAGGCCTGTTGGACACCTTGTGAAAAGGAGGGTGCAGTCTACCCTTCGACTGGGTAAGGTAGAGGGAGTAGACAGACTTTATAGCCCTGCCAGATGCCTGCATATCATTAATAATGTCCTGGACATCAGGCCCAATGAGCACTGTGCCATTAAAGGGGGCATTAAGCACCTTCTGCTGACCATCAGCAGCAAAGCCAGAAACCCTCAGCCAGGAATGCCTACGTAGGCAGATGCAGGTGGCAGCAGCCTTGGCAACAGTGTACGAGATATAGAGGGCCCTGAGGAGGTGCTTGAGAACGTCTGGCGGTTTGCAAGCACTTGAGGAAATCCTGCTTCTGTGTGCCATCTGGGAGGGCCTGAGTGGCAGCTCTGCCCTTCTTCCAGTTGGCGTTCTGGTATTTTACCACGAGACAGGTAAGAAAAATTTACTCACCACAGTAGTGTTTTTTTTTTTTTCTAATGGAGTCTTGCTGTATTCTGTCTATATGCAGTTAACCTCAGCACTTGAACTGCTCCAGAGAGTAAGGGATTAATTCTATGCCAGGGCATAGAACGTTGCGCTTGAGCTCAGTTTTCAAACCTCTGTCTCTGGTACATCTCAGTGTAACCGTCAGATTCTTATGAGCAAAAACTAACAAATTATGGAAATTGTTTTAATTTTAGGCCCAAAAAGGCCACAAAGCTTGGGTTCAAAAGACTCAAGTTGAGAACCCAAGAAAAATAAGAGTACATAGTGAATTAAATATATAACAATAACAAAAGAAGAACCACCCCTTCCTAAGTAAAGGGAGGGGTGCAAGGTACACCCCTGAGGTGCAACACTATAACTGCCAACCCACATCCCAAAAAAATAGGTTCTGAGAGGGGAAGGAGGTCAGAATACAGCAAGACTCCATTAGAAGAAACAACATTACTATGGTAATTTTTTTCTTCAAAGATGAAGTCTTGTTGTATTCCGACTATATGCAGACTACCAAGCAGTTCACCCCAGGAGGAGGGGACACAGAACCTTACTTTGGGAATAGGCTCTGCAACTCTGCTGTACCAAACCGAGCATCACTCCTAGTCTGGATGCCCAGAGAGTAATGACCGTTTTCCAGGTGGCTGCTTTACATATTTCTACCAAGGGGATATCCCTAGCAGCTGCAAGGGAGGCAGCTGTACCTCTAGTCGAGTGGGCCTTCAGGCCTGAAGGAGGTTCTTTGCCCAATTTGGAATAGCAGAATTGGATACAAGAGACAATACACCTGGCAATAGTCCTTTTAATGGCAGGTCTACCTTTCCCACTTCTCCGTGAGAAATAGCTGAAGACAATCCTTCCTATGTGCCTTAGTATGCTCTATGTAATAGCCAACAGCCCTTTTCACATCCAGACTGTGCAATCTTCTCTCCACGGAGGAAGAATGGTCAGTGAAAAACATAGGTAAAGACATAGATTGGTTCAAATGAAAATCTGATACCACTTTAGGTAGACATTTTCTATTTGTCCTGAGGACCACCTTGTCCCTATGAAAGGAAATGAAGTCGGGTTCTACTGACAAGGTCTATAATTCACTGATCCTCCTGGCAGAAGTAATAGCTACCAGGAACATAGTTTTCCAAGTCAGGTACTTAAGCACGGCAGAAGCTAAAGGCTCAAAGGGTGGCTGCGTAAGCTGTGCAATGCAGACATTCAGATCCCAAGATGGAGTAGGCTCTCTAAAAGGAGGGTTAATGTGGACCAAGCCTTTGAAGAACTGACTGAAGATGGGATGCCAGGGAAGATCCCTTCCCTGCAGAAAGAAATGCAGATACAGCTGCTAAATGAACTAAGGGTCACAGGCCTAAGGCCTAGGCTATTAAGATAAACCAAATGATCCAAGGCCATGGCAATACTTGCAGCCTCCGGCTGTATACCTCTCTAAGAACACCAAATGGTGAACTTTTTCCATTTGGAATTATAAGATTTCCTGGTAGAAGGTTTCCTAGAGACCTTCAAAATATCCATGACCCCCTGAGAAAGATGCAGGCCTGCATATTCCAACTCTTCAAGAACCAGGCTTTGAGACCGAGACTAGAGATTGGGATACCAAATCCTCCCTTGAGAAGAGCAGACCCTCCAACTGTACCATTTTGTCCGGTACAATACAGAATTTCTTACAGTGATACCAGATAAAGGCTAGTTCTCAGTGTGTACAGAATTTCGGCCACCTGAGAAAATACTTTGTAACCACACTAGTGACATGCGCCGGCAGTGCCTGTTCACCTGTGACCCCCCAGAAGCAGCTGAGTAGCGCTGCTGCAGCCTGAATGTTTCCCCACTTGGCCGGAGTGTCTGTCAGACTCATGATTGAAATCTGCTGTCACTGACTGAAATGAGAAATTGAATTAATTTATCAGCATGTCAGGTGTTTCTGTGTCTGGACAACTGTGGCATCTGTCGTCAATCCACCCCGCACTGTGAAACATGGCTCCACTTTAATTTTGCAGCAGTAAACAGACTTAGCTTAACTTTAAGTCAGTAGGCTGAGATGCCGGTCGGATCCATAACCGTGGAGAGACTCGATCGGATCCCCTCACTGCAGCGCTGCACACTCTGAGCCCGGCTAACAAACAGAGCAGCTGCATAATCTGTCTGAGGTAAGATACTATTAACTTCAATAAATCTGAAAATTCAGTCTTCATTCGTTGGGATAACTGACGTGACCAACTGCAGCATTGCCCATACATGTCTGATGTTCTATGATATAGCCACGATTTTTCTTCTTTGACCAACATGCATGTTTACAGGCAAGGTCCCACTTGAGAGTCTAGAAATAAAATAATTAAATGGGCCCTAAGGAATACTCATGGGCAAAAGGGGTAAATAGGTACATGTGTGTTGAAGTGGGGGCACACACAATGCATGCCGCCTCGGCAACACACATGTACCTATTTTCATCTGTAATATGTTGGAGGGTCTGAAGAGGTTAATGAATTGTCTCTCCAGGGTAGAGACGGGGAGTGATGCTGCTAGAGACAACAAGAGAGGATACAAGGGTTGCCTGGCCCAGCCTGGGGCCACTAGAATTACTGTGCAGGGTTGAGACCTGATCTTGATCAGGACTCTGAATAGTAGAGGAAGGGCATAAAGAAACCTGCCTGTCCAATCTAATAGGAAATCATCCAGAGGAACAGTCCCTAGGACTGGAGGTCTGTAGCAAAACAAAGAAAGTTGATAATTGTCTGGGGCTGCAAAGAGATCCATCTCTGGAGTGCCCCATCTGGTGAAGATGACTTTAAGGATATGAGGGTTCAGGGTCCATTCGTGATGGCTCCAGGATATTCTGCTCAAAGCCATCTGCCAGCATATTGCCCATCCCTGGAAGATGAACTGCTGTCAGGGAAGCTTGGAGAGAGCAAGCTAGAGACCACAGTTTTACGGCTTCTGTGCACAAGGCTATAGACCGAGTGACTCCCTGCTTGTTTATGTACCACACTGTGGTGATGGTGTCTGTCCTACCTTGCACCACTTTGCCTCTGATTGACTCAGAGAAAGCCTGGAGGGCTAGAAACACAACTCTGAGTTCCAGGAGACTGATGTGAAGGAGAGACTCTTGCAGTGACCAAATTCCCTGTGCAGTGAGAGTCCCCAGATGGGTTTCCCAATCCAGGAGAGAGGCATCTGTGGTTAAAACCACTGAGGGGGCTTGACTGAGAAATGGGACACCCTGTCTGAGATTGTCCTGATCCAGCCGCCACTGCAGAGCCTGGACCAGGGTCTGAGTCACAGGAATCAGTTTGGTGAGAGAATCTTTCTTCTGAGACGAAAACGACCTTAAGTGGAACTGAATGTACCTCATCTGAAACCTGGCCCCTTGTACCACAGCAGTCGAAGCCGCCATGTGGCCTAGGAGCTGGAGAAAGTGCCTGGCTGGTCGAGAGACCAGAGGCACAAAAGAGGAGGCCAGATCTGTAATGGCGATTACCCTGGTCTGTGGGAGGAAGACCCTTGCCTGGACTGTGTCTAACTCTACTCCTATAAAAGTGAGGAGTTGTACAGGGTTCGAGAACTGACTTGGGAAGAATCCTAGGGAACCGAGCAGATTCCGACAAACTTCCAGAGCTGACTTGACTTATTCTGAGGACTGGCCTACAATGAGCCAGTTGTCCAAATAAGGAAAGATTGAGATACCCTGCCTTCTGAGGAAGGCCATTACTACTGCAAGGCACATTGTAAATACCCTTGGAGCCGAAGTGAGGCCGAAGAGCATGGTTCTGAATTGGTAATGGCCTGAGGGCAACTTGAACCTAAGGTACTTTTCTGTGGGAGCACCTAAGAATGTGGAAATAGGCTTCCTTGAGGTCCAGGAATGCTAGCTAATCCCTGGCCTGAGAGAGGGGAGGATTACTCCCAGTCTCACCATTTTGAACTTTAGTTTTGTGACATGTTTATTCAAATATCTTAAGTCTAGGATGGGTCACCACTCCCCTGTCTTTTTTGGGGTAAGGAAGTACCTTGAGTACAGCCCTTTTCCCCTGTGTTGTGGAGGAACTTGTTCCACAGCTTTGACAGCTAGCAGGGAAGAAACCTCTGCTTCTAAGGCAATGGTCTCTGATGCTGATGCAGGAGGAAAAAAAATGGACTCATTTTTGGAAATCTCTTGAAACAGAGAGCCAGGCCCTGGGCTTACTACCTCCAGGACCCACTTGTTTGAAGTAACAGACTTCCAGGCCTGGAAATAGTAAGCCAGCCTGCCCTCTACTAGTATAGGGGAGGCGACCAGAACTGACATCAGGGTGTCTGTTTGGCAGAAGCCTTGGACTGGAACGAGGATGTAGCCTTGCTCATCCCACTCCTACCTCTCTCCCTCAGAAGAAACCCCTTTGTGGGAAGGAAGAGGAGGCCTGGGCTTGGTAAAAAGGCCTGCCCCTAGACTGCTGCCTCAGAGTGGCTTGCCTCTCTTTGGCCTGTGCACTCCTGCAGGTGGGTCCTGTATTCATCCATTTTCTTCATATAAGCCTCTGTCTGTGCCCCAAACAGAGAATTACCAACCACAGGGAAATCCATGGCCTTAGCCTGGGTATCCTGAGACAGGAGGGTAAATCTGAGCCAAGCAAATCTCCTGAGACACACAGATGTAGCCATGACTCTAAATGCCACATCATTAGAGTAGACAGCAGCATGAAATTGCACTTTTGATACCTCTATTACATCAGCTTCCAGCTCTTTGGCTAGCTGGGGGGAGGCCTTCTTTGCTAGTTCCATTACTGTGTCCCACCTGGACTTCTGGTACCTAGCTGTACAGGCCATGTAGGTTGCCTGCCTGAGTCCCAAGGAAGATGCCAAGTACTGTTTTTTTTTTTTTTTTGCCATGGCATCCACCTTGCTGGAATCTTTATCTGGGGGCTGTGAAGCCAAAGAAATGTTAGCTCTGTCACTGGCTGCAGCCTGTACTAGCCCCAACATGGCTGCAATGGTTGTACAAAGATTCCGTACCTGAGCCTGAGAGTATCTCCTGTCCATTTTCTTATCCACAGGAGTAAAGAGTTAGGCATCTGCAAAATTTTCCTTGTCCGTTTCCCCAAGGACTTGTGAGGAGGGATAGACAGCCCTTTGGACTCTGGGACGTCCATCATTTCTATATAGTCAGGCTCTTCTTCCTCATCAGTAGCTTCCACCACTGGAAGCTGGAGATTTCCAGCCACTTTTCTGTAAAACCAAAAATTGGAAGGGACTCAAAGCCTGGGAGGGGAGACACTGGAAGGCCTATCTGGGGAGATGTCAGGCTCTATAGGCTCATCTAGGCCTTCAAATTCAGTATCCTCAAAATCCTCTGTCTCCCTCCCACTCCACATCATAAAGCAATTCCAGATCATAATCTGATGGAGTTGGGTCCGACCGCTTAGTCAGAGGGATCGGTTCGGAAGGAACTGGAAGAAGCGACTGCACAATGCTTATCGCTTTAGCTATTTCAGCAGCAGTTGGAACTTGCGGGTCAGAATTCCTTTTTCTTTTTGACGGAATCGACCCCTCAGTCGGATCTCCTTTTGCCTGAGGGTGCATCGCCCATGTCAACAGGGCACTCCTCAGGTTCGATCGGAACCGAACCGGGCTGGCCATCCGGTTCAGCAGACTTCTTAGCCTCCCTTTCCTTCAGCCTACTTAATCTCTCATCTAAAGTGGCTTTGGGAAAGATTTTACATATTTGGCAGTCTGATTTGAGGTGGTCAAACCCCAGACAATAAACATATGAGGTGGGGATCAGCTTTAGCAAAAGCCTCCCCACATAGTACAGTGTTGAAACCCAGTGGGACCGGTTTTCTGCTGGAGTTTCTCAGACATAGCCTTAACCTACAAATTACCCTTAACAGCTTTTAAGGCAGGTAAAACACCCTTATCAGTTACCTACCATGTCATGGGCTGTGGAGAAAAAAATAAAAATAAAATCTCAGTTTTTTTGAAACCGATAAGAACCGGACACCACTACTAAAATCCCAGAAAAACAGAAATAAGAGATTGTTTCGATTCCCAACCGGACGGACTGATAGAAAACCGAAGGAAAACAATTTCCACAAGAAAATTCAGAAACAATTCACTATCTGCTTACGCTACCCTGTACCGAAGACAGAGATCAGATACCGAAAAAACAAGAAAATCGGTTGGACAAACCGGCCGATTCAAACTTTACCAAACCAAAGCGACGGAGAAATCTCCAGAGCGACTTCATAGTTAGGCGGAGTAAAGAATCTGACCGTTACACCGAGATGTACCAGAGGCAGAGGTTTGAAAACCGAGCTTGAGCTCAACGTCCTATGCCCTGGCATAGAATTAACCCCTTACTCTCCAGAGCAGTTCAATTGCTGAGGCTAACTGCATATAGTCAGAATACAGCAAGACTTATTTATTTGCGGATGATATTCTAATTATTCTGTTATCCCCAGAAACTTCTATCCCAGCCACATGGCATATACTAAAAAAATTTGAAAAGGCAGGGGGATTTAAACTTAATACGAACAAAACCGAAGTCTTGCTTCTAAATTTCTGCCCCAGCAGTGAACTACGTCAGACTTATCCCTTAAAATGGAACTCCACTAAAATTAAATATCTTGGAGTGTACCTCTCCTCAAACTTAGAAGTAGTAGAACCAAACTAATAACCCCCAACTCAAACAATTTAACAAGACCTTAAAAAACGGTCAGCCTTACACTTATCCCTCTTTCAACGGGTAGAATTGCTGCTGATGAATGTACTTCCGCGACTTTTATACATATTTCAAAATATCCCCTTCTTTCCTTTGGGATTTTACTTTAAATCCTGGGGAAAAATGTTTTCGGGTTTTGTGTAGGGTAACCATAAGCCCAGGATACGTTATTCAATTTTAACATTATCTGTGGCCCAGGGTGGTATTAATTTACCAAATCTAGAACTATACGCAACAGCTGCCTTCCTTAAAATACTGATATTCTGGACATTAGGGAAATTCTCAGCACCATGGAAAACACTGGAGTTTGAAATCAATGATATGCATGACATTCACAGATTTATTTTCTTCTCCTGGAAAAACTCCTCCACTTAAGAATTTTACTAAGATCACAGTTAGTGTTTTAAAGATTTGGTATAGGATGAGGGAAAAGCCATACTTGAATCAGATATATACATATTGTATATTTTCATACGATGAACAATTTATCCCATCTCACTCAGACCAAACTTTTTTTACAATGGAGACAGGGGGGCTTATCCCATACTTTCCAGTTTCTTGATGAAAAGGGAGTGCGCTCATTTGAAGAAATAAGAGCAAACTATGAATTAAGAAGAAATGACTTCTTTAGATATTTACAAATACAAAACTATATATTAAGAAAAAGGAACATAGAAGCAAAAATACCAACCTCCATGAATCTAAAACTATTCATAGACACTATAAAAGGCCAATTAGGAGAACATTTAATAGGGAACATTTACAAGGGGCTCAGAGACCTAACTCAAGAGTCAACATTATCCATCCTAGAGAGATGGAACTCAGAACTAGGTCTTACCATCTCCCCCACCCTTTGGACACAAACAACAGAGCAAGCCATTAAAATTACCTCCTCCACATTCTGGAGAGAATATGCATGGAAATGCAGAATTCGCTATTTTGCTCCACCAGCTTTGCTGGCTGAATACCCACCGAAATATATGGTCACTGCTGGAGAGAGTGGATGCACTTTAGCTAACCTAGGGCACATCATGTGTTTTGTCCAATATTAATGCCATTTTGGTGCTCTCTTCAGGAGGAATTAACAAGTTGCTTGGGCGAGACAATAGAATTGACAGCGGAGATGGTGCTGCTGTCTATATATTGGGACCAGTCCCCCTCTTGGGGAAAAAACACTGATGCCAATTTTTTACTTGCATCAAAAAAAGTGCTAACTAGAAAATCGATGAAAAAAAATAACACCAACAATACAAGAATGGAGAGAAGTTATAATTGATATATACAAAATGGAAGGTTTATCAGCACAGCTAAATGATAGAATACCAAGTTTCCAGAACAAATGGAGAGGATGGTCTCTATACCAAGCTCATATAGACAAAGAATTTACTCCTTAAAAAAGGAGGGGGGAGGGGGGCCCTGCCTCATCTTCTCATTTTCTCCCCCTTGTCTATACTGAAATAGAGAGAAAAGCGTCCTAACTTCTAAAATAATGTAAAAGCATGTAATCTGAACAAAGAATGGCTATTACTGTCAGAAATGGATATGTGTGCATTGTGTGTGAAATGAAAACCCTTTTTTTTTTAAAATAAAATCAAATAAAAAAAAATACAGCAAGACTTCATGTTGTTTGAATTGGCAATCCTCAGCCGTAGGGATGGAGGAGGCATGAACCCTCTTGCCCAAAAGGTCTAGCCTATGAGACTGTCTGTGGGGGAAGGGAAATGGAAATTACGTACCCACCATAACTCGATCTTCTTGGATGAAGTCTCCACCACTCATTCATACTAATAATGGGATCTATGCCCGAGGTGCTACGACCCAGCGGGAGCAAACTTTTCAAGAGGGTTGGTGCCAGAGATGTAGCCGCAAGGAAGTGGCACTGCGAGCCATGGCTCATGCAGTAAAGACTACCTCGGCGTCGACCTTCCAACCACCTCAGTACCTCCCCCCTTCCCCGAGGAGGTGCAGCATAACTAACCTAGAGATTTAACCTAACAAAATCGGACATAAGATAGTCCGAATGATCCGTGTAAGAAGGGTCAACAATAGAGTCTTCACAGTCCAACCACTGAGGGAGTGAAGACCGAAAACAGAGATGTGAGCTCAGGCATGTGAATGAGTGGTGAAGACTTCATCCAAGAAGATAAAGAATTACGGTAGGTACGTAATTTCCATATCTTCCTGGACATAAAGTCTCCACCACTGATTCACACTAATGGGAGAGTACCGAGCCAACAACCCCGCGAGACGGCAGCAGGAGAAACTAAGAGTCACATACTTAGGACAGAAGTCCATATGAATAGTCTCACCAAACGACAGATGTCGTCTGGCATGGACATCTAAAGCACAATGCTTAACGAAAGTATGCACGGAGCTCCATGTAGTCACACTGCAAATGTCTGCAATGGGCACGTTGCGGATTTCACAAGAGATGCCGCGACTGCTCTAGTAGAGTGAGTGTACACTCTGCCTTCTAGCTTAACCTGTGCCATAGAATAGCAGTGGTGGAGGCATGCTACCAGCCACGCTGAAATGCACCTAATAGTGACAGGTTGATCCAGCCAGGTCTCACTGAAGGAAACAAAAAGTTGTTGAGCCTTGTGAATTTCTTTTGTTCTTTCCAGATAGAAACGCAGTGCTCTCTTAACATCCAAAGAATTCAGGGTATGTTTCCCTTTATTCTGGAGTTAGCAAAGTAGGTAGGTAGAACTAAAGGTTGGTTCAGATGAAATTCTGAAACAACCTTGGGAAGAAACTTAAGGTGAATCCTATGAACTACTTTGTTCTTGTGAAATACAGTGTACAGGGGGGTCTGTGACCAGAGCATGTATCTCAGAAACTCTATGGGCCGAAGTATTGGCCACCAGGAAGGCCGTTTCCCAAGTGAGGAACTTTAACTTGCAGGTAGCTAGAGGCTCAAAAGGTTTCCAAGTGAGCATGTCTAGCACAAGGTAAATGTCCCAGGCTGCAACTGGAGGTCTGGTATGCAGAATGCCCTTAAGAAACCTCTTAACCACAGGCAACTGAGCCAAAGACAAGGAATGTACCAGCTCATGATACGCTGAAATGGCACAGAGATGAACTTTGACAGAGTACTGCAGACCTGAATTTGAAAGGTCTAAGAGGCACTTTAAGACTTTATTTAGTGGGCAGGAAAAAGGGTTCGAAGATGATTTTGCATGCCAGAGAGAGAGAAATGCCTCCTGTGTAGGTTTTTCCAGTGGCTGGTTTACACGCAGCCAAGAGAATATCTGAAACTCTACGGGAAACATTGAACCTATTCACCTCTATCTCTTCAGGAGCCAAGCATGAAGGTGGAGCACCTTCAGAGTGGGATGGACCACAGGCCCCTGGGTCAGAAGGTTCGTCTGAAGGGGAAGTGCCTTTGGGAGGGTTGCTGACAAGACTGTTGAGCAGCGGGAACCATATCTGTTGAGGCCAGAAGGGAGCAAGGAGAATCATTCTGTCTCCCTGAGACTCGAATTTGAGAAGCAGCCTCTGAATTAGAGGAAAGGCATATAGAAAGAGTTTTGTCCACTGCAGCCTGAATGCATCCTGACAGAAAATGCCAGGTCCTGGATTTCTAGAACAGAAGAGAGGCAGTTTTGTGTTGAGTGGGGATGCAAAAAGGTCGAGGTCTGGAGTTCCCCACTCTTTGAAGAGTGACTGAGCAATGGTTGAGTCATAAGACCACTCGCGAGGATCTGTCTCCATTCTGCTGAGATGGTCTGCCAGTTCGTTCTGCACGTCTGGCAGGTAAACTGCGTGGAGTAGAGCTTTGTGCTCCAGGCACCATTCCCACACTCTCATAGCTTCCCTGCATAATGGGTAAGAGTGTGCATTGCCCTGTTTATTGATGTAATACATCACTGCTTTGTTGTCCATTTGAAGGAGAATGTTCTTGTGACAGAGTATGTCCTTCAAGGCCCAGACTGCAGAGAGGACGGCTCTCATTTCCAGGACATTTATGTGGAGCTGGGGCTCATCCCGAGTCCATGTACCTTGGGTGTGGAGATTCTGGCAATGAGCTCCCCACCCCATCAGGGACACGTCCATGGTAATAGAGATCTGAAGATCCAGAGGAGCAAAGGGTTACCCTTCCAGAAGGTTGTTCTCCTGCGACCACCAGGTGAGTGACCTCTTTAGAGGTCCGGTCACCTTGATGGGAAAGGACTGAGGGTGAGTGGTTGGGGACCACTGAGTACTGAGCATCCACTGAGAGGTTCTCATGTGGAGACGAGCTAGGGGTACAGTGAACACAGAGGATGCCATGAGACCCAGCATCCGTTGCATCGAGCTAGCTCGAACCATTCTATTTCTCTGATGTACCGAGCCATCTGTATATCATCGTTCCTTCTGTCCTCTGGAAAAAGCTTTCTCACAGGAGGTATCCTGAAGAGTTCCTATGAAAAGGAGTTTCTGGGAGGGCTGCAACTGTGATTTGTTGCGATTTAGCAGGACTCCCATGGACGTGAGGGAGTCTGAAGCTTTGGCTATGGCGTCCAGAGTTCCCTGCCTGGAAGGGCTTGCTAGAAGCCAGTCATCCAGGTATGGAAACACTTAAATTACGATTTTCCTGAGATGTGCTGCAAGAACTGCACAACACTTTGTAAAAACTCGCGGCGCCGAGGATAGCCCAAAGGGCAGGATTCTGAACTGAAAAATGTTGACCCAATGCTACAAACCTCAGGTATTTTTGGTGCTTTGGGTGTATAATAATGTGTTGGTAGGCACCCTGCATGTCCAGGGAGGCTAGCCAATCATGTTGATAAATCAAAGGTACAAGGGTACCTAGAGATATCTTGAACTTTTCCTTGTGAAGGAATTTGTTTAACTTTCTGAGATCCAGAATGGGGCACATGCTTCCAGTTTTCTTCGGAACTAGAAAGTAATGGGAGTAGAAAAGTACAGTTACGTAAGAACTTATCGTAACAGTAGATCTTCGAGAGAGGCTCTTGCAGTAGGTAATTACATATAGGACTGACGTCGGCAGGCGGCAGGACCCCACGGAAAAATTTCTAGCTAGCAGTCTCTGGCGAGGGACCACCCCCACATCAGGTGAGTGGCATCAGGAGACGTCAGTATAAAGGGGCGGTCCCTCACGCCCGCCTTCCAGTTCTTTCCTGCCACAGGCCACAAGAGGCCAGACGAGAGAGAGAAGTGGATATTTCCCTCACTGGAAAGGAGCTGAAAAGCTTAGGGATGGAGGGGTGGTAGCAGAGTTACTCATCGCAAGAGCCTCCTCTCGAAGATCTACTGTTACGATAAGTTCACGTAACTGTACTATCTTACTTCGAGGGGGCTCTTACAGTAGGTAATTACATATAGGACTGAGTCCCAAGCAGTCTGGAACAAGAAGAAGCACATGGGAGAAGGAAAGCTACTCAAAACAGATCCTCTTAGTTGTGAAGGCCTTAAGAAAGGAGGCCTTGCAGAACAGCAAGCCCGAAGCCTGCTCTATGGTGAGAGGCAATATCCAAACTGTAATGTTTTGTAAATGTATGGACAGAAGTCCAAGTGGCAGCAGCACAGATGTCTGCCATTGACACATTCTTGAAACATGCCGCCAAGGCAGCGACCCCTCTGGAGGAGTGTCCTCTTACTTGACCCGGAAGGGTCTTGCTGTACTTATAACAGAAGGTGATGCAATGAGCCAACCATTTAGACAGGCATTGCTTAGAAACAGCATTGCCTTCTCTTTTGGGTACAAGAGACAAACAGTTGATCAGTCTTTCTGAGATCCTTTGTTCTGTTAGTGTAGTATCTTAGAATGCGGTGAACGTCTATAGTGTGAAGTAAATACTTCCCCTGATTGAAGTACTGCGTAAAGAAGGTGAATAATTCTATGGACTGGTTCAATGTAGATTCCGCTACCACCTTGGGGAGAAACTTAGGATTGGTGCACAGAGCCATGTGTTCCTTGTGAAAAATCAAGTACGGGATTTTATACATCAGGGCCTGGAGCTCGGAAATCCTCCGAGCAGAGGTAATGGCCACTAGGAAGAGCGTCTTCCATGAAAGGAACTTCATGTCTGCTGAGGCCACCGGTTCAAAAGGAGGCAAGGTAAGTTTTCTCAAGAACGTAGTTCAAATCCCAAGGAGGGGCGGGAACTCACATGGGGTCTCAAGTGAAGAACCCCTCTGAGGAAAGTCTTAGAGACTTCCAGTTGAGCAAACGTCCTATCTGCAATGGGAATATGGTAGGCCGCCATGTGTACCTTCAGAGACGAGTGACTAAGACCCAGGTCGAAGAGATGGCGTAGGTACTCCAGCAGTCGCCCAACTGAGCAAGAGAAAGGCTTGAAGCCTTTTGGAGCGGCCCAGATTGAGAACCGTTTCCACTTCATGGCATAAGTAGACCTAGTGGAGGGCTTCCTAGCCTCCGCCAAGATCTCAGCCACCTGGGGAGAAACCCCAAAGCGGGCTTGAGCTATGTCTGCAAGAGCCACGCATGCAGTTGAAGGGGCTTGAGACCTGGATGAACCAGGGTCCCCTGATCCTGGGTCAATAAAATCCATAACAGCGGAAGAGGAAGCTCCTCTGAGTATTGTTGCAGAAGAGAGAACCAAACTTGCCTGGGCCAGAAAGGAGCGATCAGAATCATTTGTGCTCCTTCTGAACCTAGTTTCTGCAAGACACGCAGGATCGGGGGGAAGGCATAGACAAATCTGTCCCTCCAATCTAGAGACAGAGTGTCTCTCTAGAAAATGCCTCGCTCTTGAACGAGCGAGCAGAAGTCGGGAAGCTTTGCGTTAAGAGGTGAAGCAAACGGGTCCACCTGAGGTGTTCTCCAACGTAGGAAGATATCATCTAGGACCCCCTGATCCAGCTCCCACTCGTGAGCTTAAGCAGACGAGCAACTTAGTTTGTTTGCTAAGGAGTTCTCGACCCTCGAACATGAATTGCCATGAGGTGAAGGTCGTGCTGTGCTGCCCAATCCCATACTCTCATCACTTCCCTGTAGAGAGGGTAGTACCGAGTCCCGCCCTGTTTGTTGATGTACCATACCACACACATAATGTCCGTCTGGACAGCTAGGTGGCCTGGAAGAAGATGCAGGTGGAGGGCCTGGAGAGCGTAGAGCACCACCCTAAGCTCTAACACATTGATGTGCAGTGATTGCTCGAGCTTGGACCAAGAGCCCTGGGTCCGATGTGGACCGAGATGGGCTCCCCAACCTTCGCCCAAGGCGTCTGTGTGGTCAGAGTCTGGGAGGGAGGAGGAAGGAAGAATGGAACTCCCTGAAGAAGGTTCTCTCGAACCATCCACCACTGTAAGTCTCGAATCATGGGAGAGGAGACTAGGACCAAGTGGTCCAAGTCATCTACCAACTGATCCCATTGAGATCGAAGCGTCCACTGAGAGACCCTCATGTGGAGCCAAGCATGAGGGACTGTCGGGATAGCAGCCGCCATAAGCCCGAGGAGGCGAAGAACTGACCTTGCACTGACCCATCTGTGACCAGACAACAGGCTTATCTGAGTCTGGAGTGTGGCCGCCCTGTCCTGAGGTAGAAAGGCCCTGCCTAGGGTTGTGTCCAGTATCGCCCCAATAAACTGAAGCCTCTGGGATGGGATCCAGTTAGACTTGGAATGGTTGATGGTACTACCCAGACAGGCAAAGACCTGCTGGGTGAGGGAGAGGCACTGCAGGAGTTCCTCCCTGGAAGAGGCTGCCAGGAGCCAATCGTCCTGGTACGGGAAAACCTGTACCCTCTGGGTATGCAGGTAGGCCGCCACCACCGCAAGGCATTTGGTAAAAACTCGAGGGTCTGAGGAGAGGCCAAATGGAAGTGCCTTGAACTGGTAGTGGTCCCCCTGGAAAGCAAAAAGAAGATATTTGCAGTGAGATGGGCGAATAGCTATGTGCAGGTAAGCATCCTGCATATCCAGAGCGCATAGCCACTGGCCCGAGCGGAGGAGGAGCAGAAGGCTCTGCAGTGAGAACATCCTGAACCTCTTGTATTCCATAAAAAGGTTTAGGGGACTGAGATCTAGAATAGGTCTTACATCTCCTGTCTTCTTCGGGACCAGGAAGAAGTGGGAATAGTAACCCATTCCTTGCAAGGGAAGGGGGACAGGTTCTATCACCTCTTTCAGCAAAAGTGCTGAAATTTCTTCCTGGACCAGAAGATGTTCCCGAGAGTACGACAACCTTGGGGGAGGGTGATGAGGTGGCTTCTGCAGAAACTCTATTGAGTGTCCTTCTGCGATTAGCTGGAGCACCCATGAATCCGATGTTATCCTCTCCCAGCCCGGAAGGTCAAGGGAAAACCTCCCTCCTACCGGTTCCTCCGGGAAGCCCAGAGGTAGTGGGAGAGGGAAGGAGTCAGGTGGTGTGGGGCAGCACCACAGCTGAAGCTCCCGCTGCTTTTTTGGGCGGGGGGGGCTTGGCAGCTGGGGGGTGACCCCGACGTTTAGTGGCCCTCTTTCCTTGTGGTCTCGCTTTGGGCTGATTCAGTCTGCGAAAGGGACGGTGCTGCAATTGATGAGGATGGTACACAGAGTCAACAGACTTTAGTGCCGTCCCCTTCTCCTGCAGGTCAGTGATGATGTCCTTGACATCACCCCCCGAACAGCACCGAACCCCGGAAGGGCGCTTCCCGGATAGCAGACTGCACTTCCGGGACCAACCCTGACACTCTGAGCTAAGCATGATGCTGTAAACCTACGGTGAAAGCCGAGCTCCTCCCAGCAGTGTCCAATGCATTGTAGGTCGCATGGAGAATGTGCCAACTGGCTGAATGTGCAGAGAGGACGAGGTCAGCCACTTCCTGCTTGACCTGAGAGTCCGGAAGGGAATCCAATTTCGATTCCACCTCATTAAGAATCACCTTCTGGTAATCCCCCATGTGGCCAACGTAGTTCAGGGCCCTAATACCCAGAGGGGAAGAAGCAAAAATCTTCTTGCCATACTGGTCCAGAAGGCGGGATTCCTTGTCAGGTGGAGACGAGCCAAGATGTTTGAGTTGAGCTGACCGGCCATGAGCGGCGCTAATCACAACCGAGTCAGCATGAGGGTGGGAGTCTAAAAAGTCACACTCTGGAGCCTGGTATAGCCTGTTTGACTTCCTGGGAAGTGGGGCTAAGGCCGACGGTTGTTTCCATATGGTGGTAATAAGGTCGGCATGAGGCTTGATCCCTTACGCTGGGGGTCTGGCTCCAAGGATTGCCACTTATGAACTTCCTGGATCTTCAGTAGCAACTCCGTAAAGGAAGGATCCTCCAGAGGGGACTTCGGAGGAGTCCTGGGCCAGGGCTTGGACGGACAGCGCGACTCGTCGTCTTGATCGGAACAACTGTTGGAAGGATCAGAAGTGTCCAAAGAAAAAGATGAGGAAGAGGTAGACTCCCTCTCCCAACGAGGGGGAGGAACGGACCCCTTGGGAATCCCTCGGGAAAGCATGTCCTGCCCCTCTCTGGACCCAGAGGGTTGAGCCCTGGCGTCCAGAGGTGGGGAGGGAGTGTGTAGTTGTGGATGTATGGGAACCGGTACCGGGCACAGTCATCGGAAGATGACTCTCCACCTCTCTGGTGAGCTGAGCCTTGGCCTCAGGGCTGGAGGGACCGGTGTCCGACTTAATGGACCCTTCACCGGAGGCAAGCCGCGATGGAGGGGCGGCCTGGTCAGCCGGAACAGGGGCTGTGCGCCATCCCGAAGGGTCGGGCGACTTACCGACCTTCTCCGTGCGGGCGGAGCAGACGTCCGACTTATCGGAGCCGCTCGCACCATTAGGCTGTGAAACCACGGCTTTACTGGGAGCGGAGGCCTCCATGAGCCCGGAGGCGCCCGAGGGGCCCGAGCGCGAGCCAGATGGGTGGGCCAACACCACCCTAGAAGCCTCTAAGACGGCCGTCGTGGAGCGGTCCCCCCGGGAGGGGAACGTTACCTGTTTCATGGCGACTCCCGAGGAAGACGCGGTGGGAGAGGAGCCTTTTTCCCCGGTGCCTTTCCTTATCCTTCTTGCGATGGCCTTCAGGGGAAGTCGACACCTGCCAAAGCTTTTTCAGTTCTTTCTCCATGGAGCTCATTTTCTTTTTTAAAATGTGGGCTTCCAGGGACTGCTGCCGCCTTCTCCGGGTGGCCACGTTAAAGCTGAGGCAGTGCTGACACTTCTCCACCAGATGGTTGGGGCCTAGGCAAAAAAGGCACAGGGAATGGCCGTCCTTGTGCGGGAGTTGAGCGCCGCACGAGTCGCACTTGTTTTTGTGCTCGGAGGGCATAGGGGACGACATACACTGACAGGTACCTGACGACGGCTGAGAAAAAAATTTGAAAATACTTGCTATAACTACCGACGAATGAGCCTGATGAGCAGGGAACTTTTCCGCAAGGCGCTGGAATAAGCTAACTGTGGGAAAGAACTGGAAGGCGGGTGTGAGGGACCGCCCCTTTTTACCGATGTCTCTTGATGCCGGCCACCTGATGTGGGGGCGGTCCCTCACCGGACACTGCTAGCTAGAAATTTTTCAGTGGGGTCCTGCCGCCTGCCGACGTCAGTCCTATATGTAATTACCTACTGCAAGAGCCCTCTCGAAGTAAGATCCTCCCTCCTACCGGTTCCTCTGGGAAGCCTGGAGGCTGTGGGAGTGGGAAGGAGTCAGATGGTGTGTGGCAATGCCACAGCTGAAGCTCCCACTGCCTTTTTGGGTGGGGGGGCCCAGCGTTTAGTGGCCCTCTTTTTCCTGTGGTCTCGCTTTGGGCCGATTCCATCTGCGAAAGGGATGGCGCTGCGCTTGATGGGGATGATACATAAAGTCTACAGACTTAGTGCCATCCCCTTCTCCTGCAGGTCAGTGATGATGTCCTTGACATCACCCCTGAACAGCACCGAACCCCGGAAGGGCGCTTCCTGGATGGCGGACTGCACTTCCGGAACCAACCCCGACACTCGGAGCCAAGCATGACGCCGTAGGCCTATGGCAAAAGCTGAGCTCCTACCAGCAGTGCCCACAGCATTGTAGGACGCACGAAGAATGTGCCGACTGACCAAATGTGCACAGCGGACAAGGTCAGTCTTTTCCTGCTTGACCTGAGAGTCCGGAAGCGAGTCCAATTTAGATTCCACCTCACTGAGAATCGCCTTCTGGTAATCCCCCATGTGGCTGACATATTTCAGGGCCCTAATACCCAGAGTGGAAGAAGCAAAAATCTTCTTGCCATACTGGTCCAGAAGGCGGGATTCCTTGTCAGGTGGAGACGAGCTAAGGTGTTTGGGTTGAGCTGACCGGCCATGAGCGGTGCTAATCACAACCGAGTCAGCTCGAGGGTGGGAGTCTAAAGAGTCAACACTCTCTGTAGCCTGGTATAGCCTGTTCGACTTCCTGGGAAGTGGGGCTAAGGCCGACAGCTGTTTCCATATAGTGGTACTAAGGTCGGCATGAGGCTTGATCCAGGGTGGCACCAAAGTGGGAGCTGTCACGGGCAGATCCAGATGCTCAGCGAGTTTTTTTACACTGGGGGTCTGGCTCCAAAGATTGCCACTTATGTACTTCCTGGATCTTTCTTAACAACTCCATAAAGGAAGGATCCTCTGGAGAGGACTTCGGAGGAGTCCTTGGCCGGGGCTTGGATGGAGAGCGTGGCTTGTTGTCTGGCTTGGAACAACCGTTGGAAGCGTCCGAGGAAGAAGAAGAAGATGCGGAAGAGGTAGACTCCCTCTCCCGATGAGGGGGAGGAATGGACCCCTTGGGAAGCCCTTGGGGAAGCGTGTCCTGCCCCTCTCTGGACCCAGAGGGTTTAGCCCTGGTGTCTGGAGGTGGGGAGGGAGTTTGTCATCGTGAATGTATGGGAACCGGCACAGTCATCTGAAGACGACTCTCCACCTCTCTGGTGAGCTGAGCCTTGGCCTCAGCCCACCAGGAGGCCAGAGTCTCCTGCAGGTCCACCGGCGGCTGGGGGGCAGTGGAGGGGGATACGGGTATGGACTATACCCTTAAGGCGCGTATCCATAACCCGGCGGGTATTGAGGCATCGGGTACTGTGGCATCGGATAGGTTGGTGCTGGATACTGTGGTCCCAGGTATGACGGCGTCAGATACGACAGGGTCGGGTACCTGGGAACCGGGGGGGAGGCTGCTGGAGCAGACGGCCTGGCCGGAGGCCCCACGGGTGGTTCGGGAGCAGAGGCCGGAGCGAGGGCCCACATCGGGCGCATCCGGAGCGGGATGTCTCCTGGAGTCAGCAACACCAGAGTCTGAGCCGGCAGCCAAGGAGCCAGCGCCAGATCGGTCGGATCCGCAGGTGGACGGTCTGATGGAGGTGGAACAGGAACCTCAGCATCGCCTGGGGATTGGGGGAGGAGAAACTCGGGTCGGGTTGAGACACCGAGTCCCGGAGGGCAGCGGCGTTGCGGGAGCCGGAACGAGGGATGGGGGCCGGCATCGCTCATCCGCTGTACAGACGCCAGGCGAACCGGCTGCGAGACCTAGCAGCGGGATCTGGGCGGGCGCTGGTGTCCGACTTAACGGACCCATCGGTGAGGAGACAGGCCACGATGGAGGGCGGCCTGGTTGGGCGGAATGGGGCTCGTGCCCGCGAAGGATCAGGTGACGAAGCGACCTTCTCCATGTGGTGAAGGAGCCGACGTCCGGCTTATCGAAGCCGCTCGCACCAGTAGGCCACGAAACCATGGCTTTACCAGAAGCAGAGGCCTCCAAAAGCCTGGAGGCGCCCAAAGGGCCCAATCGCGAGCCAGGTGGGCTGCCACCTTAGAAGCCTCTGAGGCGGCTGTTGTGGAGCACCTTTAGCACGGCAACTCAAGGAAGTCACGGTGGGAGAGGAGCCCTTGTTCCGGTGCTTTTCTTTGTCCTTTTTCTTGCGATGGCCTTCAGGGGAAGACGACGCCTGTTGAAGCTTTTTCAATTCTTTCTCCATGGAGCTCATTTTCTTTTTCAAAATATGGGCCTCCAGGGGCTGCTGCTGCCTTCTCCAGGTGGCCGTGTTAAAACCAAGGCAGTGCTGACACTTCTCTACTGGATGGTCGGGGCCTAGGCAAAAAAGGAACAGGAAATGGCCGCTCCAGCAGGAGTTACGCTGCAATGAGTCACACTTGTTTTGTGCTCGGAGGGTGTAGGGGATGACATACACCGACGAATACCTAATGGATGATAGGAAAAAAATCGAAAATACTCGGATGAAATACTGACGAAAGAGCCTGACAAGCAGGGAACTTTTCCACGAGGCGCTGGCATGAGCTAACTGTGGGAAAGAACTGGGAGGCGGGTGAGGAACCGCCTTTAAACCGACATCGCCTGACGCCACCTGGACATGGGGCGGTCCTCAAACAGAGATTGCTAGCTAGATATTTTTCCAGGGGTCCTGCTGCCTCGCCATCAGTCCTATATGCAATTACCTACTGCAAGAGCCCTCTCGAAGTAAGATATACAGGTTACTCACCTGTAACAGGAGTTCTAGGAGTGGTATATGTTGTTCATCCACACTTATTGGCAGGTTCCTTGCAGCTTTAAATCCTGCCAGAAGGTCTTCAAGCTGGCTCCTCCCACCCACCTGGGTGGTAAAACCCTCGGCTCCGCCCCATGATGCCAGATTTAGCCCACTGGAAGCCAGGTTGTGCGTCAAAGCCGGAGAGGTCGGGTGGGTCGTGTAGATGAACATATACCACTCCTAGAACTCCTGTTACAGGTGAGGAACCTGTATTTCTAGGGACGTGGATATGTTGTTCAATCCACACTTGTTGGCAGACGCCTATCATTTCTCCTGTAGGAGGGAGGCAAGGCGTGCAACCCCTACTTAGGGAATAAGGACTGGAGAACAGAGGTCCCAAAACCAGCATCCTAGCGTGACTCTAGGTCAATGTGGCAATGGGAAATGAAAGTGTGTGCTGACTTCCAGGTAGCAGCCCTGCAGATTTCCTGGACAGGGACATCCCTAGAAGCAGCGGTATGGTGGGTAGAATGAGCTCTTATCCCTTTGGGAGGCTCCATGCCCGCCAACCTATAGCAAAGATCTATGCAGGAGGTGACCCACCTGCCTATCATCCGTTTGGCTGCAGGTCTGCCAGGTGCGGCTTCAGCGCAGGTGACAAACAGCTGGCGAACCTCTCCCCGAACTTCAGCCATTTGCTCCTTATAATAAGACAGCGCTCTTCTAGGGTTCAAAGTATGGAGTCTATATTTGGCCTCCCAGATGTGACTGGGGTAGAACACCAGCAGAGTCAACACCTGGTTAAGGGCAAACTCCGACACCACCTTCGGAAGGAATTTCCGGTGGAGGCGAAGGACAACCTTGTCCCCTGTGGAAGACCAGATAAAGAGACTCAATGGAAAGTGCCTGGAGCTCTCCCATCCTTCTGGCTGACGTGATATCCACCAAGAAGGCGGTCTTCCACGACAAGTGAGAGATGTCACACCTGTGCATCGGTTCGAATGGTTTGCCCATGAGCTTAGCCAATACTAGCAGTAGATCCCACGGAGGTGGAGGGTCCAGCACCAGAGGGGTTATGTGATCAAGGCCTTTGAAAAAGCACCCAACCACCTTCTCCTGTGCCACCGACTGCTTGCCGGCCCGGTTAGCAGAGATGGCTGTCAGATGCACCTTAAGGGTCGTCAACTGAAGCCCTAGCTGAGAAAGGGACCAAAGGTAGTCCAGAATGCTAGCCAAGGAAAAGGAAGAAGGGTCCAACCCCTTGTCCTGACACCAAATGGAGAATCTCTTCCATCTGAAGGCATAGTATTTTCTGGTCGACTCCTTATGGGATGCCTCAACGCCGTTGAGGACCTCATTGGAAAGACCCAAGGCCTGGAACTCTAGCCGCCCAGGAACCAGGCTGTCAGGTGCAGGGATTAAAGGTCCAGGTGGAGAACCTTCCCCCCATGTTGACAGAGCAGGTCCGGGTGGGCTGGAAGCCGCCTCGGGAGCCTGGAGCTGAGGCTGAGGAGATCTGGATACCAGAACTGGCGGGGCCAGTCTGGGGCTACCAGAATCACCTGTGCCTTGTTCCTCTTCACCTTGAGAAGCACCTTGTGGATCAAGGGAAATGGAGGGAAGGCGTAGAAGAGGCCCAGGGTCCATGGCCTCGAGAAGGCATCCCCTGAAGTGAGCCCTGCTGAGGGGGAGGGCATGAAACAGCCTCAGCTTCGCATTCTCCCTGGAGGCAAACAGGACCACCTGAGGGTAGCCCCAATGGGAGAACAGGTCTTGTACTACCACTGGCAGGAGAGACCACTCGTGAAAAGCAGCACCTATCTGGCTGAGGGCATCGGCCAGACTGTTGAAGGCTCCTGCCACATGGATGGCTAGGAGATCCGCCCCTAGGCTGATCATGAGAGACCAGATGTGGAGAGCCTCCTTGCACAGGGTCAAGGAGTGCATCCTGCCCGGACGGTTGGGATAGTACATGGTCGTGGTGTTGTCTGTCTGGACCTGAACCACCTGACCCCGTACAAACGGAGCGAAGGCAGTGAGGGCTAGTCGAACCACTAGAAGCTCCAGCAGGTTGATGTGGCATCGAGACTCCTGAGGGGACCAGAGGCCGTGGGCTCTAAGCTCCCCCCAGATGGGCACCCCAACCTATCAGAGAGGCATCGGTCATTAGAGTGACCATCTGCTCGGGGTGGACGAACGGGATACCCTCCTGCAGGTGAGCTGGGATGTGCCACCACTGCAGGCTGTCCCACATCTCTTGGGTCACTGTCACTGGCTGGTCCAGAGGACCGGAGCGCTGAGACCACTGGCTGGCCAGTCCCCATTGCAGGGGATGCATATGCCAGTGGGCCCAATGGACCACGCTGGTGCAGGCTGCCATGAGGCCCAGGAAGTGCCGGGCAGGGCGCAATTGCCCAACCAGAAATGATTGGGCAAAGGAGGAAAAGACCTCAGCCCTGTCCGCCGGGAGCTGGGCTCTGGTTCTAAGAGAGTCGAGCTCTGCCTCGATGAACTGAATCACCTGCAATGGCACGAGTTCCGATTTGGCCTCGTTGATGAGGAGGTCAATCTGAGAGCAGACCTGGAGGGCCAGATCCCTGGACTGCTCCACCTCCAACCTAGAAGGGGCTGCAATCAGCCAGTTGTCTAGGTAAGGGTACACTCGGACCCCTCGGTGCTGCAAGAATGCTGTCACCACTGCCATGCATTTGGTGAAGACCCTGGGAGCTGGAGAGAGGCCAAAGGACATGGCCCAGAACTCATAGAGAGCTCCCTATGCTTGGAAGTGGAGGAATCGCTGATGAGATGGACAGATTGGGAGGTGAAAGAACGCGTCCTGAAGGTCCAAAGAACAGAACCACATGCCTGATTCCAAGGATGGAATTATCTGAGCCAGAGTGACCATCCTAAAGGTGCGAGGCCTTAGGAACTTGTTTAGGTTGTGCAGGTCGAGAATGGGGCGCCAGCTCCCCATCCGCTTTGGGAACAAGTACCACCTGGACACAAACCCTAGGTCGGGGGGATCCGCCACCTCGCTGATCACCTACTTCTGGAGGAGCGAGGCTGCAGAACCTGTAGCCCCCGTGGAGCAACGGCTAGATTGGGGACTTTCCTGGACTCCTGGGCAGACCCATGCCGACCACTTCTAGCACCCAGCGGTCTGTGGTGATAGCGACCAGGTGGAAAAGAAGTGGTGGAGCTGTCCCCCCATGGGGGGAACCTGGAGAGAAGTGATGAGGTTGGGGGCAACACCCATCAACCAGTCACTGGGCAGGCTTGGAGAAAGGGCCCACTGAGGGACCTCCTGGACCCTTGCCTCCAGGCTTCCTACTAGAGGAAGCGGCAGACTTGGCTGTAGGGCACCAAGTGTGAGCCTGCTGGCCCTGATGCTGGTGTTGCTGGGCTGGACATGCTGCACAAGTGGAAGGCCAAAAGGGCTTGCGCTGCTGCGGGTGGCTTTTGTCCTGCTGGGCAGACGCGACAGAGTCCAAGGTGGCATTGGACTTCTCGATCCTCTGGAGATGGCCTTCCACTCCAGGCCCGAATAAGCCTGTGCCCAGGAAGGGAACGTCTGCCAGCTTGTGAAGTGTTTCCGCCGTGAAGGTGGAGATCCACAGCCAAGCTCTGCGGCGCATGGCCATTGAGGCCACTACTGACCGGGCACAAGAGTCACCAATGTCCAAAGAAGTTTGGAGCTGCTGTTTAGCCACCGCCCTTCCCTGATAGTGCACCTGCTTGACCGTCGTCTGGAGGTCAGCTGGGAGAGGAGGAATCACCTCATCCAGGGAGCCCATAAGGGCGTGTGAGAGAAATGTGCCATCAGAACGGCCGAGTTAGCCTGACGATGGCCTAGGGAGGAAGCAGTGCAAACCTTCCGCCCGGAGTAATCCAACTTTCTGGACTCCTTATCGGGCAGTTTGTCCACGTCCCGAGCATTCCCGGAACGCCAGAAAACACTATCGTCACTAACCCTTCGCAGAGGGTGCCCGAGAAACTGGAGAGTGAACCATGAGACCACGTACTTCGGGCTATCCTGGCTGAAGCGCGGCCAAGATGCTGGCTGCCACAACTCCAGGGCCGGGCCAACAATGGCTCACCGAAAGGCCTCATAGGAGAATCCCTCGGTCCAGTATCTGACGAGTTCTGCTAAGGCCCCAGTAGACTGAGATGAGTCGAAGCATACCCAGAAAAGAGGATGGGCTCTCGTCTACCGAACTGCTTCCTGCAGACTCCAGGTCAATCGGCCTGGAGAACAGGGAGGAGGAGTCATCAGACTCTGAGGAGTCTACGAACAGCTGCCATGCTCCTGAGCCACCCTCCACCTGCCAAGGTCAATCTAGAGTGAGGGTGACAGACAACCTATGGGGCAAGCCCTGACCCAACTGAGAATCCTTGGTCGGGGCCCCAGTCTTTGGTTGGGGAGGCGGAGGTTCCACCACAATGGGTGGAGCAGGTGGTTTTGGCTGAACAATTGGCGCCGGGGGTGGCTCCTCGACTATCACGAGGGGTTGTTTCGGCTGCTCCGGTGATAGCCACTTAATGGCCAGAGAAGGTGATGGACTCGGCTTGTTACTGGTCAGTAAAAGTTGCTGCCACATCAAATCCTCGTAGCGCCGACACAACTTGCGCCAAAGCCTATCCTCCAAAGAGGACGAGCAGCGACGCTGCTTTCCATGGTGCCGAGACAGAGGCTGCCAACGGACCGGCTGGACCTGGAAAAGGACAGAGACCGTCGGGGATTCCGAGGGTGGGTCAAAGAGGGAACGGGGGGAACCCACCCCTCCTTCGGTGCAGGAACCTTAACCGGGACTTCGGCACAGACAAGTTCTCGGTAATCACCAGGGGAACCGGTGAAGAAGTGTTGTCGGCATCTCCAAGCGACAAACTGAACGGGTTGAGAAAAATCTCGACCGCGACGGATGTCTTGGCTGGCTGACCTGACGGGACACTGAAGCCAGCGTCTCACTGACTGAATTAGGAGTCTCGACGATCCAGTGAAGGGGGTCTTCCCGCCCTACCTAACGGCCGGTTGTGGACTCTACTCTTTTGTCCTTCTTTCTGGACCGACTGGAATGTCCAGATGGGCCCTTCTCCCTTGTGGAGAGGAACTGACAAAGCTCCTTAAAAGAAGCAGTGTAGGAGGAGCCCAAGGAGAGTGGGATAAATGCCGCGGCCGAGGAGGAAGAAGAAGAAGAAGAAGTGGCCTGGGCCGCTTCCTCCTCCAGTGCGATCATCTGCTCCAACTGCTCCATGAAGCCCCCTGCCGGACACCGCCCAACGGGTCTCCTTAGACTTGACCGGCAGGTACCATTTCTCGGGGCACCCAAGAAGTAGTCTGGCAGCGCGGTCCTCCAAGACCGAAGCCAAGAAAGACCTGCACAATCCACAGGCCTGCAAATCATGTACAAGCCCTAGGCAGGAGACGCACTTGGAGTGCGGATCGGTCTGGGACATCTTCTGCCCACAAGGGCACTGACGGAAGCTGGGAGTCTATTTGTCCATCGCAGCCGCGAGGGAAGATGAAGACCGTAGTCTTGTAAATTTTAAAATTAGTTTAGGAAATTCTGAAGAGTGTGGATCCAGGCCTAAAATGCAGCATGCAAAGGAGGGAACCAGAGCTTCCAAGTGGTAAGGAAGATCTGGCGTCATGGGGCGGAGTCTAGGGTTCTTCCACCCAGGTGGGTGGGAGGAGCCAGCTTGAAGACCTTCCGGCAACATTTAAAGCGGCAAGGAATCTGCCAACTAGTGTGGATTGAACAACATATCCATGTCCCTAGAACTTGTGTTATGTTGGTCCGGCGGAACTACTTCTACTGCCCTGTTGTTGAGAAGGCCTTGCACCCGAAGCAAGACGGTATAACAGCACCAGTCTGGGCTTATGCAGTCGCTTGGGGGGTTCTGAAAGATTGGAGCGACCCTCGCAGATTATCTGAGGACCCATTTGTCTGATGTTGTGGACTTCCACCAGTCATAGAACAGAGTCAGACATTCCTCCACTGCTGAGGAAGAATCCTCAAGCAGCTGAGGTGGGACCTGGGCCGAGAACTCAGAAGGTGGCACTGGGGCTTGTGCTCTGCTGCTGTTTTCTTTTAGGCTAGGTGTGGTTGTTAAAGCCCCCATCTTTCCTTCAAAGGACTGACTGTCATGAAATTGACGTTTACTGGCACCCCCCCAAGAGGGGGCGGGTCAAGCCATCTTAATGGCTAACCTAGTCTTCTGTGTGGCTTCCAGAGCTTGTTTCACCTGGGGTCCGAACAGATACATACTGTCAAATGGTAAGGCCATGACCTGCTGCTGGGCATTATTTGTGAAGCCCGAAGTATGTAGCCAGGAGTGGCAATGGGTACAAGTGCCTGCTGCCGCTGATGCTTGAGCAGTATCGAAAGCGTCCATTGCAGCTTTAACCTGTTGGTTACTGGACTCTATGCCCCTGGTTATGGTGCGAAGTAGCTCTGAATTAGTTTCCGACTCAAGCAGAGCTTCTACCATTTGCTTGAGCAAATGCCAAAGGACATATTCATATTGAAAAAATAGCCCTGGTAGCTGGCAATAGCATACCCAGGGTGGAGGCAGCAAAGACTCTCTTACCTAAGGTGTCTATCTTACAAGATTCTTTATTGATAGGCCAGGCTGAGGATGCCTGAGGGAGGATGGCCTTGTCATTCTCTGCTATGGCTACAATGGGATCAGCAAAAACTTGTGAGGCCAATATGGGTCGATCCTTGGGAGCAGCGTACTTCCTATCTATGGACTTAGCCACGGAAGGTATGAGAGCAGGATTGTTCCATACCATCAGAGAAAGGGTCTCAAAAGATGGTTGTATCAGAGGAGTTAAATCCAAAGAGATCTCCAGGACATGTAGCTATTGGAGTCTTAAAAGCTTCCCAGGATCGATTTCTGTAGTCTGTAGAGAAAGAGAGGAATTTAAAGTTTTCAGCAGAGACTTAAAGGAAAGGTCTTTGACCACAGGCTCAACTCCTGGCTCCTTCAATATCATCACCCAAACGAAGATCGGGGTCAGGCTCAAAATCTTCTCCTGACAGTCCAGGGGGGACTGTATACACAGGAAAGCAGTGAAAATCAGAATGGAAATCAGAAGAGGAAAGAATCAGAGCACAAAAGCCCTGGAAGCTGGACAGCATCGCAATAAGCATCGGCGCCAATGAACATGGTGCCGAACCCAAGGAAGTCAGCGCCATCAGAAACAGCCCAGCACACAGCGCCAACAAAGGTCATGTCACCGACAGAGCCCCCGATGCCGCAGACGGCATAGACGGAGTCCCCAACACCACGGATAGGACGTTGCGGATGGTGCCGGAGCCGTCATAGCGGATGGCTCTGAGAATATCCCAAGGTTCCAAAAACTGCGATTTGAAGGAAAAGGAGAAAAATTAGCGGGAGATAGAGGCATCGGTGTGGGCCCCTGTGCCGCAGCCATTTGAGGGGGGGTAAACACCTGAGCACAGAGCAGACGGCACCGAAGAAGGCACCGTGTGACTAGGAAGATCCAACCACCCTACCCGGTCTCGAGTGGCCCGGAGTGACAGGGTCAGGCAGCTGGACCAACCTCTGAGCCCATTGCTCCATAAGAGCAGCCAGTGGTGAAATTGCTCATCAGAAGCCCGTCCAATAGGCGGGGACAGTCTCCGATGTCGAAGAGGTCGGGCACTGGAGCCAGAAACCGGTGACTCCAAGAGGGGAGGAGACCGGTGCCTAGCCCCAATGACTGACCCTCGATGCGCAGACATACCAGAAGGTGACCTCCAGTGATGCCTTCTCTTTCTCGACTTGTGCGCCGAAGAAGAACTCTAGGCCGAAAGGAAACAGTCCCATTCGTGGCACCACTTATGCTTTCGGGGGGACTGCCCATCTCCCTGAGCATTAGATCATTCGTTGTCAGACCCAAGCTCCGGGGAGGGCAGCGGACTGGACAACTTTCATATGAAGTCTCCCTACAGTCACCTGACCCGCTCACGGTCGATTCTGTCAATGGAGGGCTGAAGACTTCTTTGTTAATCAATAAACAATTAAAATTTACTCTGTACTTTCGAAGATAAATCACAAAACAATAAACTGAAAACTATGCTGCTAATTTGAAGTTTGACTCCCGGTGGGTGAGCATTGTCATCACTGAAGCGCACTCGATGGCGGGAAAAAATGAACCGAGGCAGTTGGAGGGTCGACACTGAATTAGTCTGTACTGCACGAGCCATGGCTCACGGTGCCACTTCCTTGTGGCATCACTTCTCCCAGTTTTCGGCCTCTCAAAAGTTTGCCTGTTGGTCCTTGCGCCCGGCATAGATCCCATTAGTGTGAATGAATGGTGGAGACTTTATGTCCAGGAAGATCACTAAGGTGCTTAGGTGCCTTAGAAGTGTCATGGGCTGCCTTGACCACTGATTTGGTCTATGGCTGGGCAGCATAGTAAGGAAAGTACAGTTACGTAAGAACTTACCGTAACAGTAGATCTTCGAGAACAGCTCTTGCAGCAGGTAACACCATTAGGACTGAAGCCGGCAGGTGTCAGGACTCCACGGAATTCTTCTAGCTAGCTATCTTCAGTGGGGACCGCCCCTGACATCGGTCCGCCTCCGACGTCAGGCGTAGTATATAAGAAGCGGTCCCGCCCAGATTCCCCAGTTCTCCCGCCGGAGACTTCCGGCCGCAGGATGACATCAGAATGGGAGACCGAGGATCCACCGTCAGAAGACAAAGAGGTATAAGTCCCGTTAAAGGCTCGAGAAGCCATGCCTCCTCCAAGGGGGAAGGTGGGCGGGAAGGCACCTGCTGCAAGAGCTGTTCTCGAAGATCTACTGTTACGGTAAGTTCTTACGTAACTGTACTATCTTACTTCGAGATACAGCTCTTGCAGCAGGTAACACCATTAGGACTGATTTCCAAGCAGTAGCGCTTGCAAACACTCTGGGAGGAGGAAACTAGAAGGCTCATTCCAAGTCCTGGTTCTAGGACAGGAGACCCTGTAGCACGGCCAGGCCGAAGCTGGCTCTTCACCATGAAGCAATGTCTAGGCTATAATGCCTGATAAAGGTATGGGCAGAGCTCAGTGGCTGCAGCACAAATGGCTGAGGTGGAGACATTAGGCAGTTGCAAGGAGGTGGCCACTTCTTAGTGGAATGGCCCTCGAACTGATCCCGGAGGGGCTTTTGATATCATAGCAGTATGATATGCACTGGACAAGCCAGCGAGAAAGGGACTGTTCGATACTGGCTGGCCCATCATCCTTTCAGTAAAGGAAACAAAAGCTGCTCCAGACTTACGAGCTGCTTAGCCCTGCTTAGGTAGTACCTTAGCTGTTGAACATCCAGGTGTGGAGCAGCACCTCTCCTCTATTAGAATAATTAGGGAAGTAGACCGGCAGGTCAATGTCCTGATTGAGAGTGAGTGTGGAGACCACCTTAGGCAGGAACTTAGGGTTCGTCCTCAGGGAAACTCTGTCCTGGTGAAAAACCAAATAAGGTTCCTTACACATGAGAGCCTGAAGCTCGGAAACTCTTCTCGCTGACGTAACAGCAACTAAAAATAACGTTTTCCACAACAGAAAACGCAGCTCGCAATCCGCTGCAGGTTCAAAGGGGGGAAGCGTGAGCTGTTCCTGGATGAAGAGTATATCCCATGGAGGCACAGGGTCCTTAATGGGAGGCCTAGGATGCAACACCCCTCTCAGGAATTCCCACAGTGCGCTGTCCCACCGGAAGGTGATAAGCGGAGATAGCATAGAGGTGCACCTTAATAGAGGAGTGGGCGAGACCCGAACGGAAAAGGGAGAGCAGGTACTCTAGCACTGCCTTCACCGGACAACCTAGAGGGGAAGGGCCGCATGCTTGCGACCATAAACAAAAACGGTGCCATTTCATGGCATATGTTGCATGCGTTGCCGGCTTTCTGGCTGCGGAAAGGACTTCCGCACCTCTTGTGAGACCCCGTGTCGCAAAATTGCTATGTCTCTAGGAGCCATGCATGCAGGTTCAGAGAGCGCAAGTCCAGGTGGACCAATGAACCCTCCTCCTGAGACAAGAGATGGGAGCTGAACGGCAACAGGAGCGGAGGTTCCCGGGATAGCTGCATTAGCAAAGGGAACCAGATCTGTCTGGGCCAAAAGGGGGCCACCAGGATCATTGTTGCATGCTCCCTGCGCAGTTTGAGAAGAACTCTCTGGATCAACGGGAAGGGAGGGAAAGAGTAGTAGAGGAATCTGTCCGCCCAGGAGAGGGACAACGCATCTCGCCAGAAAACACCAGGCCCTGGATCTAGCGAGCAAAAATTGGGCAGTTTTGCGTTGGATGGGGAAGCAAACAAGTCCAATTCTGGGGTTCCCCATCAAAGAAACAGATCCTTTGCTACCTCCTGAAGAAGTTCCCACTCATGGACCCTGGCCTGGGAACGACTCAAGCCGTCTGCGATTGTGTTGTCCACCCCGGGAACATGTACTGTGATCAGGTTTGCGCCGTGTCAGATTACCCAATCCCACACCCTCATGGCCTCCCTGCAAAGGGGATAAGAGTGTGCACCATCTTGTTTGTTGAGGTAATACATCACCACCGTGTTGCATGTCTGAAACAGGAGAGTACTCGGTGGGATCTATGACTGAAATGCCTGCAGGGCATAAAGGACCGCCCTCATCTCTAGGACGTTGATATGGAGGTGAGCCTCCTGAGGGGTCCACGTTCCCTGGGACTTCACCCCGTCCAGGTGTGCTCCCCACCCTAGTCCTGAGGCGTCTGTGGTGAGGATTACCTCTGGGATGGCGCTATAAACGGGACGCCCGTAGAGAGTGTCCCTTGGTCTAGCCACCATTGCCAGTCTCGAATCACGGCGTTCGTGATTCTGACCGGATGCTGCATGTGGTCTTGCCTTTGGTCCCATTGCACCTTGAGCATCCACTGAGTTACCCACATGTGGAGCCTTGCGAAAAGGATGGTCGGAATGGCCGCAGCCATGTGTCCGAGCAGGTGAAGGACCGACCTGGCTGGGATGGTCTTCTTCGACGAAAGATCCCTGATGAAGGATCTGATGTGCTCCGCTCTGTCTGGAAGAAATGCTCTTCCCTAAACAGTGTCCAGAACTGCGCCTATGAACTGCAGCTTCTGCGACGGTACCAGAAGAGACTTCTCGTGGTTGATTAAGATGCCCAGAGATCGAAACAGGTCCTGGGTACTCTGGATCACCAGTAACAACGCCTCTCTGGAGGCGGCCATGAGAAGCCAATCGTTCAGGTACGGGAACACATAATGGCCCTGTCTCCTTAGAGACGCTGCCACGACTGCCATGCATTTGGTAAAGACCCTGGGTGCCGATGACAGCCCGAATGGAAGGGCTCGGAACTGAAGATGGTGGCCGAGAAACTCGAAGCGCAGGAACCTCCTGTGCGCTTGAGCTATAGGGTTGTGCAGGTATGCGTCCTGCATGTCTAGAGACGATAAGAAGGCGCCCTGCTTTAGCATGGGAATAAGACCCGAAGAGTCACCATGTGGAATCTTTTGTAGGTGACCGACATATTGAGGTCGCTGAGGTCCAGAATCGGACTGAGGTCCCATTTTCTTTGGAACCAGGAAAAAGTGGGAATAGTATCCATATCCTCTCTGGTTCTCCGGGACGTACTCTATCGCTCCCTTTTGCAGGAGCACGAATACTTCTTGTCTGGTCAATGACTTGTGCTGACCCGAGTACCGGGAGAGCAGAGGAGGCCTCGAAGGTGGCTTTTCTGCAAATTCTATAAAGTGGCCTCTTCCGACCATCTGGAGAACCCACCTGTCAGTGGTTATAGACTGCCATCCTGGCAGGAAATTCGCAATGCGACCCCCGACCATGAAATCCCATTGATCCTGAGGGGCGGGGGCTGGAAAGGAGTCAGGCTGTGGCGGCTGAGGGGCCCGCTGGCTGGGCCGACTTAGGAGAGCGCTGGCCTCGACCTGCGGGTTGTTTTCCCTTGGCTCTGCGGAAACCAGAGCCCCTCTGCTGTGGGACGGGGCCGGACTGTTGTCTCTGCCTGTCCACAAATCGGCTTTGGTTCCTACAAAGGAACTAAGCTTCGGCGTACATGGCCTGAATCCGACCTCACCGCTTCTTTCCCCGCCTCTTGAGTTTGGTGATTACCTTCTCAAAGGGTTGACCAAACAAAACTTCCTCGAATGGGGCGCCCATGATGTTTTTTCTAGATGTCCGGTAAACTGGAGACACGGAGCCAAGAGTGCCTCCGAGGCATACGCCTGAAGCTGCTGCTCGGCCGAGGAGTCCCGGAGTTGCACGCAGCCTCGGAGCACTTGGGTTCCCACGTCCGAACCCGTACGGAGGAGCTGCAACATCTCCTCCTTCTGCTCACCTTCTGGCAATTTCTCAGCCGCATCCAGACCCTGCTCCCACAGGGCATTTTGGAACTGCACCATGTGGGTCAAATAATTCAGGGATCTGATGGCGCAGGTAGCGGAAGCATACGTGCGCCTACCCATGGCGTCCAGCTGCTTGGACTCTGGGTCCGGTGGCAGGGTGCTCAAATGTTGCAGTCTCTGGGACTGGTCATGAGAGGCTGTTATGACCAGAGAGTCGGCTTGAGGATGCTGAGCCAAGTACTGGTCTTCCCTTGGAGCCTTGTACAGGTGGTCAGCTTTCTTCAGCATCGCCGGGAGTGAATGTGGACGCTTCCACGCTGCCTTGGTGATGTCCACGAAAGTGTCTACCAAGGGTGGCACCACCACAGGCTTGGGGTCTTTCTGCCGAAGATATTTCACAAGGCGTAGCCTTTCGGGGTCTAACTCTTCCGCATCCCATCCCATGTTCTCTTGGATGTGTCTCATGATATCCGAGAAAGAAGGGTCATCCAGAAGAGACCTTGGAAGCTCACGTCCGTCTGGAGAAGGGATGGAGAGGGGAGATGGGGATCTGGATCCTGTTAAACTCTGATCCCGTGTCCTCCGTCGAAGGCAAACGGCGGCGTCTTCTGGGTCTCTTAGGGCTGGGTGACCCAGAAGAGGATCTGGACGGAGGTCTCCTTTTATCTGGTCTCCCCCTTTGAGGGATCTTGGGCTCCCGGGGAGGAGGTAACCAGCCTGCAGACCCAGATGGAGAAGGGGGCGCAGGAACCGGAGGAGTAACCGGTGTAAGAGGAGGAGGAGGTGGGAGAGGAGGCGGAGTGGGGACCATGTCCTTTTTGATGGTATCCCACCAGCAAGTGAAAAGCTCCTTAACCTCTGAAAAGGAAAGGTCCGACGACGGACCGGGCGCCGGTGGTTGGTCGTCGGTTCCACAGGGGCCTCGGGCTGCAGGGAGGGTTCCCTGGGAGTCTCAACAGGACCGGGGTCGCCCATCTGGTCCTTGGGCTGTGTCAACTCCTCCTCAGTGATGGTCTCCTGACCGACGTTGGTCTGAGGCGTCGGGGTCCTCTTCTCGATTGGTGCGGGCGCCGGTTCCCCTACCAGCGTCCGTGGATGAGTAGACCTGGCCGGCGATGGTCTTCTGACGGACGACTGCCCTGGGGACCTGTGGCGAGAGGCCGACGCCGGGCGAACCGGCCTGGTCCAACGGGTTTCATGAGGTGAGCTCCTTAGTCTTCCGCTGGGGAGGAGGAGGCGGCAAGGAGGCGGACCTGACTGGTTCAGAATGGCGGGAACCCGACTTGTGGTGATGGTGACGATCCACCGACTTAGCCAGGGCCTTGGAGGACGAGGAAGACCTGGGAGTCTTGGCCTGAGAAGAGGAGCCTGAAGATTTTCTCACCGCAGTGGGGGGATGCTGAGAGCTGGCCCGGGAAGGAGAGCGGTCGGACCTGGAACTGGAGCTGCGCAAGTTGGAGGCCCTAGACGGGGACCTGGAAGGGGCCTTCTCTCTATGCTTCTCAGAATGCTTACGGGCCTTCTCCGAAGAATCCCCTGGAAGCCATGGTCTTGAGTTGTTCCTCGAGCAGGAACGCCTGTAGGGCCTTCTGGCGACGGATCCGGGTTCTGCTGTTGAAACCCTGGCAAAAGGTGCAGGACCGGGTGTCGTGGTCTGGGCCTAGGCACCGGACACAGGCAGAGTGCGGATCCTTGAATGGGATCTGCCTCCCACAGGTGCACTTCGAGGAGTGACCGGAGGTTGGAGAGGACATCAGACAAAAAGCTGAACGAAGAGAACGAATTTTCCATAGGAAAACACTTTACCACGTGTCGCGCGCTAGAAACGGAACAGAAGGGTCGAGACATGCAAGTCAACGGTGGGAAAGAACTGGGGAATCTGGCGGGACTGCCCCCTTATATACTACGCCTGACGTCTGAGGCGGGACCGACGTTGGGGGCGGCCCCCGCTAAAGATAGCTAGCTAGAAGAATTCCGTGGGGTCCTGACGCCTGCCGGCTTCAGTCCTAATGGTGTTACCTGCTGCAAGAGCTGTATCTCAAAGTAAGATCCCCCTTGGGAGCATGATGAAGTCAATATGCCCTGCAGGGCATAGCTGGCACCATGTCTGGCCTGTGCTGGGCTGCAGTGGCAGCATTCCTCAGCACAGGAAGAATGGGAGGAACGATCATTGGGGGAAGACTGAGATCTCCAGACAGTCCACCATATCTTTTCTGGTGAAGACAGTAAGAAGGGCTGGGGGATAATGGGATGCATAGGGAGAGGCATCAGTAGAAAACAGGAAGCTGTTATCCCTCTGTACAGACAGTTGGTTAGACCCCACCTCTGCAAGGACATAGACAGGATGGAGGCAGTCCAGAGGAGGACAACTAAAATGGTGCAGGGTCTGCAGCAGAAGTCATATGAAGCGAGACTAAAGGAGCTTAACATGTATATCCTCGAGGAAAGGAGGGAACTTTCAAGTACCTCAAGGGAATCAACAAAGTCCAAGAGGGTAGCATCTTTCAGGAAAAGAGATGTGCAAGAACAAGGTGGCAGTGTCAGTGGCTCAGCAGGTAGTGCACTCACCTCTGAGACTAGGAGATCAGAAGGCTGTGGGTTCAATCTTCACACTAGGCACTTGGGGGTGCTGCACTCCTGAGGTGCCGTCTTTCAGATGAGACATTAAACCAAGGTCCCATCTGCCTATTCTGGTGGTAGTTCAGGTGGATTTAAAGATCGCATGGCATTTCTCGAAGAGTAGGGGAATTTTATTAAGCAAGGAAATCATAACATCATTCATATAAAAAGGAAACATAACAGAAAGATCAGTAATAACATTGCATCAACTGTACACAAACAGAAAAAGTCATAACAGAAGCAAAAAATAGTAGTCAAAATATAATAGTGTTCCAGAACATCAGTGCAAAAATGTAATATATTTCCATAGTAACTGAAAATAATCTAATGAAAGATGGCGATGTTCCAGTTCTGTAAGTTTTAAGAGCGCTGTTTCCATTGTAATATATAGTGTGTGGCAAGGCTGGAAGTTGTTGTAAAACATACTGACATCGTGCTTGCCACAAATAATATTTACACATAGAAAAAAAATAACTCAAAGTACTTTTATGAAATTTGCTCCAAGGTCCAGTAAAATCACCCAATATCAAAGTCTGATGTCTGATGGGTAATTCTACTTAAGAAGGGCCACTGCCATTTGAAAGCCAAAGTTTTCCAAAATAAACGAGTGTCTTCACATTCAAAAAAGAATGGGCCATTGTTTCCTCGATCTGAATACAGGAAGGTTTAGGACAAAACCGTTCTTGGAAAGACTTGTGTTTTAAATTACCACGGACATTTAGCCTGCCATGGCAACATAGCCAGGTAACGTCCCACATATGTTGCAGAATTCTTCTATCAAGAAGAACCTGTAAGAAAAAATTACTCACCTTAGTAATGTTGTTTCTTCTAATGGAGTCTTGCTGTATTCTGACTATTGCAGTGATATCTAACCTTTGTACTGCCCCTTAGAGGAAAGAGTTAACTTTCCATGCAAAGCATGGAACGAGTTGAGACACTGTCTGTTGTTTGAACCCAAACCACCAGATCTTTACGAGCTATACTCACTGGGCATCCTGTGTGGAAACTGTAAACTCACACTAGCCAACTGGCAACTAAATTTAATAGAAAGATTTTTTGGTTCCAAGGCAAAGACTCAAGTCAGGAAACCCAAAAAATAAACACAACACACACCCAAAAATAAAAGGGTGAGAAAAAGGGGCACCTCTAGGGTGCCAACACTGTTCCTGCCCACCCATCCCAAACCCAGGTTCTGAGAGGAGAGGGGAGTCAATACAGCAGACTCATTAGAAGAAACAACATTACTAAGGTGAGTAATTTTTCTTCAAACAACATGAAGTCTTGCTGTATTCTGACTATTGCAGACTACTACACAGTACTCTCCATGGAGGAGGGACAGAACCTACTGAACAGGCTCTGAAGCACTGTTGTGCTAAACCAGCATCACTCCTAGCCTGGATATCCAGAGAGTAATGCTTGGTGAAAGTATGTACTGTTTCCAGGTGGCTGCTTGACAAATCTCTAAGATAGGAATATCCTGCAGCAGCAGCCAGGGAAGCAGCTGTACCTCTAGTACAGTGAGCCCTCAGGCCTGAGGGTGGATTCTAATTTTCATAGCAGAATTGTATACAAGAGACAATCTACCTGGCAATAGATCTCTTAGTGGCAGGTTTTCCTTGCCAACCTCACCATAAGTGAGGAACAACTGAGGAGTCAAACCTGTAGACCCTTGGTGCGCTCTATGTAGTAGCTAAGGGCCCTTTCACATCCAGGCTGTGTAGCCTCCTCTCCCCAGAGGAGGAATGGTCAGTGAAGAAAACAGGAAGAGACAGACTGATTAAGGTGGAAATCTGAAACCACCTTAGGCAAAAACTTCCTATTAGTCCTGAGGACCACCTTATCTCTATGGAAAGAGATAAAATCAGGCTTCACTGACAGGGCCTGTAACTCACTTATGCGTCTGGCAGAAGTAATGGCTACCAAGAACACAGTTTTCCAAGTCAAGTAATTAAGCTCTGCTGAGGACAAAGGCTCAAAAAGGGGGTTGCATAAGCTGAGCAATGCAAACATTAAGGTCCCAAGCAGGGGCAGGGTCCCTGAAGGGAGGATTGGTATGCAGCAATCCCTTGAAGAATTTACAGAATACAGGATGAGCTGAAAGGGAAGAGGGCTTGCCTGATGACAAGAAGGCAGAGACAGCTGCCAGATGCATTCTAAGTGTAGCTGGTCTGAGTCCCAAGCTATTGAGATGAACCATATAGTCCAGGACTGTAGGCAACCCAGCAAACTCTGGAGAAATATGCTTACCAGAGCACCAAATAGTAAACCTTTTCCATTTGGAGTTGTAAGTCTTTCTGGTGGAAGGCTTTCGAGAAGCCTTTAGAATATCCAGAACACCTTGAGAGAGATGCAAATCAGCAAACTAACTCTTCAAGAGCCAGGCCTTGAGATTGGGATACCAAACCCTCCCCTGAGAACATGTTAACAGGTTGTAATTCCTGGGAAGAGACAGGGGAAGGTGGACAGCTGACAGCAAGAGAGGGTACCAGGGCTGTCTGGCCCAGTCTGAAGCAATCAGAATCACTTTACAGGGTTGAGACCTGATTTTGACTAATACCTTGAACAGGAGAAGGAAGGGGGGAAAAGCATAGAGGAATTTCCCTTCCCAATTGAGAACTAGAGCATCCAGGGGGACTGAGCCCAAGACTGGGGGTCTGCAGCAAAAAAGAGGAAGTTGGTGATTGTCTGGGGCTGCAAAAAGATATGTGGAGTACCCCATCTGGAGAAGATCACCTTCAAAATTAGGGAATCCAGGAACCATTCGTGATGGCCCTGAGATATCCTGCTGAGAGCATCTGCCAGGACATTGTCCTTCCCTGGGAGGTGCACTGCTATCAGAGAGGTATTCAGGGAATAGGCCAGAGACCACAACTTCATTGCTTCTGTGCACAAGGCCATAGACCAAGTGCCCCCCTTGCTTGTTGATGTACCACATTGTGGTGGTATTGTCTGTCCTGATCTGAGCTAGTTTGTTCTGAACAGACTTGGAAAAAACTTGAAGTGCTAGAAACACTGCTCTGAGTTCTAAGAGATTGATGTGAAACAGATTCTTGAGGTGACCACAACCCTTGAGTGGTCAGATCTCCCAAGTGGGCTCCCCAGTCCAAGAGGGAGGCATCTGTGGTAAGGATTAGAGAATGAGGTTGAGTGACAAAGGGAACTCCTTGCCTTAGGTTGTCCTGATCCTGCCATTGCAAAGCCTGGATCAGGGTTCCAGTCACTGGGATTAGCTTGGTCAGAGAATCCTCTCTCGGGAACCAGAAGGCTCTTAAGTGGAACTGAATGTCCCTCATCTGAAATCTTGCTCCTTGGACCACTGTCGTAGAGGCAGCCATGTGACCCAGGAGCTGCAGAAAATGTCTTGCTGGTCGAGACACCTGGAGGGTGAATGAAGAGGCCAGTGTCACAAGGGTCCTTGCCCTGTCCAGGGGAAGGAAGGCTCTTGCCCGTATTGTATCCAACTCTGCCCCTATGAAGGTGAGGAGCTGCACTGGCTCTAGAACTGACTTTGAAAGATTTAGGGGGAATCCTAGAGAAGTGAGCAGTTGCTGAGTTATCTGTAGGTGTGATTTGACTTGGTCTGGAGACTGACCCACTATGAGCCAGTCGCCCAGGTATGGAAAGATGGAGATCTTTTTTCCTTAGGAAAGCAAACTACTACTGCCAGGCATTTTGAGAACACCTTGAGCTGATGTTAGGCCAAAGGGCATTGCTCTGAATTGATAGTGGCCTGAAGGCAACCTTAACCTGAGGTACTTTCTGTGGGAGCATCTAATGAGAATGTGGAAAGAGGCATCCTTGAGGTCCAGGGAGACTAGCCAGTCCACTGGCCTTAGAGAGGGTAGAATTATTCCCAGAGTCACCATTTTGAACTTTGGCTTTAAAAGGTGCTTGTTTAAATATCTGAGATCCAGGATGGGCCGCCATTCTCCAGTCTTTTTGGGGATTAGGAAGTACCTGGAGTACAATTCTTTTCCCCTGTGAAGAGGTGGAACCCTTTCTATGGCTCTGAGAGCCAAGAGGAAGAGACCTCTGCCTCTAGGGCAAGGGCCTCTGAAGGATTTGCAGGGAAAGGATCTGGTTCTCATCTTGGGAAATTGTTTGAAGCTGAGAACAGTCCCTGGCTTACTACTTCCAGGACCCATTTGTCTGATGTTAAAGACATCCAGTCCTGGACAAAGTAAGCTAGTCTGCTTTCTACGGTAGTGAGAATCAGCCCGGCAAACCCATCAGGGTGCCTGTTTGGCAGAGGCTTTAGGCTGAGGGGTGGTAGCAGGCCTGCTTATACCCCGTCTGCCTCTTCCTCTGAAGAACCCCCTCTGAGCAAAGGTGGAAGAGGAGGCCTGGGCTTGGTAGAAAGGCCTGCCCCTGCCCCTGGAATGCTGCCTCTGGGGAGTGGCTTGCCTTTCCTTGGCCTGAGCACTCCTATAGGTGGTCCTGTATTCATCCATTTTCTTCATGTAGTTCTCTGTCTGCTCCCAAAACAGAGAATTACCAATAACAGGAAAATCCATGGCCTTAGTCTGGGTATCCTGTGACAGGCTAGTACATCTTAGCCAAGTCATCCTACAAAGGGCCACAGATGTAGCCATGACTCTAGATGAAACATCATTGGAGTCCACTGCAGCATGAAATTGCACCTTGGATGCCTCAATACCATCTGCAGCCACCTGCTCCAGCTCCTTGGCAAGCTGGTCAGGGACCTGTTTAGCTAGAGCCATCACAGTGTCCCATGTAGGCTTCTGGTATCTAGCTATATAATTAGCCTGCCTGAGTCCCAAAGATGCTGCCATGTACTGTTTCTTTGCCATGGCATCAATCCTCCTGGAGTCCTTATCTGCGGGGTGTGAAGCCAAGGGTATATTTGCCTTATCACAGGCAGCAGCCTGCACTACCCCAACATGGCTGCATTGCTGAGAAAGGAACTCCGTATCTGAGCCTGAAAGAGTATACCTCTTGTCCATTCTTCTGTCCACAGGAGGTATGGAATTAGGAGTCTTTAAAATTTTAAATGTCTGTTTCCCAAAAGACTTATGGAGGGCAATAGACAGTCTCCTGGACTCTGGGATGTCCATCATCTCAACACAATCAGGCTCCTTCTGATCCTCTACTGCTTCCTCCATAGGAAGCTGGAGAGTTTCAGCCACTTTTTTGTAAAACAAAGTGGGAAGGGGACTCAGAAAGCCTAGGAGGAGAAACACCTGAAGGTCTGTCTGGGGAGATGTCTGGGTCAATGGGCACATCCAGACTTTCACAATCACCATCACTATCCTCATACTCTCCCTCCTCCTCCGGTTCATAAAAATCCTCTAAATTATAATCCGGAACCGGGTGAACCGACCGAACAGAGCCCCTAACCGATGGTGTTGGTTCGGTCGGAACCAAAGTTAGCGATTGAACAATCCTTATCGCTTTGGCTATTTCATCAGCGGTCGGAGAAAGAACTTGTGGATCCGAACCGGCTGACTTATCCCTTCTTTTTCTTTTAAACGGAACAGACTCCTCTGAGTCGGTTCTCCTTTTGCCCGAAGAAGTTTCGCCCTGGTCAGAGGGCACTCCTCCTGGTTCGTTTGGAACCGAACCGGGCTGGCCATCCGGGTCAGCGGACTTCTTGGCCTCCCTTTCCCCTTAGCCTACCTGCTCTCTTTTCCAGGGTAGCTGTGGGAAAACTTTTGCAAATCTGGCAGTCTGAATCGAGGTGGTCAAACCCCAGACAATAAACACAGGTGGTGTGGGGGTCAGCCTTAGCAAAGGCTTCCCCATACACACTACAGTGTTGAAACCCAGTGGGCCCGGTTTTTCTCAGACATGGCCAGTCCTAACCAAACTTACCCTTTTTTTCGGCAATCCGCCAGGCAAGACACCCCTATCGGTTCCTGACCATGTTACGGGTCGTGGACAAAAAGTAATGAAATCAGTTTTTTTTTTTTTTTTAGAACCGATAAGGACCAGTTACCACACTCTAAAAAGCAGAACAAACTTTTTTTTAAAAACCTGATCGGTTCAAACCAAACCGATCCGATGTTTACAAGTTCCACACAGAAACTACAATAATAAACCTATCTAGTAATCATGGTACCACAGACAGAGACTGAACCGACAGGTTAGATAGAAGAAATTCGATTGAACCGAGAAAACGACACTTTAACCGACTAAATTGAACTGAGCGAAGGAGAAGTCTCCGCAGTGACTGTTCAGTGAGGCGGAGTAAAGAATCTGGCGGTTTGGGTTCAAACAACAACAGACAGAGTCTCAACCGAGCTCGAGCTCAGCGTTCCATGCCATGCATGGAAAGTTAACTCTTTCCTCTCCGGGGCTGTTCAAAGGTTGGATATCACTGCAATAGTCAGAATACAGCAAGACTTCATGTTGTTTAAAAGCATACCTCATGTGTGAAGGGGTACATTCTGGAAAAAGTAGTAACGGTTTTGTCATATTTAAAAAGGTCTGATACAGTTGTTTTCTATTAAGAGACAGGACAGATGACACTTGTAATTTCCAGTATCTCAACTTTCGAAAACTGTCAATCGCATATGACGGAATATACAAATGACGTGAACGTTTGGGAGGTAAAGCATCCTATTTATCTATAACAGTCAGTATGGCATTGCTTACCCATGTATCGCAATTGTGTGTCGTATATCTTACACTGTTAAATATATGAAAAAGAAAAAAAGAAAGGAAAAAAGCAATGGGGTTAACCATCCCAAGACCCTCTTTTGTCCAGGTAGATATGTGACATCTCTTAACAGGGTTAAGTCGACTGCCCCATATCACTTGAAAGAAAACACTAAAGATTCTTGTCTCCAGCTGTGGGGGGCATAAACATAACTTAGATACAAAAATATAGCAAGTAAAAACTTCTCAACTATCACAACTCTTTCTTTTCCCCAATTTCCAAGTTTTCCAGAGTTGTACCTTATTCTCACCGATAGTCGTTTTTCCCAATTAAACGTTGCCACGTCTGAAACATTAAACCATATTCCCAAAATCTTTTGCAGGTCAGTGCTCGTCTGAATACCTCCCACCTCGGATATCGAAATGGAATCTGTAACTAAAGGTATAGATATACTTTTCTGTAAGTTTAGAGTCCCTCCTGAAACTGATATAAAGTTCTGAAGTATCTGAATTGCCCTATCTCCAGAATCTTTATTTTGTACAAATAAGACTACATCATCTGCATATGCAGATACTTTTTCCGGAAGCAAAGTGGAACATGGAGCCAACCCAACAATCTGTGTGTCCCATTTAATCTGTCTAATAACATGGTCCAAAACAAATGTATACAATAAGGGGCGTAATGGACAGCCCTGTCTTATCCCAACATTCTGAGGTAGATTATCCCCCAAACATCCATTAATCAAAGGTGTAAAACTTACAATGGAAAATAAATGTGTAAGCCAGGTTAAAAACATATCTGGGATACCATATAATTTCATAACCTGGAAAAAATAACTATGATGCACCTTATCAAACGCTCTGTTTGGTCTAAGGAGATAAAACTAGCAAGGTGACATGTCTGTTTTGCCTCAAAGATTTCTTGTAGTAAGGATAAATTAGATTGAACAGAGCGTCCAGGAATAGCACAAGACTGAGAGGTTTATAACGTCTTGTGCCATTTTTTTTTTTTTTTTACAACAGACTACTAAGGATCTTTGCTAAAATCTTATAATCTGTATTAAGGAGATGGAGTGGTCTCCAATTATGCAGGGAACACTTATCTCCCTTTTTATATATAAATTTCAGACTAGATAAACCAAAATCCGAGTTCCCATCTGATTCTGAAGGACACAATTATATACCTTTGCCAAGACGTCCGACAAGTCCGTATGAAATGTCTTATAAAATTCATCAGTAAGGCCATCCGGACCTGGGGCCACTCCCAATTTCAGCTGAGAAATGGCAAGATCCACGTCCTCCTGTGTAATCAAGACCACAGGCTCTAAAGCTCTATGCATAGATACCGGAGGGACAGGTGCCGTAAAAACATCTGACAATGTCTCACAGCTAGATGTAGCACCAAACTGTGCCTGCAAATGGGACTTTGTGATTGTAAGCATACCAGATAAGGAGGACTCAACTACACCAGCAGGATCATACAGACCAGTCATGACCATAGCATGTAACCATTCTTTACAGGCTAAAAAAGGGTCATTAGAGGGGGAAATTTAAGTACCAAATCTCATCGTCAACTCTAAAGTGCGGGCTCTGTCATATTGATGAGAAAACATGCAACGTCGTAATTTTTTAATCTGAGATGTATAATCTATGGGAGAGGAAACAGAGTATGAAAAAAGTTTGTACAATTCATCTCTATAACCTAAATATTTAATATACATCTGTCTCTTGCCTCACGCTGTCCCAGTTTCAGAAAAAAAGTTTGTAAGTCAAATTTCGTATCCCGCCACCAAGTCCAAACGGAATCATAGCAACAAAGAACAAAAATCCATGCCCGAAAAAGTGTTTGAACTTGTGACATAACAGTTGCATGTGAAAATAAAGAATTATTGAGTTTCCACAAGTTTTTTGATAAAAAAAAACTGGGGGGGAGCAGAACAAAGAGAAAATGTCCCTGTTAACAAATGATGATCTGAGAGTTCAGAAGATTGAACTGACACCTGATGCGGGATACAATACTGTGAGGAGGGGGAATCAATTCTAGTATTGTAAACAGATCTGTGATGTGTACCCAGCATCAGATCTCAATGCACGATAAGCATCAGTTAAGCCAGCATCCCTAGCCAAATTACGTAAGGCAAGAGAATCACAATACATTTTTTTCCCCAGCTGTCGTCCTACACGAGACATCTATAGTACAATTGAAATCGCCTCCCCATACTGTATGTTTTCGTGTACAGAGAAAAGGTTTAATCAAATCAAACAGACTGATCCTAGCAGTTTTGGATTGTGGAGCATAGATGCTAATACTAAGAGGAAGGCCCTGAAAGGTACAATCTAAGATCAATGCTCTACCTGGGAAAATATCTATGATACGTGCGATTGAAAAAGCTGTAGATGTGAACAGTATTGCTACACCATCCGCCACGTCATCACCAAACGTCCAGTAAGAGGGTCCCCAGACCCAACTCCGTTTAACCTGCTTAATTTCAAAAACAACTTCAATCTAGTCTCTTGTACCAAGATATCATCAGTACGAGGCGAAGCAACAAAGTGTAAGAAAGCAGTCTGTCTTTTGTAGTTTCTAAGACTACAAACATTGAAGGAGGAAACCCGGATAGTAGCCAGGGTCGAAACTGAAATCAGCCACTCCCATCCGTGACAGCCATATTCTTACGTTTTTTACCCCCTTTTTTCTTTCTATCCATTTTTTTGTGCACTACATCTGGAGGTCTGGAACCAGAGACCTCCATGTCCGAGGGTAAAATGGAGGTTTCCGAATCCCCATCTGTGTCTTCCCCCCCTTGTAATATGTCAAAAGCATTGGAAGTTGTTACCTCACAGACCTTTTATGATTTCCGAGCTGTAACCCTAGTCACCCATCGAAATTGAGAAAGACCCTCCAAATCTCCATGGGCTGGTCAGAATTCTGTGAGGGTGTAGGAAGAGAAGAAAAAAATTACTCACCTTAGTAATTGCTTTTCTTCTCATGGAGTCTTGCTATATTAGGACTTATTGCAGTTAGCCCCTGGCTCTGAACTGCCCCGGAGAGGAAACAGTTAACTCCAGAGAGATCTGGAGTTCCACAGCGCGAGGGCGCTGTTCAAAGCTATATCTGGCCAGTTTCAAATGAAACTGCCAGGTTCTTTACGAAGTTAAACTAACATAGCAAGTCTGTGTGGAAAAGCTCTACACTAGCCATTGGCTACCTACCAGTAGTAAAACAACAAAACACAACAATCACAGAATAAAAACAATATTACCTATTGTTAGGATCACTCCTGACAAGCACTAATAAGCCCCCTCTCCCCAAAAGACTCGAGTCCAGAGAGGGGACCATCTACCACTTAACAAAAAACAGAATTACCTAGTTCCCTAACCCAAATGAAACGAGGGGGGAGAACTAGAGAGACTAAAATGGCATGACACAGTGCTTGCACTAATTTGCCAACCCCATACCCAAGTAGGAATTCTGAGAGGGGTAGGAGGGGGGGTTGTCCTAATATAGCAAGACTCCATGAGAAGAAAAGCAATTACTAAGGTGAGTAATTTTTTCTTCAAACACCATGAAGTCTTGCTATAATTAGGACTTATTGCAGATTATACAGCAGTACCTCCATGGAGGAGGGCCAGAACCTCACTTAGGAATAGGCTCTGAAGCATAGCTGTGCCAAACGAGCATCCTCCTGGACTGGACGTCCAGGAATAATGCTTGGTGAAGGTGTGGACTGTCTTCCAGGTAGCAGCTTGGCAAATTTCCAAAATGGGAATATCTCTAGCAGCCGCTAGAGATGCAGCTGTACCCCTGGTGGAATGAGCCCTCAGTCCTGAGGGAGGTTCTCTACCTAGTTTTTGGTAACAGAACTGGATACAAGAGACAATCCACCTTATGATTGTCCTCTTAGTGGCAGGTCTCCTTGCCCACTTCTCCATAGGTAAGGAAGAGTTGGAGTGATTCGAACCTATGACCCTTGGTGCTGCTCCAAATAGTAGCTTAGAGCTCTTTTGACGCTCAAACTGTGCAGTCTCTCTCCCCTGAGGAAGAGTGCCAGTGAAAATACTGAAGAGAGATGGATTGGTTGAGATGAAAATCTGAAACCACTTTAGGTAAAACTTTCTGTTAGTCCTGAGGACTACTTTATCTCTGTGAAAATAAATAAAATCCTTTTCCACTGACAAGGCTTGTAATTCACTTATATGCCTAGCAGAAGTGATAGCCACTAGAAAGACGGTCTTCCAAGTTAAAAACTTGAGATCTGCCAAGACAGAGGTCAAGGGGGATTGCATTAGCTGAGCAATGCAAACATTCAGATCCCAGGCCAGGGCTGGTTCCCGAAAGGGAGGGTTAGTGTGAAGTAACCCCTTAAAAAACTTGGAAAACACAGGGTGAGAGGAGAGGGAAACAGGTTTCCCTGCAGAAACAAAAACAGAAACAGCTGCTAGATGAACCTTCAAAGTAGCTGGTTTGAGGCCTAGGGAATTTAGATGGACCAAATAGTCCAATAAAATGGCCAAGTCAGCAGATTCTGGTACAATTTGCTTCTCAGAACACCAAAAGGAAAACCTCTTCCACTTGGAGTTGTAAGTGGCCTAGTGGAAGGCTTCCTAGAAGCCTTCAAAATATCCAGGACACCTTGAGAAAGGTGTAAATCAGCATTCTAGCTCCTCAAGAACCAGGCCTTGAGGTGGAGGGAATTGAGGTCCGGGTACCACACTCTCCCCTGTGCACAGGTCAGCAGGTCGTGGGTCCTGGGCAAGGTCAGGGGAAGGTGGAATGTCAGGGACAGGAGAAGAGGGTACCAGGGCTGCCTGGCCCAGTCTGGAGCAATCAGAATCACTTTGCAGGGCTGAGTTCTGATTTTTACTAGTACCCTGAAGAGGAGAGGGAAGTGAGGAAAGGCATCCAGGAACTTCCCTTTCCAATCCAACTGAAAGGCGTCCAGGGGACTGATCCCAGCACTGAGGCCTGCAGCAAAACAGAGGAAGTTGGTGGTTGTCTGGGGCTGCGAAAAGATCTATCTGAGGGGTGCCCCATCTGGCAAAAGACTGTCCCCAGCACCAGAGGATTCAGGGCCCATCGTGATGGCCCTGAGAAATCCTGCTGAGGGCATCCGCCAGGACATTGTCCTTCCCTGGAGGTGAACCGCTATCAGGGAGGTGTTCAGGGAATAAGCCAGAGACCACAATTCATTGCTTCGCACAAGGCTGAAGACCGAGTGCCCCTTGCTTGTTGATGTACCACATTGTTGTGGTGTTGTCTGTCCTGACTTGAACTACCTTGTTCTGGACAGTAGCTGAAAAGCCTGAGAGCTAAGAGAACAGCTCTGAGTTCCAAAAGATTGATGTGGAGCAGAGATTCCTGAGGGGACCACACCCCTGAGTGGAAAGGTCGCCCAAGTGAGCCCCCCACCCTAACAGGGAGGCATCCATAGTGAGGGTGAGGGAATGAAGAACGGGTAAGAAGGGGACCCCCTGAGTTAGATTGCTTTGATCCTGCCACCACTGAAGGGCTAGGATCAGGGTTTTGGTCACTGGGACTAATTTGGTAAGGGGGTCCTTCCTTTGAGACCAGTAGGACCTCAAGTGGAACTGGATGTCCCTCATCTGAAATCTTGCTCCCTGCACGACAGCTGTGGAAGCAGCCATGTGCCCTAGGAGTTGCAGAAAGTGCCTTGCTGGTCGAGAGACCCGCAGGGTAAAGGAGGATGCCAGGGCAAAGATTCTGTCCACTCTTTCCGAGGGAAGAAATGCCCTGGCTGACTTTGTGTTCAACTCTGCGCCTATGAAAGTTAGTACCTGAACTGGTTCCAGAACTGACTTTGGAAAATTCAGCAGGAATCCCAGAGAAGTGAGAAGCTGCTGGGTGACTTGCAAGTGGGATTTTACCTGATCTGGAGACTGACCCACTATGAGCCAGTCGTCCAGGTAGGGAAACACAGCAACCCCTTGCCTTCTTAAATAAGCCACTACCACAGCTAGACATTTTGTGAAAACCCTTGAGTAGAAGTGAGGCCAAGGGCATTGCTCTGAACTGGTAGTGGCCAGAGGGCAGTTCAACCTGAGGTACTTTCGGTGAGAAGGCCTGATCAAGATATGAAAATAGGCATCCTTGAGGTCCAGGGAAGCTAGCCAGTCCCTGGCCTTAGGGAAGGCAAAATCATTGAGTTAACATTTTGAACTTTGGTTTCAAAAGATGCTTGTTCAGGAACCTTAAATCTAGGATGGCGCCATTCTCCTGTCTTTTGGGGTAAGGAAGTATCTCGAGTACAGCCCCTGCCCTGATGGCAAGGAGGAACCTTTCCACTGCTTTGCAGTCTAGAAGAGAAGAAACCTCTGCTTCCAAAGCAAGGGCTTCTGAAGGATTTGCAGGAGGAAAATGTCTGGCTCTCATCTTTGGGAACTGCTTGAAGCTGAGAACCAGACCTTGGCTTACCACCTCCAGAACCCATTTGTCCGGTTAGGGACAGCCAGTTCTGGCTGAAATAAGCCAACCTGCCCCCACCGTACAGGAGAATCGCCCTGGACACCCTGTCAGGGTGCCTGCTTGGCAGCAGCTTTAGGCTGAGGAGAGGGAGAGGTCTGCCTGTGCCCCGCTACCTCTGCCTCTGAAAAAACCTCTGAGCAAAGGCTGAAGAGGCCTGAACTTGATAAAAGGCCTGTGGTAAGGCCTGCCCCTCACCCTGGGGCATGCCTTTGTGGAGTGGCATGCCTCCTTAGCTTGGGCACTTTTGTAGGTAGTTCTGATTCATCCATCTTTTCATGTAATTTTCTGTTTGATCCCCAAACAGAGAATTTCCTACCACCGGAAAATCTATGGCCTTTGACTGAGTATCTTGGGACAGATTATGCATCTGAGCCATGCCAACCTACTGGAGAGCTAGAAGTGGCCATGACCCTAGAGGAAACATCATTAACATCAACAGCAGTATGAAATTGAACTTTAGAGGCTTCAATGCCATCAGCAGCCACTTGTTCCAACTCACTAGCCAGCTGGCCCTGGGCCTGCTTGGCCAACTGCAATATAGTGTCTCATCTAGATTTCTGATATCTAGCCACATAAGCCATATAATTAGCCTGTCTGAGTCCCAACGGTTGCCATATATTGTTTTTTTTCGCCATGGCATCAATCTTCCTGGACTTTATCAGGAGGATGTGAGGCCAGGGGAATATTAGCCTTGTCACAGGCTGCAGCTTGAACAACACCTACATGACTACACTGGTCAGTGAGGAAGTCTGTATCAGGGCCTGATAAAGTATACCTTCTGTCCATTTTTTTTATCTACAGGAGGGACAGAATGAGGATTTTTTAAAATCTTCGTTGTTTGCTTCCTAAATGACTTATGCAAAGGATTAGACAACCTTCTAGACTCTGGAATATCCATCATTTCTACATAATCAGGCTCTTCTTGCTCATCCACAGTCTCCTCTAAAGGGAGCTGGAAGGTTTCTGCCACCTTTTTATAAAACCTAAAATGAGAAGGGGACTCAGACAGCAAAGGGGGAGATTCAAAGGGTCTGTCTGGAGAAATGTCCGGCTCAATGGGCATGTCCAGACCTTCCCAGTCACAAATGCACTGATCAAATTCCTCCTCCCCCTCCTGTGGTTCATAAAAATCCTCAACATCACAATCCTGAACCACTGGACCTGAATGAGCCACCCTTTTCCCAACTAAAGGGGGATTGACAAGTCCCTGAGACAAAGACTGAACAATCTGTATGGCTTTTGCTATCTCTGCAGCAGTTGGAGAGACAATTTTGGACTCCAGACCTGCTGATTTCTTTGTCTTTTACTGGGACTGGTTCCTCTGAACCAGCCTTCTTTTGCCCAAGGAAGTCTCGCCTGGTCAGAGGGCACTCCTCTGGTCCAGTGGGTGCTGGACAGGCTGGCCATCCGGTCAGCGGACTTTTTGTCTCTCGCCCTGAGCCGCCCAATCTCTTTCCAGGGTGGCTGCAGGAAATTTTTACACACCTGGCAGTCTGACAGGAGGTGGTCAGCCCCAGACAATAGACACAAGTGGTGTGTGGGTCCAGCCTTGGCAAAACCTCCACAGACATCACAGTGTTGAAACCCAGTGGGCGGTTTTTCTTTTGGGTTTCTCAGACATAATGCCAGCTAACAAAAACTTGCCCTTTAAGCGGCTGTGAGCAAGACACCCTTATCGGTTCCTAACCGTGTCACGGGTATTTGAAAAAACCCAGATAATGCTAGGTTTTTTTAGAACCGATAAGGACCGGGAACCGCACTTCTAAAAGCCCATTCAATGAATAAATTCGTTATTTTAAGCAAACCGATCGGTTCAGACTGAACCGATAATGAATTTCCACACAGACTTAAACACTAGTACTTACGGTTTACCAGATAGAGCTTTTGACCGAAAATGCGGTAAAATAGAAACTTTTGCCGGTTCAAATGAACCGAATAAACTCGCTTGAACCGCGAAATGAACCGAGCTGAAGGAGCTGATCTCCGGAGCGACTGTTCAGTGAAAGCGGAGTAAAGAATCTGGCAGTTTCATGAAACTGGCCAGATGCTTTTGAATCTATCATACTGTGGAACTCAGATCTCTCTGGAGTTAACTGTTTCCTCTCCGGGGCAGTTCAGAGCCAGGGGCTAACTGCAATAAGTCCTAATTATAGCAAGACTTCATGGTGTTTGAAACCACCGATACTGTGTCTACCTCATCCTGTCTTTGTATTTCCATATCTGTAGTGGAGGGGGGTCTAACTTCTACATGGGGAGCAACCAGAGACTGTAGGTTGCCATGGGGGGTCCGCAGAAGAAATAGGAACATCGGCAGTTTGTGGACAACTTGTCCTGTGCCTTCTGCACTAAGGTGTCAGGATTCCAACCCTCATTGCGATTTCTGCTAGCCCGGGGACACTGAAGATAGTCATGTCCTTTTCATCGCATAGGTTGCATTGAAAAACATTTTTGCAGTTCATGCTATGGTGACCGTACCCTCCACACAAACTGCATTTCAACAGATCACAAGTGCTACTCAAATGGGTATGAACACCACATTTGTAGCAGGCCCTAGGCTGACCACCATAAAAACAAACACCTCTATCCTTGCCAAGAAAAAAACTGTTCAGAAGTTGTACTACCTCAGTTTTAACTTGAAAAAGTTTAACTCTGAATTTCCAACCTCCAGTAGTAATAGTTTCGGGTGGGGACAAGATAGTACATCTATTTTGTAACCAATTATATATCGCTAATGCTAACACCTTCAATTTCGAAACGTGATGGTAACATTTCTCACTGCCAGTTTTGTCAGTGGTATAACATAGAAAGGTGTCCATAAAGGAGTCTGTTTTAAAGTACTGTACTTGTGCCAAAATCTATCCAATCCCACATTAGTTTTAAAACTAATATCAAAAGTTTCCTCACCAGAAATATGTATTAATGCATACATCTCCGAAGCTTGAAAATGCATAGAACCCTTTAGAAAAGTTCTAGCAACATAATATCTGTCAGGAAATTCGCTAAGACCACCCCTATATCGGAGACGTACAGCGTTGAGTCTGGGGGCCTGTTCCAACTTATTTTTAAATAAGTCGGAAAGAATAGGTCCCCTACTAGAGGGTCTAGGTATGTCTGAAGGGCCTTCCCCCTGGGTCATCTAAATGAGGGGGCTGAGTAAGAATGTCAGTAGTAATAGATTTAGATGGCTGTGACAAAGAGGTAGAGCCAAAAGTAGGCTCCCGTGAGTGTATACCGGGGGAAGCCTTCCCATTTGCAGAGGGAATCAAAGTAGATGGGGGAGACATAAGCCCAGTGCTATTCGATGCTTTTAAAGTAACTGCCTCCTGTGAGGGCAGATCAGAATGAGAAAAATCCTCCAAACCACTGTCTCCTTTGTCTAGTCTGCTACTCCCCAGTAGAAGGTATAACCCCCAGGTGTGGAATATTGCAAAGTATCAGTAGTGATGTGAGCCTCAACAATATCCCCCCCAGTTCTTTGGAGGTAAACCAGAAAGTTTATTATCAGATGAAACAAGTTCCCGGGAAGAAGGTACCTCGTTGGAGCACTTGAAGGAAGTTGCAGGCCTGTTTGGGGAAAACAACACTCCGTGCGCACTTTCGTCCCAGGATAAGTCTGCATCCAGGTGCCCAAATCCGTTCTAGTCCACCCAGCGCATACAAGCGCTTCTGAAGCAGTCCAAGGAGATTCCTGCAGGTCGCTTGCAGAAATCAGTCCAAAGCGATCACGGATGATCTTTGAAGTGGTATCCACACAATCTGCCGGCAAAGCCGGTCGGATTGCTCCCAAAAGCGGCCCCGGAGCCACGCAAGCAGTCTCAGACTCCATACCGGAAGTAGCAGGGGAAAGAACACGGGAAACACCCTCATCAGTCTGAGTGCTTGGTTCCATCGCAGAGGACACAGGTAGTAGATTCCGTTCAATAGGCAATGAAGAATCAGAGGCAATTGTATTGTGTAACTGCATATCCATCGTAGGATCCACACAAGCAGTCTCCAAAGTCACTGGCATACAGGCAGGGACTGCCACTGATGGCAGAGCTAAGTCGTACTCCATAACCTCTCCCAACCGAGACACAGCACACACTAAGTCCTCCATGTGTCAGACCAGAGATCCCCCTACTGAAGAGTAGGGGAATTTCTCTGGTGCCTTGGCCAAATTTCCTCCCATTCACTAAAAATACCACCACCTGCTTTAATTTAGTTCAAGGTCAGTTGGCATGAAAAAATTACTCACCTTAGTAATTGTGTTTCTTCTAATGGAGTCTTGCTGTATTCTGACAATCTGCAGTTAGCTCCAGCCTTTAAACTGCCCCAGAGAGAATAGGGTTAATTTTCTATGCAGTGCATAGAACGTTGAGCTCAAGCTCGGTTGAGGTCTCTGTCTGCAGCCCTTTGAAATCCAACCATCACAGATTCTTACGAGCAAAGACTAACTATACTATGTGGACATTTTAACATTTTTAACTAGCCAACTGGCAACAAAAGTTTTGGATTCCCAAGGAAGACTAGAGTCAGGAAACCCAAAACCAATCCAAATAAAGATAATACAACAAAACACCCAAAATAAAAAAAGGAGGGTGTGCAAGAAGCACCCCGGGGTGCAGCACTGCACCTGCCCACCCACTTCCCAAAAACCAGGTTCTGAGAGGGGAGGCAGGTCAGAATACAACAAGACTCCATTAGAAGAAACACAATTACTAAGGTGAGTCACTTTTTCTTCAAACAACATGAAGTCTTGCTATATTCTGACAATCTGCAGACTACCAAGCAGTACCTCCATGGAGGAGGGAGAACACCTACTTTGGGAATAGGCTCTGAAGTACAGCTGTGCCAAACCGAGCATCACTCCAAGCCTGGATATCCAGAGAGTAATGCTTGGTAAAGGTATGGACTGTTTTCCAGGTGGCTGCTTGACAAATTTCTAACAGAGGGATATCCCTGGCATCAGCTGTACCTCTTGTCGAGTGAGCCCTCAGGCTGGAGGGTGGAATCTTTCCCAGTTTCTCATAACAGATTTGTATACAAGACGCAATCCACCTGGCAATAGTTCTCTTGGTGGCAGGTTTGCCCTTTCCCACTTCCCCATAAGTGAGGAACAACTGGAGGGAATCAAACCTGTGACCCTTGGTACACTCTATGTAGTAGCCAAGGGCTCTTTTAACATCTAAACAACTGTGTAGCCGATCACTTCCGGGGACGTCACGGAGCTGAAAGGAGCTTAGGGTCTAAGGCTCCCTGCTAAGTCCGCTGATCTAACCTCCAAAATCTTATAAAATACATCTAAAGATGTCCAAAAACACAGGAGGGAAGCATTTGCAGGCCTACAGAGGCAGAAACCGATCGAGAGGCAAAGAAGAGAGTATGGATGATACCCGATTGCAAGAGAATCCTCCTAGCAGATCTCCCTCCCCAGCGAGCTCCCATGTGGCCAGCTACGATACTGATGGAGAATCGGAACAACTTTCTCGAGCAAGATTTGAAACCCTATTAAGGGAGATTCGGGAATCTAGAACGGAAAACAAACAGGAGTTCAAAGCTGTTCGAAAGCAATTATCCACTTTTGAGTCCCGCATAGGCATAATAGAAGAGCGGGTAGCCCAGAATGAAGAGAGCACCACTCAAATTGCCGAGATTATGCAGGCCCTGGTACAACAATCTGAAGAGCTGAGGTCCAAATGTCTGGATCTTGAAGGCCGCTCCCGACGAGATAATCTCCGTCTATATGGCTTACCAGAGGGTATGGAAACTACTCCCATGGCCTCGTTCATAGAAAATCTACTTAAAGATATTTTGGACTTACCAAACACCTTCACTTTTCGTATAGAGAGAGCTCACAGGTCGCTCCAAGCTAAACCCTAAGACCCAACAGCCAGACCTCGCTCTATAGTATTTAAATTAGGTTCCTTCGGAGACAAGGAAGAGATATTACGATGAGCCTAAAATTCCTCAACATCATACTCCTGAACCACTGGAACTGAACGAACCAACCTTTTACCAACTGTTGGTGGTTCGACAGGTCCCTGAGACAGTGACTGGACAATCTGAATGGCTTTAGCTATCTCTGCAGCAGTTGGAGAGACAATTTTGGACTCCAAACCTACTGATTTCTTTGTCTTTTTAACTGGGACTGGTTCATCTGAACCAGCCTTTCTTTTGCCCAAGGAAGTCTCGCCCTGGTCAGAGGGCACTCCCTCTGGTCCAGTGGGTGCTGGACCGGGCTGGCCATCCGGGTCAGCTGACTTTTTGGCCTCTCGTTCCCTGAGCCGGCCCAATCTCTTTTCCAGGGTGGTTGCAGGGAAATTTTTACACACCTGGCAGTCTGACAGGAGGTGGTCAGCCCCCAGACAACAGACACAAGGGGTGTGTGGGTCAGTTCTTGGCAAAGGCTTCCCACAGATATCACAGTGTTGGAAACCCAGTGGGCCTGGTTTTCTTTTGGTTTCTCAGACATAATGCCAGCCTATCCAAAACTTGCCTTTGATGGCAGTGCCAGGTAAGACACCCTTTATCGGTTCCTAACCGTGTCACGGGTATTTGAAAAAACTATTTAAAACCAGGTTTTTTAGAACCGATAAGAACTGGGAACCGTACTCTAAAAGCCCAACCAAACACTTCAAAACGTTAAAATCATAAACCGATCGGTTCAAAACCGAACCGATAATTGAATTTCCACAGACTTTAAATTTGTACTTACGGTTTACCAGATAGAGCTTTTAACCGAAATGCGGTAAAATAAATACTTTTGCCGTTCAAATGAACCAAAAATACTCGCTTGAACCGAGAATGAACCGAGCTGGAGCTGATCTCCGGAGCGACTGTTCAGTGGAGCGGAGTAAAGAATCTGACAGTTCTATCGAAACTGGCTAGATAGAGCTTTTGGCAATAGCGCCGTTATTGTAGAACCCAGATCCTCTGGAGTTAACTCCTTCCTCTCCGCGGCAGTTCAGCTGCAGTGGCGGACTGCTATTGTTATAATATAGCAAGACTTCATGGTGTTTGAAAGGAAATAAAATACCTCACTCATAGACTATTTATGGACGACTACTACCCACAAGAAATACAACAACAATGGCTGACATACCTCCCAATCCTTAAATCTTTACGTGAGAAAGCGATCCGTTTCCACACTCCTTACCCAGCTAGACTCCGGATTTTTTGGGAAGATGGAACGAAACTATATTCAACGGTGGAGGAAGCAACGGAAGCCTTGAGAGAGAGGAAGATACAAATAATGGAGATCCGGAACCAAAACAGCGGGAAGGGCGACCTAACCTGGCAGCGCACCCAAAACAGGAAGAAGATGGGCACCAAATTACTGCTGCACGGAGAAGCATCGCGCAGACTGCAAACCATGCTCGAGAAACACAGAAGCAAGGTGGATAAGCCTACCTGAATTATCTCCAAGACTTCTGCTACCTGAACCATTTGCTGAACAGTCTTGGCATGGCTCCTTCCGTACCCCTCCTCACGAGGCAATGGACCAACAGATAAGTCCTACACAAGTTGCCTGATTTCACGAGAAAAGACTGGGGGAGGAGGAGGTTGAGAAATGACATGCAGAAAAAAACAAGACTGGACTCAGAGACTAATTTTTACAGTAACGTTGATCCTTAGGTATAATCTTTTGGGGCTGGGTAAATGGAGAGACCCACATTGCAAGGCCGGGATATATAAAATTTTTTTTTTTTTTAATTGTGTAATTCAGAAGTAGCTTGATTTCCACTCAGACCTTAAGTGTTTCTGATAGGGTTTTCTTGCTTCCACTTACAAGCTGATGGTGTTTGTCAGCATGAGGATGGAGATTAAGCTAAACACCATTATGTAATTGCTTACCGGATCTAATAAGACAACTTATCTGGGGATAAGGTTCCCCCCCAACCCCTTAATTCGGGAAAGATACCCCGTTTAAGAAGCCAATCCTGGTAGAACAAAGAAAATATATATAGAAACGGTGAATTATGCTGAACAACGAGTAGCTGGTTGATTTGTTTGGGGGGGGGGGGAGAGACTCCTTAATAACCGAAGCAATTTTAAAAACTCAATACCACAAAACTTAATTGATGTTCTGGGGGCTTGGACATGCTTTTGATTGGCGGACTGGGTGGGAGCTTAGAGGGCAGTTATACGGTACTAGACCTAAACAAACCCTATATTTTCCTCCGTCAGTTCTGTGAGGGAATATTTGTCTCCACTTAGTAAACCAGGAGCACAGTACTATTCGCTGCTCAGTGGGAGGTCTTCCGGCAACGGAAGCACTAGCAATCCTCCCCGTTCATCTCATAACAGAGATCGAACAAAAGGGCTATTCAGGGTGATAGCCCCCTACCTTGGAAGTACTTGTTGAAGTTAAATAAGTTTGTTTAAAAGTTGTGTTAAGCCATGTTGGCTAATGTGAATCTTTTCTCTTTACCGGATGCATGAAGCAGACAGAAGGAAAAATGGGTATACAGACGTGGGCGGTGGGGGACTGGAGGAGAGGCCGCGATGTTTTGGAAATCAAACCAGATACTTGGATAATAAATGAACAATTACGATATAACCATGATTAAAGGGGCACCATATACTACTTGTACATACAATGTGCATGGAATCACCAACCCCATTAAAAGAAGCAAAATTATTCAGAGTATGAAAAGGGCTGGGGCAAATATTGTTCTACTACAAGAAACGCACCTCTCTCAGTCAGAGCACAAAAAATTTGAAAGGTTGGGTTTCTCGCATGTCGTGGCCTCTTCCTATGGGGGGGAGAAGAAGGGGAACAGCAGTACTAATCAAACAGGGAACACAATTTGAAATCAAGGACAAAGTAATTGATAGAGGGGAAATATGCCATGGTTAATGTTTCTTTAGACGGTCAATTAATAACCTTGGCATCCATTTACCTTCCCCCTGCCTCAGGATATGAGGTCTATAGATCCTTTTTTTCAAATTAACGGAATGGGCTGAGGGACAAATGATTTGTGGGGGGGATCTAAATCTGAATATAGTTGAGAATCACTGTACACCGCAAAATCAAGGGAAAAGGAAGAAAATTACAAGCCAAGTTAAGAAACTACTTCAAGAACTAGGTTTTCAAGATATCTGGAGACATTTCCATGGCACGGCCCCTAGACATACATATTACTCTCAGGCCCACGATGTTTACTCCTGCATAGACTTTTTTATAGCCCCTAAAGAACAGATAGGAGTATGATAAAGATTTGGTCAGGAGATTTTGTACTATCAGACCATGCCCCGATCTTTTGTCAGTTTCACCTCAGCGATGAGGAAAGTAACTTTCTGGAGACTGAATCCTCTCTTTAAGAGACAAACAGGTCCTGAAATGCGCGAGGACACAATAACTCAGGCTCTGGAGCAAACGATACGTCAGACACATCAGTATCAATCCTTTGGGATACTATCAAGGCAATCACAACGGTAAACTGATTAGCATATCAGCGAACAAAAAAAAACTTAGGGAGGCTAGACGAACATCTCTTGAAAACAAGATAAAAGAAATGGAGGACTTGCAGACTATCAAAAAGACTAAGGCTAGAAGTAAGGAGCTTGCTCAATTAAAGAGTGAACTTAACAAAATTTTAGATTATTCGATAGAGCAGAAACTACTATTCTTAAGGCATAGCTATTATGATGGGGGTCCTCGATCCCTCGGATTAATAGCACAAAGGTCGAGAATACAAAAATCAAGAATACAAAAATCAAAGTCAAACATAATGAAAATTAGGCACCCACAAACAGGTAGAATTCACAACTCAACAAGTGGCATAGCCGAGGCTTTCCTTAACTATTACTCAAAGCTTTATAAATCCAGAGACTCCTTGTCAATACAGGACATAAGAAATTTTTTAGACTCATTAAATCTTCCGACTCTTACAGAACAACAAAGCTCTCAACTGACCACCCCGATAACACCGAAAGAAACTGAAACTGCAATAGGCAGCTTAAAAACAGGGAAATGTCCGGGATCCGATTGACTCCCAGGAGAGTTCTATAAATGATTTTCTAAAATTTTAAACCCTCTACTCAATAGAGTTTATGCATATGTCACTTCAGAGGAGGGTGATACCCCTCCCTCGTGGAACGAGGCTATTGTCTCGGTTATTCCGAAGCCGGGCAAGGACCTCTCCTATTGTGCGTCATACAGACCTATATCCATACTAAACACAGATTACAAAATTTTAACATCTATTCTGGCTAGAAGACTTATACAATTTTCCCCTAGTAAAATACATATGGACCAATGTGGATTCATCCCGGGACGTCAAGCCCAAGACAACATAAGACGCATGGTATACCTACTGGAACACTCACAAACCCAGAACATACCAACCCTTCTCTTAGGAGTAGACGCAGAAAAAGCGTTCGATATGGTATCATGGAGATTTCTAAGGGAGGTCCTTGCCCGTTTTGGATTCCCTGACCAGTTCATAGAAACTGTATTTAGATTTTACAAAATCCTGGTGGATATATCCGTGTAAATAGGCACCTAACTGAACGATTTTCCCTCCTTAGGGGAACCAGGCAAGGTTGCCCTTATCCCCACTTTTATTTGCCTACTATATTGAACCCCTAGCGCAATATATATGACAATCCCCAGACGTCAGGGCATAACCTTTCTAACGTGGAACATAAACTAGCATTGTTTGCGGATGATCTTTTATTATACTTAACTAACCCAGAATCCTCATTGCCAGCAGTCATGCAGAAAATCCAAGTTTTTTCATTTTTATCAGGCTACACTTTAAACATTAACAAGACAGAGGCCCTCAAGGTTAACTATGAACCCACACTCTGGCTACGAAATAAATTCCTAATTAAATGGGACGGCTCCTCCCTGAAGCATTTAGGAATACGGATTCCCATAGATTTATCCCAATTGTAAAAACAGAACTATATCCCTCTAATAGATACATTGAGGAATGACATGAGGAGATGGGATCTTCTCCCAACCTCCTCCTATATTCGCAAGATGTCCTTGAAGATGAATGCACTGCCCAGTCTCCTATACCTTTTTCAGTGTGTTCCCTGCATTGTTGATCCGAAAGAAATATTAGCATGGCAAAAAACATTTGTGGCCTTCCAATGGAGTCACAAGAAACCTCGTCTTAACCTTAGGAAACTTTCCCTCCCTAAAACAATGTGGGGAGTATCATTCCCTTCCATAGCTGATTACTGGGCTGCTGCCCAAATGCGCCTGGCGTTGCTGTGGGGAACCCGGACATACCAGGCAGCCTGGAAACAAATAGACTTATCTAGGGAACAATCCCCTCCCTTACCTGCATTACTTTTCTCCCTCCCTTTACTGCAACGAGCCTTGCATAACACTTCAAAAGCTACCTCTACTATACTGGAAGGTTGGAAGAGAGGAACCAAGAGTAAACAGATACTAATCCATTTCTGGAAATATCAATGGTTTATAGCAAAGAAGCAATTTGATTCCCCTGAGGTTAGGTCTTGGTATAACTCTCAGATAAGGAAAGGCATAGTAGCTCCTTGGCAAATAATGAAAGTGGATGTCCCCATAACTTTTGAAGAGGCCCAAGGGAGATTCTCCTGGACTGAAAAGGACAGACTGTTCTTTTACCAAATGAGGGACTACACAATAACAACTTACAGCAAGGAGGAGAAAGTCACAACTTTATGAGGATCAGACCCCGTTTTTACAGATTTGGTTCTCTCCATCAGGAGAAAAGGCCATTTCAATAATTTATAAATTCTTAATTCTGTTACATAAACACTCTATGGATTCAGTCAAGGCGAACTGGGAAAAAGAACTTAAACAAGTAATTAGTGTTAAAGATTGGCCAAAAGTATGGAAACATACTTGGTCTACTACCTCCTCTCCCTTGTGGAGGGAATTTATGTGGAAGGTTAGAACAAGATTTTTTTTTAGAACCCACAACTCTGGCTCGGAGAAATCCGGGGGTACCGGAAAGTTGTTGGAGGTGGTGTGGAGAGTGTAGGGCCACATATAAACATATATTCTACGATTGCCCGTTATTAAATACTTTTTGGTCCCTTGTCTCAGGTCATATAATAAAGATATTTGGTAATCACCTTCAAGTGACAGATTAATTTACTGTTGGGTATACCTCCAACGGGAATGAGGGACAAACACATTATACTTGTGGGCTATTTTGTTGGGAGCAGCATATAAAACAATTACTAAAAAATGGCTCCAAACCACCTCACCTACTGTAGAGGAATGGAAATCCCTAATACTGAATATACAACATAATGAACAAATATATGCTCTAAATAACAGAATGGAAATTTGTACTACTAGATGGACCAGATGGGAATTAATTCAGGAAGAGATTTTGTAGATTAACATTGAGGTTTTTTGTGACAAGATGGGAAAAGAAATTTTTGGCAAATTGACAACTTGGTCACGTGACACCTTCCCCCTAGAAGCCCTTTCACGTGATAGATAAGAAATGAAATAAAGAATTGAAAATCCCTTTCTCTCCTTGATTGGTTGAATAACAAAAATATGCTATTAGCGCCTTTCAGGTCTGATTCTCAATGCCTAGTGTCTGTCTTCATCCCAGAATTTAATCCCGGCATTATGTATTTAGCACTCAATTACTTGAATATATTGTGTGTTCCTTTTTATAAAGTCTTATTGTTTGTACATATTTGTTAAGATCAACAAAACATGTCTGTACAACGAACTACACTTCAGAATAGTTAAAAGTGGTTAAACCTGAGAATGTACAATAGTGTAAAAGAATGTAATGGAAAATATGCAACCATTAAATTAAATAAAGGAAGTATAAAAAAAAAAAAAACTGTGTAGCCTCCTCTCTCCTGAGGAAGAATGATCAGTGAAAGACAGGAAGAGACAGGCTGATTCAAGTGGAAGTCAAACCACTTTGGGCAAGAACCTCCTACTGGTTCTAAGGACCACTTTATCTCTATGAAAGGAGATAAAATCAGGTTCCACTGACAGGGCTTGCAGTTCACAGATATGTCTGGCAGAGATACTGGCTACCAAAAATACAGTTTTCCAAGTCAAGTACTTAAGCTCTGCTGAGGACATAGGCTCAAAAGGAGGTTGCATAAGTTGAGCAATGCAAACATTTAAGTCCCAGGCAGAGGCAGAATCCCTAAAGGGAGGATTGGTATGAAGCAATCCCTTGAAAAATTTATAGAACACAGGATGAGCTGATAGTGAGGAAGATTTCCCCGCTGACAGAAAAGCAGAAACAGCCGACAAGTGTACCTTGAGAGTAGCTGGTCTGAGGCCCAGGCCATTAAGAGTAACCATATAATCCAGAACTGTAGGCAATTCAGCAATGTCTGGAGAAATATGCTTCTTGGGAACACCAAATGCTGAATCTTTTCCATTTGGAATTATAAGTCTTTCTGGTGGAGGGCTTTCGAGAAGCTTTGAGGATATCCAGAACCCCCAGAGACAGATGCAAATCTGCATACTCTTAACTCTTCAAGAGCCATGCCTTGAGATTGAGAGACCGAAAATTGGGGTACCAAATCCTCCCCTGAGAGGAGGTGAACAGGTTGAAATTCCTGGGAAGATGGACTGCAAGAGACAGTAACAGGGGGTACCAAGACTGTCTGGCCCAGTCTGGAGCAATCAGAATCCCTTTGTAAGGTTGTGACCTTATCTTGACTAGAACTTTGAACAGTTGGGGGGGGGGGGAGAAGGCATACAGAAATTTCCCTTCCCAGTTCAAAATCTGTGCATCCAGAGGGACTGAGCCCAGGACTGCGGGTCTGCAACAAAACAGAGGAAGTTGATGATTGGGGCTGCAAAGAGATCTATCTCTGGAGTGCCCCACCTTGAGAAAATTACTTTCAACACTAGGGGGTCCAGGGACCATTCGTGATGGCCCTGGGAGATCCTGCTCAGCGCATCTGCTAGCACACTGTCCTTTCCTGGAAGGTGGATTGCTATCGGAGAGGCCTGCAGGGAATAAGCCAGAGACCACAATTTCATGGCCTCTGTACACAAGGCCGTAGACAGAGTGCCTCCCTGCTTGTTGACGTACCACATGGTGGTGGTGGTGGTGTCTGTTCTGACATGAACTACCGTGTTCTACACAGACAGAGAAAGCTTGCCAGGCCAGAAAAACTGCCCTGAGCTCCAGGAGATTGATATGAAGAAGGAACTCCTGAGGGGACCACAGGCCCTGGGCTGAGATCCCCCAGAGCATCTGTGGTTAGGACCACTGAATGAGACTGAGTGACAAATGGGACCCCTAGCCTTAAATTGTCCTGATCCTGCCACCATTGAAGAGCTTGGATCAGTGTCAGAGTCACTGGAATCAGCTTGGTAAGAGGGTCCTTCTTTTGGGACCAAAAGCCCCTCAGATAGAACAATGTCCCTCATCTGGAATCTTGCCCCTTGGACCACAGCTGTAGAAGCTGCCATGTGGCCCAAGAGCTGAAAGAAATGCCTTGCTGGTCGGTACACCTGAAGGCTGAAGGAAGAAGCCAGTTCTTAAAGAACTCTTGCCCTTTCCAGGAGAAAGTACAGTTACGTAAGAACTTACTGTAACAGTAGATCTCTGAGAACAGCTCTTGCAGCAGATTACACCACTAGGACTGAAGCCGGCAGGCGCCAGGACCCCACGGAAATTTTCTAGCTAGCAGTATTCAACGGGGACCGCCTCCAACGTTGGTCCCTGCCCCGAGCGTACTACATAAGGAGGCGGTCCCCCCATAATCCTCAGTTCTCCCGCCGGAGACTCCTGGCTGCTGGATGACATCAGAAGGGGGGACCGAGGATCCATCAGGTGGCAAAACAAGGCAATAGTAAATGGCCCATCCTAGGAGATGGATGCTTGACTACAACCTACCTCCAGCGGGGATGGTGGGAGGCAAAGTACCTGCTGCAAGAGCTGTTCTTGAAGATCTACTGTTACGGTAAGTTCTTACGTAACTGTACTAACTTCGAGAAACAGCTCTTGCAGCAGGTTACACCATTAGGACTGATTTCCAAGCAGTAATGGCAATGATGCACCATCGGGAGGAGGAAAAGTAGAATCCTCGAGATACCTCGAGCCTAGGACAGAAGTCCTTGAAGGACTGCTAGACTGAACCCTGCTCTTCGCCTCAATGCAATGTCCAGGCTGTAATGCCTGATAAAGGTATGCACGGAGCTCCAAGTAGCTGCAGCGCAAATAGCTGAGGTGGATACGTTTTTTAAAGCCGCAAAGGAGGTAGCCACCGCTCTGGTGGAATGACCCTTAACTGCATCCAGTAAGGGTTTGTTGCACTTCTGGTAACAGAACGTAATGCACTGGATAAGCCACCTAGACAGAGACTGCTTCGAGACAGGAGCTCCCTTCATCTTATGGGCAAAGGAGACGAAAAGTTGGTCCGACTTTCGGTGATGTTTGGTTCTGGTCAGATAGTATCGGAGGCACCTATGCACATCAAGGGTGTGCAGAAGGGCTTCTCCCATTAGAGTATTTCGGAAAATACACTGGTAGATCGATGTCCAGATTAAGGGTGAGAGCTGAGAACACCTTAGGCAGAAATTTAGGATTAGTCCTTAGGGATACCCTGTCTTGGTGGGAAACCAAATATACAGGTTACTCACCTGTAACAGGAGTTCTAGGAATGGTATATGTTGTTCATCCACACTTATTGGCAGGTTCCTTGCCGCTTTAAATCTTGCCGGAAGGTCTTCAAGCTAGCTCCTCCCACCCACCCGGGTGGTAAAACTCTCGGCTCCGCCCCATGACGCAAGATCTGGCCCGCTGGAAGCTCAGGTTGTGCGTCGAAGCCGGGGAGGTCGGGTGGGTTCGTGTGGATGAACAACATATACCATTCCTAGAACTCCTGTTACAGGTGAGTAACCTGTATTTCTAGGGACATGGATATGTTGTTCATCCACACTTATTGGCAGACTCCTAGCAGTTCTCCGGGAGAAGGGAGGCAAGGCGCACACCCTACATACTTACTTGGGGAACAGAGATTGGAGAACCGAGGCCCCAAAACCAGCATCCCGGCGTGACTCAAGGTCGATGTGGTAATGGGTAATAAAGGTGTGTGCTGACTTCAGGTAGCAGCCCTGCAGATTTCCTGGATAGGGACATCTGGAAGCAGCCACCGATGCAGCAGTATGGCGGGTAGAATGAGCTCTTATCCTCTGGGAGGCTCCATGCCCGCCAACTCATAGCAGAGATTATGCAGGAGGTGACCCATCTGCCTATCGTCCGCTTGGCTGCAGGTCTGCCAGGTGCGGCTTCAGCGTAGGTGACAAGCAGCTGGCGAACCTCTCCCCGAATTTCAGCCGTGCGCTCCTTATAATAAGCGAGCGCCCTTCTAGGGTCCAGAGTATGGAGCCTATATTCGGCCTCCGAGGTGTGATTGGGGTAGAACACCGGCAGAGTCAACACCTGATTAAGGTGAAACTCCAGCACCACCTTGGAAGGAATTTCGGGTGAGGCGTGGGACTTTTGTCCCTGTGGAGACCAGGTGGAGACTCGATGCTGGCGCCTGGGTTTCTCCCATCCTTCTGGCTGGCCGTGATAGCCACCAAGAAGGCGGTCTTCCACGACAGGTGGGGGAGACCACACCTGTGCATTGGTTCATGCTTGCCCATGAGCTTTGCCAGTACCAGCAGTAAATCCACGGAGGTGGGGGTTCCCGCCTGGAGGAAATGTGATCAAGGCCTTTGAAAAGCGCGCCACCACTTTTCCCGCGCCACTGACTGTTGACCGCCCGCCGCAGTCAAGCAGAAATGGCTGCCAGGTGCACCCAAGGGTCGCTTCACCTAAGCCCTTGACTCAGATAGGGACCATAGATAGTCCAAAATGCTTGCCACAGGACACGAGAAAGGTCCAACCTTTTCCCGACACCAAATGGAGAACCCTTCCATTTAAGGCATAGCATTTTCTGGTCGACCTTACGGGACGCCTCAACGACGCTGAGGACCCTGGTCGAAAGACCCAAGGCCTGGAACCTCAGCCGCCAGAAACCAGGCCGCCAGGTGCAGGGGATTGAAGGTCCGGATGGAACACTTCCTGATTGACTGAGAGCAGGTCCGGGCGAGCTGGAAGCTGCGCGGAGTCCTGGAGCTGAGACTGAGGACATCTGGGTGCCAGAACTGGCGAGGCCAGTCTGGGGCTATCAGAATCACCTGCGCCTTGTCCCTCCTCGCCAGCAGGACCCGTGAATCAGGGAACGGGGGAAAGCAAAGAGGCTCGGGGTCCACTGCCTCGAGATGGCATCCCCTGCAGCGAACCCCTGCTGAGGGGGTGGGCATGAAACAGACTAGCTTCAAGGCTCTCCCTGAGGCAAGTTAGATCCCACCAGAGGTGTGCCCCAATGGGAGAACAGGGTCCTGTACTATCTCCGCTGAGAGACCACTGTAAGCATGTAGCCCTATCCGCCCAGGGCATCGGCTGGGTATTGGAGGCTCCTGCCACATGGATGGGCCAGGAGAGATCCGCCTCCAGACTGCGATTAGTGACCAAATGCGGAGAGCTTCCTTGCATAGGAGCATGGAGCGCGTCCTCTGTCGGTATAGATAGTACATAGTCGGGGTATTGTCCGTCTGGACCCGGACCACTTGAGCATCGGAGAAACAGAGCAAAGGTGGTGAGAGCTAGACGGACCGAGACGGAGCTCCAGCAGGTTGATATGGCATCGGATCCGGCGGGGACCAGAGGCCGTGGTGCTGGGTGTTCCCCAGATGGGCACCCCAACCCATCAAAGAGGCGCGGTCGTTAGAGAGACCGTCTGGCTCGGGCGGACAAACGGGATACCCTCCTGCAGATGGACGGAACGGGTCCACCACTGGAGAGCTGCTCCACATCTCCTGGGTCGTCCACACGCCGCTGGTCCAGAGGACTCGAACGCTTGCACCACTGGGCTGCCAGACCCCACTGGAGGCGATGTGCCAGCGTGCCCAGCGGACTACGCTGGTACAGGCCGCTATGAGACCCAGTTCATGGAGGTCCCGGGGGGCCGATGCCAACCAGAAATGATAGGGCGAAGGAGAAGAACCTCGGCCCTGTCCACCGGGAGCCGTGGCTCTGGCTCAAGAGAGTCGAGCTCTGCCCGATGAAGGATATCACCTGCTTCGCTCGAGTTTCGACTTGGCCTCCTGGACCAGGAGGCCCAGTTGAAAGCAAACCCGAGGGCCAGATTTCTGGACCGCTCCACCTCCAACCTGGAGGGGCTACATCAGCCAATCGTCCAGGTAAGGGCACACCAGACCCTCGGCTGCACGAGGAAAGCTGTCACCTGCAATGCATTTGGTGAAGACCCTGGGAGCTGAAGAAAGGTCAAGGGCATGGCCTGGAACTGAAGGGATCCCTCCGCCTGAAGCTGAGGAATCTCTGATGAGATGGACGGATAGGGACGTGAAAGAACGTGCCCCTGGAAGTCCAGAGAACAGAACCACACTGTGTTCCAGAGATATGGTATTATCTGGAGCCAGAGTGACCATTCTGAAGGTTCGAGACCTTAGGAACTTGTTCAGGTCGTGTGGTTCTAAGATGGGGCGCCAGCCCTCGTCTGCTTCGGGACCAGGAAGTACCTGGACACGAACCTCGGTTCTGATGTGGAGGCCTCTATCTCTTATCACCCCTTTCTGAAGGAGGAGGAGGGATGTCGGCTCGACGCAGCCTGTAGAGATTCTGGGGACCTTAAAAGGCCAAGGGCTTAATGGCTCTGAAGGGCTGGAGCCTGCTCGAATCTGAGAGGCAGGCCTCTTCCCACCACCTCTCCAAACCCACCTGTCCGTGGTAACAGCGGACCAGGCGGAAAGGAAGTGTTGGAGCCGCCTTCATCGGGGAAACCAGGGACTAGGTGACGGGATGGGGTGACACCTCAGCTCATCACTTTAGCAGGCTTGGAGGAAGGACCGCCTGGGGACCACCAGGGCCTTTTCCTCCTTGCTTCCTATTAGAGGAAGCTGATGGCTTGGGCTTGAATACATGGTCTTGCCTGCTGGCCCTGACGCTGTTGTTGGCCGGGCGTAGGGCGGAGTAGAGGGACGAAAGGGCTTAGGGTCAGCTTATGACCCTTGTCCTCTGGCGCCGACGGTAGACCATAATCCAGGGTGGGATTGATTTTCGATCCTCTGGAGATGGCCTTCACCAGTGGAAAAGGTCTGTTCCCAGAAAGGAACGTCCCGCGAAGTTTGTGCTGGGTATTCATGTGGTAAAAAGTGGATATAGCGCAGCCACGCCTGGCCGACGCGCATTGGCCACAGCGGCCGCCACTGACCGGGCACACGAGTCTCCTATATCCAGAGCAGTCTGAGCTGCTGCTTACATTGCTTCGATCCCGCACCTGCTTGACCGTAGTCTGCAGGTCGGCGGGAAGATGAGGACAACCTCATCCAGGGAACCCAACAGGGCATGGGAGAAATGTGCCATGAGGACGGCCGAACTGGCCTGTGACGAAGGCCGGTGAGAAGAGGCAGACATACACTTTCCCCCGGAGTAGTCCACCCTTGGACCTTTGTCGGCGGTTTTCCACGCCCCTGGCATTACCGCATGCCGGAAAACACTGTCCGTGACCAGCCCTTCAGCCGAGGGGTGTTCAGAAAATCCGACAGAGAGCCAGTAGGGACCGTGATATTTCTGGCCATCCTGGTCAAGGCGCAGGACAGAAAGCCGGATGCTGCCAAAATTCCAGGGCCGGCCCGACAATGGCTTCGCCACTGGAAAGGCCTCCTGGGAGAATCCCCCGGTCCAGAATCTCGGTGAGGGATATCTGGCCGCTTGGATACGGGTTCAAGCTTCATCCCAGTGGATTCTGAGATGAGCCTAAGAAGTCCCAGGAAGGACGAAGGGCTATCGCCCACTGACTGCCCTCAGAGGACTCCAAGTCAAACCGCCTGGAGAACAGGGAGGAGTCATCCAACCCCGACGAGTTGTCGAATAGCTGCCTGGAGCTCTGAACCACCCTCCACTTGTCGAGGCTTGTCAGGTGAGAGTGACCGACAGCCTACGGGGAAGGCCCTGTGCCAACCGCGACTCTTTCGTCGGTGCCCCAGCTGTCGGCTGAGGTGGAGGCGGTTCCACCACAATTGATGGGGCAGCTGGAATAGGTCGGACAACTGGCCTGGGAACAGGCTCCTCGACCACTACCTGGTCCGGTGGCAACCACTTAATGGCCGGGGAAGAGGCCTGAGCCGGCTTATTGGCCAGAAAAATTTGTTGCCACATGAGGTCCTTGTATTTTCGGGCGCAGCTATCGCCGGAGCTCCCTCCTCGTCCGAGGAGGAAGAAGAAGAAGAGCGGCGACGCCGATTGCCGCGACCGTCTATGTCGACGGAGCGGCTGGACCGCGAAGATGTCCGAGACCGAGAATCTCGGCTAGGCCGAGGTCAGTGAGGCAGGGGAGCCGAGGATCGGCAATCCCCTCGGTTCGGTCGACATAACCGACGGCTCCTGAGTCACAGGTACGGATGAGCCGACGATATCCTCAGTCCTCACCGGGGGAACCGGGAGGAGGGATTCTCGGCTCCAGCCGACAACTCCGCCTAACTGGTCGAGAAAATCTGACCCGCCGGCGGAGTCTCAGTCACCTGGCCTGATGGGGACACCGTGAAGCCAGTGGCAGAAGCCGGAAAATCAACCGGGTCGATTGGTCGGCTAGTGGAGGGATCTTCCCCCGCCCCAGGCCGCCGACGATGAGATTTCATTTCTTAGACTTTCGCCGACGAAACGGACTGAAGAAGTAGGACCTCGCCTTTTGTTGAGAGGGTCACAAAGCTCCTTAAAGGAAGCTGAATATGAGGTCCCGTGAGCGAAGAGGAACGGCGCAGAAGAGGAAGTGACGTCTGGGTCGCCTGTCTTCGAAAAGGCGCACCAACCTCTCTAGTTGTTCGTGGATCCCGCAGCCGGAAACCGCCAGTCGGGCCTCTTTGGATTTGACCGAGGAAATCTTCTTTCGGACGCCCAGATGTAACGGGCAGCGGGTCTGTCGAGGGACGACCGAGAAGGAGAGAACACAGGTCGCAGCAAGCCGGTGTCGCTCCTGGCCAAGGCAATAAACGCGACGCGGAGTGCGGTCCGCCGTGACATCTTCTGCCCACAGGGACATCTCCTGAAAACTGGAGTCGATTTACCATCGTAGCCGCTAAGGAAGAAGACCGAGAAGGTAAAGAAAAATTTTTTTTTTTTTTTTTAACCGGGTGATTTTAGCTCCAAACTTAATCGCAGAGTGTTAAGGAGGGGAACCTGAGCTTCAAGCGGTAAGGAAGATCTGGCGGCCATGGCGCGGAGTCGAGTTTTACCACCCAGGTGGGTGGGAGGAGCTAGCTTAAGACCTTCCGCAAGATTTAAAGCGCAAGGAACCTGCCAATAAGTGGGATGAACAACATATCCATGTCCCTAGAAAAGGCTATTTGCACATATGCTGTGCATTTCGTAGAAATCTTCTGGCAGAAGTAACTGCACTAAAACAACGCTTTCCACAGAAACGAGCTCGCAACCGTGGCTTGTTCAAAAAGATGGCAGCATGAGCTGCTCCAGGACGAAGAGTAAATCACATGGAGGGATTGGATCCTTAATCGGGGGCCTAAGGTGGAGAATGCCCCTCAAAAAGGCAGGTGTCGTGTCCAGCTGGACTACAGTGCGTTGGCCTAAAGGGGCATGGTAGGCTGAAATGGCACAAAGGTGCACTTTAAATCGAGGAGTAAGCCAGACAGGAGTGGAAAAGGGATAGCAGGTAGTCCAGTACCAACTTCTCTGGACAGTCCAAAGGCGAAAACCCGTGCGCTTGAGCCCATAAGGAGGAATCCTGCGCCACTTCATGGCGTGGGTAGCCGCTTTTCTAGCGGCAGTAAGCACATCTGCCACTTCTTCGGACCCCGATCACATCATGGCTATGTCTAGGAGCCAAGCATGCAGGTTCAGGGAACGTAGATCCGGATGGACTAAGGAACCCGCCTCCTGAGACAGTATATAGGAGCTGATTGGCAAAGGCACTGGAGGTTCACGGGATAGCTGATGCAAGAGAGGAAACCATATCTGTCTGGGCCAGAAGGGTGCGATTAGAATGAGCGTCACTTACTCCCTGCGGAGTTTTAAAGAACTCTCTGGATCAACGGGAAAGGAGGAAAGTAATCTGCCCGCCCAGGAGAGGGACAACGCGTCTCGCCAGAAAAACACCAGGCCCTGGATCTAGCGAGCAAAAATTGGGCAGTTTTGCGTTGTATGGGGACGCGAAGAGGTCTATCTCTGGAATACCCCATCTGCGAAACCGATGATCTGCCACCTCCTGGAGTAGTTCCCATTCGAGGACTCTGGCCTGAGTGCAGCTCAGGCTGTCTACGATGATGTTGTCCACTCTCGGAACATGAACTGCAATAAGGTTTTGCGCTTGTGTTGCAAGACCCAATCCCACACTCATGGCCTCCTGCAAAGCAGGTAGGGTGGGTGCCTCCTTGTTGAGGTAATACATCACCGCAGAATTGTCTGTTTGTAACAGAAGTGTACCCAGTGGAATCTCCGACTGGAAGGCCTGTAGGGCGTGAAGAACTGCCCTCATTTCCAGCATATTTATGTGGAGATGAGACTCCTGAGCTGTCCACAGGCCCTGAGACCGAACACCATCGAGGTGTGCTCCCCACCCGAGCCCTGAGGCGTCTGTGAAGAGTGTCACAGTCAGGGACGGCGCTGTGAAAGGGACTCCTGCCAAGAGGTTCCCTGAATGTAGCCACCATTGCCAATCTCGAATTACGGTCTTCATGATTCGGACTGGATGCTGCAGATGGTCTTGCCTTTGGTCTCACTGTACCTGTAACATCCACTGGGTTACCCCGCATGGGGAGACGGGATAGCGGGACTGTTGCAATGGCCGCAGCCATATGTTCGAGCAGGCAAAGGACCAGTCTGGCTGGGACGGTCTTCTTCGCTGACAATTCCCTGATGAGGGATCTGATGTGTTCCACTCTGTCCGTGGGAAGGAAAGCTTTCCCTTGGACGTTGTCCAGAACTGCTCAGATGAATTGCAGCATCTGGGAAGGAACCAGGCGTGACTTCTCGTAATTGATGAGGATGCCCAAAGTCTCAGAGACTGGGTGCAGTGAATGGCAGACATCAAGGCCTCCCGTGAGGGCGCCATGAGAAGTCAGTCGTCCAGGTAGGGGAACACGTAGTGGCCCTGTCTCCTCAGAGATGTGGCTACGACCGCCACGCACTTCGTGAAAACCAGAGGTGCCGATGACAGCCCGAAGGGAAGAGCTCGGAACTGATAATGGCGGCCCTGAAACTCGAAGCGCAGGAACCTCCTGTGCGCCTGAGCGACAGGAATATGCAGATAGGCGTCCTGCATGTCCAGGGGCACAAGAAATGCGCCCTGCTTCAGCATGGGAATCAGGCCCGGGAGGGTCACTATGCGGAAGCGCTTGTAGGCGACCGAAAGACTGAGATCGCTGAGGTCCAGTATTGACGGAGGTCCCAGTTTTCTTTGGAACCAGGAAGAAGTGAGAATAGTACCTAGTCCTCTCTGGTTCCTTGGTATGTGCTCTAAGCTTCTTTTCCAGAAGTGTAGCACTTCCTGCTGTATCAGCAGGGCATGCTGACCAATAACGGGAAAGCAGGGGAGGTCTTGTAGGTGGGTTGTCTATGAACTCTATGTAATGGCCATTTCTGACCAACTGTAGAACCCACCTGTTCTGTGATTGATTGCCACCCTGAAAGGTGGCGCGTGGCGAGACCCTGACTTTCTTGCCCGCTGATCCTGAGGAGGGGGGGGCGGAAGGAGTCATGCTGTGGCAGCGTTTGTCCCTGTGGGCTGGGCTGACTGAGTAGCGATGGCCTCTGCCTGGGGATGATTTGGCCTGGGCCTGGCGAGAAAGTGCCCTCTGCTCTGGCCGGAACATTACTGCTGCCTTTGTGGCCGTCCGAAATGGCTCTGGTTCCTCACGAGAAGGAACTAGGCCTAGATCTGTAAGGAGTTGTACAGATCGGACTGCCTTCCTGCATCTTGGAGCTTGGTGATAACCTTCTCGGTGGCTTCACCAAAAAGCACCTCGCCGTTATATGTGACATCTAGAATGTTTTACTGTATGTCCGGGGTAAAGTCGGAGACACGGAGCCAAGAGTGTCTCTGGAGACAAATGCCTGAGGCTGCAGCTCTGGCGGAAGAGTCCGCAGAGTCGTATTCGGCTCTGAGCACTTGGGTCCCCACATCTGACCCGGTGCAGAGGAGGTTTAGGAGCTCCTATTTCTGGTCGCCATCGGGAAGCTTTTCAACCAGGTCCTGTTCCCACAGGGCGTTCTGGAACTGAACCATATGGGTAAGGTAGTTCAGTGACCTGATGGCACAAGTAGCAGCCGCTTACGTCCGCCTCCCCAGGGCATCCAATTGCTTGGATTCCTGGTCCAGTGGCTGAGTGCTCATATGCTGTGGTCTCCGAGACTGGTCATGTGAAGCAGTGATGACCAGAGAATCTGCCAGAGATTGGGTGTGAAATGCTGGTCCTCCTAAGGGCCTTATACAGGCAGTCAGCGCCTTCTTGACGGCTGAGTGGAATCGGACGTTCCGCAGCCTGTGGTGGCGTCCACAGTGTCCACCAAGGGTGGCACTAACACAGGCTTTAGGTCTTTTTGCTGAAGGTAGCGGGCAAGGCGTTGTCGTTCGGGGTCAAGCTCCTCAGCATCTCACCTCATGTTGTCCTGGATGTGCCTCATGATCTCGGCGAAAGAGGGATCATCGGTGGAGACCTGGGGAGGTGTGTGGGTCAGGAGAGGGGATGCTGAGTGGAGAAGGTGATCTGGAGTACTCTGAAGTATCCAACCTTGAATCCTCCCCTGGAGTGTACCGGCGTCATCTGGGTGACCCTGAGGGGGATCTGGAGGGAGACCTTCTCCTGTCGGTAGATCTGCCCCTAGGAGGTGGAGTCTGCTCCTTGGTGGATGGAGGTCGTCCTACTGGCCCCTTAGGTGGAGGAGGGGGCGTAGGCAGTGAAGGAGTGGGAGAACATGCAGGGACATCTTTCTTGATGGTGTCCACCAAAAGGTAAAGGCCTTTACCTCTGCAATGCTCATACCCAATGGGCCTGGCGCGTGGCCTGTCGCTGGGGTCGGGCATTGGGTCCCCGTCTGGGAGGGTTCCTGGGAGCCCGGCATCCTCGGTGTCGCCTGCCTGGTCTTGGGCTGTGGGGTGTCCTCCTCTGTAGAATCCCTACAACTGGAGTCCACCGGCGACGGGGTGCGGTCTTCCGCTCCGGGGTAGCAGACGTCGGTCCCCTGGTGAATGCCTAGCCAGCGACGTTGGCTCCTGTGAGCGCCGAGCCGATTTAGAGTGCTTGGCCGACGTCAGGTCCTTAGTTTTCCTGCGTGCCGGATCAGGATCTCTGGGTGGTTGGGAGACTGACCTGGAGCCGGTGTCCCAGCGACGGGAGGATGAAGATTTGTGGCGCTAACCCGACTTTGAAGAGGCCTTGGAGGGTCTTGATGAAGCCGAGGGCCTCGAAGTCTTAAGCTATGAAGAACCGCTGGAAGACCTGACCTTCACCGGGGGAAGTTGCGACCGAGCCCTGGAGGGCGAGCGGTCCGATCTTGAGCCGGAGCTGCGGGAGTCCGAGACCCGAGTAGGGGACCTAGACCTCACCTTCTCCTGGTGCTTGTCCCGGTGTTTGTGGGATTTAGTTGAAGATTCTCCCCGGGAGGAAGGTTCCTGGTCCATACTTTTAAGCTTTCTTCCAGAAGAAATGCTTGAAGTGCCTTCTCACAGCAGATCCTGGTGCGCTGTTAAACCCCTGCAAGAGGTGCAGGCCTTGGTGTCATGGTCCGGCCTGGCAACACACACAGTACAATGGGGATCCTGAAGGGATCTGTTTAACAAGACACACATCGAAGGTGACCCTCTAGAGATGGAGTTGGAGAGGACATCAGTTGAGCAGAGCCAAAACCTTCTAAATTATTCGGTAGTTCAGTAGTGTCATCGCTAGAAAGGAGACAGAGGCGTGCTGGCGGTGTGGAAGAACTGGGGATTATGGAGACGCTCCTTGCCCTTCGCCCGATGTCAGAGGCAGTCCCGTTGAATACTGCTAGCTAGAAAATTTCCTGGGGTCCTGGCACCTGCCGCTCAGTCCTAATAATGTAACCTGCTGCAAGAGCCATTTCTCGAAGTAAGATGAAAGGCTCTTGCATTGACAGTATCTAGATCTGCCCTTATAAAGGTAAGAAGTTGTACTGGTTAGAGGACTGACTTGGGGAGGTTGAGAAGAAACCCCAGGAAAAGAGCACTTGCAGGTCTGACTTGACTTGGTCTGGAGACTGACCCACTATTAGCCAGTCGTCCAGATATGGAAAATGAAATCCTCTGCCTTCTTAAAAGGCCACTACAACTGCCAGGCACTTTGTAAAACCCTTGGAGCTGATGTTAGGCCAACGGGCATTGATTTGAACTGGTAATGGCCTGAGAGCAACTTGAACCTGAGGTACTTTCTGTGGGAGCACCTGATGGGAATGTGAAAGTAGACAACTTTGAGGTCCAGAGGAGCTAGTCAGTCCCCTGGCCTTAAATAGGGAAGAATTATTCCAGAGTCCATCTTGAACCTTGGTTTTAAAGATGTTTGTTCATGTATCTTAGATCTGGGATGGGTCACCACTCCTGCCTCTTTTTACAAGGTAAGGAAGTACTTGGGTACAGACCTTTGCCCCAATGTGGAAATGAACTCTCTATGGCTCTAAGGCCAGAAGAGATGAAACCTCTGCCTCTAGGAGCAGGGTTTGGAGAGACTTGCAGGTGGAAAAGATCTGGCTCTCATCTTGGAATTTTTGAAGCCGAGACCCAGTCCCTGGCTTCTTACTTCCAGGATCCACTTGTCTGAAGTAACAGACACCCAGTTCTGGACGAAGCCAGCCTGCCCCCTACTGGGATAGGAGAGAGTGACCCAGGCAGGCTCATCAAGGTGTCTGCTTGGCAGGGGCCTTGGCTGAGGATTGGATGCAGCCTTGCTCATCCCCTTCTGCCTCTCCCTCTGAAGAAGCCCCTCTGTGAAAAGGAGAAGAGGCCTGTGCTTGGTAGAAAGGCCTGCCCTGCCCCTAGAATGCTGCCTGTGAGGAGCTGCCTGCCCTCCCTGGCCTGTGCACTCCTATAAGTGGTCCCATATCCTCCATCTTCTTCATGTAATTCTCTGTCTGCTCCCCAGAGAATTACCTTCCACAGGGAAATCCTTGGCCTTAGCCTGGGTGTCCCGTGAGAGGCTAGTACATTTAAGCCAAGCCATTCTCCGAAGAGCCACAGATGTAGCCATGACTCTTGATGACACATCATTGGAGTCCACAGCAGCATGGAACTGTACCTTAGATGCCTCAATCCCATCCGCAGCCACCTCCTCCAGTTCCTTGGCCAGCTGGGGGGAGGCCTGTTTAGCCAGTGCCAGTACAGTGTCCCACCTGGACTTCTGGTACCTGGCTGTATAGGCCATATAATTTGCCTGCCTGAGTCCCAAAGAGGATGCCATGTATTGCTTCTTTGCCAAGGCATCCATCCTCCCGGAATTTTTATCTGGGGGGGTGTGTGAAGCCAAGGGGACATTAGCCCTGTCACAGGCTGCAGCCTGCACGACCCCAACATGGCTGCATTGTTGGTAAAAAAAAATCAGTGTCTGAGCCTGATAAAGTGTACCTCTTATCAATTCTTCGATCAACAGGAGGTACAGAATTAGAAGACTAACATTTTTTGTGTCCGTTTCCTAAAAGATTTGTGCAAGGGAACAGCCTCCTCGACTCTGGGATGTCCATCATCTCTACAAAATCAGGCTCCTCTTGATCCTCTGTAGCTTCCTCCATAGGGAGCTGAAGAGTTTCAGCCACTTTCCTGTAAAACATATAGTGGGGTGGGGACTCAGAGAGCCTAGGAGGGGAAACACCAGAAGGTCTGTCTGGGAGATGTCCCGTTCAATGGGCACATCTAGACTTTCTGCTCCATCATAATCATCATCTTGTTCATAATCCCCCTCCTCCTCAAATTCGGGTTAATAAAAATCTTCAGGGGCATATTCTGAACCCGTTGGAACCGACTAGACAAGCCCTAACTAGCGGAGCTGGATCGATTGGAACGGTGAGCGATTCAACAATACAAATCGCTCAGGCAATCTCAACGGTCGGAACATGAACCTCTGGATCTGAACCGGCTGATCTGTCTTTCCTTTTTGTAGGAACCGATCCCTCAGGATCGCCTCTCCTCTTGCCCTAAGAAGTATTGCCCTGGTCAGAGGGCACTTCTTCTGGTTTGGTCGGAACCAAACTGGGCTGGCCAGCCGGGTCAGTGAACTTCTTGGCCTCCTTTTCTCCAAGTCTACCTAATCTCTTTTCCAGGGTAGACTTAGGAAAATTTTGATAAATTTGGCAGTTTGTATCGAGGTGTTCAAACCCCAGACAATTAACACAGGTGGTGTGGGGATCGGCCTTAGCAAAGACTTCCCCACACTCACTGCAGTGCTGAAACCCAGTGGGACTGGTTTTTTTCTTGGGTTTCTCAGACATGGCCAACCTACCCAAACTTACCCTTTTTTCGGCAACCGCCAGGCAAGACTCTCATCTGTTTCTAACCGTGTCACAGGTATTGGGGAAAAAAGTTTAAAACATTTTTGTTTTAGAACCCATAAGGACTGGTAACCACACACTAAAGCAAAGTACAAGGATCGAACAAACTTACAATTTCCACAAAGTAATGAAAAATAACTATCTAGTATTCATGGTACTGCAGACAGAGCCTGAACAGACAATGCGGAACAAATTTGGAATAATCTTGGCTTAAAACCGACACTTTAACAGACTTTTGAACCGAATTGAAGGAGAAATCTCCGGAGCAACTGTTCAGTGAGGCGAAGTAAAGAATCAGACGGTTGGATTTCAAAGAGCTGCAGACAGAGACCTCAACGTTCTATGCACTGCATAGAAAATTAACCCTATACTCTCCAGGGAAGTTTAAAGGCTGGAGCCAACTGCAGATTGTCAGAGTACAGCAAGACTTCATGTTGTCTGACTCATCTATATTCCCCTTCCCTGGGTAGTGCCTGAAAATAGGCAGAATTTGTCTAGTCCACTTACCCGTTCAACAAAAACTAAATAAACAATTTGAAGATAGAGGGGGACGGCTCAAGGGCAACGTGAAGAAGAACAGGTTACTCACCTGTAACAGTAGTTCTAGAAGTGGTACATATGGTTCATCCACACTCTGGCATGTCCCTTTCCCCTTTAAAACTTGCCGGAAATCTTCAAGATGGCTCCTCCCACCCACCCGGGTGGTAAATACCTCGGCTCCGCCCCATGATGCCAGATCTTAGCCCACTGGAAGCCAGGTTGTGCATCTAAAGCCAGGGAGGTCGGTGTGGGTGCGTGTGGATGAACATATACCACTCCTAAAACTACTGTTACAGGTGAGTAACCTGTTCTTCTAGAAGTGTGGATATGTTGTTCATCCACACACTCTGGCAGACTGCAAGCAGTTCTCTGGGAGGAGGGAGGCAAGGCTCACACCACCTACTTGGGAAATAGGGATTGGAGAACTGAGGCCCCAAAACCGGCTTCCCGGCGTGACTCAAGGTTGATGTGGTAGTGGGTAATGAAGGTGTTTGCAGACTCCCAGGTAGCAGCCCGGCAGATTTCCTGGATAGGGATGTCCCTGGAAGCAGCCACCGATGCAGCAGTATGGCAGGTAGAATGAGCTCTTATCCCTCTGGGAGCTCCTTGGCCAACTCATGCACAGACCTATGCAGATGTAATCCATCTTGCAATGGTCGGTTGGCTGCAGGTCTACGAAGCGGCTTCAGCATAGGTGACAAACAGCTGGTGAACCTCTCCCTGAATTTCTGCCATTCTCTCCTCATAATGGGAGAGAGCCCGTCTCAAGTCCAAAGTATGGAGCCTGTACTCGGCATCCGAGGTGTAAGTAGGGTAGTATACAGGCAGAGTCAACACCTGGTTAAGATGAAACTTTGACACCACCTTCGGAAGGAATTTCGGGTGGGGTCACAGGACAACTTTGTCCCTGTGAAAGACCAGATAAGGGGAGTCCACCGAAAGCACCTGGAGCTCCCCTGTCCTGGCAGACATGATAGCCACCAGGAAGGCAGTCTTCCACAAGTGTGAGAGCTCACACTTGTGCATGGGTTCGAATGGCTTGCCCATGAGCTTTGCCAAAACCAGCAACAGATCCCATGGAGGTGGAGGTTCATGCACCAGAGGGGATATGTGATCCAGGCCTTTGAAGAAGCACCCGACCACTGTCTCCTGCACCAATGTCTGCTGACCGGCCTGCAGATATGGCTGCCAGGTGCACCCTAAGGGTCGATTACCACAGACCCCCTTGGAGAGAGACCAAAGGTAGTCGAGAATGTTACCCACTGAGTAGGACAAGGGGTCCAGACTCTTACTCTTTTGAAGGCATAACATTTCCTGGTTGATTCCTTACGAGATGCCTCCACCATGGTGTAGACATCCTCGGAAAGATCCAGAGCCTGGAACTCTAGCCGCTCAGGTACCAGGCTGTGAGGTGCAGGGATTGAAGGTCCGATGGAATACCTTCCCCTGATTCAGAGATATCAGGTCCGGACATGTACAAAGTCGCTCTGGGGGCCTGCAGCTGAGTCTGAGGAGATCTGGATACCAGAACTGGCGCGGCCAATCTGGGGCTACCAGGATCACCTTCGCCTTGTCCCTCCTCACCTTGTGGATCAAGGGGCATGGAGAGAATGCGTAGAGGAGGCCTGGGGTCCACGGCCTCGAGAAGGCATCCCCCTGCAGCGAGCCCTGCTTGGGGGGGGGGGCGGACATAGTACAGCCTCAGCTTGTTTTCCCTGGAGGCAAACAGGTCCACCAACAGTTTATCCAGGCGGGAGAGAACAGACTGTAAGCTACCTCTGGATGGAGTGACCACTCGTGGGATGTCTGGCCTATACGGCTGAGAGCATCCATAGCTGGTTAGAGACTCCTGCCACGTGAATGGCTAGGAGAGCTGCCTCCAACTGGCTGATGAGGGTCCAGATTCGGAGCACCTCCTTGCATAGCAGACGGGACTGCGTACTGCCGTTTGCTGAGGTAGTACATGGTCGTGGTATTGTCAGTCTGAACTTGAACCACTTGACCCTGGAGCTGAGGAGCGAAAGCTGACAACGCCAGTCGGACTGCTCTGAGCTCCAAAAGGTTGATGTGGCATCGGGACTCCTTGGGGGTCCAGAACCCGTTGGCTCTGTTGTCCCCATGTGGGCTCCCCAGCCCATGAGAGGAATCGATCCCAAGAACGACCGTCTGCTCCGGGCGGACAAACAGGATCACTTCCTGCAACCGTTCTGGGGCAGTCCACCACTGGAGAGCGTCCCACATCTTCTGGGTCACAGAGATCAGCTGGTCGAAATGACCATGGCGCTGAGTCCACTGAGCGGCCAGCTCCCATTGGAGGGGGCACATGTGCCATCTGGCCCAATGGACCACTGAGGTGCACGCCGCCATGTAACCCGGAAGGTGCAGGAGGTCCTGGGCAGGGTGCAAGTGCCCAACCAGAAATGATTGGGCAAGAGAGGAAAGAACCTTCGCCCTGTCTGCCGGGAGCCGAGCTCTGGCTTGATGCATCATGCTCTGCCCCGATGAAGCCCATCACCTGAGAGGGCACGAGTTCCGACTTGGCCTCGGTGATCAGGAGACCTAGTTGGGAGCAGGTCCGTAAAGCCAAATCCCTGGATCTCTCCACCTCCTGAAGGGTGGAATCTGCCAAGAGCCAGTCGTCGAGATAAGGGTATATCTGAACTCCGACGCCGAAGACGGGCTACCACCACTGCGATGCTCTTGAAGACCCATGGGGCTGATGACAGGCCGAACAGCATGGCTCGGAACTCTTACAGGGTCCCTTTGACCCTGAAGCAGAGGAGCCGCTGATAGGATGGACGGATTGGGACATGAAAGAACACGTCCTGCAGATCCAGTGAACAGAACCACGTTTCGCTCCAGGGATGGTATGATCTGGTTCAGAATTACCATCCGGAAGGTGCGACACCCAAGATATTGATTCAGGTCGTGGAGATCTAGGATGGGGCGCCAACCCCTGTCCGCTTGGCCACCAGGAGGTACCTGGAGACGAAGCCTGGGTCTGCAGGAGGATCTGGTACTGGAGCTACCGCCTCCTTGTGGAAGAGCTGAGCAATGTCGTCTCGAAGAGCTTACTGAGTGCAAACAGATCCTTTCCTCCCGAGGGGCGCAGGCTTGGCTGGGAGGGTACTGCTCGAATTCCAGAGGCAGTCCCTGGCCGACCACTTCTAGAACCCACCTGTCCGAAGTGATACCGGACCAGGCAGAAAGAAAGTGGCGGAGCCTTCCCTCCACGGGAGGACCCAGAGCTGGCATGACGGGTGCAGGGGTGGCAAGCCCCAACCCATCACCGAGCAGGCTTAGCAGGAGGCTCCTGGACCAGCACCTCTGCCTCCTTTACGGGATGCTGAGAGCCCTGCTTGAGCCCGAGGCAACAAGCTTGAGCCTGCTGTTGCTGCTGACCTCCTTGATAGGAGGGCTGCCTAACCGCGCAGGGGAAGAGTGCCGAAAAGGCTTCTTCTTGCACTTCTGCTGGGTTCTTGCCCGAAGAACCCTTAGCAAGTAGTATCAAGGTGGCATTTGACTGCTCTATGCGTTGGAAGTGACCAGTCACTCCGGGCCCAAAAAGGTCGGTGCCTAGGAAGGGCACGTCAGCTAACTTGTGCCGAGTATCCGCCAGGAAGGAGGATAGCCTCAGCCAAGCCCTGCAGCGAGTGGCCACTGTGGCTGCCAAGGAGCGGGCAGAGGAAATCTCCAATGTCCAGGGCCGTCTGGAGCTGTTTTGCAACAGCACGGCCCTGATCACAGACTTGCTTCACAGTGGTCTGCATCTCTGCCGGGAGATGAGGGAGGCCTTCATCTAATGATTCCAGGAGGGCATGAGAGAAGTGTGCCATAACAACCACCGAGCTGGCCTGATGAAGGCCTAGGGAAGAGGCTGCATAGACCTTCCAGGCAGAATGATCCATATTCTTGGACTCCTTGTTGGGGGGGGTCGGCGTCGGCTGAGCTGCCAGTGCGTTAAACACAGAAGCAGTCACAAGGCTTTTGGCTGAGGAATGTTCTGTGAACCCCGCGGGCACCGTATATTTGCGGGCCATGCAGGCAGAAGGGCAAACAATGGCGGCCATAGGAAAGGACTCCGAAGGGGTATCCCCCCCTTTTAGGATATCCTTAAGGGGGTACTCCAACTTTTTCTGGATAGGCTCCACGGGCATCCTGTAGATTTGGACATCAGGTGGAGGATGCCCTGAAAAGAGGAAGGACCTTCCTCCAAACCTGCCACTGATGACTCGTCATCCCCAGGATGCGAGTGCAAACTAGTGTAGTCAGAGTACTAGAAGTCGGGATATAGCGGTCTCCCGCCTATGTCTCCCTGGATGTGCCGAGGGCAATCGGGGACAACCGTGATGGACAGACATCGGGGAAGTCCGGTGTCTGACCGGTCCTCTTTCGAGGGAGCCCCTCCCTGAGGCTGCTTAGGCAGTGGCTCCACCAAAATCGGTGGAGAGACCATAATAGGCCCAGCTGGGATAGGGGCCGGCCCCACAGGCAGTGGAATTGAAGACTTCGGTTCCGGCGGGGTTGGCGTCGGCCTGGGAGGCGGGAGCCAAGTGATGGCCAGTGTTGCCGGCTTCTGACTGGACAAAAATCAGCTGTTGCCACATGAGATCCTCATAATGTCAGTTTCCATTGAAGTCTCTCCTCGTCCGAGGAGGATGAGGATTGGTGGCGTTTTTTTAATTTTATGGCCTTTCATCGGCCTTTGACTGAAGTAGTCATGGTCTCATCGAGACAGGCTGGGTCGGCTTGTTTGATGGGGAGACACGGTGTCTGTGAAAACCAAATTCCTAGGCGGTTTCTAATGAGGTTACCCAAAGGTAGTGTCTTCTCGTCGGGAGAGGAAAGGACCAGGATCCTTTCTAAAGAACAGTCAACAGGGGTCTGCTATAAAGGCTTGATTGGGTCGAGCGTAATCTTGGCCATTTCCTTGGTCTCTGTGCCTTGGCCCAACGGAAGGTCCATAAAGCCAGCGGCTGAGGATGTGATCGACAACTCCCTAAAGGAGCCCATGAAAGTCAAGCCGAGGTTGAGTGGAACAAAGAAGCTTCGAGTGGCCGAAGCTTGAGCTGCTTCCTCCTCAAATGCCTTCATCTGCTCCAACTGTTCGGCGGAATCTTGTGGCAACCGCCCACCTCACCTCTTTAGATTTCACCAGCAGGTTCCTTTTCTCTGGTCTCCCCAGCTTAAGGCACGCCTTGAGGTCGTCTAGAACGTTGGGATGGAAGGCCAAACAAAATGAGCACGACGAGGTGTCATGTCCGATGCTAAGGTAGTACACGCATGTTAGGTGGGGATCGGTGCATGACATCTTCTGGCCGCAGGTAGACTGGCAAAATCCAGGGGACGATTTGTCCTCCATATCCAAATCAATAACTCTTGACGAGTTTAATAGCAAGTTGCGTTAAATCCGACATGAAGCCAGGGCCCAAGAAATACAAGAGTAGCACGAGGGAGCTGAATCTTCCAGCAGAAAGGAAGAGCTAGCACCATGGGGCGGAGCCAAGGTATTTACCACTCGGGTGGGTGGGAGGAGCCAGCTTGAAGTCTTCCGGCAAGTTTTAAAGGGGAAAGGGACAGGCCAGAGAGTGTGGATGATGAACAACATATCCACGCTTCCTATAATATTTTTCCACGGAGAGGGTGATGGACGCATGGAACGGCCTACCTGAGGAGGTCATAGGGTCAAAAACAGTGGGGGGAATTCAAGAATGCATGGGACAGACACAAGGCAATTCTGCTGGGGGGTAGGAGGAAGTAGGTTGTTGGTTAATTAGGATCCGCAGCTTATCCAATAGGTATGGAAACTGGCAGACTGGGTGGGCCAAGCAGTCCTTATGTCGTCAAAGTCTGTTTCCATGTACTCCTCCTCAATATAGAAACCCATGGCCGAGGAACAATTGTTTCAACACACTGAAAAATGTGGGTCTTCAGGGGGAGACCTAGGAGTATGCTTGACAGAGTCCTAGGTAACAGAGGAGGCTCTGGACCTGTCTGAAGTAAAGACCTCCTCTTCCTCGTCAGGAAGAATGAGGACACAGTGGTACTCCTCTTCAACACTGACCTCTTTCAAATCCAGGTCTGATGTTGGAGGCACCAATGACAGCTTGTAGGGGTCTTCCTGCAGTCGCCGAGGGGGCGTAGACACAGACTGCCTTTTATGTTGCTGGTGAAGCAGGCCTGTATGCATTCAATTGGTGAACAACCACCAAAGTAAATTTGGTGAGAATCTCATTCAGACCGATGACCGAAACCTGCACTGACCGGGAATGGGGCAACAAGGATTGACGACCCACCAGGGGGGCCCTGGAAGGAGAAGGGGCAGGTCTCGACAGGAGGGGCTGATGACCTGGAGGTATAGATGCCCGTCCACTCTGAGCATCAGGCTGCTGCGCTGTCAGTACAGGTCTGGAAGGCACAGCGACCTGGACAGTGACTTTTTGCGTGTCAGTGCAGCAGCAACCGATGAACCCCCGGATGAAGGAGAAGAGGCGGTTGGGGAACGAGATCGCCGTCAAGGGAAGAAGTCCCAATTTCGGTCTTTATGACCCCCACCCGAGGACTTGTCTCGGGGGTTCTTAGACACTGCCGGCGATTGAGAGGCTGGGACCCTGGAGGACCCCTGCCCGGAACTGGATACTTGCTGTGCCATTAAGGAATTTTTTTCAAAGCCTTTCTGCATTGCCTGAAGATTGTTTGGTTAAACTGCTGGCAGAGCTCAGTCAGCAATTTCGTGGCCAGGCCCAAGACAGCAGACAGAAAATGTTTGAGGAGGCAGTCTTCTTTCCGCAGCGGCAGCAATGGTAGAGAGAGGTCAAAGGATTAACTCAACAAAATGAATGAATCTCTTACCAAAAAAAAAAAAAAAAAGAAAGACATTCTAAAGTAACAGTAAAAGTGTCAGTAGGCAAAATGTATACGAACTGCTATCGAGCTCTATGGAGACCCATGCTAACAAGTCAACAGCAGGAAAGAACTGAGGAGGAGCAGGGCAGATCATGCCTCAATAGGGTTGATGACAGACTCTGTGGCTGGCCCCAGTTGTACTGCTGGAAATCTTCCGTGGGGATCCTGCTTCACCGATGGTGAAGTTCCTATGGTGTGACCTGATGACTGAAATACCCCTGAAGAAGATCTAATGCAGCAGGGGAAAGGAAGGGGAGAAGGGGAGTTAGTCTTGAAAGATACAGTACAACTACTAGCAGGGTTCAGTCGGGAGTGATCATTAAAGGCAACCCAACTTTTTTTTTTTAATTTTATAGTAGAAAAGACAGATCTTCCACTGTAAGCTTTGGTAGCTTGTGACCAGCACAGCACAGAGGACATCCTTTAAATATCCGTGAGTATTCCATGGCATTACGAGGGTGTGAATTTAACAAAATAATTGTGACACCATACATAACTTTCCAGCTGTTTTGAGTTCTCCGACATTTTGTGATGCATGTTTCAGCTGAACAAGTCACTGATGCTGCATTTAGGTCCTAGGTTGGTTCTGAGAAGATGCTCGGTCAAATCTTCCTTAACAGAAATACCAAGCAACTTAAAGAAAGAGACAGAACACAGTCTGGAAATGGTAAACCTTTACTGGCCATTTCAAAACAAGTTACATTTAAAAACATTTACAGCCCACATTGATTCTTCAAACTTTTACAGATTAAGGAGAAAAAGATGTGTTGCATTTTCAGAATGATTCAGAGACATTCTTTGCTCTTGTCTACCATTTTATTTTATGTTAAAATCTGCAGAAAAAGGAACTACTAACTGCTACTATCTCTTGGTCTTTACGACAGGAAATGAAAATTACGTACTCATCGTAATTCTTGATCTTCTAGGAATGTCTTCACCACTGATTCACACTAGTGGGTCTTACCCAGAGGTGCTACGGGAGTTGGAACTTTTCAGGCGGGCTGATGCCGAAGCAAGCTGCAAACACTGGCTTGTGGCACAGGCTTACCTCAGCACTGGCCCTCAACCGCTTCAATACCTCTTCTACTGAGGAGGTGCAGCACGAACTAACAAGTACTTATGCACTTAACCTAAGGGTATAAGATGGCCTTGTTGATGCATGTAAGAAGGGTCAACAAACTACTGCACAGTATTTTCACAGCCTAAACCAAATACAAGTGGTGAAGACCAAAGAAGCATACTGGAATAAGGCAAGGGGATGGCAGATGGGCATGTGAATCAATGATGAAGACATTCCTAGAAGATTAAGAATTACAGCAAGTACTCTATTTTCATATCTTCCAGCAATCAGTCTTCACCACTAATTCACACTAGTGGGTCAGAGTACCAAGCTCAGACAAAATCCCCTCAGACTAGGCTGGCAGGAGCAAAGGGCTCTCTCAGAAGAATAATCCATTCATGATGGTCCTGCCAAAGGTAGCATGGTGCCTGGCATGGACATCTAGGGCACAGTGCTTTATGAAAATCTGTATTGTGCTCCAAGTTGTAGCTCTGCGGATGTCACCGATAGGTACAAGAGCGAATTTCTTCCAAGGACATGGCAACCACTTCGGTGGAGTAGGCATGTACCTGGCCCTTCAGCTTGACTTGAGCTGTGGCATAGCACTGATGCAGACAGCTTACAATCCAGGCAGAAATGCACTTGATTTTAACAGGCTTGTCCCTTCAGATTGAGATTGGAGGAGACAAAAAGCTGTTTTGATTGCCTGAAGTCCTTGGGTTCTATCCAGGGAAAACATGAAGACCCTTATAACATCTCAAGAAGGCAGAGTGTGTGCTCCTTCATTCTGGAAGTTGGCACAGTAGGCAGGCAGCAGTAGTGGCTTAACAAAGAAGAAAAAAAATTACTCACCATAGTAATGTTGTTTCTTCTAATGGAGTCTTGCTGTATTCAGACACAATGCAGCCAGCCCCAGCACTTGAAGCTACCAGAGAGGAGAGAGTTAACTCCATGCAGAAGCATGGAACGTTGAGCTCTGTTTTCAAACCTCTGTCTGTGGTACTTCCCAGTGTAACAGTCAGATTCTTACAGAGCAACTAACTAGGCACTAAAATATGGAAATTGTTTAAAACAGTCAAAAAATAGTTTTGGGGTCCAAAAGACTCGAGTCGAGAACCCAAGAAGAAACAAGGTGGTGACAATTTAGGCTATGAACATAAGAATAATAAACGTAACAGCTACCCCACCAAAAGGGAGGGTACAAGGTACACCCCTGAGGTGCAACACTGTACCTGCAAGCCCACTTCCCAAAAACAGGTTCTGAAGGGGAGGCAGGAGGTCTGAATACAGCAAGACTCCATTAGAAGAAATAACATTACTATGGTAATTTTTTTCTTCCAACAACATGAAGTCTTTCTGTATTCAGATATAATGCAGACTACCAAGCAGTTCCCTATGGAGGAGGGGAATGCAGAACCTACTTTGGGAACAAACTCTGCAATACTGCTGTGCCAAACCTAACATCACTCCTAGCCTGGATGTCCAGGGAGGCTGCTTTACAGATCTTTAACAAGGGAATATCTCTGGCCGCAGCTAGACAGGCAGCTGTACCCCTAGTGGAGTGATCCCTCAGGCCTGAAGGGAGTGTTCTACCCAATTTGTCATAGCAGAACTGTATACAAGAAACAATCCACCTGGCAATAGATCTTTTAGTGGCAGGCTTACCTTTTCCCACTTCACCATAAGTGAGAAACAACTGAAGACGGTCATTTCTGTGTGCCTTAGTATGCTCTCTACAGTACCCAAGAGCCCTTTTAACATCCAAACTGTGTAATCTTCTTTCCCCTGAAGAAGAATGGTTAGTGAAAAACACAGGGAGCGATATGGACTGGTTTAAGTGGAAATCCAATACCACTTTAGGCAAGAACTTCCTATTAGTTCTTAGGACCACTTTATCCCTATGGAAGGATATGAAGTCAGGTTCAACTGACAGGCCTGTAATTCACTAATCCACCTGGCAGAAGTAATAGCTACCAGAAACACAGTTTTTCAGGTCAAGTACTTCAATTCAGCCGAAGCCACAGGCTCATAGGGTGGGTGCATGAGCTGAGCAATGCAGACATTAAGATCCCAAGGCAGAGTAGGCTCCCTAAAGGGAGGGTTAATGTGGAGCAGACCTTTGAAAAACTTTCTGAAAACAGGATGAGATACCAGGGAAGAGCCCTTTCCTGCTTAGAGGAATGCAGAGACAGCTGCTAGATGAACCTTCAGAGTGGCAGGCCTAAGGCCTAGACCATTCAGATGAACTAGATAGTCTAAGGTTGTGGAAATGTCTGCAGAATCAGGCAGGATGCCTTTCTGAGAGCACCAAATACTGAACCTCTTCCATTTGGAATTGTAAGTTTTTCTAGTGAAAGGTTTCCTGGAGACCTTTAGAATATCCAGAACTCCCTGAGAGAGATGAAATGCTACATATTCTAACTCTTCAAGAGCCAGGCCTTGAGGTCGAGGGACTGGAGATTGGGGAACCAGATCCGCCCCTGGGAGGAGGAGAGAAGATTGTATCTCCTGGGAAGCCACAGGGGACATGACACAGCCAAGGACAACAGAAGAGGATACCAGAGCTGTCTGGCCCAATCTGGAGCCACCAAAATCACTGTGCAGGGTTGAGTTCTTATCTTGATCAGAACTCTGAACAGGAGAGGGAAAGGAGAGAAAGCATAGAGAAACTGCCCTTCCAGTCCAGAATGAGGACATCTTGGGGAACTGTCCCCAGGACTGGAGGTCTGCAACAAAACAGAGGAAGTTGATGAGTGTCTGGTGCTGCAAACAGATCTATCTCTGGGATGCCCCACCTGGAGAAAATGATCCTCAGAATGTGAGGATTCAGGGACCATTCATGATGTCCCTGTGAAATCCTGCTCAGGACGCATTGTCTTTCCCTGAAAGATGAACTGCTACCAGGGAAGTCTGAAGGGAATAGACCAGACACCAAATCTTCACGGCCTCCGTGCACAAGGCCATGGACCGGGTGCCTCCCTGCTTGTTGATGTACACAGTGTGGTAATGTTGTCCATCCTGATTTGGACCACCTTGCGTTGACTGAATCTGAGAAGGTCTGAAGGGCTAGGAACACTGCCCGGAGTTCCAGGAGATTGATATGAAGAACAGACTCCTGTGGGGACCAGATTCCCTGAGCTGTTAAGGCTCCCAGGTGGGCTCCCCAGCCTAGGAGAGAAGCACTGCAGTCAGTACTACTGATGGAACTTGAGGAGAAATGGAACCCCTTGTCTGAGGTTGTCCTGGTCCAGCCACTACTGGAGAGCTTGTACCAGAGTTCAGGTCACTGGAATCAGTTTGGAGAGTGTCCCTTCTCTGTGACCAAAAGGACTTGGATGGAACTGAATGTCCCGCATCTGAAATCTGGCTCCCTGAACCGCTGCAGTGGAGGCTGCCATGTGGCCCAAGAGCTGGAGGAACAGTCTCGCTGGAAAAGAAACCTGAGGCCGAAAGGAGGAAGCGAGGTCTACTAAGGCCTTCACCCTTGCCAGAGGAAGGAAGGCTTTTGCTTGGACAGTATCTAATTCCACCCCTATGAAGGTGAGAAGCTGTACTGGTTCGAGGACTGATTTTGGCAGATTTATAAGAAACCCCCAGAGAACTGATCAAGTCCTGGGTGGTTTGCAGAGCTGCCCTGACCTGATGACTGCCCTACCAGCAGCCAGTCGTCCAAATATGGAAAAATGGTGATACCCTGTCTTCTAAGGTAAGCCACCACTACTGCAAGGCACTTTGTGAACACCCTTGGAGCTGATGTTAGGCCAAAAGGCATGGCTTTGAACTGATAGTGGCCTGAAGGCAACTCAAACCTGAGGTATTTTCTGTGGGAGCACCTTATAGGGATATGGAAGTAGGCATCCTTGAGGTCCAGTGACGCTAGCCAATCTCCTGGCTTTAAAGAGGGAAGAATTATTCCCAGAGTTACCATTTTGAATTTGAGTTTTAATATGCGTTCAAGGATGGGTCACCACTCCCCCATTTTCTTTGGGGGTAAGGAAGTACCTGGAGTACAGGCCTTTTCCCCTATGTTGAGCAGGAACCTTCTCTATGGCTCTGAGAGCTAGGAGAGAGGAAACCTCTGCCTCCAGGGCAAGGGTTTCTGAGATTGATGCGGGTGGAAAAGACTTGGCCCTCCTTTTTTGGTACCTTTGAAACTGAGGGCCAGACCCTGGCTTACTACTTCCAGGACCCACCTGTCTGAGGTAAAAGACTTCCAGGCCTGAAAGTAGTAAGCTAGCCTGACGCCTACTGGGATTGGGGAGTCGACCCGGGCTGACATCTCAGGGTGTCTGCTTGGCAGGAGCCTTAAACTGGGAGGAGGAAGCAGTACCGCTCATCCCCCCCGCCCCTCCCTCGGAAAAAACCCTTTGTGGGTAAGAAGAGGGGGCCTGGGCTGGTAAAAAGGCCTGTGAAAAGGCCTGCCCTGGACTGCTGCTTCTGAGGGGTGGCTTGCCTTTCCTTAGCCTGTGCACTCCCGTAAGATGTCCTGTATTTGCCCATTTTTTCATGTAAGCCTCTGTCTGCTCCCCAAACAGAGAGTTACACAACTACAGGAAAATCCATAGCCTTAGACTGGGTGTCCTGTGATAGGCTAGTACATCTGAGCCAAGCATGCCTCCTGAGAGACACAGATGTAGCCATGACTATGGATGCCACATCGTTGGAGCCAGAAAGATATTTAAAATTAGAGTGTTCACAAGGTCGTTTCCTAACCGGACCGACCAAAAAGAAACCAAAGAGACAAACGATTTCCACAGTTAAATAAAATAAAAACACAGTCCCTATCTACAACACTACCTGTACCGCGAGGCTGGAAATCCGAAAACACAATAAAGAAATGTTTTTTAAACCGAACCGCTTTACTATACCGAACCGAGTAAAGGAAATCTCCGGGCCGACTTGCTGTTAGGCGAGTAAAGAATCTGCCGGTTACACTGAAGTACCACAGACAGAGGTTTGAAACCGAGCTCAGAGCTCAATGTTCCATGCTTCTGCATGGAGTTAACTCTTTCCTCTCAGGGCAGTTCAAGTGTTGGGGAACTGCACCATGTCTGAAAACAGCAAGACTTCATGTTGTTTGAACTCCAACACCACCTTCAGCAGGAACTTAGGGTCTGTACGGAGAACTACTGTACTTTGTCTTTATGGACAACAGTATATGGAAGATCTGTGACTAAGGCATGGATTTTGGACACCCTGCAAGCAGAGGTGATGGCCAATAGAAATGCTGCTTCCCAGGTTAAGAATTTCAGCTTCACAGGTGCAGGGGGCTCGAAAGGTTTGCAAATGAGCATATCCAGCACAAGTCAATATCCCTGCAGCCACCAGCTTCCTGACAGAAGGCCTTGTACGTAAGATGCCCTTAAGGAACCTCTTGAACAGCTGCAGCTGTACCAGGTAGAGTCCCAAATGGGCTCATGGTATGCAGATTCAGCAATACTGCAAGCCAGCAGCAGAAAGGACCTGCAAGTACTCCAGAACCTTATCAGGTGGGCACCCAAAGGGGGTCCCATGTGGGCTCTGTATCACCAAATAGAAAATGTTTCCATTTGCCTGCATAAGTTTTCCTAGTGGAAGGCTTACGAGCAGTCAAAAGTATTTCAGAGACCCTCTGAGATATCTTGTACCTGTTCACATCTATCTCTTCAGGAGCCATGCCTGAAGATGAAGGGAGCGTAAGCTGGGATGGACCAGGTGGCCCAGAGTCAGTAAATCCATCCTGAGTGGAAGAATCCCTGATCTGCTGACTGAAAGTCTTCTCAGAGGAAACTGTATCTGCCGAGGCCAGCAGACAGATGCTACTGAAGCAGACCTATTCCAGACCACATCAGATAGCCCAAAATTAAGTGCAGAATGCATATTTCTGAAGCAAAGCCGGAGAGTTAGATCCTCCTGATGCACAGTAGCTGGACCTGGGTCTGAAGGAGTCTAGGCTGAAGAAAAAGTTGTCACAGTCACCATCCTCAGAAATGAGTTTGGGGTTACAATCTTCCTCCACTACATCCTCCCAGGAAGGAGGGTTGTTGAAAGGAGTGGATCAGAGGTCCTCTAACCCAGAGCATGGCCTTGGTAGCACTGGAGACACTGGCCCCAAGGAACGATAGGCTGAAACCAAATCTCTGCCTTCACTTGCTGTTCTGTTTTTTCTTCCCCCCTGCGTATCTGCGGTTATAAAAATATATGTGAATCTTTAAGTGATACTAGGACTCCCTGGTTTGAAAATGTGTAGCTATACTGTTGAAATGATTGCAAAAAGTTACTTGGAATTTAAGGGGTTAACTGAGAATGCAGCACAAGCTCTTTTGCAGAGTTGTCAACAGGAGATTAGTTCTGGGACACCATGTTCTATTTTGCTGCACCTGGAAGGAAAGAAAGTTGCAAAGTTCTGGTTTCTTAATGAGCTCAGGATGCAGAAATAAGAGCAGCAATACTTTTGCTTGAGAGAGACAGACTAAAACTTGGAATTAGAGATACCTTAAGATGAAGGACTGTTTTCTTTGTTTGTACTGCCTTTGTAAACAGTTATACTAAATTTTTATTTTACTGTTATCCTATGCTTCCTGACCTGTGCCTTGACAGCCAGGAGTAAGCAGTGCAGTCACTGGCAAGGACCCAAGGGCTGTTGCCAGAGCCAAATGCTCTAGCTGTCCAACAGTGGAACCAGAGTCCCCACTTACAGAGAGGGACCCTGGGCCCAAGACATGTGACCTCCTAGAACCAGATGCCCCTGGTGACACCAATGGTGCTGGTGAGGGCCTCTGGTTCAGAGGCGCCGAAGTTCTTGCAGCAGACCTCAAAGAAGGTGACCCTGAGCAGTACTGTTTCTTCCCCTTCTGGCAACAAGAAGCAGAATCCAGGACGAGCAGTGCTGAGAACCCGACCAACATGGGGAAAGGGGCCACTTCTTTATGTGCTTTGGGAAGACTGTTCTTTCCCTGCCACTGAACCGCCCATGGTCAAAACCCTTCCTGACAGGGAAAGTGGACCGAACACAGCACCGCTGTTTGAGCAGCCTGCCTGATTAGGCTCCGTATCGTCCTCCATGTCCATCAACTTGGTAAGGCTGAGAAAAAGTGATAGAATTATTTTTGTAAATACACTAAACTGACAAAAATAAACTCTAGTTTTTAAACACTAAGACGGAAAAGACCTGAATGCTGGTGTCGTACAGACGTGAAATTCAGACTCCCAGTGAGTGAGCGACTGTCACTGATGTGCACTCAATGGCAGTGGAAAGAACTGAGGCAGTTGAGGGCGGTGGCGAGGTAAACCTGCGCCATGCCCCAGTCTCATGGTGCTGCGATGCATGCAGTTTGCCTTGGTGACAGCCTCATGAGAAGTTCTGGCTCCGCTGTTCAAAGGTAAAACCATTCCTGGAAGATCATGGCAGTTTCCCCAGAATACATTTAAAATTATCACACAATTGAAATGAAATGTTTTAAAAAAAAGAATAAGAAAAATGCAAGTGGTTTCTTTAACTCTTGCTGGCTCTAGTGGTACTGAGAGGCCCTTTGAGTTTTGGAAAGTTATTCGGCACAGAACGTTGGTGAGCAGAACAGCACATCAGGTCCATTCCTCAGAAGAAAAGTACTAAGCTGATAATCACCTTCTTTAACCTAAATGATTGTAATGCAACAAGCTGCTTGAAACAAGACAAAAAAGCTTCCACGGTACGTCACAGTAAGCTACAGACTATTATCAGGTTAAAGAAGAGTTCAACACTTAACTTTCTGTAGCTGCATATATGCCACATTAAATCACCACCCCTGACTCAAGTTAGAAATCTGCACTGACTATAAGACAATGTGACCAAGAATACCTGGACAACTACAAGGTATGAAGCCATCTAAGGAAAAACACATTAAAAGGAGAAAATGAAATTAATTTAGTCAAGAAGGAAAAGCACTTGTCCCATCTTTGTATATTATTAAAATGCAAAAAAGAACGTGGACGAAGATGAAGCATGTCTTTGTTCTTGGTTTATCCACAGTAATTTCTCGCATATTCTGTTGACCCCTCCTTTCCAGTATGACGATCACCACTGAAATGTTATTTAATGTTACAAATCATTTGAGTTATAAAACAAGTGTAAAAACCTCAACAGAATGTTTGTAAAGTGACTATTTTCATTTAGTAAAACCAAAGATTATATATAGCGGTTTCTAACACACTCCACTAAGACCTACGTGAATGATGAACAGTCACTTAATATTTACCCATAGTGCAATGTTCAGAGAAAGAAATTACAAAACCTTGCTGAAATGAAGTAATGTTTAAATTTCAAACACTTCGAGTCCTGTTGTGCTGCAAACTATTTCAATCTCCTTCTGAAGTCTATTTAAAATCTGAGAATGGATTACACAACAGGAGCAGAAGGATACACACTACATTATTTACAATCTAATTTTAAGAGACAGGATGCCATTAATTGTTCGTTATTTACAAACTCATTTTAAGAGACAGGAGGCCATTAATTGTTCTTGTAGGCTGACTGATGCTCTGAAAGGCATGTAACCATGATTTTTTGTTTTTTTACAGTTTTATGAATTCTATAGACTATGACTACCAATTTGTAGGAAATCTAAGAATGATTCTATATTAAAAATGGTTCAGAATGCAATAACGTTAAAGACAACTTGCTCTGTTTGCACTGCCTTTCAATTTAAAGTTGGAGTACCCCATTATGACACCAGATTTTCTATGCATCCCAAACCTTCATTTATAATGGAAGAGAAAACGATTAGCGTCCTGTACCCCTGACAGGGAAATACCTAGTATACAAGGATTTCACAGACACATTTCTCCAAAATAGACAACCACCTTCAATTTCTGTTTGAGCTTTGTATGGAATACAGCATATTTTAAACATCAAATACTGTACTCATGACTCTAAAATCTTTCAGTGCTGAGCCATAAATTTAATCTTTTATGCATAATCTGCACTTTGCTGCTACAAACATTACATATAAAACACTAATTAAAACAATTTGTTTTTACACGACGGCACATTTTATAAAAAATGTTCGCTATCCTAGAGCTACGTACCAGTTTACTACATAGAGCTGAAACACTAGTACACTACCTTCACTCTTCTGTATGTACATTCAGTTGCAGTAAATGACAGGCTTATTATTCCTGTGCGACAGAAACCCTGAGAAATGTTCCCGTATTTTCCAGCCAAAGAAGTCCGCGTACTACAAGTAAATCAGCAGGGGCTCTGCCAGAGCTTGCCAGCTGTTATTAGGCCAATTGCTACAGCTGTTTTAACAGGCCAACGCTAGTAAAAGAGACTACCACCAGTGACAACATATTTTCATCACACCTCTTTAGTTTTCTGCTGTGAAAGCACCGGATCAGTAATATCCTTATGTCCGTTTCAGTCACAATGACACTAAATTTAAAGGGGATAGGAAACATTTATATTTCACACTTACTTTCCTATTTCTCTTTCTGTAACTGACTTTTATATTCTACTTGGTTTTCAAACCTGCTCTGCAAGCAGCCCTATTTTGTCTCACCAGGTGCTCCAACTAGTGGCTCCTGATACATATACTTACCAAGGTTTCTATGCTGATGAAAATGGGCGCTTCTTCAATGTGCTCAGTTTTCATGGATTTAGAAACATTTGGCAGTATTATACATGAAACATTCTGACTGAAATCAGTGATGTAGCTTTAGAACCTCTCAACTAGTAGTGGGTGTGGGGCTACAAACAGAGCCCAGGGTTTAAACAAATATGAATTAAAATTCTGCAATGTTTCATTCCCTTACAGGTGTAATCCCATACAGCATTACAGAAAGTACAGCAACATACTTCTGTCTGCATTAGAACACAATGCACATGTTTTTCTGGGGCTATTTTCTCATTCTATTAGCTGTTCCTCCAAATCTAGGCGTTATGACCAAGAGTCACTGACTGAAGTAAATATTCAGTCTTTTCTGGATGCTCACCATCAGAATTTAAAGGACAACTGTAGTCAACCTGTAAGGCATCTGTCAGTGTAGAAGCTGATTTTTAAATAATGGCTCCAGTTCTGTTACTCTCCCATCTCTACAGGTTCCTTAGTTGGAATATTACATGTTTTTGATTACACACAGGTAAAGTACCATTTTTAGAACTGTATGATGTAGTTTATGTCCCTTGTTCAGCTCTTCCATTGCTCACACAATGCATCCATGTTCTACTATAAAACTCTATGGCTGAGAGGACATAAATGATAGATACAGTTACTCACCTGTAACAAGAGTTCTAGGAGTGGTATATGTTGTTCATCCACTTCTAGGCAGGTACCTGCCGCTTTAAGATGTGCGGAAAGTCTTCAAGCTGGCTCCTCCACCCAGCTAGTAAATACCTTAGCTCCACCCCATGACGCCAGATCTTAGCCCGCTGTAAGCCAGGTTGCACGAAGCCGGGTGGGTCATGTGGATGAACAACATATACCACTCTTAGAACCCTGTTGCAGGTAAGTAACCTGTATTTCTAGGGACGTGGATATGTTGTTCAATCTACACTTCTTGGCAGACTCCTAGCAGTTCTCCGGAAGGAGGGAGGCAAGGCGCGCACTTCCTATGCTTACTTGAGGGGAAAAAGGACTGGAGAACCGAGGTCCCAAAACCAGCATCCCAGCGTGACTCTAGGTCAATGTGGTACTGGAAAATAAAGGTGTGTGCTGATTTCCAGGTAGAAAAAGAAGAATCAGCATATATATAACGCTTTTCATACACAGTATCCCAAAGCGCTTTATAAGAAATACTAGAGTGGTAGTGAAGTGACTGAATGTGTGGTGGCGGCCATATTGCACATCATCACTCATCACCCACACATAGCCTGGATAATTGCATGAACCGGTTTATGAGAAGGGGAATGTTGGCCAGAACACCGGGAATGTTCCCTGCTCTTTGCGAAGAGTGCCCTGGGTTCTTTTACTTCCACCTGGACACCCACCAGGACAACACCAGGATGGACATAAGGGACCTCGGTTTAACGTCTCATCCGAAGGACGGCACACCCCAGCAGTACAGCACCCCTCTCCCCAAATACTGCACTCGGATGCCAGCAATTTTTAGATGCAAGTCCAATCCTGGTGTGGGACGAGAACCCACGACCTTCCGGTCCAGAGGCAGATGTGCTACCAACTGAGCCACGCTTACACCAGGTAGCAGCCCTGCAGATTTCCTGGATAGGGACATCCCCAGAAGCAGCCACCGAAGCAGCGGTATGGCAGGTAGAATGAGCTCTTACCCCTCTGGATGGCTCCATGCATACCAACCTATAGCAGAGATCTATGCAGGAGGTGACCCACCTGCTTATCGTCCGCCTGGCTGCAGGTCCGCCAGGTGTGGCTTCAGCGTAGGTGACAAACATAAGTGAGCGCTCTTCAAGGGTCCAGAGTATGGAGCCTATATTCGGCTTCCGAGGTGTGATTGGGGTAGGGCACCAGGTCAACACTTGATTCAGGTGAAACTTCAACACCACCTTTGGAAGAAATTTCAGGTGGGGGCGAAGGACAACCTTGTCCCTGTGGAAGACCAGATAAGGAGACTATGGAAAGCGCCTGGAGCTCTCCCATCCTTCTGGCTGACGTGACAGCCACCAAGGAGGAGGTCTTCCACGACAGGTGGGAATGTCGCACCTGTGCATTAGTTCAAATAGCTTGCCCATGAGCTTGGCCAATACCAGCAGTAGATCCACGGAGGTGAGGTTCTGCACCAAAGGGAATATATGATCGAGGCTTTTGAAAAAGCATCAGACCACCTTCCTCACACCAACTGCTTGCTGGCCCGCGCCTGCAGCAGAGATGGGTGTCAGGTGCACCTTGGTGGTCAGCCGGATCAAGCCCTAGCTGAGAAAGGACCACAGGTAGTCCAAAATGCTAGCCAATGGTCAGGAAGAAGGGTCCAACCTCTTGCCCTGACACCAAATGGAGAATCTCTTCCATTTAAAGGCATAACATTTTCTGGTCGTCTCCTTATGGGACGCCTCAATGACGTTGAGGACCTCGTTGGAAAGACCCAAGGCCTGGAACTCTAGCCGCTCAGGAACCAGGCCGTCAGGTGCAGGGATTGAAGGTCAGATGGAGCACCTTCCCCTTGCTGACTGAGATCAGGTCCGGGTGGGCTGGAGGCTGAGGAGATCTGGATACCAGAACTGGTGAGGCCAGTCTGGGGCTACCAGAATCACCTGCACCTTGTCCCCCTTCGCCTTGAGTAGCACTTTGTGGATCAAGGGAAATGGAGGGAAGGCACAGAAGAGGGCCGGGGTCCACGGCCTCGAGAAGGCATCCTCTTGTGAGCGAGCCCTGCTGAGAGGGCATGAAACAGCCTCAGCTAGCGTTCTTCTTGAGGTGAACAGGTCCACCTGAGGGGTGCCCCAATGGGAGAACAGGTCTTGAACTACCTCCGGCAGGAGTGACCACTGTGAGATGCAGCACCTATCTGACTGAGGCATCGGCCAGACTGCTCAAGGCTCCTGCCACATGGATGGCTAGGAGATCCATCTGCCTTCAGGCTGATCATGAGAGACCAAATGCGGAGAGCTTCCTTGCACAGAGGCAAGAAGTGCTTCCCGCCCCGACAGTTGAGATACTACATGGTTGTGGTGTTGTCTGTCTGGACCTGAACCACTTGACCCTGTACAAACGGAGCAAAGGCGGTGTGGGCTAACCATACCGCTTGAAGCTCCAGCAGGCTGATGTGGCATTGGGACTCCTGAGGGGACCAGAGGCCGTGGGCTCCGAGCTCCCTAGATGGGCAACCAACCCATCAAGGAGGTGTCGGTTGTAAGGATGACCGTAGGCTCGGGGTGGACAAACGGGATACCCTCCTGCAGATGAACTGAGACGAGCCACCACTGCAGGCCATCCCACATCTTCTGGGTCATGGTTACTGGCTGGTCCAGAGGAGTGGAACTCAGACCACTGGCGGGCCAGCCCCCATTGCAAGGGACGCATATGCCAGCGGGCCCAACGGACCACGCTGGTGCAAGCTGCCATGAGACCCAGAAGGCGCAGGAAGTCCCGGGCAGGGCGCAATTGCCCAACCTGAAATGACTGGGCAAAGGAGAAAAGGACCTCGGCCCTGTCCGCGGCAGCCGGGCTCTGGATCAAAAGAGTCGAGCTCTGCCCGATGAACTGAATCACCTCGGCGGCACAAGTTCCGATTTGGCCGTTGATCAGGAGACCAAGCTGAGAGCAGACCTGGAGGGCCAGATCTCTGGACCGCTCCACCTCAACCTTGGAGGGGGCTGCTATCAGCCAGTCATCAGGTAAGGGTACACCTGGATCCTCGGCTACTTAGAGATGCTCTCACTACTGCCATGCATTTGGTGAAGACCATGGGAGCTGGAGAAAGGCCGAAGGGCATGGCCTGGAACTCGTAAAGGGATCCCTCTGCTCTGAAGCAGAGGAATCGCCGATGTGATGGACGGATTGGGATGTAAAAGAACGTGTCCTGGAGATCCAGAGAACAAAGCCAGATGCTTAGTTCCAACGATGGTATGATCTGAGTCGAGTGACCATCCTGAAGGTACCACGTAGGAACTTGTTCAGGTCATGCAGATCGAGAATGGGGTGCCAGCCCCTATCCTTTTGGGATCAGGAAGTACCTGGACACAAACCCTGGGCTTGGAGGAGGATCCACCACCCTTGCTGATCACCTCCTTTTGGAGGAGCAGAGCAATGTCTGCTCAACGAGTGTCGACCGAGGAGCTGGAACTGGTAGCCCTCCCAAGGAAGACTGCTCAATTCAGAGGCAGACCCCTGCCGACCACTTCCAACACCCAGCAGTCTGGTTACAGCGGACCAGGCGGAAAGAAAGTGGCTGGTAGCCCCAGAGGTCAGGGAGGAGTGCCGAGGTTGGGGTGGCACCCTCAACCCGTCACTGGGCAGGCTTGGAGGAAGGGCCAGCTGAGGAGCCACCTGGACCTTTCCCTCCAGGCTTCCTGCTGGAAGAAGCAGAAGGCTTGGCCTTGGGGCACCAAGCGTGAGCCTGCTGGCCCTGCTGCTGGTGCTGTAGGGGCGGAAGTACTTGCGCTGTTGCTGGCGGCCTTTGTCCTTCTGGGCAGACATGACAGGAGTCCAAGGTGGCATTGGACTTCTCGATCCTCTGGAAGTGGCCCTCCACCCAGGGCCGAACAAGTCGGTGCCCAAGAATTGTATGTCTGCCAGCTTGTGCTGGGTATCTGCCGTGAAGGTAGAGATCTGCAGCCAGGCTCTGTGGCACATGGCTACTGCAGCTGCTACTGACCGGGCACAAGAGTCCCCGATGTCAAGAGCAGTCTGGAGCTGTTGCTTGGCCACCGCCCTTCCCTGATCTAGCACCTGCTTGACAGTCATTTGAAGGTCAGCCGGGAGATGAGGAAGCACCTCATCCAGGGAGCCCAAAAGGGCGTGTGAAAAGTGTGCCATCAGTAGAGCAGAGCTAGCCTGTCGAAAGCCTAGGGAGGCAGTAGTATAAACTCTGAGCCTGGAGTAGTCCAGCTTTTTGGACTCCTTGTCTGGGGACTTCATGTCCCTGGCATTTCTGGAGCGCCAGAAAACACTAGTGGTTACCAGCCCTTCAGTCAAGGGGTTGCTCAAGAAAACTGAAGAGGAAACCGGTTGGGTTGCGTGCTTGCGGGCCCATCCTGGCGAGCACAGGACAGGAGGCAGGCCGCCACAACCCAAGGTCGACCAACAATGGCTTCCAGCCACAGGAAAGCTCCTGTGGGGGAATCCCCTCAGTCCAAAATCTCCGTGAGGGGATATCTGGCCTGTTTCTGCACAGGTTCAAGCTGCATCCCAGTAGACTGAGATAGGCGAGAGAATACCAAGAAAGCGAGCATGGGCTCTTGTCCACCGACAGACCCTGGAGGATTCCAGGTCAAGGGACCTGGAATACAAGGAGAATCCAGGGACTCCAAGGAGTCCACAAACAGCTACCGAGCGCCTGAGCCACCCTCCACTCGCCGAGGTCAATCAGGGCTGAGTGTGACTGATAACCTGTGAGGCAAGCCCTGACCCGACCGAGAATCCTTGTCCGGAGCCCCAGTCTTCAGTTGCGGAGATAGTGGTTCCACCACAATGGGTGGAAGAGCCGGTTTCGGCCGAGCAATCTGCGCCGGCTCCTCGACCAAGGAACTGAGGGCGAGAGATCACTTTGGCCGCTCGGGCGACAGCCACTTAATTGCCGGGGAAGGCAATGGAGTCTGCTTGTTGCCGGCCAACAAGAGCTGTTGCCACATCATATCCTCACAGTGCCAATGCAACTTGCACCGGAGCCTGTCCTCCAAAGAGGATGGGAAGAGCGGCAACCCTGCTTTCCCTTATGTCGGGACAGAGACCGCTGACAACGGCGGGAGTTGCCCAACACGGAAGAGGACAAAGACCGTCAGGGTCACCGATGATGGGTCGAAGAAGGGCGGATAAACCTGCACATCCTCCAGATCATGGTCCTTGACCGGGACTTGCTCGGGAGGCTGAGGCAAGTCCTCAGTAGGCACCAGGGAACCGGTGAAGAGGATGTCTGCCTCTCCAGTCGATAGACTGTCTAACGGTCGAGAAAAATCAAGACTGGCTGACCTGACGTGGACACTGCAAAGCCAGCGCCTTGGCCGCAACACTGACCGAAAATCGACAGAAGACAGTCCGGGGAGCGAGATCTCTCCCACTCCAACGAATGTCGACGGTGGGACTTATCTTTCTTTGACCGACTGAAATGAGTCCCTGAAGGCCCCTCTCCCTTGGTGAAGAGGGACTGACAAAGCTCCCGAAAAGAACCAGTATAGGAGGAGCCCAAGGAGAGCGGGATAAACGCTTAGGAAGATAAAGATGTGGGCCTTTGAGGGCTTACTGACTGCTCCGGGAGCTCCGCAGCCATCGCTTCAACGGGCCTCCTTCGACTTCACCAGCGGAAACGGGTTTTTCAGGGTGCCCCAGTTGGACTTGGGCAGTGCAGTATTCAAGAATAGAATACGAAAAGGACTTGCAAAGATCGCAGGCCTGCAGATCATGGCCAAGCCCAAGGCAGTAGACGCATGTGGCGTGCGGGTCGCTCCGACACATCTTCTGCCTGCAAGGGCACTGACTGAAGCCGGGAGTAGATTTGGAATCCATTGCAGCCATGAAGGAAGGAGAAGACTACAGTTTCGTAAATTTCAACACGATTTTTGATAAAACCGAAGGCTTAGGATCCAGGCCTAGAGACACAAGAGCGCTAAGGAGGGAACTTGAGCTTCCAAGTGGTAAGAAAGATCTGGGGTCATGGAGTGGAGCCGAGGGTTTTACCACCCGGGTGGGTGAGGAGCCAGTCTGAAGACTTTCTAGCACATCTTAAAGCGGCAAGGTACCTGCCTAGAAGTGTGGACTGAATATATCCACGTCCCTAGAACATACAGTTCTAAAATGGCACTTGGAGTGTACATCAGAAACATTAACTGACATCACTAATAGGCCAGTATAGATGGAACAATAACAGACTAGGAACCACCACTTAAAAACAGCTTCTACTAGGGGAAAAACATTCAAGTTCAGTGCAGTTTTCCTTTAAGCCTAATGTTCCTGGATAGGGATTAACAGTTTGTTTCACATGAATGAATGCTTTGGGTTTACGTGATCAGTACTGTCACACAAACATGCACCACCTGAAACATTTGGTTTTCTCGTTAGTTTGCCAACTTCTTAAGCAAAACAGCTACACCAGATTCAAGGTTAATAAAATGCACCATCACCAAAATATGCCAACCAACAGTAGAGATTTCCAGCAAAAGACAAACTTAGTAGCAAGATAATAGTGCTCTGCATGTACTGTATACAGTGTAAAGTTGCCTTTAAAAATGTTTTTCTGCAAGGGCCATTTGAGTTCCTACACATTTAGCTAAAAAAAAGTACTAAAAATGGAAACTATCACTAACAGAGTAACACTGACACAAATTAATTAGACAACCAATTCCTCAGATGGTCAGCCGTGAATAAAGTTAGTAATATGCATAAGGCGTTCCTTCTTTAATCTTGCTGTCATTAGAATGCTCTTTTATGTACAGTTTCTGCTATAGCTTGGCTCCCAACTGCATTAAGCTCTTATGAAATTCTCCTTTGCTGTAATGGGCACTCTGTACAACCACAGACCACTAGCATCCTGAGTACTATCTTAAATGAAGCACACATGTAATTTGAGGTTCAGTATTAGGAAGGATAAAAAAGCATGTACACAAATTATAGAAACGGATTCCATCACTGGTGAAATGCACTAACAGCATGCTTTTCAGTTCCTGCCATTATAATAATTATAAAAAAAAGCTCAATTAGCAACAATCTAGGACAAATTTCAAAAGGATGCTCCCCAATGGTTGGGATAGGGAGTTGTTGATCTAGCTGTTTAATGATGTCAGTGGGAGCAGTCTTCCCATGCCAGTGTAATGTCCAGTCCTTAGCACTTCACAGGAAGCTCCTGACTGCTGCACTCTTCAAGCAAACATTTCAATTACAAAGATCTAGCTACATCTGAAATGTTTTTTAATAGAATAAAGACAATCTTTTCAACAAATTAAAAATGTACACTTATGTTTTAAAAGTATCCTCCTCCCAAAAACATTGCGATTTCCATTTTCCATAAAATAAATGGGAAAAGCTTCACTTCTTTGGAATTAATGTTATCTTTGCCCATTCTGAGTTCTGGATGAGGAGGGAAGACCAGATGTTTTTCACCGGTATCCACGGTAGCCATAGTAGTTTCTGTAATAGCGCTCCCTCTCCTGGTAGTACTCTTGCCACTGGAGGAACAGAGAATATACAGATCAGGATTATAAAGTAAGAAAACCCAGTCACAGTTGCTTGTATTTGAACTCCCTTCCATCATCTGTTAAACCACTTGGTGGCATATGTATATATCTTAATTTCTTTATAATTAATGGGTCTTCCTTTTTACTGAAGGAACACCATGCCATAATTAAGGAGTGTTTATTACGGAAAACACATGCACAGTTTTTCCTCAGTCTGCCCATGCACCCACTGCAGCTCTCCTGTCCGGACCACTGATTGCCTCCTGTTCCACAGGAGACTGAACAGCCACTAAAGACTCAGCGGTAAGTCACCACAAAGAAAATTAAAAAAAAGAGTTCGTCTGCCAGCAGGAAAGAATCACAGAACAGATTTTTTTTTTTTTTTAATTTGCTTCTTTATGCCCACCTTGCGTCCGCCTTTCTGCTCCGGTCACGGACCCTGGAGCCCCGACCACCGGACATCGCCGACTCCCTCCTGGTCATTTCTGGCTTACCCCAGAGGCGGGGCTGTACCGACCCCCTATCGGCCGCGGAACTGTGACTGGTTAGAAACGGCTCCGGTGGCCAATCAGGGCAATCCTGGGCGGGCGTCATTTGAAGCACCCAGGCAGGATTTTATCCCCTATACTTCCCTCCCTGAGAGAGCAGGGGCGATGCAATAGCGCCAGCGTCCGCCCGCCTACCTCGCCTCTCCCTCATCACAGTCGTGGTGTGGGGTCTCCAGCCTCCGCTGGGAAGTCCTCGTCACTCCGGATACTGTCCGGGACCCTCCCGGAGGAGGGCTGCCTGTGGCGCTCGATCCTTCTCCCCGGCTAGCCCTCCGATGACTCGGGTCCGTTCCCGAACCGGAGTGCATGACATCATAATGAGTCAACCCGCTAAGCAGTAGACGACTCTAGAACAGATTTAAATAAACAAATAAAAGCGGCCATAGACTGTATGTCAACGAAGCGGACCACACGGCCGCACTAGGAGTCAGGGCGCTTATTTTATTTTATATAACTGCTGTGGCCAAAAAGGACACTCCAGCAATTATATAAAATAAAATGAAGTGCTAATGTGTAAACTTGAAGTTTACACACCCTGAGTTAGATGCTTTACAGACCTCTGAGCTTCACTCTTGGGGTTTATGTAGCATCTAACCCCTCCGGGTATATGTAAACTTCTCATTACACTCAACACTCCATATTTTATTCTATTTGTAAAGGATCAGCAAGTTTACAGAATACGGTATGTAAGAAAGTACAATTATGCAGAACTTACTGCAACAGTAGATCTTGAGAAGATCTCTTGCAGCAGGCAATAATCTTAAGGACTAAGATGCAAGGAAGCCATAGAAACCTTCTATCAAGTAGTCTTCAGCAGGGGACCGCCCTGATGTCATCCTGTCAGCGTCAGCCAATGGTATAAAGGGGCGGTCCCAAGCCCCACCTCAGTTCTCCTGCTGGAGACCCGGAGTCTAGTATGGAAGGAGAACCAGGCAGGTTCTTGCCTAAAGGAAAAGCAGAAATAAAACCCAGGAGGAAGGAGGGAGGGAAAGCAGCGCCTGCAGTAAGTGCTCTTCTCGAAGATCTACTGTTACAGTAAAGTTCTTACATAACTATTATCTTACTTCGAGTAAGAGCTCTTGCAGCAGGCAATAACCTTAAGAACAGAGTCCCAAGCAATCGAGGGAGAAAAACAGACTAGCATGGGAGGAGGCAGAAAAACAGCCAGCAAAGGTTTAGGAGAGCAGGCCCTGAAGAACTGCAAGGCCAGAACAGTCCTGCTCCTGGAAGACACATCCAATCTGTAATGCTTGATGAATGAGTGAACAGAGCTCCAGGTGGCAGCTGCACAAATATCTGCAGTGGAAACGTTCTTCAACAAGGCAAAGGAGGTGGCAACTCCCCTGGTGGAATGGTCTTTAACAAAGTCTGGTAAAGGCTTTTAGTATTTTAGTAACAGAAACAGTGCAGTTATGTAAGGACTTACAGTAACAGCAGATCTTGAGTGAGGCTCTTGCAGTAGATATTCAAATAGGACTAAGCTGTCAGGACCCCAAGGAAAAATCTTCTAGCTAGCAGTCTCTGGCGGGACCGCTCCGACATCAGCTGACAATGCCAAAAAGATAATAGAGGCGGCCCACGCCTGCCCTCCAGTTCTCCCGCTGGAAGCTGACAGAAGAAAGGCTTGCCTCTAAACAGAAAAGAAAAGAAGCAGGGGAAAGGATGTAGGAAAGCAATACCTGCAAGAGCCTCCCTTGAAGATCTACTGTTACAGTAAGTTCTTACGTAACTGTACTGTCTTACTCGAGAGGGGCTCTTGCAGGAGATATTCACAAATAGGACTAAGTCCCAAGCAGTTTGAACAACAGAAACCAGGGAGGAGGAACGAGAAGAATCTGTCCACACAAAAAAAAAAAAAAGACAGTTGACAGATCCTGGGCTCAAGAAAGGAGCCCCTGTAAGACCGCCAGGCCGAATCCTGCTCTGCGGCGAGAGGCAACATCCAAGCTGTAATGCTTGGTAAAGGTATGAAAAGAAGTCCAGGTGGCCACGGCACAGATTTCTGTGGCTGAGACATTCTTAAAGCATGTGGTGGAAGTAGCCATGGCCCTGGTGGAATGACCCTACACCTGACCCAGAAGAGGTTTGTTGTACTTATTGTAACAGTACGTGATACAGTTTGCCAACCATTTTGGAGAGGCATTGTTTGGACACAGCAAAGCCCTCCTTCGAAGCAAAGGAGACAAACAACTTGTCCATCTTCCTGGAGTCCTTAGTTCTGTCAGTATAATACTGCAAGATCCGATGGACATCAACAAGGATGTGAAGAGATGTTCTCCTTGATTGGAGTACCTGGGAAGAAGCGGAAGCTCAATGGATTGACTGGCGTAGATTCCACCACAACTTTGGGGAGAAAATTAGGGTTGGTCCTCAGCCACCTTGTCTCTGTGGAAAATCAGATAAAGGACACGGGCACATAAGTGTCTGAAGCTGGAAATCCCAGAGCTGAGGTGATGGCCATGAGGAAAAGTGTTTTCCAGGACAGAAAACACATGTCTGCCTCTGCTGTCAGCTTGAAGGAGGCAGCATGAGTTTTCAAATAGAAATTAAGGTCATGGGGGTGGGGGGCTGCAGATTGCGGATAGGGGCTAGATAAAGAACCCCTATGAGGAATGTCTTAGGCTTCCTGTTGAGCCACCAACCTATCTCCCACAGGGAGATAGTAAGCTGAAATGGCCAAGTGTACTTTGAGTGAGGAGTAGCTGAGTCCCAAGTCAAAGAGGTGCCTTAGGCAGTCCAGGATCCTAGCCGCCAGACAGGAAAAGGGTTCCAATTCTTTGGAAGCTGCCCATATAGTGAACAGTTTCCACTTCATATTATATGCAGACCTGGTGGAAGGCTTTCTGGCCTCTACCAGGATGTTGGCTACCTCTGGGGAAACACCGAAGCGAGCAGCAACTATGTCTGAACGAGCCAAGCATGAAGATGAAGGGATCCGAGTCCTGGATGTATCAGAGTCCCCTGATCCTGGGTCACAAAATCCTGGGACAGTGGGAGAGAAAGAGGGGGCTCTTCCGACCACAGCTGCAGTAGAGAGAACCAGACTTGCCTCGGTCAGTAGGGAGCGATGAGAATCATGTTGGCCCCTTCCGCCCGAAGTTTGTTCATAACTCTTGAGATCAAAGAACTCTAATGGAGAAGGTTGACTAATCTGCCCTTCAAGACAGACAGCGTCTTGCCAAAAATGTCGCCCAGGAGTGAGCGAGGCAGAAGGCGGGAAGCTTTGCATTGCTGGGGAGGCAAACAGATCTATCTGTGGCGTGCCCACTGGGTGTACGCTCGTCTAATACCTGCTGCTTTAATTCCCACTTGTGAGCACTCGCCAAAGTTCGACAGAGTCTCCGAGAGAGTTTGGACCCCGGCACATGGAGTGCTGTCAGGTGAAGGTAGTGCTCTGCGAGGCCAAAACCATATCTTCATCGCCTCCGGCACAGGGGTAAGAACGAGTCCCCCTTCCTCCCAGTTTGTTGAGATACCAGATGACACACATGATGTCTGTCTGGATCGGAAAATGACCATGAAGAATGAGGGGATGGAGAGCGTAGAGGACTGCCCTGAACTCTAGCATGCTGAGGTGCAACTGTGACTCTTTGGGACCAGTGGGACCAGAGATAGGCCCCCCCCCCCAGCTGAACCCTGAAGCATCCGTGGTCAAGGTCTGGGAGGGAGCGGCAGGCTGGCGAGAACCTCCCAGGAGAGTTCTGCAGGATTAACCACCATCTCAGATTCCTGGCCATGGAGTCAGAGATAGAATCTAGTGATTCATCTGTGGACTGGTCCACTGGACTTTGAGGTCCACTGCGAGACCCTCATGTGCAGGCAGGCCAGAGGCACTGTCGGCATGGCAGATGCCATGAGGCCCAGGACCTTCAGAGCCCGTACGCGTTTCTGATCCAACAGAACACGTACCTGCTGCTGCAAAGTCTCGATCCTGTGCCGGGGAAGAAACGCTTTGCCCAGACAGGTATCCGACACCACCCCAATAAACTGAAGGCGTTGGCATGGCACCAAATGTGATTTGGCCTGATCGATAGGTATTCCCAAATTGTGGAAAAGCTGCAAAGTGATATGGAGGGAGCGCAGCAGATACTCTCTGGATGAGGCTGCAATCAGCCAGTCGTCCAGGTAAGGAAACACCTGGACCCTCTGGGTAAGCAGGGAAGATGCACCACCGAAGACATTTGGTGAACACCAGGGCCGAGCAAAGACTAAAAGGGAAGGCCTTGAACCGAAAATGTTCCTACTGGAAGCAAAGCGGAGGAACTTGCGATGAGGCGGACATATGGGATTATGCAGGTAGGCGTCCTGCATGTCAAACGTGCATAACCACAGACCCGAACTCAGCAGAGAAAGAAGGCCCTGAAGGGAGAGCATTCTGAACTTCCTGTATTCCACAAACTGATTGAAGGAGCCAATATCCAGGATGGGCCTCAGGCCACCTGTTTTCTTTGTCACTAGAAAGAAGTGGGAATAGAAGCCCGTCCCCTGATACAGAAGGGGAACGGGTTCTTTTGCGTCCTTCGAAATAAGAGTACTTATCTCCTCGCTTACTAGAGGGAGATGAGACGAGGGGTATAAGACAACTGAGGAGGAGGTCTTTGGCGGGGTTTTTGAACGAACTTGTTTGAGTGCCCGGACACCAGCTGGTGCACCCAAGAGTCTGACGTTATCCCTTCCCATTTCGGCAGGTGGCAAGAGAATGTGTCGCTTACCCGCTCCTCTGGACTGGGATCCAGAAGGAAGGGAAGCAGTTAAGAGGCAGAAGGGTGGACAGCAGTTGCGGCTCCCGTGGCTCTATGGGTTTTGGCTGCTGACGTGGCCCTATGCTTATTCTGTCGATGGGCTGGTGTCTGCTTCAACTGACAACGGTTTTGGCATCGAAAGGAGCGTTTGTACATGAGCTGCACCAACCTGTATGGCTTGACCCTTGGCCTGGAAGGTCAGTGGATATCATAATGTCTCCTCCAAAAGGACCCGACCCTCTGAAGGCAGCGCGTCCTGTATGTCTGAAACAACTTCAGGGCCAGACTTGAAATTCTGAGCCAGGCGTGTCTACGAAGACCCACAACCAGACCAATTACAGTGAGCCATATCCACAGCATCATATGTTGCTCTGAGCATATGCCGTCAGGCCAGATCTACTCGAGCGGACAAGGTCTCAGAGCTCTTGTTTTACAGTGGAGTCAGGGACAGAGTCCAGCTAGAAGACACCTGATTTAAGAGGGACTTCTGGAAATCCCCATGTGGCGATGTAATTCAGTGCCCTGATGTTCAAAGTAGAGGATGCACAAATCTTTTGCCATACTGATCTAGAATCTTGGAATCTTTGTCTGGAGCTGAGATGTTTGGGATTCGAGGTCCTGTCGCAGAGCAGCACTGATGACCACCGAATCCGCCTGGAGTTTGAAGACTGAGGAAGTCCTTACCTTCTGGTGACTGATATAACCTACCCGCCCTAGCGAGCTAGGGTAGTCAAGGAGATGGGCTGTGTCCAGATTGTGGTAACTAAATCTTGTGAGGCTCAATCCAAGGAGGAATGAGTGTCGGTGACACTTCCTGGCCAAGTCTAAATGTTCAGCAAGTCTCTGACGCTGGATAACCTGCTCCACCATTTTCTAATCATAGGCCTCCTGGATTTTCTTGAGCAAATCCAAAAAGGAATTGCCCAGCTATATCCTGAACATGTTTGTTTCTAGGGAACAAGAAAAAATTATTCACCTTAGTAATGTTATTTCTTCTAATGGAGTCTTGCTATATTATGACATATGCAGTGAGTCCCAACCTTCGAACTGCTCCGGAGGTGAAAGAGTTGACTTTCCATGCCAGGCATGGAACGCTGAGCTTGGTTGAAACTGTCTGTTGTTCTTCAAACTCAAACCGTCAGATCTTTATGAGCTAAACTCACTGAGGTCCTGTGTGGAAGCTGTAAACCTACACTAGCCAACTGGCTACTAAACATAAGAACACCTTTTTTTTTTTGGTCTCAAACCAAAGACTCAGGTCAGGAGACCCAAAACATGAAAAACACAACACCAAGTCACCCCAATAAAGGAGGGATGAAAAACAACAAGGTGGGCACCTACTAAGTGCCAACACTGCACTGCCCAAATCCCAAAAACAGAGGTTCTGAGAGGGGCAGGCAGTGGGGAGGTCATAATATAGCAAGACTCCATTAGAAGAAACAACATTACTAAGGTGAGTAATTTTTTCTTCAAACAACATGAAGTCTTGCTATATTATGACTCTGAAGACACAAGCAGTACCTCCATGGAGGAGGGACAGAACCTACTTAGGAAATAGGCTCTGAAGCACAGCTGTGCCAAACAGAGCATCACTCCTAGCCTGGATGTCCAGGAGTAATGCTTGGTAAAAGTGTGAACTGTTTTCCAGATAGCTGCTTGACATACCTCTAGAATAGGGATGTCCCTGGCAGCAACCAGGAAGCAGCTGTACCTCTGGTAGAGTGAGCCCTCAGAAGCCTGAGGAGGAACCTTACAGTTTTCATAACAAATTGGATACAAGAGACAATCCACCTGGCAATGGATCTTTTAGTGGCAGGTTTCCTTTACCAACCTCACCGTAAGTGAGGAACAGTTGGAGGAGTCAAACCAGTGACCCTTGGCACGCCTATGTAGTAACTAAGGGCTCTCTTCACATCCAAGCTGTGCAACCTCCTCTCCCCAGAGGAAGAATGGTCAGTGAAGTACACTGGAAGAGATATAGATTGATTAAGGTGGAAATCTGAAACCACCTTAGGCAAGAACTTCCTGTTAGTCCTGAGGACCACCTTCTCTCTATGAAAGGAGATAAAAATCAGGCTTCACTGATAAAGCTTGTAATTCACTTATGTGTCTGGCAGAAGTGATAGCTTGAAAAACACAGTCTTCCAAGTCAAGTACTTAAGCTCTGCTGAAGACAAACGCTCAAAGGGGTTGCATAAGCTGAGCAATGCAAACATTAAGATCCCAGGCAGGGGCAGGGTCCCTGAATGGAGGCTAGTGAAAGCAATCCTTGAAAACTTGGAGAATACAGGATGAGCTGAAAGAGAAGAGGGTTTACCTGCTGAAATAAAAGCAGACAGCTGCCAGATGCACTTTTAGGGTAGCTGGTCTCAGTCCCAAGGTATTTAAGTGACCATATAATCCAGGACTGTGGGTAAATCAGCAGATTCTGGGAAATATGCTTCCCAAAGCACCATATGGAAAACCTCTTCCATTTGGAATTATAAGTAGCCCTGGTGGAAGGTTTCTAGAAGCCTTCATGATATCCATTACACCTTGGGAGAGAGTGTAGATCAGCAACTAACTCTTCAAGAGCCAGGCCTTGAGATTGAGAGATTTGAGGTTGGTGCCAAACCCTCCCTGAGCACAGGTTAACAGGTTGTGATTCCTGGGAAGGCACAGGGAAGATGGACTGCTAAGGACAGTAGGAGTGGATACCAGGGTTGTCTGGCCCAATCTGGAGCAATCAGGATCATCTTGCAGGGTTGAGATCTGATTTTGACTAGCACTTTGCGGGAGAGGGAAGGGGAAAAGCATAGAGAAATTTCCTTCCCAATTGAGAACTAGGGCGTCCAGAGGACTGGAGCCCAACACTGGGGACTGCAGCAAAAAGAGAAGTTGGTGATTGTCTGGGCTGCAAAAGATCTATCTCAGGGATGCCCCATTTGGCAAATATCACCTCCAAGACCAGGGGTCCAGTGACCATTCAAGGATGGCCCTGGGAAATCCTGCTGAGAGCATCTGCCAGGACATTGTCCTTGCCTGGGAGGTGAACTACCGTGAGGGAGGTGTTCAGGGGTAAGCCAGAGACCACAACTTCATTGCTTCGGTTACAAGGCCGTGAACAGAGTGCCCCTTGCTTGTTGATGTACCACATTGTGGTGGTGTTGTCTGTTCTGACCTGTACAACTTTGTTCTGAACAGATTTGGAAAAAACTTGAAGTGCTAGAAAAACTGCTCTGAGTTCCAACAGATTGATGTGGAGCAACGATTCCTGAGGGGACCACAATCCCTGGGTAGTGAGGTCGCCCATGTGAGCTCCCCACCCCAAGAGGGATGCATCTGTAGTAAGGATTAAGGAGTGAGACTGAGTGACAAAAGGAACCTGTCGTCTCAGATTGCTCTGATCCTGCCACCACTGTAGGGCCTGGATCAGGGTTCGAGTCACTGGGATCAATTTGGTTAGAGGGTCTTTCCTTTGAGACCAAAAGGCTCTCAAATGGAACTGGATGTCCCTCATCTGAAATCGTGCTCCCGGCACTACTGCTGTAGAAGCAGCCATGTGCCCCAGGAGCTGTAGAAAATGCCTTGCTGGTCGAGACCCCTGCAGGGTGAATGAGGAGGCCAGAGAGACCAGGGTCCTTGCCCTGTCCAAAGGAAGGAAGGCTCTAGCTTTCTCTGTGTTTAGCTCTGCGCCTATGAAGGTGAGGAGCTGGACAGGCTCTAGAACTCGCTTTGAAAGATTCAGAAGGAAACCTAGAGAGGAGAGCAGTTGCTGAGTTATCTGTAGATGTAACTTGACTTGGTCTGGGGACTGGCCTACTATGAGCCAGTCGTCCAGTAAGGGAAGATGGCAATTTTTTGCCTTCTTAGGGAAGCAACTGCTACTGCCAGGCATTTTGTGAATACCCTTGGAGCAGAGGTGAGGCCAAAGGGCATTGCTCTGAACTGGTAATGGCCTGAGGGCAGCTCAAACCTGAGGTACTTTCGATGGGAGCTTCTGATGAGAATATGCTAGGCATCCTTGAGGTCCAGGGACGCTAGCCAGTCCCCTGGTCTTAGAGAGGGTAGAATAATTCCTAGAGTCACCATTTTGAATTTTGGTTTTAAAAGGTGCTTGTTTAAATAACTGAGATCCAGGATGGGCCGCCATTCTCATGTCTTTTTTGGGGTAAGGAAGTACCTGGAGTACAACCCTTTGCCCTGGTGTAGGGGTGGAACCCTTTCTACAGCTCTGAGAGCCAGGAGGGAAGAGACCTCTGCCTCTAGGGCAAGTGCCTCTAGTGGATTTGCAGGTGGAAAGGATCTGGTTCTCATCTTTGGAAACTTTTTGAAGCTGAGAACCAGTCCCTGGCTTACTACTTCCAGGACCCACTTGTCTGATGTCAAAGACTCCCAGTCCTGGACAAAGTAAGCCAGCCTGCCCCTACAGGTAGCTGAGAATCGGCCCTGGCAACCCCATCAGGGTGCCTGCTTGGCAGGGGCTTTGGGCTGAGGGGGTGGAAGCAGGCCTGCTTGTACCCCGTCTGCCTCTCCCTCTAAAGAACCCCCTCTGGGCATAAGCAGAAGAGGAGGCCTGGGCTTGGTAAAAAGGCCTATGAAAAGGCCTGCCCCTGGGAAGCTGCCTTTGAGGAGTGGCCTGGCTTTCCTTGGCCTGTGCACTCCTATAGGTGGTCCTATACTCATCCATTTTCTTCATGTAATTCTCAGTCTGCTCCCCAAACAGAGAATTACCCACAACAGGAAAATCCATGGCCTTAGTCTGGGTATCCTGTGACAGGCTAGTACATCTGAGCCAAGCCATTCTGCGAAGAGCCACAGATGTAGCCACGACTCTTGATGACACATCATTTGAGTCCACTGCAGCATGGAATTGCACCTTGGATGCCTCAATACCATCAGCAGCCACCTGCTCCAGCTCCTTGGCTGGCTGGCCAGGGACCTGTTTTGCTAGAGCCATACCAGTATCCCATCTGGATTTCTGATATCTAGCAACATAAGCCATATAATTTGCCTGTCTGAGTCCCAAGGATGCTGCCATGTACTGTTTCTTTGCCATGGCATCAATCCTCCTGGAGTCCCTCATCCGGGAGCCAAGGGAAATTTGCCTTGTCACAGGCTGCAGCCTGCACTACCACAAATGGCTGCATTGTTGTGTAGGAACTCTGTATCAGAGCCTGACAATGTGTACCTCTTGTCCATTCTCTTATCCACAGGAGGTATAGTGTGAGGAGTTTTAGAATTTTAACAGTCTGTTTCCCAAAGATTTATACAAGGGAATAGACAGTCTCCTAGAACTCTGGGATATCCATCATTTCCACATAGTCAGGCTCCTCTTGATCATCCACAGCTTCCTCCATAGGGAGCTGGAGGGTTTCAGCCACTTTTTTATAAAACATAAAATGAGAAGGGGACTCGGAAAGCCTAGGAGACACTCCTGAAGGTCTGTCTGGGGAGATGTCCGGGTCAATGGGCACATCCAGACTTTCAAATCCACATTCACTCTCCTCATACTCCTCTTCCCCCTCCTCCGGTTCATAATATTCCTCTAAATCATACTCTTGAACGTGGAACGGCTAAAGCAACTGGACAATTTAATCGCTTTGGCTATTTCTTCAGCGGTTGGAGAGGAAAGTTTTGGCTCCACACCAGCTGATTTCCTAGTCCTTTTAGCTGGAACCGACTCCTCAGAGTCGGATCTCCTTTTGCCGGAGGAAGTCTCGCCCTGGTCAGAGGGCACTCCCTCTGGTTCGGTTGGAACTGAACCGGGCTGGCCATCCGGTTCAGCTGACTTTTTGGCCTCCCTTTCCCTGAGCCTACCAACTCTCTTTTCCAGGGTAGCTGCAGGAAATTTTTTACAAATCTGGCAGTCTGCATTGAGGTGGTCAAACCCCAGACAATAAACACAGGTGGTGTGGGGGTCAGCCTTGGCAAAGACTTCCCCACACACTGCAGTGTTGAAACCCAGTGGGCCCGGTTTTTCTTTTGGGTTTCTGGACATAGTGCCAGTCCTAACAGGCGTACCCATTTATGGCAATCCGCCAGGTAAGACCCTCTTATGGTTCCCAACCGTGTCACGGTCGTGGAAAAAAGCATCATAAAATCGTTTTTTTTTTTTAGAACCATAACCGTAACCACACTCTAAATGACAGATTAAGATATTTTTAACAACCTGATCGGTTCAAACCAAACCGATAAACCGCTTACAAGTTCCACACAGAATAGAAATTAATGTAAAACCTATCTAGTACTCACAAATACCACAGAGAGTCTGAACCGACCGGTTGCGGTTTAAATTCGGTCGAAAACTGAGAAAACAATACTTTAACCGACAAAATGAACAGAGCAGAAGGAGAAATCTCCGGAGCGACTGTTCAGTGAGGCAGAGTAAAGAATCTGACGGTTTGAGTTTGAAGAACAGACAGACAGAGTTTCAACCAAGCTCGAGCTCAGCGTTCCATGCCTGGCATGGAAAGTTAACTCTTTCACCTCCGGAGCAGTTCGAAGGTTGGGACTCACTGCATATGTCATAATATAGCAAGACTTCATGTTTGAAAGAGGGATTGCGATCTTCTAGAGACATGCAATATGTTATCCCAATATGTAATCTAGGGGTGGGTAGAACTTCCACTTTATGTAGGGGTCCCAAACTCTGGAATACACTGCCGCTAGAAATGAGAGAAGGTGGTGTTCCTATTAATCTCAGGATGATAAAAAATTGGTTTACGGGAGTCTATTCATAGATTGAAACAGTGTTGTCAAACTGGTAAAGGAGGAATTCTCTATATATGGTAGTAAACTGAAATGTTGGATTTTAGCTAAGGCACTTTATAAAAAAAATAATGAACGGAAACCTGATGTAGCATTTTAACTTTAGCATTTATATACACTGTAATTGTCAATACTGTGTGTATATGCATAGTCTATGTAATTTGAGAAACCTGTTCATGTTTTTGATTGTTTGGCTTCTTTATACAATATCAAATTGTGATAGTTTTTGTTTGTCTCTAAATGTATGTATTAGATATTTTAGGTTGGACCTCCTTGAAATGAGTGTTACTCAATAGAGTTTATCCTATTTTTGTTCCATTTTGTAAGAATAAAATTTTTACAATGCAAAAGGGGAGAGGAATGGGACTTAGGAGAGTCCTTTGGAGTGGGATGTTCTGGAGTGTGAGGTTCCTCTACAGGGTCTGTTGGCTCAATCTCTGTCTGAGTCAGAAGACTCCTGTGAACTGGAAGTAACCACATGAGGGAGAGGCAAATTCACTGGTCTGGAAACGTCCACAGGGAGGGTGAATTCCTGGGGACGAGTGCCAGTAGATGATCCTGGTCTGTCGACTGGGACCAGTGAAGGAGTGTCCATCGGCAGACGACTGGGGCCCAGGGTGGGGGCCGGTGTAGACTGACATGTCTCCAATTCCGATATCAGCTGAGATTTGGCTACAGCCCACCAAGAGGCCAGGACCAACTTCAGATCCACCTGTGGAGGAGGAGGTGGAAGAGAAATCCGGATACCTGTAACACAGGTAGCCAAAACTGGACAACCGGTAGCCTGGACCAGCAAGCCCGGCGTCAGGTACCCGCATTGGAGGATGCGGCGTTGGGTATCCCAACAGATGTAGGCCCAGCTGGAGGGTCGACAGGTCTGGGCGCCGTCCCCAACGGGCAGGTCGGTAAGGCGGACCCTGCATGGCCCTGCTGGCAGAACTGGTGAGCTGTCAGGCTTCGCAAGCCGAAGGCAGCAGCGCGGGGACCGCTGCTGGGTCCGGCGTCAAGGTTGAGGAGTCGGGGGGACCCTGACAGCAGTGGCGCCTTTCTGGTCCTCACCCCTGGCAGGGGATGGAGGAACAGACTCGCTGGAGGAATCGGAGACTGAGGTACCTCCAATGGCAGCTGATCAGACGTTGGCTGTGACAATCCCCGAATGCAAGGTGTGGTGTCAGGGTCTGATGGGGCTGTGCGGCCGTCTGAAGAACCGATGGACGGCTTAGCAGTGTCTGGGAGAGAAACAGCAGAACCAGAGCCCGACTTATCGGACACGCCCTCACCGCTAGGCTGGGAATCTGAGGCAGCCATAGTGGGGGCCTTCTTTACCCTGGAAGCTCCCATCGGGCCAGAGTGCAAGCCTGACGCAGGGACTGTGCATGCCTGGACACCACCAAGGCGGCTAGAAGATTTTCCATTGGTCCCTGACACCTTAGTCCTATTTGTGAATAACTACTGCAAGAGCCATCTCAGAGTAAGATCTGTGCAGTTAACTAACCACTTGGACAGGGTCTGCTTGATAACTGGCTCCCTGAAGATTTGGGGCGAAGAAACATTACTTACCATAGTAATCTTGTTTCCTCTAAGGAAATCTTACTGTATTCCGACAACTGCAGTATGGTCTCACCATAGGACTGCCCAGGAGCCGAAATGGTTAATAGAACCTATGCTAAAGATGGAAAGTTATGCTAGAGCTCAGTTTTCAAATCACTGCCCCTGGTTGCACTTCCTGCATGCAGAAGCTAAAATACTAAGCTATCTTTTCAACTGTCAGTTCGTTCCCTTTGAACACACCAAAAAAAAAAAAAAAAAACACCATTAAAAAGACATTACATATCAAAAATATAATACAATACAATAAAATAAATAGTAAATAAATAGTTATTGCCAGTAGGAAAGAAAATCATTGCTATTACTGGGGATTCAGTACAGTTGGATTTTTAGAGTCCATTATCTTCACAAGTAACTGTGTACCTTGGATTCTTACGGTATGAATGCAGGCCTCAAGGGAGATGTATACAGAACCCATCTCTGCCAAGTCAATTCAAATGTTTGAGCGTTTTTATTTACCATAGCTGTTAGGGGGATTCCATTCGGTATATTTCAGTCATAATATCTTGCCATTGTTTAAAAGAATGGGATTCTGGGTCAACCAGTTCTTGGTTATATTCTTTTTAGCTGCTAATAAGCAGACTGTTAATTTTTTAGTATGGAGATCTCTGCAATCTGGAGGGAATTCATTAAAGAAAAACAGCTGCGGGGTTAGCCACAGCTCTAGGGAGAAAATCTCAGTCAGTGCTTTTTGCAATTCACCAAGGAAAGGAGCCAACAAGGGACATGCCCACATTATGTATGCTAAACCAACTGAGTTATGACCGCATTCCCTCCAACAACTGGAAGATTTTGCTGGATGATATTTAGCTTGTATTGCTGGGGTAATAAAAAATCTGTTAGTGATCTTCCATGAAAACTCTTTCCAAGAGATTGTTGAAGTTCCAGACTGCAGTTTAGATAGATGCACTTCCCAGTTCTGTTGCTCAATTACTATTCCCAAGTCTTTCTCCCATGCTCTTTTGGTTGTACTCAGCGATTCATTACCGACAGAGGAGAACCCCATACAGCTGTGTGACTATAAGAGTGTGTGATTTTATTGCTCACTATTTCTATTAGTTTATTAACTATTGGGAAGTGGGTTAGAGACCCAAAGGTCCCCAAGGTAGACTTAATATATTTAACCACCTGTAGATACCTATGTCTGTCCCTTAAAGGAATCCCATATGATTTATGCAACTCCTCCAATGTCAGTAGCCTTCCTTCTCTTAAAAATTGAGAAACCAGATATAGGCCCATTTTTTCCCCCATCTGCGAAATCCCCAGTCTAAAGAAGCTGGGATGAAGTCCTGTGTATATGGAATGGCTTGCATAAGCACCCTCCAGGGGGCTAGTCTTTATCTTTAATATGTAGTACCAACATTTTAAAGTTGTATGAGTATAAGGTTCATGGACTCCTGTCTCCCTTCTACCCTAGTCTGAATCAATAACATCTTGGGCAAACGATGCAGATCTTCCTCCCACATTTCCAATGTTTTCCACCTAGCATATGTGTAGGGTTACCCCAGTATACTATTGTTCTCAGCTGGCTGCTTATGTAATACGCTTCCAAATGTGGAAGGGCTAGTCCACCTTGATTTTTTGGGAGTTGTAGAAGCAAAAATCTAATCCGAGGCCTAGATGGGCCCCACAAAAAATTCGAGATCTTCCCATTTAGTTTTCGGAAGTATACTTTGGGAATTTCTATTGGAAGTGTTTGCGCCAGGTAAAGAAACTGGGGAAGCAGCACCATTTTTACCGCTTCCATCTGCTGGGTTAAGGAAATTGGTATCATTGCCCATTTCTCTAGGTCTTTTGTTATCTGGTTAAGAAGTGGAATATAATTTATATTAAACGTAAGTCTGGGATCTAGTCCTAGTCTGATTCCCAGATATTTTAGGGATTGTAAGTTCCATCTAAATAGGTTTTTGTGTTTAATTGTTTCCGAGGGGTGATAATTTAGTTGTAGTACTTCTGTTTTTGTGGAATTAATTTTATATCCCGTCAGTTTGCCGAATTCCGTCAGGGTTCTCCATAGTGGGTCCAGGGAATGTTCTGGTGTCGCCAGGTATATCAGAAGATCGCCTGCATATAGTGCCAGTTTATGAAATTCCCACCCAGTCGGACACCTTGTATCTCCGATTCTTGCCTTAACGCGTGCCAAAGGTTCTAGGTATAAAGCAAATAGCAGTAGGGACATAGGGCAACCTAGTCTTGTGCCCGATACAAGGAGATAAGAGCAGAGGTCCTGCCATTCACCTTAATGTAAGCTTTGGGCCATGTGTAAATATTATTGATAATTTTAATAAACGGGTCAGGAAAATTTAAACTTATGAAGGACTTGCATAAGAAACGCAATCTACGATCAAATGCCTTTTGGCATCAAGACTTAATATTAGTAGTGGACCTCTCAACGGGCAGAGTGGTGTAAAATGTGCAGGGATCTTTTAATATTGTCCTGTGTCTGTCTTCCTGGGATAAACCCTGTTTGGTCTAGATTAACCAGGGAGGAACGCTCTCCATCCTCTTAGCCATTATTGTGGAAATAATTTGTAATCTATGTTTAGAATCGAAATAGGTCTATATAAGCGATGCAATGGACAGCATCCTTCCCTGGCTTAGGAATACTAGCTATGGTCACATAATTCCAGGTAGGTGGTATTTGCTCCCTTCCTGTATCCAGTGGCAAACCTCCAACAGGTCTGCGGTCAGTAGGTCTTTAAACTTCAAAGAATTTCTCCGTCAAACCATCAGGACCCTGGGCTTTATTAGTTTTAATCTTGAGATAGCACAATGTATCTCAGCAGCCGAGACAGGTTGGTTTAATGTCAGATGTGATTCTTCCGTTAGTGTGGGCATATTTAACTGTGCCAGATAGGCTGAGATTGTGTATGGATCGCTGAGAGTCTCTGGGGTGTAGAGAGTTTTATTATGTTGCTCCAATATTTGAGCAATATGTAATGGGGACCTAGCCATTTGTTTTGTAGTAGGGTCTTGAATCTGCAAAATTGTCCCCTTGATTTTCTTCTGGCATAATCTGTGCGCCAAAAGACGCGTTGCTCGGGGTCTAGTCTCATAGTACTTTTGATTTAAGTACTGTAGTGATTGTTCTGTATGAACATCCAAAAGATGTTGCAACTGTTTTGTAATTTGCAGTAAGGGATATATTGCCTCATCACCTGCTGCATGTTGTTCCTGTAGCATCTTATATTGCTGTTGCAATTTTTCTAACTTCTGGTTTTGTCGTTTTTTATAATTAGCTGAAAATGTTATAATGTCTCCCCTTAGGACTGCCTTTAGGGTGTCCCACAATATAATGACGATATCTCAGGGACCGGTTCTGACTTAGAATCTGAGGTATTCTGAATTCCACCATCTCGAGTGAATTTTTTAAATTTAAAAGAAAGTTATTAAATTTCAGATGGTCTGGCCTCTTTCCATAGGCCATTTTAATAGTAAAATAAGTTGAGAGTGGTCTGACAGCACGGATGAGGAGTGCTGACATTGTTCCAATAGATGTATGTTCTTTTGAGATCATCATATAATCTATTCTAGTGTAGACGTGATGGGGAGCTGAGTAATTCGTGTATTCCCTCTTAGTTGGGTTTAAGCATTTCCATGCGTCTATCCATTGAAGGGTTTGAAAGTATCTCATAGCAGCTTTTTGGGCAGCCGTTTTTCTATATGTTTTAGGATTGGACGAGTCTTCTATCTGGTATGTTTGATTATGGTCTCCACCCACTACAAGCATCCCCTTGTGGCACTCCGTGATTTTATGCAGTAAAGACCGGAGCACTGATGCCTTTGAACCGGGAGGGGTACATACACAGAGGCCAGTGTAATCCAATTTCCTTCTAGCTCTCTGCAGGCCACCACCAACCTGCCCTCTGGTTCTGCGTATGAAGTGGAAATTTTAAAATGTGAAGTCTTTGGTAATAAAATTGCCAACCCTCTTTTTACCTTTTTGTAAGATGATGAAATTACCTCCCGAAACGCAAACTTGATCAGTTTAAGTGTTCTTTTCTGCTTAAGTCGTTTCTTGGAGGAGTACTGCCTCAGGATTTCGTTTTTTAATTTGGATAATGACCCTATACCTTTTTATAGGGTTGTTTAAACCATTCACATTCTGTGATATTTTAATTTTATGAGTTTTATCCATTGATATTTCTGTTAACAATTAAAATTATGTCTCTTTCCCAGAGCCGTAACTCCCCATGTTTCCCTTTCATATAAGTGAGCGGTGAGTAACAGTCTAAGAGACTCCAATAACAACTGTAACAAAAGTTGGTTCCCCCTTGTCATAACAGTTTGCAATGGCTTTCAGGTTATATTTTTTAAGAAACTGGCAAGAATACACACAAAGTATAATAAACAACTTAGTATTAAAACTTATCTAAATCTTCTTTTCCCAACTAGATGTCGTTTCAATAACTGAGCATCTGTTCCCCCAACCCCACATAAAATGTAGTAAACAACTTAACATTTAGACGATTATCTAAATGTTCTTTTCCCAGTTAGGTGCTATTTTAACAACCGTAACCTATTTCCCCCTTCCCTTCCTCAACAAATAACTATACACAAGTTGACTCCCATAATAGGGGATCTGTGTACTACATCCCTGAAGCTCGAATGGAATGTTTGAAAATTAGATCTGCGTCCATTCGAGCGGGAGGTAAGGTGGCTGCAAAGCGAGCCAGGTCCTCCCCAGTCCGATTTAAAGTCTGACTAAAAAAAATACAGATAAGGGTTAACACCACCCTTTCAAATCTATCTAGCTGCAGCTTGGATTAGATATTAGATTCATATCCCACCAACTTAAAAAAAGAAAGAAGATGTGGAGCCAAAACTTATACTTCTATAAATAAGGAAAAGAGAATACCCCGGGTTTCTAAAAAGCAGTGTAAACTATGTAATCATCACATCTCGCTGCTTAATGAATATTGATATATTTATGGTCTGTGTTATTCGGCTTTGTATTAAGCCCCAAGAAAAGTCAGGCTGCTGTTATTTGAATTCTAAGTCCCCGTAAAGGGTTTGCGTGTGGGATCCCTCAGCACGCAGCTAGTGCGTGACCCCTGGAACTCCCCCACGGAGTACCAAATGGTGTCCAACTACCATAAGGTAGTTGTAAACATGAATGTCCGGTTCACCCCTCCTTCAAGTTTCTTCTGGCTCTTCGTGAACATTTTGGTTCCGGCGTTGTTGGCCTAATTGGTAGAGGAGTTGTTTCACTTCAGCCATTGTCTTGAGTGTTGCTGCACGTGTTGAGTTTCTGTTCGGTTGGTTGCTTGTTATACGCCATTCAGGACGTGTCAGACGTTGACGGTACTCCCTAGGTCGGTCCGACTCAGAACTCCACCCTCTCCTTCGTAGTTCCTTGAATATTTCAAGTGGTGTCTCATAATATGTAACTCCTGTGTCCCAAAAGACCTTAAGTCGTGCAGGATAAGGCGTTTGGAATCGTGCCTTATGTTGCTTCAAGATTTTAAAAATTGGTTAGTATGCCGCCCTTTTGTTGGCAGTCTCAGGAGGGTAATCGTTGTCAAATATTAACCTGGAGGCATTATATTTTATTATTTGTTTGACCAGGCAAAGCGTAATAACCGTTCCTTATCTCTATAGCTTGAAAGTTTGAGCACCACAGATCGTGGTCTGGCCCTGGGGTCTGAGGTTTAGGTGTTAAGAGCCCTATGTGCTCTTTCAATTTTGAATTGAAGTCGTGAGGAGCGCCAAGACATCACAAAGTAAATCCTGCAAGAAGTATTCCATCAGCCCAGTTTCAGATTCTTCTGGGAGGCCATAAATCCTAATGTTATCCCTCCAAGCTCTAGCCTCTATGTCTAAAAGTTTCTGCTGCATAGTATCTTGCGCCATAGCTAGAAACTCCACTGTGGTGTGTAATTTGACCATGTCATCCTCTGCCCCTGATATCCTTGTTTCCGCCATTTCAATTTTCGTTTCTACTTCTGTTAATCGGGCAAGTAAACTGCTGAATTCAAGCTTGTGTTCTGCCCTGAAGGCTTTTATCTCACTTAGTAAGGTCTCGTATCTGGTTCTTGAAAGTTGTTCGGTTTCCTGATCCGTGTCGCTGTCCTGGGGCCCAGCTCCAGGTGGTGATACACTGCGGTCTGGTTCTCGATGTCGGGGGTATCCTCCACCATCATCCTGTTTCTGATGTGCTTTGCCCCGCATTTTGTTCTGTTTGTTTCCTCCCCTAGGTCCGGATGCCATTTTACTAGTTTTTGTAATTAGTTATTGCATTTTAGGTAGTTTTGGCTGGTGGGATGTGAAGAGCTGTGGGGCTAGTCGACCATTAGATTCCGTGATGTCACCGGAAGTCCCTACTAAGCTAACTTAACTAATCCTAAATACCCTGACTAAGGTAGGAAAAAAATACAAGTTACTCACCTGTAACAAGTTCTAGGAGTGGTATATGTTGTTCATCCACACTGTCTGGCAGGTTCATTGCCGCTTTAAATCTTGCCAGGTGGTCTTCAAGCTGGCTCCTCCTACTTACCTGGGTGGTAAAACCCTCAGCTCCGCCCCACGACGCCAGATCTAGCCCGCTGGAAGCCAGGTTGCGCGTCAAAGCCGAGGAGGTCGGGTTGGTCGTGTAGATGAACACCATATACCACTCCTAGAACTTTTGTTGCAGGTGAGTAAATACAGGTTACTCACCTGTAACAGGAGGTCTAGGAATGGTACATGTTGTTCATCCACACTTTCTGGCAGGTATCCTTGCCGCTTTAAATCTTGCCGGAAGGTCTTCAAGCTGGCTCCTCCCACCCACACGGGTGGTAAATTTCGGCTCCGCCCAATGACGCCAGATCTGGCCTGCTGGAAGCTCAGGTAGTGCGTCAAAGGCGGGGAGGTCGGGTGGGTTGTGTGGATGAACAACATATACCATTCCTAGAACTCCTGTTACAGGTGAGTAACCTGTATTTCTAGGGACATGGATATGTTGTTCATCCACACTTTCTGGCAGACTCCTAGCAGTTCTCCGGGAGGAGGGAGGCAAGCGACACCCCTACTTAGGAATAGAGACTGAAGAACCGAGGTCCCAAAACCAGCATGCCGGGGCGTGACTCAAGGTCAGTGTGGTGTCCACCCTTGACCTTTGTCGGCGGTTTACACGCCCCTGGTATTACCGCATGCCGGAAAATATTTCGTCCGTGACCAGCCCTTCAGCCGAGGGTGTTCAGAAAATCCGACAGAGAAGTGGGGACCGTGATATTTCCTGGCCCGGTCAAGGCGCGAGGACAGAAAGCCGGATGCTGCCAAAATTCCAGGGCCGGCTCGACAATGGCTTCGCCACTGGAAAGGGCCTGGGAGAATCCCCCCGGTCCAGAATCCGGTGAGGGATATCTGGCCTGCTTGGATACGGGTTCAAAGCTTATCCAGTGGATTCTGAGATGAGCCTAAGAAGTCCCAGGAAGGACGGAGGGCTATCGCTCCACTGACTGCCCCCAGAGGACTCCAGGTCAAAACCGCTTGGAGAACAGGGAGGAGTCATCCAACCCCGACGAGTTGTCGAATAGTTGCCTGGAGCTCAGAACCACCCTCCACTTGTCGAGGCTTGTCAGGTGAGAGTGACCGACAGCTCACGGGAAGGCCCCTGTGCCAACCGCCGACTCTTCGTCCGGTGCCCCAGCTGTCGGGTTGAGGTGGAGGCGGTTCCACCACACTGGGGCAGCTGGAATAGGTCGGACAACTGGCCTGGGAACAGGCTCCTCGCACCACTAGCTCCGGTCCGGTGGCAACCACTTAATGGCCGTGGGAAGAGGCCTGAGCCGCTTATTGGCCAGAAAAATTTGTTGCCACATGAGTTCTTGTATTTTCGGGCGCAGCTATCGCCGGAGCCTCCCTCTCGCTCCGGAGGAGGAAGAAGAAGAAGAGCGGTGGACGCCATTGCCGCGACCGCCCATGTCGACGTGGAGCGGGGTTGACCGCCAAGATGTCCGGAGACCGAACTGCCAGGCCGAGGTCAGGTGAGGCAGGGAGCCGAGGATCGCGTAATCCCTCGGTTCGGTCGACATAACCGACGGCTCCTGAGTCACAGGTACGGATGAGCCGACGATATCTCAGTCCTCACCGGGGAACCGGGAGGAGGGATTCTCGGCTCCAGCCGACAACCGCCTAACTGGTCGAGAAAATCCTCGACTACCGGGCGGAGTCCCAGTCACCTGGCCTGATGGGGACAACCGTGGAAGCCAGTGGCAGAAGCCGGAAAATCAACCGGGTCGATTGGTCGGCTATGAGGGGGATTCTTCCCGCCCCGCGAGCCGCCGATCGAGACTTCATTTCTTAGACTTTCGCCGACAAAACGGACTGAAGAAGTAGGACCTCGCCTTTTGGTGAGAGGGTCACAAAGCTCCTTAAAGGAAGCTGAATATGAGGTCCCGAGCGATGAGAGGAACGAGGCCGCAGAAGAGGAAGTCTGCGTCCGGGCCGCTTATGCCTTCGACCGAGCGCACCAACCTCTCTATTGTTCGTGGATCTCGCAGCCTGAAACCGCCAGTCGGGCCTCTTTGGATTTGACCGAGGAAATCTTCTTTCGGACGCCCAGATGTAACGGGCAGCGGTTCGGTGACGAGGACCGAGAAGGAGGAACACAGGTCGCAGCAAGCCGGTGTCGCTCCTGGCCAAGGCAATAAACGCACGCGGAGGCGGTCCGTCCGGTGACATCTTCTGCCCACAGGGACATCTCCTGAAAACTGGAGTCGATTTGTCCATCGGAGCCGCTAAGGAAGAAGACCGAGAAGGTAAAGAAAAATTTTTTTTTTTTTTTTTTAACCGGGCTGATTTTAGCTCCAAACTTAATCGCAGAGTGTTAAGGAGGGAACCTGAGCCTAAGCGGTAAGGAAGATCTGGCGGCCATGGCGCGGAGCCGAGAGTTTTACCACCCAGGTGGGTGGGAGGAGCTAGCTTGAAGACCTTCCGGCAAGATTTAAAGCGGCAAGGAACCTGCCAATAAGTGTGGATGAACAACATATCCATGTCCCTAGAAAAGGCTATTTGCACATAAGCGTGTGCATTTCAGAAATCCTTCTGGCAGAAGTAACTGCAACTAAAAACAACGTTTTCCAAGACAGAAAACGTAGCTCGCAATCCGTGGCTGGTTCAAAAAGATGGCATGAGCTGCTCCAGGATCAAGAGTAAATCACATGGAGGATTGATCCTTAATCGGGGCCAAGGTGGAGAATGCCCTCAAAAAGGCAGGTGTCGGTGTCCAGCTGGACTACAGTGCGTTGGCCTAAAGGGGCATGGTATGCTGAAATGGCACAAAGGTGCACTTTAAATCGAGGAGTAAGCCAGACAGGAGTGGAAAAGGGATAGCAGGTAGTCCAGTACCAACTTCTCTGGACAGTCCAAAGGCGAAAACCCGTGCGCTTGAGCCCATAAGGAGAACCTGCGCCACTTCATGGCGTGGGTAGCCGTTTTTCTAGCGGCAGTAAGCACATCTGCCACTTCTTGCGAGACCCCGTATCACATAATGGCTATGTCTAGGAGCCAAGCATGCAGGTTCAGGGAACGTAGATCCGGATGGACTAAGGAACCCGCCTCCTGAGACAGTATATAGGAGCTGATTGGCAAAGGCACTGGAGGTTCACGGGATAGCTGATGCAAGAGAGGAAACCATATCTGTCTGGGCCAGAAGGGTCGCGATCAGAATGAGCGCCATCAGCATTCCCCGCGGAGTTTTAAAGAACCTCTGGATCAACGGGAAAGGAGGAAAGTAATCTGCCCATTTGCGAGAGGGACAAGGCTCCCCGCCAGAAAACACCAGGCCCTGGATCTAGCGAGCAAAAATTGGGCAGTTTTGCGTTGTATGGGGACGCGAAGAGGTCTATCTCTGGAATACCCCATCTGCGAAACCGATGATCTGCCACCTCCTGGAGTAGTTCCCATTCGTGGACTCTGGCCTGAGTGCAGCTCAGGCTGTCTACGATGATGTTGTCCACTCTCGGAACATGAACTGCAATAAGGTTTGCGCTGTGTTGCAAGACCCAATCCCACACTCTCATGGCCTCCCTGCAAAGCAGGTAGGAGTGGGTGCCTCCTTGTTGAGGTAATACATCACCGCAGAATTGTCTGTTTGTAACAGAAGTGTACCCAGTGGAATCTCCGACTGGAAGGCCTGTAGGGCGTAAAGAACTGCCCTCATTTCCAGCATATTTATGTGGAGATGAGACTCCTGAGCTGTCCACAGGCCCTGAGACCGAACACCATCGAGGTGTGCTCCCCACCCGAGCCCTGAGGCGTCTGTGAAGATGTCACAGTCAGGGACGGGCTGCTGAAAGGGACTCCTGCCAAGAGGTTCCCTGAATGTAGCCACCATTGCCAATCTCAGTTCACGGTCTTCATGATTCGGACTGGATGCTGCAGATGGTCTTGCCTTTGGTCTCACTGTACCTGTAACATCCACTGGGTTACCCGCATGGGAGGCGGGATAGCGGGACTGTTGCAATGGCCGCAGCCATATGTTCGAGCAGGCAAAGGACCAGTCTGGCTGGGAGTCTTCTTAGCTGACAATTCCCTGATGAGGGATCTGATGTGTTCCCTCTGTCGTGGGAAGGAAAGCTTTCCATGGGCGTTGTCCAGAACTGCTCAGATGAATTGCAGCATCTGGGAAGGAACCAGCGTGACTTCGCAATTGATGAGGGATGCCCAAAGTCTCAGAGACTGGGTGCAGTGAATGGCAGACATCAAGGCCTCCCGTGAGGGCGCCATGAGAAATCAGTCGTCCAGGTAGGGGAACACGTGAGTGGCCCCGTCTCCTCAGAGATGTGGCTCGACCGCCACGCGCCGTGTGAAAACCAGAGGTGCGATGACAGCCCGAAGGAGAGGCTCGGAACTGATAATGGCGGCCCTGAAACTCGAAGCGCAGGAACCTCCTGTGCGCCTGAGCGATAGGAATATGCAGATAGGCGTCCTGCATGTCCAGGGGCACAAGAAATGCGCCCTGCTTCAGCATGGGAATCAGGCCCGGGAGGGTCACTATGCAGAAGCGCTTGTAAGCGACCGAAAGACTGAGATCGCTGAGGTCCAGTATTGGACGGAGGTCCCCAGTTTTCTTTGGAACCAGGAAGAAGTGAGAATAGTACCTAGTCCTCTCTGGTTCCTTGGTATAAACTCTAAGCTTCTTTTCCAGAAGTGTGAGCACTTCCTGCTGTATAAGCAGGGCATGCTGACCGAATAACGGGAAAGCAGGGGAGGTCTTGTAGGTGGGTTGTCTATGAACTCTATGTAATGGCCATTTCTGACCAACTGTAGAACCCACCTGTCTGTGATTGATTGCCACCCTGAAAGGTGGCGTGCGATGAGACCCTGACTTTCTTTGCCCGTTGATCCTGAGGAGGGGCGGGGGCCGGGAAGGAGTCATGCTGTGGCAGCGTTTGTCCCTGTGGGCTGGGCTGACTGAGTAGCGATGGCCTCTGCCTGGGGATGATTTGGCCTGGGCCTTGCGCGAGAAAGTGCCCCTCTGCTGCTGGCCGGAACATTACTGCTGCCTTTGTAGCCGGCAGCGAAAACGGCTCTGGTTCCTGCGAAAGGAACTAGGCCTAGATCTGTACAGGAGTTGTACAGATCGGACTGCCTTCCCTGCATCTTGGAGCTTGGTGATAACCTTCTCGGTGGCTTCACCAAAAAGCACCTCGCAGTTATATGTGACATCTAGAATGTTTTACTGTATGTCCGGGGTAAAAGTCGGAGACACGGAGCCCAGAGTGTCTCTGGAGACAAATGCCTGAGGCTGCAGCTCTGGCGAAGAGTCCCAGAGTCGTATTCGGCCCTGAGCACTTGGGTCCCCCATCTGACCGGTGCAGAGGAGGTTTAGGAGCTCCTATTTCTGAGTGCATCGCTCGGAAGCTTTTCAACCAGGTCCTGTTCCCACAGGCGTTCTGGAACTGAACCATATGGGTAAGGTAGTTCAGTGACCTGATGGCACAAGTAGCAGCCGCGTACGTGCGCCTCCCCAGGGCATCCAATTGCTTGGATTCCTGGTCCAGTGGCTGAGTGCTCATATGCTGTGGTCTCCGAGACTGGTCATGTGAAGCAGTGATGACCAGAGAATCTGCCAGAGATTGGGTCGCCAAATACTGGTCCTCCCTAAGGGCCTTATACAGGCAGTCAGCCTTCTTCGGCACCGCGGGAGTGGAATGCGGACGTTTCCACGCAGCCTTGGTGACGTCCACGAAGGTGTCCACCAAGGGTGGCACTAACACAGGCTTTAGGTCTTTTTGCTGAAGGTAGCGGGCAAGGCGTTGTCGTTCGGGGTCAAGCTCCTCAGCATCTCACCTCATGTTGTCCTGGATGTGCCTCATGATCTCGTCGAAAGAGGATCATCGGTGGAGACCTGGGGAGGTGTGTGGGTCAGGAGGGGGATGCTGAGTGGAGAAGGTGATCTGGAGTACTCTGAAGTATCCAACCTTGAATCCTCCCCTGGAGTGTACCGGCGTCATCTGGGTGACCCTGAGGGGGATCTGGAGGGAGACCTTCTCCTGTCGGTAGATCTGCCCCTAGGAGGTGGAGTCTGCTCCTTGGTGGATGGAGGTCGTCCTACTGGCCCCTTAGGTGGAGGAGGGGGCGTAGGCAGTGAAGGAGTAGGAGAACATGCAGGGACATCTTTCTTGATGGTGTCCCACCAAAAGGTAAAGAGCTCCTTTACCTCTGCAATGCTCATACCCAATGGGCCTGGCGCCGGTGGCCTGTCGCTGGGGTCGGGCATTGGGTCCCCCGCTCTGGGGAGGGTTCCCGTGGGAGCCCGGCATCCTCGGTGTCGCCTGCCTGGTCTTCGGGCTGTGGGGTGTCCTCCTCTGTAGAATCCCTACAACTGGAGTCCACCGCCGACGGGGTGCGGTCTTCCGCTCCGGGGTAGCAGACGTCAGTCCCCTGGTGAATGCCTAGCCAGCGACGTTGGCTCCTGTGAGCGCCGAGCCGATTTAGAGTGCTTGGCCGACGTCAGGTCCTTAGTTTTCCTGCGTGCGGATCAGGATCTCTGGGTGGTTGGGAGACTGACCTGGAGCGTGTCCCAGCGACGGAGGATGAAGATTTGTGGCGCTAACCCGACTTTGAAGAGGCCTTGGAGGGTCTTGATGAAGCCGAGGGCCTCGAAGTCTTAAGCTATGAAGAACCGCTGGAAGACCTGACCTTGACCGGGGAGGTTGCCACCGAGCCCTGGAGGGCGAGCGGTCCGATCTTGAGCCGGAGCTGCGGGAGTCCGAGACCCGAGTAGGGGACCTAGACCTCACCTTCTCCTGGTGCTTGTCCCGGTGTTTGTGGGATTTAGTTGAAGATTCTCCCCGGGAGGAAGGTTCCTGGTCCATACTTTTAAGCTTTTCTTCCAGAAGAAATGCTTGAAGTGCCTTCTCACAGCAGATCCTGGTGCGGCTGTTAAAACCCTCGCAAGAGGTGCAGGCCTTGGTGTCATGGTCCAGGCCTAGGCAACACACACAGGACGAATGGGGATCCTTGAAGGGGATCTGTTTACCACAGACACACATCGAAAGGTGACCCTCTAGAGATGGAGTTGGAGAGGACATCAGTTGAGCAGAGCCAAAAACCTTCTAAATTATTCGGTAGTTCAGTAGTCGTCATACGCTAGAAAGGAGACAGAGGCCGATGCTGGCGGCCGCGTGGGAAGAACTGGGGATTATGGAGGAGACGCTCCTTATGTACTACGCCCGATGTCAGAGGCAGTCCCCGTTGAATACTGCTAGCTAGAAAATTTCCGTGGGGTCCTGGCACCTGCCGGCTTCAGTCCTAATAATGTAACCTGCTGCAAGAGCCATTTCTCGAAGTAAGATGAAAGGCTCTTGCATTGACAGTATCTAGATCTGCCCTTATAAAGGTAAGAAGTTGTACTGGTTCGAGGACTGACTTGGGGAGGTTGAGAAGAAACCCCAGGGAAGAGAGCACTTGCAGGTCTGACTTGACTTGGTCTGGAGACTGACCCACTATTAGCCAGTCGTCCAGATATGGAAAAATGGAAATCCTCTGCCTTCTTAAAAAGGCCACTACAACTGCCAGGCACTTTGTAAAAACCCTTGGAGCTGATGTTAGGCCAACGGGCATTGATTTGAACTGGTAATGGCCTGATAGCAACTTGAACCTGAGGTACTTTCTGTGGGAGCACCTGATGGGAATGTGAAAGTAGACAACTTTGAGGTCCAGAGAGGCTAGTCAGTCCCCTGGCCTTAAATAGGGAAGAATTATTCCCAGAGTCACCATCTTGAACCTTGGTTTTAAAAGATGTTTGTTCATGTATCTTAGATCTAGGATGGGTCACCACTCCCCTGTCTTTTTTGGGGTAAGGAAGTACTTGGAGTACAGACCTTTGCCCCAATGTAGGGTAGGAACTCTCTCTATGGCTCCTAAGGCCAGAAGAGATGAAACCTCTGCCTCTAGGGCAAGGGTTTCGGAGAGACTTGCAGGTGGAAAAGATCTGGCTCTCATCTTCGGAAATTTTTTGAAGCCGAGACCCAGTCCCTGGCTTACTACTTCCAGGATCCACTTGTCTGAAGTAACAGACACCCAGTTCTGGACGAAGCCAGCCTGCCCCCTACTGGGATAGGAGAGTCGACCCAGGCAGGCTCATCAAGGTGTCTGCTTGGCAGGGGCCTTAGGCTGAGGATTGGATGCAGCCTTGCTCATCCCCCTTCTGCCTCTCCCTCTGAAGAAGCCCCTCTGTGAAAAGGGAGAAGAGGCCTGTGCTTGGTAGAAAGGCCTGCCCCTGCCCCTAGAATGCTGCCTGTGAGGAGCTGCCTGCCTCTCCCTGGCCTGTGCACTCCTATAAGTGGTCCTATATTCCTCCATCTTCTTCATGTAATTCTCTGTCTGCTCCCCAGAGAATTACCTTCCACAGGGAAATCCTTGGCCTTAGCCTGGGTGTCCTGTGAGAGGCTAGTACATTTATGCCAAGCCATTCTCCGAAGAGCCACAGATGTAGCCATGACTCTTGATGACACATCATTGGAGTCCACAGCAGCATGGAACTGTACCTTAGATGCCTCAATCCCATCCGCAGCCACCTCCTCCAGTTCCTTGGCCAGCTGGGGGGAGGCCTGTTTAGCCAGTGCCAGTACAGTGTCCCACCTGGACTTCTGGTACCTGGCTGTATAGGCCATATAATTTGCCTGCCTGAGTCCCAAAGAGGATGCCATGTATTGCTTCTTTGCCAAGGCATCCATCCTCCCGAATTTTATCTGGGGGGTGTGTGAAATCAGGGACATTAGCCCTGTCACAGGCTGCAGCCTGCACGACCCCAACATGGCTGCATTGTTGGTAAAAAAAAATCAGTGTCTGAGCCTGATAAAGTGTACCTCTTATCAATTCTTCGATCAACAGGAGGTACAGAATTAGAAGACTAACATTTTTTGTGTCCGTTTCCTAAAAGATTTGTGCAAGGGAACAGCCTCCTCGACTCTGGGATGTCCATCATCTCTACAAAATCAGGCTCCTCTTGATCCTCTGTAGCTTCCTCCATAGGAAGCTGAAGAGTTTCAGCCACTTTCCTGTAAAACATATAGTGGGGTGGGGACTCGGAGAGCCTAGGAGGGGAAACACCAGAAGGTCTGTCTGGGGAGATGTCCCGTTCAATGGGCACATCTAGACTTTCTGCTCCATCATAATCATCATCTTGTTCATAATCCCCCTCCTCCTCAAATTCCGGTTAATAAAAATCTTCAGGGGCATATTCCTGAACCGGTGGAACCGACTGAACCAAGCCCCTAGCCAACGGAGCTGGATCGATTGGAACCGGGCGAAGCGATTCAACAATACAAATCGCTCAGGCAATCTCAACGGTCGGAACATGAACCTCTGGATCTGAACCGGCTGATCTGTCTTTCCTTTTTGTAGGAACCGATCCCTCAGGATCGCCTCTCCTCTTGCCCTAAGAAGTATTGCCTGGTCAGAGGGCACTTCTTCTGGTTTGAGTCGGAACCAAACTGGGCTGTGGCCAGCAGTCCAGTGAACTTCTTGGCCTCCTTTTCTCCAAGTCTACCTAATCTCTTTTCCAGGGTAGACTTAGGAAAATTTTGATAAATTTGGCAGTTTGTATAGAGGTGTTCAAACCCCAGACAATTAACACAGGTGGTGTGGGGATCGGCCTTAGCAAAGACTTCCCCACACTCACTGCAGTGCTGAAACCCAGTGGGACTGGTTTTTTTCTTGGGTTTCTCAGACATGGCCAACCTACCCAAACTTACCCTTTTATCGGCAACCGCCAGGCAAGACTCTCATCTGTTTCTAACCGTGTCACAGGTATTGGGGAAAAAAAAGTTTAAAACATTTTTGTTTTAGAACCCATAAGGACTGTAACCACACACTAAAGCAAAGTACAAGGAATCGAACAAACTTACAATTTCCACAAAGTAATGAAAATAACTATCTAGTATTCATGGTACTGCAGACAGAGCCTGAACAGACAATGCGGAACAAATTTGGAATAATCTTGGCTTAAAACCGACACTTTAACAGACTTTTGAACCGAATTGAAGGAGAAATCTCCGGAGCAACTGTTCAGTGAGGCGAAGTAAAGAATCAGACGGTTGGATTTCAAAGAGCTGCAGACAGAGACCTCAACGTTCTATGCACTGCATAGAAAATTAACCCTATACTCTCCAGGGAAGTTTAAAGGCTGGAGCCAACTGCAGATTGTCAGAGTACAGCAAGACTTCATGTTGTCTGACTCATCTATATTCCCCTCCTGGGTAGTGCCTGAAAATAAGGCAGAATTTGTCTAGTCACTTACCCGTTCAACAAAAACTAAATAAACAATTTGAAGATAGGGGGCGGCTCAAGAGCAGCGTGAAGAAGAACAGGTTACTCACCTGTAACAGTAGTTCTAGAAGTGGTACATATGGTTCATCCACACTCTGCATGTCCCTTTCCCTTTAAAACTTGCGGAAATCTTCAAGATGGCTCCTCCCACCCACCGGTGGTAAATACCTCGGCTCCGCCCCATGATGCCAGATCTTAGCCCACTGGAAGCCAGGTTGTGCATCTAAAGCCAGGGAGGTCGGTGTGGGTGCGTGTGGATGAACATATACCACTCCTAAAACTACTGTTACAGGTGAGTAACCTGTTCTTCTAGAAGTGTGGATATGTTGTTCATCCACACACTCTGACAGACTGCAAGCAGTTCTCTGGGAGGAGGGAGGCAAGGCTCACACCACCTACTTGGGAAATAGGGATTGGAGAACTGAGGCCCCAAAACCGGCTTCCCGGCGTGACTCAAGGTTGATGTGGTAGTGGGTAATGAAGGTGTTTGCAGACTCCCAGGTAGCAGCCCGGCAGATTTCCTGGATAGGGATGTCCCTGGAAGCAGCCACCGATGCAGCAGTATGGCAGGTAGAATGAGCTCTTATCCCTCTGGGAGGCTCCTTGGCCAACTCATAGCACAGACCTATGCATGATGTAATCCATCTTGCAATGGTCCGTTTGGCTGCAGGTCTACCAGAAGCGGCTTCAGCATAGGTGACAAACAGCTGGTGAACCTCTCCCTGAATTTCTGCCATTCTCTCCTCATAATGGGAGAGAGCACGTCTCAAGTCCAAAGTATGGAGCCTGTACTCGGCATCCAAGGTGTAAGTAGGGTAGTATACAGGCAGAGTCAACACCTGGTTAAGATGAAACTTTGCACACCACCTTCGGAAGGAATTTCGGGTGGGGGCACAGGACAACTTGTCCCTGTGAAAGACCAGATAAGGGAGTCACGAAAGCACCTGGAGCTCCCTGTCCTGTGAACATGATAGCCACCAGGAAGGCAGTCTTCCACAAGTGTAGAGCTCACACTTGTGCATGGGATGAATGGCTTGCCCATGAGCTTTGCCAAAACCAGCAACAGATCCCATGGAGGTGGAGGTTCATGCACCAGAGGGGATATGTGATCCAGGCCTTTGAAGAAGCACCCGACCACTGTCTCCTGCACCAATGTCTGCTGACCGGCCTGCAGATATGGCTGCCAGGTGCACCCTAAGGGTCGATTACCACAGACCCCCTTTGGAGAGAGACCAAAGGTAGTCGAGAATGTTACCCACTGAGTAGGACAAGGGGTCCAGACTCTTACTCTTTTGAAGGCATAACATTTCCTGGTTGATTCCTTACGAGATGCCTCCACCATGGTGTAGACATCCTGGGAAGATCAGAGCCTGGAACTCTAGCCGCTCAGGTACCAGGCTGTGAGGTGCAGGGATTGAAGGTCCGATGGAATACCTTCCCCTGATTCAGAGATATCAGGTCCGGACATGTACAAAGCCGCTCTGGGGGCCTGCAGCTGAGTCTGAGGAGATCTGGATACCAGAACTGGTAGCGGCCAATCTGGGGCTACCAGGATCACTTTCGCCTTGTCCCTCCTCACCTTGTGGATCAAGGGGCATGGAGAGAATGCGTGAGGAGGCCTGGGGTCCACGGCCTCGAAGGCATCCCTGCAGCGAGCCCTGCTTGGGGGCGGACATAGTACAGACCTCAGCTTGTTTTCCCTGGAGGCAAACAGGTCCACCAACAGTTTATCCAGGCGGGAAGAACAGACTGTAAGCTACCTCTGGATGGAGGACCACTCGTGGGATGTCTGGCCTATACGGCTGAGAGCATCCATAGCTGGTTAGAGACTCCTGCCACGTGAATGGCTAGGAGATCTGCCTCCAACTGGCTGATGAGGGTCCAGATTCGGAGCACCTCCTTGCATAGCAGACGGGACTGCGTACTGCCGTTTGCTGAGGTAGTACATGGTCGTGGTATTGTCAGTCTGAACTTGAACCACTTGACCCTGGAGCTGAGGAGCGAAAGCTGACAACGCCAGTCTGGACTGCTCTGAGCTCCAAAAGGTTGATGTGGCATCGGGACTCCTTGGGGGTCCAGAACCCGTGGGCTCTGTTGTCCCCATGTGGGCTCCCCAGCCCATGAGAGGAATCGATCCCAAGAACGACCGTCTGCTCGAGGCGGACAAACAGGATCACTTCCTGCAACCTTCTGGGGCAGTCCACCACTGGAGGCGTCCCACATCTTCTGGGTCACAGAGATCAGCTGGTCGAAATGACCATGGCGCTGAGTCCACTGGCGGCAGCTCCCATTGGAGGGCACATGTGCCATCTGGCCCAATGGACCACTGAGGTGCCTCCGCCATGTAACCCGGAAGGTGCAGGAGGTCCTGGGCAGGGTGCAAGTGCCCAACCAGAAATGATTGGGCAAGAGGGAAAGAACCTCGCCCTGTCTGCGGGAGCGACTCTGGCTTGATGCATCATGCTCTGCCCAGATGAAGCCCATCACCTGAGGAGGGCACGAGGTTCGACCCAGCCTCGTTGATCAGGAGACCTAGTTGGGAGCAGGTCCGTAAAGCCAAATCCTGGATCTCCACCTCCTGAAGGTGGAATCTGCCAAGAGCCAGTCGTCGAGATAAGGGTATATCTGAACTCCGGCGCCAAGGCGGGCTACCACCACTGCGATGCTCTTTGAAGACCCATGGGGCTGATGACAGGCCGAACAGCATGGCTCGGAACTCTTACAGGGTCCCTTTGACCCTGAAGCAGAGGAGCCGCTGATAGGATGGACGGATTGGGACATGAAAGAACACGTCCTGCAGATCCAGTGAACAGAACCACGTTTCGCTCCAGGGATGGTATGATCTGGTTCAGAATTACCATCCGGAAGGTGCGACACCCAAGATATTGATTCAGGTCGTGGAGATCTAGGATGGGGCGCCAACCCCTGTCCGCTTGGCCACCAGGAGGTACCTGGAGCAAGCCTGGGTCTGCAGGAGGATCTGGTACTGGAGCCACTGCCTCCTTGTGGAAGAGCTGAGCAATGTCGCCCTCAAGAGCTTACTGAGCAACAGATCCTTTCCTCCCGAGGGGCGAGGCTTGGCTGGGAGGGTACTGCTCAATTCCAGAGGCAGTCCCTGGCCGACCACTTCTAGAACCCACCTGTCCGAAGTGATACCGGACCAGGCAGAAAGAAAGTGGCGGAGCCTTCCCTCCACGGGAGGACCCAGAGCTGGCATGACGGGTGCAGGGGTGGCAAGCCCCAACCCGTCACCGAGCAGGCTTAGCAGGAGGAGGCTCCTGGACCAGCACCTCTGCCTCCTTTACGGGGATGCTGAGAGCCCTGCTTGAGCCCGAGGCAACAAGCTTGAGCCTGCTGTTGCTGCTGACCTCCTTGATAGGAGGGCTGCCTAACCGCAGGGGAAGAGTGCCGAAAAGGCTTCTTCTTGCACTTCTGCTGGGTTCTTGCCCAAAGAACCCTTAGCAGAGGTAGTATCCAAGGTGGCATTTGACTGCTCTATGCGTTGGAAGTGACCAGTCACTCCGGGCCCAAAAGGTCGGTGCCTAGGAAGGGCACGTCAGCTAACTTGTGCCGAGTATCCGCCAGGAAGGAGGATAGCCTCAGCCAAGCCCTGCAGCGAGTGGCCACTGTGGCTGCCAAGGAGCAGGCAGAGGAAATCTCCAATGTCCAGGGCCGTCTGGAGCTGTTTTGCAACAGCACGGCCCTGATCACAGACTTGCTTCACAGTGGTCTGCATCTCTGCCGGGAGATGAGGGAGGCCTTCATCTAATGATTCCAGGAGGGCATGAGAGAAGTGTGCCATAACAACCACGGAGCTGGCCTGTTGATGAAGGCCTAGGGAAGAGGCTGCATAGACCTTCCAGGCAGAATGATCCATATTCTTGGACTCCTTGTTGGGGGGTCAGCGTCGGCTGAGCTGCCAGTGCGTTTAAACACAGAAGCAGTCACAAGGCTTTTGGCTGAAGAATGTTCTGTGAACCCCATGAGACACCCGTATATTTGCGACCATGCAGGCAGAAGGGCAAACAATGGCGGCCATAGGAAAGGACTCATGAGGTATCCCCCCCTTTTAGGATATCCGTAAGGGGGTACTCCAACTTTTTCTGGATAGGCTCCACGGGCATCCTGTAGATTTGGACATCAGGTGGAGGATGCCCTGAAAAGAGGAAGGACCTTCCTCCAAACCTGCCACTGATGACTCGTCATCCCCAGGATCCGAGTGCAAACTAGTGTAGTCAGAGTACGAGAAGTCGGGATATAGCGGTCTCCCGCCTATGTCTCCCTGGATGTGCCGAGGGCAATCGGGGACAACCGTGATGGACAGACATCGGGGAAGTCCGGTGTCTGACCGGTCCTCTTTCGAGGGAGCCCCTCCCTGAGGCTGCTTAGGCAGTGGCTCCACCAAAATCGGTGGAGAGACCATAATAGGCCCAGCTGGGATACGGGCCGGCCCCACAGGCAGTGGAATTGAAGACTTCGGTTCCGGCGGGGTTGGCGTCGGCCTGGGAGGCGGGAGCCAAGTGATGGCCAGTGTTGCCGGCTTCTGACTGGACAAAAATCAGCTGTTGCCACATGAGATCCTCATAATGTCAGTTTCCATTGAAGTCTCTCCTCGTCCGAGGAGGATGAGCAGTAGTTTTTTTTTTTTTTTTTTTAATGTTTATGGCCTTTCATCGGCCTTTTGACTGAAGTAGTCATGGTCCTCGATCGAGACAGACTGGGTCGGCTTGTTTGATGGGGAGACACCGGTGTCTGTGAAAACCAGAATTCCTAGACGGTTTCAATGAGGTTACCCAAAGGTAGTGTCTTCTCATCGGGAGAGGAAAGGACCAGGATCCTTTCTAAAGAACAGTCAACAGGGGTCTGCTATAAAGGCTTGATTGGGTCGAGCGTAATCTTGGCCATTTCCTTGGTCTCTGTGCCTTGGCCCAACGGAAGGTCCATAAAGCCAGCGGCTGAGGATGTGATCGACAACTCCCTAAAGGAGCCCATGAAAGTCAAGCCGAGGTTGAGTGGAACAAAGAAGCTTCAGTGGCCAAGCTTGAGCTGCTTCCTCCTCAAATGCCTTCATCTGCTCCCAACTGTTCGCGGAATCTGTGGCAACCGCCCACCTCACCTCTTTTAGATTTCACCAGCAGGTTCCTTTTCTCTGGTCTCCCCAGCTTAAGGCACGCCTTGGTCGCCTAGAACGCTGGGATGGAAGGCCAAACAAAATGAGCACGACGAGGTGTCATGTCCCGATGCTAAGGTAGTACACGCATGTTAGGTGGGGATCGTGCAGCATGACTATCTCCGGCCAGGTAGACTGGCAAAATCCAGGGGCGATTTGTCCTCCATATCCAAATCAATAACTCTTGGCGAGTTTAATAGCAAGTTGCGTTAAATCCGACATGAAGCCAGGGCCCAAGAAATACAAGAGTAGCACGAGGGAGCTGAATCTTCCAGCAGAAAGGAAGAGCTAGCACCATGGGGCGGAGCCAAGGTATTTACCACTCGGGTGGGTGGGAGGAGCCAGCTTGAAGTCTTCCGGCAAGTTTTAAAGGGGAAAGGGACATGCCAGAGAGTGTGGATGATGAACAACATATCCACGCTCCTATAAGTATTTTTCCACGGAGAGGGTGATGGACGCATGGAACGGCCTACCTGAGGAGGTCATAGGGTCAAAAACAGTGGGGGGAATTCAAGAATGCATGGGACAGACACAAGGCAATTCTGCTGGGGGGTAGGAGGAAGTAGGTTGTTGGTTAATTAGGATCCGCAGCTTATCCAATAGGTATGGAAACTGGCAGACTGGGTGGGCCAAGCAGTCCTTATGTCGTCCAAAGTCTGTTTCCATGCTCCTCCTCAATATAGAAACCCATGGCGAGGAACAATTGTTTCAACACACTGAAAAATGTGGGTCTTCAGGGGAGACCTAGGAGTATGCTGACAGAGTCCTAGGTACAGAGGAGGCTCTGGACCTGTCTGAAGTAAAGACCTCCTCTGTCCAGGAAGAATGAGGACACAGTGGTACTCCTCTTCAACACTGACCTCTTTCAAATCCAGGTCTGATGTTGGAGGCACCAATGACAGCTTGTAGGGGTCTTCCTGCAGTCGCCGGGAGGCGTGGACACAGACTGCCTTTCGTTGCTGGTGAAGCAGGCCTGTATGCATTCAGTTGGTGAACAACCACCAAAGTAAATTTGGTGAGAATCTCATTCAGACCGATGACGAAACCTGCACTGACGGGAATGGGGCAGCAAGGATTGACGACCCAGAGGGGGCCCTGGAAGGAGAAGGGCAGGTCTCGACAGGAGGGGCTGATGACCTGGAGGTATAGATGCCCGTCCACTCTGAGCATCAGGCTGCTGCGCTGTCAGTACAGGTCTGGAAGGCACAGCGACCTGGACAGTGACTTTTTGCGTGTCAGTGCAGCAGCAACCGATGAACCCCCGGATGAAGGAGAAGAGGCGGTTGGGGAACGAGATCGCCGTCAAGGGAAGAAGTCCCAATTTCGGTCTTTATGACCCCCACCCGAGGACTTGTCTCGGGGGTTCTTAGACACTGCCGGCGATTGAGAGGCTGGGACCCTGGAGGACCCTGCCTGAACTGGATACTTGCAAAGCATTATGAATTTTTTCAAAGCCTTTCTGCATTGCCTGAAGATTGTTTGGTTAAACTGTCTGGCAGAGCTCAGTCAGCAATTCGTGCCAGGCCCAAGACAGCAGACAGAAAATGTTTGAGGAGGCAGTCTTCTTTCCATGGCGGCAGCAATGGTAGAGAGAGGTCAAAGGATTAACTCAACAAAATGAATGAATCTCTTACCAAAAAAAAAAAAAAAAAGAAAGACATTCTAAAGTAACAGTAAAGTGTCAGTAGGCAAAATGTATACGAACTGCTATCGAGCTCTATGGAGACCCATGCTAACAAGTCAACAGCAGGAAAGAACTGAGGAGGAGCAGGGCAGATCATGCCTCAATAGGGTTGATGACAGACTCTGTGGCTGGCCCCAGTTGTACTACTGGAAATCTTCCTTAGGGATCCTGCTTCACCGATGGTGAAGTTCTCTATGGTGTGACCTGATGGACTGAAATACCCCTGAAGAAGATCTAATGCAGCAGGGGAAAGGAAGGGGAGAAGGGGAGTTAGTCTTGAAAGATACAGTACAACTACTAGCAGGGTTCAGTCGGGAGTGATCATTAAAGGCAACCCAACTTTTTTTTTTTAATTTTATAGTAGAAAAGACAGATCTTCCACTGAAGCTTTGGTAGCTTGTGACCAGCACAGCACAGAGGACATCCTTTAAATATCCGTAGCATTCCATGGCATTACGTAGGTGTGAATTTAACAAAATAATTGTGACACCATACATAACTTTCCAGCTGTTTTGAGTTCTCCGACATTTTGTGATGCATGTTTCCAGCTGAACAAGTCACTGATGCTGCATTTAGGTCCTAGGTTGGTTCTGAGAAGATGCTCGGTCAAATCTTCCTTAACAGAAATACCAAGCAACTTAAAGAAAGAGACAGAACACAGTCTGGAAATGGTAAACCTTTTACTGGCCATTTCAAAACAAGTTACATTTTAAAAACATTTACAGCCCACATTGATTCTTCAAACTTTTACAGATTAAGGAGAAAAGATGTGTTGCATTTTCAGAATGTTGATTCAGAGACATTCTTTGCTCCTTGTCTACCATTTTTATTTATGTTAAAAATCTGCAGAAAAAGGAACTACTAACTGCTACTATCTCTTGGTCTTTACGACAGGAAATGAAAATTACGTACTCATCGTAATTCTTGATCTTCTAGGAATGTCTTCACCACTGATTCACACTAGTGGGTCTTACCCAGAGGTGCTACGGGAGTTGGAACTTTTCAGGCGGGCTGATGCCGAAGCAAGCTGCAAACACTGGCTTGTGGCACAGGCTTACCTCAGCACTGGCCCTCAACCGCTCAATACCTCTTCTACTGAGGAGGTACTGCATGCGAACTAACAAGTACTTATGCACTTAACCTAAGGGTATAAGATGGCCTTGTTGATGCATGTAAGAAGGGTCAACAAACTACTGCACAGTATTTTCACAGCCTAAACCAAATACAAGTGGTGAAGACCAAAGAAGCATACTGGAATAAGGCAAGGGGATGGCAGATGGGCATGTGAATCAATGATGAAGACATTCCTAGAAGATTAAGAATTACAGCAAGTACTCTATTTTCATATCTTCCAGCAATCAGTCTTCACCACTAATTCACACTAGTGGGTCAGAGTACCAAGCTCAGACAAAATCCCCTCAGACTAGGCTGGCAGGAGCAAAGGGCTCTCTCAGAAGAATAATCCATTCATGATGGTCCTGCCAAAGGTAGCATGGTGCCTGGCATGGACATCTAGGGCACAGTGCTTAATGAAAATCTGTATTGTGCTCCAAGTTGTAGCTCTGCGGATGTCACCGATAGGTACAAGAGCGAATTTCTTCCAAGGACATGGCAACCACTTCGGTGGAGTAGGCACGTACCTGGCCCTTCAGCTTGACTTGAGCTGTGGCATAGCACTGATGCAGACAGCTTACAATCCAGGCAGAAATGCACTTGATTTTAACAGGCTTGTCCCTTCAGATTGAGATTGGAGGAGACAAAAAGCTGTTTTGATTGCCTGAAGTCCTTGGGTTCTATCCAGGGAAAACATGAAGACCCTTATAACATCTCAAGAAGGCAGAGTGTGTGCTCCTTCATTCTGGAAGTTGGCACAGTAGGCAGGCAGCAGTAGTGGCTTAACAAAGAAGAAAAAAAATTACTCACCATAGTAATGTTGTTTCTTCTAATGGAGTCTTGCTGTATTCAGACATAATGCAGTTAGCCCCAGCACTTGAGCTACCCCGGAGAGGAGAGAGTTAACTCCATGCAGAAGCATGGAACGTTGAGCTCTGTTTTCAAACCTCTGTCTGTGGTACTTCCCAGTGTAACAGTCAGATTCTTACGAGCAACTAACTAGGCACTAAAATATGGAAATTGTTTAAAACAGTCAAAAAATAGTTTTGGGGTCCAAAAGACTCGAGTCGAGAACCCAAGAAGAAACAAGGTGGTGACAATTTAGGCTATGAACATAAGAATAATAAACGTAACAGCTACCCCACCAAAAGGGAGGGTACAAGGTACACCCCTGAGGTGCAACACTGTACCTGCAAGCCCACTTCCCAAAAACAGGTTCTGAAGGGGAGGCAGGAGGTCTGAATACAGCAAGACTCCATTAGAAGAAATAACATTACTATGGTAATTTTTTTCTTCCAACAACATGAAGTCTTGCTGTATTCAGATATAATGCAGACTACCAAGCAGTTCCCTATGGAGGAGGGGAATGCAGAACCTACTTTGGGAACAAACTCTGCAATACTGCTGTGCCAAACCTAACATCACTCCTAGCCTGGATGTCCAGGGAGGCTGCTTTACAGATCTTTAACAAGGGAATATCTCTGGCCGCAGCTAGACAGGCAGCTGTACCCCTAGTGGAGTGATCCCTCAGGCCTGAAGGGAGTGTTCTACCCAATTTGTCATAGCAGAACTGTATACAAGAAACAATCCACCTGGCAATAGATCTTTTAGTGGCAGGCTTACCTTTTCCCACTTCACCATAAGTGAGAAACAACTGAAGACGGTCATTTCTGTGTGCCTTAGTATGCTCTCTACAGTACCCAAGAGCCCTTTTAACATCCAAACTGTGTAATCTTCTTTCCCCTGAAGAAGAATGGTTAGTGAAAAACACAGGGAGCGATATGGACTGGTTTAAGTGGAAATCCAATACCACTTTAGGCAAGAACTTCCTATTAGTTCTTAGGACCACTTTATCCCTATGGAAGGATATGAAGTCAGGTTCAACTGACAGGGCCTGTAATTCACTAATCCACCTGGCAGAAGTAATAGCTACCAGAAACACAGTTTTTCAGGTCAAGTACTTCAATTCAGCCGAAGCCACAGGCTCATAGGGTGGGTGCATGAGCTGAGCAATGCAGACATTAAGATCCCAAGGCAGAGTAGGCTCCCTAAAGGGAGGGTTAATGTGGAGCAGACCTTTGAAAAACTTTCTGAAAACAGGATGAGATACAAGGGAAGAGCCCTTTCCTGCTTAGAGGAATGCAGAGACAGCTGCTAGATGAACCTTCAGAGTGGCAGGCCTAAGGCCTAGACCATTCAGATGAACTAGATAGTCTAAGGTTGTGGAAATGTCTGCAGAATCAGGCAGGATGCCTTTCTGAGAGCACCAAATACTGAACCTCTTCCATTTGGAATTGTAAGTTTTTCTAGTGAAAGGTTTCCTGGAGACCTTTAGAATATCCAGAACTCCCTGAGAGAGATGAAATGCTACATATTCTAACTCTTCAAGAGCCAGGCCTTGAGGTCGAGGGACTGGAGATTGGGGAACCAGATCCGCCCCTGGGAGGAGGAGAGAAGATTGTATCTCCTGGGAAGCCACAGGGGACATGACACAGCCAAGGACAACAGAAGAGGATACCAGAGCTGTCTGGCCCAATCTGGAGCCACCAAAATCACTGTGCAGGGTTGAGTTCTTATCTTGATCAGAACTCTGAACAGGAGAGGGAAAGGAGAGAAAGCATAGAGAAACTGCCCTTCCAGTCCAGAATGAGGACATCTTGGGGAACTGTCCCCAGGACTGGAGGTCTGCAACAAAACAGAGGAAGTTGATGAGTGTCTGGTGCTGCAAACAGATCTATCTCTGGGATGCCCCACCTGGAGAAAATGATCCTCAGAATGTGAGGATTCAGGGACCATTCATGATGTCCCTGTGAAATCCTGCTCAGGACGCATTGTCTTTCCCTGAAAGATGAACTGCTACCAGGGAAGTCTGAAGGGAATAGACCAGACACCAAATCTTCACGGCCTCCGTGCACAAGGCCATGGACCGGGTGCCTCCCTGCTTGTTGATGTACACAGTGTGGTAATGTTGTCCATCCTGATTTGGACCACCTTGCCGTTGACTGAATCTGAGAAGGTCTGAAGGGCTAGGAACACTGCCCGGAGTTCCAGGAGATTGATATGAAGAACAGACTCCTGTGGGGACCAGATTCCCTGAGCTGTTAAGGCTCCCAGGTGGGCTCCCCAGCCTAGGAGAGAAGCATCAGTAGTCAGTACTACTGATGGAACTTGAGGGAGAAATGGAACCCCTTGTCTGAGGTTGTCCTGGTCCAGCCACTACTGGAGAGCTTGTACCAGAGTTCAGGTCACTGGAATCAGTTGGAGAGTGTCCCTTCTCTGTGACCAAAAGGACTTGGATGGAACTGAATGTCCCACATCTGAAATCTGGCTCCCTGAACCGCTGCAGTGGAGGCTGCCATGTGGCCCAAGAGCTGGAGGAACAGTCTCGCTGGAAAAGAAACCTGAGGCCGAAAGGAGGAAGCGAGGTCTACTAAGGCCTTCACCCTTGCCAGAGGAAGGAAGGCTTTTGCTTGGACAGTATCTAATTCCACACCCCATGAAGGTGAGAAGCTGTACTGGTTCGAGGACTGATTTTGGCAGATTTATAAGAAACCCCCAGAGAACTGATCAAGTCCTGGGTGGTTTGCAGAGCTGCCCTGACCTGATGACTGCCCTACCAGCAGCCAGTCGTCCAAATATGGAAAAATGGTGATACCCTGTCTTCTAAGGTAAGCCACCACTACTGCAAGGCACTTTGTGAACACCCTTGGAGCTGATGTTAGGCCAAAAGGCATGGCTTTGAACTGATAGTGGCCTGAAGGCAACTCAAACCTGAGGTATTTTCTGTGGGAGCACCTTATAGGGATATGGAAGTAGGCATCCTTGAGGTCCAGTGACGCTAGCCAATCTCCTGGCTTTAAAGAGGGAAGAATTATTCCCAGAGTTACCATTTTGAATTTGAGTTTTAATATGCGTTCAAGGATGGGTCACCACTCCCCCATTTTCTTTGGGGGTAAGGAAGTACCTGGAGTACAGGCCTTTTCCCCTATGTTGAGCAGGAACCTTCTCTATGGCTCTGAGAGCTAGGAGAGAGGAAACCTCTGCCTCCAGGGCAAGGGTTTCTGAGATTGATGCGGGTGGAAAAGACTTGGCCCTCCTTTTTTGGTACCTTTGAAACTGAGGGCCAGACCCTGGCTTACTACTTCCAGGACCCACCTGTCTGAGGTAAAAGACTTCCAGGCCTGAAAGTAGTAAGCTAGCCTGACGCCTACTGGGATTGGGGAGTCGACCCGGGCTGACATCTCAGGGTGTCTGCTTGGCAGGAGCCTTAAACTGGGAGGAGGAAGCAGTACGCTCATCCCCACCCCTCCTCGGAAAAACCCTTGTGGGTAAGAAGAGGGCCTGGGCTTGGTAAAAAAAAAGGCCTGTGAAAAGGCCTGCCCCTGAGGAGTGGTTTGCCTTTCCTTAGCCTGTGCACTCCCGTAAGATGTCCTGTATTTGTCCATTTTTTCATGTAAGCCTCTGTCTGCTCCCCAAACAGAGAGTTACAAACTACAGGAAAATCCATAGCCTTAGACTGGGTGTCCTGTGATAGGCTAGTACATCTGAGCCAAGCATGCCTCCTGAGAGACATGTAGCCATGACTATGGATGCCACATCGTTGGAGCCAGAAAGATATTTAAAATTAGAGTGTTCACAAGGTCGTTTCCTAACCGGACCGACCAAAAAGAAACCAAAGAGACAAACGATTTCCACAGTTAAATAAAATAAAAACACAGTCCCTATCTACAACACTACCTGTACCGCGAGGCTGGAAATCCGAAAACACAATAAAGAAATGTTTTTTAAACCGAACGCTTTACTATACCGAACCGATTAGAGGAAATCTCCGGAGCGACTTTGCTGTTAGACGGAGTAAAGAATCTGACGGTTACACTGAGAAGTACCACAGACAGAGGTTTGAAAACCGAGCTCGAGCTCAATGTTCCATGCTTCTGCATGGAGTTAACTCTTTCCTCTCCAGGGCAGTTCAAGTGTTGGGGCTAACTGCATTATGTCTGAAAACAGCAAGACTTCATGTTGTTTGAACTCCAACACCACCTTCAGCAGGAACTTAGGGTCTGTACGGAGAACTACTGTACTTTGTCTTTATGGACAACAGTATATGGAAGATCTGTGACTAAGGCATGGATTTTGGACACCCTGCAAGCAGAGGTGATGGCCAATAGAAATGCTGCTTCCCAGGTTAAGAATTTCAGCTTCACAGGTGCAGGGGGCTCGAAAGGTTTGCAAATGAGCATATCCAGCACAAGTCAATATCCCTGCAGCCACCAGCTTCCTGACAGAAGGCCTTGTACGTAAGATGCCCTTAAGGAACCTCTTGAACAGCTGCAGCTGTACCAGGTAGAGTCCCAAATGGGCTCATGGTATGCAGATTCAGCAATACTGCAAGCCAGCAGCAGAAAGGACCTGCAAGTACTCCAGAACCTTATCAGGTGGGCACCCAAAGGGGGTCCCATGTGGGCTCTGTATCACCAAATAGAAAATGTTTCCATTTGCCTGCATAAGTTTTCCTAGTGGAAGGCTTACGAGCAGTCAAAAGTATTTCAGAGACCCTCTGAGATATCTTGTACCTGTTCACATCTATCTCTTCAGGAGCCATGCCTGAAGATGAAGGGAGCGCAAGCTGGGATGGACCAGGTGGCCCAGAGTCAGTAAATCCATCCTGAGTGGAAGAATCCCTGATCTGCTGACTGAAAGTCTTCTCAGAAGAAACCGTATCTGCCGAGGCCAGCAGACAGATGCTACTGAAGCAGACCTATTCCAGACCACATCAGATAGCCCAAAATTAAGTGCAGAATGCATATTTCTGAGCAAAGCCCGGAAAGTTAGATCCTCCTGATGCACAGTAGCTGGACCTGGGTCTGAAGGAGTCTAGGCTGAAGAAAAAGTTGTCACAGTCACCATCCTCAGAAATGAGTTTGGGGTTACAATCTTCCTCCACTACATCCTCCCAGGAAGGAGGGTTGTTGAAAGGAGTGGATCAGAGGTCCTCTAACCCAGAGCATGGCCTTGGTAGCACTGGAGACACTGGCCCCAAGGAACGATAGGCTGAAACCAAATCTCTGCCTTCACTTGCTGTTCTGTTTTTCTTCCCCCTGCGTATCTGCGGTTATAAAAATATATGTGAATCTTTAAGTGATACTAGGACTCCCTGGTTTGAAAATGTGTAGCTATACTGTTGAAATGATTGCAAAAAGTTACTTGGAATTTAAAGGTTAACTGAGAATGCAGCACAAGCTCTTTTGCAGAGTTGTCAACAGGAGATTAGTTCTGGGACACCATGTTCTATTTTGCTGCACCTGGAAGGAAAGAAAGTTGCAAAGTTCTGGTTTCTTAATGAGCTCAGGATGCAGAAATAAGAGCAGCAATACTTTTGCTTGAGAGAGACAGACTAAAACTTGGAATTAGAGATACCTTAAGATGAAGGACTGTTTTCTTTGTTTGTACTGCCTTTGTAAACAGTTATACTAAATTTTTATTTTACTGTTATCCTATGCTTCCTGACCTGTGCCTTGACAGCCAGGAGTAAGCAGTGCAGTCACTGGCAAGGACCCAAGGCTGTTGCCAGAGCCAAATGCTCTAGCTGTCCAACAGTGGAACCAGAGTCCCCACTTACAGAGAGGGACCCTGGGCCCAAGACATGTGACCTCCTAGAACCAGATGCCCCGTGACACCAATGGTGCTGGTGAGGGCCTCTGGTTCAGAGGCGCCGAAGTTCTTACGGCAGACCTCAAAGAAGGTGACCCTGAGCAGTACTGTTTCTTCCCCTTCTGGCAACAAGAAGCAGAATCCAGGACGAGCAGTGCCGAGAACCCGACCAACATGGGGAAAGGGGCCACTTCTTTATGTGCTTTGGGAAGACTGTTCTTTCCCTGCCACTGAACCGCCCATGGTCAAAACCCTTCCTGACAGGGAAAGTGGACCAAACACAGCACCGCTGTTTGAGCAGCCTGCCTGATTAGGCTCCGTATCGTCCTCCATGTCCATCAACTTGGTAAGGCTGAGAAAAAGTGATAGAATTATTTTTGTAAATACACTAAACTGACAAAAATAAACTCTAGTTTTTAAACACTAAGACGGAAAAGACCTGAATGCTGGTGTCGTACAGACGTGAAATTCAGACTCCCAGTGAGTGAGCGACTGTCACTGATGTGCACTCAATGGCAGTGGAAAAGAACTGAGGCAGTTGAGGGCCGGTGGCCGAGGTAAACCTGCGCCATGCCCCAGTCTCATGGTGCTGCGTATGCATGCAGTTTGCCTTGGTGACAGCCTCATGAGAAGTTCTGGCTCCCGCTGTGATTCAAAGGTAAAAAACGATTCCTGGAAGATCATGGCAGTTTCCCCCAGAATACATTTAAAAATTATCACACAATTGAAATGAAATGTTTTAAAAAAAAGAATAAGAAAAATGCAAGTGGTTTCTTTAACTCTTGCTGGCTCTAGTGGTACTGAGAGGCCCTTTGAGTTTTGGAAAGTTATTCGGCACAGAACGTTGGTGAGCAGAACAGCACATCAGGTCCATTCCTCAGAAGAAAAGTACTAAGCTGATAATCACCTTCTTTAACCTAAATGATTGTAATGCAACAAGCTGCTTGAAACAAGACAAAAAGCTCCAGTGCACAGTCACAGTAAGCTACAGACTATTATCAGGTTAAAGAAGAGTTCAACACTTAACTTTCTGTAGCTGCATATATGCCACATTAAATCACCACCCCTGACTCAAGTTAGAAATCTGCACTGACTATAAGACAATGTGACCAAGAATACCTGGACAACTACAAGGTATGAAGCCATCTAAGGAAAAACACATTAAAAGGAGAAAATGAAATTAATTTAGTCAAGAAGGAAAAGCACTTGTCCCATCTTTGTATATTATTAAAATGCAAAAAAGAACGTGGACGAAGATGAAGCATGTCTTTGTTCTTGGTTTATCCACAGTAATTTCATATTCTGTTGACCCTCCTTTCCAGTATGAGATCACCACTGAAATGTTATTTAATGTTACAAATCATTTGAGTTATAAAACAAGTGTAAAAACCTCAACAGAATGTTTGTAAAGTGACTATTTTCATTTAGTAAAACCAAAGATTATATATAGCGGTTTCTAACACACTCCACTAAGACCTACGTGAATGATGAACAGTCACTTAATATTTACCCATAGTGCAATGTTCAGAGAAAGAAATTACAAAACCTTGCTGAAATGAAGTAATGTTTAAATTTCAAACACTCGAGTCCTGTTGTGCTGGCAAACTACTTTCAATCTCCTTTACGAAGTCTATTTAAAATCTGAGAATGGATTACACAACAGGAGCAGAAGGGATACACACTACATTATTTACAATCTAATTTTAAGAGACAGGATGCCATTAATTGTTCGTTATTTACAAACTCATTTTAAGAGACAGGAGGCCATTAATTGTTCTTGTAGGCTGACAGTGATGCTCTGAAAGGCATGTAACCATGATTTTTTGTTTTTTTACAGTTTTATGAATTCTATAGACTATGACTACCAATTTGTATGAAATCTAAGAATGATTCTATATTAAAATGGTTCTCAGAATGCAATAAGTTAAAGACAACTTGCTCTGTTTGCACTGCCTTTCAATTTAAAGTTGGAGTACCCCATTATGACACCAGATTTTCTATGCATCCCAAACCTTCATTTATAATGGAAGAGAAAACGATTAGCGTCCTGTACCCCTGACAGGGAAATACCTAGTATACAAGGATTTCAGACACATTTCTCCAAAATAGACAACCACCTTCAATTTCTGTTTGAGCTTTGTATGGAATACAGTATTTTTTAAACATCAAATACTGTACTCATGACTCTAAAATCTTTCAGTGCTGAGCCATAAATTTAATCTTTTATGCATAATCTGCACTTTGCTGCTACAAACATTACATACAAAACACTAATTAAAACAATTTGTTTTTACACGACGGCACATTTATAAAAAATGTTCGCTATCCTAGAGCTACGTACCAGTTTACTACATAGAGCTGAAACACTAGTACACTACCTTCACTCTTCTGTATGTACATTCAGTTGCAGTAAATGACAGGCTTATTATTCCTGTGCGACAGAAACCCTGAGAAATGTTCCTTCGTATTTTCAGCCAAAGAAGTCACGTACTACAAGTAAATCAGCAGGGCTCTGCAGAGCTTGCCAGCTGTTATTAGGCCAATTGCTACAGCTGTTTTTAACAGGCCAACGGCTAGTAAAAAAGAGACTACCACCAGTGACAACATATTTTCATCACACCTCTTTAGTTTTTTCTGCTGTGAAAGCACCCGGATCAGTAATATCCTTATGTCCGTTTCAGTCACAATGACACTAAATTTAAAGGGGATAGGAAACATTTATATTTCACACTTGCTTTCCCTGTTCTCTTTCTGTATGACTGACTTTTTATATTCTACTTGGTTTTTAAAACCTGCTCTGCAAGCAGCCCTATTTTGTCTCACCAGGTGCTCCAACTAGTGGCTCCTGATACATATACTTGCAAAGGTTTCTATGCTGATGAAAATGGAGCCGCTTCTTCAATGTGCTCAGTTTTCATAGATTTAGAAACGCGTGGCAGTATTATCACGTGAAGCATTCTGACTGAAATCAGTGATGTAGCTTTAGAACCTCTCAACTAGTAGTGGGTGTGGGGCTACAAACAGAGCCCAGGGGTTTAAGCAAATATGAATTAAGAATTCTGCAATGTTTCCATTCCCCTTTACGGTGTAATCCCATGCAACGTACAGAAAGTACAGCAGCATACTTCTGTCTGCATTAGAACACAATGCACATGTTTTTCTGGGGCTATTTTCTCATTCTATTAGCTGTTCCTCCAAATCTAGACGTTATGACCAAGAGTCACTGACTGAAGTAAATATTCAGTCTTTTCTGGATGCTCACCATCAGAATTTAAAGGACAACTGTAGTCAACCTGTAAGGCATCTGTCAGTGTAGAAGCTGATTTTTAAATAATGGCTCCAGTTCTGTTACTCTCCCATCTCTACAGGTTCCTTAGTTGGAATATTACATGTTTTTGATTACACACAGGTAAAGTACCATTTTTAGAACTGTATGATGTAGTTTATGTCCCTTGTTCAGCTCTTCCATTGCTCACACAATGCATCCATGTTCTACTATAAAACTCTATGGCTGAGAGGGGCATAAATGATAGATACAGGTTACTCACCTGTAACAAGAGTTCTAGGAGTGGTATATGTTGTTCATCCACACTTCTAGGCAGGTACCTCGCCGCTTTAAGATGTGCCGGAAAGTCTTCAAGCTGGCTCCTCCCACCCAGCTGGTAAATACCTTGGCTCCACCCCATGACGCCAGATCTTAGCCCGCTGTAAGCCAGGTTACGCAGCCGGGTGGGTCATGTGGATGAACAACATATACCACTCTTAGAATCCTGTTGCAGGTAAGTAACTCTGTATTTCTAAAGAATGGATGTATTGTTCAATCTACACTACTTGGCAGACTCCTAGCAGTTCTCCGGAAGGAGGGGAGGCAAAGACTACTCTATGCTTACTTGAGGGAAAAGGACTGGAGAACCGAGGTCCCAAAACCAGCATCCCAGCGTGACTCTAGGTCAATGTGGTACTGGAAAATAAAGGTGTGTGCTGATTTCCAGGTAGAAAAAGAAGAATCAGCATTTATATAACGCTTTTCATACACAGTATCCCAAAGCGCTTTATAAGAAATACTAGAGTGGTAGTGAAGTGACTGAATGTGTGGTGGCGGCCATATTGCACATCATCACCCACACACAGCCTGGATAATTGCATGAACCGGTTTATGAGAAGGGAATGTTGGCCAGAACACGGGGAATGTTCCCTGCTCTTTTAAAGAGTGCCCTGGGTTCTTTTACTTCACCTGGACACCCACCAGGACAACACCAGGATGGACATAAGGGACCTCGGTTTAACGTCTCATCCGAAGGACGGCACACCCCAGCAGTACAGCACCTCTCCCCCCAAATACTGCACTCGGATGCCAGCAATTTTTAGATGCAAGTCCAATCCTGGTGTGGGACGAGAACCCACGACCTTCCGGTCCAGAGGCAGATGTGCTACCAACTGAGCCACGCTTACACCAGGTAGCAGCCCTGCAGATTTCCTGGATAGGGACATCCCCAGAAGCAGCCACCGGTAGCGGTATGGCAGGTAGAATGAGCTCTTACCTCTGGATGGCTCCATGCATACCAACCTATAGCAGAGATCTATGCAGGAGGTGACCCACCTGCTTATCGTCCGCCTGGCTGCAGGTCCGCCAGGTGTGGCTTCAGCGTAGGTGACAAACATAAGTGAGCGCTCTTCAAGGGTCCAGAGTATGGAGCCTATATTCGGCTTCCGAGGTGTGATTGGGGTAGGGCACCAGCAGTCAACACTTGATTCAGGTGAAACTTCAACACCACCTTTGGAAGAAATTTCAGGTGGGGGCGAAGGACAACCTTGTCCCTGTGGAAGACCAGATAAGGAGACTATGGAAAGCGCCTGGAGCTCTCCCATCCTTCTGGCTGACGTGACAGCCACCAAGGAGGAGGTCTTCCACGACAGGTGGGAGATATCGCACCTGTGCATTGGTTCAAATGGCTTGCCCATGAGCTTGGCCAATACCAGCAGTAGATCCCACGGAGGTAGAGGTTCTCGCACCAAAGGGAATATGTGATCGAGGCTTTTGAAAAAGCATCAGACCACCTTCCCCCGCGCCACCAACTGCTTGCTGGCCCGCGCCCGGTAAGCAGAGATGGGTGCCAGGTGCACCTTAAGGGTCGTCGACCGAAGCCCTAGCTGAGAAAGGGACCACAGGTAGTCCAAAATGCTAGCCAATGGTCAGGAAGAAGGGTCCAACCTCTTGCCCTGACACCAAATGGAGAATCTCTTCCATTTAAAGGCATAACATTTTCTGGTCGTCTCCTTATGGGACGCCTCAATGACGTTGAGGACCTCGTTGGAAAGACCCAAGGCCTGGAACTCTAGCCGCTCAGGAACCAGGCCGTCAGGTGCAGGGATTGAAGGTCCAGATGGAGCACCTTCCCCTTGCTGACTGAGATCAGGTCCGGGTGGGCTGGAGGCTGAGGAGATCTGGATACCAGAACTGGTGAGGCCAGTCTGGGGCTACCAGAATCACCTGCACCTTGTCCCCCTTCGCCTTGAGTAGCACTTTGTGGATCAAGGGAAATGGAGGGAAGGCACAGAAGAGGGCCGGGGTCCACGGCCTCGAGAAGGCATCCTCTTGTAGCGAGCCCTGCTGAGGGGGGGCGGGCATGAAACAGCCTCAGCTTCGCGTTCTTCTTGGAGGTGAACAGGTCCACCTGAGGGGTGCCCCAATGGGAGAACAGGTCTTGAACTACCTCCGGCAGGAGTGACCACTCGTGAGATGCAGCACCTATCTGACTGAAGGCATCGGCCAGACTGCTCAAGGCTCCTGCCACATGGATGGCTAGGAGATCCATCTGCCTTCAGGCTGATCATGAGAGACCAAATGCGGAGAGCTTCCTTGCACAGAGGCAAGAAGTGCTTCCCGCCCCGACAGTTGAGATACTACATGGTTGTGGTGTTGTCTGTCTGGACCTGAACCACTTGACCCTGTACAAACGGAGCAAAGGCGGTGTGGGCTAACCATACCGCTTGAAGCTCCAGCAGGCTGATGTGGCATTGGGACTCCTGAGGGGACCAGAGGCCGTGGGCTCCGAGCTCCCCTAGATGGGCAACCCAACCCATCAAGGAGGTGTCGGTTGTAAGGATGACCGTAGGCTCGGGGTGGACAAACGGGATACCCTCCTGCAGATGAACTGAGACAAGCCACCACTGCAGGCCGTCCCACATCTTCTGGGTCATGGTTACTGGCTGGTCCAGAGGAGTGGAACTCAGACCACTGGCGGGCCAGCCCCCATTGCAAGGGACACATATGCCAGCGGGCCCAACGGACCACGCTGGTGCAAGCTGCCATGAGACCCAGAAGGCGCAGGAAGTCCCGGGCAGGGCGCAATTGCCCAACCTGAAATGACTGGGCAAAGGAGAAAAGGACCTCGGCCCTGTCCGCCGGCAGCCGGGCTCTGGATCAAAAAGAGTCGAGCTCTGCCCCGATGAACTGAATCACCTTCGACGGCACAAGTTCCGATTTGGCTTCGTTGATCAGGAGACCAAGCTGAGAGCAGACCTGGAGGGCCAGATCTCTGGACCGCTCCACCTCCAACCTTGGAGGGGGCTGCTATCAGCCAGTCATCCAGGTAAGGGTACACCTGGATCCCTCGGCGCCGCAGGAATGCTCTCACTACTGCCATGCATTTGGTGAAGACCATGGGAGCTGGAGAAAGGCCGAAGGGCATGGCCTGGAACTCGTAAAGGGATCCCTCTGCTCTGAAGCAGAGGAATCGCCGATGTGATGGACGGATTGGGATGTAAAAGAACGTGTCCTGGAGATCCAGAGAACAAAGCCAGATGCTTAGTTCCAACGATGGTATGATCTGAGTCAGAGTGACCATCCTGAAGGTGCACGACCGTAGGAACTTGTTCAGGTCATGCAGATCGAGAATGGGGTGCCAGCCCCCTATCCTTTTTGGGATCAGGAAGTACCTGGACACAAACCCTGGGCTTGGAGGAGGATCCACCACCCTTGCTGATCACCTCCTTTTGGAGGGGCAGAGCAATGTCTGCTCAACGAGTCGACCGAGAGGCTACGGAACTGGTAGCCCTCCCAAGGGAAGACTGCTCGAATTCCAGAGGCAGACCCCTGCCGACCACTTCCAACACCCAACGATCTGTGGTTACAGCAGACCAGGCGGAAAGAAAGTGGCTGGTAGCCCCAGAGGTCAGGGAGGAGTGGCCGGGTTGGGGTGGCACCTCAACCCGTCACTGGGCAGGCTTGGAGGAAGGGCCAGCTGAGGAGCCACCTGGACCTTTCCCTCCAGGCTTCCTGCTGGAAGAAGCAGAGGAAGCAGCCCAGGGCATGGCGTGAGCCTGCTGGCCCTGCTGCTGGTGCTGTAGGGGGCGAAGTACTAGCGCTGTTGCTGGTGGCCTTTGTCCTTCTGGGCAGACATGACAGGAGTCCAAGGTGGCATTGGACTTCTCGATCCTCTGGAGTGGCCCTCCACCCAGGGCCGAACAAGTCGGTGCCCAAGAATTGTATGTCTGCCAGCTTGTGCTGGGTATCTGCCGTGAAGGTAGAGATCTGCAGCCAGGCTCTGTGGCACATGGCTACTGCAGCTGCTACTGACCGGGCACAAGAGTCCCCGATGTCAAGAGCAGTCTGGAGCTGTTGCTTGGCCACCGCCCTTCCCTGATCTAGCACCTGCTTGACAGTCATTTGAAGGTCAGCCGGGAGATGAGGAAGCACCTCATCCAGGGAGCCCAAAAGGGCGTGTGAAAAGTGTGCCATCAGTAGAGCAGAGCTAGCCTGTCGAAAGCCTAGGGAGGCAGTAGTATAAACTCTGAGCCTGGAGTAGTCCAGCTTTTTGGACTCCTTGTCTGGGGACTTCATGTCCCTGGCATTTCTGGAGCGCCAGAAAACACTGTGGTTACCAGCCCTTCAGTCAAGGGGTTGCTCAAGAAAACTGAAGAGGAAACCGGTTGGGTTGCGTGCTTGCGGGCCCATCCTGGCGGCACAGGACAGGAGGCAGGCCGCTGCCACAACTCCAAGGCCGGACCAACAATGGCTTCAGCCACAGGAAAGGCCTCTGTGGGGGAATCCCCTCAGTCCAAAATCTCCGTGAGGGGATATCTGGCCTGTTTCTGCACAGGTTCAAGCTGCATCCCAGTAGACTGAGATGAGCCGAAGAATACCAAGAAACGAGCATGGGCTCTTGTCCACCGACAGACCCCTGGAGGATTCCAGGTCAAGGGACCTGGAATACAGGGAGGAATCCAGGGACTCCAAGGAGTCCACAAACAGCTGCCGAGCGCCTGAGCCACCTCCCACTCGCCGAGGTCAATCAGGGCTGAGTGTGACTGATAACCTGTGAGGCAAGCCCTGACCCGACCGAGAATCCTTGTCCGGAGCCCCAGTCTTCAGTTGCGGAGATAGTGGTTCCACCACAATGGGTGGAAGAGCCGGTTTCGGCCGAGCAATCTGCGCCGGCTCCTCGACCAAGGAACTGAGGGCGAGAGATCACTTTGGCCGCTCGGGCGACAGCCACTTAATTGCCGGGGAAGTCAATGGAGTCTGCTTGTTGCCGGCCAACAAGAGCTGTTGCCACATCATATCCTCACAGTGCCAATGCAACTTGCACCGGAGCCTGTCCTCCAAAGAGGATGGGAAGAGCGGCAACCCTGCTTTCCCTTATGTCGGGACAGAGACCGCTGACAACGGCGGGAGTTGCCCAACACGGAAGAGGACAAAGACCGTCAGGGTCACCGATGATGGGTCGAAGAAGGGGCGGGATAAACCTGCACATCCTCCAGATCATGGTCCTTGACCGGGGACTTCGGCTCGGGAGGCTGAGGCAAGTCCTCAGTAGGCACCCGGGGAACCGGTGAAAGAGGGATGTCTGCCTCTCCAGTCGATAGACTGTCTAACGGGTCAAGAAAAATCAAGACTGGCTGACCTGACGTGGACACTGCAAAGCCAGCGCCTTGGCCGCAACACTGACCGAAAATCGACAGAAGACAGTCCGGGGAGCGAGATCTCTCCCACTCCAACGACTGTCGACGGTGGGACTTATCTTTCTTTGACCGACTGAAATGAGTCCCTGAAGGCCCCTCTCCCTTGGTGAAGAGGGACTGACAAAGCTCCCGAAAAGAACCAGTATAGGAGGAGCCCAAGGAGGCGGGATAAACGCTTAGGAAGATAAAGATGTGGGCCTTTGAGGGCTTACTGACTGCTCCGGGAGCTCCGCAGCCACCGCCCAACGGGCCTCCTTCGACTTCACCAGCGGAAACGGGTTTTTCAGGGTGCCCCAGTTGGACTTGGGCAGTGCAGTATTCAAGAATAGAATACGAAAAGGACTTGCAAAGATCGCAGGCCTGCAGATCATGGCCAAGCCCAAGGCAGTAGACGCATGTGGCGTGCGGGTCGCTCCGACACATCTTCTGCCTGCAAGGGCACTGACTGAAGCCGGGAGTAGATTTGGAATCCATTGCAGCCATGAAGGAAGGAGAAGACTACAGTTTCGTAAATTTCAACACGATTTTTGATAAAACCGAAGGCTTAGGATCCAGGCCTAGAGACACAAGAGCGCTAAGGAGGGAACTTGAGCTTCCAAGTGGTAAGAAAGATCTGGGGTCATGGAGTGGAGCCGAGGGTTTTACCACCCGGGTGGGTGGGAGGAGCCAGTCTGAAGACTTTCTAGCACATCTTAAAGCGGCAAGGTACCTGCCTAGAAGTGTGGACTGAATATATCCACGTCCCTAGAACATACAGTTCTAAAATGGCACTTGGAGTGTACATCAGAAACATTAACTGACATCACTAATAGGCCAGTATAGATGGAACAATAACAGACTAGGAACCACCACTTAAAAACAGCTTCTACTAGGGGAAAAACATTCAAGTTCAGTGCAGTTTTCCTTTAAGCCTAATGTTCCTGGATAGGGATTAACAGTTTGTTTCACATGAATGAATGCTTTGGGTTTACGTGATCAGTACTGTCACACAAACATGCACCACCTGAAACATTTGGTTTTCTCGTTAGTTTGCCAACTTCTTAAGCAAAAACAGCTACACCAGATTCCAAGTTAATAAAAATGCACCATCACCAAAATATGCCAACCAGCAGTAGAGATTTCCAGCAAAAGACAAACTTAGTAGCAAGATAATAGTGCTCTGCATGTACTGTATACAGTGTAAAGTTGCCTTTAAAAAATGTTTTTCTGCAAGGGGCCATTTGAGTTCCTACACATTTAGCTAAAAAAAAGTACTAAAAATGGAAACTATCACTAACAGAGTAACACTGACGCCAAATTAATTAGACAACCAATTCCCTCAGATGGTCAGCCGTGAATAAAGTTAGTAATATGCACTTAAGAGCGTTCCCTTCTTTAATCTTCGCTGTCATTAGAATGCTCTTTGCTGTACAGTTTCTGCTATAGCTTGGCTCCCAACTGCATTAACTCTTATGAAATTCTCCTTTGCTGTAATGGGCACTCTCGTACAACCACAGACCACTAGCATCCTGAGTACTATCTTAAATGAAGCACACTGTAATTTGAGGTTCAGTATTAGGAAGGATAAAAAAAAGCATGTACACAAATTAATAGAAAACGGATTCCATCACTGGTGAAATGCACTAACCAGCATGCTTTTCAGTTCCTGCCATTATAATAATTATAAAAAAAAAAAAGCTCAATTAGCAACAATCTAGGACAAATTTCAAAGCAGGATGCTCCCCCAATGGTTGGGATAGGGAGTTGTTGATCTAGCTGTTTAATGATGTCAGTGGGGAGCAGTCTTCCCATGCCAGTGTAATGTCCAGTCACTTAGCACTTCACAGGAAGCTCCTGACTGCTGCACTCTTCAAGCAAACATTTCAATTACAAAGATCTAGCTACATCTGAAATGTTTTTTTTTTTTAATAGAATAAAGACAATCTTTTCAACAAATTAAAAAATGTACACTTATGTTTTAAAAAGTATCCTCCTCCCAAAAACATTGCGATTTCCATTTTCCATAAAATAAATGGGAAAAGCTTCACTTCTTTGGAATTAATGTTATCTTTGCCCATTCTGAGTTCTGGATGAGGAGGGAAGACCAGATGTTTTTCACCGGTATCCACGGTAGCCATAGTAGTTTCTGTAATAGCGCTCCCTCTCCTGGTAGTACTCTTGCCACTGGAGGAACAGAGAATATACAGATCAGGATTATAAAGTAAGAAAACCCAGTCACAGTTGCTTGTATTTGAACTCCCTTCCATCATCTGTTAAACCACTTGGTGGCATATGTATATACCTTAATTTCTTTATAATTAATGGGTCTTCCTTTTTACTGAAGGAACACCATGCCATAATTTGCCGTAATAAAGGAGTGTTTATTACGGAAAACACATGCACAGTTTTTCCTCAGTCTGCCCATGCACCCACTGCAGCTCTCCTGTCCGGACCACTGATTGCCTCCTGTTCCACAGGAGACTGAACAGCCACTAAAGACTCAGCGGTAAGTCACCACAAAGAAAATTAAAAAAAAGAGTGCGTCTGCCAGCAGGAAAGAATCACAGAACAGATTTTTTTTTTTTTTAAATTTTGCTTCTTATGCCCACCTGCGTCCCCTTTCTGCTCCGGTTCACGGACCCTGAGCCCGACACTGGACATCGCCACTCCTCCTGGTCATCTCTGGCTTACCCCAGAGAGCAGGGCTGTACCGAATTCTTATCGGCTGGGAACTGACTGGTTAGAGGGAAACGGCTCCAGTGGCCAATCAGGGCAATTCTAAGGGCGCCATTTAGACGCCAGGCAGGGATTTTATCCTCTATACTTCCTCCCTCGAGGAGGCAGGGGCGGCAATGACGCCAGCGTCCGCCCGCCTACCTCGCCCTCCCTCATCACAGTCCGTAGTGTGAGGTCCCCCAGCCTCCGCTGGGAGTCCTCGTCACTCCGGATACTGTCGGGACCCTCCCGAGAGGAGAGCTGCCTGTGGGCGCCGATCCTTCTCCCGGCTGGCCCTCCGATGACTCGGGTCCGTTCCCGAACCGGAGTGCATGACATCATAATGAGTCAACCCGCTAAGCAGTAGACGACTCTAGAACAGATTTAAATAAACAAATAAAACGCATAGACTGTATGTCAACGAAGCCGGACCACGGCCGCATAGGAGTCAAGGACGCTTATTTTATTTTATATAACTGCTGTGGCCAAAAAGGACGACTCAGCAATTATATAAAATAAAAAATGGGGTGCTGTGTGTAAACTTGAAGTTTACACACACCCTCGGGGTTAGATGCTTTTTACAGACCTCTTGAGCTTCACTCTTGGGGGTTTATGTAGCATCTAACCTTCGGGTATATGTAAACTTCTCATTACACTCAACACTCCATATTTTATTCTATTTGTAAAGGATCAGCAAGTTTACAGAATACGGTTATGTAAGAAAGTACAATTATGCAAGAACTTACTGCAACAGTAGATCTTCGAGAAGATCTCTTGCAGCAGGCAATAATCTTAAGGACTAAGATGCAAGGAAGCCATAGAAACCTTCTATCAAGTAGTCTTCAGCAGGGGAACCGCCCCTGATGTCATCCTGTCCCGACGTCAGCCAATGGTATAAAGGGGGCGGTCCCAAGCCCCACCTCAGTTCTCCTGCTGGAGACCCGGAGTCTAGTATGGAAGGAGAACCAGGCAGGTTCTTGCCTAAAGGAAAAGCAGAAATAAAACCCAGGAGGAAGGAGGGAGGGAAAGCAGCGCCTGCAGTAAGTGCTCTTCTCGAAGATCTACTGTTACAGTAAAGTTCTTACATAACTATTATCTTACTTCGAGTAAGAGTTCTTGCAGCAGGCAATAACCTTAAGAACAGAGTCCCAAGCAATCGAGGGAGAAAAACAGACTAGCATGGGAGGAGGCAGAAAAACAGCCAGCAAAGGTTTAGGAGAGCAGGCCCTGAAGAACTGCAAGGCCGAACCCAGTCCTGCTCCTGGAAGACACATCCAATCTGTAATGCTTGATGAATGAGTGAACAGAGCTCCAGGTGGCAGCTGCGCAAATATCTGCAGTGGAAACGTTCTTCAACAAGGCAAAGGAGGTGGCAACTCCCCTGGTGGAATGGTCTTTAACAAAGTCTGGTAAAGGCTTTTCGTATTTTTGGTAACAGAAACAGTGCAGTTATGTAAGGACTTACAGTAACAGCAGATCTTCGAGTGAGGCTCTTGCAGTAGATATTCAAATAGGACTAAGCTGTCAGGACCCCAAGGAAAAATCTTCTAGCTAGCAGTCTCTGGCGGGGACCGCTCCCGACATCAGCTGACAATGCCAGCATACGTCAGTATAAAGGGGGCGGTCCCACGCCTGCCCTCCAGTTCTCCCGCTGGAAGCTGACAGAAGAAAGGCTTGCCTCCTAAACAGAAAAGAAAAGGAAACCCAGGGGAAAGGATGTAGGGAAAGCAATACCTACTGCAAGAGCCTCCCTTGAAGATCTACTGTTACAGTAAGTTCTTACGTAACTGTACTGTCTTACTTCGAGAGGGCTCTTGCAGGAGATATTCACAAATAGGACTAAGTCCCAAGCAGTTTGAACAACAGAAACCAGGGAGGAGGAACGAGAAGAATCTGTCCACACAAAAAAAAAGACAGTTGACAGATCCTGGGCTCAAGAAAGGAGCCCCTGTAAGACCGCCAGGCCGAATCCTGCTCTGCGGCGAGAGGCAACATCCAAGCTGTAATGCTTGGTAAAGGTATGAAAAGAAGTCAAGGTGGCCAGGGCACAGATTTCTGTGGCTGAGACATTCTTAAAGCATGTGGTGGAAGTAGCCATGGCCCTGGTGGAATGACCCTACACCTGACCCAGAAGAGGTTTGTTGTACTTATTGTAACAGTACGTGATACAGTTTGCCAACCATTTTGGAGAGGCATTGTTTGGACACAGCAAAGCCCTCCTTCGAAGCAAAGGAGACAAACAACTTGTCCATCTTCCTGGAGTCCTTAGTTCTGTCAGTATAATACTGCAAGATCCGATGGACATCAACAAGGATGTGAAGGAGATGTTCTCCTTGATTGGAGTACCTGGGAAGAAGACCGGAAGCTCAATGGATTGACTGAGCGTAGATTCCACCACAACTTTGGGGAGAAAATTAGGGTTGGTCCTCAGCCACCTTGTCTCTGTGGAAAATCAGATAAAGGACACGGGCACATAAGTGTCTGAAGCTCGGAAATCCTCAGAGCTGAGGTGATGGCCATGAGGAAAAGTGTTTTCCAGGACAGAAAACACATGTCTGCCTCTGCTGTCAGCTTGAAGGGAGGCAGCATGAGTTTTTCCAAAATGAAATTAAGGTCATGGGGGTGGGGGGGGCACACAGATTGCGGATAGGGGGCTCAGATAAAGAACCCCTAGAGGAATGTCTTAGGCTTCCTGTTGAGCTATCAACCTATCTCCCACAGGGAGATAGTAAGCTGAAAATGGCCAAGTGTACTTTGAGGTGAGGAGTAGCTGAGTCCCAAGTCAAAGAGGTGCCTTAGGCAGTCCAGGATCCTAGCCGCCAGCAGGAAAGGGTTCCAATTCTTTGGAAGCTGCCCATATAGTGAACAGTTTCCACTTCATATTATATGCAGACCTGGTGGAAGGCTTTCTGGCCTCTACCAGGATGTTGGCTACCTCTGGGGAAACACCGGGCGAGCAACTATGTCTGAGCAGGCCAAGCATGAAGATGAAGGGATCCGAGTCCTGGATGTATCAGAGTCCCCTGATCCTGGGTCACAAAATCCTGGGACAGTGGGAGAGAAGAGGGGGCTCTTCCGACCACAGCTGCAGTAGAGAGAACCAGACTTGCCTCGGTCAGTAGGGAGCGATGAGAATCATGTTGGCCCCTTCCGCCCGAAGTTTGTTCATAACTCTTGAGATCAAAGAACTCTAATGGAAGGCGTTGACTAATCTGCCCTTCCAAGACAGACCGCGCGTCTTGCCAAAAAATGTCTCGCCCAGGAGTGAACGAGCAGAAGGCGGGAAAGCTTTGCATTGCTGGGGGAGGCAAACAGATCTATCTGTGGCGTGCCCCACTGGGTGAACACGCCGTCTAATACCTGCTGCTTTAATTCCCACTTGTGAGCACTCGCCAAAGTTCGACAGAGTCTCCGAGAGAGTTTGGACCCCCGGCACATGGAGTGCTGTCAGGTGAAGGTAGTGCTGCGAGGGCCAAAACCATATCTTCATCGCCTCCCGGCACAGGGGGTAAGAACGAGTCCCCTTCCCTCCCAGTTTGTTGAGATACCAGATGACACACATGATGTCTGTCTGGATCGGAAAATGACCATGAAGAATGAGGGGATGGAGAGCGTAGAGGACTGCCCTGAACTCTAGCATGCTGAGGTGCAACTGTGACTCTTTGGGACCAGTGGGACCAGAGATGAGCCCCCAGCTGAACCCTGAAGCATCCGTGGTCAAGGTCTAGGAGGGAGCGGCAAGGCTGACGAGAACCTCCCAGGAGAGGTTCTGCAGGATTAACCACCATCTCAGATTCCTGGCCATGGAGTCAGAGATAAGAATCTCGTGATTCATCTGTGGACTGGTCCCACTGGACTTTGAGGGTCCACTGCGAGACCCTCATGTGCAGGCAGGCCAGAGGCACTGTCGGCATGGCAGATGCCATGAGGCCCAGGACCTTCAGAGCCCATACGCGTTTCTGATCCAACAGAACACGTACCTGCTGCTGCAAAGTCTCGATCCTGTCCGGGGGAAGAAACGCTTTGCCCAGACAGGTATCCGACACCACCCCAATAAACTGAAGGCGTTGGCATGGCACCAAATGTGATTTGGCCTGATCGATAGGTATTCCCAAATTGTGGAAAAGCTGCAAAGTGATATGGAGGGAGCGCAGCAGATACTCTCTGGATGAGGCTGCAATCAGCCAGTCGTCCAGGTAAGGAAACACCTGGACCCTCTGGGTAAGCAGGGAAGATGCCACCACCGAAAGACATTTGGTGAACACCCAGGGAGCCGAGCAAAGACTAAAAGGGAAGGCCTTGAACCGAAAATGTTCCTACTGGAAGCAAAAGCGGAGGAACTTGCGATGAGACGGACATATGGGATTATGCAGGTAGGCGTCCTGCATGTCAAACGTGCATAACCACAGACCCGAACTCAGCAGAGAAAGAAGGCCCTGAAGGGAGAGCATTCTGAACTTCCTGTATTCCACAAACTGATTGAAGGAGCCAATATCCAGGATGGGCCTCAGGCCACCTGTTTTCTTTGTCACTAGAAAGAAGTGGGAATAGAAGCCCGTCCCCTGATACAGAAGGGGAACGGGTTCTTTTGCGTCCTTCGAAAGAAGAGTACTTATCTCCTCGCTTACTAGAGGGAGATGAGACGAGGGGTATAAGACAACTGAGGAGGAGGTCTTTGGCGGGGTTTTTGAACGAACTTGTTTGAGTGCCCCGGGACACCAGCTGGTGCACCCAAGAGTCTGACGTTATCCCTTCCCATTTCGGCAGGTGGCAAGAGAATGTGTCGCTTACCGGCTCCTCTGGACTGGGATCCAGAAGGAAGGGAAGCAGTTAAGAGGCAGAAGGGTGGACAGCAGCTGCGGCTCCCGTGGCTCTATGGGTTTTGGCTGCTGACGTGGCCCTATGCTTATTCTGTCGATGGGCTGGTGTCTGCTTCAACTGACAACGGTTTTGGCATCGAAAGGAGCGTTTGTACATGAGCTGCACCAACCGTATGGCTTGACCCTTGGCCTGGAAGGTCAGTGAGGATGTCCTTAATGTCTCCTCCAAAAAGGACCGACCCTCTGAAGGGCGCGTCCTGTATGGCCGACAACTTCAGGGGCCAGACTTGAAATTCTGAGCCAGGCGTGTCTGCGAAGACCCACAGCCAAGGACGAATTACGGTCGACCATATCCACAGCATCATATGTTGCTCTGAGCATATGCCGTCAGGCAGATCTAGCCGAGCGGACAAGGTCTCAGAGCTCTTGTTTTACAGTGGAGTCAGGGACAGAGTCCAGCTTAGAAGACACCTGATTTAAGAGGGACTTCTGGAAATCCCCCATGTGAGCGATGTAATTCAGTGCCCTGATGTTCAAAGTAGAGGATGCACAAATCTTTTTGCCATACTGATCTAGAATCTTGGAATCTTTGTCTGGAGCTGAGATGTTTGGGATTCGAGGTCCTGTCGTGAGCAGCACTGATGACCACCGAATCCGCCCTGGGTTGAAGACTGAGGAAGTCCTTACCTTCTGGTGACTGATATAACCTACCCGCCTAGCGAGCTAGGGTAGTCAAGGAGATGGGCTGTGTCCAGATTGTGGTAACTAAATCTTGGTGAGGCTCAATCCAAGGAGGAATGAGTGTCGGTGACACTTCCGTCAAGTCTAAATGTTCAGCAAGTCTCTGACGCTGGATAACCTGCTCCACCATTTTCTAATCATAGGCCTCCTGGATTTTCTTGAGCAAATCCAAAAAGGAATTGCCCAGCTATATCCTGAACATGTTTGTTTCTAGGGAACAAGAAAAAATTATTCACCTTAGTAATGTTATTTCTTCTAATGGAGTCTTGCTATATTATGACATATGCAGTGAGTCCCAACCTTGAACTGCTCGGAGGTGAAAGAGTTGATTTTCCATGCCAGGCATGGAACGCTGAGCTTGGTTGAAACTGTCTGTTGTTCTTCAAACTCAAACCGCCAGATCTTTTATGAGCTAAACTCACTGAGGTCCTGTGTGGAAGCTGTAAACCTACACTAGCCAACTGGCTACTAAACATAAGAACACCTTTTTTTTTGGTCTCAAACCAAAGACTCAGGTCAGGAGACCCAAAACATGAAAACACAACACCAAGTCACCCCAATAAAGGAGGGATGAAAAACAACAAGGTGGGCACCTACTAAGTGCCAACACTGCACTGCCCAAATCCCAAAAACAGAGGTTCTGAGAGGGGCAGGCAGTGGGGAGGTCATAATATAGCAAGACTCCATTAGAAGAAACAACATTACTAAGGTGAGTAATTTTTTCTTCAAACAGCATGAAGTCTTGCTATATTATGACATATGCAGACTACAAAGCAGTACCTCCATGGAGGAGGGACAGAACCTACTTAGGAAATAGGCTCTGAAGCACAGCTGTGCCAAACCGAGCATCACTCCTAGCCTGGATGTCCAGGGAGTAATGCTTGGTAAAAGTGTGAACTGTTTTCCAGATAGCTGCTTGACATACCTCTAGAATAGGGATGTCCCTGGCAGCAGCCAGGGAAGCAGCTGTACCTCTGGTAGAGTGAGCCCTCAAGCCTGAGGGAGGAACCTTACCCAGTTTTTGATAACAAATTGGATACAAGAGACAATCCACCTGGCAATGGATCTTTTAGTGGCAGGTTTCCTTTACCAACCTCACCGTAAGTGAGGAACAGTTGGAGGGAGTCAAATCTGTAACCCTTGGTACGCTCTATGTAGTAACTAAGGGCTCTCTTCACATCCAAGCTGTGCAACCTCCTCTCCCCAGAGGAAGAATGGTCAGTGAAGTACACTGGAAGAGATATAGATTGATTAAGGTGGAAATCTGAAACCACCTTAGGCAAGAACTTCCTGTTAGTCCTGAGGACCACCTTCTCTCTATGAAAGGAGATAAAAATCAGGCTTCACTGATAAAGCTTGTAATTCACTTATGTGTCTGGCAGAAGTGATACTAGAAACACACAGTCTTCCAAGTCAAGTACTTAAGCTCTGCTGAAGACAACGCTCAAAGGGGTTGCATAAGCTGAGCAATGCAAACATTAAGATCCCAGGCAGGGCAGGGTCCCTGAATGGAGGGCTGTGAAGCAATCCTTGAAAACTTGGAGAATACAGGATGAGCTGAAAGAGAAGAGGGTTTACCTGCTGAAATAAAAGCAGACAGCTGCCAGATGCACTTTTAGGGTAGCTGGTCTCAGTCCCAAGGTATTTAAGTGACCATATAATCCAGGACTGTGGGTAAATCAGCAGATTCTGGGGAAATATGCTTCCCAGAGCACCATATGGAAAACCTCTTCCATTTGGAATTATAAGTAGCCCTGGTGGAAGGTTTCCTAGAAGCCTTCATGATATCCATTACACCTTGGGAGAGGTGTAGATCAGCAAACTAACTCTTCAAGAGCCAGGCCTTGAGATTGAGAGATTTGAGGTTCGGGTACCAAACCCTCCCCTGAGCACAGGTTAACAGGTTGTGATTCCTGGGAAGGCACAGGGGAAGATGGACTGCTAAGGACAGTAGGAGTGGATACCAGGGTTGTCTGGCCCAATCTGGAGCAATCAGGATCATCTTGCAGGGTTGAGATCTGATTTTGACTAGCACTTTGAACGGGAGAGGGAAGGGGGGAAAAGCATAGAGAAATTTCCCTTCCCAATTGAGAACTAGGGCGTCCAGAGGGACTGAGCCCAACACTGGGGGCCTGCAGCAAAAAAGAGGAAGTTGGTGATTGTCTGGGGCTGCAAAAAGATCTATCTGCGGGATGCCCCATTTGGCAAATATCACCTCCAAGACCAGGGGGTCCAGTGACCATTCGTGATGGCCCTGGGAAATCCTGCTGAGAGCATCTGCCAGGACATTGTCCTTGCCTGGGAGGTGAACTGCCGTAAGGGAGGTGTTCAGGGAGTAAGCCAGAGACCACAACTTCATTGCTTCGGTTCACAAGGCCGTAGACAGAGTGCCCCCTTGCTTGTTGATGTACCACATTGTGGTGGTGTTGTCTGTTCTGACCTGTACAACTTTGTTCTGAACAGATTTGGAAAAAACTTGAAGTGCTAGAAAAACTGCTCTGAGTTCCAACAGATTGATGTGGAGCAACGATTCCTGAGGGGACCACAATCCCTGGGTAGTGAGGTCGCCCATGTGAGCTCCCCACCCCAAGAGGGATGCATCTGTAGTAAGGATTAAGGAGTGAGACTGAGTGACAAAAGGAACCCGTCGTCTCAGATTGCTCTGATCCTGCCACCACTGTAGGGCCTGGATCAGGGTTCGAGTCACTGGGATCAATTTGGTTAGAGGGTCTTTCCTTTGAGACCAAAAGGCTCTCAAATGGAACTGGATGTCCCTCATCTGAAATCGTGCTCCGCACTATCTGCTGTAGAAGCAGCCATGTGCCCCAGGAGCTGTAGAAAATGCCTTGCTGGTCGAGACCCCTGCAGGGTGAATGAGGAGGCCAGAGAGACCAGGGTCCTTGCCCTGTCCAAAGGAAGGAAGGCTCTAGCTTTCTCTGTGTTTAGCTCTGCCCTATGAAGGTGAGGAGCTGGACAGGCCTCTAGAACTCAGCTTTGAAAGATTCAGAAGGAAACCTAGAGAGGAGAGCAGTTGCTGAGTTATCTGTAGATGTAACTTGACTTGGTCTGGGGACTGGCCTACTATGAGCCAGTCGTCCAGATAAGGGAAGATGGCAATTTTTTGCCTTCTTAGGGAAGCAACTGCTACTGCCAGGCATTTTGTGAATACCCTTGAGCAGAGGTGAGGCCAAAGGGCATTGCTCTGAACTGGTAATGGCCTGAGGGCAGCTCAAACCTGAGGTACTTTGATGGGAGCTTCTGATGAGAATATAGCTAGGCATCCTTGAGGTCCAGGGACGCTAGCCAGTCCCCTGGTCTTAGAGAGGTAGAATAATTCCTAGAGTCACCATTTTGAATTTTGGTTTTAAAAGGTGCTTGTTTAAATAACTGAGATCCAGGATGGGCGCCATTCTCATGTCTTTTTGGGTAAGGAAGTACCTGGAGTACAACCCTTGCCCTGGTGTAGGGGTGGAACCCTTTCTACAGCTCTGAGAGCCAGGAGGGAAGAGACCTCTGCCTCTAGGGCAAGTGCCTCTAGTGGATTTGTAGGAAAGGATCTGGTTCTCATCTTTGGAAACTTTTGAAGCTGAGAACCAGTCCCTGGCTTACTACTTCCAGGACCCACTTGTCTGATGTCAAAGACTCCCAGTCCTGGACAAAGTAAGCCAGCCTGCCCCCTACAGGTAGCTGAGAATCGGCCCTGGCAACCCCATCAGGGTGCCTGCTTGGCAGGGGCTTTGGGCTGAGGGGGTGGAAGCAGGCCTGCTTGTACCGTCTGCCTCCCTCTAAGAACCCCTCTGGGCATAAGCAGAAGGAGGAGGCCTGGGCTTTGGTAAAAGGCCTATGAAAAGGCCTGCCCCTGGGAAGCTGCCTTTGAGGAGTGGCCTGGCTTTCCTTGGCCTGTGCACTCCTATAGGTGGTCCTATACTCATCCATTTTCTTCATGTAATTCTCAGTCTGCTCCCCAAACAGAGAATTACCCACAACAGGAAAATCCATGGCCTTAGTCTGGGTATCCTGTGACAGGCTAGTACATCTGAGCCAAGCCATTCTGCGAAGAGCCACAGATGTAGCCACGACTCTTGATGACACATCATTTGAGTCCACTGCAGCATGGAATTGCACCTTGGATGCCTCAATACCATCAGCAGCCACCTGCTCCAGCTCCTTGGCTGGCTGGCCAGGGACCTGTTTTGCTAGAGCCATACCAGTATCCCATCTGGATTTCTGATATCTAGCAACATAAGCCATATAATTTGCCTGTCTGAGTCCCAAGGATGCTGCCATGTACTGTTTCTTTGCCATGGCATCAATCCTCCTGGAGTCCCTCATCCGGGAGGCAAGGGAATATTTGCCTTGTCACAGGCTGCAGCCTGCACTACTCACATGGCTGCATTGTTGTGTAAGGAACTCTGTATCAGAGCCTGACAATGTGTACCTCTTGTCCATTCTCTTATCCACAGGAGGTATAGTGTGAGGAGTTTTTAGAATTTTAACAGTCTGTTTCCCAAAAGATTTATACAAGGGAATAGACAGTCTCCTAGACTCTGGGATATCCATCATTTCCACACAGTCAGGCTCCTCTTGATCATCCACAGCTTCCTCCATAGGGAGCTGGAGGGTTTCAGCCACTTTTTTATAAAACATAAAATGAGAAGGGGACTTGGAAAGCCTAGGAGGAGACACTCCTGAAGGTCTGTCTGGGGAGATGTCCGGGTCAATGGGCACATCCAGACTTTCAAATCCACATTCACTCTCCTCATACTCCTCTTCCCCCTCCTCCGGTTCATAATATTCCTCTAAATCATACTCTTGAACCGTGGAACCGCTGAAAGCAACTGGACAATTTTAATCGCTTTGGCTATTTCTTCAGCGGTTGGAGAGGAAAGTTTGGCTCCACACCAGCTGATTTCCTAGTCCTTTTAGCTGGAACCGACTCCTCAGAGTCGGATCTCCCTTTGCCGGAGGAAGTCTCGCCCTTGGTCAGAGGGCACTCCCTCTGGTTCGGTTGGAACTGAACCGGGCTGGCCATCCGGTTCAGCGGACTTTTTGGCCTCCCTTTCCCTGAGCCTACCAACTCTCTTTTCCAGGGTAGCTGCAGGAAATTTTTTACAAATCTGGCAGTCTGCATTGAGGTGGTCAAACCCCAGACAATAAACACAGGTGGTGTGGGGGTCAGCCTTGGCAAAGACTTCCCCACACACACTGCAGTGTTGAAACCCAGTGGGCCGTTTTTCTTTTGGGTTTCTCAGACATAGTGCCAGTCCTAACCAAACTTACCCATTTATGGCAATCCGCCAGGTAAGACCCTCTTATCGGTTCCCAACCGTGTCACGGGTCGTGGAAAAAAGCATAATAAAATCGCTTTTTTTTTTTAGAACCATAACCGTAACCACACTCTAAATGACAGATTAAGATATTTTTAACAACCTGATCGGTTCAAACCAACCGATAAACCGCTTACGTTCCACACAGAATAGAAATTAATGTAAAACCTATCTAGTACTCACAAATACCACAGAGAGGTCTGAACCACCGGTTATGTTTAAATTCAGTCAAAACTGAGAAAACAATACTTTAACCGACAAAATGACAGAGCAGAAGGAGAAATCTCCGAGCGACTGTTCAGTGAGGCAGAGTAAAGAATCTGACGGTTTGAGTTTGAAGAACAGACAGACAGAGTTTCAACCAAGCTCGAGCTCAGCTGCTCCATGCCTGGCATGGAAAGTTAACTCTTTCACCTCCGGAGCAGTTCGAAGGTTGGGACTCACTGCATATGTCATAATATAGCAAGACTTCATGTTTGAAAGAGGGATTGCGATCTTCTAGAGACATGCAATATGTTATCCCAATATGTAATCTAGGGGTGGGTAGAACTTCCACTTTATGTAGGGGTCCCAAACTCTGGAATACACTGCCGCTAGAAATGAGAGAAGGTGGTGTTCCTATTAATCTCAGGATGATAAAAAAATTGGTTTATGGGAGTCTATTCATAGATTGAAACAGTGTTGTCAAACTGGTAAAGGAGGAATTCTCTATATATGGTAGTAAACTGAAATGTTGGATTTTAGCTAAGGCACTTTATAAAAAGAAAATAATGAACGGAAACCTGATGTAGCATTTTAACTTTAGCATTTATATACACTGTAATTGTCAATACTGTGTGTATATGCATAGTCTATGTAATTTGAGAAACCTGTTCATGTTTTTGATTGTTTGGCTTCTTTTATACAATATCAAATTGTGATAGTTTTTGTTTGTCTCTAAATGTATGTATTAGATATTTTAGGTTGACCTCCTTGAAATGAGTGTTACTCAATAGAGTTTATCCTATTTTTGTTCCATTTTGTAAGAATAAAATTACAATTCAAAGAGGGGAAGAGGGGGAATGGGACTTAGGAGAGTCCTTTGGAGTGGGATGTTTCTGGAGTGTGAGGTTCCTCTACAGAGTCTGTTGGCTCAATCTCTGTCTGAGTCAGAAGACTCCTGTGAACTGGAAGTAACCACATGAGGGAGAGCAAATTCACTGGTCTGGAAACGTCCACAGGGAGGGTGAATTCCTGGGGACGAGTGCCAGTAGATGATCCTGGTCTGTCGACTGGGACCAGTGAAGGAGTGTCCATCGGCAGACGACTGGGGCCCAGGGTGGGGGCCGGTGTAGACTGACATGTCTCCAATTCCGATATCAGCTGAGATTTGGCTACAGCCCACCAAGAGGCCAGGACCAACTTCAGATCCACCTGTGGAGGAGGAGGTGGAAGAGAGTAACCCGGATACCTGTAACACAGGTAGCCAAAACTGGACAGCCGGTAGCCTGGACCAGGCAAGCCCGGCGTCAGGTACCCCGGCATTGGAGGATGCGGCGTTGGGTATCCCAACAGATGTAGGCCCAGCTGGAGGGGTCGACGGGTCTGGCGTCGTCCCAACGGGCAGGTCGGAAGGCGGACCCTGCATGGCCCTGCTGGCAGAACTGGTGAGCTGTCAGGCTTCGGCAAGCCGGAAGGCAGCAGCGTGGGGACCGTTGCTGGGTCCGGCGTCGAAGGTTGAGGAGTCGGGGGGACCCCCTGACAGCAGTGGCGCCTTCTGGTCCTCACCCCTGGCAGGGGATGGAGGAACAGACTCCGCTGGAGGAATCGGAGACTGAGGTACCTCCAATGGCAGCTGATCAGACGTTGGCTGTGACAATCCCCGAATGCAAGGTGTGGTGTCAGGGTCTGATGGGGCTGTGCGGCCGTCTGAAGAACCGATGGACGGCTTAGCAGTGTCTGGGAGAGAAACAGCAGAACCAGAGCCTCGACTTTATCGGACACGCCCTCACCGCTTAGGCTGGGAATCTGAGGAAGCCATAGTGGGGCCTTCTTTACCCTGGAAGCTCCCATCGGGCCAGAGTGCAAGCCTGACGCAGGGACTGTGCATGCCTGGACACCACCAAGGCGGCTAGAAGATTTTTCCATTGGTCCCTGACACCTTAGTCCTATTTGTGAATAACTACTGCAAGAGCCATCTCGAAGTAAGATCTGTGCAGTTAACTAACCACTTGGACAGGGTCTGCTTGATAACTGGCGCTCCCTGAGATTTGGGAGCGAAGAAAACATTACTTACCATAGTAATCTTGTTTCCTCTAAGGAAATCTTACTGTATTCCGACAACTGCAGTATGGTCTCACCATAGGACTGCCCAGGAGCCGAAATGGTTAATAGAACCTATGCTAAAGATGGAAAGTTATGCTAGAGCTCAGTTTTCAAATCACTGCCCCTGGTTGCACTTCCTGCATGCAAAAGCTAAAATACTAAGCTATCTTTTCAACTGTCAGTTTTCGTTCCCCTTTTGAACACACCAAAAAAAAAAAAAAAAACACCATTAAAAAACATTACATATCAAAAATATAATACAATACAATAAAATAAATAGTAAATAAATAGTTATTGCCAGTAGGAAAGAAAATCATTGCTATTACTGGGGATTCAGTACAGTTGGATTTTTAGAGTCCATTATCTTCACAAGTAACTGTGTACCTTGGATTCTTACGGTATGAATGCAGGCCTCAAGGGAGATGTATACAGAACCCATCTCTGCCAAGTCAATTCAAATGTTTGAACGTTTTTATTTACCATAGCTGTTAGGGATTCCATTCGGTATATTTCAGTCATAATATCTTGCCATTGTTTAAAAAGAATGGGATTCTGGGTCAACCAGTTCTTGGTTATATTCTTTTTAGCTGCTAATAAGCAGACTGTTAATTTTTTAGTATGGAGATCTCTGCAATCTGGAGGGAATTCATTAAAGAAAAACAGCTGCGGGGTTAGCCACAGCTCTAGGGAGAAAATCTCAGTCAGTGCTTTTTGCAATTCACCAAGGAAAGGAGCCAACAAGGGACATGCCCACATTATGTATGCTAAACCAACTGAGTTATGACCGCATTCCCTCCAACAACTGGAAGATTTTGCTGGATGATATTTAGCTTGTATTGCTGGGTAATAAAAAATCTGTTAGTGATCTTCCATGAAAACTCTTTCCAAGAGATTGTTGAAGTTCCAGACTGCAGTTTAGATAGATGCACTTCCCAGTTCTGTTGCTCAATTACTATTCCCAAGTCTTTCTCCCATGCTCTTTTGGTTGTACTCAGCGATTCATTACCGACAGAGGAGAACCCCATACAGCTGTGTGACTATAAGAGTGTGTGATTTTATTGCTCACTATTTCTATTAGTTTATTAACTATTGGCGGAGGTGGGTTAGAGACCCAAAGGTCCCCCAAGGTAGACTTAATATATTTAACCACCTGTAGATACCTATGTCTGTCCCTTAAAGGAATCCCATATGATTTATGTAACTCCTCCAATGTCAGTAGCCTTCCTTCTCTTAAAAATTGAGAAACCAGATATAGGCCCATTTTTTCCCCATCTGCGAAATCCCCAGTCTAAAGAAGCTGGGATGAAGTCCTGTGTATATGGAATGGCTTGCATAAGCACCCTCCAGGGGGCTAGTCTTATCTTTTAATATGTAGTACCAACATTTTAAAGTTGTATGAGTATAAGGGTTCATGGACTCCTGTCTCCCTTCTACCCTAGTCTGAACCAATAACATCTTGGGCAAACGATGCAGATCTTCCTCCCGCATTTCCAATGTTTTCCACCTAGCAGCATATGTAGGGTTACCCCAGTATACTATTGTTCTCAGCTGGGCTGCTATGTAATACGCTTCCAAATGTGGAAGGGCTAGTCCACCTTGATTTTTTGGGAGTTGTAGAAGCAAAAATCTAATCCGAGGCCTAGATGGGCCCCACAAAAAATTCGAGATCTTCCCATTTAGTTTTCGGAACTATACTTTGGGAATTTCTATTGGAAGTGTTTGCGCCAGGTAAAGAAACTGGGGAAGCAGCACCATTTTTACCGCTTCCATCTGCTGGGTTAAGGAAATTGGTATCATTGCCCATTTCTCTAGGTCTTTTGTTATCTGGTTAAGAAGTGGAATATAATTTATATTAAACGTAAGTCTGGGATCTAGTCCTAGTCTGATTCCCAGATATTTTAGGGATTGTAAGTTCCATCTAAATAGGTTTTTGTGTTTAATTGTTTCCGAGGGGTGATAATTTAGTTGTAGTACTTCTGTTTTTGTGGAATTAATTTTATATCCCGTCAGTTTGCCGAATTCCGTCAGGGTTCTCCATAGTGGGTCCAGGGAATGTTCTGGTGTCGCCAGGTATATCAGAAGATCGTCTGCATATAGTGCCAGTTTATGAAATTCCCCACCCAGTCGGACACCTTGTATCTCCGATTCTTGCCTTAACGCCGGTGCCAAAGGTTCTAGGTATAAAGCAAATAGCAGTGGGGACATAGGGCAACCTAGTCTTGTGCCCCGATACAAGGAGATAAGAGCAGAGGTCCTGCCATTCACCTTAATGTAAGCTTTGGGCCACGTGTAAATATTATTAATAATTTTAATAAACGGGTCAGGAAAATTAAACTTATGAGGGACTTGCATAAGAAACGGCCAATCTACCCGATCAAATGCCTTTTCGGCATCAAGACTTAATATTAGTAGTGGACCTCTCAACCGGGCAGAGTGGTGTAAAATGTGCAGGGATCTTTTAATATTGTCCTGTGTCTGTCTTCCTGGGATAAACCCTGTTTGGTCTAGATTAACCAGGAAGGAGAGAACCGTCTCCATCCTCTTAGCCATTATTGTGGCAAATAATTTGTAATCTATGTTTAGAATCGAAATAGGTCTATAAGCGATGCAATGGACAGCATCCTTCCCTGGCTTAGGAATACTAGCTATGGTCACATAATTCCAGGTAGGTGGTATTTGCTCCCCTTCCTGTATCCAGTGGCAAACCTCCAACAGGTCTGCGGTCAGTAGGTCTTTAAACTTCTTAAGGAGTTCTCCCGTCAGACCATCAGACCCTGGGCTTTTATTAGCTTTTAATCTTGAGATAGCACAATGTATCTCAGCAGCCGAGACAGGTTGGTTTAATGTCAGATGTGATTCTTCCGTTAGTGTGGGCATATTTAACTGTGCCAGATAGGCTGAGATTGTGTATGGATCGCTGAGAGTCTCTGGGGTGTAGAGAGTTTTATTATGTTGCTCCAATATTTGAGCAATATGTAATGGGGACCTAGCCATTTGTTTTGTAGTAGGGTCTTGAATCTGCAAAATTGTCCCCTTGATTTTCTTCTGGCGTAATCTGTGCGCCAAAAGACGCGTTGCTCGGGGTCAGTCTCATAGTACTTTTGATTTAAGTACTGTAGTGATTGTTCTGTATGAACATCAAAAGATGTTGCAACTGTTTTGTAATTTGCAGTAAGGGATATATTGCCTCATCACCTGCTGCATGTTGTTGCTGTAGCATCTTATATTGCTGTTGCAATTTTTCTAACTTCTGGTTTTGTCGTTTTTTATAATTAGCTGAAAATGTTATAATGTCTCCCCTTAGGACTGCCTTTAGGGTGTCCCACAATATATCGGGCGATATCTCAGGGGACCGGTTCTGACTTAGAATCTGAGGTATTCTGAATTCCACCATCTCGGTGAATTTTTTTAAATTTAAAAGAAAGTTATTAAATTTCCAGATGGTCTGGCCTCTTTCCATAGGCCATTTTAATAGTAAAATAAGTTGAGAGTGGTCTGACAGCACGGATGAGGAGTGCTGACATTGTTCCAATAGATGCGTATGTTCTTTTGAGATCATCATATAATCTATTCTAGTGTAGACGTGATGGGGAGCTGAGTAATTCGTGTATTCCCTCTTAGTTGGGTTTAAGCATTTCCATGCGTCTATCCATTGAAGGGTTTGAAAGTATCTCATAGCAGCTTTTTGGGCAGCCGTTTTTCTATATGTTTTAGGATTGGACGAGTCTTCTATCTGGTATGTTTGATTATGGTCTCCACCCACTACAAGCATCCCCTTGTGGCACTCCGTGATTTTATGCGAGTAAAGACCGAGCACTTTGATGTCACAGGGGTACATACACAGAGGCCAGTGTAATCCAATTTCCTTCTAGCTCTCTGCAGGCCACCACCAACCTGCCCTCTGGTTCTGCGTATGAAGTGGAAATTTTAAAATGAGAAGTCTTTGGTAATAAAATTGCCAACCCTCTTTTACCTTTTTTGTAAGATGATGAAATTACCTCCCGAAACGCAAACTTGATCAGTTTTAAGTGTTCTTTTCTGCTTAAGTGCGTTTCTTGGAGGAGTACTGCCTCAGGATTTCGTTTTTTAATTTGGATAATGACCCTATACCTTTTTATAGGGTTGTTTAAACCATTCACATTCTGTGATATTTTAATTTTATGAGTTTTATCCATTGATATTTCTGTTAACAATTAAGAATTATGTCTCTTTCCCAGAGCCGTAACTCCCCATGTTTCCCTTTCATATAAGTGAGCGGTGAGTAACAGTCTAAGAGACTCCAATAACAACTGTAACAAAAGTTGGTTCCCCCTTGTCATAACAGTTTGCAATGGCTTTCAGGTTATATTTTTTAAGAAACTGGCAAGAATACACAAAGTATAATAAACAACTTAGTATTAAAACTTATCTAAATCTTCTTTTCCCCAACTAGATGTCGTTTCAATAACTGAGCATCTGTTCCCCGAACCCACATAAAATGTAGTAAACAACTAACATTTAGACGATTATCTAAATGTTCCTTTTCCCAGTTAGGTGCTATTTTAACAACCGTGCACCTATTCCCCCTTCCTCAACAAATAACTATACACAAGTTGACTCCCATAATAGGGGATCTGTGTACTACATCCCTGAAGCTCGAATGGAATGTTTGAAAATTAGATTCATGGTCCATTCGAAGGAGGTAAGGTGGCTGCAAAGCGAGCCAGGTCCTCCCCAGTCCGATTTAAAGTCTGACTAAAAAATACAGATAAGGGTTAACACCACCCTTTCAAATCTATCTAGCTGCAGCTTGGATTAGATATTAGATTCATATCCACCAACTTAAAAAAGAAAGAAGATGTGAGCCAAAACTTATACTTCTATAAATAAGGAAAAGAGAATACCCGGTTTCTAAAAAGCAGTGTAAACTATGTAATCATCACATCTACGCTGCTTAATGAATATTGATATATTTATGGTCTGTGTTACTCGGCTTTGTATTAAGCCCCAAGAAAAGTCAGGCTGCTGTTATTTGAATTCTAAGTCCCGTAGAAGGGTTTGTGTGGGATCCCTCACAGTTGGAGTCTAATGCTGACCCTAGGAACTCTCACGGAGTACCAAATGGTGTCCAACTACCATAAGGTAGTTGTAAACATGAATGTCCGGTTCACCCCTCCTTCAAGTTTCTTCTGGCTCTTCGTGAACATTTTGGTTCCGGCGTTGTTGGCCTAATTGGTAGAGGAGTTGTTTCACTTCAGCCATTGTCTTGAGTGTTGCTGCACGTGTTGAGTTTCTGTTCGGTTGGTTGCTTGTTATACGCCATTCAGGACGTGTCAGACGTTGACGGTACTCCCTAGGTCGGTCCGACTCAGAACTCCACCCTCTCCTTCGTAGTTCCTTGAATATTTCAAGTGGTGTCTCATAATATGTAACTCCTGTGTCCCAAAAGACCTTAAGTCGTGCAGGATAAGGCGTTTGGAATCGTGCCTTATGTTGCTTCAAGATTTTAAAAAATTGGTTAGTACGCCGCCCTTTTGTTGGCAGTCTCAGGAGGGTAATCGTTGTCAAATATTAACCTGGAGGCATTATATTTTATTATTTGTTTGGACCAGGCAAAACGTAATAACCGTTCCTTATCTCTATAGCTTGAAAGTTTGAGCACCACAGATCGTGGTCTGGCCCTGGGGTCTGAGGGTTTAGGTGTTAAGAGCCCTATGTGCTCTTTCAATTTTGAATTGGAAGTCGTGAGGGAGCGCCAAGACATCACAAAGTAAATCCTGCAAGAAGTATTCCATCAGCCCAGTTTCAGATTCTTCTGGGAGGCCATAAATCCTAATGTTATCCCTCCAAGCTCTAGCCTCTATGTCTAAAAGTTTCTGCTGCATAGTATCTTGCGCCATAGCTAGAAACTCCACTGTGGTGTGTAATTTGACCATGTCATCCCTCTGCCCCGATATCCTTGTTTCCGCCATTTCAATTTTCGTTTTACTTCTGTTAATCGGGCAAGATAAACTGCTGAATTCAAGCTTGTGTTCTGCCCTGAAGGCTTTATCTCACTTAGTAAGGTCTCAGTATCTGGTTCTTGAAAGTTGTTGGTTTCCTGATCGTTGTTGTCCTGGGGCCCAGCTCCAGGTGGTGATACATCTATGTCTGGTTCTCTATGTCGGGGATCCTCCACCATCATCCTGTTTCTGATGTGCTTTGCCCGCATTTTGTTCTGTTTGTTTCCTCCCTAGGTCCGGATGCCATTTTACTAGTTTTGTAATTAGTTATTGCATTTTAGGTAGTTTTGGCTGGTGGGATGTGAAGAGCTGTGGGGCTAGTCGACCATTAGATTCCGTGATGTCACCGGAAGTCCCTACTAAGCTAACTTAACTAATCCTAAATACCCTGACTAAGGTAGGAAAAAAATACAAGTTACTCACCTGTAACAAGTTCTAGGAGTGGTATATGTTGTTCATCCACACTGTCTGGCAGGTTCATTGCCGCTTTAAATCTTGCCAGGTGGTCTTCAAGCTGGCTCCTCCTACTTACCTGGGTGGTAAAACCCTCAGCTCCGCCCCACGACGCCAGATCTAGCCCGCTGGAAGCCAGGTTGCGCGTCAAAGCCGAGGAGGTCGGGTTGGTCGTAGATGAACACCATATACCACTCCTAGAACTTTTGTTGCAGGTGAGTAAATACAGGTTACTCACCTGTAACAGGAGGTCTAGGAATGGTACATGTTGTTCATCCACACTTTCTGGCAGGTATCCTTGCCGCTTTAAATCTTGCGGAAGGTCTTCAAGCTGGCTCCTCCACCCACACGGGTAGTAAAACTTCAGCTCCAATGGCGTGAGTCTGGCCTGCTGGGAAGCTCAGGTAGTGCGTCAAGGCGGGGAGGTCAGTGGGTTGTGTGGATGAACAATATACCATTCCTAGAACTCCTGTTACAGGTGAGTAAATACAGGTTACTCACCTGTAACAGGAGTTCTAGGAATGGTATATGTTGTTCATCCACACTCATTGGCAGTATCCTTGCCGCTTTAAATCTTGCCTGGAAGGTCTTCAAGTTGCTCTCCCACCCACCCGGTGGTATAACTCGGCTCCGCCCATGGCGCCAGATCTGGCCCGCTGGCTCAGCTTGTTCGTCGAGAAGCGTGAAGTCGGGTGAATGAGTGACAGATGAACAACATATACCATTCCTAGAACTCCTGTTACAGGTGAGTAACCTGTATTTCTAGGGACATGGATATGTTGTTCATCCACACTCATTGGCAGACTCCTAGCAGTTCCCGGGGAGGAGTGGAGGCAAGACGACAACTCCACATACTACTTGGGAAAGAGAGACTGGAGGAACGAGTTCCCAAAACCAGCATCCCGGGCGATGACTCAAGGTCGATGTGGTAGTGGGTAATGAAGGTGTTTGCTGACTTCCAGGTAGCAGCCTGCAGATTTCCTGGATAGGGACGCCCTGAAGCAGCCACCGTTGCAGCAGTATGGCGGGTAGAACGAGCTTCTTATCCCTCTGGGAGGCTCCATGCCCTGCAACTTATAGCAGAGATCTATGCAGGAGGTTACCACCTGCTTATAAATCCCGCTTGGCTGCCAGGTCTGCCAGATCACTGACTTCAGCGTGGGTGACAAACAGCTGGCGAGACCTCTCCCAATTTCAGCCGTGCGCTCTTATAATAAGCTAGCCCTCTAGGGTCCAGAGTATGGAGCCTATATTCGCCTCCCGAGGTGTGATTGGGGGCATCACCGCAGAGTCAACACCTGGTTAAGGTGAAACTCCGACACCACCTTCGGAAGGAATTTCGGTGGGGGCGCAGGACAACCTTGTCCCTGTGGAAGACCAGGTAAGGAGACTCGATGGAAGTTTCTTGGAGCCTCCCATCCTTCTGGCTGACGTGATAGCCACCAAGAAGGCGGTCTTCCACGACAGGTGAGAGAGAGCACACCTGTGCATAGGTTCGAATGGCTTGCCCATGAGCTTTGCCAGTACCAGCAGTGGATCCCACGGAGGGGGTTCCTCGCACTGGAGGGAATGTGATCAAGGCCTTTGAAAAGCCGTAGACTATCTTCCCTCCTCTGCGCCACCATCGACTGCTTCCTCGCCCGCTCGTAAGCAGAGATGGCTGCCAGGTGCACCCATTAGGTCGTCGACCTAAGCCTTGACTAGAAAGGACCATAAATAGTCCAAGATGCTTGCCAAGGAACAGGAGGAAGGGTCCAAGCCTCGCCTGACACCAAATGGAAACCTTTTCCATTTGAAGGCATAGCATTTTCTGGTCGACTCCTACGGGACGCCTCAACTACATTGAGGACCTCGTCGAAAAAGACCCAAGGCCTGGAACTCTAGCCGCTCAGAGAACCAGGCGTCCAGGGCAGGGATTGAAGGTCCGGATGGAACACCATCCCCTGATTGACTAGAGAGCAGGTCCAGGCGAGCTGGAAGCCTGCCGCGAGTCCTGGAAGCTGAGACTGAGGAGAATCTGGGTACCAGAATTGGCGGGCCAGTCTGGGGCTATCAGAATCACCTGCGCCTTGTCCCTCCTCGCCTTGAGAAGCACCTTGTGGATCAAGGGAAATGGGGGAAAGGCGTAAAGAGGCCCGGGGTCCATTGCCTCGAGAAGGCATCCCCCTGCAGCGAGCCCTGCTGAGGGGGGGAGGCATGGAACAGACTCAGCTTCGCTCTCCATGGAGGCAAACAGGTCCACCTGAGGATGCCCCAAAGGGAGAACAGATGCTGTACTACCTCCGCAGAGAGACCACTGCGGGATGCAGCCCCTTTCGGCTCAGGCATCGGCCAGGGTGTTGGAGGCTCCTGCCACGTGAATGGCCAGGGAGATCCGCCTCCAGGCTGGCGCACGAGTGACCAAATGCGAGAGCTTCCTTGCATAGAAGCATGGAGCGCCCCGCCTCTGGCGGTTTAGATAGTACATGGTCGTGGTATTGTCCGCCTGACCTCGACCACTTGACCCCGGAGGAACGGAGCAAAGGCGGTGAGAGCTAGGCGGACCCGCCTCGAGCTCCAGCAGGGTTGATGTGGCATCGGGACTCCCAAGGACCAGAGGCGATGAGCCCGTGTTCCCCAGATGGGCACCCCAACCCATCAGAGAGGCATCGGTCGACAGAGAGACTGGCTGCTCGGGCGGATTTAACGGGATGCCCTCCTGCAAATGATCTGGAACGGGTCCACCACTGGAGAGCGTTCCCACATCCCCTAGTGTCACCGGCTGAGACAAGCTGGTCCAAGGGATCGCAGCTGCCAGGACCACTGGCTGGCCAGTCCTCACTGATGGGGACGTGCATGTTCCAGCGGCCCAACGGGCCACGCTGGTACAGGCCGCCATGAGACCCAGGAGGCGAGGAAGTCCCGGCAGGGCGCAATTGCCCAACCAGAAATGATCGGGCAAAGGAGGAAAGAACCTCGCCTGTCCGCTCGGGAGCCGCTGGCTCGAAGAGAGTCGAGCTGCGCCCGATGAATAGAATCACCTGCTTCGGCTCGAGTTCCCGACTTGGCCTCTGGATAAGGAGGCCCAGTTGAGAGCAGACCTGGTGGGCCAGATTCTGGACCACTCGGTCCTTCTTCCTGGGTCACGGGTCCTTCCTGGACATCTGCCCACAAAGGCACCGCCGAAATCCGGGAATCGATTTGTTCATCGCAGCCGCGAGGGAGAAAGATGATCGAAGTCTTGAAAATTTTAAAATAAGTTTCGGGCGAACCGAAGAATTAGGATCCAGTCTATCACGCAGAGAGTTAATGAGGGAACCTGAGCTTCCAAACGGTAAGGAAGATCTGGGGTCATGGGGCGGAGCCTAGAGTTTTACCACCCGGGTGGGTGGGAGGAGCCAGCCTGAAGACCTTCCGGCAAGATTTAAAGTGGCAAGGAACCTGCCAGACAGTGTGGATGAACAACATATCCATGTCCTTAGAACCTATTTTTCTAGGGATATGGATATGATGTTCTAGCCACACTATCTGGCAGACTCCTAGCAGTTCTCTGGGAGTAGGGAGGCAAGGCCATTTCCACTTTGGGAACAGAGATTGGAGAACCAAGGTCCCAAAACCAGCAGCCTGTGTGACTCAAAGTCAATGTGGTAATGGAAATGAAGGTGTGTGCTGACCTCCAGTTAGCACAGCTGCAAATTTCCTGGATAGAGACATCCCTGGAAGCAGCCACCAAGGCAGTGGTATGATGAGTGGAATGAGCCCTTAGCCCTCTGGGGAAGCTCCCTACCAACCTATAGCAGAGGTTGATGCAGGATACAATCCCTGCGCCCAATCGTCCACTTAGCTGCTGGTCTGCCAGGTGCAGCTTCAGCGTAGGCGACAAATAGCTGGCGAACCTCTCACCAAACTCCAGTCGTGCACTCCTTGTAGTAGACAAGGGTTCACCGAAGGTCCAAAATATGGAGCCTGTGCTTGGCCTCCAAGGTGTGATCAGTGAAGTACACAGGCAGATTAAATCACCAGATTACGGTGAAATTCTGACAACCTTCAGGAGGAACTTCGGGTTGGGGTGCAGAACCTTGTCCCTGTGGAAGTTCAGGTAAGAAGACTCCACTGAAAGCGCCTGGGGCACACTGATCCTTCTGGCTGAAGTGATGCCACCAAGAAAGCGGTATTCAACGACAGGTGAGACAGGTCGCACCTGCGCATCAGTTTGAATGTCTTGCTCATGAGCGTTGTCAAAACTAGCAGCAAGTCCCATAGTGGTGAAGGTTCACGTACCGGAGGGGAAATGTGGTCAAGGCCTTTGAAAAAACTCCAGATCACCTTCTCCTGTGCCGACTAGCCTTACACCTGGTAAGCAGAGTTGACCGAAGGCCCGACTTACAGAGGGATCACAGGTAGTCGAGGATGCTGGCTACCAGACATGACAAGGGGTCCAGCCCCTTGCACTGGCACCAAATGGAGAACCTCTTCCACTTGAAGGCATTGCATTTCCCGGTCGATTCCATCAGAGATGCCTCCACAACGGTGAGGACATCTTCGGAGAGAACCAAAGCCTGAAATTCTAGCTGCTCAGGAACCAGGCTGTCAGGTGTAAGGACTGAAGGTCCGGATGAAGTATCTTCCCCTGATTGATGGCAAGCAGGTCTGGACAGAGAGGAGGATGCCTCGGGAGCCTGCTGATGAGGAGATCAGGGTACCAGAACTGGCGAGGCCAGTCTGGAGCCACCAGGATCACCTGTGCCATGTCCCTCCTGGCCTTGAGCAACACTTTGTTAATCAAGGGAAGGCAAAGAGGAAGCCTGGGGTCCAGGGCCTTGAAAAGGCATCCCTCTGCAGCATTCCCTGCTGGGGGGCAGGCACAAAACAGCATCAGCTTTACTTTCTCCCTGGAGGCAAACAGGTTCACCGGAGGGGTGCCCCACTGGAAGAACAGATTGTGTACTACCTCTCTTGGTGGAGAGACCACTCAAGACGCCTAGCCCACATGGCTGAGAGCGCCTGCCAGGTGGTTGGAGGCCCCTGACACATGGATGGCTAGGAAACTGTCCTCCAGGCTGCAAACGAGGGTCCACATGCAGACAGCTTCCTTGCACAGTGGCAGGGAGTGTGTCCCGCCCTGTTTGTTGAGGTAGTACATGGTCGTCATGTCCTTCTGGACCTGGACCACCTGACCCCAGATTTGTGGAGTGAATGCAGTCAGAGCAAGGCTAACTGCTCAGAGCTCCAGTAGGTTGATGTGGCACTGGGACTACAGGGCCCGTGGACTCTGTGTTCCCCCAGGTGGGTACCCCAGCCAATGAAAGACATCGGTCGTCAAGATGACCGTTGGCTTGGGGCGGACAAACCGGATCCTTTAATGCAGATGCTCCGGAACTAACCACCTTTGGAGGGTGTCCCACATCCGCTGAGTCACAGTGATCAGCTGGTCGAAGTGACCTCTGTGTTGAGACCACTGGTTGGCCAGTTCCCACTGCAGGGAGCGCATTCTCCAGTGGGCCCATCAGATCATGCTTGTGCAGGCCGCCATGTAACCCAGCAGGCGCAGGAGATCACGGACAGGACATAACTGCCCAACCAGAAATGACTGGGCAAAGGAGGAGACGGCCTCCGCCAGAGTCTGGCTCTGCAAGTGTCAAGCTCCAACCCGATGAAGTGGATCACCATGGAAGGTAAGAGTTCCGACTTGGCCTCGTTGACTAGGAGGCCAAGTCTGACACAGGTCTAGGTCCCTGGACTGCTCCACCTCCTGCCTGGAGGGACCTGCTATCAGCCAGTCGTCTGGGTAGGGGTAAACTAGGACCACACAGTGCCTCAGGTAAGCTGCCACTACTGCAATGAGCTTGGTGAGGACACCGGGGACAAGACCAGACCGAATGGCATGGTCTGAAACACGTAGAGGGTTCCTTCAGCTCAGAAGCAGAGGAACCTTCAGTGTGATGGACGTATCGGGATGTGAAAGAACGTGTCCTAAGATCCAGGAAGCAAGACCACATGTTTTCTCTAGAGATGGTATGATCCAAGACGGTGTTATCCTAAAGGTGCACCACTTGAGAAATTTGTTCAGGTCGTGCAGATCTAGAATAGGGCACCAGTTCCCTTCCGCTCTGGCACCAGGAAGTACCTGGAGACAAACCCTGGGTGTTTCAGAGGATCCATGACAGGAACTACGACCTCCTTTTGGAGGAGCCGGGCTATGTCATCTCAGAGAGGACAGAATGTCTGTGGATACCAAGTCCTCCCATGGGGCATGGGGTTGGCAAGGAGGGTACTGCTCTAATTCCAGAGGAAGATCCTGACCCACCACCTCAAGGACCCACCTATGAATGGTGATAGCGAACCAGACAGAAAGGAAGTGGCAGAGCAGACAAACCACAGGAGGATGCAGGGGAGATGTGAGGGGCATGAGGGCGGTATCCCTCATCATGTCACTGTGCAGATCTAGAGACAGGAGAAGATCTGACTGAGGGGACACTGGAGCCCCCCCCAGCCTTACAGATGACCAAGTCCACTGACTGACTGAGGTTGCCAGGCCTGGACCTGCTGATCAGCCTGGGGTTGGGCTGATTTGGCCGCAGGAGTAGAGGTGGACTGAAAGGGCTTTCTTTTCTTCAGCTGCTTGGGGTACTTTGGGGCACATGTCACGGAGACCAAGGTGGTACTGGACTTCGATACTGGTGAGGTGGCCCTCGAACCCGGGAATGAACAAGTCTGTGCTCAAGAAAGGGACATCTGCCGGCTTGTGTAGAGTGTCTGTCGTGAAGGTCAAGATCCTCAGCCAAGCCCTGCAACGCATGGCCACTGCAACTACCACAGAGCAGGAGCAAGAGTCCACAATATCCATGGCTGTGTGGAGGAGCTGTTTTGCTACAGCCTGGCCCTGGTATAGGACCGCTTTTATCATGTTCTGAAGGTCCACTGGCAGATGAGGAAGCACCTCATCCAGGGTGCCCAGCAAGGCATGGGAGAAGTGGGCCATAAGGTGGGCCAAGATCGCCTGGCAAAGTCTAAGCGAGGAGGCAGTGTAGACCTTTTCTGCCACATGATCCAACTTTTTGGACTCTCTCGGGCAGCTTGTCAACATTTCCAGTGTTGCCAGAGCGCCTAAACACAGACTCTGCACAAGGCCCCTGGCCGAGGGGTGTTTTATGAATACTGAGAGGGAACCAGTAGGTACCGCATACTTGCGGGCCATCCAGGAATAGGGGCGCAGGAAGGGCGCAAGGCGCTGCCAAAGCTCCAGGGCACGGCTAAGAAAGGCCTCTGCCAAGCGGAAGGCCTCCGTGGGAGTATCTCAGTGGTCAAGGATCTTGGTCAATGGGTAGAGCCCATTTCTGGACAGGCTCCATTTTCATACCAGTGGAATCTGAGATCAGCCACAGAAGGCCCATAAAGAGGAAGGACCTGTCCATCAAGAGATCGCCTACTGACTCCACGTCAACCGGATGGGAGTGCAGGAGGAATCCTCTGACTCAGAAAAAAAATTACTCACCTTAGTAATGTTGTTTCTTCTAATGGAGTCTTGCTATATTATGACATATGCAGTATAACCCCAGGTTAGAACTGCTCATGAGGTGAAGTTAACTTTCCATGCAGGGCATGGAACCTTGACTCGGTTGAACACTCTGTCTGTTGTAGCTCAAACTTAAACTGTCAGATCTTTACGAGCAAAAACTCACTAAGGTTCTGTGTGGAAGCCGTAAACCTACACTAGCCCACTGGCTACTAACTACAAACACACATTTTTGTTCTTGATCCCAAAACAAAGACTCAAGTCAGGGGATTCAAGAAAGAAAAAATAAGCATAACACCTAAGCACCCTAAGAAGGGTGAAAACAAGTAGGCATCTATGAAGTGCCAATACTGTGCACTGCCCACCCACATCCCAAAAATACAGGTTACTCACCTGTAACAGGAGTTCTAGGAATGGTATATGTTGTTCATCCACACTTATTGGCAGTATCCTTGCCGCTTTAAATCTTGCCGGAAGGTCTTCAAGCTTGCTCCTCCCACCAACCCGGGTGGTATAACTCTCGGCTCCGCCCCATGACGCCAGATCTGGCCCGCTGGAAGCTCAGGTTGTGCGTCGAAGCCGGTGGGTGGATGGATGAACAACATATACCATTCCTAGAACTCCTGTTACAGGTGAGTAACCTGTATTTCTAGGGACATGGATATGTTGTTCATCCACACTCATTGGCAGACTCTAGCAGTTCTCCGGGAGGAGGGAGGCAAGACGCAAACCCCATATACTTACTTGGGAAAGAGAGACTGGAGAACCGAGGCCCCAAAACCAGCATCCCGGCGTGACTCAAGGTCGATGTGGTAGTGGGTAATGAAGGTGTTTGCTGACTTCCAGGTAGCAGCCCTGCAGATTTCCTGGATAGGGACGTCCCTGGAAGCCGCCACCGTTGCAGCAGTATGGCGGGTAGAATGAGCTCTTATCCCTCTGGGAGGCTCCATGCCCGCTAACCTATAGCAGAGATCTATGCAGGAGGTTACCCACCTGCTTATCGTCCGCTTGGCTGCAGGTCTGCCAGGTGCGGCTTCAGCGTAGGTGACAAACAGCTGGCGAACCTCTCCCGAATTTCAACCGTCGCTCCTTATAATAAGCGGCGCCCTTCTGGAATCCAGAGTATGGAGCCTATATTGAAGCCTCCAGAGGTGTGATTGGGGTAGAACACCGGCAGAGTCAACACCTGGTTAAGGTGAAACTCCGACACCACCTTCGGAAGGAATTTCGGGTGGAGGCGCAGGACAACCTTGTCCCTGTGGAAGACCAGGTAAGGAGACTCGATGGAAAGCGCCTGGAGCTCTCCCATCCTTCTGGCTGACGTGATAGCCACCAAGAAGGCGGTCTTCCACGACAGGTGAGAAGAGCACACCTGTGCATAGGTTCAATGGCTTGCCCATGAGCTTTGCCAGTACCAGCAGTAGATCCCACGGAGGTGGGGTTCCCACTGGAGGAAATGTGATCAAGGCCTTTGAAAAGCGCCAGACCACCTTCTCCTCGCCACCGACCTTCCCGGCCGGCGCCCGGGAAGCAGAGATGGCTGCCAGGTGCACCCTTAGGGTCAGTCGACCTAAGCCCTTGACTAGAAAGGGACCATAAATAGTCCAAGATGCTTGCCAGGAACAGGAGGAAGGGTCCAAGCCCTTGCCTGACACCAAATGGAAAACCTTTTCCATTTGAAGGCATACATTTTCTGAGTCGACTCCTGCACGGACGCCTCAACTACATTGAGGACCTCGTCGGAAAGACCCAAAGCCTGGAACTCTAGCCGCTCAGGAACCAGGCCCGTCAGGTGCAGGGATTGAAGGTCCGGATGGAACACCTTCCCTGATTGACTGAGAGCAGGTCCGAGGCGAGCTGGAAGCTTCAGTGGAGTCCTGGAGCTGAGACACAGGGAGATCTGGGTACAGAACTGGCGAGGCCAGTCTGGGGCTATCAGAATCACCTCGCCTTGTCCTCCTGCCTTGAGAAGCACCTTGTGGATCAGGGAAATGGGAAAAGTGAAAGAGGCCGGGGTCCATTGCCTCGAGAAGGCATCCCCTGCAGCGAGCCCTGCTGAGGGGGGCATGGAACAGACTCAGCTTGCGTTCTCCATGGAGGCAAACAGGTCCACCTGAGGTGTGCCCCAAAGGGAGAACAGATGCTGTACTACCTCCGGCAGGAGAGACCACTCGTGGGATGCAGCCCTATCCGGCTCAGGGCATCGGCCAGGGTGTTGGAGGCTCCTGCCACGTGAATAGCTGGAGATCCGCCTCCAGGCTGCACGACAGTGACCAAATGCGGAGAGCTTCCTTGCATAGAAGCATGGAGCGCGTCCCGCCCTGGCGGTTTAGATAGTACATGGTCGTGGTATTGTCCGCCGGACGACCACTTGACCCCGGAGGAACGGAGCAAAGGCGGTGAGAGCTAGGCGACCGCCTGGAGCTCCAGCAGGTTGATGTGGCATGGGACTCCCGCTGGGACCAGAGGCCATGAGCCCGTGTTCCCCCAGATGGGCACCCCAACCCATCAGAGAGGCATCGGTCGACAGAGACCGTCGGCTCGGGGCGGACAGAACGGGATGCCCTCCTGCAAATGATCTGGAACGGTCCACCACTGGAGAGCATTCCACATCCCCTGTGTCACCGACACAAGCTGGTCCAAGGATCGCGAGCGTAGTGACCACTGGCTGGCCAGTCCCACTGAAGGACGATGTTCCAGCGGGCCCAACGGACCACGCTGGCACAGGCCCCATGAGACCCAGGAGGCGAGGAAGTCCGGGCAGGCGCAATTGCCCAACCAGAAATGATCGGGCAAAGGAGGAAAGAACCTCGGCCCTGTCCCCGGGAGCAGCGCTCTGGCTCAGAGAGAGTCGAGCTGCGCTCGATGAATAAAATCACCTGCTTCGGCTCGAGTCCCGACTTGGCCTCGTTGATAAGGGAGGCCCAGTTGAGAGCAGACCTGGAGGGCCAGATCTCTGGACCACCCGCCTCCTTCCTGGAGGGAGCTGCTATCAGCCAGTCGTCCAGGTAAGGGGTACACCCGGACCCTCAGGCGCCCGCAGGGAAATGCTCACCACTGCCATGCATTTGGTGAGAGACCCTGGGAGCTGGAGACAAGCCGAAGGGCATGGCTTGGAACTCGAGAGAGATCCTTCCGCTCGAGGCGAAGGAATCTCTGAGGAGACAGACGGATAGGGACGCGGAAAACGCCGTCCTGCAGTCCAGAGAGCAGAACCACACCGCTGCCCAAGGATGGTATTATTCTGAGCCAGAGTGACCATCCTGAAGGTTCGAGACCTAGGAAACTTTGTTTAGGTCGTAGGTTTGTGAATGGCCAGCCCCCGTCTGCTTCGAACCAGGAAGTACCTGGACACAAACCCTGGGTCTGAAGGAGGGTCCACCACCTCTCTTACCACCTCCTTCTGGAGGAGGAGGTGATGTCGGCTCGACGAGCCGCCAGTGAGGCTGGGATCCCGAAGCCCCGAGGCGCCCGGCTCTGAAGGGTGGTGCCTGCTCAATTCCAGAGGCAGGCCTCTTCCCACCACCTCCAAGACCCACCTGTCCGTGGTAACAGCGGACCAGGCGGAACGGGAAGTGCCGAGCCGCTCCCCCACGGGGGACCCAGGGTAAGGTGACGGGATGAAGGCATACCCCTCAGCCCGTCACTGGGCAGGCTTGGAGGAGGGACCCGGCCGAGGGACCTCCTGGGCCCTTCCTCCTGCCTCCCATGTTAGAGGAAGCCGGCGGCTTGGGTTTGGGATGCCAAGGTCGGAGCCTGCTGGCCCTGACGTTGCTGGGTCAAGGCCAAAGCACAGAAGGACGAAGGGCTTAGGCTGTGGTTTGCGGCCTTTGCCCTTCTGAGCCGGAAGAGACCGAGTCCAAGGTGGCATTGACTTCTCGATCCTCTGCAGGTGACCTTCCACCCCAGGGCAAGAGGTCAGTCCCAAAGGGAACATCCGCCAACTTGTGCTGGGTATCCAAGTAAAGGTGGATATCCTCAGCCAAGCTCAGGACGCATAGCCACTGCGGCGCCACCGATCTGGCACATGAGTCCCCTACATCCAAAGCAGTCTGGAGCTGCTGTTTGGCCACTGCCCTGCCCTGGTCCGCACCTGCTTAACCGTAGTCTGCAGATCGGCGGGAAGATGAGGGATGACCTCATCCAGGAGCCCAACAGGGCATGAGAAAAATGTGCCATGAAGGGCGCCAACTGGCCTGGCGAAGGCCGAGAGAGCGCAGCGTAGACTTTTACGCCGACACTAGGTCAATTTCTTGGACTCTTGTCAGGAGGTTTGTCCATCCCTGGCGCAGCCGGGCGCCGGAAACGCTGTCGATAACCAACCCTCAGCAGAGGGGTGTTCAAAAACCGACAAGGAACCGGGGGACCGTGATACTTCCTGGCCATCCTGGCCGGCGCAGGGCAGGAAGCAGGGCTGCCAAAGTTCCAGTGCTGGACCCACTGATGGCCTCGCCACGGAAAGGCCTCCGTCGGAGTCCCTCGGTCCAGATCTCGTGAGGGGATACCTGGCCCGCTTGGAAGCGGTTCGAAGCTCCATCCCGTAGACTCCGAGATGAGCGAGCAGTCCTAGAGAAGAACGCGGCTATCGTCCATTGGCTGACCTCCTGAAGACTCCAAGTCCAGTCGCTTGGAGAAGAAGGAGGAATCATCTTCGGACTCGGAAGAGTCCTCGAAGAGCTGCCTCTGGCCTGAGCCACCCTTCACCTGCAGGTCGGTCGGGAGTGAGGGTAACTGACAGCCGATGGGAGTAAACCCTTAGCCACGACCGAGAATCCTTGGTCGGAGCCCCAATTGGTGGCTGTGAGGCGGAGGTTCCACCGCATAAGTCGGTGGAGCAGCTGGTTTGCGCGAACAACCGCCTGGTAGCAAACGCCTCCCAGGCAAGTCGGAGGTTGTGTCGGCATTCAGCGACACACTACCTGTGGCCGGGAAGGCGCGGGTCGGCTTATTCCCGGCCAGGAGGAGCTGTTCCCCGAGACATAAGGTCCTCAAATACCGACGTAATTACGCCAAGCCTCCTCATCCGAGGAGAGCAGGACAGGGCGACGCCAGCTACACGACACAGACGAGACCCGCCCATGGCGGTGGGAAGCAGCTGGACCCATGAGGTCGAGACCGAGACCGAGATCCGGAATTTCGGGGTGGTGCAGGAGGTGTCGGCGGAACCGACACTCCCTTGACTGGAAGGACGCCCATCCGAGGCTCCGGAACCCGGAGGCGGGCGAGCCACAGGATCCTCAACTCCTCCGGGAAACCGGGAGAGGGAATCTCGGCTGCTGAAAGGCGACAGCCCGTCAATGGGTCGAGAAAAACCTGGAAGCTTCATCAGTCGAGTCTAGGTCAACTGACCTGGCGGAGACACCGTGAGGCCAGTAGCGGCGAAGCAGCAGCCGACAGCCCGGACGGTCGGCGGCCGAGAAGGGACCCTCTCCGCTCCCAAGGCGTCGGCGGAGGTTTACCCTGGCCATCCTCTTTTGGACCGAGAAAAGGTCCAGCAGGCGCGAGCCCCTTCTCCTTTAGTGGAGAGGACAGACAAAACTCCTTAAAGGCAGCTGTAGGAAGAACCCAGAGAGGCCCAGGATAAAGCATGCGGCCGAGAAAGATCTGGCGCCTGCTCCTCCTCTTCCGAGGCGACCATCACTCGAGCTGATCCGCCCGAGCCCGTCCCGCGGACACGCCCAACGGGCCTCCTTGGACTTCACGGAGGCAGCTTCTCGGGACGGCCCAGTTGCAATCAGACAGCCACGGTCTTGAGGACGTAGGCCGAAAAGATGAGCACAGAGTCATCAAGCCTGCGGAATTAGTGCTCAAGGCCTAAGCAGTGAACACCGTGGAGTGTGGATCCGTCCGAGACATCTTCTGCCGCATGGGCATCTCCGAAATCCGAGGTCGATTTATCCGCCGCGGCCTTGAGGGATCGAAGACTAAAGAATCTTTTGCGAAATATTATTTTAAATCCATAAGCGGAGAAATAGGAACCAGTCACAGAGCAGGCGTTAAGGAGGGAACCTGAGCTTCCAAGCGGTAAGGAAGATCTGGCGTCATGGTGAGCCGAGTTATACCACCGGGTGGGTGGGAGGAACAAGCAAGACGACTGCCGGCCAAGATTTAAAGCGGCAAGGATACTGCCAATGAGTGTGGATGAACAACATATCCATGTCCTAGAAATAGAGGTTCTCAGAGGGGCAGGGCTGGGAGGTCATAATGCCAGCAAGACTCCATTACAAGAAACATTACTAAGGTGAGTAATTTTTCTTCAAACAACATGAAATCTTGCTATATTATGACATATACTGAATACACAGCAGTACCTCCATGGAGGAGGTCAGAACCTACTTTGGAAATAGCTCTGAAGCACAGCTGTGCCAAATCGAGCATCACTCCTAACCTGGATATCCAGGAGTAATGGTTAGTAAAAGTGTGAACTGTTTTCCAGGTAGCTCGTGACATATCTCTAGGATGGGATATCCTGGCAGCAACCAGAGGCCCAGCTTCATACCTCTGGTGGAACATGAGCCCTCAGGCCTGAGGGAGGAATCTACCCAGTTTTCATAGCAAAATTGGATACAAGAGACAATCCACCTGGTAATGGATCTTTTAGTGGCAGGTTTCTTTACCAACCTCACCATAAATGAGGAACAATTGGAGGATTCAAACCTGTGACCCTTGATGCGTTCTATATAGTAACTAAAGGCTCTTTTGACATCTAAACTGTGCAATCTCCTCTCACCAGAGGAGGAATAGTCAGTGAAGTACACAGGAAGAGACATGGATTGATTAAGGTGGAAGTCTGAAACCACCTTAGGAAAAACTTTCTGTTGAGTCCTGAGGACCACCTTATCTCTGTGAAAGGAGATAAAATCAGGCTCCACTGACAATGCTTGCAGCTCACTTATCGCGCCTGAGAGGTAATGGCTACCAGAAACACAGTTTTTCAAGTCAAGTACTTAAGCTCTGCTGAAGACAATGAATTAAAAGGAGGTTGCATAAGCTGGGCAATACAAATATTAAGATCCCAAGCAGAGGGTGGGTCCCTGAACGAGGGGCTAGTGTGAAGCAACCCTTTAAAAACTTAGGAGAACACAGGGTGAGCTGAAAAGAAGAAACTTACCTGCTGATAAGGCAGCGGACACTGCCAAGTGCACTTTTAGGGTAGCTGGTCTCAGCCCCAAAAATTCAAATGCGAAATAATCCAGGATCGTGGGCATGTCAGCAGATTCTGGGAAATATGCTTACCAGCACACATATGGAAAATCTTTTCAAATTTGAATTATAAGTAGCCCTGGTGGAAGGCTTCCTAGAGGCCTTCAAGATATCAATACACCTTGGGAAAGGTGTGGGTCAGCGAACTCTAACTCTTCAAGAGCCATGCCTTGAGATTGAGAGATTTGAGGTTCGGATAACTAACTCTCCCCTGGGCACAGGTTAACAGGTTGTGATTCCTGGGAAGACACAAGGGAAGGTGGACTGCTAAGGACATGAGGAGTGGGTACCAGGGCTGCCTGGCCCAATCTGGAGCATCTTGCAGGGTTGAGATCTGATTTTGACAAGCACCTTGGCGGGGGCATGAAACTTCCTTCCCAACTGAGTAGGAAGGCATCCAGAGGGACTGAGGCCCAACACTGGGGGCCTGCCGAAAAAGGGAAGTTGGCGATTGTCTGGGGCTGCAAAGAGATCTATCTCGGGGTACCCCATCTGGCAAATACTACCTCCAGTACTAGGGGATCCAGTGCCCATTCGTGATGGCCCTGGGAAATCCTGCTGACAGCATCCGCTAGGACATTGTCCTTGCCTGGGAGGTGAACTGCCGTAAGGAAGGCGTTCAGAGAATAAGCCAGAGACCACAACTTCATTGCTTGATTGCACAAGGCGTGGGCAGGTACCCCCTTGCCTGGTGATGTACCACATTGTAGTGGTATTGTCTGTTCTGACCTGAACAACCTTGTTCTGAACAGATGTGGAAAAACCTGGAGTGCTAGAAAAACTGCTCTGAGTTCCAACAAATTGATGTGGAGCAGAGATTCCTGAGGGGACCACAACCCCAGGGTAGTAAGGTCGCCCATGTGAGCTCCCCACCCCAAGAGGGATGCATCTGTAGTAAGGATCAAGGAGTGAAGGGAACCCCCTGTCTCAGATTGCTCTGATTCTGCCACCACTGAAGGGCCTGGATCAGGGTTCGAGTCACTGGGATCAATTTGGTTACAGGATCTGTCCTTTGAGACCAAAAGGCTCTCAAATGGAACTGGATGTCCTCATCTGAAATCTGTAGAAGCAGCCATGTGCCCCAGGAGCTGTAGAAAATGCCTTGCTGGCCGAGAGACCTGCAGGGTGAAAGAAGAGGCCAGAGAGAACAAAGTTCTTGCTCTTTCCAGAGGGAGGAAGGCTCTGGCTTCTTTTGTGTTCAGTTCTGCGCCTATGAAGGTGAGAAGCTGGACAGGCTCCAGAACTGACTTTGGAAGATTGAGAAGCAAACCTAGAGATGTAAGCAGTTGCTGAGTTACTTGTAGGTGTAATCTGACCTGGTCTGGAGACTGGCCTACAATAAGCCAGTTGTCCAGATAAGGAAAGATGGCAATCTTTTGCCTTCTTAAGTGAGCAACTGCTACTGCCAGGCATTTTGTGAACACCCTCGGGGCCGAGGTGAGGCCGAAGGGCATTGCTCTGAACTGGTAATGGCCTGAGGGCAGTTCGAATCTGAGGTACTTTCGATGGGAGCTTCTGATGAGAACATGGAAGTAGGCATCCTTGAGGTCCAGGGACACTAGCCAGTCCCTGGCCTTAGAGAGGTAAAATAATTCCCAAAGTCACCATTTTGAACTTTGGTTTTAAAAGGTGCTTGTTTAGATACCTGAGATCCAGGATGGGCCGCCATTCTCCAGTCTTTTTTGGGGTAAGGAAGTACCTGGAGTACAACCCTTTGCACTGGTGTAGGGAGGAACCCTTTCCACAGCTCTGAGAGCCAGGAGGGAAGAAACTTCTGTTTCCAGGGCAAGTGCCTCTGATGGATTTGCAGGTGGAAAGGACCTGGCTCTCATCTTCGGAAATTTTTTGAAGCTGAGAACCAGTCCCTGGCTTACTACTTCCAGGACCCACTTGTCTGATGTTAAAGACTTCCAGTCCTGGACAAAGTAAACCAGCCTGCCTACCGGTAGTGGAGGAATGGCGTGGCCACCCATCAGGAGCCTGTTTCGCAGGGGCTTTGGGTTGAGGGGGTAGAAGCAGGCTTACTAGAACCCCTTCTGCCTCTTCCTCTAAAGAACCCACTCTGGGCATAAGCAGAAGAGGAGGCCTGGGCTTGGTAAAAAGGCCTATGAAAAGGCCTGCCCCTGCCCTGCTGCCTTTGAGGAGTGGCTTGCCTTTCTTTGGCCTGTGCACTCCTATAGGTGGTCCTATACTCATCCATTTTCTTCATATAATTCTCTGTCTCTTGATGAAACATCATTAGAGTCTACTGCAGCATGAAATTGCACCTTTGATGTCTCAATACCATCCGCAGCCACCTGCTCCAGCTCCCTGGCAAGCTGGTCAGGGGCCTGTTTTGCTAGGGCCAGCACAGTATCCCATCTGGATTTCTGGTACCTAGCTGCATAAGCCATATAATTTGCCTGTCTGAGTCCTAAAGATGCAGCCATGTACTGTTTCTTTGCCATGGTATCCATCCTCCTGGAATCCTTTTCAGGAGGGCGAGAGGCTAGAGGAATATTAACCTTGTCACAGGCTGCAGCCTGCACTACCCCCACATGGCTGCATTGCTGAGAGAGGAACTCCGTATCAGAGCCTGATAATGTATACCTCTTGTCCATCCTTTTATCAACAGGAAGGATAGAGTGAGGAGTTTTTAGAATTTTTTACTGTCTGTTTCCTAAAGGATTTGTGCAAGGGAATAGACAGTCTCCTAGACTCTGGAATATCCATCATTTCTACATAATCAGGCTCTTCTTGGTCATCAACAGCTTCCTCAACAGGGAGTTGGAGAGTTTCAGCAACTTTCTTATACAACATAAAATGAGAAGGGGACTCAGATAGCCTGGGGGGGGAGAACCCTGAAGGTCTGTCTGGAGAGATGTCCGGTTCAATGGGCACATCCAGACCTTCAAAATCAATTCACTCTCCTCCTCCCCTTCCTCCGGTTCATGAAAATCCTCAAAATCATAATCTTGAACCGGTGGAACCGTCCGAACCGAGCGCTTCCCTGATGGTGTCGGTTCGGACGGAACCGGGGAAAGAGACTGGACAATTTGAATAGCTGTAGCTATTTCCTCAGCGGTTGGAGAAAGAACTTTTGGCTCCACACTAGCTGACTTTCTAGCCCTTTTAGTTGGAACCGGCTCCTCAGAGCTGGCTCGCTTGCCGAGAAAGTATCTCCCAGGTCAGAGGGCATTCCCTCAGGTTCGTTGGAACCGAACCGGCTGGCCATCCAGGTCAGCGGACTTTTGGCCTCCCTTTCCCTGAGCCTACCAACTCTCTTTTCCACGGTGGCAGCAGGAAAATTCTTACAAATCTGGCAGTCTGCATTGAGGTGGTCAAACCCCAGACAATATACACAAGTGGTGTGTGGGTCAGCCTTAGCAAAGGCTTCCCCACAGAGGCCACAGTGCTGAAACCCAGTGGGTCCGGTTTTTCTTTTGGGTTTCTCAGACATAGCGCCAGCCTAACCAAAACTTGCACGTTAATGGCAATCCGCCAAGCAAGACTCTCTTATCGGTTCCCAACCGTGTCACGGGTCGTGGAAAAAACCGTAATAAAATCCGTTTTTTTTAGAACCGATAAGAACCGGGAACCGCACTCTAAAGGACTAGAAAGTTAATTTAAAACCAATCTGATCGGTTCAAACCGAACCGAAAAAGACGTTTACAAGTTCCACACAGAAGAAAATAAACATAAGCCTATCTATTACTTACAAAACCACAGACAGAGCTTGAACCGACCGATTGCAGTTTAATTTCGGTAAATAAACCGAGAATTACACTTTTTAACCGACAAACGAACCGAGCAGCAGGAGAAATCTCCGGAGCGACTGTTCAGTGAGGCGGAGTAAAGAATCTGACAGTTTAAGTTTGAGCTACAACAGACAGAGTGTTCAACTGAGCTCGCACTCAAGGTTCCATGCCCTGCATGGAAAGTTAACTTTTTCACCTCCGGAGCAGTTCTAACTCTGGGGTTATACTGCATATGTCATAACATAGCAAGACTTTATGTTGTTTGAAGAGTCATTAAAGAATGGTCGACCGCCTAAGTCCCCACTGACCCTCCGCGGATGTTCAGGGATGACTAAGACAGCTGATGGGAAGTCCCTTAGTCGGCTGAGACTCCTTGGTCAGGGTGCCGGTCGGTATGTTTAGGCGCTCCACAAGAATTGGTGGAGACGCCAGGGTCAGCCAACCCGGAAGGTCCTGGATGGCCCTTAGGGGGAGAAGGTGTCTGCCGATCTGACGAAAGCCAGAATATGGCTGGTGTAGTAGCCGGTGCCGGATTCAAGCGGTGAGCACCAGCTGTCGCCACGAGATCCTCGTAGCATTGACGCAACTTGTGCTGAAGCCTCTCCTCATCCGAGGAAGACGAGGCTGAAGAGTAGCTGCGGTGCTGCTTTCCATGGTGTAGAGAGTGGGAGTGTCTGTCAGCGGGAACCGCTCAACCAATGGGAAGATAACAGAGAACTCGACTGCCAGGGGGACCGGCAGCAGTGCTAGAGAGTCAGCAAGCGCAGAGGCTCCTCCAAGTCTTTGTCATTGACCAGAGGTGGCGGGTCAGCAGACCATCACAATGTTCTGAGTCAGGACCGGAGTCCTGGATAAGGAAGTGTCTGCCTCTTCAGTCAACAACTTGTCTACCAGTTAAGAGAAAAATCTCGGCCAGAAGATCAACCAGCATTTCAACCAACTGGCCCGACAGGGTTACCGTGGAGCAGTCAGCCAGGGCTGAGGATTCAACTCAAGTCGGATCCAAAGAATCATGGTAATCCGAAGCTTTCGACCCGAGAGCACTCCCAATCCTACAAACGTCAAGATTGTTTTTTGGACTCTTTCTTCAACTTGGATTTGTGCCGGAGGGTCCATGACCGAGGGCCAGCAAGAATTAGCACAAAACTCTTTGAAGGATCCTGTGAACGTCAAACCCAGCTGGAGTAGCACGAAGGCAGCCGCCGAAGAGAAGTGGGAAGTGGCCTGGGCCACAGCCTCCTCAAACGCCGCAAGCTGTTCATCGGACTCGGCAACTGTGAAGACCACCCAACGGGCATCCTTAGATTTGACCGGCGGGTTCCGTTTGATCGGTCAGCCTAACTTGAGTCTGGCGAGATGGTCCTCGAGAATGGAAGGATGAAAAGTTTGACAAATGTCGCAGGCCTGGGGATCGTGTTTGTGCCCCAGGCAATAGATGCACGTGGCATGCGGATCTGTTCGGGACATTATCTGCCCGCACGTGTACCAAAGGGAGCAAACCTGTTGTCCATTGCAATTGCAATAGATGATCGAGCTAAAGACACAAAGTATTAAACTTTTTAGGAAGTAAATCTGTAGATTTAGTCACCAAGGGCCTACTTACACGAGTAGTAAGGAGGGAACCTGCTTCTTCCAGCAGAAAGGAAGATCTCGTCCATGGGGTGGAGCAGAGGGAGTTACCAATTGGTGGGGTATGGTGCCAGTTTGAAGACGCTTCCGGCAAGTCTTAAAGTGAAAGGCAAACTGAAAGGAAGTGGCTAGAACATCATTTCCATATCCCTAAAAATATATTTTTAAATTTAAAATGAAGTTAAATTTAACAAAAATTACATTTGAGCAAGATCTGGGAACTGGTGAAAATTACAAAAAAGACAAGAATACACCTCAACTAATGCTAGTATCAAATAAAACTGTAAAAACTGTTTGTCAAAGCTAAGAAAAACTCAGCCACAGCGCATGGAACATCAGGGGTACCCGATCACTCCAGCAAAGAAATATATCTGCTGTTACAATTTCAGGGACAGCAGAACTACAGAGCAGAGTTTGAACTTCAACATTAAGGTTCTATCTCCAGGGCAACAGCTCAGGGCTGAGATCCTGCAAGTTCCATGAAATCAGATACACATTTCTTGCTAGAAGCTCTGGTTTCTACTTATTACTAACGCTGACTGGCTAATCCTCATTTTTATTAAGTTTTGTTAATAGTGTATATATTTCACCATCAGGGACACCTGAAAACCCCATGACATCATCATCAGGTCTCTGACCAGCTAAAACTGCAATAGAGAGGTTAACAGGGAAGAACATTTTAATAGCAGCAGACAAGTTCAAGTAGGTAAGACTCCCAACAGAGACAATTTTTATGCATCTTTACACAAAAGGAAAGAATAAGAAATTCCCACCACTGTAATACCACAGACTAGATGTAATCATTCAGTAGACCTCAAACACCCCCTTTTATGACATTGTTCTGAGCATGCCCAGTGCACGCAATCAGTAGTACGACGTAAAGCCCACCTTTCATTTCGAGCAGGGCGGACTCTGGCACCTCCTCCCCCTCCTCCTCCTCATTCCTCAGCTTCAGTCTGTTTTTCCACTCCTCCTCACTTGGCACAATCACAACTGCTTTGCGAGAGAATCCCTTAAAGGGAAGCAGTTTTCGCCTCTGAGCCGAGCTGTACATGTCACTGCCAGTAAACAGAAACATAGTCGCTGGCATGACCTTACAAAACAGGAGCCGCTGAGCTTCCACAGCAGACAGTACAGTTCCCACAAATGGGGATAAATCTTAACGCACCACAAATCGACTACTTATTAGAGGTATACTGATTACTGTGGTATTTTCTGTAAAGGTTTTAAAAGCATATAAGTGATATCTAGGAGAAATAAATGCATTTTACACTCATCAACCTTGATAAGATCACAAAAGTGAACTGCCACAGGTTTGTGTTCTTATCCAGTCTGACCATTACATGAACTCTTAACAGGGAGAAATGAAGACTTTAGAAAGCTGTATTAAAATATTCCATGGTCTCTGCAAGTGTTAGTATATTCACGTTAAACAGAAAAAAGGAAACTATAAGGGATGGTTAAAAGATCGTACAGGTACAATTGCTGTCGGCATTCTAATAGTCACTTATTTACAATTTAGCTGTGTCTGTACTGCCCTCTGATGGCTTGCTCAGCAAGAAACAGCATAAATACTTTGAGCGTAAGCTATCGTGAGGCAATAGCAGGCCTAGCCATCATAATCAATACAATACCTGCTGAAAATTTTAAACAAGGTAACATCCTGAAGTGCTGATGCTGCAGACAAATAACAGTGCACTGCCGACTGTTCAGAAACCAAAAGGAGACAACTGGAGAAAACAGAATAAACTAGTCAAATTAACTATCACCAATGCACTGGTTAAACAGTCCCAGCACAGAGCTGTTATTTCCTGAAGTCTTGAAAGCCCTTGTGTAATTTTTATATCTACTCCACTTGAAAACCTCTTTTTCATAAACAAGCATAAATAATCCACAGCTAGTGGTTGGATGACGTAGACCAGAGAATTACAAAGAATCACTGATGATACCTGATCCAAGATATAGTTCCGCCTTTTTCTAGGAGCAATTTGAATCAATTTACTCAGGCATTTTGTGGCTTCCTGGATCAAACTGTTCCGATGTTGGGGATCGGTACTGGGTCCTTCTAATCCCATCACCTAGCAAAAGAAATAAGCAAATAAGAGAAAATTCAAGTTAAAGGGACATTCTGCACTTTTTGCACCATGTTATTTCTAGTTAAAAAACACAGGTTACTCACCTGTAACAGGAGTTCTAGGAATGGTATATGTTCATCCACACTTTCTGGCAGGTATCCTTGCCGCTTTAAATCTTGCCGGAAGGTCTTCAAGCTGGCTCCTCCCACCCACCCGGGTGATAAAACTCTCGGCTCCACCCCATGACGCCAGATCTGGCCCGCTGGAAGCTCAGGTTGTGCGTCGAAGCCGGGGAGGTTGGGTGGGTCGTGTGGATGAACAACATATACCATTCCTAGAACTCCTGTAACAGGTGAGTAACCCGTATTTCTAGGGACATGGATATGCTATTCATCCACACTTTCTGGCAGACTCCTAGCAGTTCTCCGGGAGGAGGGAGGCAAGGCGCACACCCCCTACTTAGGAAATAGAGACTGGAGAACCGAGGCCCCAAAACCAGCATCCCGGTGTGACTCAAGGTCGATGTGGTAGTGGGTTATAAAGGTATGTGCCAACTTCCAGGTAGCAGCCCTGCAGATATCCTGGATAGGGACATCCCTGGAAGCAGCTACCGATGCAGCGGTATGGCGGGTAGAATGAGCTCTTATCCCTCTGGGAGGCTCCATGCCCGCCAACCTATAGCAGAGATCTATGCAAGAGGTGACCCACCTGCTTATCGTCCGCTTGGCTGCAGGTCTGCCAGGTGCGGCTTCAGCGTAGGTGAGAAACAGCTGGCGAACCTCTCCCTGAACTTCAGCCCTGCACTACTTATAGTAAGCGAGCACCCTTCTAGGGTCCAGAGTATGGAGCCTATAATCGGCCTCTGAGGTGTGACTGGGGTAGAACACCGGCAGAGTCAACACCTGGTTAAGATGAAACTCCGACACCACCTTCGGAAGGAATTTCGGGGGGGTGCAGGACAACCTTGTCCATGTGGAAGACCAGGTAAGGAGACTCGATGGAAAGCACCTGAGTTTCTCCCATCCTTCTGGCTGACGTGATAGCCACCAAGAAGGCAGTCTTCCATGACAGGTGAGAGATGTCACACCTGTGCATTGGTTCGAAATGGCTTGCCCATGAGCTTAGCAATACCAGCAGATCCCACGGAGGTGGAGGTTCACGACTGGAGGATATGTACAGGCCTTTGAAAAGCGCCCGACCACCGACTCCCTGTACACCGACTGCTTCCCAGCCCGCGCCTGTAAGCAGAGATGGCTGCCAGGCACTCTTTAGGGTCGCTGACCTAAGCCCTGCTGAGAAAGGGACCATAGGTAGTCCAAGATGCTTGCCAAGGAACAGGAGGAAGGGTCCAGGCCCTTGCCCTGACAAAAATGGAGAATCTCTTCCATTTGAAGGCATAGCATTTTCTGGTCGACTCTACGGACGCCTTAACCACACTGAGGACCTCACAGAAAGACCTAAGGCCTGGAACTCTAGCCGCCAGGAACCAGGCCGTCAGGTGCAGGGATTGAAGGTCAGGATGGAACACCTTCCCCTGACTGACTGATAACAGGTCCGGGCGAGCTGGAAGCTGCCTCAGGAGCCTGGAGCTGTGCCTGAGGAGATCTGGATACCAGCATTGGCGAGGCCAGTCTGGGGCTACCAGAATCACCTGCGCCTTGTCCCTCCTTGCCTTGAGAAGCACCTTGTGGATCAAGGGAAATGGGGGAAAGGCGGAGAAGAGGCCCGGGGTCCACGGCCTCGAGAAGGCATCCCCCTGCAGCGAACCCTGCTGAGGGGGGCGGGCATTAAACAGCCTCAGCTTTGCATTCTCCTTGGAGGCAAACAGGTCCATCTGAGGTGTGCCCCAGTGGGAGAACAGATCTTGTACTACCTCCGGCAGGAGAGACCACTCGTGAGACACAGCCCCTATCTGGCTTAGGGCATCGGCCAGAGTGTTGGAGGCTCCTGCCACATGGATGGCTAGAGATCCGCCTCCAGGATGCGCATGAGTGGACCCAATGCGGAGAGCTTCCTTGCACAGAGGCATGGAGCGCGTCCCACCCTGGCGGTTTAGGTAGTACATGGCCGTGGTATTGTCCGTCTGGACCTGAACCACTTGACCCCGTAGAAACGGAGCAAAGGCGGTGAGGGCTAGACGAATCGCCCGGAGTTCCAGCAGGTTGATATGGCATCAGAACTCCCGAGAGGACCAGAGGCCGTGCGCTCTGTGCACCCCCAGATGGGCACCCCAACCCATCAGAGAGGCATCGGTCGATAGAGAGACCGTCGGCTCGGGGCGGACAAACGGGATGCCCTCCTGCAACTGGACTGGAACGGTCCACCACTGGAGAGCGTTCCACATCCCCTGGTCACGTCACTAGCTGATCCAATGGATCGCAGCGCTGTGACCACTGGCTGGCCAATCCCCACTGAAAGGGACGCATGTGCCAGCGGGCCCAACGGACCACGCTGGTACAGGCCGCCATGAAACCCAGGAGGCGCAGGAAGTCCCGGGCAGGGCGCGATTGCACAACCAGAAATGATTGGGCAAAGGAGGAAAGAACCTCGGCCCTGTCCACCGGGAGTCGTGCTCTGGTTCGAAGAGAGTCGAGCTCTGCCCCGATGAAATGCATCACTTGCTTCGGCCCGAGTTCCGACTTGGCCTCGTTGATGAGAAGGACGATCTGAGAGCTAACCTGGAGGGCCAGATCTCTGGACCGCTCCACCTCTGGTCTGGAGGGGGCTGCTATCAGCCAATCGTCCAGGTAAGGGTACACCCGGACCCCTCGGCGCCGCAGGAATGCTGTCACCACTGCCATGCATTTGGTGAAGACCCTGGGAGCAAGAGAAAGGCCGAAGGGCATGGCTTGGAACTGGTAAAGGGATCCCTCTGCTCGAAAGCGAAGGAATCTTTGGTGAGATGGACTGACAGGGACGTGAAAGAACGCGTCCTGTAGGTCCAGAGAACAGAACCACACGCCTCATTCCAGGGATGGAATTATTTGAGCGAGAGTGACCATCCTGAAGGTCCGAGACCTTAGGAACCTGTTCAGGTCGTGCAGTTCGAGAATGGGGCGCCAGCCCCCCGTCCGTTTTGGGACCAGGAAGTACCTGGACACAAACCCCGGGTCTGAGGGAGGGTCCGCCACCTCTCTGATCACCTCTTTCTCGAGGAGCAGAGCGATGTCGGCTCGCGAGCCGACAATGAGGCTGCGGACTGAGGCCTCGGGAGCTCGGGAAGGGTGGGGCCTGCATCGAACTCCAGAGGCAGGCCCTTTCCTACCACTTCCAGCACCCACTGGTCCGTGGTGATAGCGGACCAGGCGGAAAGAAAGTAGTGAGCCATCTCCACGGGGAACCCAAGGTGGAGTGACGAGGTTGGGGGCAACACCCCTCAACCCGTCACTGGGCAGGCTTGGAGAAGGGACCGGCCGAGGGACCTCCTGGGCCTCTGCCTCCCTGCTTCCTGGAAGAGGAAGCCGCAGGCTTGGCTTTGGGATGCCAAGTGCGAGCCTGCTGGCCCTGACGCTGCTGGGCCGGACCTGCCGTGGGCGCAGACGGATGAAAGGGCTTGGGTTGCGGTCTGCGGCCCTTGTCCCTCTGAGAGGAGGAGACAGAGTCCACAGTGGCATTGGACTTTTCGATCCTCTGGAGGTGACCCTCCACTCCAGGGCCGAAGAGGTCAGTCCCCAAGAAGGGGACATCCGCCAACTTGTGCTGGGTATCTGCTGTGAAGGTGGATATCCTCAGCCATGCCCAACGGCGCATGGCCACTGCGGCCACGACTGACCTGGCACATGAGTCGCCGATGTCCAGAGCAGTCTGAAGTTGCTGCTTGGCCACTGCCCTGCTCCTGCACCTGCTTGACCGTGGTCTGCAGGTCAGCCGGAGATGAGGGACTACCTCATCCAGGAAGCCCAACAGGCGTGAGAGAAGTGTGTTATCAGCACGGCCGAAGCTGGCCTGACGAGGCTAAGGGAGGACGCAGACAGACTTTTGCGCCAGCTGATCCAATTTCTGACCTGTCGGGAGGCTTGTCCACGCCCCTGGCACTTCCGCACGCCGGAAGACGCTGTTGATAACCAACCCTCGGCTGAGGGGTGTTCTGAAAAAACGGACAGGGAACCGGTAGGGACCGCGTACTTCCTCGCAATCCTGGCCAAAGGCGCAGGGCAGGAAGCAGGTCACTGCCAGAACTCCAAGGCCAGGCTGACAATGGCCTCGGCCACCGGAAAGGCCTCCGTGGGTGAATCCCCTCAGTCCAGTATCTCCGTCAGGGGATACTTGGCCCGCTTGGATACAGGCTCGAGCTGCATCCCGGTGGACTCCAAGATGAGCCGAAGCAAACCCATAAAGGACGATGGGCTTTCGTCCAACGACTGGCCCCCAGAGGACCCCAGGTCAACGGGCCTGAAGAACAGGGAGGAGTCGTCGGACTCTGAGGAGTCCGCAAAGAGCTGCCTGGGGCCTGAGCCACCCTCCACCTGCCGAGGACGATCGGGAGTGAGGGTGACCGACAACCTGTGGGGCAGGCCTTGACCCGACAGAGTCCTTGGTCGGCACCCCCAATTTCGGTTGTGGAGACGGAGGTTCCACCACAATCGGTGGGGCAGCTGGTTTCGGCCGAACAACCGCCCAGGCTTCGCACTCGGCTACAGCGAGGGGATGTTTCGGCCGATCGGGTGACAGCCACTTGATGGCCGGGAAGGCGACGGGCATCGCTTGTTCCTGGACAGAAGTAACTGCTGCCACGTCAGGTCCTCATAGCGTCGACGCATATTGCGCCAAAGCCTTTCCTCTTCCGAGGAGGAAGACGAGGACGATTGGCGACACCACTGCGGTGCCCAGACCGAGACCACCGATGTCGGAAGGATCGGCTGGACCGAGACAATGTCCAAGACCAAGATCCTCGGCGTTTCCGAGGACAGGTCTGGGAAGAGACGGGGGACACCTGCTCTTCCCTCGGCTCGGAAGCCTTAACCGGGGACTGCGGCAACGGAGGAGCGGGCAAGTTCTCGGTCTCCACCGGGGTAACCGGTGAAGAAGGGTTGTCTGCTTCACCAGTCGACAGCCCATCCGACGGGTCGAGAAAAATCTCGACCGCGTCAAAGGGAGTCTCAGCAGGCTGACCTGACAGGGACACCGTGAAGCCAGCACCTCAACCAAAGTTGAGTGTCGATTGTCCGGGGAAGGGGACCTCTCTCGCTCTCACGAATGCAGACGATGGGACTTACCTTTTGAGTCCTTTTTGGACAGAGAGGAACGTCCCGATGGCCCCTCTCCCTTCGTGGAAAGGGATTGGCAAAGCTCCTTGAAAGAAGCTGAATATGAGGTACCCAGAGAGCGGGATAAATGCCATGACCGAGGAAGAGGATGATGCAGCCTGTGCTGCCTCCTCCTCCTCTCGAGAGCGATCATCTGCTCAAGTTGCTCAGCCGAGCCAGCCGCCACGGTAACCACTCAATGGACCTCCTTTGACTTCACCGGCGGGTAGCGCTTCAGGGCGCCCAAGCTGTAACCGGGCAGCGCGGTCTTCCAGGACGTTAGACGAAAACGAACGGCATAACTCGCAGGCCTGCGGGTCATGGTCTAGGCTGAGGCAGTAGATGCACGTGGAGTGCGGGTCTGTCCTGGATATTTTCTGCCCACAAGGGCACCACTGAAATCCGGGAGTCGACTTGTCCATCACTTGACCGAAGTCTTGAAAATGTTAAAATAAGTTTCAGGCGAACCGAAGAATTAGGATCCAGTCTACATGCAGAGCGAGAGAGGGAACCTGAGCTCTAAGCGGTAAGGAAGATCTACGTCCATGGGGCGGAGCCGAGTTTTACCACCCAGGTGGGTGGAGGAGCCAGCCTGAAGACCTTCCGCAAGATTTAAAGCGGCAAGGAACCTGCCAGACAGTGTGGATGAACAACATATCCACGCTCCCTAGAATGCAGAAACAGCTGACAAGTGTACTTTGATGGTAGCTGGTCTGAGGCCTAAGCCATTAAGATAAACCATGTAATCCAGAACTGTAGACAAGTCAGCAGTATGTGGGGATATGTGCTTACTGGAACACCAAATGCTGAATCTTTTCCATTTTGAGTTATAAGTTTTTCTGGTGGCAGGTTTTCGAGAGGCTTTGAGAACGTCCAGAACCCCTTGAGACAGATGCAAATTTGCAAAATCTAGCTCTTCAAGAGCCATGCCTTGAGATTGGGAAACCGAAGGTTGGGGTACCAGATCCTCCCCTGAGAGGAGGTCAACAAGCTGTGATTCCTGGGGAGAGAGAGCGGAAGATGGGCTGCTAGGGACAGCAACAGGTGATACCAAGGCTGTCTGGCCCAGTCTGGAGCAATCAGGATCACTTTGCAAGAGTGTGACCTTATCTTGAACAGTACTCTGAAAAGTAGAGGAAAAGGAGGAAAGGCATACAGAAATGTTCCCCTCCCATACCAGAGTTAGAGCATCCAGGGGGACTGAACCCAAGACTGGGGGTCTGCAAAGAGAAGAGGTTGGTGACTATATGGGGCTGCAAAGACATCCATCTCTGGAGAGCCCCACCTTGAAAAGATTTATTTATCTAGCTTTTGTTGATCAGGTAGGTGTGTTAGGCAAAACCCTGCCTATTTTCAAGCATGATCCGAAGAAAAAATTACTCACCTTAGTAATGTTGTTTCTTCTAATGGAGTCTTGCTATATTATGACTGATGCAGTTTGTCCCACCATTAGAACTGCTCTGGAGGTGAAAAAGTTAACTTCCATGCAGTGCATGGAACTTAAAAGCCCTTGGCAAACTCGGTGGAAAGCTCTGTCAGGGTAATTTCAAACCGAAACCGTCAGATCTTTACGAGCATAACTCACTAAGGCTCTGTTTGGAAGCTGTAACCTACACTAGCCAACTGGCTACTAAAATATTCACACATTTTCCTGGTCCCAACACCAAGACTCAAGTCAGGGGACCAGAAAAAGTAAGATAAAATAAATAAAACACAACACCCAAACACCCCAACAAGAAGGGGTGGAAAACATAAAAGGGGCATCAATAAGTGCCAACAGTGGACTGCCCACCCCATACCCAAAGTAGAAGTTCTGAGAGGGGCAGGCTGGGGGGTCATAATACAGCAAGACTCCATTAGAAGAAACAACATTACTAAGGTGAATAATTTTTTCTTCAAACAATATGAAGTCTTGCTATATTATGACTGATGCAGACTACACAGCAGTACCTCCATGGAGGAAGGACAGAACCTACTTAGGGAATAGAGGGAAGACACAGGGCTGATACACTCTCTTGTCAGGTGTCTGCCCAAGACCCGCCTCCCACCCCTCCCTCCCCAGAAGTCTGCAAATTTATAGGGAACACCTGCCCTGCAATTGGAGGAAAAAGACTGCTGGTGCAGCTCATGTAGTTCTAGTCACTGGGGTTGGATTTAAAGACTGGGAGAGAGGAGCTTAGGGAGTTGTTCATTTCCTTATAAGTTTAATGTGGTTGTACTGCACCTAGTAACAGAGTTACTGGGTACAGGACTGTCTCTAAGATTAGTGGGTGACCTGATTAGGCAGTAGGGGTATCTTGGACTAGGGGAAACCTGGTGGCTCACCCAAGGAAACCTATTTAGAAGGGATGGAACACACATCATTAGGGCGGCATCTTTGGGAGGGTGGTGGGGTGCACAGGCGTGTGGAGCAGCCATGATACTGGACTGGGCTTGGAAGTTTGGTGGTTGCCCAGTGTGCTACAGCTAGCACAGCTTAGAGAGGGAGGTTGTGGGGATGAGGGAGAAAGCTGGGAAGGGGTGGTATGGTTGGGGAAGGGGGCTGGAAATCTCCCACAGGGTTACACCAAGCACTGGGGTGGGGGTATAGGAAAGGAGTGCAGGAGAATACTAGGGTCACATAGGGACCCTGGCAGAGGGGTCCAAAGGACACTACCAAGGAAGCAGGCAGGTAACTGGGGACCTTCACAAAGGGGGACGGAGGGACAACATTCTCAGGGAAGAAGGCAGATGGCCAGTGCTGGACAGAATGAAGCAAGGCGGGAGGTGGATCAGACCTTATACTCAGTAACCCGCCCATTCTCTTCTTCTGCTCAAGGATGAGGGGTGATGCAGCAACGACAGAGGTGGTTAGAGACGGAAAGGGGTGGGAGTGGGAGGCAGGAGCCAGATAGCAGGAAGAACAGGGGGACCTGGAATGCAGGAGAATGGGGAGCAGTGAATCAGAGCAGGAGGGGCAGGGAGAAGAGGAGGAAAGCGCAGGAGAAGGACCAGTTGGGAGGAAAGGTAAAGGAGAAGGACCAGAAGTACAAGGAGGATCAGTAAGGGAATTGAGGGTTTAGGCCAGGGAGCACGATGAGCAAGGAGGAACTAAATGGAGACAGGAAGGAAGGGAGGATGAGTCAGACTAGTTTAGCAGATGGTGGAGAAGGACCAGTTACGTAACAGTGAGGGGAATTAGCAAGGTACAGAAGGATACTCAGGAGGAGGAGAGGCATAGGATTGGAGGAGGGACTGCCATGGTAAATAAGGAGGGGGTGGCATGTGGCACACAGATAGGGGAGGAACAAGGAGCCAGCTGGGTGGAGGGCGGTAGAAAGGATGAGGGACATGGGAGGCGGGGGATGGAGGAAAAGGAGTGGTCAGAGTGCTCCTGCTGGGGATTCTATGATCAGGGGTATCAAATGGGATAGGGAGGGAGAAGCCGGGCCAGTTAGAACAAGATGCTTCCCTGGACTAACGGTGCACAGGGCTAAGCACGAGGTGTATCAGCTGGCAAAGGACTGTGGGGGTTCCCCAGACATACTGGTCCACCTGGGTACAAATGACATTGAGGGAAATAGCAGCAGATACAGGCAAGATTCAGGAGCTCGCCAGGGTCTGTCATGACATAGGATGCACAGCTTCCTTCTCAGAAATCCTGCCAGTGCCAAGGGCTAGTGGGGAACACAAAAGGAAAATTAGGGAGATAAACCAGTGGCTCAGGGAGTTGTGTGAGGCCAGAGGGTATGGGTTGATGGGGGATTGGGGGGAGACCTGGGAGGATAAGGAGCAGTATGCTAGAGATAGACTACATCTCAATTTGGAGGGGAGGGGAATCCTTAAGTTGAAAATAGAGGAGTTCATTGCTGAAAAGTGGGGTTTAAACTTGTGAAGGGGTGGGATGGGAGAAAAGGCTGTCAAGTGGGTGCCGATAAAGGAGGGACTCTGTCTCCACCCCCCTGGGGACCAGGAGGATTGCAGGAAAAGGCCAACTGGCAAAGTGCAGACCAGGAGAAAACAGAATCCCCATGGGAACACGAGCAGGAAATGGAACTATAGGGAAAGGGTGGAAGGTAGTCCTGCATAAATGCCAGGAGCTTGGCAATAAAATGCCTGAGCTCCAGGCGATGTTAACTGAGGGAGCAGTGGATGTGGCAGCGGTCACTGAGACTTGAGGCCACTGCAAGACATAACTGGGACCTGAACCTGGAGGGTTACACCATGTTCAGGAAGGACAGGGGGAGGGAAGGGGAGGAGGGTAGCAAAAGATAGTCAAAAACTGCATTGGCATAGGGGGAGTAGGAGGCCGGAGGGAACCGTGGAGGCGATCTGGGTCACCTTGATAAGGGGGCAAGAGAGTAAAATAGGAGTGGTGTATAGACCCCTGCCCTGGCGGAGGAGCTGGAGGACAGTCTGGTGGCAGATGTTAGGAGACACTGCAGACTGGGCAGAGGAAAGGTGGTGGTGTTAGGGGACTTAAACATGCCAGGAACAGACTGGGAGACTATGATATCCTCTGTGACCAGGGAACAGAGGTTGTTGGATGTCTTTCAAGACGCGTTCCTAACTCAGCAGGTGAGGGAACCGACCAGGGAGGCATGGGTACTGGATGTGGTCCTGGCAGATAGTGACCAGATTGGGGGCCTGGAGGTAAGGGACCCACTGGCGGGGAGTGACCATGCCACGGTCTGGTTCTGCCTGGACCTAGGAGGGGTAGAAGGCTGCACAAAGACGGAAGTAACCGACTTCAGGGGCGGATTTTAAGGAAATGGGAAGGATCCTTAAGGAGCATTTGGATGGGATTGGGCCAGAGATGGACGCTGATAGTAGGTGGAAATCATCAGGAGAGGGTGCAGGATGCTACCAGCACCTGTGCAAGAGTAAGACAAATGCGGTAGGGCCCAAAACCCTGTTGGTGGACCAGAGGTGGTGCGGGAAAGAAAGCAGCCTATAAGAAATCAAGTGCCAAGGAGGAAGGGATCGAGGAGTACGAGCTGATGGCTAGAAGGGCCACTAGAGTGGTGAGGGGGCTAAGGAAGGAAAGAGCAGAACCTGGCCAGGAAATTAGGAGAGGGAAAAAAGGGATTCTTTAGATACATTGGGGAAAGACGAAGGGTGAAGGGGCAGATTAGCAGGATTAAATCAGGGGAGAGATGGGCACAAGACCTGGGAGAGCAGGCTGAGGTACTAAATGAGTACTTCACCTCAGTTTTCACCAGGGAAAATGGGGATGCTGCATCATACATGGGAGGAGACAGAGATAATGAGGAGGGGGGACCCTTACTGATCGGCAGGTCTGGGGGGGGCGATCACTGGCAGGTGGGGGAGGCTAAGCAGGAGAAGAGGTACCAGAAGTGGAAATCACAGCAGAGAGTGAGGGAAGCCCTCAGCTCCCTTAAGACGGAGAAAGCACCGGGCCGGATAAATTCATCCTAGAGTGCTGAAGGAACTTGCAGATGTCCTGGAAACCCCTGGCAGAGCTTTTCACCATCTCTCTGAGGACAGGGTGGTGCCCCAAGACTGGAAGGTGGCGCATGTAGTGCCTATCCACAAGGTGGGATCAAGGGGCTGGCAGGAACTACAGGCCTGTCAGCCTGACATCGGTGGTGGGAAAGGTGATGGAGGCATTGTCAAGGGAGAGGCTAAGGGGACCTGGATAAGTCCAGGTGCCTGGACGATGAGACAGCATGGATTCATCCCGGAAATCGTGTCAGACAAACCTGGTGGAGTGCTATGACTGGGTGACAAGTGCCTTGGACCTGGGTAGACCAGTGGATGTCCTCTTTCTAGACTTCAGCAGGCATTTGACTCTGTTCTCACGTGGGCCTGTTGGATAAGCTAGGAGAAATGGGGTGGGAAATCAGATGGATAGGCAATTGGCTCCAGGACCGACCCAGAGGGTCGTAGTTGGTGGGATAGTCTCATCCCAAGGAGGGTCATTAGTGGGGTCCCACAGGATCAGTCCTGGGCCCTTCTGCTCACGCCTACGTGTCTGACATAAGGACAGAATCAGGAGTGAGATGAGTCTCTTTGCAGATGACTCAAACTGGGGGCGTGGTGGATGGGGAGGAGGGAGGTGTACCTGCAGGGGACCTGGAGGCTCTGGAAGATGGTCTAGAAAGTGGAAGATGAGGTTCAATGCAGGAAATGCAAGGTACTCCACCGGGGCCAGAAACCCAGGCCAAGTGTACACCCTGGGGAATACTACAGTCTCAATGGCTGAGAGGGACCTGGGGTGGTGGTGATGTCAAGATGAACGACTCTGAGACTTGCAGGAGGGCAGCAGCCAAGGCCAACAGGATGCTGGGATGCATCGCTAGGGATCACCTCCAGAAGGAGGAGTGACACTCCTCTGTATAACTGGTTGGTGAGGCACACCTGGAGTACTGCGTGCAGTTTTGGAGGCCACACTTAAGAGGGACATTAACCTCCTGGAGAGGGTCCAGAGGAGGGCAACCAAAATGATTTGGGGCTTGGGGGACAGGACCTATGAGGAGAGGCTCAAAGAGCTAAATATGTACACATTGGAAGAGAGAAGGGACCGGGGGGGGACACGATAGAGGTCTTCAGGTACATGAAGAGGGTAAATAGGGGAGAAACAGTCAGGGTGCTTCGAAGGAAGGAGGAAGGGGCCACTAGACGGCATGGGTGGAAGCTGGAGGGGGGAAGATTCAGGGGAGAAAGGAGGAGGTGCTACTTCACTGAGAGGGCGGTGGAGCCACGGAATGCACTACCTAGGGGCTGGTGGAGGCAGAGACAGTGGAGGGGTTCAAGAGGGGTGGGACAGGTACAGGGAAGGTTCAGGAAGCAAAATCCAATGCAGCAAGAATATCCGAACTGGAAGGAGAAGCCAGAGAAGCGAGGGATAGCAAGGTCAGCACCCAGGTGGGGGCTGACCAAGCGAAAGCAGACACGAAGACCGTGTAGGCCTATTCTGCTGGCATTTTAGGTATGTTAGTAGTAATAGGCTCTGAAGCACGGCTAGCTAAACAGAGCATCCTCCTGGCCTGGATATCCAGGAGTAATGCTGGTGAAAGTGTGACTGTTTTCCAAGTAGCTGCTTGACATATCTCTAAGATACGGATGTCCCTGGCAGCAGCTAGAGATGCAGCTGTACCTCTGGTAGAGTGAGCCCTCAGGCCTGAAGGGGAAACCTTACCAGTTTTGATAGCAAATTGGATACAGAGACAATCCACCTGGCAATGGATTTCTAGTGGCAGGTCTCCTTTCCAACCTCACCATAAGTGAGAAATAGTTGGAGGGAGTCAAACCTGTGACCCTTGGTACGCTCTATGTAGTAACTTAGGGCCCTCTTAACATCTAAGCTGTGCAGCCTCCTCTCACCAGAGGAGGAATGGTCAGTGAAGAACACTGGAAGTGAAATAGATTGGTTAAGGTGGAAATCCAAAACCACCTTAGGCAAAAACTTCCTGTTAGTCCTGAGGACTACCTTATCCCTGTGAAAGGAAATAAAGCCAGTCTCCACTGATAAAGCCTGTAACTCACTTATGCGCCTGGCAGAAGTGATGGCTACTAGAAATACAGTTTTCCAAGTCAAATACTTAAGCTCTGCCGAAGACAGAGGTTCAAAGGGGGGTTGCATCAGCTGAGCAATGCAAACATTAAGATCCCAGGCAGGGGCAGGGTCCCTGAATGGAGGATTGGTATGAAGCAATCCCTTAAAAAACTTGGAAAATACAGGGTGAGCAGAAAGAGAGAGGCTTCCTGCTGAAATGAAGCAGAGACAGCTGCCAAATGCACTTTCAAGGTAGCTGGTCTCAGTCCCAAGAATTAAGATGGACCATACAGTCCAAAACAGAGAGTAAATCAGCAGATTCCGGGAAATCTGCTTCCCAGAACACCATATGGAAAACCTTTTCCACTTGGGAGTTATAGGTAGCCCTGGTGGAAGGCTTCTAGAAGCTTCAAGACTTGAGAACACCCTGAGAAAGTTGTAGATCAGCAACTCTAACCCTCAAGAGCTAGGCCTTGAGGTTGAAGGATTTGAGATTCGGATACCAGACCTCCCTGAGCACAGGTTAACAGATTGTGGTTCCTGGGAGACACAGGGGAAGATGGACTGCTAAGGACAGAAGGAGTGGGTACCAGGGCTGCCTAGCCCAGTCTGGAGCAATCAGGATAATCTTGCAGGGCTGAGACCTGATTTTGACTAGCACCTTGAACAGGAGAGGGAAGGGGGGAAGGCACAGAGAAACTTCCCTTCCCAATCGAGGAGAAAGGCATCCAGGTGGACTGAGCCCAACACTGGGGGCCTGCAACAAAAAAGTGGAAGTTGATGATTGTCTGGGGCTGCAAAAAGATCTATCTGAGGAGTGCCCCATCTGGCAAAAACTATCCCAGTACTAGGGATCCAGTGACCATTCGTGATGGCCCTGGGAAATCCTGCTGAGAGCATCTGCCAGGACATTGTCCTTGCCTGGGAGGTGAACTGCTATAAGGAAGTGTTCAGGGAATAAGCCAGAGACCATAACTCTCATGCCTCGTGCACAAGGTCAAGACCGAGTGCCCCTTGTTTGCTGATGTACCACACAGAGTGGTGTTGTCTGTTCTAACCTGTACCACCTTGTTCTGAACAGATGCAGAAAAAACCTAAAGTGCTAGAAAAACAGCTCTGAGTTCCAACAGATTGATGTGGAGCAGAGATTCCTGAGGGGACCATAACCCCTGGATGGAGAGGTCGCCCATGTGAGCTCCCCATCCCAAGAGGGACGCATCTGTAGTAAGGGTCAAGGAGTGAGGAGGGATGAAGGGCACCCCTTGTCTCAGATTGCTCTGATCCTGCCACCACTGGAGGGCCTGGATCAGGGTTCGAGTCACTGGGATTAACTTGGATAGGGAATCTCTCTTTGAGACCAGAAGGCTCCCAAATGGAACTGAATGTCCCTCATCTGGAATCTTGCTCCTTGCACTACAGCTGTGGAAGCAGCCATGTGTCCCAGGAGCTGCAGGAAATGCCTTGCTGGTCGAGAGACCTGCAGAGTGAAGGACGAGGCCAGGGCCACCAAGGTCCTTACCCTTTCTAGGGGAAGGAAGGCTCTGGCCTGCTTTGTGTCCAGTTCTGCACCTATAAAAATGAGTACCTGGACAGGTTCCAGAACTGACTTTGGAAGACTGAGAAGAAAGCCCAGAGAGGTAAGCAGCTGCTGGGTAACTTGCAGGTGTGATTTGACCTGGTCTGGAGACTGACCCACAATGAGCCAGTCGTCCAGGTAGGGAAAGAAGGCAATCTTTTGCCTTCTTAGATGAGCAACTGCTACTGCAAGACATTTTGTGAATACCCTTGGGGCAGAGGTAAGGCCGAAGGGCATTGCTCTGAACTGATAATGGCCTGAGGGCAGTTCGAATCTGAGGTACTTTCGATGGGAGCTTCTGATAAGAACATGGAAGTAGGCATCCTTGAGGTCCAGGGAAGCTAGCCAGTCCCCTGGCCTTAGGGAGGGTAAAATCATTCCCAGAGTCACCATTTTGAATTTTGGTTTTAAAAGGTGCTTGTTCAGATATCTTGGGTCCAGGATGGGCCGCCACTCTTGTGTCTTTTTTGGGGTAAGGAAGTACCTTGAGTACAGACCCTTGCCCTGGTGTAGGGGAGAAACCCTTTCTACAGCTCTGAGAGCCAGGAGGGTTGAGACTTCTGTTTCCAAAGCAAGAGTCTCTAAAGGGTTTGCAGGTGGAAAGGATCTGATTCTCATCTTTGGAAATTTTTGAAGCTGAGAACCAGACCCTGGCTCACTACTTCCAGGACCCACTTGTCTGATGTTAAAGACTCCCAGTCCTGGACGAAGTAAGCCAGCCTGCCCCCTACAGGTAATGGAGAGCCGACCCTGGGCATCCCATCAGGGTGCCTGTTTGGCAGGGGCTTTAGGCTGAGGGGTGGGAGCAGGCCGGCTTGTACCCCGTCTGCCTCTCCCTCTGAAGAACCCCTTCTGAACACAGGCTGAAGAGGAGGCCTGGGTCTGGTAAAAAGGCCTGTGAAAAGGCCTGCCCCTACCCTTGGGGGGCTGCCTCTGAGGAGTGGCTTGCCGTTCCTTGGCTTGTGCACTCCTATAAATGGTTCTATATTCATCCATTTCTTCATATAATTCTCTGTCTGCTCCCCAAACAGAGAATTTCCACCAGGAAAATCCATAGCCTTAGACTGGGTATCCTGTGACAAAGTAGTACACCTGAGCCAAGCCAATCTACGAAAAGCCACAGATGTAGCCATGACTCTAGAGGATACATCATTAGAATCCACTGCAGCATGGAATTGCACCTTAGATGCCTCAATGCAATCAGCAGCCACCTGCTCCAGCTCCTTTGCAAGCTGGCCAGGGGCCTGTTTGGCTAAGGCCATGACAGTGTCCCATCTAGATTTTTGGTATCTCGCAACATAAGCCACATAGTTTGCTTGTCTGAGTCCCAAAGACGCTGCCATGTATTGTTTTTTGGCCATGGCACCAATCTTCCTGGAGTCCTTGTCAGGAGGATGTGAAGCCAGGGTAATATTAGCTTTATCACAGGCTGCAGCCTGAACTACTCCAACATGACTGCACTGCTGTGAAAGAAATTCTGTATCAGGACCTGACAAAGTGTACCTCCTGTCCATCTTTTATCCACAGGAGGCACAGAATTAGAAGCTTTAAAATTTTTATTGTTTGTTTCCTAAAAGATTTATGTAAAGGGATAGACAATCTCCTGGACTCTGGGATATCCATCATCTCTACAAAGTCAGGCTCCTCTTGCTCATCCAAAGACCTCTAAAGGAAGCTGGAGGGTTTCAGCAACTTTTTTATAAAACAGAAAATGAGAAGTGGACTCAGCAAGCCTAGGGGAGATTCACCTAAAGGTCTGTCTGGGGAGATGTCCGTTCAATGGGCACATCCAGACTTTCAAAGTCACATTCACACTGATCACAATCATCCTCCTCCTCTGGTTCATAAAACTCCTCTATATCATATTCTTGAACCGTGGAGTTAATCAACCGACCTTTGCCAGATAGTGGCGCTTCGAGGGAACCGGGGAAAGTGACTGGACAATCTGTATTACCATGGCTATCTCTGCAGCAGTTGGAGAAGGGATTTTGGACTCCACACCTGCTGACTTTCTAGTTCTCTTTGCTGGAACTGGCTCCTCAGAGTCAGCTTTACGTTGGCCCGAGGAAGTCTGGCCCTGGTCAGAGGGCACTCCCTCCGGTTTGGTTGGCACCGAACCGGGCTGGCCATCCGGGTCAGCGGACTTTTTGACCTCTCGTTCCCTGAGCCTACCAACTCTCTTATCTAGGGTAGCTGCAGGGAAATTCTTGCAAATCTGGCAGTCTGCACTGAGGTGGTCAAACCCCAGACAATAAACACATGTGGTGTGTGGGTCAGCCTTGGCATAGGCTTCCCCACAGACACTACAGTGTTGAAACCCAGTGGGCCCGGTTTTTCTTTTGGGTTTCTCAGACATAATGCCAGCCTAACCAAAAACTTGCCCTTTTGTTGGCAGTGCCAGGCAAGACACCCTTATCGGTTCCCAACCGTATCACGGGTCGTGGAAAAAAACGTAATGAAATCCGCTTTTTTTTAGAACCGATAAGAACCGGGAACCGCACTCTAACAAGCCTTAAAACGCTTCAGAATGAAGTTTAAATGCAATCTGATCGGTTCAAACTGAACCGATAAACATTTACAAGTTCCACACAGAAAACCTATCTATTACTTACAATACCATAGACAGAGCTCGAACCGATCGGTTTGCGGTTAAAATAATGAATATCGCGGTTGAATTTAACCAAGAAAAAACACTTTAAACCGAGAAAATGAACCGAGCAGCAGGAGGAATCTCCGGAGCGACTGTTCAGTGAGGCGGAGTAAAGAATCTGACGGTTTCGGTTTGAAATTACCCTGACAGAGCTTTCCTAACCGAGTTCACGCTCCAAGTTCCATGCACTGCATGGAAGTTAACTCTTTCACCTCCGGAGCAGTTCTAATGGTGGGACAAACTGCATCAGTCATAATATAGCAAGACTTCATGTTGTTTGAAGGGTACAATACACAGTTGACAATTAGGTACAGTGATAAAAATAATACAGTATATGGTACAGACGATGGATATCCATGAGGTATGGCCAGGAGGGAAAAACAACAGAGCTTACATATAGTATTATCCATCCTTGCAGGCAGTAACAAGAGCAGGTGATGAGACTACAGACATTCAACATTTCAGAGAATCAACAAAACTAGATATAAAGAAGGAAGGCAAGAGGGCTTGTTACATTGAAAAGAATCAAGTGCTTTTAGGTGGGGGAAAAAAGTGCAGTTTTGAAGGAAGAGTAAGATTGGGGGACCTTTAGATAGGGAGGGAGAGTTCCAGAGTTTAGGGGAAAAGTGGGCGAAGGCAAGTTTACCCATTTTTGTAGAGCAGTATGGGACTGAGAGCGGGGCAGAGTTTGATAATCTCAAAAGGCGGGAGTGAGGCACTGGGGTGAGCACTGCCCCAATGCTTTCGGGACGGAGGATCTTGTCATGGAGTCAATGAAGCAACACACAGCAATTGAGTGCAGGGCAGAAGGGGACAGCCACTGGAGGTTGGCATACAGGAGACAGCGATGAGCAAGTCTGGGTGCAGATAGGGCAAATCTACACATGCTGTTGTGGGTAGTATCCCATTTATGAAGGATTCTAGCGTTAGCGTGATAGAATAGGGAGGGTGTATTGTAGCCTAAGGAGCAGGACATCTCTAGCAACAGAGATTCTGGCGAGTATGGAGTGACGCCCGATAGTGGCACCTATCTTGATGTTTACAGATTTGCATACTCTCGTTTATATGTGATGAGAAGTCAAGAGAGGGATCAAGTGTCACACCCAAGTATTTAAAAGTCAGTAGACTGGATGGTAGAGCATCACCACTTCAAGACACAAAACATGGGGGACCCAGTATGGAGATTCTCTACCGACCCAAACAGCATAGCCTGGGTCAGAGACAGATTGAGGAGTAGGCCATTATTTAGGAGCCAGACTTGAATATTTTGAAATGCAGATGACAAGTCTGTATTGATGTCATCCAGTGACCGAGCAGTTGAGTAGAGCACCAGGTCATCCGCATACATGACGGATTAACAGTGTGTAGCGGTAGTTGACAACAATGGAAAAGAGCAAAGGCCCTAGCATGGATCCTTGTGGGATGCTGCAGAAGACAGGAGCTGGAGAGGATAGTACTTTTTGAAGACGGACTGGGTCCGGTTTGAAAGGTAAGAAAAAATTACTCACCTTAATAATGTTGTTTCTTCTAATGGAGTCTTGCTGTATTCTGACATATGCAGTGATGTCCAACCTTTGAACTGCTCCGGAGATGAAAGAGTTAACTTTCCATGCCAAGCATGGAACGCTGAGCTCGAGCTCGGTTCAGACTCTGTCTGTTGCTGTTTGAACTCAAACCAACCGATCTTTACGAGCTATACTCACTGAGTGTCCTGTGTGGAAACTGTAAACTTACACTAGCCAACTGGCTACCAAATATAATAAAAAGATTTTTTGGTCCCAAAACAAAGACTCAAATCAGAAAACAAAAAATAAAACACAACACCCACACACCCAAACTAAAGGGGTGAGAAAGAAGGGGTGGGGCACCTCCCGGTCCAACACTGCTACTGCCCACCCACATCCCAAAACCCAGGTTCTGAGGAGAGGGAGGCGGAGATCGAATACAGCAAGACTCCATTAGAAGAAACAACATTACTAAGGTGAGTAATTTTTTCTTCAAAAACATGAAGTCTTGCTGTATTCTGACATATGCAGACTACCAAGCAGTACCTCCATGGAGGAGGGACAGAACCTACTTTGGAAATAGGCTCTGAAGCACTGCTGTGCCAAACCGAGCATCACTCCTAGCCTGGATATCCAGACAGTAATGCTTGGTAAAAGTATGTACTGTTTTCCAGGTGCCTGCTTGACAAATCTCTAAGATAGGAATATCCCTGGCAGCAGCCAGGAAGCAGCTACCTCTGATAGAGTGAGCCCTCAGGCCTGAGGGTGGGATCCTACCTGTTTTCATAGCAAAATTGAATGCAAGAGACAATCCACCTGGCAACAGATCTCTTAGTGGCAGGTTTTCCCTTACCAACCTCATCATAAGTGAGGAACAGTTGGAGGGAGTCAAACCTGTGACCCATGGTGCGCTCTATGTAGTAGCTAAGGGCCCTTTTCACATCCAAACTGTGCAGCCTCCTCTCCCTAGAGGAGGAATGGTCAGTGAAGAAAACAGGAAGAGACAGACTGGTTAAGGTGGAAATCTGAAACCACCTTAGGCAAAAACTTCCTATTAGTCCTGAGGACCACCTTATCTCTATGGAAAGAGATAAAATCAGGTTCCACTGACAGGGCCTGTAACTCACTTATGCGTCTGGCAGAAGTGATGGCTACCAAGTAAACAGTTTTCCAAGTCAAGTACTTAAGCTCTGCTGAGGACAAAGGCTCAAAACGGGGTTGCATAAGCTGAGGAATGCAAACATTAAGGTCGCAAGCAGGAGCAGGGTCCCTGAAGGGAGGATTGGTATGCAGCAATCCTTTGAAAAATTTTGAAAATACAGGATGAGCTGAAAGGGAAGAGTGCTTGCCCACTGAGAGGAAGGCAGAGACAGCTGCCAGATGCACTCAGTGTAGCTGGTCTGACTCCCAAGCTATTAAGATAAACCATATAGTCAAGGACTGTGGGCAGGCCAGCAGACTCTGGAGAAATATGCTTCCCAGAGTACCATATAGTAAATCTTTTCCACTTGGAATTGTAAGTGTTTCTGGTGGAAGGCTTTCGAGAAGCCTTTAAGATATCCAGAACACTTCGAGAGGTGCAAATCAGCAAACTAACTCTTCAAGACCCAGGCCTTGAGATTGAGAGATTTGAGATTCAGATACCAAACCCTCCCCTGAGCACATGTTAACAGGTTGTAATTCCTGGGAAGAGACAGGGGAAGGTGGACTGCTAAGGACAACAAGAGAGGGTACCAGGGCTGTCTGGCCCAGTCTGGAGCAATCAGAATCACCTTGCAAGATTGAGACCTGATTTTGACTAACACCTTGAACAGGAGAGGGAAGGGAGGAAAAGCATACAGGAACTTCCCTTCCCAATTGAGAACTAGGGCATCCAGGGGGACTGCAGCAAAAGAGAGGAAGTTGGTGATTGTCTGGGGCTGCAAAAAGATCTATCTGTGGGGTGCCCCATCTGGAGAAGATCACCTTCAAAATCAGGAGATGCAGGGACCATTCGTGATGGCCCTGAGAGCATCTGCTAGGACATTGTCCTTCCCTGGGAGGTGCACTGCTTTAAGAGAGGCGTTCAGGGAATAGGCCAGAGACCACAACTTCACTGCCTCTGTGCACAAGGCCGTAGACAGAGTGCCCCCTTGCTTGTTGATATACCACATTGTGGTGGTATTGTCTGTTATGATCGGAACCAGTTTGTTCTGAACAGACTTGGAAAAAGCTTGAAGTGCTAGAAACACTGCTTTGAGTTCTAAGAGACTGATGTGAAGCAGAGATTCTTGAGGTGACCACAACCCTTGGGCGGTCAGATCCCCCAAGTGGGCTCCCCAGCCCAAGAGGGAGGCATCTGGGTAAGGATTAGAGAATGAGGTTGAGTGACAAAGGGAACTCCTTGCCTTAGGTTGTCCTGATCCTGCCACCATTGCAAAGCCTGGATCAGGGTTCGAGTCACTGGGATTAGTTTGGTCAGAGGATCCTTTTTCTGAGACCAGAAGGCTCTCAAGTGGAACTGAATGTCCCTAATTTGAAATCTTGCTCCCTGGATCACTGCTGTAGAGGCAGCCATGTGTCCCAGGAGCTGCAGAAAATGCCTTGCTGGTCGAGACACCTGGAGAGTGAATGAAGAGGCCAGTGAGATAAGGGTCCTTGCCCTGATCAGGGGAAGGAATGCTCTTGCCTTTACTGTACCCAGCTCTGCCCCTATGAAGGTGAGGAGCTGCACAGGCTCTAGAACAGACTTTGAAAGATTCAGAAGGAAACCTAGAGAAGTGAGCAGTTGCTGAGTTATCTGTAGGTGTGACTTGACTTGGTCTGGAGACTGGACTACTATGAGCCAGTCGTCCAGGTATGGAAAGATGGAGATCTTTTTTCTCCTTAAGAAGGCAACCACTACTGCCAGTCATTTTGTGAACACCCTTGGAGCAGAAGTTAGTCCGAAGGGCATTGCTCTGAATTGGTAATGGCCTGAGGGCAGTTCAAACCTGAGGTACTTGTGGTGGGAGCTTCTGATGAGAATATGGAAATAGGCATCCTTGAGGTCCAGGGAAACTAGCCAGTCCCCTGGCCTTAGAGGGTAGAATTATTCCCCGAGTCACCATTTTGATCTTTGGCTTTAAAAGGTGCTTGTTTAAATATCTGAGATCCAGGATGGGCCACCATTCTCCTGTCTTTTTGGGGGTTAGGAAATACCTGGAGTACAATCCTTTTCACTTGTGTAGGGATGGAACCCTCTCTATGGCTCTCAGAGCCAAGAGGGAAGAGATCTCTGCCTCTAGGGCAAGTGCCCCTGAAGGACTTGCAGGTGGAAAGGATCTGGTTCTCATCTTTGGAAATTTTTTGAAGCTGAGAACCAGTTCCTGGCTTACTACTTCCAGGACCCATTTGTCTGATGTTAAAGACTTCCAGTCCTGGACAAAGTAAGCCAGCCTGCCCCCTACCGGTGGTGGAGAATCGGCCCTAGCAAACCCATCAGGGTGCCTGTTTGGCTGGGGCTTTAGGCTGAGGGGTGGAAGCAGGCCTGCTTGTACCCCGTCTGCCTCTCCCTCTGAAGAACCCCCTATGAGCACAAGCAGAAGAGGAGGCCTGGGCAGGGTAGAAAGGCCTATGAAAAGGCCTGCCCCTGCCCCTGGAATGCTGCCTCTGGGGAGTGGCTTGCCTTTCCTTGGCCTGAGCACTCCTATAGGTGGTCCTGTATTCATCCATTTTCTTCATGTAGTTCTCTGTTTGCTCCCCAAAATACAGGTTACTCACCTGTAACAGGAGTTCTAGGAATGGTATATGTTGTTCATCCACACTTATTGGCAGGTATCCTTGCCGCTTTAAATCTTGCCGGAAGGTCTTCAAGCTTGCTCCTCCCACCCACCCGGGTGGTATAACTCTCGGCCCGCCCCATGGACAGCCAGATCTGGCCGCTGGAAGCTCAGGTTGTGCGTCGAAGCAGGGGAGGTCGGGTGGGTCGTGTGGATGAACAACATATACCATTCCTAGAACTCCTGTTACAGGTGAGTAACCTGTATTTCTAGGGACATGGATATGTTGTTCATCCACACTTATTGGCAGACTCCTAGCAGTTCTCCGGGAGGAGGGAGGCAAGACGCACACCCCCAATACTTACTTGGGAAACAGAGACTGGAGAACTGAGGCCCCAAAACCAGCATCCCGGCGTGACTCAAGGTCGATGTGGTAATGGGTAATGAAGGTGTTTGCTGACTTCCAGGTAGCAGCCCTGCAGATTTCCTGGATAGGGACGTCCCTGGAAGCAGCCACCGTTGCAGCGGTATGGCGGGTAGAATGAGCTCTTATCCCTCTGGGAGGCTCCATGCCCGCCAACCTATAGCAGAGATCTATGCAGGAGGTGACCCACCTGCTTATCGTCCGCTTGGCTGCGGGTCTGCCAGATCTTGGCTTCAGCGTAGGTGACAAACAGCTGGCGAACCTCTCCCCAGTGGCCCGATGCGCTCCTTTATAGCGCCCTTCTAGAAGGTCAGAGTATGGAGCTATATTACGCCCGAGGTGTGATTGGGGTAGAACACGCGCAGAGTCAACACCTGGTTAAGGTGAAACTCGACACCACCTTTGGAAGGAATTTCGGTGGGGCGAGGACAACCTTGTCCCTGTGGAAGACCAGGTAAGGAGACCTGATGGAAAGCGCCTGGAGCCTCTCCTATCCTTCTGGCTGACGGATAGCCACCAAGAAGGCGGTCTTCCACGACAGGTGAGAGAGAGCACACCTGTGCATAGGTTCGAATGGCTTGCCCATGAGCTTTGCCAGTACCAGCAGTAGATCCCACGGAGGTGGGGGTTCCCGCACTGAAGGGGAAATGTGATCAAGGCCTTTGAAAAAGCGCCAGACCACCTTCTCCTGCGCCACCGACTGCTTCCCGGCCCGCGCCCGGTAAGCAGAGATGGCTGCCAGGTGCACCCTTAGGGTCGTCGACCTAAGCCCTTGACTGGAAAGGGACCATAAATAGTCCAAGATGCTTGCCAAGGAACAGGAGGAAGGGTCCAAGCCCTTGCCCTGACACCAAATGGAAAACCTTTTCCATTTTGTATAGCATTTTTCTGGTCGACCTACGGGACGCCTCAACTTACATTGAGGACCTCGTCGGAAAGACCCAAGGCCTGGAACCCAGCTTCAGGAAACTGGCCGTCAGGGTGCAGGGATTGAAGGTCCGGATGGAACACCTTCCCTGATTGACTGAGAGCAGGTCCGGCGAGCTGAAGCTGCCGCGAATCCTGGAGCTGAGACTGAGGAGATCTGGGTACCAGAACTGGCGAGGCCAGTCTGGGGCTATCAGAATCACCTGCGCCTTGTCCCTCCTCGCCTTGAGAAGCACCTTGTGGATCAAGGAAATGGGGAAAGGCGAAAGAGGCCCGGGTCCACTGCCTCGAGAAGGCATCCCCTGCAGCGAGCCCTGCTGAGGGGGCGCATGGAACAGACTCAGCTCATGGCTCTCCTGGAGGCAAACAGGTCCACCTGAGGTGTGCCCCAATGGGAGAACAGATGCTGTACTACCTCCGCAGGAGAGACCACTGTGGGATGCAGCCCCTATCCGCCCAGGGCATCGGCCAGGGTGTTGGAGGCTCCTGCCACGTGAATGGCTAGAGATCCGCCCAGGCTGCGCACGAGTGACCAAATGCGGAGAGCTTCCTTGCATAGCAGCATGGAGCGCGTCCCGCCCTGGCGGTTTAGATAGTACATGGTCGTGGTATTGTCCGTCTGGACTGGACCACTTGACCCCGGAGGAACGGAGCAAAGGCGGTGAGAGCTAGCGTGGACCGCCGGAGCTCCAGCAGGTTGATGTGGCATCGACTCCGCGGGGACCAGAGGCCATGAGCCGGTGTTCCCCAGATGGGCACCCAACCCATCAGAGAGGCATCGGTCGATCAGAGAGACCGCCGGCTCGGGCGGACGAACGGGATGCCTCTCCTGCAAATGATCTGGAACGGTCCACCACTGGAGAGCGTTTCACATCCTCAGAGTCACCGGCTACAAGCTGGTCCAGGATCGCAGTTGCAGACCACTGGCTGGCCAGTCCCCACTGAGCGGGGACGCATGCTCCACTGGCCCAACGGACCACGCTGGTGCAGGCCGCCATGAGACCCAGGAGGCGCAGAAGTCCCGGCAGGGCGCAATTGCCCAACCAGAAATGATCGGGCAAGGAGGAAAGAACCCGGCCCTGTCCGCCGGCGAGCCAGCCCTGGCTCAAGAGTCGAGCTGCGCCCGGCTGAATAGAATCACCTGCTTCGGCTCGATCTCACTTGGCCTCGTTGATAAGAGGCCCAGTTGAGAGCAGACCTGGAGGGCCAGATCTCTGGACCACTCCTTCTTCCTGAGGGAGCTGCTATCAGCCAGTCGTCCAGGTAAGGGTGCACCTGACCCCTCGCGCCAAGAGGAATGCTGTCACCACTGCCATGCATTTGGTGAAGACCCTGGGAGCTGGAGACAAGCCGGAAGGGCATGTGGCTGGACTCGAAGATGCTTCCGCTCGGAAGCTTAAGGAATCTGTGGTGACTGATGGATAGGGGCGTGAAAACGTTGCGTCCTGCAAGTCTGCGAGCAGAACCACACGCTTTGCGTTCCAAGGATGGTATTATCTGAGCCAGAGTGACCATCCTGAAGTGTTGAGACCTTAGGAACTTGTTTGAGTGGTGTGGGTCGCAGAATGGGGCGCCAGCCCCGGTCCGCTCGGAACCAGGAAGTACCTGGACACAAACCCTGGGTCTGAAGGAGGTCCACCACCTCTTATCACCTCCTTCTGGAGGAGGAGAGCCGATGTCGGCTCGACGAGCCGCCAGTGAGGCTGGGGATCCCGGCCCCCGAGGGCGACGGCTCTGAAGGGTGGTGCCTGCTCGAATTCCAGAGCAGGCCCTTCCCACCACCTCCAAGACCCACCTGTCCGTGGAACAGCGGACCAGGCGGAGCGGAAGTAGCTGGAGCCGTCCAGGGGGACCCTGGCAAGGTGGCTGGAATGGGGCGACACCTCAGCCCGTCACTGGGCAGGCTTGGGAGGAGGGACCGCCAAGGGACCTCCTGGGCCTTTCCTCCTGCCTCCTGTTAGAGGAAGCCGGGCGGTTGGGTTTGGGATGCCATGGCCGAGCCTGCTGGGCCTTGCGTTAGCAGGGGCATGGCTACCACAGAAGGACGAAAGGGCTTAGGCTGTGGTTTGCGGCCTTTGTCCTTCTGAAGCGGAAGAGACCGAGTCCAAGGTAGCATTGGACTTCTCGATCCTCTGCAGGTGACCTTCCACCCCAGGGTCAAGAGGTCAGTCCCTAAAAGGGAACATCCGCCAACTTGTGCGGGTATCCGGTAAAGGTGATATCCTCAGCCAAGCCCGCTCGACATGATAGCCACTGCGCCGCACCGATCTGGCACATGAGTCCCCTATATCCAAAGCAGTCTGAGCTGCTGTTTGGCCACTGCCCTGCCCTGGTCCCGCACCTGCTTAACCGTAGTCTGCAGATCGGGCGGAAGATGAGGGATGACCTCATCCAGGAGCCCAACAGGGCATGAGAAAATGTGCCATGAGGATCGGTCAACTGGCCTGACGTGTGCCGAGAGGACGCGAGCGAGACTTTCGCCCGACATAGTCCACTCTTGGACTCCTTTGTGGAGGTTTGTCCACATCCCTTGGCGTTGTCAAGGCTGAAAAACGCTTGTCGGTAACCAACCCTCAGCAGAGGGTGTTCCTGAAACCGGAGGCGGAACTGGGGATCAGTGATTTTTGGCCATCCTGGATGTAAGGCTAGGGTGGGAAGCAGGCGCTGCCAAAGCCCAGTGCTGACTTACCTTATGGCCTCGGCCACTGAAAGGCCTTCCGCTGAGATCCTCGTCCAGAACTGAGGGCTACCTTGCCCATTTGGAACGGGGTTCGAGCTCCATCCCGTGGACTCCAGATGAGTCAAGTACTCCTAGGAAGGACGACGGGCTATCGCCCATTGACTGACCTCCTGAAGACTCCAAGTCCATCGCTTGAGAAAAAGAGGATCATCTTCGGATTCGGAAGAGTCCTCAAGAAAGCTGCTCTGTGCCTGAGCTATAATTCTTCACCTGCCGAGGTCGGTCGGGAGTGAGGGTAACTGACAGCCGAAGGGGTAGACCTTTAGCTGACTGGTGAACTTTGGTCGGAGCCCAATAGTGGCTGAGGCGGAGGTTCCACCGGAATCGTGGAGAAAGCTGGTCGGGCTTCTAACAACTGCCTGGGTATAGGCCTCGGATAAGTTTAGGGGTTGTGCTCGTCATCCGTGACAGTTATTTAATGGCCGGGAAGGCGCACGGGGTCGGCTTACTCCCGCCAGGAGGGAGCGCAACATAAGGTCCTCGTGATCACGACGCACGACGCTGAGCCTTCCTCATCCGGAGGAGGAGGACGAGGACGAGGGCGACGCCGCTTTACCGCGGTGCCGAGACCGAAAATCGCCTATGACGGTGGGATCGGGCGGACTGCTGGAAGAGGTCCGGAGACCGAGTCCCGGAATTTCCGAGGTCGGTGCGGGAGGTGTCGGCCGGAACCGGCACTCTTCGCTCGGATGGTCCATCCGAGGGCTCCGGAACCGAGTGCACAGGCGAGCCCACGGATCTCAACTTCCCGGGGAACCGGGAGAGGGAATCGCTGCTAAAGGCGGCAGCTCATTCAATGGGTCGGTAGAAAAATCTCGACTTCATCAGTGGGAGTCTCGTCAACTGACCTGACGGGACACCGTGAGGCCAGTGGTCGAGGCCGAGCGGTCGATCGGCCGACGGTCGACGTCCGGGAGAGGGACCTTTCCCGCCTCCCAAGAGCATCGACGAGGGACTTACTCCTGTCCCTCTTTTGGACCGAGAATAAGGTCCAGCAGACGCAGCCCTTCTCCCTTAGTGGAGGGGGGATAGACAAAGCTCCTTAAAAGAAGCCGGTAGGAAGAACCCAGAGAGCGGGATAATGCCGCTGCCGAGAAGATACGCCCGCGCCGCCTTCTTCAGGGCGACCATCTGCCGAGCTGATCCGCTGAGCCCGCCGTGACACCGCAACCGGGCTTCTCTGACTTCACGGAGGAAGCGCTTCGGGACGGCCCGGCTTATCGGGCAGCACTGGTTCTAGGACGAGCTGAAAGATGAGCACAGGTCGCAAGCCTGCTGGTCGTGTACCGGCCTAGAGTAGACACACGCGGAGTGTGGATCCGTCTGAGACATCTTCTGCCCGCAGCGGGCATCTCCGGATCCGGGGTCGATCGGTCCGTCGTGTGAGCGAGGGATAGAAGACTAAAGTCTTTTCTTCGAAATTTATTTTTAAATCCGCAAACGGAGAAATAGGAACTAGTCTCAAACGAGAGTAAGGAGGGAACCTGAGCTTCCAAGCCGTAAGGGAAGATCTGGCGCTAGGGCGGAGCCGAGTATACCACCTGGTGGGTGGGAGGAGGAGCTTGAAGACCTTCCGGCAAGATTTAAGCGGCAAGGATACCTGCCAATAAGTGTGATGAACAACATATCTATGTCCCAGAACAGAAATTACCCACAACAGGAAAATCCATGGCCTTAGTCTGGGTATCCTGAGATAAGCTAGTACATCTGAGCCAAGCCATCCTACGAAGGGCCACAGATGTAGCCATGACTCTAAATGAAACATCACTGGAGTCCACTGCAGCATGGAATTGCACCTTGGATGCCTAAATACCATCTGCAGCCACCTGCTCCAGCTCCTTGGCAAGCTGGCCAGGGACCTGTTTAGCTAAGGCCATTACAGTGTCCCATCTAGATTTCTGATATCTAGCTGTATAGGCCATATAATTAGCCTGCCTGAGTCCCAAGGATGCTGCCATGTACCGTTTCTTTGCCATGGCATCAATCCTCCTGGAGTCCTCATCTGGGGGGGTGTGAAGCCAAGGGTATATCTGCTTTATCACAGGCAGCAGCCTGCACTACCCAACATGGCTGTATTGTTGGTAAGGAACTCCGTATCAGAGCCTGACAGAGTATACCTCTTGTCCATTCTCTTGTCCACAGGAGGTACAGAATTAGGAGTCTTTAAAATTTTTATTGTCTGTTTCCCAAAGGACTTATGAAGGGGAACAGACAGCCTCCTAGACTCTGGGATATCCATCATTTCAACATAGTCAGGCTCTTCCTGGTCATCTACAGCTTCTTCCATAGGAAGCTGAAGAGTTTCAGCCACTTTTTTGTAGAACATAAAATGGGAAGGGGACTCAGAAAGCCTAGGAGGAGAAACCCCTGAAGGTCTGTCTGGGGAGATGTCCAGGTCAATGGGCACATCCAGACTTTCGTAATCACCATCACTATCCCTATACTCTCCTTTTCTCCTCCGTTCATAAAATCTTCTAAATTATAATCTGGAACCGATCAGACCGAGCCCCTTCCGATGGTGCCGTTCGTCGGAACCGGGTTAGCGACTGAACAATCTCTTATCGCTTGGCTATTTCATCAGCGGTCGGAGAAAGAAGTTGTGGATCCGCATCAGCTGATTTATCCTTCTTTTATTTTAACCAGACCGACTCCTCAAGAGTCGGTTCTCCTTGTGCCCGAAGAAGTTTCGCCCTGGTCAGAGGGCACTCCTTCTGGTTTGGTTGGAACCGAACCCGGCTGGCCATCCGGGTCAGCGGACTTCTTGGCCTCCCTTTCCCTGAGCCTACCAACTCTCTTTTCCAGAGTAGCTGCGGAAAATTCTTGCAAATCTGGCAGTCTGAATCGAGGTGGTCAAACCCCAGACAAACACAGGTGTGGGGGGGTCAGCTAGCAAAGGCTTCCCCACACACACAGTGTTGAAACCAGTGGCCCAGGTTTTTCTTTGGGTTTCTCAGACATGGCCAGTCCTAACAAAACTTACCCTTTTTTCAGCAATCCGCCAGCAAGACACTTTATCGGTTCCTGACCGTAGTTCCGGTCGTGGAAAAACCGTAATGAAATCAGTTTTTTTTTTTTTTTTTTAAGGACCGTTACTACATCTAAAAGAGAAATAAACTTTCTGAATAAACCTGATCGGTTCAAACCAACCGATCCCACGTTTACAAGTTCCACATAGAACAAGAAAATAACCTATCTAGTACTCACAATACCACAGACAGAGACCGAACCGACAGGTTAACGGATTAAATTCGGCCGAAAACCGAGGAAAACGGCACTTTAACCGACAAACTTGAACCGAGCAAAGGAGAAATCTCCGAAGCGACTGTTCAGTGAGGCGGAGTAAAGCATCTGACGGTTTGATTTCAAACAGCAACAGACAGAGTCTCAACAGAGCTCGAGCTCAGCGTTCCATGCCTGGCATGGAAAGTTAACTCTTTCATCTCCGGGGCAGTTCAAAGGTTGGACAGCACTGCATATGTCAGAATACAGCAAGACTTCATGTTGTTTGAACTACTGATCCAGGATGTGGTGGAACTAGAGGCACCGAGAGAATGAAGTTTGTCCACAAAGTAGTCGGTCATTAACCAAATCAAAAGCTTTGGTAAGATCTATAAACACTGCACCAGTAAGTAGTCCTTTCTCCATTCCGGACTTATCACTAGTGAATTAGGTGAGAGCAGTTGTGGTACTGTGTCCATGCCTAAAACCGTGCTGAGCCGGGGGGGACTGGAGATCGAATTTTAGTAGATGAGCAGAGATCTTACAGTGAATTAGTTTTTCCAGTGACATACCAAGAGCTGGTAAAAGAGCAATCGGGCGATAGACAAAATTTTAGAGTTACCCTTCTTGAAGACAGGAATTACTCTGGCAGATTTCACGGCCAAAGGCACCGTTGCAGTACTGATGAATAGATTAAAGGAAAAAATTACTCACCTTAGTAATGTTGTTTCTTCTAATGGAGTCTTGCTATATTATGACAAGTTGCAGTTTGTCCCACCACTAGAACTGCTCGGAGGTGAAATAGTTAAATCCATTCCATGAATGGAACTTTGAGCACAAGCTCTAAGATAGAAGCTCTGTCTGTGTAGTTTCAAACCTGAACTGTCAGATCTTTACGAGCAAAAACTCACTAAGGTCTGTGTGGAAGCTGTAACCTACACTAGCCAACTGGCTACCTAAATAATAACACCCATTGTTGGTCCCAACACCAGAGACTCAAGTCAGGGGATCAGAATTAATAATATAATTTAACAATATGAGAAATAACACACGAGAATAATAAACCCCACACCCCAAAAAGGGGTGACACGCCTGAAAAGGGTATAAAATAGTGCCCACACTAGGTTGCCCACACCATACCCAAGTAGAAGTTCTGAGAGGGGCAGGCTGGGGGGGAGGTCATAATATAGCAAGACTCCATTAAAAGAAACAACATTACTAAGGTGAGTAATTTTTTCTTCAAACAACATGAAGTCTTGCTATATTATGACAAGTTGCAGACTACACAGCAGTACCTCCATGGAGGAGGGACAGAACCTACTTAGGGAATAGGCTCTGAAGCACAGCTGTGCCAAACCGAGCATCTCTCCTAGCCTGGACATCCAGGGAGTAATGCTTGGTGAAAGTGTGTACCGTTTTCCAAGTAGCAGCCTGGCATATCTCCAATATAGGGATGTCTCTGGCAGCAGCTAGAGATGCGGCTGTACCTCTGGTAGAATGAGCCCTCAAGCCAGAGGGGGGATCTCTGCCCAGTTTCTGATAACAAAATTGGATACAAGAGACAATCCACCTGGCAACTGATCTCTTAGTGGCAGGTTTCCCTTTCCCAACCTCACCATAAGTGAGGAAAAGTTGGAGGGATTCGAACCTGTGACCCTTGGTACGCTCTACATAGTAACTAAGGGCCCGCTTAACATCCAAACTGTGCAATCTCCTCTCACCAGAAGAGGAGTGTTCAGTGAAGAATACTGGAAGGGAGACAGATTGGTTAAGATGGAAATCTGAAACCACCTTAGGCAAAAACTTCCTGTTAGTCCTGAGGACTACCTTATCCCTGTGGAAAGAAATAAAGTCAGTTTCTACTGACAAGGCTTGCAACTCACTTATGCATCTAGCAGAAGTGATATCCACTAGGAAAACAGTTTTCCAGGTTAGATACTTCAGCTCTGCAGAAAACAGAGGACTGCAAGGGGTTGCATTAATTGGGCAATGCAAACATTAAGGTCCCAGGCAGGGGCTGGATCCCAAAAGGTGGGATTAGTATGGAGTAATCCTTAAAAACTTGGAAACACAGGGTGAGCAGAAAGAGGATGACTTTCCTGCTGAAACAAAAGCAGAGACAGCTGCCAAATGAACTCTCAGGAGTAGCTGGTCTGAGGCCCAAGGAATTAAGATGGACCATGTAATCTAACACAATGGGCAAATCAGCAGATTCTGGGGAAATATGCTTCCCAGAACACCAAATGGAAAACCTTTTCCATTTAGAATTATAAGTAGCCCTAGTGGAAGGCTTCCTAGAAGCCTTTAGAATTTCAAGAACACCCTGAGAGAGGTGTAAGTCAGCAAATTCTAACTCCTCAAGAGCCAGGCCTTGAGGTTGAGGAATTTGAGGTTCGGATACCAAACTCTCCCCTGGGCACAGGATAATAGGTTGTGATTCCTGGGGAGACACAGGGGAAGATTGACTGTCAGGGACAGAAGGAGTGGGTACCAGGGCTGCCTGGCCCAATCCGGGGCAATCAGAATCACCCTGCAAGGCTGGGATCTGATTTTGACTAACACTTTGAATAGGAGAGGAAGGGGAAGCATAAAAGAAACTTCCTTCCCAATCCAGAAGGAGGGGTCCAGGGGACTGAGCCCAACACTGGAGGCCTGCAGCAGAACAGTGGAAGTTGGTGATTGTCTGGGGCTGCAAAAAGATCTGAGGGGTGCCCCATCTGGCAAAGACTATCCCCAGTACTTGAGGATCCAGGGACCATTCGTGATGGCCCTGAGAAATCCTGCTGAGAGCATCTGCTAGAACATTGTCCTTTCCTGGAAGGTGAACTGCTATGAGGGAAGTGTTCAGGGAATAGGCCAGAGACCACAACTTCATTGCCTCGGTGCACAAGGTCGAAGACCGAGTGCCCCCCTGCTTGTTGATGTACCACATTGTTGTGGTGTTGTCTGTTCTGACTTGTACCACTTTGTTCTGAACAGATGCAGAAAACACTTGAAGTGCTAAAAAGACAGCTCTGAGTTCCAGCAAATTGATGTGGAACAGAGATTCCTGGGGAGACCACACTCCCTGAGTGGAGAGGTCGCCCATGTGGGCTCCCACCCCAGGAGGGAAGCACCTGTAGTGAGAGTCAACGTGTGAGTAGGGGGAATGAAGAGGACCCCCAATCTTAAATTGCTCTGATCCTGCCACCACTGGAGGGCCTGGATCAAGGTTCGAGTCACTGGGACCAACTTGGAAAGGGGGTCTCTTCTCTGAGACCAATAGGTTCTCAAGTGAAACTGAATGTCTCATCTGAAATCTTGCCCTGCACTACAGCTGTGGATGCAGCCATGTGCCCCAGGAGCTGCAAAAAGTGTCTTGCTGGTCGAGAGACCCGCAGAGTGAAGGAGGAGGCCAGAGCCACCAAGTTCCTTACCCTTTCTAGGGGAAGAAAAGCTCTGGCCCGGTTTGTGTCCAATTCTGCACCTATAAAGGTGAGTACCTGGACTGGTTCCAGAACCGACTTTGGTAGATTTAGCAGGAAGCCCAGGGAGGTGAGAAGCTGCTGGGTGACTTGCAGGTGAGATTTTACCTGTTCTGGGGACTGGCCTACAATGAGCCAGTTGTCTAGATAGGGAAAATCAGCAATCCTTTGCCTCCTTAAGTGAGCCACTGCTACTGCCAGACATTTTGTGAATACCCTTGGGGCAGAGGTCAAGCCGAAGGGCACTGCTCTGAACTGGTAATGACCTGAGGGCAGTTCGAATCTGAGGTACTTTCGGTGGGAGCTTCTGATTAGGACGTGAAAATAGACATCCTTGAGGTCCAGGGAAGCTAGCCAGTCCCCTGGCCTTAGAGAAGGTTAAATCATTGCCAGAGTTACCATTCTGAACTTTGGTTTCAAAAGATGCTTGTTCAGATATCTGAGGTCTAAAATGGGCCGCCATTCTCCTGTCTTTTTTGGGGTAAGGAAGTATCTGGAATACAGACCCCTGCCCTGGTGCAGGGGAGGAACCCTTTCTACTGCTCTGAGAGCCAACAGGGTTGAGACCTCTGCTTCTAGAGCAAGGGTCTCTAAAGAACTTGCAGTAGAAAAAGCCTGGCTCTCATCTTGGGGAACTTTTTGAAGCTGAGAACCAGACCCTGGCTTACTACTTCCAGAACCCACTTGTCTGAGGTTAAAGACACCCAGTTCTGACTGAAGTAAGCCAACCTGCCCCCTACTGGTAAAGGAGAATCGGCCCTGGGCACCCCATCAGGGTGCCTGCTTGGCAGGTGCTTTAGGCTGAGGGTTGGGAGCAGGCCTGCCCACGCCCCGTCTGCCTCTGCCTCTGAAGAACCCCCTCTGAGCATAAGCAGAGGAGCCGAGTTTGGTAAAAGGCCTGTGGAAAGGCCTACCCCTACCCTGAGATTGTGCCTCTGGGGAGTGGCTTGCCGCTCCTTAGCTTGGGCACTTTGTAAGTAGTCCTATATTCATCCATCTTTTCATATAATTTCTGTCTGCTCCCAAACAGAGAATTTCCCACCACAGAAAATCCATAGCCTTAGTCTGGGTATCCTGTGAGACTAGTACACCTGAGCCAGGCCAACCTACAGCTACAGATGTGGCCATGACTCTAGAGGAGACATCATTAACATCCACAGCAGCATGAAACTGCACCTAGAAGCCTCAATGCCTCGGCAGCCACCTGTTCCAGCTCGCTAGCAAGCTGGCCATGGGCTTGTTTGGCTAATTCCATAACAGTATCCCATCTAGATTTCTGATACCTTGCTACATAAGCCATATAATTTGCTTGCCTGAGTCCCAAGGGCTGCCATGTACTGTTTTTTTGCCATGGCATCAATCTTCCTGGAATCCTTGTCAGGAGGATGTGAAGCCAGGGGAATATTAGCTATCACAGGCTGCAGCCTGAACTACTAACATGAGCTGCATTGCTGATAAAGGAATTCTGTATCAGGACCTGACAATGTGTACCTTCTGTCCATCTTTTTATCTACAGGGCACAGAATTAGGAGTTTTAAGATTTTTATTGTTTGTTTCCTAAAAGACTTATGCAAAGGAATAGACAATCTCCTAGACTCTGGAATATCCATCATTTCTACAAAATCAGGCTCTTCTTGCTCATCCACAGCTTCTTCCAAAGGAAGCTGGAGGGTTTCAACAACTTTTGTAAAACATAAAATGAAGGGGACTCAAAGCATAGGGGAGATTCTAAAAGGTCTGTCTGGGGAAATGTCCGGTTCAATGGGCACACCCAGACCCTCCCAGCCACATTCATACTGTTCATAATCATCCTCCCCTCCTCTGGTTCATAAAACTCCTCAACATCATATTCTTGAACCGATGGAACCGGACGAACCGACCTTTACCAGATAGTGGCGGTTGGGCCGGGACGAAGCAGTGACTGGACAATCTGAATAGCTCTTGCTATCTCTGCAGCAGTTGGAGAAGGGATTTTGGACTCCAAACCTGCTGACTTCCTTATTCTCTTTACTGGAACTGGTTCCTCGAGACCAGCTTTTCTTTTGCCCGAGGAAGTCTCGCCCTGGTCAGAGGGCACTCCCTCCGATTCGGTTGGCACCGAACCGGGCTGGCCATCCGGGTCAGCGGACTTTTTGGCCTCTCGTTCCCTGAGCCTGCCCAATCTCTTTTCCAGGGTGGCTGCAGGGAAATTCTTAAATCTGGCAGTCTGACTGGAGGTGGTCAAACCCCAGACAATAAACACATGTGGTGTGTGGGTCAGCCTTGGCAAAGACTTCCCTACAGACATCACAGTGTTGAAACCCAGTGGGCCCGGCTTTTCTTTTGGGTTTCTCAGACATAATGCCAGCCTAACCAGAAAAACTTGCCCTTTGAACGGCAGTGCCAGGCAAGATACCCTTATCGGTTCCTAACCGTGTCACGGGTATTGGAAAAACCGTAATAAATCTGTTTTTTTTAGAACCGATAAGAACCGGGAACCGCACTCTAAAATGACAAGCTTTAAAATTTTTAAGCTTTTAACCCAGTTGATCGGTTCAAAACCGAACCGATAAACTTACAAGTTCCACACAGAAAATACAATTTTAAATTACTTACGATACCACAGACAGAGCTTGAACCGAACGGTTTTGCGGTTAAAATAAAACTATTCTCGGTTGAATCGAACCGAGAAAACACTGTTTAAACCGAGAAATGAACCAAGCAGTAGGAGAAATCTCCGGAGCGACTGTTCAGTGACGCGGAGTAAAGAATCTGACAGTTCAGGTTTGAAACTACACAGACAGAGCTTCTATCTTAGAGCTCGTGCTCAAAGTTCCATTCATGGAATGGATTTAACTATTTCACCTCCGGAGCAGTTCTAGTGGTGGGACAAACTGCAACTTGTCATAATATAGCAAGACTTCATGTTGTTTGAAAGCAGAGTAACAGGAGTGGCAAGGTGAGAGGCACCAAGTCGGAGGATCCTGGGTCCAACACCGTCGAGTCCTGCAGTGCCGTGTACAGCAATAGACCTCAGTAACCTAAGAACATCCAGGCAAGAGAAGACAACTTTTAACACTAGGGGATCCAAGGACCATTCGTGATGGCCCTGGGAAATCCTACTCAATGCATCTGCAAGCACACTATCCTTCCCTGGAAGATGGACTGCTACCAGAGAGGTCTGTAAAGAATAAGCCAGGGACCACAATTTCATGCCTTCCATGCGCAAGGCCGTAAACAGAGTGCCTGCCTGCTTGTTTATGTACCACATGGTGGTGGTGGTGTTGGTGTCTGTCCTGACCTGAACCACCTTGTTCAGTACCAAGTCTGAGAAGGCTTGTAGAGCCAGGTACATTGCCCTGAGTTCCAGAAGATTGATGTTGAGAAGAGACTCCTGAGGGGACCACACTCCTTGAGCTGTGAGGGCTCCTAGGTGAGCTCCCCACACCAGGAGAGAAGCATCTGTGGTTAGAACCACAGAATGAGACTGAGTGACAAATGGGACCCCTTGCCTAAGGTTGTCCTGGTCCAACCAGCATTGGAGAGCCTGGATCAGAGTCTGAGTCACTGGAATTAGTTTGGTTAGAGATCTTTTTTCAGAGACCAAAAAGCCCTCAAATGGAACTGGATGTCTCATCTGAAATTTGGACCCCTGGACCACTGCAGTGGAAGCTGCCATGCGGCCCAGGAATTGGAGGAAATGCCTTGCTGGTCGAGACACCAGAAGGTGGAAAGAAGAAGCCAGCTCTATAAGGGCCTTTACCCTTGTCAGAGGGAGAAAAGCTCTTGCTTTGACAGTATCCAACTCTACCCCTCTGAAGGTCAAGAGTTGCACTGGTTCGAGAACTGATTCTGGAAGACGGAGGAGGAATCCTAGAGAAGTGAGCACTTGCTGGGTCACTTGCAAATTTGACTAGACTTGGTCTGGGGACTGACCCACAATGAGCCAGTCGTCCAGGTAAGGGAACATGGAAATGTTTTGTCTCCTTAGAAAGGCCACTACTACTGCTAGGCATTTTGTTAACACCCTTGGACCTGATGTTAGGCCGAAGGGCATTGCTTTGAACTGATAATGGCCTGAAAGCAGTTCGGAACCCGAGGTACTTTCTGTGGGAGCATCTGATGGGAATATGAAAATGGGCATCCTTTAGGTCCAGGGAGGCTAGCCTATCCCTTGGCCTTACAGAGGGAAGAATTATTCCCAGAGTCACCATTTTGAATTTTGGCTTTACTAGGTGCTTGTTTAAGTATCTGAAATCTAGGATGGGCCGCCACTCCCGTTTTTTTTTCGTGGTAAGGGAGTATCTGGAGTACAGACCTTTACTTCTGTGAGATGTAGGAACTTTCTCTATGGCTCTGAGAGCCAGCAGAGATGAAACCTCTGCCTCTAAGGCAATGGTTTCTGAGAAGTTTGCAGGTGGAAAAGACCTGACCCTCAGTTTTGGAAATTTTTTGAGGCCGAGGGGCCAGTCCCTGGCTTACTACCTCCAGGATCCACTTGTCTGAGGTAACAGACTTCCAGTCCTGGAAGCAGTAAGCCAGCCTGCCTCCTACAGGAATTGGGGAAGTCGGCCAGGGCTGACGCATAAGGGTGTCTGCTTGGCAGGAGCCTTAGACTGAGGAGGATGCAGCCCTGCTCATTCCCCTTCTGCCTCTCCCTCTGAAGACCCCCCAGGAAAAGGAAAGGAAGCCTGTGCCTGGTAGAAAGGCCTGGAAAGGGCTTGCCCCTGCCCCTAGATTGCTGCTTCTAGGAGTTGCCTGCCTTTCCTTGGCCTGTGCACTCCCTGTAGGTGGCCCTGTATTCGTCCATTTTCTTCATATAATTCTCTGTCTGCTCCCCAAACATGGAATTCTCGATGACAGGAAAATCCATGGCCTTAGCCTGGGTGTCCTGTGATAGGCTAGTACATCTGAGCAAAAGCCAGTCTCTGAAGAGCCACAGATGCAGCCATGACTCGTGATGACATCAGTCCACAGCAATATGAAACTTTTTTTTGATGCCTCAATCCCATCAGCAGCCACCTCCTCAGCAAGCTGGGGGGAAGCCTGTTTAGCCAGTTCCAGAACAGTATCCCATCTGGACTTCTGGTATCCGGCTGTACAGGCCATATAGTTAGCCTGCCAGAGTCCCAAGGAAGATGACGTACTGTTTTTTAGCCATGGCACCCAGCTTCTTAGAGTCTTTATCTGTGTGTGTGTGTGTGTGTGTGTGTGTGTGTGTGTGTGTGTGAAGCCATGGGTATGTTAGCCTCATCACAGGCTGCACAACCCCAACACGGCTGCATAGCTGGTACAAGTACTCCGTACCAGAGCCTAACAACATATACCTCTTGTCCATTCGCCTGTCCACAGGAGGTAAAGAATCTGGAGGTTTTAGTAACTTGTGTCAATTTCCCAAAAGATCTGTGAAGGGGAATAGACAATCTCTTGGACTCTGGGATGTCCTCCTCCATCGTCACCATCACCACCACCACCACCACCTCCTCCACATAGTCAGGTTCCTCTTGCTCCTCAACAGCTTCCTCTGATGGGAGCTGGAGGATTTCTGCCACTTTTTTGTACAACATAAAGTGGGAAGGGGACTCGAAGTCTAAGAGGGGAACACCAGAAGGTCTGTCTGGGGAGATGTCCGGTTCTATGGGCTCATCCAGACCATCACCATCCCCCTTCAAATCCAGTTCATAATAATCTTCTAGGGAATAATCCGGAACCGGGGGAACCGACCAGACCGAACGCCTACCGGGAGGTGTCGGATCTGCCAGAACTGAACGGAGCGATTCAACTATATTAATCGCTCTGGCAATTTCCTCGGTGGTTGGAAGATGCGGTTCTGGATCCCAACCGGCCGATTTCTTTTTCTTTCTTTCTGCCAGAACCGACCCCTCAGGATCGGGCTCTCCTTTGCCCGAGGGAGTCTCACCCAGGTCAGTGTGTACTCCCTCAGGTTCGGTCGGAATGAACCAGGCTGGCCATCCGGTCCGCTGATTCTGTTCTCCTTTTCCTAAGCCTGCCCAATCTTTTATCCAGGGTGGCCTTAGGAAAATTTTTTTTACATATTTGGCAGTCTGAAACAAGGTGGTCAAAACCCAGACAATAAACAGGTGGTGTGGGGATCAGCCTTAGCAAAGGCATCCCCACTCTCACTGCAGTGTTGAAACCCAGTGGGCCCGGTTTTTCTCTTGGGTTTCTTAGACAAAACCATCCTACAAACTTACCCTTTTTTCGGCAACAGCCAGGCAAGACCCCCTTATTGGTTCCTAACCGTGTCACGGTTGTTGGAAAAAAACGTTAAAATACTTTTTTTTTTTGAACCGATAAGGACTGGTACCTCACTCTAAATTCAGAAATCAAAGTAAAACTCAAGAAAAATAACCAGTTTAGCTGAACCGACTGAAAATATTACTTTTACAATTTCCACAAATTTTGCATTAGTCCACTACCTAAAGTACTTACCGTATCACAGACAGGGATCTGAATCGAAAATAAAGTTCAAGTGCTGGGGCTAATTGCACAATTTCAGAATACATCAAGACTTCATGTTTGAAGCACTTTCAACGACAATCGCTTGGGAAGTCTGCAATGTGACGGACGAGGAGACAGCAGGAAAACTGGAGGGCGGGCGTGGGGACCATCCACTATATAGCATCACGCCGACGTCGGTCACGCGACATTGGGTGGGCGGTCCCCCGTTAGGTATTGCTAGAAAAAGTCTGCCATGCGGCCAAACGCCTGGCGGTGCTAGTCCTATATGTGATGACCTACTGAAGGAACCCTCTCGAAGTAAGATCTAGGGGTTCCACTATGAGCTGCTGCATTAGCGGAAACGAGATTTGCCTCGGCCAGAGCAGAGCTATCAGGATCACCTGTGCTCCCTCTGCCTGGAGTTTGAGAAGTATTCTCTGAAGAATGGGAAAGGGAGAGAAGGCATACAAGAATTTCCCTGTCCAACATAGCGACAATGTGTCATGCCAGAAAGCACTGGGCTCTGGAACTAGCGAGAAGTTGGGAAGCTTTGCACTGAATGGGAAGGCGAACAGATGTCTGGGCGACCCCACCTCAGAAATAGAGAGTCTACTACTTCCCGACAGTGTCCATTCATGTGCGAGAGACGTCTGACTGAGGCTGTCTGTCAGGACGTTGTGAACACCTGGAACATGCACAGCTGTGAGACACAAGTCGTGCTGAAATGCCGAATTCCACACCTGCATCACCTCCCTGCTTGCTGATGTACCAGACCAGTGACATGTATCTGGATCAGCAGTGTTCCTCTTGATAGGATGGTCTGAAGAGCCTGAAGGGCATAAAGAACCGCCCTCATCTCCAGAATGTTTATGTGTAAGAACATCTCCAACTGGGACCACGAACCCAGAGTTAGATAGTCCCCCAGGTGCGCTCCCCAACCCAGACAGGAGGCGTCTGTGGTGAGGGTCCAAAGAAATGGGTAACTTTGAAAGGGAAGTCCCCCGGACAGATTCAGACAATCTAGCCACCACAGGAGATCCTTCTTGAGCGTGCTGGAGACCAGAACAAGATGGTCCAGGTTGTCCAAGCGCTGGTCCCACTGGACGCGTAATGTCCACTGGGTGATGGCATATACAACCTGGTTAAAGGTACCATGGAGATGAAGGCTGCCATCAGGTGTAACAATGCCCTGGTTGGAAGAAATCTGGGCGACCATTAGTTGACCTGTTCGAAAAGAGCCTCTGCCCTGTCAGAGGGTAGAAAGGCTCTTCACTGGACCGTATCCAAGATCGCACCGATGAACTGAAGGTTCTGGGAGGGAGTCAGGGATGACTTGGGAGATTGACAGTGATCCCAGTCATGAGAAAAGGTCCAGAGTGACCGAGAGAGAATCAGAAGACTGTCCTCGACAGGGCTGTCAATAGCTGTCGTCCAGGCAGGGGAAACACAGCTATGCCCGGCCGGCGTAAGGCTGTTGCCACCACCGCTAGGCACTTGGTGAAAACCCTGGGTGCTGAGGAAAGGCCAAAGGGGAGTGCTGTCAACTGGAAGTGCTCCCACAGAAAGCAAAACTGCAGGAAACGTTGGTGGCCCAAGGACACCGTAATATGTAGGTAGGTATCCCGCATATCCAGTGTGCAGAGCCAATGGTCCTTCTGCAGAAGGGGCAGGAGGCCCAGCACTGTCAGCATGCGGAGCCTTTTGTATTCGACAAAAAGATTCAGACTGATGAGGTCCTGGATGGGTCTGAGGTCGCCAACCTTTTGGGATCAGGAAAAGCGTGAATAAAATCCCTTTCCTCTGGGACAAGGTCACGGTTCTATTGCTGCCTTCTGTCTTAGGGCCTTGATTTCTTCCTCGACCAGTGGAGCATGGTGTGGGGAGTAATGCGAGCGATCCGGTGGAACATCCGGAGAGAACTCCAGAAGCCCGATGATGGGCCTGGCGCCAGGTCCCCGGGTGTCTCCTGCCTGGTCTTCAGGCTGTGGGGTGTCCTCCTCAGTCGATTCCCTATGACCGCCGTCCGCCGATGACGGGAGTGGGCCGTCTTCTGCTCCGGAGATGCCGACACTGGTCTCCTGGCCGACGGCTCCGGATCCGGCGAACGCCCAGCCGGCGACTGGCTGGTGCTGTCGGCTCCTGTGAGCGCCTGGCTGATTTGGAACGGTTAGCCGACGTCAGGCGTTTAGCCAACACAGGGTCCGATGCCCTTTTCAGAGACGTCAGGACCTTGGTCTTTCTAGGTGTAGGATCAGGACCTCTCTGCGGTTGGGAGACTGACCTGGAGTCGGTGTCCCGACGTCGGGTGGAAGAAGTAAGCAATAAGACACGACAAGGTGTGCGTTAGACACTTTAACACACGGCTAGGAGGCATAGTGAGGCACAAGGCCATCGGCCGAGTGCGTCCAGCCTCCTAGACGTGTGTTAAAGTGTCTAACACAGACCCTGGAGTGGCTTACTGCGCTTATGAAATGGCTATCAAAAATACAGATGTATGTGATAACTAAAATGTATAGTATTTAAAAAGAAAAAAGTTTAATGTTTGTCTTGGTTTTAAATAAAATAGTTCCTCCGCCTACTGTTTTTTTTTTTTTGACTTAAGAAATTTTGTCCTACAAAGGCTTCTGTAGTTTCATATGGTTGTCATGACAGTATTCACCTCCACCTCCCCTTGTCATGGAGTCCATCACAGTTTTGCAGTCAGTTGCACAATATGGTGCTGTTTTGTTATTTAAAGAAAGCGCGACATAGATAGAGAGACATGAGAGAGACCGCACTGTGTGGGCATTTTCCTGAGTAAGTAGCAAGCCATGATGTAAGCGACAGTGCAGTACTGAGCATGATGGAGCACTTTTCAATTCGGAGGGACAGCGAGCATGGGCTGTAATCTGCAATTGGAGCGGGCGGGCTGGGAGGGAGGCGGTTTCAATTCAGGACGGAGGCGAGATTAAAGTTTAAACTTGAAGAAGCGAGCAGGAGGCTGGTACAGAACCGAGACAGAGCGGCGGGTGGGCAGAGTGAGAGACAGAGTGGCTGGCCGGGCAGGCCAGTAGAGAGATTGTGGTTCCGTTTTTTTTTTTAAATAGATGAACGAGAGGCAGGCTAACAGATATCATGGCTGTACGTTTGTTTTTTATTACAATTCAGAGAGGGATCTTAAAGCGAGTGGCTGGGCGGTGGAGAGAACACAGCTGTTCTGTTTTTGGTTTGTTTTATACATTACCGAACGGGTGGGCTGTGACTGTGACAGAGATTGCAGCTTTTCCCTTCATGCTACATCCAGGGATTTCACAGACTGACGTAATGTGAACAGAAGGTCAGATGTATTTAGTTGGCATACTGAAAATACAGCCTGGCATGTCACTGAGTTGGTGAAAAGAAGATGGCTGATTTTCAGTTTGCCAACGTTCTAAGTGGCATCTTTACTAGAATCAGTGCTCACAGGGCACTGCTGGTCCTTCTTCCTGTGTGTAAGACACACTATCACACAGGTATTGCCCAATCAAATTGCCTCAGTTTTGATACCCATTTCATAAGAGGACTTATGGCGCTCAGAAGACTTCGAAGAGGCCTTGGATGGGGTGGAGGAAGCAGAGGGCCTCGATGTCTTGATCGGCTGGAGCGAGGAAGAGCCGCCTGAAGTCCGGACCTTAACCCGGGGGGGGAGCAGTCCGATCTGGAGCCGGAGTCCGAGGCCTGAGTTGGGGACCTAGACCTCACCTTCTCTTGCTGCTTGTCCCGGTGTTTATGGCCTTCAGAAGAAGATTCTCCCCAGGTGGAAGGCTCTTGGTCCACCCTTTTTAATTTCTCTTCGAGGAGATATGCCTGTAGTGCCTTCTGTCGGCGGATCCTGGTGCGGCTATTGAAACCTTGGCAAAAAGTGCAGGCCTTGGTATCGTAGTCCAGGCCTAGGCAACGCACGCAGGAAGAGTGAGGATCCTTGAAACGGATCTGTTTTCCGCAGGCACACTTAGAAAGGTGACCCTCAAGCGTTGGAGTTAAGAGAGGAAATCAGTTGTGCAAAGAAATTCCCAGAAAGTTCTGTAGTTGTCGTACGCTAGGTACAGACCGAGAGGCTGATGCTGGCGAGTCGCTGGCAGGAAAAGAACTGAGGATTATGGGGACCGCCTCCTTATATACTCGCGGGGCGTTGGGGTGGGGACCAACGTCGGAGGTGGTCCCGTTGAATACTGCCAGCTAGAAAATTTCAGAGGGTCCTGGCGCTCGCTGGCTTCAGTCCCAATGGTGTAACCTGCCACAAGAGCTGTTTCTCAAAGTAAGATCTTACCGTAACAGCAGATCTTTGAGACAGGCTCTTGCAGTGAGTAATTACACTCAGAACTGAAGCTGGTAGGCATCAGGACACCACGAAAAATTTCTAGCTAGCAGTCTCTGGCGGGGGACTGCCCCCACGTCAGGCGGTGACAGTACAAAGGGGTGGTCCCCCACACCTGCCTACCAGTACTTTCCCGCCAAAGGCCTAAAAAGGCGAAACGAGAGAGAAGAAAAAATGACTCATCTTAGTAACTGTGTTTCTTCTAATAGAGTCTTGCTGTATTCTGACTAACTGCAGACTACCAAGCAGTACCTCCATGGAGGAGGGAGAGAACCTACTTTAGGAATAGGCTCTGAAGTACTGCTGTGCAAAACAGAGCATCACTCCTAGCCTGGATATCCAGGGAGCAATGCTTAGTAAAGGTATGGACTGTTTTCCAGGTGGCTGCTTGACAAATTTCTAAGACAGGGATATCCCTGGCAGCAGCCAGGGAAGCAGCTGTACCTTTGGTTGAGTGAGCCCTCAGGCCTGAGGGTGGAATCTTTCATAGTTTCTCATAGCAGAAGTGTATACAAGACACAATCCACCTGGCAATAGTTCTCTAGGTGGCAGGTTTGCCCATCTTCTCCATAAGTGGGGAACAATTAGAGGAATCAAACCTGTGACCCTTGGTACGCCTATGTAGCAGCTAAATGCCTTTTAACATCTAAACTGTGTAGCCTCCTCTCTCCTGAAGAAGAATGATCAGTGAAGCATGACAGGAAGAGACAGACTGATACAAGTGAAAATCTGAAACCGCTTTGGGCAAAACCTTCTATTGTTTCTAAGGACCACTTTATCCCTAAGAAAGGAAATAAAATCAGGTTCCACTGAGAGGGCTTGCAACTCACTGATACGTCTGGCAGAGGTAATGGCTACTAAAAACCACAGTTTTCCAAGTCAAGTACTTAAGCTCTGCTGAGGACATAGGTTCAAAGAGTGGTTGCATAAATTGAGCAATGCAAACACTTAAGTCGCAGGCAGGGGCAGGATCTCTAAAGGGAGGATTGGTATGAAGCAATCCCTTAAAAAATGTACACAACACAGGATGAGATGATAGTGAGGAAGACTTCCCCACTGACAGAAAAGCAGAAACAGCTGACAAGTGCACCTTGAGAGTAGCTGGTCTGAGGCATAAGCCATTCAAATGGAATATATTATCCAAAACTGTAGGCAATTCAGCAGTATCTGGGGAAATATGCTTCTTGGAACACCAAATGCTGAATCTTTTCCATTTGGAGTTATAGGTCTTTCTAGCGGTGGGCTTTCAAGAGGCTTTGAGGAAATCCAGAAACCCCCACCCCCGAGACAGATGCAAATCTGCATACTCTAACTCTTCAAGAGCCATGCCTTGAGACTGAAGATTGGGGTACCAAATCCTCCACTGAGAGGAAGTTAACAGGTTGTAATTCCTGGGAACAGACAGGGGGAAGATGGACTGCTAGTGACAGCAAAACGGGGGTACCAAGGCTGTCTGGCCCAGTCTGGAGCAATCAGAATCACTTTGCAAGGTTGTAACCTTATCTTGACTAGAACTTTGAACAGCAGAGGAAAGGCATACAGAAATGTTCCTTCCCAGTTCAGAATCAGAGCATCCAGAGGGACTGAGCCCAAGACTGAGGGTCTGCAACAAAAGAGAGGAAGTTGGTGATTGTCTAGGGCTGCAAAGAGATCTATCTCGAGTGCCCCACCTGGAAAAAAATCACCTTCAACACCAGAGGGTCCAGGGACCATCTGCCATGGCCCTGTGAGATCCTGCTCAGTGCATCTGCTAGCACATTGTCCTTCCCTGGAAGGTGGACTGCCATCAGAGAGGTTTGCAGGGAATAAGCAGGACCACAACTTCATGGCTTCCTGCGGCACAAGGCCAGAGACCAAGTGCCTCCTGCTTGTTGATGTACCACATGGTGGTGGTGTGTTGTTCTCTGACCTCAGCCACCTTTGTTCTGCACTGACAGAGAAGCTTGCAGGGCCAGAAAACTGCCCCGAGTACTAGGAGATTGATATGGAGAAGGAATTCCTGAGGGGACCACAGTCCCTGGGCAGTGAGTGCCCCCAGATGGGGTCCCCAGCCAAAAAGGGAAGCATCCGTGGTAAGGACCACTGAATGACACTGAGTGACAAATGGGACCCCTTGCCTTAAATTGTCCTGATCCTGCCACCACTGAAGGGCTTGGATCAGAGTCCAAGTCACTGGAATCAGTTTGGTAAGGGGATTCTTCCTTTGGGACCAAAAGGCCCCTCAGATTGAACTCAATGTCCCTCATCTGGAATCTTGCCTCCTTGGACCCTGCTGTAGAAGCTGCCATGTGGCCCAACAGCTGAAGGAAATGCCCTTGCTGGTCGGGTACCTGAAGGCTGAAGGAAGAAGCCAGTTCTATAAGAACTCTTGCCCTTCCAGGGAAGAAAGGCTCATGCTTTGACAGTATCCAGCTCTGCCTCTATAAAGGTAAGGAGCCGCACTGGCTTGAGAACTGACTTGGGAAGGTTGAGAAGAAATCCTAGAGAAGTGAGCACTCTGCTGTGTCACTTGCAGGTCTGACTTGATTCTGGTCTGGAGACTGGACCCACCACGAGCCAGTCGCTCAGATTAGAAAGATGGAAATCTTTTGCCTTCTTAGAAAGGCAACAACTACAACCAGGCACCTTGAAAACCCTTGGTGCTGATGTTAGACCAAAGGACGTTGCTTTGAACTGATAGTGGCCTGAGGGTACTTGTGAACCTGAGGTACTTTCTGGGAGCACCTGATGGGAATGTGAAAATAGGCATCTTTGAGGTCCAGGAGACTAGCCAGTCCCCTAGCCTTAGAGAGGGAAGAATTATTTCCAGAGTTACCATCTTGAACCTTTGGCTTTAGAAGATGTTTGTTGAGGCATGTTAGATCTAGAATGGGTCACCACTCCCCCTGTCTTTTGGGGTAAAAGCTCCTGGAACACAGACCTTTGCCCCAGTGTAGGGTAGGAACTCTCTCTATGGCTTTCAATGCCAGAAGAGATGAAACTTTGCTCTAGGGTAAGGGTTTCTGAGAGACCTGCAGGTGGAAAAGATCTGGCTCTCATCTTCGGAAATTTTTGGAAGCCGAGAATCAGTCCCAGGCCTACTACTTCCAGGACCCACTTGTCTGAGGTAACAGACATCCAGTCCTGGACAAAGTAAGCCAGCCTGCCCCATACAGGAATAGGCGAGTCGACCTGGGCAGACCCATCAGGGTGTCTGCTTGGCAGGGACCTTAGGCTGAGGAGTGGATGCAGCCCTGCTCATCCCCCTTCTGCTTCTCCCTCTGAAGAACCCCCTCTGTGAAAAGGGAGAAGAGGCCTGTGCTTGGTAAAAAGGCCTGCCCCTAGACTGCTGCCTTTGAGGACTTGCCTGCATTTCCTTGGCCTGAGCACTCCTTTAAGTGGTCCTGTACTCGTCTATTTTCTTCATGTAATTCTCTGCTCCCCAAACAGAGAATTACCCACTACAGGAAAATCCACGGCCAGAGCCTGGGTGTCCTGTGAGAGGCTAGTACATCTGAGGCAAGCCATTCTCCGAAGAGCCACAGATGCAGCCATGACTCTTGACGACATCACTGGAGTCCACAGCAGCATGAAATTGTACTTTTTATGCCTCAATCCCATCAGCAGCCACCTCCTCCAGCTCCTTGGCTAGCTGGGGGGAGGCCTGTTTAGCCAGTGCCAGTACAGTGTCCCACCTGGATTTCTGGTACCTGGCTGCATAGGCCATATAGTTCGCCTCGCCTGAGTTCCAGGAAGATGCCATAATGCTTTTTGCCATGGCATCAATCTTCCTGGAGTCTCTGTTTGGGGTTGTGAAGCCAAGGGAATACTTGCCTTGCCACAGGCAGCAATTCTGTACTACTCAACATGGCTGCATTGTTGGTACAAGAACTCTGCATCTGAGCTCTGATAATGTGAAACTCTTGTCCATCCTTCACTGTCAACAGGAGGCATAGTATTGGGAGATTTTAGGATTTTGAGTGTCTGCTCTAAACGATTTGTGATGGGGAATAGAGCGTCTCCTGACTCTTGGATGTCCATCATTTCATCATAACTAGGCTCCTCTGATCCTCCATGGCCTCCATAGGAAGCTGGAGGGTTTCAGCCACCTTTCTGTAAAACAAAGTGGGAAGGGGATCAGAAAGCCTAGGAGGGGAACACCAGAAGGTCTGTTTGGGAGCGCTCGGTTCCACAGGCACATCCAGACTTTCACCATCATCTTTGAACCCCTCCTCCTCCTCAGACACCAGTTCATAAAATCTCAGAGGTATAATCTTGAACTGGGGAACCTGATCAGAATCAGACCTCTGCCAAATGGTGCTGGATCGGTCATGAACCAGTTGAAGCGATTCTACAATCCAATCGCTTCTGGCTATTTCTTCGGTGGTCAAAACATGAAGCTCTGATCCGAAATGGTCATTTCTCTTTGTACTTTTTGTAGCAAATCACCCTCAGGATCGGGTTTCCTCTTGCCTGAAGCATCGCCTCTGGTCAGAGGGCACCTCTGGTTCGGTCGAACCTAGCTGGGCTGGCCATCCGGGCCAGCCCACTCTAATCTCTTTCAAGGGTAGATTTAGAAATGTATACAAATTTGGCAGTCTGTATCGAGGTGTTCAAACCTCTATTAACGAACACAGGGTGGTGGGGTCGGCCTAGCAAAGACCTCCTACACTCATCATGGTGTTGAAACCTAGTTGGCTCAGTTTTTCTTGCCTTTGACATGGCCAACCCAACCAAACCTCACTTTTATGGCAACCGCCAGGCAAGACTCCTTTATTTGTTCCTAACTGTGTGTCAGCGGTGTTGGAAAACGTTTCAAAACCTTTTTTTTTTTTTTTAAGAACAGATAAGGGTGGTAACCGCGACTCTAAAATAAAGTGCAGTTAGTAAGAGCTTACCAGTAATAGATCTTCGAGAACAGCTCTTGAAGCAGGTCACACCATTAGGACTGAAGCCGTCCAGGACCCCACAGAAATTTTCTAGCTAGCAGTCTTCAACGGCGACCACCCTCCGACGTTGGTCCCGCTTCCCCTGACTGTCACGTAGTACACATAAGGAAGCCGGGTCCCCCACGTACACCTGCCCCGCTGAAACTCCCAGCGCATGGATGACATCAGAAGAGGAGACAGAGGATCCGCCACCAGATGGCTAAGACTAAAAGAACTCCCCATCCCCAAGATGGATGTCTGGCTACCACCTACCTCACAAAAGGGGAAATGGTGGGTTGAAGGTACCTGCTGCAAGAGCTGTCTTCGAAGATCTACTGTTACGGGGTAAGTTCTTGTGTAACTGTACTATCTTACTTCGAGATACAGCTCTGCAGCAGGTTACACCATTAGACTGATTCCCCACAATAGTGGCAATCTTATGCCACAGTGAGGGGGAAAGGCAGGGATCACAACCCTACTCGAGCCTAAGACAGAAGTCCCAGAAGGACGGCTAGGCCGAACCCTGCTCTTCGCCTCGATGCAATGTCCAGGCTGTAATGCCTGATAAAAGTATGCACCCAGCTCCAAGTGGCTACAGCGCAAATAGCTGAGGTGGAAACATTTCTTAACGCTGCAAAGGAAGAGGCCACTCCTCTCGTGGAATGACCCTTAACCACGCCTGGTAAGGGTTTATTGTGCTTATAACAGAAAGAGATATCACTGATGAGCCACCCTTGACAGAGACCGCTTAGAAAACAGGAGCTCCCCTCATTCTAATAGTGAAAGGAGACAAACAGTTGATCAGACTCTTCAAAACTGTTTGGTTCTGGTCAGATGATATCTGAGGCAACTCCGTGTACATACATCTAATGTGGTAGAAGGGCTGCTTCTCGGTTGGTGTACTTTGGGAAATAATCAGGATATCGACTTACCTGTGTAAGGGTGAGGGCTGAAACCACCTTAGGCAGAAACTTTGGGTTTGTCATCAGGGATACCCTATCCTGGTGGAAAACTAAATAAGGTTCTTTGCACATAAGTGCATGCAATTCGGAAATCCTTCTTGCCGAAGTAACTGCAACTAAAAACGTTTTCCACGACAAAAAACGTAGCTCGCAATCCGCGGCTGGTTCAAAAGGTGGCAGCGTAAGCTGCTCCAGGTTGAAGGGCAAGTCCCAAGGAGGAATCGGATCCTTGATAAGCGGCCTAAGGTGGAGAACTCTCTTTAAAAAGGCACGAGTAGTGTCCAACTGGGCCACCATCCGGTGGTCTATGGGGGCATGGAAAGCCGAAATTGCGCAAAGGTGCACCTTTATCAAGGAGTAAGCCAGTCCGGATTGAAAGAGTGAAAGCAGGTAATCCAGAACCAGTTTTTCGGGACATTCTAGCGGTGAAAAACTGCACTTGAGCCTAACAAAATCTACGACATTTCATGGCGTGACGCTGCCGGTTTTCTGGCGGCAGAGAGTACATCTGCTACTTCAGCTAGACCCTGTATCATAAATACGGCTATGTCTCTAGGGAGCCAAGCCTGTAGGTCTAAAGACGCATAGTCCAGATGGACTAATGAACCCTACTCCTGAGACAGCAGATGGGAGCTGATTGGCAGCGAAAGTGGAGGTTCCTGGATAGCTGATGCAGAGGCCCGGAAACCAAATTTGTCTGGGCGTAGAAAGGCCTATCAAAATGAGGTTGCCTGCTCCCTGCGAAGTTTTAAGAGGACTCTCTGGATCAACGGGAAAGGAGGGAAGGCATAGAGAATCTGCCCGCCCAGGAGAGGGATGAAATATCGCCCCGCCAGAATACACCAGGCCCTGGATCTAGCGAGCAAAAATTGGGCAGTTTTATGCTGGATGGGGACGCTAAAAGGTCCAACTCTGGAGTGCCCATCTGTGAAACGAGATCCTCTGCCACCTCCTGTAGAAGTTCCCTTTCGTGGACTCTGGCCTGAGCGACTCAGGCTGTCTACTGCTTGGTACTGTCCACTACGGGGACGTGACTGCAATTAGGTTTGTACCATGCTGCAGTACCCCTCTCATGGCCTCCCTGCAGCAGTGCAGTAACGTGCCTCCTTGTTTGATGAGGTAATACATCACCGGGTATTGTCTGTTTAACAGGAGAGTACCGGTGGAATCTCGACTGGAAGGCTTGCAAAGCATAAGACCGCCCTCATCTCCAAAATGTTGATGTGGAGATGAGATTCCTAGGCTGTCCATGTGCCCTGAGACCTCACCCCGTCTAGGTGTGCTTCCCCAGAGCCCTGAGGAGTCTGTGTGAGAGGTCACAGTTGGAGGCAGTACTACAAAGGGAACCCCGTGGAGAGGTTTCGGATCTAGCCACCATTGCCAATCCCGAATCGCGGCATTCGTGATCCAATTGGCTGCTGCAGATGGTCTTGCCTTTCGGTCCCATTGCACCCTAAGCATCCACTGAGTTACTGCCATGGAGCCTTGCCATCGGGACTGTTACAATGGCGAGCCATGTGCAAGCAGGTGAAGGACCAACCTGACCAGAGACGGTCTTCTTCACCAACAAATTACCTGATAGGGATCTGATTGTTCAGCTCTGTCCCACGGGAAAAAGCCTTCCTCTGACAGTGTCTAGTACTCCCTATAAACTGCAGTTTCTGGGACAGCACCAGGAGTGACTTCTCATAGTTGATGAGAATACCCAGTAACTGAAAAGGGCCTGGAGATGCGATGAATGGCGTCATCAGTGCTTGCTAGAGGGAGCCATGAGAAGCCAGTCGTCCAGATGCAGGAACACATAATTGGCCTTCTCCTCAGGATGCGCTTCACGACGCGCCACTTCGTGAAGACACGAGGTGCCGGCGACAGCCTGAAGGGCGCCGGAGCGGATAATGGCAGCTCTGAAGCTTCAGCTGAGGAACCCTCCTGTGAGCTTGAGCAGTGGGATATGCAGGTAGGTGTCCGCATGTCTAACGATGCCAAGAGGTGGCCCCGCTTCAGCATGGGATTAGGCCCGAAGGGTCTCACCATGCTGAGCGCTTTGTGACGACCGCCAGATTGAGGTCGCTGAGGTCCAGAATTGGACGGAGGTCCCTATTTTCTTTTGGAACCAGGAAGAAGTGTGGAATAATAGCCTAAACCTCTCTGGTTCTCTGGAACATGCTCTAAGGTTTCTTTCTCCAGAAGCGAGCACTTCCTGCCGTATAAGCAGGGGCGGCTGACCATTGTGCAGTTGGAAAGCAAGGAGGCCTTGTAGGTGGGCTGCCTACTAATTCTATATAGTGGCCTCTTTCGATCAATTGCAGCACCCACCTATCGGTGGTGATCGACCGCCACCCTGGCAGGTGACGTGCGATGCGGCCCCCGACCTTCATTTCCTGTTGATCCTGAGGAGGGGCGAGGGCCGGGAAGGAGACATGCTGTGGCAGCGTTAGATCCCGCAGATTGGGCCGACTTTGCAACTGGGTGGCCCCTGCCTGGGGATGACTTGGCCTGGGCTTTTCGAGTAAAGGAGCCCCTCTGCTGTTGGCTGGAAGGCAGTTGTTGCCTTTGTGTCTGGCCACGAAAACAGCTCTGATTCCTACGAAAGGAACTAGGTCGAGATCTGTACATGGCCTGAACAGATCTAACTGCCTTCCCTGCATCCTGAAGTTTGGTGATCACCTTCTTGGAGGCTTCTCCAAAAAGGACTTCCCCGTTGTAAGGGAACGCCCATGATGCTCTTCTGACGTCCGGGTAAAACCGAGATCGGAGCCAAGAGTGTCTCCTGAGACACACACCTGAGGCTGCAGCTATGGGTCAAGAGTCTCACAGAATCGTGAGCGCGTGCCGGAGCACCGTCCCTACATCCGACCCTCAGACAGAGGAGATTTAAAAGCCCTCCTTTGACCACCATCGGGCATCTTTTCAACCAGGTCCTGTCCCTGTTCCCACAGCGTCTGGAATTGCACCATGGGTGAGGTAATTTAGAGACCTGATGGTGCAAGTCGCAGCCACGTACGTGCGCCTACCCAGGACATCCAACTGCTTGGATTCCAAGTCCGGTGGCTGTGTGCTCAAGTGCTGAGGTCTCTGAGACCGGTCATGCGAGGCTGTGATGACAAGGAAATCAGCCAGAGGATGGTTCGCCAGCTACTGGTCCTCCCTCGAGGTCTTGTACAGGCGGTCAGCATTCCTCGGCACTGCCAGAGTCAAATGCAGATGCTTCCACGCAGCCTTGGTGACGTCCGCAAAGGTGTCCACCAAGGGTGGCACTATCACAGGCTTTGGGTCTTTCTGCCGAAGGTAGCGGGCAAGGCATTGTCTCTCGGGGTTCAGTTCTTCAGCATACCACCCTATATTCTTCTGAATGTGCCTCATGATCTCGAGGGGTCATCTGGGGGAGACCTGGGAAGGTTGTGTGGGTCTGGGGAGGGAATGCTGATGGGAGGAGGAGATCTGGAGCACCCTGAGGTGTCAGATCTAGAGTCCTCCATGGACGAGGTGTACAGGCGTCGTCTGGGTGTCTTGGGGCTGGGTGACCTTGAAGTGGATCTTGAGGGAGGTCTTCTATCTGAGGATCTACCACTAGGAGGAGGTGTTGGCTCCTTGGGGGTTGGTGACCGTCCTACACGCCCCTGCGGTGGAGGAGGGGGTGTAGGCGTTGAAGGAGTAGGTGGAGGCGGAGCCAAAGTAGGAGAAGGGTGTGTGGCGACCACATCCTTCCTGATGGTGTCCCACCAGTAGGTGAAGAGCTCCTTCACCTCTGCCAAATTCAGGCCCGACGAGGGGCCGGGTACCGGTGGCCTGTCGCTGGGGTGGGGCGCGTCGTCCCCTGTGGGGAGCCAGACAGTTCCAGAGTCGCCCGCCTGGTCCCCGGGCTGAGGGTGTCCTCCTCCAAGATACTCTTCCGACCGTCGCCGGCAGGAGACGGTGGCGTCGCCCCTCTGAGGTAGCCGACGCTGTCCCCTGGCCGACGCCCTGGGAGGCTAACGCCTGGCCAGCAACTGGTGTCTTGCTGCAGCCGGGCTCCTGGGGAGCCTGTGATGCGTGGGCTAACGCTGGAGGGCTGAGCGCCGGGTCCGGGCGTCTGCTTTTAGGGACGCCAGGTCCTTAGTCTTACGCGGGACCGGGTCCGGGATTACGCTGAGGCTGGGACACCGACCTGGTGTCGGAGTCCCGACGGCGGGAGAAAGACTTGTGGCGCTCCCCAGACTTGGACGAGGCCTTAGGAGTGGATGAAGCCGATGGCCTGGAAGTCTTGATAGGCTGCAGGGAGGAGCCGCCGCTGGAGGATCTGACCTGAACCGGGGGAGGCTGAGACTGAGCCCTAGAGGGAGAGCGGTCTGACTGCGAGCCGGAGCTTTGGGAGTCCGAGCCCCTTGACGGGGACCCGGGCCTTTCCTTCTCCCGGTGTTTGTGGGTCTTCCCTGATGACTCCCCCCTGGAGGAAGGTTCCCTATCCATGGCCTCGAGTTTCTCCTCCAAGAGAAACGCTTGAAGGGCCTTCTGGCGGCGGATCCTGGTGCGACTGGCTGAAGCCCTGGCAGAAGGAGCAGGCCCTTGCGTCGTGTCTGGGCCTAGACAACGACACAGGCTGGAGTGGAGGATCCTTGAAGGGATCTGCTTCATGCAGGCACACTTCGATGGGTGACCTTCCAGAGAGGGTGTTTGGAGACGACATCCAATGAATCCAAGTTCATATGAGAAAAGAGCATTCGTGGTTCCCTGAATGCCATGAAAGTGACCGAGAGGCCGATGCTTGCCGATGGTGTCGGCGGAAACTATGAGAACTGGGATGGGGCGCACGCACTTCCTTGCGGGTAATGTACTGACGGGTGGTCCCCGCTGAAGACCGCTAGCTGTACATTTTCTTAGTCCTGGCGCCTGGACGGTTTCAGTCCTAATGGTGTAACCTGCTGCAAGAGCTGTATCTCAAGTAAGATAAGAAATTGGCCAAAGTGGACGGGTTCAAATAACTGAACAAGTATAGAATTTCCACACAGAATATAGGAAAAACCTATCTAGTACACTCAGTACCGCAGACAGAGGCTGAACCGACTAAGCGGAACAAATTTGGTTTAAAACAGATAACTTTTACCAACACTTTACCGACTTTTCGAACTGAGCTCAAGGAGAAATCTCCAGAGCGTCTGTTCAGTGAGGCAGAGTAAAGAATCTGACGGTTGGATTTCAAACGGCTGCAGACAAAGACCTCAACCGAGCTCAGCATTCTATGCACTGCAGAGAGTTAACCCTTTGTCTCCGGGCAGTTTAAAGGCTGGAGCTAACTGCAGTTAGTCAGAATACAGCAAGACTTCACGTTGTTTGAAGCGATGTTTCCCTATTGGAAAAGGAGCTGAAAAGCTTGGGGATGGAGGTCGAGGTATTACCTACTGCAAGAACCTCTCTCAAAGATCTACTGTTAGGGTAAGTTTTTACGTAACTGTACTATCTTACTTAGCGCTCTTGCAGTAGGAAATTACACATAGGACTAAGTCCCAAGTAGTCTGGAACAAGCAGAAGCAAATGGGAGGAAGAAAACTATGTAAAAGTAGACCCTCTGGCTGATGAGGTCTTAGGAAAGAAGACCCTGCAGAACAGCCAACCCGAAGCCCGCTCAATGGAGAGAGGCAATGTCCAAACTGTAGTGGTCTGTAAAGGCATGGACAGAAGCCCAAGTAGCGGCTGCACAGATGTCTGCCGCTGCCACATTCTTGAAACAAGCAGCGGAAGCGGTGACTCCTCTGGTGGAGTGCCCTGACTTGACCCGGCATGGTCCTGCTGTACCTGCCATTAACAGAGTGATACGAGTGAGCCAAGCATTTGGAATGGCATTGCTTGAAATACAGGTTACTCACCTGCAATAGGAGTTCTAGGGAATGGTGTATTGTTCATCCACACTCATTGGCAGGTATCCTTGCCGCTTTAAATCTTGCGGAAGGTCTTCAAGCTTGCTCCTCCCACCCACCGGGTGGTATAACTCGGCTCCGCCCCATGGCGCCAGATCTGGCCAGCTGGAGCTCAGGTTGTGCGTCGAGCGGGGAGGTATTAATGGAGAACGGTGGATGAACAATATATACCATTCCTAGAACTCCTGTTACAGAGAACCTGGTATTTAGGGACATGGATATGTTGTTCATCCACACCATTGGCAGACTCCTAGCAGTTCTCCCGGGAGGAGGGAAGCAAGACGCACACCCCCAATACTTACTTGGGAAAGAGAGACTGGAGAACCGAGGCCCCAAACCAGCATCCCAGCTTGACTCAAGGTCGATGTGGTAATGGGTAATGAAGGTGTTTGCTGACTTCCAGGTAGCAGCCCTGCAGATTTCCTGGATAGGGACGTCCCTGAAGCAGCCACCTGCACAGGTATGGCGGGGTAGAATGAGCTCTTATCCTCTGGGAGGCTCCATGCCGCCAACTTATAGCAGAGATCTATGCAGGAGGTTACCCACCTGCTTATCGTCCGCTTGGCTGCAGGTCTGCCAGATCTTGACTTCAGCGTGGTGACAAACAGCTGGCGAACTTTCCCAATTTCAGCCGTGGCGCTCCCTTATAACCGGCGCGCCCTTCAAGGGTCAGAGTATGGGCCCATACTCGACCTCCGAGGTGTGATTGGGGTAGAACACCGGCAGAGTCAACACCCTGGTTAATGTGAAACTCCGACACCACCTTCGGAAGGAATTTCGGGTGGGGAAGAGGGACAACTTTGTCCCTGTGGAAGACCAGGTAAGGAGACCGATGAGCGCTCGAACTCTCCTGAGATCGCTCTGGCTGACGGATAGCCACCAGAGAAGGCGTGTCTTCTCCACCTACAGGTGAGAGAGCACACCTGTGCATGAGGTTCTAATGGCTTTGCCCAGGCGAGCTTTAAGGTACTAGCAGTAGATCCCACGGAGGGGTTCTTCGCGACTGAGGGGAAATGTGATCAAGGCCTTTGAAAAGCGCGACCTTCTCCTGTTGATCTACTGCTTCTCCTTGCCCGCGCCTGGTAAGCAGAGATGGCTGCCAGGCAATCTTTAGGGTCACGATCTAAGCCCTTGACTAGAAAGGACCATAAATAGTCCAAGATGCTTGACAAGGAACAGGAGGAAGCGTCTCAAGCCCTTGCTTTCACCAAATGGAAAACCTTTCACTAAAAGGCATAGTATCAATACCTTACGGGACGCCTCAGCATTGAGGACCTCGTCGGAAAGACCCAAGGTCTGGAACTCTAGCCGCCAGGAACCAGGCCGTCAGGTGTAGGGGATTGAAGGTCCGGATGGAAACACCTTTCCCTAATTGACTGAGAGCAGGTCGGGGAGCTGAAGCTGCCCGTAGTCCTGGAGCTGAGACTGAGGAGATCTGGTACCAGAACTCAGGCGCAGGCCAGTCTGGGGCCATCAGAGTCACCCGCGCCTTGTCCCTCCTCGCCTTGGAGAAGCACCTTGTGGATCAAGGAAATGGGGAAAGGCGTAAAAGAGGCCCGGGGTCCACTGCCTCGAGAAGGCATCCCCGGCGCAGCCCCGCTGAGGGGGCGGGCATGGAACAGACTCAGCTTCGCTGCCTCCCTGGAGGCAAACAGGTCCACCCTGAGGTGTGTGCCCCAATGGGAGAACAGATGCTGTACTACCTCGGCAGGAGACCACCGTGGGATGCAGCCCCTATCCAGCTCAGGGCATCGGCCAGGGTGTTGGAGGCCCTGCCACGTGAATGGCTAGAGATCCGCCTCCAGGCTGCGCATTTGTGCGACCAAATGCGGAGAGCTTCCTTGCATAGAAGCATGGAGCGCGCCCCGCCTCTGGGCGGTTTAGATAAAGCATGGTCGTGGTATTGGTCTGGCCTGGGACTGGAATTCACTTGACCCCTGGAGGAACTGGAGCAAAGGCGAGAGCTAGCGGATCTGATCGGAGCTCCAGACCCATAGGGTGGACCTCCTCTTCGTTGGTTCACTGACTATCTTACAAGGCCTTCAACAAGATTAAAGCGAAGAGGCCTGTCCCCATAAAAAACTCTGCAAGAGGGCCTCAGGTTCTATATTAGGGCCCCACTTTTGATCTACATTAATAACGTGACTACTACATAAAAAGCAACATCCATCTTTTGCAGATGATACAGTTCTCGTGAGTGCAACACCTAAAGCTGCCTGCAATGACCTACAGTCAGAATTAACCTTTTAATAACTCCTCCAAAAAAGCTACTCCTTAATGCCAAAAAAACTAAAGCGATGGTCTCTCTCCTTTTATCGATACAATAACCTGTCCACTGGGACAGTTCCCCAGTACCACAGTTCGGTGAAAACTAGATTTGTTAAATTCAGTATCTGGGTTGGATGGTCAAGACTCTCCTTCATTGAACATATCGAGGACTTGCTAAACGACTTGACAAAGGCTTGGACTGGCTTTAGAATCGTGATTTCACCAGAGACAGAAACATGGTCAATCCATTTCCTATCATTGGTTGATTATGATGACTTCCTCTACGCAATGCAACTCTTCATAGTAAACTGGACACACCACCATCGAGCACGGGGTTTATAACAGGACTCCCCTTAGACATCACTGCACCCTTATACGGCAGTGGATGGACATCACTAAAGTTCAGGCGCCACAAAGCAGCGCTCTCTGGACCTATAGGCCATCTCTAATAAGCTGCCTTACTATAACTCCTGCTGTCTTCCCTGAGTATAATTGGGAAATCGGTTAAGTTACTCAGCTATCACTTAAAGTCCCAAAGCAAATCCCACCCGGCAGGGGCAGCCACAAGCCGCGCTGCCCAACTTATGAACGATCTAAAAAACCTCAAATCAGCACACAATGGTATAATGCTCAAGATGCTTTATTTCTGTACAATCAAGTATATAACTGCTTCCCTCAGACCCAATACAGTGTCTGCACTGGTATCATCCGCCTAACCCATTTTAAGTACCCAGCTTGCCCTCACCACCCTAATGTTCCTCTCTTATCCCGTCTTATCAACATAAGCCCATCCATCCCTATTCTTCCTTTCCCAACCTCGGATGAGCTCACTACCCTGGTTGACATCTCATACCCAATGCTAGCATTCAATCCGGGCTCCACACACATACTCCTCTCCATCACTTCTCATCAGCTTTACCAACTCCTTTCTGCCACGTGCCTCTAGCCTCTCCCCCTCCCCCTCCCTCTCCCCCTACCTTCACCTCTACCTGAACATATTTTTGTTTTTTTTTCACGTTACTTCTCTGCAACCTTAGATAATCTGCTTTATCTTCTAGACACTTCTATGTATATAAATACATATAATCTGTACAATATCTGTGTAATTCTATGTACATAGGAACTTCTTTTTCTTCCTCTGTAAAAGTATTATCTGTGCCTTGTAAATACCTATATTGACCTGTATATACAATTATTCATGTCCACCACAGGTCCATCTTGCAAATGAGCTTCTGCTCAACGATGAGCATGGTTAAATAAAGACTTGACAAGTTGGTCAGCTATGAGGCGTGATGTGGCAGCAACTTTTACTGACAGTAACAACAGACTCCGTCTCCCCTCTGGCCATTAATGACTATCCGGGTGGCGACAACCCTTCATGGTAGTGAACCTCCCCGGCACGGTTGTTAAGCTGAAACCAACTACTCCACCATTGTGGTGGGCCTCCTAAACAAAGACTGGGACCCGACCAAGGTTTCTTGGTGATCAGAACTTCCATAGGTTGTCGGTCACCCTCACCCCAATGAACCCTGCAGGTGGAGGTGAAACAGGTGCGCGGCTGTTTTGAACTCCTCTCAGTCTGATGACGACTCCCCTGTTCTCCAGGCCGATTGCGTGGAGTCTGCAGGAGGCCAGTCCGTGGAAACAGCCATCCGTTCTGGGTATGCTTGACTCATGTCAATCTACTGGGATGCAGCTCGAACCCGTCAAAATGGGCAAGTACCCTTGGAATACTGGACAGGATTCCCAACAGGCTTTTCCGGTGGCGAAGCCATTGTTGGCCCAGCCCTGGGTTATGGCAGCCAGCATCTTGTCCTTGCCTTACCACCAGGATGGCTCGAAGTACCGGTCCCCAGGTTCACTCTCTCGTTTCTCGGTACCCATCTATGGAGGATTAGTGACCAATAGCACTTTCAGGAATGTTGGAATGTCGACAGACCACCTGATAAGAATCAAAGTTGGATTACTCTGGACGGAAAGTTCTGCTTCCTCCGTAGGCTTTAAATCAGGTAGCTCGGCCTACCCATAGCACATTTCTACACCCATAATGGGCTCCTGGGTGGTGATTCCTCATCTGGCTGACCTTCAGGCGGCGGTCAAGCAGGTGTGGGATCAGGGCAGGGTGGTGGCTAATGGCCAAACTTCATTGGACATTGGTGATCTTGTACCGGTCAGTGGCCACAGTGGCCATCGCCGCAGAGCTTGGTGCGTATCTCCACCTTCAGGGGACACCCAGAACAAGCGGCAGGCGTTTCCTTCCTGGGCCCGCTTATTCCAGGCCAGGGTTGGAGGCCATCTCAGAGATAAAGTCAATCACCTTGGACTGGTCACGTGTACAAGGACAAGGCCGCCTGCAGCAGCGCAAGCCCTTACGCTCCTCGACACGTCGACCTAGCAACACCATCAGGGCCCCAGGCTCACACCAGCACCCTAGACCAAGTCTGCTGTATCTAGTAGGAAGCCTGGAGCCAAGGGTCAGGGGTCTCAGCTGGACTTCTCAAACCTGCCCAGTGACGGTTGAGGGTGTCAGCCAACCTGTCCTCTTCCAAGTTCCCCAAAGGGAGAGCCAGCTCTGCCACCTCTTTTCCGCCTGGTCCACCATCACCACGGACGCTGGGTGCAAAGTGGATCTGCCTCTGGAATTCGACAGTCTCCCCAAATCAGGCCATGCCCCACAGTGGGCGTGGGTTCTGCAGCCTCTCTGTCGGCTTGGCCGACCTGCCTTACCTCCGAAGTATGTGATCAGCGAGGTGCGGACCCCCACCAGACCCAGATTTGTGTCCAGGCACTTCCTGGTCCCAAACGATGGGGGCTAATCCCATTCAACCTGCATGACCTGAACAAGTTCTAAGGCCACGCACCTAGGATGGTCACTCTGGCTCAGATCATTCCATCCTTGGAATCAAGTGTGGTTTCGTCCTGAAGGTCCAGAATGTTCTTTCATCAATCTATCCGTCTCATCACGATTCCTCCACTTCTGAGCAGAGGATCTCTCTGCAGTTCCAGCCATGCCCTTGGCCTCTCCAGCTCCCAGGGTCTTCACCTAATACATAGCAGTAGTGACAGCATTCCTGCGGTGCCGAGGGAATCGGTACCCTGTCTGGACGACTGGCTGATTGCAGCCCCTCAAGTTGGAGGTGGGCGTCAGGATCAGCCCTCAGGTCTACTCTCAGATTGGCCTCCTCATCAGCCAAATCCCGAACTCGTGCCAGCAGGTGATTCAGTTCTTTGGGGCTGAGCTCGACTCTCTTGAGCCAGGCAACGCCCGGTGGACAGGGCTGAGGTTACTTTCCTCCCACGCCCATCATTTCTGGTTGAGCAGTGCGCCCTGCAAGGACTTCCCTCATAGCGGCCTGCATAAGCGTGGTCTGTTGGGCCGCTGGTACACTCCCCTACAGTGAGGCTGGCCGCCAATGGTCTGGCGCCGGTCCTGGACCAGCCAGTGATAGTACCAGGAGATGAGAACACTCTCCAGTGGTGGATGGTTGGCTCATCACAGGAGCGTGTTTGTCTGCCAGGCAGCCAGTCACTTCTTGACGGCCGCGTCTCGATGGGTTGAGGTGCCCATTTGGGGAGCTCAGAAGCAGCGGCTCTGGCTACTCAAGGTCCCGTGCCACATCAACCTGCTGGGCTTGAGCATCCGACTAACCCTCACCACCTTCGCTCGTTTATGCAGAGGTCAGTGGTCAGGTCAAACGAACACACGACCGTACCATATCTAAACACCAAGGCGGATACACTCCTGCCTCTGTGCAAGGCTCTCACATCTGGTCTCATGATCAGCCTGGGCAAGCTCCTAACCATCCATGTGAGCCTCCAACAGTCTGGCCGATCCCTCAACAGCGCCAGCATCTCAGTGGTGTCTGCGGTGATACAAGATGTGTTCTACATGGTGGGGCCCTCGTGGGCTGTTTGCCTCAGGAGAATACAAAGCTGAGGCTATTTCACGCGCCGCCCTCAGAGTCTCGCAGCAGGGGATGCTGCCGAGGCCATGGACCGGGCCTCTTCTACACCCCTCCCATTTCCCTTGATCCACAGGTGCTTCTCAAGTGAAGAGGGACAAGGAGCAGTGATTCTAGTAGCCACAGACTGGCCCGCCAATTCTGGTACCCATATCTCCTCAGCCTGGCTCAAGCTCCAGCGACGTCAGCCTGCCGGATCTGCTGCAGTCGACAAGGAGGTTACACCTTCAATCCCTGCCCTGGCCCTGGTTCTGGCGGCTAGAGTTCCCAGGCCTTAGGTCTTCCAGTGAGGTCCTCAGCGTCGTTGGGCGTCCTGTAAGTCGACAGAAAATGCTATACTTCAAATGGAGGATTATAAATTTGGTGTCAGGACAGAGTTGGACCCTTCTTCCTGTTCCTTGACTAGCATTGTGGTCTACCTATGGTCCTTTCTCAGCAAGGGCTTGATAAGCCGACCGCAAAGGTGCCTGGCAGCCATCTCTGCTTACGGGCAGGGCTGGAAAAGTCAGTGGCCAGGAAAGGTGGTGGGAGGCCTTTAAGGTCTTGATCACACATCCTCGGTCAGGAACCTCATCTCCCTGGTATCTACTGCTGGTATTGGCTAAGCTCATGGGCAACAATTTGAACCCGTACACAGGTGTGATATCTCCCACCTGTCGTGGAAAACAACCTTCTTGGTGGTATCCATCACCCAGAGGATAGGAGAACTCAGGCGCTTTTCTTAGTCTCCTTATAAGGTCTGCCACAGGACAGGTTGTCACCACCTCACCCGAATTCCTTCCAAGAGGTGCCGGGTTCCTTTAACCAGGTGTGACACTGCGGTGTTCTACAAAATCACCTCAGAGGCGATATGGAAACCATACTGGACCTAGAGGTGCTCTCTTACTAGGAACAAACTGCTGATTCGAGGAGAGGTTCACCAGCTGTTTGTCACCTATGCAAAACGCACCTGAGACCTTCAGCCCGGGCGGATGATAGGCAAGTCGATCACCTCACCATAGATCTGCTATAGGTTGGCGGGCATGGGCCTCCAAAGAATAAATGATCATTCTACCCGCCATATTGCTGCTTGGTGGCTGCTTCAGGGCGTCCTATCCAGAAATCTGCAGGGCTACTGCAGAATCACACACCTGCACAACCACTACCACATCGACCTTGGTCATGCAGGATACTGGTTTGGAACCTCTGTTCTCAGTCCTCATTTCCCAAGTAGCGGTCAGTGCCACCTCCCTCCTCCCGGAGAACTGCTAGGAGTCTGCCAGTAAGTGGATTGAACAACATCCATGTCCTAAAATACAGGTTACGCCTGTAACAGGAGTTCTAGGATGGTATGTGTTCATCCTACCCTCTCTGACTAACACAGCCTGGCTAGCCAGGCTAGATGTGGCGTCATGGGCGGTCGAGGATTTACCACCGGGTGGGTGGGAGCCAACTTGAAGACCTTCCCCCAGATTTAGCGGAAGGAACCTGCCAGTAAGTCCGGATGAACAACCTATACATTCCAGAACTCCTGTGCAGCTGGTAACCTGTATTTCTGGGACATGGATATATTGTTCATCACGCTCGACAACGGGTAACCATGCGCTGCGCTCTTCAGCTGCTACCTCACCACCGAACAATATCGGCTCCGCCAACGTAATCTTCCTTACCGCGGGCTCAGTTCCCTCATAACCTGCGTTTGAGACTGGTTCCTATTTCTCCGTTTGCGGTTAAAATAAATTTTGCAAAAGACTTGGTCTTCTGTCTCTGACTCACGATGGACAAATAAACTCCCGGATTTTGGAGATGCCCATGCGAGCAGAAGATGTCTCGGGCGGATCCACACTCACGTGTATACTGCCAGGCCTTGAGCACGACCTGCAGGCTTGCGACCTGTGCTCATCTTTCAAACCTCGTCCTCTAAGACCGTGCACCCGATACAACTGGGCCGTCCGGCGTTTCCCTCGGTGAAGTCCAAGGAGGCCCGGTTGGCGGTGTCAGCGGTGGCGGGCTTTCGTGAGATCAGCTCGGCGGATGTGAGTAGCCCTCGAAGAGGGCGGCGCAGGCAGTAACTTCCTCGGCCGCGGCATTTATCCCGCTCTCCTGGGCTCTTCTTACGGCTTCTTTTAAGAGCTTTGTCTGTCCCTCCACTAAAGGAGAAGGACCTAAAGCTCATGGACCTTATTCTCGGTCCAAAAGAGGGACAGGGTAAGTCCCTCCGCCGACGCTCTTGGGAGTGGGAAAGGTCCTCTCCCGGCTGTCGACTGGCCGGCTTCAGCCACTGGCCTCACGGTGTCCCCGCCAGGTCAGTTGACCGAGACTCCACCGATGAAGTTCCAGATTTTTCTCGACCCATTGGACGGGCTGTCGCCTTTAGCAGCCGAGATTCCCTCTCCCTGGTTCCCCGGAGGAGTTGAGGATCCGTGGGCTCGCCTGTGCCTCCGGTTCCGGAGCCCTCGGATGGACCATCCGAGCCGGCGGGAGTGCCGTTCCGCCGACACCTCCCCGCACCCCGACCTCGGAAATTCGGGACTTCGGGTCTTGGTCTCGACCCTTCGCGGTCCAGCCGATCCCGACCGTCATAGGCGGTCTCGGTCTCGGCACCACGTAAGCGGCGTCGCCGGGCCGTCTCGCCCTCCTCCTCGGATGAGGGAGGCTCGCGTAAATTACGTCGACGGTGCGAGGATTTTATGTTGCAACAAGTTTCTCCTGCTCGAATACGCCGACCCTGTCGCCTTCCCCGGCCATTAAGTGGCTGTCACCGAACGGCCGACACAACCCCCGACTTATCCGGGGAGCTCATACCAGGCCAAGCAGCCCGGCCAAACCAGCTGCTCCACCGATCTCCGTGGAACCTCCGCCTCCACAGCCACCAATTGGGGCTCCGACCAAGGATTCTCGGTCGGCTAGGGGTCTACCCCATCGGCTGTCAGTTACCCTCACTCCCGACCGACCTCGGCAGGTGAAGGGTGGCTCAGGCCAGAGGTAGCTTCTTGAGGACTCTTCCGAGTCCGAAGATGATTCCTCCTTTTCTCCAAGCGACTGGACTTGGAGACTTCAGAGTCAGTCAATGGACGATAGCCCGTCGTCCTTCCTAGGACTGCTCGGCTCATCTGAGTCCACGGGATGGAGCTCGAACCGCTTTCCAAGCAGGCCAGAGTATCCCTCACGGAGATTCTGGACCCGAGGGATTCTCCGACGGAGGCCTTCCGGTGGCCGAGGCCATAGTGGGTCCGCACTGGAGCTTTGGCAGCGCCCTGCTTCCTGCCCTGCGCCTTGGCCAGGATGGCTAGGAAGTATGCGGTCCCCACCGTTCCTTGTCCGGTTTTGAACACCCCTCTGCTGAGGGGTTGTGTACCGACAGCTTCGCCGCACCGGCAACGCCAGGGATGTGGACAAACTCCTGACAAGGAGTCCAAGAAATTGACTATGTCGTGACAAAGTCTACGCTAAGGCCCTCTCTCGGCCTTCGCCAGGCCAGTTCGGCCTCCTCATGGCACATTTTTCTCATGCCCTGTTGGGCTCCCTGGATGAGGTCATCCTCATCTTCCCGCCCGATCTGCAGACTACGGTTAGCAGGTGCGGGACCAGGGCAGGGTAGTGGCCAAACAGCAGCTCCAGACTGCTTTGGATATAGGGGACTCATGTGCCAGATCGGTGGCGTCAGAAATGACTAAGGCGTCAGCGGGCTTGGCTGAGGATATCCACCTTTACTCGGATACCCAGCACAAGTTGGCGGATGTCCCTTTGGGGACTGACCTCTTCGACCCTGGGGTGGAAGGTCACCTGCAGAGGATCGAGAAGTCCAATGCCACCTTGGACTCGGTCTCTTCCGCTCAGAAGGACAAAGGCACGCAAACCACAGCCTAAGCCCTTTCGGTCCTTCTGTGCCCGGCGCGCCCGCCCAGTCAACGCCAGGGCCAGCAGGCTCGGCCTTCGCATCCCAAACCCGTCCGGCTTCCTCTAACAGGAGGCAAGGAGGAAAGGGCCCAGGAGGTCCCTCGGCGGTCCCTCCTCCAAGCCTGCCCAGTGACGGGCTGAGGGTGTCGCCCCCATTCCCGTCACCTTACCCAGGTCCTCCGTGGGGGCGGCTCCGCTCTCGTTCCCGCCTGGTCCGCTGTTACCACGGACAGGTGGGTCTTGGAGGTGGTGGGAGAGGCCTGCCTCTGGAATCTCGAGCAGGCACCACCCTTCAGAGCCGCCGCTCGGGGCTCTGGGATCCCAGCCTCACTGGCGGCTCGTCGAGCCGACATCGCCTCTCCTCCTCCAGAAGGAGGTGGTAAGAAAGGTGGTGGACCCTCCTTCAGACCCAGGGTTTGTGTCCAGGTACTTCCTGGTTCCGAACGGACGGGGCTGGCGCCATTCTAATCCACACGACCTAAACAAGTTCCTAAGGTCTCGAACCTTCAGGATGGTCACTCTGGCTCAGATAATACCATCCTTGAACGCGGGCGTAGGTTCTGCTCTCTGACTCTGCAGGACGCTGCTTTCACGTCCCTATCCGTCCGTCTCACCAGCAGATTCCTTGGCTCTGAGCGGAAGGATCCTCTAGTTCCAAGCCATGCCCTTCGCTTGTCTCCAGCTCCCAGGGTCTTCACCAAATGCATGGCAGTGGTGACAGCATTCCTCTGCGGCCCGAGGGGTCCGGTGTACCCTTACCTGGACGACTGGCTGATAGCAGCTCCCTCCAGGAAGGAGGCGGAGTGGTCCAGAGATCTGGCCCTCCAGGTCTGCTCTCAACTGGGCCTCCTTATCAACGAGGCCAAGTCGGAACTCGAGCCGAAGCAGGTGATTCTATTCATCGGGCGCAGCCTGACTCTCTTCGAGCCAGAGCACGCTCCCGCGGACAGGGCCGAGGTTCTTTCCTCCTTGCCCAATCATTTCTGGTTGGGCATTGCGCCTCTGCCCGGGACTCCTGCGCCTCCTGGGTCTCATGGTGGCCTGCACCAGTGTGGTCCGCTGGGCCTGCTGGAACATGCGCCCTTCAGTGGGGACTGGCCAGCCAGTGGTCACAACGCGATCCCTTGACCAGCTTTGTGACAGTGACCAGGGATGTGGAACGCCTCCAGTGGTGGACCGCTCCAGTTCATTTGCAGGAGGGCATCCTGCTGTCCGCCCAGCCGACGGTCTCTCATCGACCGATGCCTCTCTGATGGGTTGGGGTGCCCATCTGGGGGAACACCGGGCTCATGGCCTCTGGTCCCCGCGGGAGTCCCGATGCCACATCAACCTGCTGGAGCTCCGAGCGGTCCGCCTAGCTCTCACTGCCTTTGCTCCGTTCCTCCGGGGTCAAGTGGTCCGAGTCCAGACGGACAATACCACGACCATGTACTATCTAAACCGCCAGGGCGGGACGCGCTCCATGCTTCTATGCAAGGAAGCTCTCCGCATTTGGTCACTCGTGCGCAGCCTGGAGGCGGATCTCCTAGCCATTCACGTGGCAGGAGCCTCCAACACCCTGGCCGATGCCCTGAGCCGGATAGGGGCTGCATCCCACGAGTGGTCTCTCCTGCCGGAGGTAGTACAGCATCTGTTCTCCCTTTGGGGCACACCTCAGGTGGACCTGTTTGCCTCCAGGAGAACGGGCTGAGTCTGTTCCATGCCCGCCTCAGCAGGGCTCGCGCAGGGGATGCCTTCGAGGCAATGGACCCCGGCCTCTTTACGCCTTTCCCATTCCCTTGATCCACAGGGTGCTTCTCAAGCGAGGAGGGACAAGACGCAGGTGATTCTGATAGCCCCAGACTGGCCTCGCCAGTTCTGGTACCCAGATCTCCTCAGTCTCAGCTCCAGGACTCCGCGGCAGCTTCCAGCTCGGCCGGACCTGCTCTCAGTCAATCAGGGGAAGGTGTTCCATCCGGACCTTCAATCCCTGCACCTGACGGCCTGGTTCCTGAGCGGCTAGAGTTCCAGGCCTTGGGTCTTTCCGACGAGGTCCTCAATGTAGTTGAGGCGTCCCGTAAGGAGTCGACCAGAAAATGCTATGCCTTCAAATGGAAAAGGTTTTCCATTTGGTGTCAGGGCAAGGGCTTGGACCCTTCCTCCTGTTCCTTGGCAAGCATCTTGACTATTTATGGTCCCTTTCTAGTCAAGGGCTTAGGTCGACGACTAAAGGGTGCACCTGGCAGCCATCTCTGCTTACCGGGCGCGGGCCGGGAAGCAGTCGGGTGCAGGAGAAGGTGGTCTGGCGCTTTTTCAAAGGCCTTGATCACATTTCCCCTCCAGTGCGGGAACCCCCACCTCCGTGGGATCTACTGCTGGTACTGGCAAAGCTCATGGGCGAGCTTATTCGAACCATGCACAGGTGTTCTCTCACCTGTCGTGGAAGACCGCCTTCTTGGTGGCTATCATGTCAGCCAGAAGGATGGGAGAGCTCCAGGCGCTTTTCATCGAGTCTCCTTACCTGGTCTTCCACAGGGACAAGGTTGTCCTCGTCCCCCACGAAATTCCTTCCGAAGGTGGTGTCGGAGTTTCACCTTAACCAGGTGTTGACCTGCGGTGTTCTACCCCAATCACACCTCGAGGCCGAATATAGGCTCCATACTCTGGACCCTAGAAGGCGCCGCTTATTATAAGGAGCGCACGGCTGAAATTCGGGGAGAGGTTCGCCAGCTGTTTGTCACCTACGCTGAAGCCGCATCTGGCAGACCTGCAGCCAAGTGGACGATAAGCAGGTGGGTCACCTCCTGCATAGATCTCTGCTATAAGTTGGCGGGCATGGAGCCTCCCAGAGGGATAAGAGCTCATTCTACCCGCCATATTGCTGCAACGGTGGCTGCTTCCAGGGACGTCCCTATCCAGGAAATCTGCAGGGCTGCTACCTGGAAGTCAGCAAACACCTTCATTACCCACTACCACATCGACCTTGAGTCACGCCGGGATGCTGGTTTTGAGCCCTGTTCTCCAGTCTCCTCTTTCCCAAGTAAGTATTGGGTGTGTGCCTGCCTCCTCCTCCGGAGAACTGCTAGAGTTCGTTATGAGGATGAACAACATATCCATGTCCCTAGAAATACAGGTTACCACCTGTAACAGGAGTTCTAGGAATGGTATATGTTGTTCATCCACACCACCCACCCGACCTCCCGGCTCGACAAGACAACCTGAGCTTCCAGCGGCCAGATCTGGCGCCATGGGCGAGCCGAGAGTTATACCACCCGGGTGGGTGGGAGGAGCAAGCTTGAAGACCTTCCGGCAAGATTTAAAGCGGCAAGGATACCTGCCAATGAGTGTGGATGAACAACCTATACCATTCCTAGAACTCCTGTTACAGCTGAGTAACCTGTATTTACTCACCTGTAACAGTAGATCTTCCACGGAATGGTCTCTTGCAGTAAGTCATTACTTCTGTGAGTTTCCGATAGGTGGCGCTCTAGCACGGCAATCTCTTATAGCATTCTCCACACCAGGGACCACCCATATGACCTCACTTTCTGGGCTGTGCCTCTAAAACTGGGTGGTCCCTGGTAGTTTCCATTCATTTTCCACCGGCTTCAGCTCTGACTGCAGCTTACTCTTCTGCCAGCAGTCTTCGTGGATTGAGCCCATAGCTTGGGGTGCCTGGGCTCATACAGGGCACCATATTCCTGTGCTTCGACCAAGAGCTTTACAGTGGATGTTTCCTTGTTACCAACTTAGGTGCTCGATCAAAGGGCTCTAAAACCTCTGAGTCCTCTTCAAGAAGCAAAGTAGGGAAGGAAATACCTTCACTTAAAGTCCTGGCAGACTGTCCTTCAGTGGTCATATCTCTCTAACATGTATCATCAAGAAAACATTCTTCTAGGATCTTGGATATGGTGTTCATTCACAGTGTTTGGCATGTCCCTTTCCCCTTTAAATCTTGCCAGAAGTCTTCAGGCTGGCCTCGGCCCCCCCCCCCAATGACGCCAGATGTTCCTTTCCGCTGGAAGATACAGGTTGCCTCCTTCATTCTTACGCATTTCATAGGCCCTGGCTTTCAAAACTTCAGTTTTACCAAGATTAAAACTCATTCGAGTTGGGCATCGTGCTTTGGCGTCCTTGATCATGGAAGAGAAATCTTCCAGGATTTTGCCTGTATCCTGGCGGCCAGAAAATGTTGTGCACTGATCCCCATCTAACGTTTGTCTACTGCCCAGGTGTCTCACCCCTGACACCTTGTGCTGCAGTTTTGCTTGACCTTCCATTCCAGTGTCCTGACACTGCCTGCACGCTAGAAGTTGGGGAAACCAGAGAAAGGAATCCTCCGTGAAGTCTAAGGAGGCTAGGTGGGTGGTTTCCGCGGCCTCGGGTTCCACAGAGCAGCTGGAACACATGAAGGTGTTCGAAGAAGCAGCCTGCGCTTCGGCGAATCGAAGCTTTTTCGTTCAACTCAACCTGGGCTCCACCTTTACTGGTTCTTTTAAGGACTTGTGCCAGTCTCTCCCCTCCCGGGGTGAGGCGCCTTCGGGCTCGCACTTCTCCCACTCTCAAAAGAGGAATAAAGAACCAGAGACTGCTAGCTAGAAATTTTTCCGTTGGGTCCTAACGCCGGCCAGCATCAGTCCTGTACGTAATTACCTACTGCAAGAGCCTCTCTCGAAGATCTACTGTTATAGTAAGTTCTTACATAACTGTACTATCTTTAAGAGGAGCTCTTGCAGCAGGCGTGGCTTTCCCACATGCCTTCCCCCTCGAGGTGTGCAGATCTTCATCTATATCTTCATCTAGTGTTTCATCTCCTTCTTGTCAGGGCTTGTTTGTGGCCCTGGATGGGAACATTGAGGAGGCTGGGTCCACCTCTATTTGTACCAGGGCCGATGTCACGCCGGGGATGATGTTGGGGGTGGTCCCTGCTTGGTACTGCTGGCTGAGAAGTTTACCGGAGGGTCCTAGTGCCTGCGGCATAGTCCTAACTGTTATAACCTGCTGCAAGAACTCCTCTCAAAGATCTACTGTTACGGTAAGTTCTTGCATAACTGTACTTTACAGTAAGATCTTCCTGGACATAAGTCTTCACTCATTCACACTATTGGGATCTGCGCCGGTGGCACTTGGACCCATCGGGAGCAAACCTTTTGCTAGAGGGTTGGCGCCAGAGATGCATGAGCCCCTAGCTTGGCCAGTGGCGACTATCTGGCGTCGACCCTCCAACCGTCTCAGTTCCTTTTTCGCCGTCGAGTGCACTTCAGTGACGACGCTCACTTGTCGGGAGTCAAACTTCAAACTAGCAGCATAGTTTTCAGTTTTATTTTTTGTAGTATTATCTCGATGCAGTATCGCTAAATTTATTCTTATTTTGAAATAAAGATAATAAAGAAGTCTCAGCCTACCTTGACGGAGTGCAGCCACGCAGAGCAGGTCAGGTGACGGTAGGGAGACTTCGTATGAAAGCTGTTCAGTCAGTCGGGCTGGGTCCGTCCGCCCTTCTCTGGAGGGAGGGTCTGACAACGGTCGTCCAATGCCTGGGAGGTTGTGCCCCAGGAAGCATAAAAATAACGGTCGTGACTCGGCACTGCTCGGGTTTCGAGCTCTTCGCCCACAGGTTCAAAAAGAGAAGGCATCACTCGAGATCGCCCTCTGATATGTCTGCACGTAGATGCTCGGTTATCGGGGCTAGTTGCCGGTCTCCTCCTTCCGAGTCGCCAACCTCTGCTTCTGCTAGCCGACGGCTTTGACATCGGAGCCCTAACCCGCCCGCAGGTAGGTCTTCAGATGAACAGTTTCATCAGTGGGCCGCTCTTATGGAGCAGTGGGCTTGGAGGTTGGTTCGGCTGCCTGGCTCAGTCGCTCGTGGGCCCCGGGCTCTGGGCGACGGGTAGCGGTTGGACCTTCCTGGGTCGTGCGGCACCTTCGGTGCCATCGACTCAGCGCTTAGGTGTCTCCCCCCCCCCCACGGCTGCGGCGCAGGGGCCACACCGATGCCTTATCTCCTGCTCTTCTTCCTTCAAAACCTGTTTTTCGGAGTCTGGGAGTGTTTTCGGGCGTCAGGCCTCTCGGCGCCGTCCCTCGCTCACTACGCTCGGCGCCACTTGGCGCCATGCAGCTCGCGGCGCACCAAGGCCTCAGAGCTGCCGTTTCCGGTGTCAGGCGCCTCGGTGCCGCGGCTCGGGACTCCTCTTTCACTTGTTTCCTTCTTCCTCCTCTTCTGAATTTCATTCCTTTCCTGTCCATACAGTCCCTCCTGGACTGTCAGGAGATGACGTTGAGCCTGACCCAGACCTTCGGTTGGGTGATGAAGTGGATGAAGCAGGATCTATTACTGCTGCAGAGCCTGTGGTCAAGACCTATCCTTAAGTCTCTGTTGAAAATCTGAGTTCCACACTTCTCTCCAGACTACAGACATCGATCCTGGGAAATTGTTGAGACTCCAATATCTTCATGCCTCGGAGATCCCTACGGATTTGACTCCTCCGATTCAGCCTTCCTTCGAGATGCTGTCTCAAATGGTATGGAATAATCTTGTTCTTACCCCTTCGGTGGCTAAATCCATTGATAGGAAATATTCAGCCCCCAAGGATCGTCCCATTTTGGCATCTCAAGCCTTTTCGGATCCTATTGTAGTCCTGGCAGAGAATGATAAGGTCGTTCTTCCTCAAGCTACTACAGCTCGACCTATTAAAGAATCTCGTAAGATAGACGTAAGAGCGTCTTTGTTGCTTCTACTCTAAGTATGCGTATTGCCAGTTACCAAGGTTATTTTTCTCAGTATGAGTATATCCTGTGGCATTCTATTAAACAGATGGTTGAAGCCCTACGGGTCGGATTCAAAGCCAGAGCTTCTTCACACCAGTACCAGAGGTATTGAATTAATAACCAGCAGGTTAAAGCAACCATGGATGCTTTTGACACTGCTTCCGTTCAGCGGCTGCTGGTATTTGCACCGCGTCATTCCTGGCTCCGCGCCGGGCTTCTGAATGACTCGCAGCAGCAGGTGATGGCATTGCCCTTTGACGGTGCGTATCTTTTTGGTCCTCAGGTAGAGCAAGCTCTAGAAGCTACACAAAAGACTAGGGTCATTGTTGGCTCTGCCCCTCCTGCCCCCTCTCGAGGGCATGCCAGTAAACGATAGTTTCATAATCGCCAGTCCTTTCGAGGCAGAGGAAGTTTCATAAGAACCAACCTGCCCAACCTCAAAAGAAGGCGCAACAGAAAGCCGAGGCCCAAAGCGCCCAGCGCTACCTTATGAATTACCGCCCAAGTTCCATCTCAGCTGCCCGAGGTGACTTTTCCTCTCCGGTGGAGGTCGCCTGATGCACTTCTACAACCAGTGGAAGTCCATAACCTCAGACAAATGGGTCCTCGGATAATTCGAGGGTATTCACTCAGTCTTGTGGAGACCCCTCCGGATCGCCCCCAAACGGCAGTCCAGGCTGTCAACCTTCAGTCAGACCTTCTTCGCCGAGATTCAAGGCCTTCTGAACAACAGGGCAGTAGAAGTGGTGCCACTGCACCAACGAAACACGGGTTCTATCCATTACTTTCTGGTTCCAAAGAAGTCCGGCGGAATGCGCCCCATTCTAGATCTCAGAAAGCTAAACAAATTTCTCCCCAAGGAGAAATTCAAAATGATTTCTCTGGGAACCCTGTTACCTCTGCTCCACCAACACGACTGGTTAGCCTCCCTAGATATGCAGGACGCTTACCAGCACATTCCTGTTCACCCGAGGCATCACAAATTCCTGAGGTTTGTGGCTCTGGGACAGCACTATCAGCTCAGAGTCCTGCCCTTTGAGCTATCCTCGGCGCCGCGAGTCTTTAGAAAATATTGTGCAGTTCTCGCAGCGCACCTCCGAAAGGTCGGAATTCAGGTGTTTCCTTATCTGGACGATTGGCTTCTAGCAAGCCCTTCCAGGCAAGGGACTCTGGATGCCGTGGAGATGGCCTTGCGCTTCCTTACGTCCATGGGAGTTCTGCTCAACCTCAAGAAATCGCAACTGCAGCCTCCCAGAGGCTCCTTTTATAGGGACTCTCCTGGACATCTCCTGTGTGAAGGCTTTTCTTCCAGAAGACAGGAGGAACAATATCCTTCAGATGGCCCATCACATCGGGAAACGGCTCAGTCACACGCCTCGATGCAACGGATGCTAGGCCTCATGGCATCCTCAGTGTTCACTGTACCCTAGCACGCCTGCACATGAGAACCACCCAGTGGATGCTCAGTACTCAGTGGTCTCCAACCACTCACCAGAGTCCTGTCTCATCAAGGTGACAAAACCTTTAAGGAGGTCACTCACCTGGTGGTCTCAAGAGAGCAATCTCCTGGAGGGGTATCCCTTTGCTCCTCTGGACCATCAGATCTCCATTACCACGGATGCATCCCTAATGGGGTGGGAGCTCACTGTCAGGCTCTCCACACTCAAGATGCGTGGACTCAAGTCGAGTCCCAGCTCCACATAAATGTCCTAGAAATGAGAGCCGTCCTTTATGCGGTCCGAGCTTTGAAGGACATTCTGTGTCACAAGAACATTCTCCTTCAAACGGACAACAAAGCAGTGATGTATTACATCAACAAGCAGGGCGGTGCTCATTCTTGCCCCTTATGCAGGGAAGCAATGAGGGTATGGGAATGGTGCTTGGAGCACGAGGCTCTAATTCAAGCGGTCTACCTGCCAGTTATTCAGAACGAACTGGCAGACCGTCTCAGCAGAACAGAGACAGACCCTCACGAGTGGTCTCTCGACTCAACCATAGTTCAGTCACTATTCGCAGAGTGGGGAACTCCAGACCTGGACCTTTTTGCATCCCCACTCAATGCAAAACTGCCTCTCTTCTGCACCAGAAATCCAGGGCCTGGCATTTTCTATCAGGATGCGTTCAGGCTGCGGTGGACAAAACGCTTTCTTTCCGCCTTTCCGCCTCTTCCTCTAATTCAGAGGGTACTCCTCAAGTTCGAATCCCAGGGGGACAAAATGATTCTCATTGCTCCCTTTTGGCCTCAGCAGCTGTGGTTTCCACTACTCAACAATATGTTGGCAGTTCCTCCGAGACTACTTCCCCTGCAGATGAACCTTTTGACTCAGGGACTGGTGGTCCATCCCAACCTGAGATCACTTCACCTTCATGATTGGCTCCTGAAGAGGTCGAAGTAAACCAGTTCAATGTCTCTTGAAGAGTTTCGGATATTCTTCTGGCTGCACGGAAGCCAGCCACTCGGAAAACTTACACAGGCAAGTGGAAGCATTTTTGTCTCTGGTGCAAAGTCCTCTCTGAATCCCTTTCCTGTCTACCAGATAAGGTTTTGGAGTACCTTTTGGACCTCTCAAATTCAGGTCTGCAGTACTCTACAGTCAAAGTTCATCTTAGTGCCATTTCAGCGTATCATGAGCCCGTTTTTTCCTTAACTCTGGCTCAGTTACCTGTGGTTGAGATTTCTTAAGGGGATTCTGCATACCAGACCTCCTACAAGACGTCCAGTTGCAGCCTGGGACATTAATCTTGTGCTAGACATGGTCACTCGGAAACCTTTCGAACCTCTGGCTACCTGTGAGCTAAAATTTCTCACCTGGAAGACTGCCTTCCTAGTGGCCATTACCTCAACCCGTAGGGTCTCTGAGATACATGCCCTGGTCACAGACCCTCTGTATACTGTGTTCCATAAGGACAAAGTAGTCCTTCGTACTCATCCTAAATTTCTTCCTAAGGTTGTGTCAGAATTTCATCTAAACCAACCTTTGGTCCTTCCCTCTTATTTTGCGGACTTCCAAAATGAAGGGGAACGTTCTCTTCATTCTTTGGATGTTAAGAGGGCCTTATGTTTCTATCTAGATAGAACCAAGGATTTTCGCAAAGCTCAGCAACTATTCGTTTCCTTCAGTGAGACCCGGCTGGGTCAACCTGTCGCTATCAGATGTATCTCATCATGGCTAGTGGCGTGCCTTCGCCACTGCTAGTCCATAGGCGCAGGTTAAGTTGGAGGGTAGAAGTATATACTCACTCTACTAAATGATCGCGGCATCCCTAGCGGAAATCCGCAACGTGCCCATTGCAGACATCTGCAATGCAGCCACCTGGAGCTCAGTGCATACTTTCGTTAAACATTATGCACTAGATGTCCACGCCAGATGACATTCTTCCTTTGGCAGAGCCATCCTCAGTGGGCTTCTGTCCTAGAAACGTGAGCTCTTGGTTTCTCCTGCCGCCCTCTCGGGGGATTATTAGCTCGGTACTCTCCCAATAATGTGAATGAGTGGTGGAGACTTATGTCCAGGAAGATATGAAAATTACGTACCTACCGTAATTCTTGATCTTCTTGAACGAGTCTCCACCACTCATTCACACGCCCACCCTCCATCCCCCGAGCTCACCTTTTCTTGTTGGTCTTCACTCCCCAAGTCTTTAGGCCGTGAAGACTTCTTTGTTAACTCTTCTGCACTCGGCCGCCCGGACTATCTTATGTCCGATTTTAGGTTAGGCTACTCTTCTAGGTTAGTTACGCTGCACCTCCTTGGTAAAAAGGTACTGAGGCGGTTGGAGGTCGACGCCGAGATAGATCGTTACTACTGTGAGCTGAAGCCTCCGCAGGCGCCATCTCTGATGCCGACTCTCCAGCAAAAAGTTTGCTCCCGATGGGTCCTAGTGCCTCCGGCGCAGATCTCAATAGTGTGAATGAGTGGTGGAGACTCGCCCAAGAAAATCAAGAATTACGGTAAGTACGTAATTTTCATTTCTTACGTAATTGTACTTTTTCTGTAACCATCTAGTTTTATCTTTTGTCTGCATTTCAAAGTTCTTCCAAACTGTAGATTTTTCTCTATTGCTTGTATTTTAAGTAAACTTTTATGATTTTCTTAGCAGCTGTGCCTAAGGGTCTGACTGTGTGATCTAACAGTTTTAATGTAAGGGTTTTGAAAGACTGTGGTTTGAAAAATGGAACCGCTCGGCTATCGAAAAAAACTACTTAGGCAAGACGTAGCCAGTGGCCGTGGTGGGATTCAAATACTGAAAGTAGTACAGAATCAAGGGAGCTCGAAACTACATAATCCAACCTCCCATTGGGAAAAGGAAGGCTGGTAGATCTTCCTGAAACCTTACTCCTGCACACAAGTTCTTAAAAAAAAAAAAAAGGGGATCCTCTCTGCAAACTGGCGGTCGTACCTTCGCTGCCCAAGGTTTGGGGGCCAGGGGCTTGTGGACAGTCCGTATGAACACATTCTCTCGGGGGTTCTCCAGGAAACCCCTTCAGCTTTTTGAAGAAAGTGTGGCCACCTGGGCCTCTGGTTTTCCCTCCAGAAGACTGAGAAGGCTTTCTCTCCCCCTCCTTTTGTCCTTCACCTCGTGTTCTTATGACAGTGCTCTGATCAGTGACTGCTAGGTTTACGGCGCCCCTGTCCCCTTAGGGCCTACAACTCAGTATGCCCTCAATTAAGTCTTGAGGAGTCTGTCTGGTCATGTCGCAGGAGACTGGGTGTCTAGGAGGGAGAGGAACTGGGGGGGGGGGGGTTCTAACCCCAGGAATCCACTAATATTATTATTCTTGCATTGCTACTTTAAATCGGCACTGCCTCAGAGAGAAGCAATAATATTAGTGGATTCCTTTGGAAGAAACAAGATTACTACAGGTGAGTAATTTTTCATCTTCCTCAGAGGGAGACAGCGCCTCCCTTCCAAATTTTGTTTTTCTTTCTGTTTTGGGCTGCCAGCATACTGGTCATCCCTACCTTATTAGTTTGTCCATCTTGGCTATATCTTTTCTTTCAGTCTGTTTTATACCCCCCAATTCGGCCCTCTTGCTATCCTTATCCTTTCTTCCTCACCTTGCAGATAAGAACTGAGTTATGGGAGGGGTCAGCGCCTGTTACTGGCCAACCCATGAGTGCCACCCAGAACGCTGGCCTCAAGGGCAGCAACTGCCCTGACGCCGACCCTCCAGCTCAGAAAAATTTAAAGAGGCAGCGCTCTTTTTCTTTCTGTGCAAGGTCCTGGCCTCCAATAGGACCCATAGGTAATGAATTGTGGAGATATTTGGGAATATCAATAATTACGGTAAGTACATAATTTCCATATCTTGCGTCCAGCGTGCGAACTCTGATTTCACGGGGTAGAGTTTGGGAATATATCCGCCCAGGTGATGGTGGGAGCTTAGCTTAAAGATGTTCCAGCCAATCATCTTATTCCATTGGAACTGATAGAATGTGGATGTGAACCATATACCACTCCTAGAACTACTGTTACAGGTGAGTAACCACTGAGTTGGAGTGGCCTTTGTTGTAAAAGCAGCAGTGAGTGCCAGATTCTCCCCCCCACCACCGGTAGGGTAAAACTGGGTAGACTCAGACCAGTTCTTTTCCTTCCCACATTGTCTGTGTCTCTGACTTCAATGTGACTTTTTACCATAGGTTCTGATGATGGTGGGACTTCCTGGGGCAGGAAAAACCCACTGGGTGAAGAAATATGTGGCAGAAAATCCAGAGAAAAGATATAATGTCTTGGGAACAGTCAACGTCCTTGACCAAATGAGGGTAAGACACCTGCATTTTGTGAATCTGATAATCCTTGGCTTACTTAGTTGCATCAGAAACTTGCAATGTAAACATATCAGAATTTCCAACCAGGGAAAGCCTCTTCCTCACAGCTAATAATTTTTTATTTTTATTTTAAGTAATGGCCTGAGATGCAGTTATAGGCTTCATAGCTAGTTACCTTGAGGCAGCAATATGGGTCTGGCAGAAGTATAATTTCTAGTACTGTCCGGTAACAAAAGGAAGGGATCGTAACTCTGGCCAAAGTGCTGGTCAGATGATCCCTTCCACTTCCCAGTCTGCTCACCACGCCCCCACACTTGGACGCTTTGTGACGTCCTACCAGGGAGAGTGCGGCGACGCGCCCCCATTAAATCCAATGGGAGGATTTTAACATTACTATGCACGTTTATGCTACTTTTTAGGCAAGTGAAAGACACAGCTATTCTTCCTCTTCTTCCATCTCGGATGATGGAAGACTCCGAGCAAGATGTGCTGGTGCTACAAAGAGCTAATGTGTCAGCGGCTCATGTCTTCTGGGGTTAAGCCGATTCTGGCCCCCACCCTGGCTGTTCCATGGCTTCTGCCACTAAGGCCCCAGCCTGCTCCCGCTCTGCCTGTTCCGGCCTCTCCACCCAGCAAGGTGGAGGCGACTCCTAAGCAGCCAACGGATGGTCCTCCTAAGGATGTCTGTACTGCTCCCAGGCTTCCTTATCAGCTGTCTGGCACCATGACTCCCAGCAGACCCCACAAGGTCAGCAGGGACTCATTTGGTCGACCTCTTTTGGTGAGTTCTGAGTCTGAGGACTCTTCCTTGTATTCCCTGCAGCATTTGATGCCGAATCAGGGTGGATTTGTCATGGAGCACAGTCCCACTTCTTTCGAGGGCTTGCTCTGCTTAATTTCGCAGTCAGTCAGGATCCATATTGAGTCCATCTAAAATGGGCCAAGTATCCATTGACCAAATTTCTCAACCAAGGTAACTTTCTTGGGGTTGCCTTCCGGTCACTGAGGTAATTCTTGGTCCCACTCTGGAGCTTTGACAACACCCTGCCTCTCCCTGCACCATTGGCCTGCAATTGTGCGGTTCCTACGTGTTCTCTGTCAGGTTTTACGGAGCACCCCTCGGCTGAGGGTCTAGTGGCAGACTCTTGTCTTCGCTATCGGCAATGTTGGGGATGTGGACAAGCCTCCTGCAAGGAATCCAAGAATTGGATCACATGGCCAAAAAGGTCTATGCCTCTTTTTCGCTTGGCCTTTAGCATGCGAAGTTTGGTCATTTTGATGGTCCCACTTTGCTCATGCCCTTCTTGGCAGTCTTGATGAGGTGGTTTCTCAACTCCAGCTGACTTATAGACCACGGTCAAGCAAGTCCGGGACCAGCTCCGAGTAGTGGTGAAACAGCAGCGATTCCTGCGCCCGATCTGTGGCTGCTGCGGTGGACATGCGCCGCAGGGCTTAGCTGCAGATTTCTTCCTTTGCAAGAGATACCCAGCACAAGTGGGTGGATGTCCCCTTCTTGGGCACCAACCTGTATGAGCCAGGGGTGAAAAGTCACCTCACTCAGATTGGGAAGTCCAGTTCCACCCTGGTCTGTCACCTCTGCCCAAAGGGATCCCAAGGACTGGAAGCTTCAGAGGAAGAAGCCATTTCGGCCCCTCTCTGCCCCTTGCTTAACTCGCCCCAGCCTCCAGCTGGGCAATAGGTTCAGACTTGGCGCCTTGACTGAAGTCAGTTGTCTACAGTCCACAGACCAGGTGGTCGAGGTCCCGCTGCTTCCTTAGCCAGTCCCCACCTCCAAGCTCTGCCCAGTGACGGGATTGGGGTTCTTCCCCATGCCCATCCTGTATCCCTGGGGCTGGCTCTGCCACTTCCTTTCCACCTGGTCCGCTGTCACCATGGGCAGGTGGGTCCTTGAGGTGGTCGGCCAGGTTCTGCCTCTAGAGTACAAGGTTTACCTGCCCTGCCAAGCCCACGCCCCACAGGAGGATGTGATGTCCGCAGACATGCTGTCTTCCCTTTGGGAAGATATTGCTCAAGCTCCTCCAGAATGAGGTAGTTGCTCAAGTCCCAGACCCTCCATTAATTACAGGGTTTGTCTCCATGTATTTTCTGGTCCCGAAGTGGACTGGGGACTGGTGCCCCATCTTAGATCTGCACATCCTGAGCAAATTCCTTTGGTCGCACACCTTCAGGATGGTCACTCTGTCTCAGATCATTTCATCTATGGAGCAGAACATGGTTCTGCTCTCTGGATCTTTGGGATATATTCTTCCACGTTCCCATTCGTCCGTCCCACCACTGGTTCCATGCGGAGGGGAATCTATAAGAGTTCCAGACCATACTCCCAGGGTTTTCACCAAGTACATCGCAGTGGTGGCAGCTTGCCTGAGACGTTGAAGGGTCAGAGTGTATCCCTACCTGGAGAGCTGGTTGATAGCAGGTCCACCCAGGGATGAGGTGGAGCGGTCCAGGGACCTGGCCTTCTAGACATGCTTGTCCCTTGGCCTCTTGGTGAACGAGGCCAGGCCGGAGCTCACACCTTCGCAGATGATGCATTTCATCAGAGCGGAGCTAGATTTTTGCAGAGCCAGGGCTCAGCTTTCGGCAGACTGGGCAGCGGTGTTCTTTGCCCGATCATTTCGGGTTGGGCAGTTGGTCCTGATCAGGATTTCCTACCCTCCTGGGATACATGGCGGTATGCACCAGCACAGTCTGTTGGGCTCAGTGGAGAATGTGCTGTCTGTGGTGGGAGCTTGCCCGTCAGTGGTCTCAGCGCAAGGGCCACTTCGAGCTGGTCACTGTAACTCTGCTGATGTGGGACACCCTCCATTGGTGGTTAGCTGTTACTTCAAGAAGGCTCTTGCAGTAGGTAGTTACACATAGGACTAAAGCCAGCAGGCGTCCAGACCCCACGGAAAAATTTCTAGCTAGCAGTCTCTGGCAGGTGACCGCGTTGGTGGCGCTCAGATAAAGGGGCAGTCCCACATGCCCGCTTCCTTTTCTTTACCGCCGTTAGCTTGTGCAGTGCCTCGCGGTTAAGTTCACTGCTCCGCAGTCAGTAGTCGGTAGTTTTTTACTGCCAGTTTTCTACTTTTCCTGATTTTCGTCAGCCTTACCTTCAGCTGCCATGTATGTCGTCCCGACTCCTCCAAGCACAAAAACAAGTCGATTCTTGCGACCAGCTCCTGCATAAGACGGACATTCCCAGTACCTTTTTTGTCTAGGCCCCGATCATCCTGGCTGAGGAGTCAGCTCTGCCAGCAGTTAAAGGTGCCAACCGAAAGCGGAGGCAGCAGTCCCTGAGGCCCACATTCTAAACAAAATGATTCCATGGAAAAGGAACTAAAAAAAAAAAAAAAAATCGACAGGCTTAGACTTCTCCAGAGGGCCACCACAAGGAGGACCGGGACTCCTCATCAGTCGCTGCGGCCTCAGCTGGGGTCGCGGTGCTGCAGGTAACTCCTCCCCCGGGAGGCAGCTCCGTAGCGGCAGTCTTGGAGTTTCCAAGGCGGCGTCAACTCTTCCGTCGGGCTTGCCCTCGGGAGCCTCCAGGTCAAAGGAGACGGCCGCTCCAGTAAGGTCGCCGCCATGCAGCCTTCTGGTTCAAGCGGCCTCGATAAGTCTGACATCGGCTTCTCCGATGGCCGCCTGGATAAGGCCGCTAAGACGCCTGACACTCCGGGGCAGCACACGGCCTCCAAAGCACCCTCCAAGGCCGCCCCTCCTTCACAGCCTTCATCAGGTGCCGGCTCCTCAGACGTCCGCCCAGATCACGTCGATAAGATGGACATCTGCTCGACATCAGAGCCAACGCCGGACCCTTCGGGCCTATCAGTTATCCTGAGCTCGCCGCGACGCTCGTTGAACTCCGAGGTGCCAGCGTCTCTTCTGTTGGATCCCAGGGATGGTAATCCTTCTTCCTCGGGCGGTACGGAGGAGGTGGCTACGCTGCCGTTGGGTCTCACTCCCGTTGAGCCGGATGCCCAGACGCCAGATCCTCGGGCGCCGGCCTACCTGATAACCGACAATATCCCATTGCCGGACGCCACCCCTATGCCGGGCCTGCCGCCCACTGGACCTCCCGTTCTGGGCCCGCCCGCTGGGCCTCTTCCGGGGCCTTCTACTCCCGAAGACCCCCTGATCTCTGGGTATCTGACCCCGACCTATCTGGTGCCGTCATACCTAGGCCTGCAGTATCCGGCACCCCAGTACCAGATGCCGCAGTGCATGGTGCCCCAGTACCAGGCGCTGGGCTTCCGCCTTTTGGGGTACAGAAATGCGCCTTACGGATACCCTCAGTATCCATATCCCCTGCCCCTCAGTCACTGGTGGACTTGAAGGAGACTCTGGCTTCCTGGTGGGCTGAGGCCAAGGCTCAGCCCACCAGGGAGGTAGAGAGCTGTCGTCCGACGCTGGTCCCAGTTCTGACCCCATGTCGGAAATGAGATCCCCTCTCCACCTCCGGATACCAGAGGCCAGCCCTCCGGTTCCAGGGCAGGACACGCTTCCCCGGGGGCTTCCCAAGGGGTCCGTTCCTCCCCCGCACCGGGAGGAGTAGTCTTCTTCCTCCTCGGATGACTGCGATGGTGGTTCCGACCCAGATGAGCCCCGGACAAGCCCAGGCCGAAGACTCCTCTGAAGTCTCTTCCGGAGGATCCTTCCTTCACGGAGTTGCTGCATAAAATCCAGGCAGTTCATCAGTGGCATTCCTTGGAGCCGGATCCACAGCGTAAGAAACTCGCTGCACACCTGGATCTGCCCGAGACTGTTCCTACCCTGGTGCCACCCTGGATTGAGCCTTATGCCAACCTTGTTTCCACCATTTGGAAGAAACCGTCTGCTTTAGTCCTCCTTCCTAGGAAGTCGGACAGGATTTATCAGGCTCTGGAGGGTGTTGACTCTTTAAATTCGCACCCTTGAGCTGATTCAGTCATGATTAGCGCCGCTCACGGCAAGACAGCTAACCCCAAGCACTTGAGCTCGTCACCACCCGACAAGGAATCCCGCCTTCTGGACCAGTACAGGAAGGAGGTCTACGCTTCTTCCACTCTGGGTATTAAGGCCCTGAATTATGTTGGTCATATGGGGGATTACCAGAAGGCGATCCTTAGCGAGGTGGAGGCTAAATTGGACTCCCTTCCTGAGTCTCAGACGAAGCAGGAAGTGGCGGATCTAGTCCGATCTGCGCGTTTGGCCAGTTGGCACATGCTTCGTGCCATGTACGATGCAATGGATGCTCCTGGTCGGAGTTCGGCTTTTGCTGTGGGTTTGCGGCGTCATGCCTGCTCAGAGTGTCGGGTTTGGTCCCGGAGGTGCAGTCTGCTATCCAGGATGCGCCCTTCAGGGATTCAGTGCTGTTTGATGGCGCTGTCAAGAACATCATCACCGACCTGCAGAAGGGTACTGCACCCAAGTCAGTTGACTCCATGTACAGACTCCCTTAGGCTCAGCTGCCATCCCTTCGCAGACGCTCGGCAAAAGGCGAAACCTTAGGAAAGCGGACAACCAACATCGGGCCCCTCCAGCTGCCAAGGCCCCCCCGCCCAAAAAAGGCAGCGGGGGCTTCAGCCGCGACGCTGCCTCACACCTCCTGACTCCTTTCCTCTCCCACAGTCTCTGGGCCTTTCAGAGGAACCTGTAGGACGGAGATTATCCCTCCATCTTCCAGGGTGGGAGAGGATCACTTCAGACACTTGGGTGCTCCAACTTATTGCAGAAGGACACTCAATAGCGTTTCTTAGGAAACTTCCTCGAAAACCTCCCCCCCAGGTAGTCTTACTCCCCAGAACATCATCTTCTGGTTCGGGAATAAATATCCTCTCTTCTTCTGAAGGAGGCGATAGAGCCCGTTCCTCACCATCTTCAGGGGAAGGGCTACTACTCCCACTTCTTCCTGGTCCTGAAGAAGTCGGGAGATGAGAGACAGATTCTTGACCTCGGCTCCCTGAACTTGTTCGTGGAGTACAAAAGGTTCAGGATGCTCTCTCTGCAGAGTCTTCTGCCCCTTCTTCGGCCGGGACAGTGGCTGTGTGCTCTGGACTTGAAGGGTGCTTACCTGCATATCTCTATTCGCCCTTCCCACCGCAGATACCTGCGTTTTGCGTTCCAGTGGGGACCACTACCAGTTCAAGGCCCTCCCATTGGTCTTTCCTCTGTGCCCCAAGTGTTCACCAAATGCCTTACAGTGGTAGCGGCCTACCTGCATACCCAGGGGGTGCAGGTTTTCCCATACCTGGACGACTGGCTCCTGGCGGCCTCGTCCAGGGAGGAACTCCTGCGCTTCCTTTCCCTTACCTTGCAGGTTTTTACCTGCCTGGGGGTTAGTCATCCAGGCCAAGTCCCACCTGATCTCGTCCCAGAGTCTGCAGTTTATCGGGGCGATCCTGGACACGACATCCGGCATGGCATTCCTGCCACTGGACAGGGCTGCCTCACTCCAGGCTCAGGTCAGCCTGTTGTCCAGCTGCAGGCAGGTCAGCGCCAGGTCGGTCCTTCACCTTCCTGGGCTCTTGGCAGCTGCCATTCCGACAGTGTCTCGCACTTGGCTCCACATGAGAATCTTTCAGTGGCTGCTTTAGTCTCAGTGGGATCAGCTGGTGGATGACCTAGATCATCTAGTTCTGGTCTCCAATCCTATGGCTTGGGACTTGCAGTGGTGGATGGTTCAGGAGAACCTTTGCCGAGGAGTTCCCTTCTGTCTTTCTCCCCCTCCCAGACGCTGACTACAGACGCCTCGGGCGAGGGTTGGGGAGCCCATCTCGGGCCTCGCAGGACCCAGAGCTCCTGGTCCAAGCTCAAACTCTCTCCACATCAATGTGCTCGAACTTCGGGCCGTGCTTTATGCTCTTCAGGCTCTGCATCTTTATCTGCTTCCTGGACATCTGGCTGTCCAGACGGACGTGTGTGGTGTGGTACATCAACAAACAGCGGGTTCTCGTTCCTACCCTCTCTGCAGGGAAGCGATGCGAGTTTGAGAATGGGCAGTGCAGCACAACCTTCACCTCATGGCCATTCATGTCCCAGGGGTCGAGAAATCGTTGGCAGACCACTTCAGTCGGTTGTCTGCTCACGAGTGGGAACTAGATCGGGGGTAGCGGACGATATCTCCTACGTTCTAGGGACATGGATATGTTGTTCATCCACACTCATTGGCAGGTATCCTTGCCGCTTTAAATCTTGCCGGAAGGTCTTCAAGCTTGCTCCTCCCACCCACCCGGGTGGTATAACTCTCGGCTCCGCCCCATGACGCCAGATCTTCCTTACCGCTTGGAAGCTCAGGTTCCCTCCTTAACGCTCTGCGTTTGAGACTGGTTCCTATTTCTCCGCTTATGGATGTAAAAATAAATTTCATGAAAAGACTTCAGTCTTCTATCCCTCAAGGCCGCGAGGGACAACCGACTCTCGATTTCTGAGATGCCCATGCGGGCAGAAGATGTCTCGGACGGATCCACACCCACGGTGTCTCACTGTTTAGGCCTTGAGCACCGACCCGCAGGCTTGCGACTGTGCTCATCTTTTCTCGCCCACGCCCCTCGGGAAGACCGTGTTGCCCGATTGCAACTGGGCCGGCCCCGAGAAGCTGCTTCTCCGTGAAGTCAAGGAGGCCTGGTTACGTGTGTCATGGGCGGCGGCTCAGCGGATCAGCTCGAAGGATGGTCGCCTCAAGAGGGAGGCGCGGGCAGATTTTCCTCTGGCGCAGCATTTATCCCGCCTCTCTGGGCTCTTCTTACACGGCTTTTAGGAGTTTTGTCTGTCCCTTCCACTAAAGGAGAAGGGCCTACGCCTGGGACCTTATTCTCGGTCCAAAAGAGGGACAGGGTAGTCCCTCCGTCGACGCTCTTGGGAGCGGGAAAGGTCCCTCTCCGGTCGCGACCGTCGGCTTCGCGCCGCCGGCTCGCCACTGGCCTCACGGTGTCCCTGGCCAGGTCAGTTGACCGAGACTCCACCCGGTGAAGTCGAGGATTTTTCTCTAATTCGTTGACGGGCTGTCGCTTAGCAGCCGAGATTCCCTCCCTGTTCCCCCGGGAGGAGTTGAGGATCCTGTGGCTCGCCTGTGCCTCCAGTTCGGAGCCCTCGGATGGACCATCCGAGCCAAGGGAGTGCCGTTCGGCCGACACCTCCCGCACCGACCTCGGAAATTCCGGGACTCTGGGTTCCGGACCTCTTCAGCGGTCCAGCCGATCCCATCGCATAGTCGGTCTGGCTCGCACCGCTGGTAGCGTGGCGCTGCTCGCCCTCCTCCTCGGACGAGGGAGGCTTCATGCGAATTACGTCGACGGTACGAGGACCTTATGTTGCAACAGTTTCTCCTGGCCGGGAGTAAGCCGGCCGCCGCCTTTCCCCGCCATTAATGGCTGTCACCGGAGCGCCGACACAACCTTCGACTTATCCGAGGAGCCTATACCCAGGCCGGTTGTTCGGCCAAAACCAGCTGCTCCACCGATTCCGTGGAACCTCCGCCTCCACAGCCACCACTGGGGCCCACCAAGGATTCTCGGTCGGCCTGGGGCCACCCCATCGGGTCAGTTACCCTCACTCCCGACCGACCTCGGCAGGTGAAGGGTGGCTCAGGCCAGAGGTAGTTTTCGAGGACTCTTCCGAGTCCGAAGATGATTCCTCCTTTTCTCCAAGCGACTGGACTTGAGTCTTCAGGAGGTCAGTCAATGGACGATAGTCTGTCCGTCTTCCTAGGACTGCTTGCCTATCTCGGAGTCCACCGGATGGAGCTCGAACCCGCTTCCAAACGGGCCAGGTATCCTCACGGAGATTCTGGACCGAGGGATTCTCCGACGGAGGCTCTTCCGGTGCCGAGGCCATAGTGGGTCCGCACTGGAGCTTTTGGCAGCGCCTGCTTCCTGCCCTGCGCCTGGGCCAGGATGGCCAGGAAGTATCGTCCCTACGGTTCCTTGTCCGGTTTTTTTCGAACACCCTCTGCTGAGGGGTTGTTACCGACAGTGCTGCCCGCACGCCGGGCAACGCCAGGATGTGGACAAACCTCCTGACAAGGAGTCCAAGAAATTGGACTATGTCGGGCGAAAAGTCTACGCCATGCCCTTCTGCCTTCGTCAGGCCAGTTGCCGCCCTCATGGCACATTTTTCTCATGCCCTGTTGGGCTCCTGGATGAGGTCATCCTCATCTTCCCGCCGATCTGCAGACTACGGTTAAGCAGGTGCGACCAGGGCAGGGCAGTGGCCAAACAGCAGCTCCAGACTGCTTTGGATATGGGGACTCATGTGCCAGATCGGTGGCGGCCGCAGTGGTTATAAGGTCTGGCTTGGCTGAGGATATCCACCTTTACTTGATACCCAGCACAAGTTGGCGGATGTCTCCTTTTGGGACTGACCTCTTCGCCCTGGGGTGGAAGGTCACCTGCAGAGGATCGAGAATCCAATGCTACTCTTGGCCTCGGTCCCTTCCGCTCAGAAGGACAAAGGTCCGCAAACCACAGCCTAAGCCCTTCGCTTCTTCTGTGCCTCGGCGCGCCGGCCCAGCAATCGCCAGGCCAGCAGGCTCGGCCTTGGCATCCCAAACCCAAGCCGCCGGCTTCCTCTAACAGGAGGCAGGAGGAAGGCCCAGGAGGTCCCTCGCGGTCCCTCCTCCAAGCCTGCCCAGTGACGGGTTGAGGATGTCGCCCCATTCCCTGCTACCCACTCTCTGGGTCCTCTGGGGACGGCCCGCACTTCCGCTCCGCCTGGTCCGCTTGTCACCACGGACAGGTGGGTCTTGGAGGTGGTGGAAGAGGCCTGCCTCTGGAATTCGAGCAGGCACCACCCTTCAGAGCCGCCGCCTCGGGGCCTGGATCCCCAGCTCACTGGCGGCTCGTCGAGCCGACATCGCTCTCCTCCTCCAGAAGGAGGTGATAAGAGAGGTGGTGGACCCTCCTTCAGACCCAGGGTTTGTGTCCAGGTACTCCTGGTTCCAGCGAGGACGGGGCTGGCGCCCATTCTCGACCTACACGACCTAAACAAGTTCCTAAGGTCTCGAACCTTCAGGATGGTCACTCTGGCTCAGATAATACCATCCTTGGAACGCCGGGCGTGGTCCTGCTCTCTGGACTTGCAGGACGCTTTTCACGTCCCTATCCGTCTCGCTCTCACCAGAGATTCCTTCGCTCGAGCGGAAGGATCCCTCTTGAGTTCCAAGCCATGCCTTCGGCTTGTCTCCAGCTCCCAGGGTCTTCACCAAATGCATGGCAGTGTGACAGCATTCCTGTGGCGCCCGAGGGGTCCGGTGTACCTCACCTGGACGACTGGCTGATAGCAGCTCCCTCCAGGAAGGAGGTGGAGTGGTCCAGAGATCTGGCCCTCCAGGTCTGCTTTCAACTGGGCCTCCTTATCAACGAGGCCAAGTCGGAACCTCGATCAAGCAGGTGATTCTATTCATCGGGCGCAGCTCGACTCTCTTCGAGCCGAGCTGCTCCGCGGACAGGGCCGAGGTTCTTCCTCCTTGCCCGATCATTTCTGGTTGGGCACTGCGCCCTGCCCGGGACTTCCGTAGGCTCCTGGGTCTCATGGCGGCCTGCACCAGCGTGGTCCGCTGGGCTCCGCTGGAACATGCGCTCCTTCAGTGGGGACTGGCCAGCCAGTGGTCACAACGCCAGCATCCTTGGACCAGCTTGTCGGTGACACAGGGGATGTGGAACGCTCTCCAGTGGTGGACCGTTCCAGATCATTTGCAGGAGGGCATCCTGTTCGTCTGCCCCGAGCCGACGGTCTCTCTATCGACCGATGTCTCTCTGATGGGTTGGGGTGCCCATCTGGGGGAACACCGGGCTCATGGCCTCTGGTCCCCGCGGGAGTCCCGATGCCACATCAACCTGCTGGAGCTCGAGCGGTCCGCCTAGCTCTCACCGCCTTTGCTCCGTTCCTCCGGGGTCAAGTGGTCCGAGTCCAGACGGACAATACCACGACCATGTACTATCTAAACCGTCGGGCGGGACGCGCCCATGCTTCTATGCAAGGAAGCCTCCGATTTGGTCACTGCAAGCAGCCTGGAGGCGGATCTCCTAGCCATTCACGTGGCAGGAGCCTCCAACACCCTGGCCGATGCCCTGAGCCGGATAGGGGCTGCATCCCACGAGTGGTCTCTCCTGCCGGAGGTAGTACAGCATCTGTTCTCCCATTGGGGCACACCTCAGGTGGACCTGTTTGCCTCCAGGGAGAACGCGAAGCTGAGTCTGTTCCATGCCCGCCCCCCTCAGCAGGGCTCGCTGCAGGGGGATGCCTTCTCGGCAGTGGACCCCGGGCCTCTTTACGCCTTTTCCCATTTCCTTGATCCACAAGGTGCTTCTCAAGGCGAGGAGGGACAAGGCGCAGGTGATTCTGATAGCCCCAGACTGGCCTCGCCAGTTCTGGTACCCAGATCTCTCAGTCTCAGCTCCAGGACTCCGCTGCAGCTTCCAGCTCGCCTGACCTGGTTTCAGTCAATCAGGGGAAGGTGTTCCATCCGACCTTCAATCCTGCACCTGACGGCCTGGTTCCTGAGCTGCCAGAGTTCCAGGCCTTGGGTCTTCCCGACGAGGTCCTCAATGTAGTTGAGGCGTCCCGTATGAAGTGACCAGAAAATGTTATGCCTTCAAATGGAAAAGGTTTTCCATTTGGTGTCAGGCAAGGGCTTGGACCCTTCCTCCTGTTCCTTGGCAAGCATCTTGGACTATTTATGGTCCCTTTCTAGTCAAGGGCTTAGCCGACTACCTAAGGGTTGCACTCTGGTAGCCATCTCTGCTTACCGGGCGCTGGCCGAAGCAGTCGGTGGCGCAGGGAGAAGGTGGTCTGGCGCTTTTTCAAAGGCCTCATCACATTTCCTCCAGTGCGGAACCCCACCTCCGTGATCTACTGCTGGTACTGGCAAAGCTCATGGGCAAGCTATTCGAACCTATGCACAGGTGTGCTCTCTCACCTGTCGTGGAAGACCGGCTCTCTTGGTGGCTATCACGTCAGCCAGAAGGATGGGAGAGCTCCAGGCGCTTCCATAGAGTCTCCTTACCTGGTCTTCCACAGGGACAAGGTTGTCCTGCGCCCCACCAAATTCCTTCCTCAAGGTGGTGTCGAGTTTCACCTTAACTAGGCGTTGACTCTGCCGGTGTTCTACCCCAGTCACACCTCGGAGGCCGAATATAGGCTCCATACTTTGGACCTTAGAAGGGCGCCGCTATTACAAAGAGCGCACGCTGAAATTCGGGAGAGTTCGCCAGCTGTTTGTCACCACGCTGAAGCCGCAGATCTGGCAGACCTGCAGCCAAGCGGACGATAAGCAGGTGGGTCACTTCCTGCATAGATCTCTGCTATAAGTTGGCGGGCATGGAGCCTCCCAGAGGATAAGAGCTCATTCTGCCCGCATACTGCTGCAACGGTGGCTGCTTCCAGGGACGCCCTATCCAGGAAATCTGCAGGCTGCTACCTGAAGTCAGCAGACACCTTCATTACCCATTACCACATCGACCTTGAGTCACGCCGGGATGCTGGTTTTGGGGCCTCGGTTCTTCAGTCTGTCTTTCCCAAGTAAGTATTGGGGTGTGGTCTGCCTCCTCCTCCCGGAGAACTGCTAGGAGTCTGCCAGACAGTGTGGATGAACAACATATCCATGTCCCTAGAAATACAGGTTACTCCACCTGTAACAGGAGTTCTAGGAATGGTATGTTGTTCATCCACACGACTCCACCCGACCTCCCGGCTCTGACGCACAACCTGAGCTTCAGCGGCCAGATCTGGCGCTCATGGGCGGAGCGAGTTATACCACCCGGTGGATGGAGGAGCAAGCTTGAAGACCTTCCGCAAGATTTAAAGCGGCAAGGATACCTGCCAATGAGTGTGGATGAACAACATATACCATTCCTAGAACTCCTGTTACAGGTGAGTAACCTGTATTTGTGGGACGCCACGGTAGACCTGTTTGCATGTCCTCTCAACGCAAAACGTTCCGCCTTCTGCTTGCTGGCTTGCTTCAGGGCGCATCATTTTTTTGGAGAGATGCTCTGTCTCTAGACTGGAAGGGAAGATTTCTGTCCCTTTTCCCCGATCCCCTTGATTCTGAGGGTCTTACAGAAACTCAGCGTGGAAACTGCTCACATGATCCTCATTGCTCCTTTTTGGCCCAGGGAAGTTTGGTTCTCTCTTCTGCAACAGTATTCAGAGGAACTTCCTGTCACGACTTTTGCTGACCCAGGATCAGGGGACCCTGGCCCATCCAGGCCTTCAGTCCCTTCAGATACACGCGTGGCTCCTGCAGACGTAGATCAAGCTTGTTTTAGGGTTTCCCCATTGGTCGCTGAGATTCTGGTGGAGGCCAGAAAGCCCTCCACTAGATCTACCTATGCCATGAAGTGGAAACTGTTCTGTTTTGGCTGCTTCCAAAGATCTCAAGCCATTCTCTTGCTCTGTTGGGCGGCTGTTGGATTACTTGTGCCATCTCTTTGATCTGGGTCTCAGTCATTCCTCTCTGAAGGTTCACATGGCGGCCATCTTGGCCTACCATGTTCTTTCGGGAAAGGACTTTGCACAGTTAGAAGTCTCCAAGACACTTCTTAGAGGGGTCCTCCATTTGAGACCCCCATTCAGGTTCCTGCCCTCCTTGGGATTTTAATTTTATCCTTGAGAAGCTTACTCTGCCTCATTTCAAGCTAGCAGCCTCAGCAGACCTAAAGTTTCTCTCATGGAAGACTCTGTTCCTTGTGGCCATTACTTCTGCTTGAAGGATTTCTGAGCACCAGGCCCTCATGTGCAGAATCCCATATTTTATTTTTCATAAGGAACGTACGGCTCTGTGCACCAACCCTAACTTTCCCTCTAAGGTGGTAGCGGAATCTACACTGAATTAATCCATGGAGCTGCCTGCTTTCTTTAAGAAGCACTTCAATCAAGGGGAGTACCTCTTGCATACTTTGGATGTTCATCGTATCCTGAGATACTACACCACAAGGACGAAGGATCTCAGGAAGACTGATCAACTGTTTGTCTCTTTTGCTCATAAAAGAGAAGCAATGCTTTCTAGGGACATGGATATGATGATCATCCACACTGTCTGGCAGGTTCCTTGCCGCTTTAAATCTTGCTTGAAGGTCTTCATGCTGGCTCCTCCCACCCACCCGGGTGGTAAAACTCTCAGCTCCGCCCCATGACGCCAGATCTTCCTTTCCTCTTGGAAGCTCAGGTTCCCCTTAACGCCTGCGTGTAGACTGATCCTAATTCTTCAGTTCGCCTCAAACTTATTTTAAAATTTTCAAGACTTTGTCAAGGTTCTCCTCGGGCTGCCATGTATGGACAAATCGCCTCTTGATTTCGGGCGTGTGCCCTTGTGGGCAGATGATGTCCAGGACGGACCCACAGTGCACATGCGTCTACTGCCTCAGCCTAGAACATGACCCGCAAGCCTACGAGTTATGCCGTTCGTTTTTGGCCAACGTCCTTGAAGACTGCGCTGCCCGGTTACAGCTTGGGTGCCCCGAGAAGCGCAGCCCGCCGGTGAAGTTGAAGGAGGCCTGTTGGGCAGTTACCGCGGCGGCTGGCTCGGCTGAGCAACTCGAGCAGATGATTGCCCTCTAGGAGGAGGCAGCACAGGCCGCATCATCCCTTTCTTCCTTGGTCGCGGCATTTGTCCCGCTCTCACTGGGTACCTCTTATTCAGCTTCTTTCAAGGAGCTTTGCCAGTCCCTTTCCACGAAGGGAGAGGGGCCATTGGGACATTCCTCTCGGTCCAAAAAGGACTCCTCAAAGGGCAAGTCCCATCGTCGGCGTTCATGGGAGCAGGAGAGGTCCCTTCTCGACAGTCGACACTCTGCTTTGGTCGAGGGTTGCGGCTAAGGACGTGGCTCCACGGTGTCCCAGTCAGGTCAGCTGAGGCGAGACACCCGTCGACGTGGTAGAGATTTTCTCAACCCGTCTGGGCTTTCGACTGGTGAAGCTGACAACCCTTCTTCACCAGTTCCCCCGGTGGAGACAGAGGACTTGCCTTTACCTCTGGTGCCGCAGTCCTCGGTTAAGGCTTCTGAGCCGAGGTAAGAGTTGGTGTCCCCAGCCCCTTCCCAGACCCATCCTTGTAAATGCCGAGGATCTTGGTCTCGGACATCGTCCCGGTCCAGCTGATCCTGCCGGTATCGGCGGTCTCGGCACCGAAGTAAGTGGCACCACCGCTCGTCCTCATCTTCCTCCTCGGAAGAGGAGAGGCTCACGCAAGCTGCGCCTGATACGAGGACCTGATGTGGCAGCAGTTTCTTCTGTCCGGGAATAAGCCAACGCTGTCACTCGAGCGGCCGAAACAACCCCTCACTGTAGCCGAGGTGCCCAAGCCTGGGCTGGTTGTTCGGCCGAAACCAGCTGCCTCACCGATTGTGGTGGAACCTCCGCCTCCACAACCGAAATCAGGGGCGCCGACCAAGGACTCTCGGTCGGGTCAGGGCCTGCCCCACAGGTTGTCTGTCACCCTCACTTCCGACTGTCCTCGGCAGGTGGAGGGTGGCTCAGCTCTTAGCGGACTCCTTTGAGTCAGACGACCTCCTCCCTGTTCTCCAGGCCCATTGACCTGAGTCCTCCGGGGCTAGTCGTTGACCTAAAGCCCTTCGCCTTCATGAGTTTGCTTCGCTCATCTTGGAGTCCAGCGGATGCAGCCTCGCGCCCGTGATCCAGGCGGTCAGGTATCCCCTGACGGAGATACTGGACCGAGAGGATTCACCCACGAGGCCTTCCGTGGCTGAAGCCATTGTTGGCCCAGCCTTAGAGCTTTGAGCGGCTCACTTCCTGTCCTGCGCCCGCCAGGATGGCCAGGAAGTCGGCCCTCGGCTCTCGTCTGCTTGAACACCCTCGGCCGAGGGGTTGGTCACCACAGCTTCATGCTCCGGGAATGCTAGGATGGACAAGCCTCTGACAAGGAGTCCAAAAAGCTGGACTATGCCGGGCAGAAAGTGTACGGCATTGCCTTCTCTCTCACGCCAGCTTGGTCGTGTTGATGGCACACTTCTCCCACGCCTCATGGGCTCCTGGATGAGGTGATCCTCATCTCTCGGCTGGCCTGCAGACCACGGTCTGGCAGGTACGGGACCAGGGTAGGGCAGTGGCTAAACAGCAGCTCCAAACGGCTCTGGACATTGGAGACTCCTGTGCCAGATCGGTTGCGGCCGTGGTGGCCATGCGCCACAGAGTATGGCTCTGGATATCCACCTTCACGGCGGATACCCAGCACAAATTGTCGGATGTCCCCTTCTTGTGTACTGACCTCTTCGGCCCTAGAATGGAAGGTCACCTCCAGCGGATCGAAAAGTCCAGTGCAACTCTGACTCTGCCACCTCCGCCTAAAAGGACAAAGGTCACGACAGCAGCAGCATCAAGTCCTTCGTCTTTTCAGCCCGCGGCACGTCCGGCCCGACAGCAAGCAAGGCCAGCAGGCTCATATCCAACCCCAAGCCCGCGGGTTTTCTCCAACAGGAAGCAGGAGGTAAGGTCCAGGAGGTCCCTCTGCCGTCCCTCCTCTAAGCCTGCCCAGTGACGGGTTGAGGGGTGTCGCCCAGCCTTGTCACTCCCTGGCCTCCGCCACTCTTTCCGCCTGGTCCGCTATCACCACGGACTGTTGGGTGTTGGAGGTGGTAGGAAGGGGCCTGCCCCTGGAGTTCGAAAGCAGGCCCCATCCTTCCGAGCCGCCGCCCATCGGGGCTACGGGTCCGGCATCTCTGTCGGCTCGCTTTGCTGATGTCGCCTGCTCTCTAAAAAGAGGTAATCAGGAAGGTGGCGGATCCTCCTTCAGACCCGGGTTTGTGTCCAGGTACCTCCTGGTCCCAACGGACGGGGCTGGCGCCCATTTCTCGACCTGCACGACCTGAACAAGTTCCTAAGGTCTCAAACCTTCAGGATGGTCACTCTGGCTCAGATAATCCCATCCTTGGAATGAGGCGTGGTTCTGCTCCCTGGATCTCCAGGACGTGTTCTTTCATGTCCCAATCCGTCCGTCCCATCAGAGATTCCTCCGCTTCAGAGCGGAAGGATCCCTTTACGAGTTCCGAGCCAAGCCCTTCGGCCTCTCCCTAGCTCCCAGGGTCTTCACCAAATGCATGGCAGTGGTGGCAGCATTCCTGCGGCGCCGAGGGTCCGGGTGTACCCTTACCTGGACGATTGGCTGATAGCAGCCCCCTCCAGACAGGAGGTGGAGCGGTCCAGAGATCTGGCTCTCCAGGTTTGCTCTCAGGTTGGCCTCCTCATCAACGAGGCCAAGTCAGAACTTGTGCCAAAGCAGGTGATTCTGTTCATCGGGGCAGAGTGGCGGTCGATCACCACCGATAGGTGGGTGCTGCAATTGATCGAAAGAGGCCACTATATAGAATTCGTAGGCAGCCCACCTACAAGGCCTCCCTTGCTTTCCCGCTACTCGGGTCAGCACGCCCTGCTTATACGGCAGGAAGTGCTCGCGCTTCTGGAGAAAGAAACCTTAGAGCATGTTCCAGAGAACCAGAGAGGGTTAGGCTTTTATTCCCACTTCTTCCTGGTTCCAAAGAAAATAGGGACCTCCGTCCAATTCTGGACCTCAGCGACCTCAATCTGTCGGTCGTCTACAAACGCATCCGCATGGTGACCCTTCCGGGCCTAATCCCCATGCTGAAGCGGGACGCGTTCTTGGCATCGTTAGACATGCAGGACACCTACCTGCATATCCCAATTGCTCAAGCTCACAGGAGGTTCCTGTGCTTCGAGTTTCAGAGCCGCCATTATCCGTTCCGAGCGCTTCCCTTCAGGCTGTCATCGGCACCTCGTGTCTTCACGAAGTGCATGGCGGTCGTAGCGGCATCTCTGAGGAGAAAAGGCCACTACGTGTTCCCATACCTGGACGACTGGCTTCTCATGGCTCCCTCCAAGGAGGCACTGATGACGGCCATTCATCGTACCCAGGCCCTTTTTCAGTTACTGGGTATTCTCATCAACTACGAGAAGTCACTCCTGGTGCTGTCCCAGAAACTGCAGTTTATAGGGGAGTACTAGACACTGTCAGAGAGAAGGCTTTTTTTCCCGCGGACAGAGCGGAACACATCAGATCCCTTATCAGCGACTTGTTGGTGAAGAAGACCGTCCCGGTCAGGTTGGTCCTTCACCTGCTTGGACACATGGCTTCGGCCATTGTAACAGTCCTGATGGCAAGGCTCCACATGCGAGTAACTCAGTGGATGCTTAGGGTGCAATGGGACGAAAGGCAAGACTATCTGTGCAGCCAATTCGAATCACCTAATGCCGCGATTCGGGATTGGCAATGGTGGCTAGATCCGGAAACTCTCCGGGGTTCCCTTGTAGCGCGTCTCAATGTGACTTCTCCACAGACGCCTCAGGGCTCTGGTGGGAAGCACACCTAGACGGGGTGAGGTCTCAGGGCACATGGACAGCCCAGGAATCTCATCTCCACATCAACATTTTGGAGATGAGGGCGGTTCTTTATGCTTTGCAAGCCTTCCAGTCGGAGATTCCACCGGGTACTCTCCTGTTGCAAACAGACAATACTCCGGTGATGTATTACCTCAACAAACAAGGAGGCACTCACTCGTACCCGCTTTGCAGGGAGGCCATGAGAGTGGGTACTGCAGCATGGTGCAAACCTAATTGCAGTACACGTCCCCGTAGTGGACAGTACCGTTGCAGACAGCCTGAGTCGCTCTCAGGCCAGAGTCCACGAGTGGGAACTTCTACAGGAGGTGGCAGAGGATCTGTTTCACAGATGGGGCACTCCAGAGTTGGACCTTTCGTCCCCATCCAAATCCAAAACTGCCTCCAATTTTGCCTCGCCAGATCCCAGGGCCTGGTGCACTTGGCGAGACGTGTTGTCCCTCTCCTGGGCGGGCAGATCTCTCTATGCCTTCCCTCCTTTCCGCTGATCCAGAGAGTCCTCTTAAACTTGCGAGGAGCAGGCAACCTCATTTTGATAGCGCCTTTCTCGCCCAGACAAATTTGGTTTCCGCCCCTGCATCAGTTATCCAGGAACCTCCACTTCTTGCCAATCAGCTCCCATCTGCTGTCTCAGGAGTAGGTTCATTAGTCCATCTGGACTTATGCTCTTTTGAACCTGCAGGCTTGGCTCCTAGAGACATAGCTATGCTATGGCTGGGGTCTCGCAAGAAGTGGCAGATGTACCTGCCGCCAGAAAACTGGCAGCGTACGCCATGAAATGGCGAGATTTTGCTTGTAGGGGTTTCGCGCGCTTTCGCCGTTAGAATGTCCTTTAAAACTGGTTCTGGATTACCTGCTTTCACTCTTTTCAATCCGAACTGGCTTACTCCTTGATAAAGGTGCACCTTGCGCACTTCGGCTTCCATGCTTCTACATAGGCCACCGGATGGTGGCTCTAGTTGGACACTACTGCCTTTTTAAGAGGAGTTCTCCACCTTAGGCCGCTTATCAAGGATCCGATTCCTCCTTGGGACTTGCCCGACCTGGAGCAGCTTACGCTGCCACCTTTTGAACCAGTCAGATCATGAGCTACGCTTTTGTCGTGGAAAACGTTTTTTAGTTGCAGTTACCGCAAGAAGGATTTCCAATTGCATGCACTTATGTGCAAAGAACCTTATTTAGTTTTCCACCAGGATAGGGTATCCCTAATGACAAACCCAAAGTTTCTGCCTAAGGTGGATTCAGCCCTCACCCTTACACAGGTAAGTCGATATCCTGATTATTTCCCAAAGTACACCAACCGAGAAGAAGCCCTTCTACACACTCTTGATGTATGTACACAGGTGCCTCAGATATCATCTGACCAGAACCAAACAGTTTCGAAAGTCTGATCAACTGTTTGTCTCCTTTGCTGTTAGAATGAAGGGAGCTCCTGTTTCTAAACGGTCTCTGTCAAGGTGGCTCATCCAGTGTATCTCTTTCTGTTATAAGCACAATAAACCCTTACCAGGCGTGGTTAAGGGTCATTCCACGAGAGGAGTGGCCTCTTCCTTTGCAGCGTTAAATGTTTCCACCTCAGCTATTTGCGCTGTAGCCACTTGGAGCTGGGTGCATACTTTTATCAGGCATTACAGCCTGGACATTGCATCGAGGCGAAGAGCAGGGTTCGGCCTAGCCATCCTTCTGGGACTTCTGTCTTAGGCTCGAGTAGGGTTGTGATCCCTGCCTTTCCTCTCACTGTGCATAAGATTGCCACTATTGCTTGGGAATCAGTCCTAATGGTGTAACCTGCTGCAAGAGCTGTATCTCGAAGTAAGATAGTACAGTTACACAAGAACTTACCGTAACAGTAGACTTCGAGAACAGCCTTGCAGCAGGTACCTTCCCGCCACCATTCCCCTTTTGTGGAGGTAGGTAGTAGCAGACATCCATCTTAGGGATGGGAAGTTCTTTTAGTCTTAGCCATCTGGTGGCGGATCCTCTGTCTCTCTTCTGATGTCATCCAGCGGCTGGGAGTTTCCAGCGGGAGAACTGGGTATCGTGGGGGGACCGCTTCCTTATGTACTACGCCTGACGTCAGGGGCGGGACCAACGTCGGAGGTGGTCGCCGCTGAAGACTGCTAGCTAGAAAATTTCTGTGGGGTCCTGACGGCTTCAGTCCTAATGGTGTAACCTGCTTCAAGAGCTGTTCTCGAAGATCTACTGTTACGGTAAGCTCTTACTTAACTGCACTTTATTTTAGAGTGCGGTTACCACTCCTTATCTGTTCTTAAAAAAAAAAAAAAAGGTTTTGAACGTTTTTTTCCAACACCCGTGACACGGTTAGGAACAAATAAAGGAGTCTTGCCTGGCGGTTGCCATAAAAAGGGTAAGTTTGGTTAGGTTGGCCATGTCTGAGAAACCCAAGAAGAAAACCGGGCCAACTGGGTTTCAACACCGCAGTGAGTGTGGGGAGGTCTTTGCTAAGGCCGACCCCCACACCACCTGTGTTCATTGTCTGGGGTTTGAACACCTCGATACAGACTGCCAAATTTGTATACATTTTCCTAAATCTACCCTTGAAAAGAGATTAGGTAGACTGGCCCGGATGGCCAGCCCAGCTAGGTTCCGACCGAACCAGAAGGAGTGCCCTCTGACCAGGGCGATACTTATTCAGGCAAGAGGAGAGCCGATCCTGAGGGGTCGGTTGCTACAAAAAGGAAACTCAAAGAGAAATCGACCATTTCGGATCCAGAGCTTCATGTTTTGACCACCGAAGAAATAGCCAGAGCGATTTGGATTGTGGAATCGGTTCGATCGGTTCCCCCGGTTCAAGATTATACCCCTGAAGATTTTTATGAACTGGTGTCTGAGGAGGAGGAGGGGGAGTTCAAAGATGATGGTGAAAGTCTGGATGTGCCTGTGGAACCGACGTCTCTCCAAACAGACCTTCTGGTGTTCCCCCTCCTAGGCTTTCTGCGTCCCCTTCCCACTTTGTTTTACAGAAAGGTGGCTGAAACCCTCCAGCTTCCTATGGAGGAGGCCATGGAGGATCAAGAGGAGCCTGGTTATGTGGAAATGATGGACGTCCAGGAGACTGTCTATTCCCCATCACAAATCCTTTGGGAAGCAGACACTCAAAATCCTAAAATCTCCCAATACTGTACCTCCTGTTGACAGAAGGATGGACAAGAGGTACACACTATCAGGCTCAGATGCAGAGTTCTTGTACCAACAATGCAGCCATGTTGAGTAGTGCAAATTGCTGCCTGTGGCAAGGCAAGTATTCCCTTGGCTTCACAACCCCCAAACAGAGACTCCAGGAAGATTGATGCCATGGCAAAAAAGCAGTACATGGCATCTTCCTTGGAACTCAGGCAGGCGAACTATATGGCCTATGCAGCCAGGTACCAGAAATCCAGGTGGGACACTGTACTGGCACTGGCTAACAGGCCTCCCCAGCTAGCCAAGGAGCTGGAGGACGGTGCTGTTGATGGATTGAGGCATAAAAGTACAATTTCATGTGCTGTGGACTCCAGTGATGTCGCCAAGAGTCATGGCTGCATCTGTGGCTCTTCGAGAATGGCTTTGCCCCAGATGTACTAGGCCTCACAGGACACCCAGGCTCTGGCCGTGATTTTCCCAGTGGGTAATTCTGTTTGGGGAGCAGAGAATCACATGAAGAAAATATTAGACAGTACAGGACCACTTAAAGGAGTGCTCAGGCCAAGGAAATGCAGGCAAGTCCTCAAAGGCAGCAGTCTAGCAGGCCTTTCACCACCACAGGCCTCTTCTCCCTTTCACAGAGGGGTTCTTCAGAGGGAGAAGCAGAAGGGGATGAGCAGGGCTGCATCCACCTCAGCCTAAGGTCCCTGCCAAGCAGACACCCTGATGGGTCTGCCCAGGTCGACTCGCCTATTCCTGTATGGGGCAGGCTGGCTTACTTTGTCCAGGACTGGATGTCTGTTACCTCAGACAAGTGGGTCCTGGAAGTAGTAAGCCTGGGACTGATTCTCGGCTTCAAAAAATTTCCGAAGATGAGCCAGATCTTTTCCACCTGCAGGTCTCTCAGAAACCCTTACCCTAGAGGCAAAAGTTTCATCTCTTCTGGCATTGAAAGCCATAGAGAGAGTTCCTACCCTACACTGGGGCAAAGGTCTGTATTCCAGGAGCTTTCTTACCCCAAAAAAGACAGGGGAGTGGTGACCCATTCTAGATCTAACATGCCTCAACAAACATCTTCTAAAGCCAAAGTTCAAGATGGTAACTCTGGAAATAGTTCTTCTCTCTCTAAGGCTAGGGGACTGGCTAGTCTCCCTGGACCTCAAAGATGCCTATTTTCACATTCCCATCAGGTGCTCCCAGAGAAAGTACCTCAGGTTCAAGTTACCCTCAGGCCACTATCAGTTCAAAGCAACGTCCTTTGGTCTAACATCAGCACCAAGGGTTTTCACAAGGTGCCTGGCAGTAGTTGTTGCCTTTCTAAGAAGGCAAAAGATTTCCATCTTTCCTAATCTGAACGACTGGCTCGTAGTGGGTCAGTCTCGAGACCAAGTCAAGTCAGACCTGCAAGTGACACAGCAAGTGCTCACTTCTCTAGGATTTCTTCTCAACCTTCCCAAGTCAGTTCTCAAGCCAGTGCAGCTCCTTACCTTTATAGAGGCAGAGCTGGATACTGTCAAAGCATGAGCCTTTCTTCCCCTGGAAAGGGCAAGAGTTCTTATAGAACTGGCTTCTTCCTTCAGCCTTCAGGTACCCCGACCAGCAAGGCATTTCCTTCAGCTGTTGGGCCACATGGCAGCTTCTACAGCAGAGGTCCAAGGGGCAAGATTCCAGATGAGGGACATTGAGTTCAATCTGAGGGCCTTTTGGTCCCAAAGGAAGAATCCCCTTACCAAACTGATTCCAGTGACTTGGACTCTGATCCAAGCCCTTCAGTGGTGGCAGGATCAGGACAATTTAAGGCAAGGGGTCCCATTTGTCACTCAGTGTCATTCAGTGGTTCTTACCACGGATGCTTCCCTTTTTGGCTGGGGACCCCATCTGGGGGCACTCACTGCCCAGGGACTGTGGTCCCCTCAGGAATCCCTTCTCCATATCAATCTCCTAGTACTCGGGGCAGTTTTTCTGGCCCTGCAAGCTTTCTCTGTCAGTGCAGAACAAGGTGGCTCAGGTCAGAACAGACAACACACCACCACCATGTGGTACATCAACAAGCAGGGAGGCACTTGGTCTACGGCCTTGTGCACGGAAGCCATGAAGTTGTGGTCCCTGCTTATTCCCTGCAAACCCTCTCTGATAGCAGTCCACCTTCCAGGGAAGGACAAGGTGCTAGCAGATGCACTGAGCAGGATCTCACAGGGCCATGACGAATGGTCCCTGGACCCTCTGGTGTTGAAGGTGATTTTTTTCAAGGTGGGGCACTCGAGATAGATCTCTTTGCAGCCCTAGACAATCACCAACTTCCTCTTTTGTTGCAGACCTCAGTCTTGGGCTCAGTCCTCTGGATGCTCTGATTCTGAACTGGGAAGGAACATTTCTGTATGCCTTCCTCTGCTGTTCAAAGTTCTAGTCAAGATAAGGTTACAACCTTGCAAAGTGATTCTGATTGCTCCGACTGGGCCAGACAGCCTTGGTACCCCTGCTTTGCTGTCACTAGCAGTCTATCTTCCCCTGTCTGTTCCCCAGGAATTACAACCTGTTAACTTCCTCTCAGTGGAGGATTTGGTACCCCAATCTTCAGTCTCAAGGCATGGCTCTTGAAGAGTTAGAGTATGCAGATTTGCATCTGTCTCGGGGTGGGGGTTTCTGGATTCTTCAAAGCCTCTTGAAAGCCCACCGCTAGAAAGACCTATAACTCCAAATGGAAAAGATTCAGCATTTGGTGTTCCAAGAAGCATATTTCCCAGATACTGCTGAATTGCCTACAGTTTTGGATAATATATTCCATTTGAATGGCTTATGCACCTCAGACCAGCTACTCTCAAGATTGCACTTGTCAGCTGTTTCTGCTTTTCTGTCAGTGGGAAGTCTTCCTCACTATCATCTCATCCTGTGTTGTGTACATTTTTTAGGGATTGCTTCATACCAATCCTCCCTTTAGAGATCCTGCCCCTGCCTGCGACTTAAGTGTTTGCATTGCTCAATTTATGCAACCACTCTTTGAACCTATGTCCTCAGCAGAGCTTAAGTACTTGACTTGGAAAACTGTGGTTTTTAGTAGCCATTACCTCTGCCAGACGTATCAGTGAATTGCAAGCCCTCTCAGTGGAACCTGATTTTATTTCCTTTCATAGGGATAAAGTGGTCCTTAGAAACAATAGAAGGTTTTTGCCCAAAGCGGTTTCAGATTTTCACTTGTATCAGTCTGTCTCTTCCTGTCGTCTTCACTGATCATTCTTCTTCAGGAGAGAGGAGGCTACACAGTTTAGATGTTAAAAGGGCATTTAGCTGCTACATAGAGCGTACCAAGGGTCACAGGTTTGATTCCCTCTAATTGTTCCTCACTTATGGAGAAGTGGGAAAGGGCAAACCTGCCACCTAGAGAACTATTGCCAGGTGGATTGTGTCTTGTATACACTTCTGCTATGAGAAACTATGAAAGATTCCACCCTCAGGCCTGAGGGCTCACTCAACCAAAGGTACAGCTGCTTCCCTGGCTGCTGCCAGGGATATCCCTGTCTTAGAAATTTGTCAAGCAGCCACCTGGAAAACAGTCCATACCTTTACTAAGCATTGCTCCCTGGATATCCAGGCTAGGAGTGATGCTCTGTTTTGCACAGCAGTACTTCAGAGCCTATTCTAAAGTAGGTTCTTCCCTCCTCCATGGAGGTACTGCTAGTAGTTCAGTTAAGTCAGAATACAGCAAGACTTCATGTTTGAAGAAAAATTACTCTGCTTAGTAATTGTGTTTCTTCTAATGGAGTCTTGCTGTATTCTGACATGTCTCCCCTCTCAGAACCTGGTTTTTGGGACGTGGTGGGCAGGTGCAGTTTTGCACCTCAGGGGTGCTTCTTATACACCCTCCTCTTTTTGTTTGGGTGTTTGTTTTATTGTTCTTATTTGGATTGGTTTTTGGTTTTCTGACTTGTCTTCCTTGGGAATTCAAAACTCTTGTTGCCAGTTGGCTAGTAAAAATTTTACAATTTCCTCATAGGGTAGTGAGTTTTTGCTCGTAAGAATGACGGTTGGATGTCAAAGGGCTGCAGACAGACCTCAACCGAGCTCAAGCTCAGCATTCTGTGCACTGCATAGAAAGTTAATCCTTTGTTCTCCGGGGCAGTTTAAAGGCAGGAGCTAACTGCAGTTAGTCAGAATACAGCAAGACTCTATTAGAAGAAACACAGTTACTAAGATGAGTCATTTTTTCTTCTCTCTCGTTTCGCCTTTTTAGGCCTTTGGCGGGAAAGTACTGGTAGGCAGGTGTGGGGGACCACCCCTTTGTACTGTCACCGCCTGACGTGGGGGCAGTCCCCCGCCAGAGACTGCTAGCTAGAAATTTTTCCGTGGTGTCCTGATGCCTACCAGCTTCAGTTCTGAGTGTAATTACCTACTGCAAGAGCCTGTCTCAAAGATCTGCTGTTACGGTAAGATCTTACTTTGAGAAACAGCTCTTGTAGCAGGTTACACCATTGGGACTGAAGCCAGCAGGCGCCAGGACCCTACGGAAATTTGCTAGCTAGCAGTATTCAGCGGGGACCACCTCCGACATTGGTCCCACCCCCAACGTCCTGCGTAGTATATAAGGAGGCGGTCCCCCATAATCCTCAGTTCTTTTCCTGCCAGCGACTCGCCAGCATCAGCCTCTCGGTCTGTACCTAGCGTACGACAACTACAGAACTTTCTGGGAATTTCTTTGCACAACTGATTTCCTCTCTTAACTCCAACGCTTGAGGGTCACCTTTCTAAGTGTGCCTGCGGAAAGCAGATCCGTTTCAAGGATCCTCACTCTTCCTGCGTGCGTTGCCTAGGCCTGGACTACGATGCAAGGCCTGCACTTTTGCCCAAGGTTTCAATAGCAGACCAGGATCCGCGTCAGAAGGCACTACAGGCATATCTCCTCGAAGAGAAATTAAAAAGGGTGGACCAAGAGCCTTCCACCTGGGGAGAATCTTCTTCTGAAGGCCATAAACACCGGGACAAGCAGCAAGAGAAGGTGAGGTCTAGGTCCCCAACTCAGGCCTCGGACTCCGGCTCCAGATCGGACTGCTCCCAGGTTGAGTCCGGACTTCAGGCGGCTCTTCCTCGCTCCAGCCGATCAAGACATCGAGGCCCTCTGCTTCCTCCACTCCATCCAAGGCCTCTTCGAAGTCTTCTGAGCGCCATAAGTCCTCTTATGAAATGGGTATCAAAACTGAGGCAATTTGATTGGGCAATACCTGTGTGATAGTGTGTCTTACACACAGGAAGAAGGACCAGCAGTGCCCTGTGAGCACTGATTCTAGTAAAGATGCCACTTAGAACGTTGGCAAACTGAAAATCAGCCATCTTCTTTTCACCAACTGCGAGTGACATGCCAGGCTGTATTTTCAGTATGCCAACTAAATACATCTGACCTTCTGTTCACATTGCGTCAGTCTGTGAAATCCCTGGATGTAGCATGAAGGGAAAAGCTGCAATCTCTGTCACAGTCACAGCCCACCCGTTCGGTAATGTATAAAACAAACCAAAAACAGAACAGCTGTGTTCTCTCCACCGGCCCAGCCACTCGCGCTTTAAGATCCCTCTCTGAATTGTAATAAAAAAACAAACGTACAGCCATGATATCTGTTAGCCTGCCCGCTCGTTCATCTATTTAAAAAAAAAAAAAAAACGGAACCACAATCTCTCTACTGGCCTGCCCGCCAGCGCTCACTCTGTCTCTACCTGCCCACCCGCTCGCTCTGTCTCGGTTTCTGTACCAGCCTCCTGCTCGCTCTTCAAGTTTAAACTTTTAATCTCGCTCTCCGTCTGAATTGAAACCGCTCCCACTCCCAGCCCGCCCGCTCCAATTGCAGATTACAGCCCATGCTCGCTGTCCCTCCGAATTGAAAAGTGCTCCATCATGCTCAGTACTGCACTGTCGCTTACATCATGGCTTGCTACTTACTCAGGAAAATGCCCACACAGTGCGGTCTCTCTCATGTCTCTCTATCTATGTCGCGCTTTCTTTAAATAACAAAACAGCACCATATTGTGCAACTGACTGCAAAACTGTGATGGACTCCATGACAAGGAGAGTGGGAGGTGAATACTGTCATGACAACCATATGAAACTACAGAAGCCTTTGTAGGACAAAATTTCTTAAGTCAAAAAAAAAAAAACAGTAAGCGGAGGAACTATTTTATTTAAAACCAAGACAAACATTAAACTTTTTCTTTTTAAATACTATACATTTTAGTTATCACATACATCTGTATTTTTTGATAGCCATTTCATAACAAGCTAAAGCCACTCCAGGGTCTGTGTTAGACACTTAACACACGTCTAGGAGGCTGGACGCACTGTCGATGGCCTTGTGCCTCACTATGCCTCCCAGCCGGTGTTAAAGTGTCTAACGACACCTTGTCGTGTCTTATTGCTTACTTCTTCCACCGCGCGGGACACCGACTCCAGGTCAGTCTCCCAACCGCAGAGAGGTCCTGATCCTACACCTAGAAAGACCAAGGTCCTGACGTCTCTGAAAAGGGCATCGGACCCTGTGTTGGCTCGCGCCTGGCGTCGACTAACCGTTCCAAATCAGCCAGGCGCTCACAGAGCCGACAGCACCAGCCAGTCGTCGGCTGGGCGTTCGCGGATCGGCCGTCGGCCAGGAGACCAGTGTCGGCATCTCCGGAGCAGAAGGCGGCCCCTCCGTCATCGGCGGGACGGCGGTCATAGGAATCGACGGGAGGACACAGAGGGAGCCCACAGCCTGAAGACCAGGCAGGAGACACCCGGGGACCTGGCGCCAGGCCCATCATCGGGCTTCTGGAGTTCTCTCCGGATGTTCCACCGGATCGCTCGCATTACTCCCCACACCATGCTCCACTGGTCGAGGAAGAAATCAAGGCCCTAAGACAGAAGGCAGCAATAGAACCCGTGACCTTGTCCCAGAGAGGAAAGGGATTTTATTCACGCTTTTTCCTGATCCCAAAAAAGGCTGGCGACCTCAGACCCATCCAGGACCTCATCAGTCTGAATCTTTTTGTCGAATACAAAAGGCTCTGCATGCTGACAGTGCTGGGCCTCCTGCCCCTTCTGCAGAAGGACCATTGGCTCTGCACACTGGATATGCGGGATACCTACCTACATATTACGGTGTCCTTGGGCCACCAACGTTTCCTGCAGTTTTGCTTTCTGTGGGAGCACTTCCAGTTGACAGCACTCCCCTTTGGCCTTTCCTCAGCACCCAGGGTTTTCACCAAGTGCCTAGCGGTGGTGGCAACAGCCTTACGCCGGCGGGGCATAGCTGTGTTCCCCTGCCTGGACGACTGGCTATTGACAGCCCTGTCGAGGGACAGTCTTCTGGATTCTCTCTCGGTCACTCTGGACCTTTTCTCATGACTGGGATCACTGTCAATCTCCCAAGTCATCCCTGACTCCCTCCCAGAACCTTCAGTTCATCGGTGCGATCTTGGATACGGTCCAGTGAAGAGCCTTTCTACCCTCTGACAGGGCAGAGGCTCTTCGGGAACAGGTCAACTTAATGGTCGCTTCCAGATTTCTTCCAGCCAGGGCATTGTTACACCTGATGGCAGCCTTCATCTCCATGGTACCTTTAACCAGGTTGTATATGCCGATCACCCAGTGGACATTACGCGTCCAGTGGGACCAGCGCTTGGACAACCTGGACCATCTTGTTCTCGTCTCCAGCACGCTCAAGAAGGATCTCCTGTGGTGGCTAGATTGTCTGAATCTGTCCGGGGGACTTCCCTTTCAAAGTTACCCATTTCTTTGGACCCTCACCACAGACGCCTCCTGTCTGGGTTGGGGAGCGCACCTGGGGGACTATCTAACTCTGGGTTCGTGGTCCCAGTTGGAGATGTTCTTACACATAAACATTCTGGAGATGAGGGCGGTTCTTTATGCCCTTCAGGCTCTTCAGACCATCCTATCAAGAGGAACACTGCTGATCCAGATACATGTCACTGGTCTGGTACATCAGCAAGCAGGGAGGTGATGCAGGTGTGGAATTCGGCATTTCAGCATGACTTGTGTCTCACAGCTGTGCATGTTCCAGGTGTTCTAGCGTCCTGACAGACAGCCTCAGTCAGACGCCTCAGACATGAATGGACACTGTCGGGAAGTAGTAGACTCTCTATTTCTGAGGTGGGGTCGCTCAGACATCTGTTCGCCTTCCCATTCAGTGCAAAGCTCCCAACTTCGCTAGTTCCAGAGCCCAGTGCTTTCTGGCATGACACATTGTCGCTATGTTGGACAGGGAAATTCTTGTATGCCTTCTCCCCTTTCCCATTCTTCAGAGAATACTTCTCAAACTCCAGGCAGAGGGAGCACAGGTGATCCTGATAGCTCTGCTCTGGCCGAGGGCAAATCTCGTTTCGTATCGGCAGCTCATAGTGGAACCCCTAGATCTTACTTGAGAGGGTTCCTTCGGTAGGTCATCACATATAGGACTAGCACGCCAGGCGTTTGGCGCATGGCAGACTTTTCTAGCAATACCTAACGGGGGACCGCCCACCCAATGTCGCGTGACCGACGTCAGCGTGATGCTATATAGTGGATGGTCCCCACGCCCGCCCTCCAGTTTTCCTGCTGTCTCCTCGTCCGTCACATTGCAGACTTCCCAAGCGATTGTCGTTGAAAGTGCTTCAAACATGAAGTCTTGATGTATTCTGAAATTGTGCAGTTAGCCCCAGCACTTGAACTTTATTTTCGATTCAGATCCCTGTCTGTGATACGGTAAGTACTTTAGGTAGTGGACTAATGCAAAATTTGTGGAAATTGTAAAAGTAATATTTTCAGTCGGTTCAGCTAAACTGGTTATTTTTCTTGAGTTTTACTTTGATTTCTGAGTTTAGAGTGAGGTACCAGTCCTTATCGGTTCAAAAAAAAAAAAAGTATTTTAACGTTTTTTTCCAACAACCGTGACACGGTTAGGAACCAATAAGGGGGTCTTGCCTGGCTGTTGCCGAAAAAAGGGTAAGTTTGTAGGATGGTTTTGTCTAAGAAACCCAAGAGAAAAACCGGGCCCACTGGGTTTCAACACTGCAGTGAGAGTGGGGATGCCTTTGCTAAGGCTGATCCCCACACCACCTGTTTATTGTCTGGGTTTTGACCACCTTGTTTCAGACTGCCAAATATGTAAAAAAAATTTTCCTAAGGCCACCCTGGATAAAAGATTGGGCAGGCTTAGGGAAAAGGAGGCAGAGAAGTCCGCTGACCCGGATGGCCAGCCTGGTTCATTTCCGACCGAACCTGAGGGAGTGCACACTGACCTGGGTGAGACTCCCTCGGGCAAAAGGAGAGCCCGATCCTGAGGGGTCGGTTCTGGCAGAAAGAAAGAAAAAAGAGAAATCGGCCGGTTGGGATCCAGAACCGCATCTTCCAACCACCGAGGAAATTGCCAGAGCGATTAATATAGTTGAATCGCTCCGTTCAGTTCTGGCAGATCCGACACCTCCCGGTAGGCGTTCGGTCTGGTCGGTTCCCCCGGTTCCGGATTATTCCCTAGAAGATTATTATGAACTGGATTTGAAGGGGATGGTGATGGTCTGGATGAGCCCATAGAACCGGACATCTCCCAGACAGACCTTCTGGTGTTCCCCTCTTAGACTTCGAGTCCCCTTCCCACTTTATGTTGTACAAAAAAGTGGCAGAAATCCTCCAGCTCCCATCAGAGGAAGCTGTTGAGGAGCAAGAGGAACCTGACTATGTGGAGGAGGTGGTGGTGGTGGTGATGGTGACGATGGAGGAGGACATCCCAGAGTCCAAGAGATTGTCTATTCCCCTTCACAGATCTTTTGGGAAATTGACACAAGTTACTAAAACCTCCAGATTCTTTACCTCCTGTGGACAGGCGAATGGACAAGAGGTATATGTTGTTAGGCTCTGGTACGGAGTACTTGTACCAGCTATGCAGCCGTGTTGGGGTTGTGCAGCCTGTGATGAGGCTAACATACCCATGGCTTCACACACACACACACACACACACACACACACGATAAAGACTCTAAGAAGCTGGGTGCCATGGCTAAAAAACAGTACGTCATCTTCCTTGGGACTCTGGCAGGCTAACTATATGGCCTGTACAGCGGATACCAGAAGTCCAGATGGGATACTGTTCTGGAACTGGCTAAACAGGCTTCCCCAGCTTGCTGAGGAGGTGGCTGCTGATGGGATTGAGGCATCAAAAAAGTTTCATATTGCTGTGGACTGATGTCATCACGAGTCATGGCTGCATCTGTGGCTCTTCAGAGACTGGCTTTTGCTCAGATGTACTAGCCTATCACAGGACACCCAGGCTAAGGCCATGGATTTTCCTGTCATCGAGAATTCCATGTTTGGGGAGCAGACAGAGAATTATATGAAGAAAATGGACGAATACAGGGCCACCTACAGGAGTGCACAGGCCAAGGAAAGGCAGGCAACTCCTCAGAAGCAGCAATCTAGGGGCAGGGGCAAGCCCTTTCACAGGCCTTTCTACCAGGCACAGGCTTCCTTTCCTTTTCCTGGGGGTCTTCAGAGGGAGAGGCAGAAGGGGAATGAGCAGGGCTGCATCCTCCTCAGTCTAAGGCTCCTGCCAAGCAGACACCCTTATGCGTCAGCCCTGGCCGACTTCCCCAATTCCTGTAGGAGGCAGGCTGGCTTACTGCTTCCAGGACTGGAAGTCTGTTACCTCAGACAAGTGGATCCTGGAGGTAGTAAGCTGTGGGACTGGCCTCGCCTCAAAAATTTCCAAACTGAGGGTCAGGTCTTTTCCACCTGCAAACTTCTCAGAAACCATTGCCTTAGAGGCAGAGGTTTCATCTCTGCTGGCTCTCAGAGCCATAGACAAAGTTCCTACATCTCACAGAAGTAAAGGTCTGTACTCCAGATACTCCCTTACCACGAAAAAAAAACGGGAGTGGCGGCCCATCCTAGATTTCAGATACTTAAACAAGCACCTAGTAAAGCCAAAATTCAAAATGGTGACTCTGGGAATAATTCTTCCTTCTGTAAGGCCAAGGGATAGGCTAGCCTCCCTGGACCTAAAGGATGCCCATTTTCATATTCCCATCAGATGCTCCCACAGAAAGTACCTCGGGTTCGAACTGCTTTCAGGCCATTATCAGTTCAAAGCAATGCCCTTCGGCCTAACATCAGGTCCAAGGGTGTTCACAAAATGCCTAGCAGTAGTAGTGGCCTTTCTAAGGAGACAAAACATTTCCATGTTCCCTTACCTGGACGACTGGCTCATTGTGGGTCAGTCCCCAGACCAAGTCTAGTCAAATTTGCAAGTGACCCAGCAAGTGCTCACTTCTCTAGGATTCCTCCTCCGTCTTCCAGAATCAGTTCTCGAACCAGTGCAACTCTTGACCTTCGTAGGGGTAGAGTTGGATACTGTCAAAGCAAGAGCTTTTCTCCCTCTGACAAGGGTAAAGGCCCTTATAGAGCTGGCTTCTTCTTTCCACCTTCTGGTGTCTCGACCAGCAAGGCATTTCCTCCAATTCCTGGGCCGCATGGCAGCTTCCACTGCAGTGGTCCAGGGGTCCAAATTTCAGATGAGACATCCAGTTCCATTTGAGGGCTTTTGGTCTCTGAAAAGATCTCTAACCAAACTAATTCCAGTGACTCAGACTCTGATCCAGGCTCTCAATGCTGGTTGGACCAGGACAACCTTAGGCAAGGGGTCCCATTTGTCACTCAGTCTCATTCTGTGGTTCTAACCACAGATGCTTCTCTCCTGGTGTGGGGAGCTCACCTAGGAGCCCTCACAGCTCAAGGAGTGTGGTCCCCTCAGGAGTCTCTTCTCAACATCAATCTTCTGGAACTCAGGGCAATGTACCTGGCTCTACAAGCCTTCTCAGACTTGGTACTGAACAAGGTGGTTCAGGTCAGGACAGACACAACACCACCACCACCACCATGTGGTACATCAACAAGCAGGCAGGCACTCTGTTTACGGCCTTGCATGGAAGGCATGAAATTGTGGTCCCTGGCTTATTCTTTACAGACCTCTCTGGTAGCAGTCCATCTTCCAGGGAAGGATAGTGTGCTTGCAGATGCATTGAGTAGGATTTCCAGGGCCATCACGAATGGTCCTTGGATCCCCTAGTGTTAAAAGTTGTCTTCTCTTGCCTGGATGTTCTTAGGTTACTGAGGGTCTATTGCTGTACACGCACTGCAGGACTCGGACGGTGTTGGACCCAGGATCCTCCGACTTGGTGCCTCTCACCTTGCCACTCCTGTTACTCTGCTTTCAAACAACATGAAGTCTTGCTATATTATGACAAGTTGCAGTTTGTCCCACCACTAGAACTGCTCCGGAGGTGAAATAGTTAAATCCATTCCATGAATGGAACTTTGAGCACGAGCTCTAAGATAGAAGCTCTGTCTGTGTAGTTTCAAACCTGAACTGTCAGATTCTTTACTCCGCCTCACTGAACAGTCGCTCCGGAGATTTCTCCTACTGCTTGGTTCATTTCTCGGTTTAAACAGTGTTTTCTCGGTTCGATTCAACCGAGAATAGTTTTATTTTAACCGCAAAACCGTTCGGTTCAAGCTCTGTCTGTGGTATCGTAAGTAATTTAAAATTGTATTTTCTGTGTGGAACTTGTAAGTTTATCGGTTCGGTTTTGAACCGATCAACTGGTTAAAGCTTAAAAATTTTAAAGCTTGTCATTTTAGAGTCTGCGGTTCCCGGTTCTTATCGGTTCTAAAAAAAAAAAACAGATTTATTACGGTTTTTCCAATACCTGTGACACGTTAGGAACCGATAAGGGTATCTTGCCTGGCACTGCTGCTCAAAGGGCAAGTTTTTCTGGTTAGGCTGGCATTATGTCTGAGAAACCCAAAAGAAAAGCCGGGCCCACTGGGTTTCAACACTGTGATGTCTGTGGGGAAGTCTTTGCCAAGGCTGACCCACACACCACATGTGTTTATTGTCTGGGGTTTGACCACCTCCAGTCAGACTGCCAGATTTGTAAGAATTTCCCTGCAGCCACCCTGGAAAAGAGATTGGGCAGGCTCAGGGAACGAGAGGCCAAAAAGTCCGCTGACCCGGATGGCCAGCCCGGTTCGGTGCCAACCGAACCGGAGGGAGTGCCCTCTGACCAGGGCGAGACTTCCTCGGCAAAGAAAAGCTGGTTCTGAGGAACCAGTTCCAGTAAAGAGAACAAGGAAGTCAGCAGGTTTGGAGTCCAAAATCCCTTCTCCAACTGCTGCAGAGATAGCAAGAGCTATTCAGATTGTCCAGTCACTGTCTCCGGTTCCGTCGGTTCGTCAACGGTGTCCAGTCGGTTCAAGAATATGATGTTGAGGAGTTTTATGAACCAGAGGAGGGGGAGGATGATTATGAACAGTATGAATGTGGCTGGGAGGGTCTGGGTGTGCCCATTGAACCGGACATTTCCCCAGACAGACCTTTAGAATCTCCCCCTATGCTTTCTGAGTCCCCCTCTCATTTTATGTTTTACAAAAAAGTTGCTGAAACCCTCCAGCTTCCTTTGGAAGAAGCTGTGGATGAGCAAGAGGAGCCTGATTTTGTAGAAATGATGGATATTCCAGAGTCTAGGAGATTGTCTATTCCTTTGCATAAGTCTTTTAGGAAACAAACAATAAAAATTTAAACTCCTAATTCTGTGCCTCCTGTAGATAAAAAGATGGACAGAAGGTACACATTGTCAGGTCCTGATACAGAATTCCTTTCAGCAATGCAGTCATGTTGGGGTAGTTCAGGCTGCAGCCTGTGATAAAGCTAATATCCCCTGGCTTCACATCCTCTGACAAGGATCCAGGAAGATTGATGCCATGGCAAAAAAACAGTACATGGCAGCTCCTTGGGACTCAGGCAAGCAAATTATATGGCTTATGTAGCAAGGTATCAGAAATCTAGATGGGATACTGTTATGGAATTAGCCAAACAAGCCCATGGCCAGCTTGCTAGCGAGCTGGAACAGGTGGCTGCTGATGGCATTGAGGCTTCTAAGGTGCAGTTTCATGCTGCTGTGGATGTTAATGATGTTTCCTCTAGAGTCATGGCCACATCTGTAGCTTTTCGTAGGTTGGCCTGGCTCAGGTGTACTAGTCTGTCACAGGATACCCAGACTAAGGCTATGGATTTTCCTGTGGTGGGAAATTCTCTGTTTGGGAGCAGACAGAGAATTATATGAAAAAGATGGATGAATATAGGACTACTTACAAAGTGCCCAAGCTAGAGCGGCAAGCCACTCCCCAGAGGCACAACCCCAGGGTAGGGGTAGGCCTTTCCACAGGCCTTTTACTAAACTCGAGGCCTCCTCGCTTATGCTCAGAGGGGGTTCTTCAGAGGCAGAGGCAGACGGGCGTGGGCAGGCCTGCTCCCCCCCTCAGCCTAAAGCACCTGCCAAGCAGGCACCCTGATGGGGTGCCAGGGCCGATTCTCCTTTACCAGTAGGGGCAGGTTGGCTTACTTCAGTCAGAACTGGGTGTCTTTAACCTCAGACAAGTGGGTTCTGGAAGTAGTAAGCCAGGGTCTGGTTCTCAGCTTCAAAAGTTCCCAAGATGAGAACCAGGCTTTTTCTACCTGCAAGTTCTTTAGAGACCCTTGCTCTAGAAGCAGAGGTCTCAACCCTGTTGCTCTCAGAGCAGTAGAAAGGGTTCCTCCCTGCACCAGGGCAGGGTCTGTATTCAGATACTTCCTTACCCCAAAAAGACAGGAGAATGGCGGCCCATTTTAGACCTCAGATATCTGAACAAGCATCTTTTGAAACCAAAGTTCAGAATGGTAACTCTGGCAATGATTTTACCTCTCTAAGGCCAGGGGACTGGCTAGCTTCCCTGGACCTCAGGATGCCTATTTTCACGTCCTAATCAGAAGCTCCCACTCGAAAGTACCTCAGATTCGAACTGCCCTCAGGTCATTACCAGTTCAGAGCATGCCCTTGGCCTGACCTCTGCCCCAAGGGTATTCACAAAATGTCTGGCAGTAGCAGTGGCTCACTTAAGGAGGCAAAGGATTGCTGTTTTCCCTATCTAGACGACTGGCTCATTGTAGGCCAGTCCCCAGAACAGGTAAAATCTCACCTGCAAGTCACCCAGCAGCTTCTCACCTCCCTGGGCTTCCTGCTAAATCTACCAAAGTCGGTTCTGGAACCAGTCCAGGTACTCACCTTTATAGGTGCAGAATTGGACACAAACCTGGCCAGAGCTTTCTTCCCTTAGAAAGGGTAAGGAACTTGGTGGCTCTGGCCTCCTCCTTCACTCTGCGGGTCTCTCGACCAGCAAGACACTTTTTGCAGCTCCTGGGCACATGGCTGCATCCACAGCTGTAGTGCAGGGAGCAAGATTTCAGATGAGAGACATTCAGTTTCACTTGAGAACCTATTGGTCTCAGAGAAGAGACCCCCTTTCCAAGTTGGTCCCAGTGACTCGAACCTTGATCCAGGCCCTCCAGTGGTGGCAGGATCAGAGCAATTTAAGATTGGGGGTCCCCTTCATTCCCCCTGCTCACAATTGACTCTCACTACAGATGCTTCCCTCCTGGGGTGGGGAGCCCATATGGGCGACCTCTCCACTCAGGGAGTGTGGTCTCCCCAGGAATCTCTGTTCCACATCAATTTGCTGGAACTCAGAGCTGTCTTTTAGCACTTCAAGTGTTTTCTGCATCTGTTCAGAACAAAGTGGTACAAGTCAGAACAGACAACACCACAACAATGTGGTACATCAACAAACAGGGGCACTTCGGTCTTGACCTTGTTGCACCGAGGCAATGAAGTTGTGGTCTCTGGCCTATTCCTGAACACTTCCCTCATAGCAGTTCACCTTCCAGGAAAGGACAATGTTCTAGCAGATGCTCTCAGCAGGATTTCTCCAGGGCCATCACGAATGGTCCCTGGATCCTCAAGTACTGGGATAGTCTTTGCCAGATGGGGCACCCTCAGATCTTTTGCAGCCCCAGACAATCACCTTCCACTGTTCTGCTGCAGGCCTCCAGTGTTGGGCTCAGTCCCCTGGACGCCCTCCTTCCTGGATTGGGAAGGAAGTTTCTTTATGCTTTCCCCTTCCTCTCCTATTCAAAGTGTTAGTCAAAATCAGATCCCAGCCTTGCAGGGTGATTCTGATTGCCCCGGATTGGGCCAGGCAGCCCTGGTACCCACTCCTTCTGTCCCTGACAGTCAATCTTCCCTGTGTCTCCCCAGGAATCACAACCTATTATCCTGTGCCCAGGGAGAGTTTGGTATCCGACCTCAAATTCCTCAACCTCAAGGCCTGGCTCTTGAGGGTTAGAGTGCTGACCTACACCCTCTCTCAGGGTGTTCTTGAAATTCTAAAGGCTTCTAGGAAGCCTTCCACTAGAGCTACTTATAATTCTAAATGGAAAGGTTTTCCATTTGGTGTTCTAGGAACATATTTCCCCAGAATCTGCTGATTTGCCCATTGTGTTAGATTACATGGTCCATCTTAATTCCTTGGGCCTCAGACCAGCTACCCTGAGAGTTCATTTGGCAGCTGTCTCTGCTTTTGTTTCAGCAGGAAAGTCATCCTCTCTTTCTGCTCACCCTGTGTTTTCCAAGTTTTTTAAGGGATTACTCCATACTAATCCACCTTTTCGGGATCCAGCCCCTGCCTGGGACCTTAATGTTTGCATTGCCCAATTAATGCAACCCCCTTTTGAACCTCTGTTTTCTGCAGAGCTGAAGTATCTAACTTGGAAAACTGTTTTCCTAGTGGATATCACTTCTGCTAGATGCATAAGTGAGTTGCAAGCCTTGTCAGTAGAAACTGACTTTATTTCTTTCCACAGGGATAAGGTAGTCCTCAGGACTAACAGGAAGTTTTTGCCTAAGGTGGTTTCAGATTTCCATCTTAACCAATCTGTCTCCCTTCCAGTATTCTTCACTGAACACTCCTCTTCTGGTGAGAGGAGATTGCACAGTTTGGATGTTAAGCGGGCCCTTAGTTACTATATAGGCGTACCCAAGGGTCACAGGTTGAATCCCTCCAACTTTTCCTCACTTATGGTGAGGTTGGGAAAGGAAACCTGCCACTAAGAGATCAGTTGCCAGGTGGATTGTCTCTTGTATCCAATTTTGTTATCAGAAACTGGGCAGAGATCCCCCCTCTGGCTTGAGGGCTCATTCTACCAGAGGTACAGCCGCATCTCTAGCTGCTGCCAGAGACATCCCTATATTGGAGATATGCCAGGCTGCTACTTGGAAAACGGTACACACTTTCACCAAGCATTACTCCCTGGATGTCCAGGCTAGGAGAGATGCTCGGTTTGGCACAGCTGTGCTTCAGAGCCTATTCCCTAAGTAGGTTCTGTCCCTCCTCCATGGAGGTACTGCTGTGTAGTCTGCAACTTGTCATAATATAGCAAGACTTCATGTTGTTTGAAGAAAAATTACTCACCTTAGTAATGTTGTTTCTTCTAATGGAGTCTTGCTATATTATGACCTCCCCCAACCTGCCCTCTCAGAACTTCTACTTGGGTATGGTGTGGGCAACCTAGTGTGGGCACTATTTTATACCCTTTTCAGGCGTGTCACCCCTTTTTGGGGTGTGGGGTTTATTATTCTCGTGTGTTATTTCTCATATTGTTAAATTATATTATTAATTCTGTCCTGACTTGAGTCTCTGGTGTTGGGACCAACAATGGGTGTTATTATTTAGGTAGCCAGTTGGCTAGTGTAGGTTACAGCTTCCACACAGACCTTAGTGAGTTTTGCTCGTAAAGATCTGACAGTTCAGGTTTGAAACTACACAGACAGAGCTTCTATCTTAGAGCTCGTGCTCAAAGTTCCATTCATGGAATGGATTTAACTATTTCACCTCGGAGCAGTTCTAGTGGTGGGACAAACTGCAACTTGTCATAATATAGAAGACTCCATTAGAAGAACAACATTACTAAGGTGAGTAATTTTTCTTTTAATCTATTCATCAATACTACAGCGGTGCCTTTGGCCGTGAAATCTGCCAGAGTAATTCCTGTCTTCAAGAAGGGTGACCCTAAAATTTTGTCTATCGCCCGATTGCTCTTTTACCAGCTCTTGGTATGTCACTGGAAAAACTAATTCACTGTAAGATCTCTGCTCATCTACTAAAATTCGATCTCCAGTCCCCCACCGGCTCAGCACGGTTTTAGGCATGGACACAGTACCACAACTGCTCTCACCTAATTCACTAGTGATAAGTCCGGAATGGAGAAAAGACTACTTACTGGTGCAGTGTTTATAGATCTTACCAAAGCTTTTGATTTGGTTAATGACCGACTACTTTGTGGACAAACTTCATTCTCTCGGTGCCTCTAGTTCCACCACATCCTGGATCAGTAGTTCAAACAACATGAAGTCTTGCTGTATTCTGACATATGCAGTGCTGTCCAACCTTTGAACTGCCCCGGAGATGAAAGAGTTAACTTTCCATGCCAGGCATGGAACGCTGAGCTCGAGCTCTGTTGAGACTCTGTCTGTTGCTGTTTGAAATCAAACCGTCAGATGCTTTACTCCGCCTCACTGAACAGTCGCTTCGGAGATTTCTCCTTTGCTCGGTTCAAGTTTGTCGGTTAAAGTGCCGTTTTCCTCGGTTTTCGGCCGAATTTAATCCGTTAACCTGTCGGTTCGGTCTCTGTCTGTGGTATTGTGAGTACTAGATAGGTTATTTTCTTGTTCTGTGTGGAACTTGTAAACTTGGGATCGGTTCGGTTTGAACCGATCAGGTTTGTTCAGAAAGTTTATTTCTCTTTTAGAGTGTGGTAACCGGTCCTTAAAAAAAAAAAAAAAAAACTGATTTCATTACGGTTTTTTCCACGACCCGTAACACGGTCAGGAACCGATAAGGGTGTCTTGCCTGGCGGATTGCTGAAAAAAGGGTAAGTTTTGTTAGGACTGGCCATGTCTGAGAAACCCAAAAGAAAAACCGGGCCCACTGGGTTTCAACACTGTAGTGTGTGTGGGGAAGCCTTTGCTAAGGCTGACCCCCACACCACCTGTGTTTGTCTGGGGTTTGACCACCTCGATTCAGACTGCCAGATTTGCAAGAATTTTCCTGCAGCTACCTGGAAAAGAGAGTTGGTAGGCTCAGGAAAAGGGAGGCCAAGAAGTCCGCTGACCCGGATGGCCAGCCGGGTTCGGTTCCAACCAAACCAGAAGGAGTGCCCTCTGACCAGGGCGAAACTTCTTCGGCCAAAAGGAGAACCGACTCTTGAGGAGTCGGGTCTGGTTAAAATAAAAAGAAGGGATAAATCAGCTGATGCGGATCCACAACTTCTTTCTCCGACCGCTGATGAAATAGCCAAAGCGATAAGGATTGTTCAGTCGCTAACCCCGGTTCCGACCGAACCGGCACCATCGGGAAGGGGCTCGGTTCGGTCGGTTCCAGATTATAATTTAGAAGATTTTTATGAACCGGAGGAGGAGAAAGGAGAGTATGAGGATAGTGATGGTGATTACGAAAGTCTGGATGTGCCCATTGACCTGGACATCTCCCCAGGCAGACCTTCAGGGGTTTCTCCTCCTAGGCTTTCTGAGTCCCCTTCCCATTTTATGTTCTACAAAAAAGTGGCTGAAACTCTTCAGCTTCCTATGGAAGAAGCTGTAGATGACCAGGAAGAGCCTGACTATGTTGAAATGATGGATATCCCAGAGTCTAGGAGGCTGTCTGTTCCCCTTCATAAGTCCTTTGGGAAACAGACAATAAAAATTTTAAAGACTCCTAATTCTGTACCTCCTGTGGACAAGAGAATGGACAAGAGGTATACTCTGTCAGGCTCTGATACGGAGTTCCTTACCCAGCAATGCAGCCATGTTGGGGTAGTGCAGGCTGCTGCCTGTGATAAGGCAAATATACCCTTGGCTTCACACCCCCCCAGATGAGGACTCCAGGAGGATTGATGCCATGGCAAAGAAACAGTACATGGCAGCATCCTTGGGACTCAGGCAGGCTAATTATATGGCCTATACAGCTAGATATCAGAAATCTAGATGGGACACTGTAATGGCTTAGCTAAACAGGTCCCTGGCCAGCTTGCCAAGGAGCTGGAGCAGGTGGCTGCAGATGGTATTGAGGCATCCAAGGTGCAATTCCATGCTGCAGTGGACTCCAATGATGTTTCATCTAGAGTCATGGCTACATCTGTGGCCCTTAGTAGGATGGCTTGGCTCAGATGTACTAGCCTATCTCAGGATACCCAGACTAAGGCCATGGATTTTTCCTGTTGGGTAATTCTCTGTTTGGGAGCAAACAGAGAACTATGAAGAAAATGGATGAATACAGGACCACCTATAGGAGTGCTCAGGCCAAGGAAAGCCACTCCCCAGAGCAGCATTCAGGGGCAGGGCAGGCCTTTTCATAGGCCTTTCTACCCTGCCCAGGCCTCCTCTTCTGCTTGTGCTCATAGGGGTTCTTCAGAGGAGAGGCAGGCGGGGTACAAGCAGGCCTGCTTCCACCCCTCAGCCTAAAGCCCCAGCCAAACAGGCACCCTGATGGGTTTGCTAGGGCCGATTCTCCACCACCGGTAGGGGGCAGGCTGGCTTACTTTGTCCAGGACTGGAAGTCTTTAACATCAGACAAATGGGTCCTGGAAGTAGTAAGCCAGGAACTGGTTCTCAGCTTCAAAAAATTTCCAAAGATGAGAACCAGATCCTTTCCACCTGCAAGTCCTTCAGGGGCACTTGCCCTAGAGGCAGAGATCTCTTCCCTCTTGGCTCTGAGAGCCATAGAGAGGGTTCCATCCCTACACAAGTGAAAAGGATTGTACTCCAGGTATTTCCTAACCCCCAAAAAGACAGGAGAATGGTGGCCCATCCTGGATCTCAGATATTTAAACAAGCACCTTTTAAAGCCAAAGATCAAAATGGTGACTCGGGGAATAATTCTACCCTCTAAGGCCAGGGGACTGGCTAGTTTCCCTGGACCTCAAGGATGCCTATTTCCATATTCTCATCAGAAGCTCCCACCACAAGTACCTCAGGTTTGAACTGCCCTCAGGCCATTACCAATTCAGAGCAATGCCCTTCGGACTAACTTCTGCTCCAAGGGTGTTCACAAAATGCCTGGCAGTAGTGGTTGCCTTCTTAAGGAGAAAAAAGATCTCCATCTTTCCATACCTGGACGACTGGCTCATAGTAGTCCAGTCTCCAGACCAAGTCAAGTCACACCTACAGATAACTCAGCAACTGCTCACTTCTCTAGGTTTCCTTCTGAATCTTTCAAAGTCTGTTCTAGAGCCTGTGCAGCTCCTCACCTTCATAGGGGCGGAGCTGGGTACAGTAAAGGCAAGAGCATTCCTTCCCCTGATCAGGGCAAGGACCCTTATCTCACTGGCCTCTTCATTCACTCTCCAGGTGTCTCGACCAGCAAGGCATTTTCTGCAGCTCCTGGGACACATGGCTGCCTCTACAGCAGTGATCCAGGGAGCAAGATTTCAAATTAGGGACATTCAGTTCCACTTGAGAGCCTTCTGGTCTCAGAAAAAGGATCCTCTGACCAAACTAATCCCAGTGACTCGAACCCTGATCCAGGCTTTGCAATGGTGGCAGGATCAGGACAACCTAAGGCAAGGAGTTCCCTTTGTCACTCAACCTCATTCTCTAATCCTTACCCAGATGCCTCCCTCTTGGGCTGGGGAGCCCACTTGGGGGATCTGACCGCCCAAGGGTTGTGGTCACCTCAAGAATCTCTGCTTCACATCAGTCTCTTAGAACTCAAAGCAGTGTTTCTAGCACTTCAAGCTTTTCCAAGTCTGTTCAGAACAAACTGGTTCAGATCATAACAGACAATACCACCACAATGTGGTATATCAACAAGCAAGGGGGCACTCTGTCTACGGCCTTGTGCACAGAGGCAGTGAAGTTGTGGTCTCTGGCCTATTCCCTGAACGCCTCTCTTAAAGCAGTGCACCTCCCAGGGAAGGACAATGTCCTGGCAGATGCTCTCAGGGCCATCACGAATGGTCCCTGCATCTCCTGATTTTGAAGGTGATCTTCTCCAGATGGGGCACCCCACAGATAGATCTTTTTGCAGCCCCAGACAATCACCAACTTCCTCTCTTTTGCTGCAGTCCCCCTGGATGCCCTAGTTCTCAATTGGGAAGGGAAGTTCCTGTATGCTTTTCCTCCCTTCCCTCTCCTGTTCAAGGTGTTAGTCAAAATCAGGTCTCAATCTTGCAAGGTGATTCTGATTGCTCCAGACTGGGCCAGACAGCCCTGGTACCCTCTCTTGTTGTCCTTAGCAGTCCACCTTCCCTCTCTCTTCCCAGGAATTACAACCTGTTAACATGTGCTCAGGGAGGGTTTGGTATCTGAATCTCAAATCTCTCAATCTCAAGGCCTGGGTCTTGAAGAGTTAGATTTGCTGATTTGCACCTCTCGAAGTGTTCTGGATATCTTAAAGGCTTCTCGAAAGCCTTCCACCAGAAACACTTACAATTCCAAGTGGAAAAGATTTACTATATGGTACTCTGGGAAGCATATTTCTCCAGAGTCTGCTGGCCTGCCCACAGTCCTTGACTATATGGTTTATCTTAATAGCTTGGGAGTCAGACCAGCTACACTGAGTGCATCTGGCAGCTGTCTCTGCCTTCCTCTCAGTGGGCAAGCACTCTTCCCTTTCAGCTCATCCTGTATTTTCAAAATTTTTCAAAGGATTGCTGCATACCAATCCTCCCTTCAGGGACCCTGCTCCTGCTTGGGACCTTAATGTTTGCATTCCTCAGCTTATGCAACCCCGTTTTGAGCCTTTGTCCTCAGCAGAGCTTAAGTACTTGACTTGGAAAACTGTTTACTTGGTAGCCATCACTTCTGCCAGACGCATAAGTGAGTTACAGGCCCTGTCAGTGGAACCTGATTTTATCTCTTTCCATAGAGATGGTGGTCCTCAGGACTAATAGAAGTTTTGCCTAAGGTGGTTTCAGATTTCCACCTTAACCAGTCTGTCTCTTCCTGTTTTCTTCACTGACCATTCCTCCTCTGGGGAGAGGAGGCTGCACAGTTTGGATGTGAAAAGGGCCCTTAGCTACTACATAGAGCGCACCATGGGTCACAGGTTTGACTCCTTCCAACTGTTCCTCACTTATGATGAGGTTGGTAAGGGAAAACCTGCCACTAAGAGATCTGTTGCCAGGTGGATTGTCTCTTGCATTCAATTTTGCTATGAAAAACTAGGTAGGATCCCACCCTCAGGCCTGAGGGCTCACTCTATCAGAGGTACAGCTGCTTCCCTGGCTGCTGCCAGGGATATTCCTATCTTAGAGATTTGTCAAGCAGGCACCTGGAAAACAGTACATACTTTTACCAAGCATTACTGTCTGGATATCCAGGCTAGGAGTGATGCTCGGTTTGGCACAGCAGTGCTTCAGAGCCTATTTCCAAAGTAGGTTCTGTCCCTCCTCCATGGAGGTACTGCTTGGTAGTCTGCATATGTCAGAATACAGCAAGACTTCATGTTGTTTGAAGAAAAAATTACTCACCTTAGTAATGTTGTTTCTTCTAATGGAGTCTTGCTGTATTCTGACCTCCCCCTCCCTCTCCTCAGAACCTGGGTTTTGGGATGTGGGTGGGCAGTAGCAGTGTTGGCACCGGGAGGTGCCCCACCCTTCTTTTCTCACCCTTTAGTTTGGGTGTGTGGGTGTTGTGTTTATTTTTTGTTTTCTGATTTGAGTCTTTGTTTTGGGACCAAAAATCTTTTTATTATATTTGGTAGCCAGTTGGCTAGTGTAAGTTTACAGTTTCACACAGGACACTCAGTGAGTATAGCTCAAAGATGGATGGTTTGAGTTCAAACAGCAGCAGACAGAGTCTCAACCGAGCTCGAGCTCAGCGTTCCATGCTTGGCATGGAAAGTTAACTCTTTCATCTCCGGGCAGTTCAAAGGTTGGACATCACTGCATATGTCAGAATACAGCAAGACTCCATTAGAAGAAACAACTTTATTAAGGTGAGTAATTTTTTCTTACCTTTCAAACCGGACCAGTCCGTCTTCAAAAGTACTATCCTCTCCAGCTCCTGTCTTCTGCAGCATCCCACAAGGATCCATGCTAGGGCCTTTGCTCTTTTCCATTGTTGTCAACTACCGCTACACACTGTTAATCCGTCATGTATGCGGATGACCTGGTGCTCTACTCAACTGCTCGGTCACTGGATGACATCAATACAGACTTGTCATCTGCATTTCAAAATATTCAAGTCTGGCTCCTAAATAATGGCCTACTCCTCAATCTGTCTACAACCCAGGCTATGCTGTTTGGGTCGGCAAGAAGTCTCCATACTGGGTCCCCCATGTTTTGTGTGCGAAGTGGTGATGGCTCTACCATCCAGTCTACTGACTTTTAAATACTTGGGTGTGACACTTGATCCCTCTCTTGACTTCTCATCACATATAAACGAGATATGCAAATCTGTAAACATCAAGATAGGTGCCACTTATCGAGGGCGTCACTCCCTTACTCCGGCCAGAATCTCTGTTGCTAGAGATGTCCTGCTCCTTAGGCTACAATACACCCTCCCTATTCTATCCCACGCTAACGCTAGAATCCTTCATAAATGGGATACTACCTACAACAGCATGTGTAGATTTGCCCTATCTGCACCCAGACTTGCTCATCGCTGTCTCCTGTATGCCAACCTCCAGTGGCTGTCCCCTTCTGCCCTGCACTCAATTGCTGTGTGTTGCTTCATTGACTCCATGACAAGATCCTCCGTCCCGAAAGCATTGGGGCAGTGCTCACCCCAGTGCCTCACTCCCGCCTTTGAGATTATCAAACTCTGCCCCGCCTCAGTCCCATACTGTTTCTACAAAAATGGGTAAACTTGCCTTCGCCCACTTTTCCCTAAACTCTGGAACTCTCCCTCCCTATCTAAAGGTCCCCCAATCTTACTCTTCCTTCAAAACTGCACTTTTTTCCCCCACCTAAAAGCACTTGATTCTTTTCAATGTAACAAGCCCTCTTGCCTTCCTTCTTTATATCTAGTTTTGTTGATTCTCTGAAATGTTGAATGTCTGTAGTCTGTCATCACCTGCTCTTGTTACTGCCTGCAAGGATGGATAATACTATATGTAAGCTCTATTGTTTTTCCCTCCTGGCCATACCTGCGTGGATATCCATCGTCTGTACCATATACTGTATTTTATTTTTTATCACTGTACCTAATTGTCAACTGTGTATTGTACCCTTCAAACAACATGAAGTCTTGCTATATTATGACTGATGCAGTTTGTCCCACCATTAGAACTGCTCCGAAGGTGAAAGAGTTAACTTCCATGCAGTGCATGGAACTTGGAGCGCGAACTCGGTTAGGAAAGCTCTGTCAGGGTAATTTCAAACGAAACCGTCAGATTCTTTACTCCGCCTCACTGAACAGTCGCTCCGGAGATTCCTCCTGCTGCTCGGTTCATTTTCTCGGTTTAAAGTGTTTTTTCTTGGTTAAATTCAACCGCGATATTCATTATTTTAACCGCAAACCGATCGGTTCGAGCTCTGTCTATGGTATTGTAAGTAATAGATAGGTTTTCTGTGTGGAACTTGTAAATGTTTATCGGTTCAGTTTGAACCGATCAGATTGCATTTAAACTTCATTCTAGGCGTTTTAAGGCTTGTTAGAGTGCGGTTCCGGTTCTTATCGGTTCTAAAAAAAAGCGGATTTCATTACGTTTTCCACGACCGTGATACGGTTGGGAACCGATAAGGGTGTCTTGCCTGGCACTGCCAACAAAGGGCAAGTTTTGGTTAGCTGGCATTATGTCTGAGGAACCAAAAGAAAAACCGGGCCCACTGGGTTTCAACACTGTAGTGTCTGTGGGAAGCCTTTGCCAAGGCTGACCCACACACCACATGTGTTTATTGTCTGGGGTTTGACCACCTCAGTGCAGACTGCCAGATTTGCAAGAATTTCCCTGCAGCTACCCTAGATAAGAGAGTTGGTAGGCTCAGGGAACGAGAGGTCAAAAAGTCCGCTGACCCGGATGGCCAGCCCGGTTCGGTGCCAACCAAACCGGAGGGAGTGCCCTCTGACCAGGGCCAGACTTCCTCGGCCAAACGTAAAGCTGACTCTGAGGAGCCAGTTCCAGCAAAGAGAACTAGAAAGTCAGCAGGTGTGGAGTCCAAAATCCTTCTCCAACTGCTGCAGAGATAGCCATGGTAATACAGATTGTCCAGTCACTTTCCCGTTTCCCTCGAACGCCACTATCTGGCAAAGGTCGGTTGATCGGCTCCACGGTTCAAGAATATGATATAGAGGAGTTTATGAACCAGAGGAGGGGAGGATGATTATGATCAGTGTGAATGTGACTTTGAAAGTCTGGATGTGCCCATTGAACGGACATCTCCCAGACAGACCTTTAGGTGAATCTCCCCTAGGCTTGCTGAGTCCCTTCTCATTTTCTGTTTTATAAAAGTTGCTGAAACCCTCCAGCTTCCTTTAGAGGAGGCTTTGGATGAGCAAGAGGAGCCTGACTTTGTAGAGATGATGGATATCCCAGAGTCCAGGAGATTGTCTATCCCTTTACATAAATCTTTTAGAAACAAACAATAAAAATTTTAAAGCCTCTAATTCTGTGCCTCCTGTGGATAAAAAGATGGACAGGAGGTACACTTTGTCAGGTCCTGATACAGAATTTCTTTCACAGCAATGCAGTCATGTTAGTAGTTCAGGCTGCAGCCTGTGATAAAGCTAATATTACCCTGGCTTCACATCCTCTGACAAGGACTCCAGGAAGATTGATGCCATGGCCAAAAAACAATACATGGCAGCGCTCTTTGGGACTCAGACAAGCAAACTATATGGCTTATGTTGCAGATACCAAAAATCTAGATGGGACACTGTCATGGCCTTAGCCAAACAGGCCCTGGCCAGCTTGCAAAGGAGCTGGAGCAGGTGGCTGCTGATTGTATTGAGGCATCTAAGGTGCAATTCCATGCTGCAGTGGATTCTAATGATGTATCCTCTAGAGTCATGGCTACATCTGTGGCTTTTCGAGATTGGCTTGGCTCAGGTGTACTACTTTGTCACAGGATACCCAGTCTAAGGCTATGGATTTTCCTGTGGTGGAAATTCTCTGTTTGGGGAGCAGACAGAGAATTATATGAAGAAATGGATGAATATAGAACCACTTATAGGAGTGCACAAGCCAAGGAACGGCAAGCCACTCCTCAGAGGCAGCCCCCAGGGTAGGGGCAGGCCTTTTCACAGGCCTTTACCAGACCCAGGCCTCCTCTTCAGCCTATGTTCAGAAGGGGTTCTTCAGAGGAGAGGCAGACGGGCACAAGCAGGCCTGCTCCCACCCCTCAGCCTAAAGCCCCTGCCAAACAGGCACCCTGATGGGATGCCCAGGGTCGGCTCTCCATTACCTGTAGGGGCAGGCTGGCTTACTCGTCCAGGACTGGGAGTCTTTAACATCAGACAAGTGGGTCCTGGAAGTAGTGAGCCAGGGTCTGGTTCTCAGCTTCAAAAATTTCAAAGATGAGAATCAGATCCTTTCCACCTGCAAACCCTTTAGAGACTCTTGCTTTGGAAACAGAAGTCTCAACCCTCCTGGCTCTCAGAGCTGTGAAAGGGTTTCTCCCTACACCAGGGCAAGGGTCTGTACTCAAGGTACTTCCTTACCCCAAAAGACACAAGAGTGGCGCCCATCCTGGACCCAAGATATCTGAACAAGCACCTTTTAAAACCAAAATTCAAAATGGTGACTCTGGGAATGATTTTACCCTCCCTAAGGCCAGGGGACTGGCTAGCTTCCCTGGACCTCAAGGATGCCTACTTCCATGTTCTTATCAGAAGCTCCCATCGAAAGTACCTCAGATTCGAACTGCCCTCAGGCCATTATCAGTTCAGAGCAATGCCCTTCGGCCTTACCTCTGCCCCAAGGGTATTCACAAAATGTCTTGCAGTAGCAGTTGCTCATCTAAGAAGGCAAAAGATTGCCATCTTTCCCTACCTGGACGACTGGCTCATTGTGGGTCAGTCTCCAGACCAGGTCAAATCACACCTGCAAGTTACCCAGCAGCTGCTTACCTCTCTGGGCTTTCTTCTCAATCTTCCAAAGTCAGTTCTGGAACCTGTCCAGGTACTCATCTTTATAGGTGCAGAACTGGACACAAAGCAGGCCAGAGCCTTCCTTCCCCTAGAAAGGGTAAGGACCTTGGTGGCCCTGGCCTCTCCTTCCTCTGCAGGTCTCTCGACCAGCAAGGCATTTCCTGCAGCTCCTGGGACACATGGCTGCTTCCACAGCTGTAGTGCAAGGAGCAAGATTCCAGATGAGGACATTCAGTTCCATTTGGGAGCCTTCTGGTCTCAAAGAAGAGATTCCCTATCCAAGTTAATCCCAGTGACTCGAACCCTGATCCAGGCCCTCCAGTGGTGGCAGGATCAGAGCAATCTGAGACAAGGGTGCCCTTCATCCCTCTATCCCACTCCTTGACCTTACTACAGATCGTCCCTCTTGGGATGGGAGCTCACATGGGCGACCTCTCCATCCAGGGGTTATGGTCCCCTCAGGAATCTCTGCTCCACATCAATCTGTTGGAACTCAGAGCTGTTTTTCTAGCACTTCAGGTTTTTTCTGCATCTGTTCAGAACAAGGTGGTACAGGTTAGAACAGACAACACCACTACAATGTGGTACATCAGCAAACAAGGGGCACTCGGTCTTCGGCCTTGTGCACCGAGGCAATGAAGTTATGGTCTCTGGCTTATTCCCTGAACACTTCCCTTATAGCAGTTCACCTCCCAGGCAAGGACAATGTCCTGGCAGATGCTCTCAGCAGGATTTCCCAGGGCCATCACGAATGGTCACTGGATCCCCTAGTACTGGGGATATTTTTTGCCAGATGGGGCACTCCTCAGATAGATCTTTTTGCAGCCCCAGACAATCATCAACTTCCACTTTTTTGTTGCAGGCCCCCAGTGTTGGGCTCAGTCCTGTGGGACTCCAACCTGGATGCCTTTCTCCTCGATTGGGAAGGGAAGTTTCTCTATGCCTTCCCCCCCTTCCCTCTCCTGTTCAAGGTGCTAGTCAAAATCAGGTCTCAGCCCTGCAAGATTATCCTGATTGCTCCAGACTGGGCTAGGCAGCCCTGGTACCCACTCCTTCTGTCCTTAGCAGTCCATCTTCCCCTGTGTCTCCCCAGGAACCACAATCTGTTAACCTGTGCTCAGGGAGAGTCTGGTATCCGAATCTCAAATCCTTCAACCTCAAGGCCTAGCTCTTGAGGAGTTAGAGTTTGCTGATCTACAACTTTCTCAGGGTGTTCTCAAGTCTTGAAGCTTCTAGAAGCCTTCCACCAGGGCTACCTATAACTCCCAAGTGGAAAAGGTTTTCCATATGAGTGTTCTGGAAGCAGATTCCCGGAATCTGCTGATTTACTCTCTGTTTTGGACTATACGGTCCATCTTAATTCTTTGGGACTGAGACCAGCTACCTTGAAAGTGCATTTGGCAGCTGTCTCTGCTTTCATTTCAGCAGGGAAGCCCTCATCTCTTTCTGCTCACCCTGTATTTTCCAAGTTTTTTAAGGGATTGCTTCATACCAATCCTCCATTCAGGGACCCTGCCCCTGCCTGGGATCTTAATGTTTGCATTGCTCAGCTGATGCAACCCCCCTTTGAACCTCTGTCTTCGGCAGAGCTTAAGTATTTGACTTGGAAAACTGTATTTCTAGTAGCCATCACTTCTGCCAGGCGCATAAGTGAGTTACAGGCTTTATCAGTGGAGACTGGCTTTATTTCCTTTCACAGGGATAAGGTAGTCCTCAGGACTAACAGGAAGTTTTTGCCTAAGGTGGTTTCGGATTTCCACCTTAACCAATCTATTTCACTTCCAGTGTTCTTCACTGACCATTCCTCCTCTGGTGAGGAGGCTGCACAACAGATGTTAAGAGGGCCCTAAGTTACTACATAGAGCGTACCAAGGGTCACAGGTTTGACTCCCTCCAACTGTTTCTCACTTATGGTGAGGTTGGGAAAGGGAGACCTGCCACTAAGAGATCCATTGCCAGGTGGATTGTCTCTTGTATCCAATTTTGCTATCAAAAACTGGGTAAGGTTCCCCTTCAGGCCTGAGGGCTCACTCTACCAGAGGTACAGCTGCATCTCTAGCTGCTGCCAGGGACATCCCTATCTTGGAGATATGTCAAGCAGCTACTTGGAAAACAGTACACACTTTCACCAAGCATTACTCCCTGGATATCCAGGCCAGGAGGGATGCTCTGTTTGGCTCAGCCGTGCTTCAGAGCCTATTACTACTAACATACTAAAATGCCAGCAGAATAGGCCTAACGGTCTTTCGTGTCTGCTCGTTTGGTCAGCCCCCACCCTGGGTGCTGACCTTGCTTTCCCCCTCGCCTTCTCTGGCTTCTCCCTTCCCAGTTCCGGATATTCTTGCTGCATTGGATTTTGCTTCCTGAACCCTTCCCTGTACCTGTCCCACCCCTCTTGAACCCTCCACTGTCTCTGCCTCCACCAGCCCCTAGGTAGTGCATTCCATGGCTCCACCACCCTCTCAGTGAAGTAGCACCTCCTCCTTTCTCCCCTGAATCTTCCCCCCTCCAGCTTCCACCCATGCCCTCTAGTGGCCCCTTCCTCCTTCCTTCGAAGCACCCTGACTGTTCCTCCCCTATTTACCCTCTTCATGTACCTGAAGACCTCTATCATGTCTCCCCCGGTCCCTTCTCTCTTCCAATGTGTACATATTTAGCTCTTCGAGCCTCTCCTCATAGGTCCTGTCCCCCAAGCCCCAAATCATTTTGGTTGCCCTCCTCTGGACCCTCTCCAGGAGGTTAATGTCCCTCTTTAAGTGTGGCCTCCAAAACTGCATGCAGTACTCAGGTGCTGCCTCACCAAGCAGTTATACAGAGGGAGTGTCACTTCCCTCCTTCTGGAGGTGATCCCCCTAGCGATGCATCCCAGCATCCTGTTGGCCTTGGCTGCTGCCCTCCTGCAAGTCTCAGAGTCGTTCATCTTGACATCCACCACCACCCCCAGGTCCCTCTCAGCCATTGAGACTTGTAGTATTCCCCCCCCCCAGGGTGTACACTTGGCCTGGGTTTCTGGCCCCCAGGTGGAGTACCTTGCATTTCCTGCATTGAACCTCATCTTCCACTTTCTAGACCATCTTTCCAGAGCCTCCAGGTCCCCTGCAGGTACACCCTCCCTCCTCCCCATCCACCACCGCCCCAGTTTGAGTCATCTGCAAAGAGACTCATCTCACTCCTGATTCTGTCCTTATGTCAGATACGTAGGCGTTGAACAGAAGGGGCCCAAGGACTGATCCCTGTGGGACCCCACTAATGACCCTCCTTGGGGATGAGACTATCCCACCAACTACGACCCTCTGGGTCCGGTCCTGGAGCCAATTGCCTATCCATCTGATTTCCCACCCCCATTTCTCCTAGCTTATCCAACAGGCCCACGTGAGGAACAGAGTCAAATGCCTTGCTGAAGTCTAGAAAGAGGACATCCACTGGTCTACCCAGGTCCAAGGCACTTGTCACCCAGTCATAGAACTCCACCAGGTTTGTCTGACACGATTTCCCCGGGATGAATCCATGCTGTCTATCGTCCAGGCACCCTGACTTATCCAGGTCCCCCTAGCCTCTCCTTGACAATGCCCTCCATCACCTTGCCCACCACCGATGTCAGGCTGACAGGCCTGTAGTTCCCTGCCACCTCCCTTGATCCACCTTGTGGATAGGCACTACATCGCCACCTTCCAGTCTTGGGGCACCACCCTGTCCTCAGAGAGATGGTGAAAAGCTCTGCCAGGGTTTCCAGGACATCTGCAAGTTCCTTCAGCACTCTAGGATGTAATTTATCGGCCCCGTGCTTTCTCCGTCTTAAGGAGCTGAGGGCTTCCCTCACTCTCTGCTGTGATTTCCACTTCTGGTACCTCTTCTCCTGCTTAGCCTCCCCCACCTGCCAGTGATGCGCCCCCCCAGACCTGCCGATCGGTAAGGGTCCCCCCCTCCTCATTATCTCTGTCTCCTCCCATGTATGATGCAGCACCCCATTTTCCCTGGTGAAAACTGAGGTGAAGTACTCATTTAGTACCTCAGCCTGCTCTCCCGGGTCTTGTGCCCATCTCTCCCCTGATTTAATCCTGCTAATCTGCCCCTTCACCCTTCGTCTTTCCCCAATGTATCTAAAGAACCTTTTCCCTCTCCTAATTTCCCTGGCCAGGTTCTGCTCTTTCCTTTCCTTAGCCCCCCTCACCACTCTAGTGGCCCTTCTAGCCATCAGCTCGTACTCTCCTCGATCCCTTTCACTCCTTGAGCACTTGAATTTCTTATAGGCTGCTTTCTTTCCCCGCACCACCTCCTGGTCCACCAACAGGGTTTTTGGGCCCTACCGCATTTTCGTCTTACTCTTGCACAGGTGCTGGTAGCATCCTGCACCCCTCTCCTGATGATTTCCCACCTACTATCAGCGTCCATGTCTGACCCAATCCCATCCAAATGCTCCTTAAGGATCCTTCCCATTTCCTTAAAATCCGCCCCCCTGAAGTCGGTTACTTCCGTCTTTGTGCAGCCTTCTACCCCTCCTAGGTCCAGGCAGAACCAGACCGTGGCATGGTCACTCCCGCCAGTGGGTCCCTCCTCCAGGCCCCCAATCTGGTCACTGTCTGCCAGGACCACATCCAGTACCCATGCCTCCCTGGTCGGTTCCCTCACCTGCTGAGTTAGGAACGCGTCTTGAAAGACATCCAACAACCTCTGTTCCCTGGTCACAGAGGATGTCATAGTCTCCCAGTCTGTTCCTGGCATGTTTAAGTCCCCTAACACCACCACCTTTCCTCTGCCCAGTCTGCAGTGTCTCCTAACATCTGCCACCAGACTGTCCTCCAGCTCCTCCGCCAGGGCAGGGGGTCTATACACCACTCCTATTTTTACTCTCTTGCCCCCCCTTGTTATCAAGGTGACCCAAATCGCCTCCACGGTTCCCTCCGCCTCCTCTACTCCCCCTATGCCAATGCAGTTTTTGACTATCATTGCTACCCCTCCTCCCCTTCCCTCCCCCTGTCCTTCCTGAACATAGTGTAACCCTCCAGGTTCAGGTCCCAGTCATGTCTTGCAGTGGCCCAAGTCTCAGTGACCGCTGCCACATCCACTGCTCCCTCAGTTAACATCGCCTGGAGCTCAGGCATTTTATTGCCCAAGCTCCTGGCATTTAGCAGGACTACCTTCCACCCTTTCCCTATAGTTCCATTTCCCCTGCTTGTGTTCCCATGGGGATTCTGTTTTCCCCTGGTCTGCACTTTGCCAGTTGGCCTTTTCCTGCAATCCTCCTGGTCCCCAGGGGGGTGGAGACAGAGTCCCTCCTTTATCGGCACCCCCTTGACAGCCTTTTCTCCCATCCCACCCCGCTTCACAAGTTTAAACCCCACTTTTCAGCAATGAACTCCTCTATTTTCAACTTAGGTTCCTCCCTCCAAATTGAGATGTAGTCTATCTCTAGCATACAGCTCCTTATCCTCCCAGGTCTCCCCCCAATCCCCCATCAACCCATACCCTCTGGCCTCACACCACTCCCTGAGCCACTGGTTTATCTCCCTAATTTTCCTTTTGTGTTCCCCACTAGCCCTAGGCACTGGCAGGATTTCTGAGAAGGAAACTGTGCATCCTATGTCATGACAGACCCTGGCGAGCTCCTGAATCTTGCCTGTATCTCTAGCTGCTATTTCCCTCAATGTCATTTGTACCCAGGTGGACCAGTATGTCAGGAACCCCCACAGTCCTTGCCAGCTGATACACCTCGTGCTTAGCCCTGTGCACCGTTAGTCCAGGGAAGCATCTTGTTCTAACTGGCCCGGCTTCTCCCCTCCCTATCCCATTTGATACCCCTGATCATAGAATCCCCAGCAGGAGCACTCTGACCACTCCTTTCCTCCATCCCCCCCTTCCATGTCCCTCATCCTTTCTACGGCCCTCCACCCAGCTGGCTCCTTGTTCCTCCCCTATCTGTGTGCCACATGCCACCCCTCCTTATTTACCATGGCCAGTCCCTCCCTCAATCCTATGCCTCTCCTCCTCCTGAGTATCCTTCTGTACCTTGCTAATTCCCCCCTCACTGCTACAACTGGTCCTTCTCCCCCATCTGCTAAACTAGCCTGACTCATCCTCCCTTCCTTCCTGTCTCCATTTAGTTCCTCCTTGCTCGTCGTGCTCCCCTGGCCTAAACCCTCAGCTCCCTTTACTGAATCCTCCTTGTACTTCTGGTCCTTCTCCTTTACCTTTCCTCCCAACTGGTCCTTCTCCTTGCGCTTTCCTCCCTCTTCCCCCTGCCCCTCCTGCTCTGATTCACTGCTCCCCCCATTCTCCTGCATTCCAGGTCCCCCCCTGTTCTTCCTGCTATCTGGCCCCTGCCTCCCCTCCCACACCCTTTCCGTCTCTAACCACCTCTGTCGTTGCTGCATCACCCCCCTCATCCTTGAGCAGAAGAAGAGAATTGGAAGCGGTTACTGAGTATAAGGTCTGATCCACCTCCCCGCCTTGCTTCATTCTGTCCAGCACTGGCCATCTGCCTTCTTCCCTGAGAATGTTGTCCCTCCGTCCCCCCTTTGTGAAGGTCCCCAGTTACCTGCCTGCTTCCTTGGTAGTGTCCTTTTGGACCCCCTCTGCCAGGGTCCCTATGTGACCCCTGAGTATTTCTCCTGCACTCTTTCCTATACCCCACCCCCAGTGCTTGGTGCAACCCTGTGGGAGATTTCCAGCCCCCTTCCCCAACCATACCACCCCTTCCCAGCTTTCTCCCTCATCCCCACAACCTCCCTCTCTAAGCTGTGCTAGCTGTAGCACACTGGGCAACCACCAAACTTCCAAGCCCAGTCCAGTATCATGGCTGCTCCACACCCTGTGCACCCCACCACCCTCCCAAAGATGCCGCCCTAATGATGTGTGGTTCCATCCCTTCTAAATAGGTTTCCTTGGGTGAGCCACCAGGTTTCCCCTAGTCCAAGATACCCCTACTGCCTAATCAGGTCACCCACTAATCTTAGAGACAGTCCTGTACCCAGTAACTCTGTTACTAGGTGCAGTACAACCACATTAAACTTATAAGGAAATGAACAATCCCTAAGCTCCTCTCTCCCAGTCTTTAAATCCAACCCCCAGTGGCTAGAACTACATGAGCTGCACCAGCAGTCTTTTCCTCCAATTGCAGGGCAGGTGTTCCCCTATAAATTTGCAGAGTTCTGGGGAGGGAGGGTGGGGAGGGCGGGTCTTGGGCAGACACCTGACAAGAGAGTGTATCACCCTGTGTCTTCCCTCTATTCCCTAAGTAGGTTCTGTCCTTCCTCCATGGAGGTACTGCTGTGTAGTCTGCATCAGTCATAATATAGCAAGACTTCATATTGTTTGAAGAAAATTATTCACCTTAGTAATGTTGTTTCTTCTAATGGAGTCTTGCTGTATTATGACCTCCAGCCTGCCCCTCCTTGAGAACTTCTACTTTGGTATGGGGTGGGCAGTCCACTGTTGGCACCTCTATTGATGCCCCTTTTTATGTTTTCCACCCCTTCTTGTTGGGGTGTTTGGGTGTTGTGTTTTATTTATTTTATCTTACTTTTCTGGTCCCCTGACTTGAGTCTTGGTGTTGGGACCAGGAAATGTGAATATTTTAGTAGCCAGTTGGCTAGTGTAGGTTACAGCTTCCAAACAGAGCCTTAGTGAGTTATGCTCGTAAAGATCTGACGGTTTCGGTTTGAAATTACCCTGACAGAGCTTTCCTAACCGAGCTCGCGCTCTAAGTTCCATGCACTGCATGGAAGTTAACTTTTTCACCTCCAGAGCAGTTCTAATGGTGGGACAAACTGCATCAGTCATAATATAGCAAGACTCCATTAGAAGAAACAACATTACTAAGGTGAGTAATTTTTTCTTTCGGATCATGCTTGAAAATAGGCAGGGTTTTTGCCTAACACACCTACCTGATCAACAAAAGCTAGATAAATAAATCTTTTCAAGGTGGGGCTCTCCAGAGATGGATGTCTTTGCAGCCCCATATAGTCACCAGCTTCCTCTTCTGTTTGCAGACCCCCCAGTCTTGGGTTCAGTCCCCCTGGATGCTCTAACTCTGGTATGGGAGGGGAACATTTCTGTATGCCTTTCCTCCTTTTCCTCTACTTTTCACAGTGCTGTTCAAGATAAGGTCACACTCTTGCAAAGTGAACCTGATTGCTCCAGACTGGGCCAGACAGCCTTGGTATCACCTGTTGCTGTCCCTAGCAGCCCATCTTCCGCTCTCTCTCCCCAGGAATCACAGCTTGTTGACCTCCTCTCAGGGGAGGATCTGGTACCCCAACCTTCGGTTTCCCAATCTCAAGGCATGGCTCTTGAAGAGCTAGATTTTGCAAATTTGCATCTGTCTCAAGGGGTTCTGGACGTTCTCAAAGCCTCTCGAAAACCTGCCACCAGAAAAACTTATAACTCAAAATGGAAAAGATTCAGCATTTGGTGTTCCAGTAAGCACATATCCCCACATACTGCTGACTTGTCTACAGTTCTGGATTACATGGTTTATCTTAATGGCTTAGGCCTCAGACCAGCTACCATCAAAGTACACTTGTCAGCTGTTTCTGCATTCTAGGGACGTGGATATGTTGTTCATCCACACTGTCTGGCAGGTTCCTTGCCGCTTTAAATCTTGCCGGAAGGTCTTCAGGCTGGCTCCTCCCACCCACCTGGGTGGTAAAACTCTCGGCTCCGCCCCATGACACCAGATCTTCCTTACCGCTTGGAAGCTCAGGTTCCCTCTATCGCTCTGCATGTAGACTGGATCCTAATTCTTCGGTTCGCCTGAAACTTATTTTAACATTTTCAAGACTTCGGTCAAGTGATGGACAAGTCGACTCCCGGATTTCAGTGGTGCCCTTGTGGGCAGAAAATATCCAGGACAGACCCGCACTCCACGTGCATCTACTGCCTCAGCCTAGACCATGACCCGCAGGCCTGCGAGTTAACACGTTCGTTTAAATCTAACGTCCTGGAAGACGCGCTGCGGTTACAGCTTGCGCCCGAGAAGCGCCACCACGGTGAAGTCAAAGGAGGTCCATTGAGTGGTTACCGTGGCGGCTGGCTCGGCTGAGCAACTTGAGCAGATGATCGCTCTCGAGGAGGAGGAGGAGGCAGCACAGGCTGCATCATCCTCTTCCTCGGTCATGGCATTTATCCCGCTCTCTGGGTACCTCATATTCAGCTTCTTTCAAGGAGCTTTGCCAATCCCTTTCCACGAAGGGAGAGGGGCCATCGGGACGTTCCTCTCTGTCCAAAAAGGACTCAAAAGGTAAGTCCCATCGTCTGCATTCGTGAGAGCGAGAGAGGTCCCCTTCCCCGGACAATCGACACTCAACTTTGGTTGAGGTGCTGGCTTCACGGTGTCCCTGTCAGGTCAGCCTGCTGAGACTCCCTTTGACGCGGTCGAGATTTTTCTCGACCCGTCGGATGGGCTGTCGACTGGTGAAGCAGACAACCCTTCTTCACCGGTTACCCCGGTGGAGACCGAGAACTTGCCCGCTCCTCCGTTGCCGCAGTCCCGGTTAAGGCTTCCGAGCCGAGGGAAGGCAGGTGTCCCAATCTCTTCCCAGACCTGTCCTCGAAGCCGAGGATCTGGTCTGGACATTGTCTCGGTCCAGCCGATCCTTCCGACATCGGTGGTCTCGGTCTGGGCACCCAGTGGTGTATGTCGTCCTCATCTTCCTCCTCCCGGAAGAGGAAAACTTTGGCGCCAATATGCGTCGACGCTATGAGGACCTGGCGTGGCAGCAGTTACTTCTGTCCAGGAACAAGCCGATGCCGTCGCCTTCCCGACCATCAAGTGGCTGTCACCCGATCGGCGAAACATCCCTCGCTGTAGCCGAGGTGCGAACCTGGGCGGTTGTTGGCGAAACCAGCTGCCCACCGATTGTGGTGGAACCTCCGTCTCCACAACCGAAGGTGGGGTGCCGACCAAGAGACTCTGTCGGGTCAAGGCTGCCCCACAGGTTGTCGGTCACCCTCACTCCCGATCGTCCTCGGCAGGTGGAGGGTGGCTCAGGCCCAAGCAGCTCTTTGCGGACTCCTCAGAGTCGTGACTCCCTCCCTGTTCTTCAGGCCCGTTGACCTGGGGTCCTCTGGGGCCAGTCGTTGGAGAAAGCCCAGTCCTTATGGGTTTGCTTGGCTCATCTTGAGTCCACGGGATGCAGCTCGAGCCTGTATCCAAGCGGGCCAAGTATCCCCTGACGGAGATACTGGACCGAGGGGATTCACCCACGGAGGCCTTTCCGGTGGCCGAGGCCATTGTCAGCCTGGCCTTGGAGTTCTGGCAGTGACCTGCTTCCTGCCCTGCGCCTTTGGCCAGGATTGCGAGGAATTACGCGGTCCCTACCGGTTCCCTGTCCGTTTTTTCAGAACACCCCTCAGCCGAGGGTTGGTTATCAACAGCGTCTTCCGGCGTGCGGAAGTGCCAGGGGCGTGGACAAGCCTCCCGACAAGGGTCAGAAATTGGATCGCTGGTAAAAGTCTTCCGTCCTCCCTTAGCCTCGTCAGGCCAGCTCGGCCGTGCTGATAGCACACTTCTCTCACGCCCTGTTGGGCTTCCTGGATGAGGTAGTCCCTCATCTCCCGGCTGACCTGCAGACCACGGTCAAGCAGGTGCAGGAGCAGGGCAGTGGCCAAGCAGCAACTTCAGACTGCTCTGGACCTCGGCGACTCATGTGCCAGGTCAGTCGTGGCCGCAGTGGCCATGCGCCGTTGGGCATGGCTGAGGATATCCACCTTCACAGCAGATACCCAGCACAAGTTGGCGGATGTCCCCTTCTTGGGGACTGACCTCTTCGGCCCTGGAGTGGAGGGTCACCTCCAGAGGATCGAAAAGTCCAATGCCACTGTGGACTCTGTCTCCTCCTCCCAGAGGGACAAGGGCAGACCGCAACCCAAGCCCTTTCATCCGTCTGCGCCCGGCAGGTCCGGCCCAGCAGCGTCAGGGCCAGCAGGCTCGCACTTGGCATCCCAAAGCCAAGCCTGCGGCTTCCTCTTCCAGGAAGCAGGAGGCAGAGGCCCAGGAGGTCCCTCGGCGGTCCTTCTCCAAGCCTGCCCAGTGACGGGTTGAGGGTGTTGCCCCAACCTCGTCCTCTACTGAGGTTCCCCGTGGAGATGGCTCTACTTTCTTTCCGCCTGGTCCGCTATCACCACGGACCAGTGGGTGCTGGAAGTGGTAGGAAAGGGCCTGCCTCTGGAGTTCGAGCAGGCCCCACCCTTCGAGCTCCCGGGGCCTCGTCACCCAGCCTCATTGTCGGCTGCGCCGAGCGCATCGCTCTGCTCCTCGAGAAAGAGGTGATCAGAGAGGTGGCGGACCCTCCCTCAGACCCGGGGTTTGTGTCCAGGTACTTCCTGGTCCCAAAACGGACGGGGGGCTGGCGCCCCATTCTCAACTTGCACGACCTGAACAGGTTCCTAAGGTCTCGGACCTTCAGGATGGTCACTCTCGCTCAAATAATTCCATCCCTGGAATGAGGCGTGTGGTTCTGTTCTCTGGACCTACAGGACGCGTTCTTTCACGTCCCTGTCAGTCCATCTCACAAAGATTCCTTAAGCTTTCGAGCAGAGGGATCCTTCTGATTCAAGCCATGCCCTTGACCTTTCTCTTGCTCCCAGGGTCTTCACCAAATGCATGGCAGTGGTGACAGCATTCCTCTGGGCGCCGAGGGGTCGGGTGTACCCTTACCTGGACGATTGGCTGATAGCAGCCCCCTCCAGACCAGAGGTGGAGCGGTCCAGAGATCTGGCCCTCCAGGTTAGCTCTCAGATCGTCCTTCTCATCAACGAGGCCAAGTCGGAACTCGGGCCGAAGCAAGTGATGCATTTCATCGGGGCAGAGCTCGACTCTCTTCGAACCAGAGCACGACTCCCGGTGGACAGGGCCGAGGTTCTTTCCTCCTTTGCCCAATCATTTCTGGTTGTGCAATCGCGCCCTGCCCGGGACTTCCTGCGCCTCCTGGGTTTCATGGCGGCCTGTACCAGCGTGGTCCGTTGGGCCCGCTGGCACACTGGGCCCTTTCAGTGGGGATTGGCCAGCCAGTGGTCACAGCGTCTGCGATCCATTGGATCAGCTAGTGGCGTGACCAGGGGATGTGGAACGCCTCCAGTGGTGGACCGTTCCAGTCCAGTTGCAGGAGGGCATCCGTTTGTCCGCCCGAGCCGAGGTCTCTCTACCGACCGATGCCTCTCTGATGGGTTGGGTGCCCATCTGGGGTGCACAGAGCGCACGGCCTCTGGTCCTCTGGAGTTCTGATGCCATATCAACCTGCTGGAACTTGCGATGATCTGCCCAGCCCTCACCTTTGCTCCGTCTTCTACGGGTCAAGTGGTTCAGGTCCAGACGGACAATACCACGGCCATGTACTACCTAAACCGCCAGGGTGGGACGCGCTCCATGCCTCTGTGCAAGGAAGCTCTCCGCATTGGGTCACTCGTGCGCATCCTGGAGGCGGATCTCCTAGCCATCCATGTGGCAGGAGCCTCCAACACTCTGGCCGATGCCCTAAGCCAGATAGGGGCTGTGTCTCACGAGTGGTCTCTCCTGCCGGAGGTAGTACAAGATCTGTTCTCCACTGGGGCACACCTCAGATGGACCTGTTTGCCTCCAGGAGAATGCAAGCTGAGGCTGTTTAATGCCCGCCCCCTCAGCAGGGTTCGCTGCAGGGGATGCCTTCGAGGCCGTGGACCCCGGGCCTCTTCTCCGCCTTTTCCCCATTTCCCTTGATCCACAAGGTGCTTCTCAAGGCAAGGAGGGACAAGGCGCAGGTGATTCTGGTAGCCCCAGACTGGCCTCGCCAATGCTGGTATCCAGATCTCCTCAGGCACAGCTCCAGGCTCCTGAGGCAGCTTCCAGCTCGCCCGGACCTGTTATCAGTCAGTCAGGGGAAGGTGTTCCATCCTGACCTTCAATCCCTGCACCTGACGGCCTGGTTCCTGAGCGGCTAGAGTTCCAGGCCTTAGGTCTTTCTGACGAGGTCCTCAGTGTGGTTAAGGCGTCCCGTAAGGAGTCGACCAGAAAATGCTATGCCTTCAAATGGAAGAGATTCTCCATTTTTTGTCAGGGCAAGGGCCTGGACCCTTCCTCCTGTTCCTTGGCAAGCATCTTGGACTACCTATGGTCCCTTTCTCAGCAAGGGCTTAGGTCAACGACCCTAAAGGTGCACCTGGCAGCCATCTCTGCTTACCGGGCGCGGGCTGGGAAGCAGTCGGTGGCACAGGGAGTCGGTGGTCGGGCGCTTTTCAAAGGCCTGTATACATATCCCCTCCAGTGCGTGAACCTCCACCTCCGTGGATCTACTGCTGGTATTCTAAGCTCATGGGCAAGCCATATTCGAACCAATGCACAGGTGTGACATCTCTCACCTGTCATGGAAGACTGCCTTCTTGGTGGCTATCACGTCAGCCAGAAGGATGGGAGAGCTCCAGGCGCTTTCCATCGAGTCTCCTTACCTGGTCTTCCACATGGACAAGGTTGTCCTGCACCCCCCCGAAATTCCTTCCGAAGGTGGTGTCGGAGTTTCATCTTAACCAGGTGTTGACTCTGCCGGTGTTCTACCCCAGTCACACCTCAGAGGCCGATTATAGGCTCCATACTCTGGACCCTAGAAGGGTGCTCGCTTACTATAAGTAGTGCAGGGCTGAAGTTCGGGGAGAGGTTCGCCAGCTGTTTCTCACCTACGCTGAAGCCGCACCTGGCAGACCTGCAGCCAAGCGGACGAGCAGGTGGGTCACCTCTTGCATAGATCTCTGCTATAGGTTGGCGGGCATGGAGCTCCCAGAGGGATAAGAGCTCATTCTACCCGCCATACCGCTGCATCGGTAGCTGCTTCCAGGGATGTCCCTATCCAGGATATCTGCAGGGCTGCTACCTGGAAGTTGGCACATACCTTTATAACCCACTACCACATCGACCTTGAGTCACACCGGGATGCTGGTTTTGGGGCCTCGGTTCTCCAGTCTCTATTTTCTAAGTAGGGGGTGTGCGCCTTGCCTCCCTCCTCCCGGAGAACTGCTAGGAGTCTGCCAGAAAGTGTGGATGAACAGCATATCCATGTCCCTAGAAATACGGGTTACTCACCTGTTACAGGAGTTCTAGGAATGGTATATGTTGTTCATCCACACGACCCACCCAACCTCCCCGGCTTCGACGCACAACCTGAGCTTCCAGCGGGCCAGATCTGGCGTCATGGGGTGGAGCCGAGAGTTTTATCACCCGGGTGGGTGGGAGGAGCCAGCTTGAAGACCTTCCGGCAAGATTTAAAGCGGCAAGGATACCTGCCAGAAAGTGTGGATGAACATATACCATTCCTAGAATTCCTGTTACAGGTGAGTAACCTGTATTTTTTAACTAGAAATAACATGGTGCAAAAAGTGCAGAATGTCCCTTTAACTTGAATTTTCTCTTATTTGCTTATTTCTTTTGCTAGGTGATGGGATTAGAAGGACCCAGTACCGATCCCCAACATCGGAACAGTTTGATCCAGGAAGCCACAAAATGCCTGAGTAAATTGATTCAAATTGCTCCTAGAAAAAGGCGGAACTATATCTTGGATCAGGTATCATCAGTGATTCTTTGTAATTCTCTGGTCTACGTCATCCAACCACTAGCTGTGGATTATTTATGCTTGTTTATGAAAAAGAGGTTTTCAAGTGGAGTAGATATAAAAATTACATAAGAGCTTTCAAGACTTCAGGAAATAACAGCTCTGTGCTGGGACTGTTTAACCAGTGCATTGGTGATAGTTAATTTGACTAGTTTATTCTGTTTTCTCCAGTTGTCTCCTTTTGGTTTCTGAACAGTCGGCAGTGCACTGTTATTTGTCTGCAGCATCAGCACTTCAGGATGTTACCTTGTTTAAAATTTTCAGCAGGTATTGTATTGATTATGATGGCTAGGCCTGCTATTGCCTCACGATAGCTTATCCAAAGTATTTATGCTGTTTCTGCTGAGCAAGCCATCAGAGGGCAGTACAGACACAGCTAAATTGTAAATAAGTGACTATTAGAATGCCGACAGCAATTGTACCTGTACGATCTTTTAACCATCCCTTATAGTTTCCTTTTTTCTGTTTAAAGTGAATATACTAACACTTGCAGAGACCATGGAATATTTTAATACAGCTTTCTAAAGTCTTCATTTCTCCCTGTTAAGAGTTCATGTAATGGTCAGACTGGATAAGAACACAAACCTGTGGCAGTTCACTTTTGTGATCTTATCAAGGTTTGACAGTGTAAAATGCATTTATTTCTCCTAGATATCACTTATATGCTTTTTAAAACCTTTACAGAAAATACCACAGTAATCAGTATACCTCTAATAAGTAGTCGTTGCTTGGTCGTTAAGATTTATCCCCATTTTGTGGGAACTGTACTGTCTGCTGTGGAGAGCTCAGCGGCTCCTGTTTTGTAAGGTCATGCCAGCGCTGACTATGTTTCTGTTTACTGGCAGTCGAACGTGTACAGCTCGGCTCAGAGGCGAAAACTGCTTCCCTTTAAGGGATTCTCTCGCAAAGCAGTTGTGATTGTGCCAAGTGAGGAGGAGTGGAAAAACAGACTGAAGCTGAGGAATGAGGAGGAGGAGGGGGAGGAGGTGCCAGAGTCCGCCCTGCTCGAAATGAAAGGTGGGCTTTACGTCGTACTACTGATTGCGTGCACTGGGCATGCTCAGAACAATGTCATAAAAGGGGGTGTTTGAGGTTCTACTGAATGATTACATCTAGTCTGTGGTATTACAGTGGTGGGAATTTCTTATTCTTTCCTTTTGTGTAAAGATGCATAAAAATTGTCTCTGTTGGGAGTCTTACCTACTTGAACTTGTCTGCTGCTATTAAAATGTCCTTCCTGTTAACCTCTATTGCAGTTTTAGCTGGTCAGAGACCTGATGATGATGTCATGGGGTTTCTAGGTGTCCCTGATGGTGAAATATATACACTATTAACAAAACTTAATAAAAATGAGGATTAGCCAGTCAGCGTTAGTAATAAGTAGAAACCAGAGCTTCTAGCAAGAAATGTGTATCTGATTTCATGGAACTTGCAGGATCTCAGCCCTGAGCTGTTGCCCTGGAGATAGAACCTTAATGTTGAAGTTCAAACTCTGCTCTGTAGTTCTGCTGTCCCTGAAATTGTAACAGCAGATATATTTCTTTGCTGGAGTGATCGGGTACCCCTGATGTTCCATGCGCTGTGGCTGAGTTTTTCTTAGCTTTGACAAACAGTTTTTACAGTTTTATTTGATACTAGCATTAGTTGAGGTGTATTCTTGTCTTTTTTTTGTAATTTTTCACCAGTTCCCAGATCTTGCTCAAATGTAATTTTTTGTTTAAATTTAACTTCATTTTTTAAATTTAAAAATATATTTTTAGGGATATGGAAATGATGTTCTAGCCACACTTCCTTTCAGTTGCCTTTCACTTTAAGACTTGCCGGAAACGTCTTCAAACTGGCACCGCCCACCCACCCGGGTGGTAACTCCCTCTGCTCCACCCCATGACGCCAGATCTTCCTTTCTGCTGGAAGAAGCAGGTTCCCTCCTTACTACTCGTGTTAAGTAGGCCCTTGGTGACTAAATCTACAGATTTACTTCCTAAAAAGTTTAATACTTTGTGTCTTTAGCTCGATCATCTATTGCAATTGCAATGGACGACAGGTTTGCTCCCTTTGGTACACGTGCGGGCAGATAATGTCCCGAACAGATCCCGATGACACGTGCATCTATTGCCTGGGGCACAAACACGATCCCCAGGCTCATGACATTTGTCAAACTTTTCATCCTTCCATTCTCGAGGACCATCTCGCCAGACTCAAGTTAGGCTGACGATCAAAGCGGAACCCGCCCGGTCAAATCTAAGGATGCCCGTTGGGTGGTCTTCACAGTTCGAGTCCGATGAACAGCTTATGACGTTTGAGGAGGCTGTGGCCCAGGCCACTTCTACTTCTCGCGGCTGCCTTCGTGCTACTTCCAGCTGGGTTTGACGCTCACAGGATCCTTCAAAGAGTTTTGTGCTAATTTTGCTGGCCCTCGGGTCATGGACCCTCCGCACAAATCCAAGTTGAAGAAAGAGTCCAAAAACAATCTTGACGCTTGTAGGATTGGGAGTGCTCGGTCGAAAGCTCGGATTACCATGATTCTTTGATCCGACTTGAGTTGAATCCTCAGCCCTGGCTGACTGCTCCACGGTAACCCTGTCGGCCAGTTGGTTGAAATGCTGGTTGATCTTCTGGCGAGATTTTTCTCTTAACTGGTAGACAAGTTGTTGACTGAAGAGGCAGACACTTCCTTATCCAGGACTCCGGTCCTGACTCAGAACATTGTGATGGTCTGCTGACCCGCCACCTCTGGTCAATGACAAAGACTTGGAGGAGCCTCTGCTTGCTGACTCTCTAGCACTGCTGCGGGTCCCCTGGCAGTCGAGTTTCTGTTATCTTCCCATTGGTTGGCGGTTCCCGCTGACAGACGACTCCACTCTCTACACCATGGAAAGCAGCACATAGTCCTCTTCAGCCTCGTCTTCCTCTGATGAGGAGAGGCTTCAGCACAAGTTGCGTCAATGCTACGAGGATCTCGTGGCGACAGCTGGTGCTCACCGCTTGAATCCGGCACCGGCTACTACACCAGCCATATTCTGGCTTTCGTCAGATCGGCAGACACCTTCTCCCCCTAAGGAGCCATCCAGGACCTTCCCGGGTTGGCTGACCCTGGCGTCTCCACCAATTCTTGTGGAGCCGCCTAAACAGCCACCGACCGGCACCCTGACCAAGGAGTCTCAGCCGACTAAGGGACTTCCCCATCAGCTGTCTTAGTCATCCCTGAACATCCGCGGAGGGTCAGTGGGGACTTGGGCGGTCGACCATTCTTTAATGACTCTTCAAACAACATAAAGTCTTGCTATGTTATGACATATGCAGTATAACCCCAGGTTAGAACTGCTCCGGAGGTGAAAGAGTTAACTTTCCATGCAGGGCATGGAACCTTGAGCGCGAGCTCAGTTGAACACTCTGTCTGTTGTAGCTCAAACTTAAACTGTCAGATTCTTTACTCCGCCTCACTGAACAGTCGCTCCGGAGATTTCTCCTGCTGCTCGGTTCGTTTGTCGGTTAAAAAGTGTAATTCTCGGTTTATTTACCGAAATTAAACCGCAATCGGTCGGTTCAAGCTCTCTGTGGTTTGTAAGTAATAGATAGGCTTATGTTTATTTTCTTCTGTGTGGAACTTGTAAACGTCTTTTTCGGTTCGGTTTGAACCGATCAGATTGGTTTTAAATTAACTTTCTAGTCCTTTAGAGTGCGGTTCCCGGTTCTTATCGGTTCTAAAAAAACGGATTTTATTACGGTTTTTTCCACGACCCATGACACGGTTGGGAACCAATAAGAGAGTCTTGCTTGGCGGATTGCCATTAACGTGCAAGTTTTGGTTAGGCTGGCGCTATGTCTGAGAAACCCAAACGAAAAACCGGACCCACTGGGTTTCAGCACTGTGGCCTCTGTGGGGAAGCCTTTGCTAAGGCTGACCCACACACCACCTGTGTATATTGTCTGGGGTTTGACCACCTCAATGCAGACTGCCAGATTTGTAAGAATTTTCCTGCTGCCACCGTGGAAAAGAGAGTTGGTAGGCTCAGGGAAAGGGAGGCCAAAAAGTCCGCTGACCTGGATGGCCAGCCCGGTTCGGTTCCAACCGAACCTGAGGGAGTGCCCTCTGACCTGGGAGATACTTTCTCGGGCAAACGAGCCAGCTCTGAGGAGCCGGTTCCAACTAAAAGGGCTAGAAAGTCAGCTAGTGTGGAGCCAAAAGTTCTTTCTCCAACCGCTGAGGAAATAGCTACAGCTATTCAAATTGTCCAGTCTCTTTCCCCGGTTCCGTCCGAACCGACACCATCAGGGAAGCGCTCGGTTCGGACGGTTCCACCGGTTCAAGATTATGATTTTGAGGATTTTCATGAACCGGAGGAAGGGGAGGAGGAGAGTGAATGTGATTTTGAAGGTCTGGATGTGCCCATTGAACCGGACATCTCTCCAGACAGACCTTCAGGGGTTCTCCCCCCCCAGGCTATCTGAGTCCCCTTCTCATTTTATGTTGTATAAGAAAGTTGCTGAAACTCTCCAACTCCCTGTTGAGGAAGCTGTTGATGACCAAGAAGAGCCTGATTATGTAGAAATGATGGATATTCCAGAGTCTAGGAGAATGTCTATTCCCTTGCACAAATCCTTTAGGAAACAGACAGTAAAAAATTCAAAAACTCCTCACTCTATCCTTCCTGTTGATAAAAGGATGGACAAGAGGTATACATTATCAGGCTCTGATACGGAGTTCCTCTCTCAGCAATGCAGCCATGTGGGGGTAGTGCAGGCTGCAGCCTGTGACAAGGTTAATATTCCTCTAGCCTCTCGCCCTCCTGAAAAGGATTCCAGGAGGATGGATACCATGGCAAAGAAACAGTACATGGCTGCATCTTTAGGTCTCAGACAGGCAAATTATATGGCTTATGCAGCTAGGTACCAGAAATCCAGATGGGATACTGTGCTGGCCCTAGCAAAACAGGCCCCTGACCAGCTTGCCAGGGAGCTGGAGCAGGTGGCTGCGGATGGTATTGAGACATCAAAGGTGCAATTTCATGCTGCAGTAGACTCTAATGATGTTTCATCAAGAGACAGAGAATTATATGAAGAAAATGGATGAGTATAGGACCACCTATAGGAGTGCACAGGCCAAAGAAAGGCAAGCCACTCCTCAAAGGCAGCAGGGCAGGGGCAGGCCTTTTCATAGGCCTTTTTACCAAGCCCAGGCCTCCTCTTCTGCTTATGCCCAGAGTGGGTTCTTTAGAGGAAGAGGCAGAAGGGGTTCTAGTAAGCCTGCTTCTACCCCCTCAACCCAAAGCCCCTGCGAAACAGGCTCCCTGATGGGGTGGCCACGGCCATTCCTCCACTACCGGTAGGCAGGCTGGTTTACTTTGTCCAGGACTGGAAGTCTTTAACATCAGACAAGTGGGTCCTGGAAGTAGTAAGCCAGGACTGGTTCTCAGCTTCAAAAATTTCCGAAGATGAGAGCCAGGTCCTTTCCACCTGCAAATCCATCAGAGGCACTTGCCCTGGAAACAGAAGTTTCTTCCTCCTGGCTCTCAGAGCTGTGGAAAGGGTTCCTCCCTACACCAGTGCAAAGGGTTGTACTCCAGGTACTTCCTTACCCCAAAAAAGACTGGAGAATGGCGGCCCATCCTGGATCTCAGGTATCTAAACAAGCACCTTTTAAAACCAAAGTTCAAAATGGTGACTTTGGGAATTATTTTACCTCTCTAAGGCCAGGGACTGGCTAGTGTCCCTGGACCTCAAGGATGCCTACTTCCATGTTCTCATCAGAAGCTCCCATCGAAAGTACCTCAGATTCGAACTGCCCTCAGGCCATTACCAGTTCAGAGCAATGCCCTTCAGCCTCACCTCGGCCCCGAGGGTGTTCACAAAATGCCTGGCAGTAGCAGTTGCTCACTTAAGAAGGCAAAAGATTGCCATCTTTCCTTATCTGGACAACTGGCTTATTGTAGGCCAGTCTCCAGACCAGGTCAGATTACACCTACAAGTAACTCAGCAACTGCTTACATCTCTAGGTTTGCTTCTCAATCTTCCAAAGTCAGTTCTGGAGCCTGTCCAGCTTCTCACCTTCATAGGCGCAGAACTGAACACAAAAGAAGCCAGAGCCTTCCTCCCTCTGGAAAGAGCAAGAACTTTGTTCTCTCTGGCCTCTTCTTTCACCCTGCAGGTCTCTCGGCCAGCAAGGCATTTTCTACAGCTCCTGGGGCACATGGCTGCTTCTACAGATTTCAGATGAGGGACATCCAGTTCCATTTGAGAGCCTTTTGGTCTCAAAGGACAGATCCTGTAACCAAATTGATCCCAGTGACTCGAACCCTGATCCAGGCCCTTCAGTGGTGGCAGAATCAGAGCAATCTGAGACAGGGGGTTCCCTTCACTCCTTGATCCTTACTACAGATGCATCCCTCTTGGGGTGGGGAGCTCACATGGGCGACCTTACTACCCTGGGGTTGTGGTCCCCTCAGGAATCTCTGCTCCACATCAATTTGTTGGAACTCAGAGCAGTTTTTCTAGCACTCCAGGTTTTTTCCACATCTGTTCAGAACAAGGTTGTTCAGGTCAGAACAGACAATACCACTACAATGTGGTACATCACCAGGCAAGGGGGTACCTGCCCACGCCTTGTGCAATCAAGCAATGAAGTTGTGGTCTCTGGCTTATTCTCTGAACGCCTTCCTTACGGCAGTTCACCTCCCAGGCAAGGACAATGTCCTAGCGGATGCTGTCAGCAGGATTTCCCAGGGCCATCACGAATGGGCACTGGATCCCCTAGTACTGGAGGTAGTATTTGCCAGATGGGGTACCCCGCAGATAGATCTCTTTGCAGCCCCAGACAATCGCCAACTTCCCTTTTTTTGCGGCAGGCCCCCAGTGTTGGGCCTCAGTCCCTCTGGATGCCTTCCTACTCAGTTGGGAAGGAAGTTTCATGCCCCCGCCAAGGTGCTTGTCAAAATCAGATCTCAACCCTGCAAGATGCTCCAGATTGGGCCAGGCAGCCCTGGTACCCACTCCTCATGTCCTTAGCAGTCCACCTTCCCTTGTGTCTTCCCAGGAATCACAACCTGTTAACCTGTGCCCAGGGGAGAGTTAGTTATCCTGACCTCAAATCTCTCAATCTCAAGGCATGGCTCTTGAAGAGTTAGAGTTCGCTGACCTACACCTTTCCCAAGGTGTATTGATATCTTGAAGGCCTCTAGGAAGCCTTCCACCAGGGCTACTTATAATTCAAATTTGAAAAGATTTTCCATATGTGTGCTGGTAAGCATATTTCCCAGAATCTGCTGACATGCCCACGATCCTGGATTATTTCGCATTTGAATTTTTGGGGCTGAGACCAGCTACCCTAAAAGTGCACTTGGCAGTGTCCGCTGCCTTATCAGCAGGTAAGTTTCTTCTTTTCAGCTCACCCTGTGTTCTCCTAAGTTTTTAAAGGGTTGCTTCACACTAGCCCCTCGTTCAGGGACCCACCCTCTGCTTGGGATCTTAATATTTGTATTGCCCAGCTTATGCAACCTCCTTTTAATTCATTGTCTTCAGCAGAGCTTAAGTACTTGACTTGAAAAACTGTGTTTCTGGTAGCCATTACCTCTCAGGCGCGATAAGTGAGCTGCAAGCATTGTCAGTGGAGCCTGATTTTATCTCCTTTCACAGAGATAAGGTGGTCCTCAGGACTCAACAGAAAGTTTTTCCTAAGGTGGTTTCAGACTTCCACCTTAATCAATCCATGTCTCTTCCTGTGTACTTCACTGACTATTCCTCCTCTGGTGAGAGGAGATTGCACAGTTTAGATGTCAAAAGAGCCTTTAGTTACTATATAGAACGCATCAAGGGTCACAGGTTTGAATCCTCCAATTGTTCCTCATTTATGGTGAGGTTGGTAAAGAAACCTGCCACTAAAAGATCCATTACCAGGTGGATTGTCTCTTGTATCCAATTTTGCTATGAAAACTGGGTAGATTCCTCCCTCAGGCCTGAGGGCTCATGTTCCACCAGAGGTATGAAGCTGGGCCTCTGGTTGCTGCCAGGATATCCCATCCTAGAGATATGTCACGAGCTACCTGGAAAACAGTTCACACTTTTACTAACCATTACTCCTGGATATCCAGGTTAGGAGTGATGCTCGATTTGGCACAGCTGTGCTTCAGAGCTATTTCCAAAGTAGGTTCTGACCTCCTCCATGGAGGTACTGCTGTGTATTCAGTATATGTCATAATATAGCAAGATTTCATGTTGTTTGAAGAAAAATTACTCACCTTAGTAATGTTTCTTGTAATGGAGTCTTGCTGGCATTATGACCTCCCAGCCCTGCCCCTCTGAGAACCTCTATTTCTAGGACATGGATATGTTGTTCATCCACACTCATTGGCAGTATCCTTGCCGCTTTAAATCTTGGCCGGCAGTCGTCTTGCTTGTTCCTCCCACCCACCCGGTGGTATAACTCGGCTCACCATGACGCCAGATCTTCCTTACCGCTTGGAAGCTCAGGTTCCCTCCTTAACGCCTGCTCTGTGACTGGTTCCTATTTCTCCGCTTATGGATTTAAAATAATATTTCGCAAAAGATTCTTTAGTCTTCGATCCCTCAAGGCCGCGGCGGATAAATCGACCTCGGATTTCGGAGATGCCCATGCGGCAGAAGATGTCTCGGACGGATCCACACTCCACGGTGTTCACTGCTTAGGCCTTGAGCACTAATTCCGCAGGCTTGATGACTCTGTGCTCATCTTTTCGGCCTACGTCCTCAAGACCGTGGCTGTCTGATTGCAACTGGGCCGTCCCGAGAAGCTGCCTCCGTGAAGTCCAAGGAGGCCCGTTGGGCGTGTCCGCGGGACGGGCTCGGGCGGATCAGCTCGAGTGATGGTCGCCTCGGAAGAGGAGGAGCAGGCGCCAGATCTTTCTCGGCCGCATGCTTTATCCTGGGCCTCTCTGGGTTCTTCCTACAGCTGCCTTTAAGGAGTTTTGTCTGTCCTCTCCACTAAAGGAGAAGGGGCTCGCGCCTGCTGGACCTTTTCTCGGTCCAAAAGAGGATGGCCAGGGTAAACCTCCGCCGACGCCTTGGGAGCGGAGAGGGTCCCTTCTCGGCCGCCGACCGTCCGGGCTGTCGGCTGCTGCTTCGCCGCTACTGGCCTCACGGTGTCTCCGCCAGGTCAGTTGACCTAGACTCGACTGATGAAGCTTCCAGGTTTTTCTCGACCCATTGACGGGCTGTCGCCTTTCAGCAGCCGAGATTCCCTCTCCCGGTTTCCCGGAGGAGTTGAGGATCCTGTGGCTCGCCCGCCTCCGGGTTCCGGAGCCTCGGATGGGCGTCCTTCCAGTCAAGGGAGTGTCGGTTCCGCCGACACCTCCTGCACCACCCCGAAATTCCGGATCTCGGTCTCGGTCTCGACCTCATGGGTCCAGCTGCTTCCCACCGCCATGGGCGGGTCTCGTCTGTGTCGTGTAGCTGGCGTCGCCCTGTCCTGCTCTCCTCGGATGAGGAGGCTTGGCGTAATTACGTCGGTATTTGAGGACCTTATGTCTCGGGGAACAGCTCCTCCTGGCCGGGAATAAGCCGACCCGCGCCTTCCCGGCCACAGGTAGTGTGTCGCTGAATGCCGACACAACCTCCGACTTGCCTGGGAGGCGTTTGCTACCAGGCGGTTGTTCGCGCAAACCAGCTGCTCCACCGACTTATGCGGTGGAACCTCCGCCTCACAGCCACCAATTGGGGCTCCGACCAAGGATTCTCGGTCGTGGCTAAGGGTTTACTCCCATCGGCTGTCAGTTACCCTCACTCCCGACCGACCTGCAGGTGAAGGGTGGCTCAGGCCAGAGGCAGCTCTTCGAGGACTCTTCCGAGTCCGAAGATGATTCCTCCTTCTTCTCCAAGCGACTGGACTTGGAGTCTTCAGGAGGTCAGCCAATGGACGATAGCCGCGTTCTTCTCTAGGACTGCTCGCTCATCTCGGAGTCTACGGGATGGAGCTTCGAACCGCTTCCAAGCGGGCCAGGTATCCCCTCACGAGATCTGGACCGAGGGACTCCGACGGAGGCCTTTCCGTGGCGAGGCCATCAGTGGGTCCAGCACTGGAACTTTGGCAGCCCTGCTTCCTGCCCTGCGCCGGCCAGGATGGCCAGGAAGTATCACGGTCCCCCGGTTCCTTGTCGGTTTTTGAACACCCCTCTGCTGAGGGTTGGTTATCGACAGCGTTTCCGGCGCCCGGCTGCGCCAGGGATGGACAAACCTCCTGACAAGAGTCCAAGAAATTGACCTAGTGTCGGCGTAAAAGTCTACGCTGCGCTCTCTCGGCCTTCGCCAGGCCAGTTGGCGCCCTTCATGGCACATTTTTCTCATGCCCTGTTGGGCTCCTGGATGAGGTCATCCCTCATCTTCCCGCCGATCTGCAGACTACGGTTAAGCAGGTGCGGACCAGGGCAGGGCAGTGGCCAAACAGCAGCTCCAGACTGCTTTGGATGTAGGGGACTCATGTGCCAGATCGGTGGCGCCGCAGTGGCTATGCGTCCTGAGCTTGGCTGAGGATATCCACCTTTACTTGGATACCCAGCACAAGTTGGCGGATGTTCCCTTTGGGACTGACCTCTTGCCCTGGGGTGGAAGGTCACCTGCAGAGGATCGAGAAGTCAATGCCACCTTGGACTCGGTCTCTTCCGGCTCAGAAGGGCAAAGGCCGCAAACCACAGCCTAAGCCCTTCGTCCTTCTGTGCTTTGGCCTTGACCCAGCAACGTCAGGGCCAGCAGGCTCCGACCTTGGCATCCCAAACCCAAGCCGCCGGCTTCCTCTAACATGGGAGGCAGGAGGAAGGGCCCAGGAGGTCCCTCGGCCGGGTCCCTCCTCCAAGCCTGCCCAGTGACGGGCTGAGGGGTATGCCTTCATCCCGTCACCTTACCCTGGGTCCCCCGTGGGGGAGCGGCTCGGCACTTCCCGTTCCGCCTGGTCCGCTGTTACCACGGACAGGTGGGTCTTGGAGGTGGTGGGAAGAGGCCTGCCTCTGGAATTGAGCAGGCACCACCCTTCAGAGCCGGGCGCCTCGGGGCTTCGGGATCCCAGCCTCACTGGCGGCTCGTCGAGCCGACATCACCTCCTCCTCCAGAAGGAGGTGGTAAGAGAGGTGGTGGACCCTCCTTCAGACCCAGGGTTTGTGTCCAGGTACTTCCTGGTTCGAAGCAGACGGGGGCTGGCCATTCACAAACCTACGACCTAAACAAAGTTTCCTAGGTCTCGAACCTTCAGGATGGTCACTCTGGCTCAGAATAATACCATCCTTGGGCAGCGGTGTGGTTCTGCTCTCTGGACTGCAGGACGGCGTTTTCCGCGTCCCTATCCGTCTGTCTCCTCAGAGATTCCTTCGCCTCGAGCGGAAGGATCTCTCTCGAGTTCCAAGCCATGCCCTTCGGCTTGTCTCCAGCTCCCAGGGTCTCTCACCAAATGCATGGCAGTGGTGAGCATTTCCCTGCGGGCGCCTGAGGGTCCGGGTGTACCCCTTACCTGGACGACTGGCTGATAGCAGCTCCCTCCAGGAAGGAGGCGGGTGGTCCAGAGATCTGGCCCTCCAGGTCTGCTCTCAACTGGGCCTCCTTATCAACGAGGCCAAGTCGGGACTCGAGCCGAAGCAGGTGATTTTATTCATCGAGCGCAGCTCGACTCTCTCTGAGCCAGAGCGCTGCTCCCGGGGACAGGGCCGAGGTTCTTTCCTCCTTTGCCCGATCATTTCTGGTTGGGCAATTGCGCCTGCCCGGACTTCCTCGCCTCCTGGGTCTCATGGGGCCTGTGCCAGCGTGGTCCGTTGGGCCCGCTGGAACATCGTCCTTCAGTGGGACTGGCCAGCCAGTGGTCACTACGCTCGCGATCCTTGGACCAGCTTGTGTCGGTGACACAGGGGATGTGGAATGCTCTCCAGTGGTGGACCGTTCCAGATCATTTGCAGGAGGGCATCCGTGCTGTCCGCCCCGAGCCGACGGTCTCTGTCGACCGATGCCTCTCTGATGGGTTGGGGTGCCCATCTGGGGAACACGGGCTCATGGCCTCTGGTCCCAGCGGGAGTCCCATGCCACATCAACCTGCTGGAGCTCCAGGCGGTCGCCTAGCTCTCACCGCCTTTGCTCCGTTCCTCCGGGGTCAAGTGGTCGTCCGGCGGACAATACCACGACCATGTACTATCTAAACCGCCAGGGCGGGACGCGCTCCATGCTTCTATGCAAGGAAGCTCTCCGCATTTGGTCACTGTCGTGCAGCCTGGAGGCGGATCTCCAGCTATTCACGTGGCAGGAGCCTCCAACACCCTGGCCGATGCCCTGAGCCGGATAGGGCTGCATCCCACGAGTGGTCTCTCCTGCCGGAGGTAGTACAGCATCTGTTCTCCCTTTGGGGCACACCTCAGGTGGACCTGTTTGCCTCCATGGAGAACGCAAGCTGAGTCTGTTCCATGCCCCCCTCAGCAGGGCTCGCTGCAGGGGATGCCTTCTCGAGGCAATGGACCCCGGCCTCTTTCACTTTTCCCATTTCCCTGATCCACAAGGTGCTTCTCAAGGCAGGAGGACAAGGCGAGGTGATTCTGATAGCCCCAGACTGGCCTCGCCAGTTCTGTACCCAGATCTCCCTGTGTCTCAGCTCCAGGACTCCACTGAAGCTTCCAGCTCGCCTCGGACCTGCTCTCAGTCAATCAGGGAAGGTGTTCCATCCGGACCTTCAATCCCTGCACCTGACGGGCCTGGTTCCTGAGCGGCTAGAGTTCCAGGCTTTGGGTCTTTCCGACGAGGTCCTCAATGTAGTTGAGGCGTCCGTGCAGGAGTCGACTCAGAAAATGTATGCCTTCAAATGGAAAAGGTTTTCCATTTGGTGTCAGGCAAGGGCTTGGACCCTTCCTCCTGTTCCTGGCAAGCATCTTGGACTATTTATGGTCCCTTTCTAGTCAAGGGCTTAGGTCGACTGACCCTAAGGGTGCACCTGGCAGCCATCTCTGCTTCCCGGGCGCCGGCCGGGAAGGTCGGTGGCGAGGAGAAGGTGGTCTGGCGCTTTTCAAAGGCCTTGATCACATTTCCTCCAGTGGGAACCCCACCTCCGTGGGATCTACTGCTGGTACTGGCAAAGCTCATGGGCAAGCCATTGAACCTATGCACAGGTGTGCTCTTCTCACCTGTCGTGGAAGACCGCCTTCTTGGTGGCTATCACGTCAGCCAGAAGGATGGGAGAGCTCCAGGCGCTTTCCATCGAGTCTCCTTACCTGGTCTTCCACAGGGACAAGGTTGTCCTGCGCCTCCACCCGAAATTCCTTCCGAAGGTGGTGTCGGAGTTTCACCTTAACCAGGTGTTGACTCTGCCGGTGTTCTACCCCAATCACACCTCTGGAGGCTTCAATATAGGCTCCATACTCTGGATTCCAGAAGGGCGCCGCTTATTATAAGGAGCGACGGTTGAAATTCGGGAGAGGTTCGCCAGCTGTTTGTCACCCACGCTGAAGCCGCATCTGGCAGACCTGCAGCCAAGCGGACGATAAGCAGGTGGGTAACCTCCTGCATAGATCTCTGCTATAGGTTAGCGGGCATGGAGCCTCCCAGAGGGATAAGAGCTCATTCTACCCGCCATACTGCTGCAACGGTGGCGGCTTCCAGGGACGTCCCTATCCAGGAAATCTGCAGGGCTGCTACCTGGAAGTCAGCAAACACCTTCATTACCCACTACCACATCGACCTTGAGTCACGCCGGGATGCTGGTTTTGGGGCCTCGGTTCTCCAGTCTCTCTTTCCCAAGTAAGTATATGGGGTTTGCGTCTTGCCTCCCTCCTCCCGGAGAACTGCTAGAGTCTGCCAATGAGTGTGGATGAACAACATATCCATGTCCCTAGAAATACAGGTTACTCACCTGTAACAGGAGTTCTAGGAATGGTATATGTTGTTCATCCATCCACCCACCGGCTTCGACGCACAACCTGAGCTTCCAGCGGGCCCAGATTCAGCGCCATGGGGCGGAGTCGAGAGTTATACCACCCGGTGGTGGGAGGAGCAAGCTTGAAGACCTTCCGGCAAGATTTAAAGCGCAAGGATACTGCCAATGAGTGTGGATGAACAACATATACCATTCCTAGAACTCCTGTTACAGGTGAGTAACCTGTATTTTTGGGATGTGGGTGGGCAGTGCAAGTATTGGCACTTCATAGATGCCTACTTTATTTTCACCCTTTCTTAGGGTGCTTAGGTGTTATGCTTATTTTCTTTCTTGAATCCCTGACTTGAGTCTTTGTTTTGGGATCAAGAACAAAAATGTGTGTTTGTAGTTAGTAGCCAGTGGGCTAGTGTAGGTTTACGGCTTCCACACAGAACCTTAGTGAGTTTTTGCTCGTAAAGATCTGACAGTTTAAGTTTGAGCTACAACAGACAGAGTGTTCAACCGAGCTCGCGCTCAAGGTTCCATGCCCTGCATGGAAAGTTAACTTTCACCTCATGAGCAGTTCTAACCTGGGGTTATACTGCATATGTCATAATATAGCAAGACTCCATTAGAAGAAACAACATTACTAAGGTGAGTAATTTTTTTTTCTGAGTCAGAGGATTCCTCCCTGCACTCCCATCCGGTTGACGTGGAGTCAGTGGGCGATCTCTTGATGGACGAAGGTCCTTCCTCTTTTATGGGCCTTCTCTGGCTGATCTCAGATTCCACTGGTATGAAAATGGAGCCTGTCCAGAAATGGGCTCGTTACCCATTGACCAAGATCCTTGACCACTGAGATACTCCTACGGAGGCCTTCCCGGTGGCAGAGGCCTTTCTTAGCCGTGCCCTGGAGCTTTGGCAGCGCCTTGCGTCCTTCCCTGCGCCCTATTCCTGGATGGCCCGGAAGTATGCGGTACCTACTGGTTCCCTCTCAGTATTCATAAAACACCCCTCGGCCAGGGGCCTTGTGCAGAGTCTGTGTTTAGGCGCTCTGGCAACACTGGAAATGTTGACAAGCTGCCCGAGAGAGTCCAAAAAGTTGGATCATGTGGCAGAAAAGGTCTACACTGCCTCCTCGCTTAGACTTTGCCAGGCGATCTTGGCCCACCTTATGGCCCACTTCTCCCATGCCTTGCTGGGCACCCTGGATGAGGTGCTTCCTCATCTGCCAGTGGACCTTCAGAACATGATAAAAGCGGTCCTATACCAGGGCCAGGCTGTAGCAAAACAGCTCCTCCACACAGCCATGGATATTGTGGACTCTTGCTCCTGCTCTGTGGTAGTTGCAGTGGCCATGCGTTGCAGGGCTTGGCTGAGGATCTTGACCTTCACGACAGACCTCTACAAGCCGGCAGATGTCCCTTTCTTGAGCACAGACTTGTTCATTCCCGGGGTCGAGGGCCACCTCACCAGTATCGAAGTCCAGTACCACCTTGGTCTCCGTGACATGTGCCCCAAAGTACCCCAAGCAGCTGAAGAAAAGAAAGCCCTTTCAGTCCACCTCTACTCCTGCGGCCAAATCAGCCCAACCCCAGGCTGATCAGCAGGTCCAGGCCTGGCAACCTCAGTCAGTCAGTGGACTTGGTCGTCTGTAAGGCTGGGGGGGGCTCCAGTGTCCCCTCAGTCAGATCTTCTCCTGTCTCTAGATCTGCACAGTGACATGATGAGGGATACCGCCCTCATGCCCCTCACATCTCCCCTGCATCCTCCTGTGGTTTGTCTGCTCTGCCACTTCCTTTCTGTCTGGTTCGCTATCACCATTCATAGGTGCGTCCTTGAGGTGGTGGGTCAGGATCTTCCTCTGGAATTAGAGCAGTACCCTCCTTGCCAACCCCATGCCCCATGGGAGGACTTGGTATCCACAGACATTCTGTCCTCTCTGAGATGACATAGTCTGCCCTCCAAAAGGAGGTCGTAGTTCCTGTCATGGATCCTCTGAAACACCCAGGGTTTGTCTCCAGGTACTTCCTGGTGCCAGGCGAGGAGGAACTGGTGCCTATTCTAGATCTGCACGACCTGAACAAATTTCTCAAGTGGTGCACCTTTAGGATAACACCGTCTTGGATCATACCATCTCTAGAGAAAAACATGTGGTCTTGCTTCCTGGATCTTAGGACACGTTCTTTCACATCCCGATACGTCCATCACACTGAAGGTTCCTCTGCTTCTGAGCTGAAGGAACCCTCTCCGAGTTTCAGACCATGCCATTCGGTCTGGTCTTGTCCCCAGTGTCCTCACCAAGCTCATTGCAGTAGTGGCAGCTTACCTGAGGCACTGTGTGGTCCTAGTTTACCCCTACCCAGACGACTGGCTGATAGCAGGTCCCTCCAGGCAGGAGGTGGAGCAGTCCAGGGACCTAGACCTGTGTCAGACTTGGCCTCCTAGTCAACGAGGCCAAGTCGGAACTCTTACCTTCGCAGGTGATCCACTTCATCGGGGTGGAGCTTGACACTTGCAGAGCCAGACTCCTGGCGGAGGCCGTCTCCTCCTTTGCCCAGTCATTTCTGGTTGGGCAGTTATGTCCTGTCCGTGATCTCCTGCGCCTGCTGGGTTACATGGCGGCCTGCACAAGCATGATCTGATGGGCCCACTGGAGAATGCGCTCCCTGCAGTGGGAACTGGCCAACCAGTGGTCTCAACACAGAGGTCACCTCGACCAGCTGATCACTGTGACTCAGCGGATGTGGGACACCCTCCAAAGGTGGTTAGTTCCGAGCATCTGCATTAAAGGATCCGGTTTGTCCGCCCCAAGCCAACGGTCATCTTGACGACCGATGTCTTTCATTGGCTGGGGTACCCACCTGGGGGAACACAGAGTCCACGGGCTCTGTAGTCCCAGTGCCACATCAACCTACTGGAGCTCTGAGCAGTTAGCCTTGCTCTGACTGCATTCACTCCACACATCTGGGGTCAGGTGGTCCAGGTCCAGAAGGACATGACGACCATGTACTACCTCAACAAACAGGCGGACACCCCTGCCACTGTGCAAGGAAGCTGTCTGCATGTGGACCTCGCTTGCAGCCTGGAGGACAGTTTCCTAGCCATCTATGTGTCAGGGGCCTCCAACCACCTGGCAGGCGCTCTCAGCCATGTGGGCGAGGCGTCTTGAGTGGTCTCTCCACCAAGAGAGGTAGTACACAATCTGTTCTTCCAGTGGGGCACCCCTCCGGTGAACCTGTTTGCCTCCAGGGAGAAAGTAAAGCTGATGCTGTTTTGTGCCGCCCCCCCCCCCAGCAGGGAATGCTGCAGAGGATGCCTTTTCAAGGCCCTGGACCCCAGGCTTCCTCTTTGCCTTCCCTTGATTAACAAAGTGTTGCTCAAGGCCAGGAGGGACATGGCACAGGTGATCCTGGTGGCTCCAGACTGGCCTCGCCAGTTCTGGTACCCTGATCTCCTCATCAGCAGGCTCCCGAGGCATCCTCCTCTCTGTCCAGACCTGCTTGCCATCAATCAGGGGAAGATACTTCATCCGGACCTTCAGTCCTTACACCTGACAGCCTGGTTCCTGAGCAGCTAGAATTTCGAGCTTTGGTTCTCTCCGAAGATGTCCTCACCGTTGTGGAGGCATCTCTGATGGAATCGACCGGGAAATGCAATGCCTTCAAGTGGAAGAGGTTCTCCATTTGGTGCCAGTGCAAGGGCTGGACCCTTGTCATGTCTGGTAGCCAGCATCCTCGACTACCTGTGATCCTCTGTAAGTCGGACCTTGGTCAACTCTGCTTACCAGGTGTAAGGCTAGTCGGCACAGGAGAAGGTGATCTGGAGTTTTTCAAAGGCCTTGACCACATTTCCCCTCGATGCGTGAACCTTCACCACTATGGGACTTGCTGCTAGTTTGACAAGCGCTCATGAGCAAGACATTCAAACTGATGCGCGGAAGTGTGACCTGTCTCACCTGTCGTTGAATACCGCTTTCTTGGTGGCATCACTTCAGCCCAGAAGGATCAGTGCCCCAGGGCTTTCAGTGAGTCTTCTTACCTGAACTTCCACAGGGACAAGGTTCTGCACCCCAACCGAAGTTCCTCCTGAAGGTTGTCAGAATTTCACGTAATCTGGTGATTTAATCTGCCTGTGTACTTCACTGATCACACCTTGGAGGCCAAGCACAGGCTCCATATTTTGGACCTTGGTGAACCCTTGTCTACTACAAGGGTGCCGCGACTGAGTTTGGTGAGAGGTTGCCAGCTGACGTAAGCCCTCGGCTGAGCTGCACCTGGCAGACCAGCAGCTAAGTGGGCGATTGGCGCAGGGATTGTATCCTGCATCAACCTCTGCTATAGGTTGGGTAGGGAGCTTCCCCAGAGGGCTAAGGGCTCATTCCACTCATCATACCACTGCCTTGGTGGCTGCTTCCAGGGATGTCTCTATCCAGGAAATTTGCAGCTGTGCTAACTGGAGGTCAGCACACTCCTTCATTTCCCATTACCACATTGACTTTGAGTCACACCGGGCTGCTGGTTTTGGGACCTTGGTTCTCCAATCTCTGTTCCCAAAGTAGGGGGTGTGCGCCTTGCCTCCCTACTCCCAGAGAACTGCTAGGAGTCTGCCAGAAAGTGTGGCTAGAACATCATATCCATATCCCTAGAAAAATAGGTTCTAAGGACATGGATATGTTGTTCATCCACACTGTCTGGCAGGTTCCTTGCCACTTTAAATCTTGCCGGAAGGTCTTCAGGCTGGCTCCTCCCACCCACCGGGTGGTAAAAACTCTAAACTCCTTCATGACCCCCAGATCTTCCTTACCGTTTGAAGCTCAGGTTCCTCATTAACTCTCTGCGTGATAGACTGGATCCTAATTCTTGGATTCGCCCGAAACTTATTTTAAAATTTTCAAGACTTCGATCATCTTTCTCCCTCGCGGCTGCGATGAACAAATCGATTCCCGGATTTCGGCGGTGCCTTTGTGGGCAGATGTCCAGGAAGGACCCGCACTCCACGTGAGTCTACTACCTCGGCCTAGAACCCGACCCACGAGGGCCTGCGGAGTCATGCCGTTCGTTGCCTGACCCAGCGTCTGGAGTACCGGCGCTGCCCAGTTACGGCTTAGGCGCGCGAGTGCTACCAGCGGTTAAGTCGAAGGAGGCCCGTTGGGCGGTTACGGCGGCTGGCTCCGGCTGAGCAGCTTCGAGCAGATGATCGCCCTCGAGGGCGGTGGCCAGGCCGCATCATCCTCTTCCTCGGTCGCGGCATTTATCCGCTCTCTCTGGGTACCTCGTGTTCAGCTTCATTCAAGGAGCTTTGCCAGTCCCTTTCCACGAAGGGAGAGGGGCCATTGGGACTTTCCTCTGGTCCAAAAGATGACTCAAGGTAAGTCCCATCATGTCGGCATCGTGGGAGCAGGAGAGGTCTCCTTCCCTGGACAGCCGACTGTCGACTTCGGTAGAGATTGCGGCTAAGGCCGCTGGCTTCACGGCGTCCCCGTCAGGCCAGCCAGCCGAGACTCCCTTCGATGCAGTCGAGATTTTTCTTGACCTGTCGGACGGGCTGTCGACTGGTGAGGCCAACGACCCTTCACCGGTTCCCTGGTGGAAACAGAGGATCTGCCTGCACCCCCAGTGCAGCAGTCCCCAGTTGAGGCTTCCAGGCTGAGGGAAGAGCGGGTGTCCCCTGCTCCTTCTCAGACCCGTCCTCGGAAACACAGAGGGTCTCTGTCTCGGACTTCGTCTCTGTCTCGGCACCGATGTAAGCGGCGCCGCTGCTCGTCCTCTTGTTCCTCCTCGGAAGAGGAGAGGCTTCGGCACAAATTGCGTTGACACTACGAGGACCTGATGTGGCAGCAGTTACTTCTGTCCGGGAACAAGTCGACGCCTTCCCCGGCCATCAAGTGGCTGTCACCCGAGCGGCCGAAACAACCCCTCGGTGTAGTTGAGGTGCCCAAGCCTGAGCCGGTTGTTCGGTCGAAACCAGCTGCCCCACCGATTGTGGTGGAACCTCCGCCTCCACAACCAAAATCGGGGACGCCGACCAAGGACACTCGGTCGGGTCAAGGCCTGCCCCACAGGTTGTCGGTCACCCTCACTCCCGACCGTCCTCGGCAGGTGGAGGGTGGCTCAGGCCCCAGGCAGCTCTTGGCGGACTCCTCAGAGTCAGACGATGACTCCTCCCTGTTCTCCAGGCCCATTGACCTGGAGTCCTCCGGGGGCCAGTCGATGGACGAAAGCCCATCATTCTTCATGGATTTGCTTCGGCTGGGAGTCCACCGGGATGCAGCTCGAGCCCGTATCCAAGCGGGCCAAGTATCCCCTGACGGAGATATTGGACCGAGGGGATTCACCCATGGTGGCCTTTCCGGTGGCTGAAGCCATTGTTGGCCCAGCCTTGGAGCTCTGGCAGCGGCCTGCTTCCTGTCCTGCGCCTTCGGCCAGGAAGTATGCAGTCCCTACTGGCTCTTTACCCGGTTTTTCAGAACACCCTCTGCCATGGGGTTGGTCACCGACAGCGTTTTCTGGCGTTACGTTAGGGACGTGGACAAGCCCCAAACAAGGAGTCCAAAGCTGGACTATGCTGGGTGCAAGGTTCGCTGCATCCTCCCTTGGCCTCCGCCAGGCCAGCTCGGCCGTGCTGATGGCACACTTTCTCCCACGCCCTCATGGGGTCCCTGGATGAGGTGATCCCTCATCTCCTGGCCGACCTCCAGACCACGGTCCGGCAGGTGCGGGACCAGGGTAGGGCAGTGGCTAAGCAGCAGCTCCAAACGGCTCTGGACATAGGAGACACCTGTGCCAGATTGGTTGCGGCTGCGGTGGCCATGCGCCACAGAGCATGGCTGAAGATATCCACCTTCACGGTGGATACCCAGCACAAACTGGCGGATGTCCCCTTCCTGGGGACCGACCTCTTTGGCCCTGGAGTGGAAGGTCACCTCCAGCGGATCGAAAAGTCCATTGTCCTCTGGACTCTGTCACTCTCGCCCAGAAGGACAAGGCGCCGACAGCAGCAGCACAAGTCCTTTCGTCCTTCTGCCTGACGCGCATCTGGCCCAACAGCACCAGGGCCAGCAGGCTCGCTTGGCATCCCAAACCCAAGCCGCCTTCCTCCAATAGGAAGCAGGGAGGTGGTAAAAGGCCAGGAGGTCCCTCAGCCAGTCCCTCCTCCAAGCCTGCCCCAGTGACTGGTTGAGGGGTGTAACCCAACCTCGTGTCCCACCCATGGGGGATGGCTCCCCGCCGTTTCCGCCTGGTCCGCTATCACCACGGACCGGTGGGTGTTGGAGGTGGTATGAAAGGGCTTGCCTCTGGAGTTCGAGCAGGCACCACCCTTCGAGCCATTGCCCCTCGGGGGCTATGGTCGCAGCCTCTCTGCCCGTCGAGCCGATATTGCCCTGCTCCTCGAAAAAGAGGTGATCAGAAAGGTGGCAGATCCTCCTCCAGACCGGGGGTTTGTGTCCAGGTACTTCCTGGTCCCAAAACGGACAGGGACTGACGCCCCATTCTCGACCTGAACAGGTTCCTAAGGTCTCGGACCTTCAGGATGGTCACTCTGGCTCATATAATCCCATCCTTGGAACGAGGCGTGTGGTTCTGTTCTCTGGACCTTCAGGACGCGTTCTTTCACGTCCCCATCCGTCCGTCCCACCAGAGATTCCTCCACTTCAGAGCATAGGGATCCCTTTACGAGTTCCGGGCCGTGCCCTTCCCCTAGCTCCCAGGGTCTTCACCAAATGCATGGCAGTGGTGGCAGCATTCTTGCGTCGCCGAAGGGTCCAGGTTTACCCCTGCCTAGACGACTGGCTGATTGCAGCCCCCTCCAGGTTTGCTCCCAGGTTGGCCTCCTCATCAGCGAGGCCAAGTCGGAACTCGTGCCAAAGCAGGTGATGCAATTCATCGGGCAGAGCTAGCCTCTCTGAGCCAAACACGGCTCCCGGCGAACAGGGCCAGGTTCTTTCCTCCTTTGCCCAATCATTTCAGGTTGAGCAATCAGCCACCCCGGGACCTCCTGCACCTCCTGGGCCTCATGGCGGCCTGCACCAGCATGGTCCGTTGGGCCCGCTGGTACATGCGTTCTCTTCAGTGGGGATAGCCAGCCAATGGTCATAGCACTTCGATCCGCTGGATCAGCTAGTGACAGTGACCCAGGGGATGTGGAACGCTCTCCAGTGGTGGACCGTTCCAGCACATCTGCAGGAGGGCATCCCGTTTGTCCACCCTGAGCAGACAGTCTATCGACCGATGCCTCTCTGGGTTGGGGAGCACAGAACACCCGGCTTCTGGTCCCCTCGGGAGTCCCGATGCCATATCAACCTGCTGGAGCTTCGAGCGGTTCGTCTAGCCCTCACTGCCTTCACTCCGTTTCTATGTGGTCAAGTGGTTCATGTCCAGATGGACAATACCACGGCCATGTACTACCTAAACCGCCAGGGCGGGACGCACTCCATGCCTCTGTGCAGGGAAGCTCTCCGCATTTGGTCTCTCGTGCACAGCCTGGAGGCAGATCTCCTCGCCATTCACGTGGTAGGAGCCTCCAACACCCTGGCCGATGCCCTAAGCCGGATAGGGGCTGCGTCTCACAAGTGGTCTCTCCTGTCCGGAGGTAGTACAAAATCTCTTCTCCTCTGGGACACGCCTCAGGCAGATCTGTTTGCCTCCAGGGAGAATGTGAGCTGAGACTGTTTTCCATGCCCCCCATAGCAGGGCTCAGCTGCAGGGATGCCTTCTCGAGGCACGTGGACCTGGGCCTCTTCTATGCCTTCCCATTTCCCTTGATCCACAGATGCTTCTCAAGGTGAGGAGGGACAAGGTGCAGGTGATTCTGGTAGCCCCAGACTGGCCCCACCAGTTCTGGTATCCAGATCTCCCAGTCTCTGCTCCAGGCTCCAGAGGCTTCCAGCCTGCCGGACCTGATCTCCAGTTGATCAGGGGAAGGTGTTCCATCGGATCTTCAATCCCTGCACCCTGACAGCCTGGTTCCTGGTGACTAGAGTTCCAGGCGTAGGTCTTTCGGCGAGGTCCTCAGCGTCGTTGAGGCGTCCCGTGAGTCGACCAGAAAATGCCACGCCTTCAAATGGAAGAATTCTCCATTTGGTGTCGAGCGATGGCCTGAACCCTTCCTCCTGTTCGCCAGCAAGCATTCTGGATGCCACCAGGGTCCCTTTTTCAGCAAGGGCTTCGATCGCGACCCTTAAGGTGCACCTGGCAGCCATCTCTGCTTGCAGGCATGGCGGGAAGCAATCGATGGCGCAGGAGAAGTGGTGGGCGCTTTTTCAAAGGCCTTGATCCATATCCTCTCGGTCCGAAAACCTCCACCTCCATGGGATCTACTGCTGGTATTGGATAAGCTCATAGGCAAGCCATTCGAACCGATGCACAGGTGTGACATCTCTCACCTGTCGTGGAAGACCGCCTTCTTGGTGGCTATCACGTCTGCTAGAAGGATGGGAGCACTCCAGGCGCTTTCCATCGAGTCTCCTTTTCTGGTCTTCCACAGGGACAAGGTTGTCCTGCGACCCCACCCGAAATTCTTTCCGAAGGTGGTGTAGGAGTTTCCTATAACCAAGTGTTGACTCTGCGGTGTCCTACCCCAATCACACGCCGGAGGCCGTATAGGCTCCATACTTTGGACCGTGAGGCGCTAGCTTATTGTAGGCGGGTTGGCTAAAGTTCGGGAGAGATTACGTAGCTGTTTGTCACCCTACGCACGAAGCCGCACCTGGCAGACCTGCAGCAGCCGGACGATAGGCAGGTGGTCACCTCCTGCATAGATCTCTGCTGTATTTGGCGGTTGCAGACCTCCCAGAGGGATAAGGCTCATTCTACCCACCATACTGCTGCATCGGTGGCTGCTTCCAGGGATGTCCCTATCCGGAAATCTGCAGGGCTGCTACCTGAAGTCTCGCACCTTCATCACCACTACCACATGGATCTTGAGTCACGCTGGGATGTTGGTTTTGGGGCCTCGATTCTCCAGTCTTTATTTCCCAAGTAGGGGGTGTCGCCTTGCCTCCCTCCTCCCGGAGAACTGCTAGGAGTCTGCCATACAGTGTGGATGAACAACATATCCCATCTCTCAGAAATACAGGATCTTGCCTGAGATACAGCTCTTGCAGCAGGTAACACCATTAGGACTGAAACCAGCAGGCGTCAGGACCCCTGAAATTCTTCTAGCTGCTTAACTTCCGGAGGACCGCCCGATGTCGGTCCGCCTCAGGCGTCGGCGTAGTACATAAGGGCGGTCCACCAAATTCCCAGTTCTTTTCCCACCGTCGACTTGCATGTCCTGGACCCTTGGATCGTTTCTAGCGAGCCGCGCATGGTCAGGATTCTTCCTTGGAATAAGTTCATTTTTCGGCTGGTAACTCAGTGGATGCTCCAAAGTGCAGTGGGACCAAAGGCAAGACCACAGCAGCATCCAGTCAGAATCACAAATGCAGTGATTCAAGACTGGCAATGGTGGCTGAACCAGGGACACTTTCTGGGTGTCCATTTACAGCGCCGTCCCAGAGATAATCCTCCCAGGCGCCTCAGGGCTAGGGTGGGAGGCGCGCGAGCAGGGGTGAGGTCCCAGGGAACATCGGACCCCTCAGGAAGCCCACCTCCACACATCGGCGTGCTGGAGATGAGGCGGTCCTCTCGCCCTGTGGGCCTTTCGAGTCCAATCCCGTCGTGCACTCTTCTGCTTCAGACAGACAACCACGGTGATGTATTACCTCAACAAACAAGGGCGCACTCTTACCCTTTGCAGGGAAGTCATGAGAGTGTGGGGATTGGAGTAATTCGACACGGCACGAACCAGTTGCAGTTCACGTTCCTGGGTGGACAACACAATCCTGAACAGCCTGAGTTACTCCCAGGCCCAGAGTCCACAGTGAGGAACTTCAAGAGTGCAGAGGATCTGTTTCTTGATGGGGTACTCAGAACTGGACTTATTGGCTTCCCCATCCAGCATAAAACTGCCCAATTTTTCACGCTAGATCCAGGGCCTGGTGTTTTCTGGCGAGGCAGCGTTGTACCTCTCCTGAGGACAGATTCCTCACAGCTTTCCTTCCCTTGATCCAGAGAGTTCTTCTCAAACTACTTGGGAGCATGCAGCAATGATCCTGGTAGCCCATTCTGCCCATGACAGTCTGGTTTCCCTTGCTACGCAGCTGTCCCGGAACCTCCAATTCCGTTGCCTTTCAGCTCAAATCTCTTGTCTCAGGAGTAAGGTTCTCTAGTCCCACCGGACTTACGCTCACTGAACCTCCATGCATGGCTCCTAGAGACATAGCCATTTTGCGACACGGGGTCTCACTAAAGTGGCGGAAGTTCTTTCAGACCAAAAGCGGCAGCGCATGCGGCGTCGCCATAGAAATGGTGCGTTTTTTGCCTAATGATGCATAGCTTGTGACCTTTACCTCTTGGTTGTCCAGTGAAGCGGTGTTAGAATACTGCTGCTCTCCCTTTTCCATTGGGGTCTACCTCTCCTCTATTAAGGTGCACCGTTAGCTATTTCTGCTTACCACTTCGGTGGGACAGCACACAGTAGGCGCAACTGCGCTCTCGAGACTTTCTGAGAGGGTGTTGCACTGTAGGCCACCATTAAGGACCCTGTTCCTCCATGGGATTTACTCTTTGTCCTGGAACAGCTCACTCTTTCCCCTTTTGAACCTGCCGTGGATTGCGAGCTGCGTTTCCTGTCATGGAAAACGTTATTTTTAGTTGCTGTTACGTCAGCAAGGAGAATTTCCGAGCTTCACGCTCTAATGTGTAAGGAACCTTATTTGATTTTCCACCAGGACAGTGTGTGTCCCTGAGGGACCGAATCTAAGTTCTTGCCTAAGGTGGTCTCTGCACTCACTCTCAATCAGGACATTGGCCTGCCTGTATATTTCCTAAATATTCTAATAGGGAGAAGCTGCTCCACACCTGGATGTTCACCGCTGTTTTAGGTATTACCTGAACAGGACTAAACAGCTCATAAGTCGGAGCAACTCTTTGTTTCCTTCGCTGAGAGGATGATGGGCCAACCAGTATCGAAGCAGTCCCTTTCTCGCTGGCTTGTCCAGTGTATATCATACTGCTATGATGCTAAGCAGAAGCTCCTCCTGGGTACAGTCCGGGGCCATTCCACTAGGGGGGTGGCTACCTCCTTTGCAGCACTTCGCAAACTCTCCTCCTCTGCTATTTGTGCTGCAGCCACTTGGAGCTCTGTGCATACTTTTATCAGGCATTACAGCCCTGACATTGCTTCACGGCGAAGAGCCGGTTTCGGCCTGGCTGTGCTACAGGGTCTCCTGTCCTAGAGTCAGGACTTGGATGGATTTTCCTAGTTTCCTCCTCCTCCCAGAATGCTTACAAGCGTTATTGCTTGGAAATCCGTCCTAATGGTGTTACCTGCTGCAAGAGCTGTATTTGAGTAGATGGTACAGTTAGTAAGAACTTACCGTAACAGTAGATCTTCGAGAACAGCTCTTCACGGCAAATCTATCCCACCTTCCCCTTGGAGGAAGCATGGCTTACCGAGCCTTGAGCAGGGGCTTACGCCCTTTTGTCTTCTGAAGGTGGATCCTCGGTCTCCCATTCTGATGTCGTCCTGTGGCCGGAACTCTCCGGCGGGAGAACTGGGGAATCTGGCGGGACCGCCCCCTTATGTACTACGCCGGACGTCGGGGACGGTCCCCTCTGAAGTTAGCTAGCGAGAAGAATTCCGTGGGGTCTTGACGCCTACCGGCTTCAGTCCTAATGGTGTTACCTGCTGCAAGAGCTGTTTTCGAAGATCTGCTGTTACGACAAGTTCTTACGTAACTGTACTTTCTTTCCCGCCGTCTACTTGCATGTCTCGACCCTTCGGTTCAGTTTCTAGCGCGCGACACGTGGTAAAATGTTTTCCTACAGAAAATTTGTTCTCTTCATTCAGCTTTTTCTCTGATGTCCTCTGCGACCTCTGGTCACTCCTCGAAGTGCGCCTGTGGGAAGCAGATCCCGTTCAAGGATCCGTACTCGGCCTGTGTCCAGTGCCTAGGCCCAGACCACGACACCTGGCCCTGCACCTTTTGCCAGGGTTTCAACAGCAGAACCCAGATCCGTCGCCAGAAGGCCTACAGGCATTCCTGCTAGAGGAACAACTCAAGACCATGGCTTCCAGTGGGGGATTCTTCGCAGAAGGCCCTCAAGCATTCTGAGAAGCATAGAGAGAAGGCCCCTTCCAGGTCCCCGTCTAGGGCCTCCGACTCGCGCAGCTCTGGCTCCAGGTCCGACCGCTCTCCTTGCCGGGCCAGCTCTCAGCCTCCCCCGCTGCGGTGAGAAAATCTTCAGGCTCCTCTTCTCAGGCTAAGACTCCCAGGCCTTCCTCGTCCTCCAAGGCCCTGGCTAAGTCGGGGGATCGTCACCATCACCACAAGTCGGGTTCCCGCCATTCTGATCCAGACGTCAGGTCCGCCTCCTTGCCTCCTCTTCCCCAGCGGAAGACCAAGGAGCTCACCTCACTTAAGAGGCCGTTGGACCCGACGCCGGTTCGCCCGACGCCGGCCTCTCGCCACAGGTCCCCAGAGCCGTCATCCGTCAGAAGACTGTCGCCGGCCAAGCCAACTCATCACCGGACGCCGGTAGGGGGACCGGCGCCCGCACCAATCGAGAAGAGGACCCAGACGCCTCCGACCAACGTCTGTCAGGAGACCATCACTGTGGAGGAGTTGACACAGCCCGAGGACCAGATGGGCGACCCCAGTCCCGTTGAAACTCCCAGGGAACCCTCTCCGCAACCCGAGCCCCCTGTGGAGCCGACGCCGGGACCTGACGACCGACCGCCGGCGCCCGGCCTTTCTTTTTCAGAGGTGAAGGAGCTTTTCACTTGTTGGTGGGATACCATCAAAAAGGACATGGTCCCCACTTCACCTCCTCCCCTCCTCCTACACTGTTACCTCCTCCCGGAGCCCAGGACCTCTCAGGGGAGACCAGACAAAGGAGCCTCCGTCCAGATCCTCTTCTAGGTCACCCAGCCCTAAGAGACCCAGAAGACGCCGCTGTTCCCCTTCGACGGAGGACACGGGATCAGAGTTTTCAACATCCAGATCCCCATCTCCTCTCTCCATCCCTTCTCTGGACCCACGTGAGCTTCCAAAGTCTCCTCCAGATGACCCTTTGTTCTCGGATATCATGAGAGACATCCAAGAGAACATGGGATGGGATGCGGAAGAGTTAGACCCCGAAGGGCTACGCCTTGCCAAATATCTTCGGCAGAAGGACCCCAAGCCTGTGGTGGTGCCACCCTTGGTAAACACTTTCGTGGACGTCACCAAGGCAGCGTGGAAGCGTCCACATTCACTCCCGGCGATGCCGAAGAAAGCTGACCACCTGTACAAGGCTCCAAGGGAAGACCAGTACTTGACTCAGCATCCTCAGGCCGACTCTCTGGTCCTAACAGCCTCTCATGACCGGTCCCAGAGACCACAACATTTGAGCACCCTGCCACGGACCCAGAGTCCAAGCAGCTGGAGCGCCGATAGGTAGAAGGCGCGTATACTTCAACTACCTCGCCATCAGATCCCCTGATGTATTTGACCCACATGGTGCAGTTCAAAATGCTCTGTGGGAGCAGGGTCTTGATGCGGCTGAGAATTGCCAGAAGGTGAGCAGAAGGAGGAGATGTTGCAGCTCCTCCGTGCGAGTTCGGACGTGGGAACCCAAAGTGCTACGAGCAGCGTCGACTCACGGACTCCTCGGCCGAGCAGCAGCTTCAGTGTATAGCTTCCGGAGGCACTCTTGGCTCCGTGTCTCCGGTTTACCCGGACGTCCAGAAAAACATAAACGTTGATTCCCATTTGAGGGATTTTATTTGGTAAACCCTCTGAGAAGATAATTACCAAACTCAAGAGGCGGGAAGGCGGTGAGGTCGGTTCAGGCCATGTGCCGACCAAGCTTAGTTCCTTTCGTAGGAACCAAAGCCAGTTTCATGGACAGACGCCAGAGACAACAGTCCGCCCGTTCCACAACAGAGGGGCTCCGGTTTCCGCAGAGCCCAGGGAAAACAACCTGCAGGTCGAGGCCAGTGCACTCCTAAGCCGGCCCAGCCAGCGGGCCCCTCGGCCGCCACAGCCTGACTCCTTTACGGCCCCCGCCCCTCAGGATCAACGGGATTTCATGGTCGGGGGTCGCATTGCGAATTTCCTGCCAGGATGGCAGTCTATAACCACCGACAGATGGTTGGAAGAGGCCACTTTATAGAATTCGCAGAAAAGCCACCCTCGAGGCCTCCTCCGCTCTCCCGGTACTCGGGTCAGCACAAGTCATTGATCAGACAAGTACTCGCGCTCCTGCAAAAGGGAGCGATAGAGTACGTCCCAGAGAACCAGAGAGGACACGGATACTATTCTCACTTCTTCCTGGTTCCAATGAAAACAGGGGACCTCGTCCGATTCTGGACCTCAGTGACCTCAGTTTGTCGGTCGCCTACAAAAGATTCCGCATGGTGACTCTTCCGGGTCTTATTCCCATGCTGAAGCAGGACGCCTTTTTAGCGTCTCTAGACATGCAGGACGCATACCTGCACATCCCTATAGCTCAAGCGCACAGGAGGTTCCTGAGCTTCGAGTTTCTCGGCCATCATCTTCAGTTCCGAGCCCTTCCATTCGGGCTGTCATCAGCACCCAGGGTCTTTACCAAATGCATGGTAGTCGTGGCAGCGTCTCTAAGGAGACAGGGCCATTGTGTTTCCGTACCTGGATGATTGGCTTCTCATGGCCGCCTCCAGAGAGGCGTTGTTACTGGCGATCCAGAGTACCCAGGACCTGTTTCGATCTCTGGGAATCTTAATCAACCTCGAGAAGTCTCTCCTGGTACCGTTGCAGAAGCTGCAGTTCATTGGCGCACTTCTGGACACCATTCAGGGAAGAGCGTTTCTTCCAGACGACAGGGCGGAGCGCATCAGATCCCTCATCAGGGAGCTTTCTTCGAAGAAGACCATCCCAGCCAGGTCGGTCCTTCGCCTGCTCGGACACATGGCTGCGGCCATTCCGACCGTCCCTTTCGCAAGGCTCCACATGCGGGTAACTCAGTGGATGCTCAAGGTGCAATGGGACCAAAGGCAAGACCACATGCAGCATCCGGTCAGAATCACGAACGCTGTGATTCGAGACTGGCAATGGTGGCTAGACCCAGGGGCACTCTCTCATGGGCGTCTCATTTATAGCGCCGTTCCGAGGTAATCCTCACCACAGGCGCTCAGGACTAGGGTGAGGGAGCACACCTGGACGGGTGAAGTCCCAGGAGGCGTGGACCCTCAGGAGGCTCACCTCCATATCAGCGTCCTAGAGATGAGGGCGGTCCTTTATGCCCTGCAGGCATTCCAGTCAGAGATCCCCCGAGTACTCTCCTGCTTCATACAGACAACCGCAGCGGTGATGTATTACCTCAACAAACAAGGAGGCGCACCTCTTACCCCTTTGCAGGGAGGCTATGAGGGTGTGGGATTGAGATAATCCGACCTGGTTGAACCTGATCACAGTACATGTTCCCGGGGTGGACAACACAATCAGGATGGCCTGAGTCGATTCCCAGGCCAGAGTCCACAGTGGGAACTTCTTCAGGAGGTAGCAGAGGATCTGTTTCTTGATGGGAACTCCAAATTGGACTTGTTAAGCTTCCCCATCCAAGCAAAACTGCCCAATTTTTGCTCGCTAGATCCAGGGCCTGGTGTTTTCTGGCGAGGAGCGTTGTCCCTCTGCTGGGCGGACAGATTCCTCTACGCTTTCCCTCCCATCCCGTTGATCCAGAGAGTTCTTCTCCAAACTCGCAGGAGCATGCAACAATGATCCTGGTGGCCCCTTTTGGCCCAGACAGATCTGGTTCCCTTTGCTAATGCAGCTATCCGAGGAACCTCTGCTCCCGTTGCGTTCAGCTCCCATCTTTTGTTTCAGGAGGAGGGTCCACTGGTCCATCCCGGACTTAAGCTCTCTGAACCTGCATGCATGGCTCCCTAGAGACATAGCCATTTTGTGACACGAGGGGTCTGAGGGTGAAGCGGAAGTCCTTTCCGCTGCCAGAAGCCGACAACGCATGCAACATACGCCATGAAATGGCGCCGTTTTTGTTTATGGTTGCAAGCACGCGGCCTTTCCCCTCTAGGTTGTCCGGTGAAGGCGGTGTTAGAGTACCTGCTTTCCCTTTTCCGTTCGGGTCTCGCCACTCCTCTATTAAGTGCACTCTGCTATCTCCTGGTTATCACCTCGGGTGAGACAGCGCACTGTGGCGCTATTAGATACCTATAGAATTCCTGAGAGGGGTGTTGCATCTTAGGCCTCCCATTAAGGACCCTGTTGCCTCCATGGGATATACTCTTACGTCCTGGAACAGCTCCATGCTAGAACCTGCCACGGTTCGCGAGCTGCGTTTTCTGTCATGGAAAGCGTTATTTTAGTTGCTGTTGCGTCAGCGAGAAAAATTTCCGAGCTTCAGGCTCTCATGTAAGGAACCTTATTTGGTTTTCACCAGGACAGATTTCCTGATTACAAACCCTAAGTTCCTGCCTAAGGTGATCTCCACACTCACTCTCAATCAGGACATTGACCTGCCGGTCTACTTCCCTAATTATTCTAATAGAGAGGCACTGCTCCACACCTGGATGTTCACCGCAGCAGAAAGTACTACCTAAGCAGGACTAGGCAGCCGTGCGTCGGAGCAGCTTTTGTTTCCTTTACTGAAAGGATGATGGGCCAGCCAGTATCAAAACAGTCCTTTCGCTGGCTTGTCCAGTGCATATCATACTGCTATGATGTCAAAAGCCCCTCCGGGATCAGTTCGAGGCCATTCCACTAGAGGAGTGGCCACCTCCCTGCAGCACTTGCACGTCTCACCTCAGCCATTTGTGCTGCAGCCACTGGAGCTCTGTCCATACCTATCAGGCATTATAGCCTAGACATTGCTTCACGGCGAAGAGCCGGCTCCGGCCTGGCTGTGCTACAGGGTTTCCTGTCCTAGAACCAGGACTTGGAATGAGCCTTCTAGTTTCCTCTTCCCAGGCGTTTGCAAGCGCTACTGTGGAAATCAGTCTAATGGTGTTACCTGCTGCAAGAGCTGTATCTCGAGTAAGATAGTACAGTTATGTAAGAACTTACCGTAACAGTTGATCTTCGAGAACAGCTCTTCAGCAACTGCTCCATCCACCTTCCCCTTGGAGGAGGCATGGCTTCTCGAGCCTTTAACAGGACTTATACCTCTTTGTCTTCTGGCGGTGGATCCTCGGTCTCCCCATTCTGATGTCATCCTGCGGCGGAAGTCTCGGTGGGAGAACTGGGGAATCTGGCAGGACCGCCCACTTATATACTCGCCTGACATTGGAGGCGGGACCGGCGTCAGAGGCGGTCCCCGCTGTAGATAGCTAGCTAGAATTTTTCCGTGGGGTCTTGTTACCTGCTGCAAGAGCTGTTCTAAGATCTACTGTTACGGTAAGTTCTTACATAACTCTACTTTCATCCAGACTACCCACCGGCTTTGACGCGCACAACTCCAGCGGGCTAGATCTGGCATCAAGGGGCGGAGCCGAGTTTTACCACCCAGGTGGGTGGAGAAGCCAGCTTGAAGACCTTCCGGCAAGATTTAAAGCGGCAAGGAACCTGCCAGACAGTGTGGATGAACAACATATACCATTCTTAGAACTCCTGTTACGGTGAGTAACCTGTATTCTCTGATATATCTTCGAGATAGGGCTCTTGCAGCAGGCTATCACAAATTAGGACTATGCCGCAGGCACTAGGACCACATGGAAAAACTTCTGCCAGCAATACCAGCTGGGGACCGCCCCCAACGCTGGCCCCGCCCTGACGTCGGTCAGGGTACAAGAGGGGGCGGACCCAGCTCCACCTCAGTTCTTTCCCGAGGCGTAACATGCACGTGAATAGCTGCTGCCTGCGATTCACTAGCGAGAACAGATCTTCAATCAAGCCATTTTTCGATGGCTATTCCGTTTTTTCTTTGCTACCGCAACCAACGCCTGCACGGTTACCGCTACTGGCTCGTTTTTTTTTTTTTTTGGCATCTCGTTGTCCTTCCCTTGGTGTTTACCACCGCTGGCGCAACGTCAGTACCGCAGTTGGTCCGCTCGAGGTTGATGTTTCCGGGCATCCCTTTCCCTGAACACTTAAACAAGTGCGAGTGCGGCGGCAAATTCCGCCAAAGACAGTCATCGTGGTGTGTCTTCTGGTTGGGCCCGGACCACGACACCTCTAACTGCGCCGACTGCCAAGCGTTACTGAGCGGACTCGCATCCGGCGCCTGAAGGCCTGTCTACTAGAGAAGAAAATGGACCTGCATTCGTCCGAGGAAGAAGAAAATTGCCATAGTAAGGGCTGATCGGTCCGGCACGGTCCCGTCTCAGTCCGCTCGTGGTCCATGGCGTTCCGAAGAAGGCCTGTCCTTCGAGCTCGGTGACGCCTCGCTTTGTCCCAGGCAAGGCGGCCCATCTGTGGAGCAGCCGCCAAGCCTCAAGGTGACTCGATCAAAAAGTCATCGCAAAGTCGGTGTCTGTTTCTGCTTGACCCCTACCGTCTACGGCACCAGCGCCGCCTGCTAAAGGTGCGCCTCGAACTATAAGGACTCTCCGGCGCCCCATGTCACCCGTCGTCTGTTGCGATGCGGTCGAAGGGCCAGGACCGGGCGATCGTCCTACCGACGTCCCGTCGCCAAGTCCTCCTCCCCTGGGCCATCAGGAGAGCTCGCCCGTTCGACCGCTGCGCCTGTAGCTTCTTTCACGCAGAGGTATTCTCCCGGATGAGCTTAAACAACTTTTTACCGTTTTGTGAGGGCAGGTTCACAAGCGTACCACCCGTCGCCGGCCCAGACACGGTACCGGATCCTGCGGGTGAACCCCAGCCAGAGGGCGAGGCCTCTCCGTTGAGGTCCCCGGAGCGCCATTTTTCACCCCCGTCTAGGACTTGTTCCCGCTCCCGATCTGAGGACCGCCGACGTCGCTCCATAGGTTCAACTGACCGACGTCGGACACGGTCTCGTTCTCGGAGCCCTTCCCGTGCTCAGTGGGACGGTTCCAGACACCAGTCTTCAGACCGTCGCTGGTCCCCTACATACCGACGTCAGCGCAGGCATGGACATGAGTCAGAACCAGACTACTCTAAGTCAGATAGTCGGTCCTCCTCTTCCTCATCATCATCTTCCCTCAGCCTCAAGCGCTTCCCTGAGAAGGACATGCCTCGCTCGCCTCTGGACGATCCCACATTCATGGACGTCATGAGGCATAACCAGGTTTCCAATGAGTGGGACACGGAAGACCTGGAACGCCGGAGATTGGCCAAATACCTGAGGCAGAAGGAGCCAAAGTCTTTGGTCATTCCTCCTCTGGTGGATACCTTTCAGGACCTGACTAGATCCACGCTCGCTCCAGCCTCCATCCCGGCGGTTCCCAAGAAGTCCAGGCTTTACAAGGCTCTGAGGCTGAACCCTTTTGGCTGAATACCCTCAGGCAGACTCCACTGTGATCACGGCTGCTCATGACAAGTCTCGACAGCCGCGGCACCTCAGCTCCCAGCCTCCCGACTTGGAGTCCCGTTACCTGCATCAGGTGGGCAAGAAAGTTTACGCTGCTTCCACCTGCTCCATTAGATCCTAAACTTCCTCACGCATATGGTGCAGTTCCAGAATGCGTTGTGGGAACGGGGTCTTGAGCTGGCACAGGCCATGCCAGACTCCGATAAAAGATGAGCTCCTGGCCCTCTTGCAGTCGGGCTCGGACATAGGCACTCATGTTCTGAGGGCCTCGTTCGATACTGCAGATACAGCTGCCAGAGCAGCTGCCTCTGAGGTTTGTTTCTAGCGCCATGCCTGGTTGCGGCTTTCAGGCTTCCACCAGGATCTGCAGTCCGGTATCCGGGACCTGCCGTTTCAGGGTACCGTCTTATTTGGGCAGGAGACGGAGAATATGATCTCACGTCTCCAGGAATCGGGCAAGTCTTATCTGGTCGGTCCGCCAGATGACCGTGGCGACCAGCGACGCCCCCATCGCCATCGGCTTTTTCGGAAGTCCTCAGGCAATCAGACTTCAGCCCGTGGTTTCCCAGCAGGGGGCAGAGGTGGCTTCGCGGCGATCTGAAACCAGCAGTCTGGTGGACCCGTCTGGCCGTGGGCCCAAGTCCTCCCAGGCCTCTCTCCCACCCGGTTTCGCCAATGACTCCTTGCGCCCCGTCAGGCGTCCAGGGGAGCTGGTTGGGGCTGCTTCTCCCTTCATCTCGAAGGTGAGCTCTATTACCACAGATCAATGGGTCTTGGGCGTCATTGGAGAGGACAGCGTTGGAGTTCAGAGTTCCCTCCACAGACTCACCAAGCTCTCCCGATATCCTCCTTCTCACATTCCACTCTTGGAAGGAGAAATTCAGGCCCTCCTGCAAAGAGAGCCATAGAGAGTTCCCATGGAGCAGTGGGGTCAGTGATTCTACTCCCACTTTTCTGATCCCAAAAGACTGGGACCTGCCCCATTCTGGATCTCCGTCCTTTAAATCTCTTTATAGAGTATAAAAAGTTCAGGATAGTGACTCTTCGGGGTCTCCTTCCTCTGCTGCACCAAGGGAATTGGCTCTGTTCTCTCGACATGCAGGATGCGTACATGCATATTGGGGTCTTTTCTCCCCACAGGAAGTTTCTGAGGTTCCACGTCCTAGAAGAGCATTATCAATTCCGGGTACTCCCGTTTGGCCTCTCTTCCGCTCCGCGAGTCTTTACCAAATGCCTAGCAGTGGTGGCTGCGGCTCTCAGGTGATCAGGCCATTATGTTTTCCCTTACCTCAACGACTGGCTTCTCACAGCCCTGTCAAGGACGGCCTCCTCGCTCTCTCGGGAGCGCTATATTCTGTTCAAGAGCTGGGGATCACCTGAACTTAAAGAGAGTCCCCGGGCCCAGCCAAAACCTCGCCTTCATTGGAGCGACTCTGGACTCCGTCCAGGGCAGGGCTTTTCTCCCTCAGGACAGGGGAACTCTCCTGCAAAGTTTGGCAGAACGGATTTCCATAGCACCTCGAGTTCCGGCTCGGAACTTCCTCAGTCTACTGGGGCACATGGCGTCGGCCATCCCAGTAATACCCTTGGCCCGCCTCCACATGAGAATCCCACAATGAATGCTCAGGGTGCAGTGGGATCAATACTCCAACGACCTGGACGCCTTAGTCAGGATCTCTGAGCCAGTCAGGAGAACGTTGCTTTGGTGGATGGACCCCAGCAATCTGGAAAAGGGGGTCAGCTTTCGTCCGGAGCCTCCAGGTCAGACTCTGATGACTGATGCCTGAGACCTGGGTTGAGGGGCTCATCTCTGTGGTCACCACACACAAGGGGTTTGGTCCACCGAGGAACAGTCCCCCATATCAATGTCCTGGAAATGCGAGCGGTCCTCTATGCTCTTGAGGCGTTTCAAGAGGACCTGGTTCCCGGCTCTCTTCTAATTCAGACGGACAACATGGCGGTCATCTTTTATATCAACAAGCAAGGAGGCACTCATTCCTATCCTCTTTGCCGGGAGGCGATGAGAGTCTTGTACTGGGCGCTGGAGCAGGGCATTAGTCTGTAGCGTGATATGCGTTCGGGGTCCTAAACAGTCTGGCCGACGATCTCAGCAGGTCGTGGGCCAGAGCGCCTGCAGTGGGAATTGCTTCAGTCCGTGGCGGATCAGCTCCCGGAAGGTTGGGCCTTCCGAGCTAGATCTCTTTCGTCACCATAGCGCCAAGCTTTGCTTCATGAGCAGCCGCGTGGCGTTTTCTGGCCATACCGTTATCCCTTTGTTGGGCCAGGAGGTTTCTTTATGCCTTTCCGCCTTCCTCTCATCCAGAGGGTTCTGCTCAAGTTACAGGCAGAGGGGGCACGCATGATCCTTGTGGCCCCCAATTGGCCCTGACAGATTTGGTTCCCACTTCTGCAGCGGTTGTCCCAGGAACATCCAGTCCCGCTGCCCATATGCTCTCAACTGCTGTCCCAGGACCAGGGTTCTCTGGTCCACCCGGATCTCCGATTCCTGCACCATCACGCTTGGCTCCTCCAGACGTAGCTCAGAACAGATAACGGGGTTTCCCCGGAAGTGGCTGACGTCTTAGCGTCCGCACATAAGCCCTCTACTCGCTCCGCTTATGCTATGAAGTGGAAGCGGTTCTGTCTTTGGGCCTTGCCTCAGCATTTGGACCCAGTCACATGCTCTGTGAACTCCACTTTGCAGTATCTCCTCTCCTTGTACGAGAAAGGCCTGAGCTATTCCTCTATCAAGGTGCATATGTGGGCAATCTCAGCCTACCATGCTGTTGTGGGTGACAGAGCATTGGCCCAGCTAGAAGTGGCCCGCACCTTCCTTAGGGGGGTTCTTCGCATGAGACCTCCCGTCGGGGACCCTGTCCCACCCTGGGATCTCCTTTTTGTGTTGGAGAAACTTCCCTTCCCCTTTGAACCCGGAGCGACTTGCAAGCTGCGATACTTATCCTGGAAAGTTTGTTTTTTGGTTGCTGTTACTTCCGCTCGAAGAGTTTCCGAGCTGCAGGCTCTGATGTGTAAAGAGCCCTATTTGGTTTTTCATAGGGAAAGGGTTTCCCTCCGAACTAATCCTAAGTTTCTTCCGAAACTGGTCCCGGAGTTGACCCTCAACCAGTCGGTTGATCTTCCTGTTTATTTTCCTTTTCCCTCCAATAGAGGGGAGGTTCTCCTTCGCACATTGGATGTCCACAGGTCCCTGAGGTATTACCTCAGTAGAACGGTTCAACACCGTAAATCAGAGCAGCTATTTGTGGCTTTTGCGCCACACCGCTTGGGTCAACCGGTGTCCAAGCAGACTATCTCCAAATGGGTAGTCCATTGCGTTTCGTTCTGTTACGAACATCACAACAAACCCCTACTGGGTCCGGTTCGGGGTCACTCCATCAGGGGTATATCAGCTTCTTTTGCCGCGATATGGAATGTCTCCATTCAAGACATCTGTGCGGCTGCGACCTGGAACTCGGTGCATACCTTTTGGTCAAGCATTACAGCTTGGATATAGTCTCCAGACGCCGTGCTGGCTTCAGCCTAGCGGTTTTGCAAGGACTCTTGTCCTGACGATCTCTGGAGTCAGCATATTCCTCCTCCCGGGGGCTACTGTCTCTTCGCTAGGGAACTGCTTGGGACTCGGTCCTAATTTGTGGTAGCCTGCTGCAAGAGCTCTATCTCGAGGTAAGATAGTACAGTTATGTAAGAACTTACCGTAACAGTAGATCTTCGAGAGGAGCTCTTGCAGCAGGCTCTATTTTCCCTCCAACCTTCCCCCTCTGAGTGTGCAGGTTTCTTCTCTTCTCAAGGATAGGCTTCATCTCCTTCTCTTGTCAGGCCATCTGCTGGGTACTGGCTGGAGAACTGAGGTGGAGCTGGGTCCGCCCCCTCTTGTACCCTGACCGACGGGGCGGGGCCGGCATCGGGGGCGGTCCCCAGCTGGTATTGCTGGCAGAAGTTTTTCCATGTGGTCCTAGTGCCTGCGGCGTAGTCCTAATTTGTGATAGCCTGCTGCAAGAGCTCCTCTTGAAGATCTACTGTTACGGTAAGTTCTTACGTAACTGTACTTTTCTCGCCTAGCATAAGAGCAAGACGCTGTGGTGGTGTTTTTGGGGAGGGGGTAGTTTTTTTCCCCTTTTTTTATATATAGTATATCAATTATCTGGTTGATCCAGCCATATTTGGTTGTTCCTGCCCAGCTGTCCCTTGAGTGGAGATGCTTGCTATGACGTGGCTGCAGCAGTCGAGACCAAGTAAAACAGAGCCTATGTGTGAGGAGAGCTGGTAAGTGATGGCATTAGTTTTGTGAGGTCAGTGGCTGCCTGTAGGTTTGTTTTCTTGGAGCTGGGGACCAATTTATTTTTAAAAAAATTGTTTTTGTCAAGTACAAAGAGGAGTGGCAGTTAATGAATCTCGGGCGTGATGACTGAGTTAGCGAGAGCGGGCGGGGGAAGAGAGCGCAGCGTGGTAGTTGAATTTCTCACCTCAAAAAGACTAGAGAAAGCAGTGTGGAACAATCATGTTTGCTTTTAAATTCTTTGTGTGTGTCTATCAGTCTGGTATGAGCAGTGGTTGAGTTAAGGAGGTTACTTTTGGAGTGGGTGGGTAGTTTGAAATGCAGCACTGTTGGGGACAGTGTGCTGCAGTGACAGTATATGATCGGCAAAGTAGGTCCGGCGAGGGGATGATTGATGGCAGGGTGTTGGATACATCTTAAAACCACCATTTATTCAACACCAATGAGAAGAAATTTATTCCACTATCTGCCCACACTATTGCATAAATACCCATATGTTCAACAACATTTTTTTATCTTTAACTAACATATAGTTGCAAGGAAGTAAAGAGAATCTATTTGTTTTAATATTATATTGGAAGTCTCGGACCTATCAGGAAAGCACATTTAATTATATGATTAATATAAAATGCACACCAGCACATAATAAAAGGTAAATAACTTCGGACATGGCAACACTAATGTTATGCTCAGCACAGGAACTTGGACGTGTCTTCTAGTGGTACGGTGACTGTCCAACAATGTGTCAAATCAGGACACCACTGAAAATGAGACATTGCATCTCATCGGCTCTGTCCTGGGTAAATACATGGTGAAAATGTGTACAAGCAAGACCCAGTACAGCAGCAGTACCAACGGCGAACATTCAGCATCGACAAATGCTTCTTCCATATACATTCTATGCTCCTTTTTTGATGTACGTTTTATGCTTGTTGGCTGGGACAGGCCGGGGCTCCCTTCAGCAATACCCCACTGATGCACACTGTTCTATGTCTTGCCATGGCATATCCCTCATCCCCGCCAAGCACAACACCAGTCTCTGCTTACCAGGTCCTGGCAGTGCGGTGGGTGAGGGATCAGCAGACATGGCTTCATGCTAGACTGCCCCATCACTATTTTCTTCTTCCCATTTCCTCCGTTTCCCATGCTGAGGTGCACTGGTCAGCATGCACATGTGGAGGCACGCAGCACCACCCACTTTCTGCTGCTCCTGACCAACACTACCACCAGGCCTCCACCTTGTGGCAGTTATTTGGCGGAGGAAGTAGTCCTTCCTTCCCAGGACAGGAGATAGGTCCCTCAAACACTCTATTCCACCCCACCCTCTAGCAACCCATGGAAATTCCAGAATATGGATTGCCAGCATGGAGTGAGGTGTAACGCCCAGCGCCACTGGACCGGCTGTTTGCAGATATTTTTACAATCAAAACATAATTTGTACTGCAAAGTACAGGCTCATAATCTGTATAAAATATATAACACACCATGAATCATGAATAAGGCTGCCAGGTTGTAAGAAGGGTATGCGGGATTACTGCCAGGCTTCCAGTTGGATTGGTCTTTGGAAGAAGAAAAAAGAAATGACGTATGAAAAGTTAATGGTGACTCTGAAACTTCTCTTGACTAGTCAAGAATGTCACATCTTAACTTCATGGTGTTCCAGAACTGCTGAACTTCACAGTTCTCAAACACTAAGAAGTCACGAGAAGCACTGATTAGCTAAGAGACATTTCAGGGTCACCCTTTACTTGTAACATTTGCCACTGGAATGTTAGGAAGAGCAGAACTACAGAGCAGAGTTTTAACATTCTAAAGTTCTGTCTCTGAGGCAACACCTCAGGACTGAGAATGTTCGCAAGTTGTATGACTCACAAATACATGCATTAGAAGAAACATCCTTCCTGCGGTGAGTTTTTTATTCCATTTGTCCCTAGTTTATCTACCCCGAGTCAGAAGTCATAATGCTCTGCTTTGTGACATCAGTCATTCCACTGCTGCAGAAAGTGATCTGGCAAGCAGGGCATTAGTGCTAAGCTTCAGACCCATCTCTAAGCGAACTTTAAGGAATACAGTTTTCATGTAGATGTCTATAATAATAAATGAAAGAAGTTTAGAATGTTTTGTGATAGTTCTGCTAATGCCTGATGTGATACTTTTGTTAGTGAACAGAACCCTTCTTTAAAATCACCAGCAGAATGGTTGATCTTACTTCGAGAGGGCTCATGCAGTAGGTAATTACAGATAGGACTGAAGCCGGCAGGCGTCGGGACCCCACGGAAAAATTTCTAACTAGCGGTCTCTGGCGGGGGACCGCCCACACGTCAGGTGTCGACGTCGGGCGACGTCATTATAAAGGGGTGGTCCCCCACGCCCGCCTTCCAGTTCTTTGCCGCCTAGCTCATGCAGCACCTCGCGGTTAAGTTCACTGCTTCACAGTCAATCATCAGTAGTTTTACAGTCTATTTTCAGCTTTTCACGATTTTACGTCAGCCTTACCTACAGCTGCCATATATGTAGTCCTGACTCCTCGAGCACAAAAACAAGTCACGAGTCTTCACGGCCAGCTCCTGCACAAGGACGGACATTCAAGTGCCTTTTGTCTAGGCCCGGTCATCCTGGCAAGTGCCAGCTCTGCTAGCAGTTTAACGCTGACCACCAGCGGGAGGCAGCAGTCCCTGGAGGCGCACATTCTTAAACTCAAAATAACCTCCATGGAAAAGGAGCTGAAAAGACTCTGGCGGGCTTAGACCTCTCTGGAGGGCCACCACAAGAAGCAGCACCGGGACTCATCGGTCGTTTGCTGCCTTGGCTGGGGTTGTAGTGCTGCAGGTAATGCCTCCCCCGGGAGGCAGTTCCATGGCGGCTGTCTTGGAGTCTTCCAAGGCGGCATCAACCCTCCCGTCGGGCTCATGCTCTGGCCCCTCGGGAGCCTCCAGGTCTAAGGAGGCAGCTGCTCCCAGTAATGGCGCTGGCGTGTAGGCCTTCTGGTCCTAAGCAGCCCGATAAGTCGGACGTCTGCTCCGGCGCCCGCCTGGGCAGGTCGTTAAGACCACCGACCCTCCAGGGCAGCGCCACGGCCTCCAAAGTGCCCGTCCAGACTCTCCGACGTCCGCCCAGATCCTACGCCGATAAGGACGGACGCCCCAGCTCCTCCGGCGTCAGAGCCGATGCTGGACCCTTCGGGCCTCTGTGTCGTCCTGAGCTTGCCGCAACACTTGTTGCATTTTGAGGCGCCAACATCTCCTTTGCTGGATCCCGGGGATGGTAACCCTTCTTCCCTGGGCGACACGGAAGAGGTGGGTACGCTGCTGTCAGGTCTCCCTCCCGCTGGGCCGGATGACCCAATGCCGAACCCTCGGATGCAGACGCCGTCCTATCCGTCCAACAACGTCCCATTGCTGGACACCACCCCTATGCCGGTTCTGCCGCCCACTGGGCCTCCCGTTCTAGGTCTGCCCGCTGGACCGTTTCCAGGGCACTCTGCTCCTGCAGACCCCTCGGTACCTGGGTATCCAGCGCCGTCCCTACCCAGGCCCGCGGTACCCGATGCCAGGCTTCCCGCCGTCAGGATACTGGTACGCGCCTTATGGACACTCTCAGTATCCGTACCCCCTCCTCCTCCACTGCCCCCTCAGCCGCCGGTGGACCTGAAGGAGACTCTGACTTCCTGGTGGGCTGAGGCCAAGGCTCAGCTCACCAGGGAGGTAGAGAGCCGTCTTCAGTCGCTGGTCCTGGTTCTGGACCTCCTTCAGAGGAGAGAGCCCTCTCCGAATACCAGAGGCGAGCCCTCAGATTCCAGGGCAGGATACACTTCCTCGAGGGCTTCCCAAGGGGTCCGCCGAGAGGAGTCATCGTCATCTTCCTCTTCATCCTCCTCGGATGACTCCAGTCGTTCCGATCCAGACGAGCCACGCACTCCGGACAAGCCAAGGCCAAAGTCTCCTCCGGATGATCCTTCCTTTACGGAGTTGCATAAAATCCAGGCTGTTCATCAGTGGCATTCCTTGGAACCTGATCCATAGCATTAGAAATTAGCTGCGCACCTGGATCTGCCAGAGACCACTCTTACCCTGGTGCCACCCTGGACTGAGCCTCATGCCGACCTTGTCTCCACTATTTGGAAGCAACCGTCGGCATTAGCCCCCTTCCTAGAAAGTTGGACAGGCTTTATCAGGCTCCGTAGGGTGTCGATTCTTTAAATTCACACCCTCGAGCTGATTCAGTCGTGATTAGCGCTGCTCACAGCCGGATGGCTAACCCTAAGCACTTGAGCTTGTCACCACCCGACAAGGAATCCCGCCTTCTGGACCAGCATGGGAGGAGGGTCTGTGCTTCTTCCACTCTGGGTATGAGGGCCCTGAATTACGTTGCTCATATGGGGGATTACCAGAAGGCGATCTTTAGCGAGGTGGAAGCTAAATTGGACTCCCTTCAGGAGTGTCAGACGAAGCAAGAAGTGGCTGATCTAGTCTGGTCTGTGCATTCGGCCAGTCAGCACATGCTTCGTGCTTTCGCTGTGGGTTTGCGGCATCATGCCTGGCTCCAGGTGTCTGGTTTGGTCCCAGCGGTGCAGTTTGCTATCCATGGCGTGCCTTTAGGGATTTGGTGCTGTTCGATGGTGATGTCAAGAGATATCATCACCGATCTGCAGGAGAAGGTACTGCTCTTAAGTCTGTCGACTCTGTACAGACCAACAGCGTCGTCCTTCATGAGCCGTTCTTGGCAAAGAAGCGAAACTCTCAGGAAAGCGGCCAAAAACTGGCCCTTCTGGCTGCCAGCCCCTCGCGCCCAAAAAGAGCGGGGCTTCAGCCATGACTCTAACCCACACTTCCTGTCTCCTTTCCTCTCCCACAGCCTCTGAGCTTTCCACTGGAACCGTGAGGAGGGAGATTCTCCTTCCATCTTCCGGTTTGGGAAGGATCACTTCAGACACTTGGATGCTCCAGCTGATCTCAGAAGAACACTCAGTAGAGTTTCTTCAGAAACTCCTCTAATTCCCCAAAGGTCGTCTTAACTCCCAGAACACCTTCTGGTCCGGAGAAATATCCTCTCTTCTTTGAAGGAGGCAATGAGCCCGTCCCACCCCATCTTCGGGGACGGATTACTACTCCCATTTCTTCCTAGTCTCAAGGAGTCAGGAGATGGGAGCCGATTCTCGACCTCCGCTCCCTGAACTTGTTTGTGGAGTACAGAACATTCAGGATGCTCTCTCTGCAGAGTCTTCTGCCCGTTCTTCGGCCAGGTCAGTGGCTGTGCGCTCTGGACATGCAGGATGCTTACCTGCATATCCTAACTCGCCTTTCCACGCAAATACCTGTCTCTTTCTTACAGGGGACCACTGCTGGTTCACGGTCCTCCCATTTGGTCTTTCTCGCGCGCAAAGTGTTCACCAAATGCCTTGCATTGGTAGCAGCCTACCTTCGTACCCAGGGGCTCAGGTTTTCCCCTACCTGGATGACTGGGTCCTGGCAGCCTCGTCCAAGGAGGAGCTCCTGCGCTTCCTTTCCCTTACCCTGCAGGTTTTCACCAGCCTGGGTATTACCGTCAGCCAGACCAAGTCCCTTCTGATCCCATCCCAGATGCTCCAGTTTATCGGGGCGATCCTGGACACGACCTCCAGCATGGCATTCCTGCCACTGGACAGGGCGGCCACACTCTAGGCTCAGGTCAGCCTGTTGCCCTGCCGCAGGTGGGTCAGCGCCAGGTCGGTCCTTCGCCTCCTCGGGCTCATGGCGGCTGCTATTCAGACAGTCCCTCGCACTCGGCTCCACATGAGAATCTGTCAGTGGACGCTTCGGTCTCAGTGGGATCAGTTGGTGGACGACCTAGATAAACTAGTTCTGGTCTCCAATCCCATGGCTCGGGATTTGCAATGGTGGATGTTCTGGAGAACCTTTGCCAGGGAGTTCCTTTCTGCTTTGCTCCACCCTCCCAGACGATGACTGCAGACTCCTTGGGCGAGGGTTGGGGAGCCCATTTAGGGTCTTACAGGGCCTTGGGGCTCCTGGTCCAGGCTCGAAACTCTCTATATCAATGTGCTCGAGCTCGGGGCGTGCTGTATGCTCTTCAGGCTCTGTATCTGCTCATCTGGATCTGGCTGTCAGACTGATGGCGTGTGTGGTCTGGTTCATCAACAAACAGGGAGGAACTCGTTCCTACCCTCTCTGCAGGGAGGCGATGTGAGTTTGGGATTGGGCAGTGCAGCACAACCTTCAGACACGTGGTAAAATGTTTTCCTACAGAAAATTTGTTCTCTTCATTCAACTTTTTCTCTGATGTCCTCTGCAGACCTCAGGTCACTCCTCGAATGCGCCTGTGGGAAGCAGATCCGTTCAGGATCCGTGCACAAGCCTGTGTCAGTGCCTAGGCCCAGACCACGACACCTGGCCCTGCACCTTTTGCCAGGGGTTTCAACAGCAGAACCAGATCCGTGGCAGAAGGCCTACAGGCATTCCTGCTCAGGGAACAACTCAAGACCATGGCTTCCAGGGGGATTCTTAGCAGAAAGGCCCTCAAGCATTCTCAGAAGCATAGAGAAAGGCCCCTTCAGGTCCCCGTCTAGGGCCCTCCGACTGCGCCAGCTCTGGCTCCAGAGTTCGACCGCTCTCCTTGCCGGGCCAGCTCTAGCCTCCCCCGCTGCGGTGAGAAAATCTTCAGGCTCCTCTTCTCAGGCTAAGACTCCCAGGCCTTCCTCGTCCTCCAAGGCCCTAGCTAAGTCGAGAGGATCGTCACCATCACCACAAGTCGGGTTCCGCCATTCTGAACCAGGCGTCAGAGTCCGCCTCCTTGCCTCCTCTTCCCACACGGAAGACCAAGGAGCTCACCTCATAGAGGCCGTTGGACCCGGCGGCGGTTCGCCCGGCCTCGGCCTCTCGCCACAAGTCCCCAGAGCCGTCATCCGTCAGAAGACTGTCGCCGGCCTAAGCCAACTCATCACGGGCGCGGTAGAGGACGGCGCCCGCCAATCGAGAAGGGACCCAGGCGCCTCCGACCAGCGTCTGTCAGGGAGACCATCACTGTGGAGGAGTTGACACAGCCGAGGACCAGATGGGCGACCCCGATCCCGTTGAAACTCCCAGGGAACCCTCTCCATAACCCGAGCCCCTGTGGGCCGCGCGGCCTGCGACGACCGACCGCCCGGCGCCCGGCCTTTCTTTTTCAGAGAGTGAAGGAGCTTTTCACTTGTTGGTGGGATACCATCAAAAGGACATGGTCCCACTTCACCTCGCTCCCTACCCTCCTACACGGTTACCTCCTCCCGGGGCCCAGGACCTCTCAGGGAGACCAGACAAAAGAGACCTCCGTCCAGATCTCTTCTAGGTCACCCAGCCCTAAGAGACCCAGAAGCGCGCTGTCCCCTTGACGGAGGACATGGGATCAGAGTTTTCAACATCCAGATCCCATCTCCTCTCTCCATCCCTTCTCTGGACCACGTGAGCTTCAAAGTCTCCTCCAGATGACCCTTTGTTCTCGGATATCATGAGAGACATCCAAGAGAACATGGGATGGGATCTTGGAAGAGTTAGACCCGAAGAGCTCGCCTGCCAAATATCTTGACAGAAGGACCCCAAGCCTGTGGTGGTGCCACCTTGGTAAACACTGATGGGCGTCACCAAGGCAGCGTGGAGCGTCCACATTCACTCCCGGCGATGCCAAGAAAGCTGACCACCTGTACAAGGCTCAAGGAAGACCAGTACTTGACTCCAGCATCCTCAGGCCGACTCTCTGGTCCTAACAGCTCTCATGACCGGTCCCAGAGACCACAACATTTGAGCACCCTGCCACGGACCCAGAGTCCAAGCAGCTGGAGCGCCGATAGGTAGAAGGCGCGTATACTTCAACTACCTCGCCATCAGATCCCCTGATGTATTTGACCCACATGGTGCAGTTCAAAATGCTCTGTGGGAGCAGGGTCTTGATGCGGCTGAAATTGCCAGAAGGTGAGCAGAAGGAGGAGATGTTGCAGCTCCTCCGTGCGAGTTCGGACGTGGGAACCCAAAGTGCTACGAGCAGCGTCGACTCCGCGGACTCCTAAGCCCGAGCAGCAGCTTCAGGCGTGATATGCTTCCGGAGGCACTCTTGGCTCCGTGTCTCCGGTTTACCCGGACGTCCAGAAAAACATAAACGTCTTCCCATTTGAGAGTTTTTGTTGGTAAACCCTCTGAGAAGATAATTACCAAACTCAAGAGGCGGGAAGGCGGTGAGGTCGGTTCAGGCCATGTCCGACCCAAGCTTAGTTCCTTTCGTAGGAACCAAAGCCAGTTTCATGGACAGACGCCAGAGACAACAGTCCGCCCGTTCCACAACAGAGGAGCTCCGGTTTCCGCAGGCCAGGAGAAAGCATAACCTGCAGAGTCGAGGCCAGTGCACTCCTAAGCCGCCCAGCCAGCGGGCCCCTCGGCCGCCACAGCCTGACTCCTTTAGGCCCCGCCCCTCAGGATCAACGGGATTTCATGGTCGGGGGTCGCATTGCGAATTTCCTGCCAGGATGGCAGTCTATAACCACCGACAGATGGTTGGAAGAGGCCACTTTATAGAATTCGCAGAAAAGCCACCCTCGAGGCCTCCTCCGCTCTCCCGGTACTCGGGTCAGCACAAGTCATTGATCAGACAAGTACTCGCGCTCCTGCAAAAGGGAGCGATAGAGTACGTCCCAGAGAACCAGAGAGGACACGGATACTATTCCCACTTCTTCCTGGTTCCAATGAAAACAGGGACCTCGTCCGATTCTGGACCTCAGCGACCTCAGTTGTGAGGTCGCCTACAAAAGATTCCGCATGGTGACTCTTCCGGGTCTTATTCCCATGCTGAAGCAGGACGCCTTTTAGCGTCTCTAGACATGCAGGACGCATACCTGCACATCCCTATAGCTCAAGCGCACAGGAGGTCCTGAGCTTGAGTTTCTCGACCATCATCTTCAGTTCGAGCCCTTCCATTCGACTGTCATCAGCACCCAGGGTCTTTACCAAATGCATGGTAGTCGTGGCAGCGTCTCTAAGGAGACAGGGCCATTGTGTTTCGTCACCTGGATGATTGGCTTCTCATGGCGCCTCAGAGGCGTTGTTACTAGCGATCCAGAGTACCCAGGACCTGTTTCGATCTCTGGGAATCTTAATCAACCTCGAAGTCTCTCCTGGTACCGTTGCAGAAGCTGCAGTTCATTGGCGCACTCTGGACACCATTCAGGAAGAGCGTTTCTTCAGGCGACAGAGGCGGCGCATCAGATCCCTCATCAGGGGCTTTCTTGAAGAAGACCATCCCAGCCAAGTCGGTCCTTAGCCTGCTCGGACACATGGCTCTGCCATTCAGGCCATCCCTTCGCAAGGCTCCACATGCGGGTAACTCAGTGGATGCTCAAGGTGCAATGGGACCAAAGGCAAGACCACATGCAGCATCCGGTCAGAATCACGACGCTGTGATTCGAGACTGGCAATGGTGGCTAGACCCAGGGCACTCTCTCATGGGCGTCTCATTTATAGCGCCAGTTCCGAGGTAATCCTCACCACAGGCGCCTCAGGACTGGGGTGAGAGCACACCTGGACGGGGTGAAGTCCCAGGGAACGTGGACCCCTCAGGAGGCTCACCTCCATATCAACGTCCTAGAGATGAGGGCGGTCCTTTATGCCCTGCAGGCATTCCAGTCAGAGATCCCGCCGAGTACTCTCCTGCTTCATACAGACAACACGGCGGTGATGTATTACCTCAACAAACAAGGAGGCGCACACTCTTACCCCCTTTGCAGGGAGGCTATGAGGGTGTGGGATTGGGTAATCCGACACGGCGCGAACCTGATCACAGTACATGTTCCCGGGGTGGACAACACAATCGCAGATGGCCTGAGTCATTCCCAGGCCAGAGTCCACAGTGGGAACTTCTTCAGGAGGTAGCAGAGGATCTGTTTCTTGATGGGAACTCCAGAATTGGACTTGTTAAGCTTCCCCATCAACAACGAAACTGCCCAATTTTGCTCGCTAGATCCAGGGCCTGGTGTTTTCTGGCGAGACGCGTTGTCCCTCTGCTGGGCGGACAGATTCCTCTACGCTTTCCCTCCCATCCCGTTGATCCAGAGAGTTCTTCTCAAACTGCACAGGGAGCATGCAACAATGATCCTGGTGGCCCCCTTTTGGCCCAGACAGATCTGGTTCCCTTTGCTAATGCAGCTATCCCGGGAACCTCTGCTCCCGTTGCCGTTCAGCTCCCATCTTTTGTTTCAGGAGGAGGGTCCACTGGTCCATCCGGACTTAAGCTCTCTGAACCTGCATGCATGGCTCCTAGAGACATAGCCATTTTGCGACACGGGGTCTCGCAAGGGGTGGCGGAAGTCCTTTCCGCTGCCAGAAAGCCGGCAACGCATGCAGCATACGCCATGAAATGGCACCGTTTTTGTTTATGGTTGCAAGCACGTGGCCTTTCCCCTCTAGGTTGTCCGGTGAAGGCGGTGTTAGAGTATCTGCTCTCCCTTTTCCGTTCGGGTCTCGCCCACTCCTCTATTAAGGTGCTATCTCCGGTTATCACCTCCGGTGGGACAGCGCACTGTGGCGCTATTAGATGCCTGTCATGGAATTCCTGAGAGGGTGTTGCATCTTAGGCCTCCCATTAAGGACCCTGTGCCTCCATGGGATATACTCTTACGTCCTGGAACAGCTCCGCCCTGAACCTGCCACGGTTGCGAGCTGCGTTTTCTGTCATGGAAAACGTTATTTTTAGTTGCTGTTGCGTCAGCGAGAAGAATTTCCGAGCTTCAGGCTCTCATGTGTAAGGAACCTTATTTGGTTTTTCACCAGGACAGAGTTCCCTGATTACAAACCCTAAGTTCCTGCCTAAGGTGGTCTCCACACTCACTCTCAATCAGGACATTGACCTGCCGGTCTACTTCCCTAATTATTCTAATAGAGGAGAGGCGCTGCTCCACACCCTGGATGTTCACCGCAGCATAAAGTACTACCTAAGCAGGACTAGGCAGCTTCGTACGTCGGACAGCTTTTGTTTCCTTTACTGAAAGGATGATGGGCCAGCCAGTATCAAACAGTCCCTTTCTCTGGCTTGTCCAGTGCATATCATACTGCTATGATGTCAAAAGCCCCTCCCGGGATCAGTTCGGGGCCATTCCACTAGAGGGTGGCCACCTCCTGCAGCACTTGCACGTCTCACCTCAGCCATTTGTGCTGCAGCCACTGGAGCTCTGTCCATACCTTTATCAGGCATTATAGCCTAGACATTGCTTCACGGCGAAGAGCCGGCTTCGGCCTGGCTGTGCTACAGGGTTTCCTGTCCTAGAACCAGGACTTGGAATGAGCCTTCTAGTTTCCTCTTCCCAGAGCGTTTGCAAGCGCTACTGCTTGGAAATCAGTCCTAATGGTGTTACCTGCTGCAAGAGCTGTATCTCGAAGTAAGATAGTACAGTTATGTAAGAACTTACCGTAACAGTTGATCTTCGAGAACAGCTCTTGCAGCAGGTGTCTCGCCCACCTTCCCCTTGGAGGAGGCATGGCTTCTCGAGCCTTTAACAGGACTTATACCTCTTTGTCTTCTGACGGTGGATCCTCGGTCTCCCATTCTGATGTCATCCTGCGGCGGAAGTCTCGGTGGGGAAGAACTGGGGAATCTGGCAGGACCGCCCACTTATATACTCGCCTGACATTGAGGAGGCGGGACCGGCGTCGAGGCGGTCCCAGCTGTAGATAGCTGAGCTAGAATTTTTCCGGGGTCTTGTTACCTGCTGCAAGAGCTGTTCTCGAAGATCTACTGTTACGGTAAGTTCTTACATAACTCTACTTTCATCCAGACTACCCACCCGGCTTTGACGCACAACCTGGCTTCCAGCGGGCTAGATCTGGCATCAAGGGGCGGAGCCGAGAGTTTTACCACCCAGGTGGGTGGGAGAAGCCAGCTTGAAGACCTTCCGGCAAGATTTAAAGCGGCAAGGAACCTGCCAGACAGTGTGGATGAACAACATATACCATTCTTAGAACTCCTGTTACGGGTGAGTAACCTGTATTCTCTGATATATCTTCGAGATAGGGCTCTTGCAGCAGGCTATCACAAATTAGGACTATGCCGCAGGCACTAGGACCACATGGAAAAACTTCTGCCAGCAATACCAGCTGGGGACCGCCCCCAACGCTGGCCCCGCCCTGACGTCGGTCAGGGTACAAGAGGGGGCGGACCCAGCTCCACCTCAGTTCTTTCCCGAGGCGTAACATGCACGTGAATAGCTGCTGCCTGCGATTCACTAGCGAGAACAGATCTTCAATCAAGCCATTTTTCGATGGCTATTCCGTTTTTTCTTTGCTACCGCAACCGACGCCTGCACGGTTACCGCTACTGGCTCTTTTTTTTTTTGGCATCTCGTTGTCCTTCCCTTGGTGTTTACCACCGCTGGCGCGACGTCAGTACCGCAGTTGGTCCACGCGGGTTCGATGTTTTCCCGGGCATCCCTTTCCCCTGAACACTTAAACAAGTGCGAGTGCGGCCGGCAAATTCCCGCCAAAGACAGTCATCGGCGGTGTGTCTTCTGGTTGGGCCCGGACCACGACACCTCTAACTGCGCCGACTGCCAAGCGTTTACGAGCCGGACTCGCATCCGACGCCTGAAGGCCTGTCTACTAGAGAAGAAAATGGACCTGCATTCGTCCGAGGGGAAGAAGAAAAATTGCCATAGTAAGGCGCTGGTCGGTCCGGCACGGTCCCGGTCTCAGTCCGCTCGTGTTCGCGGCGTTCCCGAAGGCCTGTCCCTGAGCTCGGGTGAACGCCGGCAACTCCCAGGCTAAGGCGGCCCATCTGTGGAGCAGCCGGCCAAACCTAAGGTGACTCGATCAAAGTCGTCTGCAGTCGGTGTCTGTTTCTGCTTGACCCCTACCGTCTACGGCACCAGCGCCGCCTGCTAAAGTGCGCCTCGAACTATAAGGACTCTCCGGCGCCCCATGCTCACCCGTCGTCTGTTGCGATGCGGTCGAAGGGAGCCAGGACCGGGCGATCGTCCTACCGGCGTCCCGTCGCCAAGTCCTCCTCCCCCTGGGCCATCAGGAGGCTCGCCCGTTGCGACCGCTGCGCCTGTAGCTTCTTTCACGCAGAGGTATTCTCCCGGATGAGCTTAAACAACTTTTTCCGTTTTTGTGGGGCAGGTTCACAAGCGTACCACCCGTCGCCGGCCCAGACACGGTACGGATCCTGCGGGTGAACCCCAGCCAGAGGCGAGGCCTCTCCGTTGAGTCCCGGCGCCATTTTCACCCCGTCAGGACTTGTTCCCGCCTCGATCTGAGGACCGCCGGCGTCGCCTCCATAGGTTCAACTGACCGGCGTCGGACACGGTCTGTTCTCGGAGCCCTTCCGTGCTCAGTGGGGCGGTTCCAGACACCAGTCTTCAGACCGTCGCTGGTCCCCTACATACCGGCGTCAGCGCGAGGCATGGACATGAGTCAGAACCAGACTACTCTAAGTCAGATAGTCGGTCCTCCTCTTCCTCATCATCCTCTTCCCTCAGCCTCAAGCTTCCCTGAGAAGGACATGCCTGCTTCGCCTCTGGACGATCCCACATTCATGGACGTCATGAGGCATAACCAGGTTTCCAATGAGTGGGACACGGAAGACCTGGAACGCCGGAGATTGGCCAAATACCTGAGGCAGAAGGAGCCAAAGTCTTTGGTCATTCCTCCTCTGGTGGATACCTTTCAGGACCTGACTAGATCCACCTCGCTGCGCCCAGCCTCCATCCCGGCGGTTCCCAAGAAGTCAGGCTTTACAAGGCTCTGAGGGCTGAACCCTTTTTGGCTGAATACCCTCAGGCAGACTCCACTGTGATCACGGCTGCTCATGACAAGTCTCGACAGCCGCGGCACCTCAGCTCCCAGCCTCCCGACTTGGAGTCCCGTTACCTGCATCAGGTGGGCAAGAAAGTTTACGCTGCTTCCACCTGCTCCATTAGATCCCTAAACTTCCTCACGCATATGGTGCAGTTCCAGAATGCGTTGTGGGAACGGGGTCTTGAGCTGGCACAGGCCATGCCAGACTCCGATAAAAAGACGGAGCTCCTGGCCCTCTTGCAGTCGGGCTCGGACATAGGCACTCATGTTCTGAGGGCCTCGTTCGATACTGCAGATACAGCTGCCAGAGCAGCTGCCTCTGAGGTTTGTTTCTGGCGCCATGCCTGGTTGCGGCTTTCAGGCTTCCACCAGGATCTGCAGTCGGTATCCGGGACCTGCCGTTTCAGGGTACCGTCTTATTTGGGCAGGAGGCGGAGAAGCATGATCTCCGTCTCCAGAATCGGGCAAGTCTTATCTGGTCGGTCCGCCCAGATGACCGTGGCGACCAGCGGCGCCCCATCGCCATCGGCTTTTGAGAATCCTCAGGCAATCAGACTTCAGCCGTGGTTCCCAGCAGGGGCAGAGAGGTGGCTTCGCGGCGATCCGAGAAACCAGCAGTCTGGTGGACCCGTCTGGCCGTGGGCCCAAGTCCTCCCAGGCCTCTCTCCTACCCGGTTTGCCCAATGACTCCTTGGCGCCCCGTCAGGCGTCCAGGGGAGCTGGTTGAGGCTGCTTCTCCCTTCATCTCGAAGGTGGAGCTCTATTACCACAGATCAATGGGTCTTGGGCGTCATTCGGAGAGGACCCGCGTTGGAGTTCAGAGTTCCCTCCACAGACTCCACCAAAGCTCTCCCGATATCCTCCTTCTCACATTCCACTCTTGGAAGGAGAAATTCAGGCCCTCCTGCAAAAGAGAGCCATAGAGAGAGTTCCCATGGAGCAGTGGGGTCAGTGATTCTACTCCCACTTTTTTCTGATCCCAAAAAAGACTGGGGACCTTCGCCCCATTCTGGATCTCCGTCCTTTAAATCTCTTTATAGAGTATAAAAAGTTCAGGATAGTGACTCTTCGGGGTCTCCTTCCTCTGCTGCACCAAGGGAATTGGCTCTGTTCTCTCGACATGCAGGATGCGTAAATGCATATTGGGGTCTTTTCTCCCCACAGGAAGTTTCTGAGGTTCCACGTCCTAGAAGAGCATTATCAATTCCGGGTACTCCCGTTTGGCCTCTCTTCCGCTCCGCGAGTCTTTACCAAATGCCTAGCAGTGGTGGCTGCGGCTCTCAGGTGATCAGGCCATTATGTTTTCCCTTACCTCAACGACTGGCTTCTCACAGCCCTGTCAAGGGACGGCCTCCTACGCTCTCTCGGGAACGCCTATATTCTGTTCCAAGAGCTGGGGATCACCCTGAACTTAAAGAAGTTGTCCCCGGAGCCCAGCCAAAACCTCGCCTTCATTGGAGCGACTCTGGACTCCGTCCAGGGCAGGGCTTTTCTCCCTCAGGACAGGGGAACTCTCCTGCAAAGTTTGGCAGAGCAGATTTCCATAGCACCCTCGAGTTCCGGCTCGGAACTTCCTCGTCTACTGGGGCACATGGAGCCATCCCAGTAATACCCTTAGCCCGCCTCACATGAGAATCCCACAATGAATGCTCAGGGTGCAGTGGGATCAATACTCCGACGACCTGGGCGCCTTAGTCAGGATCTCTGAGCCAGTCAGGAGAGCGTTGCTTTGGTGGATGGACCCCAGCAATCTGGAAAAGGGGTCAGCTTTCGTCCGAGCCTCCAGGTCAGACTCTGATGACTGATGCCTGAGACCTGGGTTGAGGGCTCATCTCTGTGGTCACCACACACAAGGGGTTTGGTCCACGAGGAACAGTCCCCCATATCAATGTCCTGGAAATCGCGGCGGTCCTCTATGCTCTTGAGGCGTTTCAAGAGGACCTGGTTCCAGCTCTCTTCTAATTCAGACGGACAACATGGCGGTCATCTTTTATATCAACAAGCAAGGAGGCACTCATTCCTATCCTCTTTGCCGGGAGGCGATGAGAGTCTTGTACTGGGCGCTGGAACGGGGCATTAGTCTGTCGGCGATATGCGTTCCGGGGTCCTAAACAGTCTGGCCGACGATCTCAGCGGGTCGTGGGCCAGGCGCCACCAGTGGGAATTGCTTCAGTCCGTGGCGGATCAGCTCCCGGAAGGTTGGGCCTTCCGAGCTAGATCTCTTTCGTCACCATAGCGCCAAGCTTTGCTCATGAGCAGCGCGCCTGGCGTTTTCTGGCCATACTCGTTATCCCTTTGTTGGGCCAGGAGGTTTCTTTATGCCTTTCCGCCCTTCCCTCTCATCCAGAGGGTTCTGCTCAAGTTACAGGCAGAGGGGGCACGCATGATCCTTGTGGCCCCCAATTGGCCCTGACAGATTTGGTTCCCACTTCTGCAGCGGTTGTCCCAGGAACATCCAGTCCCGCTGCCCATATGCTCTCAACTGCTGTCCCAGGACCAGGGTTCTCTGGTCCACCCGGATCTCCGATTCCTGCACCATCACGCTTGGCTCCTCCAGACGTAGCTCAGAACAGATACGGGGTTTCCCGGAAGTGGCTGACGTCTTAGCGTCCCACATAAAGCCCCTACTCGGCTCCCGCTTATGCTATGAAGTGGAAGCGGTTCTGTCTTTGGGCCTTGCCTCAGCATTTGGACCCAGTCACATGCTCTGTGAACTCCACTTTGCAGTATCTCCTCTCCTTGTACGAGATAGGCCTGAGCTATTCCTCTATCAAGGTGCATATGTGGGCAATCTCAGCCTACCATGCTGTTGTGGGTGACAGAGCATTGGCCCAGCTAGAAGTGGCCCGCACCTTCCTTAGGGGGGTTCTTCGCATGAGACCTCCCGTCGGGGACCCTGTCCCACCCTGGGACCTCCTTTTTGTGTTGGAGAAACTTCCCCTTCCCCCTTTGAACCATGGCGACTTGCAAGCTGCGATACTTATCCTGGAAAGTTTGTTTTTGGTTGCTGTTACTTCCGCTCGAAGAGTTTCGAGCTGCAGGCTCTGATGTGTAAAAGAGCCCTATTTGGTTTTCATAGGGAAAGGGTTTCCTCGAACTAATCCTAAGTTTCTTCCGAAACTGGTCCGGAGTTGACCCTCAACCAGTCGGTTGATCTTCCTGTTTATTTTCCTTTTCCCTCCAATAGAGGGGAGGTTCTCCTTCGCACATTGGATGTCCACAGGTCCCTGAGGTATTACCTCAGTAGAACGGTTCAACACCGTAAATCAGAGCAGCTATTTGTGGCTTTTGCGCCACACCGCTTGGGTCAACCGGTGTCCAAGCAGACTATCTCCAAATGGGTAGTCCATTGCGTTTCGTTCTGTTACGAACATCACAACAAACCCCTACTGGGTCCGGTTCGGGGTCACTCCATCAGGGGTGTATCAGCTTCTTTGGCCGCGATGTGGAATGTCTCCATTCAAGACATCTGTGCGGCTGCGACCTGGAACTCGGTGCATACCTTTTGGTCAAGCATTACAGCTTGGATATAGTCTCCAGGCATCCGTGCTGGCTTCAGCCTAGCGGTTTGCAAGGACTCTTGTCCTGGCGATCTCTGGAGTCAGCATATTCCTCCTCCCGGGGGCTACTGTCTCTTCGCTAGGGAACTGCTTGGGACTCGGTCCTAATTTGTGGTAGCCTGCTGCAAGAGCTCTATCTCGAGGTAAGATAGTACAGTTATGTAAGAACTTACCGTAACAGTAGATCTTCGAGAGGAGCTCTTGCAGCAGGCTCTATTTTCCCTCCAACCTTCCCCCTCTGAGTGTGCAGGTTTCTTCTCTTCTCAAGGATAGGCTTCATCTCCTTCTCTTGTCAGGCCATCTGCTGGGTACTGGCTGGAGAACTGAGGTGGAGCTGGGTCCGCCCCCTCTTGTACCCTGACCGACGGGGCGGGGCCGGCATCGGGGCGGTCCCAGCTGGTATTGCTGGCAGAAGTTTTTCCATGTGGTCCTAGTGCCTGCGGCGTAGTCCTAATTTGTGATAGCCTGCTGCAAGAGCTCCTCTTGAAGATCTACTGTTACGGTAAGTTCTTACGTAACTGTACTTTTCTCGCCTAGCATAAGAGCAAGACGCTGTGGTGGTGTTTTTGGGGGGGAGGGGGTAGTTTTTCTTTCCCCCTTTTTTTTTATATATAGTATATCAATTATCTGGTTGATCCAGCCATATTTGGTTGTTCCTGCCTTCGCTGTCCCTTGAGTGGAGATGCTTGCTAATACGTGTGGCTGCAGCAGTCCGAGACCAAGTAAAACAGAGCCTATGTGTGAGGAGAGCTGGTAAGTGATGGCATTAGTTTTGTGAGGTCAGTGGCTGCCTGTAGGTTTGTTTTCTTGGAGCTGGGGACCAATTAATTTTTGAAAAAACTTGTTTTTGTCAAGTACAAAGAGGAGTGGCAGTTAATGAATCTCGGGCGTGATGACTGAGTTAGCGAGAGCGGACGGGGAAGAGAGCGAGCGTGGTAGTTGGATTTCTCACCAAAAAGACTAGAGAAAGCAGCAGTGTGAAACAATCATGTTTGCTTTTAAATTCTTTGTGTGTGTCTATCAGTCTGTATGAGCAGTGGTTGAGTTAAGGAGGTTACTTTTGGAGTGGGTGGGTAGTTTGAAATGCAGCACTGTTGGGGACAGTGTGCTGCAGTGACAGTATATGATCGGCAAAGTAGGTCCGGCGAGGGGATGATTGATGGCAGGGTGTTGGATACATCTTAAAACCACCATTTATTCAACACCAATGAGAAGAAATTTATTCCACTATCTGCCCACACCTATTGCATAAATACCCATATGTTCAACAACATTTTTTTTTTATCTTTAACTAACATATAGTTGCAAGGAAGTAAAGAGAATCTATTTGTTTTTAATATTATATTGGAAGTCTCGGACCTATCAGGAAAGCACATTTAATTATATGATTAATATAAAATGCACACCAGCACATAATAAAAGGTAAATAACTCGGACATGGCAACACTAATGTGTATGCTCAGCACAGGAACTTGGACGTGTCTTCTAGTGGTACGGTGACTGTCCAACAATGTGTCAAATCAGGACACCACTGAAAATGAGACATTGCATCTCATCGGCTCTGTCCTGGGTAAATACATGGTGAAAATGTGTACAAGCAAGACCCAGTACAGCAGCAGTACCAGCGGCGAACATTCAGCATCGACAAATGCTTCTTCCATATACATTCTATGCTCCTTTTTTGATGTACGTTTTATGCTTGTTGGCTGGGACAGGCCGGGCTCCCTTCAGCAATACCCCACTGATGCACACTGTTCTATGTCTTGCCATGGCATATCCCTCATCCCCTCCAAGCACAACACCAGTCTCTGCTTACCAGGTCCTGGCAGTGCGGTGGGTGAGGGATCAGCAGACATGGCTTCATGCTAGACTGCCCCATCACTATTTTCTTCTTCCCATTTCCTCCGTTTCCCATGCTGAGGTGCACTGGTCAGCATGCACATGTGGAGGCACGCAGCACCACCCACTTTCTGCTGCTCCTGACCAACACTACCACCAGGCCTCCACCTTGTGGCAGTTATTTGGCGGAGGAAGTAGTCCTTCCTTCCCAGGACAGGAGATAGGTCCCTCAAACACTCTATTCCACCCCACCCTCTAGCAACCCATGGAAATTCCAGAATATGGATTGCCAGCATGGAGTGAGGTGTAACGCCCAGCGCCACTGGACCGGCTGTTTGCAGATATTTTTACAATCAAAACATAATTTGTACTGCAAAGTACAGGCTCATAATCTGTATAAAATATATAACACACCATGAATCATGAATAAGGCTGCCAGGTTGTAAGAAGGGTATGCGGGATTACTGCCAGGCTTCCAGTTGGATTGGTCTTTGGAAGAAGAAAAAAGAAATGACGTATGAAAAGTTAATGGTGACTTGAAACTTCTCTTGACTAGTCAAGAATGTCACATCTTAACTTCATGGTGTTCCAGAACTGCTGAACTTCACAGTTCTCAAACACTAAGAAGTCACGAGAAGCACTGATTAGCTAAGAGACATTTCAGGGTCACCCTTTACTTGTAACATTTGCCACTGGAATGTTAGGAAGAGCAGAACTACAGAGCAGAGTTTTTAACATTCTAAAGTTCTGTCTCTGAGGCAACACCTCAGGACTGAGAATGTTGCAAGTTGTATGACTCACAAATACATGCATTAGAAGAAACATCCTTCCTGCGGTGAGTTTTTTTTATTCCATTTGTCCCTTAGTTTATCTACCGCCGAGTCAGAAGTCATAATGCTCTGCTTTGTGACATCAGTCATTCCCACTGCTGCAGAAAGTGATCTGGCAAGCAGGGCATTAGTGCTAAGCTTCAGACCCATCTCTAAGCGAACTTTAAGGAATACAGTTTTCATGTAGATGTCTATAATAATAAATGAAAGAAGTTTAGAATGTTTTGTGATAGTTCTGCTAATGCCTGATGTGATACTTTTGTTAGTGAACAGAACCCTTCTTTAAAATCACCAGCAGAATGGTTGATCTTACTTGAGAGGGCTCTACAGTAGGTAATTACAGATAGGACTGAAGCCGGCAGGGCGCGGACCTGACGGAAAAATTTCTAACTAGCGGTCTTCATGGGGACCGCCCACGTCAGGTGCTCGACGTCGACGCCATTATAAAGGGGTGGTCCCCCACGCCCGCCTTCCAGTTCTTTGCCGCCTAGCTCATGCAGCACCTCGCGGTTAAGTTCACTGCTTCACAGTCAATCATCAGTAGTTTTACAGTCTATTTTCAGCTTTTTTCACGATTTTCGTCAGCCTTACCTACAGCTGCCATATATGTCGTCCCTGACTCCTTCCGAGCACAAAAACAAGTGCGAGTCTTGCGGCGCCCAGCTCCTGCACAAGGACGGACATTCCAAGTGCCTTTTTGTCTAGGCCCCGGTCATCCCGTCGAAGTGCCAGCTCTGCTAGCAGTTTAACGCGGCCACCCGAAAGCGGAGGCAGCAGTCCCTGGAGGCGCACATTCTTAAACTCAAAATAACCTCCATGGAAAAGGAGCTGAAAAGACTCTGGCGGGCTTAGACCTCTCTGGAGGGCCACCACAAGAAGCAGCACCGGGACTCATCGGTCGTTTGCTGCCTTGGCTGGGGTTGTAGTGCTGCAGGTAATGCCTCCCCCGGGAGGCAGTTCCATGTGCTGTCTTGGAGTCTTCAAGGCGATCAACCCTCCCGTCGGGCTCATGCTCTGGCCCCTGGGAGCCTCCAGGTCTAAGGAGGCAGCTGCTCCCAGTAATGGCGCTGGCGTGTAGGCCTTCTGGTCTAAGCAGCCCGATAAGTCGGACGTCCTGCTCCGGCGCCCGCCTGGGCCAGGTGTTGCAGACACCGACCCTCCAGGGCAGCGCACGGCCTCCAAAGTGCCCGCCAGAGCTCCGACGTCCGCCCAGATCCTACCCGATAAGGACGGACGCCCCAGCTCCTCCGGCGTCAGAGCCGAATGCTGGACCCTTAGGCTCTTAATGGTCCCTGAGCTTGCCGCAACACTTGTTGCATTTTGAGGCGCCAACATCTCCTTTGCTGGATCCCGGGATGGTAACCCTTCTTCCCTGGGCGACACGGAAGAGGTGGTGCGCTGCTGTCAGGTCTCCCTCCCGCTGGGCCGGATGACCCAATGCCGAACCCTCGGATGCAGGACGCCCGTCCTATCCGCAACAACGTCCCATTGCTGGACACCACCCCTATGCGGTTCTGCGCCCACTGGGCCTCCGTTCTAGGTCTGCCCGCTGTGGACCGTTTCCAGGGCACTCTGCTCCTGCAACCCCTCGGTACCTGGGTATCAGCGCCGTCCCTACCCAGGCCCGCGGTACCCGATGCCAGGCTTCCCGCCGTCAGGATACTGAGTACGGCGCCTTGTGGACCTCTCGGTATCCGCCCCTCCTCCTCCACTGCCCCTCAGCCGCGGTGGACCTGAAGGAGACTCTGACTTCCTGGTGGGCTGAGGCCAAGGCTCAGCTCACCAGGGAGGTAGAGCCGTCTTCAGTCGCTGGTCCTGGTTCTGGACCTCCTTCAGAAGAGAGCCCTCTCCGAATACCAGAGGCGAGCCCTCAGATTCCAGGGCAGGATACACTTCCTCGAGGGCTTCCCAAGGTCCCGCCGAGAGGAGTCATCGTCATCTTCCTCTTCATCCTCCTCGGATGACTCAGTCGTTCCGATCCAGGCGAGCCACGCACTCCGGACAAGCCAAGGCCAAAGTCTCCTCCGGATGATCCTTCCTTACAGAGTTGCATAAAATCCAGGCTGTTCATCAGTGGCATTCCTTGGAACCTGATCCATAGCATTAGAAATTAGCTGCGCACCTGGATCTGCCAGAGACCACTCCTACCCTGGTGCCACCCTGGACTGAGCCTCATGCCGACCTTGTCTCCACTATTTGGAAGCAACCGTCGGCATTAGCCCCCTTCCTAGAAAGTTGGACAGGCTTTATCAGGCTCCGTAGGGTGTCGATTCTTTAAATTCACACCCTCGAGCTGATTCAGTCGTGATTAGCGCTGCTCACAGCCGGATGGCTAACCCTAAGCACTTGAGCTTGTCACCACCCGACAAGGAATCCCGCCTTCTGGACCAGCATGGGAGGAGGGTCTGTGCTTCTTCCACTCTGGGTATGAGGGCCCTGAATTACGTTGCTCATATGGGGGATTACCAGAAGGCGATCTTTAGCGAGGTGGAAGCTAAATTGGACTCCCTTCAGGAGTGTCAGACGAAGCAAGAAGTGGCTGATCTAGTCTGGTCTGTGCATTCGGCCAGTCAGCACATGCTTCGTGCTTTCGCTGTGGGTTTGCGGCATCATGCCTGGCTCCAGGTGTCTGGTTTGGTCCCAGCGGTGCAGTTTGCTATCCATGACGTGCCCTTTAGGGATTTGGTGCTGTTCGATGGTGATGTCAAGGAATATCATCACCGATCTGCAGGAGAAGGGTACTGCTCTTAAGTCTGTCGACTCTGTACAGACCAACAGCGTCGTCCTTCATGAGCCGTTCTTGGCAAAGAAGCGAAACTCAGGGAAGCGGGCCAAAAACTGGCCCTTCTGGCTGCAGCCCCTCGCCCCCCCAAAAAAGAGCGGGGGCTTCAGCCATGACTCTAACCCACACTTCCTGTCTCCTTTCCTCTCCCACAGCCTCTGAGCTTTCCACTGGAACCGGTAGGAGGGAGATTCTCCTTCCATCTTCCGGTTTGGGAGAGGATCACTTCAGACACTTGGATGCTCCAGCTGATCTCAGAAGAACACTCAGTAGAGTTTCTTCAGAAACTTCCTCTAATTCCCCCCCCAAAAGGTCGTCTTAACTCCCCAGAACACCTTCTGGTCCGGGAGGAAATATCCTCTCTTCTTTTGAAGGAGGCAATAGAGCCCGTCCCACCCCATCTTCGGGGGACGGATTACTACTCCCATTTCTTCCTAGTCTCGAAGGAGTCAGGAGATGGGAGGCCGATTCTCGACCTCCGCTCCCTGAACTTGTTTGTGGAGTACAGAACATTCAGGATGCTCTCTCTGCAGAGTCTTCTGCCCGTTCTTCGGCCAGGTCAGTGGCTGTGCGCTCTGGACATGCAGGATGCTTACCTGCATATCCCTATTCGCCTTTCCCACCGCAAATACCTGTCTCTTTCATTACAGGGGGACCACTGCTGGTTCACGGTCCTCCCATTTGGTCTTTCCTCGGCGCCTCAAGTGTTCACCAAATGCCTTGCATTGGTAGCAGCCTACCTTCGTACCCAGGGGGCTCAGGTTTTCCCCTACCTGGATGACTGGGTCCTGGCAGCCTCGTCCAAGGAGAAGCTCCTGCGCTTCCTTTCCCTTACCCTGCAGGTTTTCACCAGCCTGGGTATTACCGTCAGCCAGACCAAGTCCCTTCTGATCCCATCCCAGATGCTCCAGTTTATCGGGGCGATCCTGGACACGACCTCCAGCATGGCATTCCTGCCACTGGACAGGGCGGCCACACTCTAGGCTCAGGTCAGCCTGTTGCCCTGCCGCAGGTGGGTCAGCGCCAGGTCGGTCCTTCGCCTCCTCGGGCTCATGGCGGCTGCTATTCAGACAGTCCTTCGCACTCGGCTCCACATGAGAATCTGTCAGTGGATGCTTCGGTCTCAGTGGGATCAGTTGGTGGACGACCTAGATAAACTAGTTCTGGTCTCCAATCCCATGGCTCGGGATTTGCAATGGTGGATGTTCTGGAGAACCTTTGCCAGGGAGTTCCTTTCTGCCTTGCTCCACCCTCCCAGACGATGACTGCAGACTCCTTGGGCGAGGGTTGGGGAGCCCATTTGGGGTCTTACAGGACGCAGGGCTCCTGGTCCAGGCTCGAGAAAACTCTCTATATCAATGTGCTCGAGCTTCGGGCCGTGCTGTATGCTCTTCAGGCTCTGTATCTGCTCACCGGGCATCTGGCTGTCCAGACTGATGACGTGTGTGGTCTGGTTCATCAACAAACAGGGAGGAACTCGTTCCTACCCTCTCTGCAGGGAGGCGATGTGAGTTTGGGATTGGGCAGTGCAGCACAACCTTCACCTCACCACTAGTCACGTCCCGGGGGTTGAGAACACGTTCGCAGACCACGTCAGTTGGTCGTCCGCTGACGAGTGGGAACTCAATCAGGGCGTAGCAGACTGTATCTTCCTGAGTTGGGGAGCACCACAAGTAGACCTGTTCGCGTCTTCTCACAATGCAAAACTTCCCAACTTCGCTCGCTCCAGGGCGTGGCTTTTTTTTGGAGAGATGCTCTGTCTCTAGACTGGAAGGGCAGATTTGTCTGCCCCCCCCCCAAATCCTCTTGATTCCGATGGTCTTACAGAAACTCTGCTCAGAAGGAGCTCGCATGACTCTAATCGCTCCTTTCTGGCACAGGCAAGTTTGGTTCTCTTTTGCAACAGTATTCAGAGGAACCTCCTCTTCCTCTGTCGCACCTTTTGCTGACCCAGGATCAGGGGGCCCTGGTCCATCCAGGCCTCTAGTCCCTTCAGTTGCACGCGTGGCTCCTGCAGACATAGCTCAAGCCCGCTTCGAGGTTTTCCCGCTGGTGGCTGAGATTCTGGTGGAGGCCAGAAAGCTCTCCACTAGATCTACCTATGCCATGAAATGGAAACTGTTCTCTATCTGGGCAGCTTCCAAAGATTTCGAGCCATTCTTGTGCTCTCTTGGGCGGCTTTTGGATTACTTGAGACACCTCTTTGATCTGGATCTGTTATTCCTCTCTGAAGGTTCACATGGCGGCCATCTCGGCTTACCGTGTTCCTTTTTGGGGACATGACTTATGTGCAGCTGGAAGTCTCCAAGACTTTTCTTAGAGGGGTCTTCAACTTGAGACCCCCATTTCGGCTTCCTGCCCCTGCTTGGGATTTGAATTTTATCCTTGAGAAGCTTACTGTGCCTCCGTTCGAGCCGGCAGCCTCAGCAGACCTAAAGTTCCTTTCGTGGAAGGCACTCTTCCTTGTGGCCATTACTTATGCTGTAAGGATTTCCGAGCTCCAGGCCCTCGTGCAAAATCCAGTATTTGATTTTTCACAAGGAACATGTGGCTCTGCGTACCGACCCTAAGTTTCTCCCCAAGGTGGTAGTGGAATTTACGCTGAATCAATCCACGGAGCTGCCTGCTTTCTTTATGCAGCACTCCAATCAAGGGGAGTACCTCTTGCATACTTTGGATGTTCACCGTATTCTGAGATACTACACCACCAGGATGAAGGATCTCAGAAAGACTGATCAATTGTTTCCCTTTTGCTCTTAAAAGAGAAGGCAATTCTGTTTCTAAGCAATGCCAGTCTAAATGGTTGGCTCATTGTATCACTTTCTGTTACAGCAAGTACAAGAAGACCCTGCCGGGTCAAGTCGGAGGCCACTCCACCAAAGGGGTCGCTGCCCCTGCTGCTTCTTTCAAGAATCTGTCAGCGGCAGACATCTGTGCAGCCGCAACTTGGATTCTAGGGACATGGATATGTTCATCCACACTTTCTGGCAGGTTCTTTGCTGCTTTAAATCTTGCCAGAAGGTCTTCAAGCTGGCTCCTCCCACCCACCCGGGTGGTAAAACTCTCTGCTCCGCCCCATGACTCCAGATCTTCCTTACCGTTTGGAAGCTCGGGTTCCCTCCTTTGCGCTCTGCGTTTTAGACTGGATCCTAACTCTTCGGTTCGTCCGAAACTAGTTTTGAAGTTTTCTAAACTTCGGTCTTCATTATCCCTCGCGGCTGCGATGGACAAATCGATCCCCGGCTTTCAGAGGTGCCCTTGCGGGCAGAAGATGTCCAGGACAGATCCTCACCCACGCTGCCTACTGCCTCGGCTCAGACCATGACCCGAAGCCCGCGAGTTGTGCCGCCTTTTTCGGCCAACGTCCTGGGAGGATCGCTGCCCAACTGAAGCTCAGGCGCCCAGAGCGTTACCCGCTGGTAAAATCCAAAGAGGCTCGTTAGCGGTGTCCCATGGCTGGCTCGGCTGAGCAGCTCAAGCCATGATAGCCCACCTCGGAGGAGGTGGCCCAGGCGCATCCTCCTCCTCGGCTGGCGTTTATCCTCGCTCTCTGAGTTCCTTTCTTACTCTGCTTCGCTCAAGGAGCTTTGCCAGTCCCTTTCCACGAAGGGAGGGGGGCCATCGGGACATTCCTCTGTCCAAGAAGAGGGATTCGAAGGGTAAGTCCCACCGTCGGCATTCGTGGGAGCGGGAGAGGTCTCCTTCCCCGGACAGCCGACCGTCGACTTCGGTCGAGGTTGTGGCTCAGGCCGCTGGCTTCCTGGCGTCCCCGTCAGGCCAGTCTGCTGACACCCATCGACGCAGTCGAGATATTCCTCGACCCATCGGACGGGTTGTCGACTGGTGAAGCTGACAACCTCTTCACGGTTCCCCGTGGAGACTGAGGATCTGCCCGCGCCTTGGGCGGCAGTCCCCAGTTAAAATGTCCCAGCCAAGGGAAGGCGGTGTCCCCGGCGCCTTCCAAACCCACCCTGTTGCACCGAGGTCTCGTCTTCATCTCGGTCAAGCTGATCCCGCCGACACCGGCGGTCTTGGTCTCTGCACCAGTAGTGGCGACACCGCTCCTCCTCGGAAGAGGAGGCGGCTTTAGCGCCAAAGTGCGTCTGCGTTACGAGAGCTTATGTGGCAGCAGTTACTGTTGTCTGGGACTAAACCGACTCCGGTTCAGCCCCGGCCATCAAGTGGCTGTCGCCCAAACGACCGAAGCAACCGCTCGCCCCAGCCGAGATGCCCATTCCAGGGCTGGTTGTTCGGCCGAAACCGGCTGCTCCACCGATTGTGGTGGAACCTCCGCCTCCACAACCAAAGTCTGGGGCACCAACCGAGGATTCTCGGTCGGGTCAAGCATGCCCCACAGGTTGTCGGTCACCCTCACTCCCGACCGTCCTCGGCAGGTAGAGGGTGGCTCAGGGCTGAGGCAGCTCTTCTCAGACTCTTCGGAATCCAACGACGACTCCTCCCTGTTCTCCAGGCAGGTCGACCTGGAGTCCTCCGGGGGCCAGTCATTGGACGATAGCCTATCGTCCTTCTTGGGTCTGCTTCAACTCATCTCGGAGTCCACTGGGATGCAGCTCGCGCCCGTCCAAATGGGCCAAGTATCCCTGATGGAGATAGCTGGACGAGGATTCCCCCGGAGGCCTTTCGGTGGCTTAGGCCATTCCGGCCCAGCCTTGGAGCTTTGGCAGCGGCCTGCTTCCTGTCCCTGCGCCTCGGCCAGGATGGCCAGAAAGTATGTGGTCCCTACCCGGCTCTTTGCCTGGTTTCACGGGACACCCCTCTGTCGAGGGTTAGTCACGACAGCGTCTTCTGGCCTTCCGGTAACGCTCTGGACGTAGATAAACCCCCCGACAAAGTCCAAAAAGCTGGACTTTGCCGGGTGCAAGATGTACGCTTCGTCCTCCCTCTGCCTCCGACAGGCAAGCTCGGCCGTGCTGATGGCACACTTCTCCCACGCCCTCTTGGGCTCCCTGGATCAGGTTGTCCCTCATCTCCCAGCCAACCTGCAGACCACAGTCCGTCAGGTGTGGGATCAGGGTAGGACGGTGGCGAAGCAGCAGCTTCAGACTGTTCTGGACATAGGTGATTCCTGTGCCAGGTCAGTAGCGGCCACGGTGGCCATGCACCGCAGGGCGTGGCTGAGGATATCCACCTTCATGGCGGATACCCAGCACAAGTTGGCGGACGTCCCCTTCTTGGGGATTGACCTCTTCGGCTCTGGAGTGGAGGGGCACCTCCAGCGGATTGAAAGTCCAATGCCACTCTGGACTCGGTCACCTCCGCCCAGAGGGACAAAGGCCGCCGTCAGCAACAGCATAAGTCCTTTGCATCCTTGGCCCTGCAGCTCGACGGCCCAACAGCACCAGCAACAGCGCCAGCAGGCTCGCGCTTGGCGTCCCCAACCCAAGCCGGCGGCTTCCTCAAACAGGAAGCAAGGAGGTAAAGGCCCAGGAGGTCCCTCGGCCGGTTCCTCCTCCAAGCTTGCCCAGTGACGGATTCCGCCCCCAGCCTCGGTACTCCCCCCGGGTTCCCCTCATGGAGGGACGGCTCCACCACTTCCTTTCCGCCTTGTCCGCTATTGCAGCGGACCGCTGGGTGTTGGAGGTGGTAGGAAAAAGCTGCCTCTGGAGTTTGAGCAGGCTCCTCCCTTTTAAGCCGTCGCCCCTCGGGGGCCACAGTGTCCGCAGCCTCGCTGTCGGCCCGTTGAGATGATATTGCCCTGCTCCTCGGCAAAGAGGTGATCAGGAAGGTGGCGGATCCTCCTCCAGACCCGGGGTTTGTGTCCAGGTATTTCCTGGTCCCCAAACGGACAGGGGGCTGGCGCCCCATCCTCGACCTGCACAACCTGAACAGGTTCCTAAGGTCTCTGACCTTCAGGATGGTCACTCTGGCTCAGATAATCCCATTCTTGGAACGAGGCATGTGGTTCTGTTACCTGGACCTCCAGGACACGTTCTTTCACGTCCCGATCCGTCCGTCTCATCCGAGATTCCTCCGCTTCAGAGCGATGGGGTCCCTTTACGAGTTCCAGGCCATGTTCTTCGGCCTCTCTCTCTCTCTAGCTTCCAGGGTCTTCACCAAATGCATGGCAGTGGTGACAGCATTCCTGCGGCACCGAAGGGTCTGGGTGTGCCCCTGCCTGGACGACTGGCTGATTGCAGCCCCTTCCAGAGCGGAGGTGGAGCGGTCCAGAGATCTGGCCCTCCAGGTTTGCTCTCAGATTGGCCTCCTCATCAACGAGGCCAAGTTGGAACTCGTGCCGAAGCAGGTGATACTCTTCATTGGGGCAGAGCTCGACTCTCTTCGAGCCAGAGCTCGGCTCTCGGCGGACAGGGCCGAGGTTCTTTCCTCCTTTGCCCAATCATTTCAGGTTGGGCAATCACACCCTGCCCGGGACTTCCTGCGCCTCCTGCCGGCCTGCACCAGCGTGGTCCATTGGGCCCTTTGGTACATGCGTCCCCTTCAATGGGGACTGGCCAGCCAGTGGTCACAGCGCTGCGATCCGTTGGACCAGCCTGTGACAGTGACCCAGGAGATGGGGAACGCTCTCCAGTGGTGGACCATTCCGGCACATCTGCGGGGGGGCATCCTGTTCGTCTGCCCCGAGCCAACGGTTTCTCTATCGACCGATGCATCTCTGATGTATTGGGTTGCCCATCTGGGGGAGCGCATAGTCTCTGGTCCCCTCGGGAGTCCCAATGCCATATCAACCTGCTGGAGCTCCGAGCGGTCCGTCTAGCTCTAACCGCCTTTGCTCCGTTTCTATGGGGTCAAGTGGTTCAGGTCCAGACGGACAATACCACAACCATGTACTATCTGAACCGCCAGGGTGGGACGCGCTCCATGCTGTTATGCAAGAGCTCTCCGCATATGGTCCTCTGCGCGGCCTGGGGCGGATCTCCTAGCCATTCACGTGGCAGGAGCCTCCAACACCCTGGCTGATGCCCTAAGCCGGATAGGGGCTGCGTCTCACGAGTGGTCTCTCCTGCCAGAGGTAGTACAAGATCTCTTCTCCCACTGGGGCACGCTTCAGGTGGACCCGTTTGCCTCCAGGGAGAATGCGAAGCTGAGTCTGTTCCATGCCCGCCCCCCTCAGCAGGGCTCTCTGCAGGGGGATGCCTTCTTGTGGCCGTGGACCCTGGGCCTCTTCTACGCCTTTCCCCCATTTCCCTTGATCCACAAAGTGCTTCTCAAGGCTAGGAGGGACAAGGCGCAGGTGATTCTGGTAGCCCCAGACTGGCCCTGCTAGTTCTGGTATCCAGATCACCTCAGCCTCAGCTCCAGGCTCCCGAGGTGGCTTCCAGCCTGCCCGGACCTGATCTCAGTCAAACAGGGGAAGGTATTCCATCCGGACCTTCAATCCCTGCACCTGGCGCCTGGTTCCTGAGCGGCTGAGAGTTCCAGGCCTTGGGTCTTTCGGCGAGGTCCTCAACATCGTTGAGGCATCCCGTAAGGAGTCGACCAGGAAATGCTATGCCTTCAAATGGAAGAGATTCTCCATTTGGTGTCAGGGGAAGGGCTTGGACCCTTCCACCTGTCCCTTGGCAAGCATTCTGGACTATCTGTGGTCCCTTTCTCAGCAAGTGCTTCAGTCGACGACCCTTAAGGTGCACCTGGCAGCCATCTCTGCTTACCAGTCGCGGGCCAGGAAGCAGGCGGTGGCGCAGGAGAAGGTGGTTGGGCGCTTTTTCAAAGGCCTTGACCACATTTCCCCTTCGGTGCGAGAACCTCCACCTCCGTGGGATCTACTGCTGGTATTGGCAAAGCTCATGGGCAAGCCATTCGAACCGATGCACAGGTGCGATATTTCCCACCTGTCGTGGAAGACCGCCTTCTTGGTGGCTATCACGTCAACCAGAAGGATGGGGCGCTCAGGCGCTTTCCATCGAGTCTACTATCTGGTCTTCCACAGGGACAAGGTTGTCCTGCGCCCCCACCGAAATTCCCTTCGAAGGTGGTGTCTGAGTTTCACCTTAACCAGGTGTTGACTCTGCCGGTATTCTACCCCAATCACCTCGAAAGGCTGAATATAGGTTCCATACTGGACCCTAGGCGGCTAAAGCTTATATAGGAGGCGAATGACTGAAGTTAAAGGGAGAGGTGCGTCCAGCTGATTATCCTACGCTGAAGCCGCACCTGGCAGACCTGCAGCCAAGCGGACAATAAGCAGGTGGGTCACCTCCTGCATAGAACTCTGCTATAGGCTGGCGGGCATTGAGCCTCCCAGAGGGATAAGAGTTCATTCTACCTGCCATACCGCTGCATCGGTAGCTGCTTCCGGGGTCGTCCCTATCCAGGATATCTGCAGGGCTGCTACCTGGAAGTCGGCACATACCTTTATTACCCACTACCACATCGACCTTGAGTCACGCTGGGATGCTGGTTTTGGGGCCTCTGTTCTCCAGTCCTTATTTCCCAAGTATGTATCAGGGGTGTGCGCCTTGCCTCCCTCCTCCCGGAGAACTGCTAGGGGTCTGCTAATAAGTGTGGATGAACAACATATCCATGTCCCTAGAAATACAGGTTACTCACCTGTAACAGAAGTTCTAGGAATGGTATATGTTGTTCATCCACACGATCCACCCAACCTCCCCGGCTTCGACGCACAACCTGGCTTCCAGCAGGCTAGATCTGGCGTCATGGGGCGGAGCCGAGAATTTTACCACCTGGGTGGTTGGGAGGAGCCAGCTTGAAAACCTTCCGGCAAGATTTAAAGCGGCAAGGAACCTGCCAGAAAGTGTGGATGAACAACATATACCATTCCTAGAACTCCTGCTACAGGTGAGTAACCTGCATCTTCTGTCCATACATTTATGAAACATTACAGTTTGGACATTGCCTCTCCCTGTAGATCGGGCTTCGGATTGGCTGTTCTGCAACGTCTTCTTTCCTAAGACCTTCACAGCCAGAGGGTCTACTTTTGGATAGTTTCCTCCTTCAGTTTTCTTCTTATTCCAGACTGCTTGGGACTCTGTCCTATTTGTAATTGCCTACTGCAAGAGCCCTCTCGGAAGTAAGATAGTACAGTTATGCAAGAACTTATTGTTACAGTAGATCTTACTCGAGGGGCTGTTGAATGAATATTATATGGGACTACCAGCTGACAGGACCCCATGGAAAAATTTCTAGCTAGCAGTCCCTTACGAGGACCGCCCCACGTCAGGTGACCCGTCAGGCGACATCGGTATAAAGGGCGGTCCCAGATGCCGCCTTCCAGTTCTTTCCGCCCGTCAGCTCGTGTGGCGCCTCACGGTGGCTTGGCGCTCCAGCCCCTGTTACTTGATTGTTTTTGCAAGTGATCAGTGTTTTGGTACTTTTTCGTCAGGTGAAGCGTCGGTTTATGTCGTCCCTTCAAAAATAAGTGCGACTAAGTGCAGCGCCCAACTGCCTCACAAGGACCGTCACTCCCTCTGCCTTTTTTGCTTAGGCTCCGACCACACGGTTGAAAAGTGCCCGCATTGCCTGCATTTCAACGCGGCCACCCGCAGACGACGCCAGCAGTCCTTGGAAGACCATCTCCTTAAGAAGATGTCTGCAATGGAGAAGGAGTTGAAGAAGTTTAGGCAGGCGTCTGCCTTCCCAGAAGGACGCAAGAAGCGGGACAAAGAAAGGCACGGGGAGAAGACGCCCTCCTCCGCGACTCCGGCCGGAGCAGCAGCTCAGGTAACATGCCCTCTGGGGGATCGCCCGACGGCAGCCTCCAAGGTTTTGGAGGAGGCGTCGGCCCCGCCATCGGGTGCCTCCGGGCAAAAGGAGGCTTCTTCCCCCAGTACTGCCGCGGGCGCCTCCATAAGCTGGATGTCGGCTCCTCCGACGCCCGCCGGGAGAAGGCCACTAAGACACCGACCCCTGGTGGCGTACGGCAGTGTCCCCCTCGGACCTGGTCGCTTCCCACCCTCGGCCCACCTCCGACGAGGGTCCCCTTAAGTCGGACGCCGGCTCCTCTGGCGTCCGCCGGGATTCAGCCCCTAAGTCGCACATCGGCTCCTCCGACAGACCTTCCATCGTCTGTCGTCCCAGGTTCCCCACAGCTTTCGCTACCGTCCGGGGAGCCTGAGTCCCCCCTGCCTGACCCTGGGGACTTTTCTCCTCTGTCCCCGGGCGATGCTCAGGATGCTTTTCCACTGTCAGATCTTCCTCCCACTGAACCGGATCTGACGCTGGCACCGGCCCCGCCGACGGGGGATATTCCTCTTCTATCGGGCCCTCCCCCCATGGGCCTATCACTGTTGATCCGCCCGTGGGGCTCCCTACTGGGCCGTCTGCTCCGGCAGCTCCTCCGGTACCTAGGTATCCGCTGTCGTATCCGACGGCGGTTTACCCTGGTCCACAGTATCCTGCACAGCAGTACCAGACGCCGGCTCCACCGACACCGCAATACTCTGCTCCGGTATTCCCGCAGCCGAGTTACGGATACTTTCCTTATGGATATAATCCATATAACTATCCCCCTCCTCCTCCTCCACCGCCCCCTAGGCGGCCGGTGGATCTTCAGGAGACTCTGGCCTCCTGGTGGGCTGAGGCCAAGGCTTAGCTCACCAAGGAAGTCGAGAGCCGCCTTACAGCAACGGTGCCACCTCCGGCCCCAGACGGCACACTCCCTCTCCGCCTCCAGATTTTCGAGCTCTTCCCTCTGGATCCAGAGAGGGGCAGGACACGCGTCCAGGGATTCCCCCTAAGGAACCCGTTCCTTCCCCTAGACGAGTCAGGGAGTCTTACTCTGCTTCCAGTTCTTCTCTCTCTCTGACTCCTTGGATTCCTCCGACGGATGCTCCGAGAAAGATGACGAGCCTCGCTCTCCGTCCAAGCCCCGGCCGAGGACTCCTCCTAAGTCTACTCCGGAGGATCTTTCCTTCACAGAGTTGCTCAGGAAGATCCAGGAAGTACATCAGTGGCGTTCCTTAGAGCCAGATCCTCAGCGGGTTAAACTCGCCGAACATCTGGACTTGCCCCTTACGGCTCCTACTCTAGTGCCATCCTGGATCAAGCCTCATGCCCACCTTGTTTCCAGTATTTGGAAACAACGGTCGGCTTTAGCCCCACTTCCTCGGAAGTCCAACAGGCTATACCAGGCTCCGGAGGGTGTAGACTTTGTAGATTCTCACCCCCGTGCAGACTCTTTTGTGATTAGCGCCACTTAAGGCCGGTCAGCACACCACAAACATCTGAGCTCGTCTCCTCCGGATAAGGAATCTCACCTTCTGGATCAGTATGGAAGGAAGATCTACACTTCTTCCACCCGGGGATCAGGGCCCTAAATTATGTAGCACATATAGGGGATAACCAGAAGGCTGTCCTTACCCAAGTGGAATCTAAGATTGACTCCTTGCCTGACTCCCAAGTCAAGCAGGAGTTAGCTGACCTTGTCCGTTCTGCTCGTTCGGCCAGTCGTCACATTCTGAGGGCGACCTCGCTACAGTGGACACTGCAGGGCGGAGCTCCACGTTCGCTGTAAGTCTTCGACGTCACGCCTGGCTCAGAGTGTCAGGTTTGGTCCCGGAGGTGCAGTCAGCGATTCAGGAAGCACCTTTCAGTGGTTCGGTGCTTTTCGGTAATGTCAAGGACATCGTCACCGACTTGCAGGAGAAGGGGATGACCCTGAAATCTGTGGATTCCATGCACCGTCCCCATCCCCCGCAGCGCCGTCCTTTTCGCAGACGCAGCCGGCCTCAAGCAAACCCCAAGGAAGGCGGGCCACCAAACGCCGGGCCCCACAGCTGCCAGGCCCGCCACCAAAAGCAGCGGGTGCCCCAGCTACGGCGCTGCCCCACACCACCTGACTCCTTCCCTCTCCCATCGCCTCCGGACTCCCCGGAGGAACCGGTAGGAGGGATGTTCTTCCTCCACCTTCCGGGTTGGGAGAGGATAATATCGGATTCATGGGTGCTTCAGATTATCGCAGAGGGGCACTCCATACAGTTTCTACAGAAACCTCCATGCCACCCCCCTCTGAAGTCCTCTTACTCAAGGGACCATCTTCCTTTGGTCAGGGAAGAAATATCTGCTCTCCTCGCGAAGCAGGCCATAGAACCCGTCCCCTCACCTTCACGGGACGGGCTCCTATTCCCATTTCTTCCTTGTACCAAAGAAGACGGGAGCTCTCAGACCCATTCTCGATCTCGGCTCCCTGAACTTTTATGTAGAATACAAGAAGTTCAGGATGCGCTCCCTTCAAACCCTTCTGCCCCTTCTTCAGCCGGGCCAGTGGCTTTGTGCACTGGATATGCAGGATGCATACCTGCACATCCCCATTCGTCCCTCGCACCGAAAGTACTTCTGGTTTGCTTTCAAGGGGGACCATTACCAATTCCGGGCACTCCCTTTTGGTCTTTCCTCGGCTCCCCAAGTTTTTACCAAATGCCTGGCGGTGGTAGTGGCCCACCTGCGTACTTTGGGAGTTCAGGTGTTTCCCTATCTGGACGACTGGCTCCTGGCAGCCTCGTCAAGGGAGGAACTCCTGCATTTTCTCTCCCTCACCCAGCAGGTTTTCACTTGTCTGGGTATCACCATCAACCATTCAAAGTCTCATCTGTACCCCTCCCAGAGACTTCAGTTCATCGGGCGGGGCAATCCTCGTTACGACAGTGTGCAAGGCCTTCCTGCCTTCGGACAGGGGGGCCTCCCTCCAGTCACAGATTTCCCTACTTTCAGAACGCAGGAAGGTTCCGGCGAGGTCGGTGCTCCGTCTTTTGGGGCTTATGGCGCCGCCATCCCGGCCAGTTCACGTCAGTCGCGACTCCACATGAGGATCTCTTAGTGGACTCTCCGCCTCAGTGGGATCAACTTGTAGACGACCTAGATCATCTGGTGCTGATCTCCTCGCCGATGTCAAGAGACTTGCAATGGTGGATGGTTCGAGAGAACCTGTTCCGGGGGGGGATCCCCTTCTTTCATCCTTCCCCCTCCCAGACTCTGACCACGGACGCATAAGGTGAAGGCTGGGGAGCCCATCTGGGTCCTCACCAAACCCAGGGTTTATGGTCCAGATTGGAATTAGCTCTCCACATCAATGTGCTCGAGCTACAAGCAGTTCTGTATGCTCTCCAGGCCCTTCACCAATGCATCCTTCCCGGTCACCTAGCTGTCCAAACGGACAACATGTACGTGGTGTGGTACATCAACAAGCAGGGAGGGACTCGATCCTACCCGCTGTGCAGGGAAGCAATGAGGGTTTGGAAATGGGAAACGCTTCACAACCTTCTCCTCACGGCGATCCATTTTCCAGGAGTCTACAATATCCTGGCAGACAAGCTAAGTCGTTCCTCGGCTCTGCCACACGAGTGGGAACTGGACCAAAAGGTTATAAACGGCATCTTCCAGCTTTGGGGGACTCCACAGGTAGACCTGTTCGCCTCTTCCCAAAACGCAAAACTTCCCACCTTTTGCTCGCTCGCTCCAGAGCGAGGCGCTTTCTGGAGCGACGCTCTGTCTCTTAAGCTGGAAGGACAGATTCGTCTATGCTTTCCCCCTAATTCCTCTGGTCCCTTGTGTGCTGCAGAAACTTGCATTGGAAAGAGCGAGAGTGATTCTGATCGCTCCTTTCTGGCCCAGGCAAATCTGGTTCTCTCTTCTACAACAATACTCAGAGGTTCCTCCTCTTCCTCTTCCTTTATCTCGAGGACTGCTGACCCAGGATCAGGGGACCCTGGTCCATCCAGGACTCAAGTCTCTCCAACTTCATGCATGGCTCCTGCAGACCTAGCCCAATCTCGTTTTGGCGTCTCTCCTAAGGTGGCCGAGATTCTGGTGGAGGCTAGAAAACCCTCCACTAGGTCCACCTACACTATGAAATAGAAGCGATTTTCCATTTGGGCTGCCTCCAGGAACGTGGAGCCTCTCTCCTGTCCTGTGGCCGTTCTGCTCGATTTATATGCGTCATCTTTTCGACCTGGGTCTCAGTCACTCCTCTTTGAAGGTTCACATGGCTGCTATTTCAGCCTACCATGTTCCTTTTGCTGATAAAGCCTTTGCCCAATTAGAGGTATCCAAGACCTTTCTCAGAGGGGTCCTTCATCTCAGGCCCCCTGTTCGACCTCCTGCTTCCCCTTGGGATTTGAACTTTGTTCTCGAGAAAATTACCCTTCCTCCTTTTGAGCCTGCGGCTTCTGCAGACTTGAAGTTTTTATCGTGGAAGATGTTCTTCTTGGTGGCCATTACTTCTGCTTGCAGAATTTCCGAGCTCCAGGCCCTTATGTGTAAAGTCCCCTATCTGATTTTTCACAAAGAATGAGTAGCTCTTCACACGAACCCCAAGTTTCTTCCGAAAGTGGTGGCTGAGTCCACCTTAAATCAGTCTATTGAGTTACCTGCCTTTTTCACGCAGTACTCTAACTAGAGAGAATACTTGCTCCATACTATGGATGTCCACAGGATTCTGAGATGCTACACCAATAGGACGAAGGATCTCAGAAAGACTGATCAGTTGTTCGTCTCTTTTGCTCACAAAAGGGAAGGCAATGCTGTCTCCAAGCAATGCCTGTCAAAGTGGTTGGCTCATTGCATCACTTTCTGTTATGACAAGTACAAGACGACCCTACCAGGTCAAGTCAGAGGTCACTCCACTGTGGAGTAGCAGCCTCTGCGGCTTGTTTCAAGAATGTGTCTGCGGCAGACATCTGTGCTACCGCCACCTGGACTTCCGTCCATACCTTTTCGAAACATTACAGTTTGGACATTGCCTCTCGCCGTAGAGTAGGCTTCGGTTTAGCTGTCTTGCAAGGCCTCCTATCTTGAGGTTTGCAAGTTTGTTTGCTACTTCTTGGAGTAATTCCTCCTCCCGGTGCCTTTCATTTGTTCCAGACTGCTTGGGATTTTGTCCTGTATGTAATTACCTACTGCAAGAGCCCTCTCAAAGTAAGATAGTACAGATCTTACTTCGAGATACAGGTTACACCATTAGGACTGAAGCCGGCAGGCGTCAGGACCCCACAGAAATCTTCTAGCTAGCAGTCTTCAGCGGGGACTGCCTCCGACGTCCCGCCCCGGCGTCAGGCGTAGTACATAAGGAGGCGGTCCCGCCAGAATCCCCAGTTCTTTCCCGCTGTCGACTCGACCCTCCGGTCAGTGTCTAGCGCGCGACACCTGGAAAAGTTCTTTTCTTGTTTCTTCATTTGGAAACTTCAATGTCTATCAAATCATCTGCCATCTGATGTCCTCTCCAACATCCACGGAGGGCCATCCGTCAAAGTGTGCCTGTGGGAAGCAAATTCCCTTTAAAGACCCTCATTCGGCCTGCGTGCGGTGCTTAGGCCTGGACCATGTTACCCGGGCCTGCTCCTTCTGTCAAGGCTTCAGTAGTCGGACCCGGATCCGTCGTCAGAAGGCCCTCCAAGCTTACTTTCTGGAAGAGAGATTGAAGGCCATGGATCCTGCCTCCAAGGGGGAATCCTCGGAGAAAGCCCGCCGGCCCCTTGAGAAACATAGGGAGAGGGTGAGATCAAAATCCCCTTCTAGGGCTTCCAGACTTCCATAGCTCCGGCACCGAGTCCGACCTTCCTTCCCGGCCGCGCCTCAGCCTCCCACGGTCGCAGTCAAGTCTTCCTCCGGTTCCTCCACTCTGCAGCCTGTTTCGACCCCCAGGCCTTCTTCCTCTTCGTCCAAGGCCTCGCCGAGGTCAGGGGACCTCCATCACCATAAGTCCGGCTCCCGCCACTCTGCCCCCGACGTCCGGTCGGTCTCCTTGCCTCCTCCTCCCCAGCAGAAAACCAAGGAGCTGACATCGCTCAAGAGGACGTCGGACCTGACGTTGGCCCACCCGACATTGGCCAAGCACCACAGGACCCAACGACAGCCAGACACCCGTCGCCGGTCAGGCCTTCTCCACCGCGGACGCCAGCTGGGGGACCGACGTCCGTGCCAGCAGATAGAGCAGGGGTTCTCAAATGGTGAGGCCAGCCTCCCTGGGGACGCCCCAACCAGTTCCAGGGGAGGCTCAAGCAAGTCTGAAAAGTACTGTATTTAAATTTTGAGTTTTATATATTTTGTGTGAAGAAATGAAGCAAACTGAAAGAGGATAATAGTAGGTGAATTTTATGTATTTATTTACTATTAGGTGACAAGGGAAGGTGAATGAGGCAAGGCTCATTTCAGGTGTACCCGGGGAAGGGTAGGTAGTGAATACATTTCAAAAGATAATGCAAAACAATCAAGAAACACACAGTGAACAATAGTGCAAACAAATATGAACAATAAATTTAATGAGTAGTGGTAATTGATCAATTTGTACACTGATGGTAGAGCAGTGCAAATACAAGGGTTGAGCATAGAAGTACTAAGAGCAATAGCAGGAAGGAGCAAAGTAATCCCAGAGAAGTTGCTTAGGAGCAGGGAAATAGGTGGAGAGGCAAAGTATGTAGGAAGGTTATTTCATATAGAGAGGAAACCGAGAAAGTAGCCTGACCCATGAAGATACTGTAACAAGAGGTAACAATGGTTCACGAATGAAAATAGTGGAGCAAGTAGGCTCACCTATGGGGGGGTAGGGGTTACAGTAAGCTGAATAATAAAATTTGTTTATTTAATTTGTTGTTCAGATTACACCTTTGAGCATAGGAGCTCTTTTTCAAAGGTTCCACGTTAGTATAAGACAAAGAACTGAATGTAAGCCAAGTACTCAAAGGGGTTTCAATTTATTCATGGTGTACTGCGTAAAGTACAGTATGTTTTTCTTTGGGGAGGCCAATGTTGTTTCAGTTTTTGGGGGAGGCTCAAAATCTTTTCCATGGATTTGGGGAGGCTCACTGTGACAAAGTCTAACTACTACTGAGATAGAGGAACCCCTATGCCACCTACCGACGTCCACCGGAAGCCGCTCACGGAGGAGTCGACACAGCCCGAGGACCAGGGGGGGCGAACCCAGTTCTGTCGAACCTCCGAGGGGCCATCTCCTGAACCAGAGACCCCTGGGGACCGGCGCCAGAACCCGACCGACCACGGCGCGCCCGGCCCGTCGTCGGGTCTCAATATTCTGAGGTCAAGGAGCTGTTTACCTTTTGGTGGGATACCATAAAAGGACGTGGTTCCCACACCCCCTCCTCCTCCCCACCCGTGACTCCACCGGCCCCAGCGCGCCCCCACCCCATCCGGGGCAGCAGGCCGAGTACCTTCCCCCAAGGAGCCTGCTGAATCTCCTAGGGGCAGACCATTGGAAAAGAGGAGACCTCCGTCCAGATCTTCTTCAGGGTCACCCAGTCCCAAGAGACCCAGAAGACGCCGTCACTTGCCTTCGACGGAGGACTCGGGATCGGACTTCTCAGACAGATCCAGATCCCCTTCTCCCATTAGCATCCCCTCTCCGGACCCACATGAGCTCCCAAGATCTCCTCCAAATGACCCATCGTTCTCAGAGATTGAGGCATATCCAAGAGAATATGGGCTGGGACGCAGAAGAACCTGACCCTGAGAGGCTACGCCTTGCATGTTATCTTCGGCAAAAGGACCCAAAGCCTGTGGTGGTACCACCCTTGGTGGACACCTTCGTGGACGTCACCAAGGCAGCGTGGAAACGTCCACATTCACTCCCGGCGATGCCCAAGAAGGCTGACCGCCTGTACAAAGCCCCAGGGGAGGACCAGTACTTGGCATCTCATCCTCTGGCCGATTCCCTGGTCATCACAGTCTCACATGACCGGTCCCAGAGGCCGCAACATCTGAGCACCCTACCACCGGACCCAGAGTCCAAGCAATTGGACGTGATGGGCAGGCGTACGTACGCAGCTGCAACCTGCGCCATTAGGTCCCTCAATTATCTCACCCACATGGTCCAGTTTCAGAATGCCTTGTGGGAGCAGGGACTAGAGCTGGCAGAAAAGATGCGGAAGGTGAGCAGAAGGAAGAACTGCTTCAGCTCCTCCGCGCGGGTTCAGGCGGTAGAACCCAGGTGCTTGAGCTCGTGTGACCGTGGACTCCACGGCCAGGCGGCAGCCTCAGGCGTATGCCTCGGAGACACTCATGGCTTCGTGTCTCCGGATTCACCCCGGACGTCCAGAAGAACATACTGGACGCCCCATTCCACGGCAAAGTTCTCTTTGGTGAGTCTTCGGAGAAGGTCCTCACCAAGCTTCAGGAGGCCGGGAAGGCCGTGAGGTCTGTACAGACCCAGGCCCGGTTCCTTTCGTAGGAACCAGAGCCGTTGTCGTGGCCGGACTCAGAGACAATAGTCCTGTTCTAGGGACATGGATATGTTGTTCATCCACACTCATTGGCAGGTATCCTTGCCGCTTTAAATCTTGCCGGAAGGTCTTCAAGCTTGCTCCTCCCACCCACCCGGGTGGTATAACTCTCGGCTCCGCCCCATGACGCGGATCTTCCTACCGCCTGGGCTCAGGTTCCCTCCTTAACGCCTGCGCTTGAGACTGGTTCCATTTCTCAGCCAGAGCGCTGCTCCGGCGGACAGGGCCGAGGTTCTTTCCTCCTTTGCCCGATCATTTCTGGTTGGGAAATTCGCGCCTGCCCGGACTTCCTGCGCCTCCTGGGTCTCATGGCGGCCTGCACCAGCGTGGTCCGTTGGGCCTCTGGAACATGCGTCCCCTTCAGTGGGGACTGGCCAGCCAGTGGTCACAACGCTGCGATCCCTTGACCAGCTTGTGTCGGTGACACAGGGATTGGGAACGCTTCAGTGGTGGGACCGTTCCAGATCATTTGCAGAGGCATCCTGCTCGTCCGCCCCGAGCCGACGGTGTCTCTATCGACCGATGCCTCTCTGATGGGTTGGGGTGCCCATCTGGGGAACACTGGCTCATGGCCTCTGGTCCCTGGGAGTCCCGATGCCACATCAACCTGCTGGAGCTCCGAAGGTCCGCCTAGCTCTCACCGCTTTGCTCCGTTCCTCCGGGGTCAAGTGGTCCGAGTCCAGACGGACAATACCCACGACCATGTACTATCCTAAACCGCCAGGGCGGGACGCGCCTCCATGCTTCTATGCAAGAAGCTCTCTGCATTTGTCACTGCAAGCAGCCCGGGAGGCTGATCTCCTGGCCATTCACGGGCAGAGCCTCCAACATCCTGGCCGTGCCCTGAGCCGGATAGGGGCTGCATCCCACGAGTGGTCTCTCCTGCCCGAGGTAGTACAGCATCTGTTCCTCCTTTGGGGCACACCTCAGGTGGACCTGTTGCCTCCAGGGAGAACGCTGCTGAGTCTGTTCCATGCCCGCCTCAGCAGGGCTCGCTGCAGGGATGCCTTCTCGAGGCAATGGACCCCGGCCTCTTTTACGCCTTTCCCCCATTTCCCTTGATCCACAAGGTGCTTCTCAAGGCGAGGAGGGACAAGGCGCAGGTGATTCTGATAGTCCCAGACTGGCCTCGCCAGTTCTGGTACCCAGATCTCCTCAGTCTCAGCTCCAGGACTCCGGGCAGCTTCCAGCTCGCCCGGACCTGCTCTCAGTCAATCAGGGAAGGTGTTCCATCCGGACCTTCAATCCCTGCACCCTGACGGCCTGGTTCCTGAGCTGACTAGAGTTCCAGGCCTTGGGTCTTTCCGGCGAGGTCCTCAATGTAGTTGAGGCGTCCGTAAGGAGTCGCACCAGAAAATGCTATGCCTTCAAATGGAAAGGTTTTCCATTTGGTGTCAGGGCAAGGGCTTGACCCTTCCTCCTGTTCCTTGGCAAGCATCTTGGACTATTTATGGTCCCTTTCTAGTCAAGGGCTTAGGTCGGCGACCTAAAGGGTGCACCTGGCCATCTCTGCTTACGGTAGCGGGCGGGAAGCAGTCGATTAACACCAGGAGGAAGGTGGTCTGGCGCTTTTCAAGGCCTTGATCACATTCCCTCAGTCTTGAACCCCCACCTCCGTGGGATCTACTGCTGGTACTGGCAAAGCTCATGGGCAAGCTATTCAACCTTCAGTGTAGTGTGCTCTCTCTCACCTGTCGTGGAAGACCGCTTCTTGGTGGCTATCACGCCAGCCAGAAGGATGGGAGAGCTCCAGGCGCTTCCATCGAGTCTCCTTACCTGGTCTTCCACAGGGACAAGGTTGTCCTGCGCCCCACCAAATTCCTTCCGAAGGTGGTGTCGAGTTTCAGCTAACCAGGTGTTGACTCTGCCGGTGTTCCTGTACCCCCAATCACACACCCTGAGCCTAACATAGGCTCCCGCGGCCTGACCCTGTAGAAGGCGCCTGCCATTATGCGAGCGATGGCTGGAAATTCGGGAGAGGTTCGCCAGCTGTTTGTCACCTACGCTGAAGCCGCGATCTGGCAGACCTGCAGCCAAGCGGCGATAAGCAGGTGGGTAACCTCCTGCATAGATCTCTGCTATAAGTTGGCGGGCATGGAGCCTCCCAGAGGATAAGAGCTCATTCTACCCGCCATACTGCTGGAACGTGGCTGCTTCCAGGGACGCCCTATCCAGGAAATCTGCAGGGCTGCTACCTGGAAGTCAGCAAACACCTTCATTACCCACTACCACATCGACCTTGAGTCACGCCGGGATGCCTGGTTTTGGGGCCTCGGTTCTCAGTCTCTCTTTCCCAAGTAAGTATTGGGGTGCGTCTTGCCTCCCTCCTCCCGGAGAACTGCTAGGGAGTTCCTATGAGTGTGGATGAACAACATATCCATGTCCCTAGAAATACAGGTTACTCACCTGTAACAAGAGTTCTAGGAATGGTATATGTTGTTCATCCACACCACTCCACCCGACCTTCCCTTCGGGACGCGACAACCTGAGCTCTCCAGCTGGCCAGATTCAAGGCCATGCGGGGCGGAGCCGAGTTATACCCACCCGGTGGGTGGGAGGAGCAAGCTTGAAGACCTTCCGCAAGATTTAAAGCGGCAAGGATACCTGCCAATGAGTGTGGATGAACAACATATACCATTCCTACAACTCCTGTTACAGGTGAGTAACCTGTATTTCCGGACCGCAACAGAGGGGCTCCTTCTCCCAGAAAGCCCAGGAGAGGTCGTCCTCAGGCAGAGGCCAACGTCCCGCCAAGTCGGCCCAGCCTGCAGGTCCCTCAGCTGCCACAACATGACTCCTTTCTGGCACCCGCCCCTCAGGATCAACGAGACACCAAGGTCGGGGTCGTATTGCAGACCACCTCCAGGGTGGCAGTCTATCACCACTGACAGGTGGGTACTCCAGTTGGTCAAAAAAGGCCACTTTATAGAGTTCGTAGACAAGCCACCCACAAGGCCTCCTCTGCTCTCCCGTTACTCGGGTCAGCACAGATTGCTTATCAGGCAAGAAGTACTCGCGCTTCTGCAGAAGGGAGCGGTAGAGTACGTCCCAGAGAACCAAAGAGGAACAGGCTACTATTCCCACTTCTTTCTGGTTCCAAAGAAAACAGGGACCTCCGTCCAATATTGGACCTCGGCGACCTCAACATGTCGGTCGCCTACAAATGGTTTTGCATGGTGACTCTCCAGGGTCTTATTCCCATGTTGAAAAAGGACGCATTTTTTGCGTCACTGGACATGCAGGACGCCTACCTGCACATCCCTATTGCTCAAGCGCACAGGAGGTTCCTGCGCTTTGAGTTTCTCGGCCTCCACTTTCAGTTCCAGGCACTTCCTTCAGACTGTCATCGGCCCCCAGGATCTTTACTAAGTGCAAGGCAATCGTGGCAGCGTCTCTGAGGAGACAGGGCCACTACGTGTTCCCATACCTGGACGACTGGCTTCTCATGGCCGCCTCCAGAGAGGCGCTGTTGTTGGCTATCCAGAACACCCAAGCTCTCTTTCAGTCGCTGGGCATTCTTATCAACTACGAGAAGTCTCTCCTGGTACCGTCCCAGAAGCTGCAGTTCTGGACACCGTCCAAGGGAAAGCTTTTCTTCCCGAGGACAGAGCGGAGCGCATCAGGTCCCTCATCAGGGAACTTTCAAAGAAGACCGTCCCTCCAGACTGGTCCTTCGCTTGCTCGACATATGGCTGCGCCATTCCAACCGTCCCGATGGCAAGGCTCCACATGGGTAACCCAGTGGATGCTGAAAGTGCAATGGGATCAGAGGCAAGACCATATGCAGCAGCCAGTCAGAATCATGAGGGCCATGATTCGAGACTGGCAATGGTGGTTAGACCCAGGGACACTCTCCACGGGTGTTCCGTTTGTAGCACCGTCCACGGAGGTAATCCTCTCCACAGACGCCTCAGGGCTGGGGTAGGGGGAACACCTGAACGGGGTGAGGTCTCGGGGATCGTGGACCCCTCAGGAAGCTCACCTCCACATCAACATTCTGGAGATGAGGGCGGTCCTTTATGCCCTGCAAGCCTTCCAGTCAGAAATTCCACCGAGTACTCTTCTGCTTCAAACAGACAATACGGCGGTGATGTATTACCTCAACAAGCAAGGAGGCACACACTCTTATCCCCTCTGCAGGGAAGCTATGAGAGTGTGGGAATGGGTAATTCGACACGGCGCCAGCCTGATTACAGTTCATGTTGCCGGAGTGGACAACACAATCGCAGACGGCCTGAGTCTATCACAGGCCAGAGTCCACGAGTGGGAGCTTCTTCAGGAGGTAGCAGAGGATCTGTTTCTTCGATGGGGCACTCCAGAATTGGACTTGTTCGCTTCCCCATCCAATGCAAAACTGCCCAATTTTTGCTCGCTAGATCCAGGGCCTGGTGTTTTTTGGCGAGACGCGTTGTCCTCTCCTGGGCGGACAGATTCCCACGCTTTGTCTCCCTTCCTGATCCAGAGTGTCCTTCTCAAACTCGCAGGAGCACGCAACAATGATCCTGGTAGCGCCTTTCTGGCCCAGACAGATTTGGTTCCCCATGCTGACGCAATTGTCCCGGGAACCTCCACCCCCTTGCCCATCAGCTCCCATCTACTGTCTCAGGAGGAGGGTTTGCTAGTCCACCCGGACTTACGCTCACTGAACCTGCATGCCTGGCTCCTCGAGACATAGCCATTCTGTGACACGAGGTCTCGCAAGAGGTGGCAGAAGTTCTTTCTGCTGCCAGAAAGCCGGCAACGCATGCGACCTGCGCCATGAAATGGCACCGGTTTTGCCTGTGGTCTCAGGCACGCGGTCTCTCCCCTTTAGAATGCCCGGAAAAATCAGTTCTAGAATACCTGCTTTCCCTTTTTCACTCAGGCCTTGCCTATTCCTCAATTAAGGTTCACCTCTGTGCGATTTTGGCCTACCACTACCCGATAGGCCAGTGCACAGTGGCACAACTCAATGCCTCTTGTGATTTTTTTTTTGAGGGGGGTGCTACACCTTAGACCACCCATTAAGGATCCAGTCCCTCCTTGGGACCTTCTCTTTGTCCTGGAGCAGCTCACGCTGCCCCCTTTTGAACCTGCCGCAGATTGCAAGCTACGTTTTCTGTCGTGGAAAACATTATTTTTAGTTGCTGTTACGTCAGCAAGGAGAATCTCTGAGCTACATGCTCTCGTGTAAGGAACCTTATTTAATTTTCCACCAGGACAGTGTGTCCCTGAGGACGAATCCTAAATTCCTGCCTAAGGTGGTATCAGCCCTTACCCTTAATCAGGATATCAATCTGCCGGTGTACTTCCCCAGGTACACCAACAGAGGAGAGGCACTGCTTCACACCCTAGATGTTCACCGCTCCTTAAGGTACTACTTGACCAGGACCAAACAGCATCGCAAATCCGCACAGCTGTTTATTTCCTTCGCTGAGAGGATGTTGGGCCAACCAGTCTCAAAACAGACTCTTTCTTGCTGGCTTGTCCAGTGCATTTCTTTTTGCTACAATAACAAATAGAAGCCCCTCCCGGGCACAGTCCGGGGCCACTCAACTAGGGGGGTGGCTACTTCCTTCGCAGCGCTTCGGAATGTCTCCATCTCTGCCATTTGTGCCGCAGCTACATGGAGCTCAGTGCACACCTTCATTAGGCACTACAGCCTCTACATCGCCTCACGGAGGAGAGCAGGTTTCGGCCTTGCGGTTCTGCAGGGTCTCCTGTCCTAGATTCAGGATTTTCAAGATCTCTCCTTTATGCCTCCTCCCTAGAGCGTCTCTGGGCGCTATTGCTTGGGAATCTGTCCTAATGGTGTAACCTGCTGCAAGAGCTGTATCTCGAAGTAAGATAGTACAGTTACGTAAGAACTTACCGTAACAGTAGATCTTCGAGAACAGCTCTTGCAGCAGGTATCTTCCCACCCACCATTCCCCCTTGGAGGAGGTAAGGCCTAACCAGGCTTCGGCAGGAGCTTACTTTCCTTTCTTCTTCTGATGGGGTATCCTCGGTCTCCACTTCTGATGTCATCCAGCTGCCGGGAGTCTCCGGTGGGAGAACTGGGGACTCTGGCAGGACCCCTCCTTATGTACTCACGCCTGACGTCGGGGGACTGACGGCCGGAGGCGTGTCCTCGCTGAAGACTGCTAGCTAGAAGATTTCCGTGGGGTCCTGACGCCTGCCGGCTTCAGTCCTAATGGTGTAACCTGCTGCCAGAGCTGTTCTCGAAGATCTACTGTTACGGTAAGTTCTTACGTAACTGTACTTTACATAAGAACTTACTGTAACAGTAGATCTTCGAGAGAGGCTCTTGCAGTAGGTAATACCTTCCCGCCCTCCATCCCCCTAGGCTTTTTCAGCTCCTTTTCCATTGAGGGAAATATCCGCTTCTCTCTCGTCCGGCCTCTTTTGGCCTGTGGCGGGAAAGAACTGGAAGGTGGACGTCGGGGACCGCCCTTTTATACAGTCTTCTGACGCCGGTCTCCTAAAGTGGGGGCGGTCCCTCGCCAGGGACTGCTAGCTAGAAATTTTTCTGTGAGGTCCTGCCGACGTCAGTCCTATATGTAATTACCTACTGCAAGAGCCTCTCTTGAAGATCTACTGTTACGCTAAGTTCTTACGTAACTGTACTATCTTTGAGAAAGGCTCTTGCAGTAGGTAATACCTTCATTCCCCTCCATCCCCCTAAGCTTTTTCAGCTCCTTTTCCAGTGTAGGAAACATCCGCTTCTCTCTCGTTTCGCCTTTCTGTCCTTTGGTGGGAAAGAATTGCAAGGCGGGCGTGGGGGACTGCCCCTTTATACTGACGTCTGTCACCTAACTTGGGGGCGGTCCCCGATCAGACTGCTAGCTAGAAATTTTTCCATGGGGTCATGACGCCTGCTGGCTTCAGTCCTATTTGTAATTACCTACTGCAAGAGCGCCTCTCGAAGATCTGCTGTTACAGTAAGTTCTTACGTAACTGCACTTTCTACAGTTCTACTTAATTGAATAGTCAGTTTTGTTACTGTTTGCAGAGTTCCTAGCTTTTACTTAATTTCTTGTGTTCTTGTGTCAAAAATCCATACATGTCAGTCGTACATCATTGTATGAAAAGTTTCTTCTTGTGGATCTTTTCATGTGTTGATTTTACTCAACTATAGCCTTGATTTTGTTCTGTAGTTTTGTAACCCCTTTTCAATGTTTCCATGTGAATGTAGCCAATTTCACACTCCCTGAGAAATGCGATTACTTGGATGAGGTGATGTTCGTAGAGCTGGGGAAGGAAGATGCTCAAAAACTTGTGAGTACCAACAGGGAAGAGGCCAGGAAAGCCCTTCCACCAAAAGAGAAACGTGCCAACCGTCGGCATAACCGAAAGCGCAGTCGCCAGAACCGCAGTCGAGGACAAGTATATGGTAAGACTGAAGCATTCCAAACAGGAGGGGCTATAAAAAATGCAGCAGTTTTAGGCCTTGAATGATTAATTTGTGCTTGGTGACACTGTTAGTTCAGTGTACTTGAACTGTCTGACTGGTTGAAATGTGTACATTTTTTGTGGAGTACTTGATTGTTTCTTTTAGTAAAAATGATATAAATGAAAGATACAGTAAGTATGCCTGGTACAGGACTAGAACACATACATCAATGGGTTTTATAACCTGCAGAGAGTACTTGACTGTTTAAGCAGCAGTTTAATCAGGCCATGCTGTAGTATTCACTGCAACCTGGAAGTATAATTTTCCTTCTGGAGCATGTGCACACTTACATGTGTAAAACTGGAAAAAGCTTAATTTGAATCTTTCACATTTTGTTTACTGCATTAACAGTAGAGCCACTGCAGTGTGACATGTAAAGAATACTGAAGCACAGGGAAAGTTTTAATGAAAAAAAAATTGCATAGCATTTGCTGTAATACGTAACTATATTTGAGTAGCATTAGGAGCTATATGTATGAGTGTTTATATAGCTTTTTTTTTTTTTGCAGCCTAGTGTGAAGCAGCTGTGCAACCATTTCAGGAGAAAGTTAGTTGGGTAGTAGGTTATCGCTATACATGAACAGTTTTGTTTAGCACTTGATGAGATTTGTGTAGATCTTCCCTGTATCAGTCTTCACTGGTGGGTACCAACCAGAGGTGCAGAATCCCGAGGGAAGCTTTGCTTTAGAAAAAGCTTAACTGCTTTAAGAGGTAGAGATGACATCAGGGATGGTGTCACCCTCGAGGCTGACGCCTTGTGTGACACTCGTGGGTTGGTCAGTAACCAGTGCCATCCCTCTCACTCCTCCCTCAGTTCTGCTCGTCCTGCCATTGGGGTAACAGGTTCTTCATAGGACAGCGTTCCTCTCAGCTGCTTAACTCTAATAAAAAAAAAAAAAAAAAGTCTAGATCTTTTCTGTGTTAATCTTCACCATTCATCACTGGTGGGGTTCTAGCCAGAGGATCAGGACCCTGCAGGAATTTTTTTTTTTTTTTGTAGTGGGTAGGACTTGGCGCCGCACCAAACAACGCTGACTCCTCCTTCACCTCAGTTCTGCTTCTCCCGCCATTGTGTGATCAGCGACCTCGTGGGCAAGCAAGATTCTTCTGCAACATCGCAGCTTAGTCCATCGACGCAAAGCCTTATTGACGTTAGTCTCTCAGTGCCAATTCGACTCTGCAGCATCGAAGCTGGTACGGTCTTTCCTGTTTTGTTGGCACAGAGACCTTTTTCTGTGTTTTTGGTTAATTTTCTGTCCGATCATGTCTCGTCCTGGGAACAAGAAGAAATCTTCCAAAGCGGGCCGGCCCCCCATGCATCAGTGTCCCTGCGGCCAGTTATATTCCATTACAGATCAACATGATCATTGTTTGACCTGCCCGAGCCCAGACCATGACATGGACCGATGTGACACCTGTGTCTCCATGGACTGCAGAGTGCTCGAAAGCCGCACACCACCAACTTTCGGAGGACAGCAGCGCACAAGGGATGCCAGAAGCAGGTCCCTGGACCCTTTCTCCAGGTCCCCTCCTGGTTCTGTATGGGCTGTGGAGGAGGGGGCCGCCGCAGCAAAGGCCCCTTCACCCACCCGCGGGCCAGGCTCAGAACACTGTCTTGGCAGTCACCTCCTCAGAGGTGAGGGCTCCACCAGTGTCGTGGCCTGTGCCTGCCAGGCCTGGCGGTCTCCTTGGCGCCCCCTGTCTGAGCCCCTCCACATCCCAGTGTCGTCTGTGGCTCCTGTGATTGGGGTGGCATCGTGTGCAGTGCTGGGCCATCTTGCGGTGCTGCTCACGGCACCGGAAGTAGGGAGAGTCTTGGGGGTAGCCCCTCTGGAGGGTCTCTGGATTCACTCCTCCTCGGAGGACGATTTGGAGGCGGATACTGACTGGTTGCCCAACTCCCTGGAGTATCAGGGCTCTCCTCCACCCTGCATCTCTGCACCTTCTCAACCTCCTCTCCCTTTGGAGTCGGTTGACCTAACCACCGCCACTTGTGGTGCCGAGAAGTTTTCAGATATATGGGGTGGCACCACCTGAGAGTCTTCCAGCACTAGTGGGGACTCCGAGCTAGGAGGGTTGAGCTCCCAGGCTGCGATGACCAGGTTGGCTCCGACCCCAGCGCCGCTCAGTCGTCTTTTGGGGGGGGGGGGTTCCTTCACTGGCTGCTCCCTGGGGGCTGGTAAGTGAGGTAGAGCTCCTCCAGTTGGTTTTGAGGATGAGGTCCCTCTCAAAGACTTGAGGAGCAGCGCTGTTCCTTAGTAGCCCTCCACGGCTCAGGAAGGAGCCGCAGCGCCGAGCCTGCCTTCTCCCCCTCAGAGTCCCTGAGGGAGATCTTGTTGCAAGATGCTAGGGGCTGCCCTTCTGGACCCATGCAGCCCCGGTTGCCTCACAGGGGGATTCCCCTTCAGAGCTCAGTCCTGACCATTTCAGGATGATTGAATGGTCCGTTGCTTTTCCGACCAGTGGATCCTTCCGCAGTCCTGAATCTCTTTCGCAGTCTCTTAGCCCTGGCAGAGGGCAGACTCTTTCCCAGAGACATTCGTTCTCTTTAACTTCCCCACCTCCCTTCCTGGGCCTCTTAGTTTCTGCTGGGGCCTATGACCTAGGAGCAGTTCAGGGCTTTTGCTGCTGATTTTCCTCATTATGTCAGAGCCATGGACGAACAGGTTTTTCACCTGTCATCCCTAGAGCAGCCAGACTCTGACTTCTTCGCTTCCTCTGCTTCCTCACCTGAGGAAGAGGATCCCTCCATCCACCTGTCCTGGGACGCTGATCAGACCGCCTATCAGAGTTTCCTTTTGGGTCTGGTCGATAAGCTCCACATTTCCATGGTAGCAAGACGCAATCCTGAATGGGCAACACACACTTTCCTAAGCGAGTTCATTGCAGATCACCTGGTGGTACATGCCTGGCCTCCTCCTTCGGGGAGGATTCGTTCCGTACCTGGTAGCACCCATCAGTTCCCTCCCCAGCCCCGATGGACTGCCGGCGCAGGTATTGTGCATCCCAAGGATCTCCAGGAACCCTGCCTCACCCTCTTCGGGAGTGACACTGATGGATACTCCTACCAGGCATAGAAGCCCAAGGCACTATCGACCTCCAGAGGCAGATTCTGCAGAGTTGGACTGTTGGGGAAGGAGAGTCTTCACCTTGGTGCGCCTCTCACTCTCCATTGCAGAACATCAGGCCACGGCCCACCATACTGCCTACAACAGACACTTACGATCCGTACTGGGACAAATCCTAGCATCTGTGCCTGATACGGACGCAACCAGGCAAGCCATTGTCCTCTCCGCACATGGTCTGGAGCTTGAGAGGCACCAAGCAAGGGCGTTATGACACCAGTGAGGTGGCGTCCAGGTTGGTGGGGACAGCGATCTGCATCAGGCAGATGCCGTGGCTTCACTTTTCCCAGTTGTCACCCTTGGCCTGGTGTAGAGTGATTGCCTTCTCTTTCCGGGGACCCACCTTTCTTCCCGGAGCGTGAGACTGGAGCTTCAAGTGCGACTTCATCTCCCAGGGATAGGTAGAGAGCCGGCCTCACCCTGACCAGTCACAGGCCTAGCCTGGCCTGTGATGGTCTCCTCCTCCTCCTGTTTCTCCCCACAAGGGGCTAAGGGAAGTTTCTCCATCAGAGAGGTACCAGGTTCCCTTTGGGGGGGCTTGGTAATCACCCACCACCCATAACACAGGTAAGATATGAAAATTATGTACTTACTGTAATTCTTGATCTTTCTGTGTATCTTCACCATTCATCATTGCTTCCCTCCCATCTTCCCTTCTTGGGCCTCAGACTCTGGGTAGTGCCTCCCCCTGCTTGTTTCTTCCCTGATTGGGGCCATTGTGGGCCTGTCCTGCTGGTACCTCAGGATTCCCTACTCTTCTTTTTGGGGTGGGGGTCCTGTCCTTTTGGGGGGGGGGGACAGAGATGCTGTCAGTTAGGATTGAGCTTCCTGGTGCCCTCTTCCAGGGAACCTGGTGGTGGTCTCCCTTCAGGAGACCTGGTTCTCTCCAACCCCTGGCTGGGGATGAAGATGCCCTCCTCAGGGTTGTATGAACTCTGAGGACTCTAAGGCCCTCTTTTACCTTAGATATCCTTTTCCACACCACTACCTTCAGTGGTATCTATTTTTGGGCATAGAAACATAGAATTTGACGGCAGATAAGGACTGCTTGGCCCACCCAGTCTGCCCATTTCCCTACCTACTGGATAAGCTGCAGATCCTAGTTAACCAGCAGCCTACTTCTTCCTACCCCCCACCCCCAGAATTGCCTTATGACTATCCCATGCATGCTTGAATTCCACCACTGATTTTTGACTCCACAACCTCCTCCGGAAGGCCATTCCATGCATCCACAACCCTCTCTGTGAAAAAATACTTCCTTAAATTACCTCTGAGCCGCCCCCTCTATCTTCAAATTGTGCCCCTTGTTCTTGCACACCTCTTTTTTGAAAGATGCTACCCTCTTGGACTTTGTTGATTCCTTGAAGCACTTGAAAGTTTCTATCATGTCCCCCTCTCCCTCCTTTCCTCGAGGCTATACATATTAAGCTCCTTAAGTCTCTCTTCATATGTCTTCCGGTGCAGACCCTGCACCATTTTAGTTGCCCTCCTCTGGACAGCTTCCATCCTGTCTATGTCTTTGTGGAGATTGGGTCTCCAGAACTGCACACAGTACTCCAGATGGGGTCTCACCAGCTGTCTGTACAGAGGGATAATAAGTTCCTGTTTTCTACTGGTGATGCCTCTCCCTATGCATCCCAGTATCCCCCCAGCCCTCCTTGCTGCCCTCTCACATTGCTTGCCCACCTTTAGGTCATCTGATATGACTACCCCCAGGTCCCTTTCCATTTTTGTTGTTGTTAGTATCTCACCCCCATTGTGTCTCTTCCCTGGGTTTTTGTTTCCCAGGTGCATTACCTGCACTTCTTAGCATTGAATCTAAGCTGCCATACATTTGACCATTCCTCTAACCTTGCCAAGTCCCTTCTCATCCTTTCCACCCCACCTTGTGCATCAACTCTGTTGCAGATCTTAGTGTCATCTGCAAAGAGACATATTTTTCCTTCCAGTCCTTCTGCAATGTCTCTTATAAAGACATTGAAGAGGACTGGTCCTATTCGAACCCCAAGTGCACCCGCTAGTAACCTCCTTTCTTTTGAGTGGACTCCATTTACTATTACCTCTGTGTCCTATTCTCCAGCCAATTCTTTACCCAGGCTGTCATCTTGGGACCCACTCCCAGGCTGGCTAACTTATATATTAATCTTTGTGTGGGACTGTGTCAAATGCCTTGCTAAAGTCTAGGTAGGCCATGTCCACAGCCCTCCCTGATCTACTACTTTGGTCACCCAGTCAAAGAAATCTATCAGATTCGCTGGCATGACCTTCCAGCTGTGAATCCATGCTGCCTAGGGTCCTGTGCCCTTCTGACCTCTAGATACTGCGACAGTTCTTTCCTTTAGAAGTGATTCCATCATTTTCCTATCACTGAGGTTAAACTAACAGGTCTATAGTTTCCTGCTTCTGCCTTGCTCCCACTTTTGTGAAGGGGAATCACATCTGCCCTCCTCCAGTCCTCGGGTACCACCCCATCCTCCCATGATTTGTTAAAGAGGGTAGTCAGTGGTGTCACTAGTTCTACCCTTAGTTCTTTTAGAATTCTGGGATGAATCCCATCAGGCCCCATTGCTTTGTCCACCTTAAGTTTTAAGAGTTCTTTCAGAACCCTTTCTTCTGTAAATGGGCTGGTATCAACTTCTGTATCCAGAGTGTTAGTGCTGTTTGTTTTATGTACCTCCCCCTCTTCCTTTGTAAATACTGAGCAAAAATATTTGTTTAGTATCTCTGCCTTTTCACATTCTCCCTCTGCCCACCCTCCCTCCCTTTATTAAGCCTCACTATCCCTCCCTTGGTCTTCCTTTGCTCCCTGATGTACCTATAAAAGGTTTTATTCCCCTTCTTAACTGAGTTGGCTATCTTTTCCTCAGTTTGGGCCTTTGCTGTTCTGACTGCCTTCCCAGCCTCCTTTTGCTTTAACTGATACAGTTCTCTGTCCTGCTCCTTCTGCGATTCCTTGGGCAGCAACCCTCCTTCATGCCCTTCCTCCCACCTGGTTAGGGAGAAGGGGGAATTTCCACTGGAAGGACATTCTCGAGAGGATAGGAGGGACTCTGCTCCAGGGTGCTTCTGTGCCCACCCTATAACTCTTTTGAAACAGGAGTGGGAGACTCACGACGACTGTGTGTCTGGTGTAAGGGGAGAAGGCTTAGCCAGATCCTGCCTCTGTCAGCTTAGCACAGCACTCTTGTCTTCTCTTTAAGTGGAAGCGCTCCACCTCAGGAGGCGCTTATTTGACTTGAGGGAACAGTTCCTTCCTCGGATTCGGCTGTGCTAAACATTTTTCTGTCTCCCCTTTGGCCTCTTGGTACCCCTCTTAGAGGAGTCTGAGGAGGTCCCCTATCTCCTTTTCTTTCTTCTCTTCTTTCCTGTCTTCATTTTCTTGACTATGCTTGTTTGCCCGGAGGATGAGGCCTCTTGTTCCAGACCCCTATGGTTATTCTGTCCCCTCTCTCTCTCGGCATTATATCTTTCAAACAACATGAAGTCTTGCTGTATTCTGACAATTGCAGTTAGCCCCAGCCTTTAAACTGCCCCGGAGAACAAAGGGTTAAACTTTCTATGTAGAGCATAGAATGCTGAGCTCGGTTGAGGTCTCTGTCTGTTTCCCTTTGAAATCCAATCGTCAGATTCTTTACTCTGCCTCACTGAACAGTCGCTCGGAGATTTCTCCTTCAGCTCGGTTCGAAAGTCTCGGTCAAGTTGTCTGTTTTACCGAATTTATTTCCGCATGGTCGGTTCAGTCTCTGTCTGTGGTACCGTGAGTGCTAGATAGGTTTTGTTCTGATTTTCTGTGTGGAAATTGTAAAGTGTTAGATCGGTTCTGCTGAACTGATCATTTGTAGTAAATCCTTGTGTTTTACTTTACTGTGGTTACCGGTCCTTCAAACAACATGAAGTCTTGCTGTATTCTGACTATTGCAGTTAGGTCCTGCCTTTCAGCTGCCCCGGAGAACAAAGAGTTAACTTTCCATGGCCAGCATGGAACGTTCAGCACGAGCTCAGTTGAAGCCCCTGTCTGCTGCTGTTTAAACTCCAACCATCAGATTCTTTACTCCGCCTCACTGAACAGTCGCTCTGGAAATTTCTTCTTTGCTCGGTTCAAAAAGTCGGTTAAAGTGTCATTTTTCGCTCTGTTTCTACCGAATTTCTGCTACCGAATCTGTCGGTTTAAGTCTCTGTCTGTGGTACTGTGAGTACTAGATAGGTTTTACATTTAGTTTCTGTGTGGAACTTGTAAATTTCGGATCGATTCGGCTGAACCGATCAGTTTAGTTTAAAAAAGTTTGTGAATTTACTTAGAGTGTGGTAACTGGTCCATATCAGTTCTAAAAAAAAAAAAAAAGATTTTATTAGGTTTTTTCCAAGACCGGTAACACGGTCAGGAACCAATAGGGGAGTCTTGGATGGCGGGTTGCTGAAAAAAGGATAAGTTTTGGATAGGATTGGCCTTGTCTGAGAAACCAAAGAAAAAAACTGGGCCCACTGGGTTATAACACTGCAGTGTGTATGTGGGGAAGCCTTTGCTAAGGCTGATCCCCACACCACCTGTGTTTATTGTGTGGGGTTTGACCACCTCGATTCAGACTGCCAAAATTTGTAAGAATTTTCCCAAAGCTACCCTGGATAAGAGAGTAGGTAGACTGAGGGAAAGGGAGGCCGAGAAGTCCGCTGACCTGGATGGCCAGCCCGGTTCGGTTCCGACCGAACCAGAAGTAGTGCCCTCTGACCAGGTCGAAACTTCTTTGGGCAAAAGGAGAGCCGACTCTGAGGAGTCGGTTCCGGTTAAGAGGAAGAGAAGAGATAAATCATCAGGTTCGGATATAGAAATTCATACTCCGACCGCTGATGAGGTAGCCAAAGCAATAAGAATAGTGCAATCGCTAAATTCGGTTGCGGCCGAACTGGCACCATCTGGCAGGGGCTCGGTTTGGTCGGTTCCCTGGTTCCAGATTACACTTCAGAAGAATTTTATGAACCGGAGGAGGAGGAGGAGAGTAGGAGGAGGATGATGGTGATTATGAAAGTCTGGATGTGCCTATTGACCCGGACTTCTCCCCAGACAGATCTTCAGGTGTTTATCCTCCTAGGCTTTCTGAGTCCCCTTCCCACTTTATGTTTTACAAAAAAGTGGCTGAAACCCTCCAGCTTCCAATGGAAGAAGCAGTAGAAGATCAGGAGGAGCCTGATTTTGTTGAAATGATGGACATCCCAGAGTCCAGGAGACTGTCTATTCCCTTCCATAAATCTTTTGGGGAAACAGACAATTAAAATTCTAGAGACTCCTAACTTCATATCTCCTGTGGACAGACGAATGGACAAGAGGTAAACCCTTTCAGGCTCGGACACGGAGTTCCTTTCTCAGCATTGCAGCCATGTTGGGGTAGTGCAGGCTGCTGCCTGTGATAAGGCAGATATCCCCTTGGCATCACACCCCCCAGATAAGGACTCCAGGAGGATTGATGCCATGGCAAAGAAGCAGTACATGGCAGCATCTTTGGGACTCAGGCAGGCTAACTATATGGCCTACACAGCTAGATACCAGAAGTCCAGATGGGAGACTGTGCTGGCTCTGGCTAAACAGGCCCCTGACCAGCTTGCCAAGGAGCTGGAGCAGGTGGCTGCAGATGGGATTGAGGCATCCAAGGTGCAGTTTTCATGCTGCAGTGGACTCCAGTGATGTTTCATCAAGAGTCATGGCTACATCTGTGCCCCTTCGGAGGATGGCTTAGTTCAGATGCACTAGCCTATCGCAGGATAAGGCCATGGATTTCCTGTCATTGGTAATTCTCCGTTTGGGGAGCAGACAGAGAACTGCATGAAAAAGATGGACGAGTACAGGACCACCTACAGGAGTGCTCAGGCCAAAGAAAAGCAAGCCACTCCTCAAAGGCAACAGTCCGGGGCAGGCCTTTTCAAAGGCCTTTTTACCAAGCTCAGGCCTCCTCTTCTTCCTATGCTCAGAGGGGGTTCTTCAGAGGGAGAGGCAGACGGGAATGAGCAGGCCTTCCTCCACCCCTCAGCCTAAAGCCCCTGCCAAGCCGACACCCTGATGGGTCTGCCCGGGCCGATTCTCCAATACCTGTAGGGAGCAGGCTGGGAAGTCTCTGACATCAGACTAGTGGGTCCTGGAAGTAGTCCAGGGACTGGTTCTCAGCTTCAAAAAATTTCCCAAGATGAGAACCAGATCCTTTCCACATGCAAATCCATCAGAGACCCTTGCTCTAGAGGCAGAGGTTTCTTCCTTGCTGGCTCTCAGAGCCATAGAGAGGGTTCCTGCCCTACACAAAGGCAAAGGATTGTACTCCAGGTACTTCCTAACACCCCAAAAAACAGGAGAATGATGGCCCACCCTGGACCTAAGATATCTGAACAAGCACCTTTTTAAACCAAAGTTCAAAATGGTGACTCTGGGAATAATTCTGCCCTCTCTGAGGCCCGGGGACTGGCTAGCCTCCCTGGACCTCAAAGATGCCTGTTTTCACATTCCCATCAAGTGCTTCCACAGAAAGTACCTGAGGTTCGAGTTGGCCTCAGGCCACTATTGGTTCAGAGCAATGCCCTTTGGCCTAACATCAGCCCCAAAGGTGTTCAGAGTGCCTGGCAGTAGTGGTTGCTTTCCTAAGGAGAAAAAAGATCTCCATCTTTTCATACTTGGACGACTGGCTCATAGTGGGTCAGTCTCCAGACCAAGTCAAGTCACATCTGCAAATAACTCAGCAAGTGCTCACTTCCTTAGGATTCCTCCTCAACCTTCCAAAGTCAGTTCTCGAGCCAGTACAGCTTCTCACCTTCATGGGGCGGAGCTGGATACAGTAAGGGCAAGAGCCTTCCTTCCCCTGGACAGGGTAAGGACTCTTATGGAATTGGCCTCTTCATTCACCTTTCAGATGTCTCGACCAGCAAGGCATTTCCTTCAGCTTCTGGGCCACATGGCAGCCTCTACAGCAGTGGTCCAGGGAGCAAGATTCCAGATGAGGGACATTCAGTTCCGCTTAAGAGTCTTCTGCTCTCAAAGAAAGGATTCCCTTACCAAACTAGTCCCAGTGACTTGAACCCTGATCCAGGCTTTGCAGTGGTGGCAGGATCAGGACAATTTGAGACAAGGAGTTCCTTTTGTCACTCAGTCTCATTCAGTGATACCACAAATGCCTCCCTGCTGGGCTGGGGAGCCCACCTGGGGGATCTTACCACCCAAGGGCTGTGGTCACCTCAAGAATCTCTGCTTCACATCAGTCTCTTGGAACTCAGAGCAGTGTTTCTGGCACTGCAAGCCTTTTCCAAATCTGTACAGAACACGGTGGTCCAGATCAGAACAGACACCACCACCACAATGTGGTACATCATCAAACAAGGAGGCACTCGGTCTACGGCCTTGTGCACAGAAGCAATGAAGTTGTGGTCCCTGGCCTATTCCCTGCAAACCTCTGATAGCAGTTCACCTCCCAGGGAAGGACAGTGTCCTAGCAGATGCTCTCAGCAGGATATCCCAGGGACATCACGAATGGACCCTAGATCCCCTAGTTTTGAAAGTGATTTTCTCGAGATGGGGCTCTCCACAGATTGATCTTTTGCAGCCTTAGACAATTGCCAACTTCTTGTCTTTTGTTGCAGACCCCCAGTCTTGGGCTCAGTCCCCCTGGATGCTCTGATTCTGAATTGGGAAGGGAAATTTCTGTATGCTTTTCCCTCCTTCCCTCTCCTGTTCAAAGTGTTAGTCAAGATCAGGTCACAACCATGCAGACAGCCCTGGTACCCCCTGTTGCTGTCCTTTGCAGTCCACCTTCCCCTGTCTCTTCCCAGGAATTACAACCTGTTGACATCCTCCCAGGGGAGGATTTGGTATCCGAACCTCAAGTCTCTCAATCTCAAGGCATGGCTCTTGAAGAGCTAGAGTTTGCTGATCTGCACCTTTCTCAAGGGGTTCTGGATATCCTTAAGGCTTCTCGAAAGCCTTCCACCAGAAAGACTTACAACTGCAAATGGAAAAGCTTCACTTTCTAGGGACATAGATATGATGTTCATCCACACTTTCTGGCAGGTATCCTTGCCGCTTTAATTCTTGCCGGAAGGTCTTCAAGCTGGCTCCTCCCACCCACCCGGGTGGTAAAACTCTTGGCTCCGCCCCATGACGCCAGATCTTCCTTACCGCTTGGAAGCTCAGGTTCCCTCCTTAGCGCTCTGCGTTTTAGACTGGATCCTAACTCTTCGATTCGTCCGAAATTGGTTTTGTAGTTTTCTAAACTTCGGTCTTATGTTCCCTCGCGGCTGCGATGGACAAATCTGTTCCCGGCTTTTGGAGTTGCCTTTGCGGGCAGAAAATGTCCAGGACGGATCCGCACTCCACGTGCGTCTACTGCTTAGGCCTAGATCACGACCCGCAGGCCTGCTAGTTGTGCCGCTCTTTCTCGACCAACGTTCTGGACGATCGGACTGCCCGTTTGAAGCTCGGGCGCCAGAGCCGCTTCCGCTGGTAAAATCTAAAGAGGCTCATGGGCGGTGTTCATATGCTGGCTCGGCTGAGCAGCTCGAGCAGATGATCGCCCTCGAGAGGAGGCGGCCCAGGCCGCATCTTCCTCCTCCTCGGCCGCGGCATGTATCCCACTCTGAGTTCCTCGTATACGGCTTCGTTCAAGGAGCTTTGTCAGTCCCTTTCCACAGAAAGGAGAGGGGCCTTCGGGACATTCTTCTCGGCCCAAGAAAAAGGAGTCGAAAGGTAAGTCCCACCGTCTGCATTCGTGGGAGCGGGAGAGGTCCCCTTCCCCGGGCAGCCAACCGTCAACTTCGGTTGTGGTTGCGGCTGAGGCCGCTGGCTTCACGGTGCCCCCATCAGGCCAGCCTGCCGAGACTCCCGTCGACGAAGTCGAGATTTTTCTCGATCCATTAGACGGGCTGTCGACTGGAGAAGCTGACAACCCTCCTTCACCAGTTCCCCTGGTGGATACCGAGGATCTGCCTGCTCCTTCGGGGCCGCAGTCCCCGGTTAAAGTGCCCGAGCGAGGGAAGGCGGTGTCCCCGCGCCCTTCCCAGTCCCACCTCTGCCCCCGAAGGTCTCCGGTCTCGGACCTTTTCTCGGTCTAGCCGTTCCCGCCGACATCGGCGGTCTTGGTCTCGTTATCGAAGTAAGCAGACACGCCGTTCTTCCTCGTCGTCCTCCTCGGGTGAGGTTAGGCTGCGCCGCAAGTTGCACCAGCGCTACGAGGACCTTATGTGGCAGCAGTTGCTGTTGTCCGGGCCTAAGCCGACCCCGGCCATCAAGTGGCTGTCGCCTGAACGCCCGAAGCAACCACTCGTTCCAGTCGAGTTGCCCGCTCCAGGGCCGGTTGCTAGGCCAAAATCAGCTGCTCCACCGATTTGTGGTGGAACCTCCGCCTCCACAACCGAAGTCGGGGGCACCGACCAAGAATTCTCGGTCGGGTCACGGCCTGCCCCACAGGTTGTTGGTCACCCTCACTCCCGACCATCGTCAGCAGGTGGAGGGTGGCTCAGGGCCGAGGCAGCTCTTTGCAGACTCTTCAAAATCCAACGATGATTCCTCCCTGTTCTCCAGGCAGTTAGATCTGGAGTCCTCCGGGGGCCAGTCAGTGGACGATAGCCCATCATCCTTCTTGGGTCTGCTTCTACTCATCTCGGAGTCCACCGGGATGCAGCTCGAGCCCGTGTCCAAACGGGCCAAGTATCCCCTGACGGAGATTCTGGACCGAGGGGATTCTCCCACGGAGGCCTTTCGTGGCTGAGGCCATTGTCAGCCCAGCCTTGGAGCTTTGGGCAGTGCCTGCTTCCTGTCCTGCGCCTCGGCCAGGATGGCCAGGAAGTATGCGGTCCCTCACCGGCTCTTTGCCCGGGTTCTCAGAACACCCTCTGCGAGAGGTTGGTCACCGACAGCATTTTCGCGCTCCGTAACGCTCGGGATGTGGATAAGCCTCCCGACAGAGTCCAAAAAGCTTGATTTTGCTGAGCGCAAGGTGTACGCTGCGTCCTCCCTCGTCCTCTGACATGCCAGCTCGGCCGCGCTGATGGCACACTTCTCCCACGCCCTCATGGGCTCCCTGTATGAGGTTGTTCTCATCTCCCGCCTGACCTGCAGACCACGGTCCGCCAGGTGGACCAGGGTAGGCGGCGGTGGCGAAGCAGCAGCTCCAGACTGCTCTGGACATAGGTGATTCCTGTGCCAGGTCAGTAGCAGCCGCGGTGGCCATGCGACGCAGGGCGTGGCTGAGGATATCCACCTTCACGGCGGATACCCAGCATAAGTTGGCGGACGTCCCCTTCTTGGGGACTGACCTCTTCAGCCATGGAGTGGAGGGACATCTCCAGCGGATCGAGAAGTCCAGTGCCACTCTGGACTCTGTCACATCCGCCCAGAGGGACAAAGGCCGCCTTCAGCAGCAGAAGTCCTTTCGTCCTTCGGTCCCTGCTTCTCGACCAGCCCAGCAGCACCAGCAACAGGGCCAGCAGGCTCGCGCTTGGCGTCCCAAACCCAAGCCGACGGCTTCCTCCAACGGGAAGCAAGGAGGTAAAGGCCCAGGAGGTCCCTCGGCCGGTTCTTTCTCAAAGCCTGCCCAGTGACTGGATGAGGGGTGCCACCCCCAACCTCGTCACTCCTCCCTGGGTTCCCCTGGGGGGACGGCTCCGCCACTTGCTTTCTGCCTGGTCCGCCATCACGGACAGTCACACGATATTGCCCTGCTCCTAAAAAGAGGTAATCAGGAAGGTGGCAGATCCTCCTCCAGGACCCGGGATTTGTGTCCAGTACTCCTGGTCCCAACGGACAGGGGCTGGCGCCCATTCTACCTCGCGGCCTGAACAAGTTCCTAATGTCTCGAACCTTCAGGATGGTCACTCTGGCCCAGATAATCCCATCCTTGGAACAAGGCATGGTTCTGCTCCTGACCTCCAGGACGCCGCTCTTTCACGTCCCAATCCGTCTGTCCCATCAGAGATTCCTCCGCCTCAGAGCGGAGGGATCCCTTATACGAGTTCTGGGCCATGCCCTTCGCCTCCCTAGCTCCCAGGGTCTTCACCAAATGCATGGCAGTGTTGACAGTGTTCCTTCGGCGCCAAGGGGTCTGGGTGTACTCTTACCTGGACGATTGGCTGATAGCAGCCCCCTCCAGACAGGAAGTGGAGTGGTCCAGAGATCTGGCCCTCCAGGTTTGCTCTCAGGCTGGCCTCCTCATCGAGGCCAAGTCGGAACTCGTGCCAAAGCAGGTGATTCTGTTCATCGGGCAGAGCTCGACTTCTGAGCCAGAGCACTGGTTCCCCGCGGACAGGGCCGAGTTGTTTCTCCTTTGCCCAATCATTTCTGGTTGGGCATTGCGCCTAGTCCGGGACTTCCTGCGCCTCCTGGGCCTCATGGTGGCCTGCACCAAGTGGTTCGCACAGGTATTGCTTCCCCCTCAGTGGGGACTGGCCAGCCAGTGGTCACAACGCTGCAATCCGTTGGACCAGCCCGTGACAGTGACCCAGGAGATGTGGAACCCTCTCCAATGGTGGATCGTTCCAACACATCTGCAGGAGGGTATCCCGTTCGTCCGCCCCGAGCCGACGGTCTCTCTCTCGACTGATGCATCTCTGATGGGTTGGGGTGCCCATCTGGGGGAACACTGAGCGCACGGCCTCTGGTCCCCTCGGGAGTCCCGATGCCACATCAACCTGCTGGAGCTCCGAGCGGTCCGTCTAGCTCTCACCGCCTTCGCTCCGTTTCTATGGGGTCAAGTGGTTCAGGTCCAGACGGACAACACCACGACCATGTACTATCTGAACCGCCAGGGCGGGACGCACTCCATGCTGTTATGCAAGGAAGCTCTCCACATTTGGTCCCCCGTGCGCAGCCTGGTGGCGGATCTCCTAGCCATTCACGTGGCAGGAGCATCCAACACCCTGGTCGATGCCCTAAGCCGGATAGGGGCTGCGTCTCACGAGTGGTCTCTCCTGCCGGAGGTAGTACAAGATCTCTTCTCCCATTGGAGCACGCCTCAGGTGGATCTGTTTGCCTCCAGGGAGAATGCGAAGCTGAGTCTGTTCCATGCCCACCCCCCTCTGCAGGGCACGCTGCATGGGGATGCCTTCTCGAGGCCGCAGACCCCGGGCCTCTTCTTCGCCTTTCTCCCGTTTACCTTGATTCACAAGGTGCTTCTCAAGGCGAGGAGGGACAAGGCGCAGGTGATTCTGGTAGCCCCAGACTGGCCCCCCCAGTTCTGATATCCAGATCTCCTCAGCCTCAGCTCCAGGCTCCCGAGGCGGCTTCCAGCCCGCCCGGACCTGATCTCAGTCAATCAGGGGAAGGTATTCCATCCGGACCTTCAATCCCTGCACCTGACGGCCTGGTTCCTGAGCGGCTAGAGTTCCAGGCTTTGGATCTTTCCGACGAGGTCCTCAACGTTGTTGAGGCATCCCATAAGGAGTCGACCAGGAAATGCTATGCCTTCAAATGGAAGAGGTTTTCCATTTAGTGTCAGGGGAAGGGCTTGGACCCTTCCGACTGCCCCTTGGCAAGCATTCTGGACTACCTGTGGTCCCTTTCTCAGCAAGGGCTTCAGTCGACAACCCTTAAGGTGCACCTGGCAGCCATCTCTGCTTACCGGGCACGGGCCGGCAAGCAGTCGGTGGCACAGGAGAAGGTGGTCGGGTGCTTTTTCAAAGGCCTTGACCACATTTCCTCCGGGTAAGAACCTCCACCTCCGGGGATCTACTGCTGGTACTGGGCAAGCCATTCAACCAATGCACAGGTGCGATATTTCATACTCTGTCATGGAAGACCACCTTCTTGGTGGCTATCACGTCCAGCCAGAAGGATGGGAGAGCTCCAGGCGCTTCCATCGAGTCTCCCTACCTGGTCTTCCACAGGGACAAGGTTGTCCCGCGACCCCACCCAAAATTCCTTCCAAAGGTGGTGTCGGAGTTTCACCTTAACCAGGTGTTGACTCTGCCGGTGTTCTACTCCAATCACACCTCGGAGGCAGAGTATAGGCTCCATACTTTGGACCCTAGACAAGCGCTCGCTTTCTATAAGGAGCGGACGGCTGAAGTTCAGGGAGAGGTTCGCCAGCTGTTTGTCACCTGCGCTGAAGCCGCACTGGCAGACCTGCAGCAAAGCGGTAAGGACATACACCTTCTTGTTGTAAAGCCACTCCAGTGTTGCTTTGGCTGTATGCTTGGGGTCGTTGTCCTGTTGGAATGTAAATCTTGCCCCAGTCCAAGGTCTGTTGCAGACTGATGCAGGTTCTCCTCAAGGATGTGCCTGTATTTGGCTCCATTCATTGTTCCCTCTATCCTGACAAGTGCCCCAGTCCTTGCCGCTGAAAAGCATCCCCATAACATGATGCTGCCACCACCATGCTTCATGGTAGGGATGGTGTTACATGGGTGATGAGCTGTGTTCGGTTTGCGCCAGGCATAGCGCTTTGCATTCAGGCCAAAGAGTTCAATTTTTGTTTCATCAGACCAGAGAATCTTTTGCCACATGGTCTCAGTCTGCCACGTGCCTTCTTGCAAACTCCAGGCATGCTATTATGTGGCTTTTTTCTCAGGAGTGGCTTCTGTCTAGCCACTCTCCCATAGAGGCTACATCTGTGAAGTGCTGCAGAGATTGTTGTCCTCTGGACAGGTTCTCCCATCTCAGCCATGGAACTCAGTAGTTCTGTCAGTGTGGTCATTGGGTTCTTGGTCACTTCCCTGACCAAGGTCCTTCTTCCCGTTGCTCAGTTTGGGAGGACGGCCTGCTCTAGGAAGAGTCTGGGTGGTTCCGTAATCTTTCCATTTCTAATGATGGACTTCACTGTGCCACTGGGAACTTTCAACACCCTAGAAATGTTTTATACCCTCCCAGATCTGTGCCTCCTCACAATTCTATCACGGAGTTCTACGGACAGCTCCTTGATCTTCATGGTAGAGTTTCTTCCTGACATGCACTGTCAACAGTGGACCTTATATAGACAGGTGTATTTCCTCTGAATTCATTTCAACTGCTTGAACTGACCACAGGTGGACTCCATTCAAGTTTGAGTGATCTCACAAGGAAATTGGATGCACCTGAGCTCAATTTGGAGTGTCCTAGCTAAGAGAGTGAATACTTACCAAATCAAGACATTTCAAGTTTTTATTTTAAATTACATGTACAAAAAATTCCAGAAGTTTCATTCCACTTTGACATTATAGAGTAATTTGTGTAGATACGTGACAAAAAAAATCCCATATAAATGTATTTTAATTTGAGTTTGCAACATTACAAAATGTGACAAAACTGGGCGAATACTTCTGAAGGCAGTGTGTGTATATATTTCTCCTTTGCTTGTTCCACATTCAATTTTCCTGTCAATGTAATAGCTAATTGTGTGTATGTGACTCAGGACCTCCTTGTGAATGAGCTTGCTCAATGGAGTGTTTCCTGCAATAAACTTGAAACTTGAACTTGAAATACAATCAGGCATTCAACCACTGCCCCAAAAACAGTTTGGATACATTTGATGCATTTCATATGGATTCAGTGAATTGGTATGCAGGTAAACATATTCAAAGCTTTTGAACAGCCTATAACTAGATAACACCTATCTTATTCATTTTGGCTGTGGAGTTAAGGGTATCAGCATCTTAACCTGTGGCTGGGTTGAGGTTTTCTATGTCATGCTTAGTATCTGAGATATGGAGGCACACTCCTGTTTTATGGAAATATATCTTTCAACAAACATGAAGTCTTGCTGTATTCTGACAATAGCAGTGAGTCCCAACTTCGAACTGCCCCGGAGATGAGTTAACTTTCCATGCCAGGCATGGAACGCTGAGCTCGAGCTCGGTTAAGACTTTGTCTGTTGCTGTTTGAACTCAAACCGTCAGATTCTTTACTCGCCTTTCTGAACAGTCGCTCCGAGATTTCTCCTTTGCTCGGTTCAATTTGTCGGTTAAAGTACCGTTTTTCTCGGTTTTCAACTGAATTTAAACCACAATCTATCGGTTCAGTCTCTGTCTGTGGTATTCGTGAGTACTAGATAGGTTTATATTGTTTTTCTATTCTGTGTGGAACTTAAAACGTTCATCGGTTCGGTTTGAACCGATCAGGTTGTTTAAAAATCTTTACTTCTACTTTTAGAGTGTGGTTACCGGTTCTTATCGGTTCTAAAAAAAACGGATTTTACTACATTTTTTTCCACGACCCGTAACACGGTCAGGAGCCGATAAGAGTGTCTTGCCTGGCAGACTGCCATTAAAAGGGTAAGTTTTGTTAGGACTGGCACCATGTCTGAGAAACCCAAAAGAAAAACCGGGCCCACTGGGTTTCAACACTGTAGTGTGTGTGGGGAAGTCTTTGCTAAGGCTGACCCCCACACCACCTGTGTTTATTGTCTGGGGTTTGACCACCTCGATTCAGACTGCCAGATTTGTAAAAATGTTCCTGCAGCTACCCTAGAGAAAAGAGTTGGTAGACTCAGGGAAAGGGAGGCCAGAAAGTCCGCTGACCCGGATGGCCAGCCCAGTTCGGTTCAAACCGAACCAGAAGGAGTGCCCTCTGACCAGGGCGAAACTTCTTCAGGCAAAAGGAGAACAGATTCCGAGGAGTCGGTTCCGGTTAAGAGAACAAGAAGGGATAAATCAGCTGGTGTGGATCCAAAAGTTTCTTCTCCAACCGCTGATGAAATAGCCAAGCGATAAAATTGTTCAGTCGCTATCCCGGTTCCGACCGAACCGCACCATCAGGAAGGCGCTCGGTTCGGCGGTTCGGTTGTGATTTGGAGGAATTTATGAACCGGAGGAGGAGGAAGGAGAGTATGAGGAAAGTGAATGTGGTTATGAAAGTCTGGATGTGCCCATTGACCCGGACATCTCCCCAGACAGACCTTCAGGAGTGTCTCCTCCTAGGCTTTCTGAGTCCACCTCCCATTTCATGTTTTACAAGAAAGTGGCCGAAATCCTTCAGCTTCCTATGGAAGAAGCTGTGGATGACCAGGAGGAGCCTGACTATGTGGAAATGGTGGATATCCCAGAGTCCAGGAGGTTGTCTATTCCCCTACACAAGTCTTTTGGGAAACAGACATTTAAGATTTTAAAGACTCCCAATTCTATACCTCCTGTGAATAAAAGAATGGACAAGAGGTATACTCTGTCAGGCTCAGATACGGAGTTCCTTACCCAGCAATGCAGCCATGTTAGTAGTGCAGGCTGCAGCCTGTGATAAGGCTAATATACCCTTGGCTTCACACACCCCAGATAAGGACTCCAGGAGGGTTGATGCCATGGCAAAGAAACAGTACATGGCAGCATCCTTGGGACTCAGGCAGGCCAATTATATGGCCTATACAGCTAGATATCAGAAATCTAGATGGGACACTGTCATGGCTTTAGCTAAACAGGTCCCTGGCCAGCGTGCCAAGGAGCTGGAGCAGGTGGCTGCTGATGGTATTGAGGCATCCAAGGTGCAATTCCATGCTGCAGTGGACTCCATTGATGTTTCATCTAGAGTCATGGCTACATCTGTGGCCTCTTAGGATGGCTTGGCTCAGATGTACTAGCCTGTCTCAGGATACCCAGACTAAGGCCATGGATTTTCCTGTTTGGGTAATTCTCTGTTTGGGGAGCAAACAGAGAACTACATGAAGAAAATGGATGAATACAGGACCACCTATAGGAGTGCTCAGGCCAAGGAAAAGCAAGCCACCCTCAGAGGCAGCATCCCAGGGCAGGCCTTTTCATAGGCCTTTCTACTAAGCCTCAGGCCTCCTCTTCTGCCTATGCTCAGAGGGGTTCTTTAGAGGAGAGGCAGAAGGGTACAAGCAGACCTGCTTCCACCCCTCAGCCTAAACCCCTGCCAAACAGGAACCCTGATGGGTTTCCAGGGCCGATTCTCCACCACCTGTGGGTCAGGCTGGCTTACATTTTGTCCAGGACTGGAAGTCTTTAACATCAGACAAATGGGTCCTGGAAGTAGTAAGTCAGGGACTGGTTCTCTGCTTCAAAAAATTTCCAAAGATGAGAACCAGATCCTTTCCACCTGCAAATCCTTCAAAGGCACTTGCCCTAGAGGCAGAGGTCTCTTCCCTCTTGGCTCTCGGAGCTGTGAGAAAGGGTTCCACCCCTACAAAAAGGGAAAGGATTGTACTTCCTCACCCCAAAAGACAGGAGAATGGATGCCCATCCTGATTTCAGATATTTAAACAAGCACCCTTTAAAGCCAAAGTTCAAAGTGGTGACTCTGGGAATTATCTACCCTCTCTAAGGCCAGGGGACTGGCTAGTCTACCTGGACCTCAAGGATGCCTATTTCCATATTCTCATCAGAAGCTCCCATCGATAATACCTCAGGTTCGAGCTGCCCTCAGGCCATTACCAATTCAGAGCAATGCCCTTCGGACTAACTTCTGCTCCAAGGGTGTTCACAAAATGCCTGGCAGTAGTAGTTGCTTCCCAAAGAAGGCAAAGGATTGCCATCTTCCCATACCTGGACGACTGGCTCATAGTAGGCCAGTCCCCAGACGAAGTCAAGTTACACCTACAGATAACTCAGCAACTGCTCACCTCTCTAGGTTTCTTTCTGAATCTTTCAAAGTCAGTTCTAGAGCCTGTTCAGCTCCTCACCTTCATAGGTGCAGAGCTAGATACAGAAAAGGCCAGAGCCTTCCTTCCCCTGGACAGGGCAAGGACCCTTATCACACTGGCTCTTCATTTCACCCTGCAGGTGTCTCAACCAGCAAGGCATTTTCTGCAGCTCCTGGGGCACATGGCTGCTTCTACAGCAGTGGTCAGGAGCAAGATTTCAGATGAGGATATTCAGTTCCACTTGAGAGCCTTTTGGTCTCAAAAAGGACCCTCTGACCAAACTGATACCAGTGACTCGAACCCTGATACAGGCTTTGCAGTGGTGGCAGGATCAGGACAATCTAAGACAGGGAGTTCCTTTGTCACTCAGTCTCACTCTTTACCTCACTACAGATGCCTCCCTCTTGGGGGGCCCACTTGGGAGACCTGACTACCCAAGGGTTGTGGTCTCCTCAGAATCTCTGCTTCACATCAATCTGTTGGAACTGAGAGAAGTGTTTCAGCACTTCAAGCTTTTTCAAGTCTGTTCAGAACAAAGTTGTTCAGATCAGGACAGACAATACCACCACAATGTGGTATATCAACAGGCAAGGGGAACTCTACGCCCTTTGTGCACAGAAGCAATGAAGTTGTGGTCTCTGGCCTATTCCTTGAACACCCCTCCTTACAGCAGTACACCTCCCAGGCAAGGACAATGTCCTGGCAGATGCTCATGGGAGGATATCTCAGGGCCAGCACGAATGGTCACTGGATCCCTGGTTTTGGAGGTGATCTTTCCAGATGGGGCACCCCACAGATGGATCTTTTGCAGCCCCAGACAATCACCAACTTCCCTTTTGCTGCAGGCCCCAGTGTTGGGCTCAGTCCCCTGGATGCCCTGGTTCTCAGTTAGGAAGGACGTTCCTGTATGCTTTTCCCCTTCCCTCTCCTGTTCAAGGTGCTAGTAAAATCAGGTCTCAACCCTGCAAGGTGATTCTGATTGCTCCAGACTGGGCCAGACAGCCCTGGTACCTCTCCTGTTGTCCTTAGCAGTCCACCTTCCCTTGTCTCTTCCAGGAATTACAACCTGTTAACCTGTGCTATGGGGAGGGTTTGGTACCCAATCTCAAATCTCCAATCTCAAGGCCTGGCTCTTGAAGAGTTAGAGTTGCTGATTTACACTCTCTCAAGGTGTTACGGATATTCTAAAGGCTTCTAGAAGCCTTCCACCGAACTACTTATAATTCCAAATGAAAAGATTCTCCATATGGTGCTCTGGGAAGATATTTCCCAGAGTCTGCTGACCTGCCCACAGTCCTTGACTATATGGTTCATCTGAATAGCTTGGGACTCAGACCAGCTACACTAAGGTGCATCTGGCAGCTGTCTTTGCTTTTCTTTCAGCAGGTAAGCCTTCTTCTCTTTCAGCTCACCCTGTATTCTCCGAGTTTTTCAAAGGATTGCTTTCATACCAATCCGCCATTCAGGGACCCTGACCTGCTTGGGACCTTAATGTTTGCATTGCTCAGCTTATACAACCCCTTTTGAGCCTTTGTCCTCAGCAGAGCTTAAGTACTTGACTTGGAAAACTGTTTTCTTGGTAGGTCACTTCTGCCAGTATAAAGCGAGTTACAAGCCTTGTCAGTGGAGCCTGATTTTTATTTCTTTCCATAGAGATAAGGTGTTCCTCAGGACTCACAGGAAGTTTATATCTAAGGTGGTTTCACACTTCCACCTTAACCAGTCTCTCTCTTCCTGTGTTCTTCACTGACCATTCCTCCTCTGGTGAGAGGAAGTTGCACAGTTTGGATGTGTAAGAGCCCGTAGCTACTACATAGAGAGCACCAAGGGTCACAGGTTTGACCCCTCTAACTGTTCCTCACTTATGGTGAGGTTGGTAAAGGAAAACCTGCCACTAAAAGATCCATTGCCAGGTGGATTGTCTCTGCATTCAATTTTGCTATGAAAACTAGGTAGGATTCCACCCTCAGGCCTGAGGGCTCACTCTACCAGAGGTACATCTGCTTCCTGGCTGCTGCCAGGATATTCCTATCTTAGAGATATGTCAAGGAGCTACCTGAAAACAGTTCACACTTTTACAAGCATTACTCTCTGGACATCCAGGCTAGGAGGATGTTCGGTTTTGGCACAGCAGTGCTTCAGAGCCTATTTCCTAAGTAGGTTCTGTCCCTCCTCCATGGAGGTACTGCTTGAGTAGTCTGCTGTTGTCAGAATACAGCAAGACTTCATGTTGTTTGAAGGAAAAATTACTCACCTTAGTAATGTTGTTTCTTCTAATGGAGTCTTGCTGTATTCTGACCCCCGGCCTTCCTCCCAGAACCTTTGTTTTTGGGATGTGGGTGAGCAGTAGCAGTGTTGGCACTTAGAGGTGCCCCACCTTTTTATATCGTCTCTTTCTTTTGGGTGAGTGGGTGTTGTGTTTATTTCATTTTTGGGTTTCCTGACTTGAGTCTTTGTTTGGGACCAAAAATCGCTTTTTTTAGTAGCCAGTTGGCTAGTGTAGGTTTACAGCTTCACACAGGACTCTCAGTGAGTTTAGCTCATAAAATCTGACTGAGTTCAAACAGCAACAGACAGTCTCAAACCGAGCTCGAAGCTCAGCGTTCCATGCCTGGCATGGAAAGTTAACTCTTTTATCTCCGGGCAGTTTGAAGGATGGGACTCACTGTTATTGTCAGAATACAGCAAGACTCCATTAGAAGAAACAACATTACTAAGGTGAGTAATTTTTCTTCTAGAGACATGGATATGTTGTTCTATCCACCCTGTCTGGCAGGTTCCTTGCCGCTTTAAATCTTGCCGAAGGTCTTCAAGCTGGCCTCCCCGCACCCAGTTGGTAAAACTCTGGCTCCGCCCCATGGCGTGTAGATCTTCCTAACTGTTTGGAAGCTCAGGTTCTCTCTTTAACACTCTGCGTGATAGACTGGATCCTAACTCTTGTTCGCCCGAAACTCATTTTATAATTTTCAAGACTTGGTCATCTTTCTCCCTCCCGGCTGCGATGGACAAATCGGCTCCCGGTTCATGGCGGTGCCCTTGTGGGCAGAAGATGTCCAGGGCCGACCCGCACTCCATGCGCTCTGCCTCGGCCTAGAACATGACCTGCAGGCCTCTGCGGGTCATGCAGTTAGATTTTCGACCAACGTCCTGGAGGATCGCACTGCCCGGTTACAGCTTAGGGCCCGAGAGCGCTCTACCGCTGGTTAAGTCGAAGAAGGCCCATTGGGCGCGTTACGCGCGGCTGGCTCTGCTGAGCAACTCGGAGCAGATGACCCCTCTTGAGGAAGAGGGGGCCCAGGCCACATCATCCTCTTCCTCGGTCGCGGCATTTATCCCGCTCTCACTGGATACCTCGTATTCAGCTTCTTTCAAGGAGCTTTGCCAATCCCTTTCCACGAAGGGAGAGGGGCCATCGGGACATTCCTCTTGGTCCAAAAAGAAGGATCAAAGTAAGTCCCATCATCGGCGTTCATGGGAGCAGGAGAGGTCTTCTTCCCTGGATAGCCGACTGTCTATTTCGGTTGAGGATGCGGCTAAGGTCACTGGCTTCATGGCGTCCCCGTCAGGCCAGCCGGCCGAGACACCCATCGACGCGGTCGAGATTTTTCTCGACCCGTCGGACGGGCTGTCGACTGGTGAGGCAGACAGCCCTTCTTCCCCGGTGGAGACCGAGGATCTGCCTGCGCCCCCAGTGCAGCAGTCCCCGGTTTAGGCTTCCGAGCCGAGGGAAGAGCAGGTGTCACCCACTCCTTCCCAGACCCGTCCTCGGAAACGACGAGGATCTCAGTCTCGGACTTCGTCTCGTCCAGGCGGTGCTGCCGCTCGTCCCCTGTCTTCCCGCTGAAGAGGAGAGAGGCATCGGCGCAAATTGGCGCCAACGCCACGAGGACCTGATGTGGCAGCAGTTACTTCTATCCAGGAACAAGTCTACGCCGCCGCCTTTCCTGGCCATCAAGTGGCTGTCACCCGAGCGCCAAAACAACCCCGCTGTAGTCGAGGTGCCCAAGCCTGGGCCGTTGTTCAGCCAAACCAGCTGCCCCACTGATTGTGGTGGAACCTCCGCCTCCACAACCAAAATCGGGGGCGCCGACCAGGGATTCTCGGTCGGGTCAAGGCCTGCACCACAGGTTGTCGGTCACCCTCACTCCTGACCGTCCTTGGCAGGTGGAGGGTGGCTCAGGCCCCAGGCAGCTCTTTGCAGACTCCTCGGAGTCCGACGACTACTCCTCCCTGTTCTGCAGGCCCGTTGTCCTGGAGTCCTCCGGGGGCCAGTGGTTGGACGAAAGCCCATCGTCCTTTATGGGTTTGCTTCGGCTCATCTCTGAGTCCAACGGGATGCAGCTCGAGCCTGTATCCAAGCGGCAAAGTTTCCCCTGACAGAGATACTGTACTGAGGGGATTCACCCACAGTGGCCTTTCCGGTGGCTGAAGCCATTGTTGGCCCAGCCTTGGAGCTTTGGCAGCGGCCTGCTTCCTGCCCTGCGCCTTTGGCCAGGGCGGCTGAAGTATCGTTCCCTACCGGCTCTTTGCCCGTTTTGAACACCCCTCTGCCGAGGGTTGGTCACACAGCGTTTCCAGCGTTCGGGAATGCTAGGGACGTGGACAAGCCCCCTGACAAGGAGTCCAAAAAGCTGGACTACACCGGGCACAAGGTGTACGCTGCATCCTCCCTTGGCCTCCGCCAGGACAGCTTGGCCGTGCTGATAGCACACTTTCCCCCACGCCCTCATGGGCTCCCTGTATGAAGTGATCCCTCATCTCCCGGCTGACCACGGTCCGGCAGGTGCGGGACCAGGGTAGGGCAGTAGCTAAGCAGCCGCTCCAAACGGCCCTGGACATAGGAGGCTCCTGTGCCAGATCGGTTGCGGCCGCGGTGGCCATGCGTCGCAGAACATGGCTGAGGATATCCACCTTCACGTCCTGATACCCAGCACAAATTGGCGGATGTCCCCTTCTGGGACCGACCTCTTCGGCCCTGGAGTGGAAGGTCACCTCCAGCGAATCAAAGTCCAGTGCCACTCTGGACTCTGTCATCTCCACCCAGAAAGACAAAGGCCGCCGACAGCAGCAGCACAAGTCCTTTCGCCCTTCTGCGCCTGCAGCACGTCCGGCCCAACAGCGCCAGGGCCAGCAGGCTCACGCTTGACATCCCAAACCCAAGCCCACGGCTTCCTCCAATAGGAATCAGGGTGGAAAAGGCCCAGGAGGTCCCTCGGCCGGTCCCTCCTCCAAGCCTGCCCAGTGACTGGTTGAGGGGTGTCGCCCCCAGCCTCGTCACTCCCCCCGGGGTTCCCTCCATGGCGGGACGGCTCCGCCACTTCCTTTCCACCTGGTCCGCTATCACCACGGACCGGTGGAGTGGAGGTGGTAGGAAAGGGCCTGCCTCTGGAATTCGTGCAGGCCTCCTTCCGAGCTAGCCGTCGAGGGCCTCACGGGTCCGCAGCTCTCTGGCCGGCGCCGAGCGATATTGCCCTGCTTCTCTGAAAAGAGGTGATCAGGAAGGTGGCGGATCTTCCCCCAGACCCAGGGTTTGTGTCCAGGTACTTCCTGGTTCCAAAACGGACAGGGGGCTGGTGCCCCATTCTCGACCTGAACAGGTTCTTAAGGTCTCTGACCTTCAGGATGGTCACTCTGGCTCAGATAACCCCATCCTTGGAACGAGGCGTGTGGTTCTGTTCCCTGGACCTTCAGGGCGCGTTCTTTCACGTCCCAATCCGTCCGTCCCACCAGAGATTCCTCCACTTCAGAGCGGAGGGATCCCTTTACGAGTTCCGGGCCATGCCCTTCGGCCTTTCCCTAGCTCCCAGGGTCTTCATCAAATGCATGGCAGTGGTGACAGCATTCCTGCAGCGCCGAAGGGTCCGGGTGTACCCCTACCTGGATGACTGGCTGATTGCAGCCCCCTCCAGAGTGGAGGTGGAGCAATCCAGAGATTTGGCCCTCCAGGTTTGCTCTCAAGTTGGCCTCCTCATCAACGAGGCCAAGTCGGAACTCATGCCAAGGCAGGTGATACAATTCATCGGGGCAGAGCTCGACTCTCTACGAGCCAGAGCACGGCTCCTGATGGACAGGGCCGAGGTTCTTTCCTCCTTTGCCCGATCATTTCAGGTTGGGCAATTGCGTCCTGCCCGGGACTTCCTGCGCCTCCTGGGACTCATGGCGGCCTGCACCAGCGTGATCCGTTGGGCCCGCTGGTACTTGCGTCCCCTTCAGTGGGGACTGGCCAACCAATGGTCACAGCTCTCGATCCACTGGATCAGCTAGTGACAGTGACCCAGGGGATGTGGAGCGTTCTCCAGTGGTGGACCGTTCCAACACATCTGCAGGATGGCATCCCGTTTGTCCGCCCGGCCGATGGTCTCTCTCTGCGATCGCCTCTGATGGGTTAGGGGTGCCCATCTGGGAGAACATAGAGCTCTTGACCTCTGGTCCTCGAGTCCGATGCCGTATCAACCTGCTGGAGCTTGAGCGGTTCGTCTAGCCTCACCGCCTCGGCTCCGTTTCTTACAGGGTCAAGTGGTTTAGGTCCAGGCGGACAATACCACGACCATGTACTACCTAAACGCCAGAGGCGGGACCTGCCTCATGCCTCTGTGCAGGGAAGCTCTCCACATTTGGTCACTCGTGCGCAGCCTGGAGGCGGATCTCCTAGCCATTCATGTGGCAGGGCCTCCAACACCTGGCGATGCCCTAAGCCAGATAGGGGCTGCGTCCCACGAGTGGTCTCTCCTGCTGGAGGAGTACAAGATCTCTTCTCCCATCAGGCGGACCTGTTTGCCTCCGGAGAATGCGAAGCTGAGACTGTTTCAACTGCCCCTTCAGCAGGGCTCGCTGCGGGGGCCTTCTAAGGCCGTGGACCCGGGCCTCTTCTGCACCTTTCCCCCATTTCCCTTGATCCACAAGGTACTTCTCAAGGCGAGGAGGGACAAGGCGCAGGTGATTCTGGTAGCCCCAGACTGGCCCCGCCAGTTCTGGTAACCAGATCTCCTCAGTTTCAGTTCCAGGCTCGAGGCGGCTTCCAGCCCGCCCGGACCTGAACTCAGTCAACCAGGGAAAGGTATTCCATCCGGACTTTCAATCCCTGCACCTGGCGGCCTGGTTCCTGGCGGCTGGGTTCCAGGCCTTGGGTCTTTCTGGCGAGGTCCTCAACGTCGTTGAGGCGTCCCGTAAGGAGTCTACCAGAAAATGCTACGCCTTCAAATGGTAGAGATTCTCCATTTGGTGTCAGGGCAAGGGCCTGGACCCTTCCTCCTGTTCCTTGGCAAGCATTCTGGACTACCTGTGGTCCCTTTCTCAGCAAGGGCTTCAGTCGATGACCCTTAAGGTGCACCTGGCAGCCATCTCTGCTTACCGGGCGCGGGCCGGGAAGCAGTCAGTGGCGCAGGAGAAGGTGGTCGGGCGCTTTTTCAAAGGCCTTGATCACATATCCCCTCCGGTGCGAGAACCTCCACCTCCGTGGGATCTACTGCTGGTATTGGCTAAGCTCATGGGCAGGCCATTGAACAGATGCACAGTGTGACATCTCTCACTTGTCGTGGAAGACTGCCTTCTTGGTGGCTATCACATCAGCCAGAAGGATGGGAGAGCTCCAGGTGCTTTCCATCGAGTCTCCTTATCTGGTCTTCCACAGGGACAAGGTTGTCCTGCGCCCCCAACCGAAATTCCTTCCAAAGGTGGTGTCGGAGTTTCACCTTAACCAGGTGTTGACTCTGCCGGTGTTCTACCCCAATCACACCTCGGAGGCCGAATATAGGCTCCATACTTTGGACCTTAGAAGAGCGCTCGCTTATTTTAAGGAGCGGACGGCTGAAGTTCGGGGAGAGGTTCGCCAGCTGTTTGTCACCTACGCTGAAGCCGCACCTGGCAGTCCTGCAGCCAAGCGGACGATAGGCAGGTGGGTCACCTCCTGCATAGATCTCTGCTATAGGTTGGCAGGCATGGAGCCTCCCAGAGGGATAAGAGCTCATTCTGCCTGCCATACCGCTGCATCGGTGGCTGCTTCCAGGGATGTCCCTATCCAGGATATCTGCAGGGCTGCTACCTGGAAGTCAGCACACACCTTCATCACCCACTACCACATCGACCTTGAGTCACGCGGGGATGCTGGTTTGAGGGCCTCTGTTCTCCAGTCATTATTCCTAAGCAGGGGTGTCTTGTCCTCACTCCTCCCGGAGAACTGCTAGGAGTCTGCCAGACAGTGTGGTTGAACAACATATCCATGTCCCTAGAAATACACATTACTCACCTGTAACAGGAGTTCTAGGAATGGTATATGTTGTTCATCCACACGACCCATCCGACCTCCCCAGCTTCGGCGCACAACCTGAGCTTCCAGCGGGCCAGATCTGGCGTCATGGGGCGGAGCCGAGAGTTTTACCACCCGGGTGGGTGGGAGGAGCCAGCTTGAAGACCTTCCGGCAAGATTTAAAGCGTCAAGGAACCTATCAGAGTGTGTGGATGAACAACATATACCATTTCTAGAACTCCTGTTACAGGTGAGTAACCTGTATTTTTCTAGCACTTTTTCCAGCTTATTCCATACTTGGCCGAATACTTGAGTCTTGCCAACTGCCTTACTCTGGGCCCTTTCTATCTTGAGGCAGTTGAGTAGGTTGTCGGTCCATTGCTGTATGGTCTGGGAGTTCTCAGAGATCCAACACTGCGCCAGTGCTGTGCGTGCATTGACTAAGGACAAGGACCATAAGGGAAGGTCTTTCCCTAGGCCTCTCCTGCTGGGATCAGCTCGAATAGAAATTCTAATGGGGGTGTCACACTCAGCACCAATGTCATGATTCTGTGCATCTTGTGCTAAAAGGCCAGGATTCTGGGACACGTGTCATGTTCAGAAAGGTGCCATCCTCTACCTGACTATTTTGGACATTTGGGCAATTTTGTTGCATCAGAAGTGTGCCTTTTAACTTGGGTAATGTATGATCTATAAAGAAAGTTAAGTTGCGTTTGGTATAGTCATATTTCTGGAGACATTTCTACTCCCATACCTCTCTGAGCCGCTGTGAAGGGTCTTCTTCACCTCCTAGTAATATCCCGTAGAAGACTGAAAGTGGCTTAGTTAGGGGCCGAGGCCTAAACAGCTCTCCCATATAGGGGTCATGTTTTGTCTTTCCTTGGTGGGACATTTGAAGAGCTGCCAGTCTTGGCAGAACTTGCTGATGCGTGATGTGGCCCCCCTGTGGCAGATGCCACTGTTATTGCAGTTTCTAAATTCTAGGGGTCTCCCTGCTTCATGTCGTTGCATGATGTGTCTTAACCCCATTCTCTGCCATCTAAGCAGGTCACCATGAAGGAATACATTGTACTTGGTGGTGTTTTTTAGTGCGGACCATATGGATGCATATTGGGGGAAAAGTGGGCTTGAGATTGTGTAAATGGGCCCCTCCCCATGCTCTCAGGAGTGTCAGTAAATGGATTTGTGAGTTTTTATGATCCAGAGGTTGCAGAGTGTTGGTATGTCCCTGTGTAATTTGGTAGGCACGCTCCACCTCTGTTAACCTTGGTGGCTGTAGGATTTTCCTGCGTGTTCGTGCATTTTTCTTGCACCAGATAAAGTTGGGCACAACACTGTGTCTAAAGAATCTATCTGGGATATGACACAGGAGAGCGAGAAAAGGTATAAGCACTGGGGCAGTATCGTCATTTTACTGTGGTGATTCTGGCGTGGGGTGTGACCATCCATCAGTCACAGTCTGATGTAATTTTTGTAAGGAGAGCTTCGTAGTTTAGGGACAATAGTTTGGGGATATGTGAGGAGATGTAAACCCCAAGATGTTTTATTTTTTTAACTACTTGTACCCCCATGGCATTATGAGTCAGGGTTTGCCTATTATGGTCCCCTATTGGTAGAATTTCACTCTTAAACCAATTTATTTTATACCCTGATAATGATGCATATCCTTTCAGCAAGGCCTGGACACGTGAGGCTCTCCGCAGGGTTCTGTAAGTATAGTAGGAGATCATCAGCAAACAAGGCTAACTTGTGCTCGCCTCTAGTCCCATACATCCTCACTTTGGTACAGCTCCCTATGGCTGCTACCCAGGGTTCTAATGCCATGACATAGAGGGGTGGAGGTGGCAGGCTTTTGCTTGTGTGCCTAATTTGCAGTTGAAAGGCCAGTGAAAGGCCCATTAGTTAGGAACTGAGAGGAGGGCTGAAAATATAAGGTTTTGATCATAGACAACATATATTCACCCATTCCAAATTCTTTCAGGTGCAAACCTGTTACCCCCACTCCACACGGTGAAAGGCCTTCTCAGCATTTAAGGCAAGGACTGCTGCCCCATGTGCTTTGTGTGATTTTGCCCAGTGTGACAGGGTTGAATATGGCCCTGTCCCAGTTGTTATGGAGAGAAAGTTTAAATGCAAGGATCTGGTCTTATCTTCCTTTGTCTCTTCTCTGTCTGCTTGCTAACCATATTTAAGTGAGACCTAGGACTTGATCACCCCACAGTCTAGCAATCCTCTGCCTCTCACAATCTTCTACCTTCTCATGCTGTTCTGTCTCTTCTCCCCCTTGTATATCTTCTGGTGTAAACATATGTAAATCATTTTGTGGAATTGTAACTGATACTGAGTTCCTTTGTTTAAAACTATATATATAGTTATACTGTTGAAATGATTGCAGCTGTTTGGAACTCTGGGTTAACCTGAAATGCAATTTTAAGCCTTTTGCAGAAGATGTAAATGTGGTTAGTTCTGGATCACAATGTTCTTTTTGCTGCACCTGCTGAAACTGACAGCACTGGAAACTTACAAGAACACTGTGAGAAGCATGCTGTTTTTTCTTAACGAGCTCCTGCACAGACTTTTAAAAAGGAGCTGCAGTGTTTCGAAAAAGAGGCAGTCTGAGATTGGAAATTGAAAAGAAAAACTCAAAGGACTGTTTTCTAAGTTTCTACTGCTATTATAGTTATTCTGAACATTTTTATTTTACTGTTAATAAAACACTTGTTACAAATTTTACAACTGTTTCTGGTTTTCCTATGCTTTCAAACAACATGAAGTCTTGCTATATTATGACACATGCAGTGAGTCCCAACCTTCGAACTGCTCCGGAGGTGAAACAGTTAACTTTCCGTGCCAGGCATGGAACGCTGAGCTCGAGCTCGGTTGAAACTCTGTCTGTTGTTCTTCAAACTGAAACCGTCAGATTCTTTACTCCACCTCACTGAACAGTCGCTCCGGAGATTTCTCCTTCTGCTCTGTTCATTTTGTCAGTTAAAGTATTGTTTTTCTCGGTTTTCAACTGAATTTAAACCGCAATCGGTCGGTTCAGACTCTGTCTGTGGTATTTGTGGAGTACTAGATAGGTTTTACATTAATTCTATTCTGTGTGGAATTTGTAAACGGTTTATCGGTTCGGTTTGAACCGATCAGGTTGTTTAAAATATCTTAATCTGTCATTTAGAGTGTAGTTACCGGTTCTTATGGTTCTAAAAAAGCGGATTTTATTACTGTTTTTTTCCGACCATATTACGGTTGGGAACCGATAAGGTCTTACCTGGCGCATTACCATAAGCAGGTAAGTTTGGTTAGGACTGGCACTATGTCTGAGAAACCCAAAAGAAAAACCAGGCCCACTGGGTTTCAACACTGCAGTGTGTGTGGGAAGTCTTTGCCAAGGCTGACCCCACACCACCTGTTTATTGTCTGGGGTTTGACCACCTCAATGCAGACTGCCAGATTGGTAAAATGTTCCTGCAGCTACCCTGGAGAAGAGAGTTGGTAGGCTCAGGAAAGGAGGCCAAAAGTCCGCTGGAACCAGATGGCTAGCCCGGTTCGGTTCCAACTGACCAGGAGGATGCCCTCTGACCAGGGCTTAGACTTCCTCGGCAAAAGGAGATCCGACTCTGAGTCGGTTCCAGCAAAAAGGACTAGGAAATCAGCTGGTGTGGAGCCAAAACTTTCCTCTCCAACCGCTGAAGAAATAGCCAAAACGATTAAAATTGTCCAGTCGCTTTCCCCTGTTCCGACCAAACTGGCAACATCAGGTAAGCGGCCGGTTCCACCGGTTCAAGAGTATGATTTAGAGGAATATTATGAACCGGAGTAGGGGGAAGAGGAGTATGAGGGGAGTGAATGTGGATTTGAAAGTGTGGATGTGCCCACTGACCCGGACATCTCCCCAGACAGACCTTCAGGAGTGTCTCTTCCTAGGCTTCCTGAGTCCCCTTCTCATTTTATGTTTTATAAAAAGTGGCTGAAACCCTCCAGCTCCCTATGGAGGAAGCTGTGGATGATCAAGAGGAGCCTGACTATGTGAAATAATGGATATCCCAGAGTCTAGAAGACTGTCTATTCCCTTGCATAAATCTTTTGGGAAACAGACATTTAAAATTCTAAAAACTCCTCACAGTATACCTCCTGTGGATAAGAGAATGGACAAGAGGTACGCATTGTCAGGCTCTGATAAGGAGTTCCTTACACAACAATGCAGCCATGTTGGAGTAGTGCAGGCTGCAGCCTGTGACAAGGCAAATATTCCCTTGGCTTCACACCCCCCGGACAGGGACTCCAGGAGGATTGATGCCATGGCAAAGAAACAGTACATGGCAGCATCCTTGGCACTCAGACAGGCAAATTATATGGCTTATGTTGCTAGATATCAGAAATCTAGATGGGATACTGTTATGGCTCTAGCAAAACAGGTCCCTGGCCAGCTTGCCAAGGAGCTGGAGCAGGTGGCTGCTGATGGTATTGAGGCTTCCAAAGTGCAATTCCATGCTGCAGTGGACTCAAATGATGTGTCATCAAGAGTCATGGCTACATCTGTGGCACTTCGCAGAATGGCTTGGCTCAGATGTACTAGCCTGTCACAGGATACCCAGACTAAGGCCATGGATTTTTCTGTCATGGGCAATTCTCTGTTTGGGGAGCAGACAGAGAATTACATGAAGAAAATGGATGAGTATAGGACCACCTATAGGAGTGCACAGGCCAAGGAAAGGCAGGCCACTCCTCAAAGGCAGCTTCCTAGGGGCAGGGACAGGCCTTTTACCAAGCCCAGGCCTCCTCTTCTGCTTATGCCCAGAGGGGGTTCTTTAGAGGAGAGGCAGGCGGGGTACAAGCAGGCCTGCTTCCACCCCTCAGCCCAAAGCGCTGCCAAGCAGTCACCCTGATGGGTTGCCAGGGCCGATTCTCGGCTACCTGTAGGGAAGGCTGGACTTACTTTGTCCAGGACTGGGAGTCTCTGACATCAGACAAGTGGGTCCTGGAAGTAGTAAGTCAGGGACTGGTTCTCAGCTTCAAAAGTTTCCAAAGATGAGAACCAGATCCTTTCCACCTGCAAATCCCTCAGAGGCACTTGCCCTAGAGGCAGAGGTCTCTTCCTCCTGGCTCTCAGAGCTGTGGAAAGGTTCCACCCCTACACCAGGGCAAAGGGTTGTACTCCAGGTACTTCCTTACCCCAAAAAAGACAGGAGAATGGCGGCCCATCCTGGATCTCAGATATTTAAACAAGCACCTTTTAAAACCAAAATTCAAAATGGTGACTCTGGGAATTATTCTACCTCTCTAAGGCCAGGGGACTGGCTAGCGTCCCTGGACCTCAAGGATGCCTACCATATTCTCATCAGAAGCTCCCATCGAAGTACCTCAGGTTCGAGCTGCCCTCAGGCCATTACCAGTTCAGAGCAATGCCCTTTGGCCTCACCTCTGCTCCAAGGGTATTCACAAAATGCCTGGCAGTAGCAGTTGCTTCCCTAAGAAGGCAAAAAATTGCCATCTTCCCTTACCTGGAGGACTGGCTCATAGTAGGCCAGTCCCCAGACCAAGTCAAGTTACATCTACAGATAACTCCACAACTGCTCACCTCTCTAGGTTTCCTTCTGAATCTTTCAAAGTGAGTTCTAGAGCCTGTCCAGCTCCTCACCTTCATAGGCGCAGAGCTGAACACAGAGAAAGCCAGAGCCTTCCTTCCTTTGGACAGGGCGTAGACCCTGGTCTCACTGGCCTCCTCATTCACCCTGCAGGTCTCTCGGCCAGCCAGGCATTTTCTACAGCTTCCTAGGGCACATGGCTGCTTCTACAGCAGTGCAGGGAGCAAGATTTCAGATGAGGGATATCCAGTTCCATTTGAGAGCCTTTTGGTCTCAAAGGAAAGACCTCTAATCAAATTTATCCTAGTGACTTAACCCTGATCCAGGCCCTACAGTGGTGGCAGGATCAGAGCAATCTGAGACAAGGGTTCCTTTTGTCACTCAGTCTCACTCCTTAATCCTTACTACGGATGCATCCCTCTTGAGGTGGGGAGCTCACATGGGCAACCTCACTACCCAGGGATTGTGGTCCCTCAGGAATCTCTGCTCCACATCAATCTGTTGGAACTCAGAGCAGTTTTTCTAGCACTTCAAGCTTTTTCCAAATCTGTTCAGAACAAAGATGTACAGGTCAGAACAGACAACACCACCACAGTGTGGAACATCAACAAGCAAGGAGGCACTCGGTCTACGGCCTTGTGCACCGAAGCAGTGACGTTGTGGTCTCTGGCTTACTCCCTGAACACCTCCCTTACGGCAGTTCACCTCCCAGGCAAGGACAATGTCCTGGCAGATGCTCTCAGCAGGATTTCCCAGGGCCATCACTAATGGTCACTGGACCCCCTGGTCTTGGAGGTATTTGCCAGATGGGGCACCCCGCAGATGGATCTTTTTGAAGCCCCAGACAATCACCAACTTCCCCTTTTTTGCTGCAGTCCCCCAGTGTTGGGCTCAGTCCCTCTGGATGCCTTAGTTCTCAATTGGGAAGGGAAGTTTCTCTGTGCCTTTCTCCCCTTCCCTCTCCTGTTCAAAGTGCTAGTCAAAATCAGATCTCAACCCTGCAAGATGATCCCGATTGCACCAGATTGGGCCAGACAGCCCTAGTATCCACTCCTACCATCCATAGCAGTCCATCTTCCCCTGTGTCTTCCCAGGAATCCTAACCTGTTAACCTGTGCTCAGGGGAGGGTTTGGTACCCGAACCTCAAATCTCTCAATCTCAAGGCCTGGCTCTTGAAGAGTTAGAGTTTGCTGATCTACACCTCTCCCAAGGTGTAATGGATATCCTGAAGGCTTCTAGGAAACCTTCCACCAGGGCTACTTATTCCAAATGGAAGAGGTTTTCCACATGGTGCTCTGGAAAACATATTTCCCCAGGATCTGCTGATTTACCCACAGTCCTGGATTATATGGTCCACTTAAATACCTTGGCTGAGACCAGCTACCTAAAAGTGTATCTGGCAGCTGTGTCTGCTTTTATTTCAGCAGGTAAACCTCTTCTTCAAACAACATGAAGTTTTGCTATATTATGACAGTAGCAGTTTGATCCAGCTCTAGAACTGCTCCGGAGGTGAAATGGTTAAAACCATTCCAAAATAGAATTTTGGCCACGAGCTCTAAGAAGCAGCTCTATCTGTGTTATTTCAAACCTGAACTGTCAGATTCTTTACTCCGCCTCAGTGAACAGTCGATCCGGAGATTTCTCCTACTGCTCGGTTCATTTCTCGGTTTAAAAAGTGTTTTCTCGGTTGGATTCAACCGAGAATAGTTTTATTTTAACCGCAAAACCATTCGGTTCAAGCTCTATCTGTGGTAACCGTAAGTAAATTGAAGGTTTTGTCTGTGTGGAACTTGTAAGTTATCAGTTCGGTTTTGAACCGATCAGCTGGGTTTAAAACTCATTTAAAACTAAATATTTAATATTTTAGAGTGCGGTTCCCGGTTCTTATCTGTTTTAAAAAAAAACGGGTTTATTACGTTTTTTTCCAATACCCGTGACACGGTTAGGAACCGATAAGGGTGTCTTGCCTGGCACTGCCGTTAAAAGGGCAAGTTTTCTGGTTAGGCTGGCATTATGTCTGAGAAACCCAAAAGAAAAACCAGGCCCACTGGGTTTCAACACTGTGATGTTTGTGGGGAAGTCTTTGCCAAGGCTGACCCACGCACCACATGTGTTTATTGTCTGGGGTTTGACCACCTCCAGACAGACTGCCAGATATGTAAGAATTTCCCTGCAGCCACCCTGGAAAAAGATTGGGCAGGCTCAGGGCGAGAGGCTCAAGAATCCGCTGACCGGATGGCCAGCCCGGTTGGTGCCAACCGAACGAGAGTCTGCCTTGACCAGGGCGAGACTTCTCGGACAAAGAAAAGCTGGTTCTGAGGAACCAATTCCAGTAAAGAAAAAAGAAAATCAGCAGGTCTGGAGTCCAAAACCCTTCTCCAACTGCTGCAGAGATAACAAAAGCCATACAAATTGTCCAGTCACTGTCTCAGGGTCCGTCTCGAACCGCCACTATCTGGCAAAAGGTCGGTTCGTCCGTCCCAGATGTTCAGGAACATGATATTGAGGAATTTTATGAACCAGAGGAGGGAGGAATGATTATGAACAGTATGAATGTGGCTGGGAAGGTCTGTGTGCCCATTGAACCGGACATCTCCTCAGACAGACCTTTAGAATCTCCCCTATGCTGTCTGAGTCCCCATCTCATTTCATGTTTTACAAAAAGTTGCTGAAACCCTCCAGCTTCCTTAGAAGAAGCTGTGGATGAAGAAGGAGCCTGATTTTGTAGAAATGATGGATATTCCAGAGTCTAGGAGATTGTCTATTCCTTTACATAAGTCTTTTAGGAAGCAAACAATAAAAATTTTAAAAACTCTCTAATTCTGTGCCTCCTGTAGATAAAAAGATGGACAGAAGGTACACATTGTCAGGTCCTGATACAGAATTCCTTTCTCAGCAATGCAGTCATGTTGGGGTAGTTCAGGCTGCTGCTTGTGATAAAGCTAATATTCCTCTGGCTTCACATCCTCCTGACAAGGATTCCAGGAAGATTGATGCCATGGCAAAAACAGTATATGGCAGCCCTCTGGGACTCAGGCAAGCAATATATATGGCTTATGTAGCTAGGTATCAGAAATCTAGATGGGATTCTGTTATGCAATTAGCCAAGCAAGCCCATGGCCAGCTGGCTAGTGAACTAGAACAGGTGGCTGCTGATGGCATTGAGGCTTCTAAGGTTCAGTTTCATGCTGCTGTGGATGTTAATGATGTTTCCTCTAGGGTCATGGCCACATCTGTAGCTTTTAAGAGGTTGGCCTGGCTCAGGTGTACTAGTCTGTCACAGGATACCCAGACTAAGGCTATGGATTTTCCTGTGGTGGGAAATTCTCTGTTTGGGGAGCAGACAGAGAACTACATGAAAAGATGGATGAATATAGGACTACTTACAAGTGCCCAGGCTGAGGCAGCAAGCCACTCCTCAAAGGCATACCCCAGGGGTAGGAGGAGGCCTTTTCACAGGCCTTTTACCAGACTCAGGCCTCCTCTGCCTATGCTCAGAGGGGCTTCTTCAGAGCAGAGGCAGGCCGGAGGTGGGCAGACCTGCTCCCCACCCCCAAGCCCAAACCCTGCTGCTGCCCAGGGCCCGATTCTCCTGTGGCGGTAGGGGGCAGGCTGGCTTACTTCAGTCAGAATTGGGCTTCTTTAACCTCAGACAAGTGGGTTCTGGAAGTAGTAAGCCGGGTCTGGTTCTGCTTCAAAAGTTTCCCAAGTTGAGAAGCAGACTTTCTACCTGCAAGTGCTTCAGAGACCCTTGCTCTGGAAGCAGAGGTCTCATCCCTGTTAGCTCTCAGAGCAGTAGAAAGGGTTCCTCCCTGCACCAGGGCAGGGGTCTGTATTCAAATACTTCCTTACCCCAAAAAGACAGGAGAATGGCGTGCTCATATTAGATCTCAGATATCTGAACAAGCATCTTCTGAAACAAAGTTCAAAATGGTAACTCTGGCAATGATTTTACCTTCCCTAAGGCCAGGGGACTGGCTAGCCTCCCTGGACCTCAAGGATGCCTATTTCATGTCCTAATCAAAGCTCCCATCGAAGTACCTCAGATTCGAACTGCCTCAGGTCATTACCAGTTCAGAGCAATGCCCTTCGGCCTTACCTCTGCCCAAGGGTATTCACAAAGTGTCTAGCAGTGGCTCACTTAGGAGGCAAAGGATTGCTGTTTTTCCCTATCTAGACGACTGGCTCATTGTAGGCCAGTCCCCAGAACAGGTAAAATCTCACCTGCAGGTCACCCAGCAGCTTCTCACCTCCCTGGGCTTTCTGCTAAATCTACCAAAGTTGGTTCTGGAACCAGTCCAGATACTCACCTTTATAGGGGCAGAATTGGACACAAAGCTAGCCAGAACCTTTCTTCCCTTAGAAAGGTAAGGAATTTAGTGGCTCTGGCCTCCTCCTTTACTCTGCAGGTCTCTCGACCAGCAAGACACTTTCTGCAGCTCCTGGGGCACATGGCTGCATCCACAGCTGTTGTGCAGGGAGCAAGATTTCAGATGAGACATTCAGTTTCACTTGAGAACCTATTGGTTTCAGAGAAGAGACCCCCTTTCCAAGTTGGTCCCAGTGACTCGAACCTTGATCCTAGCCCTCCGGTTGTGGCAGGATCAGAGCAATTTAAGATTGGGGTCCCTTCATTCCCCTACTCACGACTTCTCTCTCACTACAGATGCTTCCCTTCTGGGTTGGGAGCCCACATGGCGACCTTTCCACTCAGGAGTGTGGCCCCCGGGAATCTCTGCTCCACATCAATTTGCTGGAACTCAGAGCTGTCTTTTTAGCTCTTCAAGCATTTTCTGCATCTGTCCACGACAAGGTGATACAAGTCAGAACAGACAACACCACAACAATGTGGTACATCAACAAACAGGGGGCACTCGGTCTTGGCCTTGTGCACCGAGGCAACAGTTGTGGTCTCTAGCCTATTCCCTGAACACTTCCCTCATAGCAGTTCATCTTCCAGGAAGGGACGATGATCCAGCGGATGCTCTCAGCAGATTTCCTAGGGCCATCACTAATGGTCCCTGGATCCTCAAGTGCTGGGGATAGTCTTTGCCAGATGGGGCACCCCTCAGATAGATCTTTTTGCAGCCCCAGACAATCACAAACTTCCTCTGTTCTGTTGCAGGCCTCAAGTGCTGGGCTCAGTTCCCCTGGATGCCCTTCTTCTGGATTGGGAGGGGAAGTTTCTCCATGCTTCCCTTCCCTCTCCTATTCAAAGTACTAGTAAAAATCAGATCTCAGCCTTGCAGGGCGATTCTGATTGCCCCGGATTGGGCCAGGCAGCCCTGGTACCCACTCCTTCTGTCACTGACAATCCATCTTCCCCTTTGCCTCCCCAGGAATCACAACCTGTTGACTTGTGCCCAGGGAAGGGTTTGGTATCGGACCTCAAATTCCTCAACCTCAAGGCCTGGCTCTTGAGGAGTAGTTATTGCTATTTACACCTCTCTCAGGGTGTTCTTGAGATCCTAAAGGCTTCTAGAAGCCTTCCACTTGGGCTACTTATAGTTCTAAATGGAAAAGTTTTCCATTTGGTGTTGGGAAAAATATTTCCCAGAATCTGTTGATTTGCCCATTGTGTTAGATTACATGGTACATCTTAATTCCTTGGGTCTCAGACCAGCTACCCTGAGAGTTCATTTGGCAGCTGTATCTGCTTTTGTGTCAGCAGGAAAGTCATCCCTCTTTCCTCTCATCCTGTGTTTCCAAGTTTTTTAAGGATTACTTCATACTAATCCACCCTTTCGGGAACCGGCCCCTGCTTGGGACCTTAATGTTTGCATTGCCCAGTTAATGCAACCCCTTTGAACCTCTGTCTTCTGCAGAGCTTAAGTACCTAACTTGGAAAACTGTTTCTAGTGGCTATCACTTCTGCCAGGCGATAAGTGAGTTGCAAGTTTTGTCAGTGGAAACTGACTTTATTTCTTTCCACAGGGATAAGGTAGTCCTTAGAACTAATAGGAAGTTTTGCCTAAGGTGGTTTCAGATTTCCATCTTAATCAATCTATCTCCTTCCAGTATTTTTCACTGATCACTCCTCTTCTGGTGAGAGGAGGTTGCACAACCTGGATGTTAAGAGAGCTCTTAGTTACTATATAGAGCGTACCAAAGGTCTGGAGGTTGAATCCCTCAACTTTTCCTTACCTATGGTGAAGTTGGGAAGAGCAAACCTGCCATTAAGAGATCAGTTGCCAGGTGGATTGTCTCTTGTATCCAATTTTGTTATCAGAAACTGGGCAGAGTCCCCTCCCCACCGGTTTGAGGCTCATTCTACTAGAGGTACAGCTGCGTCTCTAGCTGCTGCCAGAGACATCCCTATATTAGAGATTTGCCAGGCTGCTACTTGGAAAGCGGTACACACTTTTGCAAGCATTACTCCCTGGATGTCCAGGCCAGAGAGATGCTCGGTTTAGCACAGCTGTTCTTCAGAGCCTATTCCTAAGTAGGTTCTGACCCTCCTCCATGGAGGTACTGCTGTGTATTCTGCTACTGTCATAATATAGCAAGACTTCATGTTGTTTGAAGAAAAATTACTCACCTTAGTAATGTTGTTTCTTCTAATGAGTCTTGCTATATTAGTAACCTCCCAACCTGCCTCTCAGAACCTCTACTTGGGTGTGTGGGCAACTTGGTGTGGGCACCTTTTATGCCCTGTTAGCATTTTGTCCCTTTTGGGGTGTGTGTGTGTGTTTTATTATACTTATGTTTTATTCTCATATTATTAGAATTATGTTAGTATTTCTGGTCCCCTGACTTGAGTCTTGGGTGTTGGGACCAGCAATAGTTGTTATTATTTAGGTAGCCATTTGGCTAGTGAGTTACAGCTTCCACACAGACCTTAGTGAGTTTGGCTCGTAAAGATCTGACAGTTCAGGTTTGAAATAACACAGATAGAGCTGCTTCTTGGAGCTAGTGGCCAAAATTCTATTTTGGAATGGTTTTAACCATTTCACCTCCGGAGCAGTTCTAGAGCTGGATCAAACTGCTACAGTCATAATATAGCAAGACTCCATTAGAAGAAACAACATTACTAAGGTGAGTAATTTTTTCTTTCAGCTCATCCTGTATTCTCCAAGTTTTTCAAGGGATTGCTTCACACTAACCCTCCATTCAGGGACCCTGCCCCTGCCTGGGATCTTAATGTTTGCATTGCTCAGCTTATGCAACCCCTCTTTGAGCCTTTGTCTTCAGCAGAGCTTAAGTACTTGACTTGGAAGACTGTGTTTCTGGTTGCCATCACTTCTGCCAGACGCATAAGTGAATTACAAGCTTTGTCAGTGGAGCCTGATTTTCTCCTTTCATAGAGATAAGGTGGTCCTCAGGACTAACAGGAAGTTCTTGCCTAAGGTGTTTTCAGATTTCCACCTTAATCAATCTATATCTCTTCCAGTGTACTTCACTGACCATTCCTCCTCTGGCGAGAGGAGGCTGCACAGATTAGATGTGAAGAGAGCCCTTAGTTACTACATAGAGCGTACCAAGGATCACAGGTTTGGCTCCCTCCAACTGTTCCTCACTTATGGTGAGGTTGGTAAAGGGAAACCTGCCACTAAAAGATCCATTGCCAGGTGGATTGTCTCTTGTATCCCAATTTTGTTATGAAAAACTGGGTAAGGTTCCTCCCTCAGGCCTGAGGGCTCACTCTACCAGAGGTACAGCTGCTTCCCTGGCTGCTGCCAGGGACATCCCTATTCTAGAGATATGTCAAGCAGCTACCTGGAAAAAAGTTCACACTTTTACCAAGCATTACTCCCTGGACATCCAGGCTAGGAGTGATGCTCGGTTTGGCACAGCTGTGCTTCAGAGCCTATTTCCTAAGTAGGTTCTGTCCCTCCTTCATGGAGGTACTGCTTTGTAGTCTGCATATGTCATAATATAGTAAGACTTCATGATGTTTGAAGAAAAAGTTACTCACCTTAGTAATGTTTCTTCTAATGGAGTCTTGCTATATTATTACCTCCCCCCTGCCTGCCCCTCTCAGAACCTCTGTTTTTGGGATGTGGGTGGGCAGGGCAGTGTTGGCACTTAGTAGGTGCCCACCTTGTTGTTTTTCACCCCTCCTTCCTTGGGGTGACTTGGTGTTGTGTTTTTTTCATTTTTTGGGTCTCCTGACTTGAGTCTTTGTTTTGGGACAAAAAAATGTGTAGTTATGTTTAGTAGCCAGTTGGCTAGTGTAGGTTTACAGCTTCCACACAGGACCTCAGTGAGTCTAGCTTGTAAAGATCTGACGGTTTGAGTTTGAAGAACAACAGACAGAGTTTCAACCGAGCTAGAGCTCAGCGCTCCATGCCTGGCATGGAAAGTTAACTTTCACCTCCGGAGCAGTTCGAAGGTTGGGACTCACTGCATATGTCATAATATAGCAAGACTCCATTAGAAGAAACAACATTACTAAGGTGAGTAATTTTTTCTTCTGACCTGTGCCTTGATGACAGATGTCTCAGCCTAATTGGGATTTACGCTGTGCATACTCTAAACCAGGAGTTTTGGGTGTGGGTACTAGACCTGGTACCAGGAAGCATAGAAGAAAGGTATGGATTCTGCAGCAGCAAGCCCAGGAGTGGTTATCAGGAGAATGGCAGCCAAACTAGCAGAGACAGAAGTCCAAGCTGAGACTGTACAGCTAGCACCAGTTATAGAAAAAGAACAGGCAGTGACAGAACCTGAAAGCCTGACTGCCTTTTTCAAATGGTGTGCTATACAACAAAAAGATCGAGAAACAGAGGAAAGAATACAACAATTCGAGCAGCAGGGGCGAGAAGAGATGCAGTGACAGGAGCAGTGGTGGCTGGATGCCTTGCAGACTAACAAAGGCAGAGGATCTGGCACAGATCCAGACGAGCAACAGCTACAGGCAGCTTGAAATACATTAAACTTACAAAGTTGTGTCCCTCCAATGATATCGAAGCATATGTGATAATTTTTGGAAGGGTTGCCGCAGCATGCCAGTGAGCAAATAGCAATGGGCAATCAGACTGGTACCTTACCTGACAGGGATATCCCAACTTACCTACAGCAGTATGGATGCTGCACAGTCAGAAAACTGACATGGTTTTCCTGATTCCTGACCATGCCTCGATGACTCCCAATAATGAATGATGTTGAGGTTTCTTAATATTTCTAACCCCAGTAATAGTTGGGTATTCATAACTTTATGCAGTCGGCCTTCTAAGTAGAACTGCCCAGCGAGAATTTGGAACATATGCAAATGATGGAACCTTTTGCATGAACCGCTTTTCAAATGCTGCCTTATACTAACTGCTTTTGTTCTAAACACCTCAGATCTAGGGACGTGGATATGTTCACCCACTCTGTCTGGCAGGTTCCTTGCCGCTTTAAATCTTGCCAGAAGGTCTTCAAGCTGGCTCCTCCCACCCACCTGGGTGGTAAAACTCTAGGCTCCGCCCTATGATGCCAGATCTTCCTTTCCTCCTTAGCGCTCTGCGTTTAGACTGGATCCAAACTCTTCGGTTAACCACAAAAACTAATTTTAAAGTTTACAAGACTTCGGTCTGTTTCTTCCTTCACGACTGCGATGGATAAATCTATTCCCAGTTTTCAGCGGTGCCCATGCGGGTAGAATATGTCTCGGACCGAGGCGCACTCCACGTGCGTTTACTGCCTCGGGCTTGACCACGATCCGCAGGCCTGTGATTTGTGCAAGTCCTTCTCGGCAAATGTCCTTGAAGACCATGCTGCCAGGCTTCAACTTGGACGCCCCAAGAGATGTATTCCGCCGGTGAAATCGAAGGAGGCCCATTGGGCTGTTTCCGCGGCGGCGGGCTCGGCTCAGATGATCGCCCTCGAGGAGGAGGCGGCCCAGGCCGCATTTTCATCTTCCTCAGTAGCGGAATTTATCCCGCTTTCCTTGGGCTCCTCCTATGCGGCTTCTTTTAAGGAGCTCTCAGTCCCTCTCCACGAAAGGTGAGGGTCCATCGGGACACTCCTCTCTGTCCAAGAAGAAGGACTCGGAAGAGTTAAGTCCCACCGTCGGCGTTTATGGGAGCGGGGAGAGGTCTCCTTCCCTGGACAATCGAGACACTACTTCGGTCGAGGTTGCGGCTAAGGCCTCTTGCTTCACGGTGTCCCCGTCAGGTCAGCCGGCCGAGACACCCGTCAACGCGGTCGAGATCTTTCTCTGCCTGTCGGATGGGCTGTCGACTGGAGAAGCAGACAACCCTTCACCGGTTGCCCCGGTGGAAACAGGACTTGCCTGCGCCTCCTGTGCCAGAGTCCCCGCTTAAGGCTCCTGAGCCGAGAGAGGAATGGGTTTTCCCGCTCCCTCCCTGATCCACCCTCGGAAACACCGAGGGTCTCGGACCTCATCTCGGTCCAATCGATCCTGCCGACATCGGCGGTCTCGGCACAGAGGAAAGCGGCGGCGCCGCTCGTCCTCATCTAACTCCTCGGAAGAGGAGAGGCTTTGGCGCAAATTGCGTCGACGCTACGAGCACTTAATGTGGCAGCAGCTCCTTTTGTCCGGGAACAAGCCAATGCCATCACCTTCCCCGGCCATTAAATGGCTGTCACCCGAAAGGCCAAAACAACCCCTTGTGGTGGTCGAGGTGCTCATGCCTGGGCCGGTTGTTCGGCCAAAACCAGCTGCCCCACCGATTGTGGTGGAATCGCCCACAACCGGGAATCAGGGGTCTCACCATGACTCGATCGGGTCAGGTCTGCCCCACTGGTTGTCGGTCACCTCACTCCCGACCGCCCCCTGCAGGTGGAGGGTGGCTCAGGCCCCAGGCAGTTTTCTTCACGGACTCGAGTCTGACGATGACCTCCTCGTTTTCCAGGCCGCTGAGCTGGAGTCCTCCGGGCGGGGCATTCGATGGACGAGAGCTTGTCGTCGCTCATGGGTCTGCTTCGGCTCATCTAGGAGTCCACCAGGATGCAGCTCGAGCCCGTATCCATGTGGGCCAAGTATCCCCTCACGGAGATACCGGATCGAGGGGATTCGCCCACGGAGGCCTTTCCAGTGGCTGAAGCCATTGTTGTCCCAGCCTTGAGCTTTGGCAGCGCCGGCTTCCTGTCCTGCGCCCGGCCGGGATGGCCGGAAGTATGCGCCTCCCTACCGGCTCTTGTCCGCTGAGCACCCCTCTGCGGAGGGGTTGGTCACCGATAGCATTTTCCGGCGTTCAGGGAACGCTAGGGATGTGGATAAGCCCTGCCCCCCCGACAAGGAGTCCAAAAAGCTGGACTGTGCCAGGCACAAATTGTACGCTGCGTCCTTCCTAGGCCTCAGTCAGGCCAGATCGGCTGTGCTGATGGCACACTTCTCTCATGGGCTCCCTAGATGAGGTGATCCCGCATCTCCCGGCCGACCTGCAGACTGCGGTCAAGCAGGTGCGGGATCAGGGAAGGGCAGTGGTGAAACAGCAGCTCCAAACGGCTCTAGACATTGGAGACTCCTGTGCTCGATCAGTAGCGGCCGTGGTGGCCATGCGCCACAGAGCGAGGCTGAGGATATCCACCTTCACGGCAGATACCCAGCACAAAGTGGCGGACGTCCCCTTCTTGGGGACTGACCTCTTCGGCCCTGGAGTGGAAGGCCACCTCCAGTGGATCGAAAAGTCCAACGCTACCCTGGACTCTGTCACCTCCGCCCAGAAGGACAAGGGCAGTCGTCAGCAACATAAGTCCTTTCGCCCATCTGCGGCACGTCCGGCCCAGCAACACCAGCATCAGGGTCAGCAGGCTCGCACTTAGCACCCCAAAGCCAAGCCTGCGGCTTCCTCTAACAGGAAGCAGGGAGGAAAAGGCCCAGGAGATCCCTCGGCCAGTCCGGCCCTCCAAGCCTGCCCAGTGACTGGTTGAGAGGTGTCACCGCCAGCCTCGCCGCCTCCTCCTGGACTCCTGGGGATGCCTGGTCCTCATCACCACGGACTGCTGGATGTTGGGTGGTAGGAAGTGGCCTGCCTCTGGAGTCTCAGCAGGCCCCGCCCCTTCCGAGACATTGCCCTCGGGGGCCACGGGGTCCACAGCCTCCCTGTCGGCTCGTCGAGCCGACATTGCCCTGCTCCTAAAAGGAGGTGATCAGGAAGGTGGCGGACCCTCCACCAGACCCGGGGTTTGTGTCCGGGTACTTCCTGGTCCCAAAACAGACGGGGTTGGCGCCCCATTCTAGACCTGCATGACCTGAACAGGTTCCTAAGGTCTCGAACCTTCAGGATGGTCACTTTGGCTCAGATCATTCCATCCTTGGAACGAGGCGTGTGGTTCTGTTCTCTGGACCTTCAGGACGCGTTCTTTCACGTCCCAATCCATCCGTCCCACCAGAGATTCCTCCGTTTCAGGGCAGAGGGATTCCTCTGAGTTCCAGGGCATGCCCTTCGGCCTTTCTCTAGCTCCCAGGGTCTTCACCAAATGCATGGCAGTGGTGACAGCATTCCTCATGGCACCAAGGATCCTGGTGTACCCTTCTTGGACAACTGACTGATTGCGGCCTCCTCCAGATTGGAGGTGGAGCGGTCCAGGATCTGGCCCTCCAGGTTTGCTTTCTGCTGGCCTCCTTATCAAGGAGGCCAAGTCTGAACTCGTACAAAGCAGGTGATACAATTAATCGGGCAGAGCTCAACTTCACGAGCCAGAGCACAGCTTCCGCAAGACAGGGCCATAAGGTTCTTCCTTGCCCAATCATTTCAGGTTGGGCACTGCGTGCCTGCCTGGGACTTCCTGCACCTCATGGTGACGTGCACCAGCGTGGTCCGTTGGGCCCTACAGTGGGGACTGGCCAGCCAATTGTCAGAGCACTCCGATCCTTTGGATCAGCTAGTGACAGTGACCCAGGGGATGTGGAACCCTCTCCAGTGGTGGACCGTTCCAGCTCATCTGCCGGAGGGCATCCCGTTTGTCCATCCCGAGCCGACGGTCTCTCTGTCGACCGATGCGCCTCTGATGGGTTGGGGGGGCACAGAGCACATGGTCTCTGGTCCCCTCAGGAGTCCCGATGCAACATCAACCTGCTGGAGCTTCGAGCGGTTCGTCCAGCCCTCACCGCCTTTGCTCCGTTTGTACAGGGTCAAGTGGTCCAGGTCCAGACGGACAATACCACGACCATGTACTACCTCAACCGCCAGGGCGGGACACGCTCCATGCATCTGTGCAGGGAAGCTCTCCGCATTTGGTCCCTCATGCGCAGCCTGGAGGCAGATCTCCTTGCCATCCATGTGGCAGGAGCCTCCAGTATTCTGGCCGATGCCCTAAGCCAAATAGGGGCTGCGTCCCACGAGTGGTCTCTCCTGCTGGAGGTAATAAAAGATCTGTTCTCCCACTGGGGCATGCCTCAGGTGGACCTGTTTGCCTCCAGGGAGAATGCGTAGCTGAGACTGTTTCGTGCTCGCCTCAGCAGGGCTCGCTGCAGGGGGATGCTTTCTCGAGGCTGTGGCCCCCGGGCCTCTTCTATGCCTTTCCCCCATTTCCCTTGATCCACAAGGTGCTTCTCAAGGCGAGAGGGACAAGACGCAGGTGATTCTGGTAGCCCCAGACTGGCCCTGCCAGTTCTGATATCCAGATCTCCTCAGTCTCAGCTCCAGGCTCCCGAGGCGGCTTCCAGACCGCCCAGACCTGATCTCAGTCAATCAGGAGAAGGTATTCCATCTGGACCTTCAGTCCCTGCACCTGACGCCCTGGTTCCTGAGCGGCTAGAGTTCCAGGCCTTGGTTCTTTTCCGACGAGGTCCTCAACGTCGTTGAGGCGTCCCGTAAAGAGTCTACCAGAAAATGCTACGCCTTCAAATGGAAGAGATTCTCCATTTGGTGCTCAGGCAAGGGCCTGGACCCTTCCTCCTGTTCCTTGGCAAGCATTCTGGACTAACTGTGGTCCTTTCTCAGCAAGGGCTTGACTCGGCGACCCTCAAGGTGCACCTGGCAGCCATCTCTGCTTACCGGGTGCAGGCCGAAAGAAGTCGGGTGGCGTGAGGAGAAGGTGGTCAGGCGCCAAGGCCTTGATCACACATCCCCTCTGGTGCCAGAACCTCCACCTCCGTGAGATCTCCTGCTGGTATTGGCTAAGCTCATGGGCAAGCCGAGGAACACCGCCGTCTAGGTGGCTATCACGTCAGCTAGAGGGATGGGAGAGCTCCAGGCGCTTTCCATAGTTTCCCTACCTGGTCTTCCACAGGAACAAGGTTGTCCTGCGCCCCCAACCGAAATTCCTTGCGAAGGTGGTGTCGGAGTTTCACCTTAACCAGGTGTTGACTCTGCTGGTGTTCTTCCCCAGTCACACCTCGGAGGCCGAATATAGGCTCCATACTTTGGACCCTAGAAGAGCGCTCGCTTATTACAAGGAGCGGATGGCTGAAGTTCGGGGAGAGGTTCGCCAGCTGTTTGTCACCTATGCTGAAGCCGCACCTGGCAGACCTGCAGCTAAGCGGATGATAGGCAGGTGGGTCACCGCCTGCATAGATCTCTGCTGTAGGTTGGCGGGCATGGAGCCTCCCAGAGGGATAAGAGCTCATTCTACCCGCCATACTGCTGCATCAGTGGCTGCTTCCAGGGACATCCCTATCCAGGAAATCTGCAGGGCTGCTACCTAGAAGTCAGCACACACCTTCATCACCCACTACCACATCGACCTTGAGTCACGCCATGATGCTGGTTTTGGGGCCTCTGTTCTCCAGTCATTATTCCCTAAGTAGGGGGCGTTCACCTTGCCTCTCTCCTCCCGGAGAACTGCTAGGAGTCTGCCAGACAGTGTGGATGAACAACATATCCATGTCCCTAGAAGTACAGGTTACTCACCTGTAACAGGAGTTCTAGGAATGGTATATGTTCATCCACACAACCCACCCGGCCTCCCCGTCTTCGATGCACAACCTGGCTTCCAGCGTGCTAGATCTGGCGTCATGGGGCGGAGCCAAGAGTTTTACCACCCAGGTGAGTGGAGGAGCCAGCTTGAAGACCTTCCGCAAGATTTAAAGCGGCAAGAAACCTGCCAGACAGTGTGGATGAACAACATATACCATTCCTAGAACTCCTGTTACAGGTGAGTAACCTGTATTTACGTAAGAACTTACCGTAACAGTAAATCTTCGAGAGGCTCTTGCAGTAGGTAATGCTCCCCCTACCTCCTTCCCCTTGTGTTTTTCTGCTGCTTCTTCTTACATAGCCTTTACTTGGTTTGGAGACCGCTCACTATATTGCGTCACATTGATGTCGGTCACGTGACGTCGGGTGGGCGGTCCCCCACCAGACACTGCTAGCTAAAAGTTTTCCATGTGGTCCTAACGCCTGAAGGCTTAGTCATAATGGCAGTTACCTACTGTAAGAGCCTCTCTCAAAGATCTACTGTTAACAGTAAGTTCTTACGTAACTGTACTTAGAATCTCCTCTATTAGGCTATGACATCCTTCTGTTTCAGTAAGAGTTGCATCAGATGGTGTACTTAAAACCTATTCCATGAATACTGTATCCAGTCCCATGCCTCTTTGTGTGCCTGCTGTGGTCTTATGTCCTGGTTCTCCATGGTCGGAGGTCCTCCAGGTCTGACCTCTGGGAAACTGAGGCGTTTGGGGCCACCCACACTTGTGTAGACGTAACTGTACTTTCTTCTTAGGAGTCTGTTAATGATTTTACAATCCGTACCTTTTCTAGAACCTCAGTAAAAAGGGCTCTGCAGACAATCGCTTGTGTTTTAGAAACTGCTCGAGACTTTGTTACAAACTTTAGTTATCACAATATTTTAAGTGTAGTACAAATATTAATTCATATGGGGATGTTAAGAATATTAGAGTTGTTTAGATAGGTCATCACTGCTCCCTTTGCTCTTCAGCATCAAATCTAACATTAAAACACTTGGGGTAGCGTGACCATAGTGAAGAGTTTGACGTGTTCCAAATCCCATCTGTGGGGCAGCATCTTGAGGCCCAGGATGATTGCTGAGTTATATGAATCACTGTTGGAGCCCTTAGAAGAAGCATTGCTATAGTAATTTTTTCATTCCAGCCATTCGCATAACTCTTGTAAAAAGTCTGCCAAAAAGTATGCTCAAGTTCCAGCCATTGTTTTTAATCAACTTTATTTAACCTCTGTCCGCCTACTTTGACAGCAGGGAGAATATGAACTGGTTTTGCAGCCAAATCTGGACTGGTGTACTTTAAGTAATATTTTCCACATTGTTTCAGGGCTACCGAAACACCTATGACAGATACAGAGGGGAATATGATGACCGGTTCTATGGCAGGAACTACGACTACAACAGATACAGGGAGTACTACAGGCAGTATGCACGGGAGGTTGGTATTCTGTGAAAAAACTGAACTTTTTGAAATGGCTTGCTGCCAGGGACTTGGCTGAAATACAGATAAAGCACTAACCTATTCCTGCAGCTCAGAGCAAAAGTGAAATGAGAGACTGAAAGGGGAACAGACAACAGAAAGGGTCCCACTCGCGTGTGGAGCAGGTCCCAATGTGCACTTTGTGTGCAAAAACATTTTGGTCTACTTACTGTTTACTGTAGTATAGTAGACTAATTGTTTTCTTCTAGGCTGACATCTTCTGTTAATACAAATCCCAGAATCCTCTGCAGCTGACATCAGTGCAGTAGGGCAGCAGTGGGAGATTCAGTAGTCTGCATTGCATGTTTGATCTTTTATAATCTCTGATCAGATGTTTTCCGTGTCTGTGTTTTGTTTTTTTTTTCTTTTTCTTTCCCCTCTTCCCAGGGGCTAAGTCCTCTGTGATTGTATGTAGCCCAGGGAGGACAGCCGACCAGCAAACAAAATATCAGAGCTTACATAAACATTAATATTCACTGCAGGGCAGCAGGCTGAGATACTACTGCTGTGATGTCCAGTGCAGGGATTCCTGGATTTGTAGTAATAGAAGATGTCAGCCTGTCTTAGAAGTAAACACGATTAGTCTCATATAACCTACTACACTACAGTAAACAGTAAGTAAACCAAAATGTTTCTGCACACAAAGTGCACACTGGGACCAGACCCACACTTGAGTGTGGGGCCATTGGTGCTGACTGTTGACCTTGAATTATTCATCTTTCCCTGGAGAACTGTTTTATGTAGGTTAAAATGCAGCAATGAAGGCAAAGATGCAGTGCTTCTGGCTTTTTCATCCATGCTATATACCAACTTACAAAGCTGGCAAGTTACCAGCAGTCACTGTATGTATAACATAGTTATTTGATATTACAACTGAATTTTAAAGAACTTGCTTCCTGTGTCCCTGCAGTTGATAGTGTTGTAAGCAAAGCCTTTAAAGTTTACAGCGCAGTGTTTGAACTAGTCTGTTGATCTTATCTATGTCAATCTACACCATTCATCACCTTTGGGGTACCTGGCCGGCGGTCATGACCCCACCAGAGCTTTTTTTTTTTTTTTGAGATGGGCGGAGTCGATGCACCATTGGCGCCGCCCTCAAGGCCAATGCACTGCATGGCGCTCGCGGGTTGGCTATTAGGTGTTGTCGACTCCGTCCTCCCGCCAGTTCTTCGTCTCCCACCGTCGAGGTCACCTCGTGGGACGCTTGCTGAAGAAACTTTGAGAGGCCTACCTCAAATCTTGCGCAGCCCAAATTATTCAACTCCATGCTGAAGTCAGTCGGCTCTCTTTTTTCCTACCGGTTCTGGTAGCCTACTTGCTGTCGCCTGGTAAGACTGTTCCTTGTTTATTCTATTTTGCGATGTCGAGTCTTGTTTGGTGTTTCTTTCTCATAAGTCATGTCTATGTTGGAGGGCAAGAAGACTTCCAAGACAGGATGGCCCCCCAAACGACAGTTCCCTTGCAGCCGTAAGTACTCCATCACTGACCAGCATGACTGTTGCCTTGCGTGTCTTGACCGCTTCACGACATGGATTTGTGCGATGCCTGTTTCTCCGTGGACTGCCAGGTCATCAAACGCGTGTGGAAAGGGGGGCGAGCTCCTCCGACTTTCAGGGGTCAGGCGCACACTCGTCTGGCCAAGTCGTGTTCTCTCGTCCTTTCCTCCAGGTCCCCTTCCGGTTCTGTACGGACTGAGTAGGAGGAGGAGGGGGTCTCTGCCACTTTTAGCCTAGCCGTGGCAGAGGCCCCTTCCATGGTGCAGGAGGCCCAGTCTGTCCCCTCCGAGACAGACGGGAGACACCGCCTTGGCAGTCACCCCTTCGGAGGGAAGGCTTCCGTGTAGTCGTACCTGCGGCTCGGGAAGGCCTGGGTCGGCGCTTGTCCTCGACTCAGTCTGTTGAGCGCCATCTTGGGCCTCTGCACCGTTCGCGCGCCCTGGGGCCCTGAGTATTCTGGCGCTTCATTGTAAGCTCCAGCGCCATTGCTGCTGTCGCTGCTGATGGTGCTGTCTGCGCGTGGGAGGCTCTACAGCGCCGTCCTGACTCTCTCTCACCCGGCGCCCGTTCGCAGCGCGTGGTTGGCTCACGGTGACACCGTGTCCAGTTTGGAGCCATTCGCGGCTCCAAGCATAGGCATGGCGCCATGGGGGTTTCGGAGCTTGCCACAGAGAGCGCTGTCGGGTTGGTCGTCGGTACGGTCTCTGTCCTTAGCACCGTGGGGGTCTCCGGCCTCTGCGCCGTTGCTGGTTTCGACGCCGCTTGCTGCACCATGGGTCAGGACAGCACCGTGACAGGCTCAGACTCAGAAGCTGCTGCCATTGTTGGAGCCATGTCCTCTTCCGACACCGTTCGCGGTGCAAAGGGGGGCACCGGCACTGACTCTGGCGCAGTTTCTGGTTCTGGTGCCTATTCAGTTAGGATGTCAGCGGGCATCCACGCACTGTTTGGCACAGGTCTTCGATCTCCACTTCTTCGGAGGAGGAGTCTGACTCTGAGTCAGACAGACAGTCTGGCTCCCTGGAGTTCGCTGCTCACGTGGACACTCTAGTAGTGTCCTCGACAGGCCGCAGTCTGCTCCCCCTCTGAGGAGCAGACAGTGACTGCCAGGGCCAGGGGTTCAGCCAGCAGGCAGTGGTGCAGGTCACCATTGCCCTGCAACCTGGCCTCGGAGGGTTCTTTGACCCCTCAGTGGTGGTACTCCCTCAAGTGGTGTACCTGGATTGCTCAACTTTGGGGCTGGTCGGAGCACCAACAGGAGGGGAGAGTGCTGCTCCTCGATAGCCCCTTCGGGGGCCAACCATGGCTGCCAGCTGCCTAGGCTGGCTTTCTCTCGAGGAGGGCACTCTCTGATTCTGTGGGGTCAAGGGGCATGAGGTCTGTGTGGCGGCCTTTTTCTGGAATCCAGCCGGGCTCTGGGAGAAGCTGGTGTGGATCTCTGCCCTTCCTTTTCAATTTCCTTGAGAGGGCCTCATTTTTTGGAGGTAGGGGACCGTCCTTCTGGACCTACACGGCCCTGGTCCGCCCACAGGAGGGAATTCTTCAGGGCACAGCCTAGGCATTTCCAGTTTGGTTGATCAGCTGTCAGCTGTGGAGTTTTCCGGAGCTCCTTCCTTCCCTGGGGCTCCTGGTACGCTCCCTATCCCAGGCGGAGGTCAGCCGATTCATGTTGTCTGCTCTGCCACATTCTCCTGTGCTCCCAGGCATTCTTGGTCCCAGGGCCCTCTCCTGGGAACAGTTCAGAGCTCAGGCTACTCAGTTTCCCTCTTACGTAAGGGCTATAGACATGTTTTTCAACCTCCCCCTGAGCAGCCAGCTTCTGAACCTTCGAGGTCCTCTGACTCTTCATCCCCCTCTTCTGGGGGAGAGGAGCCATCTCTTCAGCTGCTGAGCTCGCTAAGTATCAGCATTCCTCGTGAGGATGTTAGAGGATCTGCACATCACCCCTCACAGTCAACACAATCCAGAGCACTAGGCGATTTCAGTGAGGACACCCTCGTGGTGCCCCCCGGCATGCTCCCTTTTTGGGAGGCGTCGTTGCGTTCCTGGTAGAGACCCTTTTCCGGAGTTCTTGCCCCTAGGGATCTCTTCCAGCGGTATTGTGCCCCCAGTAGTTTCCAGGTTTCATTCCTCATCCTCAGTCAGAATTGACACAACTGGACATTCCTGATTGGCTTCGTGCCCCTCACCTTGACCGGCCCCCAGATCAAGACTCCTCAGATTTTGACTTCTGTTGGAGGAGGACGTTCTGCTTGGCACGGTTGCTGCTCTCTGTTGCAGCACATCAGGCCCACTATGCAGCCTATGACCGGTTCCTGTGGTCCAGGCTGGGTCAGCTCCTAGGCTCCATGCCTGACACGGAGCAAACCAGACAAGCCATTGCGCACTCTACACGTGGCCTGGAGCTAGCAAGGCTCCAAGAAAAGGGCATCGTATGATGCCAGTGAGGTAGCTACCAGGGTCGTAGGGAGAGCGATCTGCACTAGGCAGACGGCATGGCTGCGTCTTTCCCGGTTGTCACCCTTGGCACGGCATAGGGTGATTAACTCCGCTCACCAGAGAACCAGTCTCTTCTCCCGTAGAGTGAGGTGGCGTTTGTCGGGGCAACTTCCTACCCCCTCCAGGGGATCCACCTCTCACTCTCCCCATTCTCTGGCCTCTTCAGACCCGTGAAGGTTCTCCCTTTTAGTGCGTCACCCACTGAGAGCTAAGGGACTCCGCCCCTCAGGGTTATAAGTCCCTTTTTTGGGGGGGGGGGCGCTCTGCACTCACCCAGAGGTGATGAATGGTGAAGATTGACACAGATAAGACATGGAAATTACGTACCTACCGTAATTCTACTTTCTGTGTATCATCACCATTCATCACAATCCCACCCTTCATCCCCCTGGGGCCTCAGTCTCTGGGTCCCCTTCCCTCTCTGTGCCCCCTCTCCTTTCTGTTAGTCAGGAGCGGGGTAAACTGGGGCACATAGGGGAATAATTTTCTTCATGGGGCAGAGTGGTCAGGATTGGGGGCAGTACTTCGGCTCCACCCCTGTGAGGTGGGGTTTGGCAGTTGCCCTCTTTTCTTTCCTTCTCCCCGTCAATCCTTTGATTTCCTTATCTTGTGGACATAACCTCAATTAAAGAAACTAGGTTTCAAACAGATTGAAGTCTTGTTGTATTCTGACAAGTGCAGTTAGCCCCAGCCTTTAAACTGCCCCGGAGAACAAAGGGTTAACATTTCTATGCAGAGCATAGAATGCTGAGCTCGAGCTTGGTTGATGTCTGTCTGTTTCCCTTTGAAAACTAACCGTCAGATTCTTTACTTTGCCTCACTGAACAGTCGCTCCGGAGGTTTCTCCTGCAGCTCTGTTCGAAAGTCGGTTGAAGTGTCATTTTTTCGTCTGTTTCTAACCGAAAAATTTTCCCGCATAGTCGCTTCAGTCTGTCTGTGGTACCGTGAGTACTAGATAGGTTTTGTACTGTGTTTTCTATGTGGCACTTGCAAAAAAGTGTGGATCGGTTCGGCTGAACCGATCATTTGCTAAATTTTTGTGTTGCTTTACTGTGTGGTTACTGGTCCTTATCAGTTCAAAAAAAAAAAACTGTTTTGAAATGTTTTTTTCCAAGACCCGTGACATGGTTAGGAAACGATAAGGGAGTCTTGCCTGGCGGTTGCCGAAAAAAGGGTAAGTTTGGTTAGGTTGGCCATGTCTGAGAAACCCAAGAAAAAAAACCGGCCCACTGGGTTTCAACACTGCAGTGAGTGTGGGGAAGTCTTTGCTAAGGCCGATCCCCACACCACCTGTGTTTATTGTCTGGGGTTTGAACACCTCGATTCAGACTGCCAAATTTGCAAAAATTTTCCAAAATCTGCCCTTGAAAAGAGATTGGGTAGACTGAGGGAAAAGGAGGCCGAGAAGTCCGCTGACTCGGATGGCCAGCCTGGTTCAGTTCCCACCGAACCAGAAGAAGTGCCCTCTGAACAGGGCGATACTACTTCGGGCAAAAGGAGAGCCGATCCCGAGGGGTTGGTTCCGACTAAAAGAAAGCGCAAAGAAAAATCGTCCAGTTCGGATCCAGAAGTCCATGTTCCAACCGCCGAAGAAATAGCCAGAGCGATTTGGATTGTGGAATCGGTTTGGTCGGTTTCCCCGGTTCACTATTATACTTTGGAAGAATTTTATGAACCAGAGTTTGAGGAGGAAGGGGAGTTTGAAGATGATGATGGTGAAACTCTAGATGTGCCTGTGGAACCGGACATCTCCCCAGACAGACCTACAGGTATATCTGAGTCCCCTTTGTACTTTATGTTCTACAGAAAGGTGGCTGAGACCCTCCAGCTTCCTATGGAAGAGGCAATGGAGGATCAGGAGGAGCATGATTTTGTAGAAATGATGGATATCCCAGAGTCCAGGAGACTGTCTATTCCCCTCCACAAATCTTTTGGGAAACGGACACAAAAAATTCTCAAGTCTCCCAATTCTATACCTCCTGTGGACAGAAGAATGGAAGAGAGGTATACACTCTCAGGCTCAGAAATGGAGTTTTTATATCACCAATGCAGCCATGTTGGGGTTGTGCAGGCTGCTGCCTGTGATAAGACAAGCATTCCCTTGGCTTCACACCCCCCAGACAAAGACTCTAGGAAGGTTGATACCATGGCAAAAAAGCTGTACATGGCATCCTCCTTGGGACTCAGACAGGCGAATTATATGGCCTATACAGCTAGGTACCAGAAGTCTAGGTGGGACTCTGTACCGGCACTGGCTAAACAAGCCTCCCCCCAGCTAGCCAAGGAGCTGGAGGTGGTGGCTGCAGATGGGATTGAGGCTTCTAAAGTTTAGTTTCATGCTGCTGTGGACTCTAATGATGTATCAACAAGAGTCATGGCTACATCTGTGGCTCTTCAGAGAATGGCTTGGCTCAGATATACTAGCCTTTCGCAGGATACCCATGCTAAGGACATGGATTTTCCTGTAGTGGGTAGTTCTCTGTTTGGGGAGCAGACAGTGAAGTGCATGAAGAAAATGGATGAGTACAGGACCACCTACAGGAGTACTCAGGCCAAGGAGAGGCAGGCAGCTCCTCAAAGGCAGCAGTCTAGGGGCAGGCCGTTTCAAAGGCCTTTTTACCAAGCAAAGGCCTCTTCTTCCTTTTCACAGAGGGGGTTCTTCAGAGGGAGAGGCAGAAGGGAGATGAGCAGGGCTACATGCACTCCTCAGCCTAAGGCCCCTGCCAAGCAGACACCCTGATGGGCCTGCCCGGGTCGACTCTTGCAGGCTGGCTTACTTTGTCCAGGACTGGATGTCTATTACATCAGACAAGTGGGTCCTGGAAGTAGTAAGCCAGGGACTGGTTCTCGGCTTCAGAAAATTTCCAGAGATGAGCCAGATCTTTTCCACCTCCAAATCTCTTGGAAACCCTTGCTCTAGAGGCAGAGGTTTCATCTCTTCTGGCCTTAAGAGTCATAGAGAGAGTACCTACCCTACACTGGGGCAAAGGGCTGTACTCCAGGTACTTCCTGACCCCAAAAATGACAGGGGAGTGGCGACCCATCCTAGACTTACGATATCTGAACAAACATCTTTTAAAACCAAAGTTCAAGATGGTAACTCTGAGAATAATCCTTCCCTCTCTAAGGCCTGGGGACTGGCTAGCCTCCCTGGACCTCAAAGATGCCTACTTTCACATTCCCATCAGTTGCTCCCACAGAAAGTACCTCCGGTTCGAGTTGCTCTCAGGCCACTGTCAGTTCAGAGCAGTGCCCTTTGGCCTAACCTCCGCCCCAATGGTTTTCACAAAGTGCCTGTCAGTAGTAGTTGCCTTTCTAAGAAGGCAAAAGATTTCCATTTTTCCACATCTGGACGATTGGCTAATAGTGGGCCAGTCTCCAGACCAAGTCAAGTCTCACCTTCAAGTGACCCAGCAAGTGCTCACTTCTCTAGGATTTCTTCTCAGCCTTCCCAAGTCAGGTTCTCGAACCAGTCCGGCTTCTTACCTTTATAAGGACAGAACTGGACACAGTCAGAGTAAGAGCCTTTTTGCCCTGGAAAGGGCAAGGGTTCTTATAGAACTAGCCTCTTCCTTCAGCCTTCGGGTATCGACCAGCAAGGCATTTCCTCCAGCTCTTGGGCCACATGGCAGCTTCAACAGCAGTGGTCCAAGGGGCAAGATTCTAGATGAGGGATATTCAGTTCCATCTGAGAGCTTTTTGGTCTCAGAGGAAGGATTCCCTTACCAAACTGATCCCAGTGACTCTGACCTTTATCCAAGCCCTCCAGTGGTGGCAGGATCAGGACAGTTTAAGGCAAGGGGTTCCTTTTGCCACTCAGCCTTGTTCAGTGGTCCTTACCATGGACGCTTCTCTTCTGGGCTGGGGAGCCCATCTGGGGGCCCTCGCTGCCCAGGGACTGTGGTCCCCCCAAGAATCCCTTCTCCATATCAATCTCCTAGAACTCAGGGCAGTTTTTCTGGCCCTGAAAGCTTTCTCTGTCAGTGCAGAACAAGGTGGTTCAGGTCAGAATGGACACCACCACCACCATGTGGTACATCAACAAGCAGGAAGGCACTTGATCCACAGCCTTGTGCACAGAAGCCATGAAATTGTGGTCCCTGGCTTATTCCCTGCAAACCTCTCTAGTAGCAGTCCACCTTCCAGGGAAGGACAATGTGCTAGCAGATGCACTGAGCAGGATTTCTCAGGGCCATCACGAATGGTCCCTGGACCCTCGGGTGTTGAAAGTGATGATTTTCAAGGTGGGGCACTCCAGAGATAGATCTCTTTGCACCCTCAATCACCAACTTCCTCTTTTTTTGTTGCAGACCCCCAGTCTTGGGCTCAGTTCCCTTGGATGCCCTGATTCTGAATTGTGAAGGGAAATTTCTGTATGCCTTCCCTCCCTTCCCACTCCTGTTTAAAGTTTGTCAAGATAAGGTCTCAACCTTGCAAAGTGATTCTGATTGCTCCAGATTGGGCAAGACAGCCCTGATACCCCCTGTTGTTGTTCCTAGCAGTCCATCTTCCCCTGTCTCTTCCCAGGAATTACAACCTGTTAACATCCTCTCATGGGAGGATTTGGTACCCCAATCTTCAGTCTCTCAATCTCAAGGCACGGCTCTTGAAGAGTTAGAGTTTGCAGATCTGCATCTTTCTCAAGGGGTTCTGGATATTCTCAGAGCCTCTCGAAAGCCCGCCACCAGAAAAGACTTATAACACCAAATGGAAGAGATTCAGCATTTGGTGTTCTAAGGAGCATATTTCCCCAGGTACTGCTGATTTGCCTATGGTCCTGGATTATATGGTCCATCTTAATGGCCTTAGGCCTCAGACCAGCTACTCTCGAGGTACACTTGTCGTCTGTTTCTGCGTTTGTCTGTGGTGAAGTCTTCCTCACTAACTTCTCATCCTGTGTTCTGTAAATTTTTAAAGGATTGCTTCACACCAGTCCTCCTTTTAGAGACCCTGCCCCTGTCTGGGATTTGAATGTTTGCATTGCTCAACTTATGCAACCTCCTTTTGAGCCTACGTCCTTAGCAGAGCTTAAGTACTTGACTTGGAAAACTGTGCTCTTGGTAGCAATTACCTCTGCCAGGCGTATCAGTGAATTGCAAGCCCTATCAGTGGAACCTGACTTTATCTCCTTTCACAGGGATAAAGTAGTCCTTAGAACCAATAGAAGGTTCTTGCCCAAAGTGGTTTCAGACTTCCATTTAAATCAGTCTGTCTCTTCCTGTTTTCTTCACTGATCATTCTTCCTCAGGAGAGAGGAGGCTACACAGTTTTGATGTTAATAGAACCCTTAGTTACTACATAGAGCGTACCAAGGGTCACAGGTTTGACTCCCTGCAGTTGTTCCTCACTTATGGAGAAGTGGGAAAGGGCAAACCAGCCACCAAGAGATCTGTTGCCAGGTGGATTGTGTCTTGTATACAATTCTGCTATGAAAAACTGGGAAAAATTCCACCCTCAGGCCTGAGGGCTCATTGCACAAGTAGTACAGCTGCTTCCCTGGCTGCTGCCAGGGATATCCCTCTCTAGAAATTTAAGCAGCCACCTGGAAAACAGTCCATACACAAGCATTACTCTCTGGATATCCAGGCTGGAGTGATGCTCGGTTTATTCCACAACCAGTACTTCAGAGCCTATTCCCAAGTAGGTTCTGTCCCTCCTCCATGGAGGTACTGCTTGGTAGTTCAGACTGTCAGAATACAGCAAGACTTCCAGTTGTTTGAAGAAAAAAATACTCACCTTAGTAATTATGTTTCTTCTATTGGACTCTTGCTGTATTCTGACCTGCCTCCCCTCTCAGAACCTGGTTTTGGGAAGTGGATGGGCAGGTGCAGTGTTGCACCTCAGGGGTGCTCTTTTTACACCCTCTTATTTGTGTGGGTATTTATTTTATTACATTCCTCTTTGGTTTGGGTTTTGAGTTTTGGGTTTCCTGACTTGAGTCTTCTTTTGGTAGTCCAAAATTTTTGGTTGCCAGTTGGCTATTAAAATTTTTTTACAATTTCCACATAGTATACTATTAGAGTATTGCTCGTAAGAATCTGACAGTTAGCTTTCAAAGGGAAACAGACATCAACCGAGCTCTGGCTCAGCATTTTATGCTCTGCATAGAAATGTTAACCCTTTGTTCTCCGGGCAGTTTAAAGGCTGGGGCTAACTACACTTGTCAGAATACAGCAAGACTTCAATAGAAGAAACATAATTACTAAGGTGAGTAATTTTTTCTTCTTGCACCAAAATCTCCTTTTGAGAGGGGGGAGATATCCTGATATCCTGTCTTTTCTTCCAGAATAGCCGATTCTACTTTTGACAGTGATCTGTGCCTTCAGTTCTGGCAGTTAGCCTCTTGGCTACTCCTTTGCAGTTCCTATACAGACTGGAGAAAGGACAAGGTTACAGGGTATGTTTCTCCTGTCCCGCCCCCCAACTCCTATTCTTACTTCTAAAATCCTTAACCCTCCCTCCCCTTTTCTACTTGAATGGGGCCCCTACCCGATCACCCTTAGTCTTCAAACTTCTTCTGTCCTCTCAGTCATTTATTTCTCCTTTTTCTGTCCCTTGGACTTCCTTGTCCCACCCTCCCAACCTTTCAAACATGAGGTCTTGCTGTATTCTGGCATATTGCAGTGATTCCCAACCTTTGAACTGTCAGAATACAGCAAGACTCCATTAGAAGAAACAGAATTACTAAGGTGAGTAATTTTTTCTCTTCTAACATCTGCGATTTACTCAAACTGCTGGGGGGTGGTCGACAACTCTAACAGCCAAGCTGTAGGCCACGCGGTGCCGTTGGCCTCGAGCTTGACACCGATGGTTCGACGCCATCCAAAAAAAAAAAAAAATTCTGCTGGTCGTGACCTCCAGCCAGGTACTCCAAAGGTGATGAATGGTGAGGATGCACAGAAAGATCAGAATTACAGTAGGTACGTAATTTCCATTTTTACCTTGACCCTTAAAGAGCACCTCTCCCAGTCCTTTTATCTTTCATGCATAAATTACCCCTTCCTGCATTGATTCTGGAATTGTATTTCATTCAAACATGAAGGCTTGCTGTATTCTGACTATGCAGTTAGCCCCAGCACTTGGAACTGCTCCGGAGAGGAAAGAGTTAACTCTGTGCCAAGACATAGAACGTTGAGATCGAGCTCGGTTTTCAAACCTCTGTCCCAGGTACTCTTCAGTGTAACCATCAGATTCTTTACTCTGCCTTACTGTGAAGTCGCTTCAGAGATTCTCTCCTTCACTTCAGTTCGGTTGTGGTAAAATCGTTCAGTTTAATAAACCGCTTCTTTATTTTTTCGGTCTTTACATCTCTGTCCCGGTACAGTAAGTTGTATTAGTAGGTGGTAGTGTGGTTTGTAAAGAAATTTTTTGTTTTTCGGTTTCTTGCCAGTCGGTCCGGTTGTGAACTGAAGCGATTCTTTTGTTCTGTTTTTTTACAGGTGTTTTAATGTAGTTTTCTGGTATCTATCGGTTCCTGAAAAAAACATTGATTTCTCCGGTTCTTTCATACGACCCGTGACACGGTTGGAACCAGTAGATTTGGTAGTCGCCTGGCTTGAACGCTGGTAAGGGTGACTTTGTGTTTAAAGGCATGTCTGAGAAACCCAAAAAGAAAACCGGGCCCACTAGGTTTCAGCACTGCACTGAGTGTGGGGAGGCTTTTGCCAAGGCTGATCCCCACCTCATCTGTGTGTATTGTCTGGGGTTTGACCACCTCAGAGAAGACTGCCAAATCTGCAGGAACTTTCCTAAGGCCACTGTTAAAAATGTTTAAGTAGGCTGAAGGAAAGGGAGGCCGAAAAATCCGCTGGCCCGGATGGCCAACCCGGTTCGGTTCCGACTGAACCAGAGGGGGTGCCCACTGACTTGGGCCATACCTCCTCAGGCATGAGGAGAGCCAATTCCGCATAATCGGTCCCTGCAAAAAGAAAGCGAAGTCAGCCGGTTCAGATTCCGGTTCCCATGGTCCGACCGCTGATGAGATAGCCAAAGCGATCGCTGTCGTGCAGTCGCTTCGCCCAGTTCCGACCGACAGTCGGTTCGGTCGGACTTGTCTGCTTCTGAGTGACCCAGAAGCATTTTATGAGGGCAAGTGGGAAGGAGACGAAGATAATGATGATGAGAATTATGAAGACTTAGAGGAGCCTATTGAGCCTGACATCTCCCCAGACAGGCCTTCTAATGTGTCTCCTCCCAGGCTTTCTGAGTCCCCGTCCCACTACTTGTTTTACAAGGCAGTGGCTGAGACTCTTCAGCTTCCAGTGGAAGAAGCTGCACAGGATCAGGAGGAGCCTGACTGTGTTGAAATGATGGATGTCCCAGAGTCAAAAAGGGTGTCTATCCCTCTGCACAAGTCCCTGGGGAAACGGACCCAGAAAATATTAGTTTCCAACATCAGTACCTCCTGTGGATAAGAAAATGGACAGGAGGTATGCTCTGTCAGGCCCGGGTACGGATTTCCTTATTAACCATTGCAGCCATGTTGGGGTACTGCAAGCTGCAGCCTGTGACCATGCTAATATTCCCCTAGCATCTCACCCCCCAGATAAGGATTCCAGGAAAGTGGATGCCATGACAAAGAAGCAGTACTTGGCATCCTCTTTGGGACTCTGGCAATTCAATTATATGGCATATACAGCCAGATACCAGAAGTCCAGGTGGGATATGGTTCTGGAGCTGGCTAAGAATGCCCCTCCCCAGCCGGCCAAGGAGCTGGAGCAGGTGGCTGTGGATGGCATCAAAGCTTCTAAGGTCCAATTTCATGCTGCTGTGGACTCGAATGATGTTCATTCTAGGGTCATGGCTACATCTGTTTCCATGAGGAGATTTGCCTGGCTCAGGTATACTAGTTTATCTCAGGATACCCAGACCAAGGCCATGGATTTTCCTGTCACTGGTAACTCTCTGTTTGGGGAGATGTACATGAAAAAGATGGACAAATACAGGACCACATACAAGAGTGCTGCAGCCAAAGAAAAGCAGACCACTCCTCAGAGACAGCAATCCAGGGCTGGCAGGAGCAGGCCTTTTCACATGCCTTTCTACCAGGCCCATGCCTCCTCCTCTTTTCAGCAGAGGGGATTCTTTAGGGGAAGAGGCAGAAGGGGGGATGACAAGGGCTGCATCCTCCTCTGTCTAAGCCCCCTGCCAAACAGACACCCTGATGTCAGTCAGGGTCACCTCCCCAATCCTGGGGGCAGACTGGCTCACTTTTTCCAGGCCTGGAAGTCTGTCACTTCAGACAAGTGGGTCCTGGAAGTAGTGAGCCAGGGTCTTGCTGTCAGCTTCAGTAGGTTCCCAAAGTTGAGAGCAAAGGCTTTCTGTCCTTCGTCTGAAGAGGAAACACAGGCCTTAGAAACAGAGGTTTCTTCTCTACTGCTTCTGCAGGCAGTGGAGAGTGTACTTCTCATTCACAGGGGAAAAGGGTTGTACTCCAGGTAGTCCCTTACCCTAAATAAAGACGGGAGTGGCGACCCATCCTGGATCTACTGTACCTAAACAAACACATACTAAAGCCAAAGTTCAAGATGGTGACTCTGGGAATTATTCTTCCCTCTCTGAGACCAGGAGACTGGCTAGCCTCTCTGGGTCTCAAGGATGCCTATTTCCACATACCTATCAGGCAGTCCCACTGAAAGTACCTCCAGTTTGAACTGCCCTCATGCCATTACCAGTTCAGAGCAATGCCTTTCCGCCTTGCATCCGCCCCAAGAGTATTCACCAAATGCCTAGCAGTAGTGGTAGCCTTCCTCAGAAGATGAGGCATCCTACTGTTCCCTTACCTGGACGACTGGCTCTTAGTAGGTCAGTCCCCAGATCAGCTGTAGGGTCACTCAGAATCTTCTACACTCCCTAGGATTCATCGTAAATCTGGAAAAGTCTGTTCTGGAGCCAGTTCAGCTTCTCAGTTATAAGAGTGGAGCTGGACACTGTTCAGGTCAGGGCCTTCCTTCCTCCCTCCCTCTATCAAGGGTCCAATCCCTCACTTCTCTGGCTTCCTCTTCAAACAACATGAAGTCTTGCTATATTATAGACATTAGCAGTTTGATCCAGCTCTAGAACTGCCCCGGAGTGAAATGGTTAAAACCATTCCAAAATAGAATTTTGGCACGAGAGCAGCTCTATCTGTGTCATTTCAAACTTGAACTGTCAGATTCTTTACTCCGCCTCAGTGAACAGTCGCTCTGGAATTTCTCCTTCTGCTCGGTTCATTTCTCGGTTTAAAAGTGTTTTCTCGGTTGGATTTAACCGAATAGTTTTTTTAACCGCAAAACCGTTCGTTCAAGCTCTATCTGTGGTAACCGAGTAAATGAAGGTTTTGTCTGTGTGGAACTTGTAAGTTATCGGTTCGGTTTTGAACCGATCAGTGGGTTTAAACTCATTTAAAACTAAAGTTACTATTTTAGAGTGCAGTTCCCGGTTCTTATCGGTTCTAAAAAAATGGATTTATTACCGTTTTTCCAATACCCGTGACACGGTTAGGAACCGATAAGGGTGTTCTTGCTTGCACCGCCGAAAGGGCAAGTTTTTGGTTAGCTGGCATTATGTCTGAGAAACCCAAAAGAAAAACCGGGCCACTGGGTTTCAACACCTGTGATGTTTGTGGGAAGTCTTTGCCAAGGCTGACCCACACACCACTGTGTTTATTGTCTGGGTTTGACCACCTCCAGTCAGACTGTCAGGTATTAGAAGAATTTCCTGCAGCCACCCTGGAAAAAGATTAGGGCAGGCTCAGGGAACAGAGGCCAAAGTCCGCTGACCCGGATGGCCAGCCTGGTTCAGGTGCCAACCGACCAGAGGGAGTGCCCTCTGACCAGGGCCAGACTTCCTCGGCAAAGAAAAGCTGGTTCTGAGGAACCAATTCCAGTAAAGAAAACAAGAAAATCAGCAGGTCTGGAGTCCAAAATTCTTTCCAACTGCTGCAGAGATAGCAAAATACATACAGATTGTCCAGTCACTGTCTCAGGGTCCGTCCGAACCACCACTATCTGTAAAAGGTCAGGTTCGTCGGTCCCAGTGGTTCAGGATTATGATATTGAGGAATTTTATGAACCAGAGGAGGGGAGGAGGATTATGAACAGTATGAATGTGGCTGGGAAGGTCTGGGTGTGCCCATTGAACGGACATCTCCCAGACAGACCTTTAGAATCTCCCCTATGCTGTCTGAGTCCCCATCTCATTTTATGTTTTATAAAAAGTTGCTGAAACGCTCCAGCTTCCTTGAAGAGGCTGTGGATGAGCAAGAGGAGCCTGATTTTGTAGAAATGATGGATATTCAGAGTCTAGGAGATTGTCTAGTCCTTTACATAAGTCTTTTAGGAAACAAACAATTAAAATTTTAAAAGCTCCTAATTCTGTGCCTCCTGTAGATAAAAGATGGACAGAAGGTGTACATTGTCAGGCCCTGATACAGAATTCCTTTCTCAGCAATGCAGTCATGTTGGAGTAGTTCAGGCTGCTGCCTGTGATAAAGCTAATATTCCCTTGGCTTCACATCCTCTGACAAGGATTCCAGGAAGATTGATGCCATGGCAAAAAAACAGTATATGGGGCCTCTCTGGGACTCAGGCAAGCAAATTATATGGCTTATGTAGCTAGGTATCTGAAATCTAGATGGGATACTGTTATGCAATTGGCCAAGCAGGCCCATGGCCAGCTGGCTAGTGAACTAGAACAGGTGGCTGCTGATGGCATTGAAGCCTCTAGGTTCAGTTTCATGCTGCTGTGGATGTTAATGATGTTCCCTCTAGGTCATGGCACATCTGTAGCTGAGCGTTGGTTGGCTAGCTCAGGTGTACTAGTTTGTCATGGGATACCCAGACTAAGGCTATGGATTTTCCTGTGGTGGGAAATTCTCTGTTTGGAGAGCAGACAGAGAATTACATGAAGAAGATGGATGAATATAGGACTACTTACAAGAGTGTCCAGGCTAGGCGGCAAGCCACTCCTCAAAGGCATGCCCAGGGTGAGGGTGAGGCCTTTTCACAGGCTTTTACTCAGACTCAGGCCTCCTCTGCCCTATGCTCAGAGGGCTTCTTCAGAGGCAGGGAGCAGGCGGGGGTGGGCAGACTGCTCCCACCCCCAGCCTAAAGCTCCTGCGAAACAGGCACCCTGATGGGGTGCCAGGGCCGATCTCCTGTACCAGTGGGGGCAGGCTGGCTTACTTCAGTCAGGTGGGCTTCTTTAACCTAGACAAGTGGGTTCTGGAAGTAAGCCAGGGTCTGGTTCTCAGCTTCAAAAGTTTCCCAAGTTGAGAAGCAGACTTTTCTACCTGCAAGTGCTTCAGAGACCCTCGCTCTGGAAACAGAGGTCTCATCCCTGTTAGCTCTCAGAGCAGTGAAGGTTCCTCCCTGCATCAGGGCAGGGGTCTGTATTCAGATACTCCTACCCCCAAAAAGACAGGAGAATGGCGGCCCATTTAGATCTCAGATATCTGAACAAGCATCTTTTGAAACCAAAGTTCAAAATGGTAACTCTGGCAATGATTTTACCTTCCCTAAGGCCAGGGACTGGCTAGCCTCCCTGGACCTCAAGGATGCCTATTTCCATGTCCTAATCGGAAGATCCCATCATAGTACCTCCAGATTCGAACTGCCCTCAGGTCATTACAGTTCAAAACAATGCCTTGACCTTACCTCTGCTTCAAGGGATTCATACAAAGTGTCTAGCAGTGGCCCACTTAAGGAGGCAGAGGTTGCTGTTTTCCCTATCTGACTGACTGACTCATTGTAGGCCAGTCCCCAGAACAAGTAAAATCTACCTGCAGGTCACCCAGCAGCTTCTCACCTCCCTGGGTTTTCTGCTAAACCTACAAAGTCTGTTCTGGAACCAGTCCAGGTACTCACCTTTATAGGGGCAGAATTGGACACAAAAGCTAGCGAAACCTTTCTTCCCCAGAAAGGGTAAGGAATTTAGTGGCTCTGGCCTCTTCCTTCACTCTGCAGGTCTCTCTGCCCAAGACACTTTCTGCAGCTCCTGGGGACATGGCTGCATCCACAGCTGTTGTGCAGGGGAGCCAGATTTCAGATGAGAACATTCAGTTTCACTGAGAACCTTTTGGTCTCAGAGAAGAGACCCCCTTTCAAGTTGGTCCCAGTGACTGAGACCCTGATCCTAGCTCTCCAGTGGTGGCAGGATCAGAGCAATTTAGGCGGGGTCCCTTCATTCCCCCTTCTCACGACTTGACTCTCATTACAGATGCTTCCCTTCTGGGTTGGGGAGCCCACATGGGCGACCTTTCCACTCAGGGAGTTTGAGATTCCCCAGAATCTCTGCTCCACATCAATTTGCTGGAACTCAGAGCTGTCTTTTTAGCTCTTCAAGCTTTTTCTGCATCTGTCCACCTAAAAAGGTGATACAAGTCAGAACAGACAACACCACAACAATGTGGTACATCAACAAACAAGGGAGGCACTCGGTCTTGCCTTGTGCACCGAGGCAATGAAGTTGTGGTCTCTGGCCTATTCCTGAACACTTCCCTCATAGCAGTTCATCTTCCGGGAAGGACAATGTCCTAGCGGATGCCCTCAGCAGGATTTCCCAGGGCCATCACGAATGGTCCCTGGATCCTCAAGTGCTGAGGATAGTTTTTGCCAGGTGGGGCATCCTCAGATAGATCTTTGCAGCCCCAGACAATCACAAACTTTTCTGTTCTGTTGCAGGCCTCCAGTGCTGGGCTCAGTTCCCTGGATACCCTTCTTCTGGATTGGGAGGAAGTTCCTCTATGCTTTCCCCCTTTCCTCTCCTATTCAAGTACTAGTCAAAATCAGATCTCAGCCTTGCAGGGTGATTCTGATTGCCCGGATTGGGCCAGGCAGCCCTGGTACCCCTCCTTCTGTCTCTGACAGTCCATCTTCCCTGTGCCTCCCCAGGAATCACAATCTGTTGACTTGTGTCCAGGAAGGTTTGGTATCGGACCTCAATCCTCTCACCTCAGGCCTGGCTCTTGAGGTAGAAGGTTCTGATTTACACCTCTCTCAGGGTGTTCTTGAGATCCTAAAGGCTTCCAGAAAGCCTTCCACTAGAGCTACTTATAGTTCTAAATGGAAAAGGTTTTCCATTTGGTGTGCTGAGAAAAATATTTCCCAGAATCTGCTGATTGCCATTTGTTAGATTACATGGTACATCTTAATTCCTTGGGTCTCAGACCAGCTACCCTGAGAGTTCATTTGGCAGCTGTGTCTGCTTTTGTGTCAGCAGGAAAGTCATCCCTCTTTCCTCTCATCCTGTGTTTTCCAAGTTTTTGAGGATACTCCACTAATCCTCCTTTCGGAACGGCCCCTGCTTTGGGACCTTAATGTTTGCATTGCAGTTAATACAACCCCTTTGAACCTCTGTCTTCTGCAGAGCTTAAGTATATAACTGGAAAACTGTTTTCTAGTGGCTGATCACTTCTGCCACGCATAAGTGAATTGCAAGCCTGTCAGTGGAGACTGACTTTATTTCTTTCCCACAGGGATAAGGTAGTCCTTAGGACTAATAGGAGATTTTGCCAAAGGTGGTTTCAGATTTCCATCTTAATCAATCTATCTCCTTCAGTATTTTCACTGATCACTCCTCTTGCAGTGAGAGGAGGTTGCACAACCTGGATGTTAGAGAGCTCTTAGTTATTATATAGGCACTAAGGTCACAGGTTCGAATCCTCCAACTTTCCTACCTATGATGAAGTTGGGAAAGGCAAACCTGCCACTAAGAGATCAATAGCCGGGTGGATTGTCTCTTGTATCCAATTTTGTTATCAGAGTGGGCGAGCCCCCGGTTTGAAGGCTCATTCTGGGGGTACAGCTGCGTCTCGCTGCTGCTGGGAGACCTCCCTTTAGTGGGGTACAGGCTGCTACTTGAAAGCGGTGCACACTTTTACCAAGCATTACTCCCTGGATGTCCAGGCCAGGAGAGATGCTCGGTTTGGCACAGCTGTTCTTCAGAGCCCTATTCCTGAGTGGGTTCTGCCCTCCTCCATGGAGGTACTGCTGTATTCTGCTAATGTCTATAATATAGCAGACTTCATGTTGTTTGAAGAAAAAATTACTCACCTTAGTAATGTTGTTTCTTCTAATGGAGTCTTGCTATATTATGAACCTCCCCAACCCGCCCCTCTCAGAACCTCTACTTGGTGGGGTGCGGGCAACTTAGTGGGTCTTATGTCTCCTGTTAGCATTTGTCCCCTTTGGGTTTGAGGTGTGTATGTGTGTTTTTATTATACTTATGTTCCATTTTCATATTATTAGAATGGTGTTAGTATTTCTGGTCCCCTGACTTGAGTTTTGGGTGTTGGGACCATCAACGATTGTTATTATTTAGGTAGCCAGTTGGCTAGTGTAGGTTACAGCTTCCACACAGACCTTAGTGAGTTTGGCTTGTAAAGATCTGACAGTTCAAGTTTGAAATGACACAGATAGAGCTGCTCTCGTGCCAAAATTCTATTTTGGAATGGTTTTAACCATTTCACTCCGGGGCAGTTCTAGAGCTGGATCAAACTGCTAATGTCTATAATATAGCAAGACTCCATTAGAAGAAACAACATTACTAAGGTGAGTAATTTTTTCTTTTCGTCCACCGGTGTCTCGGCCAGCCAGACATTTCTTGCAGTTACTAGACCACATGGCATCCTGCACTGCAGTAGTGCAAGGGGCAAGTTTTCGAATGAGGGACATCCAATTTCACTAAGAGCTTTTTGGTCTCAGAAAAAAGATTCCCTCTCCAAGGTGGTTCCAGTGTCTCTAACTTTGGTTCAGGCCCTCCAGTAGTGGCTGGAAGAGGACAGTTTGATGCAGAGGGTTCCTTTCCTCAGTCAGGCTGCCACAGTGACTCTCACAGATGCTTCTCTGTTGGGATGGGAGCCCATGGATCAACATACTGCTCGGGGACGTGGTCCCATCAGGAGTCTCCTTCACATCAATCTTCTCGAACTCAGGTCTGTCTTTTTGGCCCATCAGACATTTCGACTTTAATTCAGGGAAAAAGTGGTGCAGATCAGGACAGACAACACCACAACCATGTGGTGCATCAGCAAGCGGGGGGCACCCGGTTCTCGGCCTTGTGCACTGAGGCCATGAAAATATGGTCACTAGCTTATTCCCTGCAGGCTTCCCTGATTGCTGTGCATCTTCCAGGGAAGGACAATGTACTTGCAGATGCTTTCGGCAGGATTTCTCAGGGTTACCACAAATGGTCCCTGAATCCTCTCATCCTTCAGACCATTTTCAAGAGATGGGGCACTCCAGAGATGGATCTCTTTGAAGGCCTGGACAGCCATCAGCTCCCTCTGTTCTGCAGGCCCCTCTGCGGTCTCTCCTCGATGCCCTCCTATGGATTGGACCAACAGGTTTCTGTCCTTTCTCCCTTTCCTCTGATATTCAGGGTTCTAAGTCGAATCAGGTCCCAACCCTGCACTGTGATTCTGATAATCCCAGATTGGGCCAGACAGCCTTGGTATCCTCTGCTGTTGTCACAATCGGTGACAATCCCCCTGTGCCTTCTCAGACAGTTCAACCTCCTCACCTCAGAGGAGGATATTATACCCCAGCCTTCACACTCTCGGGCTCAAGGCTTGGTTCTTGAGGAGCTAGAATATGCAGACCTGTGTCTCTCACAGTCAGCTCTGGATATCCTTAAGGCCAGTAGGAAAGCTTCTACTAGGAAAACTTACAATTCTGAATGGAAAGAGGTTTGGGTTCTGGTGTTCCCAGAGGCACATCCAGCCACATTCAACTGATATTGCCACTGCCCCAGATTTTCTGGTATATCTTAACAGTTTAGGCCTTTATTACCACCACTCTCCAAGATGCGTTGGGCAGCTATTTCTGCTTTTCTTTGGGTTGGGAAGGGCTCTTTTCTAGCTTCCCACCCAGCTTTCAAGAAATTCTTTAAAGGTTTGGTTCACACCAGTCCTCCCTTCAGGGATCTGACTCCCCTGTGGGACCTGAATATCTGTATTGCACAGCTGATGCAGCCTCTCTTTGAACCCCTTTGCTCAGCTGAGCTCAAGTATCTGACTTGGAAAACTGTATTCCTGGTTGCTATTACCTCTGCCAGGAGAATCAGTGAGTTCTAGGGACATGGATATGTTGTTCATCCACACTCATTGGCAGTATCCTTGCCGCTTTAAATCTTGCGGAAGGTCTTCAGCTTGTCCTCCACCCACCGGGTGGTATATCTCGCTCCGCCCGGCCTTGAATCTTCCTTACACGCTTGGAAGCTCAGGTTCCCTCCTTAACGCTCTGCGTTCGTAGTTCCTATTTCTTGGTTGCAGTTTGAAAATGTGTTTGCAAAAGACTTCAGTCTTGATCCCTGGCGGCTACGATGAATCATCGACTCCGATTTGGAGATGCCCATGCGGACAGAAAAGGTATCTCCAGACGGATCCACTCCGTGTCTACTGCTTAGGCCGAACACGACCCGCGGGCTTGCGACCTGTGCTCATCTTTCACCGACCTTCGTCCTCGAGACCGTGCTGCCGGATTGCAACTGGGCGTCGGCGTTTCCCTCGGTGAAGTCCAAGGCCGGTTGGCGGTGTCAGCGGCTGCGGGCTTCGGCGGATCAACTCGGCGGATGGTCGCCCTCAGAAGAGAGGCGGAGCGCATCTCTTCCTCAAGCGCTGACATTATCCTTCTCTCTGGGTTCTTCCTACCGCGGCTTCCTTTAAGAGCTTTGTCTGTCCTCTCCACTAAAGGAGAAGGGCCTGCGTCTGCTGGACCTTTTTCTCGGTCCAAAAAGAGGGACAGGGTAGAGTCCCTCGTCGGCGCTCTTGGGAGGCCGGAGGAAACTCTCCCGGGCCGTCGACCGTCGGCCCGGTCAACCACATAAACTTGACCACTGGCCTCCACGGTGTCCCCGTCAGGTCAGTTGACCGAGACTCCACTGATAAATACAGATTTTCTGGAAGCCCATTAGACAGGCTGTCGCCTTTAACGGCAATTCCCCTCTCCCGGTTCCCCGGGGAGGAGTTGAGATCCCGTGGGCTCGCCTGTGCCTCCTGGTTCCGGAGCCCTCAGTCGGGGTGCTTCGAGCGAAGGGGTGCAGTTCGGCAGACACCTCCCGCACCCGACCCGGAAATTCGGGACTCGGTCTCAGTCTCGGACCTCTTGGCGGTCAGCGTTCCCACCCGTCATAAGCGGTCTCGATCTCGACACAGCGGTAAGCCAGCGTCGCCGCTCGTCCTCGTCCTCCTCACCTCCGGATGAGGAAACCCGTAAATCGTCCGGCGAATGCGAGACCTTATGTTGCAACAACTCCTCCTGGCGAGATAAGCCGACTCCGGCGCCTTCCCGACTTCGTGTCTTTAATGCGGGCAGCCGACACAACCCCTCGACTTGTCCGAGGAGCTATACCCAGGCGGTTGTTCGTAAAACCAGCTACTCCACGATTCGGTGGAACCTCCGCCTCCACAGCCTGGTGGGCTCCGACCAAGTTCGGTGGCTGAGGTTTACCCTTGGCTGTCAGTTACCACTCACTCCCGACCGACCTGCGGCGGGTGAAGGGTGGCTCAGGCCAGAGGCAGCTCTTGAGACTCTTCCAGTCGAAGATAATTCCTCCTTCTTCTCCAGCGACTGGACTTGGGTCTTCGGAGAGTCAGCCAATCGGCAATAGCCCGTCGTCCTTCCTAGAACCTTGACTCATCTCGAGTCTACCGGGATGGAGCTCGAACCCGTTCCAAGCGGGCCAGGTATCCCCTCACGGAGATTCTGGACCGAGGATTCTCGACGGAGGCCTTTCCGGTGGCCGAGGCCATAGTGGATCCAGCACTGGAACTTTGGCGGCGCCCTGCTTCCTGCCCTCGCCTTGACCAGGATGGCCAGAAGTATCTTGATCCCCTACGGTTCCTTGTCGGTTTTGAACACCCTCTGCTGAGGGGTTGGTTGCAACAGCGTTTTCGGTAGCGCCCGCTTGGCATGAGGATATGGACAAACACTCTGACAAGGGTCAGAAAGTGGACTATGTCGGGCGAAAAGTCTACGCTCGTCCTCTCTCGACGCGTCAGGCCAGTTCGGCCGTCCTCATGGCTTTATTTTTCTCATGCCCTGTTGGGCTCCTGGATGAGGTCATCCTCATCTTCCCGCCGATCTGCAGACTACGGTTAAGCAGGTGCGGGACCAGGGCAGAACAGTGGCCAAACAGCAGCTCCAGACTGCTTTGGATGTAGGGGACTTTCCCATGTGCCAGATCGGTGGCTGACGCAGTGGCTGTCGCGGTCGGCGGAGGCAGCGGGGATATCACCTTGCGCCGGATACCCAGCACAAGTTGGCGGATGTTCCCTTTTTAGGGACTGACCTCTTCGGCCCTGGGGTGGAAGGTCACCTGCAGAGGATCGAGAAGTCCAATGCTACCTTGGACTCGGTCTCTTCCGCTCAGAAGGACAAAGGCCGCAAACCACAGCCTAAGCCCTTTCGTCCTTCTCTGCCTTTGGCCTTGACCCAACAACGTCAGGGCCAGCAGGCTCGGCCTTAGCATCCCAACAACCACCCCGGCTTCCTGTAACAGGAGGCAGGGAGGAAAGGGCCCAGGAGGTCCCTCGGCGGTCCTCCTCCAAGCCTGCCCAGTGAGCGGGCTGAGGGTGTCGCCCCATCCCGTCACCTTACCCTGGGTCCCCGTGGGGGCAGCTCAGCACTTCCGTTCCGCCTGGTCGCTGTTACCACGGACAGGTGGGTCTTGGAGGTGGTGGGAAGAGCCTGCCTCTGGAATCGAGCAGGCACCACCCTTCAGAGCCGTCGCCCCTCGGGAGCTTCGAGATCCCCAGCCTCACTGGCGGCTAGTCGAGCCGACATCCTCTCCTCCTCCAGAAGGAGGTGGTAAGAGGTGGTGGACCCTCCTTCAGACCCAGGGTTTGTGTCCAGGTACTTCCTGGTTCCGAAAGCAGACCCGAGGCTGGCGCCCCATTCACCAAACCTACACGGCCTAAACAAGTTCCTAAGGTCTCGAACCTTCAGGATGGTCACTCTGGCTCAGATAATACCATCCTTGGAGCAGCGTGTGGTTCTGCTCTCTGGACTTGCAGGGCGCGCGTTTTTTCACGTCCCTATCCGTCCGTCTCACAGAGATTCCTTCGCTTCGACGGAAGGATCTCTCTTGAGATTCAAGCCATGCCCTTGGCTTGTCTCCAGCTCCCAGGGTCTTCACCAAATGCATGGCAGTGGTGCACAGCATTCCCTCTTGACGCCCGAAGTCGAGTGTACCTTACCTGGGCGACTGGCTGATAGCCAGCTCCACTCCAGGAAGAGGCGGAGTGGTCCAGAGATCTGGCCCTCAGGTCTGCTCTCAACTGGACCTCCTTATCCACGAGGCCAAGTCGGAACCGAGGCGAAGCAGGTGATTTTATTCATCGAGCGAGCCGACTCTCTTCCGAGCCAGGCGGCTCCGGCGGACAGGGCCGAGGTTCTTTCCTCCTTTGCCCGATCATTTCTGGTTGGGCAATTGCGCCTGCCGGGACTTCCTGCGCCTCCTGGGTCTCATGGCGGCCTGTACCAGCGTGGTCGTTGGGCCGCTGGAACATCGTCCCCTTCAGTAGGGACTGGCCAGCCAGTAGTCTGGCAGCGCGATCCCTTGGACCAGCTGCCGCCGTGACACAGGGATGTGGAATGCTCTCCAGTGGTGGACCGTTCCAGATCATTTGCAGGAGGCGCATCCCGGTCGTCGTCCACGAGCCGGCGGTCTCTCTGTCGACCGATGCCTCTCTGATGGGTTGGTGCCCATCTGGGGAACACCGGGCTCATGGCCTCTGGTCCCGCGGAGTCGATGCCACATCAACCTGCTGGAGCTCGGCGGTCCGCCCTAGCTCTCACCGCCTTTGCTCCGTTCCTCCGAGGTCCAAGTGGTCCAGTCAGGCGGACAATGCCCGCGACCATGTACTATCTAAACCGCCGAGGCGGGGCGCTCCATGCTTCTATGCAAAGGAAGCTCTCCGCATTTGGTCACTCGTCGCGCAGCCTGGAGGCGGATCTCTAGCCATTCACGTGGCAGGAGCCTCCAACACCCTGGCCGATGCCCTGGGCAGGATGGGGCTGCATCCCACAGTGGTCTCTCCTCCGGAGGTAGTACAGCATCTGTTCTCCCTTTGGGGCACACCTCAGGTGGACCTGTTTGCCTCCATGGAGAATGCGAAGCTGAGTCTGTTCCATGCCCACCCCCCTCAGCAGGGCTCGCTGCAGGGGGATGCCTTCTCGAGGCAATGGACCCCGGGCCTCTTTCGCCTTTCCCCATTTCCCTTGATCCACAAGGTGCTTCTCAGGCGAGGGAGGGACAAGGCACGGGTGATTCCTGATAGCCCCAGACTGGCCTCGCCAGTTCTGGTACCAGACTCCCTCAGTCTCAGCTCCAGGACTCCCGGCAGCTGGCTCGCCCGGACCTGCTCTCAAGTCAATCAGGGAAGGTGTTCCATCCGGACCTTCAATCCCTGCACCCTGGCGGCCTGGTTCTCTGAGCGGCTAGAGTTCCAGGCTTTGGGTCTTTTCGACGGGGTCCTCAATGTAGTTAGGCGTCCCACGTGAGAGTCGACCAGAAAATGCTATGCCTTCAAATGGAAAAGGTTTCCATTTGGTGTCAAACAAGGGCTTGGACCCTTCCTCCTGTTCCTTGGCAAGCATCTTGGACTACTTATGGTCCTTTCTCAGTCAAGGGCTTAGATCGGCGACCTAAGGGTGCACCTGGCAGCCATCTCTGCTTACCGGGCGCGGGCGGCAAGCAGTCGGTGAGCGCAGAGAAGGTGGTCTGGCGCTTTTTCAAAGCCTTGATCACATTTCCTCCAGTCGCGGGAACCCCCACCTCCGTGGGATCTACTGCTGGTACTGGCAAAGCTCATGGGCAAGCCATTCGAACCTATGCACAGGTGTGTCTCTCTCTCACCTGTCGTGGAAGAGCCGCCTTCTTGGTGGCTATCCGTCAGCCAGAAGATGGGAGAGCTCCAGGCGCTTTCCATGAGTCTCCTATCTGGTCTTCCACAGGGACAAGGTTGTCCTGCACCCCCCACCGAAATTCCTTCCGAAGGTGGTGTCGAGTTTCACCTTAACCAGGTGTTGACTCTGCCGTGTTCTCCCCAATCACACCTCGGAGGCCGAATATAGGCTCCATACTTGGACCCTAGAGGCGCTCGCTTACTATAAGGAGCCGACGGCTGAAGTTCGGGAGAGGTTAGCCAGCTGTTTGTCACCTATGCTGAAGCCGCACCTGGCAGACCTGCAGCAAAGCGGACGATAGGCAGGTGGGTAACCTCCTGCATAGATCTCTGCTATAAGTTGGCGGGCATGGAGCCTCCCAGAGGGATAAGAGCTCATTCTACCGCCATACTGCTGCATCAGTGGCTGCTTCCAGGGACGTCCCTATCCAGGATATCTGCAGGGCTGCTACCTGGAAGTCAGCAAACACCTTCATTACCCACTACCACATCGACCTTGAGTCGCGGGATACTGGTTTTGGGGCCTCGGTTCTAGTCTCTCTTTCCCAAGTAAGTATATGGGGGTGCGTCTTGCCTCCCTCCTCCCGGAGAACTGCTAAGAGTCTGCCAATGAGTGTGGATGAACAACATATCCATGTCCTAAATACAGGTTACTCACCTGTAACAGGAGTTCTAGGAATGGTATATTTGTTCATCCACACGACCCACCCGACCTCCCCGGCTTCGACGCACAACCTGAGCTTCCAGCGGGCCAGATCTGGCGTCATGGGGCGGAGCCGAGAGTTATACCACCCGGGTGGGTGGGAGGAGCAAGCTTGAAGACCTTCCGGCAAGATTTAAAGCGGCAAGGATACTGCCAATGAGTGTGGATGAACAACATATACCATTCCTAGAACTCCTGTTACAGGTGAGTAACCTGTATTTACAGGCTCTATCAGTGGAACCTGACTTCATCTCATTCCATAGGGATAAGGTGGTTCTTTGTACAAATAGGAAATTCCTCCCTAAAGTGGTATCTGACTTCTATCTGAACCAATCTGTGACACTGCCTGTGTTTTTCACTGATCACTCCTCCTCTGGAGAGAAGAGATTACATAGTCTCAATGTAAAGACGGTTCTAAGTTACTACTTAGAATCCACTAAGCCCCATAGAAATGACTGCTCCCAGCTGTTTCTCACTTATGGGGAGGTGGGTAAAGGCAAGCCTGCCACCAAGACAACTGTTGCTAGGTGGATTGTCTCCTGCATACAGGTGTGCTACTCAAAATTGAGGAAAGAGCCACCCTCAGGCCTGAGGGCTCATGCCACCAGAGGTACAGCTGCTTCAGTCGCAGCAGCTAAAGACATACCCTTAGTGGAAATCTGTAAAGCAGCCACCTGAAAGACTGTACACATTCACCAAGCATTACTCCCTGTACATTCAGGCTAGAAGTGATGCTAGGTTTGGTACTGCAGAGCCTGTTCCCAAAATAGGTTATGTAGTTCCCTTCTCCTTGTGGGTACTGCTTGGTAGTCTGCATATAGTCAGAATACAGCAAGACTTCATGTTTGAAGAAAAAATTACTCACCTTAGTAAATGTGTTTCTTCTAATGGAGTCTTGCTGTATTCTGACCTCCCTCCCTGCCTTCCCTCCTGGAACCTAGTTGTTTTGGGATGTGGGTGGGTAGGAGCAGTGTTGCACCCCAGGGGTATACCTGGGTGCCTCTTCTTAACTGAAGATTGTTTCTTGTTCCTTTGTTTTATTCCCTACTGTACTTGGATTCTTTTTGGGGGGGGTCTCTACTTGAGTCTTTGGACCCTACAATTGATGTCTTTTGCCCTTTGGCTCAAAAGTTCTACAAACAATTTGTAGGTTGTTAGTTGCTTAGTATAGGGCTCGTAAGAATCTGACTGTTACACTGAAGAGTACCTGTGACGGGTTTGAATACTGAGCTCGAGTTAAACGTTCTATGCCTTGGCATAGAGTTAACTCTTTCCTCTCTGGAGCAGTTCAAGTGCTGGGGCTAACTGCATGTAGTCAGAATACAGCAAGACTCCATTAGAAGAAACACAATTACAAAGGTGAGTCATTTTTTCTTACTGTCCACTGCAGTGAGTGTTTGCATTCTGAGGTGCTAAAAACTGCGGGGTGTACCAGAGCTTCTATAGCAAGCCTGGTGTTGCTGTGGGCCCAGGATTGTACTGCTGACATCACTATAGGGCAGTCAGTTTCACATGAAAAAACATATACTGACAAAGCATTTGGATTTTGGCATAATGCATTGCTAATGGTGAAGGGGGAACACAGTATGTACACTGAGTAGTGGTAGATGTTACTTGGAGAAACAGTTCTTACAGCAGGTTACATCATTAGGACTGAAGCCAGCAGGCGCCAGGACCCCACGAGAAATTTTCTAGCTAGCAGTATTCAGTGGGGATCGCCCCCGACGTCTGTCCCGCCCCCGTCAGGCATAGTACATAAGGGGGCGGTCCCCCAGAATCCCCAGTTCTTTTCCCGCCATCTACTCGCCAGCAACGGCCTCTCGTCTGTACCTAGCGCACGATGACTTAAACTTCAAAAGTTTCTCTAAACCGATGTCCTCTCTGACGCCTTCAATCGAGGGTCACCTTTCCAAGTGTTCCTGCGGAAAATGGATCCCTTTTAAGGATCCTCATTCCTCCTCTGTGCAGTGCTTAGGCCCGGACCACTACACCAAGGCCTGCACTTTCTGCCAAGGGTTCAACAGCCGCACCAGGATCCGCCGTCAGAAGGCACTTTAGGTTTACCTGCTGGAAGAAAGACTTAGTAGGATGGCCCAAGAACCTTCCTCCAGGGGCGATTCTTCTTCCAAGGCCCATAAACACCGGGAGAAAGTAAGGTCCAGATCCCCGAACCGGGCCTCAGACTCCCGTTGCTCAGGCTGCACCAGATCTAACCACTCTCCCTCCAGGGCTTGTTCCCAGCCCCCTCTGGTCAAAGTCCAGGCTTCAGGAGGTTCTTTGACTCTCCAGCCCATCAAGACTTCCAGGTCCTCTGCTTCCTCTACTACCTCTCGGGCCTCGTCCAAGTCTTCAGAACGACACAAGTCTTCCTCATCGACCCGATGTCAGGACCCCGACTCCAGGTTGGTCTCCCAACTTCCCAGAGGTCCGGATCCACCACCCAGGAAGACTAAGGACCTGACGTCCCTAAAGTGGACGTTGGACCCGACGTCAACCAAGCAGACAAAGCTGGCCAGGCGTTCGTCGCAGCGGACACCAGACGCCATCCGGGCGTTCGCCAGACCCAAAGGCGTCGGCCAAGCAACCGACGTCAGCCTCGCATTCAGTGGAGCAGACCACCGCCCCCCGTCACCGGTGGACACCGGTCACAGGGACTCAACAGAGGAGGACACGACGCTGCCCGAAGACCAGGTGGGCGACACTGAGGATGCCGGGCTCCCGAGAGAACCTCCGCCCAACCCGGAAACACCCGCGGACCTGACCCCGGAGACGGACCACCGGCACCAGGCCCGTCGTCTGGCATGAACCTGCAAGAAGTGAATGACCTCTTTACCTTCTGGTGGGACACCATCCGAAAGGATGTGGTCCCTGTAAAACCTCCTCCTCCACCACAGGGACCAGCAGGACGACCACCAACCCCTAAGGAGCAGACTCCACCTCCCAGGGGTAAATCCAAGGATCGGAGAAGGCCTCTTTCAAGATCCCCATCAGGGTCTCCCGGCCCCAAGCGACCCAGATGTCATCGGTATACTCCATCTGGGGAGGACTCCAGATCAGATACTTCAGATTACTCCAGATCTCCTCCTCCACTCAGCATTCCATCACCTGACCTACCCAAGTCTCCTCTGGATGATCCCTCTTTCTCAGAGATCATGAGGCACATCCAGGAGAAAATGGGATGGGACGCTGAAGACATCTACCCCGAAAGACAGCGCCTTGCCCGTTATCTTCAGCAGAAAGACCCCAAAGCCTGTGGTAGTGCCACCCTTGGTAGACACCTTCGCAGACGTCACGAGGCTGCGTGGAAACGTCAGCACTCTACTCCTGCGGTGCCGAAGAAAGCTGACCGCCTGTACAAGGCCCCGAGAGAGAACCAGTACTTGGCTCAGCAACCTCTGGCAGACTCCCTGGTCATTACGGCCTCACATGACCAGTCTCAAAGACTGCAACACATGAGTACACAGCCACCGGACCAGGAATCCAAACAATTGGATGCCCTGAGAAGACCCATGTATGCGGTTGCTACATGCTCCATTAGGTCCCTGAACTACCTAACCCACATGGTACAGTTTCAGAACGCCCTATGGGAATAGGACCAGGACCTGGTCGATAAGCTTCCGGATGGCGATCAGAAGGTGGAGCTCCTAAACCTTCTCCGCACAGGGTCTGATGTGGGTACTCAAGTATTACGAGCCACATACGATTTTGCGGACTCGTCTGCCAGAGCTACAGCTTCAGGCGTCTTTCTCCGGCGACACTCTTGGCTCCGTGTCTCCAGCTTCACCTCAGACGTACAGAACAACATTTCTGACGTCCCCTACAACGGCGAAGAACTGTTTGGTGAACCCTCGGAGAAGGTGATCACCAAACTCCAGGACGCGTGGAAGGCAGTCAGGTCTGTACAGGCCATGTATAGATCCAGGCCCGGTTCTTTTCGTAGGAACCAGAGCCGCTTTCGCAGCCGGCAATAAAGGCAGCAGCCACGTCCCGGCCAGCAACAAAGGAGCACTTTTCCGGGAAAGCCCAGGCTAAGTCATCCCCAGGCAGAGCCCAACGCTACACTAAACTGGCCCCGACCCCGCCTCCGGATCAACGGGCACAAAAGGTCGAGGGTCGCGTCGCTCGCCACTTTTTAGGGTGGCAGTCGATTACCACCGACCGGTGGGTTCTCCAATTGGTCAAGAAAGGTCATTTTATAGAATTTCTCGACCACTGCAGAGTCCTGCCCTGCTATCCCGTTACTCAGGTCAGCATTCCCTGCTTATTCAGCAGAAGGTGCTCGTGCTCCTGGGAAAAGAAGCGACAGAGCACGTATCATGGAACCAGAGGGATGTAGGGTATTATTCTCACTTCTTTCTGGCTCCCAAGAAAGCAGGACCTCCGTCTGATACTGGACCTCAACGAGTCAGTCCTGTATAAACGCTTCCGCATGGTGACCCTTCCAGGTCTGATTCCCATGCTCAAGCAGGGCACCTTTCTAGCGTCCTTAGATATACAGGAGGCCTACCTGTATATACCTATTGCTCAAGCGCACCGGAAGTTTCTGCGCTTCGAGTTCCAGGGCCACCATTATCAGTTCCGAGCCCTCCCCTTCGGACTGTCATCGGCACCTCGAGTATTCACGAAGTGTATGGCGGTCATAGCGGCGACTCTGAGGAGACAGGACCACTGCGTGTTCCCCTGCCTGGATGACTGGCTTCTCATGGCGCCCTCTCGGGAGGCCTTGATGTCCGCCATTCATTATACTCGGTCTTTGTTCGAGATGCTGGGCATCATGATTAATCAAGAGAAGTCACGCCTGGTTCTGTCACAGACTCTGCAGTTCATAGGCGCAGATCTTACTTTGAGAGGGCTCTTGCAGTAGGTAATTACATATAGGACTGGCAGGTGGCAGGACCCCACGGAAAAATTTCTAGTTAGCAGTCCCTGGCGAGGGACCACCCCCACATCAGGTGACCGGCGTCAGGGGCGTCGGTATAAAGGCGCGGTTCCAGATGCCGCCTTCCAGTTCTTTCCGCCGTTGGCTGGTGCAGGCTCGCGGAAAAGTTTGCTCCGTCAGCCCTACCTTCCAATCGTTTTCACTGAAAAATCTTTATTTTCGACTCCGTCAGGCTGGCGTCGGTGTATGTCGTCCCCTACACCTCCAAGCACAAGAATAAGTGCGATTAAATGCGATGCTAAACTACCGCTGGGGCGGCAACACCCTGTACTGTTCTGCCTAGGCCCCAATCACCCGGTGAGAAGTGCGGCACTGCCTCAGTTTCAACACAGCTACCGGAAAAGGCGCAGCAATCCCTGGAAGCCCATATTCTAAAGAAGAAAATGGGTTCTATGGAGAAGGAGCTCAAAAACTGGGCAGGCGTCCACTTCCCGAGCCATCAGGAAGGAGGCACGGGACGAGAGAGAACTCCTCCACGCGTCTCCCTCGGGAGTCGCTGGGGCGCAGGTAACATCCCCTCCGGGGGATCGCTCCTCGACCGCCGTCTCGGAGGTTTCCGTGGGGGCGTCGGCCCGCCCGTCTGGCTCGCGCTCGGGCCCTGCGGGCGCCTCCGGGCAGTTGGAAGCCTCCGCCCCTGGTTGGGCGCGGGCTCGCGGCCTACCACTGTAGGCAGCTCCAGTGGCGGCGTCAGCTCCTCTGGCGTCCGCCCGGAGAGGGGCTGGAAGGGCGTCCGACCCTCCGGGCGGCCTTGGCGGCCTCCACCCCACCGGACCAGGCCGATCCTTTGCTGCGTCCCTGCCTCCGGTGATGACCTCATAAATCTGTCGTCGGCTCTTCCTAGCGTCCGGCGGCAAAGGAACAGGCGACAGACCCCCCACGTCCGTCGTACCCGGTTCTCCACAGCCTTCGCTGCCGTCTGGGGAACCAGTCTCCCCAACCCAACCTCTGGGACTTTTCCCCTCCATCCCCGGGCGAAGCTGGGGATCGTTTGCCTCCGTCAGTCCTTCCTCTACCTGGAGTGCCGGACCTGACATCGGTACCTCTGGCGCCATTGCCTCTGACGTCGGCCTCACAGACTCCGGGAGACATTCCGCTCCCATCGGGCTCTCCACTGTGGACACGCCCATGAGGCCTCCGGTCTGGCTGTCTGCTCCGGCAGCCCCCCGGCTCCTAGGTATCCTCCGTCCTATTCGATGCCGGTGTACCCGGGACCGCAGTATCCGGCACCACCGTACCCGACGCCACAATACCCAACGCCGGGCTACCCGCAGCCGGGTTTTGGATATGCTCCATACGGTTATAACCCGTATCCTTATCCCCCCCCCTCCTCCACCGCCCTCGCAGCCGCCCGTGGACCTGCAGGAGACTCTGGCCTCCTGGTGGGCTGAGGCCAAGGCTGAGCTCACCAAAGAGGTCGAGAGCCGCCTTCCAGCGACGGTGCCGTCCCAGGTTCCCGTACATCCAAGGCGGCACACTCCCTCACCACCTCCAGACTCCAGGGTTCTTCTGTCTGGATCCAGAGGGGGGGCAGGACACGCTTCCCTGGGGACTTCCCAAGGGGCCCGTTCCTCCCCCGGGTAGGGAAAGGGAGTCTTTCTCTTCACCCTCGGACTGCTCGGACTCTTCCAACGGTTGCTCCGAGAGAGACAACGAGCCTCGCTCTCCGTCGAAACCCAGGCCAAGGACTCCTCCAGAGTCTCCTCCGGAGGATCCTTCTTTTACAGAGTTGCTTAGGAAAATCCAGGAGGTTCATCAGTGGCACTCCCTGGAACCAGATCCTCAGCGTCTGAAACTCGCTGAACATCTGGATCTGCCCGTGACAGCCCCTACCTTGATAGAGCCTCACGCCGACCTTTTTACCACAATATGGAAGCAACCGTCGGCCTTAGCTCCACTTCCTTGGAAGTCGAACCTGCTATATCAGGCTCCCGATGGTGTGGATTTCCTGGATTCTCACCCTCGCGCTGACTCGGTCGTGATTAGTGCTGCTCACGGCCGCTCGGCGAACCCTAAACATCTTAGCTCATCACCTCCTGATAAGGAATCACGCCTTCTGGACCAGTATGGGAGAAAGATTTACGCTTCCTCCACACTGGGGATCAGGGCCCTGAACTATGTCGGCCATATGGGGGACTACCAGAAGGCCATCCTGACTCGGGCAGAAGCCAAACTGGACTCCTTGCCTGACTCTCAAGTCAAGCAGGAGTTGGCTGATCTCGTCCGCTCTGCTCATTCGGCCCGTCGACACATGCTGCGTGTGACATACGAGGCAGTGGACACTGCTGGGCGGAGCTCAGCTTTCGCTGTAGGCCTACGGCGTCATGCTTGGCTCCATGTGTCAGTTTTGGTCCCGGAGGTGCAATCTGCTATCCAGGAAGCACCCTTCCGGGGGTCGATGCTTTTCCGGGGTGATGTCAAGGATATCATCACCAATTTGCAAGAGAAGGGGACGGCTCTGATGTCTGTTGATTCCATGTACTGTCCCCATCCGCAGCAGTGCTGTCCCTTCCGCCAGACTGAATCGGCCAAAGGCTGAAACCCCAGGAAGGCGGGCCACAAACACCGGCCCCGCGGCTGTGAGCCCACCCCCGCCCAAAAAGCAGCGGGTACTTCAGCTCTTGGCGCTGCCCCCACCACCTGACTCCTTTCCCTCCCACGCCTCGGACTCCCCGGAGGAACCGTGGGAGGGGGAGTTTCCCTCCACCTTCTGGGATGGGAGAGGATAACCACAGATTCTTGGGTGCTCCAGCTCATAGCAGAAGGACACTCCATAGAGTTTCTTCAGAAACCACCCTGCCACCCCCCTCTGAAGTCGTCGTATTCACGGGAACATCTTCTCTTGGTCCAGGAGGAAATCTTTGCTCTTCTGCTGAAGCAAGTGATGGAGCCTGTCACCCTTCATCTGCAAGGGACGGGTTACTATTCCCATTTCTTCCTGGTCCCAAAGAAGATGGAGATCTCAGACCAATTTTGGATCTCAGTTCCCTGAATCTTTACGTAGAGTACGAAAGGTTCAGGATGCTCTCTTTGCAGAGCCTTCTGCCTCTCCTCCGGCTGGGTCAATGGCTTTGTGCTCTGGATATGCAGGATGCTTATCTGCACATTCCCATTCACCCATCTCATCGCAAATACCTTCGTTTTGCGTTCCAGGGGGACCACTACCAGTTCAAGGCACTCCCGTATGGTCTATCCTCGGCCCCAGTATTTACCAAATGCTTGGCAGTGGTGGCGGCCCATCTGCGTACCAAGGGAGTGCAGGTTTTCCCGTACTTTGACAACTGGCTCCTGACGGCCTCGTCCAGGGAGGAACTCCTGCGTTTCCTCTCCCTTACCCAGCAGGTTTTTGCCTGCCTGGGTATTGCCATCAACCATTCCAAGTCTCATCTGGTCCCATCCCAGAGGCTACAGTTTATTGGGGCGATCCTCGATACAACCATGGGCAAGGCCTTCCTGCCTCCGGACAGGGCGTCTACCCTTCAGACCCAAATAAGTCTGTTATCTGACCGCAGGATGGTCTCTGTGAAGTCGGTCCTTTGCCTTCTCGGGCTCATGGCGGCTGCTATCCCGACAGTACCTCGCGCTCGACTCCACATGAGGATCTCTCGGTGGGCTCTACGCTCTCAGTGGGATCAGCTAGTGGACGACCTAGATCACTCAGTTCTGATCTCCTCGCCGATGATGCGAGATTTGCAATGGTGGATGGTTCAAGAGAACCTTTTTCGGGGAGTTCCTTTCTTTCATCCTCCCTCCTCCCAGACTCTAACCACAGACGCTTCAGGCGAAGGTTGGGGAGCCCATCTATGCCCTCATTGGACCCAGGGCTCCTGGTCCAAGCTAGAACAAGCTCTCCACATCAGTGTGCTCGAGCTTCGGGCAGTGTTGTACGCTTCCCAAGCCCTTCACCAATACATCCTTCCCGGCCACTTAGTCGTCCAGACGGACAACATGTGCGTGGTGTGGTATATCAGCAAGCAGGGAGGGACTCTGTCCTACCCGCTATACAGGGAGACAATGAGGGTTTGGGATTGGGCAACGCAGCATGACCTTCACCGGCACGGCGATTCACGTTCCGGGAGTCGACAACACCCTGGCAGACAAGCTAAGTCGCTCTTCTGCTCTGACTCATGAGTGGGAACTGGACCAAGGGGTCCTAGACGATATCTTCCAACTGTGGGGAACACCACAGATCGACCTGTTCGCATCCCCCCCAAACGCAAAACTTCCCATCTTCGGCTCGCTCGTTCTAGAGCGAGGCGCTTTTTGGAGCGACGCTCTGTCTCTAGACTGGAAGGATAGGTTGGTCTATGCCTTTCCCCCAATTCCACTTATCCCTCGAGTCTTGCAGAAACTAGCTTCGGAAGGAACGAGAATGATTCTGATCGCTCCTTTCTGGCCCAGGCAAATCTGGTTCTCTCTTCTGCAACAATATTCAGAGGATCCTCCTCTTCCTCTATCGAGGTTTGTTGACCCAGGATCAGGGGACCCTGGTCCATCCAGGCCTCAAATTCCTTCAACTGCATGCATGGCTCCTGCAGACCTAGCCCAATCCCGTTTTGGAGCGTCTCCCAAAGTGGCGGAGATTTTAGTGGAGGCCAGAAAACCCTCCACCAGATCCACTTATGCCATGAAGTGGAAAAGATTCTCTATTTGGGCCGCTTCCAAGAACGTGTAGCCTTTCTCCTGTCCAGCGGGGCTTCTGCTGGAGTATCTTCATCATCTGTTTGACCTGGGTCTCAGCCATTTCTCTCTGAAGGTACAAATGGCGGCCATTTCGGCCTATCATGTTCCCTTCGCAGACAAGGTTTTTGCTCAACTGGAAGTCTCCCAAGACCTTTCTCAGAGGGTTCCTCCATCAGAGGCCCCCCATCCGTGCAACTGCTCCCCCTTGGGACTTGAACTTTGTTTTCGAAAACTTACTCTTCCCCCTTGAACCTGCAGCTTCTGCAGATTTGAAGTTCCTTCAGTCGAAGAATCTCTGAGCTCCAGGCCTGATGTGGAAAATCCCTACTTGATTTTTCACAAGGAGCGGATTGCTCTTAGCAGAATCTAAGTTTCTACCTAAAGTAGTAGCAGAGTCCACCTTAAATCAGTCCATAGAGTTACTTGCCTTTTTTACGCAGTACTCTAATCAAGGGGAGTATTTACTCCATACTATGGATGTTCACCGGATTCTGAGATACTACACCAACAGGACGAAGGATCTCAGAAAGACTGATCAGTTGTTCATCTCTCTTGCTCACAAAAGGGAAGGCAATGCTGTTTCCAAGCAATGCCTGTCTAAGTGGTTGGCTCATTGCATCACTTCCTGTTATGACAAATATAACAAGACCCTCCCGGGTCAAGTCAGAGACCACTCCACAAGAGGAGTAGCTGCATCTGTGGCTTGTTTCAAGAATGTGTCTGTGGCAGACATCTGTGCTGCCGCCACTTGGACTTCCGTCCATACCTTCACGAAACACTACAGTTTGAATGTTGCCCCTCGCCGTAGAGCAGGCTTCGGGTGGCTGTTTTGCAGGGCCTCCTATCTTGAGACTTGCACAACCAGAACTACCTTTTGGAGTAGTTTTCCTCCTCCCGGTGCCTCTTTGTTCCAGACTGCTTGGGACTTAGTCCTGTATGTAATTACCTACTGCAAGAGCCCTCTCGAAGTAGGGTAGTACAGTTACATAAGAACTTATCGTAACAGTAGATCTTTGAGAGAGGCTCTTGCAGTAGGTAATACCTTCCCGCCCTCCATCCCCCTAGGCTTTTTCAGCTCCTTTTCCATTGGGGAAAATATCCACTCCTCTCTCGTCCGGCCTCTCTTGGCCTGTGGTGGGAAAGAACTGGAAGGCAGGCGTCTGGGACCGCCCCTTTATATTGACGTCTCCTGACGCCGGTCACCTGATGTGGGGTCGGTCCCTTGCCAGGGACTGCTAGCTAGAAATTTTTCCGTGGGGTCCTGCCGCCTGCCGGCGTCAGTCCTATATGTAATTACCTACTGCAAGAGCCTCTCTTGAAGATCTACTGTTACGGTAAGTTCTTATGTAACTGTACTTTCTGGACACAGTCCAAGGGAAAGCTTTTCTTCCCCAGGACAGAGCGGAACATATCAGATCCCTCATCAGGGACATTTCGGCAAAGAAGACCATTCCTGCCAGATTGGTCCTTTGCCTGCTCGGACACCTGGCTGTGGCCATTGCAACAGCCCCACTTGCTCGACTCCACATGCAGGTAACCCAGTGGATGCTATGGGTCCAATAGGATCTAAAGCAAGACCATCTGCAGCTACCAATCTGGATAACGAAGACCGTAATCTGGGATTGGCAATGGTGGCTAGATCCAAAGAATCTATCGGCAGGGGTCCCCTTCATTGCGCCGTCTCCGATTGTGGCACTCTCCACAGACTCCTCAGGGCTCGGATGGGGAGCACACCTTGACGGTCTCCGGTCCGGTGGACAGCCCAAGAAACTCATCTCCACATAAACATCCTGGAAATGAGAGCACTTCTTTATGCCCTGCAGGCCTTCCAGTCGGAGATTCCACCGGGTACCCTTCTGTTACAGACAATTCCGTGGTGATGTATTACCTCAACAAACGAGGCACCCATTCCTACCCGCTTTGCAGGGAGGCCATGAGGGTGTTGGATTGGGCTTTGCAACACGGCGCAAACCTCATTGCTGTTCACGTCTCAGGAGTGGACAACGTCATTGCAGACAGCCTGAGCCGCTCTCAGGCCAGAGTCCATGAGTGAGAACTACTCCAGGAGGTCGTAGAGGATCTGATTCACTGATGGGGTACACCACAGTTGGACCTTTTCGTGTCCCCATCCAACGCAAAACTGCCCAATTTTTGCTCGCTAGATCCAGGGCCTGGTGTTTTCTGGTGAGACACGTTGTCACTCTCCTGGGCGGGCAGATTCCTTTATCCCTTTCCGTTGATCCGGAGGGTTCTTCTGAAACTTCGCAGAGAGCAAGCAACGATGATGCTTATCGTGCCGTTCTGGCCCAGGCAGATCTGGTTCCCTCTACTACATCAGCTGTCCCGGGAACCTCCGGTGCCTCTGCCAATCAGCTCCCACTTGTTGTCTCAGGAGGAGGGCTCCTTGGTCCATCCGGACCTTCGTTCGCTGAGCCTGCACACTTGGCTCCTAAAGACATAGCCATTTTGCGACACAGGGTCTTGAAAGAGGTAGCTGACGTTCTGGTGGCCGCGAGAAAACCGGTCACTCGTGCTACTTATGCCATGTCTGCAATTGTCAGAATACAGTAAGATTTCCTGGGGTTTGTAGAAAGCATTACTTGCCATAGCAATCTTGTTTCTTCTAAGGGAATCTTAACTGTATTCTGAGCTTCCACCCTTCCTCCTCTGTTAGGGCCTACAGGATACTGCACATTGCCTGTTATTAATGTTGGAATCCTGTGGGTACCTATTAGTTTCTTGGGCATCTGTTGACTTGAGTCTTAGTTATGCCCTTTGTTAGTTGAAGGTGTTTTCTAGGGACGTGGATATGTTGTTCAGTCTACACTGTCTGGCAGGTTCCTTGCCGAAATCTTGCCAGGTCTTCAAGCTGGCTCCTCCCATCCACCCAGGTGGTAAAACCCTCGACTCCGCCCCATGACGCCAGATCCTCCTTACCGCTTGGAAGCTCAGGTTCCCTCCTTAGCGCTCTGCGTTTTAGGCCTGGATTCACACTCTTAGGATTTTCTGAAACTAATTTTATAATTTACAAGACTGAGCTTTTCGTCCTCATGACTGCGATGGACAAATAGACTCCTGGCTTCCATCGGTGCCCTTGTGGGCAGATGATGTCCCGGACCGATCCACACTCCACGTGCGTCTATTGCCTGGGGCTTGGCCACGATTCGCAGGCCTGCGTATTGTGCAAGTCTTTTTCGGTTTCAATCTTGGAGGACTGTGCTGCCAGACTACTTCTCGGGCACCTCGAGCGGTACCGCCGGTCAAGTCTGAGGCCCGTTAGGCGGTTTCGCGGCGGGGCTCCATGGAGCAGTTGATAGGCCCTCGAGGGAGGAGCAGCCTGGGCATGCTTCTTCCTCCTCGGACGTCAGGCATTTATCCTGCTCTCCCTGGCCCCTCCTACACCTGCTTCTTTTGGAGCTTTGTCAGTCCCTCTCCACTATAAGGAAAGGACCATCGGGACATACCAGTCAGTCAAGAAGGAGGATTCTAAGGCAAGTCCCACCATCGACGTTCGTGGGCGCAGGAGATCCCTTCGCGGGACCGTCGACTTCAGTAGAGGCTGCGGCCGCCCGGCTTCACGGTGTCCCCGTCAGGTCAGCCGGCCGAGTCATCGTCGAGTAGTCGAGATTTTTCTCGACCCGTCGGATGGTTTGTCGACTGGAGAAGCCGACAACCCTTCTTCACCAGTTCCCCGGTGGTTACCGAGGACTTGTCTGTGCCGAGTCCCGGTTGGGTCCCTGAACCGAGGAGTCGATTCCGGTCCCTCTCTGACCCACCTCAGCATCCCAAGGTCTCTGTCCTCTTCCAGGTCCCACTGACATCGGTGGTCTCTGTCTTGGCACCATAAACTGCATCGCCACTCATCCTCAAGCCGTCCTTCAAGGATATGCTCCTTTTAGTTATCGTGGTTGATGGTAACGCTTTATTGACCGGTAACAAAGCAAGGACTATGCGCCTTCTCCTGCCATAAAGGACTGTCACCGGGTGTGGCCTGAAACAACCTGTGGAGATCGAGGTGCGGTTGTTCAGCGAGCGGCTGCTCCCACCTATTATTAGTGGAACCCCTGCCTCCAGCGAATACTGAGGCCCCAACCAAGGATTCTCGGTAGGGTCAGGGCTTGCCCCACTGGTTGTCGGTCACCCTCACTCCCGATCAACCTCGGCAGGCAGAGGGTGGCTCAGGCACTCGGCAGCTGTTCGCAGAGTCCTCGGAGTGTGACAGCTCCTCCCTGTTCTCCAGGCCGCTTGACCTGGAGTCTGCAGGGGGCCAGTTGGTGGATGAGAGCCCATCCTCATTTTTGGTTTGCTTCGACTCATCTCAGAATCTACTGGGATGCAGCTCGAACCAGTTTGGCAGACAGTATCCCTTACAGAGATACTGGACCAAAGTGATTCCGGAGCCTTTCCATTGGGCAAGGCCATTTTTGGCCGGTCCTGGAGTTGTGGCAGCAGCCAGCATCTTGTCCCGTGCCTACGGCCAGGATGGCTTGCAAGCACGCAGTTCCCACCAGTTCACTCTCCGGTTTCTCTGAGCACCCTTTTGCGGAAGGGTTAGTGACCGATTGCGTTTTCCGGCGTTCCAGGAACGCTCGGGACATGAACAAACCACTCTAAGGAATCCAAAAAGTTGGATTACTCGGGGCGGAAGGTTTATGCTGCTTCCTCCCTAGGCCTTTGTCAGGCCAGCTCAGCACTTCTGATGGCACATTTCTCACATGCCCTTATGGGTTCCCTGGATGAGGTGATTCCTTATCTCCCGGCTGACCTTTAGATGGTCATGCAGGTGTGGGATATGGGAAGGGCTGTGGCAAAACGGCTCCAAACTTTGTTGGACATTGGTGATTCTTGTGCCCGATCAGGCGGACACACATCACAGGTTGGCAGACGTTCCCTTCCGGGGCACAGACTTGTTCAGAACAGGGGTGAAGGCCATCTCAGAGGATTGAGAGGTCAATGCCACCTTGGACTTGGTCGCGTCTGCCCAGAGGACAAGGCCACCAGCAGCATCAGCCTTCGCACTTCGCCCCTGCGTACGTCAAGCCCACCAGCACCAGGGGCGGCAGGCTACACTTGTTGCCCTAGGGCCAAGTCTGCCGCTACCCCAGTAGAGTCTAGAGGCAAAGGGGTCCAGGAGGTCCATCAGCGGGCCCTTCCTCCAAGCCTGCCCAGTGACGGGTTGAGGGGTGTCGCCCCCAGCCTCGTCACTCCTCCTCGGGTTCCCCCTGTGGGGGGACGGCTCCACCACTTCTTTTCCACCTGATCCGCTATCACCACGGACCAATGGGTGGTAGGCAGGGGTCTGCCTCTGGAATCCGAGCACTTCCCTCCCTATCGAGCCGTCACCCATGGGGTGGCGGGTTCATAGCACCTCTGTCTGCTCATCAGTGCTTGTTATTGCTCCTCCAGAAGGAGGTGATCGAGGAGGTGGCAGACACTCCTCCAGACCCAGGGTTTTTGTCCAGGTATTTCCTGGTCCCAAAACGGACAGGGGATGGCGCCCCATTCTCTACCTGCACGACCTGAACAAGTTCCTAAGGCTGCGCACCTTCAGGATGATCACTCTGGCTCAGATTATTACATCCTTGGAACTAGGCGTGTGGTTCTGTTCTCCGGACCTTCAGGGCATGTTCTTTCACGTCCCAATCCGTCCGTCTCACCAGCGATTCTTCCGCTTCAGAGCAGAAGGATCCCTTTACGAGTTCCGGGCCATGCCCTTCGGCCTCTCTCCAGCTCCCAGGGTCTTAAATGCATGGCAGTGTTGACAGCATTCCTGCGGCTCCAAGGGGTTCGAGTGTACCCTTACCTGGACGATTGGCTGATTGCAGCCCTCTCCAGGTCTGCTCTCAGATTGGCCTTCTCATCAACGAGGCCAAATCAGAACTCGTGCCTTCGCAGGTGATTCAGTTAATTGGGGCAGAGCTAGACTGTCTTAGAGCCAGAGCCTGGTTCCCGCGGACAGGGCCGAGGTCCTTTCCTCCTTTGCCCAATCATTTCTGGTTGGGCAGTTTTGCCCTGACCGGGACTTCCTGCACCTTCTGGGGCTCATGGCGGCCTGCACCAATGTGATCCGTTGGGCCCGCTGGCATATGCGTCCCCTGCAATGGGGACTGGGCAGCCAGTGGTCGCAGCGCTCCGGTCCTCTGGACCAGCCGGTGACCCAGGAGATGTGCAACTGCCTGCAGTGGTGGCTCATCCTGCTCATCTCACAGGAGGGTGTCCCATGTCCGCCCAGGCAGAGCAGTCACATGATGACCGATGCCTCTCTGATGGGTTGGGGTGCCCATCTGGGGAGTTCAGGGCCCACGGCCTCTGGTCCCCTCAGGAGTCTCGATGCCATCAGCCTGCTGGAGCTTGAGCAGTCCATAGCCCTCACCGCCTTAGCTTTGTTTATCGAGTCAAGTGGTCCAGGTCCAGGCGGACCACCACGACAATGTACTACCTGAACCGTCAGGGTGGGACGCACTCCTGGCTTCTGTGCAGAGGCTACTACATCTGAATCTCCGTGATCAGCCTGGGCGGATCTCCTAGCCATCCATGGCAGGAGCCTCCAATAGTCTGGCTGATGCCTCAGCGGATAGCGCTGCATCTCACAGTGGTCTCTCTGCCGGAGATGGTGAGATCCTGTTCTCCCATTGCAATTTTTCCCACAAGGTGGACCTGTTAAGCCTCCAGGGAGAATGCGAGCAGAGGCTGTTTCATACCCCGTCAGCCAGGCTGCGCTGCAGGGGATGCCTTCTGAGGTCCGTGGACCCGGGCCTCTTCGCCTTCCGTCCATTTCCTTGATCCACAAGGTGCTTCTGAAGGCGAAGATGGGATGAGATGGGTGATTCTGGTAGCCCCAGACTGGCCCTTGATTCTGTTATCGAATCTCAAGCAGCTTCCAGCCACCCCGGACCTGATCTCGGTCAACAAGGGGAAGGTACTCCATCCGGACCTTCAGTCCTTACGCCTGATGGCCTGGTTCCTGAGCAGCTAGAGTTCCAGGCCTTGGGTCTTTCCGACGAGGTCCTCAACGTCATTGAGGCGTCCCGTAAGGAGTCTACCAGAAAATGCTGTGTCTTCAAATGGAAGAGATTCTCCATTTGGTATCAAGACAAGGGGTTGGACCCTTCTTCCTGTTCCTTGGCTAGCATTCTGGACTATCTGTGGTCCCTTTCTCAACTAGAGCTTCGGTAGACGACCCTTAAGGTGCACCTGGCAGCCATCTCTGCTTACTGGGCGCGGGCCGGAAAGCAGTCGGTGGCGCAGGAGATGATGGTCGGGTGCTTCTTCGAAGGCCTTGATCACACATCCCCTCTGGTGAGAGAACTTCCTCCTCCATGGGATCTACTGCTGGTACTGGCTAAGCTCCTGGGCAAGCCATTTGAACGGATGCACAGGTGTGACATCTCTCACCTGTTGTGGAAGACTGCCTTCTTGGTGGCTGTCCACGTCAGCCAGAAGGATGGGAGAGTTCAGGTGCTTTCCATCAAGTCTCATATCACAATTTCCACAGGGACAAGGTTGTCCCTGCGCCCACGAAATTCCTTCCGAAAGTGGTTCGAGGTTTCACATAACCAGGTGTTGACTTTGCGGTGTTCTACCCCAATCACACCTCAGAGGCCGAATATGGGCTCCATACTCTGGACCCTGAAGAGAGCTCATTTCATTTATAAGGCGAGCGGCTGAAGTTCGAGGAGATTCACCAGCTGTTTGTCACCTCGCTGAAGCCCTGGCAGACCTGCAGCCAAGCGGCCGATAAGCAGGTGGGTCACCTCCTGCATAGATCTCTGCTATAGTTTGGTGGGCATGGAGCCACCCAGAAGGATAAGAGCTCATTCTATCTGCCATACCGCTGCTTCGGTGGCTGCTTCTAGGGACGTCCCTATCCAGGAAACCTGCAGGGCTGCTACCTGGAAGTCTGCACACACCTTTATTTCCCATTACCACACTGACCTTGAGTCACGCCGGCATGCTGGTTTTGGGACCTCGGTTCTTCAGTCTCTATTCCCTAAGTAGGGGGTGTGCGCCTTGCCTCCCTCCTCCCGGAGAACTGCTAGGAGTCTGCCAGAAAGTGTGGATGAACAACATATCCATGTCCCTAGAAATACAGGTTACTCACCTGTAACAGGAGTTCTAGGAATGGTATATGTTGTTCATCCACACAACCCACCCGACCTCCCCGGCTTTGACGCACTACCTGAGCTTCCAGCAGGCCAGATCTGGTGTCATGGGGCGGAGCCGAAAGTTTTACCACCCGGGTGGGTGGGAGGAGCCAGCTTGAAGACCTTCCGCCAAGATTTAAAGCGTGCAAGGATACCTGCCAGAAAAGTGTGGATGAACAACATGTACCATTCCTAGACCTCCTGTTACAGGTGAGTAACCTGTATTTACTTCACTGCAACAAAAGTTCTAGGAGTGGTATGTAGTGTTCACCTACAGACCAACCGACTTTCCTCGTTTTGACGCGTAACCTGGCTTCCAGCGGCTAGATCTGGCGCCGTAGTGGAGCTGAGGGTTTACCACCCAGGTAAGTAGGAGGGAGCCAGCTTGAAGACCACCTGGCAAGATTTAAAGCGGCAATGAACCTGCCAGACAGTGTGGATGAACAACATATACCACTCCTAGAACTTGTTACAGGTGAGTAACTTGTATTTTTCCTACCTTAGTCAGGGTATTTAGGATTAGTTAAGTTAGCTTAGTAGGGACTTCCGGTGACATCACGGAATCTAATGGTCGACTAACCCCAGCTCTTCACATCCCACAGCCAAAACTACCTAAAATGCAATAACTAATTACAAAAACTAGTAAAATGGCATCCGGACCTAGGGGAGGAAACAAACAGAACAAAATGCGGGGCAAAGCACATCAGAAACAGGATGATGGTGGAGGATACCCCCGACATCGAGAACCAGACCGCAGTGTATCACCACCTGGAGCTGGGCCCCAGGACAGCGACACGGATCAGGAAACCGAACAACTTTCAAGAACCAGATACGAGACCTTACTAAGTGAGATAAAAGCCTTCAGGGCAGAACACAAGCTTGAATTCAGCAGTTTATTTGCCCGATTAACAGGAAGTAGAAACGAAAATTGAAATGGCGGAAACAAGGATATCGGGGCAGAGGATGACATGGTCAAATTACACACCACAGTGGAGTTTCTAGCTATGGCGCAAGATACTATGCAGCAGAAACTTTTAGACATAGAGCTAGAGCTTGGAGGATAACATTAGGATTTATGGCCTCCCAGAAGAATCTGAAACTGGGCTGATGGAATACTTCTTGCAGGATTTACTTTGTGATGTCGCGCTCCTCACGACTTCCAATTCAAAAATTGAAAGAGCACATAGGGCTCTTAACACCTAAACCCTCAGACCCCAGGGCCAGACTACGATCTGTGGTGCTCAAACTTTCAAGCTATAAGAGATAAGAGCAGTTATTACGCTTTTGCCTGGTCCAAACAAATAATAAAATATAATGCCTCCAGGTTAATATTTGACAACGATTACCCTCCTGAGACTGCCAACAAAAGGGGGCGTACTAACCAATTTTTAAAATCTTGAAGCAACATAAGGCCTTACGATTCCAAGCGCCTTATCCTGCCTGACTTAAGGGTCTTTTGGGACACAGGAGTTACATATATATGAGACACCACTTGAAATATTCAAGGAACTCACAGAAGGAGGGGTGGAGTTCGAGTCGGACGAACCTAGGAGTACATCAACGTCTGACCGTCCTGAATGGCGTATAACAAGCAACCAACCGAACAGAAACTCAACCGTGCAGCAACACTCAAGACAATGGCTGAAGTGGACAACTCCTCTACCAATTAGGCCAACAGCCTGGAACCAAAATGTTCACGAAGGCTAGAGAAACGGAGGGTGAACGGACATTCATGTTTACAACTACCTATGGTAGTTGGACACCATGGTACTCCATGGGGGTTCATGGGATAGTCGCACTAGCTGCGTGCTGAGGGTCCCAGCAAAACCCTTTACGGGGACTTAGGAATTCAAATAACAGCAGCCTGACTTTTCTTGGGGCTTAATACAAAGCTCGAATAACATAGACCATAAATATATCAATATTCATTAAGCAGCAGATGTGATTATTACATAGTTTACACTGCTTTTTAGAAACCAGGGTATTCTCTTTTCCTTATTTATAGAAGTATAAGTTTTGGCTCCACATCTTCTTTCTTTTTTAAGTTGGTGGGATATGAATCTAATATCTAATCCAAGCTGCAGCTAGATAGATTTGAAAAGATTGGTGTTAACCCTTATCTGTATTTTTTTTAGTCAGGCTTTAAATCGGACTGGGGAGGACCTGGCTCGCTTTGCAGCCACTACCTCCGCTCGAATGGACGCAGATCTAATTTTCAAACATTCCATTCGAGCTTTCAGGGATGTAGTACACAGATCCCCCTATTATAGAGTCAACTTGTGTATAGTTATTTGTTGAGGGAAGGGGGGGGGGGAATAGGTGCAGTTGTTAAAATAGCACCTAACTACGGGAAAAGGAGCGTTTAGATAATACGTCTAAATGTTAAGTTTTTACTACATTTTATGTGGAGTTCGAGAGAACAGATGCTCAGATTATTGAAGCGACATCTAGTTGAGGAAAGAAGATTTAGATAAGTTTTAATACTAAGTTGTTTATTATACTTTGTGTATTCTTGCCAGTTTCTTAAAAATATAACAAGAAAGCCATTGCAAACTATTATGACAAGGGAACCAACTTTTGTTACAGTTGTTATTGAGTCTCTTAGACTATGACTCACCGCTCACTTATATGAAAGGGAAACATGGGGAGTTACTGGCTCTGGAAAGAGACATAATTCTTAATTGTTAACAGAAATATCAATGGATGAAACTCATAAAATTAAAATATCACAGAATGTGAATGAGTTTAAAACAACCCTATAAAAAGGTATAGGTTCATTATCCCAAATTAAAAAGCGAAATCCTGAGGCATACTCCTCCAAAAGCACTTAAGCGAAAAGAACATCAAAACTGATCAAGTTTGCGTTTAGGAGAGTAATTTCATCATCTTACAAAAAAGTATAAGAAGAGGGTTGGCAATTTTATTACAAAAGACTTCACATTTTAAAATTTCCACTTCATACATAGAACCAGAGGGCAGGTTGGTGGTGGCCTGCAGAGAACTAAAGAAATTGGATTACACTGGCCTCTGTATGTACCCCGGTTAAAAGGCATCAGTGCTCCAGTCTTTACTGCATAAAATCACGGAGTGCCACAAGGGGATGCTTGTAGTGGGTGGAGACCATAATCAAACATACCAGATAGAAGACTCATCCAATCCTAAAACATATAGAAAAGCGGCTGCCCAAAAAGCTGCTATGAGATCTTTCAAACCCTTCAATGGATAGAGCATGGAAATGCTTAAAACCAACTAAGAGGAATACACGAATTACTCAGCTCCCCATCACGTCTACACTAGGAATAGATTATATGATGATCTCAAAAGAACATACGCATCTATTGGAACAATGTCAGCACTCCTCATCCGTGCTGTCAGACCACTCTCAACTTATTTTACTATTAAAATGGCCTATGGAAAGAGGCCAGACCATCTGGAAATTTAATAACTTTCTTTTAAATTTAAAAAAATTCACCGAGATGGTGGAATTCAGAATACCTCAGATTCTAAGTCAGAACCGGTCCCCTGAGATCGCCCGCTATATTGTGGGACACCCTAAAGGCAGTCCTAAGGGGAGACATTATAACATTTTCAGCTAATTATAAAACGACAAAACCAGAAGTTAGAAAAATTACAACAGCAATATAAGATGCTACAGCAACAACATGCAACAGGTGATGAGGCAATATATCCTTACTGCAAATTACAAAACAGTTGCAACATCTTTGGATGTTCATACAGAACAATCACTACAGTACTTAAATCAAAAAGTACTATGAGACTAGACCCCGAGCAACGCGTCTTTTGGCGCACAGATTACGCCAGAAGAAAATCAAGGGGACAATTTTGCAGATTCAAGACCCTACTACAAAACAAATGGCTAGGTCCCCATTACATATTGCTCAAATATTGGAGCAACATAATAAAACTCTCTACAACCCCAGAAGACTCTCAGCGATCCATACACAATCTCAGCCTATCTGGCACTGATAAATATGCCCACACTAACGGAAGAATCACATCTGACATTAAACCAACCTGTCTCAGCTGCTGAGAATACATTGTGCTATCTCAAGATTAAAAAGCTAATAAAAGCCCGGGTCCTGATGGTCTGACGGGAGAAATCCTTAAAAGTTTAAAGACCTACGACCACGAACCTGTTGGAGGTTTGCCACTGGATACAGGAAGGGGCCAAATACCACCTACCTGGAATTATGTGACCATAGCTAGTATTCCTAAGCCAGGGAAGGATGCTGTCCATTGCATCGCCATTATAGACCTATTTAGATTCTAAACATAAATTACTAAATTATTTGCCACAATAATGGCATAAGAGGATGGAGCAGTTCTCTCCTCCCTGGTTAATCTAGACCAAACAGGGTTTATCCCAGGAAGACAGACACAGGACAATATTAAAAGATCCCTGCATTTACACCACTCTGCGGTTGAGAGGTCCATACTAATATTAAGTCTTGATGCGCAAAAGGCATTCGATCGGGTAGATTGGCGGTTTTGCGCAAGTTCTTCATAAGTTTAATTTTCCTGACCCGCTCATTAAAATTATCAATAATATTTACACATGGCCCAAAGCTTACATTAAGGTGAATGGCAGGACTCTCTGCTCTTATCTCCTTGTATCGGGGCACAAGACTAGGTTGCCCTATGTCCCCACTGCTGTTGCTTTATACCTAGAACCTTTGGCACGGCGTTAAGGCAGAATCGGAGATACAAGGTGTCCGACTGGGTGGGGAATTTCATAAACTGGCACTATGTGCAGGCGATCTCTGATGTACCTGGCGACACCAGAACATTCCCTGGACCCACTATGGAGAACCTGACGAATTGACAAACTGACGGGATATAAAATTAATTCCACAAAAACAGAAGTACTACAACTAAATTATCACCCTACAAACAATTAAACACAAAAACCTATTTAGATGGAACTTACAATCCCTAAAATATCTGGGAATCAGACTAGGACTAGATCCCAGACTTACGTTTAATATAAATTACATTCCACTTCTTAACCAGATAACAAAAGACCTAGGAAATGGGCAATGATACCAATTTCTTAACCCAGCAGATGGAAGCGGTAAAAATGGTGCTGCTTCCCAGTTTCTTTACCTAGCGCAAAACACTTCCAATAAAATTCCCAAAGTATACTTCCGAAAACTAAATGGGAAGATCTCGAATTTTTGTGGGGCCCATCTGAGGCCTCGGATTAGATTTTTGCTTCACAACTCCCAAAAAATCAAGGTGGACTAGCCCTTCCACATTTGGAGCGTGTTACACTAAGCAGCCCAGCTGAGAACAATAGTATACTGAGGGTAACCCTACATATGCTGCTAGGTGGAAAACATTGGAAATGCGGGAGGAAGATCTGCATCGTTTGCCCAAGATGCTATTGATTCAGACTAGGGTAGAAGGGAGACAGAGTCCATGAACCTTTATACTCATACAACTTTAAAATGTTGGTACTACATATTAAAAGATAAAAGACTAGCCCCCTGGAGGTGCTTATATAAGCCATTCCATAACAGGACTTCATCCCAGCTTGTGCAGAACCACTTGAAATAGGCTCTGAAGCACACTGTGAACCGAGCATCACCCTAGCTGGATGTCAGGGGTAATGCATGGTAAGTGTGAACTGTTTTCCAGGTAGCTGCTATATCTCTAGAATAGGATGTCCTGGCAGCAGCTAGGGCGGCTGTACTTGGTAGAGTGAGCCCTCAGGCCTGAGGGAGGAACCTTACCCAGTTTTCAACAAATTGATACAAGAGACAATCCACCTGGCAATGGATCTTTTAGTGGCAGGTTTCTTTACCAACTCACATAGGAGGAACAGTTGAGGAGCCAAACCTGTGATCCTGGTACGGCGTAGTAACTAAGGGCCTTCTCATTATCTGTGCAGCCCTCTCTCGCGAGAGGAATGGTCAGGAAGTACACTGGAAGAGATATAGATTGATTAAGGTGGGAATTGAAACACTTGGCAAGAACTCCTGTTAGTCCTGAGGACCACCATTCTATGAAAGGAGAAAACTGTTCCACTGATAAAGTTTGTAATTACTTATGCGCCTAGAAGTGATGGAACCAGAAACACAGTCTCCAAGTCAGTACTTAAGCTCTGGTGAAGACAAAGGTCAAAGAGGGTAAGCTGAGTAACGTACATTAAGATCCCAGGCAGGCAGTTGAATGGAGGGTTATGGAAGAACTTTGAAAACTTGAGAATATAGGATGAGCTGAAAGAAAAATTACTCACCTTAGTAATGTTGTTTCTTCTAATGAGTCTTGCTATATTGACTGTAGTGTTTGATCCAGCTCAGAACTGTTCGGAGAAATGTTAAACCATTCCAAATAGGATTTGGCCACGAGCCCAAGAAGCAGCTCTATCTGTGTTATTTCAAACTGAACTGTCAGATCTTACTTGCCAAACTCAAGGTCTGTGTGAAGCTGTACTCAGCCAAATGTCTACCTAAATAATAACAACTATTGGTCCCAACACCAAGACTCAAGTCAGGGGACCAGAAATACTAACATAACTGCTAATATGAGAATAAAACATACATAAAAATACACACACACACCCCTCTAAAGGGACAAAAATGCAATAGGGTACAAAAGGTGCTCACACTAGTTGCCCGCACTCTACCCAGAGGTTTTGAGAGGGGTTAGAGGTTATATTATAGAAGACTCCATTAGAAGAAACAATACTAAGGTGAGTACTTTTCTTCAAACAACATGAAGTCTTGCTATTATGACAGCAGAATACACAGCAGTACCTCCATGGGAGGGTCAACTCACTTAGGAATAGGCTCTGAACAGTTGTGCTAAACCGAGACCTCCTGGCCTGGATATCCAGGAGTAATGTTGCAAAAGTGTACTGCTTTTCCATAGGCCTGGCACCTTAAGGGATGGTCTTGCAGCAGCTAGAGACGCAGCTGTACCTCTAGTAGAATGAGCCTCAAACCGTGGGGGAGTCCTGCCCAGTTTCTGATAACAAAATTGGATACAAGAGACAATCCACCTGGCAACTGATCTCTTAATGGCAGGTTTGCCTTCCCAACTTTGCTATCAGGTAAGGAAAAGTTGAGGATTCGACCTGTGACCTTTGGTACGCTCTATATAGTAACTAAGAGCTTTCTTAACATCCAGGTTGTGCAACCTCCTCTCACCAGAAGAGGTGATCAGTGAAAAAATACTGGAAGGAGATAGATTGATTAAGATGGAAATCTGAAACCACCTTAAGCAAAACTTCATTGGTTCTAAGGACTCACTTATCCCTGTGGAAGAAATAAAGTCAGTTTCCACTGACAGGTTTACGAATCACTTCTGCCTGGCAGAAGTGATAGCCACTAGAAAACAGTTTTCAAGTTAGGTACTTTAGGTCTTGAAGACAGACGGTTCAAAAGGTTGCATTAACTGGGGCAATGCAAACATTAAGGTCCCAAGCAGGGCCGGTTGCTAAAGGGTGGATAGTATTAAGTAATCACTAAAAACTTGGTAAACACAGGATGAGAGGAAAGAGGGGATGACTTTCCTGCTGACACAAAAGCAGATACAGCTGCCAAATGAACTTTGAGGGTAGTGGTCTGAGACCAAGGAATTAAGATGTACCATGTAATCTAACACAATGGGCAAATCAGCAGATTCTGGGAAATATTTTTCCAGCACCAAAATGGAAAACTTTTCCATTTAGAACTCTATAAGTAGCTCAAGTGGAAGGCTTAGAAGCCTTTAGATCTCAAGAACACCCTGAGAGAGTGTAAATCAGCGAACTAACCCTCAAGAAGCAGGCCTTGAGGTTGAGGAATTTGAGGTCCGATACCAAACCTTCCTGGGCACAAGTCAACAGGTTGTGATTCCTGGGGAGGCAAGGAAGATGGATTGTCAGTGATAGAAGGAGGGTACCAGGGCTGCCTGGCTCATCGCTGGCATCAGCAGAATCGCTCTGCAAGGCTGAGATCTGATTTTTACTAGTACTTTACATAGGAGAGGTTGGGGGAAGCATGGAGAAACTCCTCCCAATCCAGAAGAAGGGCATCTAGGGAACTGAGCCCAGCACTTGAGGCCTGCAACAGAACAGAGGAAGTTTGTGATTGTCTGGGCTGCAAAGATCTATCTGAGGGTGCCCCATCTGGCAAAGACTATTCCCAGCACTGAGGATCCAGGGACCATTCGTGATGGCCCTGGGAACTTCATGAGAGCATCCGCTTAGACATCTGTCTCCTGGAAGATGAACTGCTATGAGGGAAGTGTTCTGGGAATAGGCTAGAGACCACAACTGTTTGCCTCGTGCATGCGTCAAGACCGAAAGTGCCCCCTGTTTGTTGATGTACCACATTGTTGTGGTGTTGTCTGTTCTGACTTGTATCACTTTGTCGTGGACAGATGCAGAAATGCTTTGAAGAGCTAAAAAGACAGCTCTGAGTTCCAGCAAATTGATGTGGAGCAGAGATTCCTGAGAGATACACTCCTGTGTGAAGGTCGCCCATGGGCTCCTCAACCCAGAAGGGAAGCATCTGTAGTGAGAGAGAAGTCGTGAGTGGGGGAATGAAGGGACCCCAATCTTAAATTGCTCTGATCCTGCCACAACCGGAGGGCTAGGATCGAGTTTGAGTCACTGGGACCAACTTGGAAAGGGGTCTCTTCTGAAACCAATAGGTTCTCAAGTGAAACTGAATGTCTCTCATCTGAAATCTTGTCCCTGCACAACGAGCTGTGGATGCAGCCATGTGCCCCAGGAGCTGCAGAAAGTGTCTTGCTGGCCTAGATCCTGCAGAGTAAGGAGGAGGCCAGAGCTACTAAATTCTTTACCTTTCTAATGGAAGAAAGGTTCTGGCTAGCTTTGTGTCCACTCCTGCCCCTATAAAGGTGAGTATCTGGACTGGTTCCAGAACCAACTTTGGTAGATTTAGCAGAAAGCCCAGGAGGTGAGAAGGTGCTGGGTGACCTGCAGGTGGGATTTACCTGTTCTGGGACTGGCCTACAATGAGCCAGTCGTCTAGATAGGGGAAAACAGCAATCCTTTGCCTTAAGTGAGCCACTGCTAGACACTTTGTGAATGCCTTCTTGGGCAGAGGTAAGGTCGAGGGCATTGCTCTGAACTGGTAATGACCTGAGGGCAGTTCTAATCTGAGGTGCTGGGTGGAGCTTGATTAGACATGGAAATAGGCATCCTTGAGGTCCAGGGGAGGCTAGCCAGTCCCCTGGCCTTAGGGAAGGTAAAATCATTGCCAGAGTTACCATTTCCAACTTTGTTTCAGAAGATGCTTGTTCAGATATCTGAGATCTAACATGGGCCGCCATTCTCCTGTCTTTTGGGGTAAGGAAGTATTTTGAATACGGGCCCTGCCCTGGTGCAGGGAGGAACCTTTCTACTGCTCTGAGAGCTTAACAGGGATGAGACCTCTGCTTCGAGAGCAAGGGTCTCTGAAGCACTTGCAGGTAGAAAGTCTGCTTTCAACTTGGGAAACTTTGAAGCAGAACCAGACCCGGCTTACTACTCCAGAACCCACTTGTTCTGAGGCTAGGAAGAAGCCAATTCTGACTGAAGTAAGCCAGCCTGCCCCCTACCGCCACAGGAGAATCGTCCCGTGGGCAGGAGGTTTTAGGCTTGGGGTGGAGCAGGTCTGCCCACCTCTCCGTCTGCCTCTGTTTCTGAAGAAGCCCCTCTGAGCATAGGCAGAGGAGTCTTGAGTCTGGTAAAAGGCCTGTGAAAAGGCCCACTACCCCCTGGGGTATCTGAGGAGTGGCTTTTGGCCTTAGCCTGGGCACTCTGTAAGTAGTCCTATATTCATCCATCTTTTTCATGTAGTTCTCTGTCTGCTCCCCAAACAGAGAATTTCCACCACAGGAAAATCCATAGCCTTAGTCTGGGTATCCTGTGACAGACTAGTACACCTGAGCCAGGCCAACTTACTTAAAAGCTACAGATGTGGCCATGACCCTAGAGGAAACATCATTAACATCCACAGCAGCATGAAACTGAACCTTGAAGCCTCAATGCCATCAGCAGCCACCTGTTCTAGTTCACTAGCCAGCTGGCCATGGGCTTGCTTGGCTAATTGCATAACAGAATCCCATCTAGATTTCTGATACCTAGCTACATAAGCATATCATAATTTGCTTGCCTGAGTCCCAGAGGGCTGCCATATACTGTTTTTTCATGGCATCAATCTTCCTGGAATCCTTGTCAGGAGGATGTAAGCTAGAGGAATATTAGCTTTATCAGGCAGCAGCCTGAACCACCCCAACATGACTGCATTGCTGAGAAAGGAATTCTGTATCAGGACCTGACAATGTGTACCTTCTGTCCATCTTTTTATCTACAGGAGGCACAGAATTAGGAGTTTTTAAAATTTTTATTGTTTGCTTCCTAAAAGACTTATGTAAAGGAATAGACAATCTCTAGACTCGGAATATCCATCATTTCTACAAAATCAGGCTCCTTCTTTCATCCACAGCTTCTTCTAGGGAAGCTGGAGGTTTCAGCAACTTTTTGTAAAACATGAAATGAGATGGGACTCAGACAGCATAGGGAGATTCTAAAGGTCTGTCTGGGGAGATGTCCGGTTCAATGGGCACACCTGACCTTCCCAGCCACATTCATACTGTTCATAATCATTCCTCCCTCCTCTGGTTCATAAAATTCCTCAATATCATGTTCCTGAACATCTGGGACGGACGAACCGACCTTTTGCCAGATAGTGGCGGTTCGGACGGACCCTGAGACAGTGACTGGACAATTTGTATGGCTTTTGTTATCTCTGCAGCAGTTGGAGAAGGGTTTTGGACCCAGACCTGCTGATTTTCTTGTTCTTTACTGGAATTGGTTCCTCAGAACCAGCTTTTCTTTTGCTTCGAGGAAGTCTCGCCCTGGTCAGTAGCAGAGTCCTGTTCGGTTGGCACCAACCCGGCTGGCCATCCGGTCAGCGGATTCTTGAGTCTCTCGCCCTGAGCCTGCCCAATCTTTTTTTCCAGGGTGGCTGCAGGAAATTTCATATCTGGCAGTCTGTCTGGAGGTGGTCAAACCCCAGACAATAAACACATAGGGTGCGTGGGTCAGCCTTGGCAAAGACTTCCCCACAAACATCACAGTGTTGAAACCCAGTGGGCCTGGTTTTTCTTTGGGTTTCTCAGACATAATGCCAGCCTAACCAGAAAATCTTGCTTTTAACGGCAGTGCCAGGCAAGACACCCTTATCGTTCCTAACCGTGTCACGGGTATTGGAAAAAAACGTAATAAACCCGTTTTTTTTTAAAACAGATAAGAACCGGGAACCGCACTCTAAAATATTAAATATTTAGTTTTAAATGAGTTTTAAACCCAGCTGATCGGTTCAAAACCGAACTGATAACTTACAAGTTCCACACAGACAAAACCTTCAATTTACTTACGGTTACCACAGATAGAGCTTGAACCGAATGGTTTTGCGGTTAAAATAAAACTATTCTCGGTTGAATCCAACCGAGAAAACACTTTTTAAACCGAGAAATGAACCGAGCAGTAGGAGAAATCTCCGGATCGACTGTTCACTGAGGCGGAGTAAAGAATCTGACAGTTCAGGTTTGAAATAACACAGATAGAGCTGCTTCTTAGAGCTCGTGGCCAAAATTCTATTTTGGAATGGTTTTAACCATTTCACCTCTGGAGCAGTTCTAGAGCTGGATCAAACTGCTACTGTCATAATATAGCAAGACTTCATGTTGTTTGAAGAGAAGAGGGTTTACCTGCTGAAATAAAAGCAGACACAGTTGCCAGATACACTTTTAGGGTAGCTGGTCTCAGCCCCAAGGTATTTAAGTGGACCATATAATCCAGGACTGTGGGTACATCAGCAGATCCTGGGGAAATATGTTTTCCAGAGCACCATGTGGAAAACCTCTTCCATTTGGAATAAGTAGCCCTGGTGGAAGGTTTCCTAGAAGCCTTCAGGATATCCATTACACCTTGGGAGAGGTGTAGATCAGCAAACTCTAACTCTTCAAGAGCCAGGCCTTGAGATTGAGAGATTTGAGGTTCGGGTACCAAACCCTCCCCTGAGCACAGGTTAGGATTCCTGGGAAGACACAGGGGAAGATGGACTGCTATGGATGGTAGGAGTGGATACTAGGGCTGTCTGGCCCAATCTGGTGCAATCGGGATCATCTTGCAGGGTTGAGATCTGATTTTGACTAGCACTTTGAACAGGAGAGGAAAGGGGAGAAAGGCACAGAGAAACTTCCCTTCCCAATTGAGAACTAAGGCATCCAGAGGGACTGAGCCCAACACTGGGGGACTGCAGCAAAAAAGGGGAAGTTGGTGATTGTCTGGGGCTTCAAAGATCCATCTATGGGTGCCCCATCTGGCAAATATCACCTCCAAGACCAGGGGGTCCAGTGACCATTAGTGATGGCCCTGGGAAATCCTGCTGAGAGCATCTGCCAGGACATTGTCCTTGCCTGGGAGGTGAACTGCCGTAAGGGAGGTGTTCAGGGAGTAAGCCAGAGACCACAACGTCACTGCTTCGGTGCACAAGGCCGTAGACCGAGTGCCTCCTTGCTTGTTGATGTTCCACACTGTGGTGGTGTTGTCTGTTCTGACCTGTACAACTTTGTTCTGAACAGATTTGGAAAAAGCTTGAAGTGCTAGAAAAACTGCTCTGAGTTCCAACAGATTGATGTGGAGCAGAGATTCCTGAGGGGACCACAATCCCTGGGTAGTGAGGTTGCCCATGTGAGCTCCCCACCTCAAGAGGGATGCATCCGTAGTAAAGATTAAGGAGTGAGACTGAGTGACAAAAGGAACCCCTTGTCTCAGATTGCTCTGATCCTGCCACCACTGTAGGGCCTGGATCAGGGTTCGAGTCACTGGGATAAATTTGATTAGAGGGTCTTTCCTTTGAGACCAAAAGGCTCTCAAATGGAACTGGATATCCCTCATCTGAAATCTTGCTCCCTGCACTACTGCTGTAGAAGCAGCCATGTGCCCTAGGAGCTGTAGAAAATGCCTGGCTGGCCGAGAGACCTGCAGGGTGAATGAGGAGGCCAGTGAGACCAGGGTCTTACGCCCTGTCCAAAGGAAGGAAGGCTCTGGCTTTCTCTGTGTTCAGCTCTGCGCCTATGAAGGTGAGGAGCTGGACAGGCTCTAGAACTCACTTTGAAAGATTCAGAAGGAAACCTAGAGAGGTGAGCAGTTGCGGAGTTATCTGTAGATGTAACTTGACTTGGTCTGGGGACTGGCCTACTATGAGCCAGTCCTCCAGGTAAGGGAAGATGGCAATTTTTTTTGCCTTCTTAGGGAAGCAACTGCTACTGCCAGGCATTTTGTGAATACCCTTGGAGCAGAGGTGAGGCCAAAGGGCATTGCTCTGAACTGGTAATGGCCTGAGGGCAGCTCGAACCTGAGGTACTTTCGATGGGAGCTTCTGATGAGAATATGGTAGGCATCCTTGAGGTCCAGGGACGCTAGCCAGTCCCCTGGCCTTAGAGAGGGTAGAATAATTCCCAGAGTCACCATTTTGAATTTTGGTTTTAAAAGGTGCTTGTTTAAATATCTGAGATCCAGGATGGGCCACCATTCTCCTGTCTTTTCTGGGGTAAGGAAGTACCTGGAGTACAACCCTTTGCCCTGGTGTAGGGGTGGAACCCTTTCCACAGCTCTGAGAGCCAGGAGGGAAGAGACCTCTGCCTCTAGGGCAAGTGCCTCTGAGGGATTTGCAGGTGGAAAGGATCTGGTTCTCATCTTTGGAAACTTTTTGAAGCTGAGAACCAGTCCCTGTCTTACTACTTCCAGGACCCACTTGTCTGATGTCAGAGACTCCCAGTCCTGGACAAAGTAAGCCAGCCTTCCCCCTACAGGTAGCCGAGAATCGGCCCTGGCAACCCCATCAGGGTGACTGCTTGGCAGGCGCTTTGGGCTGAGGGGTGGAAGCAGGCCTGCTTGTACCCCGTCTGCCTCTCCCTCTAAAGAACCCCCTCTGGGCATAAGCAGAAGAGGAGGCCTGGGCTTGGTAAAAAGGCCTGTCCCTGCCCCTAGGAAGCTGCCTTTGAGGAGTGGCCTGCCTTTCCTTGGCCTGTGCACTCCTATAGGTGGTCCTATACTCATCCATTTTCTTCATGTAATTCTCTGTCTGCTCCCCAAACAGAGAATTGCCCATGACAGAAAAATCCATGGCCTTAGTCTGGGTATCCTGTGACAGGCTAGTACATCTGAGCCAAGCCATTCTGCGAAGTGCCACAGATGTAGCCATGACTCTTGATGACACATCATTTGAGTCCACTGCAGCATGGAATTGCACTTTGGAAGCCTCAATACCATCAGCAGCCACCTGCTCCAGCTCCTTGGCAAGCTGGCCAGGGACCTGTTTTGCTAGAGCCATAACAGTATCCCATCTAGATTTCTGATATCTAGCAACATAAGCCATATAATTTGCCTGTCTGAGTGCCAAGGATGCTGCCATGTACTGTTTCTTTGCCATGGCATCAATCCTCCTGGAGTCCTTGTCCGGGGGGTGTGAAGCCAAGGGAATATTTGCCTTGTCACAGGCTGCAGCCTGCACTACCCCAACATGGCTGCATTGTTGTGTAAGGAACTCCTTATCAGAGCCTGACAATGCGTACCTCTTGTCCATTCTCTTATCCACAGGAGGTATACTGTGAGGAGTTTTTAGAATTTTAAATGTCTGTTTCCCAAAAGATTTATGCAAGGGAATAGACAGTCTTCTAGACTCTGGGATATCCATTATTTCCACATAGTCAGGCTCCTCTTGATCATCCACAGCTTCCTCCATAGGGAGCTGGAGGGTTTCAGCCACTTTTTATAAAACATAAAATGAGAAGGGGACTCAGGAAGCCTAGGAAGAGACACTCCTGAAGGTCTGTCTGGGGAGATGTCCGGGTCAGTGGGCACATCCACACTTTCAAATCCACATTCACTCCCCTCATACTCCTCTTCCCCCTACTCCGGTTCATAATATTCCTCTAAATCATACTCTTGAACCGGTGGAACCGGCCGCTTACCTGATGGTGCCAGTTTGGTCGGAACAGGGGAAAGCGACTGGACAATTTTAATCGTTTTGGCTATTTCTTCAGCGGTTGGAGAGGAAAGTTTTGGCTCCACACCAGCTGATTTCCTAGTCCTTTTTGCTGGAACCGACTCAGAGTCGGATCTCCTTTTGCCCGAGGAAGTCTCGCCCTGGTCAGAGGGCACTCCTCCTGGTTCGGTTGGAACCGAACCGGGCTGGCCATCTGGTTCAGCGGACTTTTTGGCCTCCCTTTCCCTGAGCCTACCAACTCTCTTCTCCAGGGTAGCTGCAGGAACATTTTTACCAATCTGGCAGTCTGCATTGAGGTGGTCAAACCCCAGACAATAAACAGGTGGTGTGGGGGTCAGCCTTGGCAAAGACTTCCCCACACACACTGCAGTGTTGAAACCCAGTGGGCCTGGTTTTTCTTTTGGGTTTCTCAGACATAGTGCCAGTCCTAACCAAACTTACCCGTTTATGGCAATGCGCCAGGTAAGACCCTCTTATCGGTTCCCAACCGTGTCATGGGTCGTGGAAAAAAACAGTAATAAAATCCGTTTTTTTAGAACCGATAAGAACCGGTAACCACACTCTAAATGACAGATTAAGATATTTTAAACAACCTGATCGGTTCAAACCGAACCGATAAACCGTTACAAGTTCCACACAGAATAGAATTAATGTAAAACCTATCTAGTACTCCCACAAATACCACAGACAGAGTCTGAACCGACCCGTTTGCGTTTAAATTCAGTTGAAAACCGAGAAAACAATACTTTAATTGACAAAATGAACAGAGCAGAAGGAGAAATTCCGGAGCGACTGTTCAGTGAGGTGGAGTAAAGAATCTGACGGTTTCAGTTTGAAGAACAACAGACAGAGTTTCAACCTGAGCTCGAGGCTCAGCGTTCCATGCCTGGCACGGAAAGTTAACTGTTCTTAATTCTCCGAGCAGTTCAAGGTTGGGACTCACTGTATGTGTCATAATATAGCAAGACTTCATGTTGTTTGAAAGATAGGAAAACCAGAAACAGTTGTAAAATTTGTAACAAGTGTTTTATTAACAGTAAAATAAAATGTTCAGAATAACTATAATAGCAGTAGAAACTTAGAAAACAGTCCTTTGAGTTTTTTCTTTTCAATTTCAATCTCAGACTGGGGGCCTCTTTTGCGAAACACTGCAGCTCCTTTTTAAAAGTCTGTGCAGGAGCTCGTTAAGAAAAAACAGCATGCTTCTCACAGTGTTCTTGTAAGTTTCCAGTGCTGTCAGTTTCAGCAGGTGCAGCAAAAAGAACATTGTGATCCAGAACTAACCACATTTACATCTTCTGCAAAAGGCTTAAAAATTGCATTTCAGGTTAACCCAGAGTTCCAAACAGCTTTGCAATCATTTCAACAGTATAACTATATATATAGTTTTAAACAAAGGGAACTCAGTATCAGTTACAATTCCACAAAATGATTTACATATGTTTACACCAGAAGATATACAAGGGGGGGAGAAGAGACAGAACAGCATGAGAAGGTAGAGAGATTGTGAGAGGCAGAGGATTGCTAGACTGTCGGGGTGATCAAGTCCTAGGTCTCACTTAAAATGTGGTTGCTCAAGCAGACAGAGAAGAGACAAAGGAAGATAAGACCAGATCCTTGCATTTAAACTTTCTCTCCATAACAACTGGGACAGGGCCATATTCAACCCTGTCACACTGGGCAAAATCACACAAAGCACATGGGGCAGCAGTCCTTGCCTTAAATGCTGAGAAGGCCTTTCACCGTGTGGAGTGGGGGTAACAGGTTTGCCACCCTGAAAGAATTTGGAATGGGTGAATATATGTTGTCTATGATCAAAACCTTATATTTTCAGCCCTCCTCTCAGTTCCTAACTAATGGGCCCCTTTCACTGGCCTTTCAACTGCAACGAGGCACAAGACAGGGGTGCCTGCCACCTCCACCCCTCTATGTCATGGCATTAGAACCCCTGGTAGCAGCCATAGGGAGCTGTACCAAAGTGAGGATGTATGGGACTAGAGGCGAGCACAAGTTAGCCTTGTTTGCTGATGATCTCCTACTATACTTACAGAACCCTGCGGAGAGCCTCACGTGTCCAGGCCTTGCTGAAAGGATATGCATCATTATCAGGGTATAAAATAAATTGGTTTAAGAGTGAAATTCTACCAATAGGGGACCATAATAGGCAAACCCTGACTCATAATGCCATGGGGGTACAAGTAGTTAAAAAAATAAAACATCTTGGGGTTTACATTTCCTCACATATCCCCAAACTATTGTCCCTAAACTACGAAGCTCTCCTTACAAAAATTACATCAGACTGTGACTGATGGATGGTCACACTCTACGTCAGAATCACCACAGTAAAAATGACGATACTGCCCCAGTGCTTATACCTTTTCTCGTCTCTCCTGTGTCATATCCCAGATAGATTCTTTAGGACACAGTGTTGTGCCCAACTTTATCTGGTGCAAGAAAAATGCACGAATACGCAGGAAAATCCTACAGCCACCGGTTAACAGAGGTGGAGCGTGCCTACCAAATTACACAGGGACATACCACCACTCTGCAACCTCTGGATCATAAAAACTCACAAATCCATTTACTGACACTCCTGAGAGCATGGGGAGGGGCCCATTTACACAATCTCAAGCCCACTTTTCCCCCAATATGCATCCATATGGTCCGCACTAAAAAACACCACCAAGTACAATGTATTCCTTCATGGTGACCTGCTTAGATGGCAGAGAATGGGGTTAAGACACATCATGCAACGACATGAAGCAGGGAGACCCCTAGAATTTAGGAAACTGCAATAACAGTGGCATCTGCCACAGGGGGGCCACATCACGCATCAGCAAGTTCTGCCAAGACTGGCAGCTCTTCAAATGTCCCACCAAGGAAAGACAAAACATGACCCCTATATGGGAGAGCTGTTTAGGCCTCGGCCCCTAACTAAGCCACTTTCAGTCTTCTACGGGATATTACTAGGAGGTGAAGAAGACCCTTCACAGCGGCTCAGAGAGGTATGGGAGTAGAAATGTCTCCAGAAATATGACTATACCAAACGCAACTTAACTTTCTTTATAGATCATACATTACCCAAATTAAAAGGCACACTTCTGATGCAACAAAATTGCCCAAATGTCCAAAATAGTCAGGTAGAGGATGGCACCTTTCTGAACATGACACGTGTCCCAGAATCCTGGCCTTTTAGCACAAGATGCACAGAATCATGACATTGGTGCTGAGTGTGACACCCCCCCCCCCCCATTAGAATTTCTATTCGGAGCTGATCCCAGCAGGAGAGGCCTAGGGAAAGACCTTCCCTTATGGTCCTTGTCCTTAGTCAATGCACGCACAGCACTGGCGCAGTGTTGGATCTCTGAGAACTCCCAGACCATACAGCAATGGACCGACAACCTACTCAACTGCCTCAAGATAGAAAGGGCCCAGAGTAAGGCAGTTGGCAAGACTCAAGTATTCGCCAAGTATGGAATAAGTTGGAAAGTGTTAGAAAATACAGGTTACTCACCTGTAACAGGAGTTCTAGAAATGGTATATGTTGTTCATCCACACACTCTGATAGGTTCCTTGACGCTTAAATCTTGCGGAAGGTCTTCAGCTGGCTCCTCCCACCCACCCGGTGGTAAACTCGGCCCGCCCCATGACGCCAGATCTGGCCCGCTGGAAGCTCAGGTTGTGCGCCGAAGCTGGGGAGGTCGGATGGGTCGTGTGGATGAACAACACATACCATTCCTAGAACTCCTGTTACAGGTGAGTAATGTGTATTTCTAGGGACATGGATATGTTGTTCAACCACACTGTCTGGCAGACTCCTAGCAGTTCTCCGGAGGAGTGAGGCAAGCACACCCCTGCTTAGGAATAATGACTGAGAACAGAGGGCCTCAAACCAGCATCTCTGCGTGACTCAAATTGAGCTGTGGTAGTGGGTGATGAAGGTGGTGCTGACTTCCAGGTAGCAGCCCTGCAGATATCCTGGATAGGACATCCCTGAAGCAGCCACCGATGCAGCGGTATGGCAGGCAGAATGAGCTCTTATCCCTCTGGGAGGCTCCATGCCTGCCAACCCATAGAGAGATCTATGCAGGAGGTGACCCACCTGCCTATCGTCCGGCTTGGCTGCAGGACTGCCAGGTGCGGCTTCAGCGTAGGTGACAAACAGCTGGCGAACCTCTCCCGAATCTCAGCCGTCCGTCTCCCTTAAAATAAGAGAGCGCTTCTAAGGTCCAAAGTATGGAGCCTATATTCGGCCTCCGAGGTGTGATTGAGGTAGAACACCGCAGACTCAACACCTGGTTAAGGTGAAACTCCGACACCACCTTTGGAAGGAATTTCGGTTGGGGGCGCAGGACAACCTTGTCCCTGTGGAAGACCAGATAAGGAGACTCGATGGAAAGCACCTGGAGCTCTCCCATCCTTCTGGCTGATGTGATAGCCACCAAGAAGGCAGTCTTCCACGACAAGTGAGAGATGTCACACCTGTGCATCTGTTCGAATGGCCTGCCCATGAGCTTAGCCAATACCAGCAGTAGATCCCATGGAGGTGGAGGTTCTTGCATCGGATGGGATATGTGATCAAGGCCTTTGAAAAAGCGCCCGACCACCTTCTCCTGCGCCACTGACTGCTTCCCGGCCCGCGCCCGGTAAGCAGAGATGGCTGCCAGGTGCACCTTAAGGGTCATCGACTGAAGCCCTTGCTGAGAAAGGGACCACAGGTAGTCCAGAATGCTGGCCAAGGAACAGGAGGAAGGGTCCAGGCCCTTGCCCTGACACCAAATGGAGAATCTCTACCATTTGAAGGCGTAGCATTTTCTGGTAGACTCCTTACGGGAGCCTCAACGACGTTGAGGACCTCGTCAGAAAGACCCAAGGCCTGGAACTCTAGCCGCTCAGGAACCAGGCCGTCAGGTGCAGGGATTGAAAGTCCGGATGGAATACCTTTCCCTGGTTGACTGAGTTCAGGTCCGGGCGGGCTGGAAGCCGCTTCGCGAGCCTGGAACTGAAACTGAGGAGATCTGGTTACCAGAACTGGCGGGGCCAGTCTGGGGCTACCAGAATCACCTGCACCTTGTCCCTCCTCGCCTTGAGAAGTACCTTGTGGATCAAGGGAAATGGGGGAAAGGTGTAGAAGAGGCCCGGGTCCACGGCCTCGAGAAGGCATCCCCCTGCAGCGAGCCCTGCTGAAGGGGGCAGGCTTGAAACAGTCTCAGCTTCGCATTCTCCCTGGAGGCAAACAGGTCCGTCTGATGGGAGAAGAGATCTTGTACTACCTCCGCAGGAGAGACCACTCGTGGGACGCAGCCCCTATCTGGCTTAGGGCATCGGCCAGGGTGTTGGAGGCTCCTGCCACATGAATGGCTAGGAGATCCGCCTCCAGGCTGCGCACGAGTGACCAAATGTGGAGAGCTTCCCTGCACAGAGGCATGAGGCAGGTCCCGCCCTGGCGGTTTAGGTAGTACATGGTCGTGGTATTGTCCGTCTGGACCTAAACCACTTGACCCTGTGAGAAACGGAGCCGAGGCGGTGAGGGCTAGACGAACCGCTCAAGCTCCAGCAGGTTGATACGGCATCGGACTCAGGGACCAGAGGTCGTGAGCTCTATGGTCCTCTCAGATGGGCACCCCTAACCCATCAGAGGCGCATCGGTCGATAGAGAGACCATCGGCTCGGGGCGGACAAACGGGATGCCATCCTGCAGATGTGTTGGAACGGTCCACCACTGGAGAACGTTCCACATCCCCTGGGTCACTGTCACTAGCTGATCCAGTGGATCGGAGTGCTGTGACCATTGGCTGGCCAGTCCCCATTGAAGGGGACGGAAGTACCAGCGGGCCCAACGGATCACGCTGGTGCAGGCCGCCATGAGTCCCAGGAGGCGCAGGAAGTCCCGGGCAGGACGCAATTGCCCAACCTGAAATGATCGGGCAAAGGAGGAAAGAACCTCGCCCTGTCCATCAGGAGCGTGCTCTGGCTCAGAGAGGTGAGCTCTGCCCCGATGAATTGTATCACCTGCCTTGGCATGAGTTCCGACTTGGCCTCTTGATGAGGAGGCCAACTTGAGAGCAAACCTGGAGGGCCAAATCTCTGGATTGCTCCACCTCCACTCTGGAGGGGCTGCAATCAGCCAGTCATCCAGGTAGGGTACACCGACCTTCGCGCTGCAGGAATGCTGTCACCACTGCCATGCATTTGATGAAGACCCTGGGAGCTAGGAAAGGCCGAAGGGCATGGCCCGGAACTCGTAAAGGGATCCCTCCGCTCTGAAGTGGAGGAATCTCTGGTGGGACGGACGGATTGGGACGTGAAAGAACGCGTCCTGAAGGTCCAGGGAACAGAACCACACGCCTCGTTCCAAGGATGGGGTTATCTGAGCCAGAGTGACCATCCTGAAGGTCCGAGGCCTTAAGAACCTGTTCAGGTCGAGAATGGGGCACCAGCCCCCTGTCCGTTTTGGAACCAGGAAGTACCTGGACACAAACCCTGGGTCTGGGGGAAGATCCGCCACCTTCCTGATCACCTCTTTTCAGAGAAGCAGGGCAATATCACTTCGGCGGGCCGTCCAGAGAGTCTGCGGACTGGCTCTCGAGGCTACTGTCGAAGGGAGGCTGCTCGAATTCCAGAGGCAGTGCCTTTCCTACCACCTCCACCCACCGGTCCGTGGTGATAGCGGACCAGGCGGAAAGGAAGTGGCGGAGCCGTCCCGCCATGGAGGGAACCCCGGGGGGAGTGACGAGGCTGGGGGCGACACCCCTCAACCAGTCACTGGGCAGGCTTGGAGGAGGGACCGGCCGAGGGACCTCCTGGGCCTTTTCCACCCTGATTCCTATTGGAGGAAGCCGTGGGCTTGGGTTTGGGATGTCAAGCGTGAGCCTGCTGGCCCTGGCGCTGTTGGGCCGGACGTGCTGCAGGCGCAGAAGGGCGAAAGGACTGTGCTGCTGCTGTCGGCGGCCTTTGTCTTTCTGGGTGGAGATGACAGAGTCCAGAGTGGCACTGGACTTTGATTCGCTGGAGGTGACCTTCCACTCCAGGGCCGAAGAGGTCGGTCCCCAGAAAGGGGACATCCGCCAATTTGTGCTGGGTATCAGACGTGAAGGTGGATATCCTCAGCCATGTTCTGCGACGCATGGCCACCGCGGCCGCAACCGATCTGGCACAGGAGCCTCCTATGTCCAGGGCCGTTTGGAGCGGCTGCTTAGCTACTGCCCTACCCTGGTCCCGCACCTGCCGGACCGTGGTCAGCCGGGAGATGAGGGATCACTTCATACAGGGAGCCCATGAGGGCGTGGGGGAAAGTGTGCTATCAGCAGGGCCAAGCTGTCCTGGCGGAGGCCAAGGGAGGATGCAGCGTACACCTTGTGCCCGGTGTAGTCCAGCTTTTTGGACTCCTTGTCAGGGGGCTTGTCCACGTCCCTAGCATTCCGAACGCTGGAAAACGCTGTCGGTGACCAACCCTCGGCAGAGGGGTGTTCCGAAAAACCGGGCAAAGAGCCGGTAGGGAACGCATACTTCCTAGCCGCCCTGGCCAAAGGCGCAGGGCAGGAAGCAGGCCGCTGCCAAAGCTCCAAGGCTGGGCCAACAATGGCTTCAGCCACCGGAAAGGCCACTGTGGGTGAATCCCTCAGTACAGTATCTCTGTCAGGGGAACTTGGCCCGCTTGGATACAGGCTCGAGCTGCATCCCGTGACTCAGAGATGAGCCAAGCAAACCCATAAAGGACGATGGGTCATCAACCACTGGCCCCGGAGGACTCCAGGACAACGGGCCTGCAGAACAGGGGAGGAGTAGTCGCGGACTCCGAGGAGTCTGCAAAGAGCTGCCTGGGGCCTGAGCCACCCTCCACCTGCCAAGGACGGTCAGGAGTGAGGGTGACCGACAACCTGTGGTGCAGGCCTTGACCCGACCGAGAATCCCTGGTCGGCGCCTCCGATTTCGGTTGTGGAGGCGGAGGTTCCACCACAATCAGTGGGGCAGCTGGTTTTGGCTGAACAACCGGCCCAGGCTTGGGCACCTCGACTACAGCGAGGGGTTGTTTTGGCCGCTCGGGTGACAGCCACTTGATGGCCGGGGAAGGCGACGGCGTAGACTTGTTCCTGGATAGAAGTAACTGCTGCCACATCAGGTCCTCGTAGCGTTGACGCAATTTGCGCCGATGCCTCTCCTCTTCCGAAGGGGAAGACAAGGACGAGCGGCAGCACCGCCTGGACCGAGACGAAGTCCGAGACTGAGATCCTCGATGTTTCCGAGGACGGGTCTGGGAAGGAGTGGGTGACACCTGCTCTTCCCTCGGCTCGGAAGCCTAAACCGGGGACTGCTGCACCGGGGGCGCAGGCAGATCCTCGGTCTCCACTGGGGAAGAAGGGCTGTCTGCCTCACCAGTCGACAGCCCGTCCGACGGGTCGAGAAAAATCTCGACCGGCCGATGGAGTGTCTCGCCGGCTGGCCTGACGGGACTATGAAGCCAGTGACCTTAGCCGATCCTCAACTGAAGTAGACAGTCGGTTATCCAGGGAAGAAGACCTCCTGCTCCCCATGAACACCATGATGGGACTTACTTTTGATCCTTCTTTTTGGACCAAGAGGAATGTCCCGATGGCCCCTCTCCCTTCGTGGAAAGGGATTGGCAAAGCTCCTTGAAAGAAGCTGAATACGAGGTACCCAGTGAGAGCGGGATAAATGCCGCGACCGAGGAAGAGGATGATGTGGCCTGGGCCCCCTCTTCCTCAAGAGGGGTCATCTGCTCGAGTTGCTCAGCAGAGCCAGCCGCCGCGGTAACCGCCCAATGGGCCTTCTTCGACTTAACCAGCGGTAGTAGCGCTTCTCGGGCGCCTAAGCTGTAACGGGCAGTGCGATCCTCCAGGACGCTAATGGAAAATCTAACTGCATGACCCTCAGAGGCCTGCAGGTCATGTTCTAGGCCGAGGTAGACGCAGGAGTGCGGGTCGGTCCTGGACATCTTCTGCCCACAAGGGCACTCCCACAACCGGGAGCCGATTTGTCCATCGCAGCCGTGGAGGGAGAAAGATGACCAAGTCTTGAAAATTATAAAATGAGTTCAGTGAATCAAGAGTTAGGATCCAGTCTATCACGCAGAGTGTTAAAGAGGGAACCTGAGCTTCCAAACGTTAGAAGATCTACCGTCATGGGGCGGAGCCGAGAGTTTTACCAACTGGGTGGCTGGGAGGAGCCAGCTTGAAGACCTTTCGGCAAGATTTAAAGCGGCAAGGAACCTGCCAGACAGGGTGGATGAACAACATATCCATGTCTCTAGAAGAAAAAATTACTCACCTTAGTAATGTTGTTTCTTCTAATGGAGTCTTGCTGTATTCTGACAATAACAGTGAGTCCCATCCTTCAAACTGCCCCGGAGATAAAAGAGTTAACTTTCCATGCCAGGCATGGAACGCTGAGCTCGAGCTCGGTTGAGACTGTCTGTTGCTGTTTGAACTCAGTCAGATTTTTATGAGCTAAACTCACTGAGAGTCCTGTGTGAGCTGTAAACCTACACTAGCCAACTGGCTAAATAAAGCGATTTTTTGTCCCAAAACAAAGACTCAAGTCAGGAAACCCAAAATGAAATAAACACAACACCCACTCACCCAAAGAAAAAGAGGGTGATAATAAAAAAGGTGGGGCACCTCCTGAGTGCCAACACTGCTACTGCCCACCCATATCCCAAAAACAAAGGTTCTGGGAGGGGAAGGCGGGGGGGTCAGAATACAGCAAGACTCCATTAGAAAGAAACAACATTACTAAGGTGGTGAGTAATTTTCTTCAAACAACATGAAGTCTTGCTGTATTCTGACAACAGCAGACTACCAAGCAGTACCTCCATGGAGGAGGGACAGAACCTACTTAGAGAAATAGGCTCTGAAGCACTGCTGTGCCAAACCGAGCATCACTCCTAGCCTGGATGTCCAGAGAGTAATGCTTGGTAAAAGTGTGAACTGTTTTCCAGGTAGCTCCTTGACATATCTCTAAGATAGGAATATCCCTGGCAGCAGCCAGGGAAGCAGATGTACCTCTGGTAGAGTGAGCCCTCAGGCCTGAGGGTGGAATCCTACCTAGTTTTTCATAGCAAAATTGAATGCAAGAGACAATCCACCTGGCAATGGATCTTTTGTGGCAGGTTTTCCTTTACCAACCTCACCATAAGTGAGGAACAGTTAGAGGGAGTCAAACCTGTGACCCTTGGTACGCTCTCTATGTAGTAGCTACGGCTCTTTACACATCCAACTGGCAACTTCCTCTCACCAGAGGAGGAATGGTCAGTGAAGAACACAGGAAGAGAGAGACTGGTTAAGGTGGAAGTGTGAAACCACCTTAGATATAAACTTCCTGTGAGTCCTGAGGAACACCTTATCTCTATGGAAAGAAATAAAAATCAGGCTCCACTGACAAGGCTTGTAACTCGCTTATACGCCTGGCAGAAGTGATGGCCACCAAGAAAACAGTTTTCCAAGTCAAGTACTTAAGCTCTGCTGAGGACAAAGGCTCAAAAGGGGGTTGCATAAGCTGAGCAATGCAAACATTAAGGTCCCAAGCAGGGTCAGGGTCCCTGAATGGCGGATTGGTATGAAGCAATCCCTTGAAAAACTCGGAGAATACAGGGTGAGCTGAAAGAGAAGAAGGCTTACCTGCTGAAAGAAAAGCAAAGACAGCTGCCAGATGCACCCTTAGTGTAGCTGGTCTGAGTCCCAAGCTATTCAGATGAACCATATAGTCAAGGACTGTGGGCAGGTCAGCAGACTCTGGGGAAATATGCTTCCCAGAGCACCATATGGAGAATCTTTTTCATTTGGAATTATAAGTAGTTCCGGTGGAAGGCTTCCTAGAAGCCTTTAGAATATCCGTAACACCTTGAGAGAGGTGTAAATCAGCAAACTCTAACTCTTCAAGAGCCAGGCCTTGAGATTGAGAGATTTGAGATTCGGGTACCAAACCCTCCCCATAGCACAGGTTAACAGGTTGTAATTCCTGGGAAGAGACAAGGGAAGGTGGACTGCTAAGGACAACAGGAGAGGGTACGAGGGCTGTCTGGCCCAGTCTGGAGCAATCAGAATCACCTTGCAGGGTTGAGACCTGATTTTGACTAGCACCTTGAACAGGAGAGGGAAGGGGGGAAAAGCATACAGGAACTTCCCTTCCTAACTGAGAACCAGGGCATCCAGGGGGACTGAGCCCAACACTGGGGGCCTGCAGCAAAAAAGGGGAAGTTGGTGATTGTCTGGGGCTGCAAAAAGATCCATCTGTGGGGTGCCCCATCTGGAGAAGATCACCTCCAAAACCAGGGGATCCAGTGACCATTCGTGCTGGCCCTGAGATATCCTGCCGCGAGCATCTGCCGGGACATTGTCCTTGCCTGGGAGGTGTACTGCTGTAAGGGAGGTGTTCAAGGAATAGGCCAGAGACCACAACTTCATTGCTTCTGTGCACAAGGTCGTACACAGAGTTCCCCCTTGCCTGTTGATATACCACATTGTGGTGGTATTGTCTGTCCTGATCTGAACAACTTTGTTCTGAACAGACTTGGAAAAAGCTTGAAGTGCTAGAAACACTTCTCTGAGTTCCAACAGACTGATGTGAAGCAGAGATTCTGAGGAGACCACAACCTTGGGTAGTCAGGTCTCCCAGGTGGGCCCCACCCAAGAGGGAGGCATCTGTAGTAAGGAGTAAAGAGTGAGACTGAGTGACAAAAGGAACTCCCTGTCTTAGATTGTCCTGATCCTGCCACCACTGCAAAGCCTGTATCAGGGTTCGAGTCACTGGTATCAGTTTGGTCAGAGGGTCCTTTTTTTGAGACCAAAAGGCTCTCAAGTGGAACTGAATATCCCTCATCTGAAATCTTGCTCCCTGCACCACTGCTGTAGAAGCAGCCATGTGCCCCAGGAGCTGCAGAAAATGCCTTGCTGGTTGAGACACCTGCAGGGTGAATGAAGAGGCCAGTGTGATAAGGGTCCTTGCCCTGTCCAGGGGAAGGAAGGCTCTGCCTTTCTGTATCTAGCTCTGCGCCTATGAAGGTGAGGAGCTGAACAGGCTCTAGAACTGACTTTGAAAGATTCAGAAAGAAACCTAGAGAGGTGAGCAGTTGCTGAGTTATCTGTAGGTGTAACTTGACTTGTTCTGGGGACTGGCCTACTATGAGCCAGTCGTCCAGGTATGGGAAGATGGCAATCCTTTGCTTCTTTGGGAAGCAACTACTACTGCCAGGCATTTTGTGAACACCCTTGGAGCAGAAGTTAGTCCGAAGGGCATTGCTCTAATTGGTAATGGCCTGAGGGCAGCTCGAACCTGAGGTATTATCGATGGGAGCTTCTGATGAGAATATGGAAATAGGCATCCTTGAGGTCCAGGTAGACTAGCCAGTCCCCTGGCCTTAGAGAGGGTAGAATTATTCCCAGAGTCACCACTTTGAACTTTGGCTTTAAAAGGTGCTTGTTTAAATATCTGAAATCCAGGATGGGCCGCCATTCTCCTGTCTTTTTGGGGGTGAGGAAGTACCTGGAGTACAATCCTTTCCCTTTTTGTAGGGGTGGAACCCTTTCTACAGCTCCGAGAGCCAAGAGGGAAGAGACCTCTGCCTCTAGGGCAAGTGCCTTTGAAGGATTTGCAGGTGGAAAGGATCTGGTTCTCATCTTTGGAAATTTTGAAGCAGAGAACCAGTCCCTGGCTTACTACTTCCAGGACCCATTTGTCTGATGTTAAAGACTTCCAGTCCTGGACAAAGTAAGCCAGCCTGACCCCTACAGGTGGTGGAGAATCGGCCCTGGCAAACCCATCAGGGTTCCTGTTTGGCAGGGGGTTTAGGCTGAGGGGTGGAAGCAGGTCTGCTTGTACCCCTTCTGCCTCTCCCTCTAAAGAACCCCCTCTGAGCATAGGCAGAAGAGGAGGCCTGAGCTTAGTAGAAAGGCCTATGAAAAGGCCTGCCCCTGGGATGCTGCCTCTGAGGAGTGGCTTGCTTTTCCTTGGCCTGAGCACTCCTATAGGTGGTCCTGTATTCATCCATTTTCTTCATGTAGTTCTCTGTTTGCTCCCCAAACAGAGAATTACCCACAACAGGAAAATCCATGGCCTTAGTCTGGGTATCCTGAGACAGGCTAGTACATCTGAGCCAAGCCATCCACCGAAGGGCCACAGATGTAGCCATGACTCTAGATGAAACATCAATGGAGTCCACTGCAGCATGGAATTGCACCTTGGATGCCTCAATACCATCAGCAGCCACCTGCTCCAGCTCCTTGCACGCTGGCCAGGGACCTGTTTAGCTAAAGCCATGACAGTGTCCCATCTAGATTTCTGATATCTAGCTGTATAGGCCATATAATTGGCCTGCCTGAGTCCCAAGGATGCTGCCATGTACTGTTTCTTTGCCATGGCATCAACCCTCCTGGAGTCCTTATCTGGGGTGTGTGAAGCCAAGGGTATATTAGCCTTATCACAGGCTGCAGCCTGCACTACCCCAACATGGCTGCATTGCTGGGTAAGGAACTCCGTATCTGAGCCTGACAGAGTATACCTCTTGTCCATTCTTTTATTCACAGGAGGTATAGAATTGGGAGTCTTTAAAATCTTAAATGTCTGTTTCCCAAAAGACTTGTGTAGGGGAATAGACAACCTCCTGGACTCTGGGATATCCATCATTTCCACATAGTCAGGCTCCTCCTGGTCATCCACAGCTTCTTCCATAGGAAGCTGAAGGATTTCGGCCACTTTCTTGTAAAACATGAAATGGGAGGTGGACTCAGAAAGCCTAGGAGGAGACACTCCTGAAGGTCTGTCTGGGGAGATGTCCGGGTCAATGGGCACATCCAGACTTTCATAACCACATTCACTTTCCTCATACTCTCCTTCCTCCTCCTCCGGTTCATAAAATTCCTCCAAATCACAATCCGGAACCGGCCGAACCGAGCGCCTTCCTGATGGTGCCGGTTCGGTCGGAACCGGGGATAGCGACTGAACAATTTTATCTGGCTATTTTCATCAGCGGTTGGAGAAGAAACTTTTGGATCCACACCAGCTGATTTATCCCTTCTTGTTCTCTTAACCGGAACCGACTCCTCGGAATCTGTTCTCCTTTTGCCTGAAGAAGTTTCGCCCTGGTCAGAGGGCACTCCTTCTGGTTCGGTTTGAACCGAACTGGGCTGGCCATCTGGGTCATCGGACTTTCTGGCCTCCCTTTCCCTGAGTCTACCAACTCTTTTCTCTAGGGTAGCTGCAGGAACATTTTTACAAATCTGGCAGTCTGAATCGAGGTGGTCAAACCCCAGACAATAAACACAGGTGGTGTGGGGGTCAGCCTTAGCAAAGACTTCCCCACACACACTACAGTGTTGAAACCCAGTGGGCCCGGTTTTTCTTTTGGGTTTCTCAGACATGGTGCCAGTCCTAACAAAACTTACCCTTTTAATGGCAGTCTGCCAGGCAAGACACTCTTATCGGCTCCTGACCGTGTTACGGGTCGTGGAAAAAAATGTAGTAAAATCCGTTTTTTTAGAACCGATAAGAACCGGTAACCACACTCTAAAAGTAGAAGTAAAGATTTCTAAACAACCTGATCGGTTCAAACCGAACCGATGAACGTTTACAAGTTCCACACAGAATAGAAAAACAATATAAACCTATCTAGTACTCACGAATACCACAGACAGAGACTGAACCGATAGATTGTGGTTTAAATTCAGTTGAAAACCGAGAAAAACGGACTTTAACCGACAAATTGAACCGAGCAAAGGAGAAATCTCCGGAGCGACTGTTCAGAGAGGCGGAGTAAAGAATCTGACGGTTTGAGTTCAAACAGCAACAGACAGAGTCTCAACCGAGCTCGAGCTCAGCGTTCCATGCCTGGCATGGAAAGTTAACTCTCATCTCCGGGCAGTTCAAGGTTGGGACTCACTGCTATTGTCAGAATACAGCAAGACTTCATGTTGTTTGAAAGATATATTTCCATAAAACAGGAGTGTGCTCATATCTCAGATACTAAGCATGACATGGAAAACCTCAACCCAGCCACAGGTTAAGATGCTGATACCCTTAACTCCACAGCCAAAATGAATAAGATAGGTGTTATCAAGTTATAGGCTGTTCAAAAGCTTTGAATATGTTTACCTGCATACCAATTCACTGAATCCATATGAAATGCATCAAATGTATCCAAACTGTTTTTGGGGCAGTGGTTGAATGCCTGATTGTATTTCAAGTTCAAGTTTCAAGTTTATTGCAGGAAACACTCCATTGAGCAAGCTCATTCACAAGGAGGTCCTGAGTCACATACACATACAATTCGCTATTACATTGACAGGAAAATTGAATGTGGAACAAGCAAAGGAGAAATATATACACACACTGCCTTCAGAAAGTATTCGCCCGATTTTGTCACATTTTGTAATGTTGCAAACTCAAATTAAAATACATTTATATGGGATTTTTTTTGTCACGTATCTACACAAATTACTCTATAATGTCAAAGTGGAATGAAACTTCTGGAATTTTTTGTACATGTAATTTAAAATAAAAACTTGAAATGTCTTGATTTGGTAAGTATTCACTCTCTTAGCTAGGACACTCCAAATTGAGCTCAGGTGCATCCAATTTCCTTGTGAGATCACTCAAACTTGAATGGAGTCCACCTGTGGTCAGTTCAAACGGTTGAAATGAATTCAGAGGAAATACACCTGTCTATATAAGGTCCCACTGTTGACAGTGCATGTCAGAGAAGAAACTCTACCATGAAGATCAAGGAGCTGTCCGTAGAACTCCGTGATAGAATTGTGAGGAGGCACAGATCTGGGGAGGGGTATAAAAACATTTCTAGGGTGTTGAAAGTTCCCAGTGGCACAGTGAAGTCCATCATTAGGAAATGGAAAGATTACGGAACCACCCAGACTCTTCCTAGAGCAGGCCGTCCTCCCAAACTGAGCAACCGGGCAAGAAGGACCTTGGTCAGGGAAGTGACCAAGAACCCAATGACCACACTGACAGAACTACTGAGTTCCATGGCTGAGATGGGAGAACCTGTCCAGAGGACAACAATCTCTGCAGCACTTCACAGATGTAGCCTCTATGGGAGAGTGGCTAGACAGAAGCCACTCCTGAGAAAAGGCCACATAATAGCATGCCTGGAGTTTGCAAGAAGGCACGTGGCAGACTGAGACCATGTGGCAAAAGATTCTCTGGTCTGATGAAACAAAAATTGAACTCTTTGGCCTGAATGCAAAGCGCTATGCCTGGCGCAAACCGAACACAGCTCATCACCCATGTAACACCATCCCTACCATGAAGCATGGTGGTGGCAGCATCATGTTATGGGGATGCTTTTCAGCGGCAAGGACTGGGGCACTTGTCAGGATAGAGGGAACAATGAATGGAGCCAAATACAGGCACATCCTTGAGGAGAACCTGCATCAGTCTGCAACAGACCTTGGACTGGGGCAAGATTTACATTCCAACAGGACAACGACCCCAAGCATACAGCCAAAGCAACACTGGAGTGGCTTTACAACAAGAAGGTGTATGTCCTTGAGTGGCCCAGCCAAAGCCCAGACTTGAATCCCATTGAGCAACTGTGGAAAGAGTTAAAGACTGCGGTTCACCGACGCTCCCCATCCAACTTGACAGAGCTTGAGCAAATCTGCAAGGAAGAATGGGAGAAAATCCTCAAATCCAGATGTGCAAAGCTGATACAGACATACCCAAGAAGACTCAAAGCCATAATTGCTGCCAAAAGCGCTTCTACAAAGTACTGACTCGGGGGGTGAATACTTAAGTAAACAAGATATTTCGGTTTTTAATGTTTCATAAATTTTTGTTACACAATATAAATATTTTTGCCCCTTTAAATTGTTGAGTAAGCTGTGTGAATCGGGGATAATTTCAATACATTAAAATTCTGGTAGTAACACAACAAAACGTGACAAAATCCAAGGGGGTGAATACTTTCTGAAGGCACTGTATATATAATACAAGAGATATACAAACCAGAAATCCTTGTGCTATTTATGCAAATACATTCCAGCTTAATCCTACTGCCCAGTTATGCAACACATTCCAGCTTAATGAGTAGAGGGACAGTTGGTACACAGGTAGTTGGCTTAGAGGTTTTTTTTGAAGGGAGGGGGGCGCTGCCTAGTAGCAATTACATACGTCTTATTTTACAGACAGCTAATGTTTTGTAGGAGTTAATTGATACGATGCTGGTTAGCTTTAGCATGGCTTGTACTTGGTACCAAATGTTAGGGAGAGCGTATGAGACAGCTTGTTGGCCAGCTGTAGTACGAGTCCTGGGAACATCAATAGGATAAAGTCAGATTTCCTTAGGGAGTAGTCACTATGCGAGATGTGTATGAGATACGTTAAGTAGTCAGGCAGTTTGTGAATTAGTAACTTAAGGGTCCAAATACCAGCATGAAGAAGGCATCTGGTGGCGAGTGAGGTCCATCCAACCGCTGCATATAGATCACAGTGGTGGGTCCTGTACGCAGAGCTAGTAATGAAGCGAAGAGCATGGTGGTAGAGTACATCCAGTTTAGACAGGCTCAAGGTTGAGGAGGAGATAAAAATAAAGTCACTGTAGTCAAGTAGGGGAAGGAATGTTGCTTGGACAAGTCGTTTGCGGGTCGAGTGTGAAAAGAGGGTCCTATTTCTAAAGAAGAAACCCAAGCGTGCTTTAAGTCTCTTCGATAGATCCTCGACACGGTCACTGAAAGAAATCTTGCTGTCTATCCACATACCTAGATATTTAAATTTAGACACGACTTCCAAGGGTTCACCTAGGGAGTTAACTATGAAGTTCTTTGATGGGGCAGGTAGGGCACCAGATGAGGCAAGTCATTAAAAAATCAATGCCTTGGTTTTTGGGCATTTAAGAGAAGCTTGCATTGATAAGGTTGCTTTAACTGTATAAAGTCAACTTGCAGTGCTTCCTGACTTCAGACAAGGTTCAGCCTGATGTGTACAAAACCGTATCATCCACAAAGAAATGTATGCTAGAGTTCTTTATGTGGGAATCAAGGTTGTTGATATACAGGGAAAAAAAGGATTGTTCCTAGGATGGAGCCCTGGGGGACTCCTCTGGCAACTGGAAGGGGCGCAGATAGCAGGCCATCAGCTTTGACTATTTGTATCCTTCCTGAGAGATAACTGCTAAACCACTGTAAAGTAAGTGGAGTGGCACCTAGGTAGGCAAGACAGGTGATTAGGAGGTGATTGTCTACGGAGTGAAAGGCCTTACTGAGGTCTAGAAAGACTGCACCAGTAACCTTCTTGGTGTCTATAGCAAGGATCCAGCCATTAGAGACTTTAGCCAAGGCGGAAATGGTAATGGATTTCGACCTGAAGCCAGATTGGGCCGGGTTTAAAATTGAGTGTGCTTCAAGGTGATTGTTTAGTTGGTTGTATAGGAGTTTTCCAATGCTTTGAGAGAACACTAAGATGGAGATAGGAGATCCTTGTGATTTCAACAACTACAGACCTGATTTGAAGAGAGGGAGAACATGGGCAGATTTCCAGCAGGATGGAACCGTGGCTGTGGTAACGAGAGGTTGAAATGTGAAGGATGGGAGCTGTAAGCTGGGCAAAGCCTAAACGCAAGAAAAAATGATTCAAGGCCATCATCTCCTGCACTTTTCTTGAGGCCAACACTAAGAATTATGTCTTCAACTCTTTGTAGCTAAACAGGTACAGCTGAAAGGGATGAGGTGGGGTAGCATATGCAGAGTCTGGGCTAGTGTTGCTAATCACGTGACTAGCGTACGGGGAGGAGTCGAATGCCAACCTGGCTGTGGCAAAATGAAGGTTAAGTTCTTCAAGGATCTGCAGTTTGTTTTCAACCACCCCGTCCTTGGTCAGAATCTTGGTGGGTAAGGAGGGAGCTGCCGGATGGCCTTTGATGGATTTCAGTGTCTTCTAGATTTTTTGGGAGTTTCCTTTGACCTGCTCCAGAGTGGAGATGTAGACGTTTGCTTTAATAGCATGTACATTTTTAACACAGGCATTTCTGGTAGTTCTAAATGCCTGCCAGTCTGCCGGGTTCTTTGTGTGCCTGGCCTTAGCCCATAGCTTGTCTCTATTGGTAAGTGCTGCTTTGAGCTCTTGGGTGAACCACGGATGTGAGATTTTCTGCACTCTCACTTTAATAAGAGGGCATGCTTGTTAATTAGGATGGTGAGGTTGTCATTAAGGACAGAGAGCTTCATCAGTAGTTTTGGCAAGATATAGATCTTGCCATTTGATCTTAGCTAGTTCGGTTAAGAAGTTTACTGCACTGAATTTACGGAACGGGCGCTTGATTCTGAATTTAGGGTGCTGATGGGTTTTAGTTTGGAATCTTGCACATGCAACGATACTGTGATCACTCATGTCGTTATAGAAAACTGAAGAACGTGAGATTTTGTGGGGATGCGGAGTTAAGATGACATCTAGGAGTGGGCTACTGGCAGAGTTAGAAGTATTGTTTCTTGTGGGTTCGGTTACTATCTGCGCAAGGCCCAGCTCATCACAGATGGATTTTAGGCAGTGAGCCAATCCATACTGAAATCCCCTAGGATTATCGCTCTGTGTTAGCAGCCAAAGTTAGGGATTACAGAACGTTAAGAATTTCTGTGCCTCCAGTTTCCATCTCATCATTTGTTATTGTTTATTGACAACACTATAAAAATATTTTACAAAAAAAAAAGTGACTGCTCTTACCCCTCCTCTCTGTACTGCCTGCTGTCCCCAGTACTGCCCATAATTGCGTCCTTCATTTCCTCTACGGTTTCCACCTGCTGAGGAAAAAAAGTAAAGATCAAACTCCTTTTTGCATGACTGAGCTCTACTATTACAAATATGAAAATTATGTAACTACCGTAATTCTTGATCTTCCTGTGTATCTTCAACATTCATCACTGGTGGTAGATTGGCCGGAGACAAGCACCCAGTGGAAGCTTTTGGTTTTTGTAGGAGGGAGGAGCAGTCGCTCATGAGGCCGCACTGCGTGGCACTTGCGGGTTTGCCAGTGATGGACGATGGCTCCTTCTCCGCCTCAGTTCTGCACGCCGGAGAGATAGAGGAGAGAGCGAGAACAGAGAAAAACAAGGGTGGGGCAAGGGAGCCCGAGTGACAGCAAAAGGAAAGGTTATAAATCGAAAAAGGAAGAGACCGACCAGAGGGGATGGGCCGAAAAGGCCCCAGTCCGTGGACAGCCAGAAAGGGCAGGAAAGGGAAGACAGCGAGCGAGAGAGAGAGAAAATAAGGGGAGAGGGAAGGAGAGGAGGGATCAACATCCATCCAGGACACAGTTTGCAAGAGCAGATCTTCCAGGGGGGCAACAGCCCATCACTTGCGAAGTTTCAAGGCAGAACTCTAGTTAAAAGAATCCTGATGAGATGGAGACGCCCTCCCCCAAACCCCTTAGAACATTCCCCGACCTCGCTTACCAGGAGAACCTGCTGCTGCTTTTTTTTTTTGGGGCAGGAGAGAAGAGAAGAAAGTTACTACTTGAAAGTACAGTTATGTACTAACTGTCGCGAACAGTAGATCTTCGAAAGAAGCTTCTGCAGCAGGCTCCACATTGAGGACTGACGCCACCTGGAGGCGGTTCCGACAACTTTTCTCCAGCAGTACCGACACGAGATGCGCCCGGCCTGCTCCACCAAGACGCCGCCTTATAAGACAGGAGTTCCCTACGTGCTCCAGTGCTTGTACGCCCCGTCAGGCAAGATAACGACAGGCAATGGTCAGAAAAATTATAGTCAACGGACAACCCCTGAAAGAAGGAAAAGAACGGCCTGAACAGGGCCCAATCCCTGGGGGAAGGGAGGCAGGAAATATACCTGCTGCAAGAGCTTCTCTTAAAGATCTACTGTTATGGTAAGTTCTTAAATAACTATTATCTTACTTATGGTAAGTTCTTAAATAACTATTATCTTACTTCGAGGAAAAGTTTTTGCAACAGGTTCCACATTGAGGACAGAGTCCCAAGCAGTATGAACATATAACAACCCCTGGGAGAGGGAAACGGCAAGAAAAAATTACTCACCTTAGTAATGTTTCTTCTAATGGAGTCTTGTAATTTTTTCTTCAAACAACATGAAGTCTTGCTGTATTCTGACTATTGCAGACTACCAAGCAGTACCTCCAAGGAGGAGGAACAGAACCTACTCTGGAAACAGGCTCTGGAGTACTGCTGTGCCAAACCGAGCATCACTCCTAGCCCGGATATCCAGAGAGTAATGCTTGGTGAAGGTATGGACTGTTTTCCAGGTGGCTGCTTGACAAATTTCTAAGATAGGATTATCCCTGGCAGCAGCCAGGGAAGCAACTGTACCTCTGGTAGAGTGAGTCCTCAGGCCTGAGGGTGGAGTTCTACCCAGTTTTTCACAGCAGAATTGTATACAAGAGACAATCCACCTGGCAATAGATCTTAGTGGCAGGTTTGCCCTTACCAACCTCTCCATATGTGAGGAACAATTGGAGGGACTCAAACCTGTGACCCTTGGTGCGCTCTATATAGTAGCGGAGGGCCCTTTCAAAATCCAAGCTGTGCAGCCTCCTCTCTCCAGAGGAGGAATGGTCAGTGAAGAAAACAGGGAGAGAGAGACTGGTTAAGATGGAAATCTGAAACCACCTTAGGCAAAAACTTCCTGTTAGTTCTTAGGACCACTTTATCTCTATGGAAAGAGATGAAATTAGGCTCCACTGACAGGGATTGCAATTCACTGATACGCCTGGCAGAGGTAATGGCTACCAAAAACATAGTTTTCCAAGTCAAGTACTTAAGCTCTGCAGAGGACAAAGGCTCAAAGGGTAGTTGCATAAGCTGAGCAATGCAAACATTAAGGTCCCAAGCAGAAGCAGGGTCCCTAAAGGGGTTGGGGGTGGATTGGCGTGCAGCAATCCTTTGAAGAACTTACAAAACACGGGATGGGCTGACAGAGGAGAGGGCTTGCCTGCTGACAAGAAGGCAGAAACAGCTGCCAAATGCACTTTAAGTGTAGCTGGCCTAAGGCCTAGGCCATTGAGATGGACCATAGTGTCCAGAACGATAGGCAACCCAGCAGATTCTGGAGAAATATCCTTATTAGAACACCAAATAGTGAACCTTTTCCATTTGGAATTGTAAGTCTTTCTAGTGGAAGGCTTTCGAGAAGCCTTAAGGATATCCAGAACCCCTTTGAGAAATATGCAAATCAGCAAACTAACTCTTCAAGAGCAATGCCTTGAGATTGACAGACCTGAGGTTCGGGTACCAAATCCTCCCGAGATGATGTCAACAGGTTGTAATTCCTGGGAAGAGACAGGGGAAGGTGGACTGCTAAGGACAGCAACAGAGGGTTCCAGGGCTGTCAGGCCCAGTCTGGAGCAATCAGAATCACTTTGCATGGTTGAGACCTTATTTTGATTAACACCTTAAACAGGAGAGGGAGAAAGGGGAAAAGCATACAGAAATTTCCCTTCCCAGTTCAGAATCAGAGCATCCAGGGGGACTGAGCCCAAGACTAGGGGTCTGCAACAAAAGACAGGAAGTTGGTGATTGTCTGGGGCTGCAAAAAGATCCATTTGTGGAGTGCCCCATCTCGAGAAAATCACTTTCAAAACCAGGGGATCTAGGATCCATTCGTGATGGCCCTGGGATATCCTGCTGAGAGCATCTGCTAGGAAACTGTCCTTCCCTGGGAGGTGAACTGCTATCAGAGAGGTTTGCAGGGAATAGGCCAAGGACCACAACTTCATTGCTTCTGTGCACAAGGCCATAGACAGAGTGCCTCCTTGCTTGTTGATGTACCACATTGTGGTGGTGGTGTCTGTTCTGATCTGGACCACCTTGTTCTGTACAGATTTGGAAAAGGCTTGCAGTGCCAGAAACACTGCTCTGAGTTCCAAGAGATTGATGTGAAGCAGAGATTCCTGAGCTGACCACAGCCCTTGGGTGGTAAGATCCCCCAGGTGGGCTCCCCAGCCCAGCAGAGAGGCATCTGTGGTGAGTATCACTGAATGAGATTGAGTGAGAAAAGGAACTCTGTCTCAAATTGTCCTGATCCTGCCACCACTGCAACACCTAGATCAGGGTTCGAGTCACTAGGACTAGTTTGGTAAGGGAATCCTTTCTTTGGGACCAGAAGGCTCTTAAGTGGAACTGAATGTCCCTCGTCTGGAATCTTGCTCCCTGGACCACTGCTGTAGAAGGCTGCCATGTGGCCCAGAAGCTGAAGGAAATGCCTTGCTAGTCGAGACACCTGTAGGGTGAAAGAGGAAGCCAGTTCCATAAGGGTCCTTGCCCTGTCCAGGGGAAGGAAGGTTCTAGGGACATGGATATGTTGCTCATCCACACTTTCTGGCAGGTATCCTTGCCGCTTTAATTCTTGCCGGAAGGTCTTCAAGCTGGCTCCTCCCACCCACCCGGGTGGTAAAACTTTCGGCTCCACCCCACGACGCCAGAACTTCCTTACCGCTTGGAACCTCAGGTTCCTTCCTTAGCGCTCTGCATTTTAGACTGGATCCTAACTCTTCGGTTCATCCGAAATTGGTTTTGAAGTTTTCCAAACTTCGGTCTTCATCTTCCCTCGCGGCTGCGATGGACAAATCTGTTCCCAGCTTTCGGAGGTGCCCTTGCAGGCAGAAAATGTCCAGGACGGATCCGCACTCCACGTGCGTCTACTGCTTAGGCCAAGATCATGACCCGCAGGCTTGAGTTGTGCCATTCTTCTCGGCCAACGCTCTGGACGATCGTGACTGCCTGCTTGAAGCTCGGTGCCCCGAGAAACATTTTCTCCGGCTGGCAAAATCTAAAGAGGCTCGCTACGGTGTCCACTTTGTGGCTGGCTGGCTCTGCTGGAGCAGCTTGAGCAGATGATCGCCTCGAGGAGGAGGTGCCCAGGCCGCATCTCCTCCCTCCTCGGCTGCGTCGATTATCCCGCCTTTCCGAGTTCCTCGTGATACGGCTTCATTCAAGGAGCTTTGTCAGTCCCTTTCCACGAGAGGAGAGGGCCTTCGGGACATTCTTCTCGGCCCAAGAAAAAGGAGTCGAAGCGTAAGTCCCACCGTCGGAGCTCAGGGAGCGGGAGAGGTCCCTTCCTCGGCAGCCACCGTCGACTTGGTCGTGGCTGAGGCTCCTGGCTTCACGGGTGCCCCTGTCAGGCCAGCCTGCCGAGACTCCGGCGTAAGCTCGAGATTTTTTCGATCCGTTAGACGGGCTGTCGACTGGAGAGGCCAACAACCCTCCTTCACCGGTTCCCCTGGTGATACCGAGATCTGCTCTGCACCTTCGGGCCACAGTCCCGGTAAAAGTGTTCGAGCCGAGGGAAGAGCGGGTGTCCCCGCGCCTTCCAAGACCCACCCTTGGTCCCCTCAGGTCTCGGACTCTCTCGGTCCAGCCGTTTCGCCAACATCGGCGGTCTTGTTATCAAGTGTAAGCCGCGTCGTTCCTCGTCCCTCCTCCTCGGGTGAGGACAGGCTGTGGCGCAAGTTGCGCCGGCGCTACGAGGACCTTATGTGGCAGCAGTTGCGGTTGTCCGGGCCTAAGCCAACCCCGGCCATCAAGTGGCTGTCGCCTGAATGCCCGAAGCAACCACTCGTTCCAGTCGAGTTGCCCACTCCAGGGCCGGTTGCTAAGCCGAAACCAGCTGATCCACCGATTGTGGTGGAACCTCCGCCTCCATAACCGAAGTCGGGGGCACCGACCAAGAATTCTCGGTCGGGTCATGGCCTGCCCCACAGGTTGTCGGTCAACCTCACTCCCGACCGTCCTCGGCAGGTGGAGGGTGGCTCAGGGCCAAGGCAGCTCTTCGCAGACTCTTCAGAATCCGACGACGATTCCTCTCTGTTCTCCAGGCAGTTCGATCTGGAGTCCTCCGGGGGCCAGTCAGTGACGATAGCCCATCGTCCTTCTAGGGTCTACTTCGACTCACCTCGGAGTCCACCAGGATGTAGCTCGAGCCCGTGTAAAAACGGGCCAAGTATCCCCTGATGGAGATTCTGGACCAAGGGGATTCTCCCAAGGAGGCCTTTCCGGTGGCTGAGGCCACTGTCGGCCTAGCCTTGGAGCTTTGGCAGCGGCCTGCTTCCTGTCCTGCGCCCTTGGCCAGGATGGCCAGGAAGTATGCGGTCCCTACCGGCTCTCTGCTCGGTTTCTCGGAACATCCTCTGCCGAGGGGTTAGTCACCGACAGCTGCCCGCTCCAGTAACGCTCGGGATGTGGATAAGCCTCTCGACAAAGAGTCCAAAAGCTGGACTTTGCCGGCGCAGGGTGTACACTGCGTCCTCCCTCGGCCTCCGACAGGCCCGCTCGGCCATGCTGATGGCACACTTCTCCCACTACCTCATGGGCTCCCTGGATGAGGTTGTTCCTCATCTCCCACCTGACCTGCAGACCACGGTTCGCCAGGTGCGGGACTAGGGTAGGGCGGTGGCGAAGCAGCAGCTCCAGACTGCTCTGGACATAGGTGATTCCTATGCCAGGTCAGTAGCGGCCGCGGTGGCCATGTGACGCAAGGCGTGGCTGAGGATATCCACCTTCACGGCAGACGTCCCCTTCTTGGGGACTGACCTCTTCGGCCATGGAGTGGAGGGACACCTCCAGCGGATCGAGAAGTCCAATGCCACTCTGGACTCTGTCACCTCCGCCCAGAGGGACAAAGGCCGCCGTCAGCAGCAGAAGTCCTTTCGTCCTTCGGTCCCTGCTTCTCGACCGGCCCAGCAGCACCAGCAACACGGCCAGCAGGCTCGTGCTTGGCATCCCAAACCCAAGCCGACGGCTTCCACCAACAGGAAGCAAGGAGGTAAAGGCCCAGGAGGTTCCTCGGCCGGTTCTTCCTCCAAGCCTGCCCAGTGACGGGTTGAGGGGTGCCACCCCAACCTCATCACTCCCCCCTGGGTTCCCCTCGTGGGGGGACGGCTCCGCCACTTTTTTCCGCCTGGTCCGCTATCACCACTGACCGCTGGGTGTTGGAGGTGGTAGGAAAAGGCCTGCCTCTGGAGTTCGAGCTGGCCCCACCCTTTTGAGCCGTCGCCCCGCGGGGGGCCACGGGGTCCGCAGCCTCGCTGTCGGCCCGCTGAGCCGATACTGCCCTGCTCCTCGAAAAAGAGATAACCAGGAAGGTGGCGGATCCTTCTCCAGACCCGGGGTTTGTGTCCAGGTACTCCCTGGTCCCAAAACGGACGGGTAGCTGGCGCCCCATTCTCGACCTGAACAAGTTCCTGCGGTCTCGAACCTTCAGGATGGTCACCAACTCAGATAATCCCATCCTTGGAACAAGACGTATGGTTCTGCTCCCTGGACCTCCAGGACACGTTCTTTCACGTCCAAATCCGTCCGTCCCATCAGAGATTCCTCCGCTTCAGAGAGGAGGGATCCCTATACGAGTTCCAGGCCATGCCCTTCAGCCTCTCCCTAGCTCCCAGGGTCTTCACCAAATGCATGGCAGTGGTGACAGCATTCCTGCAGTGCCAAGGGGTCTGGGTGTATCCTTACCTGGACGATTGGCTGATAGCAGCCCCCTCCAGACAGGAGGTGTAGCGGTCCAGAGATCTGGCCCTCCAGGTTTGCTCTCAGGTTGGCCTCCTCATCAACGAGGCCAAGTCGGAACTCGTGCCAAAGCAGGTGATTCTGTTGATCGGGGCAGAGCTCGACTTCTGTGAGCCAGAGCACGGCTCCCGGCAGACAGGGCCGAGGTGACCCAGGAGATGTGGAACGCTCTCCAGTGGTGGATCGTCCCAGCTCATCTGCAGGAGGGTATCCTGCTCGTCTCAGGCTCAGCCAACGGCCCTCTCTCGACCGACCGACGCATCTCTGATGGGTTGGGGTGCCCATCTGGGGAACACAGAGCGCACGGCCTCTGGTCCCCCAGGAGTCCCGATGACATCAACCTGCTGGAGCCCGAGCCGTCTGCCTAGCTCTCACCACCTTCGCCTGCGTTTCTCAGGGTCAAGTGGTTCAGGTCCAGATGGACAACACCACGATCATGTACTATATGAACCGCCAGGGCGGACGCGCCCATGCTGTTATGCAAGTAAGCTCTCCGCGATATGGTCCTCGTGGCAGCCTGGAGGCGGATCTCCCCAGCCATTCACGTGGCAGGAGCCTCCAACACCCTGGCTGATGCCCTAAGCCGGATAGGGGCTGCGCCTCACGAGTGGTCTCTCCTGCCGGAGGTAGGTACAAGATCTCTTCTCCCACTGGGGCACGCCTCAGGTGGACCCGCTTGCCTCAGGAGAATGCGGTTGAGTCTGTTCCATGCCCGCCCCTCAGCAGGGCTCGCTGCAGGGGGATGCCTTCTCGAGGCCGTGGACCCGGCCTCTTCTACGCCTTTCCCCCATTTCCCTTGATCCACAAGGTGCTTCTCAAGGCGAGGAGGGACAAGGCGCAGGTGATTCTGGTAGCCCCAGACTGGCCCCGCCAGTTCTGGCATCCAGATCTCCTCAGCCTCAGCTCCAGGCTCCCGAGGCGGCTTCCAGCCCGCCCGGACCTGATCTCAGTCAATCAGGGGAAGGTATTCCATCCGGACCTTCAATCCCTGCACCTGACGGCCTGGTTCCTGAGTGGCTAGAGTTCCAGGCTTTGGGTCTCTTCCGGACTGAGGTTCTCAACGCGCTGAGGCTGCCCCTGCAGGAGCTCGACCAGAAAATGCTATGCCTTCAAATGGAAGAGGTTTTCCATTTGGTGTCAGGGGAAGGGCTTGACCTTCCGACCGCCCCTTGCAAACATTCTGGACTACCTGTGGTCCCTTCTCAGCAAGGGCTTTGGTCGACGACCTTTAAGGTGCACCTGGCGCATATCTCTGCTTACGAGGCGCGGGCCAAGCAGTCGGTGAGCGCAGGAGAAGGTAGTCGGGTGCTTTTTCAAAGGCCTTGGACATTTCTCTCCGGTATGGTAGAACCTCCACCTCCGGTGGGATCTACTGCTGGTATTGGCTAAGTTCATGGGCGTTTATCTGAACCAATGCACAGGTGCGATATTTCACACCTGTCATGGAAGACTGCCTTCTTGGTACTACGTCAGCCAGAAGGATGGGAGAGCTCCAGGCGCTTCCATCAAGTCTCCTACCTGGTCTTCCACAGGGACAAGGTTGTCCAGTGCCCCCACCCGAAATTCCTTCCGAAGGTGGTGTCGGAGTTTTACCTTAACCAGGTGTTGACTCTGCCGGTGTTCTACCCCAATCACACCTCAGAGGCAGAGTATAGGCTCCATACTTTGGACCCTAGACGAGCGCTCGCTTACTATAAGGAGCAGACGGCTGAAGTTTGGGGAGAGGTTTGCCAGCTGTTTGTCACCTACACTGAAGCCACACCTGGCAGACCTGCAGCAAAGCGGATGATAGGCAGGTGGATCACCTCCTGCATAGAGCTCTGCTACAGGTTGGTGGGCATGGAGCCTCCCAGAGGGATAAGAGCTCATTCTACCCGCCATACCGCTGCATCGGTAGCTGCTTCCAGGGAGTCCCCTATCCAGGATATCTGCAGGGCTGCTACCTGGAAGTCGGCACATACCTTTATTACCCACTACCATATCGACTCTCGAGTCACACGGGATGCTGGTTTTGGGGCCTCGGTTCTCCAGTCTCTTTCCCAAGTAAGTATCGTGGGTGTGCGCCTTGCCTCCCTCCTCCCGGAGAACTGCTAGGAGTCTGCCAGAAAGTGTGGATGAACAACATATCCATGTCCCTAGAAATACAGGTTACTCACCTGTAACAGGAGTTCTAGGAATGGTATATGTTGTTCATCCACATGACCCACCCGACCTCCCCGGCTTCGACGCACAACCTGAGCTTCCAGTGGGCCAGATTTGGCGTCATGGGGCGGAGCCGAGAGTTTTACCACCCGGGTGGGTGGGAGGAGCCAGCTTGAAGACCTTCCGCAAGAATTAAAGCGGCAAGGATACCTGCCAGACAGTGCGGATGAACAACATATCCATGTCCCTAGAACCTTGTGTTTTGGCGGCAAGGAAGAGGCCCTGCCGCCCGAAGACCCAGAGGCCTTGCTCGACTCCCTGGAGTCGGCCTTCAATGAAGAAGCCGAGCAGGAGGAGCCATTACCCGAGCCCAAAGTTTTTTCAGCTGGCTTGAGGCTCAGAGGCTGGAGGGTGGAACCAGAGGACTTGGAGATAGAGGAAGGCTTAAGGGCCATAAGGAACGATTCACGCCCAGACGACCCGGACTTCAAGCTTGAAGACGTGTCCTTTGAGAGCGACCGACCCCTGTCCTGTTCCCGGTGCTGGTGGGACTTGTGGGCGGGAGGAGAATCTGATTCCCGGAGGAGGAAGCCCTTTCCATGGCAGCAAGTTTCGCTTCTAGCGAGTAGGCTGCGAGTGATTTCTGACGCGGATTCGTATTCATGAAAGTTGAAGGCCCGAGTGGGGGCAGGCACCTGTGTTGTGGGCAGGCCCCAGGCAGTAGGGACACGATTTAATGGCCGCCCTTAGCAGGAATCATACATATGTATGTATGTATCTATGAATCTGTCGCCCACAAACACACTTGTTGAGGTGAGAAGTGATATAGAAGCTCTTGAGAGTGGTAGAAGCAAACTTCTCAGTGGAGAAGAAGCGATCGGTACTGAGCCGTAACTGAGCGAACTAACCCTGACTGTGTGGTGGGAAAGAACTGGAGCATGTGGGGATCTCCTCCCTTATACAGGGTGATGTCGGGGGTGGAGTCGGCACCGGAGGGGGGCGTTCCCAAGTCGGAACTGCTGGAGAAAAAGTTGCCGGAAACCGCCACCAGGTGGCGTCAGTCCTCAATGTGGAACCAACTGCAAGAGCTTCTCCTTGAAGTAAGTTCCTTGTTTCTCCCAGGGGATACTCCAATATTCATAACTCTTCTGCAGTAAGCCATTAAGGTAGATCTGCCTGGAGACAATGTAATGCAAATGATAGAATCATTAGCATGAGCCACTTTCCAAACGCTGCCACCTATCAACTGCCTACATTCTAACCCTTCAGATTTAGTGGACGCCTGGACGGACAGGACTCAATGTTTCAATATCTTAAAGAATTAAAAAATGTTGAATTCCCACACCCAACCGGAGGAACAAACATTACACATATGAAAAAATTACTCACCTTAGTAATTGCTTTTTTTCTCATGGAGTCTTGCTATATTAGGACTTATTGCAGTTAGCCACTGCACTTGAACTGCCCCGGAGAGGAAAGAGTTAACTCCAGAGAATCTGGAGTTCTAAAGCTCGAGGGCGCTATACCAAAGCTCTATCTGGGCAGTTTCAAATGAAACTGTCAGATCTTAACGAAGCTAACACTAAGCAACAAGTCTGTGTGGAAAGCTCTACACTAGCCAAATGGCTACCTACTAGTAGTAATGACAATATAAACAACAATAGGAACAACAATAATAATAAGAATGAATAATGGTATTATTAGTTTTCCCCCCTGACAAGCACTATTAGGACCCCCCCCTTCCCCCAAAGACTCAAGTCCAGGAAGGGGCCAACAAATCACTCAACACAGAAACCCTAGTTCCCTAACCCTAAATAAAAGAGGGTGAAGGAAGAACTACAATGGCATGACAGTGCTTGCACTAATTTGCCACCCCCACCCCAGTAGAAGTTCTGAGAGGGGCAGGTTGGGTGGTCTTGATATAGCAAGACTCCATGAGAGAAAAAGCAATTATTAGGGTGAGTAATTTTTTCTCAAAACACCATGAAGTCTTGCTATATTAGGACTTATTGCAGATTACACAGCAGTACCTCCATGGAGGAGGGTCAGAACCTACTTAGGAAATAGGCTCTGAAGCACAGCTGTGCCAAAATGAGCATCTCTCCTGGACAGAAATCAGGGAATAATACTTGTAAAAGTGTGAACTGTCTTCCAAGTAACAGCTTGACAGATTTCCAGAATGGAATATCTCTAGCAGCCGCTAGAGATGCAGCTGTACACCTGAGGAGTGAACCCTCAGTCCTGAGGGGGGCTCTCCTACCTAGTCTTTGATAACAAAAATGGATACAAGAGACAATCCACCTTGCAATTGTCCTCTTAGTGGCAGGTTCCCTTTGCCAACCTCGCCCTAGGTAAGGAAGAGTTGGAGGGATTCAACCTGTGACCTTGGTGTGTTACAAATACTAGCATAAGGCTCTTTTGACGCCCAAGCTGTGCAGTCTCCTCTCACCTGAGGAAGAATGCTCAGTGAAAATCCTGGAGAGAGATGGGTTGGTTCAGGTGGAAACCTGAAACCACTCTAAGGACAAACCCTGTGTTAGTCCTAGGGACTGTCTTATCCCTGTGGGAGAGAAAATCTTCTTCCACTGCCAGGGCCTGTAGTTCACTTATGCGTCTGGCAGAAGTGAAACCACCAGAAAAAAACAACATTTTCCAAGTGAGAAGCTTGAGCTCTGCTGGGGACAGAGGTCCAAAGGGGTTTGCATTAACTGAGCAATGCAAACATTCAGGTTCCATGCAGGAGCTGGTTCCCGAAAAAGGAGGGTTGGTGTGAAGCAACCTCTTAAAAACTTGGAAAACACAGGTTGAGAAGAAAAGGAAGCAGGCTTCCCTGCTTGCAGAAAAAACAGACAGCTGCCAGAGGAACCCTTAAGGTAGCTGGCCCAAGACCTAAGGAATTTAAAATGGACCAAAAGTCCAGAAAATGGGCAGATAAGCAGACTGTGGTATAACTGCTTCTCAGCGCACTCAGACTGAAAACCTGTTCCGCTTTAGAATTGTAAGTGGCCCCAGTGAAAAGCTTCCTGAAGCCTTTGTAATATTCGCGACACCTTGAAAAAGGTGTAAATCAGCAAATTCTAACTCCTCAAGAGCTGCCTTGAGAAGGAGGAATTTGAGGTCTGGATACCACACCTCCCTTGTGCAAAGGCCAGTAAGTCGTGGACTCTGGGCAAGCTCTAGGGTAGGGTGGACTGTCAAGGACAGAGACAATGGGTACCAGGGCTGTCTGGCCAGTTTGGAACAATCAGAATCTTTGCAGGGCTGAGATCTGATTTTACTAGTACCCTGAAAGAAAGGGAAAAAGGAGGAAAGGTGTACAGAAACTTCCTTTCCAATCCAAGTGAAAAGCGTCCAGGGGGGCTGATCCCAGCACTGGAGGCCTCAACAAAACACAGAAAGTTAGTGGTTATCTGGGGCTGCGAAAAGATCTATCTGAAAATGAGCCCCATCTGGCAAGGACTGAACCCAGCACCTGAGGATTCAGAGCCCAATCGTGATGGCCCTGAGAATCCTACCGAGGGCATCTGCCAGGGCATTGTCCTTCCCTGGGAGGTGAACTGCTATCAGGGAGGTGTTCAGAGAGTAAGCCAGAGACCACCACTTCATTGCTTGTGCACAAGGCTGTGATGACCAGTGCCCCCTGCCTGTTGATGTACCACATTATTGTGGTGTTGTCTGTCCTGACTTGAACTACCTTGTTCTGGACAGAGGCTGAAAACTCCTAAGAGGTAGAAGACAGCTCTGAGTTCCAAAATTGATGTGCAGCAGAGATTCCTAGGAGCACACACTCCCTCGTGGACAGGTCGCTTGCGAGTCCTCACCCTAACACAGGAGCATCCGTGGTGAGGGAATGAGGAGGACCCTAGTTTTAGATTGCTTTGATCCTGCCACCAGTGTAAGGCCAGGATCAGGGATTGGGTCACTAGAACCAATTTGGAAAGGGAATCCTCCTTTGGGACCAATAGGCCCTCAGATGGAACTAAATGTCCCTCATCTGGAATCTTGCTCCCTGCACTACAGCTGTGGAGGCAGCCATGTGCCCTAGTAGTTGTAGCAAATGCTATGCTGGTCAAGAGACTGCAGAGTAATGGAAGATGCCAGGGCAAAGAGACTGCCTACCCTTTCAGAGGGAGAAATGCCCTGGCTAACTCTGTGTTCAACTCTGCCCCTATGAAAGTTAGTACCTGAACTGGTCGAGAACGGACTTTAGTAAATTCAGCAGGAATCCCAGAAAGGTGAGAAGCTGCTGGGTGACTTGCAAGTGGATTTTACTTGATCTGGAGACTGACCCACTAAGAGCCAGTCATCCAGGAAAGGAAACAAAGCAATCCCTTGCCTTCTTAAAAGAGCCACTACTACATAGCTAGAATTTCAATACCCTTGGCGAGAGGTAAGGGTCAAGGGCATTGCCCTGAACTGGTAGTGGCTTGAGGGTAACCTGAGGTACTTTCGTGAGAAGGCCTGATCAAAACATGAAAAATAGGCATCCTTGAGGTCCAGGAAAGCTAGCCAGTCCCCTGGCCTCAGCCAGAGTTAACATTTTTAACTTTGTTTTCAAAAGATGCTTGTTCAGGTACCTTAAATCTGAGATGGGCCGCCAATCTCCTGCCTTCTATAGGGTAAGAAAGTATCATGAGTACAGCCCCTTGCCCCAGTGGCAAGGAGGGACCCTTCTACTGCTTTGCAGTTCAGAGGAGAAGAAACCTCTGCTCCCAAAGCAAGGGATTCCAAAGGATTTGCAGGTGGACCTGTCTGGCTCTCATCTTTGGAAACTGTTTGAAGCTGAGAACCAGACCTATTACTTCCAGAACCACTTGTCCGAGTTAGGGACACCCAATTCTGGCTGAAATAAAACCAACCTGCCCACTGGTATAGGAGACTGCCCTGGGCACCCCATCAGGGTGCCTGCTTGGCAATAGTCTTAGGCTAAGGGAGGGGACGGTTTACTTGTGCCCTGTCTATCTCTGCCTCTGAAGAGACCCCTCTGGCGAAAGCAGAGGAGGCCTGAGCCTCTACCTGGGCACTTTTGTAGGTAATCATCCCTGTTTTTCATATAGCTTTCTGTTTGTTCCTCAAACAGAGAATTACCCACAACAAGAAGCAAATCCATAGACTTTGACAGAGTATCTTGGGACAGATTAGTGCATCTGAGCCATGCCAACCTACGGAAAGCTACAGAAGTGGTTATGACCCTAGAGAATACAAGATTAACACCAACAGCAGTATGAACTTGAACTTAGAGGCTTCAGTGCCATTAGCAGCCACCTGTTCTAACTCGCTAGCCAGCTGGCCATGGGCCTGCTTGGCTAACTGCAATATCAAGCCCCACCTAGATTTCAAATCTAGCCACATAAGCCATACAACTTGCCTGTCTGAGTCCCACAGAAGCTGCCATATACTGTTTTTTTGTCATGGCATCAATCCTCCTGAATCCTATTCAGGAGGATGTGAGGCCAGGGAACTAGCTTTGACACAGGCTGCAGCTTGTACCACACCTACATGACTACACTGCTCAGTGAGGAAGTCTGTAACAGAGCCTGACAAATACACCTTCTGTCCATTTTTATCTTACAGGAGGGACAGAAAGAGGAATCTTATAAAATCTTTGTTGTTTACTTCCTAAATAACTTATGCAAAGGAAAGACAACCTCCTCAGCCCATCATTCCTACATAATCAGGCTCCCTTTACTCATCCATAGCCTCCTCTAAAGGAAGCTGGGGGATTCTGCAAGCTTTTGTAAAACATATAAACTGAGAAAAGGACTCAGACAGAAAAGGAGGAGATTCTAAAAGTCTGTCTGGAGAAAATGTCCGCTAGTGGGCATGTCCAGACCCTACCAGCCACACATGTATTGATCAAATTTCTCCTCCCACTCCTGTGGTTCATAACAATTCCTCAACATCATAAACCTGAACCACTGGAACTGAACGAGCCACCTTTACCAACTGTAGATGGTCTCGACAGGACCTAGAAACAGTGACTGGACAATCTGTATGGCTAACTACTTCTGCAGCAGTTGGAGAGATAATCTTGGACTCCAAACCTACTGATTTCTCCGTCATATTCATTTTTTTTTTTTTTTTTTTTTAAACTGGTTCCTCTGAACCAACCTTTTGCCCGAGGAAGTCTAGCCCTGGTCAGAGGGCACTCCCTCTGGTCCAGTGGGTACTGGACCGGGCTGGCCATCCGGGTCAGCGGACTTTTGGCCAATAGTTCCCTGAGCCGGCCCCATCTCTTTTCAGGGTGGCTGCAGGAAATTTTAAACACCTGGCAGTCTGACAGGAGGTGGTCAGCCCCCAGACAATAAACACAAGTGGTGTGTGGGTCAGCCTTGGCAAAGGCTTCCCCACAGCATCACAGTGTTGAAACCCAGTGGGCCCGGTTTTTCTTTTTGGGTTTCTCAGACATAATGCCAGCCTAACCAAAAACTTGCCCTTTTTATGGCCGGTAGGTAAGACACTCCTTATCGGTTCCTAACCGCTTTATCGGGTATTTGAAAACCCTATTTAAAATCAAGGTTTTTTAGAACCAATAAGAACCAGGTACTGCACTCTAAAAGCCCAAAACTTTAAAACGTTAAAATAGAAACCGATCGGTTCAAAACCGAACCGATAACTAAATTTCCACAGACTTTACATTTTGTACTTACAGTTTACTAGATAGAGCTTTTAACTCAAATGCGGTAAAATAATTACTTTTTTTGCCGGTTCAAATGAACCAAAATACTCGCTTGACCGAGAAATGAACCGAGCTGAAGGAGCTGATCTCCGGAGGACTGTTCAGTGAAGCGGAGTAAAGAATCTGACAGTTTCATTTGAAACTGCCCAGATAGAGCTTTGGTATAGTCGCGCTTTAGAACTCCAGATTCTCTGAGTTAACTCTTTCCTCTCCGGGCAGTTCAAGTGCAGTGGCTAACTGCAATAAGTCCTAATATAGAAGACTTCATGGTGTTTGAAATATATAGATATATATATATATATATATACATATATATAGATATATATATAGATATATATATATATATATATATATATATATACTTTACATACATATATACACACACATACACACACACACATACATTAATTACTTCTAGGCAATACATAACTGTTATGCCAGAATCACCTGAAGAGAAGAAACCAAAGAACAAAGTTCTAACAGAATACAGACTGTAGCATACATAACCAATGTACAGTATGGAATGCTGAGGCCACTGGTTCTTATTAGGAGGTAGGTGAGAGTATGAATATGGAGTATCCCTGGGAGCAGCAAGGTTACTATGGTAAGTAACTTCTTCTCACCCCAGGAATACCCAATATTCTAACGCTTTTTGACAAAACAGTACCCTTGTGGTGGAAGAACTTATTTGAAATAAGCCTGCAGGACACCTGCACCAACCGCATCAGCGTCACATATCAGCTGTGTTGCTTGACAAATGTATGGACAGTATGCTTGGTAGTGCTTTACATGATGTCCTGATTAAGATCTCGTAGCTGCCAATGGCAGCTGTGCCTGTTGAATGGGCTTCGGGGCTTTGCTGGCCTCTTTGCCACCGGTAAAAACCTGAATACACTAACAATCCAGCGAAATGACCCTTAAGATACTAGATTTCTTTCTACATCCCCATAAGGAGGAAGACCTGTGCCATCCTGCTTATGGGGCTTAGTGGCTGTCGTGTAGTAGCTCAAAGCCTTTGACATCCAGACTTCAGCCTACGTCCGCTAGAAGAAGAATGCTCATGAAAACACTGGCAGAGTGGGTTGATTGGTTCATGAAACTCTGAGACCACCCTGGGAAGGAATTTATTACTAGTCTGAGGACTACTTATCGTGAAAAGATATGTAGTCTTCAGTGCATATGTGTCAAGTTCACTGATCCTGGCTGGAGATTGGCAACTATATAATTTTCTATGTGACATACTCAAAGGGTGTTGGAAAACATGGGTTTAAAGGAGGACTCATGTTGAGCAATACAATGTTAAGATCCATGTTGGGCTGGTTCCTGATTGGTGGTGCATGCATGCAGGCCTTTAAAGAATTTTAAAATGGGATTCGATGAAACAGGCTTGCCTGCTGAGCAAAGCAGAGACAGAGGCCAAATGGATCTTTATTGCAGAAGTCTGCAAGCCTAGAGAATGCAGATAAACCAAACAGTCCAACACAAGTGGCACTCCTGCCTGTGCTGGCACTACATGCCTGCTGAACACTTGATAGAAAACCTTTTCACTTGGAGTACTGGTTCTCTTAGTGGAATGTTTCATACTTTCTGTGACACATCCATGACATTTTCTAGAGAGGTGTAAATCTGCATATTCTAAGTCCCTCAGAGCCAAGTTTTGCTTAGTGACTTTGAGGTTTGGTTATAGGAGCCTCTGATTTGAGGTCAGAGATTGGTCCCTATAAGGTGTATTGTTTTGTCCATCGACATGGATAACAATAGGTGCCATGGCTGTCTGGCCTAGTCTGGGGTATCAAACCACTGTGGTTGTCTAAGCCTGATTAGTGGTGACCCTGTACATTAGGGGAATGGAGGAAATGTATGCAGGAATTTCTGACCAATCCAGTGTGAGAGCATCCAGGGGCCTGATCCCGCTGCTGGAGGCCTGCAATAGTACTATGTAGGTGGACTGATCTGAGGCAAAGATTCATGTCTGAGTGCCCACCTTTGAATAGTCTGCACTACCTGCTGTTCAGTGACCATTGTATTGGCCTGACTGACTCAGCTTGGAACATCTGTTGGGACACTGTCTCGCCTGGCAGAATACCTGTAGAGGATCCTAGAGGCACCAAGGTCCATTCACATTCCTTCTGTGAGAGGTTTGACCTTGCTTGTTTATATAATACATGGTGGTAGTGTCTGTTCTAACTTGCACTACCTTTCCCGGTATCAGTGGTGCAAAAATACAGGTTACTCACCTGTAACAGGAGTTCTAGGAATGTATGTTGTTCATCCACTCATTGGCAGTATCCTGCCGCTTTAAATCTTGGGTGAAGGTCTTCAAGTTGCTCCTCCCACCCACCCGGTGGTAGGCCCCTCGGCCCGCCCATGACGCCAGATCTGGCCGGCTGAAGCTCAGGTTGTGCGTAAGCGGAGGTCGGATAGATGAACAATATATACCATTTTAACCCCCGGTATGTGAGTAACCTATTTCTAGGGACATGGATATGTTGTTCATCCACACCATTGGCAGACTCCTAGCAGTCTCCGGAGGAGGGAGGCAAGATTTACACCCCATATTATACTTGGGAAAGAGAGACTGAGAACCGAGGCTCCAAAACCAGCATCCCAGTGACTAAGGTCATGTGGTAGTGGGTAATGAAGGTGTTTGCTGACTTGCAGCAGCCCTGCAGATTTCGCTGGATAGGACGCCCTGGAAGCAGCCACTTGCAGCAGTATGGCGGGTAGAATGAGCTCTTATTCCTCTGGAGGCTCCATGCCCTAACTTATAGCAGAGATCTATGCAGGAGGTTACCACCTGCTTATCGTCCGCTTGGCTGCAGGTCTGCCAGATGCGGGTTCAGCGTAGGTGACAAACAGCTACACCTCTCGACTTTCAGCCAGGCGCCTTATAATAAGCGAGCCTTCAGGATCCAGAGTATGGAGCCTATATTCGCCTCCGAGGTGTGATTGGGGTAGAACACCGCAGAGTCAACACCTGGTTATGAAACTCCGACACCACCTTCGAAGGAATTTCGGTGGGGAGGGACAACCTTGTCCCTGGAAGACCAGGTAAGGAGACTCGATGAAAGCGCCTGAGCTCTCCTATCCTTCTGGCTGACGTGATAGCTACCAAGAAGGCGGTCTTCCACAGAGAGCACACCTGTGCATAGGTTGGAATGGCTTGCCCATGAGCTTTGCCAGTACCAGCAGTAGATCCTACGGAGGTGGGGTTCCCATGACGGGGAATGTGATCGAGGCCTTTGAAAAAGCGCCGACCACCTTCTCCTTCCTGATTACCTCTTTTGAGGAGCAGGCGACATCAGCTAAGCGAGCCGACAGAGAGCTGCGGACCCGTAGCCCCGATGGGCAGCGGCTCGGAAGGATGGGGCCTGCTCGAACTCCAGGGGCAGGCCCCTTCCTACCACCTCCAACACCCAACAGTCCGTGGTGATAGCGGACCAGGCGGAAAGGAAGTGGCGGAGAGCCCAGGGGGGAGTGACAAGGCTGGGGGCGACACCCCTCAACCCGTCACTGGGCAGGCTTAGAGGAGGGACGGCAGAGGGACCTCCTGGACCTTACCTCCTGCTTCCTGTTGGAGAAAACCCGCGGGCTTGGGGTTGGATATGAGCCTGCTGGCCTTGACCTTGCTGTCAGGGCCGGGCGTGCCGCGGGCTGAAAAGACGAAGGACTTAATGCTGCTGCTGTCGTGACCTTTGTCCTTTGGGCGGAGGTGGCAGAGTCAGAGTTGCACTGGACTTTTCGATCCGCTGGGGTGACCTTCCATTCTAGGGCCGAAGGTCAGTACACAAGAGAGGGGACATCCGACAATTTGTGCTGGGTATCCGCCGTGAAGGTGGATATCCGAAACCATACTCTGTGGGCGCATGGCCACCACGCCATAACCGATCTGGCACAGGGTCTCCAATGTCCAGAGCCGTTTGGAGCTGCTGTTTAGCCACTGCCCTACCCTGGTCCCGTACCTGCCAGACCGTGGTCTGCAGGCCACCGGGAGATGAGGATCACCTCATCCAGGAGCCCATGAGGCGTGGGAGAAGTGTGCCATCAACACGACCAACTGGCCTGGCGGAGGCTGAGAAGGCATGGCCGTACACTTTCTGCCCGGCATAGTCCAGCTTTTGGACTCCTTGTCAGAGGCTTGTCCATCCTAGCATTCCCGGAGCATGAAGCTGTGGTGACCAACCCCTCGGCCGAGGGTGTTCAAGCAGACGAGAGCCGGGGCCGCATCTTCCTGGCCATCCTGGCGGCGCAGGACAGGAAGTGAGCCGCTGCCAAACTCAAGGCTGGGCCAACAATGGCTTCAGCCACCGAAAGGCCTCCGTGGGTGAATCCTCTCGGTCCAGTATCTCCGTCAGGGGATACCTGACCCGCCTGGATACGGGCTCGAGCTGCATCCCGCTGGACTCCAAGATGAGCCGAAGCAAACTCATGAAGGACGAAGGGCTTTCGTCCAACGACTGGCCCCCGGAGGACTCCAGGTCAATGGGCCTGGAGAACAGGGAGGAGGTCGTCTGACTCAGAGGAGTCCGCGAAGAGCTGAGCCACCCTCCACCTGCCGAGGACAGTCGGAGTGAGGGTGACAGACAACCTGTGGGGCAGGCCCTGACCCGACCGAGAGTCCTTGGTGAGCGCCCCTGATTTCGGTTGTGGGCGGAGGTTCCACCACGATCAGTGAGGCAGCTGGTTTGCGAACAACCAGCTGAGCTTGGGCACCTCGGCTACAGTGAGGGGTTGTTTGCCGCTCGGTGACAGCGTTGGTTTATTCCCGGACAGAAGAAACTGCTGCCACATCAGGTCCTCGTGATCGCGCAGCTTGCGTGAGCCTCTCCTCTTCCGAGGAGGAAGATGAGGCCGGCGGTGGTGCCACTTACTTCCGGTGCCGAGACCGCCCGATATCGGCAGGATCAGCTGGACCGGGACGATGTCCGAGACCAAGATCCTCGGCATTTCCAAGGATGGGTCTGGGAAGGGGCTGGGGACACCCACTCTTACCTCGGCTCAGAAGCCTTAACCGAGGACTGCGGCACCAGAGGTAAAGGCAAGTCCTCTGTCTCCACCGGGGGAACCGGTGAAGAAGGGTTGTCGGCTTCACCAGTCGAAAACCCGTCCGACGGGTTGAGAAAATCTCTACCACGTCGACGGGTGTCTCGGCCAGCTGACCTGACGGACACCGTGGAGCCAGCGTCCTTAGCCGCAACCCTCGACCAAAGCAGAGTGTCGACTGTCCGGAGAAGGGGACCTCTCCTGCTCCCTCGAACGCCGACGATGGGACTTGCCCTTTGAGGAGTCCTTTTTGGACCGAGAGGAATGTCCCAATGGCCCCTCTCCCTTCGTGGAAAGGGACTGGCAAAGCTCCTTGAAAGAAGCTGAATAAGAGGTACCCAGTGAGAGCGGGACAAATGCCGCGACCAAGGAAGAGGATGATGCGGCCTGTGCTGCCTCCTCCTCGAGGGCAATCATCTGCTCGAGTTGCTCAGCCGAGCCAGCCGCCGCGGTAACTGCCCAACAGGCCTCCTTCAACTTCACCGGCGGGCTGCGCTTCTCGGGGCACCCAAGCTGTAACCGGGCAGCGCAGTCTTCAAGGACGTTGGCCAAAAACGAACGGCATAACTCGTAGGCTTGCGGGTCATGTTCTGAGGCTGAGGCAGTAGGCGCATGTGCACTGTGGGTCCGTCCTGGACATCATCTGCCCACAAGGGCACACGCCCGAAATCAAGAGGCGATTTGTCCATACATGGCAGCCCGAGGAGAACTTGACAAAGTCTTGAAAATTTTAAAATAAGTTTAGAGGCGAACTGAAGAATTAGGATCAGTCTACACGCAGGCGTTAAGGGGGAACCTGAGCTTCCAAGAGGAAAGGAAGATCTGGGCGTCATGGGCGGAGCTGAAGTTTACCACCGGGTGGGTGGGAGGAGCCAACGAAGACCTTCAAGCAAGATTTAAAGCGGCAAGGAACCTGCCAGACAGTGTGGATGATCATCATATCCATGTCCCTAGAAAGCACTGCTTCTCTTTTATGAGCAAAAGAGACAAACAGTTGATCAGTCTTCCTGAGATCCTTCGTCCTTGTGGTGTAGTATCTCAGGATCGAGAACATCCAAAGTATGCAAGAGGTACTCCCCTTGATTGAAGTGCTTCTTAAAGCAGGCAGCTCCATGGATTAATTCAGTGTAGATTCCGCTACCACCTTAGAGGGAAAGTTAGGGTTGGTACACAGAGCCGTACGCTCCTTATGAAAAATAAAATATGGGATTCTGCACATGAGGGCCTGGTGCTCAGAAATCCTTCAAGCAGAAGTAATGGCCACAAGGAACAGAGTCTTCCATGAGAGAAACTTTAGGTCTGCTGAGGCTGCTAGCTTGAAATGAGGCAGAGTAAGCTTCTCAAGGATAAAATTAAAATCCCAAGGAGGGGCAGGAACCTGAATGGGGGGGTCTCAAATGGAGGACCCCTCTAAGAAGTGTCTTGGAGACTTCTAACTGTGCAAAAGTCCTTTCCCCGAAAGGAACATGGTAGGCCAAGATGGCCGCCATGTGAACCTTCAGAGAGGAATGACTGAGACCCAGATCAAAGAGATGGCACAAGTAATCCAACAGCCGCCCAACAGAGCAAGAGAATGGCTTGAGATCTTTGGAAGCAGCCAAAACAGAACAGTTTCCACTTCATGGCATAGGTAGATCTAGTGGAGGGCTTTCTGGCCTCACCAGAATCTCAGCGACCAATGGGAAACCCTAAAACAAAGCTTGATCTCGTCTGCAGGAAGCGCGCGTGTATCTGAAGGGACTGAAGGCCTGGATGGGCCAGGGTCCCCTGATCCTGGGTCAGCAAAAGTAGTGAGAGGAAGTTCCTCTGAATACTGTTGCAGAAGAGAGACCAAACTTCCCTGGGCCAAAAAGGAGCAATGAGGATCATTGAGCAGTTTCCACGCTGAGTTTCTGTAAGACCCTCAGAATCAAGGGGATTGGGGAAAAGGGACAGAAATCTTCCTTCCAGTCTAGAGACAGAGCATCTCTCCAAAAAATGATGCCCTGAAGCAAGCCAGCAAGCAGAGGCGGAGCGTTTTGCGTTGAGAGGACATGCAAACAGGTCTACCGTGGCGTCCCACAAATACAGGTTACTCACCTGTAACAGGAGTTCTAGGAATGGTATATGTTGTTCATCCACACTCATTGGCAGGTATCCTTGCCGCTTTAAATCTTGCGGAAGGTCTTCAAGCTTGCTCCCCATCCACCGGGTGGTATAACTCTCGGCTCCGCCCATGGCCAGATCTGGCCGCTGAAGCTCAGGTTGTGCGTCGAGCCGGAGGTCGGGTGGGTGTGTGGATGAACAACATACCATTCCTAGAACTCCTGTTACAGGTGGAGAACCTGTATTTCTAGGGACATGGATATGTTGTTCATCCACACTGTCTGGCAGACTCCTAGCAGTTCTCCGGGAGGAGGGAGGCAAGACGACACCCCAATACTTACTTGGAAAGAGAGACTGGAGAACCGAGGCCCCAAAACCAGCATCCCGGCGTGACTCAAGGTCGATGTGGTAATGGGTAATGAAGGTGTCTGCTGACTCCAGGTAGCAGCCTGCAGATTTCCTGGATAGGGCGTCCCTGGAAGCAGCCACCGTTGCAGCAGTATGGCGGGCAGAATGAGCTCTTATCCTCTGGGAGGCTCCATGCCCGCCAACATATACAGAGATCTATGCAGGAAGTGACCCACCTGCTTATCGTCCAGCTTGGCTGCAGGTCTGCCAGATGCGGCTTCAGCGTGGTGACAAACAGCTGGCGAACCTCCCGAATTTCAGCAGTGCGCTCTTTGTAATAGCGGCGCCCTTCTAAGGTCCAAAGTATGGAGCCTATATTCGGCCTCCGAGGTGTGACTGGGGTAGAACACCGGCAGAGTCAACGCCTGGTTAAGGTGAAACTCGACACCACCTTGAGGAAGGAATTTGGTGGGGCGCAGGACAACCTTGTCCCTGTGGAAGACCAGGTAAGGAGACTCTATGGAAGCGCCTGGAGCTCTCCCATCCTTCTGGCTGACGTGATAGCCACCAAGAAGGCCGTCTTCCACGACAGGTGAGAGAGCACACCTGTGCATAGGTTCGAATGGCTTGCCCATGAGCTTTGCCAGTACCAGCAGTAGATCACGGAGGTGGGGTTCCCGCACTGGAGGGAAATGTGATCAAGGCCTTTGAAAAAGCGCCAGACCACCTTCTCCCTGCGCCACCGACTGCTTCCGGCCCGCCCGGTAAGCAGAGATGGCTGCCAGGTGCAACCCTTAGGTAGTCGGATAAGCCCTTGACTAGAAAGGGACCATAAATAGTCCAAGATGCTTGCCAAGGAACAGGAGGAAGGGTCCAAGCCCTTGCCCTGACACCAAATGGAAAACCTTTCCATTTGAAGGCATAACATTTTCTGGTGACTCATACGGGACGCCTCAACTACATTGAGGACCTCGTCGGAAGACCCAAGGCCTGGAACTCTGGCAGCTCAGGAACCAGGCCGTCAGGTGCAGGGATTGAAGGTCGGATGGAACACCTTCCCTGACTGACTGAGAGCAGGTCAGGCGAGCTGGAAGCTTCCAGCGGAGTCCTGGAGCTGAGACTGGGAGGTCTGGGTACCAGAACTGGCGAGGCCAGTCTGGGGCTATCAGAATCACCTGCGCCTTGTCCCTCCTCGCCTTGAGAAGCACCTTGTGGATCAAGGGAAATGGGGGAGAAAGGCGTAAAAGAGGCCCGGGGTCCATTGCCTCGAGAAGGCATCCCCTGCAGCGAGCCCTGCTGAGGGCGGGCATGGAACAGACTCAGCTTCGCGTTCTCCCTGGAGGCAAACAGGTCCACCTGAGGTGTGCCCCAATGGGAGAACAGATGCTGTACTACCTCCGGCAGGAGAGACCACTCGTGGGATGCAGCCCCTATCCGGCTCAGGGCATCGGCCAGGGTGTTGGAGGCTCCTGCCACGTGAATGGCTAGGAGATCCGCCTCCAGGCTGCGCACGAGTGACCAAATGCGGAGAGCTTCCTTGCATAGAAGCATGGAGCGCGTCCCGCCCTGGCGGTTTAGATAGTACATGGTCGTGGTATTGTCCGTCTGGACTCGGACCACTTGACCCCGGAGGAACGGAGCAAAGGCGGTGAGAGCTAGGCGGACCGCTCGGAGCTCCAGCAGGTTGATGTGGCATCGGGACTCCCGCGGGGACCAGAGGCCATGAGCCCGGTGTTCCCCCAGATGGGCACCCCAACCCATCAGAGAGGCATCGGTCGATAGAGAGACCGTCGGCTCGGGGCAGGCGAACAGGATGCCCTCCTGCAAATGATCTGGAGCGGTCCACCACTGGAGGCGTTCCACATCCCTAATGTCACCGACTGAAGCTGGTCAAGGATCATGGCGTTGTGACCACTGGCTGGCCAGTCCCCACTGAAGGGGCGCATGTTCCAGCAGACCCAGCGGACCACGCTGGTGCAGGCCGCCATGAGACCCAGGAGGCACAGGAAGTCCGGCAGGCGCAGTGCCCAACCAGAAATGATCAAGACAAGGAAGAACCTCGGCCCTGTCCGCCGGGCAGCTCTGGCTCGAAGAGAGTCGAGCTGCGCCCGATGAATAGAATCACCTGGCTGATCGAGGTTCCGACTTGGCCTCGTTGATAAGGAGGCCCAGTTGAGAGCAGACCTGGAGGGCCAGATCTCTGGACCACTCCGCCTCCTTCCTGGAGGGAGCTGCTATCAGCCAGTCGTCCAGAGTAAGGTACACCGGACCCCTCGGGCGCCACAGGAATACTGTCACACTGCCATGCATTTGGTGAAGACCCTGGGAGCTGGAGACAACCGAGAGGCATGGCTTGGAACTCGAAGAGGATCCTTCCGCTCGGGCGAAGAATCTCTGGTGAGAGCAGACGGATAGGGACGTGAAAAAGCGTCCTGCAAGTCCAGAGAGCAGAACCACCGCACGCGTTCAAGGATGGTATTATCTGAGCCAGTGACCATCCTGAAGGTTCAGACCTTAGGAACTTGTTTAGGTCGGTAGGTCGAGAATGGGCGCCAGCCCCGTCCTGCCTGGAACCAGGAGTACCTGGACACAAACCCTGGGTCTGAAGGAGGGTCCACCACCTCTCTTATCACCTCCTTCTGGAGGAGGAAGCGATGTCGGCTCGACGAGCCACCAGTGAGAGCTGGGGATCCGAAGCCCCGAGGCGCGGCTCTGAAGGTGGTGCCTGCTCGAATTCCAGAGGCAGGCCTCTTCCACCACCTCCAAGACCCACTGTCCGTGGTAACAAGCGGACCAGGCGGAGCGGAAGTGCGGGCCGTCCCCGAGGACCCAGAGTGTGGGTAGCGGGGAATGGGGCGACATCCTCAGCCACCGTCACTGGGCAGGCTTGGAGGAGGACCGTGAGGGACCTCCTGGGCCTTCCTCCTGCCTCCTGTTAGAGGAAGCCGGCGGCTTGGGTTTGGGATGCCAAGGCCGAGCCTGCCTGGCCTGGACGTTGCTGGGCCGAAGCGCGCGAGGCACAGAAGGACCAAAGGGCTTAGGCTGTGGTTTGCGGCCTTTGTCCTTCTGAGCGAAGAGACCGAGTCCAAGGTAGCATTGGACTTCGATCCTCTGCAGGTGACCTTCCACCCCAGGGCCGAAAGGTCAGTCCCCAAAGGGAACATCCGCAACTTGTGCTGGGTATCAAGTAAAGGTGGATATCCTCAGCCAAGCCATGACCTGATAACCACTGCGGCCACCCGATCTGGCACATGAGTCCCCTATATCCAAAGCAATCTGGAGCTGCTGTTTGGCCACTGCCCTGCCCTGGTCCCGCACCTGCTTAACCGTAGTCTGCAGATCGGGGGAAGATGAGGATGACCTCATCCAGGAGCCAACAGGGCATAGAAAAATGTGCCATGAGGGCGCGAACTAGCCTGCGAAGAGCCGAGAAGGGCATAGCGTAGACTTTTAAGCCGACATGGGTCCAATTTCTTGGACTCCTTGTCAGAGGTTTGTCCACATCCCTGGCGTTGCCCGGCGTGCGGGCAGCACTGTCGGTAACAACCCCCTCAGCAGAGGGTGTTCGAAAAAAACCGGACAAGGAACCGGTAGGGACGCATACTTCCTGGCCATCCTGGCCCGAGGCGCAGGGCAGGAAGCAGGCGCTGCAAAAGCTCCAGTGCGGACCCACTATGGCCTCGGCCACGGAGAAGCCTCCGTCGGAGAATCCCCTCGGTCCAGAATCTCCGTGAGGATACCTGGCCCGTTTGGAAGCGGGTTCGAGCTCCATCCGGTGGACTCCGAGATGAGCGAAGCAGTCCTAGGAAGACGACGAGGCTATCGTCCATTGACTGACCTCCTGAAGACTCCAAGTCCAGTCGCTTGGAGAAAAGGAGGAATCATCTTCGGACTCGGAAGAGTCCTCCGAAAACTGCCTCTGGCCTGAGCCACCCTTCACCTGCCGAGGTCGGTCGGGAGTGAGGGTAACTGACCCGATGGGTGGGCCGCAGCAGGCCAGAAGTCCTTGGTCGAGCCCAAGTGGTGGCTGTGGAGGGAGGTTCCACGGAATCGGTGGAGCAGCTGGTTTTGGCCGAACAACCGGCCTGGGTATGAGGCTCCTCGGATAAGTCGAGGGTTGTGTCGGCGCTCGGTGACAGCCATAATGGCGGGGAAGGCGGCGGGTCGGCTTACTCCCGGCCAGGAGAACTGTTGCAACATAAGGTCCTCATTACCGTCCGGCGTAATTCGCGAAGAACCTCCCTCGTCCGAGGAGGAGGCGAGCAGCGCCACGCTGCAGCGGTGCGGAGACCCGCTATGGCGGTGGGATCGGCTGGACCGCGAAGAGGTCCGGACCCAGAGTCCCGGAATTTCCGAGGTCGGTGCGGGGAGGTGTCGGTCGGAACCGGCACTCCCTTCGGCTCGGATGGTCCATCCGAGGGCTCCGGAACCGGAGGCACAGGCGAGCCCACGGGATCCTCAACTCCTCCCGGGGGAACCGGGAGGGAATCTCGGCTGCTAAAGCGACAGCCAAATCAACGAATTAGAGAAAAATCCTCGACTTCATGGGTGGAGTCTCTGGTCAACTGACCTGGCCAGGGGTTTACCGTGAGGCCAGTGGCGAAGCCGACGGTCCGACGACCGGGAGAGGACCTTTCCCGCTCCCAAGAGGCGTCGACGAGGGACTTACCTGTCCTCTTTTGGACCCAGAATAAGGTCCTGCAGCGTAGGCCCTTCTCCTTTAGTGGAGAGGGACAGACAAAGCTCCTTAAAAGAGCCGTGTAAGAAGAGCCCAGAGGAGCGGGATAAATGCGCAGCCCAGAGGAAAGTCGGCCCGCGCCTCCCTCTTGAGGCGACCATCCGTCGAGCTGATCCGCTGAGCCGCCGCCCATGACACCGTAACCAGGCCTCCTTCGACTTCACGGAGAAGCAGCTTCTCGGGGCCAGGCCCAGTTGCAATCGGGCAACACGGTCTTCCCGGGGGCGTGGGCCGAGAAAAGATGAGCACAGGTCGCAAGCCTGCGGGTCGTGCTCAAGGCCTAAACAGTAGAACACCGTGGGTGTGGATCCGTCCGAGACATCTTCTGCCCGCATGGGCATCTCAGAAATCGGAGTCGGTTGTCCGCCGCGGCCTTGAGGGATGAAGACTGAAGTCTTTTCATGAAATTTATTTTTACATCCATAAGCGGAGAAATAGGAACCAGTCTCAAGCATGAGGCGTTAAGGAGGGAACCTGAGCTTCCAAGCGGTAAGGAAGATCTGAGCGCCAGGCGGAGCCGAGAGTTATACCACCCGGGTGGATGGGAGGAGCAAGCTTGAAGACCTTCCGGCAAGATTTAAAGCGGCAAGGATACCTGCCAATGAGTGTGGATGAACAACATATCCATGTCCCTAGAACGTAGGAGATATCGTCCGCTACCCCGATCTAGTTCCACTCGTCAGGCAGACAACCGACTGAAGTGGTCTGCCAGCAGTTCTCGACCCCTGGGACATGAATGGCCATGAGGTGAAGGTTGTGCTGCACTGCCCATTCTCAAACTGCATCGCTTCCCTGCAGAGAGGTAGGAGCGAGAACCCGCTGTTTGTTGATGTACCACACACACCGTCCGTCTGGACAGCCAGATGTCAGGAAGCAGATAAAGATGCAGAGCCTGAAGAGCATAAAGCACGGCCCAAGTTCGAGCACATTGATGTGGAGAGTTTGAGCTTGGACCAGGAGCTCTGGGTCCTGCGAGGCCCGAGATGGGCTCCCCAACCCTCGCCCGAGGCGTCTGTAGTCAGCGTCTGGGAGGGGGGAGAAAGACAGAAGGGAACTCCTCGGCAAAGGTTCTCCTGAACCATCCACCACTGCAAGTCCCAAGCCATAGGATTGGAGACCAGAACTAGATGATCTAGGTCATCCACCAGCTGATCCCACTGAGACTAAAGCAGCCACTGAAAGATTCTCATGTGGAGCCAAGTGCGAGACACTGTCGGAATGGCAGCTGCCAAGAGCCCAGGAAGGTGAAGGACCGACCTGGCGCTGACCTGCCTGCAGCTGGACAACAGGCTGACCTGAGCCTGGAGTGAGGCAGCCCTGTCCAGTGGCAGGAATGCCATGCCGGATGTCGTGTCCAGGATCGCCCCGATAAACTGCAGACTCTGGGACGAGATCAGGTGGGACTTGGCCTGGATGACTAACCCCCAGGCAGGTAAAACCTGCAAGGTAAGGAAAGGAGGCAGGAGTTCCTCCTGGACAGAGGGCCAGGAGCCAGTCGTCCAGGTATGGGAAAACCTGCACCCTGGGTATGCAGGTGGCCGCTACCACTGTAAGGCATTTGGTGAACACTTGGGGCACAGAGGAAAGACCAATGGGGGCCTTGAACTGGTAGTGGTCCCACTGGAACGCAAAGCAGAGTATCTGCGGTGGGAAGGGCGAATAGAGATATGCAGGTAAGCACCCTTCAAGTCCAGAGCACACAGCCACTGTCGGCCGAAGAAGGGCAGAAGACTCTGCGAGAGAGCATCCTGAACCTTTTGTACTCCACGAACAAGTTCAGGGCCGAGGTCAAGAATCTGTCTCTCATCTCCGACTTCTTCAGGACCAGGAAGAAGTGGGAGTAGTAGCCTTCCCCTGAAGATGGTGAGGAGCAGGCTCTATAGCCTCCTTCAGAAGAAGAGAGATATTTATTCCGAACCAGAAGATGATGTTCTGGGGAGTAAGACTACCTGGGGAGGTTTTCGAGGAAGTTTCTAAGAAACGCTATTGAGTGTCCTTCTGCAATAAGTTGGAGCACCCAAGTGTCTAAGTGATCCTCTCCCACCCTGGAAGATGGAGGGAGAATCTCCGTCCTACAGGTTCCTCTGAAAGGCCCAGAGACTGTGGGAGGGGAAAGGAGTCAGGAGGTGTGAGGCAGCGTCGCGGCTGAAGCCCCCGCTGCCTTTTTTGGGCGGGGGGGCCTTGGCAGCTGGAGGGGCCCGATGTTGGTTGTCCCGCTTTCCCTAAGGTTTCGCCTTTTGCCGAGAACGTCTGCGAAAGGGATGACGCTGAGCCTAAGGGAGTCTGTACATGGAGTCAACTGACTTGAGTGCAGTACCCTTCTGCAGATCGGTGATGATGTTCTTGACGTCGCCATCAAACAGCACTGAATCCCTGAAGGGCGCATCCTGGATAGCAGACTGCACCTCCGGGACCAAACCCGACACTCTGAGCAGGCATGACGCCGCAAACCCACAGCAAAAGCCGAACTCCGACCAGGAGCATCCATTGCATCGTACGTGGCACGAAGCATGTGCCAACTGGCCAATTGCGCAGATCGGACTAGATCCGCCACTTCCTGCTTCGTCTGAGACTCAGGAAGGGAGTCCAACTTAGCCTCCACCTCGCTAAGGATCGCCTTCTGGTAATCCCCCATATGACCAACATAATTCAGGGCCTTAATACCCAGAGTGGAAGAAAGCGTGAGACCTCTTCCTGTACTGGTCCAGAAGGCGGATTCTTGGTCGGGTGGTGACGAGCTCAAGTGCTTGGGGTTAGCTGTCTTGCCGTGAGCGGCGCTAATCATGACTGAATCAGCTCAAGGGTGCGAATTTAAAGAGTCAACACCCTCCAGAGCCTGATAAATCCTGTCCGACTTCCTAGGAAGGAGGACTAAAGCAAACAGTTTCTTCCAAATGGTGAAACAAAAGTTGGCATAAGGCTCAATCCAGGGTGGCACCAGGGTAGGAACAGTCTCGGGCAGATCCAGGTGTGCAGCGAGTTTCTTACGCTGTGGATCCGGCTCCAAGGAATGCCACTGATGAACTGCCTGGATTTTATGCAGCAACTCCGTGAAGGAAGGATCCTCCGGAAGAGACTTCAGAGGAGTCTTCGGCCTGGGCTTGTCCGGGGCTCATCTGGGTCGGAACCACCATCGCAGTCATCCGAGGAGGAAGAAGACTACTCCTCCCGGTGCGGGGGAGGAACGGACCCCTTGGGAAGCCCCCGGGGAAGCGTGTCCTGCCCTGGAACCGGAGGGCTGGCCTCTGGTATCCGGAGGTGGGGAGGGGATCTCATTTCCGACATGGGGTTCCAGAACTGGGACCAGCGTCGGACGACAGCTCTCTACCTCCCTGGTGGGCTGAGCCTTGGCCTCAGCCCACCAGGAAGCCAGAGTCTCCTTCAAGTCCACCAGTGACTGAGGGGGCAGGGGATATGGATACTGAGGGTATCCGTAAGGCGCATTTCTGTACCCCAAAGGCGTGAAGCCCAAGCGCCTGGTACTGGGGCACCATGCACTCTGGACATCTGGTACTGGGTGCGGATACTGCAGCCTAGGTAGACGGCACCAGATAGGTCGGGGTCAGATACCCAGAGATCAGGGGTCTTCGGGAGTAGAAGGCCCGGAAGAAACCCAGCAGGCGGGCCCAAGCAGGAGGAGTCCAGTGGGCGGCAGGCCCGGCAAGGGGTGGCGTCCGGCAATGGGATATTGTCGGTTATCGGGTAGGCCGGCGCCCGAGGATCTGGCGTCTGGGCATCCGGCTCAACGGGAGTGAGACCCAACGGCAGCGTACCCACCTCCTCCGTACCGCCCGAGGAAGAAGGATTACCATCCCTGGGATCCAACAGAAGAGACGCTGGCACCTCGGAGTTCAACGAGCGTCGCGGCGAGCTCAGGATAACTGATAGGCCCGAAGGGTCCGGCGTTGGCTCTGATGTCGAGCAGATGTCCATCTTATCGACGTGATCTGGGCGGACGTCTGAGGAGCGGCACCTGATGAAGGCTGTGAAGGAGAGGCGGCCTTGGAGGGTGCTTGGAGGCCGTGTGCTGCCCGGAGTGTCAGGCGTCTTGGCGCGCCTTATCAGGCGGACCATGGCAGACTTATCGAGGCCGCTTGAACAGAAGGCTGACATGGCGCGACCTTACTGGAAGCGGCCGTCTCCTTTGACCTGGAGGCTCCCGAGGGCAAGCCCGACGGAAGAGTTGACGCCGCCTTGGAAACTCCAAGACTGCCGCTACGGAGCTGCCTCCCGGGGGAGGAGTTACCTGCAGCACCGCGACCCCAGCTGAGGCCGCAGCGACTGATGAGGAGTCCCGGTCCTCCTTGTGGTGGCCCTCTGGAGAAGTCTAAGCCTGTCGAAGTTTTTTTTTTTTTAGTTCCTTTTCCATGGAGATCATTTTTTGTTTAAGAATGTGGGCCTCCAGGGACTGCTGCCTCCGCTTTCGGTTGGCCGCCTTTAACTGCTGGCAGAGCTGACTCCTCGACGGGATGATCGGGGCCTAGACAAAAAAAAGGTACTGGGAATGTCCGTCCTTATGCAGGAGCTGGTCGCAAGAATCGCACTTGTTTTTGTGCTTGGAGGGAGTCGGGGACGACATACATGGCAGCTGAAGGTAAGGCTGACGAAAATCAGGAAACGTAGAAAACTGGCAGTAAAAAACTACCGACTACTGACTGCGGAGCAGTGAACTTAACCGCGAGGCACTGCACAAGCTAACGGCGGTAAAGAAAAGGAAGGCGGGCATGTGGGACTGCCCCTTTATACGGACGTCACCCAACGCCGGTCACCTGCCAGAGACTGCTAGCTAGAAATTTTTCCGTGGGGTCTGGACGCCTGCTGGCTTTAGTCCTATGTGTAACTACCTACTGCAAGAGCCTTCTTGAAGTAACAGCTAACCACCAATGGAGGGTGTCCCACATCAGCAGAGTTACAGTGACCAGCTCGAAGTGGCCCTTGCGCTGAGACCACTGACGGGCAAGCTCCCACCACAGACAGCACATTCTCCACTGAGCCCAACAGACTGTGCTGGTGCATACCGCCATGTATCCCAGGAGGGGTAGGAAATCCTGATCAGGGACCAACTGCCCAACCCGAAATGATCGGGCAAAGAACACCGCTGCCCAGTCTGCCGAAAGCTGAGCCCTGGCTCTGCAAAAATCTAGCTCCGCTCTGATGAAATGCATCATCTGCGAAGGTGTGAGCTCCGGCCTGGCCTCGTTCACCAAGAGGCCAAGGGACAAGCATGTCTAGAAGGCCAGGTCCCTGGACCGCTCCACCTCATCCCTGGGTGGACCTGCTATCAACCAGCTCTCCAGGTAGGGATACACTCTGACCCTTCAACGTCTCAGGCAAGCTGCCACCACTGCGATGTACTTGGTGAAAACCCTGGGAGTATGGTCTGGAACTCTATAGATTCCCCTCCGCATGGAACCAGTGGTGGGACGGACGAATGGGAGCGTGAAGAATATATCCCAAAGATCCAGAGAGCAGAACCATGTTCTGCTCCATAGATGAAATGATCTGAGACAGAGTGACCATCCTGAAGGTGTGCGACCAAAGGAATTTGCTCAGGATGTGCAGATCTAAGATGGGCACCAGTCCCCAGTCCACCTGGGACCAGAAAATACATGGAGACAAACCCTGTAATTAATGGAGGGTCTGGGACTTGAGCAACTACCTCATTCTGGAGGAGCTTGAGCAATATCTTCCCAAGGGAAGACAGCATGTCTCGCGGACATCACATCCTCCTGTGGGCGTGGGCTTGGCAGGGCAGGTAAACCTTGTACTCTAGAGGCAGAACCTGGCCGACCACCTCAAGGACCCACCTGCCCATGGTGACAGCGGACCAGGTGGAAAGGAAGTGGCAGAGCCAGCCCCAGGGATACAGGATGGGCATGGGGGAAGAACCCCCAATCCCGTCACTGGGCAGGCTTGGAGGAGTGGGGACTGGCTAAGGAAGCAGCGGGACCTCGACCACCTGGTCTGTGGACTGTAGCAACTGACTTCAGTCAAGGACGCCAAGTCTGAACCTATTGCCCAGCTGGAGGCTGGGACGGTTTGGCCGCAGGGGCAGAGAGGGGCCGAAATGGCTTCTTCCTCTGAAGCTTCGAGTCCTTGGGATCCCTTTGGGCAGAGGTGACAGACCAGGGTGGAACTGGACTTCCCAATCTGAGTGAGGTGACTTTTCACCCCTGGCTCATACAGGTTGGTGCCCAAGAAGGGGACATCCACCCACTTGTGCTGGGTATCTCTTGCAAAGGAAGAAATCTGCAGCTAAGCCCTGCGGCGCATGTCCACCGCAGCAGCCACAGATCGGGCGCAGGAATCGCTGCTGTTTCACCACTACTCGGAGCTGGTCCCGGACTTGCTTGACCGTGGTCTATAAGTCAGCTGGGAGTTGAGAAACCACCTCATCAAGACTGCCAAGAAGGGCATGAGCAAAGTGGGCCATCAAAATGACCAAACTCGCATGCTAAAGGCCAAGCGAAAAGAGGCCTCATAGACCTTTTTGGCCATGTGATCCAATTTCTTGGATTCCTTGCAGGGAGGCTTGTCCACATCCCCCAACATTGCCGGTACGCCGAAAGACAAGAGTCTGCCACTAGACCCTCAGCCGAGGGGTGCTCGGTAAAACCTGACAGGGAACACGTAGGAACCGCACAATTGCAGGCCAATGGTGCAGGGCAGGAGGCAGGGTGTTGTCAAAGCTCCAGAGTGGGACCAAGAATTACCTCAGTGACCGGGAAGGCAACCCCAAGAAAGTTACCTTGGTTGAGAAATTTGGTCAATGGATACTTGGCCCATTTTTAGATGGACTCAATATGGATCCTGACTGACTGCGAAATTAAACGGAGCAAGCCCTCGAAAGAAGTGGGACTGTGCTCCATAGACAAATCCACCCCTGATTCGGCATCAAATGCACGGGAATACAAGGAAGAGTCCTCAGACTCAGAACTCACCAAAAAGAGGTCGACCAAATGAGTCCCTGCTGACCTTGTGGGGTCTGCTGGGAGTCATGGTGCCAGACAGCTGATAAGGAAGCCTGGGAGCAGTACAGACATCCTTAGGAGGACCATCCGTTGGCTGCTTAGGAGTCGCCTCCACCTTGCTGGGTGGAGAGGCCGGAACAGGCAGAGCGGGAGCAGGCTGGGGCCTTAGTGGCAGAAGCCATGGAACAGCCAGGGTGGGGCCAGAATCGGCTTAACCCTCAGAAGACATGAGCCGCTGACACATTAGCTCTTTGTAGCACCAGCACATCTTGTCGGAGTCTTCCATCATCCGAGATGGAAGAAGAGGAAGAATAGCTGTGTCTTTCACTTGCCTAAAAGTAGCATAAGCGTGCATAGTAATGTTAAAATCCTCCCATTGGATTTAATGGGAGCGTCGCCGCACTCTCCCTGGTAGGACGTCACAAAGCGTCCAAGTGTGGGGCGTGGTGAGCAGACTGGGAAGTGGAAGGGATCATCTGACCAGCACTTTGGCCAGAAGTTCTGATCCCTTCCTTTTGTTACCGGACAGTACTAGAAATTATACTTCTGCCAGACCCATATTGCTGCCTCAAGGTAACTAGCTATGAAGCCTATAACTGCATCTCAGGCCATTACTTGAAATAAAAATAAAAATTATTAGCTGTGAGGAAGAAGCTTTCCTGGTTGGAAATTCTGATATGTTTACATTGCAAGTTTCTGATGCAACTAAGTAAGCCAAGGATTATCAGATTCACAAAATGCAGGTGTCTTACCCTCATTTGGTCAAGGACGATTGACTGTTCCCAAGACATTATATCTTTTCTCTGGATTTTCTGCCACATATTTCTTCACCCAGTGGGTTTTCCTGCCCAGGAAGTCCCACCATCATCAGAACCTATGGTAAAAAGTCACATTGAAGTCAGAGACACAGACAATGTGGGAAGGAAAAGAACTGGTCTGAGTCTACCAGTTTTACCCTACGGTGGTGGGGAGAATCTGGCACTCACTGCTGCTTTTACAACAAAGGCCACTCCAACTCAGTGGTTACTCACCTGTAACAGTAGTTCTAGGAGTGGTATATGGTTCACATCCACATTCTATCAGTTCCAATGGAATAAGATGATTGGCTGGAACATCTTTAAGCTAGCTCCCACCATCACCTGGGCGGATATATTCCCAAACTCTACCCGTGAAATCAGAGTTCGCACGCTGGACGCAAGATATGGAAATTATGTACTTACCGTAATTATTGATATTCCCAAATATCTCCACAATTCATTACCTATGGGTCCTATTGGAGGCCAGGACCTTGCACAGAAAGAAAAAGAGCGCTGCCTCTTTAAATTTTTCTGAGCTGGAGGAGTCGACGTCAGGACGGTGCTGCCCTTGAGGCCAGCGTTCTAGGTGGCACTCATGGGTTGGCCAGTAACAGACGCTGACCCCTCCCATAACTCAGTTCTTATCTGCAAGGTGAGGAAGAAAGGATAAGGATAGCAAGAGGGCCCGAATGGGGGGGGGTATAAAACAGACTGAAAGAAAAGATATAGCCAAGATGGACAAACTAATAAGGTAGGGATGACCAGTATGCTGGGCAGCCCAAAAGCAGAAGAAAAACAAAAATTTGGAAGGGGGGGCGCTGTCTCCCCTCTGAGGAGAGATGAAAAAATTACTCACCTGTAGTAATCTTGTTTCTTCCAAAGGAATCCACTAATATTATTGCTTCTCTCTGAGGCAGTGCCGATTTAAAGTAGCAATGCAGAATAATAATATTAGTGGATTCCTGGGGTTAGAAACCCCAGTTCCTCTCCCTCCTAGACACCCAGTCTCCTGCGACATGACCAGACAGACTCCTCAAGACTTAATTGAGGGCATACTGAGTTGTAGGCCCTAAGGGGACAGAGGCGCCGTAAACCTAGCAGTCACTGATCAGAGCACTGTCATAAGAACACGAGGGTGAAGGACAAAAGGAGGGAGGAGAAAGCCTTCTCAGTCTTCTGGAGGGAAAACCAGAGGCCCAGGTGGCCACACTTTCTTCAAAAAGCTTAAGGGGTTTCCTGGAGAACCCCCGAGAGAATGTGTTCATACGGACTGTCCACAAGCCCCTGGCCCCCAAACCTTGGGCAGCGAATGCAGCCATCCGCCAGTTTGCAGAGAGGATCCCCTTTTTTTTTTTAAGAACTTGTGTGCAGGAGTAAGGTTTCAGGAAGATCTACCAGCCTTCCTTTTCCCAATGGGAGGTTGGATTATGTAGTTTCGAGCTCCCTTGATTCTGTACTACTTTCAGTATTTGAATCCCCACGGCCACTGGCTACGTCTTGCCTAAGTAGTTTTTCGATAGCAGGCGGTTCCATTTTCAAACCACAGTCTTTCAAAACCCTTACATTAAAACTGTTAGATCACACAGTCAGACCCTTAGGCACAGCTGCTAAGAAAATCATAAAGTTTACTTAAAATACAAGCAATAGAAAAAATCTACAGTTTGGAAGAACTTTGAAATGCAGACAATAAAGATAAAACTAGATGGTTACAGAAAAGTACAATTACGTAAGAAATGAAAATTACGTACTTACCGTAATTCTTGATTTTCTTGGCGAGTCTCACCACTCATTCACACTATTGAGATCTGCGCCGAGGCACTAGGACCCATCGGAGCAAATTTTTGCTGGAGAGTCGGCATCAGAGATGGCGCCTGCGGAGGCTTCAGCTCACAGTAGTAACGATCTATCTCGGCGTCGACCTCCAACCGCCTCAGTACCTTTTTACCAAGGAGGTGCAGCGTAACTAACCTAGAAGGGTAGCCTAACCTAAAATCGGACATAAGATAGTCCGGGCGGCCGAGTGCAGAAGAGTTAACAAAGAAGTCTTCACGGCCTAAAGACTTGAGGGAGTGAAGACCAACAAGAAAAGGTGAGCTCGGGGATGGAGGGTGGGCGTGTGAATGAGTGGTGGAGACTCGTTCAAGAAGATCAAGAATTACTGACGTACGTAATGTCCATATCTTCCTGGACATAAGTCTCCACCACTCATTCACACTATTGGGAGAGTACCGAGCTAATAATCCCCCGAGAGGGCGGCAGGAGAAACCAAGAGCTCACGTTTCTAGGACAGAAGCCCATTGAGGATGGCTCTGCCAAAGGAAGAATGTCATCTGGCGTGGACATCTAGTGCATAATGTTTAACGGAAGTATGCACTGAGCTCCAGGTGGCTGCATTGCAGATGTCTGCAATGGGCACGTTGCGGATTTCCTAGGGATGCCTCGACCGCTCTAGTAGAGTGAGCGTATACTCTACCCTCCAACTTAACCTGCGCCATGGACTAGCAGTGGCGAAGGCACGCCACTAGCCATGATGAGATACATCTGATAGCGACAGGTTGACCCAGCCGGGTCTCACTGAAGGAAACGAATAGTTGCTGAGCTTTGCGAAAATCCTTGGTTCTATCTAGATAGAAACATAAGGCCCTCAACATCCAAAGAATGAAGAGAGCGTTCCCCTTCATTTTGGAAGTCCTAAAATAAGAGGGAAGGACCAAAGGTTGGTTTAGATGAAATTCTGACACAACCTTAGGAAGAAATTTAGGATGAGTCAGAAGGACTACTTTGTCCTTATGGAACACAGTATACAGAGGTCTGTGACCAGGCATGTATCTCAGAGACCCTACGGGTTGAGGTAATGGCCACTAGGAAGGCAGTCTTCCAGGTGAGAAATTTAGCTCACAGGTAGCCAGAGGTTCGAAAGGTTTCCGGTGACCATGTCTAGCACAAGATTAATGTCCCAGGCTGCAACTGGACGTCTTGTAGGAGGTCTGGTATGCAGAATCCCCTTAAGAAATCTCAACCACAGGTAACTGAGCCAGAGTTAAGGAAAAAACGGGCTCATGATACGCTGAAATGGCACTAAGATGAACTTTGACTGTAGAGTACTGCAGACCTGAATTTGAGAGGTCCAAAAGGTACTCCAAAACCTTATCTGGTAGACAGGAAAAGGGATTCAGAGAGGACTTTGCACACCAGAGCGAAAAATGCTTCCACTTGCCTGTGTAAGTTTTCCGAGTGGCTGGCTTCCGTGCAGCCAGAAGAATATCTGAAACTCTTCAAGAGACATTGAACTGGTTTACTTCGACCTCTTCAGGAGCCAATCATGAAGGTGAAGTGATCTCAGGTTGGGATGGACCACCAGTCCCTGAGTCAAAAGGTTCATCTGCAGGGGAAGTGGTCTCGGAGGAACTGCCAACATATTGTTGAGTAGTGAAACCACAGCTGCCGAGGCCAAAAGGAGCAATGAGAATCATTTGTCCCCTGGGATTCGAACTTGAGGAGTACCCTCTGAATTAGAGGAAGAGGAAGAGGCGGAAAGAAAGCGTTTTGTCCACCGCAGCCTGAACGCATCCTGATAGAAAATGCCAGGCCCTGGATTTCTGGTGCAGAAGAGAGGCAGTTTTGCATTGAGTGGGGATGCAAAAGGTCCAGGTCTGGAGTTCCCCACTCTGCGAATAGTGACTGAACTATGGTTGAGTCGAAGACCACTCGTGAGGTCTGTCTCTGTTCTGCTGAGACGGTCTGCCAGTTCGTTCTGAATAACTGGCGGTAGACCGCTTGAATTAGAGCCTCGTGCTCCAAGCACCATTCCCATACCCTCATTGCTTCCCTGCATAAGGGGCAAGAATGAGCACCGCCCTGCTTGTTGATGTAATACATCACTGCTTTGTTGTCCGTTTGAAGGAGAATGTTCTTGTGACACAGAATGTCCTTCAAAGCTCGGACCGCATAAAGGACGGCTCTCATTTCTAGGACATTTATGTGGAGCTGGGACTCGACTTGAGTCCACGCATCTTGAGTGTGGAGAGCCTGACAGTGAGCTCCCCACCCCATTAGGGATGCGTCCGTGGTAATGGAGATCTGATGGTCCAGAGGAGCAAAGGGATACCCCTCCAGGAGATTGCTCTCTTGAGACCACCAGGTGAGTGACCTCCTTAAAGGTTTTGTCACCTTGATGAGACAGGACTGCGGGTGAGTGGTTGGAGACCACTGAGTACTGAGCATCCACTGGGTGGTTCTCATGTGCAGACGTGCTAGGGGTACAGTGAACACTGAGGATGCCATGAGGCCTAGCATCCGTTGCATCGAGAGCGCTGTGACTGAGCCGTTTTCCCCGATGTGATGGGCCATCTGAAGGATATTGTTCCTCCTGTCTTCTGGAAGAAAAGCCTTCACACAGGAGATGTCCAGGAGAGTCCCTATAAAAAGGAGCCTCTGGGAGGGCTGCAGTTGCGATTTCTTGAGGTTGAGCAGAACTCCCATGGACGTAAGGAAGCGCAAGGCCATCTCCACGGCATCCAGAGTCCCTTGCCTGGAAGGGCTTGCTAGAAGCCAATCGTCCAGATAAGGAAACACCTGAATTCGACCTTTCGGAGGTGGCTCACGAGAACTGCACAATATTTTCTAAAGACTCACAGCGCGAGGATAGCTCAAAGGCAGGACTCTGAGCTGATAGTGCTGTCCCAGAGCCACAAACCTCAGGAATTTGTGATGTCTCGGGTGAACAGGAATGTGCTGGTGAGCGTCCTGCATATCTAGGGAGGCTAACCAGTCGTGTTGGTGGAGCAGAGGTAACAGGGTTCCCAGAGAAATCATTTTGAATTTCTCCTTGGGGAGAAATTTGTTTAGCTTTCTGAGATCTAGAATGGGGCGCATTCCGCCGGACTTCTTTGGAACCAGAAAGTAATGGGAGTAGAACCCCGTGTTTCGTTGGTGCAGTGGCACCACTTCTACTGCCCTGTTGTTCAGAAGGCCTTGAATCTCGGCGGCGAGAAGGTCTGACTGAAGGGTTGACAGCCTGGGCTGCCGTTTGGGGGGACGATCCGGAGGGGTCTCCACAAGACTGAGTGAATACCCTTCGCGAATTATCCGAAGGACCCATTTGTCTGAGGTTATGGACTTCCACTGGTTGTAGAAGTGCATCAGACGACCTCCCACCGGAGAGGAAAAGTCCACCTCGGGCAGCTGAGATGGAACTTGGGCCGGCAATTCATAAGGTAGCGCTGGGCGCTTTGGGCCCTTGCGCTTTCTGTTGCGCCTTCTTTTGAGGTTGGGCAGGTTGGTTCTTATGAACTTCCTCTGCCTCGAAAGGACTGGCGATTATGAAACTATCGTTTACTGGCATGCCCTGAGAGGGGCAGGAGGGGCGAGCCAACAATTGACTGACCTAGTCTTTTGTGTAGCTTCTAGAGCTTGCTCTACCTGAGGACCAAAAAGATCGCACGTCAAGGGCAATGCCATCACCTGCTGCTGCGAGGTCATTCGTAAAGCCGAGTCGCAGCCAGGAATGGACGGTGCAAATACCAGCAGCCGCTGAACGGAAGCAGTGTCAAAAGCATCCATGGTTGCTTTAACCTGCTGGTTATTAGATTCAATACCTCTGGTACTGGTTTGAAGAAGCTCTGGCTTTGAATCCGACTCCGGGAGGCTTCAACCATCTGTTTAATAGAATGCCACAGGATATACTCATACTGAGAAAAATAACCTGGTAACTGGCAATACACATACTTAGAGTAGAAACAACAAAGACTCTCTTACAAGGTCTATCTTACGAGATTCTTTAATAAAGTCGAGCTGTAGTAGCTGAGGAAGAAACGACCTTATCATTCTCTGCCAGGACTACAATAGGATCCATAAAGGCTTGAGATGCCAAAATGGGACGATCCTTGGGGCTGAATATTTCCTATCAATGGATTTAGCCACGAAGAGGTAAGAACAAGATTATTCCATACCATTTGAGACAGCATCTCGAAGGAAGGCTGAATCGGAGGAGTCAAATCCGTAGGGATCTCCGAGGCATGAAGATATGGAGTCTCAACAATTTCCCAGGATCGATGTCTGTAGTCTGGAGAGAAGTGTGGAACTCAGATTTTCAACAGAGACTTAAAGGATAGGTCTTGACCACAGGCTCTGCAGCAGTAATAGATCCTGCTTCATCCACTTCATCACCCAACCGAAGGTCTGGGTCAGGCTCAACGTCATCTCCTGACAGTCCAGGAGGGACTGTATGGACAGGAAAGGAATGAAATTCAGAGAGGAGAAGAGGAAACAAGTGAAAGAGAGTCCCGAGCCGCCGGCTCCGAGGCGCCTGACACCGGAAACGCAGCTGCGAGGCCTTGGTGGCCCGAGCTGCATGGCGGCAAGTGAGCGCCCGAGCGTAGTGAAGCCGAGGGCAGGCGCCCGAGAGGCCTGACGCCGAAAACACTCCCAGACTCCGAAAAACAGGTTTTGAAGGAAGAAGAGCAGGAGATAAGAACCGGTGTGGCCCCCTGCGCGCCAACCGTGGGGGAGACACCTAGCCCGAGTCGATGGCACCGAAGGTGCCGCACGACCAGGAAGGTCCAACACGCTACCCGTCGCCCAGAGCCCGAAGGCCCACGAGCGACTGAGCCAGGCAGCCGAACCAACCTCCAAGCCCACTGCTCCATAAGAGTGGCCCACTGATGAAACTGTTCATCTGAAGACCTACCTGCGGGCGGGTTAGGGCTCCGATGTCAAAGCCGTCGGCTAGCAGAAGCAGAGGTTGGCGACTCTGAAGGAGGAGACCGGCAACTAGCCCCGATAACCGAGCATCTACGTGCAGACATATCAGAGGGCGATCTCGGTGATGCCTTCTCTTTTTGAACCTGTGGGCGAAGAGCTCGAAACGCGAGCAGTGCCGAGTCACGACCGTTTATTTTTATGCTTCCTGGGGCACCTATCCCAGGCATTGGACTGACCGTTGTCAGACCCTCCTCCAGAAGAGCGCGGACCGGACCCAGCCCGACTGACTGAACAGCTTTCAATGAAGTCTCCCTACCGTCACCTGACCTGCTCTCGTGGTCCACTCCGTCAAGGCAGGCTGAGACTTCTTTATTGTCTTTATTTCAAAACAAGAATAAATTTAAGCGATACTGCATCGAGATAATACTACAAAAATAAAAACTGAAAACTATGCTGCTAGTTTGAAGTTTGACTCCGACAATGCGGCGTCGTCACTGAAGTGCACTCGGCGGCAGGAAAAAGGAACTGAAGACGGTTGGAGGGTCGACGCCGAGATAGTCGTCACCGCTCGAGCTAGGGCTCGCGGCGCCATCTCTGGCGCCAACCCTCTAGCAAAAGGTTTGCTCCCGATGGGTCCAAGTGCCACCGGCGCAGATCCCAATAGTGTGAATGAGTGAAGACTTATGTCCAGGAAGATCTTACTGTAAAGTACAGTTATGCAAGAACTTACCGTAACAGTAGATCTTTGAGAGGAGTTCTTGCAGCAGGTTATAACAGTTAGGACTATGCCGCAGGCACTAGGACCCTCCGGTAAACTTCTCAGCCAGCAGTACCAAGCAGGGACCACCCCCAACATCATCCCCGCCGTGACATCGGCCCTGGTACAAATAGGGGGTGGACCCAGCTCCACCTCAGTTCCCCCGCCAGGGCCCACAAACAAGCCCTGACAAGACAAGGAGATGAAACACTAGATGAAGATATAGATGAAGATCTGCACACCTCGAGGGGGAAGGCATGTGGGAAAGCCACGCCTGCTGCAAGAGCTCCTCTTAAAAATAGTACAGTTATGTAAGAACTTACTATAACAGTAGATCTTCGAGAGAGGCTCTTGCAGTAGGTAATTACGTACAGGACTGATGCTGGCGGTGAGGACCATGGAAAAATTTCTAGCTAGCAGTCTCTGGTTCTTTATTCCTCTTTTGAGAGTGGGAGAAGTGCGAGCCATGGCGCCTCACCCGGGAGGAGAGACTGGCACAAGTCCTTAAAAGAACCAGTAAAGGTGGAGCCCAGGTTGAGTTGAACGAAAAAGCTTCGATTCGCCGGAGCGCAGGCTGCTTCTTCGAACACCTTCATGTGTTCCAGCTGCTCTGTGGAACCCGAGGCCGCGGAAACCACCCACCTAGCCTCCTTAGACTTCACCGGAGGATTCCTTTTCTCTGGTTTCCCCAACTTCTAACGTGCCAGGCAGTCGTCCAGGACACTGGAATGGAAGGTCAAGCAAAAACTGCAGCACAAGGTGTCAGGGCAGACACCTAGGCAGTAGACAAACGTTAGATGGGGATCAGTGCACAACATTTTCTGGCCGCCAGGATACAGGCAAAATCCTGGAGAAGATTTCTCTTCCATGATCAAGGACGCCAAAGCACGATGCCCAACTCGAATGAGTTTTAATCTTGGTAAAACTGAAGTTTTGAAAGCCAGGGCCTATGAAATGCGTAAGAATGAAGGAGGCAACCTGTATCTTCAATGAGAAGGAACATCATGGCGTCATTGGGGGCGAGGCCAGCCTGAAGACTTCTGGCAAGATTTAAAGGAAAGGACATGCCAAACACTGTGAATGAACACCATATCCAAGATCCTAGAAGAATGTTTTCTTGATGATACATGTTAGAGAGATATGACCACTGAAGGACAGTCTGCCAGGACTTTAAGTGAAGGTATTTCCTTCCCTACTTTGCTTCTTGAAGAGGACTCAGAGGTTTTAGAGCCCTTTGATCGAGCACCTAAGTTGGTAACAAGGAAACATCCACTGTAAAGCTCTTGGTCGAGCACAGGAATATGGTGCCCTGTATGAAGCCCAGGCACCCCAAGCTATGGGCTCAATCCACGTCGAAGACTGCTGGCAGAAGAGTAAGCTGCAGTCAGAGCTGAAGCCGGTGGAAAAATGAATGGAAACTACCAGGGACCACCCAGTTTTAGAGGCACAGCCCAGAAATTGAGGTCATATGGGTGGTCCCTGGTGTGGAGAATGCTATAAGAGATTGCCGTGCTAGAGCGCCACCTATCGGAAACTCACAGAAGTATGACTTACTGCAAGAGACCATTCCGTGGAAGATCTACTGTTACAGGTGAGTAAATACAGGTTACTCAGCTGTAACAGGAGTTCTAGGAATAGTATAGGTTATTCATCCACACTCATTGGCAGGTATCCTTGCCGCTTTAAATCTTGCGGAAGGTCTTCAAGCTTGCTCCTCCCACCCACCGATTGGTATAACTCGGCTCGCCCATGGCGCCAGATCTGGCCGCTGGAAGCTCAGGTTGTCTTGTCGAGCCGGGAGGTCGGGTGGGTGGTGTGGATGAACAACATATACCATTCCTAGAACTCCTGTTACAGGTGGTAACCTGTATTTCTAGGGACATGGATATGTTGTTCATCCACATAACGAACTCTAGCAGTTCTCCGGAGGAGGAGGCAGGCAGCACACCCCAATGCTTACTTGGGAAAGTGAGACTGGAGAACAGGGGCTCCAAAACCAGCATCCCGGCGTGACTCAAGGTCGATTGGTAGTGGGTAATGAAGGTGTTTGCTGACTTCCAGGTAGCAGCCCTGCAGATTTCCTGGATAGGGCGTCCCTGGAAGCAGCCACCGTTGCAGCAATATGGCGGGTAGAATGAGGCTCTTATCCTCTGGGAGGCTCCATGCCCGCCAACCTATAGCAGAGATCTATGCAGGAGGTGACCCACCTGCCTATCATCCGCTCGGCTGAAGGTCTGCCAGGTGCGGCTTCAGCATAGGTGACAAACAGCTGGTGAACCTCTCCCCGAACTTCAGCAGTTTGCTCCTTATAGTAAGAGAGCACTCTTCTAGGGTCCACAGTATGGAGCCTATATTCGGCCTCTGAGGTGTGATTGTGGTAGAACACCGGCAGTGTCAACACCTGGTTAAGGTGAAACTCCGACACCACCTTCGGAAGGAATTTCGGGTGGGGCAGCAACCTTGTCCCTGTGGCAGACCACATAAGGAGACTCTATGAAAAGCGCCTGGAGCTCTCCCATCCTTCTGGGTGATGTGATAACCACCAAGAAGGCTGTTTTCCACGACAGGTGGGAGATATCACCTGTGCATCGGTTCAAATGGCTTGCCCATGAGCTTAGCCAATACCAGCAGTAGATACCAGGGAGATGGAGGTTCTCGGACCGGAGGGGATATGTGATCAAGACCTTTGAAAAAGCGCCCGACCACCTTTTCCTGTGCCACTGACTGCTTTCCAGCCCGCACCCGGTAAGCAGAGATGGCTGCCAGGTGCACCTTAAGGGTCATCGACCGAAGCCCTTGCTGAGAAAGGGACCATAGGTAGACCAGAATGCTAGTCAAGGAACAGGAAGAAGGGTCCAACTCCTTGTCCTGACACCAAATGGAGAATCTCTTCCATTTGAAGGCATAGCATTTTCTGGTCGACTCCTTACAGGACGCCTCAACGACGTTGAGGACCTCACTGGAAAGACCCAAGGCCTGGAACTCTAGCCGCTCAGGAACCAGGCCGTCAGGTGCAGGGATTGAAGGTCCGGGTGAAGAACCTTCCCCTTGTCGACCAAGAGCAGATCCGGGCAGGCTGGACGCCGCCTCGGGAGCCTGGAGCCGAGGCTGAGGAGATATGGGTACCAGAACTGGCGGGGCCAGTCTGTGGCTACCAGAATCACCTGCGCCTTGTCCCTCTTCACCTTGAGAAGCACCTTGTGGATCAAGGGAAATGGAGGGAAGGTGTAGAAGAGGCCCGGGGTCCATGGCCTCGAAAAGGCATCCCCCTGCAGCGAGACCTACTGAGGGCGGCGGGCGTGAAACAGCCTCAGCTTTGCATTCTCCCTGGAGGCAAACAGGCCCACCTGAGGGTAGCCCAACTGGGAGAACACATCTTGTACTACCTTCGGCAGGAGACACCACTCGTGAGATGCAGCACCTATGCTGCTGAGGGCATCGGCCAGACTGTTGGAGGCTCCTGCCACATGGATGGTTAGGAGATCTGCCTCCAGGCTGATCATGAGAGACCAGATGCGGAGAGCCTCCTTGCACAGAGGCAAGGAGTGCATCCCGCCTTGGCGGTTTAGATAGTACATGGTCGTGGTGTTCGTTTGGACCTGGACCACTTGACCCCGTACAAACGGAGCGAAGGTGGTGAGGGCTAGTCGGACTGCTCGAAGCTCCAGCAGGTTGATGTGGCATCGAGACTCTTGAGTAGACCAGAGGCCGTGCGCTCTGAGCTCCCCCAAATGGGCACCCCAACCCATCAGAGACGCGTCGGTCGTTAAAGTGACCGTCTGCTCTGGGCAGACAAACAAGATACCCTCCTGCAGATGAGCCAGAACGATCCACCACTGGAGAGTGTTCCCCATCTCCTGGGTCACTATCACTGGCTGGTCCAGAGGACCGAAGCGCTATGACCATTGGCGGGCCAGCCCCCACTGCAGGGGACGATGTACCAGCGGGCCCAACAGACCACGCTGATGCAGGCCGCCATGAGGCCCAGGAAGTCCCAGGCAGGGCGCAATGCCCAACCAGAAATGACTGGGCAAAGAGGAAAGAAACCTCAGCCCTGTCCACCGGGAGCCGTGCTCTGGCTCAAGAGAGTCGAGCTCAGCCCCAAAGAACTGAATCACCTGCGTTGGCACGAGTTCCGATTTGGCCTCGTTGATGAGGAGGCCAATCTGAGAGTAGACCTGGAGGGCCAGATCCCTGGATCGCTCCACCTCCAACTTGGAGGGGGCTGCAATCAGCCAGTCGTCCAGATAAGGGTACCCCCGGACTCCTCGGCACCGCAGGAATGCTGTCACTACTGCCATGCATTAGGTGAAGACCCTGGGAGCTGGAGAGAGGCCGAAGGGCATGGCCCGGAACTGGTAGAGAGATCCCTCTGCTCAGAAGCGGAGGAATCGCTGATGAGACGGACAGATTGGGATGTGAAAGAACATTCCCTGGACCTTCAGGACGCAAAACCACACGCCTGATTCCAAGGATGGAATGATCTGAGCCAGAGTGACCATCCTGAAGGTGCGAGGCCTTAGAAACTTGTTCAGGTCATGCAGATCGAGAATGGGCACCAGCCCCCCCATCCGTTTTGGGACCAGGAAGTACCTGGACACAAATCCTGGGTCTGGTAGGGGGTCCGCCACCTCGCTGATCACATACTTCTGGAGGAGCAAGGCAATGTCGGCTCGCCAAGCCGACAGAGAGGCTGCAGAACCCACTGCCCAACTGTGGGGCATGGCCCGATTTGGGGAGAGACTGTCGAATTCCAGAGGCAGATCCACTTTAGCACCCAGCGTCCGTGGTGATAGTGGACCAGGCGGAAAAGAGGTGGCAGAGCTGCCTCTCTAATGGGGAACTCTGGGAAGAGGACGAGGTTAGCTGACACCCCTCAACTCGTCACTGGGCAGGTTTGGAGGAAGGTCCAGCTGAGGGACCTCCTGGACCCTTGCCTCCAGGCTTCCTACTAGATAAAGCAGCAGACTTGGCCTTAGGGCGCCAAGTGTGAGCCTGGTGGCCCTGATGCTGGTGTTGCTAGGCCGGACGTGTCGCAGGAGCGAAAGGGCTTGCGCTGCTGCAGGCGGCCTTTGTCCTTCTGGGCACACGTGACCGAGTCCAAGGTGGCACTGGACTTCTCGATTCTCTGGAGATGGCCTTCCAACCCTGGCCTGAACAAGTTGGTGCCCAGGAAGGGAACGTCTGCCAGCTTGTTCTGGGTGTCCGCCGTGAAGGTGGAGATACGCAACCAAGCTCTGCGGCGCATGGCCACTGTGGCCGCCACTGACCGGGCACAAGAGTCACCAATGTCCAATGAAGTTTGGAGCCATTTAGCCACCGCCCTGCCCTGATCCCACACCTGCTTGACCGTCGTCTGAAGGTCAGCCAGGAGATGAGGAATCACCTCACCCAGGGAGCCCATTAAGGGCGTGTGAGAAATGTGCCATCAGTATGGCCGAGCTAACCTGACGAAAGCCTACGGAGGAAGCAGCGTAAACCTTCCGTCCAGAGTAATCCAACTTTTTGGATTCCTTATCAGGTGGTCTGTCCACATCCCGAACATTCCTGGAAAGTGCTATTGGTCACTAATCCCTCCATAGATGGGTACTCCGAGAAACCAGAGAGTGAACCTGTGGGGACCGTGTACTTTCGAGCCATCCTGGCCGAAGGCAAGGGACAAGATGCTGGCTGCTGCCACAACTCCAGGGCTGGGCCAACAATGGCTTCAGCCACCGGAAAAGCCTCTGTAGGGGAATCCCCTCTGTCCAGTATCTCCGTAAGGGGATACTTGGCCCATTTTTGGACGGGTTCGAGCTGCATCCCAGTAGATTGACATGAGTCGAAGCATACCCAGAAACGGGGATGGGCTGTTATCCACCGACTGGCCTCCTGCAGACTCCACGTCAATCGGCCTGGAGAACAGGGAGGAGTCGTCATCAGACTCAGAGGAGTCTGCAAAACAGCTGCCAAGCACCTGAGCCACCCTCCACCTGCAGGGGTTCATTGGGAGTGAGGGTGACCGACAACCTATGGGACAAGCCCTGACCCGACCAAGAAACCTTGGTCGGGTCCCAGTCTTTGTTTGTGGAGGCTCCACCACAATGGGTGGAGCAGCTGGTTTCAGCCGAACAACCGGTGCCGGGGGAGGCTCCGACTACCATGAAGGGTTGTTTCGGCCACTCCGGTGACAGTCATTTAATGGCCAGAGAAGGAGACGGAGTCTGGTTGTTATCGGTCAGTAAAAGTTGCTGCCACATCACGTCCTCATAGCGCTGACGCAACTTGTCAAGTCTTTATTTAACCAGGCGTTCATCGTTGAGCAGAAGCTCATTTGCAAGATGGACCTGGGTGGAGCATGAACAATTGTATATACAGGTCAACACAGGTATTTACAAGGCAATACAGATAATACTCTTTACAGAGAGAAGAAAAAGAAGTTCTTATACATAGAATTACACAGATATTGTACAGATTACACGGTATTTACATACATAGAAGTGTCTATAGGAAGATAAAGCAGGTTATCTAAGGTTGCAGAAGAAGTAACGAAAAAAATAAAATAAAATATACACCAGGTAGAGGTGAAGGTAGGGGGAAGAGAGGAGGGAAGTAGGGGAGAAAGGCTAGGAGGGCACGGTGCACAGAAAGGAGTTGGTAAAGCTGGATGTAGAGAAGGTGGATGGAGAAAAGGAGTATGTGAGCCCGGGATTGAATGCTATAAAGCACGGGCATGGTAGGATGTCACAACCCAGGGTAGTGAGCTCCTATCCGAGGTTGGGAAAGGAAGAATAAGGGATGGATGGGCCTAGTGTTGATAAGACGGGGATAAGAGAGAACAATTAGGCTGGTGAGGAGCAAGCTGGGGGGGGGGTCAGTACTTAAAATTGGGTCTAGGCGTGGCGATATACCAGTGCAGACACCGGTACTGGGTCTGAGTGGGTGAAGCAGTTACATACTTCTCTGATTGTACAGAAATAAAGCATCTTGAAAGCATTTATACCGATTAGAGTGCTTAATTTGAGGGTTTTTTTGTAGATCATTCCATAAGCTAGTAGGTAGCACTGCTTATGGCTGCCTCGTCAAGTGGGATTTTGCTTTGGGTACTTTAAGTGTAATAGCTGAGTAACTTCTTAACGCTGTGATTTCCCAATTATACTCAGGGAAGACAGCAGGAGATATAGTAAGGCAGCTTATTAGAGATGGCTCTATAGGTCCAGAGAGCGGGCGTTCTGTGGCGCCTGAACTTTAGTGATGTCCATCCCACTGCCATATAGGGTGCAGTGATGTGTGGCGAAGGGAGTCCGTTATAAACCTCAGTGCTCGATGGTAAGTGTGTCCAGTTTAGCCATGTAAGAGTTGGGGCATTGGCTGTAGAGGAAGTCATCATAATCAACCAATGATAGGAAAATGGATTGACCAGTTGTTTCTTGGCATCTCTGGTGAGAAACTGGCCGATTCTAAAAACAGTCAAGCCTTTGCGAAGTCGCTTTAGCAAGTCCTCGATATGTTCAATGAAGGAGAGTCTTGGACCATACAAACCCCAGATACTTGAATTTTGTAACAAATTCTAGTTTTTCACCTAGAACTGTGGTAATTTGGGGAACTGTCCCACTGGACACAGGGTTAGCTGTAATCGATAAAAGGAGAGAGGACCATCGCTTAGTTTTTTGGCATTAAGGAGTAGCTTTTTTTGGAGGAGTTAGCTTTGCAAAAGGTTGAATTCTGACTGTAGGTCATTGCAGGCAGCTTTAGGTGTTGGGCGACTCACGTAGAGAACTGTATCATCTGCAAAAGATGGATGTTGGCTTCTTTTATACAGTAGTCAATGTTATTAATGTAGATTGCAAAAAGTAAGGGCCCTAATATAGAACCTTGAGGTACCCCTCTTTGCAGAGTTTTTAAGGGGGACAGGCCTCCTTCGGCTTTAACTTGTTGAAGGCGCCCTGTAAGATAGTCAGTGAACCAACGCAAAGAGGAGGGGTCCACACCTATGGTTTGAAGGGTGGAGAGGAGCAGATTATGGTCGACGGTGTCGAAAGCCTTTCTTAGATCAAGGAAAACAGCACAAATAAAGTTTTTGCTCTCAAGATTACGCTGCCAGTCGTTAGTAACTTTGGCGAGGGCTGAGATAGTGCTATGTTTAGCTCTGAATCCGGACTGCATAGGATTTAGCAGTTCCTAGACTCAAGGTGAGTCCTCAGCTGTGCATTTACAATTTTCTAGGAGCTTGGACAGGACCGGAAGGAGGGAAATTGGCCTGTAGTTATTGAGATCGCCACGGTCACCTGATTTGAACAGTGGTATGACATGTGCTGTCTTCCATATAGGTGGTAAGGTGCCCTGAGACAGGGATAAGTTAAAAAGGTGGGTGACAGGTATTGCTAGTACGTGCTAGGCAATTTTTAGGAAGTAAGGGTCAAGGGAGTCGGCCCCAGCACTTTTTCTAGTATCCAACTGAAGCAAGAGGTCCTCTACCTCTTTCAGTGTGGCAGGTTGAAGTGAGAAAGGCGGCGAAGCTATCGGAGTTTCAAGCAGTTGGCTGGCAGTCTGGGAGCGAAGTATGTTTGCAGGGGAGTTATCAAATGCCATGCCTGCAGTAGCAAAGTGGTTATTGAATGCATCAAGTATATCCATCTTTTCGGTTATAGTCAAGTTGCCAGAGGTAATCTTGGTGGGAGTGAATTTCCTGGGAGTGGCCTAGCAGATCACTGATTGTGTTCAGAGCTTGACTGGCTCTTTGTGGCAGAGTCGAGTTCAGATTTGAAGAAGGTGGCCTTCGATTCTCTGATTGTTTTGGTACATAAATTTCGATGTCTCCTGAACTGGCTCCAGTCCTCTGCAGTGTTCAGTCTAGTGCTTTTTTCCAGAGCTTATCTGTTTCTAGAAGCAAGGACTTGATCTGAGGTGAACCATTTACAGGTTTTGGTCCTAGTTCGAACTTTAATAAGAGGAGCATACTTATTAAGGGCCCTTGATAGAATGTTGTGGAAGATATTGTAAGCTGACGTAATCGCTTTGGCCACGTAGAAATCTTGCCACCAGGGGAGTACTTAAGCTCGCTTAGGTAGGCATGTTCATTGAAGTTGCGCCTGGATCTCTTCATAGAGAACTTGCTGATGGGTGCTGGGTTGTTGGTGGATCTTACTCCCATAATAAACAATGGTGCTGGCAGTCCTGAGAAGAAGACATCAGCGTGGGAAAAGAGATGAGGTTTGCTCATCATTAGCACATCCAAAAGTGTACTTTTACTGGGGTTCTTCACGTTTGGTGTTGGTTCAGTAATAAGTTACGCAGCCCATGTTCATCACAGAAGGATGCAAGGGCGGCAGCTGTGTTAGAGAGCCAGTCAAAGTTGAGGTCTCCTAAAATAATAGTTTCTGGCAGCCCCTGTCCCAACTTGTCACCTAGATATGACACAAGCTGTAGGCCAGCAGACGGTGGTCTGTAGCATCCTATTACGCAGAGTGCAGTAGTCTGTGTAATTTCCACTTTGAGAATTAGGCATTGGAATTCGCTGGTGACAGATGCCGAGGATAAGCAGGAGGCAGAAAATTTGTCTTTAACGTAGATAGCTACCCTCCTCCTCTGGCATGCCTATCAGCTCTGAACAAGGCATAGTTGGGTATGTTTACTTCTCTGTCAGTGGTGCTGGGTCTAAGCCAAGTTTCGGAAATCACAAGTATGTCAGGAGAGGTATGATTTACCCAGGTTTGTATTAAGGTTATCTTTTTCAGGAGGCTACATACGTTAATATGCAAGAAGCTTATTCCTTTTAAATTTGCTAGTTCTGCTGGCAAAGCAATAGCTTCTGGGGGGCCAGGGTTGAGTTCTACGTTGCCTGAACAAAGCAGGAGGATAAGCAGGATTTTTCTAAGAGCGCTAATTATAAGCTTGTAATTCCTGCCTTGCTCCCGTCTAGTAGATCTGATGTTTTTAGGGACTGGAAAGTAGCCACCATAGAAAAGCTGATCTGTTGTAGCAAGAGTTAGTACCCCTACCACAATAGGCGGGGAGGAGATAGAAGTCTGCATGGTGGGAGGTGGGCCTTGTGGTGGGGGAGTGTTATAAGTACTACTGGTATGTGTGGTCCAAGAGCAGGGTTCGAGGTACTGGTACTTGGAATCACGGAAGCAATTAAAGGATAAGTTGCCATGTGGTATACAGCACAAGGTGCCGTTGTAGACCAAACATGATGGTAGTTCAGGTGTCCAATGCTGGGCAGCTGGTATCAGCAGAAGAAGGGGCAGTAAAAGGAGCCATATAGGGCCCGACGTGATGGTACCTCAAAAAGGAGCCACTCAATTAGCCCAGGGGCCAGTGGGGTTGCTGGATTAATGCAGCTTATCAGTAGCTTTCCGATCCAGGTAGACCCAAATTTGATAGCATTAAAGATATTTAGTGGTGAAGGCACAGCCAAGGAGAGCCTATGCGTTTTAGTAGGCGAGGCCCTGAGAGTTGGATCCGGTAGGCTGGATAGAGAAGAGGGGGATCACGAGCTAAGTCTCTATTGGTGGGGCACTGCGCCAGGGGACGTGGACTAATATTTTGGCAGGAGCTACTGTATTTAATAATCAGCGGAGGTGGGGAGAGGGCGGTCGAAAAAGTTGCGGCAGTTGCCGTACCTTGTAGGGCCTTGGGTCCGTGTCTGCGGTCTCGAGCATCGGCTAGAGGGGCGCCGACCGCCCTGGTAGCCAGGAATCCCGCAGCTTAGGAGCTGGGAGCCTGGGCGACAGTTTCTAGGCTGAGGGAGAGAAGCAGAGTGAGGGTTAATAAAGTGGATTCACATAAAGGGTTAGACAGAACAGCGGGGAGTCCAAAATTTGCAGAACAAAAGGACGTGTATGGTACCAGCAATGCCAAAAGAGGTAGTGACGAGCAGTAGTAGGTGGTTGCACCCAAGGTAGTTTGTTTGGTGTTGCTGGCCTGCTTAACTGCAAGCTGATTTATAGTTGAAAGGGTATATAGTCAAATTAGGGTGAGGTCCCTAACAATGGGCAGGTAGAGCAGTATTTGAGAGGAGTTAGATGGGTGGCTGGAGAAAGGTTGAGAGGAAATGTGGGATCCTGTGGGTGGGACTGCTTTAAAAAGGCGCGGTAAGAAAGTGGGTCAAGTCAGGTATTGAAGACAGGGAGGCCAATAGCATGAAAATGTGCAGCAGTGGAGTGACCAATCTGCTGCTAGGCTGAGGAAGGGGTGGAGTAAGGGTCTATTCAGTCCAGAACAAAGCACAGAAAGAGATTTCCCTGAGACCAGGAAGCACCAGGCGTTGGAAGATCAGCCAAGGAGGACTGCTGCCAGTCAGTGCCTGGTTCCTCCACTGGGCATCCAGTCAAAACAGTGACATTCAAAACCACGAGTTTCAGAGGTCCGGTGCGTACCTGAATCTGTCCGGGGGTCAGTCGGGTGGTCTGTTAGCTGTGGCCTGCTCGGAGAGAGCCAAGGCCACAGGAGCAGCTTGGGAAGCCCACAGATGGGCTGTCTGTGGAACAAGGAGGGAAACACATAGGATTAAATACAGCTAGAGTACAATAGCAAGCTCAGTGGGGGCAGGCAATGGGGAAAGACAAAGCATGAGGTAAAGAGGTGGTAAATGGAGGCAATTATTTGGAGCTAGAAGAGGAGTTAATGGGAGGGGGGGGTCGTCTGTGCTTTGGCACCGGGATGTCTGAGGAGGGCAGCAGCAGGGGGGGGGGTGTAAGGAAAGAGTTTGTAGGTAAGGCAGAGAAGAAAGTAAGGTGTTTAGAGAGACAGCATTACAAGTGGGGCAGAGAAATTAATAACTGGCAGAGTTCGTCAGTAGGGCAGAAATGGAAAACTGCAGCAGTCTTGCTCAGTAGCTAGGTCAAGCAGTCAAACATCAGCTACTATACAATACAGTTTGTCAAGCACTAAGTAACACTGAGAGGCTAGACTAGTGGCTTGTAATAGACTAGCTAAGCTGGCAGGGAAAGTAAGACCAATTGATGCATAACATATGTAGATTACATTAATAAAAATTCAGTCCAGAACAAAGCACAGGAAGAGATTTCCCTGAGACCAGGAAGCACCAGGCGTTGGAAGATCAGCCAAGGCCTATCCTCCGAAGAGGATGAGCGGTGACACTGCTTTCCAAGGTACCGACCCACCGACGGGACCGGCTAGACCTGGAAGAGGACAGAGACCTTCAGGGGTTCAGAGGGTGGGTGAAAGTGGGAACAGGGGAAACCTGCCCCTCCTTCAGTGCAGGGACCTTAACCGGGGACTTCAGCACAGGAAAGTCCTCTGTAACCACCGGGGGAACCGGTGAAGAAGGGTTGTCAGCATCTCCAAGCGACAAACAGCTGACGTCGGTGAGAATCTCGACCCGGCCGACGGATGTCTCGCCCTGCTGACCTAACGGGGACACCGTGAAGCCGCAGCCGCATCCTCGACTGAAGTAGAGAGCAGACGGTCCGGTGAAGGGGATCTCTCCCGCTCCCACGAACATCGACAGTGGGACTTACTGTTAGAGTCCTCCTTTCTGGACCGACTGGAATGTCCTAATGGTCCTTCTCCCTTCATGGAGAGAGATTGACAAAGCTCCTTAATGAAGTAGTGTAGGAGGAGCCCAAGGAGAGCGGGATAAATGCCGCGACCTAGGAGGAAGAAGAAGCGGCCTGGGCCACCTCCTCCTCAAGGGCGATCATCTGCTCTAACTGCTCCGCGGAGCCCGCCGCTGCGAACACCGCCAAACGGGCCTCCTTAGACTTCACCGGCGGGTACCGTTTCTTGAGGCGCCCAAGAAGAAGTCTGGCAGCGCAGTCCTTCAAGACCGGCTAGAGAAAGACCTGCACACCCAGGCCTAGCGACAGAACCAAGCCCCACGGTAGTTACACGTGGAGCCGGATCGGTCCGGGGACATCTTCTGCCCACAAGGGCACCGGCAGAAGCTGGAGTAGATTGGTCCATCGCAGCCGCGAGGCAAGACGAAGGCTGGAGTCTTGTGAATTTTAAAATTAGTTTCGGAAATTCCGAAGAGTGTGGATCCAGGCCTAAAACGCAGAGCGCAAAGGAGGGAATCTGAGCTTCCAAGCGGTAAGGAAGATCTGACGTCATGGGGCGGAGCAGAGGGTTTTACCACCCGGGTGGGTGGGAGGAGCCAGCTTGAAGACCTTCCGGCAAAATTTAAAGCAGCAAGGAACCTGCCAACAAGTGTGGATTTAACATATCCACGTCCCTAGAAACTACCTACTGCAAGAGCTGTTCTCGAAGATCTACTGTTACAGTAAGTTCTTACATAACTGTACTATCTTACTTTGAGAAACAGCTCTTGCAGCAGGTTACACCATAAGGACAGATTCCCAAGCAATAGTGGAAATCCCTCTCAGATGGAAGAAGGCTAGGTAAAGATCATGAGTTGGACCGAAGCCTAGGATAGTAGTCCCTGAAAGACTGCTAGACCAAAACCAGCTCTTTGCCGTAATGAAACATCCAGGCTATAATGCCTGACAAAGGTGTGAATGGTGCTCCAAGTAACTGAGGCATCCATGGAGAGTGTGTCACGATCGGAGACGGTGCAATAAAGGGAGCTGTTCTAGACGTTCGCTGGAGTGGGTCCCATGAGGCCGATGCTGGCGAGTCGATGGCGGGAAAAGAAAGTACAGTTATGTAAGAACTTACCGTAACAGTAGATCTTCGAGAACAGCTCTTGCAGCAGGTTACACCATTAGGACTGAAGCCGGCAGGCGTCAGGACCTCACGGAAAAATTCTAGCTAGCTGTCTTCAGCGGGGACCGCCCCCGACGTTGGTCCCACCTCCGACGTCAGGCGTAGTACATAAGGGGACGGTCCCGCCAGATTCCCCAGTTCTCCCGCCGGAGACTTCCGGCCGCAGGCTGACATCGAAATAGGAGACCGAGGATCCACCGTCAGAAGACAAACGGGAAAATTCCTGTTAACAAAGGCTTAAGCCATGCCTCCTCCAAGGGGGAAGGTGGGCGGGAAGGTACCTGCTGCAAGAGCTGTTCTTGAAGATCTACTGTTACGGTAAGTTCTTACGTAACTGTACTATCTTACTTCGAGACACAGCTCTTGCGGCAGGTTACACCATTAGGACTGAATCCCAAGCAATAGTGCTTGCAAACACTCTGGGAGGAGGAAATAGGAAAGAACGTTCCAGGTCCTGAATCTAGGACAGGAGACCCTGTAGCACTGCCAGGCCGAAGCCTGCTCTTCGCCGTGAAGCAATGTCCAGGCTATAATGCCTGATAAAGGTATGAACAGATCTCCAAGTGGCTGCAGCACAAATGGCAGAGGTGGAGACGTTTCAAAGTGCTGCAAAGGATGTGGCCACGCCCCTAGTGGAACGGCCCCGGACTGCTCCTGGGAGGGGCTTTCGTTTGATATAACAGTAAGAGATGCACTGGACAAGCCAGCGAGACAGGGACTGTTTGGATACTGGTTGTCCAGTCATCCTTTCGGTAAAGGAGACGAAAAGCTGCTCCGAAGTGCGAAGCTGCTTAATTCTGCTCAGGTAGTACCTTAAGCTGCGGTGAACATCCAGGGTGTGAAGCAGTGCTTCTCCTCTGTTAGAGTAATTAGGAAAGTAGACCGGCAGGTCAATATCCTGATTGAGAGAGAGAGTGTGGAAACCACCTTGGGCAAGAATTTAGGATTCGTCCTCAAGGATACTCTGTTCCGGTGGAAAATTAAATAGGGCTCTTTGCACATGAGAGCCTGAAGCTCAGAAACTCTTCTCGCTGATGTAACAGCAACCAAAAATACAGGTTACTCACCTGTAACAGGAGTTCTAGGAATGGTATATGTTGTTCATCCACACTCATTGGCAGGTATCCTTGCCGCTTTAAATCTTGCCGGAAGGTCTTCAAGCTTGCTCCTCCCACCCACCCGGGTGGTATAACTCTCGGCTCCGCCCCATGACGCCAGATCTGGCCCGCTGGAAGCTCAGGTTGTGCGTCGAAGCCGGGGAGGTCGGGTGGGTCGTGTGGATGAACAACATGTACCATTCCTAGAACTCCTGTTACAGGTGAGTAACCTGTATTCTAGGACATGGATATGTTGTTCATCCACACTCATTGGCAGACTCCTAGCAGTTCTCCGGGAGGAGGGAGGCAAGACGCACACCCCAATACTTACTTGGGAAAGAGAGACTGAGAACAGAGGCCCCAAACCAGCATCCCGCGTGACTCAAGGTCGATGTGGTAATGGGTAATAAAGGTGTTTGCTGACTTCCAGGTAGCAGCCCTGCAGATTTCCTGGATAGGGACGTCCCTGGAAGCAGCCACCGATGCAGCAGTATGGCGGGTAGAATGAGCTCTTATCCCTCTGGGAGGCTCCGTGCCCGCCAACTTATAGCAGAGATCTATGCAGGAGGTTACCAACCTGCTTATCGTCCGCTTGGCTGCAGGTCTGCCAGATGCGGCTTCAGCGTAGGTGACAAACAGCTGGCGAACCTCTCCCCGAATTTCAGCCGTGCGCTCCTTATAATAAGCGAGCGCCCTTCTAGGGTCCAGAGTATGGAGCCTATATTCGGCCTCCGAGGTGTGATTGGGGTAGAACACCGGCAGAGTCAACACCTGGTTAAGGTGAAACTCCGACACCACCTTCGGAAGGAATTTCGGGTGGGGGCGCAGGACAACCTTGTCCCTGTGGAAGACCAGGTAAGGAGACTCGATGGAAAGCGCCTGGAGCTCTCCCATCCTTCTGGCTGAACGATAGCCACCAAGAAGGCGGGCCTCCACGACAGGTGAGAGAGCACACTGTGCATAGGTTCGAATGGCTTGCCCATGAGCTTTGCCAGTACCAGCAGTAGATCCCACGGAGGTGGGGTTCCCGCACTGAGGAAATGTGATCAAGGCCTTTGAAAAGCGCCAGACCACCTTCTCCTCGCCACCGACTGCTTCCGGCCCGCCCTGTAAGCAGAGATGGCTGCCAGGTGCACCCTAGGGTCGCCGACCCAAGCCCTTGACTAGAAAGGGACCATAAATAGTCCAAGATGCTTGCCAAGGAACAGGAGGAAGGGTCCAAGCCCTTGCCCTGACACCAAATGAAAACCTTTTCCATTTGAAGGCATAGCATTTTCTGGTCGACTCCTTACGGGACGCCTCAACTACATTGAGGACCTCGTCGGAAAGACCCAAGGCCTGGAACTCTAGCCGCTCAGGAACCAGGCCGTCAGGTGCAGGATTGAAGGTCCGGATGGAACACCTTCCCCTGATTGACTGAGAGCAGGTCCGGGCGAGCTGGAAGCTGCCGCGGAGTCCTGGAGCTGAGACTGAGGAGATCTGGGTACCAGAACTGGCGAGGCCAGTCTGGGGCTATCAGAACCACCTGCGCCTTGTCCCTCCTCGCCTTGAGAAGCACCTTGTGGATCAAGGGAAATGGGGGAAAGGCGTAAAAGAGGCCCGGGGTCCACTGCCTCGAGAAGGCATCCCCTGCAGTGAGCCCTGCTGAGGGGCGGGCATGGAACAGGCTCAGCCTGCGTTCTCCCTGGAGGCAAACAGGTCCACCTGAGGTGTGCCCCAATGGGAGAACAGATGCTGTACTACCTCCGCAGGAGAGACCACGTGGGATGCAGCCCCTATCCGGCTCAGGGCATCGGCCAGGGTGTTGGAGGCTCCTGCCACGTGAATGGCTAGGAGATCCGCCTCCAGGCTGCGCGACGAGTGACCAAATGCGGAGAGCTTCCTTGCATAGAAGCATGGAGCTGGGTCCGCCCTGGCGGTTTAGATAGTACATGGTCGGGTATTGTCCGCCTGGACTCGGACCACTTGGACCCCGGAGGAACGGAGCAAAGGCGGTGAGAGCTAGGCGGACCGCTCGAGCTCCAGCAGGTTGATGTGGCATCGGGACTCCCTTGGGACCAGAGGCCATGAGCCCGTGTTCCCCCAGATGGGCACCCCAACCCATCAGAGAGGCATCGGTCGATAGAGAGACCGTCGGCTCGGGGCAGACAAACGGGATGCCCTCCTGCAAATGATCTGGAACGGTCCACCACTGGAGAACGTTCCACATCCCTGTGTCACCGACACAAGCTGGTCCAAAGGATCGAGCGTGAGACCACTGGCTGGCCAGTCCCCACTGAAGGGGACGATGTTCCAGCGGGCCCAACGGACCACGCTGGTGCAGGCCGCCATGAGACCCAGGAGGCGAGGAAGTCCCGGCAGGCGCGATTGCCCAACCAGAAATGATCGGGCAAAGGAGAAAGAACCCCGGCCCTGTCCGGGAAGCCCGCTCTGGCTCGAGAGAGTCGAGCTGCTCCGATGAATAGAATCACCTGCTTGCCTCGAGTCCGACTTGGCCTCGTTGATAAGGAGGCCCAGTTGAGAGCAGACCTGGAGGGCCAGATTTCTGGACCACTCTGCCTCCTTCCTGGAGGAGCGCTATCAGCCAGTCGTCCAGGTAAGGGTACACCCGGACCTCGGCGCAGAATGCTGTCACCACTGCCATGCATTGGTGAAGACCCTGGAGCTGGAGACAAGCCAAGGGCATGGCTTGAACTCCAAGAGGGATCCTTCCGCTGAGCGAAGGAATTCTGGTGAGACGACGGATGGGGACGTGAAAAACGCGGCCCTGCAAGTCCAGAGAGCAGAACCACACGCCTGCGTTCCAAGGATGGTATTATCTGAGCCAGATGACCATCCTGAAGGTTCGAGACCTTAGGAACTTGTTTAGGTCGTAGGTCGAGAATGGGCGCCAGCCCCCGTCCGCCTCGGAACCAGGAAGTACCTGGACACAAACCCTGGGTCTGAAGGAGGGTCCACCACCTCTCTTATCACCTCCTTCTGGAGGAGGAGGCGATGTCGGCTCGACGAGCCGCCAGTGAGCTGGGGATCCCAGGCCCCCGAGGGCGGCGGCTCTGAAGGGTGGTGCCTGCTCAATTCCAGAGGCAGGCCTCTTCCCACCACCTCAGGACCCACCTGTCCGTGGAAACAGCGACCAGGCGGGAACGGATGCGGAGCCGTCCCCACGGGGATTCCAGGGATAAGGTGGCGGGAATGGGGGCGACACCCTCAGCCGGTCACTGGGCAGGCTTGGAGGAGGGACCGCCGGGGACCTCCTGGGCCTTTCCTCCTGCCTCCTGTTAGAGGAAGCCGTGACTTGGGTTTGGGATGCCAAGGCCGAGCCTGCTGGCCTGACGTTCTGGGCGCGGGCGCGCGGGGCTAGAAGGACGAAAGGGCTTAGGCTGTGGTTTGCGGCCTTTGTCCTTCTGAGACGGAGAGCCGAGTCCAAGGTAGCATTGGGACTCGATCCTCTGCAGGTGACCTTCCCACCCCAGGGCGAAGAGGTCAGTCCCAAAAGGGACATCCGCCAACTTGTGCTGGGTATCCGGTAAAGGTGGATATCCTCAGCCAAGCCATGACGCATAGCCACTGCGGGCCGCCACCGATCTGGCACATGAGTCCCCTATATCCAAAGCAGTCTGGAGCTGCTGTTTGGCCACTGCCCTGCCCTGGTCCCGCACCTGCTTAACCGTAGGTCTGCAGATCGGGCGGAAGATGAGGTGACCTCATCCAGGGAGCCCAACAGGGCATGAGAAAAATGCCATGAGGGCCGAACTGGCCTGGCCGAAGGCAGGAGAGGCATGGCGTGACACCTTTCGCCCGACATAGTCAATTTCTTGGACTCCTTGTCCAGAGAGTTTGTCCACATCCCTGGCGTTGCGGCCCAAGCAGCTGTCGATGTCAACCCCTCAGCAGAGGGTGTTCAGCGGACAAAGAACCAGTAGGGACCGCATACTTCTGGCCATCCTGGCCAAGGCGCAGGGCAGGAAGCAGGCGCTGCCAAAGCTCAGTGCGGACCCACTATGGCCTCGGCCACGGAAAGGCCTCCGTGGGAGAATCCCTCGGTCAGAATCTCCTTGAGGATACACAGGCCCGTTTGGAGCGGGTTTGAGCTCCATCCGGTGGACTCGAGATGAGCGAAGTAGTCTAGGAAGGACGACGAGCTTCGTCCATTGACTGACCTCCTGAAGACTCCAAGTCCAGTCGCTTGGAGAAAAGGAGGAATCATCTTCGGACTCGGAAGAGTCCTCGAAGAGCTGCCTCTGGCCTGAGCCACACCTTCACCTGCCGAGAGTCGATCGGGAGTGAGGGTAACTGACAACCGATGGGGTAGACCCTTGGCCGACAAAGTCATTGGTCAGGAGCCCCAGTGTAGTGGCTGTGGAGGCGGAGGTTCACGGAATAGGTGAACAGCTGGTTTGGCGAACAACCGGCCTGGGTATAAGCTCCTCGGATAAGTCGAGGGGTTGTCGGCCGTTCCAGTGACAGCCACTTAATGGCCGGGGGAAGGCTGACGGGGTCGGCTTACTCCCGGGCAGGAGGAAACTGTTGCAACATAAGTCTCATGCCCGTCGGCGTAATTCTGTGAAGCCTCCCCTCATCCGAGGAGGGCGGCGAGGGCCAGCGGCGACGCCGCTTACAGCATGATGCCGAGACCGAGACCGCCTGGCCGGTGGGATCGGCTGGACGCGAAGAGATCGGAGACCGAGGTCCCGAATTTCCGAGGTCGGTGCGGGAGGTGTCGGCGGACCGGCACTCCCTCGGCTCGGATGGTGCATCCAAGGGCTCCGGAACGGAGGCACAAGGCTGACCACAGGATCCTCAACTCCTCCGGGGAACGGGGGAGAGAGTCTCGGCTGCTAAGGCGACAGCCCGTCAATGGGTGAGAAAAATCTCGACTTCATCCGGTAGGAGTCTCGGTCAACTGACCTGGCAGGGACACCGTGAGGCCAGTGGCCAAAGCCGGCGGTCGGCTCGAAGCCGGCGGCCGGGGAGAGGACCTTCCCGCTCCCAGAAGCGTCGACGGAGGACTTACCCTGTCCCTCTTTTGGACCGAGAATAAGGTCCGGCCAACGTAAGCCCTTCTCCTTTAGTGGAGAGGGACAGACAAAGCTCATAAAGAAGCCGTGTAAGAAGAGCCCAGAGAGCGGGATAAATCGCTGCCAAGGAAGATACTGCCCGCGCCTCCTCTTGAGGCGACCATCCGCTCCGAGCTGATCCTGACCGCCCCTGGACACCGCCAACCGGGCCTCCTTGACTTCACCGAGGAACGCTTCGACGGCCCAGTTGTAATCGGGCAGCACGGTCTTCGAGGACGAGGCCGAGAAAGATGAGCACAGGTCGCAAGCCTGCGGGTCGTGCTCAAGGCCTAAGCAGTAGACACACGTGGAGTGTGGATCCGTCCGAGACATCTTCTGCCCGCATGGGCATCTCCGAAATCCGGGAGTCGATTTGTCCATCGCGGCAGCGAGGGATAGAAGACTGAAGTCTTTTGCAAAATTTATTTTTTAAATCAGCAAACGGAGAAATAGGAACCAGTCTCAAACGCAGAGCGTTAAGGAGGGAACCTGAGCTTCAAGCGGTAAGGAAGATCTGGCGTCATGGGGCGGAGCCGAGAGTTATACCACCCGGGTGGGTGGGAGGAGCAAGCTTGAAGACCTTCCGGCAAGATTTAAAGCGGCAAGGATACCTGCCAATGAGTGTGGATGAACAACATATCCATGTCCCTAGAAATAACGTTTTCCACGACAGAAAACGCAGCTCGCAATCTGCGGCAGGTTCAAAGGGGGGGTGAGTTGCTCCAGGACAAAGAGCAAGTCCCAAGGAGGCACTGGGTCCTTAATGGGCGGCCTAAGGTGTAACACCTCTCTTAAGAATTCTCGACAGGCATCTAATTGTGCCACTGTGCGCTGTCCCATCGGGAGGTGATAAGCTGAAATGGCACAGAGGTGCACTTTAATCGAGGATAGGCTAGACCCGAACGGAAAGGAGAGCAGGTACTGTAACACGCCACGGACAACCTAAAGGAGAAAGGCCGCGACTTGCACCATAGATAAAATGGCGCCATTTCATGGCATGTCGATGCGTTGCCGGCTTTCTGGCTGCAGAAAGGACTTCCGCAACCTCTTGTGAGACCCCGTGACGCAAGATGGCTATGTCTCTAGGAGCCATGCGTGCAGGTTCAGTGAGCGTAAGTCCGGGTGGACCAGTGAACCCTTCTCCTGAGACAAGAAGTGGGAGCTGAATGGCAATGGGAGCGGAGGTTCCCGGGACAGCTGAATTAGCAAAGGGAACCAGATCTGCCTGGGCCAGAATGGGGCCACCAAGATCATTGTTGCATGCTCCCTGCGCAGTTTGAGAAGAACTCTCTGGATCAACGGGATGGGAGGGAAAGCGTAGAGGAATCTGTCTGCCCAGGAGAGGGACAACGCGTCTCGCCAGAAAACACCAGGCCCTGGATCTAGCGAGCAAAAACTGGGCAGTTTTGCGATGGATGGGGAGGCAAACAAGTCCAATTCTGGAGTTCCCCATCGAAGAAACAGATCCTCTGCTACCTCCTAGAGAAGTTCCCACTCGTGGACTCTGGCCTGGGAGCGACTCAGGCCGTCTGCAATCGTGTTGTCCACCCCGGGAACATGTACTGTGATCAGGTTCGCGCCGTGTCGGATTACCCAATCCCACACCTTCATGGCCTCCCTGCAAAGAGGGTAAGAGTGTGCGCCTCCTTGTTTGTTGAGGTAAAACATCACCGCCGTGTTGTCTGTCTGAAGCAGGAGAGTACTCGGCGGGATTTCTGACTGAAAGGCCTGCAGGGCATAAGGACCACCCTCATCTGTGGGGCGTTGATATGGTGGGCCTCCAGAGGGTCCACGTACCTGGGACTTCACCCGTCCAGGTGTGCTTCCACCCTAGACCTGCAGGCGTCCTGTGGTGAGGATTACCTCCGGGACGGCACTATAAATGGACGCCCATAGAGTGTGTCCCTGGGTCTAGCCACCACTGCCAGTCTCGAATCGCAGTATCGTGATTCTGACCGGATGCTGCATGTGTCTTGCCTTTGGTCCCATTGCACCTTGAGCATCCACTGAGTTACCCGCATGTGGAGCCTTGCAAGGGACAGTAGGAATGGCCCTAGCCATATGTCCGAGCAAGCCGAAGGACACAGGCCACAACTGGGGCGGTCTTCGACAAACCAGCTCCCTGATGAGGGATCTGATGCGCTCCGCCATGTCGCCTGGAAGAAATGCTCTTCCTGAACGGTGTCCAGTACTCGCCTATGAACTGCAGTTTCTGCGGACGTACCAGGAGAGACTTCTCGAGGTTGATTAGGATACCCAGAGATCGAAACAGGTCCTGGGTGCTCTGCATCGTCCAGTAGCCGCCTCTCTGGGCGGCCAGAGAAGCCAATCGTCCCAGTGCAGGGAACACATAATGGCCCTGTCTCCCAGAGACGCTGCCGACTGCCATGCATTTGGTAAAGACCCTGGGTGCCGATGACAGCCCGAATGGAAGGGCTCGGAACTGAAGATGATGGCCGAGAAACTCGAAGCGCAGGAACCTCTTGTGCGCCTGAGCTATAAGAATGTGCAGGTAAGCGTCCTGCATATCTAGAGATGCTAAAAAGGCGTCCTGCTTCAGCATGGGAATAAGACCCGGAAGAGTTACCATGCGGAATCTTTTGTAGGCGACCGACAAATTGAGGTCCCCTGTCTTCTTTGGAACCAGGAAGAAGTGGGAATAGTATCCGTGTCCTCTCTGGTTCTCTGGGACGTACTCTATCGCTCCCTTTTGTAGGAGTGCGAGCACTCTTGCCTGATCAATGACTTGTGCTGACCCGGGTACCGGGAGAGCAACGGAGGCCTCGGGTGGCTTTTCCAGAAATTCTATAAAGTGGCCTCTTCCGACCAACAGTAGAACCCACCTGTCGGTGGTTATAGTCCGCCATCCCGGCAGGAAATTCGCAATCCGACCCCCGACCATGACGTCCCGTTGATCCTGAGGTGGGGGCGGGAGGAGTCAGGCTGTGGCGGCTGAGGGTCCCACTGGCTGGACCAGCTTAGGAGTGCGCTGGCTCTGACCTGCGGGTTGTTTTCCCTGGGCTCTGCAAAAACCGAAGCCCCTCTGCTGTGGAACGGGGCGGGACTGTTGTCTCTGCGTCCATCCACGAAATCGGCTTTGGTTCCTACGAAAGGAACTAAGCTTGGGTCGGTACATGGCCTGAACGGCCTCACCGCCTTCCCGGCCTCTTGCAGTTTGGTAATCATCTTCTCTGAGGGTTTACCAAACAAAACTTCTCCCTCAAATGGGGTGTCCATGATGTTTTTCTGGACGTCTGGGGTAAAACCGGAGACACGGAGCCAAGAGTGCCTCCGGAGGCATACGCCTGAAGCTGCTGCTCGGGCCGAGGAGTCCGTGGAGTCAGACGCTCGTAGCACCTGGGTTCCACGTCTCAACCCCGTGACGAGGAGCTGCAACATCTCCTCCTTCTGCTCACCTTCGGCAATTCTCAGCCGCATCCAGACCCTGCTCCCACAGGGCATTTTGGAACTGCACCATGTGGGTCAAATAATTCAGGGATCTGATGGCAGGTAGCGGAAGCATACGTCCGCCTACCCATAGAGTCCAGCTACTTGGACTCTGGGTCCGGTGGCAGGGTGCTCAGATGTTGCGGTCTCTGGGACCGGTCATGAGAGGCTGTTATGACCAGAGAGTCGGCCTGGGGATGCTGGGTCAAGTACTGGTCTTCTCTTGGAGCCTTGTACAAGCAGTCAGCTTTCTTCGGCATCGCCGGGAGCGAATGTGGACGCTTCCACGCTGCCTTGGTGACGTCCACAAAAGTGTCTACCAAGGGTGGCACCACCACAGGCTTGGGGTCCTTCTGCGAAGATACTTCGCAAGGCGCAGCCTTTCGGGGTCTAACTCTTCCGCATCCCATCCCATGTTCTCCTGGATGTGTCTTATGATATCCGAGAACGAAGGGTCATCGGAGGAGACTTTGGCAGCTCACGTGGGTCCGGAGAAGGGATGGAGAGGGGAGATGGGGATCTGGATGTAGAAAACTCTGATCCCATGTCCTCCGTCGAAGGCGAACGGCGGCGTCTTCTGGGTCTCTTGGGACTGGGTGACCTAGAAGAGGATCTGGACGGAGGTCTCCTTTTATCGAGTCTCCCCCTTGGAGGGGTCCTGGGCTCCTGGGGAGGAGGTAACCGGCCTGCAGACCCAGATGGAGCCGGGGGTGCAGGAACCGGAGGAGCAACCGGTGTAGGAGGAGGAGGAGGAAGCGGAGGTGGAGTGGGGATCATATCCTTTTTGATGGTATCCCACAAGTAAGTGAAAAGCTCCTTCACCTCTGAAAAGGAAAGGCCCGACGACTGCTCCACAGGGGGCGAGGGTTGCGGCGAGGGTTCCCTGGGAGTCTCAACAGGACCGGGGTCGCCCGTCTGGTCCTCGGGCTGGGTCAACTCCTCCTCAGTGATGGTCTCCTGACCGACGTCGGTCGGAGGGGTCGGGGTCCTCTTCTCAACTGGAGCGGGCGCCGGTCCCCCTACCGGCGTCCGGTGAGGAGTAGGCCTGGCCGGCGACGGTCTTCTGGCAGACGACCGCTCTGGGGACCTGTGGCGAGAGGCCGACGTCGGACGAGCCGGCGTCGGGTCCTGTGGCCTCTTGAGTGAGGTGAGCTCCTTGGTTTTCCGAGGAGGCAAGGAAGCAGACCCGACGTCGGGTTCAGAATGGCGGGAACCAGACTTGTGGTGATGGTGGAGATCCCCAGACTTAGCCAGGGCCTTGGAGAACGAGGAAGGCCTGGGAGTCTTGGCCTGAGAAGAGGAAGAAGATTTTCTCACCGCAGTGGGGGGAGGCTGAGAGCTGGCCTGGGAAGGAGAGCGGTCGGACCTGGAGCCAGAGCTGCGCGAGTCGGAGGCCCTAGAAGGGGAACTGGAAGGGCCTTCTCTCTGTGCTTCTCAGCATGCTTGCGGGCCTTCTGCGAAGAATTCCCCTTGGAAGCCATGGACTTGAGTTGCTCCTCTAACAGGAACGCCTGTAGGGTCTTCTGGCGACTGATCCGGGTTCTGCTGTTGAAACCCTGGCAAAAAGAGCAGGACCGCGTGTCGTGGTCTGGGCCTAAGCACCGGACACAGGCTGAGTGCGGATCCTTAAATGGGATCTGCTTCCCACAGGCGCACTTTGAGGAGTGACCGGAGGTCGGGGAGGACATCAGAGAGAAAACTGAACTCAGAGAACAAATTTCCGTAGGAAAGCACTTTACCACGCGTCACGCAGTAGAAACAAACGAAGGTCGAGACATGTAAGTCGGGTCAAGGAAAGAACTGGGGAATCTGGCGGACCGCCCCTTATGTACTACGCCTGGACGGAGGCGGGACCGGGACGCCGGGGTGGTCCCCGCTGAAGATAGCTAGCTAGAATTTTTCCGTGGGGCCCTGACGCCTGCCGGCTTCAGTCCTAATGGTGTAACCTGCTGCAAGAGCTGTGTCTCGAAGTAAGATCTGGGGATTCTGGGGGACCGCCTCCTTTTGTATGATGCCCGATGTCAGGGGCGGGGCAGAAGTCTGGGTCGGTCCCCTTGATACTACTAGCTAGAAAATTTCTGTGGGGTCCTGGCGCCTGCTGGCTTCAGTCCTTATGGTGTAACTGCTGCAAGAGCTGTTTCTCCCAGTAAGATCACATAGTGGCCTTGTCTCCAGAGAGTTGTCGCCACGACTGCCATGCACTTCGTGAATACCCGAGGTGACGATTACAGCCCGAAAGGGAGGGCTCGGAACTGATAATGGTGACCCAGAAACTTGAAGCGCAAGAATTTTCTGTGCATCCGAGCTATTGGGATGTGCAGGTAGGCATCCTGCATGTCCAGTGATGCTAAGAAGGCGTCCTGCTTGAGCATGGGAATTAGCCCTGGAAAAGTCACCATGCGGAAGCGTTTGTAAGGCACCGAAGCACTGAGGTCGCTGTGGTCCAGGATCGGACGGAGATCCCCAGTCTTTTTGGGAACCAGAAAGAAGTGGGAATAATATCCTGCGCCTCTCTGGTTCTGCTGTACGTGCTCCAAGGCCTCTTTGTCCAGATGCGCTAGCACCTCCTGCTGAATGAGCAGTGTGTGTGCTGTCCCGAGTAACGGGAAAGTAGGGAAGGCCTTCAAGGTGGGTGATTAAGGAATTCTAGAGAGTGTTCTCTCTCTACCAATTGTAGGACCCACCGGTAAGCGGTTATCGACTGCCACCCTGAAAGGTGGCGGGAGATGCAACCCCCAACCTTTTCTTCCTGTTGCTCCAGAGGAGGGTTGGGGGCCGGAAAGGAGTCATGCTGTGGCGGCGTTGCCTCCGCAGGCTGGTCGGTTTGGTGCATCTCTGACCTTGACCTGGGGAAGATTTAGGCTGGGCCTTGTGGTTGAAGTTGCCCCTTTGCTTCTGGCCGGAATGTGGTTGCTGCCATTGTAGCTGGCCGCAAAAGCGATTATGGTTCCTACGAAAGGACCTGTACAGTCCTCAAAACCTTCCTGTTACTTGGTGATTACCTTTCCGGAATCTTCACCAAACAGGCCCCTCTGTTGTAGAGGACGTCCAGGATATTTTTCTGGACATCCGGAGTAAATCCGGAGACGCGAAGCCATGAGTCTCTCCGGAGACAGATGCCTGAGGTTGTTCCCCTGGCTGCAGAGTCCCCCGAATCATAGGCGGCTCTCAAAACTTGGGTCCCCACGTCTGAACCTGTGTGAAGAAGGTTCAAGAGTTCCTCCTTCTGCTCGCTATCCAGAAGAACTTTAACCAGGTCCTGGCCCTGTTCCCATAGGGCGTTCTGAAACTGGAACCATGTGTGCCGAGGGGTTCAGTGACCTAATGGAGCATGTAGCAGCCGACATGCGCTTACACAGTGAATCCAATTGCTTGGATTCCTGGTCCGGAGGCTGGTGCTCAAATGTTGCGGTCGTTGAGAAACGTCATGAGAGGCCGTGATGACCAGTGAATCAGCCAGGGGTTGGTGCGCCAAACACGGGTCCTCCACAGGGGCCCTGTACAGGCGTGGTCAGCCTTCTTTGGCACAGCGGGGTTGGAATGCGGGAGTTTCCACGCGGCCTTGGTGATGTCTGCGAAGGTGTCCACCAAGGGTGGCACCACCACAGGCTTAGGATCTTTCTGCCTAAGACAGAGCTAGGCACTGTCGTTCAGGGTCTAGATCTTCAGTTTCCCATCCTATATTCTCCTGGATGTTCCTCTATCATCCAGAGGTGACGTCGGGAGGTCTTGTGGGTCTGGTGATGGAATAGTTATGGGAGAAGGAGACCTGGAGGTATCCAAAAAGTCTGGTCTAGAGTTGTCCCCCTGCGGAGCGGACCTTCTTCTCGGTCACTTGGGGTTGTGGAACCCTGAGGGAGACCGTGAAGGGTGCCTTCTTTCTCTGGATCTGCCCCTAGGAGGTGGTATAGGCTCCTTGGGGGTCGGGGTCTTCTGCTGGACCGGGGCTTTACTGGGACCACATCCTTTCTAATAGTGTCCACCAAAAGGTGAAAAGAGCTTTGACTTCTTGGATATTCAAGCCTGACGGGCCTAAGCGTCGAGGTTGGCCTATTGCGGTATCGGGCGTCTGGTCCTAGGGCGTCGCCGGTTCAGGCGAAGGCTCCCACGGAAGCCCGGCCTCCTCAATGTCGCCCGCCTGGTTGTCAGGCAATGTCAAATCCTCCTCAGATGAACCCTGGCAACCGGTATCGACCGATGAAGGGAGTGCAGTCGTTGGCTCCGTAGGATGCTTGACCGACATCAGGTGCTTATGAGGGATGTCAGGTCCTTGGTCTTCCTGGGAGGGGGATCAGGTCCCCAGTGAGGCCGATCTGGTGTCAGATTCCCGGCGTCTGTCAGAGGAAGCAGAAGTAGACTCCAAAGAGGACTTGAACCGATGACGGTCAGATGGCCTCGCTGAGGCCCGGGAGGGTATTGGAGAAGGCTTTGAAGTCCTGTTGTTTAGTGGGTGGAGAGAAGCCAAAAGAACACCTGAAGCTCTGACTTTAACGGGAGGTGGCAGAGAGCGAGCCCTGGAGGCAGAGCAGTCTGAGCGTGTGGAGCCTAAGCTGGTGCACGACTCGAGGCCCGGTTCTGGGATCTGGACCTGGCCTTCTCCTGGTGTTTTTCCCAGTATTTATGGGACTTGGAGGTTGACTCACCTCTGGAGGCAGGGTCTTTTCCATTATTTTTAATCTTTCCTCTAACAGGAACCCGTGAAGTGCCTTCTGACGGCAGATCCTGGTGTGGCTGTTAAACTGTTAACAAAAGGAACAGGCCTTGGTGTCGTGCTCCAGGCGTAGGCACCGCAGACGGACCGAATGGAGATCCATGAAAGGGATCTGTTTGCTGCAGGCACACTTGGAGGAGTGTCCTGTGGAAGGAGGAGATGCCGACATTTAGTTGAGCAAATAATTGCTGGAAGTTAGAGTTGTTGTTCGCCGACGAGGCATCCGTGAGGCCGATGCTGGCGAGTCGATGCCGGGAAAAGAACTGGGGATTCTGGGGAACCGCCCCCTTTTGTATGACACCTGACGTCAGGGGCGGGGCCGACGTCAGGGGCAGTCCCCGCTGGATACTGCTAGCTAGAAAATTTCCAGGGGTCCTGGCGTCTGCCGGCTTCAGTCCTAATGGTGTAACCCGCTGCAAGAGCTGTTTCTCAAAGTAAGATCTGCCAGTACACCTGAACACAGAGGCGTTCACCAGGCTCTCGGCCAAAGGGTGCTCTGTAAACCCCGCAAGGGACCCCATGGGCACCGCATACTTGTGGGCCACGCGGGCAGACGGTGCTGAACAAGAGGACGGACACTGCCAGAGTTCGAAGAGGTGGATTTGCCGGCCCTTTGGGCGGGGGAACCGAAGATTTCGGCTCCAGAGGGGTCGGCTTCGGCCTACAAAGCGAAAGCCAACTAATGGCCGGAGAAGGAGCCGGAGTCAGCTTGTGCCTGACAAGATCAGCTGTTGTCACGTGATGTCCTCGTAACGCCGAAGTTTCTGCAGGAGCCTCTCCTCATCCGAGGAGGGCGAGGACAACCGATGGCGTCACCTCAAAGAGCTTATGGCTCTTCCTCGGCCTGTCGTGAGGAGATTCTAGACCTCGAATGAGATCAGGCGGGCCGACTTGCCGCTCCAGAGACACCAGCAGGACTGGTGACTTCCAGGAGTCCGGTACCGGGTCCTCGATGGAACACCAGCAAGCTGAGTCTCCTCCTCAGGGAAGACAAGGACCAGAGTCCTTTCCAAGGAGTCATTAGCCAGAGCCAGCGACAGTGGGTCAATGGGGTCTATGATAATCTTATCCTCTGCCACATTTTCGGTCATCTGGCCCAATGGAAGGTCCGAAAAGCCAGTGGACGAATAAGCAAATCTCGACGAAGTCGAGATCACATCTCTTGGGACTGGGACCTCTCTGGTCCCAAGAGCACCTCTCCGAGACAGATTTACTCCTGTTTCTTCTCCCGCTTACAGGATCGGGAGGAGTCTGAGCCGAAGGCACCTCTCCCGGGTGGGAAGAGACTGGCACAACTCCCGGAAGGAGCCGAAAAAGTAGAGCCTAGGTCAAGAAGAGACGAAGAAGCCCAGAGTGTCGGAAGCACAAGCCACTTCTTGAATGCCGTCATGCATTCCAATTGTTCGTGAGCCAGCAGCCATGAAGCAGCAACACCTCCTTGGACTACCTACAGTCTCCCAACTTTAAGCGTGCCAGGCGGTCGTCCACAACGTTGGGATGAAAGGCCAGAGAAAAGCTGCAGGACGAGTGTCATGGCAGACACCTAGGCAATAGACACACGACATCTTCTGGCTGCAAGGACAGTGACGAAATCCGGGGGAAGATTTTTCTTCCATGATCAAAGACGCAAAAGCGCTATCGCTAACTCGAACGAGTTTTAATTTTGCTAGATCCGAAGTTTTGAAAGCCAGAGCCTACAAAATGCATGAGCACGAGGAAGGCAACCTGAATCTTCCAGCGAAAGGAAGATCTGGCGTCATGGGGTGGAGCCAAGGTATATACCACCCGGGTGGGTAGGAGGAGCCAGCTTGAAGACTTCCGGTGATCTTTAAAGGGGAAAGGGACATGTCAATATGTGTGGATGAACATATCCATGATCCTAGAACTGGATATTTGGTGAATAAGCCAGGGTCCATATCATGGCCTCTCTGCATAGAGGAGGGGACCTTGCGCCTCCTTGTTTGTTGATGCAGTACATTCTGGTTGTGTTGTCTGTTCTGACCTGTACCACATTCCCCTGAAGCATGCTGGCAAATGCCTGCAATGTTAACAAGACTGCCCTGAGTTCCAGCAGATTGATGTTATGCAGGGACTCATGCTTGGACCATGAACCGTGGACAGTTTTCTCCTCTAGGTGTGCTCCCCACCCTAGGAGGGATGCATCAGTGGTAAGCACCCTAGAGGGTTGTACCTGTAGGAAGGGAACTCCCTGCTAGAGGTTTTCTTCTTCTAGCCACCACTGCAGAGCCTGCATGAAAGTTTGTGTTACTGGTACCAGCTTTGGCAGTGAATCTTTCTTTCGGAGCCGGTACTGTCTTAGATGATCTTGAATATCTCTCATCTGAAACCTTGCTCCTAGCACTGTAGTTGTTGATGCTGCCATATGGCCCAACTGTAGGAAGTGCCTGAGGCTAAGAGGTTTGAAAGAACTTGCCAACTGTACCAAGTAGCTTGCTCTTTCCTGCGGAAGAAAAGCTTTTCCTTTCATTGAATCCAGTTGAGCCCATATGAATTCTAAGAGCTGCACTGCTTGCAGCACTGACTATTTGATTTATTAACAATCCCAGGGACTGCAGGAGATCCTGTGTGAGCACCAGGGTGCCTGACCTGTTGAGGAGTTTGCCTCTGAATAACCAGTTGTCTAGGTAGGAAATACTGCCACTCCATGTCTCCTTAGGTGTGCCACAACTACAGCCAGACATTTTGTGAACACCCATGGAGCAGAAGTGAGACTGAAAGGCATTGCCCTGAACTGGTAATGGCCTGAGTGCAGTTTGAACCCGAGATATTTTCTGTGCGACTGCCTTACTGGGATGTCGAAGTATGCATCTTTGAGGTCTAGGAATGCAAACCAATCCCCTTGCTTTAAAATGGGCAGAATTGTAGACAGTGACCACTCTGAATTTTGGTTTCAGTAAATGCTTGTTCAGATGTCAGATCCAATATGGGTCACCACACCCCTGTTTTCTTGATAGTAAGGAAGTACCTTGAATAGAGGCCTTTCCCCCTCTGCTGCAGGGGAACTGGCTCTATTGCCCCTAGGGATAGGAGATTTAATACTTCCTTTTCTAACAGTCTCTGCTAGGGAGGAAGGTAGAAAAACTTTTGCCCTCAGCCTTGGTTCTAATTTGAAACCGAGGACCAGACCTTGGCCCACTACCTCTAGGACCCACTTGTCTGTAGTAATGGATTTCCATTCCTGGAGGTAACAGTCCAACCTGCCTCCTACTGGCACCGGGGAGGAGACCCGAGCAGACCCCTCAGGGTGCCTGCATAGGTTGGGAAGCTGGCTGAGTGCTAGGGGCTATCCAGTTGCCGCCCTTTCTGCCCCTGCCTCTAAAGTAGCCCCTCTGCTGCTGGTACTGGGGAAAGCTTTGGGGCTGAAAGAATGGCCTATAAGGCCTGCTTCTGGGACCCCTGGCTTGCTGCCTATGGGGTGTAGAGGGCTTCTCTTTAGCAACAGCTCTTTGATGGGCTGTTTTGTACTGTCCCATTTTCTTCATGTAAGCCTCTGTCTGCTCACAGGGGAAGTCCATTGCTTTGGACTGGGTGTCCGGAGTCAGGTTAGCTGTCCCGAGTCAGGCAAACCTCCTTAGAGATACAGACGAGACCATTTGTCTGGCCGCGGTATCATTACTGTCTACTGCCATACGAATTGAACTTTAGATGCCTCTATGCCTGTTTTGCAGCTTCTCCAAATCTGTTGCCACAGGAGCTGGCACTGACTTATTTCCATCACACTGTTCCACAAACTTCTCTGATACCTTGCAACATAGGCTATAAGATTCCTGCTTACTGCAAGAGATGACCCCAGACACTTTTTTGGCAATGGAATATATTCTCCTGGAGTCTTTATCAGGAGGATGTGAAGCTAAAGGAATGTCAGTCTTATCACAGGCTGCAGACTACACCACTCCTTCATGGCTAGGGTGTCCAAACAAGAACTCTGCTCCACCCAACTACTGCCAGTCATTTTGTGAAGACCCTTGGAGCTGATGTTAGGCCAAAGGGCATTGTTTTGAACTGATAATGGCCTGAGGGCAACTTGAACCTGAGGTACTTTCTGTGGGAGCACCTGATGGGAATATTAAAGTAGGCATCTTTGCAGTCCAGGAAGACTAGCCAGTCCCCTGGCCTTAGAGAGGGAAGAATTATTCCCAGAGTTACCATCTTGAACTTTGGTTTTTAAAAGATGTTTGTTCAGGTATCTCAGGTCTAGGATGGGTCGCCACTCCCCCGCCTTTTTTGGGGTAAGAAAGTACCTGGAGTACAGACATTTGCCCCCAGTGTAGGTAAAGAACTCTCTCTATGGCTTTTAAGGCCAGAAGAGATAAAACCTCTGCCTCTAGGGCAAGGGTTTCGAAGAGACCAGCAGGTGGAGAAGATCTGGCTCTCATCTTCGGAAATTTTTTGAAGCCGAGAATCAATCCCTGGCTTACTACTTCCAGGACCCACTTGTCTGAGGTAATGGACATCCAGTCCTGGACAAAGTAAGCCAGCCTGCCCACCTACCGGAATAGGAGAGTCGACCTGGGCAGACCCATCATGGTGTCTGCTTGGCAGAAGCCTTAGGCTGATGAGAAGATGCAGCCCTGCTAATCCCCCTTCTGCCTCTCCCTCTGAAGAACCCCCTCTGTGAAAAGGAAGAACAGGCCTGTGCTTGGTAAAAAGGGCTATGAAAAGGTCTGCCCATAGGACTGCTGCCTTTGAGGGGCTGCCTGCCTCTCCTTGGCCTGAGCACTCCTGTACTCATCCTTTTTCTTCATGTAATTCTCTGTCTGCTCCCCGAACAGAGAATTACCCATTACAGGAAAATCCATGCCTCAGCCTGGGTGTCCTGTGAGAGGCTAGTACATCTGAGCCAAGCCATTTTCCTAAGAGCCACAGATGTAGCCATGACTCTTGATTACATCACTGGAGTCCACAGCAGCATGAAACTGTACTTTTGATGCCTCAGTCCCATCTGCTGCCACCTCCTCCAGCTCCCTGGCTAGCTGGGGGGGAGGCCTGTTTAGCCAGTGCCAGTACAGTGTCCCACCTGGTCTTCTGGTACCTGGATGTATAGGCCATATAATTTGCCTGCCTGAGTCCCAAGGAAGATGCCATATACTGTTTTTTTGCCATGGCATCAATCTTCCTGGAGTCTTTGTCCAGGGGTGTGACGCCAAGGGAATGTTTGCCTTGTCACAGGCAGCTGCCTGCACTACCTCAACACGGCTGCATTGCTGGTATAAAAACTCTATCTGAGCTTGATAGTGTGTACCTCTTGTCCATCCTTCTGTCAACCGGAGGTACAGATTTGGGAGACTTCAGAATTTTTTGGGTCTGCTTCCCAAAGGATTTGTGAAGGGGAACAGACAGTCTCCTGGACTCTGGGATGTCCATCACTTCTACATAATCAGGCTCCTCTTGATCCTCCATTGCCTCCTCCATAGGGAGCTGGAGGGTTTCAGCCACTTTTCTACAAAACAGAAAATGGGAAGGGGACTCAAAGCCTAGGAGGGGAAACACCAGAAGGTCTGTCTGGGGAGATGTCCGATTCCACAGGCACATCCAGACTTTCATCATCATCACCATCATCTTCAAACTCCCCCTCTTCCACAAACTCCGGTTCATAAAAATCTTCAGGTGTATAATTTTGAACCGGGGGAACAGACTGAACCCCTGCCAAAAGGTGCCGGATCGGTCGGAGCCGGGCAAAGCGATTCCACAATCCGAATCGCTCTGGCTATCTCTTCAGCAGTCGGGACATGAACCACTGGATCCAAACCGGTAGATTTTTCTTTGCGTTTCCTCTTTGGAGGAACCGACCCCTCAGGATCGGCTCTCCTCTTGCACGAAGAAGTATCGCTCTGGTGAGAGGGCACTCCTCCTGGTTCGGTCGGAACTGAACCGGGCTGGCCATCTGGGTCAGCGGACTTCTCGGCCTCCTTCTCCCTCAGTCTACCTAATCCCTTTTCAAGGGTAGATTTAGGAAAATTTTTTTTTTTTTTACAAATTTGGCAGTCTGAATCAAGGTGATCAAACCCCAGACAATAAACACAGGTGTGGGGGATCAGCCTTAGCAAAGACCTCCCCACATTCACTGCAGTGTTGACACCCAGTGGGCCCGTTTTTTTCCCTTGGGTTTCTCAGACATGGCCACCAACCTAACCAAACTTACCCTTTTTATGGTAACCGCCAGGCAAGACTCCCTTGTCGGTTCCTAACCGTCTCACGGGTATTGTAAAAAACTGTTTAAAACAATTTTTTTTATGGACAGGTAACCACACTCTAAAGTAAAACAAGGATTCACACCAAGTGAGCGGTTTAGCTGAACCGATCTAACACTTTACAATTTCCACACAGAAAAACAGAACAAAACCTATCTATTACTCACGGTGCCAGAGACTGAACAGACTGTGTCGAATAAATACAGGTTACTCACCTGTAACAGGAGTTCTAGGAATGGTATATGTTGTTCATCCACACTCATTGGCAGTATCCTTGCCGCTTTAAATCTTGCGGAAGGTCTTCAAGCTTGCTCCTCCACCCACCGGGTGGTATAACTCTCGGCTCCGCCCCATGACGCCAGATCTGGCCGCTGGAAGCTCAGGTTGTGCGGTCGAGCCGAGAGAGTCGGAGTCGTGTGGATGAACAACATATACCATTCCTAGAACTCCTGTTACAGGTGAGTAACCTGTATTTCTAGGGACATGGATATGTTGTCTCATCCACACTCATTGGCAGACTCTAGCAGTTCTCCCGGGAGGAGGCAAGACGCACACCCCATATACTTACTTGGGAAAGAGACTGAGAACCGAGGCCCCAAAACCAGCATCCCGGCGTGACTCAAGGTCGATGTGGTAGGGTAATGAAGGTGTTTGCTGACTTCCAGGTAGCAGCCCTGCAGATTTCCTGGATAGGGACGTCCCTGGAAGCAGCCACCTTGCAGCAGTATGGCGGGTAGAATGAGCTCTTATCCTCTGGGAGGCTCCATGCCCGCTAACTTATAGCAGAGATCTATGCAGGAGGTTACCCACCTGCTTATCGTCCGCTTGGCTGCAGGTCTGCCAGATGCGGCTTCAGCGTAGGTGACAAACAGCTGGCGAACCTCTCCCAATTTCAGCCGGCGCCCCTTATAATAAGCGAGCCTTCTAGGATCCAGAGTATGGAGCCTATATTCGGCCTCCGAGGTGTGATTGGGTAGAACACCGCAGAGTCAACACCTGGTTAAGGTGAAACTCCGACACCACCTTCGGAAGGAATTTCGGTGGGGCGCAGGACAACCTTGTCCCTGTGGAAGACCAGGTAAGGAGACTCATGGAAAGCGACTGGAGCTCTCCCATCCTTCTGGCTGACGTGATAGCCACCAAGAAGGCGGTCTTCCACGACAGGTGAGAGAGCACACCTGTGCATAGGTTCGAATGGCTTGCCCATGAGCTTTGCCAGTACCAGCAGTAGATCCCACGGAGGTGGGGGTTCCCGCACTGGAGGGGAAATGTGATCAAGGCCTTTGAAAAAGCGCCAGACCACCTTCTCCTGCGCCACCGACTGCTTCCCGGCCCGCGCCCGGTAAGCAGAGATGGCTGCCAGGTGCACCCTTAAGGTCGTCGACCTAAGCCCTTGACTAGAAAGGGACCATAAATAGTCCAGATGCTTCCAAGGAACAGGAGGAAGGGTCCAAGCCCTGTGCCTTGACACCAAATGGAAAACCTTTTCCATTTGAAGGCATAGCATTTTCTGGTCGACTCCTTACGGACGCCTCAACTACATTGAGGACCTCGCGGAAAGACCCAAGGCCTGGAACTCTAGCCGCTCAGGAACCAGGCCGTCAGGTGCAGGGATTGAAGGTCCGGATGGAACACCTTCCCCTGATTGACAGAGCAGGTCCGGGCGAGCTGGAAGCTGCCGCGGAGTCCTGGAGCTGAGACTGAGGAGATCTGGGTACCAGAACTGGCGAGGCCAGTCTGGGGCTATCAGAATCACCTGCGCCTTGTCCCTCCTCGCCTTGAGAAGCACCTTGTGGATCAAGGGAAATGGGGGAAAGGCGTAAAAGAGGCCCGGGGTCCATTGCCTCGAGAAGGCATCCCCCTGCAGCGAGCCCTGCTGAGGGGGCGGCATGGAACAGACTCAGCCGCTCTCCATGGAGGCAAACAGGTCCACCTGAGGTGTGCCCCAAAGGGAGAACAGATGCTGTACTACTCCGCAGGAGAGACCACTCGTGGGATGCAGCCCTATCCGGCTCAGGGCATCGGCCAGGGTGTTGGAGGCCCTGCCACGTGAAATGGCTAGGAGATCCGCCTCCAGGCTGCGCATGACGAGTGACCAAATGCGGAGAGCCTTGCATAGAAGCATGGGAGCGCCCCGCCCTGGCGGTTTAGATAGTACATGGTCGTGGTATTGTCCGGCCTGGACTCGACCACTTGACCCCGGAGGAACGGAGCAAAGGCGGTGAGAGCTAGGCGGACCGCTCGGAGCTCCAGCAGGCTGATGTGGCATCGGACTCCCGATGGGACCAGAGGCCATGAGCCCGGTGTTCCCCAGATGGGCACCCCAACCCATCAGAGAGAGGCATCGGTCGACAGAGAGACCGTCGGCTCGGGCGGACTTAACGGGATGCCCTCCTGCAAATGATCTGGAACGGTCCACCACTGGAGAGCCCCACATCCCTGTGTAACCGACACAAGCTGGTCCAAGGGATCGCAGCTGCCAGACCACTGGCTGGCCAGTCCCCACTGAAGGGACGATGTTCCAGCGGGCCCAACGGACCACGCTGGTACAGGCCGCCATGAGACCCAGGAGGCGAGGAAGTCCGGGCAGGCGCAATTGCCCAACCAGAAATGATCGGGCAAAGGAGGAAAGAACCTCGGCCCTGTCCGGCTGAGCCGCGCTCTGGCTCAAGAGAGTCGACTGCGCCCGATGAATAGAATCACCTGCCTCGCTCGAGTTCACTCTGCGCCTCGCTGATAAGGAGGCCCAGCGGAGAGCAGACCTGGTGGGCCAGATCTCTGACCACTCCCGCCTCCCTTCCTGGAGGGAGCTGCTATCAGCCAGTCGTCCAGGTAAGGGTACACCCGACCTCGGCGCCAGAGGGAATGCTGTCACCACTGCCATGCATTTGGTGAAGACCCTGAGCTGGAGACAAGTCAAGGGCATGGCTTGAATCAAGAGAGATCCTCCGCTGGAAGCGAAGGAATCTCTGGTGAGACGGACGGATAGGGACGGAAAAAGCGTCCTGCAAGTCCAGAGAGCAGAACCACACGTACTGCCCAAAGTGATGGTGCCATCTCGAGCTAGAGTGACCATCCTTAGCGTTCGAGACCTCAGGGAACCTGTTTAGGTCGTGGTAGAGTCGAATGGGGCGCCAGCCCCTATCTCGCTTCGGAACCAGGAAGTACCTGGACACAAACCCTGGGTCTGAAGGAGGGTCCACCACCTCTTACCACCTCCTTCTGGAGGAGGAGAGCGATGTCGGCTCGACGAGCCAGTGAGGCTGGGGGATCCAAGCTTCCGAGGGGCACGGCCTGAAGGGTGGTGCCTGCTCGAATTCCAGAGGCAGGCTCTTCCCCACCACCTCAAGACCCACCTGTCCGTGGTAACAGCGGACCAGGTGGAACGGAAGTGCAAATGGAGCCGCCCACGGGGACCTAGGGGTAAGGTGATCGGGATGAAGCGACACCCCTCAGCCTGCCACTGGGCAGGCTTGGAGGAGGGACCGCCGAGGGACCTCCTGGGCCCTTCCTCCTGCCTCCTGTTAGAGGAAGCCGGCGGCTTGGGTTTGGGATGCCAAGGCCGAGCCTGCTGGCCCTGACGCTGCTGGGTCAAGGCCGAGGCACAGAAGGACCCAAAGGGCTTAGGCTGTGGTTCGTGGCCTTTGTCCTTCTGAGCGGAAGAGACCGAGTCCAAGGTGGCATTGGACTTCTCGATCCTCTGCAGGTGACCTTCCACCCCAGGGCCAAGAGGTCAGTCCCAAAAGGGAACATCCGCCAACTGTGCTGGGTATCCAAGTAAAGGTGGATATCCTCAGCCAAGCCTCACGACACATAGCCACTCGCGGCGCCACCGATCTGGCACATGAGTCCCCTACATCCAAAGCAGTCTGGAGCTGTTGTTTGGCCACTGCTCTGCCCTGGTCCCGCACCTGCTTAACCGTAGTCTGCAGATCGGCGGAAGATGAGGATGACCTCATCCAGGAGCCCAACAGGGCATGAGAAAAAATGCCATGAGGACGGCCGAACTGGCCTGACGAAACCCGAGAGAAGACTTAGCGTGAACTTTTCGCCCGACATAGTCAATTCTCTGGACTCCTTGTCAGGAGGTTTGTCCATCCTGCACTGCCGGCGCTACCGAAAACGCTGTCGGTAACCAACCCTCAGCAGAGGGTGTTCAAAAACCGGATAAGGAACCGGACTCGTGATACTTCTCTGCGCATCCTGGCCAAGGCGCAGGGCAGGAAGCAGGCGCTGCCAAAGTTCCAGTGCTGGACCCACTATGGCCTCGCCACCGAAGGCCTCCGGCCGGAGAACCTCGGTCCAGAATCTCCGTGAGGGGATACCTGGCCCGCTTTGAAACGGGTTCGAGCTCCATCCCGTAGACTCCGGAGATGAGCCGAAGTCCTAGGAAGGACGACGGGCTATCGTCCATTGGCTGACCTCCTGAAGACTCCAAGTCCAGTCGCTGGAGAAGAAGGAGGAATCATCTTCGACTCGGAAGAGTCCTCAAGAGCTGCTCTGGCCTGAACCACCCTTCACCTGCCGAGGTCGGTCGGGAGTGAGGGTAACTGACAGCCGATGGGTGAAACCCTAGCCCGACCGAGAATCCTTGGTCGGAGCCCCAATTGGTGGCTGTGGAGGCGGAGGTTCCACCCCAATCGTGGAGCAGCTGGTTTGGCGAACAAACCGCCCGGGTATAGCGCCTCGGACAAGTCGAGGGGTTGTGTCGCCTGTCCGGTGACAGCCACTTTAATGGCCGGGAAGGCGCCGGAGTCGGCTTATTCCCGGCCAGAGGAGCTGTTGCAACATAAGGTCCTCGTGCCGACGACGTACTTCGGCCGAAGCTCCCTCATCCGAGGAGGAGGGACGAGAGACAGCGCGACGCCGCTTACTGCGATGCCGAAACCGAGACCGCCTATGGCGGTGGGAGCGGCTGGACCCTGAAGAGGTCCAGAGACCGAGACCGAGAGTCCCGGAATTTCGGGTCGGTGCAGGGAGGTGTCGGCGGAACCGACACTCCCTCCGGCTCGGAAGGTCCATCCGAGGCCTGAACCGGGAGGCACAGGCGAGCCCACGGGATCTCAACTCTCCCGGGAAACCGGGAGAGGAATTCGGCTGCTAAAGGCGACAGCCAGTCTAATGGGTCGAGAAAAATCTCGACTTCATCAGTGGGAGTCTCCGTCCAACTGACCTGGCACGGGACACCGTGGAGGCCAGTGGCCGGCTATGATCGAATCCAAGCCGACGGTCGGCGGCCCGAGAGAGGGACCTTTCCCGCTCCCAAGAGCGTCGACGGAGGGACTTACCCTTGTCCCTCTTTTTGGACCGAGAAAAAGGTCCAGCAGACGCAGGCCCTTCTCCTTTAGTGGAGAGGGACAGACAAAGCTCCTTAAAGGAAGCCGTGTAGGAAGAACCCAGAGAGAGCGGGATAAATGCCGCGGCCGAGGAAGATACGGCCCGCGCCGCCTCCTCTTCGAGGGCGACCATCCGCTCGAGCTGATCCGCCGAGCCCGCCGCCGCGGACACCGCCAACCGGGCCTCCTTGGACTTCACCGGAGGGAAACGCTTCGGACGGCCCAGTTGCAATCGGGCAGCACGGGTTCCCCGAGGACGAGGTCGAGAAAGATGAGCACAGGTCGCAAGCCTCGGATGCGTGCTCAAGGCTAAGCAGTCAACACCGTGGAGTGTGGATCCGTCCGAGACATCTTCTTGCCCGCATGGGCATCTCGAAATCAGGAGTCGGTTATCCATCGCGGCGCGGGGATCGAACGAAAGTCTTTGCAAAATATTATTTTTAAATCCATAAGCGAGATAGAAATCCAGTCACAAACGCAGAGCGTTAAGGAGGGAACCTGAGCTTCCAAGCGGTAAGGAAGATCTAGCGTCATGGGGCGGAGCCGAGAGTTATACCACCCGGGTGGGTGGGAGGAGCAAGCTTGAAGACCTTCCGGCAAGATTTAAAGCGGCAAGGATACTGCCAATGAGTGTGGATGAACAACATATCCATGTCCCTAGAAATTTGGTTTAACACACACAATTTAACCAAGACTTTAACAGACTTCAAATCGAGCTGAAGGAGAAATCTCCGGAGCGACTGTTCAGTGAGGCGGAGTAAAGAAGGAAAAATTACTCACCTTAGTAATGTTTTTTCTAATGGAGTCTTGCTGTATTCTGACTATTGCAGTGATCTCCAACCCTTGAACTGCCCCGGAGAACAAAGAGTTAACTTTCCATGCAAGGCATGGAACGCTGAGCTCGAGCTCAGTTAAAGCCTCTGTCTGCTGTTGTTTGAACCCCGACCGTCAGATCTTTGCGAGCTATACTCACTAGGAGTTCTGTGTGGAAACTGTAAACTCACTAGCCAACTGGCAACTAAATTTGATAAAAAGGGTTTTTCGGTTTCAAAGCAAAGACTCAAGTCAGGAAATCCAAAAAACAAAACACAACACTCAAAAATAAAGCAGGGTGAGAAAAATGGGGCACCTCTAGGTGCCAACACTGCTTCTGCCCACCCACATCCCAAAAAACAGGTTCTGAGAGGGGAGGTGGGGGGGCCAGAACACAGCAAGACTCCATTAGAAGAAACAACATTACTAAGGTGAGTAATTTTTTCTTCAAACAAAATGAAGTCTTGCTGTATTCTGACTATTACAGATTACCAAGCAGTACCTCCATGGAGGAGGGACAGAACCTACTTTGGGAATAGGCTCTGAAGTACTGCTGTGCCAAACTGAGCATCACTCCTAGCCTGGATATCCAGAGAGTAATGCTTGGTGAAAGTATGGACTGTTTTCCAGGTGGCTGCTTGACAAATCTCTAAGATAGGAATATCCCTGGCAGCAGCCAGGGAAGCCAGCTGTACCTCTAGTAGAGTGAGCCCTCAGGCCTGAGGGTGGGATTCTACCCAATTTTTCATAGCAGAATTGTATACAAGAGACAATCCACCTGGCAACAGATCTTTTAGTGGCAGGTTTCCCCTTACCAACCTCCCCATAAGTGAGGAACAATTGGAGGGAGTCAAACCTGTGACCCTTGGTACACTCTATGTAGTAGCTAAGGGCCCTTTTTACGACCAGGCTGTGCAGCCTCCTCTCTCCAGAGGAGGAATGGTCAGTGAAGAAAACAGGAAGAGACAGACTGATTAAGGTGGAAATCTGAAACCACCTTAGGCAGAAACTTCCTGTTAGTTCTTAGGACCACTTTATCTCTATGGAAAGAGATGAAATCAGGCTCCACTGACAGGGCTTGAAATTCACTGATGCGCCTGGCAGAGGTAATGGCTACCAAAAACAGTTTTCCAAGTCAAGTAGTTAAGCTCTGCAGAGGACAAAGGCTCAAAAGGGGGTTGCATAAGCTGAGCAATGCAAACATTAAGGTCCCAAGCAGGAGCAGGGTCCCTGAAGGGAGGATTGGTGTGCAACACTCCTTGAAGAATTTGCAAAATACAGGATGGGCTGGAAGGGGCTTGCCTACTGACAAAAAAGCAGAAACAGCTGCCAAATGTACTTTGAGTGTAGCTGGCCTGAGCCCCAAGCCATATAGTCCATGACTGTAGGCAACCCAGCAGATTCTAGAGAAATATGCTTCTCAGAGCACCAAATAGTGAACCTTTTCCATTTGGAGTTGTAAGTCTTTCTGGTGGAAGGCTTTCGAGAAGCCTTTAGAATATCCAGAACACCTTGAGAGAGGTGCAGATCAGCAAACTAACTCTTCAAGAGCCAGGCCTCGAGACTGAGAGATTTGAGATTCGGATACCAAACCCTCCCCTGAGAGGATATCAACAGGTTGTAATTCCTGGGAAGAGACAGGGGAAGGTGGACTGCTAAGGACAGCAACAGTGGGTACCAGGGCTGTCTGGCCCAGTCTGGAGCGATCAGAATCACTTTGCAGGGTTGAGACCCGATCTTGACTAGTACCTTGAACAGTAGACGGAAGTGAGGGGAAAGCATAGAGGAACTTCCCTTCCCAATTGAGTACCAGAGCATCCAGGGGGACTGAGCCCAACACTGGGGTCTGCAGCAAAAGAGAGGAAGTTGGCGATTGTCTGGGGCTGCAAAAAGATCTATCTGTGGAGTGCCCCATCTTGAGAAAATCACCTTCAAAACTAGGGGATCAGGACCAGTGGTGGCCCTGAGATATCCTGCTGAGAGCATCTGCCAGGATATTGTCCTTCCTAGCAGGTGAACTGCTGTGAAAAGAAGTCTGCAGGAACAGGCCAGAGACCACAACTTCATTGCTTCTGTGCACAAGGCCGTGGACAGAGTGCCCCTTATTGTTGATGTACCACATTGTGGTGGTATTGTCTGTTCTGATCTGGACTACTTTGTTCTGAACAGACTTGGAAAAAACTTGTAGTGCCAGAAACACTGCTCTGAGCTCCAAGAGACTGATGTGAAGCAGAGATTCTTGAGGTGACCACAGCCCTTGGGTGGTAAGATCCCCCAAGTGGGCTCCCCAGCCCAAGAGGGAGGCGTCTGTGGTGAGAATTAGAGAAGGAGACTAAGTGACAAAAGGAACTCCTTGCCTTAAATTGTCCTGATCCTGCCACCACTGCAAAGCCTGGATCAGGGTTTGAGTCACAGGGACTAGTTTGGTCAGGGAATCCTTTCTCTGGGACCAGAAGGTTCTCAAGTGGAACTGAATGTCCCTCATCTGAAATCTTGCACCCTGGACCACTGCTGTTGAGGCTGCCATGTGGCCCAGGAGCTGCAAGAAGTGCCTTGCTGGTCAAGACACTTGAAGGGTGAAAGAAGTGGCCAGTTCTATTAGTGTCCTTGCCCTGTCCATGGGAAGGAAGGGCTTTGCTCTTATTGTATCCAGCTCTGCCCCTATAAAGGTGAGGAGCTGCACTGGCTCTAAAACTGACTTTGGAAGGTTTAGGAGGAACCCTAAGGAGAGTGCAGTTGCTGAGTTATCTGAAAATGTGACTTGACTTGGTCTGGAGACTGACCTACTATGAGCCAGTCATCCAGGTATGGAAAGATGGAGATCTTTTTTCTCCTTAGGAAAGCAACCACTACTGCCAGGCACTTTGTGAACACCCTTGAGGCTGATGTTAGACCAAAGGGCATTGCTCTGAATTGATAGTGGCTGAGGGCAACTCGAACCTGAGGTACTTTCTGTGGGAGCACCTGATGGGAATGTGAAAGTAGGAATCCTTGAGGTCCACGGAGGCTAGCCAGTCCCCTGGTCTTAGTGAGGGCAGAATTATTCCCAGAGTCACCATTTTGAATTTTGGCTTTAAAAGGTGCTTGTTTAGGTATCTGAGATCCAGGATGGGCCGCCATTCTCCTGTCTTTCTGGGGGGTTAGGAAGTACCTGGAGTACAATCCTTTGCCCCTGTGTAGGGTAGTAACCCTTTCTACGGCTCTGAGAGCCAAGAGGGAAGAAACCTCTGCCTCTAGGGCAAGGGCCTCTGAAGGATTTGCAGGTGGAAAGGATCTGGTTCTCATCTTGGGAAATTTTTTGAAGCTGAGAACCAGTCCCTGGCTTACTACTTCCAGGACCCACTTGTCTGATGTTAAAGACGTCCAGTCCTGGACAAAGTAAGCCAGCCTGCCCCCTACAGGTAGTAGAGAATCGACCCGGACAGAACCATCAGGGTGTCTGCTTGGCAGGGGCTTTAGGCTGAGGGGTGGAAGCAGGCCTGCTCATACCCAGTCTGCCTCTCCCTCTAAAGAACCCCCTCTGAGCAAAAAGCAGAAGAGGCAGCCTGGGCTTGGTAAAGGCCTGCCTCTGCCCCTGGAATGCTGCCTCTGAGGGTGGCTTGCCTTTCTTTGGCCTGAGCACTCCTGTAGGTGGTCCTGTACTTGTCCATCTTCTTCATGTAATTCTCTGTCTGCTCCCCAAACAGAGAATTACAAAGGACAGAAAATCCATGGCCTTAGCCTGGGTATCCTGTGACAGGCTAGTACATCTGAGCCAAGCCACCCTCGAAGAGGAGCCACAGATGTTGCCACGACTCTAGATGAAATATCACTGGAGTCCACAGCAGCATGAAATTGCACCTTGGATGCCTCACTCCCATCCACAGCCACCCGCTCCAGCTCCTTGGCAAGCTGGTCAGGGGCCTGTTTAGCAAAAGCCATCAGTGTCCCACCTGGACTTCTCGTATCTAGCTGTGTAGGCCATATAGTTAGCCTGCCTGAGTCCCAAAGATGCTGACATGTACTGTTTCTTCGCCATGGCATCAATCCTCCTGGAGTCCTTGTCTGGGGGTGTGTGAAGCCAAGGGAATATTTGCCTTATCACAGGTAGCAGCCTGCACTACCCCAACATGGCTGCATTGCTGGGAAAGGAACTCTGTGTCTGAGCCTGAAAGAGTATACCTCTTGTCCATTCTTCTGTCCACAGGAGGTATGGAATTAGTAGTTTTTAAAATTTTAAATGTCTGTTTCCCAAAAGATTTATGGAGGGGCACAGACAGTCTCCTGGACTCTGGGATGCCCATCTCAACAAAAATCAGGCTCCTCCTGATCCTCTACTGCTTCTTCCATAGGAAGCTGGAGGGTTTCAGCCACTTTTTTGTAAAACATAAAAGTGGGAAGGGGACTCAGAAAGCCTAGGAGGAGAAACACCTGAAGGCCTGTCTGGGGAGATGTCCGGGTCAATGGGCACATCCAGACTTTCATAATCACCATCATCATCATCCATTATCTTCATACTCTCCCTCCTCCGCCTCATAAAATTCTTCTAAAGTATAATCCGGAACCGGGGGAACCGACCGAACTGAGCCCCTAACCGATGGTGCGAGTTCGGCCGCAACCGAAGTTGGCGACTGAACTATCCTCATCGCTTTGGCTATTTCATCAGCGGTTGGAGAAAGATCTTGTGGATCCGAACGGATGATTTATCCCTTCTTTTTCTTTTAACCAGAACAGACTCCTCAGAATCGGCTCTCCTTTTGCCCGAAGAAGTTTCGCCCTGGTCAGAGGGCACTCCTCCTGGTTCGGTTGGAACCGAACTGGACTGGCCATCGGGTCAGCGGACTTCTCGGCCTCCCTTTCCCTCAGTCTACCTACTCTCTTATCCAGGGAAGCTTTGGGAAAACTTTTACAAATTTGGCAGTCTGCATTGGGTGGTCAAACCCCAGACAACAAACACAGGTAGTGTGGGGTCAGCCTTAGCAAAGCTTTCCCACACACACTCGATGATTGACACCCAGTGGGCTCGGGTTTCTTGGGTTTCTCAGACATGGCCAATCCTAACTAAAACTTACCCTTTTTGACAATCCACCAAAGCCAGACACCCCTATCAGTTCCCAACTGTTCTGGTCTTGGAAAAAACGTAATGAAATCAGTTTTTGTTTTTAGAACCCGTCACGGACTGGTTACCACACTCTAATAAGGACAAAGTTTTTGACACAAACCTGATCGATTCAAACTGAACCGATCCAATGTTTCTAAGTTCCACACGAAAACTAATTAGAAAACCTATCTAGTACTCACGGTACCACAGACAGACACTTAAACCGACAGGTTAGATGCAGAATTCGGTTGAAACTGAGCGAAAAACGTCACTTTAACTGACTTTTGAACCGGCGAAGGAAAAATCTCTGAGGCGACTGTTCAATGAGGCGGAGTTAAGAATCTGATGGTTGGGGTTCAAACAGCAGCAAACAGAAGCTTCAACCGAGCTCGAGCTCAGCGTTCCATGCCTTGCATGGAAAGTTAACTCTTTGTTCTCCGGGGCAGTTCAAGGGTTGGAGATCACTGCAATAGTCAGAATACAGCAAGACTTCATGTTTGAATCTGACAGTTAGATTTCAAAGGGCTCCAAGACAGAGACCTCAGCTGAGCTCGAGCTCAGCATTCTATGCTCTGCTTAGAAAAGTTAACCCTTTGTTCTCTGGGGCAGTTTAAAGGCTGGGGCTAACTGCAATAGTCATAATACAGCAAGACTTCATGTTGTTTGAAAACCCTTTTAGAGGTTGGCACATCTATAATCTCCTTGTAATCTTTTTCTTCCTCATCAGTGGATTCTTGAGTGAGAAGGTCCAAAGACAGAGCCACCTGCCTAATGAACTGAAAATGAGATGTATAATCCTCAGTCCCCTTATCAGGGTAGTCAGGTCTGTAAGGATCTGGGAAATATCCGTTCAGTAGGCTCCCCAAGGCCTCTTCCTCATAGTCATCATCTTCATAATATTCCTCTGCACAAACCTTCACTTCAGGTTCCCCTGAACCGGGAACTGAAGCAGAGCCTGCAGTAGTCAAACGCAGTCATTTTTCAACTGGGACCGGGTTGGTCTACAAGGACTGAATTTTGCAAATCACGTTCGCTATCAACTCAGCGGTTGGAACCGATGACTTCAGTTGCAGTTCAACCGCTGTGCATTTCTTTTTTTTTTTTTTGCCTGAATGTGCTGTGTCAGCGGCCAGTTCGGCAGATCTCTTTTTAGTAGATGGAGTCACCCTTGTCAGAGGGCTGGTCCCCTGGTTCCTTACGAGACTCTGCTACCAGTTCAGCAGTTATCTCAGACATTTGCTCCTGCAGTCGTTTAATTCGCCTATCAAGAGTCGACTGAAGGAAAATACAGGTTACTCACCTGTAACAGGAGTTCTAGGAATGGTATATGTTGTTCAACCACACTGTCTGGCAGGTATCCTTGCCGCTTTAAATCTTGCCGGAAGGTCTTCAAGCTGGCTCCTCCCACCCACCCGGGTGGTAAAACTCTCGGCTCTGCCCCATGATGCCAGATCTGGCCCGCTGGAAGCTCAGGTTGTGCGTCGAAGCCGGGGAGGTCGGGTGGGTCGTGTGGATGAACAACATATACCATTCCTAGAACTCCTGTTACAGGTGAGTAACCTGTATTTCTAGGGACATGGATATGTTGTTCATCCACACTGTCTGGCAGACTCCTAGCAGTTCTCCAGGAGGAGGGAGGCAAGGCGCACACCCCCTACTTAGGGAATAGAGACTGGAGAACCGAGGCCCCAAAACCAGCATCCCGGCGTGACTCAAGGTCGATGTGGTAATGGGTGATGAAGGTGTGTGCTGACTTCCAGGTAGCAGTCCTGCAGATTTCCTGGATAGGGACATCCCTGGAAGCAGCCACCGATGCAGCAGTATGGCGGGTAGAATGAGCTCTTATCCCTCTGAGAGGCTCCATGCCGCCAACTTATCAGAGCTCTATGCAGGAGGTGACCCACCTGCCTATAGATCAACTGCTGCAGGTCTGCCAGGTGCAGCTTCAGCGCAGGTGACAAACAGCTGGCGAACCTCTCCCCGAATTTCAGCCGTGCGCTCCTTATAATGAGCGAGCGCCCTTCTAGGGTCCAGAGTATGGAGCCTATATTCGGCCTCCGAGATGTGATTGGGGTAGAACACCGGCAGAGTCAACATCTGGTTAAGGTGAAACTCAGACACCACCTTCGGAAGGAATTTCTGGTGGGGGTGCAGGACAACCTTGTCCCTGTGGAAGACCAGGTAAGAAGACTCGATGCAAAGCGCCTGGAGCTCTCCCATCCTTCTGGCTGACGTGATAGCCACCAAGAAGGCGGTCTTCCACGACAGGTGAGAGAGTTCACACCTGTGCATTGGTTGAATGATTGCCCCAGAGCTTTGCCAGTACCAGCAGTAGATCCCACGGAGGTGGAGGTTCTCGCACCGGAGGGGAAATGTGATCAAGGCCTTTGAAAAAGCGCCAGACCACCTTCTCCTGCGCCACCGACTGCTTCCTGGCCCGCGCCCGGTAAGCAGAGATGGCTGCCAGGTGCACCTTAAGGGTCGTCGACCTAAGCCCTTGCTGAGAAAGGGACCAAAGGTAGTCCAATATGCTCGCCAAGGAACAGGAGGAAGGGTCCAGGCCCTTGCCCTGGCACCAAATGGAAAATCTCTTCCATTTGAAGGCGTAGCATTTTCTGGTCGACTCCTTACGGGACGCCTCAACTACGTTGAGGACCTCGTCGGAAAGACCCAAGGCCTGGAACTCTAGCCGCTCAGGAACCAGGCCGTCAGGTGCAGGGATTGAAGGTCCGGATGGAATACCTTCCCCTGATTGACTGAGAGCAGGTCCGGGCGAGCTGGAAGCTGCCTCGGGAGCCTGGAGCTGAGGCTGAGGAGATCTGGGTACCAGTACTGGCGGGGCCAGTCTGGGGCTATCAGAATCACCTGCGCCTTGTCCCTCCTTGCTTTGAGCAGCACCTTGTGCATCAAGGGGAATGGGGGAAAGGCGTAGAAGAGGCCCGGGGTCCACGGCCTCGAGAAGGCATCCCCCTGCAGCGATCCCTGCTGAGGGGGGCGGGCATGGAACAGCCTCAGCTTCGCATTCTCCCTGGAGACAAACAGGTCCACCTGAGGTGTGCCCCAATGGGAGAATAGATCTTGTACTACCTCCGGCAGGAGAGACCACTCGTGGGACGCAGCCCCTATCCGGCTCAGGGCATCGGCCAGGGTGTTGGTGGCTCCTGCCACATGAATGGCTAGGAGATCCGCCTCCAGGCTGCGCATGAGTGACCAGATGCGGAGAGCTTCCTTGCATAGAAGCATGGAGCGCGTCCCGCCCTGGCGGTTTAGATAGTACATGGTCGTGGTGTTGTCCGTCTGGACCCGGACCACTTGACCCCGAAGAAACGGAGCAAAGGCGGTGAGAGCTAGGCGGACCGCTCGGAGCTCCAGCAGGTTGATGTGGCATCGGGACTCCCTCGGGGACCAGAGGCCGTGCGCTCGATGTTCCCCCAGATGGGCACCCCAACCCATCAGAGAGGCATCGGTCGATAGAGAGACCGTCGGCTCGGGGCGGACAAACGGGATGCCCTCCTGCAGATGAACTGGAACGGTCCACCACTGGAGAGCGTTCCACATCCCCTGGGTCACCGTCACTAGCTGGTCCAATGGATCGCAGCGTTGGGACCACTGGCTGGCCAGCCCCCACTGAAGGGGGCGCATGTTCCAGCGGGCCCAACGGACCACTAGGTACAGGCCGCCATGAGACCCAGGAGGCGCAGGAAGTCCCGGCAGGCGCGAATTGCCCAACCAGAAATGACTGGGCAAAGGAGGAAAGAACCTCGACCCTGTCCGCGGGAGCCGTGCCCTGGTTGAAGAGAGTCGAGCTCTGCCCGATGAAAAGAATCACCTGCTTAGCTCGGAGTTCCGACTTGGCCTCGAATTGATGAGAGGCCGACCTGAGAGCAAACCTGGAGGGCCAAGATCTCTGGACGCTCCACCTGCTGTCTGGAGGGGCTGCTATTAGCCAATCGTCCAGGTAGGGTAAACCCGACCCTCGGGCGCCGCTGGAATGCTGTCACCACTGCCATGCATTTGGTGAAGACCCTGGGAGCTGGAAATAAGCCGAAGGGCATGGCTTGGAACTCGAAAAGGGATCCCTCCGCTTGAAGGCGAAGGAACCTCTGATGTGACGGACGGATATGGACGTGAAAGAACGCATCCTGCAGGTCCAGAGAGCAGAACCACACGCCGTGTTCCAAGGATGGTATTATCTGAGCCAGAGTGACCATCCTGAAGGTTCGAGACCTTAGGAACTTGTTTAGGTCGTGTAGGTCAAGAATGGGGCGCCAGCCCCCCGTCCGTTTCGGAACCAGGAAGTACCTGGACACGAACCCCAGGTTTGAGGGGGGGTCCGCCACCTCTCTTATCACCTCCTTCTCGAGGAGGAGAGCGATGTCGGCTCGGCGAGCTGACAGCCGAGGCTTGAACTCGAGACCCCCGAGGCTCTGAAGGGTGGGGGCCTGCTCGAACTCAGAGGCAGGCCCTTCCACCACCTCCAGCACCCACCGGTCTGTGGTGATAACGGACCAGGAGGAAAGAAAGGAGGAGCCGCCCCACGGGGCAACTGGAGTGAGCGGCGGGGTTGGGCGACTCCCTCAACCCGTCACTGGGCAAGCTTGGAGGAAGGACCGCCGAGGGACCTCCAGAGCCTTTACCTCCCTGCTTCCTGGAGGAGGCAAGCAGGCTTAGGTTTGGGGCGTGCCCAGCGAGCCTGCAAGCCCTGATGCTGCTGGGCGGACGTGCATGGAGGCGGACCAGAAAGAGCTTGGGTTGCGGTCTGCGTCCTTGTCCTCTGAGCGGATGAGACAGAGTCCAAAGTGGCATTGGACTTTTGATCCTCTGGAGGTGGCCTTCCACTCCAGGGCCGAGAGGTCGGTCCCCAGGAAGGGACATCCAGCCAATTGTGCTGGGTATCCGCTGTGAGGTGGATACAGCCATGCCCGGTGCATAGCCGAGTCTGGCCGCGACTGACCTGGCGCATGGGTCTCCAATGTCCAGAGCAGTCTGAGTTGCTGCTTGGCCACCGCCCTGCCCTGGTCCCGCACCTGCCTAACCGTGGTGTGCAGGTTAGCGGGAGATGAGGACTACCTCGTCCAGGGAGCCCAACAGGGCATGGAGATATGCCATAAGCGCGGCCGAGCTGGCCTGGCGAGGCCAAGGGAGGACACAGCGTGAACTTTTAAGCCCGACATAGTCCAATTTCTTGGACTCCTTGTCGGGAGGTTTATCCCACGTCCCTAGCGTTTCCGGCATGCCGGAGCTGTCGATAACAACCCCTCGGCTGAGGGATGTCCCGAGAAACCAGACAGGGGAACCGGTAGGGACGCGATACTTCCTGGCCATCCCTGGCAGAGAGGCGCGGGCAGGAAGCAGGCCACCAGAGCTCCAAGGCCGAGACCCTCAATAGCCTCGGCCACAGGAAAGAACCTCGTGGGGATCCCCTCGGTCCAATATCTCCAGCGAGATACTTGGCCCGCTTGGATGCGGGCTCAAGCTGCATCCCGGTGGACTCCGAGATGAGCCTGAGCAAACCCAGGAAGGACGAAGGGCTGTCGTCCAGCGACTGACCTCAGAGGACTCCAAGTCCACTCCGCCTGGAGAAAGGGAGGAAGGGTCGGACTCCGAAGAGTCCGCAAAGAGCTGACTCGGGCCTGAGCCACCCTCCACCTGCCGAGGGCGATCGGGAGTGAGGGTGACCGACAGCCTATGGGGCAGACCCTGAGCTGACCGAGAGTTCTTGGTCGGACCCCAAACAGCGCCTGTGGGCGGAGTTCCACAGATCGGTGGAGCAGCTGGTTTGGCGAACAACGGCCTGAGAACAGAGCTCCTCGGGTAAGGCGAGGTTGTTTGACCAGCTCGGTGACAGCCACTTAATGGCCGGGAAAGGCGACGGCATCGGCTTGTTCCCGGTCAGAAGGAGCTGTTGCCACATGAGGTCTTCATTATCATCGGCCGTAACTTACATAAGCCTCCCTCATCCGAGGGCGAGCAGCGGCACAGCTTACTGCGGTGCGAGACGACCGCCTATGTCAGCGGGATTGGCTGGACCTAAAGAAGTCAGAGACGAGAACCTCAGCCTTTCCGAGGATGGTGCGGGTGGAACCAGCTCCTCCTCGGCTGGACAATACGAGGGGCTCTGGAACCGGAGGCACTTGAAGCCCGCGGGATCCTCAACTCCCACCGGGGAACGCGTGAGAGGATTTTGGCCGCGATCGACAACCAGTCCAACAGGTCGAGAAAGATCTGGACTGCGTCGAGATCTCAGTCAACTGACCTGGCCAGGGACACACCGTGAGACCAGTGGCGAAGCGAGCAGATCGACCCGAAGTCGATGGCCGACAACTCGGGGATGGGGACCTTTCCGCTCCCAAAACGTCGGCGGAGGGACTTACCCTTGTCTTTCTTCTTGGACCGAGAAGAAGGTCCAGCAGAGCGGTGTCCCTCTCCCTAGTGGAGAGGACAGACAAAGCTCCTAAAGGAAGCTGTGTAAAGAGAACCCAGGGAGGAGCGGGATAAATGCAGCGGTTGAGAAAAGATGTAGGCCTGCGCCGCCTCCTCTTCGGCGATCATTTGCTCTAGCTGATCCGCTCGAGCCGCCGCCCGTGGAAACCGCCCGACCGGGCCTCTTTTGACTTCACCGGAGAAAAGCGTTTCTCAAGGCGCCTCAGTTGTAAAGCGGGCGCACGGTGATTCGAGGACGTAGGCTGAGAAGGAAGAGCACAGGTCGCAAGCCTGCGGGTTGTGCTCAAGGCCTAAACAGTAGACACACGCTGAGGCGGATCCGTCCGGGGACATTATCCCCACCGCAAGGGCACCTCAAAAACCGGAGTCAATCTGTCCATCACAGTAGTGAGGATAGAAGACCGAAGTCTATAATGCAAAAAACTTTTAAATTCGGAAAACCGAAGAATTAGGAACCAGTCTTATACGCAGAGCGTTAAGGAGGGAACCTGAGCTTCCAAGCGGTAAGGAAGATCTGGCATCATGGGGCGGAGCCGAGAGTTTTACCACCCGGGTGGGTGGGAGGAGCCAGCTTGAAGACCTTCCGGCAAGATTTAAAGCGGCAAGGATACCTGCCAGACAGTGTGGATGAACAACATATCCATGTCCCTAGAATTTCAAATTTCACAGTCCTCCTTGAAGTGGTCAAACCCCAAACTAATAACACAAATTAAATGAGGATCTGCTTTAGCGGACTGTTCCCCACACTTTGTACAATGTTGGAAACCTGTAGAGGCCCGTTCGTTTCTTAAGGCTGAGACATTTATCGGTTGGTTAGAACCGAGTGAACTAAGAGTACCTCGGTAAATATTATCAAAAGTTTAAATAACTAAACCGCCTTACCGGACAGTACCAATATTAAAATAAATAAATTCAAACCAAATTAGAAGCATCTGTTCCTTCCTGGTTAGACAGAACCGGAGAGGAACCGATAAAACTTTACCAAACTAACACTAATTCTACCTGAGAACCAAGGACAGTGCTTCAAAAATCAAAGAAAATAACAGACTACAGTTTAAACCGAGAAAATAACTTTCAGATAAAGTGAAAGAGAGGTATCACCAGAGGGCATGGCGAGGTATCACCAGAGGGCATGGTTTGAAGTTGGAAGGGTGAGGGGGGAAAAGAGGAGGAGGTTTTTCACTGAGAGGGTGGTGTACCCTTGGAATGCGCTGCCTGGTGAGCTGGTTCAGAGATCCATAGTGGAGGGCTTCAAGAGAGGGTGGGACAGACACAGAAAGCGGATATACCAGATGGTGGCCTGGCCAAGGGGGGTGGCGATGGATGATAGGGGTTTCTGGAACACAAGGGGGAGGGGGCCTCGGCACCCAACTAGGGATCTGAAGTTCCAGCAGACTCGACAGACCGTAAGGCCTAATCTGCTGGCAATCAGTATGTTAGTATGTCTTACTGAGGCAAGCGAAGTAAAGAATTTGACAGTTGCAGGAAGAGCAACCAGGGACAGTGATTTGAAAACCAAGCTTGAGCCTAACATTCCATCATTAGCGTAGGTTCTATTAACCATTTCAGCTCCAGGGCAGTCCTATGGTGAGACCACACTGCAATTGTCAGAATACAGAAGATTTCCTGGGGTTTGAACAAGAAAATGGGTTCCAATCCTTGGAAGTCGCTCAAATGGAAAAACGTTTCCACTTCATGGCATAAGTCAAACGAGTAGAGGGTTTGAGCCTCTACTAGAGACTTGAGTGACTCTCAAGGAGACCCCAAAGTGGGAAATCGCTACATCTGTAGAAGCCACGTATGAAGATGCAGTGTCCTGAGCCCCAGATGAACAAGACGACCCTGATCCTAGATCAAGAGGTCATAAGCCACTGGAAGTGGAACCGGTGGTTCTCTTGCTAGCTGTTGCAGCAGCAGGAACCAAATCTGTCTCGGCCAGAGAGGGGCGATGATAATCATCCTCACTTTCTCTGCTTGAAACTTGAGAACCCTCTTGAGAATGGGAAACGGAGAGAAGGCATACAAAAATTTCCCTGTCCAAGAGAGGCTGCTCATCATGCCAGAAAGCACCATGGCCTGGAACGAGCGAGCAAAAACTGGGAAGTTTTGCGTTGGGAGTGGGAGGCAAAAAGGTCACATTCCAGACGCCCCCACTTTAGGAAAAGAGACCGCCACTTCCTGATTTAGTTCCCATTCGTAACTTAGGGTCCGAGACCTGCTGAGACTGTCCACCAGTACATTTTGAATGCCTGGAACGTGCACGACCACTAGGGCCAAATTGTGCTGGACTGCCCAGTTCCACACCCGCATCGCCTCCCTGCAAAGGGGTTATGAACGAGCTCCTCGTTTGTTGAGGTACCAAACTACTGACATACTGTCCATCTGGACAAGCAGTGATCACTTGGGAAGGAGGGTCTGAAAGGCCTGTAAGGTGCACAAGACCACCCTCATCTCCAGAACACGGATGTGTAACAATGCTCCCAAGCTGGACCACAGTCCTTGTGCTTGGTGCTCCTCATTCCATGTTTGATGCATCCGTAGTCAGGGATGCAGAGGGGGCCAGCCTCCTGAAAGGAAGACTCAAGGAAAGGTTGCAAGGGTCCCTCCACCACAGCAATTCTTTCTGAACTGCTGATGACACCAGGACCGGATGGTCCACGTTGTCCTGAAGTAGATCCCACCGCACCCGCAAGGACCATTGAGTAACTCATGTGTAGTCTCACAAGGGAAATGGTGGTGATGGAGGCTGCCATCAGGCCAAGAAGTTGAAGGACCTCTCGGGCCGGGATAGTCCTGGACGAAGCCACCAAGGAAGCCTGATGGACCAGTGTTTCCACCCTGTCTGGAAGAAGGAAGACACTGCATTGGACCGTATCCAGAACCGCCCCAATGAATTGAAATCTCTGGGACTGTATCATGGATGATTTGTGAATACCGACAGTAATCCACAGTTTGCAGAAAAGGTGCAGAGTAAAGGACAGAGCCTCCAGTAAGGAAACCCTGGAAGGGGCTGAAGTCAGCCACTCGTCCAGGTAAGGGAAAACCACAATACCCTGGCAGTGCAGAAAAGCCGCCACCACCCCCGAGGCACTTGGTAAACACACGAGGTACCGAAGCCAGACCAGAGGGGAGGGCCCGAAACTGGAAGTGCTCCCAGTGGAATAGGAACCGCAGGAATTGGCAGTGGCTGGGGAAGATCAGGATGTGCAGGTAAGCATCCTGCATGTCCAGAGCGCACAGCCAGTGTTTCTCCAGAAGTGGTAGGAGAAGGCTATTGCCCTTCTGAACCTCGGGTTCATCCAAGGGCTCCTCCGCCGACTCATCAGCATCATCATAATCCACCCCCTCGTCTGAAAGGCTGCTACGGTTCAGAACACCGTTTCGCGAACCGTTTCCGAGACGTGGACCGTGGATGAAGAACTCCTCCTCAGGGAATGGAGATCTGGGACAGTGTGGGTGTGGGAGCCTGCTTTCCAGATCTGACACAAACGCCGAGTGCACACCCTGCCGCCAAGACTGAATTAGGGTCTTGAAGTCTGGCATGGCCGGAACCGGTGGAGGGGTAGGGGAGGAGGTTAAGGCTGAGGGGAATTACCAAGAGAGGTGGGTAGCGATACCACTAGTAACCCTGAAAATGGCAGCCTTGGGAGGGATTGTACCCAGGGTTATACTGTCCTGTAGTACTCCAATCAGGAGGACAACCAGCTGGGTAGTGGTCCCCAGGATACGGGGAGGGGAGGTAATGAACAGTCCAGGGTCTGGAATAAATTCCCAATGTCAGGGGCCTAATGGGGGCCCCATCGGATTCGCCGTCGCATAAAATCGGTAGCGGATCAGTGTCGGGATAGCCAACGCTTGAGGTACCGGCGTAGGGACCGCATCACCGCTCGCGCTTGAAAGCGATCCGCATTGTAGGGCCGGGCTGGACCAGGACTTAACGCGACTCAATGGAGGGACTGTGTCTGGCACTCGATCCGAAGGCTGGGGCAGACAACTGGGCCCGGCTCTGAAGTTAGTCGTCGGTGGTTCCGGTGTCGGGTGAGGGTTTGCCGGAACAGACAGTGGGATCGGGATAGTTGCTGGATCTGGAAGGATCCTACCCGATGGGAGAGAAGGGGTCTCCACCACTAGGCCCGATGGCTGAGGAGGGGCCTCCTTCCTAGTGACCCCGTCAGGGGAGTGCGGAACTGACCCCCGAGGAATGATCTTAGACATTGAGGGGCTCCGCACTGTCCTCTCCTGGGAAGGGGAAAAGCACTGGCAGGGGAAGAGGGGAGGGCAGTCTCCCCTGGTTCTTCTGAACATAGGGTGAGGCGCCCGTTGGGCCCAGGCAGGAGGAGCCACGTCTGAGCGGCCGTCAGGCCAGCGTCTTACCAGATGGAGTTGGTGGGGAAAGGAGCCCCGGCCGACACTAGCTGCAGCTGGCGGGTCCTCAAGGCTGGGGAGCAGACATATCGGTGGCCGAGCGGTCCCGAAGGAGCCGGGGGCCGACTTACCGATAGTACTGGTGCGGCCTGAGGAGCCGACAGTCGACTTGTCCATGGAAGTTTTGTCCGACTTGTCATCAGAAGTTTTCACTTTAGGCAGCGGCTGAGAAGCAGCCCTGCTAGTCGAGGGCTGAGAAGCCTCTGGCTGGGCCTCCGCAGAGTGCTCCTGCTCCCGATATTTCTCCTTTCGGTGCTCTTCTTTTTTGAGGGAGAAGAAGATTTCTCTGAAGAGGACTTATGGATCCAGTCCACTTGTTTTTAACGAAGCAAGACGGACTTTTAAAAGATGGGCCTCCAAAGCCTGCTGTCTCCGCTTTCTGGTGGCATGGTTGAAAGGCTGGCACTCCGGGCAGGACGAGACAGGGAGGTCTGGGCCCAGACAGATCATGCACCTAAGGTGGCCGTCCTTCTGGGGCATGTGTGTGCTGCAGGACGAGCACTTCTCAGGTGAAGACATAAGCAAGAAAAAATTTGAAGAGAATGGAAAAAAAGAGAGGGAAGAATCAGACACAAGAACTATTCATGATGATCGTTAATGGAAGTTTGCAATGCAACCGACATGAGGCGACGGCGGGAAAGAACTGGTGTGCAGGCATGGGGACCGCCCATTATATATGGTCACGTGATGTCAAGGTGGGGCTGTTCCCCCATCACATATTGCTAGAAAAGTCTGCTGTGCAGCCCAGACGCCAGGTGGCACTAGTCCTATATGTAATGACCTACTGAAGGAACCCTCACGAAGTAAGATCCTGCTATCAGCCAGTCATCCAGGCACGGGTACACACCCGGACCCATAGCCTCCAGGTAAGAAGAGACCACTACCATGCATTTGGTGAAGACCCGGGGTAAGATGAGCCAAGGGCATGGCTAGGAACTCGTAAAGGGTTCTCTCGGCTCGGAAACAGGGGAACCACTGATGGGATGGACGGATCGGGATGTGAAAGAACACGTCCTGAAGATCTAGGGAGCAGAACCACATGCCTTGCTCTAGGGATGGTATAATCTGAGCCAGAGTTACCATCTGGAATGTGCGGGACCTGAGGAACTTGTTCAGTTCATGCAGATCTAGAATGGGATGCCAGCCTCCCGTCCGTTTTGGTACCAGAAGTACCTGGGAACGAACCCTGGGTCTGAAGGCGGGTCCACTATTCTGGACACCACCTCCTTGAGAAGGAGCCGAGCTAAGTCATCTCTGAGAGCAGACAGAGGTTGTGGACACCAGATCCGCCATGGACCATAGGCTCAATATGGAGGCCTGCTCGAATTCCAGAGGCAGGCCTCGATTGACCACTTCCAGAACCCAATGGTCTGCGGTGATAGCGGACCAGACGGAAAGAAAGTGGTTAAGCCACCCCACTACCCCCAATGGGAGGTCCCAGGGGAGGTGTGACGGGATTGAGGGAGGTGCCTCCTAACCAGTCACGAGGCAGGCTTGGAGGAGGGTCCGGCGGAGACCTTTCCCCTGGGCTTCCTGAACGAGAAGGCCACTGACTTGGCCTGAGGACGCCAAGATTGAGCCTGCTGGCTCTGCTGCTGCTGGGCCAGTCTGGCAGCAGGAATGGACAAACGAAAGGGCCTGCGGTTCTGATGCTTAGGGCCCTTGTCATCCTGGGCAGATGTGGTGGAGTCCAAGGTGGCACTGGACTTCTCTATACACTGGAGGTGGCCCTCCATGCCGAGCACGAACAGGTCGGTGCCCAAGAAGGGAACATCTGCCAGCTTGTGATGCCCGAGTGCCGAAAAACAGTCTGCCACCAACCCCTCAGGCGAGGGGTGCTCCGTTAAACCCGAGAGGGTATAGACAGGCACCGCATACTTGCGGGCCATCCAGGCAGAGGGGGCCGGGCAAGACACAGGATGCTGTCAAAGCTCCAGGGCTGGGCAAACAATGGCCTCAGCCACTGAAAAATGCTCGGGAGAGTCTCCTTTGTCCAGAATCTCTGTAAGGGGATAGCAAGCCCACTTCTGGACGTGCTGCATTTTCATCCACTTGGACTCAGATGAGGCGGAGGGTGCCAAGGAAGGAAGTGGGCCCTTCCTCCATCGAGAGATCCCCCCCAGACTCATCAATCTGATGGGAGTGCAGTAAGAATCCTCGGAGTCTGCAAAAAGCGGTCAACCGCTCGAGCCACCTTCAACCCTCCGTGAGTGGTCAGATGTGACTGACACAGCCGATGGGGAAACCCTTTGGCCAGCCGAATCTCCTTAGTCAGAGCGCCAGTCACCAGCTGCCTGGGCGGTGGCTCCACCACAATTGGCGAACAGGACCACTTCAGCCGAATCAAGACAGTCTTGACCGGCTCTGCTGGGGGACATACAATCTCGACCGACCCCACAGAGGGAGACTATGCTGGCCTCTTGGGTGACAGCCAAGTGATGGTCAGTGTGGAAACCAGGGTCGGCCTCGTACTGGCCATCACCAACTATTGCCACATGAGGTCTTCGTAGTGTCGACAACTTGCGCCGAAGCCTCTCATCACCAGTAGTGCCAACAGCAGGAGCGCCAATGACTGCAGGAGCTGCTCGACCCACTAGAGGAGGACCAAGATCTCGGCCGCCAGGGAATGCCGAGATCCTCCTGGTCTGGGTCGGTGACCGGAGGATTCTGATCAGCGGACTGAGCAGCCCCTTCTAAGGTCACAGGCAGGACCAGAGTCCCGAAGAGAGAGAGAGAGAGAGAGAGGGAATTATGCCTCTTTCAGATGACAACTAGTCAACTGGGTCGAAAAATCTCGACGATCATCGGCGTCATCTCGACTCAACTGATCTCGACAGGGTCTCCGAAGCCAGCGCAAAGGCCGAATTTCAACAGTGATCAAAATATGGAGTCTGGAGACCAAAAACGCTCCTGGTTCCACTAATGTCGAAGATGAGTTTTCTTTCTTGACTCCTCTTTGCAAGAGCAGGACCTGTGAGATCCAAAAGGACCCTGACCCTTAGCTGGGAGGGACTGGCACAGCTCCTTGAAGCCCAAAAAAGTGGAGCCAAACTGGAGTGGCACGAAGGCAGAAGCTGAAGGGGACTGAGCGCGCCCAAGCCGTCCTCAAAAGCCTGAAGCTGTTCCAGCTGTTCAGCAGACCCCAAAGCTGCAGAGACCACCCAACGGGCATTTTAGATTTGACTGGTGGATGTTGTTTTGCCCGGCAGCCCAACTTAAGGTGGCCAAGGTGGTCTCCTGAGGACACAGCGGAAAAGACCGGCAAATATTGCAGGCCTGGGTATCTTGTTCGCGGCACAGGCAGTAGCATGTGGCATGGGGATCGGCATGCGACATCTGCCCGCATCAGCTAAATCCCAGATTTGTCCATCGTGGCCCAGAAGCTAGAAGCCACCACCTAAAACAGTATTAAAGTTTTTGAAAGCAATCCAAATGGATCAAAGCTAGGGCCTACAACGGGAGGGCTAAGGAGAGAACCTACTTCTTCCAGCGGAAAGAAAAAATTACTCACCTTAGTAATGTTTCTTCTAATGGAGTCTTGCTATATCATGACAATTGCAGTTTGTCCCACCATTAGAACTGCTCCGGAGGTGAAATAGTTAACTCCATTCCATGAATGGAACTTTGAGCACGAGCTCTAAAATAGAAGTTCTGTCTGTGGAGATTCAAACCTGAACTGTCAGATCTTTACGAGCAAAAATCACTAAGGTCTGTGTGGAAGCTGTAACCTACACTAGCCAACTGGCTACCTAAATAATAACACCCATTGCTGGTCCCAACACCCAATACTCAAGTCAGGGACCAGAATTACTAATACAATTTTAACAAAATGAGAATAAAACAAGAGAATAATAAAACACCACACCCCAAACCCCAAAAAAGGGTGAAAGCTTAAAAAGGGCATAAAATGGTGCCCACACTAGGCTGCCACACCTACCCAAGTAGAGGTTCTGAGAGGGGCAGGCTGGGGGAGGTCATAACATAGCAAGACTCCATTAGAAGAAACAACATTACTAAGGTGAGTAATTTTTCTTCAAACAACATGAAGTCTTGCTATATTATGACAATTGCAGACTACACAGCAGTACCTCCATGGAGGAGGGCAGAACCTACTTAGGAATAGGCTCTGAAGAACAGCTGTGCCAAACCGAGCATCTCTCCTGGCCTGGACATCCAGGGAGTAATGCTTGGTGAAAGAATGTGCCGGCTTTCCAAATAGCAGCCTGGCATATCTCCAATATAGGATGTCTCTGGCAGCAGCTAGAGACGCGGCTGCTACCTCTGGTAGAATGAGCCCTCAAGCCAGAGGCGATCTCTGCCCAGTTTCTGATAAAATTGGATACAAGAGACAATCCACCTGGCAACTGATCTCTTAGTGGCAGGTTTCCTTTCCCAACCTCACCAAAAGTGAGGAAAAGTTGGAGGATTCGAGCCTGTGACCCTTGAGTACGTTCTATATAGTAACTAGAGCCCTCTTAACATCCAGGCTGTGCAATCTCCTCACCAGAAGAGGAGTGTTCAGAGAAAATACTGGAAGGGAGATAGATTGGTTAAGAGGAATCTGAAACCACCTTAGGCAAAACTTCCTGTTAGTCCTGAGGACTACCTTATCCCTGTGGAAAGAAATAAAGTCAGTTTCTACTGACAAGGCACACAACTCACCTATGGTGTCCAGCAGAAGTGATAGCCACTAGGAAAACAGATTTCCCAAGTTAGATACTTCAGCTCTGCAGAAAACAGAGGTTCAAAGGGGTTGCTAACACTGGGCAATGCAAACATTAAGAACACCAGGCAGGGCCCGATCCAAAAAGTGGATTAGTATGGAGTAATCCCTTAAAAACTTGAAAACACAGGGTGAGCGAAAGAGAGGATGACTTTCCTGCTGAAACAAAAGCAGAAACAGCTGCCAAATGAACTCTCAGGGTAGCTGGTCTGAGGCCCAAGGAATTAAGATGGACCATGTAATCTAACACAATGGGCAAATCAGCAGATTCTGGGAAATATGCTTCCAGAACACCAAATGGAAAACCTTTTCCATTTAGAATTATAAGTAGCCCTAGTGGAAGGCTTCCTAGAAGCCTTTAGGATTTAAAGGACACCCTGGAGAGGTGTAAGCCAGCAACTCTAACTCCTCAAGAGCCAGACCTTGAGGTTGAGGGATTTGAGGTTCGATACCAAACCTCCCCGAGCACAGGTTAATAGGTTGTGATTCCTGGGGAGGGAAAGGGGAAGATGGACTGTCAGGGACAGAAGGAGTGGGTACCAGGGCTGCCTGGCCCAATCCAGGGCAATCAGGATCATCCTGCAAGGCTGAGATCTGATTTGACTAACACTTTGAATAGGAGAGGGAAGGGGGGAAAAGCATAAAGAACTTCCCTTCCCAATCCAGGAGAAGGGCGTCCAGGGGGACTGAACCCAACACTGGAGGCCTGCAACAGAACAGTGGAAGTTGGTGATTGTCTGGGGCTGCAAAAGATCTATCTGAGGGGTGCCCCAACTGGCAAAGACTATCCCCAATACTTGAGGGACCCAGGACCATTCGTGATGGCCCTGGGAAATCCTGCTGAGAGCATCTGCTAGGACATTGTCCTTTCCTGGAAGGTGAACTGCTATGAGGGAAGTGTTCAGGAATAGGCCAGAGACCATAACTTCATTGCCTCGAGCACGAGGCCGAAGACCAGTGCCCCTGCCTGTTGATGTACCACATTGTTGTGGTGTTGTCTGTTCTGACTTGTACCACTTTGTTCTGAACAGATGCAGAAAAGCGATGAAGAGCTAAAAGACAGCTCTGAGCTCCAGCAAATTGATGTGGAGCAGAGATTCCTGGGGGACCACACTCCTGAGTGGAGATGATCGCCCATGTGGGCTCCCACCCCAGAAGGGAGACATCTGTAGTGAGAGTCAAAGTGTGAGCAGGGGGAATGAAGGGGACCCCCAATCTCAAATTGCTCTGATCCTGCCACCACTGGAGGGCCTGGATCAAGGTTCGAGTCACTGGGACCAACTTGGAAAGGGGGTCTTCTCTGAGACCAATAGGCTCTCAAGTGAAACTGAATGTCTCATCTGAAATCTTGCTCCCTGCACAACAGCTGTGGATGCAGCCATGTGCCCCAGGAGCTGCAGAAAGTGTCTTGCTGGTCGAGAGACCTGCAGAGTGAAGGAGGAGGCCAGAGCCACTAAATTCCTTACCCTTTCTAAGGGAAGAAAAGCTCTGGCTAGGTTTCTGTCCAATTCTGCCCCTATAAAGGTGAGTACCTGGACTGGTTCCAGAACCGACTTTAGTAGATTTAGCAGAAAGCCAGGAGGTGAGAAGCTGCTGGGTGACTTGCAGGTGAGATTTTACCTGTTCTGGGGACTGACCTACAATGAGCCAGTCGTCTAGATGGGAAAAACAGCAATCCTTTGCCTCCTTAAGTGAGCCACTGCCAGACATTTTTGTGAATACCCTTGGGGCGAGAGAGTAAGGCGAAGGGCATTGCTCTGAACTGGTAATGACCTGAGGGCAGTTCAAATCTGAAGTACTTTCGATGGTGGAGCTTCTGATTAGGACGTGAAAATAGGCATCCTTGAGGTCCAGGGAAGCTAACCAGTCCCCTGGCCTTAGAGAGGGTAAAATCATTACCAGAGTTACCATTTTGAACTTTGGTTTGAAAAGATGCTTGTTCAGATATCTGAGGTCTAAGATGGCCCGCCATTCTCCTGTCTTTTTTGGGGTAAGGAAGTATCTGGAATACAGACCCCTGCCCTGGTGCAGGGGAGGAACCCTTTCTACTGCTCTGAGAGCCAACAGGGTTGAGACCCTGCTTCTAGAGCAAGGGTCTCTGAAGAACTTGCAGGTAGAAAAACCTGGTTCTCATCTTGGGAAACTTTTGAAGCTGAGAACCAGACCCTGGCTACTACTTCAGAACCCACTTGTCTGAGGTTAAAGGCGCCCAGTTCTGACTGAAGTAAGCCATGCCCCTACTGGTAAAGGAGAATCGGCCCTGGGCACCCCATCAGGGTGCCTGCTTGGCAGGTGCTTTGGGCTGAGGGTGGGGAGCAGGCCTGCCCACACCCGTCTGCCTCTGCCTCTGAAGAAGCCCCTCTGAGCATAAGCAGAGGAGGCCTGAGTCTGATAAAAGGCCTGTGAAAGGCCCCCTACCCCTGGAGGTATGCCTCTGGGGAGTGGCTTACCGCAGCTCCTTAGCTTGAGCACTTTTGTAAGTGGTCCTATATTCATCCACTTTTCATGTAATTCTCTGTCTGCTCCCCAAACAGAATTTCCTACAGAAAATCCATAGCCTTAGTTTGGGCCAACCTTCGAAAAGCCACAGATGTGGCCATGACTCTAGAGGAAACATCATTAACATCCACAGCAGCATGAAACTGCACCTTAGAAACCTCAATGCCATCGGCAGCCACCTGTTCTAGTTCGCTAACCAGCTGGCCATGGGCTTGTTTGGCTAATTCCATAACAGTATCCCATCTAGATTTCTGATACCTTGCTACATAAGCCATATAATTTGCTTGCCTGAGTCCCAAGGGCGCTGCCATATACTGTTTTTGCCATGGCATCAATCTTCCTGGAATCCTTGTCAGGAGGATGTGAAGCCAGGGAATATTAACTTTATCACAGGCTGCAGCCTGAACTACCCCAACATGACTGCATTGCTGTGAAAGGAATTCTGTATCAGGACCTGACAATGTGTACCTTCTGTCCATCTTTTTATCTACAGGAGGCACAGAATTAGGAGTTTTTAAAATTTTTATTGTTTGTCTATTCCTTTGCATAAGTCTTTTAGGAAACAATCTCCTAGACTCTGGTATATCCATAATTTCTACAAAATCAGGTTCCTCTTGCTCATCCACAGCTTCCTCCCATGGGAGCTGGAGGGATTCAGCAACCCTTTTTATAAAACAGAAAAAGAGAAGGGGACTCAGAAAGCATAGGGGGAGATTGTAAGGGTCAGTTTGGGGAGATGTCCGGTTCAGTGGGCACACCCAGACTCTCTCAGTCACATTCACACTGATCATCATCATGCCCCCCCATGCTCTTGGTTCATAAAAATCTCCAATATCATATTCCTGAACCGGTGGAACCAGCCAGACCAACCTTTACCAGACAGTGGCGGTTCGGACGGAACAGAAGAAATGACTGTACAATTTGTATAGCTTTTGCTAGTTCTGCAGCAGTTGGAGAAGGAATTTTGGACTCCATACCTGCTGATTTCTTTCTTTTTTTTTTAAGTTTACTTTTTGCCAGAAGTCTCGCCCTGGTCAGAGGGCACTCCCTCGGTCTGCTTGGCACCGAACCGGCTGGCCATCCGGGTCAGCGGACTTTTGGCCTCTGTGCCCCCCGAGCCGCTCCACTCTCTTATCCAGGGTGGCTGCAGGAATTTTTACAAATCTGGCAGTCTGAAATGAGGTGGTCAACCTCCAGACAATAAACACATGTGAGTGTGTGGTCAGCCCTTGGCAAAGGCTTCCCACAGACACTACAGTGTTGAAACCAATGGGCCCGTTTTTTCTTTTGGGTTTCTCAGACATGATGCCAGCCTAACCAAGAAACTTGCCCACTTAATGGCAGTGCCAGGCAAGACACCCTTATCGGTTCCCAACCGTGTCACGGGTCATGGAAAAACCGTAATGAAATCCGTTTTTTAGAACCGATAAGAACCGAACACCTCTAAAAGCTTTAAAATGCTTATTCTTTAAGGTTTTAACCAACCTGATCAGGTTCGAACCGAACCGATAAACATTACAAGTTCCACACAGAATAAAACCTGTCTATTACTTACAATACCACAGACAGAGCTTGAACCGATCGGTTTATGGTTAAAATAATTATACTCGCAGTTTAATTTAACCGAGAAAATACTGTTTAAACAGAGAAATGAAAAAGCAGTAGGAGAAATCTCCGAGCGACTGTTCAGTGGTAGGAGTAAAGAATCTGACAGTTCAGGTTTGAATCTCCACAGACAGAGCTTCTATTTTAGAGTTCGTGCTCAAAGTTCCATTCATGGAATGGAGTTAACTATTTCACCTCCGGAGCAGTTCTAATGGTGGGACAAACTGCAATTGTCATAATATAGCAAGACTTCATGTTGTTTGAAGGAAGATGTGGCATCATGGGGTGGAGCCAAGGGGTATACCAACTGCGTGAGTGGGAGGAGCCAGCTTGAAGACTTTCCAGCACTTCTTAAAGTGGAAAGGACCATGCCAAATAGTGTGGCTAGAACATATCCACGTCCCTAGAACCAAAAGATTTCCACTGGGCTGCTAACTCCAGAAGCCTTTCCTCTCCCAGTGTTGCAAGCGGCATCAGGGAGGGACCTGGCCATGCAGACAAGCACCGGCCTTAGTGCCAGGAGCCAAAACGGTACTGGCCTGCAACCCCAAGGAGCCCACCAGTGTAGGCCCAGCGTGAAACTCCAACCTAGTCACTGGGGGTGTCCGTGCCCTTGAAAGGGCTCCGAACTGGCCGGGATGCGCAACCGACCCTGGGAAGGAGCTTGTTGTCCCACAGACCCCTCCGCCAGGCTCTTCGTCTCAGCAGAAGAGGACCAGAAGAGACTGGTCTCACTAAGTATCTTCATCGCAAGAATTGTGTGTGGAAACCCATAGAGAAGCAGATGTCTCAATGGTCCATGTCATATTGTGCTCCAAAGCAGATCCAACAATGGTCATTGTCAGTCCCAGATGGACATATTTATTCCACAGGGGCACTGAGGTATAGGGGGAGACTCCAATTTCTGAGGCCTTTGAGACCCAGTCATGATTTACAGCTTCGCGCTTGCAGCAACAACTTAGCTGCGCAGCAGAAATAATGGGCACTCACATGGAGTGTGACCTTGACGGTGGAAGAACAGAACTGAAAGGAACAGGGGTCGGCATCTATTACTGGTAAGCCCTCTAGCACGCCATGCATCCGTCATGTGGGCAGCATCATCCGCATCAGTAGCTTAAAATGAAAGCTATACGCTTTGCAGGGTCCCATCGCTACGGCACAGACCCACAAAGTAATGAATGGTGAAGACTGGTTCTTGGAACACTGACCACTACTACTTATTAGGGACCACAGCTTGCAGATAACTACTGTAAAAACATACAACTGCCTTTTTTTTTAAAACCACAATAATGAACACCTTTTCTAATAGACCTAGTAAAAAGTGTAATGTTACCTCACATTCCTCTTTAGACTTTGGAGGGAGTAAAGCCCGCACATGGTCTTCAACTGGAACATTGTGAATAAAAGTATAATCCTGGGGAACCTCAAAGAACGGTGCCTCCTTCTGTCCGAAGTTTACTTCCACACTGCAGTTTTTACAGAGAACATGTGGTAGTAGAGCCTTTCCCAACAAAGATTCTTTATCTATCTTGAAAGCCACTCCAAGATCCTTGCCATTCTTTGAGTAAGACAGTTCAACCTCTTCAGTTTCGTAATTCTGTCAAACAAAACAAATATAGGCCTAGCATTATTACCAAACATAGTTAATACTGTGCTCCAACACCAATAAATCCACGAAAAAGGAAAGTGAACATATGCCCTCAAGGAGAATTACAGCCACAATTTACAAAACAATATGTAGTGCAGAGTGTTTTCTCTGTGTATTCTTAGTGCACTGTTTTAGCTTTTTTGCTGTTATCAGTCTATTTCCTAACTTTGCCTGTTTTATGGCCCTGGGGATCGCCACATCTTTCCTCGATTGCCTTTCCATTCCTGCAATGCCTACTATACCACGACAGGGCGCACTGGAAAAGTACAGTTACATAAGGACTTACCATAACAGCAGATCTTCAAGAGCAGCTCTTGGAGAAGGTTAACACCATTAGGACTATGCCGCCAGGCACTAGGATCCAACTAAAAACTTATAGCTAGCAGTCTAAGGCAGGGGACCGCCCCACCTGATGTCAGCCCCACCACCAATGGTATAAAGGGGTGGTCTCCAGGAACCACCTCAGTTCGTCCACCGGAGACCCGGCTAGCATAAAGGATGGGGAACAGAGGAGGTTCTCGCATCCCCCAGAGATAAGTAAAGTTACATAACCCTGGGGGAAGGTGGGAAGAAAACCATACCTGCTGCAAGAGTTCTTCTTGAAGATCTACTGTTACAATAAGTTCTTAGTAACTGTACTATCTCACTCGAGATAGAGCTCTTGCAGCAGGTAAAGTCATTAGAACAGAGTCCCAAGTAGTACAAGGACAGAATCCAGGTCAGAAGGGTGGTGGTTATAAACATCAGTAAATCACTGGTACTCTTAAAGAGTAGTACCTGGAGGATTACAGGCCAAAATCTGCAGTCCCCCTGAAGCAATGTCCAGACTGTAGTGCTTCTGAAGGTGTGGACGGAACTGCAAGTAGCAGCTGCACAAAGAACGGCTGCTGAGACACTCCTTAGGAATGCAAATGAAGTAGCAACACCCCTAGTGGAGTGACCTTTAACTGGTCCCAGTAAAGGTTTGTCGCATTTCTGATAACAGAAAACTATAAGGCACTTGGTGAACACCCTGGGTGTTGAAGAAAGTCCGAACGGTAGTGCTCTGAACTGGTAGTGCTCTCCTAGGAAGGTAAAGCGGAGGTATTTTCTGTGGGGTGGCGGGATCTTTATATGCATGTAGGCATACTGCATGTCCAGGGAGCAGAGCCAGTCCCAGTAGCAAAGCATGGGCAGCAATCCTGGCAGTGTCATCATCCTGAACCTTCCATCTTCGATGAAAGTATTCAGTTGACTGAGGTCCAAGATGGGATGAAAGTCCCGTGTCTTTTTTGGGGATGAGGAAGAAGTGGGAGTAACATCCCTTTCCTCTGAGACAGTGGCACTGCTTGGATCACTTTCTTAAGAGGGCTTGGATTTCTACTACGATAAAGCCCACGTGGGATGGGGAGCAATGGGTGGGAATAGATGGGTTCTCTGGTGGAATCTGGTTAAACTCCAGTGTGCAATACCTTTCTACAATCTGGAATATCCACTGATCCTCGGTGATATTGGACAAGCTGCTGAGAGTAAAGGGAGAATCCCCACCTACTGCCTCCCCCTGCAACTCCGCCGGAGGAGGGTGGGGCAGGCAGGAAGTCATGCCGAGGTTGCTGGAGTGGGCAAGGGAGCTCTGGCGTTCTTAGCACTGCTAGCGCTCTTAGATCCTTGTGCTCCCGAGGACAGGGGGTACAGTACAGTTATGTAAGAACTTATCGTAACAGTAGATCTTCGAGCGGTGCTCTTCCAGCAGGTAATACCAATAGGACTAAGGCCACGAGGCATTAGCACCCGACGGAAAAATCTTCTAGCGAGCAGTCTGTGGTGGGGGCGCCCCCGTCGGCTCCACCAGACGTGATATAAAGGGGGCGATCCCGCGCCATCTCAGTCCTCCCGCCGGAGACCCGGCTGACAATCAGAATGGAGAACCAAGAAGGGTCTCCTATACCCAAAGAGAAGGAAAATAATCTTGTTCCTGGGGGTTGGAGGGTGGAAAAGTCACTTGCTGCAAGAGCTCCTCTCAAGATCTTCTGTTACGGTAAGTTCTTACATACTGTACTAGCTCATTTTGAGGGGGAGCTCTGCAGCAAGTAATACCAACAGGGCTGAGTCCCAAGCAGTACCCAAAGAGAGACCCAGGACAAAGGGGAGGAGGACAAGCTGATGACTGACAACTGAAAAGCTGGAGCTTAGGAGAGGAGACCCTGAAGGACTGCTAGCCCAAAGCCTGCACTCCTTCTACAGGCAACATCCAGACTGTAGTATCTGATGAAGGTATGGCGTGAGCTCCAAGTGGCGGAAGCACAAAGGTCTGCCGAAGACGACATTCCGCAGAGGCGCTAAGGAAACTGCCACACCCACTGGTAGAGTGACCCTTAACCGATCCAGGTAAGGGTATTTATTGTAGTGCTGATGGCAAAAGATCATGCAATACACAAACCACCTGGTCAGTGTTCGTTTGGTGACAGAAGCCCCTGTCTTCCTATAGGCAAAGGAAACAACCAGCCCGACTGCACATACAGAACTAGTTCTTGCTGGGGTAATACCAGAGTATCCTATGTACATCAAAAGTATGCAACACAGCCTCCCCTTTATTAGAATAGTCTGGAAAATAAACTGGAAGTTGGATGTCCTGGTTCAGAGTAAGCTCGGAAACCACCTTCGGTAAAAATGTAGGGCTAGTATGCAGTGTCACCCTGTACCTATAGAAAATAAGATAAGGCACTTTACACATCAGAGCCTATAGCTCAGAAACTGTACGAGCAGAAGTAATGGCAACTGGCACAGTGGCGCTGAGGCGCTGGATGCCACATCTTGCGCCACGCCGGCTACCCGGGTTCGGGAACGGACTCAGGCCTCCGGGGGCCGGCAGGGGAGAGGGAGGATCGAGCGTCCGACGACTACTCTCCTTCCTCTAGGGTGGGTAGTGGGGCTTGCATCACCCTGTAGTGGCGACTGGCGGATGCCAGCTGCACTATAGTGGCACGCAAAAATGAAGGGGACGAGCACAGCGGCATCACCACTATGTACCCGGACACCATTGCACGTCCGGTTCTCTGTAAGGGGAGAAAAACGTGGAAAATGGTGGAGGTTGATCTCCACGGCGGATTGCGTGCCTTGCACCCCTGTAGGGGAATCCAAGAGAGGCGCGACCAGGGGTGCATGAACAATATGGCGCCCTGTGGTGCAGGGCCAGTGGCTGGAGATCATGGGGGCTGCTCTGCCAAGGAGGCATAAAGGATAATAATAAAAAAGAAATAATGGCAACTAAAAATGCTTTCCAAGAGAGAAAGCGAAGCTCGCATGTCACGGCTGGCTCAAAGGGATGCAGGGTGAGCTTCTCTAAAACAAAAATGATCCCATGGAGGAACAGGATCCCTCCTTGGAAGTCTGATGTGCAAGATTCCCCTCAAGAAGGTTTTGCACACATCAAGCTGTGCAAGAGTTCTCCCCTGCTCATCGGTGCGTGGTAGGCTGACAAGGCACAGAGGTGTACCTTAAAGGACGAGTAGCTGAGGCCCAAGTCCAAAAGATGGAAAAGATACTCCAGCACATATTTCAGACAAACCAAGGGGTCCAGGGAAGGGGGTGCTGCCCATAAACGTTTCCACTTCATGGCGCAGGATGCCTTGGTGGAGGGTTTTCTCGCTGCTACTAGGATCTCCGTCACTCTAAGTGACACCCCCAAGCTTTCCTCAGCTAAGACTCCAGGAGCCAGGCAAGCAGGTGCAGAGCTGGGTGGACAAGCGTGCCTTGTTCTTGGGAGAAACAAGTGAGGGAGAAGGGCAACTGCAGTGGAGGATCTGCCGCCAGTTGCAGCAGCATGGATACCAGATTCAAGAAGGCCAAGAGAAGCTACCAGAATGATCCTGGCTTGCGCCATTGCAATTTGAGCAAGACACTCTGAAGGAGAGGAAGGGAGGAAGAAAAACTTACTCACCTTAGTAATGTTGCTTCTTCTAATAGAGTCTTGCTGTATTCTGACTATTGCAGTGATATCCAACCTTTGAATTGCCCGGAAAGGAAAGAGTTAATTTTTCATGCAAGGCATGGAAGCTGAGCTCGAGCTCCGCTTGAGACTGTCTGTTTGAACCCAAACCGCCAGATCTTTACGAGCTATACTCACTGGGTATTCTGTGTGGAAACTGTAAAAACACTAGCCAACTGGCTACCAAATTTAATAAAAGATTTTTTTTTTGTTCCAAGGCAAAGACTCAAGTCAGGAAACCCAAAAACAAAACACAACACACACACACAAAAATAAGAGGGTGAGAAAGGAGGGCACCTCTAGGTGCCAACACTGTTCCTGCCCACCCACATCCCAAAACCCAGGTTCTGAGAGGAGGGGAGGTCAGAATACAACAAGACTCCATTAGAAGAAACATTACTAAGGTGAGTAATTTTTCTTCAAACAACATGAAGTCTTGCTGTATTCTGACTATTACGAACACCAAGCAGTACCTCCATGGAGGAGGGACAGAACCTACTTTGAAACAGGCTCTGAAGCACTGCTATATGCCAAACCCGAGCATCACTCCTAGCCTGGATATCCAGAAGTAATGCTTGGTTAAAGTATGGACTGTTTTCCAGGTGGCTGCTTGACAAATCTCTAAGATAGAATATCCCTGGCAGCAGCCAGGAAGCTGCTATACCTCTAGTAGAGTGAGCCCTCAGGCCTGAGGGTGGCATTCTACCTAATTTTCATAATAGCAGAACTGTATACAAGAGACAATCTACCTGGCAATAGATCTCTTAGTGGCAGGTTTTCCTGCACAACCTCACCATAAGTGAGGAATAATTGGAGGGAGTCAAACCTGTGTCCCTCGGTGCGCTCTATGTAGTAGCTAAGGGCCCTTTTCACATCCAGGCTGTGTAGCCTCCTCTCCCCAGAGGAGGAACGGTCAGTGAAGAAAACAGGAAGAGACAGACTGGTTAAGGTGGAAATCTGAAACCACCTTAGGCAAAAACTTCCTATTAATCCTGAGGACCAACTTATCTCTATGGAAAGAGATAAAATCAGGCTCCACCGACAGGGCCTGTAACTCACTTATGCGTCTGGCAGAGGTAATGGCAACCAAGAATACAGTTTTCCAAGTCAAGTACTTAAGCTCTGCTGAGGACAAAGGCTCAAAAGGGGGTTGCATAAGCTGGGCAATGCAAACATTAAGGTCCCAAGCAGGGGCAGGGTCCCTGAAGGGAGGATTGGTATGCAGCAAACCCTTGAAGAATTTACAGAATACAGGGTGAGCTGAAAGGGAAGAGGGCTTGCCTGCTGATAAGAAGGCAGAGACAGCTGCCAGATGCACTCTAAGTGTAGCTGGTCTGAGTCCCAAGCTATTAAGATAAACCATATAGTCCAGGACTGTAGGCAACCCAGCAGACTCTGGAGAGATATGCTTACCAGAGTACCAAATAGTAAACCTTTTCCATTTGGAGTTGTAAGTCTTTATGGTGGAAGGCTTTTGAGAAGCCTTTAGAATATCCAGAACACCTTGAGAGAGATGCAGATCAGCAAACTCTAACTCTTCAAGAGCCAGGCCTTGAGATTGAGAGATTTGAGATTCGGATACCAAACCCTCCCATTAGAACATGTCAACAGGTTGTAATTCCTGGGAAGAGACAGGGGAAGGTGGACTACTAAGGACAGCAACAGTGGGTACCAGGGCTATCTGGCCCAGTCTGGAGCGATCAGAATCACTTTGCAGGGTTGAGACCTGATCTTGACTAGTACCTTGAACAGTAGACAGAAGTGGGGGGAAGCATAGAGGAACTTCCCTTCCCAGTTGAGGACTAGAGCATCCAGGGGGACCGAGTCCAACAGTGGGGATCTGCAGCAAAAGAGAAGTTGGTGATTGTCTGGGGCTGCAAAAAGACCTATCTGTGGAGTGCCCCATCTGGAGAAGATTACCTTCAAAATTGGGATCCAGGGCCATTCGGCATTGGCCCTGAGATATCCTACTGAGAGCATCTGCAGGACATTGTCCTTCCCTGGGAGGTAGACTGCTACCAGAGAGGTATTCAGGGAATAGGTCAGAGACCACAACTTCATTGCTTCTGTGTAGGCAGTAGACCAAGTGCCCCCTTGCTTGTTGATGTACCACACTGTGTGCGTATTGTCTGTCCTGATCTGAACCAGTTGGTTCTGAACAGACTTGAAAAAATGAAAGTGCATTACCTACGTAATTCTTGATCTTCTCTTGTATCTTCACCATTCATTACTGCTTGGGTTGGTGCGGGCGCACCCGCTACAGAAGTTTTTTTGAGTCGACTCCAATGGCGCCACTCTCGAGCGCGACGTACTGCGTCATGCGCGAGGGGCAGCCGTTAGGTGCCGCAGACTCCTCCTCTATCTCAGTTCTGGTAGCCGGAGAGGCGAAAATAAAGGGTAAGAAAAAAGGAAAGCGAGGCAAGAGAGCCGAGGGACAGAAAAAGGAAAGGATATAAACTGAAAAAGGTATAAGCCAGTAGAGGATAGACAGAGGAGAGAGAATTCCTACCCGAAGGGACCACAGGGCCTCCTTTCCGGGGCGGCTCTAGGGGAGGAAGAGAGAGAGAGGGAAAGAGAAAGAAGAAGAAGAAGAAAAAGGAGGCATGTTGAGAGGGAGAAAAGTGCCCATCAAGCATTGGTTGAGAGGCTTATAAGCTCGAAACTAACGAGGGAGCAAGAATTCCAGTTGCTAGGACTGAGGGGAGGTTCAACCGAGCCACCTGAACAGATCCGAATGATTGCAGATTCTCTGAACTCTCAACATGCCAAGTCCCTACATCCTAGCTGAGGGCTCATGGACTGCCCGGGCAGAACCTGTTCCGGGAAGAGCGCCCACCCAAAAAGGGGAGTAAGTCCCTTAGCACCCTGTTAAGTGCTAACACAGCAGTGTATGGGAAAGATTATGCCTTTCCGAAGGCAGCTTTGTATGAAGGATAGAGTGGGAACTCAATCAGACTCCCTAAGGCAAGGCAAAGCAGATGCTCAAGGCTGACAAGTGCCAGCAGCAGCTAGAATGAGCTCAAAGATAATACCTGCTAGGGGATTCTAAATTTTTGTTGAGGCTGAGTCAGGGCATGGTCTCTTAAGCTGTAAAACTGCATAACCTGATCAAGGTATTTAGAAGTCGCATCCTAAAGGCAGTCAGAAAGAGTTCCCTCAGAAAAGGAAAAAAGTACAGGCCGTGCTTGTTCCTCTTTGCCTTGAGGAAAAAAGGAACCATTCACTAAGAATGGAAAACAGTTTTTTTTTTTTTTTGGCATAAAGGCCAAAGGAAGGAAGGAAGGAAGAGGAACGAGACGGAGGGGAGCCATCACATTGGGAGGCCACTGAGGAAGGTGGGTGGGTATCAGTAATGAATGGTGAAGATACAAGAAGATCAAGAATTACGGTGGAGTGCATAACTTTCATATCTTCCTCGTCAATCTTCACCATTCATTACTACTTGAGTGAGTATGCCAGCTGAGGGGAGGGGGTAGAAACCCTGAAGGAACAAGACCCCAAGCCTCCTGCTGGTGAGAAACAGAAGGGAAGACCTAGGACAATCTAGAGAGAAGCCTTGGAGGAGAAGAGCTGGAGAGTGTCCCGAGGGACCTGAGGAGACGGAGGAAGCCCCTGCAGTAGTCTCTAGCTCTGGAGGAAAAGAGACGGGTCCCCGGACGGGCAGAATCACCCTACACAGACCCAGGGGTGAAAACCTTGATAGGCAAGCCATGCCGTCATCCCTAGCATGCACAGCTGTCCCCGCAAGCCTGGAAGCCACCTCATTGGCATCATAAGATGCCCTTGCTTGTGTCTTGCCAGCTCCAGGCCTATAGCAGAGAGGGCAATAGCTTGTCTAGTTGCTCCGTATCAGGCACTGATGCTCAGATCTGAAGGCATCGACCACAAATGCCTACTGTAGGCAGCGTGATGAGCCTGATGAGATGCAATGCAAGACATGTACGAGAGGGAAGAGAACACTCTTAAGCCCCTACGATTAATTGTGAGGAATCAGAAGTCCGGTGGACAGTCGTGCGCCAGGCGGCGGCGCTTGAAGAGTCTCTAGGTATACCAAACCCGGGAGGTTGGGAAGAGTACCCAGGATTCCAAAGGGCACAATACCTATGTCGGCAGTCTGCCGGGCTGGAGAAAGGGCGCTGACTACTGCCAGGAACGGATAGAAGCCTCCTGGAAGGGAATAGGCCAGGAAGGTACCACCAGGTGCTGGGCACTGAATGCAGCGTCTCCTGTCTCGGTATTGTCTCGCTAACCTAGAAATTCAAAGATCCTCACCATCCTTGAAAGGAATTGCTGATATTCAGTGAAATCAGCATCGGAGAGAGAGATGAGAAGAGGGTTCCTCTCCCTCACAGGAGGGAGACGAGTGATGATGGAGAGCTCGAGGTCCAAAGAATTCTTGGGCGTGGGCATGGCGAAAAGACCCGCTCATTCATACACCTGACATGAGGAGGAGAAGGCGCCAAGAGACCTCTGAACTGCTCCCAGGATAACGGGCCCATAGGACCGACATGGCCTGGAAGAGTGGGGGTGGCTGCAGAGGATGGGAGATTAGCACCTAAGAAGAGGCAACTGTCCTCTGCTAGGGCTCTGAAATCGAGGCAGAGCCTGAGCTGGCGGGATCCCGGACAACAGACCAGGTCGCAAAATGGAACCCTGGGATCGCGAAGCCTGGAACAGCCCAGAAGGGGATCCTCCCTGTGACAGAACCTGGAACTGCATGGATCCGGAAGGGTAGCCATGGCAACGCTACGGAGGGGACCCAGTGTCAAGAGGGAAAGGCGGGGCTAGCGCCACGGCCCTAGCGGTGTGGCCGACAGAGACCGAGGCGCCTGCACCCTGCCTCTCGACCCCTGGGACTCAGAGGCCTCCTCCTCGACCCCAGCGATCTCCCACCCCGAGGGGCTGCAGCAGCACCAGGGTCGGTAGCTGCCACGAGCCCCCCAAGAGGGAGAGCCCCTCCCTCTGCCCCTGCTCCATCGCCCCCCAGGGACCCAAGACCACCCCTAGCCCGGGGCCCTGGGGGGGACAGTGGAAGAGGCCCGCTGGGCCACCTAGCACCTCGTGCCACCGGGGACCCCAACTCTGAAGAATCAGGTTGTCAGGACGGGTCCACGTCTGAGTCATCAGCCTCCGAAGTGGAAGAGATCAGCTGGACCACAATAGTAGCAACCCCGGGGGTTCCCAGTGAAACGGCGCCGTGGGCGCCCGGTGCCACAGGTGGCGCCTGGCGACGGCCCACCCGCTAAGCCGGTCCCGGCTCCCCACCGGCGCCAGCAAAACCGCAGCGCCACCCTCGGCGCGGGACCCAGCTTCCAGGCGCCGCCAGGAAAGAGCGAACCGGGCCTCTGGCCACCGTCGATCCACCCGGCACGCTGAGGTGGGCGGGATCCAGCGGGCGCGGAGCGCCGCTGAAACTTACTGGTGCCAGGCCCAGCAGGTGTGGCCTCGACACTGAAACCTGCACCTCAGGAGGAGACTGCGAGGCGGTGTCATCGCCCAGGACCCGGAAGGGACCTCGGCGTTCCTCCGACACCGCGAAAGAAGCTTCCTCCTCGGCAAGAGAAGATGAGGAAGCCTCCTCCTCTACGGACCATACAGGCGCGAGAGGAGACCCAGAGAAAGAGCCAAGAGACCTTACCTGGGAACCCCTGGAGCGACGCCGTCCCCCGAAGGTCGTCGGGGCCTTGCCGATCTTGAACGCGCGGACTTCGAGGACACGACAGTCCATGGAGAAACAGGCGTCGCATGCATCCATATCGTGGTTGGGTCGCAGGCAACTGAGACAGACATCATGCAGATCCGTGACGGAGAAATGCCGGCCACAGGAGCACCGACGCATAGGGGCACGGCCCACCTTCGATTTACGTTTGGCCCCCAAACCTGACATGATGCGAACTAAATAAGAACAAACACAGCAACAAAGCACTCTGCGCCGTCGACAGAAATAAAAGAAACGGTCTTACCGGGAGACTGCGTCGAGCAAATATAACTTGAGAATACGAGGCGTCTTGAGTGACGCAGAAAATCTTCAACTACAGCGCAGCAGGTGCAGCCTCGACGTCGGGAGAAACAGAACTGAGAGAGAGGAGGAGTCTGGCGGACGCAACGGCCGCCACAAGATGACGCAGCACGTCATACCAAGGGCGGCGCCGCTGGAGCAGACTAAAAACACTCTATAGCAGGTGCGCCAAGACCCAGCACTAACCCAAGCAGTAATGAATGGTGAAGATTGACAAGGGAAGATCTTCAAGTGCTAGAAACACTGCTCTGAGTTCTAAGAGATTGATGTGAAGCAGAGATTCTTGAGGTGACCACAACCCTTGGGCGGTCAGATCTCCTAAGTGGGCTCCCCAGCCCAAGAGGGAGGCATCTGTGGTAAGGATTAGAGAATGAGGTTGAGTGACAAAGGGAACTCCCTGTCTTAGGTTGTCCTGATCCTACCACCATTGCAAAGCCTGGATCAGGGTTCAAGTCACTGGGATCAGCTTGGTCAGAGAATCCTCTCTCTCGGACCAGAAGGCTCTTAAGTGGAACTGAATGTCCCTCATCTGAAATCTTGCTCCTTGGACCACTGCTGTAGAGGCAGCCATGTGGCCCAGGAGCTGTAGAAAATGCCTTGCTGGTCGAGACACCTGAAGGATAAAAGAAGAGGCCAGTGCAACAAGGGTCCTTGCCCTGTCCAGGGGAAGGAAGGCTCTTGCCCATATAGTATCCAGCTCCGCCCCTATGAAGGTGAGGAGCTGCACTGGCTCTAGAACTGACTTTGAAAGATTTAGAAGGAATCCTAGAGAAGTGAGCAGTTGCTGACTTATATGTAGGTATGACTTGACTGGGTCTGGAGACTGACCCACTATGAGCCAGTCGTCCAGGTATGGAAAAATGGAGAGCTTTCTCCTCAGGAAAGCAACTACTACTGCCACGCATTTTGTGAACACCCTTGGAGCTGATGTTAGACCAAAGGGCATTACTCTGAACTGATAGTGCCCTGAGAGCAACATGAACCTGAGGTACTTTCTGTGGCAGCATCTGATGAGAATGTGGAAATAGGCATCCTTGAGGTCCAGGGAGACTAGCCAGTCCCCTGGCCTTAGAGAGGGTAGAATTATTCACCAGAGTCATCATTTTGAACTTTGCTTTTAAAAGGTGCATGTTTAAATATCTGAGATCCATGATGGGCCGCCATTCTCCTGTCTTTTTGGGAGTTAGGAAGTACCTGGAGTACAATCCCTTTCCCCTGTGTAGGGGTGGAACCCTTTCTATGGCTCAGAGCCAAGAGGGAAGAGACCTCTGCCTCTAGGGCAAGGGCCTCTGAAGGATTTGCAGGTGGAAAGGATCGGCTTCTCATCTTGGGAAATTGAAGCTGAGAACCAGTCCCTGGCTTACTACTTCCAGGACCCATTTGTCTGATGTTAAAGGCATCCAGTCCTGGACAAAGTAAGCCAGCCTACCCCCTACGGGTAGTGGAGAATCGGACCAGGCAAACCCATCAGGGTGCCTGTTTGGCAGGGGCTTTAGGCTGAGGCGTGGTAGCAGGCCTGCTTGTACCCAGTCTGCCTCTCCCTCTAAAGAACCCCCTATGAGCAAAGGCAGAAGAGGAAGCCTGGGCTTGGCAGAAAGGCCTAGGAAAAGGCCTGCCCCTGGGATGCTGCCTCTGAGGAGTGGCTTGCCTTTCCTTGGCCTGAGCACTCCTATAGGTGGTCCTGTACTCATCCATTTTCTTCATGTAGTTCTCTTGTCTGCTCCCCAAACAGAGAATTACCAATAACAGGAAAATCCATTGCCTTAGCCAGGTATCCTGTGACAGACTAGTACATCTAAGCTAAGCCATCCTACGAAGGGCCACAGATGTAGCCATGACTCTAGATGAAACATCACTGGAGTCCACTGCAGCATGAAATTGTATCTTGGATGCCTCAATGCCACCTGCTCCAGCTCCTTGGCAAGCTGGTCAGGGACCTGTTTGGCCAGAGCCATGACAGTGTCCCATCTAGACTTTTGGTATTTAGCTGTGTAGGCCATGTAATTAGCCTGCCGGAGTTCCAAAGATGCTGCCAAGTACTGTTTCTTTGCCATGGCATCAATCTTCCTGGAGTCCTTATCTGGAGGGTGTGAAGCCAAGGGTATATTTGCCTTATCACAGGCAGCAGCCTGCACTACCCCAACATGGCTGCATTGCTAGGAAAGGAACTCGTATCAGACTCTTAAAGACTGCCATTCTTTTGTCCACAGGAGGCATGGAATTAGTCTTTAAAATTTTTATTGTCCGTTTCCCAAAAGACTTATGTGGGGAATAGACAGCCTCCTGGACTCAGGGATGTCCATTTCAACATAATCATGCTCCTCCTGATCCTCTACTGCTTCCTCCATAGGAAGCTGGAGAGTTTCAGCCACTTTTTTGTAAAACAAAGTGGGAAGGGGACTCAAAGCCTAGGGGGAGAAACACCTGAAGGTCTGTCTGGGGAGATGTCCGGGTCGATGGGCACATCCAGACTTTCATAATCACCATCACTATCCTCATACTCTCCCTCTTCCTCCTCCTCCGGTTCATAAATATCCTCTAAATTGTAATCCGGAACCGGGGGAACCGACCAAACTGAGCCCCTAACCGATAGTGCCGGTTTGGTCGGAACCAAAGTTAGCGATTGAACAATCCTTATCGCTTTGGCTTTTTCATCAGCGGTCGGAGAAAGAACTTGTGGATCCGAACCGGCTGACTTATCTCTTCTTTTTCTTTTAACCAGAACAGACTCCTCAGAGTCGGTTCTCCTTTTGCCCGAAGAAGTTTCACCCTGGTCAGAGGGCACTCCTCCTGGTTCGGTTGGAACCAAACCGGGCTGGCCATCCGGGTCAGCGGACTTCTTGGCCTCCCTTTCCCTCAGCCTACCAACTCTCTTCTCTAGGGTAGCTGTAGGAAAACTTTTACAAATCTGGCAGTCTGAATCGAGGTGGTCAAAGCCCACACAATAAACACAGGTGGTGTGGGGGTCAGCCTTAGCAAAGGTTTCCCCACACACAATACAGTGTTGAAACCCAGTGGGCCCGGTTTTTCTCTTGGGTTTCTCAGACACGGCCAGTCCTAACCAAACTTACCCTTTTTTCGGCAATCCGCCAGGCAAGACACCCTCATGGGTTCCTGACCGTGTTGCGGTCGTGGAAAAACGTGGCCATTTTTTTTTTTTTTTAGCACCGATAAGGACCAGTTACCCACGCTCTAAAAAACAGAATAAACTTTTTTCACAAACCTGATCAGTTCAAACCGAACCGATGCAACGTTTACAAGTTCCACACAGAAACTAATAACAATAACCTATCTAGTACTCACGGTACCACAGACAGAGACTGAACAGACAGGTTACACGAAGAAATTCGGTTGAACCGAAAACGACACTTTAACCGACTAATTTGAACCGAGCAAAGGAGAAATCTCCAGAGCGACTGTTCAGTGAGGCAGAGTAAAGAATCTGGCGGTTTGGGTTCAAACAACAACAGAGTCTCAACCGAGCTCGAGCTCAGCGTTCCATGCCTTGCATGAAAAGTTAACTCTTTCCTCTCCGGGGCAGTTCAAAGGTTGGATATCACTGCAATAGTCAGAATACAGCAAGCCTTCATGTTGTTTGAAAATCAGGTTCCACTGACAGGGCTTGCAATTCACTGATACGCCTGGCAGAGGTAATGGCTACCAGGATCACAGTTTTCCAAGTCAAGAACTTAAGCTCTGCTGAAGACATACGCTCAAAAAGGGGGGGGGGGTTGCATAAGTTGAGCAATGCAAACATTCAAATACCAGGCAGGGACAGGGTCTCAAAGCAGGATTGGTATGAAGCAATCCTTCAAAAAATTTACAGAACACAGGATGGGAAGATAGTGAGGAAGGCTTCCCCACAGACAAAAACGCAGAAACAGCTGACAAGTGTACCTTGAGAGTAGCTGGTCTGAGGCCTAGGCCATTAAGATGGACCATATAATCCAACACCGTAGGCAATTCAGCAGTGCCTGGAGAAATATTTTTCTTAGAACACCAAATGCTGAATCTTTTCCATTTGGAGGTGAAAGTCTTTCTGGTGGAGGGCTTTCTAGAAGCCTTGAGGATATCCAGAACCCCTTGGGAAAGATGCAGATCTGCAAATAACTCTTCAAGAGCCATTCTTTGAGAATGAGACTGAAGATTGAGGTACCAAATCTTTCCCTGAGAGATGTTAACAGGTTATAATAACTGATCAGCAATTTCTCTCAATGTACTGACCAGGTTGATATTGTCCATAACAACCAGCTGGTTGTTATGACATTCATGAGCCATGCCAGTCAAACTATGCTGTTGCCTCACTGGCCAACATTCTGTATATGGGCGGGGCCAAACAGTCTCAAACTGCTGGAGAAAAATTGCTGGCCTGTTATGAAAAATAAAAGATGGGGAGAATGTTTCATATGATAATTTAATACACACTCTCATTGTGGGATGCTTTGATAAACCCCTCGGGCTTCGCCCTTGGGGTTTATGTAGCATCCCACAACTTGAGTGTGCATTAAGTTCTCATATCAAACCCTTCCCCATCCATTATTCTCTATGTAATTCCTGGGAAGAGACAGGGGAAGATGGACTGCTAGGGACAGGAAAGTACAGTTACGTAAGAACTTACCGTAACAGTAGATCTTTGAGAGAGGCTCTTGCAGTAGATAATTACATATAGGACTGACGGCAGGCGGCAGGACCCCACAGAAAAATTTCTAGCTAGCAGTCCCTGGCAAGGGACCGCCCCCACGTCAGATGACCGGCGTCAGACGATGTCGGTATAAAGTGGCGGTCCCGGACACCCGCCTTCCAGTTCTTTCCCACCACAGGCCCAGAAGGCCGAGACGAGAGAGAAGCAGATATTTCCCTCAATAGAAAAGGAGCTGAAAAAGCCTAGGGGGATGGAGGACGGAAAGGTATTATCTAACGCAAGAGCCTCTCTCGAAAATCTACTGTTACGGTAAGTTCTTACGTAACTGTACTATCTTACTCCGAGAGGGCTCTTGCAGTAGGTAATTACACATAGGACAGAATCCCAAGCAGTCTGGAACAAAAGAAAGGCACCGGGAAGAGGAACTACTCCAAGAAGTAGCAAAACCTTGCAAACCTCAAGACAGGAGGCCTTGCAAGACTGCTAAGCTGAAGCCTGCTCTACGGCGAGAGGCAATGTCCAAACTGTAATGTTTCGTAAAGGTATGGACGGAAGTCCAAGTGGCAGCAGCACACATGTCCGCCGCAGACACATTCTTGAAACAAGCCGCAGAGGCTGCTACTCCACGAGTGGAGTGACCTCTGACTTGACCTGGAAGGGACTTGTTGTACTTGTCATAACAGAAAGTGATGCAATGAGCCAACCACTTTGACAGGCATTGCTTGCAAACAGCATTGCCTTCCCTTTTGTGGGCAAAAGAGACGAACAACTGATCAGTCTTTCTGAGATCCTTCGTCCTATCGGTGTAGTATCTCAGAATCCTGTGGACATCCATGGTATGGAGCAAATATTCTCCCTGGTTGGAGTACTGCGTGAAAAAGGCAGGTAACAATAGACTGATTTAAGGTAGACTCCGCTACCACTTTCAGAAGGAACTTGGGGTTCGTGCGAAGAGCTACTCATTCTTTGTGAAAAATCAGATAGGGGACTTTACACATAAGGGCCTGGAGCTCGGAGATTCTTCGAGCAGAAGTGATGGCCACCAAGAAGAGCGTCTTCCACGATAGAAACTTCCAAGTCTGCGGAAGCCGCAGGCTCGAAGGGAGGAAGGGTAAGGTTCTCGAGAACAAAGTTCAAATCCCAAGGGGGAGCAGGAGTCCAGACAGGGGGCCTGAGATGAAGGACCCCTCTGAGAAAAGTCTTGGATACCTCTAATTGAGTAAAGGCTTTATCAGCGAAAGGAACATGGTAGGCTGAAATAGCGGCCATGTGAACTTTCAAAGAGGAGTGACTGAGACCCAGGTCGAAAAGGTGACGTAAATAATCGAGCAGAATGGCCACAGGACAGGAGAAAGGCTCCACGTTCCTGGAGGCAGCCCAAATGGAAAATCTCTTCCATTTCATGGTGTAGGTGGACCTAGTGGAGGGTTTTCTAGCCTCCACCAGAATCTCGGCCACCTTAGGAGAGACGCCAAATCGAGATTGGGCTAGGTCTGCAGGAGTCATGCATGAAGTTAGAGGGACTTGAGTCCCGGATGGACCAGGGTCCCTTGATCCTTGGTCAGCAATCCTAGAAATAAAGGAAGAAGAGGAAGAGGAGGAACCTCTGAGTACTGTTGTAGAAGAGAGAACCAGATTTGCCTGGGTCAGAAAGGAGCAATCAGAATCATTTTCGCTCCTTCCAATGCAAGTTTCTGCAGCACGAGGGACCAGAGGAATTGGGGGGAAAGCATAGGCGAATCTGTCCTTCCAGCTTAGAGACAGAGCGTCGCTCCAGAAAGTGCCTCGCTCTGGAGCGAGCGGGCAAAAGGTTGGAAGTTTTGGGAAGAGGCAAACAGGTCTACCTGTGGAGTCCCCCAAAGCTGCAAGATGCCGTTTAGAACCTTTTGGTCCAGTTCCCACTCGTGTGGCAGGAGCGACTTAGCTTGTCTGCCAGGGTATTGTCGACTCCTGGAACATGGATCGCCGTGAGGTGAAGGTTGTGAAGCGTTGCCCATTCCCAAACCCTCATTGCTTCCCTGATCAGCGGACAGGATCGAGTCCCTCCCTGCTTGCTGATGTACCACACCACGCACATGTTGTCCGTTTGGACAGCTAGGTGACCGGGAAGGATGTATTGGTGAAGGGCTTGAAGAGCATACAGAACTGCTCGTAGCTCGAGCACACTGATGTGGAGAGCTAACTCCAATCTGGACCATCCCTGGGTTCGGTGAGGACCCAGATGGGCTCCCCAACCTTCGCCTGATGCGTCCGTGGTCAGAGTCTGGAAGGGGGGAGGATGACAGAAGGAGACCCCCCAGCACAGGTTCTCTCGAACCATTGCAAGTCTCTTGTCATCGGCGAGGAGATCAGCACCTCATGATCTAGGTCGTCTACGAGCTGATCCCACTGAAAGCGGAGAGTCCACTGAGAGATCCTCATGTGGAGCCGTTCGCGCGGAACCGTCGGGATGGCAGCCGCCATAAGCACCAAAAGACGGAGCAATCACCTCGCCAGAACCTTCCTGCGTTCCAAAAGTAGGGAAATCTGTGACTGGAGGGAGGCCCCCCTGTCCGAAGGAAGGAAGGCCTTGCACACTGTCGAATCGAGGATTGCCCCGATGAACCGAAGTCTCTGGGAAGGGTCCAAATGAGACTTGGAATGGTTGATGGTGATACCCAGACAAGTGAAAACCTGCTGGGTGAGGGAGAGAAAATGCAGGAGTTCCTCCCTGGATGAGGCCGCCAGGAGCCAGTCGTCCAGGTATGGGAACACCTGAACTCCCAAAGTATGCAGGTGGGCCGCTACCACCACCAGGCATTTGGTAAAAACTCGGGGAGCCGAGGAAAGACCAAAAGGGAGTGCCCGGAATTGGTAATGGTCCCCTGAAAGCAAACCCGGAGGCACTTTTCGGTGCGAGGACTAATGGGGATGTGCAGGTATGCATCCTGCATATCCAGCTGCAAGCCTGGCCTGGCCAAAGAAGAGGCAGAAGGGTTTGAAGGGAGAGCATCCTGAACTTCCTGTATTCTACACAGAAGTTCAGGGAGCAGAGATCGAGAATGGGTCTGAGATCTCCAGTCTTCTTTAGTACAAGGAAGAAATGGGAATAGTAACCCGTCCCGTGAAGGTGAGGAGGGACGGGTTCTATGGCCTGCTTCGCGAGGAGAGCAGATATTTCTTCCCTGACCAAAGGAAGATGGTCCCTTGAGTAAGAGAACTTCAGAGTGGGGTGGCGTGGAGGTTTCTGTAGAAACTCTATGGAGTGCCCCTCTGCGATAATCTGAAGCACCCATGAATCCGATGTTATCCTCTCCCAACCCGGAAGGTGGAGGGAGAATCTCCCTCCTACCGGTTCCTCTAAGGAGTCCGGAGGCGGTGGGAGAGGGAAGGAGTCAGGTGGTGTGGGGGGAGGCAGCGCCGCTGGGAGCACCCGCTGCCTTTGGTGTGGGGGCCTGGCAGCTGTGGGGGCCTGGCGTTTGGTGGCCTGACCTTCCTTGGGGTTTACAGAGGCCGACTCGCCTCGAAAAGGGCCCGCGTAGGACAGTACATGGAATCCACAGATTTCAGGGCCGTCCCCTTCTCCTGCAAGTCGGTGATGATGTCCTTGACATCACCGCCGAAAAGCACAGAACCCCTGAAAGGTGCTTCCTGGATTGCGGATTGCACCTCCGGGACCAAACCTGACACGCGGAGCCAGGCGTGACGCCGAAGACTTACGGCAAACGCGGAGCTCCGCCCTGCAGTGTCCACTGCATCGTAATGTCGTCCTCAGGATGTGACGACTGGCTGAACAAGCAGAACGGACAAGGTCAGCTAACTCCTGCTTGACTTGGGAGTCAGGTAAGGAGTCAATCTTAGATTCCGCCTGGGTAAGGACAGCCTTCTGGTAATCCCCCATATGTGCTACATAATTCAGGGCCCTGATCCCCAGTGTGGAGGAAGCGTAAATCTTCCTTCCATACTGATCCAGAAGGAGAGATTCCTTATCCAGGGGAGATGAGCTCAAATGTTTAGGGTGTGCTGCCCGGCCGTGAGCGGCGCTATTCACAACAGAGTCTGCACAGGGGTGAGAATCTAAAAAATTTACACCCTCCGGAGCCTGGTATAGCCTGTTGGACTTCCGAGGAAGTGGGGCTAAAGCCGACGGTTGTTTCCAAATAGTGGAAACAAGGTGGGTGTGAGGCTCGATCCAGGGTGGCATTAGAGTAGGGGCCGTAAGGGGCAGGTCCAGATGTTCTGCGAGTTTAACCCGCTGAGGATCTGGTTCTAAAAGAACGCCACTGATGTACTTCCTGGATCTTCCTGAGCAACTCCGTAAGGAAGGATCCTCCGGAGGAGTCCGGCTGGGAGCTTGGAAAGAGAGCGAGGCTGTCGCCTTTCTCGGAGCATCCATCGGAGGAATCCAGTAGTCAGAGAAGAAGAAGAATTGGAAGCAGGTAAGACTCCCCGACTGTCCTAGGGGAGGAACGGTTCTTTGGGGGAATCCTGGACGCTGGTCCTGAACCTCTCTGGATCCAGAGGGAAGAGCTCGGGAATCCGGAGGCGGAGAGGGAGTGTGCCGTCTCGGGCGTACGGGGGCCGGAGGTGGCACTGTCACCGTAAGGCGGCTCTCGACTTCCTTGGTGAGCTGAGCCTTGGCCTCAGCCCACCAGGAGGCGAGAGTCTCCTGAAGATCCACCGGCAGCCTAGGGGCGGTGGAGAAGGAGGTGGATAGTTATACGGATTATATCCGTAAGGCGAGTATCCATAACCCGGCTGTGGGAATACCGGCGTTGGGTACTGCGGCGTCGGTGGAGCCGGCGTCGGGTACTGCGGCGCAGGATACTGCGGACCCGGGTAAGCCACCATCGGATACGACGGCAGATACCCAGGTACCGGAGGAGCTGACGGAGCAGATGGCCCAGTAGGGAGCCCCACAGGCGGATCAACAGTGATAGGCTCGTGGGGGGAGGGCCCAATGGAAGAGGAATATCCCCCGCCGGCATTGGAGGGACCGGCGTCGGGGCCGGTTCAGTGGGAGGAGGGTCTGACGGCGGAAAAGCATCCCGTGCATCGCCCAGGGATGGAGGAGAAAAGTCCCCGGGGTCAGGCTGGGGCGACTCGGGCTCCCCGGACTGCAGCGAAGGCTGCGGGGAACCTGGGACGACAGACGATGGAGAGTCTGTCGTAGGCCCCGGCGCATGTCGGAGGAGCAGACGTGCGACTTAGGGGCTGAATCCCGGTGGACACCAGAGGAGCCGGCGTCCGACTTAAGGGGTCCTTCGTCGGAGGCGGGCCGAGAGTGGGAAGCGGCCCGGTCTGAGGGGGACACTGCCGTGCACCGCCCCGAAGGGTCGGGCATCTTAGCAGCCTTCTCCCAGCGGGCGGAGGAGCCGACGTCCGGCTTATGGGAGGCGCCTGCACCAGTAGGCCACAAGCCAGCGGCAGTACTGGGGGCAGAGGCCTCCTTTTGCCCGGAGGCACCCGTAGGACCCAAACGCGAGCCAGACGGGTGGGCCGACGCCTCCTCCAAAGCCTTGGAGGCTGCCGTAGGGTGATCCCCGGACGGGACGTTACCTGAACCGCGGCTCCGGCCGGAGTCACGGATGAGGAGGCCTTCTCCCTGCGCCTTTCTTTATCCCGCTTCTTGTGTCCTTCTGGAGAGGTCGACGCCTGCCTAGGCTTCTTCAACTCCTTCTCCATTGCAGACATCTTCTTTTTAAGGAGATGGGCTACCAAAGACTGCTGGCGTCATCTGCGGGTGGCTGCGTTGAAATGCAGGCAATGCAGGCACTTTTGGACCGCGTGGTCGGGGCCTAAGCAAAAAAGGCAGAGAGAGAGTGAGCGTCCGTGTGAGGCAGTTGGGCGCCACACGAGTCGCACTTATTTTTGGAAGGGGACGACATAAACCGACGTTCACCTGACGAAATCGTACTAAAATACTGATAACTTTCGGTAAAAACTGACGAAATGACAGGGCTGAGCACAGATTTTACCCGAGAGCTGCGCCGAGCTGACGGCAGGAGAGAACTGGAAGGCGGGCGTCCGGGACTGCCCCTTTATACCGACGTCGTCTCATGCCGGTCACCTGACGTGGGGGCGGTCCCTAACCAGGGACTGCTAGCTAGAAATTTTTCTGTGGGGTCCTGCCGCCTGCCGACGTCAGTCCTATATTTAATTACCTACTGCAAGAGCCCTCTCGAAGTAAGATCAGGGGATACCAGGGCTGTCTGGCCCAATCTGAAGCAATCAGAAACAATCACCTTGCATGGTCGAGACCTTATTTTTACCAAAACTTTGAACAGGAGTGGGAAGGTGGGGAGGCATACAGAAACTTCCCCTCCCAATTCAGGATCAGGGTGTCCAGAGGGTGTAAGCCCAGGACTGGAGGTCTGCAACAAAAAAGAGAGGGAGCTGGTGATTGTCTGAGGCTGCAAAGAGATCTCTGGAGTGCCCCACCTTGAAAAAAAATCACTTTCAAAACCTGAGGGTCCAGGGACCATTCGTGATGGCCCTGAGAAATCCTGCTCAGTGCATCTGCTAGCACATTGTCCTTGCCCGGAAGGTGAACTGCTACAACAGAGGTTTGCAGGGAATAAGCCAGGGACCACAACTTCATGGCTTCTGTGCACAAGGCTGTGGACCGAGTGCCTCCCTGCTTGTTGATGTACCACATGGTGGTGGTGGTTGTGTCTGTTCTGACTTGAACCACCTTGTTCTGAACTGACAGTTGGAATGCTTTTAGAGCCAGAAAAACTGCCCTGAGCTCTATTTATTTATTTTAGCTTTTGTTGACTGGGTAAGTACACTAGACAAGTATTATGCCTATTTTCTGTTTTCATAAGAACCACCTGAACACTTCCCCAGCATCCAACAGAAAAACCTCGACCGCAGAGGGTAGTTGGTCCAGGAGGTTGGCAGGTGGTTAGAAGGGGCAAATCGGGTGCCCCATCACTCTCTGCTCTCCAACATATTGCCTCCAAAAACCATATAAACATTACAAACAGGTATTTGCCTCTATCTCTGAAATCAAACAAAGAGGCAGAAGACACTGCAGAGCAGGACACTGCAGCACAGGAGCTAGCACAACAAAACTCACCCAAATCAGGAAGCAAAACAAAAAAAGCAAAAAGGAAATCCAAAAAACTTCTGATCATAGGAGACTCCATGATTCGGGGAGTTGATACCCATCTCCAGCCAAGGGTAATGGTCAGATGTCTCCCAGGTACATCAGCATGGAGAGACACTGACCGCATTGCTAAAATTGTTCACAAAGCAGAAGAAAACACTGATGTCCTAGTACACATAGAGACTAATGATCTCGCCAGCCGGTCAGTTGTGGAGACCAAGGAACACCTGACCAGGCTGGGTGACAAACTATCATCTATTTCATCTAGCATCTCCTTCTCTGAGATCCTGCCAGTCTGGGAGAGGGAGCAGATGGACAGAAGGTCAGAGAAGGGAGATAGGGAGCTAAACACGTGGCTCAAGGGCTGGTGCCAGGAAAAGGACACAGATTTGTAGGAACTGGCAACAGTACTGGGAGCGAAAGTTCTTTAAATTTGATGGACTGCATCCGACTAAGGAGGGAGTCAGTGCATTGGGGCAGAAGTTTGACGTCTTTGCAGAATATTTAAACTAGCAAATGGGAGAGGGGTGGCACCCACATTTAATGGGAAGAACACCTCCCCTCAGCTAGTGGTCAAACAGGGATTCAACATGTTTGCAGTTCATTTGCATCACCAGGTAAGAAAAATGTTTGTCTCCCACACGATGCACAGGGTAATGCCAAACCTCACTCAACAACTAACACACCAAAATCTGGCCAATGGAAAATCATGTACACAATGCTCACAGCCTGGGAAATAAGATCCCAGACCTGCAGGCATAATGTCAGAGGCTAAACTGGACATAGTAGCAATTAGTGAGACGTGGTTTACCAGTAACCACACTTAGGAGACTTCAGTACTCGCTATGTATTGTTCAGAAGAGACCGAGGTGCAAAAGGGGGAGGGTCTCTGTATGTCAATGAAAATATCAAAGCTACAGAAATTCAGAATACACATAAGGAGCCAGAAGAACTGTGGGTCACCCTGGAAACAGGAAATGGGACAGCCATAAGAACTGGGGTTGTCTACAGGCCCCCAGACCAGGGGGAGAACAGACACATTACTGTTAGAAGATATACAAAACATGACAGCTAAAGGGGAGGTTCTGATAATGGGAGACTTCAACATGCCAGATACAGACTGGTCAATACCAGCAGGAACATCTGCCAGAACTAGACTCATAGTGGATTCCCTGCAGGGGGAAGGCCTCAAACAACTGGTACAGCAACCCACAAGAGACAGGGCCATCCTAGATCTAGTACTGACCAACAAGGAAGGCATCACAGATCTCCAGGTAGAAGGTCACCTGGGGGCCAGTGACCATCACATGGTATGGTTCAATTTGGCTACTACATCTAAATCATCCCATTCCAAGGCAAAAATATGGGACTTCAGAGGAGCCGACTTTGATAAGATGGCCAACAGAGTTAAGCTAGCCCTGGCAAAAAGAAACAGGTGAGGGGGTACAGGCAAAGTGGGCAAGCATTAAGGATGCAATACTTGAAGCAACATCCCATTGTGTTAGACAGAAAGGAAGTGCAAAGAAGAAGGAAACCACTTTGGTTCTCAACACAGTAGCAGAAAAGGTCAGAGCCAAAAGGCTGGCCTTCAGGAAATATAAGGGAACACAGCGGGATGAAGATAGGGAGGCATACCAAACTGCCCTAAGGGAAGCAGGGAAGGCAGTAAGGCAGGCAAAGTCCCAAACTGAGGAAACACTAGCGCGAACAGTAAAAGAAGATGACAAGACTTTCTACAGATACATTAGTGAAAGGAGAAAGTCCAGAGGGGGTATTGCTAAGCTTAATGGAGAAAAGGGAGCATGTGAGGAGGAGGACCCTGTAAAGGCATCTATCCTAAATAGATACTTTTGCTCAGTATTTACTGAAGAGAAGGTAGAGCAGGGCCCAGGCTAGCATCATGGACACAGGGGGAGGAAGGAGCACTACTCCCTTCACAAAAGAAAGGGTCCTACAAGAGCTTGCAAGCTCAGGTGGATAAGGCAATGGGACCTGATGGCATACATCCCAGGGTACTTAAGGAGCTAAAGGTGAACTAGCAGAGCCATTAGCAGAACTGTTTAGTGAGTCTCTGAGCACAGGAGAGGTCCCAGAAGACTGGAGAAGGGCTCATGTGATCCCGCCCACAAGAGTGGTAGCAGGGAGGAAGCGGAGAACTACAGACCAGTCAGTCTTACCAGTAGTGGGCAAGATTATGGAGGCACTCCTTAAGGAAAGGATAGTGCAACACCTGGAATCCATAGGGCACAGGATCCAAGACAGCATGGGTTTTCAAAGGAAGGTCCTGTCAAACTAATCTCATAGATTTCTTTTGACTGGGTAACCAGAATGGTGGACCAAGGGGAGCAGTTGATGTCGCCACCTTGACTTCAGCAAAGCTTCTGACACTGTTCCACATAGAAGATTGATAAATAAGCTGGGTAGGCTCGGGTGGTCAGAAGTTGGTCAGCTGGGTGGCAAACTGGTTGACGGGCAGAAAACAGTGTGGTAAATGGTATACAGTCAGAAGAGATGCAAGTCACAAGTGGGTACCTCAGGGATCAGTTCTGGGGCCAGTCCTCTTCAACATCTTCATTAGTGACCTTGCAGATGGACTAGAGGGTAAGGCTTGTCTGTTTGCAGATGACACCAAGATCTGCAACAGAGTAGATGATCCAGATGGGGTGGGCAGAATGAGAAGAGACCTGGATAAACTAGCAAAATGGTCAGAAGAGTGGCAACTGGGATTTAATGCAAAGAAGTGCAAAATCATGCACATAGGGAAGAGAAACCCAGAAGCCACCTATAGGCTGGGAGGAGAGTTGCTAGCAGTCACAAAGGAAGAAAGAGACTTGGGCATCATCATCACTGATGACCTGAAATCATCCAAGCAGACCTCTAAAGCAGTAGGTAAGGCTAGGGGGGTATTAGGAGGTGTATTAGTAGGGGTATCACAAGTCAGAGGAGGTAATAATCCCTCTGTACAAGACACTGGTTAGGCCCCATCTGGAGTACTGCGCGGCAGTATTGGAGGCCACACCTTCACAAGGACATAACCAAATTGAGGCAGTCCAGAGAAGGGCAACCAAAATGGTGCAGGGACTGCATCAGAAGACATATGAAGACAGATTAACAGAGCTCAATATGTATACCCTGAGCAAAGGAGGGAGAGAGGTGAAAGATAGACGATTCAAACACCTTAAGGGCATTAACAAGGTGAAAGAGTCTAACATGTTTAAATATAAGAAAAATAGCAGGACAAGAGGTCACAGCATAAGATTAGAGGGGGCGATTAAGGGGAATGTGAGAAATTCTTTTCACAGAAAGGGTGGTGGATGCATGGAATGGCTTATCACAAGAAGTGGTGGCTATGAATACAGTGCAGGGCTTCAAACAGGCATGGGATAGGCATAAGGGAGCAATACAAATGACTATGAATAGATAGGCCACTGACAGAGCAAAGGCCGATGGCACATTTATAAGGTAGAAAAAGAAATGGGCAGACTGGATGGGCCTTGCGGTCCTTATCTGCTGTTAACTTCTATGTTTCTATGTTTCAGGAACGACCTGGGAGAATACAACATAGGGATACAGAATGGTACAGAGAAAAATGCGAGTACATCATGACAGCACAACAACATATAGGAGTACAGTGGGTAACATTATCCAAGGGAGTAGTAAGTCAGAATACAACTTATAACATTATAGTTAAGGCACCACCAGGGTGAATTGCTCACAGACAATTACAACAAGTCAAAAACACATTAAAGCCATATAAATTAAGGCACGACCAGAGTATGTGAATGTAGACAATTATACCCTCAGTCAAGTACCCAGTAAGTGACAGAATCGAGGGAACAAGCAACGTGTTTCAGGCAGCACCTGTAAGAGGCAGCTTGGGTCAGGTTGACAGGAGAAGTTGCACTAAGGAGGCTTGGGGCAGTCACACGCTGAGGCTTTGTTTTCTAGGAGACTGATGTGGAGAAGGGATTCTTGGGGGTGGGGTGGGACCACAGCCCCTGGGCAGCAAGAGACACCAGGTGGGCTCCCCAGCCCAGGAGAAAAGCATCCGTGGTAAGGACCACTGAACAAGGCTGAGTGGCAAAAGGAACACTTTGCCTTAAATTGTCCTGATCCTGCCACCACTGGAGAGCTTGGATCAAGGTCAGAGTCACTGGGATCAGTTTGGTAAGGGAGTCCTTTCTTTGAGACCAGTAAGCTCTATGGTGGAACTGAATATCCCTCATCTGGAATCTTGCCCCTTGGACCACTGCTGTTGAAGCTGCCATGTGGCCCAAGAGCTGGAGGAAATGCCTTGCTGGTAAAGATACCCGAAGGCTGAAGGAAGAGGGTAGTTCTACAAGAACAGTTGCCCTTTCCAGGGGAAGAAAGGCTCTTGCTCCAACTGTGTCCAGTTCTGCCCCTATAAAGGTAAGAAGCTGGACTGGTTTGAGAACCGACTTGGGAAGGTTGAAAAGAAATCCTAGAGAAGTGAGCACTTGCAGGCGAGACTTGACGTGGTCTGGAGACTGACCCACTATTAGCCAATTGTCCAGATATAGAAAAATCGAAATCCTTTGCCTTCTTAGAAAGGCAACTACTACTGCCAGGTACTTTGTGAAAACCCTTGGGGCTGAGGTTAGGCCAAAGGGCATTGCTCTGAACTGATAGTGGCCTGAGGGCAACTTGAACCTGAGGTACGTTCTGTGGGAGCACCTGATGGGAATGTGAAAGTAGGCATCATTGAGGTCCAGGGAGGCTAGCCAGTCCCCTGGCCTTAGAGAGGGAAGGATTATTCCCAGAGTTACCATCTTGAATATTTGTTTTAAAAAAATGTTTAGATATCTTAGGACTAGGATGGGTCGCCACTCCCCAGTCTTTTTTGCGGTCAGGAAGTACCTGGAGTACAGCCCCTTGCCCCACTGTAGGGTAGGTACCATCTCTATAGCACTTAAAGCTAGGAGAAGAAAAAACCTCTGCCTCTAGGGCAAGGGTTTCTGACAGATTTGCAAGTGAAAAAGATCTGGCTCTCATCTTTGGAAATCTTCTGAAGCGGAGAACAAGTCATTGGCTTACTACTTCCTGCACCCACTTGTTTGATGTAATAGACATCCAGTCCTGGACAAAGTAAGCCAGCCTTCCCCCTACTGGAACAGAAGAGTCGACCCGGGCAGGTCCATCAGGGTGTCTGCTTGGCAGGGGCCTTAGGCTGAGGAGTGGATGCAGCCCTGCTCATCCCCTTCTGCCTTCTCCCTCTGAAGAACCCCTGTGAAAGGAAGAGGAGGCCTGTGCTTGGTAAAAGGCATTTGAAAAGGCCTGCCCTGCCCCTAGACTGCTGCTTTGGGGAGCTGCCTGCCTCTCCTTGGCCTGAGCACCCCTGTAGGTGGTTCTGTACTCATCCATTTTCTTCATGTAATTCTCTGTCTGCTCCCCAAACAGAGAATTACCCACTACAGGAAAATCCATGGCCTTAGCCTGGGTGTCCTGCGACAGGCTAGTACATCTGAGCCAAGCCATTCTCCGAAGAGCCACAGATGTAGCCATGACTCTTGATGACACATCATTAGAGTCCATAGCAGCATGAAACAGCTTTAGATGACTCAATCCCATCTGCAGCCACCGCCTCCAGTTCCTTGGCTAGCTGGAGGGAGGCCTGTTTAGCCAATGCCGGTACAGTGTCCCACCTGGACTTCTGGTACCTAGCTGTACAGCCCATATAATTCGCCTGTCCGAGTCCCAGGGAAGATGTCATGCACAACTTTTTTGCCATGGCATCAACCTTCCTGGAGTCTTTGTCAGGGGGTGTGAAGCCAAGGGAATGCTTGCCTTATCACAGGCAGCAGCCTGCACAACTCCAACATGGCTGCACTGGTGATATAAAAACTGAGTTTCTGAGCCTGAGAGTGTATACCTCTTGTCCATTCTTCTGTCCACAGGAGGTATAGAATTGGGAGACTTCAGAATTTTTTGTTTCCGTTTCCCAAAAGATTTGTCGAGGGGAATAGACAGTCTCCTGGACTCTGGGATATCCATCATTTCTACAAAATCATGCTCCTCCTGATCCTCCATTGCCTCTTCCATAGGAAGCTGGAGGGTCTCAGCCACCTTTCTGTAGAACATAAAGTGGGAAGGGGCTCAGAAAGCCTAGATGAGGGATACAGTTGAAGGTCTGTCTGGGGAGATGTCTTGTTCCAAAGGCACATCTTCACACTTTCCTTCCTCCTCAAACTCCGGTTCATAAAATTCCTCCAAAGTATAATCGTGAACCAGGGGAACCAACCGAACAAAGTCCCTGCAGAAAGGTGCTGGATCGGTCGGAACCGGCCGAAGCAATTCCACAATCCGAAATGCTCTGGCTATTTCTTCGGCGGTCGGAACATGGACTTCTGCATCCAAACCAAACAATTTTTCCTTGCGCTTTTAGCTGGAACCGACCCCTCTGAATCGGCTCTCCTTTTGCCCAAAGTAGTACTGCCCTGGTCAGAGGGTACTCCTTCTGGTTCAGTCATAACCAAACCAGGCTGACCATCCGGGTCAGCGGACTTCTCGGCCTCCTTTTCCCTCAGTCTACCTAATCTCTTTTCAAGGGTACATTTGGGAAAATGTTTGCAAATTTGGCAGTCTGAATCGAGGTGGTCAAACCCCAGACAACAAACACAGGTGGTGTGGGGATCGGCCTTAGCAGAGACTTCCCCACACTCACTGCAGTGTTGAAACCCAGTGGGCCCGTTTTTTTTTTTCCTTGGGTTTCTCGGACATGGCCAACCTAACCAAACTTACCCTTTTTTTGGCAACCGCCAGGCAAGACTCCCTTATCGGTTCCTAACCATGCCACGGGTCTTGGAAAAAACAGTTTAAAAACACTATTTTTTTTTTTTTTTTTTTAAGAACCGATAAGGACTGGTAACCACATACTAAAGTTACACAAGAATTAAGCAAATGATCGCTTCAGCCGAACCGATCCACACTTTTTACAAGTTCCACACAGAAAACAGTACAAAACCTATCTAGTACTCACAGTACCACAGACAGACTGAACCGACTATGCGGGAAACTCTTCCGGTTAGAATAAGACGAAAAAACGACACTTCAACTGACTTTCGAACCGAGCTGCAGAAGAAATCTCTAGAGCGACTGTTCAGTGAGGCGGAGTAAGGAATCTGACTATTAGCTTTCAAAGGGAAACAGACAGACATCAACCGAGCTCGAGCTCAGCATTCTAGGCTTTGCATAGAAAGGTTAACCTCTTGTTCTCTGGGGCAGTTTAAAGGCTGGGGTTAACTGCACTTGTCAGAATACAGCAAGACTTCAAGTTGTTTGAAAGGGTAAAAGGACACTGCCAAAAGTGTGGAAAGTTCATCATTATCCACGTCCCTAGAATCTTCCATGTGGGATCCTGCTTCAACGACTGAAGTTCCTATGGCGTGACCTGATGACTAAAATACCCCCCCCACCACGAAGATTGTTCCTTTTGTACACAGTAGGTGAAAGGCTTACTTTTTCTTACACATTCGTAGATCAGGATCTACCAGTGACACGATTCTAAGTAGGGAGAACGCATTATTTCACCTTTACAGTTAATGTCTTATTTCAGTGTATATCACAACTGGGTGCATGATACCACTTCAGTGAAAATCTGCAGCAAACAAGTAAACAAAAACTCTATAGTTACACTACTGTATTATCAGCTACTTACAGCAAAACAACCAATAACGTCACCCTCTCCAAACTTCTCACCAAACTCTTCAAACTGGCAGTTAGTTGCCTTCAGCCCTCTTCCATCATAGCCATAGGAAAATTCACACTGACCTGCAAAACAAATTTTACGTGCGGTCATTTTATGTACATAGTTACCAGACTCCAGTGACTGATAGAAAGCAAGCTCTATGGAGAAGATGAAAGAAGTTTCAAACTTACCGTAATTTTTCCTGTTAGCCAAAACATTTTCAATGAGAATTATAACATGGGAAATAGGATTCCCTTTCAGGCGACCACTAGCAGAGCTACAGCTTCAAGAACTGAAGCCGCAGCAGCACAGAATGCTAGAATCTTGTTTCAACGCTATAGTGTATGGTGGAGCGCCATTGTGTATGGAGATCCATACACTGGAAAAGGTTTTTCTGCTGCAGTAGTGACAGATACTAAAGCAGAACGACTTTTCATTCTGCTTTAGTAGCTACACCATAATGCAGGAGTCCCCAGCAGTGCCATTCTTTGGTCAACTGGCCATTCAAGCATTATGCACGAGGTGATTGGCAGGCGGATGGCAGAGAAGCGATGGCGGCAAAGTAGTTACGTAAGAACGTACCGTGATAGATCTCTGAGGGGAGCTCCTGTAGCAGGTAACATATTTAGGACTGCCAGCCAGCCAGGACCCCAAAGAAAACTTCTAGCTAGCAGTCTATAGTTGGGGACTGCCCGGCCCTCAACGTCGGCCTGCCCTCAACGTCACGTATGGTATAAAAAGAGGTGGTCCTCCAGCCCATCCTCATTTCTCCTGACGGAGACCCCAGCAAAAGCAGTAAAACTGGAGAACCGAGGAAGTTCCTCAAAAATGAGGAAAGGCAAAGGTAACCAGGACGAGAAGCAGCTACTAGAGGAAGGTGGAAGGGAATATAGCACCTGCTGAAAGTTATGGTAAGTTCTTACGTAACTGTACTATCTTTCTTCAAGGGGGCTCTTGCAGTAAACCTTTAGGACCAAGTCCCAAGCAATAAGGGAGAGACCCTGGTCAGCTGGGTGATGGCAGAAGTCTCCCAAAGAGGTTTAGGAGAGGAGGCCTTGCAGGACTGCAGTCCAAAGCCTGCTCTACGTCTTGATGCAATGTACAAACTACAGTGCTTGCCAAAGGTGTGAACAGAACTCCAAGTAGCGGCTGCACAAATGTCAGCGTCTGATTCTTCAAAGAAGCAGCTATGACCCTCTCAGAAAGGCCTTTAACCGAGCCCGAAAAAGGCTTCTCATACTTGCTGTAAGCAGAAAGCAATGCTGTTAACCACCCATTTGGATAAAGGAAAGAGGAAATTGTTTAAATAGGAAAGGCACACTAAGCTGAAGCTAGTTTCCAGATGCGACCGGGGAGCAGAAGACAGTTAAGTGACTTACTCAGGGTGTCACAGCATGCAAGTGGGGTCCGTGGGATTCAAACTCAGGTCTCCAGGTTTGCAGCTCAGAGCCTTAAGCCACTGCGCTAAACTGTCTCCTAAACATTGCTTAAAAAAAAAAAAAAAAACTACTCACCTTAGTAATTGTGTTTCTTCTAATGGAGTCTTGCTGTAATCTGACATATGCAGTTAGCCCCAGCACTTGAACTGCTCTGGAGAGGAAAGAGCTAACTCTATGCAGGAAGCATAGAACGTTGAGCTCGAGCTCTGTTCAAACCTCTGTTTGCAGCACTTCAAAGTGTAATAGCTTCTTACGAGCTAATGCTAACTAACTACACTACTTAAGTGGAAACTGTAAAGTACATAGCCAAGAGGCAACACATTTTTGGGTCCCTCAAAAGACTCCAGTCAACAACCCAAAATAATAACCAGGTAGTGAACAAACATATAGCTACCAAAACATAACCCACTCCCCTTTCTAAAAAGGAGGAGTGATAAGTACACCGCTGAGGTGCAACACTGTACCTGCCAGCCCACTTCCGAAAAACAGGTTCTGAGAGGGGAGGAGGTCAGAATACAGCAAGACTCCACTAGAAGAAACAATTACTAAAGTGAGTAATTTATTCTAACATCATGAAGTCTAGCCGTATTCTGACACATGCAGACTACCAAACAGTACCGCCATGAAGGGGGGTACCAAACTTATTTTGGGAATAGGCTCTGCAGTACTGCTGTTCCAAACAGAGCATCACTCCTAGCCTGGATATCCAGAGAGTAATGCTTGGTAAAAGTAGGGACAGTTCTCCAGGTGGCTGCTTTACATATCTCTAGTAAAGGTATATATCTGGCAGCAGCCAGAGAAGCAGCTGTACCCCTAGTCGAATGAGCCCTCAGGCCTGAGGGGGTTATTTTGCCTAGCTTTTCATAGCAGAATTATATACAAGAGACAATCTACCTGGCAATAGTTCTTCAGTAGCAGGTTTGCCCATTCCCACTTCACCATAAGTGAGAAACAATTGAGGACAGTCAAACCTAAGTGCCTTAGTATGCTCAATGTAGTAGCTAAGTGCCCTCTTAATATCCAAACTGTGTAATCATCTTTCTCCTGAAGAATGATCAGTGAAGAACACAGGGAGAGACATGGACTAGAACAGATGGAAATTTGAAACCACTTTGGGTAAGAACCTCCAATTGGCTCTCAGAACCACCTTGTCTCTGTGGAATAAGATAAACACTGGCTCCACTGACAGCTTGTAATTCACCAATATGCCTGGCAGAAGTGATAGCTACCAGAAACGGTTTTCCAAGTCAAATACTGGAGTTCTGCAGAAGCCAATGGCTCAAAAGGGGGTTGCATGAGCTGAGCAATGCAAACATTACGATCCTAAGCAGGGGTAGGATCCCTAAAGGGAGGGTTGGTATGACCCAAACCTTTAAAGAACTTAGAGTAGACAGGATGGTATGCCAGGGAGGAACCCTTCCTCACTGACAGGAATGCAGAGACAGCTGCTAAATGCACTTTTAGAGTGGCTGCCTGAGGCCTAGGCCATTGAGATGAACGATGTAATCCAGAACTATAGCCAGATCAGCAGTATCTGGTAAAACATCCTTACTGGAGCACCAAATGCTGAATCTCTTCCAATTGGAATTATAAGTTTTTCTGCTGGCAGGTTTTCGAGAGGCTTTGAGAATATCCAGAACCCCGAGACAGGTGCAGACTTGCATACTCTAACTCTTCAAGAGCCAAGCCTTGAGGTTGAAACACCAAAGGCTGGGGTACCAGATTCTTCCCTGAGAGGAGGTGAGCAGATTGTGCTTCTTGGAAAGAGAGAGAGAGGGAGATGGACTGCTAGGGACATCAGAGGATACCAAGGTTGTCTGGTCCAGTCTGGAGCAATCAGCATCACCTTGCATGGTTGTGACCTGATTTTGACCAGCACCTTGAATAACAGAGGAAAGGCATACAGGAATCACCCCCAAAAAAAAAATCCAGAACCAGAGCATCCAGGAGAACTGTGCTCACGACTGGAGGTCTGCAACAGAAGACAGGAAGTTGATTGTCTGGAGCTGCAAAGAGATCTATCTTTGGGGTGCCCCACCTGGAGAAAATTACTTTCAATAGGAAGGGGTCCGGCGTCCATTTCTGACGGCCCTGGGAGATCCTGCTCAGGGCATCTGCTAGCACACTATCCTTCCCTGGAAGATGGACTACTAGAGATGCCTGCAAGGCATAAGTCAGAGATCATATTTTCACGGCTTCCGTGCACAAGGCCGTAGACAGAGTGAGTGCCTCCCTGCTTCTTGATGTACCACGTGGTGGTGGTGGTGGTATCTGCCCGGACCTGAACCACCTTGTTCTTTACTGAATCCGAGAAAGTTTGGAGAGCCAGAAATACTGCCTTGAGTTCCAGAAGATTGATGTGAAGTAGAAACTACTGAGGGGACCGCACCAATTGTGCTGTGAGGGCTCCGAAGTGAGCTCCCCAGCCCAGTACAGGGGCATCCGTGGTTAACACCACTGAGTGAGTCTGACTGATGAATGGGACTCCTTGTCTGAGATTGTCCTGATCCAATCACCACTGGAGAGCTTGGACCAGAGTCTGAGTCACTGGAATCAATTTGGTTAGAAGATCTTTCTTTTGAGGCCAAAAAGACCTCTGATAGAACCGAATGTCCCTCATTTGAAATCTCACTCCCTGTACCACCGCAGTGGAAGCTGCCATGTGGCCCAGGAGCTGAAGAAAATGTCTTGCTGGTCGAGACACCAGAGGGCAGAAAGAAGAAGCAAGATCTGTAAGGGCCTTCACCCTTACCTTGCTTGAACAGTATCTAACTCTACCCCTATGAAGGTAAGGAGTTGTACTGGTTCAAGAACTGACTTTGGTAGACTGAGAAGGAACCCTAGGGAAGTGAGCAACTGGTGTGTCACTTGTAGGTCTGACTTGACTTGGTCTGGAGACTGTCCCACAATGAGCCAGTTGTCCAGGTATGGAAAAATGGAGATATTCTGTTTCCTTAGAAAGGCCACTACAACTGCTAGGCATTTTGCGAACACCCTTGGAGCTGATGTTAGGCCGAAGGGCATTGCTCTGAACTGATAATGGCATGAAGGCAATTAGAACCTGAGGTACATTCTGTGGGAGCACCTGATTGGGATGTGAAATTAGGCGTCCTTGAGGTCCAGGGAAGCTAACCAACGCCCTGGCCTTAGAGAGGGAAGAATTACTCCCAGAGTCACCATTTTGAATCTTGGCTTTAAAAGGTGCTTGTTTAGGTTATCTTAGGTTAGGATGGGCCACAACTCCCCTGTCTTTTTTTGGGGTAAGGAAGAAAAAAACTACTTACCATAGTAATATTGTTTCATTTAATGGAGTCTTGCTGTATTCTAGCAATATGCAGTTAGACCGACCGGTTCAACTACCCCGGAGAACCAAGAGTTAAACTCTACGCAAATGCCTAGAACGTTGAGCTTGAGCTCGGTTTTCAAACCACTGCCTTTGGTACGTTCTAGTAATTTATCAGATTCTATGAAGCAAACTAGATTAATATGGATGTAATGGCCAAAACTAAGCCTAGAAAAAGGGCACATAAAGACTCAAGTCAGATGCCCACAGAAAACCATCACCACTAATGGTTTAAACCACAAAGTTGCTGCAGAAGAGCCACCCTTCCCCAGGTTCTGAAGCGGAGGTAGGGTGGGAGGTCAGAATACAGCAAGACTCCATTAGAAGAAACAACATTACTGTGGTAATTTAAGTCTTGCTGTATTCTAACAATACGCAGACTATAAAACAGTGCCCCCAGCAAGTGGGCACAGAACCCATTTGGGGAATAAGCTCTGCAATACTACTGTGCCAAACCTGGCATCACTCCTTGCCTGAATATCCAGGCTGTAATGCTTAGTAAATCTATGGACAGACTTCCAGGTGGCAGCCTTACATATCTCAAGCAAAGGGACTTCCCTGGCAGCCGCCAGGGAACTCACAGTGCCTCTGGTAGAGTGGGCTCTAAGATCTGCTGGTGGGTCCTTACCCAGCTTACTGTAGCAGAACTGGATACAGGCCACAATCCATCTGGCTATAGTCCTTTTTGCAGCTGGCCTGCCCTGACAAACCTCACCACAAGTAAGAAAAAGCTGGGAACAATCCTTCCTTAGCTCTTTTGTCCTGTCCATATAATAGCCAATAGCACTTCTAACGTCCAGGCTGTGCAGCCTGCGTTCACCTGAACTAGAGTGATCGGAGAAAAAATCAAGCAAAGTAAGAAAAAAATTACTCACTTTAGTAATCTTATTTCTTCCAAGGTATTCTTCCATATTCATAACTCTCTGCAGTTAGCCTGCTTAGTAGAACTGCCCGGAGAATTGAACTATATGCTAATAATGGAATCACTGGCACGTGAAACATTCAAACTGCTGCCCTCATCTGCTGTACATTTTATCAATGTCTCAGATTTCTAGGAAGCCCACAAGGCAACCTTACTAAGTGACGCAAGCTCAAAAAACTGCTTGATATAGACAACTCTGTTCTATAAATTACAGTTACGCAAGAACTTACCGTAACAGTAGATCTTCAAGAGAGGCTCTTGCAGTAGATAATTACATATAGGACTGACGGGCGATGCGGGACCCCACGGAAAAATTTCTAGCTAGCAGTCCCTTGGCGGGACCGCCCCACGCCAGGTGACCGCGTGGACGACGCCAGTAGTAAAGGGGCGGTCCCGGACGCCCACCTTCCAGTTCTTTTCCGCCACAGGCCCGGACGAGAGAGAAGCAGATATTTCCTCAATGGAAAAGGAGCTGAAAAAGCCTAGGGGATGGAGGGTGGCAGATATTTACTGTAAGAGCCTCTCTCGAAGATCTACTGTTACGGTAAGTTCTTACGTAACTGTGCTATCTTACTTCGAGAGGGCTCTTACAGTAGGTAATTACATATAGGACAGAATCCCAAGCAGTCTGGAACAAATGAAAAGGCACCAGGAGGAGGAACTACTCCAAGAAGTAGCAAACAACCTTGCAAACCTCAAGATAGGAGGCCTTGCAAGACAGCTAACCTGAAGCCTGCTCTAGGGCGAGAGGCAATGTCCAAACTGTAATGTTTTGTAAATGTATGGACGGAAGTCCCAGTGGTGGCAGCACAGATGTCTGCCGCAGACACATTCTTGAAACAAGCCGCAGAGGCTGCTACTCCCGGTGAGAGTAGTCTCTGACTTGACCCGGTAGGGTCTTCTTGTACTTGTCATAACAGAAAGTGATGCAATGAGCCAACCACTTTGATGGGCATTGCTTGGAGACAGCACTGCCTTCCCTTTTGTGAGCAAAAGAGGCGAATAACTGATCAGTCTTTCTGAGATCCTTCGTCCTATCGGTGTAATATTTCAGAATCCTGTGGACATCCATGGTATGGAGCAATATTCTCTTTGGTTGGAATACTGCGTGAAAAAGGTAGGTAATTCAAAAGACTAATTACTGGGAGACTCGATGATTAAGGGTATCCATTGGGAGGGACAGGGGGATGGATGCCATAGCCAGGTGAAGGTAGTGAGTATCTCTGGGCTGACAGTGCACAGAGCAAAGTTCATGGTGTATGAAATGGTTAGGGATTGTGGAGGGAAACCGGATTTCCTGGTGCATTTGGGAACTAATGATCTAGAGGGAAATAGCATTATGGAAATCCAAGCAAGGTTCCAAGAACTTGCCAGAGTCTGTCGGGATAATGGATGCAACATTTCTTTTCGGAGATATACAGTACCAAAGGCCTCAGTGGAGAAAAAATGAAGTCACAGAGGTTAATGAATGGCTCAGGAAGTGGGGTGAAGAGAATGGGTTGGGGTGTTAGGGAACTGGAATGGAGTTTGGGAGGATAAGGGACTATATGCCAAGGACAGGTTTCATCTTGCCCCATTAGGGAAGGAAGTCCTTAAACAGGGATGGCTGACTACATACAAGAAAGGTGGGGTTTAAACTTGTAAGGGGAAGGGATAAGGAGGGCTGACCAGAGCCCTCCCTCCAGATGAGGGAGTAGCCTCAAGCCCAAGGGGAGGAAACAGACTGGAGGTGGAGTTTCCAGGAGGAGCAGGGGAGGATGGAAGTATAAGGAATCTGGGTGGGGTTAGAGCAAAGGATCAGGGATAACGGGTGGGGTTAGTGTTAGTAAATGCCAGGGCTTGGGAAACAAGTTGCCAGAGTTCAGGCCATGCTGTTGGAGGGGGTGGATGTGGTGGCAGTCACGGAAGCGTGGGCCAACAAAACCATGACTGGGACCTAAATGTACTGGGGTACACTATGCTTAGGAAGGATAGAAAGGAGGGCAGAGGGGGTGGAGTGGCTATGTTCATTAGAGATGACATAAAAGTGCTATGGTAGAAGAGGCAGAGGAAAGCGTGGAGGCCTTATGGGTCTCCCGATCCCCAGCAGGAGATAAGACCAAGCTGGGAGTAGCATATAGGCCCCGGGATGAGTGATGTTTCAGAGGGATGGTTTGCTGGACAACATCATTGCCCAGTGTGGTCCAAGGGGAAGGAGTGGTGTTGATGGGGGACCTTGTATGCAGGCAAACTGGGGAACCATGTCCTCTAAGGTGCCAAGGAGCAGAGGCTGCTGGATGGCTTCAGGATGTGTTCTTAACACTGCATGTGATGGAGCCCACAAAGAGAGGGCATGTCCTGGATGTGGTTCTGGCAGATGGGGATCTGGTAGGGACATGGTTGTACAGGACCCTGACTGGGAGTGACCACAATACTGTCTGGTTTCAAATAAGCATTGGGGGAGCGGGGTGAGATCTAGGACACTGGCAGTGGACTTCAGGGGGCAGACTTTATGGGCATGGGAATATTCTCAAGGATCACTTGAAGGATTACCTCAACAACAAGTGTGGAAAGGAGATGGAGGTCATAAAACAGGGACTTCATGAGGCAGTCAGGATCACGCTAGAGTTGAAGCGTAAGGGAGCAAGGTCACATAAACCATGCTGGTGGTCCAGTGAGGTCAGGTAAGCAGTCAGGAGAAAAGAAGAGGCGCTACAAAAATATAAAACAACAAGAGGGGATAGGGATAAGGAAATGTACCAGCTTGCATCTAGAAAAGTCACCCGTGTGGTGAGGGAGCAAGAAAGTCAGTAAGAGCAGCTGGCACAGGGGATACATGGAGGAAGGGGTTCTTCCGGTACATTGGGGAGGCGGAGAAAAACTAAGGGCCATCTCAGCAGTTGAGATCTGAAGGAGGGTGGGTGGAAGAGGCAGGGACCAGGCAGAGGTATTAACTAGTACTTGCCTCTGTGTTCACTAGGGAGGGATGGGATATCTACAAAGCAAGGCACAAAGGGGATAGGGCAGGAGTGGGATCGGGAGCAGCAGAAATGGAGAAAAAGGGAGGAAAGGTACCCTAGGGGTGTCACATCTGGATAAGGATAAAAAGACCAGTAAGGTGGAGGACGGATGATGCCATCCCCACCAAAAGGGTGTGGTTTGCCCTCAAGGCCCTAAAGAAAGACAATCTCCTGGGCAGGATGGCATTCATCCGAGAGTACTATCGGGATTGGCGGGACATGGCTGCACCCCTGGTGGAGCTTTTCAACAGGTCACTTGAGACAGGAGGGTACCTAGGGATTGGCGAGAGGCACATGTTACCAATCCATAAAGGGGTCGAAGGAAGTACCAGGAAACTATAGACCCATCAGTTTAACCTCGGTGGTGGGAAAATTAATGGAGTATACTAAAGGAACGATTGGGGGTTTACTTGGAGGAGGTGGAGGTCTGGATAATGGCAGCATGGGTTTGTGCCAGGTAGATCATGTCAAACCAACCTTGTGGAGTTCTATGAATGGGTAACATCAGAACTGGACAGGGTAAGCCTGTGGATGTATTATTCTTGGACTTCCAGCATGCGTTTGACTGTCCACAATGGTCTGGTGGAGAAACTGATGGGGTTTGGAGTAGGCCCTTTGATGGTCAGATGGATTGAAAACTGGATAGCTGGACGCACTCAGAGAGTGGTCTGTGGGGAGTCTCGAACCCTACAGAGGTTGGTAGTGGGGTACCACAGGGCTCGGTCCTGGGTCCAATCCTGTTTAATGCATACATATCAGACATCAGGGATGTATAGGGTGTGAAATGAGTCTCTTGGATGACTCCAAGATGGGAGCAGTAGTTGAGGGAGAGGAGGGAGGTTGGCCCTGCAAGGGGACCTGGACACCCTGGAAAGCTGGGCTCCACACATGGAAATTAAATTTCAATATCACCAAGTGCAAGGTGTTGCATCTTGGTCGGAAACCCTAAACACAGGTACACCCTGGGAGGGAGGTGCTGGAAGCCTCAACAGGGGAAAAAGACCTAGGGGTCATGGTGGATACATGTATGAATAACACTGAGCAGTGCAGGAGAGCAGCTAGCAAGGCAAACAGGATGTTGGGATGCATCGCAAGGGGGATCACCTCTAGGAGCAAGGAAGTGATTCTGCCGCTGTACAATGGACTGGTTAGACCACACCTTGAGTACTGTGTACAGTACTGGAGACCACACTTGAAGAGGGACATACAGCTCCTGGAGAGGGTACAGAGGAGGGCAACAAAGATGATACGAGGGCTAGGGGATTTGACTTACGAGGACAGACTTGAGGAGCTCTGCCTCTCTTTCATTGGAGGAGAGGAGAGACAGGGGACATGATTGAGGTCTTCAAGTACCTCAAGGAATAAATAGGGTAAACATGGAGGGATCTTTAGACTAAAGCAGGAGGCACACCAGAGGGCATGGTTTGAAGTTGGAAGGGTGAGGGGGAAAGAGGAGGAGGTTTTTCACTGAGAGGGTGGTGGACCCTTGAATCTCTGCCTGGTGAGCTGGTTCAGAGATCCACAGTGGAGAGCTTTAAGAGAGGGTGGGACAGACACAGAAAGTGGATGTATCAGATGATGGCCTGTCCCGGGGGTGGGGATGGATGATAGGGGTTTCTGGAGCACAAGGGATGGGAGGGTCTCGGCACCCAACTAAGGATCTAGGTTCGAGCAGACTTGATAGACCATAAGGCCTAATCTGCTGGCAAATAGTATGTTAGTATGTTAATTTAAGGTAGACTCCGCTACCACTTTTGGGAGAAACTTAGGATTCGTGCGAAGAGCTACTCTCATTGTGAAAGATCACATAAGGGATTTTGCAGATAAGGGCCTGGAGCTCGGAAATTCTGCGAGCAGAAGTATTGGCCACCAAGAAGAGCGTCTTCCACGATAAGAACATCAAGTCTGCTGGAAGCCGCAGGCTCAAAGGGAGGAAGGGTAAGTTTCTCGAGAACAAAGTTCAAGTCCCAGGGGGGAGCTGGAGTCCAAACAGGGGGTCGGAGATGAAGGACCCCTCTGAGAAAAAAGTCTTGGATACCTCCAATTGGGCAAAAGCCTCATCAGCAAAAGGGACATGGTAGGCTGAAATAGCCGCCATGTGGACTTTCAAAGAGGAGTGACTGAGACCCAGGTTGAAAAGATGACGCAGATAATCAAGCAGAACGGCCACAGAACAGGAGAAAGGCTCCACGTTTCTGGAGGCAGCCCAAATGGTAAATCTTTTCCATTTCATGGCGTAGGTGGACCTAGTGGAGGGTTTTCAAGCCTCCACCAGAATCTCTGCCACCTTAGGAGAGAAGCCAAAGCGAGATTGGTCTAGGTCTGCAGGAGCCATGCATGAAGTTGAAGAGACTTGAGTCCCGGATGGACCAAGGTCCCCTGATCCTGAGTCGGCAATCCTCGAGATAAAGGAAGAGAAGGAACCTCTGAGTATTGTTGTAGAAGAGATAACCAGATTTGCCTGGGCCAGAAAGGAGCGATCAGAATCATTCTCGCTCCTTCCAATGCCAGTTTCTGCAGCACACGAGGGACCAGAGGAACTGGGGGAAAAGCATAGATGAATCTGTCCTTCCAGTTTAGAGACAGAGCATCGCTCCAGAAAGCACCTTGCTCTGGAGCGAGCGAGCAAAAAGGTTGGAAGCTTTGAGTTTTGGGAGGAGGCGAACAGGTCTATGTGGAGTCCCCCAAATCTGGAAGATGCTTTTTAGAACTTTTTGGTCCAGTTCCCACTCGTGCGGCAGAGCCGAAGAACGACTTAGCTTGTCTGCCAGGGCGTTTGTCGACTCCCGGAACATGGATCGCCGTGAGGTGAAGGTTGTGAAGCGTTGCCCATTCCCAAACCCTCATCGCTTCCCTGCACAGCGGGTAGGACCAAGTCCTTCCCTGCTTGTTGATGTACCACACCACGCACATGTCTGTTTGGATGGCTAGGTGACCAGGAAGAAAAAATTACTCACCTTAGTAATGTTGTTTCTTCTAATGGAGTCTTGCTATATTATGACAGTAGCAGTTTGTCCCACCACTAGAACTGCTCCGGAGGTGAAATAGTTAATTCCATTCTAAAATGGAACTTTGAGCACGAGCTCTAAGAAGCAGCTCTGTCTGTGTAATTTCAAACCTGAACTGTCAGATCTTTACGAACAAAACTCACTAAGGTCTGGGTGGAAGCTGTAACCTACACTAGCCAAATGGCTACCTAAATATTAACAACCATTGCTGGTCCCAAGACTCAAGTCAGGGGACCAGAACTACTAATACAATTTTAACAACATGAGAATAAAACAACAGGATAATAAAACACACACCCCAAACCCCCAAAGGGCGAAGACGTTAAAAGGCATAAATTAGTGCCACACTAAGTTGACCGCACCCCCAAGTAGAGAGTTCTGAGAGGGGCAGGCTGGGGGAGGTCATAATATAGCAAGACTCCATTAGAAGAAACAACATTACTAAGGTGAGTAATTTTTTCTTCAAACAACATGAAGTCTTGCTATATTATGACAGTAGCAGACTACACAGCAGTACCTCCATGGAGGAGGGAAAAGAACCACTTAGGAATAGGCTCTGAAGAACAGCTGTGCCAAGCGAGCATCTCTCCTGGCCTGGACATCCAGGGAGTAATGCTTGGTGAGGTAGACTGTTCCAAGTAGCAGCCTGGCATATCTCTAATAAAGGGATGTCTCTGCAGCAGCTAGAGACACGCTGTACCTCTGGTAGAATGAGCCCTCAAGCCAGAGGGGGACTCTCTGCCCATTTTCTGATAACAAATTGGATACAAGAGACAATCCACCTTGCAACTGACCTCTTAGTGGCGGTTTGCCTTTCCCAACTTCACCATAGGTAAGGAAAAGTTGGAGGATTCGAACCTGTGACCTTTAGTACGCTCTATACAGTAACTAAGAGCCTCTTAACATCCAGGCTGTGCAACCTCCTCACCAGAAGAGGAGTGATCAGTGAAAAACTGGAAGGGAGATAGATTGGTTAAGATGAAATCTGAAACCACCTTAGGTAAAATTTTCTATTTGTCCTAAGGACTACCTTATCCTGTGGAAAGAGATAAAGTCAGTTTCTACTGACAAGGCTTGCAACTCACTTATCGTCTAGCAGAAGTGATAGCCACCAGAAAAACAGTTTTCCAAGTTTAGATACTTAAGCTCTGCAGAAAACAGAGGTTCAAAAGGGGTTGCATTAACTGGCAATGCATACATTAAGGTCCCAGGCAGGGGCGGTTCCTAAAGGGTGGATTAGTATGGAGTAATCCCTAAAACTTTGGAAACACAGGGTGAGTGGAAAGAGGTGATGACTTCCCTGCTGAAACAAAAGCAGAGACAGCTGCCAAAATGAACTCTCAGGGTAGCTGGTCTGAGGCCCAAGGAATTAAGATGGACCATGTAGTCTAATACAATGGGCAAATCAGCAGATTCTGGAAATATCTTTTCCAGCACTACGAAATGGAAAACCTTTTCCATTTAGAACAATAAGTAGCCCTAGTGGAAGGCTTCCTGGAAGCCTTTAGGATTTCAAGAACACCCTGAGAGAGGTGTAAATCAGCAAACTCTAACTCCTCAAGAGCCAAGCCTTGAGGTTGAGGGATTTGAGGTCCGTTTACCAAACTCTTCCCTGGGCACAAGTTAATAGATTGTGATTCCTGGGGAGACAAAGGGAAAGATGGATTGTCAGTGAGAGAAGGAGTGGGTACCAGGACTGCCTGGCCCAATCCAGGGCAATCAGAATCACCTTGCAAGGCTGAGATCTGATTTTGACTAATACTTTGAATAGGAGAGGGAAGGGGGGGAAAGCATAAAGAAACTTCCCTTCCCAATCCAGGAGAAGGGCGTCCAGGGGGACTGAGCCCAACACTGGAGGCCTGCAACAGAACAGAGGAAGTTGGTGATTGTCTGGGGCTGCGAAAGATCTGAGGTGCCCCATCTGGCAAAGACTATCCCCAGTACTTGAGGATCCAGGGACCATTCGTGATGGCCCTGGAAATCCTACTGAGGGCATCCGCTAGGACATTGTCCTTCCTGGAAGGTGAACTGCTATGAGGGAAGTGTTCAGGAATAGGCCAGAGACCACAACTTCATTGCCTCAGTGCACAAGGCCAAGACGAGTGCCCCTGTTTGTTGATGTACCACATTGTTGTGGTGTTGTCTGTTCTGACTTGTACCACCTTGTTGTGGACAGATGCAGAAAACGCTGAAGAGCTAAAAGACAGCTCTGAGTTCCAGCAAATTGATGTGGAGCAGAGATTCCAGGGGACACACTCCTGAGTGGAGAGGTCGCCCATGTGGGCTCCCAACCCAGAAGGAAGCATCTGTAGTGAGAGTCAAATTGTGAGCAGGGGGAATGAAGGGACCCTCAATCTTAAATTGCTCTGATCCTGCCACCACTGGAGGGCCTGGATCAAGGTTCAGTCACTGGGACCAACTTGGAAAGGGGTCTCTTCTCTGAGACCAATAGGTTCTCAAGTGAAACTGAATGTCTCTCATCTGAAATCTTCGCCCTGCACAACAGCTGTGGATGCAGCCATGTGCCCCAGGAGCTGCAGAAAGTGCCTTGCTGGTCGAGAGACCTGCAGAGTGAAGGAGGAGGCCAGAGCCACTAAATTCCTTACCCTTTCTAAGGGAAGAAAAGCTCTGGCTAGCTTTGTGTCCAATTCTGCCCCTATAAAGGTGAGTATCTCAACTGGTTCCAGAACCGACTTTGGTAGATTTAGCAGAAAGCCCAGGGAGGTGAGAAGCTGCTGGGTGACTTGCAGGTGAGATTTTACCTGTTCTGGGGACTGGCCTACAATGAGCCAATCGTCCAGATAGGGAAAAACAGCAATCCTTTGCCTCCTTAAGTGAGCACTGCCAGACACTTTGTGAATACCCTTGGGGCAGAGGTAAGGCCAAGGGCATTGCTCTGAACTGGTAACGACCTGAGGGTAGTTCGACTGAGGTACTTTCGATGGGAGCTTCTGATTGGGACGTGAAAATAGGCATCTTGAGGTCCAGGAAGCTAACCAGTCCCCTGGCCTTAGGGAGGGTAAAATCATTGCCAGAGTTACCATTTTGAACTTTGGTTTCAAAAGATGCTTGTTCAGATATCTGAGGTCTAAGATGGGCCGCCATTCTCCTGTCTTTTGGGGTAAGAGTATCTGAATACAGACCCCTGCCCTGGTGCAGGAGGAACCCTTTCTACTGCTCTGAGAGCCAACAGGGTTGAGACCTCTGCTTCTAGAGCAAGGGTCTCTGAAGAACTTGCAGGTAGAAAAACCTGGCTCTCATCTTGGGAAACTTTTGAAGCTGAGAACCAGACCCTGGCTTACTACTTCCAGAACCCACTTGTCTGAGGTTAAAACGCCCAGTTCTGACTGAAGTAGCCAACCTGCCCCTCACCGAAAGAGGAGACTCGCCTGGGCACCCCATCAGGTGCCTGCTAGCAGGTGCTTTAGGCTGAGGGGTGGAGCAGGCCTGCCCACCCCCCGTCTGCCTCTGCCTCTGAAGAAGCCCCTCTGAGCATAAGCAGAGGAGGCCTGAGTTTGATAAAAAGGCATGTGAAAAGGCCTACCCCTACCCCTGGGGGTATGCCTCTGGGGAGTGGCTTGCCGCTCCTTAGCTTGGGCACTTTTGTAAGTAGTCCTATATTCATCCATCTTTTTCATGTAATTCTCTGTCTGCTCCCCAAACAGAGAATGTCCCATCACAGGAAAATCCATAGCCTTAGTCTGGGTATCCTGTGACAGGCTAGTACACCTGAGCCAGGCCAACCTACGAAAAGCTACAGATGTGGCCATGACCCTAGAGGAAACATCATTAACATCCACAGCAGCATGAAACTGCACCCTAGAAGCCTCAATGCCATCAGCAGCCACCTGCTGTAGTTCAGCTAGCCAACTGGCCATGGGCTTGTTTGGCTAATTCCATAACAGTATCCCATCTAGATTTCTGATACCTAGCTACATAAGCCATATAATTTGCTTGCCTGAGTCCCAAGGAGGCTGCCATATACTGTTTTTTGCCATGGCATCAATCTTCCTGGAATCCTTGTCAGGAGGATGTGAAGCCAGGGGAATATTAGCTTTATCATAGGCTGCAGCCTGAACTACCCCAACATGACTGCATTGCTGAGAAAGGAATTCTGTATCAGGACCTGACAATGTGTACCTTCTGTCCATCTTTTTATCTACAGGAGGCACAGAATTAGGAGTTTTTAAAATTTGTATTGTTTGCTTCCTGAAAGACTTATGCAAAGGAATAGACAATCTCCTAGACTCTGGAATATCCATCATTTCTACAAAATCAGGCTCCTCTTGCACATCCACAGCTTCTTCCAAGGGAAGCTGGAGGGTTTCAGCAACTTTTTTGTAAAACATAAAATGAGATGGGGACTCAGATAGCATAGGGGGAGATTCTAAAGGTCTGTCTGGGGAAATGTCCGGTTCAATGGGCACACCCAGACCTTCCCAGACACATTCATACTGTTCATAATCATCCTCCCCCTCCTCTGGTTCATAAAACTCCTCAACATCATATTCCTGAACCACTGGAACCGGACGAACCAACCTTTTGCCAGATAGTGGCGGTTCGGACGGAACCTGAGACAGTGACTGGACAATCTGGATGGCTTTTACTATCTCTGCAGTAGTTGGAGAAGGGGTTTTGGACTCCAAACCTGCTGACTTTCTTGTTTTCTTCACTGGAAGTGGTCCCTCAGAACCAGCTTTTCTTTTGCCCGAGGAAGTCTCGCCCTGGTCAGAGGGCACTCCCTCCGGTTCGGTTGGCACCGAACCGGGCTGGCCATCAGGTCAGCGGACTTTTTGGCCTCTCGTTCCCTGAGCCTGCCCAATCTCTTTTCCAGGGTGGCTGCAGGGAAATTCTTACATATCTGGCAGTCTGACTGGAGGTGGTCAAACCCCAGACAATAAACACATGTGGTGTGTGGGTGAGCCTTGGCAAAGACTTCCCCACAGACATCACAGTGTTGAAACCCAGTGGGCCCGGTTTTTCTTTTGGGTTTCTCAGACATAATGCCAGCCTAACCAGAAAAATTTGCCCTTTGAACGGCAGTGCCAGGCAAGACACCCTTATCGGTTCCTAACCGTGTCACGGGTATTGGAAAAAACCGTAATAAAATCCGTTTTTTTTAGAACCAATAAGAACCGGGAACCGCACTCTAAAATGATAAACCTTGAATTTAATAAGTTTAAACCGCTGATCAGTTCAAAACCGAACCGATAAACTTACAAGTTCCATACAGACAAAACTTTTAAAGTTACTTCACAATACCACAGACAGAGCTTGAACTGAGCGGTTTCTTGATTCAAATAAAACTATTCTCGGTTGAATCGGACCGAGAAAACACTGTTTAAACGAGAAATGAACACGAGCAGTAGGAGAAATCTCGAGGCGACTGTTCACTAGGGGAGTAAAGAATCGACAGTTCGGGTTTGAAATTACACAGACAGAGCTGCTTCTTAGAGCTCGTGCTCAAAGTTCCATTTAAGAATGGAATTAACTATTTCACCTCCGGAGCAGTTCTAGTGGTGAGACAAACTGCTACTGTCATAATATAGCAAGACTTCATGTTGTTTGAAGGATGTATTGGTGAAGGGCCTGGAGAGTATACAGCACTGCTCGACGCTCAAGCACACTGATGTGGAGAGCTAACTCCAATTTGGACAATAAGCCCTGGGTTCGGTGAGGAACCAGGTGGGCTCCCCAACCTTCGCCTGACACGTCCGTGGTCAGAGTCTGGGCGGGGGAGTGGGGGGATGAAAAAAGGGGACCCTCCCCCGGAATAGGTTCTCTCGAGCCATCCACCACTGCAAGTCTCTTATCGGCGAGGAAATCAGCACTAGATGATCTAGAGTGCGTCTACAAGTTGATCCACTGAGGCGGAGAGTCACTGAGAGATCCTCTCTGTGGGCAGCGATGGAACCGTCGGGATGGCACCGCCATAAGCCAGGAAGACTGAGCACCGACCTTGCGGAACCCTCCTGAGTTCGAAAGGGAAATCTGGGACTGGAGGAGGACCCCGGCCAGGGCAGGAAGGCCCTGCACATTGTCGTATCAAGGATTGCCCGATGAACTGGAGTCTCTGGGAAGGGTCCAGATGAGACTTGGAATGGTTGATGGTGATTGCAGACCAGTGAAAACCTGCTGGGTGAGGAGAAAAATGCAGGAGTTCCTCCTGGGCCGGGGCCACAGGAGCCAGTCGTCCAGGTGAGGAAAACCTGAACTCCCAAAATGCGCTTAGGTGGGTCGCTACCATCGCCAGGCATTTGGTAAAAACTCAGGGAGCGAGGAAAGACCAAAGGAGCGCCCGAATTGGTAATGGTCCCCTGAACGCAAACCTGAGGTACTTTCGTGCGAAGGGCAAATGGGGATGTGCAGATGCATCCTGCATATCCAGTGCACAAAGCCATTGGCCCGGCGAAGAAGGGCAAGAGGGTTTGAAGGGAGAGCATCCTGAAACTCTTGTATTCCACACAGAAGTTCAGGGAGCTGAGATCGAGAATGGGTCTGAGATCTCCAGTCTTCTTTGGTACAAAGAAGAAATGGGAATAGTAACCCGTCCCGTGAAGGTGAGGGGGGATGGGTTCTATGGCCTGCTCCGTGAGGAGAGCAGATATTTCTTCCCTGACCAAAGGAAGATGGTCCCTACAGTAAGGGGAGTTCAGAGGGGGGGTGACATGGAGGTTTCTGTAGAAACTCTATAGAGTGCTCCTCTGCTATGATCTGAAGCACCCATGAATCCGATGTTATCCTCTCCCAACCTGGAAGGTGGAGGGAGAATCTCGATCCTACCGGTTCCTCCGGGGAGTCCGGAGTCAGGTGGTGTGAGGCAGCATCACAGCTGGGGCACCCGCTGCTTTTTTGGGCGGCGGGGGCCTGGCAGCTGTGGGAGCCCGACGTTTTGTGGCCCGCCTTCCCTGGGGTTTCGCTTGAGGCCGGCTGCGTCTGCGAAAGGGACGGCGACGGTACACTGAATCAACAGATTTGAGGGCCGTCTCCTTCTCCTGCAAGTCAGTGATGATGTCCTTGACATCACCACCGAAAAGTGCTTCTTGAATTGCTGACTGCACCTCCAGGACCAGACCTGACACACGGAGCCATGCGTGGCGCGAAGACTTCAGCACGCAGAGCCTGGCTCCTGCAGTGTCCACTGCATCGTAGGCCTCCTCAGAATGTGACGACTGGCCAAGCAGAGCAGAACGGACAAGGTCGGCTAACTCCTGCTTGACTTGGGAGTCAGGCAAGGAGTCAATCTTGGATTCCGCCTGGGTAAGGACAGCCTTCTGGTAATCCCCCATATGTGCTACATAATTTAGGGCCCTGATCCCCAGTGTGGAAGAAGCATAGATCATCCTTCCATACTGATCCAGAAGGCGAGATTCCTTATCCGGGTGAGACAAGCTCAAATGTTTCGGGTGTGCTGCCCGGCCGTGAGTGGCGCTAATCACAACAGAGTCTGCACGGGGGTGAGACTAAAAAGTCTACACCCTCCGGAGCCTGGTATAGCCCGTTGGACTTCAGAGGAATTGGGGCTAAAGCAGACGGTTGTTTCCAAATGGTGGAAACAAGGTGGGCATGAGGCTCGATCCAGGGTTGAAGCAGAGTAAGACTCCCTAGCTCATCTAGGGGGAGGAACAGGTTCCTTAGGGGGGGATCCCTGGACGCGTGTCCTGCCCCTCTCTGGATCACGAGGGGAGAGCTCGGGAATCCAGAGGCGGAGAGGGAGTGTGCCGTCTGGGGCGTACGGGAGTCGGGGGTGGCACCGTCGCCGTAAGACGTCTCTCGACTTCCTTGGTGAGCTGAGCCTTGGCCTCAGCCCACCAGAAGGCCAGAGTCTCCTTAAGATCCACCGGCGGCCAAGGGGGCGGTGGAGGAGGAGGGGGATATTTGTACGGATGATATCCATAAGGTGAGTATCCGTAACCCGGCTGCAGGAATACCAGAGCTGGGTATTGTGGCGTCGGGTACTGCGGCATCAGTGGAGTCGGCGCTGGGTACTGCAACGCAGGATACCGTGGACCCGGGTAAACCGGCGTCGGATAAGACGGCGGATACCCAAGTACCGGAGGAGCTGCCGGAGCAGACGGCCCTGTAGGGAACTCCACAGGCGGATCAACCGTGATAGGCCCATGGGGTGGAGGGTCCGATGGGAAAGGAATATCCCCCGCCGGCGACAGAGGGGCTGGCGTCAGATCCGGTTCTGTAGGAGGGGGATCTGACGGCAGGAAAGCATTCAGAGCATCGCCCGGGGACAGAGGTGAAAAGTCCCGGGGTCAGGCAGGGGACTCTGGCTCCCGGACGAACGAGGGTCGTCGTGGCTCAGAGGCACTGCGCACGTCGGAGGAGCCAACGTGCAACTTAGGGGCGAATCGGCGGATGCCAGAGGAGCGGTGTCCGACTTCGGGGTCCCTCATCTGAGGCGGGCCGTGGGTGGGAAGAGCCCGGTCCGAGGGACACCGTCGCGCCACCCAAAGGGTCGGGCGTCTTAGTGGCCTTCTCCGGCGGACGGAGGAGCAGACATTCAGCTTATGGAGGCACTGCGCGCAGTAGGCGCAAGCCTGCGGCGCTGGGGGCAAGAGCCTCCTTTTGCCCGGAGGCACCGGTGAGCCGGTCGCGAGAACCCGACAGGCGGGCGGCGCCTCCTCCAAAGCCTTGGAGGCTGCCGCCGACGATCTCTCTGAGGACGTTATTTCAGCCGCGGCTCCAGCCGGAGTCGCGCAAGAGGAGGCCTTCTCCTGGTGCCTTTCTTTGTCCCGTTTCTTGTGTCCTTCAGGGGAGGTCGAAGCCTGCCGAAGCTTCTTCAACTCCTTCTCCATTACAGACATCATCTTTTGAAGGAGATGGGCTTCTAGAGACTGCTGGCTTCGTCTGCGGGTGGCCGCGCTGAAATGCAGGCAGTGCGGGAACTTGTCGACCGCGTGGTCAGGGCCTTAACAAAAAAGGCAGAGGGAGTGAGTCTTGTGAGGCAGTTGGGTCGCCGACGAGTCGCACTTATTTTTGAAGGGACGACATAAACAGACGTTCACCTGACGAATAAAATACAGAATACTGATACTTTCAGAAAACCGGCGAAACAACAGGACTGAGCTTTCTGAACTTCACTGGAGGCGCTGCACAAGCTGACAGCGGGAAAGAACTGGAAAGGCGGGCGTCCGGGACTGCCCTTTATACCATCGCCTGACGCTGGTCACTTGATGTGGAAGGTCCCAGGGACCGCTAGCTAGAATTTTTTCCGGGGTCTCGCCACCGTCGCCAGTCCCATATGTAATTACCTACTGCAAAAGCCCTCTCGAAGTAAGATCTAACCCTACAACTGATACTAATGATTGTGGAATCAGGCATACCTGAAACACCCAGAATCACCTGGTGGGGGGAAGGTAAATATGAAGAAACAAACCAACAGGATTAAAGTAAGTGTGCCTGTGTTTGGGACTCTTAAGTAAGAAGACCATTCAGAAGCTCTGGTTCTGGAAGGGGAGGTAGGGAGGGAGAGTTATGAATAAGAAAGAATACATTGAAAGAAACAAGATTAACTAAGGTGAGTACTTTTTTCTTCTAACCCCATGTATTCTTCTAATATTCCTAACTCTCTGCAGACTTCAAAGCAGTACTTTTAAAGATGAGCAGAGAAACTACTTAGGAAAGAGGCTCTGTAAGAATGCTGTGCCAAACCTGGCATCACTTCTGGACTGCAAGTCCAAACTATGTTTAGCAAGGGTGCGTACTGACCTCCAGGTAGCCGCTTTACAGATCTACATCAAGGAGAGATCTCTAGAAGCTGCTATAGAAGCAGCTGTGCCCATAGTAGAGTGGGGCCCGTTTTCCAGATTTTATGTAACAAAACTGAATGCATTGAACTATCCAGCGAGAGATTTATCTCTTAGAGGCTGGAGAGCCCTTTCGCACATCCCCATAAGTGAGAAAAAGTTGCTGCTTATCAGTTCTGATCTTTGGTGCGAGTTAGATAACTCAATACTCAACATCCAGACTGTGGAGCCTGCGCTCTCCTGAACTGGCATGTTCTGTGAAGAAGACTGGCAGTGTCATGGACTGATTCAAGTGGAAATCAGAAACCACCTTACGAAGAAACCTTCTGTTAATATGAAGTACTACTTTATCATTATGAAAAAATAAAGAATCCTTTTCCATACACAATGCTTGCAACTCACTTATTCTTCAAACAGAAGTGATTGCTACCAAAAACAGTTTTCCAAGTGACATACTACAAATGTGCTGATGACACTGGCTCAAATGGAGGTTTCATGAGCTGAGCAATGCAAATATTCAGGTCCCATACTGGGACTGGCTCATTAATAGGAAGATGTAAGTGGGCTAATCCTTTAAAATGATGCTTTGAAAATAGGGTTGGATGCAAGGGAAGAAAAAAAAATTACTCACCTTACTAATTATGTTTCTTCTAATGGAGTCTTGCTGTATTCTGGCTATTGCAGTTAGCCCCAGCCTTTAAACTGCCCCGGAGAACAAAGGGTTAACTTTCTATGCAGAGCATAGAATGCTGAACTTGAGCTCGGCTGAGGTCTCTGTGAGGAGCCCTTTGAAATCCAACCGCCAGATTCTTACGAGAAAAACTCACTTACTATTCTATGCGGAAATTGTAAAATTTTTACTAGCTAACTGGCAACAAAAAGCTTTGGATCCCTAAAGGAAGACTCAAGTCAGGAAACCCCAAACAAAAAAACAATCCAATAAAGAATGAAGGTAAAACAAACACCCAAACCAAAAGAACAACGTGTAAAAGGAGCACCCCTGAGATGCAACCCTGCACCTGCCCACCCACTTCCCAAAAACAGGTTCTGAGAGGAGAGGCAGGTCAGAATACAGCAAGATTCCATTAGATGAAACAATTACTAAGGTGAGTAACTTTTTTCTACAAACATGAAGTCTTACTGTATTCAGACTACTGCAGACTACCAAGCAGTACCTACATGGAGGAGGAAAGTACAGTTACGTAAGAACTTACCATAACAGTAGATCTTCGAGAACAGCTCTTGCAGCAGGTTACACCATTAGGACTGAAGCCGGCAGGCGTCAGGACCACACGGAAAAATTCTAGCTAGCTATCTTCAGCGGGGGACCTTGACGTCGGTCCGCCTCCAGCGTCAGATGTAGTACATAGAGGCGTCCGTCGGTCCCCAGTTCTCCCGCCGGAGACTTCCGGCCGCAGGCTGACATCGAAATGGGAGACTGAGGATCCACCGTCAGAAGTCAAAGGAAAACCCTGATAGTAAAGGCGAAAGCCATGCCTCCTCCAAGGGGGAAGGTGGGCGGGAAGGTACCTGCTGCAAGAGCTGTTCTCGAAGATCTACTGTTACGGTAAGTTCTTACGTAACTGTACTATCTTACTTCGAGACACAGCTCTTGCAGCAGGTTACACCATTAGGACTGATTCCCAAGCAGTAACGCTGCCAACATTCTGGGAGGAAACTAGGAAATACATTCCAGGTCCTGAATCTAGGACAGGAGACCCTGTAGCACCGCCATGCGAAGCCGGCTCTTCGTGAGGCGATGTCCAGGCTATAATGCCTGATAAATGTATGCAGAGCTCCAAGTGGCTGCAGCACATGGCAGAAGTGGAGCGTTCGAGTGCTGCAAAGGAGGTGGCCACACCTAGTAAATGACCCCGGACTGTACCCGGAGGGGCTTTTGTTTGATATCATAACAGAATGAAATACACTGGACAAGCCAGCGAGACAGGGAATGTTTGGATACTGGTTGGCCCATCATCCTTTCAGAAAAGGAAACGAAAAGTTGCTCTGAACTACGAAGTAGTTTAGTTTTGTTGAGGTAATACCTCAAGCTGCGATGAACATCCAGGGTGTGGAGCAGTGCCTCTCTCCTCTATTAGAGTAATTCGGGAAGTAGACCGGCAGGTCAATATCCTGATTGAGAGTGAGTGAGTGTAGAGACCACCTTAGGCAAGAATTTTGGATTCGTCCTCAGGGATACTCTGTCCCGATGGAAAACTAAATAAGACTCTTTGCACACGAGAGCGTGAAGCTCAAACTCTTCTCGCTGAAGTAACAGCAACCAAAAACAGCGTTTTCCACGACAGAAAATGCAGCTCGCAATCCGCGGCAGGTTCAAAGGGGAAGCGTAAGTTGTTCAGGACAAAACAAATCCATGGAGGCACTGGGTCATAATGGGTGGCCTAAGTAACACCCCTCTCAAAAATTCCCGAGAGGCGTCTAATTGTGCCACTGTCGATGTCCCACCGAGACGTGGTAGGCAGAGATGAAGCAGAGGTGCACCTTGATAGAGGGTAGGCTAGACCCGAATTGAAAAGGAGAGCAGGTAGTCCAACACCACTCCCACTGGGCAACCTAAAGGGGAAAAATCAGCGTGCTGTGACCATAAACAAAAACAGCGCCATTTCATGGCGTACGTCCATATCGTTGCCGGCTTTCTGGCTGCAGAAAGAACTGCTGCAACCTCTTGCGAGACCCGTGGCGCAAGATGGCTATGTCTCTAAGAGCCATGCATGCAGGTTCAGTGAGCGTAAGTCGGGTGAACCAGTGAACCTTCCTCCTGAGACAAGAGATGGGAGCTGAATGGGCAGGAGCGGAGGTTCCCGGGATAGCTGAATTAGCAGAGAACCAGATCTGTCTGGGCAGAAGGCCAGCAGGATCATTGTTGCATGCTCCCTGCGCAGTTTGAGAAGAACTCTCTGGATCAACGGGAAGGGAGGGAAAGCGTAGAGGAATCTGTCCGCCCAGGAGAGGGACAACGCGTCTTGCCAGAAAACACCAGGCCCTGGATCTAGCGAGCAAAAATTGGGCAGTTTTGCGTTGGATGGGGATGCGAACAAGTGCAACTCTGGAGTTCCCCATCGAAGAAACAGATCCTCTGATACCTCTTGAAGAAGTTCCCACTCGTGGACTCTGGCCTGGGAGCGACTCAGGCCGTCTGCAATCGTGTTGTCAACCCCGGGAACATGTACAGTGATCAGATTTGCGCCGTGTCGGATTACCCAATCCCACACCCTCATGGCCTCCCTGCAAAGGGGGTAAGAGTGTGCGCCTCCTAGTTTGTTGAGGTAATACATCACCGCTGTGTTGTCTGTCTGAAGCAGGAGAGTACTCGGCGGGATTTCTGACTGAAGGGCCTGCAGGGCATAAAGGACCGCCCTCATCTCTAGGACGTTGATATGGAGATGAGCCTCCAGAGGGGTCCATGTACCCTGGGACTTCACCCGGTCCAGGTGTGCTCCCCACCCTAGACCTGAGGCGTCTGTGGTGAGGATTACCTCCGGGGACGGTGCCTAACAGAGGGACGCCCGTGGAAAGCGACCTCAGCCTAGCCACCACTGCCAGTCTCGAATCACGGTGTTCGTGATTCTGACCGGATGCTGCATGTGGTCTTGCCTTTGATCCCATTGCACCTTGAGCATCCACTGAGTTACCCGCATGTGGAGCCTTGCGAAAGGGACAGTAGGAATGGCCGCAGCCATGTGTCCGAGCAAGCGAAGGACTGACCTGGCAGGGACGGTCTTGTTCGACGATAACTCCCTGATGAGGGATCTGATGCGCTCCGCTCTGTCGTCTGGAAGAAAAGCTCTTCCCTGACCGGTGTCCAGTACTGCGCCTATAAATTGCAGCTTCTGACGGTACCAGGAGAGACTGCGTGGTTGATTAGGATGCCCAGAGATCGGAACAGGTCCTGGGACACTCTGGATCGCACATAGCAGCCTCTCTGGGCGGCCGCCCCGAAGCCAATCGTCCGCAGCACGGGAACACATAATGGCCCTGTCTCCTTAGAGCGCTGCCCACGACTGCCATGCATTTGGTAAAGACCCTGGGTGCGGATGACAGTCCGAATGGAAGGCTCGGAACTGAAGGTGGTGGTCGAAACTCGGCGCAGGAGAACCTCTTATGCGCCTGAGCTATAGGGATGTGCAGGTATGCATCCTGCATGTCTAGAAACACTAAGAAGGCGTCTTGCTTCAGCATGGGAATGAGACCCGGAAGAGTCACCATGCGGAATCTCTTGTATGCGACCGACACGTTGAGGTCGCTGAGGTCCAAAATCGGACAGAGGTCCCCTGTTTTCTTTGGAACCAGGAAGAAGTGGGAATAGTATCCTTGTCCTCTCTGGTTCTCCGGGACGTACTCTATCGCTCCCTTTTGCAAGAGCACGAGTACTTCTTGCCAGATCAGAGACTTGTGCTGACCCGGATACCGGGAGAGCAAAGGAGGCCTCGAGGGTGGCTTTTCTGCGAATTCTATAAAGTGGCCTCTTCCGACCAACTGAAGAACCCATCTGTCGGTGGTTATAGCCTGTCATCCCGGCAGGAAGTTAGCAATGCGACCCCCGACCATGATTTCCCATTGATCCTGAGGGCGGGGCGGAAGGAGTCAGGCTGTGGCTGGCTGGCCGGCTCGGAAATGCGCTGGCTCGGCCTGCGGGTTGTTTCCCCTGGGCTCTGTGGCCGAGCCCCTCTGTTGTGGGCGGGGCCGGGACTGTTGCTTCTGCATCCGTCCATGAAATCGACTTTGGTTCCTGCGAAAGAACTAAGCTTAGAGTCAAATGCATGGCCTGAACCAGCCTCACCACCTTCCGGCCTCTTGGGAGTTTGGTAATAATCTTCTCTGAGGAGCTTACCAAACAAGACTACTCCCTCGAATGGGCGTCCATGATATTCTTCTGGGCGTCCGAGTAAAACGGAGACATGCAACCAAGAGTGTCCCTGGATGCATCGCCTGAAGCTGCTGCTCGGGCCGAGGATTCCCGAGTCATCACAGCGGCTTATGTGCCAGGTTTCCCACGTACGAAGGAGCTGAAGCATCTCCTCCCTCTGCTCACCTTCGGCAGCTTTTCAGCCGCATCCAGACCCTGTTCCTACAAGGCATTTTGAACTGCACCATGTGGGTCCATAATTCAGGGGATCTGATGGCGAGGTAAGCGGAAGGAACGCGCCTACCCATGGCGCCAGCTGTTTGGACTCTGGGTCCAGTGGCAGGGTGCTCAGGCGTTGCAGTCTCTGGGACCGGTCATGTGAGGCTGTAATGACCAGAGAGTCGGCCTGAGGCTGCTGAGTCAAGTACTGGTCTTCCTGGGAGCCTTGCATGGCGATCAGCTTTCTTGGCATCGCCGGGAGGCGAATGTGGGCAGCTTCCACACACTGCCTTAGTGACGTCCACGAAAGTGTCACACAAGGGTGGCTTTCCCTCACAGAGCTTTAGGGTCCTTCTGCCGAAGATACTTTTCAAAGCGTGTACTGAGGTCTAGCTCTTCGCATCCCATCCCATGTTCTCTTGGATGTGTCTCATAATATCCGAACGAAGGGTCATCCAGAGCGACTTTGGCATCTCGCGTGGATCCGGAGAAGGGATGGAGAGGAGATGGGATCTGGATGTTGAGAACTCTGATCCCGTGTCCTCCGTTGAAAGGCGATGTCGGCGTCTTCTGGGTCTCTTGGGCTGGGTGACCTGGAAGAGGATTTGGACAGAGGTCTCCGTTGTCTGGTCTCCCCTTGGAGGTGTTCTGTGCTCCCGGGGAGGTAATCTGCCTTCCGACCCAGATGGGGGTGTGCAGGAACGCGAGGAGTAATCGGTGGGAGGAGGGTGGAGTGGGAACCATGTCCTTCTTTTGGTGTCCCACCAGTAAGTGGACAGCTCCTTCACTTCTACCATGGAAAGGCCCAGGACGGTCCAGGCGCGGTGGGGCTCGTCAGGTCAGCGTCCGGCTCCACAGGGGCTCGGGGAATGGCGAGGTTCCCTGGGCGTCTCGACAGGACCGAGTCGCCCGTCTGGTCCTCGGGAAGTTTCCATTTTTCCATACCTGGACGATTGGCTCATAGTGGGTCAGTCTCCAGACCCAGTCAAGTCATACCTACATATAAGTCAGCAACTGCTCACTTCTCTAGGATTCCTTCTAAATCTTTCAAAGTCAGTTCTAGAGCCAGTGCAGCTCCTCACCTTCATAGGGCCGGAGCTGGATACTATATGGGCAAGAGCCTTCCTTCCCCTGGACAGGGCAAGGACCCTTGTTGCACTGGCCTCTTCTTTTATCCTTCAGGTGTCTCGACCAGCAAGGCATTTTCTACAGCTCCTGGGCCACATGGCTGCCTCTACAGCAGTGGTCCAAGGAGCAAGATTTCAGATGAGGGACATTCAGTTCCACTTAAGAGCCTTCTGGTCCGGAGAGAGAGGATTCTCTGACCAAGCTGATCCCAGTGACTTGAACCCTGATCCAGGCTTTGCAATGGTGGTAGGATCAGGACAACTAAGACAGGGAGTTCCCTTTGTCACTCAACCTCATTCTCTAATCTTCACTACAGATGCTTTCCCTCTTGGGCTGGGGAGCCCACTTAGGAGGATCTGACCGCCCAAGGGTTGTGGTCACCTCAAGAATCTCTGCTTCACATCAATCTCTTAGAACTCAGAGCAGTGTTTCTAGCACTTGAAGATCTTCCTTGTCAATCTTCACCATTCATTACTGCTTGGTTAGTGCTGGGTCGCGCACCTGCTATGAGAGGTGTTTTTAGTCTGCTCCAGCGGCGCCGCCCTTGGTATGACGTGCTGCGTCATCTTGTGGCGGCCGTTGCTTACGCCGAGACTCCTCCTCTATCTCAGTTCTGTTTCTCCCTCCGCGAGGCTGCACCTGCTGCGTTGTAGTTGAAGATTTTCAAGGCTACCCAAGACGCCTCGTATTCTCGTTATATTTGTTCTCGACGCAGTCTCCGGTAAGACTGCTTTTATTTCTGTCGATGGCTAGGAGTGCTTTGTTGCTGTGTTTGTTCTTATTTAGTTCGCATCATGTCAGGTTTGGGGCAAAACGTAAATCGAAGGTGGGCCGTGCCCCTCATCGGCCGGTGCTCCTGTGGCCGGCATTTCTCCGTCACTGGATCTGCATGATGTCTGTCTCAGTTGCCTCAAGCACCAAACCACGATATGGATGCATGCGACGCCTGTTTCTCCATGGACTGTCGTGTCCTCAAGTCCGCTAGCGTTCAAGATCGGCAAGGCCCCGACGACCTTCGGGACGGCGTCAGCTCCAGGGGTTCCCAGGTAAGGTCTCTTGGCTCTTTTCTGGGTCTCCTCTCGCGCCTGTATGGTCCAGAGAGGAGGAGGCTTCTCATCTTCTCTTGCCGAGGAGGAAGCTTTTCATGGGTGTCGGAGGAATCGCCGAGGTCCCTTCCGAGGTCGCGTGGCGATGACACCGCCTCGGCAGTCTCCTCCTGAGGGAGGTTTCAGTGTCGAGGCCACACCTGCTGGGCCTGGCACCAGTGAAGTTTCGAGCGGCGCCTCGCGCCCGCTGGATCCCGCCCACCTCAGCGTGCCGGGTGGATCGACGGTGGCAGGCCCGGTTCTCGCCTTCCTGGCGGCGCGGGCTGGGTTCCGCGCCGAGGGTGGCGCTGGGGTTTTGCTGGCGCCGGTGGGGAGCCGGGACCGGGCTTAGCTGGGTGGGCTGAAGTCGCTGTGGCGCCACCTGTGGCACCGGGAGCCCACGGGCCGCTTCACTGGGAACCCCCGGGTTGCTACTATTGTGGTCCAGCTGATCTCTTCCACTTCGGAGGCTGATGACTCAGGACGGGACCCGCCCTGACAACCTGATTCTTCAGAGTTGGGGTCCCGTGGCACGAGGTGCTAGGTGGCCCAGCGGGCCCTCTTCACCTGTCCCCCAGGGCCCCGGCTAGGGGTGGTCTTGGGTCCCTGGGGCGTGATGGAGCAGGGGCAGAGGGAGGGCTCTCCTCTTGGGGGCTCGTGGCAGCTACCGACCCTGGTGCTGCTGCAGCCCCTCGGGGTGGGAGATCGCTGGGGTCGAGGAGGAGGACGCCCTCTGAGTCCGAGGGGTCGAGAGGCAGGGTGCAGGCGTCTCGGTCTCTGTCGGCCACACCGCTAGGAGCCGTAGCGCTAGCCCCGCCTTTCCCTCTTTGACACCGGGGTCCCCTCCGGTAGCGTTGCTGCGGGCTACCCTTCCGGATCCATGCAGTTCCAGGTTCGTCACAGGGGAGGATCCCCTTCTGGGCTGTTCCAGGCTTCGCATCCCCAGGGTTCCATTTTGCGACCTGGTCTGTTGTCCGGGATCCCGCCAGCTCGGGCTCCGTTCCCTGGATTTCAGAGCCCTAGCAGAGGACAGTTGCCTCTCCGTAGGTGCTAATCTCCCATTCCTCTGCAGCCACCCCCCACTCTTCCAGGCCATGTCGGTCCTATGGGCCCGTTATCCTGGGAGCAGTTCAGAGGTTCTGCGGCGGCCTTCTCCTCATATGTCAGGTGTATGAATGAGCGGGTCTTTCGCCTATGCCCACCGCCACAAGAATTCTTTGGACACTCGAGCTCTCCATCATCCTCGTCTCCCTCCTGTGAGGGAGAGGAACCCTCTTCTCATCTCTTCTCCGATGCTGATTTCACTGAATATCAGCAATTCCTTTCAAGGATGGTGAGGGATCTTTGAATTTCCTAGGTTAGGCGAGACAATACCGAACAGGAGACGCGCGAATTCAGTGCCCAGCACCTGGTGGTACCTTCCTGGCCTATTCCCTTCCAGGAGGCTTCTATCCGTTCCTGGCAGTAGTCAGCCGCCCTTTCTCCAGCCCCGGCAGACTGCCGACATAGGTATTGTGCCCCTTTGGAATCCCTGGGTACTCTTCCCCAACCCGCCCTCGGGTTTGGTATACCTAGAGACTCCCTCCGGGCGCCGCCGCCTGGCGCACGACTGTCCACCGGACTTCTGATTCCTCACAATTAATCGTAGGGGCTTAAGAGTGTTCTCTTCCCTCTCGTAGATGTCTTGCATTGCATCTCATCAGGCTCATCACGCTGCCTACAGTAGGCATTTGTGGTCGATGCTCTTCAGATCTGAGCATCAGTGCCTGATACGGAGCAACAGACAAGCTATTGCCCTCTCTGCTATAGGCCTGGAGCTGGCAAGACGCCAAGCAAGGGCATCTTATGATGCCAATGAGGTGGCTTCCAGGCTTGCGGGGACAGCTGTCTGGTTAGGCATTGACGGCATGGCTTGCCTATCAAGGTTTTCACCCCTGGCGTCTGTGAAGTGTGATTGCCCGCTTCGGGGACCCGTCTCTTTTCCTCCAGAGCTAGGAGACTACTGCAGGGGCTTCCTCCGTCTCCTCTAGTCTCCTCGGGGACACCTCTCCAGCTCTTCTCCTCTCCAGGCTTCTCTTAGATTGTCCTAGGTCTTCCCTTCTGTTTCTCACCAGCAGGAGGCTTGGGGTCTTGTTCCTTCAGGGTTTCTACCCCCTCCCCTCAGCTGGCATACTCACTCAAGTAGTAATGAATGGTGAAGATTGACAGAAGATATGAAAGTTATGCACTCCACCGTAATTCTTGATCTTCTTGTATCTTCACCATTCATTACTGATACCCACCCACCTTCCTCAGTGGCCTCCCAATGTGAATGCCTCCCCTCCTGCCTCGCTCTCTTCCTTCCTTCCTTCCTTTGGCCTTTGTATAAAAAAAAAACTGTTTTCATTCTTAGTGAATGGTTCCTTTTTCTCAAGGCTAAAGAGGAACAAGCACGGCCTGTACTTTTTCTTTCTGAGGGAACTCTTTCTGACTGCCTTTAGATCTCTACTTCTAAATACCTTGATCAGGTTATGCAGTTTTACAGCTTAGAGACCATGCCCTGACTCAGCCTCAACAAAATTTAGAATCCTCTAGCAGGTATTATCTTTGAGCTCATTCTAGCTGCTGCTGGCACTTGTCAGCCTTGAGCATCTGCTTTGCCTTGCCTTAGGGAGTCTGATTGAGTTCCACTCTATCCTTCATACAAAGCTGCCTTGAAAGGCATAATCTTTCCCATACACTGCTGTGTTAGCACTTAACAGGGTGCTAAGGGACTTACTCCCCTTTTTGGTGGGGCGTCTTCCGGAACAGGTTCTGCCTGGCAGTCCATGAGCCTCAGCTAGGATGTAGGGACTTGCATGTTGAGAGTTGAGAATCTGCAATCATTCGGATCTGTTCAGGTGGCTCGTTGAACCTCCCTCAGTCCTAGCAACTGGAATTCTTGCTCCCTCGTTAGTTCGGGGCTTATAAGCCTCAACCAATGCTTGATGGGCACTTTTCTCCCTCTCAACATGCCTCCTTTTTCTTCTTCTTCTTCTTTCTCTTTCCCTCTCTCTCTTCCTCCCTAGAGCCGCCCGGAAAGGGAGGCCCCTGGGTCCCTTCGGGTAGGAATTCTCTCCTCTCTGTCTATCTCTACTGGCTTATACCTTTTTCAGTTTATATCCTTTCCTTTTTCTGTCCTCGCTCTGCCTCTGCTTTCCTTTTTTCTTACCCTTTATTTGCCTCTCCGGCTACCAGAACTGAGATAGAGGAGGAGTCTGCGGCACCTAACGGCTGCCCTCGCAGATGACGCAGGCACGTCCGCGCCGAGAGTGGCGCCATGGAGTCGACTCAAAAAAACTTCTGTAGCGGGTGCGCCCGCACCAACCCAAGCAGTAATGAATGGTGAAGATACAAGAGAAGATCAAGAATTACGGTAGGTAATGCACTTTTCATTTTTTCAAGTCTGTTCAGAACCAACTGGTTCAGATCAGGACAGACAATACCACCACAGTGTGGTACATCAACAAGCAAGGGGGCACTTGGTCTACGGCCTTGCGCACAGAAGCAATGAAGTTGTGGTCTCTGACCTATTCCCTGAATACCTCTCTGGTAGCAGTCTACCTCCCAGGGAAGGACAATGTCCTGGCAGATGCTCTCAGCAGGATATCTCAGGGCCATCACGAATGGGCCCTGGATCCCCTAATTTTGAAGGTAATCTTCTCCAGATGGGGCACTCCACAGATAGGTCTTTTTGCAGCCCCAGACAATCACCAACTTCCTCTTTTTTGCTGCAGATCCCCACTGTTGGACTCGGTCCCCCTGGATGCTCTAGTCCTCAACTGGGAAGGGAAGTTCCTCTATGCTTCCCCCCACTTCTGTCTACTGTTCAAGGTACTAGTCAAGATCAGGTCTCAACCCTGCAAAGTGATTCTGATCGCTCCAGACTGGGCCAGATAGCCCTGGTACCCACTGTTGCTGTCCTTAGTAGTCCACCTTCCCTGTCTCTTCCCAGGAATTACAACCTGTTGACATGTTCTAATGGGAGGGTTTGGTATTCGAATCTCAAATCTCTCAATCTCAAGGCCTGGCTCTTGAAGAGTTAGAGTTGCTGATCTGCATCTCTCTCAAGGTGTTCTGGATATTCTAAAGGCTTCTCAAGCTTCCACCATAAAGACTTCATAACCCAAATGGAAAAGGTTTACTATTTGGTACTCTGGTAAGCATATCTCTCCAGAGTCTGCTGGGTTGCCTACAGTCCTGGACTATATGGTTTATTTAATAGCTTGGGACTCAGACCAGCTACACTTAGAGTGCATCTGGCAGCTGTCTCTGCCTTCTTATCAGCAGGCAAGCCCTCTTCCCTTTCAGCTCACCCTGTATTCTGTAAATTCTTCAAGGGTTTGCTGCATACCAATCCTCCCTTCAGGGACCCTGCCCCTGCTTGGGACCTTAATGTTTGCATTGCCCAGCTTATGCAACCCCCTTTTGAGCCTTTGTCCTCAGCAGAGCTTAAGTACTTGACTTGGAAAACTGTATTCTTGGTTGCCATTACCTCTGCCAGACGCATAAGTGAGTTACAGGCCCTGTCGGTGGAGCCTGATTTTATCTCTTTCCATAGAGATAAGTTGGTCCTCAGGATTAATAGGAAGTTTTTGCCTAAGGTGGTTTCAGATTTCCACCTTAACCAGTCTGTCTCTTCCTGTTTTCTTCACTGACCGTTCCTCCTCTGGGGAGAGGAGGCTACACAGCCTGGATGTGAAAAGGGCCCTTAGCTACTACATAGAGCGCACCGAGGGACACAGGTTTGACTCCCTCCAATTATTCCTCACTTATGGTGAGGTTGGCAAGGGAAAACCTGCCACTAAGAGATCTATTGCCAGGTAGATTGTCTCTTGTATACAGTTCTGCTATGAAAAATTAGGTAGAATGCCACCCTCAGGCCTGAGGGCTCACTCTACTAGAGGTACAGCAGCTTCCCTGGCTGCTGCCAGGGATATTCCTATCTTAGAGATTTGTCAAGCAGCCACCTGGAAAACAGTCCATACTTTAACCAAGCATTACTCTCTGGATATCCAGGCTAGGAGTGATGCTCGGTTTGGCATATAGCAGTGCTTCAGAGCTTGTTTCAAAGTAGGTTCTGTCCCTCCTCCATGGAGGTACTGCTTGGTGTTCGTAATAGTCAGAATACAGCAAGACTTCATGTTGTTTGAAGAAAAATTACTCACCTTAGTAATGTTTCTTCTAATGGAGTCTTGTTGTATTCTGACCTCCCCCCGCCTCCCCTCTCAGAACCTGGGTTTTGGGATGTGGGTGGGCAGGAACAGTGTTGGCACTCTAGAGGTGCCCTCCTTTTTCTCACCCTCTTATTTTTGTGTGTGTGTGTTGTGTTTTGTTTTTTGGGTTTCCTGACTTGAGTCTTTGCCTTGGAACAAAAAAAAAAATCTTTTTATTAAATTTAGTAGCCAGTTGGCTAGTGTTTTTACAGTTTCCACACAGAATACCCAGTGAGTATAGCTCGTAAAGATCTGGCGGTTTGGGTTCAAACAGACAGTCTCAACCGAGCTCGAGCTCAGCGTTCCATGCCTTGCATGAAAAATTAACTCTTTCCTTTCCGGGGCAATTCAAAGGTTGGATATCACTGCAATAGTCAGAATACAGCAAGACTCTATTAGAAGAAGCAACATTACTAAGGTGAGTAAGTTTTTCTTCCCTCCCTTCCCTCTCCTTCAGAGTGTCTTGCTCAAATTGCAAGCGGCGCAAGCCAGGATCATTCTGGTAGCTCTTCTCTGGCCTTCTTGAATCTGGTATCCGCTGCTGCTGCAACTGGCGGCAGATCCTCCACTGCAGTTGCCCTTCTCCCCTCACTTGCTCTCCCAAGAACAAGGCACGCTTGTCCACCCAGCTCTGCACCTGCTTGCCTGGCTCCTGGAGTCTTAGCTGAGGAAAGCTTGGGGGTGTCACTTAGAGTGACGGAGATCCTAGTAGCAGCGAGAAAACCCTCCACCAAGGCATCCTGCGCCATGAAGTGGAAACGTTTATGGGCAGCACCCCTTCCTGGACCCCTGGTTTGTCTGAAATATGTGCTGGAGTATCTTTTCCATCTTTTTGGACTTGGGCCTCAGCTACTCGTCCTTTAAGGTACACCTCTGTGCCTTGTCAGCCTACCCGCACCCGATGAGCAGGGAGAACTCTTGCATAGCTTGATGTGTGCAAACCTTCTTGAGGGAATCTTGCAATCAGACTTCCAAGGAGGGATCCTGTTCCTCCATGGGATCATTTTGTTTTAGAGAAGCTCACCCTGCATCCTTTGAGCCAGCCGTGACATATGCGAGCTTCCTCTCTTGGAAAGCATTTTTAGTTGCCATTATTTCTTTTATTATTATCCTTTATGCCTCCTTGGCAGAGCAGCCCCCATGATCTCCAGCCACTGGCCCTGCACCACCAGGGGCCGGCCATATTTGTTCATGCACCCCTGGTTACGCGCCTCTCTTGGATTCCCCTACAGGGGGGTGCAAGGCACGGCAATCCGCCGTGGAGATCAACCTCCACCATTTTCCACGTTTTTCTCCCCTTACAGAGAACCGGACGTGCAATGGTGTCCGAGTACATAGTGGTGATGCCGCTGTGCTGCGTCCCTTCATTTTTAGTGCCACTATGGTGCAGCTGGCATCCGCCAGTCGCCACTACAGGGTGATGCAAGCCCCACTACCCACCCTAGAGGAAGGAGTGGTGGCTGACTCGATCCTCCTCTCCCCTGCCGGCCCCGGAGGCTGAGTCGTTCGCCAACCGGGTAGCGGCGTGGCGTAAGATGTGCATCCAGCGCCTCAGCGCCACGTGCCAGTTGCCATTACTTCTGCCATTACAGTTTCTGAGCTATAGGCTCTGATGTGTAAAGTGCCTTATCTTATTTTCTATAGGTACAGGGTGACACTGCATACTAGCCCTACATTTTTACCGAAGGTGGTTTCCGAGCTTACTCTGAACCAGGACATCCAACTTCCAGTTTATTTTCCAGACTATTCTAATAAAGGGGAGGCTGTGTTGCATACTTTGGATGTACATAGGATACTCTGGTATTACCCCAGCAGAACTAGTTCTGTGCGGCAGTCGGGCTGGTTGTTTCCTTTGCCTATAGGAAGACAGGGGCTTCTGTCACCAAACGAACACTGACCAGGTGGTTTGTGTATTGCATGATCTTTTGCCATCAGCACTACAATAAAAACCCTTACCTGGATGGGTTAAGGGTCACTCTACCAGTGGGTGTGGCAGTTTCCCTTAGCGCCTCTGGAATGTCGTCTTCGGCAGACCTTTGTGCTTCCGCCACTTGAGCTCACGCCATACCTTCATCAGATACTACAGTCTGGATGTTGCCTGTAGAAGGAGTGCAGGCTTTGGGCTAGCAGTCCTTCAGGGTCTCCTCTCCTAAGCTCCAGCTTTTCAGTTGTCAGTCATCAGCTTGTCCTCCTCCCCTTTGTCCTGGGTCTCTCTTTGGGTACTGCTTGGGACTCAGCCCTGTTGGTATTACTTGCTGCAAGAGCTCCCCCTCAAAATGAGCTAGTACAGTTATGTAAGAACTTACCGTAACAGAAGATCTTCGAGAGGAGCTCTTGCAGCAAGTGACTTTTCCACCCTCCAACCCCCAGGAACAAGATTATTTTCCTTCTCTTTGGGTATAGGAGACCCTTCTTGGTTCTCCATTCTGATTGTCAGCCGGGTCTCCGGCGGGAGGACTGAGATGGCGCCGGATACGCCCCTTTATATCACGTCTGGTGGAGCCGACGGGCGCCCACCACAGACTGCTCGCTAGAAGATTTTTTCCGTCGGGTGCTAATGCCTCGTGGCCTTAGTCCTATTGGTATTACCTGCTGGAAGAGCACCGCTCGAAGATCTACTGTTACGATAAGTTCTTACATAACTGTACTGTACCCCCTGTCCTCGGGAGCACAAGGATCTAAGAGCGCTAGCAGTGCTAAGAACGCCAGAGCTCCCTTGCCCACTCCAGCAACCTCGGCATGACTTCCTGCCTGCCCCACCCTCCTCCGACGGAGTTGCAGGGGGAGGCAGTAGGTGGGAGATTCTCCCTTTACCTCAGCAGCTTGTCCAGTATCACCACGGATCAGTGGATATTCCAGATTGTAGAAAGGTATTGCACACTGGAGTTTAACCAGATTCCACCAGAGAACCCATCTATTCCCACCCATTGCTCCCCATCCCACGTGGGCTTTATCGTAGTAGAAATCCAAGCCCTCTTAAGAAAGTGATCCAAGCAGTGCCACTGTCTCAGAGGAAAGGGATGTTACTCCACTTCTTCCTCATCCCCAAAAAGACCAGGACTTTCATCCCATCTTGGACCTCAGGTCAACTGAATACTTTCTCCGAAGACTGAAGGTTCAGGATGATGACACTGCCAGGATTGCTGCCCATGCTTTGCTACTGGGACTGGCTCTGCTCCCTGGACATGCAGTATGCCTACATGCATATAAAGATCCCGCCACCCCACAGAAAATACCTCCGCTTTACCTTCCTAGGAGAGCACTACCAGTTCAGAGCGCTACCGTTCGGCCTTTCTTCAACACCCAGGGTGTTCACCAAGTGCCTTATAGTTTTCTGTTATCAGAAATGCGACAAACCTTTACTGGGACCAGTTAAAGGTCACTCCACTAGGGGTGTTGCTACTTCATTTGCATTCCTAAGGAGTGTCTCAGCAGCCGTTCTTTGTGCAGCTGCTACTTGCAGTTCCGTCCACACCTTCGTAAAGCACTACAGTCTGGACATTGCTTCAAGGGGGACTGCAGATTTTGGCCTTGCAATCCTCCAGGTACTACTCTCTTAAAGAGTACCAGTGATTTACTGATGTTTATAACCACCACCCTTCTGACCTGGATTCTGTCCTTGTACTACTTGGGACTCTGTTCTAATGACTTTACCTGCTGCAAGAGCTCTATCTCGAGTGAGATAGTACAGTTACTAAGAACTTATTGTAACAGTAGATCTTCAAGAAGAACTCTTGCAGCAGGTATGGTTTTCTTCCCACCTTCCCAGGGTTATGTAACTTTACTTATCTCTGGGGATGCGAGAACCTCCTCTGTTCCCCATCCTTTATGCTAGCCGGTCTCCGTGGACGAACTGAGGTGGTTCCGGAGACCACCCTTTATACCATTGGTGGTGGGGCTGACATCAGGTGGGGCGGTCCCTGCCTTAGACTGCTAGCTATAAGTTTTAGTTGGATCCTAGTGCCTGGGCATAGTCCTAATGGTGTAACCTTCTCCAAGAGCTGCTCTTGAAGATCTGCTGTTATGGTAAGTCCTTATGTAACTGTACTTTCCAGTGCGCCCTGTCGTGGGTATAGTAGGTATTGCAGGAATGGAAAGGCAATCGAGGAAAGATGTGCGATCCCCAGGGCCATAAAACAGGCAAAGTTAGGAAATAGACTGATAACAGCAAAAAAGCTAAAACAGTGCACTAAGAATACACAGAGAAAACACTCTGCACTACATATTGTTTTGTAAATTGTGGCTGTAATTCTCCTTGAGGGCATATGTTCACTTTCCTTTTTTGTGGATTTATTGGTGTTGGAGCACAGTATTAACTATGTTTGGTAATAATGCTAGGCCTATATTTGTTTTGTTTGACAGAATTACGAAACTGAAGAGGTTGAACTGTCTTACTCAAAGAATGGCAAGGATCTTGGAGTGGCTTTCAAGATAGATAAAGAATCTTTGTTGGGAAAGGCTCTACTACCACATGTTCTCTGTAAAAACTGCAGTGTGGAAGTAAACTTCGGACAGAAGGAGGCACCGTTCTTTGAGGTTCCCCAGGATTATACTTTTATTCACAATGTTCCAGTTGAAGACCATGTGCGGGCTTTACTCCCTCCAAAGTCTAAAGAGGAATGTGAGGTAACATTACACTTTTTACTAGGTCTATTAGAAAAGGTGTTCATTATTGTGGTTTTAAAAAAAAAAAGGCAGTTGTATGTTTTTACAGTAGTTATCTGCAAGCTGTGGTCCCTAATAAGTAGTAGTGGTCAGTGTTCCAAGAACCAGTCTTCACCATTCATTACTTTGTGGGTCTGTGCCGTAAGCGATGGGACCCTGCAAAAGCGTATAGCTTTCACATTTTTAAGCTACTGATGCGGATGATGCTGCCCACCTCGGCGGATGCATGACGTGCTAGAGGGCTTACCAGTAATAGATGCCGACCCCCTGTTCCTTTCAGTTCTGTTCTTCCACCGTCAAGGTCACACTCCATGTGAGTGCCCATTATTTCTGCTGCGCAGCTAAGTTGTTGCTGCAAGCGCGAAGCTGTAAATCATGACTGGGTCTCAAAGGCCTCAGAAATTGGAGTCTCCCCCTATACCTCAGTGCCCCTGTGGAATAAATATGTCCATCTGGGACTGACAATGACCATTGTTGGATCTGCTTTGGAGCACAATATGACATGGACCATTGAGACATCTGCTTCTCTATGGGTTTCCACACACAATTCTTGCGATGAAGATACTTAGTGAGACCAGTCCTCTTCTGGTCCTCTTCTGCTGAGACGAAGAGCCTGGCGGAGGGGTCTGTGGGACAACAAGCTCCTTCCCAGGGTCGGTTGCGCATCCCGGCCAGTTCGGAGCCCTTTCAAGGGCACGGAAACCCCCAGTGACTAGGTTGGAGTTTCACGCTGGGCCTACACTGGTGGGCTCCTTGGGGTTGCAGGCCAGTACCGTTTTGGCTCCTGGCACTAAGGCCGGTGCTTGTCTGCATGGCCAGGTCCCTCCCTGATGCCGCTTGCAACACTGGGAGAGGAAAGGCTTCTGGAGTTAGCAGCCCAGTGGAAATCTTTTGGTTCTAGGGACGTGGATATGTTCTAGCCACACTATTTGGCATGGTCCTTTCCACTTTAAGAAGTGCTGGAAAGTCTTCAAGCTGGCTCCTCCCACTCACGCAGTTGGTATACCCCTTGGCTCCACCCCATGATGCCACATCTTCCTTCAAACAACATGAAGTCTTGCTATATTATGACAATTGCAGTTTGTCCCACCATTAGAACTGCTCCGGAGGTGAAATAGTTAACTCCATTCCATGAATGGAACTTTGAGCACGAACTCTAAAATAGAAGCTCTGTCTGTGGAGATTCAAACCTGAACTGTCAGATTCTTTACTCCGCCTCACTGAACAGTCGCTCCGGAGATTTCTCCTACTGCTTTTTTCATTTCTCTGTTTAAACAGTATTTTCTCGGTTAAATTAAACTGCGAGTATAATTATTTTAACCATAAACCGATCGGTTCAAGCTCTGTCTGTGGTATTGTAAGTAATAGACAGGTTTTATTCTGTGTGGAACTTGTAATGTTTATCGGTTCGGTTCGAACCTGATCAGGTTGGTTAAAACCTTAAAGAATAAGCATTTTAAAGCTTTTAGAGTTCGGTTCCCGGTTCTTATCGGTTCTAAAAAAAACGGATTTCATTACGGTTTTTTCCATGACCCGTGACACGGTTGGGAACCGATAAGGGTGTCTTGCCTGGCACTGCCATTAAAAGGGCAAGTTTCTTGGTTAGGCTGGCATCATGTCTGAGAAACCCAAAAGAAAAAACGGGCCCACTGGGTTTCAACACTGTAGTGTCTGTGGGAAGCCTTTGCCAAGGGCTGACCACACACTCACATGTGTTTATTGTCTGGAGGTTGACCACCTCATTTCAGACTGCCAGATTTGTAAAAATTCCTGCAGCCACCCTGGATAAGAGAGTGGAGCGGCTCGGGGGGCACAGAGGCCAAAAGTCCGCTGACCCGGATGGCCAGCCGGTTCGGTGCCAAGCAGACCGAGGGAGTGCCCTCTGACCAGGGCGAGACTTCTGGCAAAAAGTAAACTTAAAAAAAAAAGAAAGAAATCAGCAGGTATGGAGTCCAAAATTCCTTCTCCAACTGCTGCAGAACTAGCAAAAGCTATACAAATTGTACAGTCATTTCTTCTGTTCCGTCCGAACCGCCACTGTCTGGTAAAGGTTGGTCTGGCCGGTTCCACCGGTTCAGGAATATGATATTGAGATTTTTATGAACCAAGAGCATGGGGGGCATGATGATGATCAGTGTGAATGTGACTGAGAGAGTCTGGGTGTGCCCACTGAACCGGACATCTCCCCAAACTGACCCTTACAATCTCCCCCTATGCTTTCTGAGTCCCCTTCTCTTTTTCTGTTTTATAAAAAGGGTTGCTGAATCCCTCCAGCTCCCATGGGAGGAAGCTGTGGATGAGCAAGAGGAACCTGATTTTGTAGAAATTATGGATATACCAGAGTCTAGGAGATTGTTTCCTAAAAGACTTATGCAAAGGAATAGACAAACAATAAAAATTTTAAAAACTCCTAATTCTGTGCCTCCTGTAGATAAAAAGATGGACAGAAGGTACACATTGTCAGGTCCTGATACAGAATTCCTTTCACAGCAATGCAGTCATGTTGGGGTAGTTCAGGCTGCAGCCTGTGATAAAGCTAATATTCCCTGGCTTCACATCCTCCTGACAAGGATTCCAGGAAGATTGATGCCATGGCAAAAACAGTATATGGCAGCGCCCTTGGGACTCAGGCAAGCAAATTATATGGCTTATGTAGCAAGGTATCAGAAATCTAGATGGGATACTGTTATGGAATTAGCCAAACAAGCCCATGGCCAGCTGGTTAGCGAACTAGAACAGGTGGCTGCCGATGGCATTGAGGTTTCTAAGGTGCAGTTTCATGCTGCTGTGGATGTTAATGATGTTTCCTCTAGAGTCATGGCCACATCTGTTGGCTTTTCGAAGGTTGGCCCAAACTAAGGCTATGGATTTTCTGTAGGAAATTCTGTTTGGGGAGCAGACAGAGAATTACATGAAAAGTGGATGAATATAGGACCACTTACAAAAGTGCTCAAGCTAAGGAGCTGCGGTAAGCCACTCCCCAGAGGCATACCTCCAGGGGTAGGGGGCCTTTCACAGGCCTTTTATCAGACTCAGGCCTCCTCTGCTTATGCTCAGAGGGGCTTCTTCAGAGGCAGAGGCAGACGGGTGTGGGCAGGCCTGCTCCCCACCCTCAGCCCAAAGCACCTGCCAAGCAGGCACCCTGATGGGGTGCCCAGGGCCGATTCTCCTTTACCAGTAGGGGCATGGCTTACTTCAGTCAGAACTGGGCGCCTTTAACCTCAGACAAGTGGGTTCTGAAGTAGTAGCCAGGGTCTGGTTCTCAGCTTCAAAAGTTTCCCAAGATGAGAACCAGGTTTTTCTACCTGCAAGTTCTTCAGAGACCCTTGCTCTAGAAGCAGGGTCTCAACCCTGTTGGCTCTCAGAGCAGTAGAAAGGGTTCCTCCCCTGCACCAGGGCAGGGGTCTGTATTCCAGATACTTCCTTACCCCAAAAAAGACAGGAGAATGGCGGGCCATCTTAGACCTCAGATATCTGAACAAGCATCTTTTCAAACCAAAGTTCAAAATGGTAACTCTGGTAATGATTTTACCCTCTCTAAGGCCAGGGGACTGGTTAGCTTCCCTGGACCTCAAGGATGCCTATTTTCACGTCCTAATCAGAAGCTCTACCCGAAAGTACTTCAGATTTGAACTGCCCTCAGGTCATTACCAGTTCAGAGCAATGCCCTTCGCCTTACTCTCTCGCCCCAAGGGTATTCACAAAAATGTCTGGCAGTGGCTCACTTAAGGAGGCAAAGGATTGCTGTTTTTCCCATCTAGACGACTGGCTCATTGTAGGTCAGTCCCCAGAACAGGTAAAATCTCACCTGCAAGTCACCCAGCAGCTTCTCACCTCCTGGCTTTCTGCTAAATCTACTAAAGTCGGTTCTGGAACCAGTCCAGGTACTCACCTTTATAGGGGCAGAATTGGACAGAAACCTAGCCAGAGCTTTTCTTCCCTTAGAAAGGGTAAGGAATTTAGTGGCTCTGGCCTCCTCCTTCACTCTGCAGGTCTCTCGACCAGCAAGACACTTTCTGCAGCTCCTGGGGCACATGGCTGCATCCACAGCTGTTGTGCAGGGAGCAAGATTTCAGATGAGACATTCAGTTTCACTTGAGAGCCTATTGGTCTCAGAGAAGACCCCCTTTCCAAGTTGGTCCCAGTGACTCGAACCTTGATCCAGGCCCTCCAGTGGTGGCAGGATCAGAGCAATTTGAGATTGGGGGTCCCCTTCATTCCCCCTGCTCACACTTTGACTCTCACTACAGATGTCTCCCTTCTGGGGTGGGAGCCCACATGGGCGATCATCTCCACTCAGGAGTGTGGTCCCCCAGGAATCTCTGCTCCACATCAATTTGCTGGAGCTCAGAGCTGTCTTTTAGCTCTTCATCGCTTTTCTGCATCTGTTCAGAACAAAGTGGTACAAGTCAGAACAGACAACACCACAACAATGTGGTACATCAACAGGCAGGGGCACTGGTCTTCGGCCTCGTGCTCGAGGCAATGAAGTTATGGTCTCTGGCCTATTCCTGAACACTTCCCTCATAGCAGTTCACCTTCCAGGAAAGGACAATGTCCTAGCAGATGCTCTCAGCAGGATTTCCCAGGGCCATCACGAATGGTCCTGGGTCCCTCAAGTATTGGGGATAGTCTTTGCCAGTTGGGGCACCCCTCAGATAGATCTTTTGCAGCCCCAGACAATCACCAACTTCCACTGTTCTGTTGCAGGCCTCCAGTGTTGGGTTCAGTCCCCCTGGACGCCCTTCTCCTGGATTGGGAAGGGAAGTTCTTTATGCTTTTCCCCTTCCCTCTCCTATTCAAAGTGTTAGTCAAATCAGATCTCAGCCTTGCAGGATGATCCTGATTGCCCTGGATTGGGCCAGGCAGCCCTGGTACCCACTCCTTCTGTCCCTGACAGTCCATCTTCCCCTTTCCTCCCCAGGAATCACAACCTATTAACCTGTGCTCGGGGAGGTTTGGTATCGAACCTCAAATCCCTCAACCTCAAGGTCTGGCTCTTGAGGAGTTAGAGTTGCTGGCTTACACCTCTCCAGGGTGTCCTTTAAATCCTAAAGGCTTCTAGGAAGCCTTCCACTAGGGCTACTTATAATTCTAAATGGAAAAGGTTTTCCATTTGGTGTTCTGGAAGCATATTTCCCAGAATCTGCTGATTTGCCCATTGTGTTAGATTACATGGTCCATCTTAATTCCTTGGGCCTCAGACCAGCTACCCTGAGAGTTCATTTGGCAGCTGTTTCTGCTTTTGTTTCAGCAGGAAAGTCATCCTCTCTTTCGCTCACCCTGTGTTTTCAAGTTTTTAAGGGATTACTCCATACTAATCCACTTTTTGGATCGGGCCCTGCCTGGTGTTCTTAATGTTTGCATTGCCCAGTGTTAGCAACCCCTTTGAACCTCTGTTTTCTGCAGAGCTGAAGTATCTAACTTGGGAAATCTGTTTTCCTAGTGGCTATCACTTCTGCTGGACACCATAGGTGAGTTGTGTGCCTTGTCAGTAGAAACTGACTTTATTTCTTTCCACAGGGATAAGGTAGTCCTCAGGACTAACAGGAAGTTTTGCCTAAGGTGGTTTCAGATTCCTCTTAACCAATCTATCTCCCTTCCAGTATTTTCTCTGAACACTCCTCTTCTGGTGAGGAGATTGCACAGCCTGGATGTTAAGAGGGCTCTAGTTACTATATAGAACGTACTCAAGGGTCACAGGCTCGAATCCTCCAACTTTTCCTCACTTTTGGTGAGGTTGGGAAAGGAAACCTGCCACTAAGAGATCAGTTGCCAGGTGGATTGTCTCTTGTATCCAATTTTATCAGAAACTGGGCAGAGATCGCCTCTGGCTTGAGGGCTCATTCTACCAGAGGTAGCAGCCGCGTCTCTAGCTGCTGCCAGAGACATCCTATATTGGAGATATGCCAGGCTGCTATTTGGAAAGCCGGCACATTCTTTCACCAAGCATTACTCCCTGGATGTCCAGGCCAGGAGAGATGCTCGGTTTGGCACAGCTGTTCTTCAGAGCCTATTCCTAAGTAGGTTCTGCCCTCCTCCATGGAGGTACTGCTGTGTAGTCTGCAATTGTCATAATATAGCAAGACTTCATGTTGTTTGAAGAAAAATTACTCACCTTAGTAATGTTGTTTCTTCTAATGGAGTCTTGCTATGTTATGACCTCCCCCAGCCTGCCCCTCTCAGAACCTCTACTTGGGTAGGTGTGGCAGCCTAGTGTGGGCACCATTTTATGCCCTTTTTAAGCTTTCACCCTTTTTTGGGGTTTGGGGTGTGGTGTTTTATTATTCTCTTGTTTTATTCTCATTTTGTTAAAATTGTATTAGTAATTCTGGTCCCTGACTTGAGTATTGGGTGTTGGGACCAGCAATGGGTGTTATTATTTAGGTAGCCATTTGGCTAGTGTAGGTTACAGCTTCCACACAGACCTTAGTGATTTTTGCTCGTAAAGATCTGACAGTTCAGGTTTGAATCTCCACAGACAGAACTCTATTTTAGAGCTCGTGCTCAAAGTTCCATTCATGGAATGGAGTTAACTATTTCACCCGGAGCAGTTCTAATGGTGGGACAAACTGCAATTGTCATGATATAGCAAGACTCCATTAGAAGAAACATTACTAAGGTGAGTAATTTTTTCTTTCCGCTGGAAGAAGTAGGTTCTCTCCTTAGCCCTCCCGTTGTAGGCCCTAGCTTTGATCCATTTGGATTGCTTTCAAAAACTTTAATACTGTTTTAGGTGGTGGCTTCTAGCTTCTGGGCCACGATGGACAAATCTGGGATTTAGCTGATGCGGGCAGATGTCGCATGCCGATCCCCATGCCACATGCTACTGCCTGTGCCGCGAACAAGATACCCAGGCCTGCAATATTTGCCGGTCTTTTCCGCTGTGTCCTCAGGAGACCACCTTGGCCACCTTAAGTTGGGCTGCCGGGCAAAACAACATCCACCAGTCAAATCTAAAATGCCCGTTGGGTGGTCTCTGCAGCTTTGGGGTCTGCTGAACAGCTGGAACAGCTTGCGGCTTTTGAGGAGCGGCTTGGGCGGCCGCTCAGTCCCCTTCAGCTTCTGCCTTCGTGCCACTCCAGTTTGGCTCCACTTTTATGGGCTTCAAGGAGCTGTGCCAATCCCTCCCAGCTAAGGGTCAGGGTCCTTTTGGATCTCACAGGTCCTGCTCTTGCAAAGAGGAGTCAAGAAAGAGAAAACTCATCTTCGACATTCGTGGAACCAGGAGCGTTTTTGGTCTCACGACTCCCATATTTTGATCACTGTTGAAATTCGGCCTTTGCGCTGGCTTCGGAGACCCTGTCGAGATCAGTTGAGTCGAGATGACGCCGATGATCGTCGAGATTTTTCGACCCAGTTGACTAGTTGTCATCTGAAAGAGGCATAATTCCCTCTCTCTCTCTCTCTCTCTCTGGGACTCTGGTCCTGCCTGTGACCATAGAGGGGCTGCTCAGTCCGCTGATCAGAATCCTCCGGTCACCGACCCAGACCAGGAGGATCTCGGCATTCCCTGGCGGCCGAGATCTTGGTCCTCCTCTAGTGGGTCGAGCAGCTCCTGCAGTCATTGGCGCTCCTGCTGTTGGCACTACTGGTGATGAGAGGCTTCGGCGCAAGTTGTCGACACTACGAAGACCTCATGTGGCAATAGTTGGTGATGGCCAGTACGAGGCCGACCCTGGTTTCCACACTGACCATCACTTGGCTGTCACCCAAGAGGCCAGCATAGTCTCCCTCTGTGGGGTCGGTCGAGATTGTATGTCCCCCAGCAGAGCCGGTCAAGACTGTCTTGATTCGGCTGAAGTGGTCCTGTTCGCCAATTGTGGTGGAGCCACCGCCCAGGCAGCTGGTGACTGGCGCTCTGACTAAGGAGATTCGTCCGGCCAAAGGGTTTCCCCATCGGCTGTGTCAGTCACATCTGACCACTCACGGAGGGTTGAAGGTGGCTCGAGCGGTTGACCGCTTTTTGCAGACTCCGAGGATTCTTACTGCACTCCCATCAGATTGATGAGTCTGGGGGGGATCTCTCGATGGAGGAAGGGCCCACTTCCTTCCTTGGCACCCTCCGCCTCATCTGAGTCCAAGTGGATGAAAATGCAGCACGTCCAGAAGTGGGCTTGCTATCCCCTTACAGAGATTCTGGACAAAGGGGACTCTCCCGAGCATTTTTCAGTGGCTGAGGCCATTGTTTGCCCAGCCCTGGAGCTTTGACAGCATCCTGTGTTTTGCCCGGCCCCCTCTGCCTGGATGGCCCGCAAGTATGCGGTGCCTGTCTATACCCTCTCGGGTTTAACGGAGCACCCCTCGCCTGAGGGGTTGGTGGCAGACTGTTTTTCGGCACTCGGGCATCACAAGCTGGCAGATGTTCCCTTCTTGGGCACCGACCTGTTCGTGCTCGGCATGGAGGGCCACCTCCAGTGTATAGAGAAGTCCAGTGCCACCTTGGACTCCACCACATCTGCCCAGGATGACAAGGGCCCTAAGCATCAGAACCGCAGGCCCTTTCGTTTGTCCATTCCTGCTGCCAGACTGGCCCAGCAGCAGCAGAGCCAGCAGGCTCAATCTTGGCGTCCTCAGGCCAAGTCAGTGGCCTTCTCGTTCAGGAAGCCCAGGGGAAAGGTCTCCGCCGGACCCTCCTCCAAGCCTGCCTCGTGACTGGTTAGGAGGCACCTCCCTCAATCCCGTCACACCTCCCCTGGGACCTCCCATTGGGGGTAGTGGGGTGGCTTAACCACTTTCTTTCCGTCTGGTCCGCTATCACCGCAGACCATTGGGTTCTGGAAGTGGTCAATCGAGGCCTGCCTCTGGAATTCGAGCAGGCCTCCATATTGAGCCTATGGTCCATTGCGGATCTGGTGTCCACAACCTCTGTCTGCTCTCAGAGATGACTTAGCTCGGCTCCTTCTCAAGGAGGTGGTGTCCAGAGTAGCGGACCCGCCTTCAGACCCAGGGTTCGCTTCCAGGTACTTCTGGTACCAAAACGGACGGGAGGCTGGCATCCCATTCTAGATCTGCATGAACTGAACAAGTTCCTCAGGTCCCGCACATTCCAGATGGTAACTCTGGCTCAGATTATACCATCCCTAGAGCAAGGCATGTGGTTCTGCTCCCTAGATCTTCAGGACGTGTTCTTTCACATCCCGATCCGTCCATCCCATCAGTGGTTCCCCTGTTTCCGAGCCGAGAACACCCTTTACGAGTTCCTAGCCATGCCCTTTGGCCTATCTTTCCCCGGGTCTTCACCAAATGCATGGTAGTGGTCTCTTCTTACCTGGAGGCTATGGGTCCGGGTGTGTACCCGTGCCTGGATGACTGGCTGATAGCAGGATCTTACTTCGTGAGGGTTCCTTCAGTAGGTCATTACATATAGGACTAGTGCCACCTGGCGTCTGGGCTGCACAGCAGACTTTTCTAGCAATATGTGATGGGGGAACAGCCCACTTGACATCACGTGACCATATATAATGGGCGGTCCCCATGCCTGCACACCAGTTCTTTCCCGCCGTCGCCTCATGTCGGTTGCATTGCAAACTTCCATTAACGATCATCATGAATAGTTCTTGTGTCTGATTCTTCCCTCTCTTTTTTTCCATTCTCTTCAAATTTTTTCTTGCTTATGTCTTCACCTGAGAAGTGCTCGTCCTGCAGCACACACATGCCCCAGAAGGACGGCCACCTTAGGTGCATGATCTGTCTGGGCCCAGACCTCCCTGTCTCGTCCTGCCCGGAGTGCCAGCCTTTCAACCATGCCACCAGAAAGCGGAGACAGCAGGCTTTGGAGGCCCATCTTTTAAAAGTCCGTCTTGCTTCGTTAAAAACAAGTGGACTGGATCCATAAGTCCTCTTCAGAGAAATCATCTTCTCCCTCAAAAAAGAAGAGCACCGAAAGGAGAAATATCGGGAGCAGGAGCACTCTGCGGAGGCCCAGCCAGAGGCTTCTCAGCCCTCGACTAGCAGGGCTGCTTCTCAGCCGCTGCCTAAAGTGAAAACTTCTGATGACAAGTCGGACAAAACTTCCATGGACAAGTCGACTGTCGGCTCCTCAGGCCGCACCAGTACTATCGGTAAGTCGGCCCCCGGCTCCTTCGGGACCGCCTGCCACCGATATGTCTGCTCCCCAGCCTTGAGGACCCGCCAGCTGCAGCTAGTGTCGGCCGGGGCTCCTTTCCCCACCAACTCCATCTGGTAAGACGCTGGCCTGACGGCCGCTCAGACGTGGCTCCTCCTGCCTGGGCCCAACGGGCGCCTCACCCTATGTTCAGAAGAACCAGGGGAGACTGCCCTCCCCTCTTCCCCCCTGCCAGTGCTTTTCCCCTTCCCAGGAGAGGACAGTGCGGAGCCCCTCAATGTCTAAGATCATTCCTCGGGGGTCAGTTCCGCACTCCCCTGACGGGGTCACTAGGAAGGAGGCCCCTCCTCAGCCATCGGGCCTAGTGGTGGAGACCCCTTCTCTCCCATCGGGTAGGATCCTTCCAGATCCAGCAACTATCCCGATCCCACTGTCTGTTCCGGCAAACCCTCACCCGACACCGGAACCACCGACGACAACTTCAGAGCCCGGGCCCAGTTGTCTGCCCCAGCCTTCGGATCGAGTGCCAGACACAGTCCCTCCATTGAGTCGCGTTAAGTCCTGGTCCAGCCCGGCCCTACAATGCGGATCGCTTTCAAGCGCGAGCGGTGATGCGGTCCCTACGCCGGTACCTCAAGCGTTGGCTATCCCGACACTGATCCGCTACCGATTTTATGCGACGGCGAATCCGATGGGGCCCCCATTAGGCCCCTGACATTGGGAATTTATTCCAGACCCTGGACTGTTCATTACCTCCCCTCCCCGTATCCTGGGGACCACTACCCAGCTGGTTGTCCTCCTGATTGGAGTACTACAGGACAGTATAACCCTGGGTACAATCCCTCCCAAGGCTGCCATTTTCAGGGTTACTAGTGGTATCGCTACCCACCTCTCTTGGTAATTCCCCTCAGCCTTAACCTCCTCCCTTACCCCTCCACCGGTTCCGGCCATGCCAGACTTCAAGACCCTAATTCAGTCTTGGCGGCAGGGTGTGCACTCGGCGTTTGTGTCAGATCTGGAAAGCAGGCTCCCACACCCACACTGTCCCAGATCTCCATTCCCTGAGGAGGAGTTCTTCATCCACGGTCCACGTCTCGGAAACGGTTCGCGAAACCGTGTTCTGAACCGTAGCAGCCTTTCAGACGAGGGGGTGGATTATGATGATGCTGATGAGTCGGCGGAGGAGCCCTTGGATGAACCCGAGGTTCAGAAGGGCAATAGCCTTCTCCTACCACTTCTGGAGAAACACTGGCTGTGCGCTCTGGACATGCAGGATGCTTACCTGCACATCCTGATCTTCCCCAGCCACTGCCAATTCCTGCGGTTCCTATTCCACTGGGAGCACTTCCAGTTTCGGGCCCTCCCCTCTGGTCTGGCTTCGGTACCTCGTGTGTTTACCAAGTGCCTGGCGGTGGTGGCGGCTTTTCTGCACTGCCAGGGTATTGTGGTTTTCCCTTACTCCTGACGGACACTGACTTCAGCCCCTTCCAGGGTTTCCTTACTGGAGGCTCTGTCCTTTACTCTGCACCTTTTCTGCAAACTGTGGATTACTGTCGGTATTCACAAATCATCCATGATACAGTCCCAGAGATTTCAATTCATTGGGGCGGTTCTGGATACGGTCCAATGCAGTGTCTTCCTTCTTCCAGACAGGGTGGAAACACTGGTCCATCAGGCTTCCTTGGTGGCTTCGTCCAGGACTATCCCGGCCCGAGAGGTCCTTCAACTTCTTGGCCTGATGGCAGCCTCCATCACCACCATTTCCCTTGTGAGACTACACATGAGTTACTCAATGGTCCTTGCGGGTGCGGTGGGATCTACTTCAGGACAACGTGGACCATCCGGTCCTGGTGTCATCAGCAGTTCAGAAAGAATTGCTGTGGTGGAGGGACCCTTGCAACCTTTCCTTGAGTCTTCCTTTCAGGAGGCTGGCCCCCTCTGCATCCCTGACTACGGATGCATCAAACATGGAATGAGGAGCACCAAGCACAAGGACTGTGGTCCAGCTTGGGAGCATTGTTACACATCCGTGTTCTGGAGATGAGGGTGGTCTTGTGCACCTTACAGGCCTTTCAGACCCTCCTTCCCAAGTGATCACTGCTTGTCCAGATGGACAGTATGTCAGTAGTTTGGTACCTCAACAAACGAGGAGCTCGTTCATAACCCCTTTGCAGGGAGGCGATGCGGGTGTGGAACTGGGCAGTCCAGCACAATTTGGCCCTAGTGGTCGTGCACGTTCCAGGCATTCAAAATGTACTGGTGGACAGTCTCAGCAGGTCTCGGACCCTAAGTTACGAATGGGAACTAAATCAGGAAGTGGCGGTCTCTTTTCCTAAAGTGGGGGCGTCTGGAATGTGACCTTTTTGCCTCCCACTCCCAACGCAAAACTTCCCAGTTTTTGCTCGCTCGTTCCAGGCCATGGTGCTTTCTGGCATGATGAGCAGCCTCTCTTGGACAGGGAAATTTTTGTATGCCTTCTCTCCGTTTCCCATTCTCAAGAGGGTTCTCAAGTTTCAAGCAGAGAAAGTGAGGATGATTATCATCGCCCCTCTCTGGCCGAGACAGATTTGGTTCCTGCTGCTGCAACAGCTAGCAAGAGAACCACCGGTTCCACTTCCAGTGGCTTATGACCTCTTGATCTAGGATCAGGGTCGTCTTGTTCATCTGGGGCTCAGGACACTGCATCTTCATACGTGGCTTCTACAGATGTAGCGATTTCCCACTTTGGGGTCTCCTTGTGAGTCACTCAAGTCTCTAGTAGAGGCTCAAACCCTCTACTCGTTTGACTTATGCCATGAAGTGGAAACGTTTTTCCATTTGAGCGACTTCCAAGGATTGGAACCCATTTTCTTGTTCAAACCCCAGGAAATCTTCTGTATTCTGACAATTGCAGTGTGGTCTCACCATAGGACTGCCCTGGAGCTGAAATGGTTAATAGAACCTACGCTAATGATGGAATGTTAGGCTCAAGCTTGGTTTTCAAATCACTGTCCCTGGTTGCTCTTCCTGCAACTGTCAAATTCTTTACTTCGCTTGCCTCAGTAAGACATACTAACATACTGATTGCCAGCAGATTAGGCCTTACGGTCTGTCGAGTCTGCTGGAACTTCAGATCCCTAGTTGGGTGCCGAGGCCCCCTCCCCCTTGTGTTCCAGAAACCCCTATCATCCATCGCCACCCCCTTGGGCCAGGCCACCATCTGGTATATCCGCTTTCTGTGTCTGTCCCACCTCTCTGAAGCCCTCCACTATGGATCTCTGAACCAGCTCACCAGGCAGCGATTCCAAGGTACACCACCCTCTCAGTGAAAAACCTCCTCCTCTTTTCCCCCCTCACCCTTCCAACTTCAAACCATGCCCTCTGGTAATACCTCGCCATGCCCTCTGGTGATACCTCTTTCACTTTATCTGAAAGTTATTTTCTCGGTTTAAACTGTAGTCTGTTATTTTCTTTGATTTTTGAAGCACTGTCCTTGGTTCACAGGTAGAATTAGTGTTAGTTTGGTAAGTTTTATCGGTTCCTCTCCGGTTCTGTCTAACCAGGAAGGAACAGATGCTTTGATTTGGTTTGAATTTATTTATTTTAATATTGGTACTGTCCGGTAAGGCGGTTTAGTTATTTAAACTTTTTGATAATATTTACCGAGGTAATTCTTAGTTCACTTCGGTTCTAACCAACCGATAAATGTCTCAGCCTAAGAAACGAACGGGCCCCACAGGTTTCCAACATTGTACAAAGTGTCGGGAACAGTCCGCTAAAGCAGATCCTCATTTAATTTGTGTTATTAGTTTGGGGTTTGACCACCTCAAGGAGGACTGTGAAATTTGAAATTCTAGGGACATGGATATGTTGTTCATCCACACTGTCTGGCAGGTATCCTTGCCGCTTTAAATCTTGCCGGAAGGTCTTCAAGCTGGCTCCTCCCACCCACCCGGGTGGTAAAACTCTCAGCTCCGCCCCATGATGCCAGATCTTCCTTACCGCTTGGAAGCTCAGGTTCTCTCCTTAACGCTTCTGGGCGAGTAAGACTGGTTCCTAATTCTTCGGTTTTCCGAATTTAAAATTTTTGCATTATAGACTTCGGCCTCTATCCTCACGACTGTGATGGACAGATTGACTCCGGTTTTTGAGGTGCCTTCGCGGTGGGATAATGTCTCCCGGACGGATCCGCCTCAGCGTGTGTCTACTGTTTAGGCCTTGAGCACAACCCGCAGGCTTGCGACCTGTGCTCTTCCTTCTCAGCCTACGCCCTCGTACTGCATGCTGCCCGTTTACAACTGAGGCGCCTTGAGAAACGCTTTCCTCCGTGAAGTCAAAAGAGGCCCGGTCGGGCGGTTTCCACGGGCGGCGGCTCGACGGATCAGCTAGAGCAAATGATCGCCGAAGAGGAGGCGCGCAGGCCAATCTTTTCTCAACCGCGCATTTATCCCGCCTCCCTGGGTTCCTCTTACACAGCTTCCTTTAAGGGATTTGGTCTGTCCCTCTCCACTAGGGAGAGGGACCAGCCTCTGCTGGACCTTCTTCTCGGTCCAAGAAGAAAGACAAGGGTAAGTCCTCCGTCGGACGTTCTTGGGAGCGGAAAGGTCCCTATCCCCGAGTTGTCGGCCATCGACCTTCGGTCGATCGTTCGCTTCGCCACACTGGTCTCACGGTGTCCCCGCCAGGTCAGTTGACTGAGATCCACGACGCAGCTCAGATCTTTCTGACCTGTTGACGTGTTGTCGGATCGAACGGCCGAAAATCCTCTCACCGGTCTCCCTGGTGGGAGTTGAGATCCCGCGGGCTTGCCAGTGCCTCCGGTTCCAGAGCCCTCGGGTGAACTGTCCGAGCCGAGGGAGGAGCTGGTTCCACCCGCACCATCCTTGGAAAGGCTGAGGTTCTCGGTCTCTGACTTCTTTGCGGTCCAGCCAATCCCGCTGACAAAGGCGGTCTCGGCACCGCAGTAAGCGGTGCCGCTGCTCGTCCTCGGATGAGGGGAGGCTTCGATGTAAGTTACGTCGATGATACGAGGACCTCATGTGGCAACAGCTCCTTCTGACCGGGAACAAGCCGATGCCGTCGCCTTCCCCGGCCATTAAGTGGCTGTCACCGGGCGGCGGAAACAACCCTCGTCTTACCGAGGAGCCTGTTCCCAGGCGGTTGTTCGGCCAAACCAGCTGCTCCACCTTCTCGGTGGAACCTCCGGCTCCACAGGCGCTGTTTGGGGCTCCGACCAAGAACTCTCGGTCAGCTCAGGGTCTGCCCCATAGGCTGTCGGTCACCCTCACTCCCGATCGCCCTCGGCAGGTGGAGGGTGGCTCAGGCCCGAGTCAGCTCTTTGCGGACTCTTCGGAGTCCGACGATTCCTCCCTTTTCTCCAGGCGAGTGGACTTGGAGTCCTCTGGAGGTCAGTCGCTGGACGACAGCCCTTCGTCCTTCCTGGGTTTGCTCAGGCTCATCTCGGAGTCCACCGGGATGCAGCTTGAGCCCGTATCCAAGCGGGCCAAGTATCCCTCGCTGGAGATGTATTGGACCGAGGGATTCCCCACAGGTCTTTCCTGTGGCCGAGGCTATTGTGGCCCGGCCTTGGAGCTCTGTGAGCGCCTGCTTCCTGCCCTGCGCCTTCGGCCAGGATGGCCAGGAAGTATGCGGTCCCTACCGGTTCCCTGTCTGGTTTCTCGGGACATCCCTCAGCCGAGGGGTTAGTTACCGACAGCGTTTTCCGGCATGCCGGAAACGCTAGGGACGTGGACAAACCTCCCGACAAGGAGTCCAAGAAATTGGACTATGCCGGGCGAAAAGTCTACGCTGTGTCCTCCCTTGGCCTTCGCCAGGCCAGCTCCGGCCGCTGCTTATGGCATATCTCCATGCCCTGTTGGGCTCCCCTGACGAGGTAGTCCCTCATCTCCCGCTAACCTGCACACCACGGTTAGGCAGGTGCGGGACCAGGGCAGGGCGGTGGCCAAGCAGCAATCTCAGACTGCTCTGGACATTGGAGACCTCATGCGCCAGGTCAATCGCGGCCAGACTGGCTATGCACCGCGGGCATGGCTGTATCCACCTCACAGCGGATACCCAGCACAAATTGGCGGATGTCCCTTCCTGGGGACCCGACCTCGGCCCTGGAGTGGAAGGCCACCTCCAGAGGATCAAAAGTCCAATGCCACTTTGGACTCTGTCTCATCCGCTCAGAGGACAAGGGCGCGTAGACCGCAACCCAAGCTCTTTTCGTCCGGCCTCACTGCACGTCCGGCCCAGCAGCATCAGGCCAGCAGGCTCGCTGGGCATGCCCCAAACCTAAGCTCCGCCTCCTCCTCCAGGAAGCAGGGAGGTAAAGGCCTGGAGGTCCCTCGGCCGTCCTTCCTCCAAGCTTGCCCAGTGACGGGTTGAGGGTGTCGCCCAACCCCGCCGCCTCACTCCAGTTGCCCCTCGTGGGGCGGCTCCTCCTCTTCTTCCTCCTGGTCCGTTATCACCACAGACCGGTGGGTGCTGGAGGTGGTGGAAAGGGCCTGCCCTGGAGTTCGAGCAGGCCCCCACCCTTCAGAGCCTCGGGGGGGGTCTCGGAGTCCGAAGCCTCGCTGTCAGCTCGCCGAGCCGACATCGCTCTCCTCCTCGAGAAGGAGGTGATAAGAGAGGTGGCGGACCCCCCCCCCCTCAAACCTGGGGTTCGTGTCCAGGTACTTCCTGGTTCCGAACCGGACGGGGGGGCTGGCGCCCCATTCTTGACCTACACGACCTAAACAAGTTCATAAGGTCTCGAACCTTCAGGATGGTCACTCTGGCTCAGATAATACCATCCTTGGAACACGGCGTGTGGTTCTGCTCTCTGGACCTGCAGGATGCGTTCTTTCACGTCCGTATCCGTCCGTCACATCAGAGGTTCCTTCGCCTTCAAGCGGAGGGATCCCTTTTCGAGTTCCAAGCCATGCCCTTCGGCTTATTTCCAGCTCCCAGGGTCTTCACCAAATGCATGGCAGTGGTGACAGCATTCCAGCGGCGCCGAGGGGTCCGGGTTTACCCTTACCTGGACGATTGGCTAATAGCAGCCCCCTCCAGACAGCAGGTGGAGCGGTCCAGAGATCTGGCCCTCCAGGTTTGCTCTCAGGTCGGCCTCCTCATCAACGAGGCCAAGTCGGAACTCGAGCCGAAGCAGGTGATTCTTTTCATCGGGGCAGAGCTCGACTCTCTTCGAGCCAGGGCACGGCTCCCGGCGGACAGGGTCGAGGTTCTTTCCTCCTTTGCCCAGTCATTTCTGGTTGGGCAATTGCGCCCTGCCCGGGACTTCCTGCGCCTCCTGGGTCTCATGGCGGCCTGTACCAGCGTGGTCCGTTGGGCCCGCTGGAACATGCGCCCCCTTCAGTGGGGGCTGGCCAGCCAGTGGTCCCAACGCTGCGATCCATTGGACCAGCTAGTGACGGTGACCCAGGGGATGTGGAATGCTTTCCAGTGGTGGACCGTTCCAGTTCATCTGCAGGAGGGCATCCTTTGTCCGCCCCTGAGCCGACGGTCTCTATCAACCGATGCCTCTCTGATGGGTTGGGGTGCCCATCTGGGGAACATCGAACGGCCTCTGGTCCCCGAGGGAGTCCCGATGCCACATCAACCTGTTGGAGCTCCGGCGGTCCGCCTAGCTCTCACCGCTTTGCTCCGCTTCTTGGGTCAAGTGGTCCGGTCCAGACGGACAACACCACGACCATGTACTATCTAAACTGCCAGGGCGGGACGCGCTCCATGCTTCTATGCAAGGAAGCTCTCCGCATCTGGTCACTCATGCGCAGCCTGGAGGCGGATCTCCTAGCCATTCATGTGGCAGGAGCCTCCAACACCCTGGCCGATGCCCTAAGCCGGATAGGGGCTGTGTCCCAGGAGTGGTCTCTCCTGCCGGAGGTAGTACAAGATCTATTCTCCCATTGGGGCACACCTCAGGTGGACCTGTTTGTCTCCAGGGAGAATGCGAAGCTGAGGCTGTTCCATGCCCGCCCCCCTCAGCAGGGCTCGCTGCAGGGGATGCCTTCTTGAGGCCGTGGACCCCGGGTCTCTTCTACGCCTTTCCCCCGTTCCCCTTGATGCACAAGGTGCTTCTCAAAGCAAGGAGGGACAAGGCGCAGGTGATTCTGATAGCCCCAGACTGGCCCCGCCAATACTGGTACCCAGATCTCCTCAGCCTCAGCTCCAGGCTCCCGAGGCAGCTTCCAGCTCGCCTGGACCTGCTCTCAGTCAATCAGGGGAAGGTATTCCATCCGGACCTTCAATCCCTGCACCTGACGGCCTGGTTCCTGAGCGGCTAGAGTTCCAGGCCTTGGGTCTTTCCGACGAGGTCCTCAACGTAGTTGAGGCGTCCCGTAAGGAGTCAACCAGAAAATGCTACGCCTTCAAATGGAAGAGATTTTCCATTTGGTGCCAGGGCAAGGGCCTGGACCCTTCCTCCTGTTCCTTGGCGAGCATATTGGACTATCTTTGGTCCCTTTCTCAGCAAGGGCTTAGGTCGACAACCCTTACGGTGCACCTGGCAGCCATCTCTGCTTACCGGGCGCGGGCCAGGAAGCAGTCGGTGGTGCAGGAGAAGGTGGTCTGGCGCTTTTTCAAAGGCCTTGATCACATTTCCCCTCCGGTGCGAGAACCTCCACCTCCGTGGGATCTACTGCTGGTACTGGCAAAGCTCATGGGCAAGCCATTCGAACCAATGCACAGGTGTGAACTCTCTCACCTGTTGTGGAAGACCGCCTTCTTGGTGGCTATCACCTCAGCCAGAAGGATGGGAGAGCTCCAGGCGCTTTGCATCGAGTCTTCTTACCTGGTCTTCCACAGGGACAAGGTTGTCCTGCACCCCCACCAGAAATTCCTTCCGAAGGTGGTGTCTGAGTTTCACCTTAACCAGATGTTGACTCTGCCGGTGTTCTACCCCAATCACATCTCGGAGGCCGAATATAGGCTCCATACTCTGGACCCTAGAAGGGGCGCCGCCATTATAAGGAGCGCACGGCTGAAATTGGGAGAGGTTCGCCAGCTGTTTGTCACCTGCGCTTGAAGCTGCACCTGGCAGACCTGCAGCAAGCTGATCTATAGGCAGGTGGGTCACCTCCTGCATAGAGCTCTATAAGTTGGCGGGCATGGAGCCTCCCAGAGGGATAAGAGCTCATTCTACCCGCCATACTGCTGCATCGGTGGCTGCTTCCAGGGACGTCCCTATCCAGGAAATCTGCAGGGCTGCTACCTGGAAGTCAGCACACACCTTCATCACCCATTACCACATCGACCTTGAGTCACGCTGGGATGCTGGTTTTGGGGCCTCGGTTCTCCAGTCTCTATTCCCTAAGTAGGGGGTGTGCGCCTTGCCTCCCTCCTCCCGGAGAACTGCTAGGAGTCTGCCAGACAGTGTGGATGAACAACATATCCATGTCCCTAGAAATACAGGTTACTCACCTGTAACAGGAGTTCTAGGAATGGTATATGTTGTTCATCCACACGACCCACCCGACCTCCCCGGCTTCGACGCACAACCTGAGCTTCCAGCGGCCAGATCTGGCGTCATGGGGCGGAGCCGAGAGTTTTACCACCCGGTGGGTGGGAGGAGCCAGCTTGAAGACCTTCCGCAAGATTTAAAGCGCAAGGATACCTGCCAGACAGTGTGGTTGAACAACATATACCATTCCTAGAACTCCTGTTACAGGTGAGTAACCTGTATTTTCCTTCAGTCGACTCTTGATAGGCTGAATTAAACGACTGCAGGAGCAAATGTCTGAGATAACTGCTGAACTGGTAGCAGAGTCTCGTAAGGAACCAGGGACCAGCCCTCTGACAAGGGTGACTCCATTTACTAAAGAGATCTGCTAACTGGTCGCTGACACAGCACATTCAGGCAAAAAAAAAAAAAAAGATGCACAGCGGTTGAACTGTAACTGAAGTCATCGGTTCCAACCGCTGAGTTGATAGCGAACGTGATTTGCAAAATTCAGTCCTTGTAGACTAACCCGGTCCCAGTTGAAAAATGACTGCGTTTGTCTACTGCAGGCTCTGCTTCAGTTCCCGGTTCAGGGGAACCTGAAGTGAAGGTTTGTGCAGAGGAATATTATGAAGATGATGACTATGAGGAAGAGGCCTTGGGGAGCCTACTGAACCGGATATTTCCCCAGATCCTTACAGACCTGACTACCCTGATAAGGGGACTGAGGATTATACATCTCATTTTCAGTTCATTAGGCAGGTGGCTCTGTCTTTGGACCTTCTCACTCAAGAATCCACTGATGAGGAAGAAAAAGATTACAAGGAGATTATAGATGTGCCAACCTCTAAAAGGGTTTTCAAACAACATGAAGTCTTGCTGTATTATGACTATTGCAGTTAGCCCCAGCCTTTAAACTGCCCCAGAGAACAAAGGGTTAACTTTCTAAGCAGAGCATAGAATGCTGAGCTCGAGCTCAGCTGAGGTCTCTGTCTTGGAGCCCTTTGAAATCTAACTGTCAGATTCAAACATGAAGTCTTGCTGTATTCTGACTATTGCAGTGATCTCCAACCCTTGAACTGCCCCGGAGAACAGAGAGTTAACTTTCCATGCAAGGCATGGAACGCTGAGCTCGAGCTCGGTTGAAGCTTCTGTTTGCTGCTGTTTGAACCCCAACCATCAGATTCTTAACTCCGCCTCATTGAACAGTCGCTCCAGAGATTTTTCCTTCGCTCGGTTCAAAAAAGTCGGTTAAAGTGACGTTTTTTCGCTCAGTTTCAACCGAATTTCTGCATCTAACCTGTCGGTTTAAGTCTCTGTCTGTGGTACCGTGAGTACTAGATAGGTTTTCTACATTAGTTTTCTGTGTGGAACTTGTAAACATTGGATCGGTTCAGTTTGAATCGATCAGGTTTGTGTCAAAAACTTTGTCCTTATTAGAGTGTGGTAACCAGTCCAGTACGTGTTCTAAAAAAACAAAAAACTGATTTCATTACGCTTTTTCCAAGACCCAGAACAGTCAGGAACTGATAGTGCTCCTGGTTTGGTGGATTGTCAAAAAGGGTAAGTTTTAGTTAGGATTGGCCATGTCTGAGAAACCCAAGAAACCGAGCCCACTGGGTGTCAATCAGAGTGTGTGTGGGAAAGCTTCTGCTAAGGCTGACCCCCACACCACCTGTGTTTGTTGTCTGGGGTTTGACCACCTCAATGCAGACTGCCAAATTTGTAAAAGTTTTCCCAAAGCTTCCCTGGATAAGAGAGTAGGTAGACTGAGGGAAAGGGAGGCCGAGAAGTCCGCTGACCCGGATGGCCAGTCCAGTTCGGTTCCAACCGAACCAGAAGGAGTGCCCTCTGACCAGGGCGAAACTTCTTCGGGCAAAAGGAGAACAGATTCTGAGGAGTCTGTTCTGGTTAAAAGAAAAAGAAGGGATAAATCATCCGGTTCGGATCCACAAGATCTTTCTCCAACCGCTGATGAAATAGCCAAAGCGATGAGGATAGTTCAGTCGCCAACTTCGGTTGCGGCCGAACCGGCACCATCGGTTAGGGGCTCAGTTCGGTCGGTTCCCCCGGTTCCGGATTATACTTTAGAAGAATTTTATGAGGCGGAGGAGGGAGAGTATGAAGATAATGGATGATGATGATGGTGATTATGAAAGTCTGGATGTGCCCATTGACCCGGACATCTCCCCAGACAGGCCTTCAGGTGTTTCTCCTCCTAGGCTTTCTGAGTCCCCTTCCCACTTTTATGTTTTACAAAAAAGTGGCTGAAACCCTCCAGCTTCCTATGGAAGAAGCAGTAGAGGATCAGGAGGAGCCTGATTTTTGTGAGATGGGCATCCCAGAGTCTAGGAGACTGTCTGTGCCCCTCCATAAATCTTTTGGGAAACAGACATTTAAAATTTTAAAAACTACTAATTCCATACCTCCTGTGGACAGAAGAATGGACAAGAGGTATACTCTTTCAGGCTCAGACACAGAGTTCCTTTCCCAGCAATGCAGCCATGTTAGTAGTGCAGGCTGCTACCCAGATAAGGCAAATATTCCCTTGGCTTCACACACCCCAGACAAGGACTCCAGGAGGATTGATGCCATGGCGAAGAAACAGTACATGTCAGCATCTTTGGGACTCAGGCAGGCTAACTATATGGCCTACACAGCTAGATACGAGAAGTCCAGGTGGGACACTGATGGCTTTTGCTAAACAGGCCCCTGACCAGCTTGCCAAGGAGCTGGAGCGGGTGGCTGTGGATGGGAGTGAGGCATCCAAGGTGCAATTTCATGCTGCTGTGGACTCCAGTGATATTTCATCTAGAGTCGTGGCAACATCTGTGGCCCTTCGCAGGGTGGCTTGGCTCAGATGTACTAGCCTGTCACAGGATACCCAGGCTAAGGCCATGGATTTTCCTGTCCTTTGTAATTCTCTGTTTGGGGAGCAGACAGAGAATTACATGAAGAAGATGGACAAGTACAGGACCACCTACAGGAGTGCTCAGGCCAAAGAAAGGCAAGCCACTCCTCAGAGGCAGCATTCCAGGGGCAGAGGCAGGCCTTTTTACCAAGCCCAGGCTGCCTCTTCTGCTTTTGCTCAGAGGGGGTTCTTTAGAGGGAGAGGCAGACTGGGTATGAGTAGGCCTGCTTCCACCCCTCAGCCTAAAGCCCCTGCCAAGCAGACACCCTGATGGTTCTGTCCGGGTCGATTCTCTACTACCTGTAGGGGGCAGGCTGGCTTACTTTGTCCAGGACTGGACGCCTTTAACATCAGACAAGTGGGTCCTGGAAGTAGTAGCAGGGACTGGTTCTCAGCTTCAAAAATTTCCCAAGATGAGAACCAGATCCTTTCCACCTGCAAATCCTTCAGAGGCCCTTGCCCTAGAGGCAGAGGTTTCTTCCTCTTGGCCTCAGAGCCTCAGAAAGGGTTACTACCTCTACAGGGGCAAAGGATTGTACTCCAGGTACTTCCTAACCCCCAAAAGACAGGAGAATGGCCGCCCATCCTGGATCTCAGATACCTAAACAAGCACCTTTAAAGCCAAAATTCAAAATGGTGACTTGGGAATAATTCTGCCTCACTAAGACCAGGGACTGGCTAGCCTCCGTGGACCTCAAGGATTCCTACTTTCACATTCCCATCAGGTGCTCCCACAGAAAGTACCTCAGGTTCGAGTTGCCCTCAGCCACTATCAATTCAGAGCAATGCCCTTTGGTCTAACATCAGCCTCAAGGGTGTTCACAAAGTGCCTGGCAGTAGTGGTTGCTTTCCTAAGGAGAAAAAAGATCTCCATCTTTCCATACCTGGATGACTGGCTCATAGTAGGTCAGTCTCCAGACCAAGTCAAGTCACATTTTCAGATAACTCAGCAACTGCACTTCCTTAGGGTTCCTCCTAAACCTTCCAAAGTCAGTTTTAGAGCCAGTGCAGCTCCTCACCTTTATAGGGGCAGAGCTGGATACAATAAGAGCAAAGCCCTTCCTTCCCATGGACAGGGCAAGGACACTAATAGAACTGGCCACTTCTTTCACCTTCAAGTGTCTTGACCAGCAGGCACTTCTGCAGCTCCTGGGCCACATGGCAGCCTCAACAGCAGTGGTCCAGGGTGCAAGATTTCAGATGAGGGACATTCAGTTCCACTTGAGAACCTTCTGGTCCCAGAGAAAGGATTCCTGACCAAACTAGTCCCTCGGACTCAAACCCTGATCCAGGCTTTGCAGTGGTGGCAGGATCAGGACAATTTAAGGGAAGGAGTTCCTTTTGTCACTTAGTCTCCTTCTCTAATTCTCACCACAGACGCCTCCCTCTTGGGCTGGGGAGCCCACTTGGGGGATCTTACCACCCAAGGGCTGTGGTCACCTCAAGAATCTCTGCTTCACATCAGTCTCTTGGAGCTCAGAGCAGTGTTTCTGGCACTACAAGTTTTTTCCAAGTCTGTTCAGAACAAAGTAGTCCAGATCAGAACAGACAATACCACCACAATGTGGTACATCAACAAACAAGGGGGCACTCGGTCTACGGCCTTGTGCACAGAAGCAATGAAGTTGTGGTCTCTGGCCTGTTCCCTGCAGACTTCTTTCACAGCAGTTCACCTGCCAGGGAAGGACAATATCCTGGCAGATGCTCTCAGCAGGATATCTCAGGGCCACCACTGGATCCCCTAGTTTTGAAGGTGATTTTCTCAAGATGGGGCACTCCACAGATAGATCTTTTTGCAGCCCCAGACAAATCGCCAACTTCCTCTCTTTTGCTGCAGACCCCCAGTGTTGGGCTCAGTCCCCCTGGATGCTCTGGTACTCAATTGGGAAGGGAAGTTCCTCTATGCTTTCCCCTCACTTCCGCTACTGTTCAAGGTAACTAGTCAAGATCGGGTCTCAACCCTGCAAAGTGATTCTGATCGCTCCAGACTGGGCCAGACAGCCCTGGTACCCACTGTTGCTGTCCTTAGCAGTCCACCTTCCCCTGTCTCTTCCCAGGAATTACAACCTGTTGATATCCTCTCAGGGGAGGGTTTGGTATCCGAATCTCAAATCTCTCAGTCTCGAGGCCTGGCTCTTGAAGAGTTAGTTTGCTGATCTGCACCTCTCAAGGTGTTCTGGATATTCTAAAGGTTTCTAAAGCCTTCCACCAGAAAGACTTACAACTCCAAATGGAAAAGGTTCACTATTTGGTGCTCTGAGAAGCATATTTCTCTAGAATCTGTTGGGTTGCCTACAGTCATGGACTATATGGCTTGGGGCTCAGGCCAGCTACACTCAAAGTACATTTGGCAGCTGTTTCTGCTTTTTTGTCAGTAGGCAAGCCCTCTTCCAGCCCATCCTGTATTTTGCAAATTCTTCAAGGGAGTGTTGCACACCAATCCTCCCTTCAGGGACCCTGCTCTTGCTTGGGACCTTAATGTTTGCATTGCTCAGCTTATGCAACCCCCTTTTGAGCCTTTGTCCTCTGCAGAGCTTAACTACTTGACTTGGAAAACTGTTTTTGGTAGCCATTACATCTGCCAGGCGCATCAGTGAATTGCAAGCCCTGTCAGTGGAGCCTGATTTCATCTCTTTCCATAGAGATAAAGTGGTCCTAAGAACTAACAGGAAGTTTCTGCCTAAGGTGGTTTCAGATTTCCACCTTAATCAGTCTGTCTCTTCCTGTTTTCTTCACTGACCATTCCTCCTCTGGAGAGAGGAGGCTGCACAGCCTGGTATAAAAGGGCCCTTAGCTACTACATAGAGTGTACCAAGGGTCACAGGTTTGACTCCCTCCAATTGTTCCTCACTTATGGGGAGGTTGGTAAGGGAAAACCTGCCACTAAAAGATCTGTTGCCAGGTGGATTGTCTCTTGTATACAATTCTGCTATGAAAAATTGGTAGAATCCCACCCTCAGGCCTGAGGGCTCACTCTACTAGAGGTATAGCTGGCTTCCTGGCTGCTGCCAGGGATATTCCTATCTTAGAGATTTGTCAAGCAGCCACCTGGAAAACAGTCCATACTTTCACCAAGCATTACCTCTGGATATCCAGGCTAGGAGTGATGCTCAGTTTGGCACAGCAGTACTTCAGAGCCTATTCCCAAAGTAGGTTCTGTCCCTCCTCCATGGAGGTACTGCTTGGTAATCTGCAATAGTCAGAATACAGCAAGACTTCATTTTGTTTGAAGAAAAATTACCACCTTAGTAATGTTGTTTCTTCTAATGGAGTCTTGTTAGATTCTGGCCCCCACCTCCCTCTCAGAACCTGTTTTTGGGATGTGGGTGGGCAGAAGCAGTGTTGGTACCTAGAGGTGCCCCATTTTCTCACTCTGCTTTATTTTTGAGTGTTGTGTTTTGTTTTTGGATTTCCTGACTTGAGTCTTTGCTTTGAAACCGAAAACCCTTTTATCAAATTTAGTTGCCAGTTGGCTAGTGAGTTTACAGTTTCCACACAGAACTCCTAGTGAGTATAGCTCGCAAAGATCTGACAGTCGGGGTTCAAACAGCAGACAGAGGCTTTAACTGAGCTCGAGCTCAGCGTTCCATGCCTTGCATGGAAAGTTAACTCTTTGTTCTCCGGGGCAGTTCAAGGGTTGGAGATCACTGCAATAGTCAGAATACAGCAAGACTCCATTAGAAAAAACAACATTACTAAGGTGAGTAATTTTTTCTTCTTTACTCCGCCTCACTGAACAGTCGCTCCGGAGATTTCTCCTTCAGCTCGATTTGAAGTCTGTTAAAGTCTTGGTTAAATTTTGTGTGTTAAACCAAATTTATTCCACACAGTCTGTTCAGTCTCTGGCACCGTGAGTAATAGATAGGTTTTGTTCTGTTTTTCTGTGTGGAAATTGTAAAGTGTTAGATCGGTTCAGCTGAACCGCCACCTATGTGAATCCTTGTTTTACTTTAGAGTGTGGTTACCTGTCCATAAAAAAAAAAATTGTTTTAAATAGTTTTTACAATACCTGCGGACACGGTTAGGAACCGATAAGGAGTCTTGCCTCATGTTACCATAAAAGGGTAAGTTTGGTTAGGTTGGTGGCCATGTCTGAGAAACCCAAGGAAAAACGGCCCACTGGGTGTCAACACTGCAGTGAATGTGGGGAGGTCTTTGCTAAGGCTGATCCCCCACACCTGTGTTTATTGTCTGGGGTTTGATCACCTTGATTCAGACTGCCAAATTTGTAAAAAAAAAAAAAATTCCTAAATCTACCCTTGAAAAGGGATTAGGTAGACTGAGGGAGAAGGAGGCCGAGAAGTCCGCTGACCCAGATGGCCAGCCCGGTTCAGTTCCGACCGAACCAGGAGGAGTGCCCTCTCACCAGAGCGATACTTCGTCGTGCAAGAGGAGAGCCGATCCTGAGGGGTCGGTTCCTCCAAAGAGGAAACGCAAAGAAAAATCTACCGTTTGGATCCAGAGGCTCATGTCCGACTGCTGAAGAGATAGCCAGAGCATTCTGGATTGTGGAATCTTTGCTCTGCCCGACCGATCCGCACCTTTGGCAGGGTTCAGTCTGGTTCCCGGTTCAAGATTATACACCTGAAGATTTTTATGAACCGGAGTTTGTGGAAGAGGGGGAGTTTGAAGATGATGGTGATGATGATGAAAGTCTGGATGTGCCTGTGGAATCGGACATCTCCCCAGACAGACCTTCTGGTGTTTCCCCTCCTAGGCTTTGAGTCCCCTTCCCATTTTCTGTTTTGTAGAAAAGTGGCTGAAACCCTCCAGCTCCCTATGGAGGAGGCAATGGAGGATCAAGAGGAGCCTGATTATGTAGAAGTGATGGACATCCCAGAGTCCAGGAGACTGTCTGTTCCTTCACAAACTTTGGGAAGCAGACACAAAAATCCTGAAGTCTCCCAAATCTGTACCTCCGGTTGACAGAAGGATGGACAAGAGGTACACACTATCAAGCTCAGATAGAGTTTTATACCAGCAATGCAGCCGTGTTGAGGTAGTGGCAGCTGCCTGTGACAAGGCAAACATTCCTTAGGCGCCACACCCTGGACAAAGACTCCAGGAAGATTGATGCCATGGCAAAAAGCAGTATGGCATCTTCCTTGGGACTCAGGCAAAATTATTGGTCTATACATCCAGGTACCAGAAGACCAGGTGGGACACTGTACTGGCACTGGCTAAACAGGCCTCCCCCAGCTAGCCAGGGAGCTGGAGGAGGTGGCAGCAGATGGGACTGAGGCATCAAAAGTACAGTTTCATGCTGCTGTGGACTCCAGTGATGTAATCAAGAGTCATGGCTACATCTGTGGCTCTTAGGAAAATGGCTTGGCTCAGATGTACTAGCCTCTCACAGGACACCCAGGCTGAGGCATGGATTTTCCTGTAATGGGTAATTCTCTGTTCGGGGAGCACAGGAGTGCTCAGGCCAAGGAGAGGCAGGCAGCCCCTCAAAGGCAGCAGTCCTATGGGCAGACCTTTTCATAGCCCTTTTTACCAAGCACAGGCCTGTTCTTCCTTTTCACAGAGGGGTTCTTCAGAGGGAGAGGCAGAAGGGGATTAGCAGGGCTGCATCTTCTCATCAGCCTAAGGCTTCTGCCAAGCAGACACCATGATGGGTCTGCCCAGGTCGACTCTCCTATTCCGGTAGGTGGGCAGGCTGGCTTACTTTGTCCAGGACTGGATGTCCATTACCTCAGACAAGTGGGTCCTGGAAGTAGTAAGCCAGGGATTGATTCTCGGCTTCAAAAATTTCCAAGATGAGAGCCAGATCTTCTCCACCTGCTGGTCTCTTGAAACCCTTGCCCTAGAGGCAGAGGTTTTATCTCTTCTGGCCTTAAAGCCATAGAGAGAGTTCTTTACCTACACTGGGGCAAATGTCTGTACTCCAGGTACTTTCTTACCCCAAAAGGCGGGGAGTGGCGACCCATCCTAGACCTGAGATACCTGAACAAACATCTTTTAAAACCAAAGTTCAAGATGGTAACTCTGGGAATAATTCTTCCTCTCTAAGGCCAGGGGACTGGCTGGTCTTCCTGGACTGCAAAGATGCTACTTTAATATTCCCATCAGGTGCTCCCACAGAAAGTACCTCAGGTTCAAGTTGCCCTCAGGCCATTATCAGTTCAAAACAATGCCCTTTGGCCTAACATCAGCTCCAAGGGTCTTCACAAAATGACTGGCAGTAGTTGGGTGGAGCAGAGTTCTTGTTTGGACACCCTAGCCATGAAGGAGTGGTGTAGTCTGCAGCCTGTGATAAGACTGACATTCCTTTAGCTTCACATCCTCCTGATAAAGACTCCAGGAGAATATATTCCATTGCCAAAAAAGTGTCTGGGGTCATCTCTTGCAGTAAGCAGGAATCTTATACGGCCTATGTTGCAAGGTATCAGAGAAGTTTGTGGAACAGTGTGATGGAAATAAGTCAGTGCCAGCTCCTGTGGCAACAGATTTGGAGGAAGCTGCAAAAACAGGCATAGAGGCATCTAAAGTTCAATTCGTATGGCAGTAGACAGTAATGATACAGCGGCCAGACAAATGGTCTCGTCTGTATCTCTAAGGAGGTTTGCCTGACTCGGGACAGCTAACCTGACTCCGGACACCCAGTCCAAAGCAATGGACTTCCCCTGTGAGCAGACAGAGGCTTACATGAAGAAAATGGACGAGTACAAAACAGCCCATCAAAGAGCTGTTGCTAAAGAGAAGCCCTCTACACCCATAGGCAGCAAGCCAGGGTCCCAGAAGCAGGCCTTATAGGCCATTCTTTCAGCCCAAAGCTTTCCCCAGTACCAGCAGCAGAGGGCTACTTTAGAGGCAGGGGCAGAAAGGGCGGCAACTGGATAGCCCCTAGCACTCAGCCAGCTTCCCAACCTATGCAGGCACCCTGAGGGGTCTCTGGTCGCCTCCGGTGCCAGTGAGGCAGGTTGGACCATTACCTCCAGGAATGGAAATCCATTACTACAGACAAGTGGGTCCTAGAGGTAGTGGGCCAAGGTCTGGTCCTCGGTTTCAAATTAGAACCAAGGCTGAGGGCAAAAGTTTTTCTACCTTCCTCCCTAGCAGAGACTGTTAGAAAAGGAAGTATTAAATCTCCTATCCCTAGGGGCAATAGAGCCAGTTCCCCTGCAGCAGAGGGGGAAAGGCCTCTATTCAAGGTACTTCCTTACTATCAAGAAAACAGGGGTGTGGTGACCCATATTGGATCTGACATCTGAACAAGCATTTACTGAAACCAAAATTCAGAGTGGTCACTGTCTACAATTCTGCCCATTTTAAAGCAAGGGGATTGGTTTGCATTCTTAGACCTCAAAGATGCATACTTTGACATCCCAGTAAGGCAGTTGCACAGAAAATATCTCTGGTTCAAACTGCACTCAGGCCATTACCAGTTCAGGGCAATGCCTTTCAGTCTCACTTCTGCTCCATGGGTGTTCACAAAATGTCTGGCTGTAGTTGTGGCACACCTAAGGAGACATGGAGTGGCAGTATTTCCCTACCTAGACAACTGGTTATTCGTAGGGCAAACTCCTCAACAGGTCAGGCACTCCCTGGTGCTCACACAGGATCTCCTGCAGTCCCTGGGATTGTTAATAAATCAAATAGTCAGTGCTGCAAGCAGTGCAGCTCTTAGAATTCATATGGGCTCAACTGGATTCAATGAAAGGAAAAGCTTTTCTTCCGCAGGAAAGAGCAAGCTACTTGGTACAGTTGGCAAGTTCTTTCAAACCTCTTAGCCTCAGGCACTTCCTACAGTTGGGCCATATGGCAGCATCAACAACTACAGTGCTAGGAGAGTTTCAGATGAGAGATATTCAAGATCATCTAAGACAGTACCGGCTCCGAAAGAAAGATTCACTGCCAAAGCTGGTACCAGTAACACAAACTTTCATGCAGGCTCTGCAGTGGTGGCTAGAAGAAGAAAACCTCTAGCAGGGGTTCCCTTCCTACAGGTACAACCCTCTAGGGTGCTTACCACTGATGCATCCTCCTAGGGTGGGAGCACACCTAGAGGAGAAAACTGTCCACGGTTCATGGTCCAAGCATGAGTCCCTGCATAACATCAATCTGCTGGAACTCAGGGCAGTCTTGTTAACATTGCAGGCATTTGCCAGCATGCTTCAGGGGAATGTGGTACAGGTCAGAACAGACAACACAACCAGAATGTACTGCATCAACAAACAAGGAGGCGCAAGGTCCCTCCTCTATGCAGAGAGGCCATGATATGGACCCTGGCTTATTCACCAAATATCCAGTTCTAGGATCATGGATATGTTCATCCACACATATTGACATGTCCCTTTCCTTTAAGATCACGAAGTCTTCAAGCTGGCTCCTCCTACCCACCGGGTGGTATATACCTTGCTCCACCCCATGGCCTTAGATCTTCCTTTCGCTGGAAGATTCAGGTTGCCTTCCTCATGCTCATGCATTTTGTAGGCTCTGGCTTTCAAAACTTGGATCTAGCAAAATTAAAACTCGTTCGAGTTAGCGATAGCGCTTTTGCGTCTTTGATCATGGAAGAAAAATCTTCCCCCGGATTTCGTCACTGTCCTTGCAGCCAGAAGATGCCGTGCGTCTATTGCCTAGGTGTCTGCCATGACACCTCGTCCTGCAGCTTTTCCTGGCCTTTCATCCCAACGTTGTGGACGACCGCCTGGCACGCTTAAAGTTGGGGAGACTGTAGGTGAAGTCCAAGGAGGTGTTGCTGCTTCATGGCTGCTGGCTCACGAACAATTGGAATGCATGACGGCATTCAAGAAGTGGCTTGTGCTTCCGACACTCTGGGCTTCTTCGTTCTTCTTGACCTAGGCTCTACTTTTTCGGGCTCCTTCCGGGAGTTGTGCCAGTCTCTTCCCACCCGGGGAGAGGTGCCTTCGGGCTCGCACTCCTCCCGATCCTGTAAGCGGGAGAAGAAACAGAGTAAATCTCGTCTCGGCGAAGGTGCTCTTGGGACCGAGAGAGGTCCCAGTCCCAAGAGCATGTGATCTCGACTTCGGTCGAGATTTGCTTATTCGTCCACTGGCTTTTCGGACCTTCCATTGGGCCAGATGACCGAAAATGTGGCAGAGGATAAGATTATCATAGACCCCATTGACCCACTGTCGCTGGCTCTGGCTGATGACTCCTTGGAAAGGACTCTGGTCCTTGTCTTCCCTGAGGAGGAGACTCAGCTTGCTGGTGTTCCATCGAGGACCCGGTACTGGACTCCTGGAAGTCACCAGTCCTGCTGGTGTCTCTGGAGAGCGGCCAAGTCGGCCCGCCTGATCTCATTCGAGGTCTAGAATCTCCTCGAACGACAGGCCGAGGAAGAGCCATAAGCTCTTTAAGAGGTGACGCCATCGGTTGTCCTCGTCCTCCTCGGATGAGGAGAGGCTCCTGCAGAAACTTCGGCGTTACGAGGACATCACGTGACAACAGCTGATCTTGTCAGGCACAGGCTGACTCCGGCTCCTTCTCCGGCCATTATTTGGCTTTCGCTTTGTAGGCCGAAGCCGACCCCTCTGGAGCCGAAATCTCGGTTCCCATACAAGGGCCGGCAAATCCACCTCTTGAACTCTGGCAGTGTCCGTCCTCTTGTTCAGCACCGTCTGCCCGTGGCCCACAAGTATGCGGTGCCCATGGGGTCCCTCATGGGTTTACAGAGCACCCTCACGAGAGCCCAGGAACGCCTCTGTGTTCAGGTGTACTGGCAGATCTTACTTTGAGAAACAGCTCTTGCAGCCGGTTACACCATTAGGACTGAAGCGGCAGACGCCAGGACCCTGGAAATTTTCTAGCTAGCAGTATCCAGCGGGACTGCCCCTGACGCCGGCCCGCCCCCTGACGCCAGGTGTCATACAGGCGGTTCCCCAGAATCCCCAGTTCTTTTCTCAGCATCACCGCCAGCATCGGCCTCACGGATGCCTCTCGGCTTAACAACAACTCTAACTTCCAGCAATTATTTGCTCAACTAAATGTCGGCATCTCCTCCTTCCACAGGACACTCCTCCAAGTGTGCCTGCAGCAAACAGATCCCTTTCATGGATCTCCATTCGGTCCGTCTGCGGTGCCTACGCCTGGAGCACGACACCAAGGCCTGTTCCTTTTGTTAACAGTTTAACAGCCACACCAGGATCTGCCGTCAGAAGGCACTTCACGGGTTCCTGTTAGAGGAAAGATTAAAAATAATGGAAAAAGACCCTGCCTCCAGAGGTGAGTCAACCTCCAAGTCCCATAAATACTGGGAAAAACACCAGGAGAAGGCCAGGTCCAGATCCCAGAACCGGGCCTCGGAGTCGTGCACCAGCTTAGGCTCCACACGCTCAGACTGCTCTGCCTCCAGGGCTCGCTCTCTGCCACCTCCCGTTAAAGTCAGAGCTTCAGGTGTTCTTTTGGCTTCTCTCCACCCACTAAATAACAGGACTTCAAAGCCTTCTCCAATGCCCTCCCGGGCCTCAGCGAGGCCATCCGACCGTCATCGGTTCAAGTCCTCTTTGAAGTCTACTTCTGCTTCCTCTGACAGACGCCGGGAATCTGACACCAGATCGGCCTCACTGGGGACCTGATCCCCCTCCCAGGAAGACCAAGGACCTGACATCCCTCATAAGCACCTGATGTCGGTCAAGCATCCCCTGAACCAACGACTGCACTCCCTTCCATCGGTCGATACCGTTGCCAGGTTCATCTGAGAGGATTTGACATTTGCCCTGACAACCAGGCGGGCGACACTGAGATGCCGGGCTTCCGTGGGAGCCTCGCCTGAACGGCGACGCCTAGGACCAGGCGTCCGATACCGCAATAGGCCAACCTCGACGCTAGGCCCGTCGTCAGGCTTGAATATCAAGAAGTCAAAGCTCTTTTCACCTTTTGGTGGACACTATTAGAAAGGATGTGGTCCCAGTAAAGCCCCGGTCCAGCAGAAGACCCCGACCCCCAAAGGGCCTATATCACCTCCTAGGGGCAGATCCAGAAAGAAGGCACCCTTCACGGTCTCCCTCAGGGTTCCACAACCCCAAGTGACCGAGAAGAAGTCCGCTCCATGAAGGGACAACTCTAGACCAGACTTTTGGATACCTCCAGGTCTCCTTCTCCCATAAGTATTCCATCACCAGACCCACAAGACCTCCCGGCGTCACCTCTGGATGATAGAGGAACATCCAGGAGAATATAGGATGGGAAACTGAAGATCTAGACCCTGAACGACAGTGCCTAGCTCTGTCTTAGGCAGAAAGATCCTAAGCCTGTGGTGGTGCCACCCTTGGTGGACACCTTCGCAGACATCACCAAGGCCGCGTGGAAACTCCCGCATTCCAACCCCGCTGTGCCAAAGAAGGCTGACCACGCCTGTACAGGGCCCCTGTGGAGGACCCGTGTTTGGCGCACCAACCCCTGGCTGATTCACTGGTCATCACGGCCTCTCATGACATTTCTCAACGACTGCAACATTTGAGCACCCAGCCTCCGGACCAGGAATCCAAGCAATTGGATTCACTGTGTAGGCGCATGTATGCGGCTGCTACATGCTCCATTAAGTCACTGAACTATCTGACACACATGGTTCAGTTTCAGAACGCCCTATGGGAACAGGGCCAGGACCTGGTTAAAGTTCTTCTGGATAGCGAGCAGAAGGAGGAACTCTTGAACCTTCTTCACACAGGTTCAGGCGTAGGGACCCAAGTTTTGAGCCGCCTATGATTCAGGGACTCTGCAGCCAGGGAACAACCTCAGGCATCTGTCTCCGGAGAGACTCATGGCTTGGCGTCTCAGTTTACTCCGGATGTCCAGAAAAATATCCTGGGCGTCCTCTACAACAGAGGGGCCTGTTTGGTGAAGATTCGGAAAAGGTAATCACCAAGTAACAGGAAGGTTTGAGGACTGTACAGGTCCTTTCGTAGGAACCATAATCGCTTTTGCGGCCAGCTACAATGGCAGCAACCACATTCCGGCCAGAAGCAAAGGGGCAACTTCAACCACAAGGCCCAGCCTAAATCTTCCCCAGGTCAAGGTCAGAGATGCACCAAACCGACCCAGCCTGCGGGAGGCAACGCCGCCACAGCATGACTCCTTCCCGGCCCCCACCCCTCCTCTGGAGCAACAGGAAGAAAAGGTTGGGGGTTGCATCTCCCGCCACCTTTCAGGGTGGCAGTCGATAACCGCTTACAGTGGGTCCTACAATTGGTAGAGAAGAACTCTCTAGAATTCCTTAATCACCCACCTTGAAGGCCTTCCCTACTTTCCCGTTACTCGGGACAGCACACACATTGCTCATTCAGCAGGAGGTGCTAGCGCATCTGGACAAAGAGGCCTTGGAGCACGTACAGCAGAACCAGAGAGGCGCAGGATATTATTCCCACTTCTTTCTGGTTCCCAAAAAGACTGGGGATCTCCGTCCGATCCTGGACCACAGCGACCTCAGTGCTTCGGTGCCTTACAAACGCTTCCGCATGGTGACTTTTCCAGGGCTAATTCCCATGCTCAAGCAGGACGCCTTCTTAGCATCACTGGACATGCAGGATGCCTACCTGCACATCCCAATAGCTCGGATGCACAGAAAATTCTTGCGCTTCAAGTTTCTGGGTCACCATTATCAGTTCCGAGCCCTCCCTTTGAGGCTGTAATCGTCACCTCGGTATTCCACGAGTGCATGGCAGTCGTGCGACAACTCTCTGGAGACAAGGCCACTATGTGATCTTACTTGGAGAAACAGCTCTTGCAGCAGTTACACCATAAGGACTGAAGCCAGCAGGCGCCAGGACCCCACAGAAATTTTCTAGCTAGTAGTATCCAGGAGGGACGCCCAGACTTCTGCCCGCCCCTGACACTCGGGCATCATACAAAGGAGGCGGTCCCCAGAATCCCAGATCTTACTTGAGACACAGCTCTTGCAGCAGGTTACACCATTAGGACTGAAGCGGCGGGCGTCAGGGCCCCAGGAAAAATTCTAGCTAGCTATCTTCGACGGGGACCACCCGCGTCGGTCCCGCCTCCGTCAAGCGTAAGTACATAAGAAGCCAGTCCGCCAGATTCCCAGTTCTAGGGACATGGATATATTGTTCATCCACACTCATTGGCAGTATCCTTGCCGCTTTAAATCTTGCGGAAGGTCTTCAGCTGCGCTCCTCCACCCACCGGGTGGTATAACTCGGCTCCGCCCGCAGCGCTAGATCTTGCCGCTTGGGCTCAGGTTCCCTCCTTAACGCTCTGCGTTTTGACTGGATTCCTATTTCTCCGTTTGCGGATTTAAAAATAATACTTTGCAAAAGACAGTCTTGATCCCTCATGACTCGCGATGGATAAATCGACTCCAGTTGCGGAGATGCCCATGCGGAGAAGATGTCTCGGAGCGGATCCACACTCCACGTGTGTCTACTGCTTAGGCCTTGAAGCCGACCGCGGGCTTGCGACCTGTGCTCATCTTTCTCGGCCCTCGTCCTCGAAGACCGTGCTGCCGAGTGCAACTGGGCCGTCCAACGTTCCCTCGGTGAAGTCAAGGAGGCCGGTTGGCGGTGTCCAGCGGCTCGGCGGATCAGCTAAAGCGGATGAAATTAAGCCCTCGAAGAAGGGAAGTGACGCGGGCGTATCTTCCTCGGCAGCGGCATTTATCCCGCTCTCTCTGAGGTTCTTCCTGCGGCTTCCTTTAAGGGCTTTGTCTGTCCCTCTCCACTAAAGGAGAAGGGCCTGCGTCTACTGGACCTACCGGTCCAAAAGAAGGACAAGGGTAAGTCCCTCCGTCGGCGCTCTTGGGAAGCGGGAAGAGTCCCTCTCCCGGGCCGTAGGCCGTCGGCAGGTGAGCCGCTCGGCCCGGCCACTGGCCTCCGCAGTGTCCCCGTCAGGTCAGTTGACCCGAGACTCCCACTGATGAAGTGGTTTCTACGACCCATTAGGCAGGCTCGTCGCCTTGGCACCGATTCCCCTCTCCCGGTTCCCCGGGAGGTTGAGGATCCGGTAGGCTCGCCTGTGCCTCCGGTTCCGGGCCTCGGATGGACCTTCGAGCCGAGAAGGGGTGTCGGTTCCGGCCGACACCTCCTGCACCGACCCGGAAATTCCGGGACTCTAGAGTCTCAGTCCCGGACCTCGCCGGCGGTCCAGCCGTTTCCCCACCGTCAGCAAGGCGGTCTCGGTCTCGGCACGCGGTAAGTAGCGTGCCCCGCGCTCGTCCTCGTCCTCCTCCTCGGATGAGGGAGGCTTCGACGTAAATTCATCGACCGCAGTCACAGAGGACCTTATGTTTAACCATCCTCCTGGCGGGGAATAAGCCGACTCGAGCGCCTTCCCGGCCATTAAATGCTATCACCGGAGCAGCCGACGCCCAACCCCTCGGCTTGCCCGGAGGCCTATACCCAAGGCAGTTTTTCGGCCCAAAACCAACTGCTCCACCGAGTGCGGTGGAACCTCCGCCTCCACAGCCACCAATTGGGGCTCCGACCAGGATTCTCGGTCGGCTAAGGGTTTCTACCCCGCCGGCTGTCAATTACCCTCCTCCCGACCGACTCGGCAGGTGAGAGGGTGGCTCAGGCCAGAGCAGCTCTTCGAGGACTCTTCCGAGTCCGAAGATGATTCCTCCTTCTTCTCAAGCGACTGGACTTGGAGTCTTCAGGAAGTCAGCCAATGAGGCGATAGGCCGTCGTCCTTCCTAGGACTTCTTGACTCATCTCGGAGTCTGCGGGATGGAGCACAAAGACCGTTTCAAAACCGTTGGAAGGCCATCCCCTCACGGAGATTCTGGACGGGGATTCCTCCGACGGAGGCCTTTCCGGTGGCCGGGGCCATAGTGGGTCCAGCACTGGAACTTTGGCAGGCGCCTCGCCACCCTGCCCTAGCCTTCGGCCAGGATGGCCCAGGAAGTATCACGGTCCTACCGGTTCCCTTGTCCGGTTTTGCAGGAACACCCTCTGCTGAGGGTTGGTTACCGACAAGCGTTTTCCGGTACGCCCGGCATGAGGGATGTGGACAAAACCTCCTGACAAGGGTCAAGAGGAATTAGTTCGCCAGGCGCGAAAGTCGCTGCACGTCTCTCGCAAGCGCCTTCGATCAGGCCAGTTGGCCCGTCCTCGCGCATTTTCTCATGCCTGTTGGGCTCCCTGGATGAGGGTCATCCCTCATCTTCCACCGATCTGCAGACTACGGTTAAAGCGGAGGTGCGGGACCAAGGGCAGGAGCAGTGGCCAAACAGCAGCTCAGACTGCTTTGGATGTAGGGACTCGTGTGCCAGATGGGTGCGTGACATGATGGCTGTCGTCGGCGAGCTTAGCTGGGGATATCCACCTTTCACCGGATGCAGCACAAGTTGGCGGATGTTCCCTTTTTGGGACTGACCTCTTGACCCTGGGGTGGAAGGTCACCTGCAGAGGATCGAGAAGTCCAATGCCACCTTGGACTCGGTCTCTTCCATCAGAGGACAAAGGCACGCAAGCCACAGCCCTAAGCCCTTCCGTCCTTCTGTGACCCGGCACCCAGCAGCGTCAGGGCCCAGCAGGCTCGTATAGCATCCAAACCAAGCCGCGGCTTCCTCTAACAGGAGGCAGGGGAGGAAAGGGCGGAGTCCCTCGGCGGTCCCTCTCAAGCCTGCCCAGTGTGGGCTGGGGTGTCGCCCCATCCCGTCACCTTACCCCCCTCGGAGTCCCCATTAGAGAGGCAGCTCCTTCCGTTCCGCCTAGTCCGCTGTTACCCACGGACAGGTGGGTCTTGGAGAGTGAGTAGGAAGAGGCCTGCCTCTGGAATTAGAGCAGGCACCACCCTTCAGGCCGTCGCCCCTCGGGGAAGCGGGATCCCCAGCCTCACTGGCGGCTCGTGAGGCCGGCATCCATCTCTCCTCCACAGAAGGAGGTGGTAAGAGAGGTGGTGGACCCTCCTTCAGACCCAGGGTTTGTATGTCCAGAGTACTTCCTAGTTCGAAGCAGACCCAGGGGCTGGCGCCCCATTCTCGGCTTCGGCCTAAACAAGTTCCCTAAGGTCTCGAACCTTCAGGATGGTCACTCTGGCTCCAGATAATACCATCCAACCCAGGAGCGGGCGTCATGGTTCTGCTCTGGACTTGCAGGGTAGCGTTTTCCGCGTCCTATCCGTCAAATCTCACCAGAGATTCCCTTCGCTTCGAGGCGGAAGGATCTCTCTTGATTCAAGCCATGCCCACTGGCTTGTCTCAGCTCCCAGGGTCTTCACCAAATGCATGGCAGTGGTGACAGCATTCCTAAGGCGCCCGAGGGAGTCAGGTGTACCCGCCTGGACGACTGGCTGATAGCAGCTCCTCCAGGAAGGAGGCGGAGTGGTCCAGAGATCCCAGCCCTCCCAGGTCTGCTCTCAACTGGGCCTCCTTATCCAGCGAGGCCAGAGTGAACTCGAGCGAAGCAGGTGATTTTATTCATCGGGCGCAGCTCGACTCTCTTGAGCCAGGCGCGGCTCACGGCCGGACAGGGCGAGGTTCTTTCCTCCTTTGCCCGATCATTTCTGGTTGGGCAATTCGCCCTGCCGGGACTTCCACGCCTCCTGGGTCTCATGGCGGCCTGACCAACAGGCGTGGTCAATTGGGCCCATGGAACATCCGTCCTTCAGTGGGGACTGGCCAGCCCAGTGGTCACAGCTGCGATCCCTTGGACCAGCTTGTAGCCGGTGACACAGAGGATGTGGAATGCTCTCCAGTGAGTGGACGTTCAGATCATTTGCAGGAGGCATCCCCCCGTCAGGTCAGTTGACAACTCCCACTGATGAAGTCGAGATTTTCGACCCATTAACGGGCTATGCCTTTAGCAGCCACTCCCCAGTTCCCCGGAGAGTTGAGGATCCGAGGGCTCGTCTGTGCCTCGGTTCCGGGCCTCGGATGGACCTTCGAGCGAAGAGTGCGGTTCGGCCACACCTCCCGCTGCCCGGAAATTCAGGACTCTGGTCGGTCTCGGACCTCAGCGGTCAGCGTTCCCACCGTCATAGCGGTCTCGGTCGCGGCACCGCGTGGCGGCGTCGCCTGGTCACGTCCTCCTCCTCGGATGAGGAAGCGGCGTAAATCCGTCGGCGAGGACCCTTATGTTACAACTGGCGCTCCTCCTGGCGGGAATAAGCGTCGGCGCCTTCCCGGCCATTGAAGTGGCTGTCACGGGCGGCCGACCCCAACCCTGGAAGCTTGTCCGAGGAGCCTGTACAGGCGGTTGTTGCCAAACCATGCTCACGTTCCGGTGGAACCTCCGCCTCCACAGCCAGGTGGGGCTCCGACCAAGATTCTCGGTCGGCTAAGGTTTCCCTCGACTGTCAGTACCCACTCCCGCGACCTCGGCAGGTGAAGGGTGGCTCAGGCCAGAGCAATCTGGAGCACTTCCGAGTCCGAGATGATTCCTCCTTCTTCTCCAAGCGACTGGTTGAGTCTTCGGAAGTCAGTCAATGGCGATAGCCGTCGTATCCTGAACTGTGGCTCATCTCGAGTCTACGGGATGGAGCTCGAACCCATTCCAAGCAGGCCATTACCCTCACGGAGATTCTGGACGAAGTTCTCGGCCAGGCCTTTCCGGTGGCAGGCAGCATAATGGGTCAACGCGGAACTTTGGCAGCATACTTCCCTGCCCTGCATGCCCGGTAGGATGGCCAGTATCACGGTCCTACCGGTTCCTTGTCGGTTTTTGAACACCCCTCTGCTGAGGGGTTGGTTACCGACAGCGTTTTCGGCGTAAACAACGCCAAGGATGTGGACAAGCCTCTGACAAGAGTCCAAAGAAATTGGACTATCGAAGAAAAGTCGCTCGTCCTCTCGAGACACGTCAGGCCAGTTAGGCCAATCCTCACCGCACATTTTCTCATGCCTGTTGGGCTCCTGGATAGTCATCCTCATCTCCCGCCGATCTACAGACTACGGTTAAGCAGTGCGGGACAGGGCAGGGCGTGCAAACGCAGCTCAACTGCTTTGGATATAGGGACTCATGTGCCAGATCGGTGGCGCAGTGGCTATCGTCGTGAGCAGCTGGATATCCTGCTACCCCGGATACCCAGCACAAGTTGGCGGATGTTCCTTACGGGGACTGACCTCTTACGCCCCGCAATGGAAGGTCACCTGCAGAGGATAAAAGCCAATGCCACCTTGGACTCGGTCTTCAGCTCAGAAGGACAAAGGCAAACCACAGCTAACCTTCGTCCTTCACAGCCCCGGCCTTCCGGCCAGCAACGTCAGGGCCAGCAGGCTCGGCATGGCATCCAAACCCAAACGCCCGGCTTCCTCTAACAGGAGCAGGGAAAGGGCCCAGGAGGTCCCTCGGCCGGTCCTCCTCAAGCCTGCCCAGTGGCCAGGCTGAGGGTGTCGCCCCATCCCGTCACCTCCCCTAGGTCCCAGTAGAGGCGGCTCCAGCACTCCGGTCCACCTGGTCGCTGTTACCACGGACAGGTGGGTCTTGAAGAGTGGTGGGAAGAGCCTGCCTCTGGAATTGAGCAGGCACCACCCTTCAGACCATAACCCTCGAGAACCTGAGTCCCAGCCTCACTGGCGGCTCGTCGAGCCGACGCGCTCTCCTCCTCCAGAAGGAGGTGGTAAAGAGGGTGGACCCTCCTTCAGACCCAGGTTTGTGTCCAGGTACTTCCTGGTTCGAAGCAGACGGGGCTGGCATTCTCAAACCTACCGACTAAACAAGTTCCTAAGACTCTCGAACCTTCAGGATGGTCACTCTGGCACAGATAATACCATCCTTGGAGCGCCGTGTGGTTCTGCTCTCTGGACTTGCAGGGCCGCGTTTTCGTCCCTCAATCCGTCTCACCAGAAGATTTGCCCTTCCGGCGGAAGGATCTCTCTCTTAGATTCAAGCCATGCACCCGCGGCTTGTCTCCAGCTCCCAGGGTCTTCACCAAATGCATGGCAGTGGTGACAGCATTCCCGGGCCGAGGAGGTCGGGTGTACCTTACCGCGAGCGACTGGCTGATAGCAGCTCCCTCAGGAAGGAGGCGGAGTGGTCAGAGATCTGTGGCCCTCCAGGTCTGCACTCAGCTGGGCCTCCATATCAAGCGAGGCCAGAAGTCAGACCGAGGCAAGCAGGTGATTCTATTCATCGAGCGACAGCTGACTCTCTTGAGCCAGGCGGCTCCCGGTGAGACAGGGCGGTTCTTTCCTCCTTTGCCCGATCATTTCTGGTTGGGCAATTGCGCCCTACCGGGACTTCCTCGCCTCCTGGGTCTCATGGCGGCCTGTACCAGCGTGGTCCGTTGGGCAGCTGGAACATCGTCCTTCAGTGAGGACTGGCCAGCCAGTGGTCTGGCGCTAAGTCCGCCAGACCAGCTTGATAGCCGGTGACACAGGGATGTGGAGGCAGCTCCAGTGGTGGACCGTTCCAGATCATTTGCAGGAGGGCATCCCGTTAAATCCGCCCGAGCGGCGGTCCTCTCTAGCCGACGATGCCTCTCTGATGGGTTGGGTGCCCATCTGGGGAACACCAGGCTCATAGCCTGCTGGTCCCCTGGAGTCCATGCACATCAACCTGCTGGAGCTCAGCGATCACGCCTAGCTCTCCCACCGCCTTTGCTCCGTTCCTCCGGGGTCAAGTGGTCCGAGGTCAGCCGGACAATACCACGACCATGTACTATCTAAACCGCCAGGACGGGGCCCAGCTCCATAGCTACATGCAAGAGCTCCGCATTTGGTCACTCTGCGCAGCCTGGGACGTATCTCCCTAGCCATTCACGTGGCGGGCCTCCAACACCAGCGTGCCTGGGCGGATAGGGCTGCATCCTGGTGGTCTCTGCGGTAGTACAGCATCTGTTCTCCTTTCAGGGCACACCTCAGGTGGACTGTTTGCCTCCATGGAGAGCCTTGGCTGAGTCTGTTCCATGCCGCCCCCCTCAGCAGGGCTAGCTGCAGGGGATGCCTTCCGAGCCAATGGACCCCAGGCCTCTTTCGCCTTTCCCCCATTTCCCTTGATCCACAAGAGTTGCTTCTCAAAGCCGAGGAGGGACAAGCGCAGGTGATTCTGATAGCCCCAGACCGGCTCGCCAGTTCTGGTACCCAGATCTCCTCAGTCTCAGCTCCGGGACTCCGCGGCAGCTTCCAGCTCGCCGGACCTGCTCTCAGTCAATCAGGAAGGTGTTCCATCCGGACCTTCAATCCCTGCACAACAGGCCTGGTTCCTGGCGGCTAGAGTTCCAGGCCTTGGATGCTTTACAGCGAGGTCCTCAATGTGGTTAGGCGTCCGTGAAGTCGACCAGAAAATGCTATGCCTTCAAATGGAAGGTTTTCCATTTGGTGTCAAAACAAGAGCTTGGACCCTTCCTCCTGTTCCTTGGCAAGCATCTTGGACTATTTATGAACCCTTTCTAGTCGGGGCTTGGGTCATTGACCCTAAAGTTGCACCTGGCGCCATCTCTGCTTACGGGCGGGCGGGAAGCGGTGTTAGCGCAGGAGAAGAGTGGTCTGGCGGCTTTTTCAAGGCCTTGATCACATTTCCCTCCAGTGCGAGAACCCCCACCTCCGTGGGATCTACTGCTGGTACTGGCAAGCTCATGGGCAAGCCATTCGAACCTATGCACAGGTGTGCTCTCTCTCTCTGTCGTGGAAGACGCCTTCTTGGTGGCTATCACGTCAGCCAGAAGGATGGGAGAGCTCCAGGCGCTTTCCATGAGTCTCCTTACCTGGTCTTCCACAGGACAAGGTTGTCCTCTTCCCCACCAAAATTTCCTTCCGGTGGTGCCGAGTTTCTGCCTTAACCAGGTGTTGACTCTGCGGTGTTCTACCCCAATCACACCTCGGAGGCCGTAATATAGGCTCCATACTCTGGACCCTAGAAGGGCGTATTATAAGGAGGCCACGGCTGAAATCGGAGAGGTTACGCCAGCTGTTTGTCACCTACGCTGAAGCTCGCATCTGGCAGACCTGCACCTAGCCAGACGATAAGCAGGTGGGCAACCTCCTGCATAGATCTCTGCATAAGTTGGCGGGCATGGAGCCTCCCAGAGGATAAAGAGCTCATTACCGCCATACTGCTGCTAGCAGTGGCTGCTTCAGGGGCGTCCCTATCCACTGAAATCTGGGGCTGCTACCTGGAAGTCAGCAAACACCTTCATTCCCACCACTACATCGACCTTGAGTCACGCCGGGATGCTGGTTTGGGGCTCAGTTCTCCAGTCTCTCTTTCCCAAGTAAGTATATATGAGGTGTGCGTCTGCCTCCCTCCTCCCGGAGAACTGCTGAGAGTCTGCCAATGAGTGTGGATGAACAACATATCCATGTCCCTAGAAATACAGGTTACTCACCTGTAACAGGAGTTCTAGGAATGGTATATATTGTTCATCCTACCCATCGACCTCCCGGCTTGACCGAACAACAAGAGCTTCCAGCCGAGGCCAGATTCTGGCGTCATGGGGGCGGAGCGAGGTTATACCACCGGGTGGGTGGGAGGAGCAAGCTTGAAGACCTTTCCGGCCAAGATTTGAAGCGGCAAGGATACTGCCAATGAGTGTGGATGAACAACATATACCATTCCTAGAACTCCTGTTACAGGTGAGTAACCTGTATTTCTCTCGTCCGGCCTCTTTCGGCCTGTGGCGGGAAAGAACTGGAAGGCGGGCGTCCGGGACCGCCCCTTTATGCTAACGTCGCATGACGCCGGTCACCTGACATGGGGGCGGTCCTTCGCCAGGGACTGCTAGCTAGAAATTTTTTCCGTGGGGTCCTGCCGCCAACCGGTGTCAGTCCTGTATGTAATTACCTACTGCAAGAGCCTCTCTCAAAGATCTACTGTTACGGTAAGTTCTTACGTAACTGTACTTTTCAGCTCCTGTTACCCTTGATACGGGTAAGAAAAGGAATGAACCAGCTAGATCTTCGGTTCCAGCAAAAAAACTGACGAAAACTAAGCACACTGACCCCCCTACTGAAAAAGGGACTGCTGAGGTGCCTGCAGCTGTGCCTTCTGCTGTGGAGATTGCACAAGTTATTAAAATTATGCAAACTTTACAGGGTCTGCTGCCTGTGGTTCCACAGTCCCCAGTCCAGACTACTGTACCCCCAGTCCACCTTCTCTCCCTGAGCAGCCTGGAGAGGAGAAAGAATGTGAGCCTGAGGTCTCTGAGCAGGAGTTTGGCGCTTCTCCCAGGACTATAGAAGATTATTCTTCTAATTTTTCCTTTGTCAGGAAAATTGCTGATGCCATGGATATCCCTACCTCTGAAGCTGTAGAGGATGAGGAAAAGGCTCAGTATCTGGAGATGATGGGGTTAACTCCTAACAAGCTGTTACTCCTCATGAATAAATTCTTTAAAAGAGATGCTTTAAAACTCCTCCAGATTCCTGGGTCTGTCCCACCTTTAGACAAAAGGTTAGATAAAAAGTATCAGCTTGACAGAACAGGGCTGAATTTTTGTTTCACCCTGACCACCAGGGGTGGTGCAAGCTCAGCTTGTGACAAGGCAAAAAGTCCTCTGGCTCCCCAAGAAGGACTCTCGTAAAATAGACAGTATGGCCAGAAGGTTTCTTGTCAGCCTCTCTGGCCATCAGGCAGGCTAACTATCAAGCCTATGCAGCCCAGTACCAGAAGACTCTGGCAGTCTATTTGGGCCATGGCTAAAGCACTTCTTCTCTTTGGTTTGGAGGCTGCCAAATACCAATTTCAGATGGCAGCAGACACCAGTGAGACTGCTGCTAGGTGGATGGCTAATACCATTGCACTGAGAAAGTTTGCTTGGTTAAGAGCCACAGACCTTACACAGGATACCCAGAATAAAGCTCTAGATTTTTCTGTGGAGGGTACCTCCTTGTTTGGCAGCCATACAGAGGCCTATATAAAGAAGGTGGATGAATATAAGGCCACATTCTGGAGTAACTCTGCGAAAAAATACAAGAGTCCTTCACCTCTTCTAGACTCTTTAGTAGGGGAGGCAAGGGCAGACAATTTCCTACCAGGCCTTTTTATCAGGCCATGGTAGTTCCTCAGTCACCCCAGTATCTACAGCAGGGTCAGTTTAGGGTTAGGGGCAGGAGGAGTGCCAGGCGTGGTACCCAACCTCTGTCCCAGTCAAAGCAGGATTCCTGACTTCCTAAATCAGGCTGCTTCTCTTCTCCCAGTAGAGGGCAGACTGACCTATTCCTTCCAGAATTGGAAAAACCTCACCACAGACAACTGGGTTCTGGAAATAGTAGGTTAGGGACTGTCCCTAAGTTTCAAGTCCTTTCCCTTCCAAAAAAGTCTTCAAGCCAGCATTTCTCAGAGAGAAAGATGCTGGAAAAAGAGGTCAAGCACTTACTGTCACTAAAGGGACTGGAACTAGTGCCTCCAAAGGAAAAGCGAAAAGGGTTATATTCAAGATATTTACTTACACCAAAGAAAAACAGAGAGTTGTGGCCTATCTTGGACCTAAGAGTCCTCAGCAGGTTCCTGACAAAACCAAATCCTAAATGTCGAACATTATCTCTGATTCTGCCAGCACTCCAGAAGGAGATTGGCTGGCATCATGGACCTAAAAGATGCCTATTTTCAGACTCCCTTCAGGTCATTATCAGTTTGCAGCTCTACCTTTCGGTCTCACTTCAGCCCCAAGGGCATTCACAAAGTGGCTGTGGTAGTGGCACACTTACGAAGACAAGGTGTCTCAGTAGTCCGTTATCTAGATGACTGGCTGGTGGTGGGAAAGTCACCACAGCAGTTAACAGAGCACCTTCAATTCACTCAGCAACTGCTGGAGTCTTTGGGATTTCTTTTAAACCTTAAGAAATCGGTTCTCTCTCCTTCACAAATTCTGCAGTTAATAGGAGCAGAATTGAATACCAAAGTGGGCAGAGCCTTTTTACCCAAGGACGGGGTAAAAAGCATGCTGCAGCTGGCAGGTTCTTTCAGACCAAATGTTCTGAGACTTGCAAGGCTATTCCTTCAACTCCTGGGGCACATGGCAGCTGCCACAGGCACTGTCCTGGGCTCCCAGTTTCAGATAAGGGACATCCAGTTTCACTTAAGAGCTCATTGGTGCCAAGGAAAGGATTTTGTCTTAAAACTCGTCCCTGTAACAAAAATCTTCATCCAGGCCCTCCAGTGGTGGAAGGAGGAAGCCAGCCTCAGAGAAGGGGTTCCCTTCCCAAGGGAGCTTCCATCGGGGGGGGGCTCATCTGGCAGAGCACACTACCCAGGGCACTTGGTCAAGTGCAGAGACTGTTCTACATAGCAACCAGTTAGAGCTCAGGGCAGTGTTTCTGGCAATGCAAGATTTTGCACCACTGATACCGGGAAAGGTAGTGCAAGTTAGAACAGACACTACCACCATGTATTATATAAACAAGCAAGGTCAAACCTTCTCTGCACAGAAGGAATGTGAATCTGGACCTTGGTGTACACTCTGGGATCCCCTCTGCAGGCTATTCACCTGCCAGGCAGAGACAGTGTCCTAGCAGATGTTCCAAGCTGAGTCAGTCAGGCCCATTACTAATGGTCACTGAACAAGCAGGTAGTGCAGACTATTCAGGAGGTGGGGTACTCCAGGCATGGATCTTTTTGCCTCAGATCAGTCACCACCTACCGCAGTACTGTTGCAGGCCTCCAGCAGCGGGATCAGGCCCCCTGGATGCTCTCACACTGGATTGGTCAGGGAAATTCCTGCATACATTTCCTCCATTCCCCCTGGTGTACAGGGTCCTACTGAAAATCAGGCTTGAACCAGCCACAGTGGTTTTGATAGCCCCAGACTGGGCCAGACAGCCATGGTATCCCCTATTGTTATCCATGTCAGTGGACAAACCAATACACCTTCCCAGGAGGCACAATCTTCTGACCTCCAAATCAGAGGAGGCTCCTAGAACCAAGCCTCAAGTCTACTAGGCTCAAAACTTGGCTCTTGAGGACTTAGAATATGCAGATTTGCACCCTCTGAAGGTGTCATGGATGTGTTACGGGGGTATATGAAACATTCCACTAAGAAAACCAGTGCTGCAAAGTGGAAAAGGTTTTCTATCTGGTGTTCCAGCAGACGTGTAGTGCCAGCACAGGCAGGAGTGCCACTTGTGTTGGACTGTTTGGTTTATCTGCATTCTCTAGGCTTGCAGACTTCTACAATAAAGATCCATTTGGCCTCTGTCTCTGCCTGTGCCTCAGCAGGCAAGCCTGTTTCTCTGGCATCGAATCCCATTTTTAAAATTCTTTAAAGGCCTGTCTCGCATGTACCCACCAGTCAGGGAACCAGCCCCAGCATAGGATCTTAACATTTGTATTGCTCAACTTATGAGTCCTCCCTTTGAGCCCATGTTTTCAGCACCTTTGAAGTATGTCACATAGAAAACTGTTTATAGTTGCCATTACTCCAGCCAGAAGGATCAGTGAACTTCGGGCCTTATGCACTGAAAGACTACATATCTGTTCACAGCGATAAGGTAGTTCTCCAGACTAGTAGTAAATTCCTTCCCAGGGTGGTCTCAGATTTTCACTTGAACCAGTCCATCACTCTGCCAGTGTTTTTCACTGAGCATTCTTCTTCTGGCGAACGTAGGCTGCATAGTCTGGATGTCAAGAGAGCTTTGAGCTACTACACGACAGCCACTAAGCCCCATAAGCAGGATAGGACACAGGTCTTCCTCACTTATGGGGATGTGGGAAAGGGAAATCTGGTATCTTAAGCGGTCCATTTCTCGCTGGATTGTTCAGTGTATTCAGGTTTGTTACTCAAAGGTGGGCAAAGAGGCCCCAGCAGGGCTCGGAGCCCATTCAACAAGGGGTACAGCTGCCACTTTGGCAGCTGCTAGGGATGTTCCCTTGGTGGATATCTGTAAAGCAGCTACCTGGCATACTGTCCATACATTTGTCAAGCATTACAGCTTGGATATGCAGGCTAGGGCTGATGCCAGATTTGGTGCAGGTGTCCTGCAGAGCTTATTTCCAAAATAAGTTCTTCCCACCACCAAAGGGTACTGTTTTTTAGTGTGCAAAAATGTTAGGAATATTGGAGTATTCCTGGGGTGAGAAGGAAGTTACTTACCATAGTAACCTTGTTTCTCCCAGGGTATACTCCATATTCATAACTCTCCCACCCTGCCTCCCCTAATAAGAACCAGTGGCCTCAGCATTCCATACTGTACATTGGTTATGTATGCTACAGTCTGTATTCTGTTAGAACTTTGTTCTTTGGTTTCTTCTCTTCAGGTGATTCTGGCATAACGGATTGTGTGTTGCCTAGAATAATTAATGTGTGTATGTATGTATATATATATATATATATATATATATATATATATCAAACACCATGAAGTCTTGCTATATTAGGACTTATTGCAGTTAGCCACTGCACTTGAACTGCCCCGGAGAGGAAAGAGTTAACTCCAGAGAATCTGGAGTTCTAAAGCGCGAGGGCGCTATACCAAAGCTCTATCTGGGCAGTTTCAAATGAAACTGTCAGATTCTTTACTCCGCTTCACTGAACAGTCGCTCCGGAGATCAGCTCCTTCAGCTCGGTTCATTTCTCGGTCAGGAGTATTTTCGGTTCATTTGAACCGGCAAAAAGTAATTATTTTACCGCATTTGATTAAAAGCTCTATCTGGTAAACTGTAAGTACAAAATGTAAAGTCTGTGTGGAAATTTAGTTATCGGTTCGGTTTTGAACCGATCGGTTTCTTATTTTAACGTTTTAAAGTTTTGGGCTTTTAGAGTGCAGTACCTGGTTCTTATTGGTTCTAAAAACCTTGATTTTAAATAGGGTTTTCAAATACCCGATAAAGCGGTTAGGAACCGATAAAGTGTCTTACCTGTACTGGCCATAAAGAAGAAGTTTTGGTTAGGCTGGCATTATGTCTGAGAACCCAAAAGAAAAACCGGGCCCACTGGGTTTCAACACTGTGATGCTGTGGGGAAGCCTTTGCCAAGGCTGACCCACACACACTTGTGTTTATTGTCTGAGGGCTGACCACCTCCTGTCAGACTGCCAGGTGTTTAAAATTTCCTGCAGCCACCCTGAAAGAGATGGGGCCGCCAGGGAACTATTGGCAAAAATCCGCTGACCCGGATGGCCAGCCCGGTCCAGTACCCACTGGACCAGAGGGAGTGCCCTCTGACCAGGGCTAGACTTCCTCGGGCAACAGGTTGGTTCAGAGGAACCAGTTTAAAAAAAAAAAAAAAAAAAAATGAATATGACGGAGAAATCAGTAGGTTTGGAGTCCAAGATTGTCTCTCCAACTGCTGCAGAAGTAGTTAAGCCATACAGATTGTCCAGTCACTGTTTCTAGGTCCTGTCGAACCATCTACAGTTGGTAAAGGTGGCTCGTTCAGTTCCAGTGGTTCAGGTTTATGATGTTGAGGATTGTTATGAACCACAGGAGTAAGGAGGAAATTTGATCAATACATGTGTGGCTGGTAGGGTCTGGACATGCCCACTTAAGCGGACATTTTCTCCAGACAGACTTTTAGAATCTCCTCCTTTTCTGTCTGAGTCCTTTTCTCAGTTTATGTTTTACAAAAAGCTTGCAGAATCCCCCCAGCTTCCTTTAGAGGAGGCTATGGATGAGTAAAGGGGAGCCTGATTATGTAGGAATGATGGGCTAGGAGGTTGTCTTTCCTTTGCATAAGTTATTTAGGAAGTAAACAACAAAGATTTTATAAGATTCCTCTTTCTGTCCCTCCTGTAAGATAAAAATGGACAGAAGGTGTATTTAGTCAGGCTCTGTTACAGACTTCCTCACTGAGCAGTGTAGTCATGTAGGTGTGGTACAAGCTGCAGCCTGTGTCAAGGCTAGTTCCCTGGCCTCACATCCTCCTGAATAGGATTCCAGGAGGATTGATGCCATGACAAGAAAAACAGTATATGGCAGCTTCTGTGGGACTCAGACAGGCAAGTTGTATGGCTTATGTGGCTAGATTTGGAAATCTAGGTGGGGCTTGATATTGCAGTTAGCCAAGCAGGCCCATGGCCAGCTGGCTAGCGAGTTAGAACAGGTGGCTGCTAATGGCACTGAAGCCTCTAAGTTCAAGTTCATACTGCTGTTGGTGTTAATCTTGTATTCTCTAGGGTCATAACCACTTCTGTAGCTTTCCGTAGGTTGGCATGGCTCAGATGCACTAATCTGTCCCAAGATACTCTGTCAAAGTCTATGGATTTGCTTCTTGTTGTGGGTAATTCTCTGTTTGAGGAACAAACAGAAAGCTATATGAAAAACAGGGATGATTACCTACAAAAGTGCCCAGGTAGAGGCTCAGGCCTCCTCTGCTTTCAGCCAGAGGGTCTCTTCAGAGGCAGAGATCGACGGGGCACAAGTAAACCGTCCCCTTCCCCTTAGCCTAAGACTATTGCCAAGCAGGCACCCTGATGGGGTGCCCAGGGCCGATTCTCCTATACCAGTGGGCAGGTTGGTTTTTATTTCAGCCAGAATTGGGTGTCCCTAACTCGGACAAGTGGTTCTGGAAGTAATAGGTCTGGTTCTCAGCTTCAAACAGTTTCCAAAGATGAGAGCCAGACAGGTCCACCTGCAAATCCTTTGGAATCCCTTGCTTTGGGAGCAGAGGTTTCTTCTCCTCTGAACTGCAAAGCAGTAGAAGGAGTCCCTCCTTGCCACTGGGGCAAGGGCTGTACTCATGATACTTTCTTACCCTATAGAAGGCAGAGATTGGCGGCCCATCTCAGATTTAAGGTACCTGAACAAGCATCTTTTGAAAACAAAGTTAAAAATGTTAACTCTGGCTGAGGCCAGGGGACTGGCTAGCTTTCCTGGACCTCAAGGATGCCTATTTTTCATGTTTTGATCAGGCCTTCTACCGAAAGTACCTCAGGTTACCCTCAAGCCACTACCAGTTCAGGGCAATGCCCTTGACCCTTACCTCTCGCCAAGGGTATGAAATTCTAGCTGTGGTAGTGGCTCTTTTAAGAAAGGCAGGGATTGCTTTGTTTCCTTTCCTGGATGACTGGCTCTTAGTGGGTCAGTCTCCAGATCAAGTAAAATCCCACTTGCAAGTCACCCAGCAGCTTCTCACCTTTCTGGGATTCCTGCTGAATTTACAAAGTCCGTCTCTAACCAGTTCAGGTACTAACTTTCATAGGGGCAGAGTTGAACACAGAGTTAGCCAGGGCATTTCTCCCCTCTGAAAGGGTAGGCAGTCTCTTTGCCCTGGCATCTTCCATTACTCTGCGAGTCTCTTGACCAGCATAGCATTTGCTACAACTACTAGGGCACATGGCTGCCTCCACAGCTGTAGTGCAGGAGCAAGATTCCAGATGAGGGACATTTAGTTCCATCTGAGGGCCTATTGGTCCCAAAGGAGGATTCCCTTTCCAAATTGGTTCTAGTGACCCAATCCCTGATCCTGGCCTTACACTGGTGGCAGGATCAAAGCAATCTAAAACTAGGGGTCCTCCTCATTCCCTCACCACGGATGCTCCTGTGTTAGGGTGAGGCTCAGCTTAAGCGACCTGTCCACGAGGGAGTGTGGTCTCCTAGGATCTCTGCTGCACATCAATTTTGGAACTCAGAGCTGTCTTCTACCTCTTAGGAGTTTTCAGCCTCTGTCCAGAACAAGGTAGTTCAAGTCAGGACAGACAACACCACAATAATGTGGTACATCAACAGGCAGGGGGCACTCGGTCATCAGCCTTGTGCACCAAAGCAATGAAGTGGTGGTCTCTGGCTTACTCTCTGAACACCTCCCTGATAGAAGTTCACCTCCCAGGGAAGGACAATGCCCTGGCAGATGCCCTCAGTAGGATTCTCAGGGCCATCACGATTGGGCTCTGAATCCTCAGGTGCTGGGTTCAGTCCTTGCCAGATGGGGCTCATTTTCAGATAGATCTTTTCGCAGCCCCAGATAACCACTAACTTTCTGTGTTTTGTTGAGGCCTCCAGTGCTGGGATCAGCCCCCCTGGACGCTTTTCACTTGGATTGGAAAGGGAAGTTTCTGTACACCTTTCCTCCTTTTTCCCTTTCTTTCAGGGTACTAGTAAAAATCAGATCTCAGCCCTGCAAAGCGATTCTGATTGTTCCAAACTGGGCCAGACAGCCCTGGTACCCATTGTCTCTGTCCTTGACAGTCCACCCTACCCTGAGCTTGCCCAGAGTCCACGACTTACTGGCCTTTGCACAAGGGAGGTGTGGTATCGAACCTCAAATTCCTCCTTCTCAAGGCAGCTCTTGAGGAGTTAGAATTGCTGATTTACCTTTTTCAAGGTGTCGCGAATATTTAAAGGCTTCAAGGAAGCTTTTCACTGGGGCCACTTACAATTCTAAAGCGGAACAGGTTTTCAGTCTGGTGCGCTGAGAAGCAGATTATACCACAGTCTGCTTATCTGCCCATTTTCTGGACTTTTGGTCCATTTTAAATTCCTTAGGTCTTGGGCCAGCTACCTTAAGGGTTCCTCTGGCAGCTGTCTGTTTTTCTGCAAGCAGGAAGCCTGCTTCCTTTTCTTCTCAACCTGTGTTTTCCAAGTTTTTAAGAGGTTGCTTCACACAACCCTCCTTTTGAGGAACCAGCTCCTGCATGGAACCTGAATGTTTGCATTGCTCAGTTAATGCAAACCCTTTGGACCTCTGTCCCCAGCAGAGCTCAAGCTTCTCACTTGGAAAATGTTGTTTTCTGGTGGTTTCACTTCTGCCAGGCATAAGTGAACTACAGGCCCTGGCAGTGGAAGAAGATTGTTCTCTCCCACAGGGATAAGACAGTCCCTAGGACTAACACAGGGTTTGTCCTTAGAGTGGTTTCAGGTTTCCACCTGAACCAACCCATCTCTCTCCAGGATTTTCACTGAGCATTCTTCCTCAGGTGAGAGGAGACTGCACAGCTTGGGCATCAAAAGAGCCTTATGCTAGTATTTGTAACACACCAAGGTCACAGGTTGAATCCCTCCAACTCTTCCTTACCTAGGCGAGGTTGGCAAAGGGAACCTGCCACTAAGAGGACAATTGCAAGGTGGATTGTCTCTTGTATCCATTTTGTTATCAAAGACTAGGTAGGAGGCCCCTCAGGACTGAGGTTCACTCCCTCAGGTGTACAGCTGCATCTCTAGCGGCTGCTAGAGATATTCCATTCTGGAAATCTGTCAAGCTGTTACTTGGAAGACAGTTCACACTTTACAAGTATTATTCCTGATTTCTGTCCAGGAGAGATGCTCATTTTGGCACAGCTGTGCTTCAGAGCCTATTTCTAAGTAGGTTCTGACCCTCCTCCATGGAGGTACTGCTGTGTAATCTGCAATAAGTCCTAATATAGCAAGACTTCATGGTGTTTTGAAGAAAAAATTACTCACCCTTAGTAATTGCTTTTCTTCTCATGGAGTCTTGCTATATAAGACCACCCCAACCTGCCCCTCTCAGAACTTCTACTGGGGTGGGGGTGGCAAATTAGTGCAAGCACTGTCATGCCATTGTAGTTCTTCCCTTCACCCTCTTTTATTTAGGGTTAGGGAACTAGGGTTTTCTGTGTTGAGTGATTTGTTGGCCCCCTTCCTGGACTTGAGTCTTTGGGGGAAGGGGGGGTCCTAATAGTGCTTGTCAGGGGGGAAAACTAATAATACCATTATTCATTCTTATTATTGTTATTGTTCCTATTGTTGTTTATATTGTCATTACTACTAGTAGGTAGCCATTTGGCTAGTGTAGAGCTTTCCACACAGACTTGTTGCTTAGTGTTAGCTTCGTAAGATCTGACAGTTTCATTTGAAACTGCCCAGATGAAACTTTGGTATAAGCGCCTCGCTTTAGAACTCAGATTCTCTGGAGTTAACTCTTTCCTCTCCGGGGCAGTTCAAGTGCAGTGGCTAACTGCAATAAGTCCTAATATAGCAAGACTCCATGAGAAAAAAAGCAATTACTAAGTTGAGTAATTTTTTCATATGTGTAATGTTTGTTCCTCCGGTTGGGTGTGGGAATTCAACATTTTTTAATTCTTTAAGATATTGAAACATTGAGTCCTGTCCGTCCAGGTGTCCACTAAATCTGAAGGGTTAGAATGTAGGCAGTTGATAGGTGGCAGCGTTTGGAAAGTGGCTCATGCTAATGATTCTATCATTTGCATTACATTGTCTCAGGCAGATCTACCTTAATGGCTTACTGCAGAAGAGTTATGAATATTGGAGTATCCCTGGGAGAAACAAAGGAACTTACTTCAAGGAGAAGCTCTTGCAGTTGGTTCCACATTGAGGACAACGCCACCTGGTGGCGGTTTCCGGCAACTTTTCTCCAGCAGTTCCGACTTGAGCGCCCCCTCAGTGCCGACTCCACCCCGACATCACCCTGTATAAGGAGGAGATCCCCACATGCTCCAGTTCTTTCCCACCACACAGTCAGGGTTAGTTCGCTCAGTTACGGCTCAGTACCGATCGCTTCTTCTCCACTGAGAAGTTTGCTTCTACCACTCTCAAGAGCTTCTATATCCACTTCTCACCTCAACAAGTGTGTTTGTGGACGACAGATTCATAGATACATACATACATATGTATGATTCCTGCTAAGGACGGCCATTCGTCGTGTCCCTACTGCCTGGGGCCTGCCCACAACACCGGTGCCTGCCCCCACTCGGGCCTTCAACTTGCGAATGCGAATCCGGCGTCAGAAATCACTCGCAGCCTACCTCGCTGAGACGAAACTTGCTGCCATGGAAAGGGCTTCCTCCTCCGGGGAATCAGATTCTCCTCCCGCCCACAAGTCCCACCAGCACCGGGAACAGGACAGGGGTCGGTCGCTCTCAAGGACACGTCTTCAAGCTTGAAGTCCCGAATTAGGTCTGGGCGTGAATCGTTCCTTATGGCCTAAGCCTTCCTCTATCTCAAGTCCTCTGGTTCCACCCTCCAGCCTCTGAGCCTCAAGCCAGCTGAAAAAACTTTGGGCTCGGGTAATGGCTCCTCCTGCTCGGCTTCTTCATTGAAGGCCGACTGCCAGGAGTCGAGCAAGGCCTCTGGGTCTTCGGGCGGCAGGGCCTCTTCCTTGCCGCCAAAACACAAGGTTCTAGGGACATGGATATGTTGTTCATCCGCACTGTCTGGCAGGTATCCTTGCCGCTTTAATTCTTGCCGGAAGGTCTTCAACCTGGCTCCTCCCACCCACCCAGGTGGTAAAACTCTTGGCTCCGCCCCATGACGCCAAATCTGGCCCACTGGAAGCTCAGGTTGTGCGTCGAAACCGGGGAGGTCGGGTGGGTCATGTGGATGAACAACATATACCATTCCTAGAACTCCTGTTACAGGTGAGTAACCTGTATTTCTAGGAACATGGATATGTTGTTCATCCACACTTTCTGGCAGACTCCTAGCAGTTCTCCGGAAGGAGGGAGGCAAGGCGCACACCCACGATACTTACTTGGGAAAGAGAGACTGGAGAACCGAGGCCCAAAACCAGCATCCCGTGTGACTCGAGGTCGATATGGTAGTGGGTAATAAAGGTATGTGCCGACTTCCAGGTAGCAGCCCTGCAGATATCCTGGATAGGGACGTCCCTGGAAGCAGCTACCGATGCAGCGGTATGGTGAGTAGAATGAGCTCTTATCCTCTGGGAGGCTCCATGCCCACCAACCTGTAGCAGAGCTCTATGCAGGAGGTGATCCACCTGCCTATCATCCGCTTTGCTGCAGGTCTGCCAGGTGTGGCTTCAGTGTAGGTGACAAACAGCTGGCAAACCTCTCCCCAAACTTCAGCCGTCTGCTCCTTATAGTAAGCGAGCGCTCGTCTAGGGTCCAAAGTATGGAGCCTATACTCTGCCTCTGAGGTGTGATTGGGGTAGAACACCGGCAGAGTCAACACCTGGTTAAGGTAAAACTCCGACACCACCTTCGGAAGGAATTTCGGGTGGGGGCACTGGACAACCTTGTCCCTGTGGAAGACCAGGTAGGGAGACTTGATGGAAAGCGCCTGGAGCTCTCCCATCCTTCTGGCTGACGTGATAGCCACCAAGAAGGCAGTCTTCCATGACAGGTGTGAAATATCGCACCTGTGCATTGGTTCAGATAAACGCCCATGAACTTAGCCAATACCAGCAGTAGATCCCACCGGAGGTGGAGGTTCTCCATACCGGAAATGATGGCAAGGCCTTTGAAAAGCACCCGACTACCTTCTCCTGCGCTCACCGACTGCTTGCGCCCGCGCCTCGTAAGCGAGAGATGCGCTGCCAGGTGCACCTTAAGGTCGTCGACCAAAGCCCTTGCTGAGAAGGGACCACAGGTAGTCCAGAATGTTTGCAAGGGGCGGTCGGAAGGTCAAGCCCTTCCCCTGACACCAAATGGAAAACCTCTTCCATTTGAAGGCATAGCATTTTCTGGTCGACTCCTCAGGGGCAGCCTCAGCGCTTGAGAACCTCGTCAGGAAAGACCCAAAGCCTGGAACTCTAGCCACTCAGGAACCAGGCCGTCAGGTGCAGGGATTGAAGGTCCGGATGGAATACCTTCCCCTGATTGACTGAGATCAGGTCCGGGCGGGCTGGAAGCCGCCTCGGGAGCCTGGAGCTGAGGCTGAGGAGATCTGGATGCCAGAACTGGCGGGGCCAGTCTGGGGCTACCAGAATCACCTGCGCCTTGTCCCTGCTCACCTTGAGAAGCACCTTGTGGATCAAGGGAAATGGGGGAAAGGCGTAGAAGAGGCCGGGTCACGGCCCCAGAAGGCATCCCTGCAGCGAGCCCTGCTGAGAGGCGGGCATGGAACAGACTCAACCGCATTCTCCTGAGGCAAGCGGTCCACCTGAGGCGTGCCCCAGTGGGAGAAGAGATCTTGTACTACCTCCGGCAGGAGAGACCACTCGTGAGACGCAGCCCCTATCCGGCTTAGGGCATCAGCCAGGGTGTTGGAGGCTCCTGCCACGTGAATGGCTAGGAGATCCGCCTCCAGGCTGCGCACGAGGGACCATATGCGGAGAGCTTACTTGCATAACAGCATGGAGCGCGTCCCGCCCTGGCGGTTCATATAGTACATGATCGTGGTGTTGTCCATCTGGACCTGAACCACTTGACCCCGTAGAAACGGAGCGAAGGTGGTGAGAGCTAGACGGACCGCTCGGAGCTCCAGCAGGTTGATGTAGCATCGGGACTCCTGAGGGGACCAGAGGCCGTGCGCTCTGTGTTCCCCAGATGGGGCACCCCAACCCATCAGAGATGCGTCGGTCGGTCGAGAGAGGGCCGTTGGCTCGGGCTGGACGAACGGGATACCCTCCTGCAGATGAGCTGGAACGATCCACCACTGGAGAGCGTTCCACATCTCCTGGGTCACCTCGGCCCTGTCTGCCGGGAGCCGTGCTCTGGCTCACAGAGTCGAGCTCTGCCCCGATCAACAGAATCACCTGCTTTGGCACGAGTTCCGACTTGGCCTCGTTGATGAGGAGGCCAACCTGAGAGCAAACCTGGAGGGCCAGATCTCTGGACCGCTCCACCTCCTGTCTGGAGGGGGCTGCTATCATCCAATCGTCCAGGTAAGATACACCCAGACCCCTGTGGCACTGCAGGAATGCTGTCACCACTGCCATGCATTGGTGAAGACCCTGGGAGCTGGGAGAGGCTGAAGGGCATGGCCTGGAACTCGTATAGGGATCCCTCCTCTCTGAGCGGAGGGAATCTCTGATGGGACAGGCAGTTTGGACGTGAAAAGAACGTGTCCTGGAGGTCAGGGAGCAGAACCATACGTCTTGTTCCAGGATGGGATTATCTGAGTTGGTGACCATCCTGAAGGTTGAGACCGCAGGAACTTGTTCAGAGTCGAGAATGGGCGCCAGCTACCATCCGTTTAGGTTAGGGAGTACCTGGACACAAACCCAGGTCTGGAGAAGGATCCGCCCACCTTCCTGGTTGTATCTCTTTTTGAGACAGGGCAATACCGGCTCAGCGGGCCGACAGCGGGCTGCGGACCCGTGGCCCCAGCGCAGGCGACGGCTCAAAGGGTGGGGCCAGCTTCGAACTCCAGAGGCAGGCCTTTTCCTACCACCTCCAACACCCAGCGGTCAGTGGTGATAGCGGACCAGGCGGAAAAGAAGTGGCGGAGCCGTCCCCCCACGGGGGGAACCCAGGGGGGAGTGATGAGGTTGGGGGTGGCACCCCTCAACCCGTCACTGGGCAGGATTGGAGGAAGAACCGGCCGAGGAACCTCCTGGGCCTTTACCTCCTTGCTTCCTGTTGGTGGAAGCCGTCGGCTTGGGTTTGGGATGCCAAGCACGAGCCTGCTGGCCGTGTTGCTGGTGCTGCTGGGCCGGTCGAGAAGCAGGGACCGAAGGACGAAAGGACTTCTGCTGCTGGCCCGGCCTTTGTCCCTCTGGGCGGAGGTGACAGAGTCCAGAGTGGCATTGGACTTCTCGATCCGCTGGAGGTGTCCCTCCACTCCATCGAAGAGGTCAGTCCCCAAGAGGGCGTCTGCGTGAAGGTGGATATCCTCAGCCAGCGCTTGCGTCCACATGCCACCGCAGCCGCTACTGACCTGGCACAGGAATCACCTATGTCCAGAGCAGTCTGGAGCTGCACCGCCACCGCCCTACCCTAGTCCGCACCTGGCAAACAGTGGTCTGCAGGTCAGGTGGAGATGAGGAACAACCTCATCCAGAGGCCCATGAGGTAGTGGGAGAAGTGTGCCATCAGCATGGCGGCCGGAGCCTGTCGGAGGCCGAGGAGGCGCAGTGTACACCTGCGCCCGGCAAAGTCCAGCTTTTGGACTCTTTGTCAGAGGGCTTATCCACATCGGCGTTACTGGAGCGGGCAGCTGTCGGTGACTAACCCCTCGGCAGAGGATGTTCCGAAACCGGGCAGAGAGCCGGTGAGGACCGCATACTTCCTGGCCATCCTGGCCAAGGGCGCAGGACAGGAAGCAGGCCGCTGCCAAAGCTCCAAGGCTAGGCCGACAGTGGCCTCAGCCACCGGAAAGGCCTCCTTGGGAGAATCCCCTTGGTCCAGAATCTCCATCAGGGGATACTTGGCCCGTTTTTACACGGGCTCGAGCTACATCCTGGTGGACTCCGAGGTGAGTCGAAGTAGACCCTAGAAGGACGATGGGCTATCGTCCACTGACTGGCCCCCGGAGGACTCCAGATCGAACTGCCTGGAGAACAGAGAGGAATCGTCGTCGGATTCTGAAGAGTCTGCGAAGAGCTGCCTTGGCCCTGAGCCACCCTCCACCTGCCGAGGACGGTCGGGAGTGAGGGTGACAGACAACCTGTGGGGCAGGCCATGACCCGACCGAGAATTCTTGGTGGTGCCCCGACTCGGTTATGGAGGCGGAGGTTCCCCCAATCGGTGGATCAGCTGGTTCGGCTTAGCAACCGGCCCTGGAGTGGCAACTCGGCTGGAGCAGTGGTTGCCGGGCATTCAGGCGACAGCCACTTGATGGCCGGGGTTGGCTTAGGCCCGGACAACCGCAACTTCTGCCACATAAGGTCCTCGTAGCGCTGGCGCAACTTGCGTCACAGCCTGTCCTCACCCGAGGAGGAGGACGAGGAAGAACGGCGTCGCCGCTTACTTCGGTAACAAGACCGCCGATGTTGGCGGGAACGGCTGGACGGAGAAGAGGTCCGAGACCTTCGGGGGGGACCAAGGGTGGGTCTTGGAAGGGGCGGGGGACACCCGCTCTTCCCTCGGCTCGGGCACTTTTACCAGGGACTGTGGCCCCGAAGGTGCAGGCAGATCCTCGGTATCCACCAGGGGAACCGGTGAAGGAGGGTTGTTGGCCTCTCCAGTCGACAGCCCGTCTAACGGATCGAGAAAAATCTCGACTTCGTCGACGGGAGTCTCGGCAGGCTGGCCTGACAGGGGCACCGTGAAGCCAGAGGCCTCAGCCACGACCGAAGTCAACGGTCGGCTGCCCGGGGAAGGGGACCTCTCCCGCTCCCACGAACGCCGACGGTGGGACTTACCTTTCGACTCCTTTTTCTTGGGCCGAGAAGAATGTCCCGAAGGCCCCTCTCCTCTCGTGGAAAGGGACTGACAAAGCTCCTTGAATGAAGCCGTATACGAGGAACTCTGGAGAGGCGGGATAAATGCCGCAGCCGAGGAGGAGGAAGATGCGGCCTGGGCCACCTCCTCCTCGAGGCGATCATCTGCTCAAGCTGCTCAGCAGAGCCAGCCACCGTGGACACCGTAGCGAGCCTCTTTAGATTTTGCGGCGGAAAATGTTTCAGGCACCGAGCTTCAAGCGGCAGTGCGTCGTCAGAGCGTTGGCCGAGAAGGCCAGCAAACTCAAGCCTGCGGGTCATGATCTTGGCCTAAGCAGTAGGCATGCGTGGAGTGCGGATCCATCCCTGGACATTTCTGCCTGCAAGGGCACCTCAGGCTGGAACAGATTTGTCCATCGCAGCTGCGAGGGAAGATGACGAAGTTTGGAAAACTTCAAAACCAATTCGGATGAACCGAAGAGTTAGGATCCAGTCTAAAATGCAGGCGCTAAGGAAGGAACCTGAGGTTCCAGCGGTGAGAAGTTCTGGCGTCATGGGTGGAGCCGAGGTTTACCACCGGGTGGGTGGGAGGAGCCAACTTGAAGACCTTCCGGCAAGAATTAAAGCGGCAAGGATACCTGCCAGAAAGTGTGGATGAGCAACATATCCATGTCCCTAGAACCTTCCTTCCCCTGGACAGGGCAAGGACCCTTATGGAACTGGCTTCCTCTTTCACCCTACAGGTGTCTCGACTAGCAAGGCATTTCGTTCAGCTTCTGGGCCACATGGCAGCCTTCTACAGCAGTGGTCCAGGGAGCAAGATTCCAGACGAGGGACATTCAGTTCCACTTAAGAGCCTTCTGGTCCCAAAGAAAGGATTCCCTTACCAAACTAGTCCTAGTGACTCGAACCCTGATCTAGGTGTTGCAGTGGTGGCAGGATCAGGACAATTTGAGACAGAGTTCCTTTTCTCACTCAATCTCATTCAGTGATACTCACCACAGATGCCTCTCTGCTGGGCTGGGGAGCCCACCTGGGGGATCTTACCACCCAAGGGCTGTGGTCAGCTCAGGAATCTCTGCTTCACATCAATCTCTTGGAACTCAGAGCAGTGTTTCTGGCACTGCAAGCCTTTTCCAAATCTGTACAGAACAAGGTGGTCCAGATCAGAACAGACACCACCACCACAATGTGGTACATCAGCAAGCAAGGAGGCACTCTGTCTATGGCCTTGTGCACAGAAGCAATGAAGTTGTGGTCCTTGGCCTATTCCTGCAAACCTCTCTGATAGCAGTTCACCTCCCAGGAAGTACAGTTCCTAGCAGATGCTCTCAGCAGGATATCCCAGGGCCATCACGAATGGATCCTAGATCCCCTGGTTTTGAAAGTGATTTTCTCGAGATGGGGCACTCCACAAATGGATCTTTTTGCAGCCCCAGACAATCACCAACTTCCTGTCTTTTGTTGCAGACCCCTAGTCTTGGGCTCAGTCCCCCTGGATGCTCTGATTCTGAACTGGGAAGGGAAATTTCTGTATGCTTTTCCCCCTTCCCTCTCCTGTTTAAGGTGTTAATCAAAATAAGGTCTCAACCATGCAAAGTGATTCTGATTGCTCCAGACTGGGCCTGACAGCCCTGGAACCCTCTGTTGCTGTCCTTAGCAGTCCACCTTCCCCTGTCTCTTCCCAGGAATTACAACCTGTTGACATCATCTCGGGAGGATTTGGTACCCGAACCTCAGGTCTGTCAATCTCAAGGCATTGCTCTTGAAGAGTTAGTTTGCTGATTTGCATATTTCTCAAAGGGGTTCTGGATATCCTTAAGGCTTTTCGAAAGCCTTCCACTAGAAAGACTTACAATTCCAAATGGAAAAGGTTCACTATTTGGTGTTCTAATAAGGATATTTCTCCAGAATCTGCTGGGTTGCCTATCGTTCTGGACACTATGGTCCATCTCAATGGCCTAGGCCTTAGGCCAGCTACACTTAAAGTGCATTTGGCAGCTGTTTCTGCCTTCTTGTCAGCAGGCAAGCCCTCTCCTCTGTCAGCCCATCCCGTGTTTTGTAAGTTCTTCAAAGGATTGCTGCACGCCAATCCACCCCACCCCTTTAGGGACCCTGCTTCTGCTTGGGACCTTAATGTTTGCGTGCTCAGCTTATGCAACTACCCTTTGAGCCTTTGTCCTCTGCAGAGCTTAAGTACTTGACTTGAAAACTATGTTTTGGTAGCCATTACCTCTGCCAGGCGTATCAGTGAATGCAATCCCTGTCAGTGGAGCCTAATTTCATCTCTTTCCATAGAGATAAAGTGGTCCTAAGAACTAACAGGAAGTTTTTGCCTAAGGTGGTTTCAGATTTCCACCTTAACCAGTCTCTCTCTCCCTGTTTTCTTCACTGACCATTCCTCCTCTGGAGAGAGGAGGCTGCACAGCTTGGATTTTGAAAGGGCCCTCCGCTACTATATAGAGCGCACCAAGGGTCACAGGTTTGAGTCCCTCCAATTGTTCCTCACATATGGAGAGGTTGGTAAGGGCAAACCTGCCACTAAGATCTATTGCCAGGTGGATTGTCTCTTGTATACAATTCTGCTGTGAAAAACTGGGTAGAACTCCACCCTCAGGCCTGAGGACTCACTCTACCAGAGGTACAGTTGCTTCCCTGGCTGCTGCCAGGGATAATCCTATCTTAGAAATTTGTCAAGCAGCCACCTGGAAAACAGTCCATACCTTCACCAAGCATTACTCTCTGGATATCCGGGCTAGGAGTGATGCTCGGTTTAGCACAGCAGTACTCCAGAGCCTGTTTCCAGAGTAGGTTCTGTTCCTCCTCCTTGGAGGTACTGCTGGGTAGTCTGCAATAGTCAGAATACAGCAAGACTTCATGTTGTTTGAAGAAAAATTACAAGACTCCATTAGAAGAAACATTACTAAGGTGAGTAATTTTTTCTTGCCGTTTCCCTCTCCCAGGGGTTGTTATATGTTCATACTGCTTGGGACTCTGTCCTCAATGTGGAACCTGTTGCAAAAACTTTTCCTCGAAGTAAGATAATAGTTATTTAAGAACTTACCATAAGTAAGATAATAGTTATTTAAGAACTTACCATAACAGTAGATCTTTAAGAGAAGCTCTTGCAGCAGGTATATTTCCTGCCTCCCTTCCCCCAGGGATTGGGCCCTGTTCAGGCCGTTCTTTTCCTCTTTCAGGGGTTGTCCGTTGACTATAATTTTTCTGACCATTGCCTGTCGTTATCTTGCCTGACGGGGGGCGTACAAGCACTGGGCACGTGGGGAACTCCTGTCTTATAGGGCGGCGTCCATGTGGAGCAGGCCGGGGGCATCTCGTGTCGGTACTGCTGGAGAAAAGTTGTGGAACCGCCTCCAGGTGGCGTCAGTCCTCAATGTGGAGCCTGCTGCAGAGCTTCTTTCGAAGATCTACTGTTCGCGACAGTTAGTACATAACTGTACTTCGTGGTAACTTTCTTCTCTTCTCTCCTGCCCCCAAAAAAAAAAAACCTTGTGGGTTCTCCTGGTAAGCGGGGGTCGGGGAATGTTCTAAGGGGTTTGGGGGAAGGGGCGTCTCCATCTCATCAGGATTCTTTTAACTAGAGTTCTGCCTTGAAACTCATGAAGTGATGGGCTGTTGCCCCCCTGGAAGATCTGCTCTTGCAAACTGTGTCCTGGATGGATGTTGATCCCCCTTATTCTCTCTCTCTCTCTCCCTCGCTGTCTTCCCTTTCCTGCCCTTTCTGGCTGTCCACGGACTGGGGCCTTTTCGGCCCATCCCCTCTGGTCGGTCTCTTCCTTTTTCGATTTATAACCTTTCCTTTTGCTGTCACTCGGGCTCCCTTGCCCCACCCTTGTTTTTCTCTGTTCTCGCTCTCTCCTCTATCTCTCCGGCGTGCAGAACTGAGGCGGAGAAGGAGCCATCGTCCATCACTGGCAAACCCGCAAGTGCCACGCAGTGCGGCCTCATGAGCGACTGCTCCTCCCTCCTACAAAACCAAAAAGCTTCCACTGGGTGCTTGTCTCCGGCCAATCTACCACCAGTGATGAATGTTGAAGATACACAGGAAGATCAAGAATTACGGTAGTTACATAATTTTCATATTTGTAATAGTAGAGCTCAGTCATGCAAAAAGGAGTTTGATCTTTACTTTTTTTCCTCAGCAGGTGGAAACCGTAGAGGAAATGAAGGACGCAATTATGGGCAGTACTGGGGACAGCAGGCAGTACAGAGAGGAGGGGTAAGAGCAGTCACTTTTTTTTTTGTAAAATATTTTTATAGTGTTGTCAATAAACAATAACAAATGATGAGATGGAAACTGGAGCACAGAAATTCTTAACGTTCTGTAATCCTAACTTTGGCTGCTAACACAGAGCGATAATCCTAGGGGATTTCAGTATAGGTTGGCTCACTGCCTAAAATCCATCTGTGATGAGCTGGGCCTTGCGCAGATAGTAACCGAACCCACAAGAAACAATACTTCTAACTCTGCCAATAGCCCACTCCTAGATGTCATCTTAACCTCGCATCCCCACAAAATCTCACGTTCTTCAGTTTTCTATAACGACATGAGTGATCACAGTATCGTTGCATGTGCAAGATTCCAAACTAAAACCCATCAGCACCCTAAATTCAGAATCAAACGCTCGTTCCGTAAATTCAGTGCAGTAAACTTCTTAACCGAACTAGCTAAGATCAAATGGCAAGATCTATATCTTGCCAAAACTACTGATGAAGCCGTCTCTGTCCTTAATGACAACCTCACCATCCTAATTAACAAGCATGCCCTCTTATTAAAGTGAGAGTGCAGAAAATCTCACATCCGTGGTTCACCCAAGAGCTCAAAGCAGCACTTACCAATAGAGACAAGCTATGGGCTAAGGCCAGGCACACAAAGAACCCGGCAGACTGGCAGGCATTTAGAACTACCAGAAATGCCTGTGTTAAAAATGTACATGCTATTAAAGCAAACGTCTACATCTCCACTCTGGAGCAGGTCAAAGGAAACTCCCAAAAATCTAGAAGACACTGAAATCCATCAAAGGCCATCCGCAGCTCCTCCTTACCCACCAAGATTCTGACCAGGACGGGTGGTTGAAAACAAACTGCAGATCCTTGAAGAACTTAACCTTCATTTTGCCACAGCCAGGTTGGCATTCGACTCCTCCCCGTACGCTAGTCACGTGATTAGCAACACTAGCCCAGACTCTGCATATGCTACCCCACCTCATCCCTTTCAGCTGTACCTGTTTAGCTACAAAGAAGTTGAAGACATAATTCTTAGTGTTGACGCCAAGAAAAGTGCAGGAGATGATGGCCTTGAATCATTTTTCTTGCGTTTAGGCTTTGCCCAGCTTACAGCTCCCATCCTTCACATTTTCAACCTCTCCGTTACCACAGCCACGGTTCCATCCTGCTGGAAATCTGCCCATGTTCTCCCTCTCTTCAAATCAGGTCTGTAGTTGTTGAAATCACAAGGATCTCCTATCTCCATCTTGCGTGTTCTCTCCAAAGCATTGGAAAAACTCCTATACAACCAACTAAACAATCACCTTGAAGCACACTCAATTTTAAACCCGGCCCAATCTGGCTTCAGGTCGAAATCCATTACCATTTCCGCCTTGGCTAAAGTCTCTAATGGCTGGATCCTTGCTATAGACACCAAGAAGGTTACTGGTGCAGTCTTTCTAGACCTCAGTAAGGCCTTTCACTCCGTAGACAATCACCTCCTAATCACCTGTCTTGCCTACCTAGGTGCCACTCCACTTACTTTACAGTGGTTTAGCAGTTATCTCTCAGGAAGGATACAAATAGTCAAAGCTGATGGCCTGCTATCTGCACCCCTTCCAGTTGCCAGAGGAGTCCCCCAGGGCTCCATCCTAGGAACAATCTTTTTTTTCCCTGTATATCAACAACCTTGATTCCCACATAAAGAACTCTAGCATACATTTCTTTGTGGATGATACGGTTTTGTACACATCAGGCTGAACCTTGTCTGAAGTCAGGGAAGCACTGCAAGTTGACTTTATACAGTTAGAAAGCAACCTTATCAATGTCAAGCTTCTCTTAAATGCCCAAAAAACCAAGGCATTGATTTTTTTAGTGACTTGCCTCATCTGGTGCCCTACCTGCCCCACCAAAGAACTTCATAGTTAACTCCCTAGGTGAACCCTTGGAAGTCGTGTCTAAATTTAAATATCTAGGTATGTGGATAGACAGCAAGATTTCTTTCAGTGACCGTGTCGAGGATCTATCGAAGAGACTTAAAGCACGCTTGGGTTTCTTCTTTAGAAATAGGACCCTCTTTTCACACTCGACCCGCAAACGACTTGTCCAAGCAACATTCCTTCCCCTACTTGACTACAGTGACTTTATTTTTATCTCCTCCTCAACCTTGAGCCTGTCTAAACTGGATGTACTCTACCACCATGCTCTTCGCTTCATTACTAGCTCTGCGTACAGGACCCACCACTGTGATCTATATGCATCGGTTGGATGGACCTCACTCGCCACCAGATGCCTTCTTCATGCTGGTATTTGGACCCTTAAGTTACTAATTCACAAACTGCCTGACTACTTAACGTATCTCATACACATCTCGCATAGTGACTACTCCCTAAGGAAATCTGACTTTATCCTATTGATGTTCCCAGGACTCGTGCTACAGCTGGCCAACAAGCTGTAAATGCATCTCTCTAACATTTGGTACCAAGTACAAGCCATATGAAGCTAACCAGCATCGTATCAATTAACTCCTACAAAACATTAGCTGTCTGTAAAATAAGACGTATGTAATTGCTACTAGGCGGCGCCCCCCTCCTTCCAAAAAAAACCTCTAAGCCAACTACCTGTGTACCAACTGTCCCTCTACTCATTAAGCTGGAATGTGTTGCATAACTGGGCAGTAGGATTAAGCTGGAATGTATTTGCATAAATAGCACAAGGATTTCTGGTTTGTATATCTCTTGTATTATATATACAGTGCCTTCAGAAAGTATTCACCCCTTGGATTTTGTCACGTTTTGTTGTGTTACTACCAGAATTTTAATGTATTGAAATTATCCCCGATTCACACAGCTTACTCAACAATTTAAAGGGCAAAATATTTATATTGTGTAACAAAATTTATGAAACATTAAAACCGAAATATCTTGTTTACTTAAGTATTCACCCGAGTCAGTACTTTGTAGAAGCGCTTTTGGCAGCAATTACGGCTTTGAGTCTTCTTGGGTATGTCTGTATCAGCTTTGCACATCTGGATTTGAGGATTTTCTCCCATTCTTCCTTGCAGATTTGCTCAAGCTCTGTCAAGTTGGATGGGGAGCGTCGGTGAACCGCAGTCTTTAACTCTTTCCACAGTTGCTCAATGGGATTCAAGTCTGGGCTTTGGCTTGGGCCACTCAAGGACATACACCTTCTTGTTGTAAAGCCACTCCAGTGTTGCTTTGGCTGTATGCTTGGGGTCGTTGTCCTGTTGGAATGTAAATCTTTGCCCCAGTCCAAGGTCTGTTGCAGACTGATGCAGGTTCTCCTCAAGGATGTGCCTGTATTTGGCTCCATTCATTGTTCCTCTATCCTGACAAGTGCCCCAGTCCTTGCGCTGAAAAGCATCCCCATAACATGATGCTGCCACCACCATGCTTCATGGTAGGGATGGTGTTACATGGGTGATGAGCTGTGTTCGGTTTCGCCCAGGCATGGCGCTTTGCATTCAGGCCAAAGAGTTCAATTTTTGTTTCATCAGACCAGAGAATCTTTTGCCACATGGTCTCAGTCTGCCACGTGCCTTCTTGCAAACTCCAGGCATGCTATTATGTGGCCTTTTTCTCAGGAGTGGCTTCTGTCTAGCCACTCTCCCATAGAGGCTACATCTGTGAAGTGCTGCAGAGATTGTTGTCCTCTGGACAGGTTCTCCCATCTCAGCCATGGAACTCAGTAGTTCTGTCAGTGTGGTCATTGGGTTCTTGGTCACTTCCTGACCAAGGTCCTTCTGCCCGGTTGCTCAGTTTGGGAGGACGGCCTGCTCTAGGAAGAGTCTGGGTGGTTCCGTAATCTTTCCATTTCTAATGATGGACTTCACTGTGCCACTGGGAACTTTCAACACCCTAGAAATGTTTTATACCCCTCCCAGATCTGTGCCTCCTCACAATTCTATCACGGAGTTCTCACGGACAGCTCCTTGATCTTCATGGTAGAGTTTCTTCTCCGACATGCACTCCAACAGTGGGACCTTATATAGACAGGTGTATTTCCTCTGAATTCATTTCAACTGTTTGAACTGACCACAGGTGGACTCCATTCAAGTTTGAGTGATCTCACAAGGAAATTGGATGCACACTGAGCTCAATTTGGAGTGTCCTAGCTAAGAGAGTGAATACTTACCAAATCAAGACATTTCAAGTTTTATTTTAAATTACATGTACAAAAATTCCAGAAGTTTCATTCCACTTTGACATTATAGAGTAATTTGTGTAGATCGTGACAAAAAAAATCCCATATAAATGTATTTTAATTTGAGTTTGCAACATTACAAAATGTGACAAAATCCGGGCGAATACTTTCTGAAGGCAGTGTGTGTATATATTTCTCCTTTGCTTGTTCCACATTCAATTTTCCTGTCAATGTAATAGCGAATTGTATGTGTATGTGACTCAGGACCTCCTTGTGAATGAGCTTGCTCAATGGAGTGTTCCTGCAATAAACTTGAAACTTGAACTTGAAATACAATCAGGCATTCAACCACTGCCCCAAAAACAGTTTGGATACATTTGATGCATTTCATATGGATTCAGTGAATTGGTATGCAGGTAAACATATTCAAAGCTTTTGAACAGCCTATAACTTGATAACACCTATCTTATTCATTTTGGCTGTGGAGTTAAGGGTATCAGCATCTTAACCTGTGGCTGGGTTGAGGTTTTCCATGTCATGCTTAGTATCTGAGATATGGAGGCACACTCCTGTTTTATGGAAATATATCTTTCAAACAACATGAAGTCTTGCTGTATTCTGACAATAGCAGTGAGTCCCAACCTTCGAACTGCCCCGGAGATGAGAGTTAACTTTCCATGCCAGGCATGGAACGCTGAGCTCGAGCTCGGTTAAGACTTTGTCTGTTGCTGTTTGAACTCAAACCGTCAGATTCTTTACTCCGCCTCTCTGAACAGTCGCTCCGGAGATTTCTCCTTTGCTCGGTTCAATTTGTCGGTTAAAGTCCGTTTTCTCGGTTTTCAACCGAATTTAAACCACAATCTATCGGTTCAGTCTCTGTCTGTGGTATTCGTGAGTACTAGATAGGTTTATATTGTTTTTCTATTCTGTGTGGAACTTGTAAACGTTCATCGGTTCGGTTTGAACCGATCAGGTTGTTTAAAAATCTTTACTTCTACTTTTAGAGTGTGGTTACCGGTTCTTATCGGTTCTAAAAAAACGGATTTTACTACATTTTTTTCCACGACCCGTAACACGGTCAGGAGCCGATAAGAGTGTCTTGCCTGGCAGACTGCCATTAAAAGGGTAAGTTTTGTTAGGACTGGCACCATGTCTGAGAAACCCAAAAGAAAAACCGGGCCCACTGGGTTTCAACACTGTAGTGTGTGTGGGGAAGTCTTTGCTAAGGCTGACCCCCACACCACCTGTGTTTATTGTCTGGGGTTTGACCACCTCGATTCAGACTGCCAGATTTGTAAAAATGTTCCTGCAGCTACCCTAGAGAAAAGAGTTGGTAGGCTCAGGGAAAGGGAGGCCAAAAAGTCCGCTGACCCAGATGGCCAGCCCGGTTCGGTTCAAACCCGAACCAGAAGGAGTGCCCTCTGACCAGGGCGAAACTTCTTCAGGCAAAGGAGAACAGATTCCAGGTCGGTTCGGTTAAGAGAACAAGAAGGATAAATCAGCTGGTGTGGATCCAAAGTTTCTTCTCCAACCGCTGATGAAATAGCCAGCGATAAAATTGTTCAGTCGCTATCCCAGTTCCGACCGAACCGGCACCATCAGGAAGGCGCTCGGTTCGGCCGGTTCCGGATTGTGATTTGGAGGAATTTTATGAACCGGAGGAGGAGGAAGGAGAGTATGAGGAAAGTGAATGTGGTTATGAAAGTCTGGATGTGCCCATTGACCCGGACATCTCCCCAGACAGACCTTCAGGAGTGTCTCCTCCTAGGCTTTCTGAGTCCACCTCCCATTTCATGTTTTACAAGAAAGTGGCCGAAATCCTTCAGCTTCCTATGGAAGAAGCTGTGGATGACCAGGAGGAGCCTGACTATGTGGAAATGATGGATATCCCAGAGTCCAGGAGGTTGTCTATTCCCTTACACAAGTCTTTTGGGAAACAGACATTTAAGATTTTAAAGACTCCCAATTCTATACCTCCTGTGAATAAAAGAATGGACAAGAGGTATACTCTGTCAGGCTCAGATACGGAGTTCCTTACCCAGCAATGCAGCCATGTTGGGGTAGTGCAGGCTGCAGCCTGTGATAAGGCTAATATACCCTTGGCTTCCACACACCCCAGATAAGGACTCCAGGAGGGTTGATGCCATGGCAAAGAAACAGTACATAGCAGCATCCTTGGGACTCAGGCAGGCCAATTATATGGCCTATACAGCTAGATATCAGAAATCTAGATGGGACACTGTCATGGCTTTAGCTAAACAGGTCCCTGGCCAGCGTGCAAGGAGCTGGAGCAGGTGGCTGCTGATGGTATTGAGGCATCCAAGGTGCAATTCCATGCTGCAGTGGACTCCATTGATGTTTCATCTAGAGTCATGGCTACATCTGTGGCCCTATGAGGATGGCTTGGCTCAGATGTACTAGCCTGTCTCAGGATACCCAGACTAAGGCCATGGATTTTCCTGTTTGGGTAATTCTCTGTTTGGGGAGCAAACAGAGAACTACATGAAAAAATGGATGAATACAGGACCACCTATAGGAGTGCTCAGGCCAAGGAAAAGCAAGCCACTCCTCAGAGGCAGCATCCCAGGGCAGGCCTTTTCATAGGCCTTTCTACTAAGTCCAGGCCTCCTCTTCTGCCTATGCTCAGAGGGGGTTCTTTAGAGGGAGAGGCAGAAGGGTACAAGCAGACCTGCTTCCACCCCTCAGCCTAAACCCCCTGCCAAACAGGCACCCTGATGGGTTGCCAGGGCCGATTCTCCACCACCTGTCAGGGTCAGGCGGCTTACTTTGTCCAGGACTGGAAGTCTTTAACATCAGACAAATGGGTCCTGGAAGTAGTAAGCCAGGGACTGGTTCTCTGCTTCAAAAGTTTCCAAAGATGAGAACCAGATCCTTTCCACCTGCAAATCCTTCAAAGGCACTTGCCCTAGAGGCAGAGGTCTCTTCCCTCTTGGCTCTCGGAGCTGTGAGAAAGGGTTCCACCCACAAAAGGGAAAGGATTGTACTCAGGTACTTCCTCACCCCAAAAAGACAGGAGAATGATACCCATCCTGGATTTCAGATATTTAAACAAGCACCTTTAAAGCCAAAGTTCAAAGTGGTGACTCTGGGAATAATTCTACCCTCTCTAAGGCCAGGGGACTGGCTAGTCTACCTGGACCTCAAGGATGCCTATTTCCATATTCTCATCAAAGCTCCCATCGATAATACCTCAGGTTGAGCTGCCCTCAGGCCATTACCAATTCAGAGCAATGCCCTTCGGACTAACTTCTGCTCCAAGGGTGTTCACAAAATGCCTGGCAGTAGTAGTTGCTTCCAAAGAAGCAAAGGATTGCCATCTTCCCATACCTGGACGACTGGCTCATAGTAGGCCAGTCCCCAGAACAAGTCAAGTTACACCTACAGATAACTCAGCAACTGCTCACCTCTCTAGGTTTCTTTCTGAATCTTTCAAAGTCAGTTCTAGAGCCTGTTCAGCTCCTCACCTTCATAGGCGCAGAGCTAGATACAGAAAGGCAAGAGCCTTCCTTCCCTGGACAGGGCAAGGACCCTTATCACACTGGCTCTTCTTCATTCACCCTGCAGGTGTCTCCAACCAACAAGGCATTTTCTGCAGCTCCTGGGGCACATGGCTGCTTCTACAGCAGTGGTACGGAGCAAGATTTCAGATGAGGGATATTCAGTTCCACTTGAGAGCCTTTTGGTCTCAAAAAGGACCCTCTGACCAAACTGATACCAGTGACTCGAACCCTGATACAGGCTTTGCAGTGGTGGCAGGATCAGGACAATCTAAGACAGGGAGTTCCTTTTGTCACTCAGTCTCACTCTTTACTCCTTACTACAGATGCCTCCCTCTTGGGTTGGGGGGCCCACTTGGGAGACCTGACTACCCAAGGGTTGTGGTCTCCTCAGGAATCTCTGCTTCACATCAATCTGTTGGAACTCAGAGAAGTGTTTCTAGCACTTCAAGCTTTTTCCAAGTCTGTTCAGAACAAAGTTGTTCAGATCAGGACAGACAATACCACCACAATGTGGTATATCAACAGGCAAGGGGGAACTCTGTGTACGACCTTGTGCACAGAAGCAATGAAGTTGTGGTCTCTGGCCTATTCCTTGAACACCTCCCTTACAGCAGTACACCTCCCAGGCAAGGACAATGTCCCGGCAGATGCTCATGACAGGATATCTCAGGGCCAGCACGAATGGTCACTGGATCCCCTGGTTTTGGAGGTGATCTTCTCCAGATGGGGCACCCCACAGATGGATCTTTTTGCAGCCCCAGACAATCACCAACTTCCCCTTTTTTGCTGCAGGCCCCCAGTGTTGGGCTCAGTCCCCCTGGATGCCCTGGTTCTCAGTTAGGAAGGGAAGTTCCTGTATGCTTTTCCCCCCTTCCCTCTCCTGTTCAAGGTGCTAGTCAAAATCAGGTCTCAACCCTGCAAGGTGATTCTGATTGCTCCAGACTGGACAGACAGCCCTCGTACCCTCTCCTGTTGTCCTTAGCAGTCCACCTTCCCTTGTCTCTTCCCAGGAATTACAACCTGTTAACCTGTGCTATGGGGAGGGTTTGGTACCCGAATCTCAAATCTCTCAATCTCAAGGCCTGGCTCTTGAAGAGTTAGAGTTTGCTGATTTACACCTCTCTCAAGGTGTTACGGATATTCTAAAGGCTTCTAGGAAGCCTTCCACCGGAACTACTTATAATTCCAAATGAAAAAGATTCTCCATATGGTGCTCTGGGAAGCATATTTCCCCAGAGTCTGCTGACCTGCCCACAGTCCTTGACTATATGGTTCATCTGAATAGCTTGGGACTCAGACCAGCTACACTAAGGGTGCATCTGGCAGCTGTCTTTGCTTTTCTTTCAGCAGGTAAGCCTTCTTCTCTTTCAGCTCACCCTGTATTCTCCGAGTTTTTCAAGGGATTGCTTCATACCAATCCGCCATTCAGGGACCCTGCCCCTGCTTGGGACCTTAATGTTTGCATTGCTCAGCTTATGCAACCCCCTTTCGAGCCTTTGTCCTCAGCAGAGCTTAAGTACTTGACTTGGAAAACTGTTTTCTTGGTGGCCATCACTTCTGCCAGGCGTATAAGCGAGTTACAAGCCTTGTCAGTGGAGCCTGATTTTTATTTCTTTCCATAGAGATAAGGTGTTCCTCAGGACTCACAGGAAGTTTATATCTAAGGTGGTTTCACACTTCCACCTTAACCAGTCTCTCTCTTCCTGTGTTCTTCACTGACCATTCCTCCTCTGGTGAGAGGAAGTTGCACAGTTTGGATGTGTAAAGAGCCGTAGCTACTACATAGAACGTACCAAGGGTCACAGGTTTGACCCCTCTAACTGTTCCTCACTTATGGTGAGGTTGGTAAAGGAAAACCTGCCACTAAAAGATCCATTGCCAGGTGGATTGTCTCTTGCATTCAATTTTGCTATGAAAACTAGGTAGGATTCCACCCTCAGGCCTGAGGGCTCACTCAGAGGTACATCTGCTTCCTGGCTGCTGCCAGGATATTCCTATCTTAGAGATATGTCAAGGAGCTACCTGAAGCAGTTCACACTTTTACAAGCATTACTCTCTGGACATCCAGGCTAGGAGTGATGCTCGGTTCTGGCACAGCAGTGCTTCAGAGCCTATTTCTCTAAGTAGGTTCTGTCCCTCCTCCATGGAGGTACTGCTTGGTAGTTCTGTTGTCAGAATACAGCAAGACTTCATGTTGTTTGAAGAAAAATTACTCACCCTTAGTAATGTCGTTGTTTCTAATGGAGTCTTGCTGTATTCTGACCCCCCAGCCTTCCCTCCCAGAACCTTTGTTTTTGGGATATGGGTGAGCAGTAGCAGTGTTGGCACTCAGAGGTGCCCCACCTTTTTATTATCACCCTCTTTTCTTTGGGTGAGTGGGTGTTGTGTTTATTTCATTTTTTGGGTTTCCTGACTTGAGTCTTTGTTTTGGGACCAAAAAATCGTTTTATTTAGTAGCCAGTTGGCTAGTGTAGGTTTACAGCTTTCACACAGGACTCTCAGTGAGTTTAGCTCTTAAAAATCTGACTGAGTTCAAACAGCAACAGACAGTCTCAACCGAGCTCGAGCTCAGCGTTCCATGCCTGGCATGGAAAGTTAACTCTTTTATCTCCGGGGCAGTTTGAAGGATGGGACTCACTGTTATTGTCAGAATACAGCAAGACTCCATTAGAAGAAACAACATTACTAAGGTGAGTAATTTTTTCTTCTAGAGACATGGATATGTTGTTCATCCACCCTGTCTGGCAGGTTCCTTGCCGCTTTAAATCTTGCGGAAAGGTCTTCAAGCTGGCTCCTCCCACCCACCCAGTTGGTAAAACTCTGGCTCCGCCCCATGGCGAGTAGATCTTCTAACTGTTTGGAAGCTCAGGTTCCCTCTTTAACACTCTGCGTGATAGACTGGATCCTAACTCTTGATTCACCTGAAACTCATTTATAATTTTCAAGACTTGGTCATCTTTCTCCCTCCACGGCTGCGATGGACAAATCGGCTCCCGGATTCGTGGGAGTGCCCTTGTGGGCAGAAGATGTCCAGGGCCGACCCGCACTCCTGCGTCTGCCTCGGCCTAGGAACATGACCTGCAGGCCTCTGAGGGTCATGCAGTTAGATTTTCCATTAGCGTCCTGGAGGATCGCACTGCCAGGTTACAGCTTAGGCGCCCGAGAGGCGCTACTACCGCTGGTTAAGTGGAAGAAGGCCCATTGGGCACGGTTACGCGTGACTGGCTCTGCTGAGCAACTCGCGAGCAGATGACCCCTCTTGAGGAAGAGGGGCCCAGGCCACATCATCCTCTTCACTCGGTCGCGCATTTATCCGCTCTCACTGGATACTCGTATTCAGCTTCTTTCAGGCTTTGCCAATCCCTTTCCACGAAGGGAGGGGCCATCGGGACATTCCTCTTGGTCCAAAAGAAGGATCAAAGATAAGTCCCATCATGGTGTTCATGGGGAGCAGGAGGTCTTCTTCCCTGGATGACCGACTGTCTACTTCAGTTGAGGATGCGGCTAAGGTCACTGGCTTCATGGCGTCCCGTCAGGCCAGCCGGCGAGACACTCCATCGACGCGGTCAGATTTTTCTCGACCCGTCGGACGGGCTGTCGACTGGTGAGGCAGACAGCCCTTCTTCCCCAGTGGAACCGAGGATCTGCCTGCGCCCCGGTGCAGCAGTCCCAGTTTAGGCTTCGAGCCGGAGGAAGAGCAGGTGTCACCCTCCTTCCCAGCCCGTCCTCGGAAACATCGAGGATCTCAGTCTCGGACTTCGTCTCGGTCCAGGCGGTGCTGCCGCTCGTCCTTATCTTCCCGCCGGAAGAGGAGAGAGGCATCGGCGCAAATTGGCGTCCAACGCCACGAGGACCTGATGTGGCAGCAGTTACTTCTATCCAGGAACAAGTCTACGTGCCGCCTTCCCGGGCCATCAAGTGGCTGGTCACCCAGCGGCCAAACAACCCCGCTGTAGTCGAGGTGCCCAAGCCTGGGCCGGTTGTTCAGCCAAACCAGCTGCCCCGACTGATTGTAGGTGGAACCTCCGCCTCCAGAATGAAAGCGGCGACCAGGATTCTCGGTCGGGTCAAGGCCTGCACCTACAGGTTGCCAGGTCACCCTCACTCCCTGACCGTCCCTGGCAGGTGGAGGGTGGCTCCAGGCCCCAGGCAGCTCTTTGCAGACTCCTCGAGTCCACGACTCTCCTCCTTCTGCAGGCCGTTGTCCTGGAGTCCTCCGGGGCCAGTGGTTGACGAAGCCCACGTCTTTATGGGGTTTGCTTGGCTCATCTCTGGAGTCCACGGGATGCAGCTCGAGCCTGTATCCAAGCGGAGCCAAGTTTCCCTGAGCAGAGATACTGTACTGAGGGATCCACCACAGTGGCTTCTCCGTGGCTGTAGCCATTGCCAGCCCAGCCTTGGAGCTTTGCTGGCAGCCTGCTTCCTGCCCTGCGCCTTTGGCCAGAAGCGGCTAGAAATATCGTTCCACCGGCTCTTTGCCGGTTTGAACACCCCTCTGCGGGGTTGGTCACCGACAAGCGTTTTCCAGCGTTCGGGAATGCCAAGGCGATGGACCAAGCCCCTGACAAGAGTCAAAAAGCTGGACTACACGGGCAAAGTGTCATCCATCTCCCTCATGGCCTCCATGGGATTCAAGCAGCGTGACGACACACTTTCCCCACGCCCTCATGGGCTCCCTGTAAGTGATCCCTCATCTCACGTGACCACGGTCCGGCAGGTCTGCGGGACAGGAGTAGGAGCAGTAGCTAAGCAGCCGCTCAGCGGCCCTGGACGCAGGAGGCTCCACTGTGCCCGGTCGGTTGCGACGCGGTGTCATGCGTCGCAGAACATGGCTGAGGATATCCACCTTCACGTCTGATTGCTTTAAATTGGCGGATGTCCCTTTCTGGGACTGACCTCTTCGGCCCTGGGTGGAAGGTCACCTCCAAGCCCAAATAAAAAGTCCAGTGCACTCTGGACTCTGTCATCTCCACCAGAAGACAAAGGCCGCCACAGCAGCAGCACAAGTCCTTTAGCCCTTCACCTCCTATACGTCGACCCAACAGCCAGAGACAGCAGGCTCCGCTTGACATCCCAAACCCAAGCCTGGCTTCTCCAATAAGGAATCAGGTGGAAAAAGGCAGGAGGTCCCGGCGGTCCTCCTCCAAGCCTGCCAGTGACTGGTTGAGAATGTCCTTCAGCCTCATCCTCCCCGGGGTTCCCTCCATGGGCCAGGGCGGCTCCGCCCACTTCCTTTCTCGCCTGGTCCGTATCACCACGGACCGGTGGGTGTTGGAGGTGTTGGAAGGGCCTGCCTCTGGAGTTCGAGCCTCCCTTCCGAGCCGTGGCCTCGGGGAGCCACGAGGTCCGCAGCCTCTCGGACAGCCCGCCCGAGACCGATATTGCCCTGCTTCTCGAAAAAGAGGTGATCAGGAAGGTGGCGGATCTTCCCCCAGACCCAGGGTTTGTCCGTTACTTCCTGGTTCCAACGGACGGGGGCTGGTGCCCCATTCACCGACCTGAACAGGTTCTTAAGGCCTGGACCTTCAGGATGGTCACTCTGGCTCAGATAACCCCATCCTTGGAGCAGGCGTGTGGTTCTATTCCCTGGACCTTCAGGGCCAGCGTTCTTTCACGTCCCAATCCGTCAAATCCCACCAGAGATTCCTCCACTTCAGGCGGAGGGATCCTTCTGAGTTCGGGCCATGCCCTTGGCCTTCCCTAGCTCCCAGGGTCTTCATCAAATGCACATGGCAGTGGTGACAGCATTCCTGCAGCGCCGAAGGTCGGGTGTACCCACCTGGATGACTGGCTGATTGCAGCCCCTACAGAGTGGAGTGGAGCAATCCAGAGATTTGGCACTCAGGTTTGCTCTCAAGTTGGCCTCCTCATCAACCAGGCCAAGTCGGAACTCAGCCAAGGCAGGTGATACAATTCATCGGGGCAGAGCACTGACTCTCTGAGCCAAAGCAACCGCTCCCTGATGGACGGGCCAGTTCTTTCCTCCTTTGCCCGATCATTTCAGGTTGGGCAATTGCGTCCTACCGGGACTTCCTCGCCTCCTGGGACTCATGGCGGCCTGCAAGCGTGATCCGTTGGGCCCGCTGGTGCCCGTCCTTCAATGGGGACTGGCCAGCCAATGGTCACAGCACCCGATCCACTGGATCAACTGTACATGACAGGGGATGTCGACGTTCTCAGTGGTGGACGTTCCAACACATCTGCAGGATGGCATCCGTTTATCGCCCGAGCCGGTCTCTCTGTCGACCGATCGCCTCTGATGGGTTAGGGGTGCCCTCTGAGAGAACCATAGAGCTCACGACCTCTGGTCCTCGAGTCGATGCGTATCAACCTGCTGGAGCTTGGCGGTTCGTCTAGCCTCACGCCTTCGCTCCGTTTCTACAGGTCAGTGGTTTGAGGCCCAGGCGGACATACGACCATGTACTACCTAAACCGCCAGGGGAGCCCGCCTCATGCCTCTGTACAGGAGCTCACATTTAGTCCCGTGGCGCCCTGGGCGGATCTCCTAGCCATTCATGTGGGGCCTCCAACACCAGCGTCCCTAAACCAGATAGGGCAGCGTCCACAGTAGTCTCTCCTGCGGAGGTAGTACAGATCTCTTCACCCATCAGGCGGACTGTTTGCCTCAGGGAGAATGCGAAGCTGAGACTGTTTCAAGCCTGCCCCTTCAGCAGGGCTCGCTGCAGAGGATGCCTTCGAGGCCGTGGACCCGGGCCTCTTCACCTTCCCCATTTCCCGATCCACAGGTGCTACTCAAAGCGAGGAGGACAGGTGCAGGTGATCTAGCAGCCCCAGACTGGCCCAGTTCTGTAAATCTCCTCAGTTTCAATTCCAGGCTGAGGCGGCTTCCAGCCCGCCGGACCTGAACTCAGTCAACCAGGAAAGGTATTCCATCCGGACTTTCAATCCCTGCACTGGCGGCCTGGTTCCTGGCAGCTAGGTTCCGGCCTTAGGTCTTTCTGGCGAGGTCTCGCGTCGTTGAAGTCGTGGAGTCTACCAGAAAATGCTACCCTCCAATGGTAGAATTCTCCATTTAATTAAGGGCAGAGCCTGGCCCTTCCTCCTGTTCATGGCCAGCATTCTGGACTACCTGTAGTCCCTTTCTCAGCAAGGGCTTCAGTGAGTCTAAGGCCTGCCACCTGTAGGGCATCAAGAATGGCCCCGCTCTTGATGTGGCTGCAGCAATGTGCTCCAGTTAACATCTGGCATATTCAGGTCTCCCATCAACAGTATCTCCCTTTCTCTGCCCTTCTAAGAATGCCTTCTATCATATCCTTATCCATTCCTCCCCTGACATGGGGTCTGTACACAACCCCTGTGCGGATTGTGGTGCCCTTTCCAGTCTCCAAGGTGACCCACAGTGCCTCCTCTCCCTGTTTACTCTTTTGTTCAGTTGCTTTTATCCCTTCCTTACATACAGAGAGCTACTCCCCTCTTCTCCCTTCCTTTCTCCTGTAGGTTATGTACCCTGGTGTGTTAACATCCCAGTCATGGTTCTCTGTGTACCATGTTTCTGTGACTGCTATGATATCCAGGCATCCCTCTTCCATCAAGGCCACCAGCTCAGGGAGCTTGTTGCCCAGACTACGGGCATTGGTACTCATTACCCTCCATTTCCTGATGGCCTTACTCCCTTTTGCCCCATCCCTGTCCTTCTTGCCTTTGTCACTTTCTCCATTTACCCGCCTGCTCTCTATCGACACCTCTCATGTTGGTGTTTGCCGCCTACTACTTGTGATTTTGGGGCTGGATTTCCTGCTCCTTTCCAGTGCCTCCTCCCTTGGCTTTGAAAGCTTGCCAATGAAGCATTTAAACCTATCACCTAGGATCCTGGTTCCGCTCCCAGACAGATGCAGCCCATCATGCCAGTATAGGCTTGCATCACTCCAGGTGGACCCCCAGTCCCCAATGAAGCCAAATCCCTGAGCTCCACACCAGTTTTTCAACCACTGATTGAATCCCATGGTGAGGAACACCCTAGCCTATCCTATGCCATAGATGGGCAGCACCTCCAAAAAGGTTACCGTGCGTGCTACTTGACTAAGGCCCCTCCTCAATTCCACTAACTCTTCCTGCACTTCTCTAATCCCTTTCTTAGCCAGATCATTTGTCCCTAGGTGGACAATGACATCCAGCTCCCTCCCCTGTGCAGCTGCTCTGGCAATCCTGAGGATTCGCTCCCTGTCCCTCCAAGCCATGGTGCCAGGCAGGCACCTTACCTCCCTCTCCCCTTCCTCCCCCAGTTCTACCTTCATAACAATGGAGTCCCCCACCAGGAATTGTTTCCTTCCCCTGCAGGGTCCCCTGCCACCCTCCTGTGGGTCTCCTTTGTGGAGGTTCCCAGCATCCTCCTTGGTCTCCACTGTGGGTGCCTCCACAGAGGAACCACACTTTGCCAGAATGGCATAGAATTGTGAGAGGTACAACTTGAGGATGCACCTGTTCCACCACCTCACCTCTCTGAGCCCACTGTGGTCCAAATCCACTCTTCTTCTTGGGAACCTCTGAGGCAACGGCAGTGGCACTGGGGGTCCCTGGATGGAAGAGGAGGTCCCACAAATCCTGGCCAACTCAGCCTGGAGATGAGCAACCTCCTCCCTCAGCCCAGAGAGGTGCCTGCAGATGGGACAACACCGCATTCTCCAGAACGTCTCCTGGAAGACAGCTGCTCTACAGCCACTGCACTGCACCACTCCAATCATGTCTTATTTCTGGCCCCTTAACTGTTTGCAATCCTTACTCTTTCCTCTGTTTTTTTTTTCTCTCTCTCTACGTTCTGCCTGTATGCCCTTTAAGCTCCTGATTGTCCTGTTCTGAGACAAGAATATCCTATATTTCTCAGTAGACCACTTACTTGCTCAGAGGCAGACCTCCAGCAGCTAGAGGGGCCGAGAGCTACTCTTGCCCTTCTAGGATGGTGGGTCTTTGTGGTTCTGTGATCACTCACTTCCAGCTCCCAAACAGGAAGTTCCTGTTGTCAGTCAAACCTGTGCCTATAAAAAATAGAACTAGCTTTGGGTGGGGTGGGAAGGAGGGCAATATAGTCCCAGTAGAGAAGTTCAGTCACACAGCAGTCCTTTCTCCTGGTGTCTTCTGCCAAGCAATTAGAGAATCTTTCTAAGGCAGTCTTTAAATGTAGCTTCCTTCTAGCTAAGCCACTCCCCCTACTTACTAGATCTTTCTACAAGTAATTTAAACCTCACAGCTATTAAGTCCTTTCAATCACCTGAGATTTACACCTAGATACTGTAACTGTTTAGATACCCATTCAGTTCACTTAACCCAGACAAACACACACTTTTTTTTGTTTTGTTTGTTAGTTTTTTTTTACCCTAAATTAAAGGTCCAAGTACAAAAGTTCTTCTTCTTTAGTCCCAGTAGAGAAGTCCAGTCACACAGCAGCCAGTTGTACCTCTACACAAATCAGATACCATTCTGGCAGAGCAAGGTTCCTCTATGATGGCACCCTCAGTGGAGACCCAGAAGAATGCTGAGGACATCCACAAGGGAGACCCACAAAAGGGTGGCAAGGGACACCACAGGGGAGGAAACAGCTACTGATAGGGACTCAATTGTTAGGGGTAGAACTGGGGAAGGAGAGAAGAAGTAAGCTGCCTGCCTGGTGCCATGGCTTGAGGGACAAGAAGCTAATCCTCACAATTGCAGAAACAGCATCACAGGAGAGAACTAGATATCATTGTCCACCTTGGGACAAATGACCTAGCTAGGCATGGGATCAGTGCAGTGCAGAATGAATTTGTGGAGTTGGGGAGGGGCCTCAGATGGTAGCAAGCACAGTAACCTTCTCAGAGGTGCTACCAGTCCATGGCAGGAGTGAGGCTAGGGTACTGCACACCATGCAGTTTAATGAATGGTTGCAAAACTGGTGCAGAGCACAGGGCTTTGGCTTCTTTGGGAACTGGAGGTCCACCTGGAGAGATAAAGGTCTATACTGGTATGACGGTCTGCATTTGTCCACTAAGATGACCAAGCTCCTAGGTGACAGGTTTAAATGCTTCCTTGGCAAGCTTTTAAACTAGATAAGGGGGGAGGTACTGATAAAAGGCAGGAAAAGTCAAGCCTCCCCCCACAAAACATGGCAGGTAGTAGGGTAAACACTGAGGTACAGAGCTCAACACAGGGCAGGACGGGGGTAAATGGTAAAATAGATAAGAGCAATAAGAGCAGGGATGGGAGAAAAAAGGATCAAGCCAACATTAAATGGAGGGCAATGACTACTAATGCCCGTAGTCTGGGAAACAAGCTTTCTGAGCTAGTAGCTTTGATGGAAGATGAACAATTGGATATTGTGGCAGTCACAGAAACATGGTACACCGAGAACCATGAATGGGATGTCAACATACCAGGGTACACAATCTACAGAAGGGACAGGGAAGGCAAAAGAGGAGGTGGAGTAGCTCTATACATAAGGGAAGGGATCAAAGCTACAGAACTAAAAAGTAAAGAGGGAGGACAAGAGGCACTCTGGGTTACCTTGGAGATGGGAAATGGCATCACAATCCGCACAGGGTTGTATACAGACCCCCATCTCAAGGGGAGGAAATGGACAAGAAAATGATAGAGGACATTCTCAAAATGGCTGAAAAAGGGGAGATACTGTTGATGGGGGACCTGAATATGCCAGATGTTAACTGGAGGACATGTACTGCAGCCACATCCAAGAGCAGGGTCATTCTCGATGCCCTGCAGGGGGCAGACCTTAGACAGCTAGTGCTGGAACCCACTCGGGAGGAGCAATACTAGACCTGGTACTCTCAAATGGAGAGAGGATCACAAATTTAGAAGTCAGTAGACATCTGGGAACAAGCGACCACTGCACAGTGTGCTTCACAATGAGCACAACCATGGAGATAAGCCATACAAAAACAAGGATACTGGACTTTAGAAGGGCTGACTTTGGCAAAATGGGTGAACACCTGAAGAATGCACTAGCAAATGGCCAAATAGAAGTGGTGGAAGAACAATGGAGAAAAATCAAAACTGCCATCATAGAGGCAACAAGTCTTTGTGTAAAACAAATAAAGAAAACAAAGCGGAGTAAAAAACCACTATGGTTCTCAAAAGAGGTGGCAGGGAAGGTTAAGGAGAAAAAGGCTGCATTCAAAAAGTATAAGGAATCACAGAGGGAGCACGACAGGGAACTGTATCAACTAAAGCAGAAAGAAGTAGGAAAGGCAGTCAGAATAGCAAAGGCACAAACCGAGCTAAAAATAGCCAACTCGGTCAAAAAGGGGGATAAAACCTTTTATAGGTACATTAGGAGCACAGAAAGGTTAAGGGAGGATAGTAAGATTAATAAAGGAGAGGAGGGGCAGAGGGAGACAGTGAAAAGGCAGATATTTGAATGAATACTTTTGCTCAGTATTCACAAAAGAAGATGAGGAGCAGTTACCTAAACCAGACAATAAAAGCACTCTGGGTAGGGGGTTGATACCAGTCCATTCACAGAAGAAAGAGTCCTGAAAGAACTCCTAAAACTCAAGGTGGACAAAGCAATGGGGCCTGACGGGATTCACCCCAGAATCCTAAAAGAAACTAAGGGGACTCTAGTGACACCACTGACCACACTTTTAACAAATCATGGCAGGATGGGGTGGTACCTGAGGACTGGAGGAGGGCAGATGTGATTCCCTTTACAAAAGTGGGAGCAAGGCAGAAGCAGGAAACTACAGACCTGTAAGTTTGACCTCAGTAGTAGGGAAATGATGGAATCACTTCTGAAAGAAAGAATTGTTGAGCACCTAGAGGCCAGAGGGCACAGGACCCAAAGCAACATGGATTTACAGCAGGAAGGTCATGTCAGACTAATCTAATTGATTTCTTTGACTGGGTGACCAAAGTAATAGACCAGGGAGGGGCTGTGGATATGGCCTACCTAGACTTTAGCAAGGCATTTGACACAGTCCTGCACAAAAGATTAATAATCAAGTTAGCCAGCCTGGGAGTGGGTCCCAGGGTGGTAGCCTGGGTAGCGAACTGGCTGCACAACAGGACACAGAAGGTAATAGTGAATGGAACACATTCCGAAGAAAGGGGGGTTACTAGTGGAGTACCTCAGGGCTCAGTACTGGGTCCAATCCTCTTTAACATCTTTATAAGTGACATTGCAGAGGGTCTGGAGGGAAAGGTATGCCTCTTTGCAGATGACACAAAGATCTGTAACAGAGTTGATACACAAGAGGGGGTAGAAAAGATGAGAAGGGACTTGGCAAGGTTGGAGGAATGGTCAGACATATGGCAACTTAAATTCAATGCAAAGAAGTGCAAAGTAATGCACCTGGGAAACAAAAACCCAGGAGAAGAGTACACAATAGCAGGGGAGGTACTAACAACAACAAAAATGGAAAGGGACCTGGGAGTAGTCATATCAGATGACCTAAAGGTGGGTAAGCAATGTGAAAAGTCAGTAAGGAGAGCCAGGGGGATACTGGGATGCATAGGAAGGGGCATCGCAAGTAGAAAAAGGGACGTGATTATCCCTCTATACAGACAGTTGGTGAGACCCCATCTGAGTACTGTGTGCAGTTTGGAGACCTCATCTATGCAAGGACATAGACAGGATGGAAGCAGTCCAGAGGAGGGCAACTAAATGGTGCAGGGTCTACATCAGAAACCATATGAAAAGAGACTGAGAGAGCTTAATATGTATACCCTTGATGAAAGGAGGGACGGGGGCATGATAGAAAGCGTTCAGTACCTCAGGGGAATCAACAAAGTTCAGGAGGGTAGCATCTTTCAGAAAAGGAGATGTGTAAGAACAGGAGGCACAGTTTAAAGATAGAGGGGGGACGGCTCAGGGGTAATGTGAGGAAATTCTTTTTCACGGAGAGAGTGGTGGATACATGGAACAGCCTTCCTGAGGAGGTCATTGGTCTAAAACAGTGGGGGAATTCAAACATGCATGGGACAGACACAAAGCAATTATAGTGGGGGGTTGCAGGAAGCAGGCTGTTGGTTAACTAGAATCTGCAGCTTATCCAGTAGGTAGGGAAATGGGCAGACTGGGTGGGCCAAGTGGTCCTTTTCTGCCGTCAAAGTCTATGTTTCTCTGTTTCCTGGTGTCTTCTGCCAAGCTATTACACATTCTGACTCTCCAGCTGTATTGAGTGGGCTTCTTCCTATGCTGTCCTCTGTCAGTGGAGACACACTCCAAGCTCTGGATACTCAGTCTCAGCCCATGTAATGGCTGATGACTATTCTCAGAATGTCAAACTACCTTCTCTCAGCTGATGCTGGGATTGACTCTCCCAGATAGTGGAAAACTTCAGCAAGTCTCTTTCAGCTGCAACAGAAGCCATGGGCCAACTTCACCAAAGTCTCTCTCACTCACTCATTCATAGCTCCTTCCCTCCTTCCTCAGAGAGCTACTGCCACTGTCTCTCCCAAGCAACCTTCTGCCCAACTGCCTCAGGGGGAAAACCCATTCACATTGAGTAGTACAGCTGTCCATCACAGAAATTAATATGTATGAGGATCCCTCTTTGAATCATTGGCTATTACAAAAGGCACTAAGAACATTGTTCACACCCCCTACCCAGGAGCCATAGCTGCAGTCCTTTGCACTCCTCAATCACTGCTTGGGCAATAAAGGTTCAGGGGTTACAAAGATGGCATCCATGTAAATAGTTTATAAAAGATTCAAGTTTGTGACCTTGGTGCAGGTAAAATTAACTGTTGTGACACACAAATGTCCCTTTGCCAAATAGCTGGAATTGTGTACTGTAGTCCGGTTGTGAAATGAGTGCCGATAAAGTCCTGGTCTGCCTGCCACTAATACTGAAATGCTAAGTCCCATACCTGCAAACAGAAACGTTCACAAAGCGGTCTATAGCATTTAAAGCAACAGTACACTTATTTACAGTTTACATATTATTGACTGATTGATTAAAAAATTATTTGTATACAGGTTGCACACTTTAGAGGAAATCTCCACTATTTTCAATAAAAGTGCCCTGTTATCACATACAAAAATAAACTTGACAAATACAATTACAGAAATATATAACATCAACATTAAAATGATCACAATTATTCCAGACTAGTCAGTATTAAGTGTAGCAATGACATTCCTGAATAACAGACTTTCTCAGAGCCTTTTGGAACTTAGACACTGTTTTTTTGCTTTGGTCTCTGTTGGGATTGCATTCCAAGATTTCGCTAGACATGTTTGAAGCATTTTTTGACCAAATGCATTGTAAATTTTTGGACAGGTAAATTTCTCTGCGTCTTAAAAGGAATATTTCACATTGGCTTGAGATCTAGCTGTAACTAAATTTCATAATGGGTGCATATTTTTAGACTTCACTAACTTATAGCACCAGGTATGCCAATTCATCTGTCTTCTATCTTCTGGGTGAAGCCATGCTAATGTCTGATAGACTTGACAATGGTGAGTTCCATATGGGCTCATGTTTGCAAATCTGGCCAGCCAATAGCAAGCCTGGTCAAGCTTCTTTAAGGCTTTTTTAGGGGCATTTCACTTAACACATTTCTCTTTGGTTCCCATTAGGTGTGTCCAAGCCCCTACATATGTTTCGGGATCCCAAGAATCAGAACACATTCAGGCATGCCCTTTCAGACAACAGAAGGGGCAGAAATAGCAGGAGCTTGGTGACTTCCCTAACACAACCTGCGCTATACCACTATATAGCAGGACATCAACTATTGACATAGTTCCTCCACACCTCAGAGCAAGCAGGCTCAACAGGCTGCCAGAAGCAACTCTGGGCACCAAGAACCCAGGGCTGGCAGGACCAGACACCAGGAGGCAAAAACTAGTAAACCCTACCCATGGGGGGGGTACATAAGTGTAGCCCCTTTCAGGTGCCATCCTGGAGAGGGCCACTGCCCCTGGCTTGCCAGCCGTTACAAGGCTCAGTGGCCTGGGTTCCCATAAGCTGACCTATGGGGGTCCTTTCCCAAAAAGATAAAATAAAATGGCGGAGTCTCCACCCCGAGTACATTAAAGTGGGTCTGATTACTTGCAGTACAACCCCCTGGGATGTCGTACCAACCCACTTCCCCAACGGTTACCCCAGGCATGGACTTACCAGGCATCAAACCTCCCCACATTCAATTACCATTTACCTTTTCATTTCATCCAGTACACAGGCTCACTAAAATTAGGCTCTGGATTCATTTTCTGCCGCAAAACAATAACTCTGTGGTTTATTTACAGGGGGAGGGTTTAAGAATGGGGTAGAGGAATAGAGTTCAAGCATTTTCATTTTGCATTTCCCAAAAATCACATTTCCCCTTCTGATTCATTCCCTTATTGCAGTCCATGCAGCCATCATCTCTGTCTGACTAGCTAACTGCTGCAGTGTAACCCCAAGCCCAGACCCACAGGTCCCTATCCATTACAACCCCACAGTCCTTCACTGGGTACCCAGATTCTAGTTGCAGGCCTGAGGTGCAGCTGGTAGCTGGGGTTGGTGTGCTTACTTGAACTGAGTTTTATTTTTTTTTACATTTTTCCCTTGGCTTTCCCTCTAGCCCTAGGGGGCATACTTAAACTATATACAGTCCCCAGGTTCCTGCTATTTACTCACGGTTCTGCAGACTCAGTCCTCAGATGGCACAGTTCACTGAAGTCCTGGGAGCTGATGGCACAGGCAGAATCGGTCACATACCTTTAACAGAGGGTACAGAGGCTGCAGCTTGCCCTTCCTTCATCTTGCTTGCAGATCTTGCAGCTTGTCCCATTCAGCCCATTGCAGGGCATGTGCACAGGGCCTGCCAACTACAGAGGACACAGACCCATGACTCGGCTCCCTACGATCAGAGTGTCCTAGCACTCGGGTACAAGACCTGTGACCCCCTGCAGTGGCAGATCCCACTTGATGGGAGTTAGCAAGCTCCCCACCAAGCCCTGGGTGTCAGCAGAACATTCAGCACATTCTCTTTTCCTGTTCTCTTTATTTTTCTCATTCTGGTCACAGTGTGTAGCCATGGCATTTCATCTCTCTCTTTGCTGTATCTCAAGAGCAGACAACAGGTACTTGGACCAGAAAGCACCTGTCCATCCTTGTGCTTTCACGGTCTCTCAACCTGACACAGCCACTTTTTTGCTCTGGCTCACACAGATCACCTGCACTCTCACAGTCCAGTTTCTTACCGTGCAGGTACTTAGCAATTCTCTGGCTCAAAGAGGCTTACTCTTCCTTTTCTCTTTCTTTATCACATTTACATTCCTCATTCTCTGTATTTATTTATTTATTTAAGAGTTTAACCAGGAAGGCATACTGAGTGGAGTACTGCTTGATTCCAGATGCGTCCTGGGGGAGGGGGGAAGGGAATATACAGTAATGTACAACATGTTTAGATAAATACAAATACAGCATTTTACACAAGGATAGTACAGTTAGATATACAGCATCGTACATAAGGATTATAGAGTACAGGCATCTCATGAAAGAATATATTTCAAATTGGTGGGTGCAAAGGGTACAGTAGCTGTGTGAAGAGCAGGGAAGGAGTTATCCTGCTAGCGGGTCCATGGGACTAATAATTAGCAGCCTTGCAACACCCATGAAGGTCATCGGCCCATGGATACTAACAGAGTCACAAACACAATTTAGAATCAACTGCCAGCTAATACACTCCAGGTACTGGGGTGTGCACCTAGACAATACTTAGTGAGGAGCCAGTTATGTGTGGAAGCTAAAGAGGGGGGCTAGATAAAAAGGTATCGCATGGGGGCGGGCCTGCATGTGCAGTGGGGTGACAAGCGCCTTGAGGAGATGGTTGAGTTGTTGAGCATTGTCAGAGTACCTAATGTCAGCTGGTAAGGAATTCCACAGATTACGCAACCGGTAACTGAAGGCGGCTTGGCCTTTGGCTGTAGTCATGTGTGGAACATTCAGAATCTGGGAGTCTGTGTTCCTGAGAGAGTATGTGGAGGGTGTTTTGGGGTGAGAGGGTAGATTCCAGGTAGGGGAGGGACTTGCCCAGACTTTAGCAGTTGTCCTAGCACAGTGGACTAGCCTTCGATTCTGGAGCGAGGATAATTGTAGAGACTTGTAGAGATCGCAGTGGTGCATGGGGGCAGTCCAAAGCAAAGCGGCAGAAGGCATGGAAGAGGGATCAAGTCTGGCTAGGGTGGTCTTAGGGGCGGCGCTGTAAACAACATCACCATAATCAATTAGAGGGAAGATCCTTTTCACCAGGATTTCCCTTCAGGTCTCCAACGGGATGCAACTCCTGTTACGATATACAGCACCCAGCTTGGGGTGCAGTTTCTTGTGTATTGAATCGATATGAGCTGAAAAGTCGAGGTGCTGGTCGAGCCACACCCCAAGATACTGGAAGGGGCCCATCAATGGTATAGACGGTGGGGGTGGTGGGGAGTCAGGAGAGTCTCTGTCTAGTGCCGAAAGTAAGGGAGGTAGTTTTCTTGGGGTTTAGAAAGAGCTGGTTTAAGCGAAACCAGAGCTGGGCAGCAATGAAGTCTTTCTGAAGTCTAGCGGCCACCTCTGTGAGGGAGGGACCCGATGCAAACAGAACAGTGTTATCTTCATACATGTGTGGATGTGTGCAGGCATACTGATGGCAGGTCGTTCAGGAAAATGGAGAACAGTATTAGGCCAAGGATCAAGCCTTAGGGGACCCCAGTGGTTATGGGGAGGGAGGAGGAGGAAGTATTGCAGCCTATTCTAACAGATTGAGTCCTGCTGGCTAGGTATAATTGGAACCAGTTGGTGGTGGTTTCCGAGAGTCCAGCTTGGGTGAGTTTGGATAGTAGGAGGGGTGGGAGATAGTATTGAATGCCTTGGCAAGGTCTATGAAAATAGCTGATGTGATGTGTCCATGATTCATACCCATGAGGACAGTGTCATTGAGCCGTAATAAGGAGGTGGTGGTGGAATGGAACTTCCTAAATCCGGATTGATAAGGCGAGAGGAAGGTGGAGGAGTCAAGAAAGGAGGAGAGTTGGGCGAGCATGAGGCATTCCTGGAGTTTGGCTACGGTGAGGAGTAGGGAAATAGGGTGGTAGTTTCCTGGTGAGGTGGGGTCACCCCTCTTTCAGGAGGGGGATGACTGTGGCACATTTCCAGTCTGTTGGGACTATAGCGTGTAAGAAAGAGAGGTTGAAAAGAGCATCCAGAGGGGCGGCAATGGCTGGGGCAGATAGGTGGAGCATTTTGGAGTCCAGGCCCAAGGGGTATTTCCCTTTAGAGGCGTGAGCCCCCCACAGGGCTTCTAGCACTTCAGTTGGAGTGACCATGCGAAAGGCAAAGGACGGGGAGGTGGGTGGAGAATTGGTGTCCGAGCTCAAGTGGTGTTGAGGGAAAGAGGATAGCAGAGTGGACACACAGTTAGTGAAAAAGGTGTTAAAAACAGACGCCACAACGCCTGATTCAGTAACGGTAAGCCATCAATGATTAGGGCTGGGGTGGGGGGCTCTGCCAGAGAGGAGAGGAGCGATTTGATTGATTTCCAGAATTTCACAGGGTGTCTTAGGTTGGATTGGAAAGAGGCCTTGAAATAGGTTGCCTTGGCCTGGCATATCATCCTGGTGCAGGAGTTGCGGAGTGCCTGGTAGAGTTGGAGTTCTGCCTGGGTGTTGGTAGCCTTGCATGCTTTCCATGCCTGGTCCCTGGTGTGTAATTGGTCAATAATATGGGCAGTGACCCAGGGCAGGTGGGCACCCCTTACACGGGTCTTTCTCAGTGGCACATGACGGTCCCAAACGGTGAGGAATCTGGAGTTGAAAAGCTCCAGGGCAGTGTTGATTGGTTATGCCCGATAGATGAATGACCAGTCAGTGCTTTCCAGGTCGAATAATATGAGTAGATTGAGGTCAAGGGACTTGTAAGACCTGTTGAGCAATATATGCGGGGGGGGGGGTCTTTGGGACGGAATGTTCTTCTTACCACGTAGATCATGTGGTGGTCACTTAACAAGTCTGGTAGGAGTCCAGCCTCTAGAATTCTATGGGGGTGGGAGATAATGGCCCAGTCTAATAGGGAGTGGTTCTGGGATTTGAGATTTAGGCAGGTGGGTTCAGAAATTTGTTGGGACAGATTCAGTGCCATCACATGGCTACGCAGTTTAGAACTATCGCTTGAGAGCCAGTTTGAATTGAAATCACCAAGGATATGCAGCTCTCTCCCTGATCCAAGCAATTTTAAGGTGCTCAGGTGGTCCATTACGCCTGCCAAAGGGGTGTTGAGGGCACAATAAGACCCAGCCACAAACAGTGGAATTGAGTGTGGGAGTGCGAGTTTAATTAGTACGGATTCAATGGACACTGAAGGCAGGGAGAGCTGGACCGGGGTGAACTGGAGCCGAGAGGATATGTACATGGCAATGCCGCCCCCTCTTTTTTCACCCTGTCAATCATACCGGATGAGAGAGTAGCCTGGGATGAACAATTCGGCATCCAGGTTGTGGGGCTTCAGCCATGTTTCGGATATAACCAGGATATCTGGACGTAGAATTAGGACACTTGATTGTAGGACGGTGAGTTTGTTCAGGATACTGCATATGTATCCTGTATTTTCCAGGCTTAGACATAAACTTCATTCTTTTTCCAGGCTTAGAATGCAACCTTGGTCTTTTTCCAGGCTTAGACCCAACCTTTGTCCTTTTATTCAGGCTCAGAACACAACCTTTTCTCTCTGCTTCTTTGCCTTACCGCTGTGGTGCAACCTCAGAACAATGCAAACAATTCAGCAACTTGCAACTTTCTCTTTTCTCTTCCAAGCTGCTTCTTTCTTTTCCCGATGGGGCAGGCTCACCCTGCCCTAGGGGACAAATTGCTGGCAGCCCCCAGGCAGGCCCATCTTGCAGCCCCAATCTCTCCAGGGGCAAAAGCTCCCCTTCCTCTGGAGGGGCTCCTACTGAACTGACCCAAAGTCTAACTGTTCTCTTCTTTTGGGAGTCCTTTCCTTGCTCCCCATTGGCTGGAACCACTGTCCTTAAGCCAAAATTGATATGTACGATGCTCCCTCAATATCTCACTGGTGCAGAAAAAGGCACCTAGATATTCCCTGGTATTTTCTCCCCCAATAGTCGGTTCACAAGCCCCAGAATCCTTCTGGCTAGTCCTGGCTCGGTGGTTGGCTGGCTGGTGTCACATGGCTGCAAAACGCGGTGGCCATTGTAAATATTGTCCACACATTTTAACACTGTCCCAGGTTTCAAGTGTTTTGCAGCCAATCTTTGATTTAATTATTTCCCCACACAGCCGTAGCCACTCCTGTGCCCTCTTAAGCGACTGCATCCATTTACACATTTATCTATCCCCTTTCCAGTTGCTGCTGCTATTTCTCATAGTCCCTAGGCAGCTAATACACAGTCCCACTTTATTCTCTGGCTGCAGTCCGTGAACATACTTTATTTATTTTCCCGCCATGGACTGGCAGCCTTTCATTTCCCTTACACACCATTGCTTTATTTATTTTATTTATTTATTTTTCCCTTTCCCCTATTCTAGTGCTACCTATTCCTTTTGCCCCAGCACTAGACAGGGCTCCTCTCACTCTTCAAAGGGACACCGCCTCATGAATATTAATGAGATGGCTCCCGATCCCTTAAGCGCAATTGGCGGTCACAGAAAATACATTTTCTTTCTCCTGGTTGCCTCTCCCTCTAAACCAGGGTCCTCGGTCCCTCTCTTGCCTTTCCCTGGGACCAGGACCACCAGAGAGGCAACCCCAAAGGCCAGAAGGGCCGCTCAAAAATGCACATCTGTGCATGCGCAGAAGTCGCCAGCACTGAGGTGCCATTGCTACAGCCGGCAGCTCCACGAACTTGCTCCTCCAGCCCCGCTCTCTCTAAGGAACACCGCGGGGGCTGACAGGAGAGGTCAGGGAACAAAGGGGGCAAGCCAGGACCTGGACAAAAAAGATGGGAGTGGACCAAAATCCCAGTGGGAATGAGCCACCTTTGGGAGCTCACAGGTAAGGCCCCCAACACGGGGGTTACACTAGTAAAGTTTAGGCAGTACTCACATGAGAGCTTCAACGAGTCATTCCAGCCTTCAGAAGGATTCCACAATGTCCAGGAATTATTTAACAATGTTTTACCGCACAAACGCCATGTTTAAAAACAACAGCAGTAGTTTAGATCCCATCTCCCCTTGTCTGTGGTTGTTAGGTAGCAGCTGGCCAGGGAAGTAAGAGAAGGGATGTGCTGTTGCTGTCACGGGTAGGAATGCCATTGGTTCTCATCACAGGTAGGCAGTGTGGATTGCCACTTACACACCAAGTATTACGTGGCACAGAATGAGGAGTAGGAGGGGTGCTGTTTTAGTACTGAACACTACGCACTACTTCTATTCCAACACCAGGTGGCAGTACAACTGGAGATGCTTGTGGGAGGGAAAGCACTGTCTGGCGCAGGGGAAATACTATCTAGCAACGGCAACACAGCCATGTTTTACATCTACATGCATGCCATGGAGGCACAGCCCTTGCCACTAGCATCTCTAGAGGATGGGCACAAACACAAGGAGAAAAAAACCTGGTTGTGTGAAACACACCGCTGGCACTGTCAGGCCCTGCCAATCTGACCAGTCACTGCTTCTCCACACATGACTGACCTGCAGGGAGCTGCTTCTCTACACAAAATGGACCTACACGAAGCTGCCCTGGCACCAACGAAATCCACTATGGAGAGAAGAACTGCTGTGTGGACACCTGGGAGGCAGTAAGCAGTAGAGAAGGGAGTACACGTGGCTGGAAGATCACTATACTGTGGTGGGCAACACTAAGACAGAAGGTGTAAAGAAAGTATATGTAAAAAAATTGTTTTTCACCTACTATGATGTCAGGGGATCTAATTTATTGACGCCCCCATTGGTGCTTACCTCCTTACTCCTTGTCCTTCTGGCTGAGCTCCTGGGAAGTCTTCATTCTAGGTCCCCAGCTCATGCCCTCCTGGCTCTACTCAGAATACTGCATATCTGTCTTTCACCCTGTGGGTCCCTCTCTCCCCATGGTGGGCCCAGACCAGGGAGCCTCTGTTTGCAGTTGGTCAATGAGCAAAAAGATTTTGAGGCAAAGCCATGCCTCATGACGTATATACCTTCAGTGTGCTGCCATTCACACAGCAATGGTTGTTTTCCCTTGTAGGCATTCTACCAGCTTCCCAAGCACAATACATACTCTGTCTGCTGATACCAACCTGCTAGGATTGGGCAGGAGCAGCATGGCCTTTTTGCATGATCACTGGTAAGAATTTCTACTGTCCATTGAGAGGGGCTCACACAGAAAATGAATCTCTCCTTGTCCCAGAGCAAGAACACACTATCTCCACAGTGTACTCTAGGCTCCTCAAGCTCAGAGCAGGAGTGTCTTGTCACAGTGTAAATCCCAATCTCCCAGAGGGATTATTGGTTAAACCCAGCATTTTGCCTGCCCGTGCCAATACCTATGCACAACAAGTGATGGTCCAGATTCAAAATTTGTCAGATCGGGAGGTCCGGTTGAACAGAGAGTGCACCCTAGCTACAGTACACTGCACAGACACTGCTGTATTACCCAGCAACAAGTACTCTGGTGAAAAGAAAAGAGTGACCCCGGACTTATTCAACTTTGGTGATCCCCCATTGCCAGCTGAATGGAAGGCTAGGATTAGCAGGAAGCTCGCCCAGACAGACCAAGTGTTTTCATTAAAAGAATGGGACATGGGGTGATTCCAGGGTGCAGAGCATCACATATGCCTGCATGATAACTGGCCATTTTGAGAGAGATCCCGACGCTTCGCTCCAGCAGACACAGATTATGTTAGGAGGCACCTGCAGGAAATGCTCGCTGCTGGCATTATACAAGAATCAGGAGCCCATATGCCTCTCCCATTGTGGTTGTGCATAAGAAGAATGGGTCCATGAGGATGTGTGTTGATTATCGAACCCTGAACCGGTGGACCATCCCAGATCAGTACACCATGCCCCGTATACAAGATGCCCTGGATTGCCTGAATGGGAGCAAATGGTTCTCGGTATTGGATCTTTGCAGCGAATATTACCAGATTCAGATGGCCCATGAGGACCATGAGAAAACAGCCTTCATCTGTTCTTTGGGGTTCTATGAATTCCTGAGAATGACACAGCGGATTTCAGGCACCCCAGCTACCTTTCAGTGACTGATGGAATGTGCCGTGGGAGATATGAACTTGCTGGAATGTCTAGTGTACCTAGATGATGTCATTTTGTTTGGAAGCACATTAGAGGAGCATGAGACCAGACTGTTTAAAATGCTGGACTGATTGGAAGAACTGCATACCGGCTGCCTATTGCCATTTCTCTGCTCTAGATATTAGTGCACTACCTCAACTTGACAATGATAGTATTCAGTAAGCTCAATCCCAAGATCCTATGAGTCAACCCGCACTTGATGCCCTGCGTGCAGGGAAAGATGTGTCTAAGTTGCATTCCCCTGACTTACGAACTGCTCTATTGTTTAAAGAAGGCCCCAGGATGAAGTTACTCAATCAGTTGTTATACAGACAGACAGTGGATCATAGTGGTCAAGTAGACAAGCAACAATTGGCCCTGCCCATGGCCTTTAAACACTTGGTACTGAGGTCCCTCCATAACCACATGGGGCACCTCAGTATTGACAGGACTCTCAACCTGGTATGATTTTGATTCTACTGGCCCAAGATGGGGGCTGATGTTGAGCACTATGTAAAGACCTGTAGTCGCTGCCTTCAAAGAAAAGCCCTGCCTCAGCGGGCTGCCCCCTTGTCAATACCACTACAAGTGCCCCTATGGAACTGGTCTGCATAGACTTTTTGTGTTTAGAACCTGATCAATGGAATATTGGCAATGTGTTAGTGGTTATGGATCATTTCACACACTATGCACAAGCTTTTCCAACTAAAGATCAAAAAGCCTCTACCGTGGCCAAGGTGCGAGTGGAAAAATTCCTTGTCCACTATGGTGCCCCCAGCGGATCCACTCTGACCAAGGCAGAGACTTTGAAAGTAGGCCAATCAAAGAAATGCTCTCTCTGTGGGAGGTGCGAAAGTCAAAAACCACCCCTTATCACCCGCAGGGGGAACCTCAACCAGAATGTTTTAACTGCATCCTTCTAGACATGCTGGGCACCCTCCATCCAAAAGACAAGCATAAGTGGAGCCAGCAGATTAGCACCTTGGTACATGCATACAAATGCACCAAAAATGATGCTATTGAGTTCTCGTCTTACCGCCTCATGTTTGGGAGGGAGGACCACCTGCCAGTTGATGCCTATTTTGGGGTCTCTCCAGATGAGGACCAAGCTGAAAACTACCTGCAGTATGTACAGAAACTGAAAGCTCAATTGAACCATGCATATCAACTGGCCCAGACAATGGCCGCTAAAAGAAATCTTGCCAACAAAGAGAGGCACGACAAGAAAGTAAAGACTCAAGAGCTACGGCCCGGAGACTGTGTGTTGTTATGCAATTTGGGACTACAGGGCAAGCACAAAATTACTGATAGGTGGCACCATCTTCCTCATGTAGTTGTTGGAAAGTTGGATTATCTACCAGTATACAAGGTACGCTCAGAGAATAACTCCAAAGCTGTCAAGAACATGCACTATAACCACATGCTGCCTATCAGCCAAGTTATTACTGAAGCTGAGCCAGCAGACATTGCTCCCCTGGGTTGGTGACTCATGCTGCTGCAAAAAAGAGACAGAGCCCGCCTACCCCAGTAGTTACAGAGTTAAGGTTTCCCCCACAGCAGGCCCAGAATGGTAGTGACTTTAAGTCCACCTCTGATGATAGTGAGTGTGACAATGCCTATTACCCCTCCTATGAATTGAGTCAGCTGTTCTGAGGTAACCCTATGACTAATTACGAACATACGAAATTTGTGGGGATGAAGCTGGGCCTTCTGGACTGCCTAACCTCCCAGCTTCATCCTTGGAGACAATGCTCCCTGAAAGTGAGGTGCAAAGCATCACATCTGAGGTTGTGGACTCTCTGTGTTTTGTGGAGCTGTGTGAATTGCCCGAAGAAGGGGCTGATGGTCTGAGTCTCCCTGGTGACACACCAGAACCTGAAGAACAATGTGAGAGTGTTGACAGACCTCCTTCAGTGCCACAAAGCCTAATTGTGATAGAGCCTCCTCAAAATGAGCAACCTGGGCCTTCGTCAGACGATAATAGTGAGCAGAGTGTTGTGGAAACAGAGCCTACAGAGCAAATAGCTGACAGTGCTCTCAGTTTGGACATTCCCATCCATGCAAAGGCACCCCTCATGAATGACAAAAGCTCCAAAGTTAGTGCTGAAAGCACAGAGACTGTGGCTGTTCCCCCCAGAAAGACTAGCTGAGCTATCAAGCCAGTACTACACTTCAGTTATGATTCTCCTGGGAGGTCAGTGGATTTGCCTCTCAGTGTGGTTCACAAAGGTGTTTATATTTCTCAGAGCTCACTACCCAAACTGAGATAAATGGCCAATTCCAGGTTGATTGTTCTTCCTTCCCAGTATGGTGCCCCTGCCCCATCTAGCCCCAAGTTAACTGATAGGGAGGAGCCCCCTCCTACATTGTTTAATGTACAGGAAGTTATTCCATGAATCAGTATTGTGATGTCACAAGTATGTTAATCATAGTGGAATCAGTATTACTTGTATGAAACATGCATAAGTATTGTCCTTATGGATATAGTATCATGAAGTGTAGTGAATATGTATAGTAAAGTAATAAGTTTATATTAACTGATGCATGATGGTACAGACTTGACGCGAACACCACGTTTTCTCCAGGCAGGGAAGGGTGTAACCCCCCTACAAATGGGGGTTTCCGGAAAGTCTTCTTTGAGCTTGCCTAAATGCTCACTGCCAGGCTGGTGTTCTGCGTTTTAGCAGTTTAAATGTATTGCCAGAGAGTGCCTGTATAGCCTCTGTGTACTGTCTCTTTAAGAGCTGCCTGGATTGCAGTCATAATTAATCTGAGAGGGAGCTCTGTTAGAAGATGTACTTGTTTGCTGATCATTTGTTAGAGTAGTAATAATATTGCAGTTTGTTCTAACCTGCCTTCTTCGCAGCATAGACAATTCTGTTTATTTCCATCATCTTGATCCTGGACTGCAGAATGGACCAATTAGTACATTTGGGACTCTAAAATGGTGCCTGCCTACAGGGGCTTGGTGAGGCCAAAACTTGTAGGAATTGTAGTTTTGGGCTTTTTGCACCTAAATTAACCTAGAGGGGGAGCCCTTGTTGTGACTGACAGACAGATCAGCCAACTGAACCTTTTGGATCTTGGGGAAAGTCCCACACTGCTTGCAGTTGCCGTGAGATCTGAGTCGGGAAGTGAAAAAGTAACCGCTCGAGATAGTTCGAGCAGCAATCCATAGTGGATTTGCATGGGAGAATTGTGGAAAGGCCTGAGTTTGGCCTGCATGCCTGCCTGCTGTTCCTGAGAGGGAACTTGTGCATTTTTTTGGACTGAATCCGAATTTGGAGAGCGAATTAAGCCACTGAATTGTGACCAGGCTTTAACCTGAAGAAGACCGAAGATTTGCTGAATGTGATCGGCTACCTCTGACCTCCCAGATTGTGCAGAGACTGTAATTGCAACCGGAGAGCCATTTGCCTGGTACAGTGGAATTTCCTTACATGTGAATGTGCTGTGTGCTTATAGTGGGTCGTTATTTGGTTCCTCACTGTGTGTCTGAACTGTGTTTTGCTTGCTGGAGGCTGTATCCAGCTCCATGAACTGAATCCATATCCATTTCCATTTGCCTGGACCCTGCTACACTGGCCCAGCCAGAATACCTGCTACGCAGATAAAGTCATCAATGAGAGACTGGCCTGGGGATCAGCCCCCTGCTCAACGCCTTGAAGAGGAATGACACCTCAGTGATTTGTGTGGGCCCTGCTTCTCCGGGCAGTCCAGCTCAACAGCCTGCAGTCTTGATTTCGTACTACCTGTGTCCAGTATTCAGTATTGTGAGTAAACATCAGGGTAGCTCCCTGCAACAACAGCTAAATCTAAAAGTGTTGTCATCTGATTGTCTTGTTGCCTTTTCTTTCACAAAATGAGCCCTCCGGCTCCGGATTACGGATAGTGTGTGTGTTGTGCATGTTGCTTTCTTCCATCACAGGGCCCCAACCAGCTGCAACGTTCCTGGCTAGCCCACCGTTTTCCTACCTGGGTACCCAGAGTGTGCGACTGTGTAGGGACTCTGAACTGCATGCATGAACTGTCTGATCAATAAAGCTTTTAAGCAAATCAACCTGATTACACCCTTCCCTTGTTCAAGTCCCCCAAATAAATCAGATTTAGCTTTGTTTGCATTTAACCTTACTGTGGTTTCAGTTTGTGCCAAAAGTACTGTACTGTTGCTATTTGCTGTGCTTAACCTTGTTTTACAGGGTGTCCCCAGGTGAAAGCTAGAGGAACCAGCCCTGGTTGTAAGTGAAAACAGTGTGGGTAATTGCCTGGTGAATAAGGATCACTGTGAAAGTAATTATTGTATAGTGTTCAGGCCAGTAAAAGGGAAAGAGGAGGGTTACAGTGTCCCGGAGGGCTGTGCCCAGTGTAGCTTGACCACTAACAACCCTGACCTCCAGGTGGAGGCACCCACTTCATTACCCAGGCCCATTAACCTGCTACTTGCCAAGAAGGCAGGGGTTGTAGCCCTTGGGATAGCACCACCTAGGGGATACATTTAAAACAGAAATTTCTAATAATGTATGATGATCAGTTATCAATGAACTTTAGAAACACCAAAAGGCTGAGTTCCACAGTGTCTAAGCTGTTACCTCCAAGATTTCATTACGCATCCCACATTATACACTGCAACCTTTCTAGTGTTCAGACATTCCTCAAAAGTTGGTTATTCTCCATCCATCCTATTGGCTGATGCACAATTACAAATTCTGGACTGCCAGAGGCCAAAAAAAAAAAAAAAAGCCATGTTAACATTGTTCAGTTTACTTCTTGCATCTCTAAAGGCTGGTCACGATCCCTGATTGCACTCAAACTCTCAGGTAACTATACCAACAAAATTTACTCTTTTTCACCTATTCTCACATAGCACACGTCAACAGATGAAAGCATGTTAACCTTAGGATATTCTCCAAACATCTTTTCTGCATGCTAGTACTATCCCCAGTAACAAAGAAAGCTCCCCAGTGCATAGATTGGGGGATCAGGTCAAGCTGTACCCTCAAGTAGCATCCTAGCCTAAACCCCTCAATCCTGGTCAGGACCCTCATGCAGCTAGCTCTCTGAGGAACTGCAGCATCCACTTCACATCAGGCAGTGCTCTCAATGAGCCTCATGCACTATGTCTAGAGCAATCATTAACTGACAGGCAGTATGACCCAGGGGGACATTATATCAGGAACAGATGCCCAGGGATGCAGGGGAGAGCTGTTAATGAGCTAGGCGCATTTAGTAGATCTGGGTTTGATTCCCACAACCTCCACTTGCATTCCATGGATTTTTTGACAACTTTCCGCATGGTGGAAAAAAAAAAAAAACTTCCCTGCACAGTAGCATTCACCCCAGGGGTTATGTAGCCAATTTATATAGGATTTCTATAGGCACAAGACAAGCTGGTCCCTCCAGTAGTGTCCAGCGTGCATCCCCTGGTCTGATCAGGACACTCCCGCAGCATCGCCACCACAAACAGCTGCCTGAGGAACTGGACCCCCCCCGCAGCATCCACTTCCCACTCAGGTAATAACCTGCCACAAGCTCTGTGCTCCTCGCCAACTGAGGACCCCCACAGCAGTTCACTCCCCCGCCCGCAACAGGATGCATAAAAGTACATGATCTGGCTAGGGCTGCCACCTCTCAAATGCAAAAACCTGGACATCTGACCAATATAAGCCTGGGGTCCACAAGGCCCCAAAAGCTCTGGGGTTTTTGATGCTCTCTGGTGATTTTAGTGCTTTTCTTCAAGAAAAAACACACTTTCGTAAGTCTTTCCTATCCATGATTCTGGGGCATTTCCACCTGAAGTCATGAGTATGGGAGAATCTGACTAGCCAAAGGGGAATAGGGCCAAGGTCAGGTGTCTGGGCTGACCAACAATGTCATGATGAACCAACCAACCCATTGTCAGTAAAGGCTGGGGTCTGGGGGTAGATGCTCTGTAGTGAGTTTTGGGGTTTTTCTTGAAGAAAAAACACACTTTTGATATGTCTTTCCTATCCCTGATTCCAGAGGGAAAAGGAAAATTTTCCCCGAAAGTCACAGATGTGGGGAATCTGACTGGACAAATCTGGGATCAGGGGCCAAGGTCAAGTGTCTAGGCTGACCAACAATGTCGCGACGAACCAACCCACCCATTGTCAAGTGAAGGCTGGGGGTCTATTTCCTTCCCAAAAAAAACAGAGGCTCATGCAGCCTGCTCCTCCTCTTCTTAGCACCTAGAAGCTTAAACTTAGGGAAAGTTTCAGCGTCACTTAAGCTTCTAGGAGCAAGCAACTGCAAGCTGCGATGCTCTAATGTGCTAGTAGTACCGATGAACATACCCGACCTGGTGCTGGCTGGCAAGTTGTGAGGGACTCATCTAAGAACTACCTGTAGTAGAGACACAGTAAGATATTAGGTTTATTCCCCCTGCCACCTCACACTTTTGTGCTCCAGCTGGGGCCTGCTGTCTAAGTGCATTTGAATGAAGGCCCAGGCCCAGCAATGTGCATTTTCTCTCATCCTGGCTAATAGAAAAATGGTGAATAATCCTATAGCTGGCAACCTGGGAAACACAGATAAAGGAACATAAAGGTGTATTTCATTATATTTTTGCATTATTTACCCATTTTATTTCATTCCAGTTTTGCATGATTTTTACTCTCTTCTCAGAGTTGGATATTAAAAGGTACATGTACATTTTGGGGCAGGGCACAGTTCAGACTGCCACAGGCCAGACAGTGCGACTTACCCTTCCTTAATCCTTGGCTGGGCTGCTGTCTGCTGCTGAGGGAGTGCCAAGGCTGGTCTGGCTGGCTGCGTGACTCCACCACGGGCATTCTGACTGTCTGCAGGCCGCAAAGTTATTTTATTCTCAGCCAGGGTGGGCCATGGGCTGGGTCCTCGGTCAAGAAGACAGACAGTTTGGGATCTCTAGGCTAAACCACTTTGAGCAAGAGAGGATGGAGCCATCTCTCAGATGGCACAGTGGGGCACACAGTTGCAGACGTGGTCTTGGGTGCAGCGAAAGAAATTTGGTCCAGGAGGCTCAGGGACCTGGGTGCTGCTGATGACTTGACTCTCTCTCTTCAACACACATTGTCCATGGGCTCACAGACGTACTCGAGGAGGTGGAGCGGAGCATGGGGAGGAGGAGTCTCTATGGAGTCTGAAGCCTAAGGAAGCTGTAGGAGTGTGGGAGGAGGGAGAAAGGAGGAGGTTGAGGAGGTCCAATGACGGTGCCATCATCATGGATGTCAATCACACACTCTGGTCACCAGCCAGCCAGGTCGCCTCATGACTGGAGTGTAGCCCTCCCTCCACCCCCATTTCCTAGGGACAAAATACAACAGTCAGTGAGTGACTGCCAGTGCTTCTGAATGCATCAGGATAGCAACAACTACATTTTGGGCATGAATTGCCATTAAAAAAGGAGAAAATTGATAGAAAAGTCATTGTTTATGCAAAATTATATGAAACAATGCCTTTTCTACTTGTAAACCAGGACTTTTGCAGTGCTCACATCTGACTCTTATCTATAGGATTAGAAAGGAGAGGATTGGGTGGAAGCAGAAGTGCGATAAGGCAGAAGCACTAAATGATTACTTCTGCTCGGTATTTACTAAGGAGAAGAGGAGGTGATACCCGGGGGAGGAACAGCAGAAACAGGGTGGAGGGGTGACAGATGGGAAATCATGGACAGCAGAGTTCAGGGAGGGTTTAGAAGGCACTAAGGGTGGACAAGGCGCCAGGCCCAGATGGCATCCACCCCAGGGTACTGAAGGAGCTGGCAGAGGTCCTTGCAGGACCTTTGGCAGACCTATTTAATGCCTCACTACACTCAGGGTGTGTAACTCAGGATTGGAGGATGGCTCATGTGGTGCCCCTCCATAAGAGTGGCCCCAAGGATGAACTGGGGAACTACAGACCGGTGAGCCTCATATCCATCATGGGTAAGCTGATGGAGACTATCCTGAAGGAAAGGCTGGTGGCCCTCCTAGAGGCCAAAGGACTACAGAACAGCAGACAGCATGGCTTCATACATGGCAGATCCTGCCAAACCAACATGGTGGAGTTCTATGACTAGGTAACTAGGCAACTGGACAGGCACCATGCAGTGGATGTCCTGTATCTGGACTTCAGTAAGGCATTCGACTTGGTGTCGTATGGGAGGCTGGGAAGTGTTAGAAGGCACAGGGGTGGGTGAAAAGCTGGTGAGATGGGTAGGAACTGGCTTCAGTGAAGGCAACAGAGGGTGGTGGGTGGGGAGCTCTCACACCTAAGGGCAGTGACGAGCGGTGTTCCACAGGGCTCGGTGTTGGAACCAGTGTTGTTTGGGATATTCATTGCAGACATATCATTGGACATCAACAGCAAGATCAGTCTGTTTGCTAATGATACCAAGATGGGAGCAGTGGTGGATGACTTAGGGGGATGGCAGGGGTTACAGGATGATCTGACAAAGCTTGAAACCTGGTCAGACACCTGGCAACTGGGGTTTAATGCCAAAAAGTGCAAGGTGCTGTATTTTGGGGTGAAGAACCCAAGGAGGAGTTAACAGCTGGGGGGAGTGCAGCTATCCCAGACAGAGGAGGAGAAGGATCTGGGGGTGCTCATTACAGGGTCAATGAACAACTCAGCACAATGCAAGAAGGCAACTACAAAGGCCAACAAAATGCTGGGTTGCATTGCAAGGGGTATATCCTCGAGAGGGAGGAGGTGATTCTGCCACTGTATAGGTCATTAGTTAGACCGCACTTGGAGTACTGCGTGCAGTTCTGGTGCCCGTATCTGAGGAGGGACATTAAGTTACTGGAGGGGGTGCAGCACAGGGTGACAAAGATGATCAAGGGGCTGGGGACTTATCATACGAGAGGAGACTGAGGGAGTTGAACATGTACTCGTTGGAAGAGAGGAGGGAACGGGGGGACATGATTGAGACCTTTAAGTACATGAAAGGAATAAACAAGACCGGTACAGAGGGGCTGTTCAAAGTAAGGGGGGGGGGCACCAGGGGCCATGATATGAGACTGGAGGGAGAAAGGTTTAGTAGGGAGATGAGGAAACACTTTTTTACAGAGAAGGTGGTAGCTGGGTGGAATGAGTTACCTGCAGAAGTGGTATCCAGTAGAACATCAAAAGGGGATGGGACAGGACAAGGGGGAGGGTCAATGGAGGAGAAGGGTGGAAGGGAGGGGGCAGCTGCAGAATAAGTGGGTGCTAGCTGCACATTCGAACAGACTTGATAGACCTCTAGGCTTTTTTCTGTTGGCAAATTTCATATGTTTGTATGTTCGTAAAACTGGGACTTTGAATGTCCTGGCCAGATTTTCAAATTTCCTGGGACAGGGCTTTAAAAAATGGAACAATCCTTGCAAAATCAGGACAGGTGGCACCCCCAGAACTGGCTAATATTGCACATACCGGGAACTGCTGCTGGGGCATGTCATCAAGCTGTGGAAAGGGATTCCCATGGTCCAGTAGGACTCAGGTATCTAAAATATTAAGATTCCCTGTTCTTCCACAGGAGGTTGAGGGTCCTGGGGGGCACATAATTTTCATTCCTCTGCTTTTTAGGAGTTCAATTGGTGCTGATTACCATCTTGGAGACATTTTCTCTGGGTGCAGCCAACTCCTCCCCCCCCACCACTGTATACTGGGAAGGCAGACTCTTGCGCTCCTTGCGAGCACCCGAGATCTCGCAGCTGCCATATTAAGTCAAATTCCTTGTGGGAGTAGTGCCCAGTCCTTTTCTGCACTCAAAATGTACTATGCTGGGATCATGGGTGAGCTTTTCCACCAAAAATCAGCAGCGCACCTCCCCGGTTGCAACAGCACCACTGTTTTCCACCTGGCACCTTCAGGGTGATGAGCGTGGGCTGGGCAGTGTGCTTTTGTGAGGTGGTCTTGTGAGAACAGCGGCCATGCTGCCCTGGTGTTACCATAGTAGGCAATCATGCGGGAATGATGGCCATCTTGCTACAGTGTCCAGGGGAACACTGAGTTCTCGCAGGGCCACGGCTGGACTCACAATATTGGTGGCCATCTTATGTGTGGCAACCTTCCATTCTGTTACATGGGGAAAATGGCCATAGGTTGTAATGCTTTAGTAGAGGACAAAAGTTAGCCATCTTGGGAAGGTCCCTTCTGATTTCAAACACAGTGCCAACTTGGTACTCTTACTGTCCCTCTGCTCACTCTATGACATAACTTATTGTGTGCTGCTACCCACTTGACCCGCTTCCAGCATATTGGTACAGTACCTGCACTGGAGAGCGACAAATCAGGACTTAACCCCACAGAGTCGCAAAGTGCGCTCCCTTTTTCATCAACCAGAACATTCAGGGGGCACTACCCTATATATGGCCACTCATGAAAAGATTACTCAGAGGCTATTACAGGCTGGACCCTCCAGCAACGTCTGAGCTTGCAGCTGTTCATCCTGGTCAGGACCCTCTTGCAGCATCCCCACTCGGGGACTACCTGAAGGACTGAACCCTCCTACAGCATCCAATTCTCACTCAGGTAATGGCCATAGCTCACCACAAGCACAATATGACCTGTCCCAGTTTATAAGCTAAAGCTGGGACTGCCCCCCTATTTCAGGGAGAGGCACAATACTCAGTGGCTCACTGAAGGCACGTTGGTTTTGATCTAAGTGAAGAATTAGGTATTCCCAAGTACTCAACCAAACACTCTTTTGGGTGCCCCTCCACTACCTAGTTAGCTCTCCTGGATAGTGGCAATTGGAAGCCGAAGCCATCCAGTGTGGCTTCAGTACATAGTGGACACCTCCTCTGACATCATGAAGTTTGGTGCTAGAGCTACAATCCTTACCAACTGTGCCCGGATGGCCCTATGGCTAAAGCTGTGGCAGGCAGATGGCAAATCCAAAACCACTCTTCTTTATGCTACCATTCAAAGGGGGCCACCTATTCAGAAACACACTCACGCCTTTCCTCTAAAATTGGTCAGGGGCCAAACAAATGGTAGAAAGAAGGACCTTTACCCCCATCAGGGTAATCATTTCGCCCCAAGTTCAAGAGTTCATGAGGCCAAACAAAATTGTTCAATAACCAATCGCCACGAGGTGCGGCCTCAAAACCCCGGTTCCTGTCTCGAGCGGCACAGTTCAAAACAGAGGTAATTCTGGCAGAAAGGCCAGCACTGACAACAAGTCAAGTGGGGACTCCACCAGCATCCAACTATTCATTGAACAATGGGCCCAGACCACAATGGACAGGTGGGTTCGGGAACTCAGACCTCACAGTTATGTCATGGAGCTCGCACAGAAGACAATTCCAGATAGGCCAATGATGTCCTTGATGCCCCTGGACCATGACAAAGCCGAGGCTGCCCAGTACACTCTGCTCAATCTCTCCAGGAACTGAGACATTGTACCCATGCCGCAACATGAGTAGGACATGGGAGTGTACTCTGTGTTTTTTATGGTCCCCAAGAAAACGGGCGAACTCCACCCGGCACTGCACCTCAATTTCCTCAACAAGTTCATGGCCTGCAAGAAATTCAAGATGGAGACCCTCAATCCACTTTGATGGCCATTCAACCAGGTGATTTGCTTACATCACTAGACCTAAAAGATGCATAACCCCACATTCCGATTCGCCTAGTCACCAAAGGTTTCTCAGGTTCAATGTCATTGGCCAGCATTTTCAATACACATGTCTCCCGTTTTGGCTGGCCTTGGCCCCAAGTGTATTCACAAACACTCTGGCAGTGATTGCCATGACCCTCTGCAAGAAAGGGGTGCCTACCATGCCATACCTGGACGATTGGCTCATGCGGGCAAGGTCCCCAACTCAGGCATAGAAGGACATGGACTCAGTGATTCATTGCCTGCAATAACACGGTTGGGTCATAAACTGGGACAAAAGCCAGCTAAGCCCCACCCAAAACCTTGGTGCAAAAATCAACATGAGCCTGGGCCTGGTGACCCCAGTGGAAGAGAAAGTCAGGAACATGACCTGGCTCATTGGGTCTATATGAACACACCCTAACAGACAAGTGCATGCATACCTACTGTACAGCTGCTAGGGCTCACGGTGTCGATGATAGCCATGGTGCCATGGACTTGGCTAAACATGCATCTACTCCAGAAATATGTGTGGGATGCATGAGATTAGTTAACCCAGAACTTCGAATACAGAAACAGTCTGGCCCCGGACATTCTGCACTGTCTAAAGTAGTGGACGAACAGACAAAATCTGATGAGGGGCATGCCATTGTCTATGATACCAATGGCAACGATCACGACAGATGCAAGTCTCCTTGGCCAGGCAGCCATTTTGGGAAATCATGTCACTCAAGACAGATGGTCCCCACCAGGAGCTTGCCTGCCCATTAAGGTACTGGAGATGAGAGCAGTGTACCGTGCCCTGTTATTCTTTGTAAAAACAAAAACAAGGTACTGCGTTAGCATGTGGTCTGATGAAAGCAAAATAAAATGGAACATTAAATACACACTGAAAAATAGAAAATAGAGTTAAAAATCAACATTTTGACCTTAGATCTTCTTCAGGAAATAACTAAAAGAGAAAAAAGCAAAGTTAGTGTAGAGGGGAGGTAAAATAAGGGATATATATGTGAGGAAAAAAAAAGGGGGAGGCTCTGAGAGAAGAAGTGATAAATGGCAAGATAAAGAGAGAATCTGGAAAACAAAAAGGTGAAGATAGGAATTATAAGGCATAACAGCAGTGAATGAGCTAGAGAAGTCCCCAGGTGTTGACTAATTAACAGGGCCTAGTGAGAAGGCCGAAAGGTGACAAATGTAGGGGAAGGAGGCAGAGATGTAGACATCTGATGAAAATGAAAATAGATGTGTACAGATACAAACAGACTGTGTTAGTCTTTGCTCCTCCAGTTACTGGTCTGGCAGTACTGATCACGACTGACAACCAGGTCACCATGGTGTACATAAACAAGCAAGGGGGTACTAGAAGCAGGGCAATGCCAAGGAAGGCGTTAAGAACATTAAGATGGGCAGAACAGAACCTGCTGATGATTTTGGCCACCTACCTGGCACCTGAACTTGCAGGCAGACTGGCTCAGCCTTGTAACACTCGACCAGGTGGAGTGGCATTTGCATCCTTGGGTGTTTCAGTTCCTTAACGAAAGATGGGGGCCCCTTCAAGTGGATCTGAGTGTGTCCCGCCACGATACTCAACTACCTCACTTTCACTCATGCTTTCCCAATGATCAGGCTGAAGAAGTTGACACACTGGCAGCACCATGGAATTTCGACAAAGCTTATAGCTTTCCACCCACTCTAGTGATTACCAAAATGCTTCTCAAAATCAGGTCCATTAAAGTCACTGTGCTGAGGGTGGCTCCTGATTGGCCACAGAGATCATAGTATTCTCTACACAGAGCAATGTTAATTGACACCCATGGCATCTTCTACACCACCTAGATCTTCTCAGCCAAGAACCAATCCTTTACCACAACCCCAATGTCCTCTGCCTGACTACATGGATGCTGAAAGGCAAAGAATGCTGAACAAGGGTTACCCCCCCCCCCGAGCGGTTGACCGACTCTTGCAATCCAGAAGACAATCAACAAATAAGACTTAGCAGAGACACTGGCAGAACTTCTGTAAGTGGTGTACAGCAAAAGGTCTGTCCTCTTCACTGGCAGGCCTTCCCCAAATCCTAGATTGTCTCAATGATGGGGCACACAAAGGCCTGTCATACTCCTCCTTGAGGGTACAGGCTTTGGCTATCTCTGCAATGCGAGGCTCTCTCCCTGGGGTGGGGCAGATAGGTTTTTCACCCAGATGTACTCCAGCTGCTGCAGGCAGTGCAGGTTGCCATCTAGACCCACCTGCCCTCTGTGGCAACTTAATCTGGTATGAATAGCCTTATAGAAATAAACATTTACTTACTTACTTACAAGCCTCCTTTTGTACTTGATTCTCCTTACTGGACAACCAAGAGAATGTTTTTTTCTTATGGCTATGTGCTCAGCCAGATGGGTGAGTGAGTTGTAGGCACTGTCATGCCATGAGCCATTCTTTACTTTTCATAGTGTCAGAGTGTTGTCCAAGACAGTTCCATCGTTTACTCCAAAGGTGATATCACTGTTCCACATGGCACAGGAAATTCACCTACCGGCCATGCTCGCGAACCGAAGTAGCCCTGATGTGGCTCCTCATCCACTTGACATGGTATCCCTGATAAAGGATTATCCGACTATGCCTGAAAATTTCCGTGAGTCAGATAGGCTGTTTGTTTTCTTTTCAGGAAAAGAAGGCTGGCCAGGCTGCCTCTAAGGAAGCGACAGCTAGGTGGATACAGGCAGCAATAGTGGCTGCCTACCAAGGGGTGGGCCTGGACTCCTATGGGCATCAGAGCACATTCCACTGGGGCAATGTCAGCATCTTGGGCAGAGAGGGGGAGCCTCAGTACAGGACATCAGGCTACCTGGTCCTCTGTTCATACATGGATTGGACATAGCATCAGCAGACCACTATATATTCAGAAGGGCTGTGCTTCAGACTGTTTTGGGTTCAGTGTAACATAATGTCCATCTTCCCACCCAGGTTTCTTTCCTGGTACTGCTAAAAAAGTCCCACTTGTGAGGAATGTCTGAGCACTAGAAAGGTTGCAGGGGATAATGGTATTTACTCACCTAGTAAAGGTGAATATACTTGCAACTTTTCTAGTGCTCAGAGTCCCTCCCGATCACAGGAGAACAGAGCACCCTTGCAGCCAGAACCACATTCCCCAGCATCTTTAGTTGAGCTAGTGTGTGGAATTGCATTATGTTATCGACTACTTATATTCCTGAATGTTTGTTTATCTAATCGATATTATATGCATTATTCTTGGTGGAGGATTTCAGTATGGCCTGTCGTACTGCAAGTTTTTTTCTGATATCTTCCCATAAATGACCTTGGTGAAGTTGCTGGTTTTTTTTTTCTGATCATTTCTTTGTCTTCCTGTTTTTGCCTTTTGGTGTGCATTTTATCATTTTCTCTGCTAGGGAAGGTTCTAACTGGACAATGTTATCATGGCTGGGGGCTTAGCCTCTGGCAGTCCAAAATTTACGATCGTGCATCAGCCAATAGAATGGATGGAGGATAACCCACTTGTGCGGAATGTCTAAGCACCATAAAGGTCGCAGGTATAATCACTTTTACCAGGTGAGTAAATACCATTTTATCTCTTGGTCATTCAAAAGGCCAGTGTCCCATGTTTTGGTAACAAGAGGTTGATGAGTATGGTTTCAGGAATCCATGGTCCCATGAATTCAAACTGAATCAAAAGGTTAACCATTTAGAAAGCAAAAAGAAGATGTTACTTTAAATCCATTGAACCAAAGACTCCTAAAATGACTTCTAGACTACAGACACAAATGAAAAACCCTAATATTTGTCCTCTGGTGCCATCATCTGGACACAGTCACAAACACAGAGCTTCATGTAGTCTGCATTATTACGCAGTAAAACATAACCCAGGTGGGGGTGGGGGATTCAGGCAGAAAGAAATAATTAATCCTATCCTGTAGTAATATTTACCTGTGAAAAATCTGTTGAAGCACATGGCCGTGCCAAAGTAAACCTTGCTTCCCTGCTTTTCCTGTGTGAGATCTTTATGTAGAATACATGTATTGCAGGCAGGGCTTCAGTTAACTCACTTGTGGCAGTATTTGACTTCCAGTGCAGAGAAATCCCAGGAAGACACAAACATTCGCTTTATGGAGAGAGACAGAAAGAGAGAGAAAGAGAGAGAGAGAGAGAGAAACATTCTCTTTATGGACAGAGAGAGACAGAGAGTGAGAGAGAGAACATCTGGGGACAGGTGCTGGTTCTTTAAGGAAATTACCATACATTGTACAGAAGTAGATGAAATGCACACTCACAAAATATCCTTTAACATAGCTGGTTTTAAGCATCAGCAAACCCTGCAGTTCCAGGGTATCACTTCATTTTTTTAAATTATTATTATTCAAGTTTAAAGTAAAATTGCACTAAAGGATATCACTGGGCTCTGTGAAGCCTTCTCTAATGTGATGTCATAACATCATGAAATTACTCACTAAGGCATGTCCCAGCCAATCAGAGGCTGATGATCAGACATGGACTGGATGGGTACTGGAGCCCCAAAGACTGAGATTAATACCACCCCTTTAAAAATCACAAATATGTAACTGGTTGTATTGAAAATAAAATGTGCGTTTTGGACAAAGTAAAAGATGAAGTAAGTTTGGGTTGGGTAAGGGCCCCATGATTTATCTCAGCTGGGGTCCCCAAAACTACAAAGCTGGGCCTCTCTATAACAACCTTAATTTCTGCGTAACTGTACATGAAATACCAGCATTTCATGACTCATTGTGGTCACTTCCTAATGGTAGTGGTCCTTTCATTTTCATCACAGTTAATAGTAAAATGCAATTCATTCATTCTCTCAAATACCTGATTCTCTAACAGATTAAAAGCTGACAGAAATACATCAATTCATTATCCCAGCTTTGTCTTTTTTGCCAGTTGAATAAGAAATCCCAAAGCTGGGATAAGAAATCTACTAATAGTATGCATTTCTGACAGCTGAATAATCTGCTAATGAGAATACATATTTAAAGAAAGTGAATTGAGTTTTGCAACAAATTGTAATGACAATGAAAGGCCAAGGAAGCAGCCAGTCATTAGGCATGGGGTCATAAAGTAGTAGTCAAAACTAGCGCACCACAAGTATGCCACACGCAAATACATGTGAAGCAAAATAATGTCAGCACAACATGCCAACCGTAGTAAAGCAGTGCACACCGCAGGATTATTGTTGTTTTTTTGGGCTCACCGCACCCCCAACATGGGGTTATTCGCCCCCACCCACCGACTATAACAATCAAACCGGAGGTTGTGGACTTAAGGCCAAGGTGAAAAGTCAGTGCGGGCAAAAGCTGTTTTTTAAAAAAAACAAAAAACTGCCACTACAGTGGGACCTGGGGAGAACCAAACTGGAGCCCCAGGTCCCCAACATCGCTGGAGGCAGGTGCTCTAGCCACTCCACCATGGGAGCAGTCTGGCAAGACACTGCCCCAGCAGCATCTTTCACGTGTCATATTAGCAGGGTACAGTGACAGGGGTAGCATTTTTTGCTGTACGCTAAAAGAACCTCTGTTGCTGTAGAACCATATGCGCTTCTTACAGTGCGGTTTTCCATGTGCAGTTTTGTATGCAATGTATTCACCCTGTACCGATTGCGACTGATTTACAAAACATTAGAATCCCATGGCCTGATAGAAACACAAATAAATATTGTTGAATAACATTTGATGAGTGTGCAGTTCTCGTTCTTCTCTGCATGGTATTTGAATTTTACATCTAAAAAGATGCTTTCAAAAAATAGGGGGAGGAAGTATTTGACTCCCAAAAGAGAAACAAACAAAAAAAATAATGACTTCCATTTTTTGCAGACAAGGAAGTCAAAATATGACTGATTTTTTTGTGAAAGGGTGCCACTAATAATTTTTATTATATTCCAAAAGTGTCCTCTCTTAGAATATTGACCATTGACATTTGGGATAGCAACCTAAGACATTTTGACAAAAGTAGTCAGGACATCCAATCTAGTTTGTCTGCTGTATCTCTAGAATCTGGGAAGTATTTCAAATTACTTTGGAGTACATGGGGAGGAAGCATAGCCTAGTGGTTTAAAGCACAGAGTTGTGGACCTTGAGACCTCACCCAGCTTTGCGTCCCATAACAGCAACTGACTTACATACACTGTGAAACCCTGAGTAAGTCACATAGCCTCCTGTGTTAATTTCTCTCTCTCTCTTTCTAGCTAGCCTCACTGACCTTTCCTTAACCTTTCTGTGTATGCCTAATGATCACTACCAATTGTTCACGGATAATAAAGTGCTCAACGATACACAGCGTGTATGAAAGGCAATGTATGAAACCCAGTTCCTGTCTTTTCCTCATAATGTTTGACTTCCAAAAACCTAGAATGACTTCCAGATTCAGACTATTGGACATTGCCTCTCTTATAGAGTTATTAGAGACTCTTACCTTGTTGATAGGCAGGATCTGCTTAGCCATATGCCCTTGTTCGGTCTTTGTGCAGCTAATTGTAATTTTTGGGGTGCCCCTCCATGCATGACTCTTTCTCAGTTTCTGGCCCTTGGCCAACCTTTGCCTTGATATGGAAGAAGTTTTACCTCCTGAGATTCAGTCAATCCATTTATTACCTGTTTGTTTTATCATTAATTTTGTCAATTTTTTTTGCCTCCCACACACACCCTCCTGACATCCTTACTGGCCAAGTTTGTTGCCGGATTCTACCAGAGTCAGAACCTTTCACCCATTCTGGCTGGTCCTGCTAGGGACAACAGCAAGTGTTTATTCACGAAACTTGTTAAACAAGAAAAAAAATTAAAGTAAAAATCTTGTGTTCAACTGTTTGTCTGGGCTGAGGACTAGGGATGGGGTGGATCAAGCAACCACTGAAGCACAGGCATACCTATGAACTATGCCCACCCCCCACACACACTTCAAGCACCACTCCATTTAGAGCGGAGACTAATGTCATCCTTTACATGTCCTCGCACCATTGGGTTTCAGTCTTTAGCTAATGTCAACCAGATGCAGTTGAGGCTTAGGATGTGCTGGTACAGAAGGGGCAGCTGTGCCAGGATCACCCCAGAAGACCTCCCGTGACCTACTGCCTCACAGTTTCCTACCCCTTTCCAAGTAGGATCAAAGCTTTGAAATTGAACTCTGGTCCCCTGAGCAAAAACTGAGCACTTTAACAGCTAGAATTTCAGATCGGGGTCATAGCTGTTTCTAAATGAGCCTCAAAGGGGAACAGTCAGCACTAAGAGCTCCACATCCAAGTGTAGGGCTGGTCCCAAACTGCACTTTGTGTGCAAAAAAACCAAAACATTTTACTTATTGTTTACTGTAGTATAGTAGATTGAGCCAGACTAATTTTACTTACTTCTAGGCTGACATTTTTTGTAACTGCAAATCCCAGAATACCTTGCAGCTGACATCAGAGCAGGACTGCAACAGTGGAGGATTCAATAGCCTGCAGTGTATGTTAAAATTTATCTAAGCTCTGATCTTTGGTTTGCTGGTCCTGCTGTCCTCCCAGGGCTGAGTACAGTTGCAGAGGACTATACTTACCCCCCGGGAGAACAGCGGGATCGGAAAATATCTGATCAGAGCCTATAAAAGCTCTAGCATATATTGTAGATTATTAAATCTCCCACTGCTGCAGTCCTGCTCTGATGTCAGCTGTAGAGTATTCTTGGATTTGTAGGTACAGAAAATACCAGCCAGGAAGTAAGCAAAATTAGTCTGATAATCATCTACAATACTACAGTAAACAGTATGTAAAAAAAAAAAAATAAATAACATCTTTTGCACAGAAAATGAAAATTTGGACCAGCCCTACCGTTGGGTGTAGGGCTCTTGGTGCTAACTGTTCCCCTTTAACAACTATTTTATTTGCTGCTTTTTAATTACCAGTTATTTGTACTTCCTGTAGTTTTGTTGCTTTCTTTTATTCTGTTTTTCTCTCATTTTGCCCCTTCCCCATACTCCCCCCTTACTATGACCGGATAGTGGGCAAGTGGCTGCCTTTATAGTTGATACCAATGATCAGCTGGTGGTAGGCACACTAGCCTGTCCCCCATGCACTGTGTGTTCCCCCCATGGACTGAGTATGTCATCTCTCATGTGCCTGGGTCACTGCTAGCTCCAGTGTGGGATCTGGGGCTCGTGCTTGGAACCTGGTCTCTCAGGGGGTAAATAAATAAAAATAAATACAAAATGTGGCATGCCAGTGCTATTAATGACTTGCCAGTTGAGCACCATTTGCCAGTTAGGAACTGGCATGTCGTGATATTTGGACTGGCATGCTGTGGTCAGAAATGTTTCAGTGCAACCTCCAAACTTACATTTCTGTATCTGCAAAACTAAAAAAGAGATCAAAGTTACAGAAATGTTTCAAAATCTTATCTATTCTGAAAGAGAGAATATGTTATCTGATTATGTGTGGAAGCCCCTCCACAGCCTAGGGGATTTTGAGTGGTGGCACTTGGCTCTTGATGAGGGCGCACACCGTGAATGCATTTATAGGTTCAGTTGGATGGAATTCTGGTCCTGGGGTACTTGAACCCACAGGGAACTGGGCACCATATTTGTAATGACAGTTACAAACATTAATGTCCACACCATCAGCGGAATCTAGTTCTTTCTTTATTCAGTCACAGACAGATATCAGCTGATGGAAAGCATAGTAGACACTTGAATCCAAGTTGGGAGCTCTGCAGAACAAAGTTAGCTGGCAGTTATGGCCTTCAGGATAGCTTATAATGTGGTGAAAAGGCATTATAACAAACAGGTCAGATCTCTCTCTTTACATTCCTCTGGATAACTGATGACACAGCATGTGCCTTGTGGTCTTTGGGAACCAACTAGTTATGGAGCAAGGACCGACAGGCACAGCTGGCAACTGAAGTAACTGCATATAGCAGACAATCAAGAATAGTGGTTGTTTGACTTTGCTACACCCATGAGCATGCAAAGGGATGGTTTGGGCCCAGCTGGGCACCACTATGTAATATCTAAATGTTCTATCCCCACACATGCGGAATGGAACCTGTGGGCACAACTCCAATCAGAGAGTAACCATCAGACCCTTCTGGGCAGTTAGGCAACTCTCCCAACACTATCTATGGTACTGGCCAAAGATCTCCACAGGGTTCTCCCATACCAGTTTACCACCATCTATCTAATCCACTGCTTAGGCTAGAAAAAATAGGAAAACATAACACATTACAGTTCTTGAACAGGATAATATAATGACAGGCAACAAATGGGAGACTGCCTCAGAAAATGCCTCATTGTGGGGGATTGTCAGGGAGGGGTAGAGTGAACAGCAGGGTGCCACAGAGCTCAGTACTGGGACCTGTCCTCTTCAATGCCTTCAAAAGTGACATTGCAGAAGTGGAAGGGAAGGTATGCCTTTTTGCAAATGACAACAAAATATGTAATAGCGTGGACACTCAGGAGGTGGTGGAGAGAATGTTTAGGGACCATGGGAAACTTAAGGGGCGGTCAACAGCATTGTAGTTGGAGTTCAATGCCCAAAATTCATGTAGCTAGGGCAGAGGAGCCCAGGAGCTCAGTATAGATGGGGAGAAGAATTGACAGTCACTAAGCAGGAAAAGGAACTTGGGGTTAAAACATCTGATGACCCTCACAGTGGCAGGACAGTGTAGCAAAGCAGTGGGTAGGGCTAGTGGGATGCTGGGATGCATTAGGCGTGGTCTCTCCAGCAGGAGGAGGGAGATGCTGTTGCCACTGTATCACCTGTGGTGAGACCTCACCTAGAGTATTGTGCCAGTTCTGGAGGCTGCACTTCAGAAAGAACATAAACAGGGTTGAGACAGTCCAGATAAGGTGAACTAAAATGGTGCAGGGGTTGCAACAAAACCCTATGAGGACAGACTGAGGGATCTTAACACGACAGCCTGGAATAGAGGAGAGCTAGAGGGGACAAGATAGAGACCTACAAGTACGTCATAGTGGTGAACAGGGTGCAGGAAAGGAGTCGTTTTCAAATGAGATAAAGCACCAGGACCAAAGGGCATGCAATGAAGCTGGATGGGGAACATTAAAGAGGGATGTGAGGAAGTGCTATTTCACTGAAAAAAAACAAGGATTACTAGAATAGACTGCCAGTGGAAGTGGTGCAGGCAAACCAGTAGGGGGCTTCAAGCATGCGTGGGGTACACATAGGAGAATATTAGTAACAGGCAGGAAGGAAGGAGGGCCGCCAGAGGCCAGTAAGGGTCTGCAGAAACAGAATAGGCAGGAACCATCTGAGCAGACCAGGTGGGCTAAGTGGTCCTTTTCTATCCAAAAATTCTGTTTCCATGTTTCTATGACAGTTTCAAATAGCAGCATTGTGCTTTTCTCTTGTTTTTATTCCTCTTCTCCCTCCACTTTACCTTCCTCCTTGTTAACCAAAATTGATGAGGCTCGAGTCCTCCAAATTCGTATTTGTCCGAGACAAGCACGTGCCCTTCCAGAGCTCCCATAAAAAGGTTTCCACCTTCCCTGCATTTTGGCAGACCTGTTCACTTACCTAAAAGCCCAAGACACTGCCTGGCACCACCATAAAGCCTCAGGTTCTTAAAAGGATTTATTGTGATACTGTTAATTCCAAAATGCCAAACATTAAGGCTATTAGGGCAGCCAAGACCAGTGACCTCTCCTCAAATACTCAGAACAACTTTAATTCCCCAGCTAAATTCTGGAAGTTTATCCACTCTGTTTTGACCCACAAGTCAATCAACCTAGTCTTCAAACCGGGCTCTCATATCTTACTCACTTGGCCAATGTTGCCTCCATTTTTAATGACTTTTTCACTATCTGTTCCCTTTCACTGCTTTTTACCTCTTTAACCTCCATATCTCAACCTTCTCCATCTCTGCCCCTTCCTCACCTTCTGGCCATCTCCACCCCTCTACCATCACCTCATTTGCTGCCTCTCCTAGCTCCTTCTCTCCACAACTGCCCTTGCAGCCTTTCTCTCTCGGCCAGCCCTTTAAGAGTAATAGCCCCAATGAGCTGGATCTTAAACTACTGTAATCTCAGCTCTACCATAGCAGCTCCTATTTCCTTCTTTCTGAACCTCTCCTTTGTCTTGCAAGGTTCCCCAGTCCTGCAAGAGGGGTCAGTTCTGGCTGTAAAAGGTGTGACACCTCCTCACCTGAGAACTACTGCTCCATCTCCATCTTCTGCTCTTGCTAAACTGCAGGGAAAAAATGGGTCCTTATTTGCTTTCCGTAAAATAATGTGCGAATACTATCCTGTATTGATATCTGTAACTAATTCTGGGTCATTCTTGAGAATGTGACTTGTGCCAAAAACATCATACATAGTATTAGTTACACAAATTGTTACATACTGGACAAAATATTGAGAGGCAAGGTGCAAGGACAGTTTTTGCAAGTACAATTTCATGCAATTTTAATGTGTTAAGAGGGCTCATTTGCATCAGGTTTGAGGTGGTGTACAGCCTACCACTAGAAATGAGGAACTAGTGGACCGAGTCATCCAGTGGCCCATAGTAGAGGAGCACATTTTAGCAGTGCAGGAAGCTGAGGCCAGAAGGTAGTTCTTTAGGACTAATTTAAAGGCACCAGGAGCTTCTCAGTCTTTGATACGAGAGGGAAGGGAGTTCCACAGTGTGGCGGCTAAGTATGTAAAGCATCTTTGGCCTGCATCTGTTTTCATTTGAGGGGTCACCAGGGATATGCTAGATGCAGATCTGAGGCTCGGGGGGCATGCCTGCTTTGGGTCTGGACCAGGCTAGTTGGAAAGTTGAGGCTGAGAATTTTGAAGGCTAGACTAAGTGTAGCAAATTCCGTCAACCTCACAGGATGGGCCAGTTAAGTTCTGCTAAGACTAAGCAGTGACGATCTCTGCACTGAGTGCCAAGGGCAAAATGACCAACTCTGTTGTAAAGGATTCTACATCTAGCCATTTCCATTTCCTTAGTGGACAGTAAAATGGTTGCTTCATAGGTTAGGTTTGGAAATAGTATGCTATTTGTAATGGCCAGACAGGATTCTTTGGTTAGGTATTTTTTTTTAATTTGTACTGCAGACCCAACTTTTGGTTTAAGGTTTTTGTGATGGTGTGTGTGTGATTTGTACATGACAGGGAGGTAGTCAGGTGTAGACTGAATTATTTGAAATTGTGGGGTTCAGGTGTAGACTGTGGTATTTGAAACTGTCCGCAAGTGTGCCGGCTCTTTTATTGCAGCAGTAGTACTGCTAAGCTCGCAATGCTGCTGACCAGAGTTTGGGAATGAGCTTGGGTTGTTGGGGGCCAGTGGGGGGAAGGAGGATCGAGCATCCCAGAGGATGCTCTCCTCCTCCGGGGGGGGGGTGGTGGTGGTGGTGGTTTCGTCCTCTGCTACATTACTGTCACCTAGGTAACCACAGGTTGTAGTGCAGCCGGAGGGCCGAAGGGAAGATGGTCAGCATGTGGACATGAGCACAGTGTATGCGTGCACGCCTTGATATCCTAACATGCAGTGTCCTCAAGGGAGGGGTGGAAACAAGAAGGAAAAATGGCCCCAGCAACTCCTCAATGAAGGATCCCAGTATATCCGGGCACCCACCTCCCTAATGCATTGCACCATCTGACAAAAGACAAAAGATGTTCAGGGGTACATTCCCTATCCTGACCCTGCCTGGGGCTACAAACCAAGGCTCCATGGAGGTAGGTGGTCATGGTTGGGGGAGGCAGGGGGATTGAGGAGTGCCTGGTGATCCTGAGGAGACAGGAAAGCTGTTGGAGAGAAGGGAGCACAAATAGAAATTAAAAAAAAAAGAAAATATTCTCTGTAAGTTCCAGCGGGGTCCCTATGCAGATGGTAACTCTAAAAAGCCCTCAGTATTGCTGCAACTTCCACTTATGAAATAAAAGAGAGGCTGGTGGGTTTCTGGTAGCAAATGAACTTCAGGACACCAGAGAACATGGGTTCACTGAGGAGGTTATGTCAGATGAACTTGATCAACTTCTTTGATTGGGTGCTGAAGACGATAGACAAGGGTCAGGTGGTGGACTTACTGTACCTTGACTTCAGCAAAACATTTGACTCTGTCCCACACAGATGGTTGGACAAGAAGATGAGTGACTGGGGGGGGGGGTAGGATTACACAATGGGTAGCAAACTGGCTGAGAGAACCCAGAGAATTGTACTCAGTGAGAAGCACTCAGGGGTCAAAGTGGCCACCAGTGGAGTGCTGTAGAGATTGGTCCTGGGACTAGTTCTCTTTAACATCTTCATTTGTGATACTGGGGTTGGATTCCAGGGAAAGATCTGCCTCTTCACAGAGGATACCAAGATCTGCAGAAGAGTGAACAGTGAGGAGAAGTAAGAACTATGAGGGAGGATCTGGAAAGACTTGAGGAACGGTCAAGGGTACGACAGTTGCAATTCAATGCAAAAATAGTTCAGGAAAATGCACATGGGCAAATAAAAACCATAACGCAGGAGGGGCGTGGTGGTGGAGAGAATGACTGAGGAATTTTAAAACATCAATACAGTGCATTAGGACAGTGAGGAAGATGAACAGAATGATAGGATGCATAGGACGGGGGATCGGTGACAGGAAGAGAGGTAATTCTGTCCCTGTATAGATTCCTTGTGTTTGTTTTTTTATCCAATTATTTAACCAGGAGTGACACACTAAGCTGAAAGCTTGTTTACAGATGCAACCTGGGAGCACAAGGAAGTTAAGTGACTTGCTCAGGGTCACACAGTATGCAAGTAAGGGCAATGGGATTCAAACCCAGCTCTCCAGATTTGCAGCTCAGAGCCTTAAACCGCTGTGCTATACTGCCTCCCTTGTGTGTCTATGCCTGGAGTATTATGTGTATTTCGGGAACCTGGGCTATTAAACAACCAACACCTGACAAAGGTCCAGGACTCAGTAGATTCTTCCTAACATTTTCAAGATGTGCCACACAAATAGTAGATAATTTGACATCCGTATTTAATTTATCCATAAGGAAGGTTTGCACGAAAGGTCTCTAACAGAGGCTCTGGTTACACCAATACCAAAACCAGGTAAGGACTCAACCAGAGTGTCCAATTTCAGGCAGATTTCTGTAATTAATTTAGATCTGAAAATTATGACCAAAGCACTAATATGCAGAATGAATGCTTGATGGAATAGACTAATAGGGCCAAAGCACGTAGGGTTCATGAGGAACTGGATATCAGCAGACCACCTAAGGAAACAGGCACCTATTTACACTGTGTCTGGGGGAGCTGAGACCCCGCAACGTTTGTCTTCACTGGACACATAGAAAATTCTGATAGGGCAACATGATCTTTTCTATTTAGCACCCCAAGAAATTTTAGAATAATGAAATCATACCTGCACCGGATACAGATATTATACAAGCCTTTCAGCAGAAATGATCTGTAATGGTGTACATTTTGAACTATTCAGAAGAGGAACCAGATAGGAATGTCCACTCTGACCATTCTCATTAACCTGTTCCTTGACCCACTAGAATGTAAAATCAAAGAAGCTCCTGCAGTACCAGGGCATCTCTATAGCTGGAGAATTCTGCAAATTCACAACATATGCAGACAATATATTAATACATGTAGCCCTGGCGCGTGTCTTGAAGGGCTACTACCCCATGCCTGGGCATCTGCTAACCAGGTTGAGGGTTCTGGGTTCCCATTTTGCTGTTACCGGGTTCTTTCCCAAGATAGAAAATAAACTAGCATGATGCTTCCACCCAGAGTACGTTTTAAGTGGGTCAGATATTTAACAGTACAACCCTGGGATGTTGTACCAACCCACCTCCCCACAGTCACCCCAACACATGGAATACCATACACTAAAACCCCCAATTTCAACACTTGAATTAAAGACTTGTGCTAATAATATGCTCACTAAAACATGCTCATGAGTCCAAATTTTCAGAAACAGTAAACCATCATTTATTTACAAGGGAGGCTTAGGAATGGGTAGAGTGGAGCGGAGGTTAAGTAACATTTGCATTGTTTGATAATGGCACAGCAAACAATCATTTTGCATTTTGTATTTCTAAACACTATTAAGGCAAGCCACCCACCAACCCTTTGGATGGTTCAGAATTAACTTTCTGATTAACTGCAGATGTTAACCATTACACAGCCCCAAAAGGTATCAGTCCCCAGTCCAGAAGATGCCCCAAATCTGTCCCTGGGTACCCATCACTAAGCTCATTGTAGGCCTGTGGTGCAGCTGGTTGGCTGGAGTTGGTGCACTTGGAGTAAATCAACTCAGCTTTTACCTCTCGCTTTGATTACCTTAGAAATCCTTCTATGCCACTGAGCATAACTTGAAAACAACTATATACAGCCCCCAGGTGTGGGACACCTTGCCATTACCACAGTTCTGCAGACAGTCTCTGGTGGACTGGGACTGTAGACCTGGGGGAGATGGAACAGCAGAACTTTGGAGTTAGAGAAGCTGGAAATGAGTAGACATGTAGCAGCAGCACCTTGGAACACTGACATCTTTCCACTTGCTTGTAGGTTCTAGCAGCTTGTCCCTTCAGCCCCACCAGCAGGCGAGATGCAGAGCACAAACACAAGGCTTTCCAGGCCATAAGTGAACCCAGATCCAGGAGCGACCCCACGATCTGGCTCCCCACTGGATCTAGAGTGCCCTAGCACTCAGGCACTTGCCCGTGGCTCCCTGTGGCCTGGTCTGCCCTACCTGATAGGAGTTTGCAGTTTCCCTACCTGGCTCCAGGGTTGCAGCTTGCAGTAATGGTCTTCCACTGGAACTGGAGGTAACAGTATCTTGATGCAGCAATGCTGTCTTTTGGATTCCGATTTGCTAGTGGCTGTTTCTAGAACTCATAGTCTCTCTCTCAGCATCACATCATGTTGGCAGCTTTATTTTAGAAGTTTAGTCACATCCGGCTACTAAAGGACTATTTTCAGCCACACTGCCAGTGTGGCAGATGTGGCCTTTTCATACAGGACACAGTCTCTGATTCTCACTGAGCATACAGTCTCAGTGAGACTTGGCACATTCAAATGGTCTCCTTCAATGGACCCCAACTTTGGCACTGACCAAACACACCATGTACTCAAGTCTCAGTAAGACTTGGGCACATGCAAATGGACTCCTCCAAGGGACCTTAACTTTGCATCGACCAGACACACTGTGTACTCAAACAGTCACTTGATACTAGAAATCACTTTTCCTTACCATGCAGGTGCTGACAAACCAGAGGAGGCTCTCTTCCCTTTTTCGGACAAACCTGAATTTACTGGCATGCCTCGTGTGTACAGGACACTTCCATACCATTTTCCATAAACCTGAACCTTCCTTTTCTGTTGATCTATTTTCAATAAACCAGAACCTTTCACTTTCCTTCCTTTGGCCAAATGTCCATCCCCTTTTCTGTGATGCTGTGACATCCAGGATAGCAGGCAAACTTTTCCTCAAAACCTTTAGACAAAACCTTCACCGCTATGGTGTAGCTTCTCCAGCCTACCTGCTGCAGGATCTTGCAGCTCTCCTCCCAGCTCAATTGCAAACCAGACTCCTTGAACATATTCCTCCACCATGGGGAAAGGCAAACACAGGACCTGGGGGACAAGTGACTGGCAACCCCCAGGCAAGCCTCTTCCCAAGCCTTGCAGCTCCATTCCTTCCATGGGCTGGAACCCTCCTCTGGAGGGGTTCCTGCTGAACTGAGACCAGAACCAACAGTCCTTGGGTTTTGGGAGCTCTCTGGCAGCTCCTCATTGGCTGAAACCACTGCCCCTTCCAAAAATTAATATGCATCATGCTCCTTCAATGCCTGATTGGTCCTTCAAAAGGGCACCAAGTATTTCCCCAGCCTTTTCCCCCACAACTCTTCTTTACTGTCCCAGAAGTCCTTTCCAGCAATCCTGGTTTCCAATTGGCTTTGCTGAGGTCAAAGGCTGCATAGCATGGCTGCTGACAAAACATTTCCAACTGCAGTCCCTATAGTGTCCCACTTTACAGTACTCCTGCAGCCATAACAAACCTTTTCATTTAATCATTTCCCACTGATATATATCAGTCCCTTTGCCTGGCAAACCGGTAAGGAGTGGCCCAAAATATAAATGCACTACTGCACATCATGGGCGCTGGCCAGCAGAGAATTCAAGCTATGCTCAGCAGCTCCACGATTCAGCTCTGGCCGCATTTCAAAGTGAAATCGACACAGGGGCAGGAAGGAGACTCCAAGGGCAACACAGGGACTCGGGTCAGGAGTGGAGTCACAATGGTGGAAAACAGGAGAATGGGGCAGCCTTGCGGGGCAAGCAGGTAAGCCCCAGCAGGGGGTTACATACACATAATCCACTCAGAGACGTCCCTGCCTGTAGTACTTGATATTACTACCACCTTTAGTGAGTAATCAGCTTACAAATTAAATGTAGGAAAGACAATGGTTATGCTGCTAAATTATGGACTTACAAAAGGCACAATCATAGAACTAGGCCTTCAGTGGTGGCCACAACACAGTAGGTACTTAGGTATGGAAACTGCTAGAGAACAGGATGCCTTGATGGCCAGGAACTTAGAGGCTAGAGCAATTGCTCATTACAATAAAACAGGACCTTGAAAGGTGGACAAAATTCCCCTTGTTGTTTGTACTCTGTAGGAAAGATAAGCATGATAAAAATGAACTTTCTCTGTAGAATACGATACCCTTTAAACATGTTAGGCAAAGGGGAAATTGTTTAACCAGGAAGGGCACACTAAGCCAGAACTTGTTTTCAGGTGCGACCTGGGAGCACAAGGAAGTTATGTAAATTGCTCAGGGTCACACACTTGCATGTGAATGGGGGGCTGATGGGATTCTAACCCCGGGTCTCTAGGTTTGCAGCTCGTGCTCTTAACCACTACACTGTACTGCCTACTGTTAAAGGTAGACTTGTCTCTAACTTGGTTTAAACACCATCATTTACTAATCTCAGTTAATTTGGGATGGTAAAATGGCCTGCAGAAGCTCAATTAGTAACTCCCAGGCACTACTGAGGTCTACAGCTTCCAAATATAAAATATTACTTCTTCATTGCCCACTGTAGCAAATCCCTAAAATGAATGGGCAGAAAGGAGCAGGAAGGTGGCTATTTCCCCAGTGGCTGCAAATAAGTAAAAGGTTTATGCGAAGCACAAGGAATACCTTGACACACATCCCATTTAAGAAACTACACTCCGCAATTACAGATAGTCCTCCTGGAAAATCTGTTCAAGTAGCTATACAATTATGATGTTTCTCAACCTGTATTTCAGAACCATAACTTTAAAATTGTGGGGAAACTATTTAAAGCCTTATTTTGGAACAACCTAAATGTATTTATTTAGTTAGTTTTTGTTAACCGAGTAGGTGCACTAGACAGAAACTGTCTTTTCTTCTTGCACGACCCGGGAGATTACAACAGAAAGGGAAAGTGCACATAAATCACAAAATACACAGAAATATATGTTTGCAAAGGTAGTAAGTGTCATTAATCAGGAATACAACAAAAGAAGCCACATATTATAAGATACTGCACAAAGGAATAAAATAGTGTCCACACATATCTGTTTATTTCTTGAAGAGCAGTTACAATAGAAATACTTAGTAGATGCTTATGAAAGGCATGTCAAAGAAACAAAGAAACATAGAAATTGACAGCAGATAAGGACTGCTAGGCCCATCCATTCTGCCTGTTTTCCTGCTCTACTGCAAAAGCCACAGACTCTACTTGATCTCCAGCTTTACCTTCTCATTCCTATCGTGAGTGTTCCCCTAAGCCTGTCCCATTCATTTTAAATTCCCCACTGTATTTGCCCCCACATCCTCCGCTGGGAGTCTATTCCATGCATCCACCACCCTTCCGTTGAATAAATACTTCTCACGTTCCCCTTAGTCTACCCCCTTCCATCCTCAAGTCATGCCCTCGCTCCTGAACATCTCCTTTTCTGAAAGATGCTACCTCCGGGACCCTATTTATGCCCTTCAGATATTTGTAGGTTTCTATCATATCTCCCCTGTCTCTTCTCTTCTCCAGGGGTATACATATTGAGGTCTCCGAGTCTCTCCTCATGTGACTTTTGGTGCAGGCCCCGCACCATCTTTATTGCCCTTCTTTGAACTGCCTCCACCCTGTCTATGTCCTTATGGAGATGCAGCCTCCAGAACTGGCCGTAGTACTCCAAATGAGGCCTCACCAATGATCTGTACAGTGGCATCACCACCTATTTTCTTCTGCTGGCGATACCTCTTCCTATGCACCCCAGCATCCCAGTGGCTCTGCCCACAGCCTTAGCACATTGTTTGGCCGCTTTTAGGTCATCAGATATGATTACCCCCAAATCTCTTTCCTGCCTGGTGACCGTCAGTATCTCCCCCCTCATCATGTAATCTCCCCTGGGTTCTTGCGCCCCAAATGCATGATTTTGCACTTTTCACATTGAATCTCAGCTGCCACACTTTAGACCATTCCTCCAACTTACGTAAGTCCCTCCTAATTTTTTCAACCCCTCCTGGAGTGTCCACTCTGTTGCAGATCTTAGTGTCATTTGCAAAGAGGCACACCTTCCCTTCCAGCCCCTCTGCAATGTCACTTATGAAGACATTAAACAGGATTGGCCCCAGAACTGATCCCTGTGGCATCCTGCTGTTCACTCTCCTTTCCTCAGATTGCCATTTTACCACCCAGTGACCCACTCCCAGGCTGCCCAGCTTGTTCACAAGTCTTCTGTGGAGAATGGTATCGAAGACCTTACTGAAATCCAGGTAGGCCACATCCACCGCTATCCCCCGATCCACTTCCCTAGTCACCCGGGTCAAAGAAATCAATTAGATTTGTTTGACATGATCCTCCCACTGTGAATCCACGCTGTCTTGGATCCTGTGCTCTGCTGGATTCAAGGTGTTCCACAATCCTTTTGTTAAGTAGTGAGTCCATAATTTTGCCCATTATTGAAGTGAGTCTAACTGGCCTATAGTTTCCAGCCTCCTCCCTACTCCCACTTTTGTGAAATGGGACTACATCTGCCTTTCTCCTGTCCTCTAGAACCATTCCCATATCAAGTTACTCATTGAACAGGGCTGCCAGTGGTGCCGCCAGTGTCTTCCGTAGTTCCCTTAATATGCTAGAATGTATCCCATGCAGTCCCATTACCTTGTCCACTTTCAGTTTTGTGAGCTCTTTTAGGATTCTTTTTTTCCATAAATGGACTGGGGTCCACCTCCCTCACATATTTTCTCATGTTGCCTAACTGTGGTCCCTCACCTTCTCCTTCTTCTGTGAATACAGAACAAAAATATTTGTTCAGTATTGATGCTTTTTTCTGGTCCCCTTTCACACACACTCCCCTTCTTCCCCATTAAGCCTTACAATCCCACCCCTGTTTTTTCTCTTTTCACTAATGCACCTATAAAATGTCTTGTCCCCTTTTTACACCTCCTGTGCTATTTTTAACTCCTGCCACCTTTGGCCCTGACTGCTTTCCTTGCTCCATCTGTTTATCCAGGAACACTGCCTGTCCTCCTCCTTCTGTGTTTCCTTGTACTTCCTGAAAGCCATCTTATTTGTCTTTACCTTACCGGCCACTTCCTTTGAGAACCATAGTGGTTTTCTCTTTCTCTTGCCCTTGTTTACTTGCCTAATGCAAAGGTTTGTTGCCTCCACTATTGCTCCTTTCAGATGGGCCCACTGCTCCTCGGCCCCCCCCCATTTGTCGCTGCCTGCCAAGGCATTCTTGAGACATATCCCCATCGTAATGAAGTCCACCCTCCTGAAATCCAGGACTCCCACCTTTGTGTGACTTGAGTCTGCCACTGTACTCATACTGAACCACACTGTACAATGATCACTGAACCCCAGGTGTCTGCCCACCCTGACTTCCACAATTCTGTCCCCATTGGTGAGTACCAGGTCCTTAACTGCACCCTCCTGGGGGCTCTAGCACTAGCTGCCTGAGTCTTGCCCCTTGCCCTGCATATAGGATGTCCCTCCTCCTGGCTCAAGCAGCAGCTGGATGCTCCAATCCACATCTGGAAGATTGAAATTGCCTACCAGCAGCACCTCCCTTTAGTTGCCATTGTGTGGATGGATTCCACAAGAACCCTGTCCACCTCCTCCCTGTGCCGGAGGTCTGTATATCATGCCTGTGCAAATAGCTATGCCATTGCCCATCTCAAGGGTGACCCACAGTTCCTTCACCTCCCCCTGCACTCCCTGTATTTCAGTCACTCTAATACCCTCCCTGACGTAAAGATCCACCCCCTTCCTTTTTACCCTCACTGTCTCTCCTAAACAGAGTATAAGCTGGTATTACTACATCCCAGTCATGGTTTCCAGCATGCCACGTCTCAGTAATAGCTACAATGTCCAGATCAGCCTCTGTCATCAAGGCCACCAGTCTGGGATTTTATTTCCTAGGCTGCAGGCATTAGTATACATGGCCTTTCATGTTTTGCCATTTCTCCTTTTATCATCCCCCCTTTTGAGTTTTTGCCTCCTATGTTTGTCCTTCCTTTTTAACCCCTTCTTCCTGTCCTCGCTGTTCTCCCCTTATGGGTTTAGTAACTCTGATGATATCATAACTTTATGGTCCTCCATGTTGACCGCACCATCCTATGGGGGTGGGCACTTTGATTCTCCCTACTTCCTTCCACCCCCCGGCTAGTTTACATGCTTGCCAATGAAGCATTTAAATTGTTCACTGAGGACAACAGTCCCCTCCCTGGATGGATGTGGCTGTCACCCTTGTACAGGTCCACATTCCTCCAGGTGTGTCTCCAGTCCCCAGTGAAGCCGAAACCCTTCTCTCTGCAGCAGTTCTCCAGATAAGCATTGAAGTTTCTGGTGTGGAGGTTCCTAGCCTTCCCCTTGCCGTGGACAGTCAGCACCTCCAAGAAGGTCACAGAGCTTGTTACCTGCTCAAAGCCCCTCCCCCACTCCCTGAACAGATCCTGAGCCCTTTCTGTCACTGCCTCATTCCTAGCCAGGTCATTTGTCCCCAGATGGACAATGACATCAAGCTCCCCCCCCCACTCCTCTCTACTACCGTAGCGATTCTCTGGATCCTCTCCTCATTCCTCCAAGCTGTGCTTCCGGTAGACACTTTACCTCCTTTCCCACACTATACCTGTCCCCAACCACTCCTGGACTATGGAGGGCCCACTAGGAGAAGCTTTCTCTCCTTTGGGGTCCGCTACCACCCACCTGTGGGGCTCTCTTGTGGAGAACCCACTCATCCCCTTGGTCGCAACTTTAGGTGACACTGGGATTCTCCCACTCCTCCAAAACTGTGTAGGAGTTATTCAGTTGCACCAGGTGGGGGCTGCGCTTTGATCCACCTGCCTCACCTCCTCCCTGAGCCCACTGTAGTCCACCTGCTCCTTTGCTGGGTCCACCTTTGAGGTAGTGGGTGTAGACTTGGTGGCCACTGGGTGGGGAAGAGATTCCCTGAAACCTAGCCAACTCGGCCTGGAGGCTGGCAATCTCTGTCCTCAACCCAGAGAGGTGCCTGCAGATGGAGCAGCACCGCAGTTCCCTGAAAATCCTTCTGAAGACTGCTGCTCCACATCCATTGCACTGAACCACTCCCATGATCCCTTTCTGCTCTGCTTCTGTCTGCCCTGATTGTTGTTAGGGAACCTCCCTTCTCCTTAGTACCGTAACCCTTTTTCCAGTGACTATTTACCAGGAACGCCTAATGTACCATGGAAAACTTTTTTGGGGGTTGTTTTTTTTTTTCTTTTTTTTTTTTTACTTCAATACAGTAACAATCACAAGAAGCTATGCACCCAGATTATGCAGCACCCCCCAGAAATTGCACTAGTATGAATCACAGGGGAATGTTGTTTCACAGCCTAGGAGCAAAGTTCTGAAATGCAGGAACTCCAAGATTAGTCCTTAATTTAGGTACAGCAAGCAGGTCAATGCTCATAAATCATAAGGTGTAAGGGTTGTTCTACAGATGAAGCAATTCAGCGAGTTGTTGAGGCTGTTGACTTTTCAGGATATTATAGACGGTGACACCCCTAGCTAAGTCATGCATAACACTGGGAGGGAGCCACTCCAGCCTCTCGTAAAAAGTACAATGGTGAACAAATTATTAGTTGCAAGCACAAAACGACATATGTCATTATAGGTGACTTTTCATTTCCTCATGCAAGCTTTGATACTGAAGATGAATATACAGCAACATTGTACATTAGCTCAGGAAGTAGTATACCCTTCGCAACAGATAAGCAAGCATGTGAGGTGAGATTATACCGCATGCTATCGGCCAGGCCAAGTCTAGAGTTTACAGCTTTACAGATCTTCAGTATACACGGTTGAAAATCAAGGGAGGGATCCAGGGTAACACCAAGGTAATGAAAGGACTGCACAGCCTCAAGCGTTGTACAATCAATACTATCTCCTCCCTGGCACACTTGAAGCTGGAGGGTAGCTAGGTAGAATAACTCAATTTTCAACTTGACAAGCACAACATTGCTTAGACAACAAGGCTGTATTTACATTTTTACAAATGACTCATGCTGTAGCAAAGCATATGGGACTGAAGTCATGGCCAGAGAAACACTGTACAATTATGACATCCATAACAGCACATGGGGATAAGCCACATGCACTGTCCAAACTGCATGCCCAAATCACCTCTGTATGCATGGATAGGCAGCAGGGAAAGGTACCTACTGGGAACATGCACTGCAAACTGAAGAGCAGGACCTCAACTGGGAGGAAATTTGGAATAGCGTATTTAAACATATTAAAACAGATAACCTTAGATTAACTCAGGTCAAAATATTACACAACATGTACTTTACACATAAGATGCTACATAAAAAGGGAAGACTTCCAGAGCCCAACTTTCAAAGGGCAACACAGGACTTGCACCGAGGCCTGCATCAAACCCGTGTTTTGGCACAGCTGTGCCAATCCCCTTTGCCATAACTGTGCCCACTTTTGGTAGGTCGGGTACAATTACAACACTTTACCCGATTTACAGCAGCTTGTGCCAACTCCTTGGCGCAAGCCCCCATAAAAAGCGTCCTTGGGATTGCTGCAAGCTAGACCAGAAAAAGTTGGCCTAACTTGTGGCAATTGGCACACAGGATCAAAAATCCCAATTGCCAGTTGGCGATTGTCGCGACTTCCATGTGCCATATCTTCAGTGCACCTGGGGCTTCAAGCTAAACCATTTGAAAATCTGTCTCGCTGAGTCTCCTTGTTCATGCTACAGATGGATGCTACAGAGATAGAGAGAGTTCTAAGGCATATACTACAAGAATGCCCTAAAACAAAACCTTATGGGTAGCAAAATAATCCAGACTGGACCCACCACTGGGCTTGAATGAAGCTTTGTTGCTGGGTATTTGACAACCTTTTGGGGCCCCAGATGTATCATATGGCATCGATCTCAGTTATTACAAAAAAGATGATATTGAGACACTGGCTAGACCAGGACACCCCAACATACTAAGAGTGGAACAGGGAGATGAACACTATTTTAAGAACTGAGATAATGATTGCTAGTGTCAATAATAGACCTAAAGCATTTAAAAATATGTTGGAAATATTTGTAAATGTTGTACTTACTGTGAAGGGCAGAATGACACAAGGGTATTCACTGGAGGGAAAGAAGCATCATAAACAGATTAGAATACAGTGTCTGGTGTATTACACTTTTGTTATCTATAGTTTAGTTTTTATTGCACAAAAGATCCTTTAGGCAAGTATCTATTTACAAAGCGTCTAGGACCAAACATAGGTTACATATAGTTTTGACTGAACAAGCATACAAAACAGAGTGCAGGTATCCTACATAAATTACGTAAGTTATACATTGCAGAGGATTACACTAAACGGAGTATTGAATCACATAGATCACCTTTGCAATACAAAAGATACATTGTCAAGTAAGGGCAAGTCAAGCTTACAAGCAGTTACATGAGTTAGCAGCACTGCGTACATCCAATAATTGATCTTTGAGTGAGAAGATAGTGTCATACTATCAATATGTCGATGAAATATGCATCACCATTTACACTGTTTAACTTGCTCTGATGTAAATAGTTTGGGCAGTGTTTCAGTTGTAAAGAAATAGTTGCCAGGGCCCGGGGCATAAGTAATGACAATAATACCGTTCTTTTTTATTTTGTTGTTGTTTTGTTTTACTGTTGTTAAAACCGCACATTCAAAATCATAACATTTATTTGTTTTATTCTTTGCTAACTGGGTAAGGCCCACTAGGCACAGGTGCCTGTTTTCAGGGGCGACCCGGGAGCACTGGGGAGCTTAAGTGACTTGCTCAAAGTCACACAGTATGCAAGTGGAGGTTGTGGGAATCAAAACCAGGTCTGTCTGCTGGATGTACCAAGCTCATTCACAGCTCATTACTCTAACCTCTAGGCTATACTGCCAGCCCCAGGTCCAGGGCCTTCCCTGCCCTCTCGCAAGACAGTCACCAATGTTTAGCCACTCGATGCTACCTTTCTGAGTCCCACCCAGATCAATCTTCCTAAAAGCAGTAGGACTGACATGAGTCACAACCGAACCTGGTGGATTGAGTTATGGGGCTGACTCAATCTTAAAAGTTCCTGCTAGCCTGAGCATTTAGTTCATTTTTAGCTTGTGTTTCACTTTATTTTTTTTCTGAGTTTACTTGTCTGTGCTAGTTTGTTTAACCTTATGTTTTGTTATTTTAGTTTAGACAGCCCCTTCCCTTCCCTTGCCCCCCCCCCCCAGCCAGGGATCTCCCTCCCATTCTTTCCCACCATTTCCCCAGTAGCCCTTGGCTTGCCCATTTAGCTTTTTTCCTTTTTTTTAGCTTTCTGCAGTTTACTTCTTCCCCCAGCCAGTAGATGATGAGTAAGCAATAATTAAAAAAAAAATTCAATATTGTTTAAACACCACCCGAGAGGCAACGTAGGCAGCAACAAGGCAAGCAGCAGAACACTCAGTCGGGAGCATGGATGTCTGACTCCTGAGACAGTAACAGTCTGACCTTCCACTGCCTGACCACATGACAGCTGGTCAGGTGACACCATGATGGTTGGCAAATGGCGCAACCGCAGTAGCACACTCAGGCCCTCTGGCTGCCCTTCCCCCAAAAAACTTAAGCCGCAAGGAGCAGCTGAGTCAGGACTTGGTCAGGAAGCAACAGCAAGCAGCACCAGCCAGGAGGAAGAGCTGACTCCGAGAGAGAGAGAGAGAGAGAGAGAGAGAGAGAGAGACTGTTACCAAGGCAACTGTCTCAGGTACATGTGGCCGAGTGTACGACCTGCAGCATGCCACTGCCAGCCCAGTGTACAATTATTTAAGGGGCAGAGCATCCAGAATTAAAGTACTTTCATGATTGAAGAGGTGCCAGGGCTGTGCCCTGGCATGAAAAAAAGCCGCAGCACAAATTAAACACTGAGGTTGAGGGACTTTAATGTTGTAATTGTGTATCCTGTTTAATGTCCTGAGATACTGCTTGTCAATATATTGCTTGACATGTAAAGTTTTTTAAGAAAGTATATTACATTTAAAAAAATGAAGTCCCCCACTTAAAGTACCTTGGAGTGTGGCTGGATCGCCATCTTGATTACTCCAGCACATTAATTCTTTCTATAACAGATCCTGCTCAGTCTTGGTGCACTTTATTGCAATATATTGTGCCTCATTCCCTTTCTGCTGTGAGGCTATCCTCAAGAGGATTCTGCTGGTGTTTGACTATGCAGAAGTGGCTGATAGTGCAGCCTCTACATTGTACTCACAAGGTAAGCTGGGCTCAACACTCAACTCCATGAAGGCAACAAGGAAGCAGAAAAGTTGTTCCAGTTATTAAAATATATTCATAGATAGATACATAGCTAAAGCAACCCACGTATACACCCACGTACAGTACTCCTCCAACAGTTCAAATCGCTCTGGCTCTTTGTCAAGAACAGAGCCACCTAGTGAGCAGTTGATTAATAGCAACCAAATGAGCACATGATTAATTACATTAAAATGACAGATACCAACAAGCATTTGTCAATGCCAAATGTCTCGCTGGCATTGGCATTGGTAGTGCAGGAGTTAGAGATGCATAATAGGAATGGCAATGAAGTATGGAACGGATGCCAATCCCACCCCCACCCTGCAGAGACTGACAGGCGCTGGGGTGTGCCTTTAGGGCATCAGCAATAATGCTCATGCCATTTTATCTCACCCTACCCTGTAGACACTGACAAGTGTCGAGGTGTGTTTTGGGGTCTTTGGACCTTATACTTACCCCATTCCATAAGGAAATACACTGAGACGGGTGCAGTATAGGAGAATTGGCCTCACCCTACCCTGTAGACACTGACAAGTGTCGTGGTGTGCCCTAGGATCTTTGGGCCTTATCCCACCCAATTCCATAAGGAAATACACTGAGGCAGGTGCAGTATAGGAGAATTGGCCTCACCCTACCCTGTAGATACTGACAAGTGTCGTGGTGTGCTTTGGGATCTTTGGGCCTTATCCTTACCCCATTCCATAAGGATATATGCTGAGGCAGGGTGCAGTATAGGAGAATGGGTGAACTTTAAGGCTGAACACTCAAGGCACACCTTGATGCCTGTCACTGGCTTCAGGATGGGGGTAGTGATGGAATGTTGTGAGCATTACAGCCAATGATCTCAAGTCACAACCCTGACGCCTGGCGGTCTCTACAGGGTGGGGTGTTACAGTTGGAAACACTAACATTGTAGGCGTTTTCAGTATTTTCTACCAAATTTTCAACATGGGCTTTTGTGACCCCACCTCATGAAGAGCAGCACTATCAGTTTGTTAGCCATAAGGTGGTTTTGTACAGTGGCTATGCCATTTGGCGACACAAGGCGAAAACACATTTTGGGCAGGATATGGAAAATGACAACTGTATTGTTCATGAAGAGGCATAAATAATGGCAGCGTTGAAAATCTGGGTGAAAATATGAAAATTGTTGAAATCATGAGCATGCATAGAAACTGTGCAACACCGTCCGTAACAATTATTTTAGCCACATTTTCAACATAGGCATTGTGGGACCTCCCTCATGAACAGTGGTGCTGTGATTTTGTTAATCTGTCCCAAAGTTGATTTCCCAGCGACCACGCCACTGTCGCTTCTGGTGCGGAAACACATTTGGGCAGGCTGTGAAAAATGACAGCTGTACTGTTCATAAGGAGGTGTGGAAAAATGCCAGTGTTGAAAATCTGGCATGAAATATTGCAAATTTGCGATGTTACAAGGGTGCGTGGAAACTGTGCAATGCATGCGTGTAACAGTCATTTTATGGACTTTCATCACCAAATTTTGAACATAGGCATTTGGGACCTCTGCTCATGAACAGTGTCACCGTCATTTTCTCAAACTGTCCCGGAAACTGATTTCGCACAGCGACTGCGCTATTCTGCACCGAACATGTGAAAACACATTTCGGCCAGGATATGTAAAGTGACACCTGTACCGTTCATAAGATGGTGTGGAAAAATGGCAATTTTGAAAATCTGGAGTGAAAATATTACAAATTCAGGAAGTTGCGAACATATGTGGAAACAGCACAACGCACACTCGTAAAACAGACATTTTTGGGATTTTTTTCACCAAATTTGCAACATAGGCTTTTTGAGAGCCCCCCTTATGAACAGTGGCACTGTCATTTCATTACTCGGTCCCGAAAGGTGATTCAGTGCAGTGACTGTGAAATCACCTTTCGGACCAAATAATCTTATGACAGTGACTGAATTCATGAGGAGGGACCTAATAACCCCATGTTGAAAATGTGGTGCAAAATTCAAAAATGCGCGAGATATCACCAAAGTTGAAAAACCCTATTTATGCCATTATACAGCTTACCGGCATTTCTTCAGTTGCGATCGGCTTTGAAGAGTGCAGAAGTGTTCCTGGTCCAAGAAGATCATCGTGCTGTACTCGGAGGTAAGTATGGGATGAGGGGTGTGGGGAGGCAGGGTTCGCAGAGGGTGGGTGTGGGTTGGGGCAGGGAGCTGGACAGACCGTGAGGGACCATTTTCTTCTTTACAGGTTAAAAAACAAAAACATTGTGGGACTTTTCAGGGGCATCTGGCATGCTGAGGTGGGCTCCCAGCGTGCCACCTAAGTGTTTTTTGGGGGCCTAGCCGGCGGGGAGTTGGGCACCCCATCGGCTATGTCGAGGGGAGCAAGAGCCGAGAGGGCTTGGGCACCCCACTCGACACATAACAAATGGGGGTGCATTATGCCGATGGGGAATGTGCTCCCTGTCAGCACATACACTGGGAGGGCATGCCAACAGGGGACTGGGCACCCCAAAGTAGAGCATTATGGCAGGCAGTGTGCCACCATATTTTTACTCTGTTTCACCAGGGTAGGCACGTCAGGAGGTACCACTGCATATGTCGAGCTTTGCTCTCATTGCAGCAAACCTTTCTTTAGTTGTGCTCACCATTATATATTCCTGGTGTGGCCTGCATGCTGCCTGATTGGGGAATGAGGGATGCACCTACTGATGCGTGCCCTGCATTTGCCCAACAGTGACTGTGCCTCCAAATCTGCTACTAATGCAATATGTTGGCTGGTGCACATGCGTGAGCGAACATAAAACAAAAAACGTGCAAAAGAGCAATAATATCACAGTCTATACAACTGTGCAAATACTGCACATACAGTTTTCCAGAGCCCACTATTGATGACTTACCAGTACATATAATCACAGATAAGGGGAAAGGGAGGTTGAGAAAGTGAAGGGGGCATAAAGGTCAACAATGCAATAATTACTATATACAGTATAGAATACACTTATAATAACCAGGGAGCATTTTTTCCCCATTGGTAAACCTAGTTATAATTTGCGATTATAACCAGCTGGCTATAACCGCAAACACGTGCTGGGTTTCCCTCGCTCCATGCATGTACCAGCTGCAGTGTTGCCTTCATCACCTGGGAGACTTCCCCGCTTGGTGATGCTAGGAAAGGAGGGCAGGATAGGAGGAGGGGAAAAGGGTGGAAGGTGGTTACCCTTAATGCTAGGAGCCTTGGGAGGAAAACTGCAGAGTTACAGGTTCTCATGACAGAGGGAGAGGTGGACATTGCAGCCATCACAGAAACATGGGCCACCCAATACAGTGACTGGGACCTGTCTGTACCAGGGTACAGGTTATTTCGTAGGAACAGGGTGATTGGGAAGGGGTGGCACTATATGTGAAGGAAGGACTGAAGTGTGTAAGGGAGGAAGGGGAGGAGGGTAGTGCAGAGTCACTTTGGGTGCAAATCCAGGATTCCAAGAATAAGATTCTTAGAATGGGGTGTACAGGCCACCATCTCAGATGGAGGAGTTAGACAGGAACTAGCAGGACAGATCAGGAGGACCTCGAGAAGGGTCATGTGGTGATTGTGGGGACTTCAACATGCCAGGGTGGACTGGAGCACAACAACCAGGAACAGAAGGGGCAGGTACTGCTGGATGCCTTCAGGACAGCTTCCTGCTGCAAATGGTCAATGAACCAACCAGGTTAGGGAATACCCTTGACCTTGTGCTGGCAAATGGGGACTTTGTGAGAGAACTTACAGTGGAGGAACCGCTGTCAGGGAGTGACCACCACTCAGTATGGCTCACATTGGATATGGGCAAGGAAGGAGTGGAATCTGGCACAAGAGTGCTGGACTTCAGGAGGGCCGACTTTGGGAGGATGGGGGAAGTGGTAAAAGGGTACCTGGCCAGAATTCAATCTAGTATGGACACTAACCAGAGGTGGGAGCTCATAAAGCTGGGGATAGTGGAGGCAACCAAAACCTGTTGCAAAGCCCAGAGCAAGAAGGCTAGGGGCTAAGAAACCGAGCTGGTTGAGCAAGGAGGTCATGGAAAAGGTAAGGAGGAAAAGAGCTGCCTTTAGGAAGTACAAGAAAACAGGGAGGGGGAGGACAGGAGGAGTACTTGACAGAATCGAAGGAGGTGACAGGGCAGTAGGGAGAGCCAAAGCATCTACGGAACTCAGGCTGGCACAAGGTATTAAGAAGGGAGAAAGGACTTCTTCAAGTACATCAGGGAGAAAGGGCTGTAAGGACCACATAGTAAGGATAAGGAAGGAGGGGTTGGGTGGAAGCAGAGGTGCGATAAGGCAGAAGCACTAAATGAGTACTTCTGCTCAGTATTTACTAAAGAGAAGAGGGTGACACACAAGGGGAGAAATGGCAGAAGCAGGGAAGTGGTGACAGATGGGAAATCATGGAGGCAGAGTTGAGAGGGTTTGAAGGCACTGAGGGTGGACAAGGCGCCAGGCCCAGATGGCATCCACCCAGGGTACTGAAGGAGCTGGCAGAAGTCCTTGCAGGACCTTTGACAGACCTATTTAATGCCTCACTACATTCGGGGTGTGTACCTCAGGACTGGAGGATGGCTCATGTGGTGCCCCTCCACAAGAGTGGCCCCAAGGATGAACCGGGAAACTACAGACCAGTGAGCCTCACATCCATCGTGGGTAAGCTAAAGGAGACTATCCTGAAGGAGAGGCTGGTGGCCCTCCTAGAGGCCAAAGGACTAGAGGACAGCAGACAGCATGGCTTCATACGTGGCAGATCCTGCCAAACCAACCTGGTCGAGTTCTATGACTGGGTAACTAGGCAACTGGACAGGGGCCATGCAGTGGATGTCCTGTATCTGGACTTCAGTAGGCATTCATTAGGTGCCGCATGGAAGGCTGGGAAGAAATACAGGTTACTCACCTGTAACAGGAGTTCTAGGAATGGTATATGTTGTTCATCCACACTCATTGGCAGTATCCTTGCGCTTTAAATCTTGCGGAAGGTCTTCAAGCTTGCTCCTCCCACCACCCGGGTGGTATAACTCGGCTCCGCCCCATGGCGCCAGATCTGGCCGCTGGAAGCTCGGGTTGTCTTTGTCCAGGCCGGGAGGAGTCGGGTGGGTCGTGTGGATGAATGAACACATACCATTCCTAGAACTCCTGTTACAGGTGAGTAACCTGTTTCTGGGACATGGATATGTTGTTCAACACTATCATTGACAGACTCCTAGCATTCTCCGGGAGGAGGAGGAGGCAACACACCCCATATACTTACTTGGGAAAGAGAGATTGAGAACCGAGGCCCCAAAACCAGCATCCCGCGTGACTCAAGGCCGATGTGGTAGTGGGTAATGAAGGTGTTTGCTGACTTCCAGGTAGCAGCCTGCAGATTTCCTGGATAGGGACGTCCTGGAAGCAGCCACCGTTGCACAACAGTATAGGCGGGTAGAATAGCTCTTATCCTCTGGGAGGCTCCATGCCCGGCTAACTTATAGCAGAATCTATGCAGAGTTACCACCTGCCCCTCGTCCGCTTGGCTGGGTCTGCGAAGATGCGGCTTCAGCGTGGGTGACAAACAGCTATGCAGAACCTCTCACAATTTCAGCCGTGCGCTCCTTATAATAACGGCGCCTTCTGAGATCAGGTATGGAGCCTATGTTAAGCCTCCGAGGTGTGATTAGGGTAGAACACCCGGAGAGTCAACACCGGGTTAAGGTGAAATCTCCGACACCACCTTCGAAGGAATTTCGGGTGGGGCGCAGGACAACCTGCTGTCCTGTGGAAGACCAGGTAAGGAGACTCGGTGGGCGCATGGGGCTCTCCCATCCTTCTGGCTGGCGTGATAGCCACCAAGAAAGCAGTCTTCCACGACAGGTGAGAGAGAGCACACCTGTATAGAGTTCGAATAAACACCCATGAGCTTTGCCAGTACCAACACCAGATCCCACAGGTGAGGTTCCCCGCACTGGGAGGAAATGTGATCAAGGCCGCACGAAACGCCAGACCACCTTCTCCTGCGCCACCGACTTTGCTTCCGGCCAGCGCCCGGTAAAAGCGAAGATAGCTGCCAAATTCACCCTTAGGGTGTCGACCCTAAGCCCTTGAAGCTAGAAAGGGACCACAAATAGTCCAGATGCTTGCCAAGGAACAGGAGGAAGGGTCCAAGCCCTTGCCCACACCAAATGGAAAACGCTTTTCCATTTGAAGGCATAACATTTTCTGAGTCCGACTCATACGAGGGCCTCCAGCATTGAGGACCTCGTCGAAAGACCCAAAACTGGAACTCTAGCCGCTCAGGAACCAGGCCGTCAGGTTGCAGGGATTGAAGGTCCGGATGGAACACCTTCCCCTGATTGACTAAAGGCAGGTCCGGGCCGAGCTGGAAGCTTCTTGTGAGTCCTGGAGCTGAGACTGAGGAGATCTGGGTACCAGAACTAAGCGAGGCCAATCTGGGGCTATCAGAATCACCTCTGCCTTGTCCCTCCTCGCCTTGAGAAGCACCTTGTGGATCAAAGGCGGAAAGGGGCGTAAAAGGGCCGGTCCATTGCCTCGAAGGCATCCCCTGCAGCCCCGAGCCCTGCTGCTGAGGCGGGCATGGAACAGACTCAGCTTGGCGTTCTCCGTGGAGCAAACAGGTCCACCTGAATGTGTACCCCAAAGGGAGAACAGATGCTGTACTACCTCCGGCAGGAGAACCACTCGTGGGATGCAGCCCCTATCCGGCTCAGGGCATCGGCCAGGGTGTTGGAGGCTCCTGCCACGTGAATGGCTAGGAGATCCGCCTCCAGGCTCACTACGAGTGACCAAAACGGAGGCTTCCTTGCATATTAAAGCATGGGCAGCGTCCCGCCCTGGCGGTTTAGAGAAGTACATAGTCATAGGTATTGTCCGTCTGGACTCGGACCACTGACCCCGGAGGAGCGGAGCCGGTGAGAGCTGGGCGGACCGCTCGGAGCTCCAGCAGGTTGATGGCGCCAGGGACTCCAGCAGGGACCAAGGCCATGAGCAGATGTTCCCCAGATGGGCACCCCAGCCCATCAGAGAGGCATCGGTCGACAGGGCCGATAAACAAAGGAATGAGCAGGATGCCCTCCTGCAATTGATCTGGAGCGGTCCACCACAGAGCATTCCATCCCTGTGTCACCACGACACAAGCTGGTCAAGGACCATGGCGTTGTGACCACTGGCTGGCCAGTCCCCACTGAAGGGGGCCGCATGTTCCAGCCATTTAGCGGACCACGCTGGTACAGGCCGCCATAAGGACCCAGGAGGCGCGGAGTCCGGGCAGGCGTGCCCAACCAGAAATGATCGGGCAAGGAGGAAGAACCTCGGCCCTGTCCACACTTGGAGCCCGCGCTCTGGCTCGAAGAAATTGAGCTCGCGCCCGATGAATAAAAATCACCCTGCGCCCGGCTCGAGTTCCGACTTGGCCTCGTTGACAAGGCCCAGTTGAGAGAGCAGACCTGGAGGCCAGATCTCTGGACCACTCCAGCCTCAACTTCCTGGAGGAGCTGCTATCAGCCAGTCGTCCAGGTAGGTACGGATTCCCCTCGGCCGCAGAAGATACTGTCACCACCATGCATTTGGTGAAGACCCTGGGAGGCTGGAGACAAGCGAACCATGGCTTGGAACTCGAAAGAGATCCTTCCAGCTCGGAGCGAAGGAATCTCTGGTGAGACAGACGGATAGGGAATGAAAAACGCGTCCTGCAAGTCCAGAGAGCAGAACCACGCGTTCCAGGATGGTATTATCTGAGCCAAGTGACCATCCACCAGAAGGTTCGAGACCTTAGGAACTTGTTTAGAGTGGTGGAAGTGAGAATAGGCAGCAACCCCCGTCCGTTAGGAACCAGGAGTACCTGGACACAACCCTGGGTCTGAAGGAGGCACCACCTCTCTTACCCTCCTTCTGGAGGAGGAGGCGATCATCATTTCGACGAGCCGCCAGGTGAGCTGAGGATCCAAGAAGCCCCCGAGGCGGCGGCTCTGAAGGGTAGTGCCTGCTCAATTCCCAGGGCAGGCCTCTTCCACCACCTCCAAGACCCACCTGTCCCGTGGCAATGGACCAGGCGAACGGAAGTGCAGAGCCATCCCCAGGACCCAGGGGAGTGAGTGGCGGGGATGGGGCGACACCCCTCAGCCCGTCACTGGGCAGGCTTGGAGGAGGACGGCGAGGACCTCCTGGAGCCTACCCTCCCTGCCTCCTGTTGACCCCGTAGACTGGGTTTGGGATGCAAGGCGAGCCTGCTGGCCCTAAGGTGCTGGGCCGGGCAGCGCGAGGGCACAGAAAGACGAAAAGGGCTTAGGCTGTGGTTTTGCGGCCTTTGTCCTTCTAGCGGAAGAGACCCGAGTCAAGTTGGCATTAGACTTCTTGATCCTCTGCAGGTGAGCCTTCCACCCCAGGGCCGAAGAGGTCAGTCCCAAAAAGGGAACATCCGCCAACTTGTGCTACAGGTATCCGGTAAAGTGGATATCCTCAGCCAAGCCGCCGTGCCATGGCACTGCGGCCTGCGCCACAAGATCTGGCACATAAGTCCCCATCCAGCCCAGTCTGGAGCTGCTGTTTGGCCACTACCCTGCCTGGTCACTGTAACCGTGTCTGCAGATCGGGCGGGAAGATGAGATGACCTCATCCAGGGAGCTAACAGGGCATGAAAAATATGCCATGAGGACGGCGAACTGGCCTGAGAAGGCGGAGAGACGTAAGCGTAGACTTTTCGCCCGACGTAGTCCAATTTCTTGGACTCCTTGTCAGGAGGTTGTCCACATCCTAGCGTTGCCCGTGGCGCGGGCATGTCGATAAAACCCCTCAGCAGAGGGTGTTCAAAAGCCGGACAAGAGAACGTTGGGGACCGCATGCTTCCTGGCCATCCTGGCGGCGCGGGGCAGGAAGCGGGGCGCTACCAAAGTTCCAGTGCTGGACCCACTGTAAGCGCCGGCCACGGAAGCCTCGTCGGAGAAGATCCCTCGGTCCAGAATCTCTCCGTGAGGGATGCCTGGCCCGTTTGGAGCAGGTTCGAGCTCCATCCCGTAGACTCCGAGATGAGCGAAGCAGTCCTAGGAAGACGACGGGTATCGTCCATTGGCTGAGCCTCCTGAAGCTCCAAGTCAGTCGCTTTGGAAGAAGGAGGAATCATCTCGGACTCGGAAAGAGTCTCGAAGGAAACTACCTCTGGCCTGAGCCACCCTTCCTGCCGAGGTGCAGTCGGGTGGTAACTGACAGCGATGGGGTAAAACCCTTGGCCGACCGAGAATCCTTGGTGGGAACTGATGGTGGCTATGGGCGGAGGTTCCACCGCAATCAGTGGAGCAGCTGGTTTGGCGAACCACCGGCCTGGGTATGAGCTCCTCGGGCAGAGTCGGGGGTTGTATCGGCCACGTTCGGTGACAACCATAATGGCAGGGAGGCGCGGTCGGCTTATTCCGGCAGGAGGAGCTGTTGCAACATAAGGTCCTCGTGCCGTCGGCGTAATTCAGCGAAGCCTCCCTCATCGAGGAGGAGGCTGAGGGCAGCTGACGCCGCGCTTACATGATGCCGAGACCGGGCGCCTGGCGGTGGGAGCGGCTGGACATGAAGAGGTCGAACCCGAGACCGAGAGTCGAATTTTCGGGGTCGGTGCAGGAGGTGTCGGCGGAACCGACACTCCCTTGTTTCGGAAAAGTCCATCCGAGGCCCGGAACCCGGAGGCTGAGCTGACGGGATCCTCAACTCTCGGGGAACCCGGGAGAGGGGAATCTCGGCTGCTAAAGGCGACAGCCCGTCCAATGGGTCAGAAAAATCTAGACTTCATCAGTGGGAGTCTCGGTCAGCCTGGCCTGGCCCAGAGACACACGTGGGAGCCAGTGGCGAAGCAGTGATGGGCAGCCACAGCGGTCGGCGGCCGAGAAGAGGACTTTCACGCTCCCAGAGCGTGTGGAGGACACCGCCGCCCTCTTTTTGGACCGAGAAAAGGTCCAGCAGGCATGAGCCCTTCTCCTTTAGTGGAGGGACAGACAAAAGCTCCTTAAAAGAAACCGTGTAGGAAGAACCCAGAGAGGCCCGGAGGATAAATGCAGCGGCCGAAATCTGGCCAGCCTCCTCCTTGACGACCATCGCCCGAGTTGGAACTGCTGAAACGCCGCTGACACCGCCAACCGGGCCTCCCGGACTTCAACGAGGGAAGCAGCTTCTCGGACGGCCCAGTTGCAATCGGGCAGCACGGTCTTAGAGGGCGTGGGCCGAAAGATGAGCACAGGTCGCCAAGCCAGCGGGTCGTGCTCAAGGCCTAAGCGCAGTAGACACAAGTGGAGTCGCTGGATCCGTCCGAGATCTTCTGCCGCATGGGCATCTCGAAATCCGGGGTCGATTTATCCGCCGCGGCAGCGAGGGATCGAAGACTGAAGTCTTTTGCAAAATATTATTTTAAATCCAGTAAACGGAGAAATATGAACCAGTCACAAACGCAGAGAGCGTTAAGGAGGGAACCTGAGCTCCAAGCGGTAAGGAAGATCTAGGCCATGGGGCGGAGCCGAGTTATACCACCCGGTGGGTGGGAGGAGCTACTTTGAAGACCTTCCCGCAAGATTTAAAGCGTGCAAGGATACTGCCAATGAGTGTGGATGAACAACATATCCATGTCCTAGAAGTTAGTAGGCACAGAGGGGTGCAAAAGCTGGGTGAGCTGGGTAGGAAACTGGCTGAAGGAAGGCAACAGAGGTGGTGGGTGGGGAGCTCTCACCCAAGGGCAGTGACAGCGGTGTTCCACAGGGCTCGGTGTTGGGACCAGTGTTGTTTGGGATATTCTTTGCAGACATATCATGGGACATCAAAAGCAAGATCAGTCTGTTTGCTGATGATACCAAGGTAGGCAGCGGTGGTGGATGACCTAGGGGGATGGCAGGGGTTGCAGAATGATCTGGCAAAGCTTGAAACCTGGTCAGACACCTGGCAACTGGGGTTTAATACCAAAAAGTGCAAGGTGCTGCATTTTGGGATGAAGAACCCAAGGAGGAGTTACCAGCTGGGGGGAGTGCAGCTAGCCCAGACAGAGGAGGAGAAGGATCTGGGTGTGCTCATTACAGGGTCAATGAACAACTCAGCACAATGTAGGAAGGCAGCTGCAAAGGCCAACAAAATGCTGGGTTGTATTGCAAGGGGTATATCCTCGAGGAATGAGGAGGTGATTCTGCCACTGTATAGGTCATTAGTTAGACCACCTGGAGTACTGCGTGCAGTACACTGGCGCCAATATCTGAAGAGGGACATTAAGTTACTGGAGGGTACAGGCGCAGGGCGACAAAGATGATCAAGGGGCTGGGGACTTATCATACGAGAGGAGGCTGAAGGAGTTGAACATGTACTCACTGGAGGAGAGGAGGACAGGGGTGACATGATTGAAACCTTTAAATACATGAAAGGAATAAACAAGACAGGTACAGAGGGGCTGTTCAAAGTAAGGGAGGGGAGGGCCACCAGGGGCCATGATATGAGACTGGAGGGAGGAAGGTTCAGGAGGGAGATGAGGAGCCACTTTTTTACAGAGAGGGTGGTGGCTGGGTGGAATGCGTTACCTGCAGAAGTGGTATGCAGTAGAAAAGTGGACTGCTTCAAAAGGGGACAGGACAGGACAAGGGGGAGGGTTAATGAAGGGGAAGGGTGGAAGGGAGGGGAAGCTGCAGAATAAGGGGTGCTAGCTGCACATTCGAGCAGACTTGATAGACCTCTAGGCCTTTATCTGCTGGCAAATTTCGTATGTTCGTATGTTCTTGCACTCGGACTCCATTCAAAGTCTGAATTAAAGTTTTATCCCTAACTTATTTTTACTTGGGGGGAATCACTCACAATTTTTTTTAGAAGTTTAACCAGGCACTTCAGCCTGATCACGAACCGCACTTCAACCCAACCATGGCTGCACACAAATGTATTTGTATTTGTATTTATATAAATGCTGAGGTGAAAAAATTGCTCCCTAGCTATATATAAAACAAAACATGGGGTAGTGTGCAAAATCCAGATTTTACACACACCCTCAGTGTTGGATGCTTATAGAAACCCCTCAAGCTTCACTCTCTGGGGTTATGTAGCATCCAGCACCTCAGGTGTGTGTAAAATTCTCATTATACACACTACCCCCATGGTTTATTCTATATGTCAAAACCACATCCATAAAACACAGAGTGTCATGTTCTGCACTACTAGGATAATCTCCTATTATAATCACAACCAGCCTATTTAATGTACCCTGTACACATGCTAACAAAAATACTAGGGCATCAAATATGTCCGTAACTGGAAACTTCATTTAATCTGGCAGACTATGGACTCACAGAGGTGTATTGCCAGAAGGTTCTCTCTGTAGTAACCACTTATCTAAGTCACCCCTTTAGGCCCTAAAGTCCTTTCTCCAATCCTATAAACCTGAATTTATGATCAGTACCGTCATTTTCACATGCATAGCTAGGACACTGGTATGATTTCCTCCATATCTGTTTTCTATGGCTCAAAGATGTTCCCAAGTTCTCTGTGTAACGGGTCTCAGGGTTTTTCCATATAGAGCCCACCACAGACACATATTCGACTCTGTGTTGCATGTGATGAGTTGTTTAATGTCAAAGGTCTTACTGATGTTGGGACTAGGAAACTGATTGTCTTTGCTGATGTGTTTGTAAAAGTTGCAATTTCCACAAGGATAACAGCCTGTTGGAAAATTGTTGTTCTTTGGTCTCAGGCAATGTTGGAATTACAGAGGGCATGCCAGGGTTTGGCCCCCAGCTCTGAAGTGAAGCTCATGCATCACTGCCATTGACTTATAATGGGTAGGGGCCTCAGTTTAAAGATAGTACCATATGCCCCCCCAACAAAAGCTCATAAAGTGTAATTCCAACACTGGTCTCAGGTCTTGTTTATGGTGACTGTGTACTAGCATGTCATGTAAGTTGGTACCGCTTCTGTAGACCATACTGGGGGGAGTGGTGGTGATGTGGTCCAATGTTTTTTCTGCTTAGAATACATGCCAGTGTTTCTCCAGAATTTGTGTCACTGCATGTGCCTGGGAAGAAAAGGTAGTAATGAAACTGAGACTAGGACCACTGTTTCTGTCAGAATTTTCAATCGCGTTCCCTGTCTCAACCTTTCTAGTGCAATTTCTAGCCCTGATTTCTGCTCTGGCAATGCACTCTGTACTACAGCCTCTCTAGTGAATCTCTCACCCAGCTCCGCCACCCTCTTTTCAAAATCTGTCTCCAATGAACAATTTCTCCTAACTCTAATATATCGGCTGGTTGGAATATTCTCCACCGGCGGCGTGTGTAGCTGCTGGTAAAATACAAAATTGAATTTCTGTCCGTTTCCTTCCCGTAGAGGGCTGTCTGTATCTTTCTTTCCTCATCTACAAAGATTTGTAGATCCAAACATTTAATCTCTTCTCCATCACACGTAGCTGTAAACTTGAGATTGGAATTGCTCCCCTCCAAATACTGAAAGAATTTCCTCAATTCCCCCTCAGTCTCCTTCTAAATCAAAAAATATCATCAATAAAATGTTTGTACATGTGGATCTGTCTATAATTGGGATACACCAGGAAGGAGCTGGCTGCACCACTACGGCACTGTTCAGCCTATCACTGGAAACCAGGAGTTATCTGGTGACTGGAAGAGAGCAGATGTGGTCCCACTACACAAGCGTGGTGATGGGGAGGAGGCAGGCAATTACAGGCCAGTCAGCCTGACTTCAGTAGTGGGCGAGATAATGGAATCACTACTGAAGGAAAGGATAATTGAATACCTTGATAGGAGTGGCCTGATAGACCTGAGTCAGCATGGATTTACCAGAGGAAGGTCCTGCCAGACAAACCTAATAGTTTTTCGACTGGGTGACTAAGGTGGTAGACCAGGGCAGGGTGGTGGACATGGTCCATCTGGACTTCAGAAAGGCTGCTGACACCGTCCCTCACAGAAGACTGATAAACAAACTGGGCAGCCTAGGGATGGTCCTAAAATAGTTAAATGGGTGGAGAACTGGCTATCTGGCAGGAGCCAAAAGGTGGTGATAAATGGGGTACACTCTAGTGAGGGAAAGGGGATGAGCAGAGGTACCACAAAGGTCGGTGTTGAGACTGGTCCTCTTCAATATCTTTATTAGAGATATTGTGGAAGGGCTGGAGGGGAAGGCATGCTTATCTGCGGATTATATGAAAATATGCAATAGGGTGGACAAGCCGGGAAGGGGGTTGAAAAGATGAGGGGGGGACCTTAAAAAACTGGAGGAATGGTCTCGAACATGGCAACTAGGTTTCAATGCATAAAAGTTCAAGATCATACACGTAGGGCACAGGAACCTGGGGGCAACATAAGAACTGGGAGGTAAGGAACTGACGGTCATGAAGCAGGAAAGAGACCTCGAAGTCATCATCTCAGAGGACCTAAAGGCAGCTAGACAAGGCAGTAGAAAAGGCTAGCCAAATGCTTGGCTGCATAGGGAGGGGTATCACCAGTAGAAGGAGGGAGGTGATTTTGCTCCTGTATGGGACATTATTAAGACCTCACCATGAGTACGGAGTTCAGTTCTGGAGGCCCCATCTGAAGAGGGACATAGACAGGGTGGAGGCGGTTCAGAGGACAGCTACTAAAATGGTGCAGGGCCTGCAGGGGAAGGCCTATGAGGACAGACTAAAGACATTGAATATGTATTCCCTGGAGGTAAGGAGGGAGGGGGTCATGATTAAGGCATTCAAATACCTCAATGATATAAACAGGGTACGGGAGGGGGAGTATATTTCAAAGAAAGAGATGCTCAAGGATGAGGGGTCACTGTATGAAGTTGGAGGGAAATGGCTCAGGGGTAACGTGAGAAAGTATTTTTTCAAAGAGTGAATGGTTGGAATAACCTTCTGGAGGAGGTGGTAGAGACTGATACAGTCACGAGATTTAAGAATGTGTGGGACAGGCGCTGGGTATCCTGGAAACAAAAGGAAGTTGTACTGGAGTTGGGTGGGCATAGGGTCTCACAATAGGTAAGAGTCTGATAGGGCAGACTGGATGGGCCAAGAGGTCCTTATCTGCTGACAATATATATGTACATATGTACGTATGTATGTACACTGTGAAAAAAAATGCCATTCTCTTCCCACATGTCTAAGTATGTATTTGCATAGCTCAGGGCAAAAGATGCCCCCATAGCTGTGCCCTTGACTTCTTTGTAGTGTTTACCCAGAAAATGAAGCAGTTGCTGTTGAGTACTTTTTCTTTAAGGGTAAGAATCATCCCTATCCCTAGGATTGCTGTTTGCATTAGTGGTGTGATTGGATCTGAGAGTGTGCGTGAGTTAGTTGCCAGGGGTCCTCTGTGGTTGGACTTTATGTGTCTGGGAAGACTGGGAGGCCTGGAGTGGGCCCGGATAGTGTGTGGGATGTCCCAGCTGCTCGATCTGCGGTCTTTTACTGACCTCCCAATTTCCACCACTACAGCACGTCGCTGTCGGGAGGTCAGGATAAAGAGGAGTCGAATTGATCCTGTATGGCGTGGTGGCCCATGCACTATAGGAGGGGACAGGATTGAGGTGGTTGGGTGCAGAAGGAGCCCTGGATATCAAGGGCCTTGTGAGAGGCAAAGGTACTTGGTTCTGGTCCCAGGACTTCCACCAGACCGGTGGGCAGGTAGCCAGAAGGACTCACACTGTCCACCACGTTATCATGAGAGCCTGATTTCCTTGGTCAGTCTGGCTTGCATTACGAGACCTGGGTGGGTGATGATGCTGGCCCAGTTTTGAGGCAGCCATCCCCTGGGTACTCAGTGGTGCACTGCCCCAGAGTGGAATGCAGGGCAGGGAATGGCCATCTGTTTTAGATCTGAGCTTGGTTTCTCCATGCACTCAGTGGGAAGACTGGGTTCATTTGACTGTGTGGCTGTACGTGGAGGTCCGGGCACAGGTTGTAGGATTCTCCTGATCTACCCCCCCAAGGGTTGCAAGTGAATTCCTACAGAAGGTGGCCGACCTCATCGCCGGCGAGACATTGTAGTCCCCCCCGGTGTTTGGTCCTGGGGACTTCAATGCTTGGGCCGATGACAAGGAATCTAGGCTAGATTATAACCTCCTCCAGATTATGTCATCTCTGGGCCTGTCACAGGAAGTTTCTGCTGCAACCCACCAGGACAGCCACATGTTGGACCTGGTCTTCTCACTGGGACTTGAGGTTAGTAACTTCAAGATTGACTCGGTTATTTGGTCAGATCACTGCACGGTGGCGTTCTCTCGTAGGGTCCCCCCCCCAGAGCCCTCCCTGCTGAGATGGTCAGCTACCACCCTTTGAGAGGTCTGACCCCAGAGGGATTTCTGGCGGTGGCTGATCTATCTAGTGTGGACAGTGCATGTGTAGGGGGTTCGAGCATTGCGGTCGCCCCCTATAATAGGGTGATGACGATGGCGCTCGACTCTCTCGCACCAGCTCGTGTGTGACCCAGATCTTCTCACTTGAGATCACCTTGGTTTGATGGGGAGCTCAAGGCAATGAAGAGTGTGGATTGTAGGCTGGAGCGCTTCTGGTAGAAGTCTTGCCTGGAGGTGGATAGACTGGCCCTGCGCTCACACTATAGTGAGTATCAGGAGGCAATCACTCATAAGAAGGCAGAGTTCCTGTCCAGCGAGACTGCTGCTGGGAAGAATCGACCAACTGCTTTTTCGGACTGTGGACAGGCTCCTAAATCCAGCCTGTCTCTAGCCGAAAAAGACTTTTTCTGACGCTTTGTGCGAAGAGTTTGCTCAATTCTTCTCAGACAGGGTGTCTGCCATCCAGCAGGGCATTCCGCTAGTGACCCTTACATTGGCCTACAGCGATCATCAGGACTGCCTGGAGGCGCTCCGCCTAGTCGGGGAGTTTAAACCAGTGGAGCATCGTAGGTCATTGAGGTTGCTTCCAGGTTGAAGCACACACATATTGTGAACTGGACCCAGTGCCGAAACGTTTCTTGATGAGATGTGTCGACACTGTTGGCACGGTGTTCGCTTTGATTGTCCGGTGCACTTTGATGGAGGGGATCTTTCTGGATGCCTTGAAGGAGGCACTGGTTCATTCCCTCCTGAAAAAAACATCACTAGACCCTGACGTCAGGACAAATTACCGTCCGATCTCCAACCTCCCATTACTGGGAAGAGTTGTTAATAAGGTTGTGGTGCAGCAACTTGAAGAGCACCTCATGGCCTTCGATCTCTATTAGCCATTCCAGTCTGGTTTCCATGTGAGGCATAGTACAGAAACCACATTACATCAGGTGCACAATGACCTCCTCAGGGCTAGAGATTGGGAGGGGAAGGGACAATTCTAATCCTCCTCGATCTCTCCTCAGCCTTTGACACAGTAGACCATTGTGTGTTGCTTGACCACCTGAGGAATTCTGTGGACTCACGGCTCTGTCATCTTCTGGTTTGAGTCATTCCTCATGAACAGGAGGCAACAAATTGTGATGGGGAATTTCTCCTCCTCCTCCTCCAGCCTCTTGTCATGCGGAGTACCTCAGGGATCGGTCTTGTCATCAATATTGTTTGTTGTGTACCTGCTGCCCCTGGGTGAGCTCATTAGGAAATACAGCTTGGGTTTTCATTGTTATGCCGATGATACCCAGCTGTATTTTTCCTTTGCCCCTGGAGCTTCTAGTATTGTGGAATAAGTAAGCAGCTGCCTTGAGGAGATAAATGACTGGATGGCCTCCAGCTGGTTGTGACTGAACCCTGACAAGATGGAGGTACTGGTGGTGGAGTCGAACAGAAGACGGAACAGGTTGCCCTCTGGCACCGAAACTGGTTTATTCCTGGGATCTGTGCCATTGAGGGTCTCCTCTAGGGTGCAAAACCTTGGTGTGACCTTTGACAGTGGATTGTCATTTGATTTCCAGGTGTCATCCGTTGTCCAGACCAGCTTCTACCATCTTAGGAATATCGCTAGGGTTAAGCCCCTAGTTCCGTCTATGGACCTCCCCACCTTAGTGCTTGCCTTTGTGACATCCAGACTTGACTACTGTAATGCGCTCTACCTCGGGGTCTCGGGGGGGGGGGAACCTCCACTGGCTGGAGCTAGTGCAGAATGTGGCTGCCAGGCTGCTGACTTGGCAGCCTAAATTCTGCCATATTACCCTGGTTTTGCGTAATCTGCACTGGCTGCCAGTGAAGTGAAGGATCCTCTTTAAGGTGGGCTTGCTCACCTTTAAGACCCTACACGGGCTGGGTCCTAGCTATCTGTTGAACCTTCTTACGCCTGCCGTCTCAATCTGCTCCCTTCGGTCCTCCTCTAGGGGCCTCCTGGTGATTCCCATGATTAATCCTAAAACTGCTGTCAACACAGCATTTAGTGTCACCAGCCCCGTCCTCTGGAATTTGCTTCCTCCATCTATTTGGGAGGCCACTTCGGTGGAGGTTTTAAGGTCCACCGCAAGGCCTTCCTGTTTAATCAGGCCTTCCCAGACCTTATGTATTAGTCCTCCCTAGGTACCCTGCTCCTCTCTCTCTCTGAGTTTCAGTTTAATAGAGATGCTTATCAATCATACCTATTTTTACCGCTTTTTTATATTATGTTATTGTATTGATAGTGTGCTTTTATTGTACAGAGCCCAGAGCCTCCGGGATTGGGCGCCTGATAAATAACTTTTGCCTTGCCAAGTGAGTATAGTGGTACAAGACTTCTTCTAAAGCTTACAAGCCCCCTCCCCCAATCAGGTATATTAGTGTACAATGCATGTACATCTAGTTCTACTAACTTCCACTTTGGATCAATATGTACATCTCCCAATATCGCTAGCATGTGTGAGGTATCGTTTACATATGAGGGGAAAGAACATGCCACTTGGATGTGAGAGTCTGCACCTTGCACTCGTGATGGCTCTGTCAGAGAGCCAATACTAGCCACAACTGGCCCGCCTGGAGAATTTGTTTTGTTTTTATGAAATTTAGGTAAACAATAGATGGTAGACCTAACTGGAAATTCAGCTTTGAGAAATTCATGTACGTCTTGTAAGACAGTACCATTCATCAGCATCTCATAAAAAATAAATAAATAAATAAATGTATCTTTTGTAGTCCATAGTGGGATCTGCATTCAGCTCTTGATAAAGTCTGTACTGGCCAGTTGTCCCAGTATTTCTTTCTTGTATTTATCTCAGTCCACCACAGTGATGGATCCCCCCCCCTTGTCCGATGACTTAATAACTATATTGTTGTTATTTTGCAGTGTTTCAATAGCCACCTTCTCATCTTTTTTACAGATAAAAAATATTGGTTTTGATTTCTCTTAGCACAAATCCTGTATGTCCTTCTCACAGTTTTTCAAAAACAGAGTGCTGGAAAATTAGCTGGCACATGGCCTGTGACACTGTGGGTGGTTTGAAGGGGATAGGACAGAGTGGGGGGGCTAATGGTGAGGAGGGTGGGAGGGGCAGCTGCGATTTGAGGGCTAGCTGAACAATCGAGCAGACTCGATAGACCTAAGGCCTGTTTCTGCTGGTGCTTTCATATGTTCGTACATGTGTGGATTTGTTTCTTTAACTGCCTCTCACCCTGTTGTAAATTTGAGAAGTCACTACTGGTGCTGGTGTCCCTAACCATGTTATTTATATCTATTGTTTCATTGCCAGAAACAGAAAAACATAGCTTTAAGCATGATGCTTTGTGTAAACTTACTGTATGTAGATCAATTATGGTATCAAAAGCCCTAATGGAGTTAGTACATACAAATGTAAGCCTTTCTGTAAAATGGACAAAAGCAGAGTGCAGGTAACATACATAAATCACATAAAGTCATACATTGTAGAGGGTAACACTAAACAGAGCAGGTAATCACCTACATCATTATGCAGTACAAAAGATTCATTGTCAAGTAAGTACAGGGCAATGTTAAAAGCAGTTACATGAGTTAGCAGCATTGAGTACATCCAATAGTTGATCTTCGAAAGAGGAGATATAGAGAATAATGCTTATGTAGTAGATTGATATGCATTTTTTCACACCCAAGGTGTGTGATAATAGAGAAACCTTGAGAGCGAAGCTCGAGAGGTTTCACTATGACTCTAACAACGAGGTGTGAAAAAAAATGCATACAACTCCACTACACATGTTTTATTTTTTATAATAACTGGTGCAAAAGACTACGCTACCTTATGGTCGTGGGTTCGAATTGGGTAATGTTGATGGGTCAAATAAATCACAATCGAAACAATGAAGTAAAAAATATATAAAACAACTAGAAAAATACTTCTTTTCAATTTAAATCATTTGCCCAAGACCTTCAGCTTGTGTGTCTGTGTGTGTTTTGTTTCATCATATTGATGGTGGGGTCATTCGGTCACTGTGGAAGCGAGGTGAAAGCTCATGCTGGTGTGGAAAGCGAGAAGGGTTGATCGGAGAAATGCGTTCTAAGTGGAGAGATTTTCTGTTGGTAAATACTTCATTTAAAATTATTTGGATCTGTCGTTATGGAGGTTATGCTAGTTTGAATCTGTTTAGTCTGGAATGGAGTGCTGCAGGCTTCTCGCGTGAGATGTAAAAAGTCATATCAACACGCTGGTTGATATGACTTTTTCGTATCAACCTGCGGGTTGATACGACTTTCTACAGTACTCAAAAACGGGTTGATAACAGGGATCACCAGTTATTACAGTGTCATACTATCAGTGTGTCGAAATGTTTCACCATTTAACTTGCTCTGATGTAAATAGTTTGGGGGACTTTAAGGTTGTTATTGTGTATCGTGTTTAATGTTCTGAGATACCTGCTGTCAATATATTGCATGAGACGTAAAATTTGTTAATAAAGTATATTACATTTTTCCAAAAGAAGTCCCCCACTTAAAGTACCTTGGAGTGTGGCTGGATCGCAATCTTGATTACTCCAGTCATATTAACTCTTTCCATAACAACTCCCGTCCAATCATGGTGCACTTTACTGCAATATATTGTGCCCCACTCCCTTTCTGCTGTGAGGTTATCCTCAAGAAGATTCTGCTGGTGTTTTACTATGCAGACACGGCTGATAGTGCAGCCTCTATATCATCCTTAGCCAGACTAGAATGCCATTTTCACTCCATCTGCCATTTCTTCCTCAACTGTCCTCCTCTACTGTAACCCCTCCCTCCCTTCCTTCCTTTGATTCCTGGCACCATTTGATCTATGCCATCTTCCTCTCCAAATTCTGGTCCAGTTACTTCCTGTGTTGACTCTCTTTACTCCCCACCCCCCCGGTCCTTCCCCTCATCCTACTCCTTTTGCTTCTTTGGTTTCCACTTCTCTATTCCCAGATGTAAAACCTCTTTTAGACAATCTGCTGTAACCTCTCAGTTTGTCCCCCTCTGGAACAACCTCCCTACTGCACTATGCTCCTCATTGTCACTCTTTTTGTTCAAAGCCCTTCTCTCAGTCATAGCAGCTCTAGCTACTAGCCCCTCTTTTCCCAATCTGCCTCCTCCCTGCCACCACTTGCCACCCTTACCTGCTTTAAACAAACAAAAGAAAAAAGCCTTTTGTTGTGCTCACTAGTGTTTTAGTCTTTGTATTATTTCACCTCCATGTCATAATTATCCTTCTTTGCAATTCCATATTGCTTCTTCCACTGTATCCTCATTTTATGCACCATATTAATTGTATTTACTTGGACAAACAATTACCACCAATTACTGGGTTAGAAAGATATGCATTACAACTCTGCCTCACTGCACATTTTAAATATTATTGATTATCTATTTCATTATCTACAGGGATGTGTAAGTTGTAGTTGAGTATAATTTTATACTTTGTATATGTTACAATATATATTTTTTCTTTCCTTCACTGGCCAGGCCTCCTTAGTCCAGCTACTCCACCCCATCACCTGGCTTCTCATGGACTTACCTTCCAACTCCACCCTCCACTTGTCTCCCCCTTTTTGGCAGGGGGTGGTAGGCTGTGCCTCTCGCTGCATGAACCAGGTCCCAGATCGGAAAGCCATGTCACCATTATGGAGCCTGTGGCAACACTGCAGGGAGCTGGTACTATCCTGCTTGGCTGGGTCTTTTCTACCTTTTTTTGTCCCATCCTTTAGGACACAGGCAGCAAGGGTGCACATGTGCATACAGGTGACAGTGCTTAGTGTGGCCCCAGCCTGTGTCTCTCTTCCCCAATGCCTCTCCAAGTGCACTGCCACCTGTGGTCACCCAGGTGGCAGTAGAGCAGTGGAGCTGCCAACCGTCCCTCCCCAGAGCAGGACAGCATCCTCTAAGATGCTCACTCCCCCTTCCCACAGCTGGCCCCCAATGACCCGCATTCGTTCTCTAATGCAGGTCACCGGCATCATGAGCGATAGTGCTACCACTGCGCTGACAGGCCAGCTTTATGTTACAATATTTTATAGTGATGTATTTGCATGACACTTGTACTTTCTTTATGAACTGGATCCCCATTGCAAATAAGCGTTGCTCAATGGGTTCTAACACTGAATAAAGATGAAATGAAAATTAATTTATTATCTATCTGTGTACAGTTTTGCTACTGGTTTCTCCCAGTTCCTCATTCATTCACTGCATGAAGATTTTCCCTAAGGATTCAATGAATGTGGGAGCGAGCGCATGTAATTGTAGTGTTTGCGAGAAGGGTAAGACAGCGGCCAGCCAAAGAGGTGAGTGGAGGCTGTGCCAGTTGTATGTCTGTGTGACAGAACAGGGGGTGTCACATTATTCTTTTTTCAGCCAAGGATGGAGTGAGGGTGGTGGGTGCCACTGAAGGCCAGGGAGTGGAAACTGAAGAGGTGCATGTATTAGTGTATTTAGTTTTTTTCTACTATTCACACATTTTTACAGGATAGGTGCTAGAGGAGGGTGCCACTGGATGCCACACTCTGTTAATTCAGGCAGGATGAGGTGAGACAGGGGTGACAAATCCAGTATCGGATTGGATTAGGTGAATTTTGTACAACACTAAAATAATAAGGATTGGTAAGCTATGTGCGCACACTGACATTGAAATCAACATCTGTGACATGGACATAAAGGCCAGCTCATTCAAGAGACATGCTAGTGTGAAGGGGTATGAGTGGTTTAGTGGTGAAACACTGTTTGAACAATATGAAATATAAAAAGAATGTGAAATATTTAGATTGCTGCTGTATGGGACCACAGTAATGAAAAGTAAAGGAGAAATTTAGCAAGTGGGTCTAGAGGATACCTGTGAACAGCTGCATCATCACGTGCATTGCCCCAGACCAATAGATTGTTTTGCACATGGCAAGCAACATAAGGGATGACAGTATATATTAGAGGTTAGAGCTACAAGCTATGAATAAGCTTACTACATCCGTCAGAACAGGGTTTGATTCCGACAGGCTCCACTTGCTCTCTGTGTGACACTGAGCAAGTCAGTTAACCTCCCCAGTGATCTCGGGTTGCTCCTGTAAACAGGCCTCATGCCTAGAGGGCCTTACCCGGTTACCAAAGAATGGAAACAAAAAGTTCATGGGGTACAAGTGGTTGGTGGCCAGCTGCCCTGCTAGTAAAAAAAAAGATTCCTCGTCAAAGATAATAGTTACATAGCATAGACTGGTGGAGTACATTCAGCAGATTTCAATGGAGCCTTGTCACAAGAGTTACAGGAAGTACAACGATAAAACAACAAGAGGTACAACAACGGCAACACAACAAGAAACAGCTAGACTGCATAGTGTAGTATTTATTAAATTCTGTGTGTACAATTTTAGCAGCCACTATTCCAGAAATATGGCCGAAATGTGTTTTCATACTTCTGGCGCAGAATAGCTCGGTTGCTGTGGGAAATCCATGTTCGGGACACATTATGAAAATCACAGTGACACTGTTCATTAGCAGAGGTCCTAAAATGCCTATGTTGAAAATTTGGTGAGAAAAGTCCATGAAATGACTGTGTTATGAGCATGCGTTGCGCAGTTTCCACGCTCGCTCGTAACTTCGCACATTTGCAATATTTTCACTCCACATTGTCAACATTGCCATTTTTCTGCACCTCCTTATGAACAGTACAGCTGTCATTTTTCACATTTCACCCGATATGTGTCTTCAGACATGTATCATACAATGGCGTGGTCGGTGTGCAAAATCAATGTTCGGGACAGATTAAGAAAATCACAGTGACACTGTTCATGAGCAGAGGTCTTAATCTGGCTATGTTGAAAATTTGGTAACAAAAGTCCATAAAATGACTGTGTTACGAGTGTACATTGTGCAATTTCCACACACCCTCGTATGTTCACAAATTCGTAATCTTTTCAGTCCAGATTTTCAACATTGGCATTTTTCCACACCTCCTTATGAACAGTACCGCTGTCATTTTTTCACAACCTGGCTGAAATGTGTTTTCGCACTTCTGGCACAGAATAGCACGGTCGCTATGGAAAATCAGTGTTCGGGATTGATTAAGAAAATCACAGTGACACTGTTCATGAGCGGAGGTCCCAAAATGCCCGTGTTGAAACTCTGCTGTAAAAATCCCCAAACTAATTACATTATGGGTGTGCTTTGCACAGTTTCTATGCACACTCATGACAGCACTAGTTAGAAACATAGAATTTGACGGCCGATAAGGACCACTTGGCCCACCCAGTCTGCCCATTTCCCTACCTAATGGATAAGCTGAAGATCCTAGTTAACCAGCAGCCTACTTCTTTCTGCCCCCACCCCCTAGAATGGCCTTATGACTGTCCCATGCATGCTTGAATTCCACCACTGTTTTTGACTCCACAACCTCCTCCGGAAGGCTGTTCCATGCATCCACAACCCTCTCTGTGAAAAAATACTTCCTTAAATTACCTCTGAGCCGACCCCCTCATCTTCAAATTGTGCCCCCTTGTTCTTGCACACCTCTTTTTTTGAAAGATGCTACCCTCTTGGACTTTGTTGATTCCCTTGAGGTACTTGAAAGTTTCTATCATGTCCCCCCTCTCCCTCCTTTCCTCGAGGCTATACATATTAAGCTCCTTAAGTCTCTCTTCATATGTCTTCCGGTGCAGACCCTGCACCATTTTAGTTGCCACCTCTGGACAGCTTCCATCCTGTCTATGTCTTTGCGGAGATTGGGTCTCCAGAACTGCACGCAGTACTCCAGATGGGTCTGACCAGCTGTCTGTACAGAGGGATAATAACTTCCTGTTTTCTACTGGTGATGCCTCTCCCTATGCATCCCAGTATCCCCCCAGCCCTCCTTGCTGCCCTCTCACATTGCTTGCCCACCTTTAGGTCATCTGATATTTCTACCCCCAGGTCCCTTTCCATTTTTGTTGTTGTTAGTATCTCACCCCCCATTGTGTACTCTTCCCTGGGTTTTTGTTTCCCAGGTGCATTACCTTGCACTTCTTAGCATTGAATCTAAGCTGCCATACATTTGACCATTCCTCTAACCTTGCCAAGTCCCTTCTCATCCTTTCCACCCCACCTTGTGCATCAACTCTGTTGCAGATCTTTGTGTCATCTGCAAAGACATACTTTTCCTTCCAGTCCCTCTGCAATGTCGCTTATAAAGACATTGAAGAGGACTGGTCCTAATACTGAACCTTGCGGTACCCCACTAGTAACCCCCTTTCTTCAGAGTGGACTCCATTTACTATTACTCTCCGTGTCCTATTCTCCAGCCAATTCTTTACCCAGGCTGTCATCTTGGGACCCACTCCCAGGCTGGCTAACTTGTATATTAATCTTTTGTGTGGGACTGTGTCAAATGCCTTGCTAAAGTCTAGGTAGGCCATGTCCACAGCCCCTTCCTGATCTACTACTTTGGTCACCCAGTCAAAGAAATCTATCAGATTCGTCTGGCATGACCTTCCTGCTGTGAAACCATACTGCCTTGGGTCCTGTACCCTCTGGCCTCTAGATAATAGACAATTTTTTCTTCAGAAGTGATTCCATCATTTTCCTACCACTGAGGTTAAACTAACAGGTCTGTAGTTTCCTGCTTCTGCCTTGCTCCCACTTTTGTGAAGGGAATCACATCTGCCCTCCTCAGTCCTCGGTACCACCCCATCCTCCCATGATTTGTTAAAGAGGGTAGTCAGTGGTGTCACTAGTTCTACCCTTAGTTCTTTTAGAATTCTGGGATGAATCCCATCAGGCCCAGTATAGTTTTTTTATATTTTCATTCCAGATTTTCAACATTGCCATTTTTTACACCTCCTCATGAACAGTACAGCTGTCATTTTTCACATCCTGTTCGAAATGTGTTTTCACACCTGTGGCACCAAATGCTGCAGTCACTGTGCAAAATCACCTTTTGGCTAACACACTGATAGTGTCTGTTCATGCGGTGGGATCACAAAAAGCCCATGTTGAAAACTTGGAGTAAAAATACCAAGAAACGGCCAGGGTGTTGGGGTTTTCAACCATAATGCTCTACAGCCATCAGGGATATGACTTGGGATTGTCAACAGTAATGCTCATGCCATTCCACCCCCACCCCCACCCACACCCTACAGCCAGTGACAGGCTTCGAGATGCGCCTTGGACTCTTTGGCCCCAGAATCCATCCCATTCTCCTATATTGCACCCATTTCAGCATATTTCCTTATGGAATGAGATGAGTAAAGCCCAAACACCCAAAGCACACCTTGACACTTGTCAGTAGCTGCAGGGTAGGGTGAGGGGAAATGTCATGACCTTTATGGGCAACGACCCAAAGGCACACCCCAGTGCCTGCCTATCTCTGCAGGATTGGGGTGGGGTTGGCGTCACTTCAGTACTTCATTGCCATTCCTATACTGCATGGGCCCAATTCTCATAGGGGCCTGCATCTGGCACAAGCTGTGGCAAGCAGCACCTTGTACCAATGCTTGGTGCACCAGGGACCCTGCACCTGATTCAGGTACAGGAGGGATTCCAGTGGCTAAGTCCCCACACTAGCACTGACCACAACCCTGCAGCAAACCCCTGGCGTACTGCACAGGTCCACCGTGGGCCACCAGAGACTAACACAGGACCCCCTGTCCCACTAGGTAATGGGCATGTGGACCCAACCTGATGGGTCGATGTCCCCCCCACCATGTTTGGTGCAACTGGCACCTGGCCACAGAGATGAGTGGTGGGATATACTGGGCACGGGGAGCAGTCTGCACTGGTGTACAGGGGGTTTGAGCACCACCTGCTGGAGCATGGGTGGGCACTGTACCACCATACGTTGGTGCTGCAATAGCACTGATAGGGCAGGCATCGGGGATCAGGAGAGCCACATCAAGATGGGGGTACCAACATGGTACATAGGTGGCACTGGGGAGCTGTAAGGGGTGTCACTGGATCACTAGGATGGGGGACACACATACAAGGCCACACTCTGGGGTGTATGGTGGGTGAACCGTCACCCATGTTATGCCGCACATAGGCATGTCACCCAGGGGAGAATGTCTAAGTCCGCTTACGGTCACCCTGGCTGATCTAAGGACACTCAGAATTTCTCTCACCAGGTGATGCCTGTGAATCGCAGGATGTAGCTTGCATTGGCCGTAATCCCCCTACTGCCATGCTGCAGTGCACTGCAGGTGCAAGCCCTGTTTGGGGCAGGTGGACTGCGGTCGACGTAGACCACCTTGTGAGTCACACGGAGGAAATCATAGACACAAGGTGCAATCTTGGACCATATCTGTTCACTGCAGGCACCTTGCATCTGACGAGGGCTTTGAGAATCAGGGACCCATCTGTCTAACCCCTGCACTTCCACTGCTAATGCCAGCAAGCAACTATTTGCCATTGACAAATGCTTGTGTAGTAAGATCTGGCCCATAAGAGGCTCACAGATGACCAATGGGAAGCTCATTAATTAGGAACAGACTGCATCTCCTTTTTAATGTCTTTATAAGTGACATTGCAGAGGGACTGGAAGGAAAGGTATGCCTCTTTGCAGATGACACAAACATCTGCAGCAGAGTTGATACACAAGGAGGCGTGGAAGGGATGAGAAGGGACTTGGCAAGGTTGGAGGAATGGTCAGAAGTATGGCAGCTTGGATTCAATGCAAAGAACTGCAAAATAATGCACCTAGGAAACAAAAAACCCAGGGCAAGATTATTCAATGGGGGGTAGTAACAACAACAAAAATGAAAAGGGACCTGGGGGTAATCATATCAGATGACCTTAAGGTTAGAAAGCAATGTGAGAAGGCAGTAGGAAGGGCTGGGGGGGGATACTGGGATGTATAGGGAGAGGCATCATCAGCATGAAACAGGAACTTGTTATCTCTCTGTACAGACAGTTGGTGATACCCCATCTGGAGTACTGCATCCAGTTCTGAAGACCCCATCTCCACAAGGACATAGACAGGATGGAGGTAGTCCAGAGGAGGGCAACTAAAATGGTGCAGGGTTTGCAAGAGAAGCCATACGAGAAGAGACTAAAGGAGCTTAATATGTATACCCTTGAGGAAAGAAGGGAGAGGAGGATATGATAGAAACTTTTAAGTACCTCAGTGGAATCAACAAAGTCCAAGAGGGTAGCATCCTTCAGAAAAAGAGATGTGCAAGAACAAGGGGACACAATTTAAAGACAGAGAAGGGACAGCTCAGAGGCAATGTGAGGAAGTATTTTTTCACAGAGATGGTGGTGGATGCATGTAACAGCCTTTCTGAGGAGGTTGGGGGCTCTAAAGCTGTAGGAGAATGCATGGAACAGACATAAGTCAATTCTTGTGGGGGGGGTTAGAAAGAAATAGGCTGTTGGTTAACTAGAATCTGCAGCTTATCCTGTATGTAGGGAAATGGGCAGACTAGGTGGCCAAGCAGTCCTTATCTGCTGTCAAAGTCTAAGTTTCTATCTTTCCTGCCTGCAAGCTCAGCCCAGGCTAATGTACAAAGACTTTATCATTTTTCTTACAGTCTTTCTTAAACATGTTTTATCTGTTTACAGGAGTGCACCTGATTTGAGGCCAAAATCAAAATCTAATAGTTATAGTACTAGAGCCCCCACACACACACACACACACATACACATGCCCCAAAAAACTGCTTAAAAGCCTGCAATTCATTCAAATCAATTTCATTTTCTTACTTAGTTGGGGTTCAGTGCCAACAAGTGTAAAATCATGTACTTAGGGCATAGGAACTCCGATGCAGAGTATAGGATGACAAGAGGTACTGATACTCACTAGGCGTGAAAGGGTCCTTGAGGTTATTATCAGAGGACCTCAAGATGGCAGTACAGTGTGACAAGGCTATGGACAGGGCAAATTGGATTCTGGGGTGCATAAGAGTGTCATCTCCAGTAGGAGGATGAGGGATGTTGTGCTGCCATGGTATCACTCCCTGTTATACCCCCAGCTGGAGTACTGTGTCTAGTTTTACAGTCCACACTTGAGAAAGGACAGAAGGTTCAGATTTTCCAGAGGAGGGCAACTAAAATGGTTCAGGATTTTCACAGGAATGCCTACAAGGAAAGGCTGAAGAATCTCAACATGTACACTCTGGAAGAGAGGAGAACAGAGAGATGACTGATCAAGACCTACAAAGTACCTCACTGGGGTAAAGCGGGTACAGTTGGGGAGTTTTCTTTAAATGAGGATGAGCACCCAAACCAAGGGACATACAGTGAAGCGGGAGGAGTTCAGGATAGATGTGAAGAAATATTTATTTACTGAAAGGGTGGTAGACGATTTGAACAGACTGCCAGGAGAAGTGGTGGAAGCTAAAATGGTAAGGGCATGAAGCATGCATGGGATAAACATGGGACTATATTAGAAAAGGGTAAGGAGGGGTCAACAGAGATCAGTAATGCTATGGAGGTGGAGTAGGTTCAAGTTCATTGCAGGAAAAATCCATTGAGCAAGCTTATTCACAAGTAGGTCTTGATGGACACAGGCAGAATAAGACATGCACTAACATATACAGGCAGGAGTTACAAGCAGGTAGACAACACCTGGGCAGACTGGGTCGGCTGAATGGTCCTGTTCTGCTGACAAATTCTATGTTTGCTTGCACACATGTGCAAGAAACATAGTGCCACCATACAAATTTTCATAAATGTGCCACCTGCTTCCAGTGCCCTGCTGCTTCTTGCAGGTGTGGCCTCACTGCACCAATAAATGTCCGAGCTGTCAATGACAGTAGTTCAGATGCAGTGGCATACAACTGAAAGCAAAAGACCACTACAATCAGCAGTGGTAACGTGTTGGCAATTGCATACTGTCATCGGCAGGCAATTTACATACTGCCATCAGCAGTATGCAGCGTTACTGCGCCAGCACTAGCATTTGAACAACTATTATAGACAGCTCCATTTTTTCTTGCCCCTCCCAACAAACACCCACATAGCACGCTGGGAGCCCATCCCAGCATGCTCACGCACTTCACCCAGCACACTGTATGGCCGACCCTGTCGGCTCCACTGCCCCCCAAACAGACTTCCAGGTGTCATGATGGGAGCCCACCCCAGCATGGCAAAAGTCTCTATGGCCAACTGGGGTGCCCAATCCCCCATCAGCTCCACTGCCCCCCAAACAAGCTTCCAGCGGCCCAACCCAGTGTAGTAAAAGTCCTGCTTCGTCTTCCTAAAAAAGAAAAAAAACACCACCTGTAAAAAAAAAAAAAAAAAAGTCCCTCATTGACTGTCTTTCCTCTTCCCCCAACCCACACTCACCCTCTACGCACCCACCTTCCCACACACCTCTGACCCCATACTTACCTCCGGAGCCCAGCGTGATGATCTTTGGTGGACTGAGAACACGTTTGCACTCTTCAAAGCCGACTGCGAACTGAAGAAATGATGGTAAGCTGTATAATGGCATAAATGTTGTTTTTTTTAACTTTGGTGTATATCTCGGCCGTTTATGAGAAATTTTTCACCAAATTTTCAACATGGGGTTCTTGGGGATCCACCTCATGAAAATCAGTCACTGTCATTTTGTTATTTGGTCCCTAAAGATGATTTTGTGATCACTGCGTGAAACCACCTTTCTGGACCAATTAATGAATGACAGTGTCCTAATTCATGAGGTAGGCCCCAAAAACCCTATGTTGAAAATTGTAAAAATTCAAAATGACAGTTCCTATGCACACTCATAACTTTGACAAATTTTAATATTTACACTCCAGATTTTCAACATTGACATTTTACCACACCTCCTTATGAAAAGTACAGCTGTCATTTTCATACCTCACACAAAATATATTTTCACATATTGGCGCACATTGGTGCAGTCAGTGTGCAAAATCAATGTTTGGGACACATTCGAAGATCACAGTGATACTGTTCATGAGCAGAGGTGTTAAAATGGCTATGTTTAAAATTTGATGACAAAAGTCCATAAAATGACTCTGTTACAAGCATCCATTGTGCAATTTCCACACCCCGTAAGTTCATGAACTTATGAACAGTGCAGCTGTTATTTTCACACCTGGTGTTTTCGCACTTCAGGCGCAGAATAGCATGTTTGCTGTAGGAAATTAGTGTTCAGGACAGATTAAGAAAATCACAGTGACACTGTTCATGAGCGGAGGTCCCAAAATGCCTGTGTTGAAAATCTGCTGTAAAAATCCCCAAACTAATTACATTACGGGTGTACATCGTGCAATTTCTACGCATGCTCATGACTTCACCAGTTTTTGTATATTTTCACTCCAGATTTTCAACAGTGCCTTTTTTACACATCCTAATGAACAGTACACCTGCTGCTTTTCATCCTGTTCGAAATGCGTCTACACATGTGAAAGCAAATGGCACAGTCGCTGTGCAAAATCACCTTCGCCTAAAGAACTGATAGTGTCACTGTTCATGCAATGAGGTCACAAAAGCTCATGTGGAAAACTTGGAGTAAAATACCAAGAAACGCCCAGGGCATTAGAGTTTTTGACCATAATGCTCTAACCTGTAGGGGCTGACAGGCGTCAGGGGTGTGACTTAGTGTTGTCGACAATAATGCTCACGCCATTCCACCCCCAACCCCGTGCAGCCAGTGATAGGCATCGAGGTGCGCCTGAGACTCTTTGCTCCAAGAGTTCACCCCATTCTCCTATACTGCACCTATTTCAGCATATTTCCTTATGGAATGAGGGGACTGTAAAGCCCAAACATCCCAAGGCATACCTCGACACTTGTTAGTGTATGAAGGGTAGGGTGAGGTGAAATGTTGTGACCATCATGGGCGACAGCCCACAGGCACACCCCAATGCCTGTCCATCTCTGCAGGGTGAGGGTGGAGTTGGCATCAGTTCAATACTTCAATGCCATTCCTATACTTCATCTCTCTAACTCCTGCACTTCAACTGCTAATGCCAGCAAGCAAACATTCGGCATTGACAAATGCTTGTTATAACCAATGTTACTGCATCTATTAGGGTTGAAACACAAAGTGTAAAAAGTAGGGAAATAAAAAAAGGGTCTAAAGTCCTTGGAATTGAGTTAAATCTGTGTTATGATCTTCCTTGTGGTTTGAGTAATCATGTGACATGGTGCTGGTGTTTCTAGCACTGTCTTGTCAGACGGAGTAAAATAATGCCACTGCAATGCTTGCATAGAAGGTGCTGATATTAGGGTAATGCCAACAGACTGAAAATACACAAAAAATGTTTTATAGGACCTTTGCTTTACTCTCCAATAGCATACAAATGACTGCATGCTGAAACTTGAAACATTCAGGTTTGTTAGTGGTTTCCCAAGAATGATTCTTTAATAGGTAGCTTTACAGCAAGTATGTGTAGATTATGAATTAAGAAACTGAAATGCTGTTTTGCACATGCATGGTTTATTTTTTCACAAATTTTTCATTTCTGGATTTTTGCAAAATTGACACGTGTCCCTTTGCTGGAGTAGGAACCCACTTGTGTGACATAAAACCCCAAATACCTGCCTTCATGAGCCTTAGCAAACATGAAAGTGGGAAAAAGAAGAGCATGTGTTAGAAGTGAAGTCTGAAACATGTGTGGCCAATGACACAAGGTGTATGGTTAATTCTTCACATGTTTTACTAAAAAATTAATAGTTTTTTAAATATAAGTGAAATGTTGTTGTTGCAGCTCATGAAAACAGGTCCTGCTTTTGTCACTCTAGAATCTGTTTTCAAGACTTGCAAACCACATTCCTGAGTCAAAAACTGGTGAAATAATAGAAAACCATGCAGCTCATGGAAAAGAATAATCGTTGTGTGGCCTGCATGAAAAGGTACCCTTTGTGGCATGAACTGGCATTTCCACGTAAGCTGTGGGACAATGAAAGATAGTTGTACAGCTTGTGTGAGCAAAATAACTTCTGTCAGACTTACTGTATTTTCTTTTCCTGCCAGTTCCAAAGTTCACACTGAGCTCGTCTTTTACTGCTGGGTAGTACATTCTCACTTACTAGGGAATGACATACTCTAGTCAGGACATCACCATGGAACCATTAGCTTCTCCTTATTCTGTGGCACTTTGCTTTGTATCATCAGTCATTAATCATTAAATGCTTTTAGAGGAACATAACTAATCCATGGTTAATTTATACAGTCCTTAAAAATATAGAGTATTACAGTCCTGCCTTACTGGAATGCATAGACAGCATCAGTTCTCCATAATATTGTGCATAATTCAAGAATTCACAGTATCTCCTTTTCCCATATCATTTCTGTGGTGTCAGTTTTAACATTAAACTCCTCAGAAAACAGTAAATAAATGAATAGATAACGACACACAAAACAATATGTGCCTGAAAGGAGTATCAACAACTTCGCTGGTAAGAAATTTAGAATGTTGAATCAAATCTCAGTTGCAAAATATTCTCTTTAGAGTGAAACACTCTATGGTGGCCCCGGACAATGTTGTAACTAACAGGGAAAAAGATTATGGTAAGTCTGATAGAATTCTTTTTTATCTTGTCATTCCACATTGTCACTGGCTTAGTAATTTACTGCTGGGATTTAATTAGATGTACCCACTAAAGGAATTTGAGAGGGAAAAATATTCTTTTGATTTTGTAGTCTATCTCTTTACTGCCACTTGTAACACCTTTCGACCACTCCCTTGCACTCCCCCCATCCACTCTCACCTTCCTTGACAAGACTTTTTTGCTGTTATCCACCTTCCTGTCTTGCCTACTGGTTACCTCACCTATTAGTAACAGCACCGAATACTGAGTTTACCCTACCAATATACAGCCTTCTGGTTAACAATTACAACAGTGGCCTTGTGCAATAGAAGACCAGACTGAAATTGCTTGCTAATAGTCTAAATACTGTGTATAGCTTTGTTCTGATTCTTGTACAGTGTTAAAGCACTGTTGTGCGGCAATGACTTGCAGTTGATGTAAACTCTGCATATTTCCTTGCTTCTCCTGTTTGGTAGTTTGTAATGTTTCCAGTTTCCCCTGCTATGCTTTGATGTCTGTACAGTTTCTGTTGACGTGGAACCTTTGTAAGCGAGCTTGTAGCTCAAAGGTGTACTCCGAAATAATAAATAAAGACGGAGCTCAGAGTATCCAGTCTGTAATGTTTTGTAAATGTCTGCAAGGAAGACGAGGTTCCTGCCTTGCATAGGTTTGAAAGTGAGACATCTGCCTCTCTGCCCAGGAGGCTGCAGCAGCCCTTGACAAATGCACATTGATCAAAGTCAAGGGTGACAACTATGCCACCGCATTGTCCTTTGCTATACATGCTCTGACCCTTTCAGCCAAGGTCACCTTGAAAGACTTTTGGCCCTTTTTGCTACTCAAAATAACACAAAGGCGACCAAATTTCCAAAAGGACAGTGTCTGTATAAGGTACGTTTTACTATTCTGCAAACACCTAGCTTGTACAAGTGCTTTTCTGCAACACTCACGGGCTTTGGACAGAAGGGACAAAGGCTTACCTTGGTTAATAATGAAGCTCAGTGGAACTTTAAGTAAAAGCATGAACTGTGCTTAACACTACCTTATCCTGTTGGAATATCAGATATAGTTCTTTGCAGGAGAATGCCCTCAGCTCTGCTATCCATCAAGCAGAGCAAATAGCTACTAGAAAAAGCCAGTCTAGATGGATAGATTGTCCTGCGAACTTGTGACGGAAGCTCAAATGGGGGATTACAGAGTGCAATGAGAACAGCTTTACAATTTTAAGGTGGAACAAAGGATCTATAGATTGGTCTTGTTCTCCTAAGAGTGCTACAAAATTGACTAATGTTTGTTTATTTATTTACTTCAATGGTTTTACCACGAAAGACATATTGATCTGGCAACAGCTCATTTCCAGATGTGTCCTGGGGGAAGGGGAAGAGAGGGTAAAAGATAACTAATACAAAAATATAGAATATAAAATATATACAATGAAATAAGTACAACAGAAACAAACAGGACAATTATGACTAAGATAAACTGACAAAAATATGTACCAAGCAAAAAACTGGAACTGAACAAAAGAATAATTAAGCAACAAGGCATGACAAGGTGTGCGTCGTTGTGGAATAACGTCACACCTAGGGTGGGTCGAAGTATGTTTATTTTCTGTCTTGCCAACATTCAAGAGATGGAATGTTTACTATAGATAGAATGCAAGAATTCAAACCTCTGTTTAATTCTGTTGACAGAATGTTTACTCCCACTAGCACACAACAGAAGGCCTTAGATGGAACCAAGGCTTTTGTTTTATCTGTAACAGTTTAAACAACAAAGATTTCCCTAGTAAGCAGGTGAGGATAGGAGGGTGATTTTTCATGGTCAGCAAAGAAACACCATAAATTACAATTCTAAGCACTGTAGTACTTCATTTTTATGTTGCTTGCACGCATGCACAAGAAACATTTTGAGGCAACTTGCTGCAGAAGCAGGTTGTGGATGTAGGCACTGTTGTGGCCAATGCCCCCACTGCCTTTTGAGGCTTGGCCCGCTTTCCCCAATGGGATGGCATGCTGTGGCTAACACTAGTTCAGCCAGCATGCCACCACCTTGAAACGTTTTAGCCGCTGCAATCAGGGGCTGCCTCGTCACTGCAGCGTCAGCCATTCCACTGCAATGAGGGAGCGACCCATCATTGTAGGGTGGTCCCTTGCATGCCCCCGACCCAGTTTACTGATGGGGAGCCCAGTCCCCGTCGGCATAATGTCACCACCTGGAAGTTTATGTTGTCTGCCGAGGGGTTGCTCAATCCCCCTTGGCATCATGTCCCCCCCTATTTCTTTGCCAACAGGGCACCCAATCCCCGCTGGCTTCAGTCCCCCTTTCTCACATTAATTTGATGACGGGGTAGCCCACTCCCCATCGGCATAATGCCGCCCCAATAAATTGTGTGCCGATGGGGGTGCCCAATCCCCCGTCGGCTACAGCCCCCCCCAAACACTCAGGTGGCATGCTGGGAGCCCACCCCAGTGTGCCAAATGTTCCTGTAAAAAGAAAAACTATCACGTGATGTTTTTCTTTTTTTAAACCTGTAAAACAGAAAACTGTCCTCGTTAGGTCCATGGCCCCACCCCAACCCGCACCTGCCCTCTGCACATCCTGCCTCCCCACCCCACACCCCATACTCACCTCCGGAGCCCAGTGCGATGATCTTGGTGGACCGGAACACGCTCTGCACTCTTCAAAGCCGACTAGGAACTGAAGAAATGCTGGTAAGCTGTATAAATGGCATAAATAGGGTTTTTTCAACTTTGGTGCATATCTCAGGCATTTTGGAGAATTTTTGCACCAGATTTTCAACATGGGGTTATTGGGACCCCTCCTCATGAATTCAGCCACTGTCATTGCGTTATTCGGTCCCGAAAGGCGATTTCACAGTCACTGCACGGAATCACCTTTCAGGACAGATTAACGAAATGACAGTGCTAGTGTTCATGAGGTGGGCTCTCAAAAAGCCTCTGTTGCAAATTTGGTGGAAAAAATCCAAAAAATGACTTTTTTACGAGCATGTGTTGCACAGTTTCTATGCACGCTCATAACTTAGTGAATCTGCAATATTTTCATGCCAGATTTTCAACACTGGCATTTTTTCACACCTCCTTATGAACAGTAGAGCCGTCATTTTTCACATCCTGGCCGAAATGTGTTTTCTCACTTCCGGCGCAGAATAGCATGGTCGCTCTGGGAAATCAGTGTTCGGGACAGATTAAGAAAATGACAGTGACAATGTTCATGAGCAGACATCCTAAAATGCCTATGTAGAAAATTTGGCGATGATAGTCCATCAAATGACCGTGATACAAGTGAGCGTTGTGCAGTTTCCATGCACCCTTCTAACCTCGCAGATTTGTAATATTTTCACACCAGATTTTCAACACTGGCATTTTTTCACACCTCTTTATGAACAGTACAGCTGTCATTTTTCACATGCGGGCTGAAATGTGTTTTCGCACTTCCGGTGCAGAATACCGCGGTCGCAGTGGGAAATCAGTGTTCGGGACAGATTAAGAAATTATTTTTATTTATTTATTTGTACATTGGTTTACAACCTTTGAGCCAGGGGCTCATTTTCAAAGGTACCTCGTCACAAAGAGGACAAATACAGTACAGACATTCATGTTACAGGATGTAGGTTACATGGAATTAACATACATGTTTGTGAAGAACATGATAGATTAACAGTGACACTGTTCACGAGCAGAGGTCCTAAAATGCCTATGTAGAAAATTTGGTGATGATAGTCCATCAAATGACCGTGTTACAAGTGTGCGTTGCCAGTTTCCATGCACCCTTCTTACCTCGCAGATTTGTAATATTTTCACACTAGATTTTCAACACTGGCATTTTTTCACACCTCCTTATGAACAGTACAGCAGTCATTTTTCCCATCCTAGCCAAAATAGGTCGCTGTGGGAAATCAGTGTTTGGGACAGATTAAGATCAAACGAGTGAGAGAGGGGGGAGTGAACAAGATCAAATGAGCTCTGTCGGGACTGCTGCAGATTTCTTTGTGGCCAGAAAAAGGCACCAACGCAGGCAGGAGCCCAGTACAAAAGGGCAGCCTGTAGTGCTGGAAGAAACAGAACGAGCGAGTGAGAGAGGGGGAGTGAGCGAGCCCAATGGAGCTCTGTCAGGACTGCTGAAGATTTCTTTGTGGGCAGAAAAAGGCACCAATGCAAGCAGGAGTCCAGTACAAAAGGGCAGCCTGCAGCGCCGGGAGAGACAGAACATGCGAGTGATGGAGGGGGAGTGAGCGAGCTCAACGGAGCTCTGTCGGGACTGCTGAGGATTTCTTTGTGGGAAGAAAAAGGCGTCAACGCAGGCGGGGCCCAGTACAAAAGCGCAACCTGCAGCACCAGGAGAAACAGAACGAGTAAGTGAGGGAGGGGAAGTGAGCAAGCTCAACGGAGCTCTGTTAGGACTGCTGTGGATTTCTTTGTGGGCAGAAAGGCGCCAACGCAGGCAGGAGCCTAGCATAAAGGGCAGTCTGCAGCGCTGGGAGAAATAGAAGGAGGAGTGAGAGAGGGAAGTGAGCGAGCTCAACAGAGCTCTGTCAGGACAGCTGTGAACTTCCTTGTTGGCAAACAAGGCGCCAATGCAGGCAGGAGCCCAGTACAAAAGGCAGCCTGCAGCACTGGGAGGAAACAGAACGAGTGAGTGAGAGAGGGGAGAGCGAGCTCAACGGAGCTGTGTTGGGACTGCTGCAGATTTCTTTGTGGGCAGAAAAAGGTGCCAATGCAGGCAAGAGCCCAGTACAAAAGGGCAGCCTGCAGCTCCGGGAGAAACAGAATGAGCAAGTAAGAGAGGGGGAGTGAGCGAGCTCAACTTTGTGGGCAGAAAAAGGCGCCAACGTAAGCAGGAGCCCAGTACAAAAGGGCAGCCTGCAGCGTCAGGAGAAATAGATTGAGCGAGTGAGAGCGGGGAAGTGAGCAAGCTCAATGGAGCTCTGATGGGACTTTACAGTTGCCCACCCTCTCGCCCAATGTCCTCTGTGGTCCCATATTACAGCAGAGTCTCTGGAGTGGAGACAAAGGAATGATTGGATCCTTTTAGGATTACTGTAATAATACAGATTCAGTTCTGTTTATTTCTCTAACTGATCTAAGTACTGAGATATACTGTTATGATTGCTGTAATAATACATATTTATTTGTTCTGTTTATTTCTCTAACCGAGCTGAGTAATGCTTGGAGTGCAATAGGATTTCTAACTGGGCAAAGTGAAACTATATGAGAGCTGAGAACAAAACGTATGGTAGCTGAGGGGTGAAAAATGGACAAGGAGGCTTTAGGATTGCTACAGTAATACAGTATCTAATGGATGAGATTTGAGACTGAATTAACCCGGTCGGCAATGGGGCAGTAGGGGGATTAGTGTGGGGAGGAAACAGGAATTTGAGTAAATAGGGGCCTAATAGTTGTAGTAGGGGCACAGAATCTTTGGAGTAAGAGCCCGTGCCATAAGATGGGGCCAAAATGGGAAGGTGCCACATGTCAATAGGGCAGGCATCTTTGAAAGGGTGGTGGGCTGTACAGGTGTGGGTCCACCATGATCCTGGACTGGGCTTGGAGGATGGGGGTGTATGGTCTGGAAATGACTGGCTAGTTTGAGGGAGGAACTGTGGAGGTTAGGGAGGTGTCAAGAGGCAGGGCAGATGAGTATGGTAGGCATCTGGGGGAATAGGGATGGCAAAGGGGGATGCAGGAACAACAACTGGGAGTGAAACCGACCCCAGTATCAGAGGCACTAACAGAAAAGACAGGAGAAGAGTGGGTGCCTGAAGCTAGGGGAGGCCTCCTGATGGGGAGGCAGAGACCACAAGGAGTACCAGGGCAGAGAGCAAATGGCTACAGTGGTAGGGAGGGACCAGGGGTGGCAATGGAGGGGAACAAGTAGGAGGGGAACCGATAGGAAGAGATGTAGGAGGGTATCGACTAGGAATAGATTCAACCTCTGCTATGGGAGGAGAGCAGGAACATACTGAGGGGAGGAAAAGCAGGGCATGAGAGGGATGGCAACAGGTTGGGAAAGAGTTAGCGAGGCCGAAAGGGTAGAATGGGGGCTAGTAAGGAAGGAGGGGTGGTGACTACAGGACAGAAGGCTACGGGAAGAGGGAAGGATGGGAGGGGTATCACTATTGGGGTAGAAGGGAATGGGGGCTCTAAATCAACAACAGCGGAGATAGGAAAGGGGTTGGAAATCAGCAGGGAAGGAGAAGAGGTCGACATGGGAAGCCCAGTAGGAAGTAGTCAGGCTGGGAAGAGGTTCAAGGGGAACGGGAGGAATATGACAGAGAAAAGGCGTGAGGCGGAAGTAGGGGGTACAGATACAGAAGTCACAGAGGGTGCACCTGGGGGGGTAAGGGGCAGGGAAGAACGAGTACTGGGGTAGGAAGGGGCATTAGATGGGAAAGGGGTAAGGGACGGGGGTACTTGGTCCGGGGGATTCTGTACTGAAATGGGTGAGATGTGGGGCAGAAGGGGAAAGCACAGCTGTATTTGGGTTGAAGCTGTCCCCAGGTTGACTGAAGGAGGGGCAAGGCAGGCACTGCTCAAGCGTGCATCGAGGGGGAGGAAGAAACCTCATTTACTGTTGCATGTGCATACAAACGACTTGGCTAGGGACACTGTGGAAGTAGTGAGGAGGAGGTTCGAGAAGTTGGGCAGGCAGTGTGAGGGGTGTACTGCCAGTACCATGTGCAAGAATGGGGAGGAAGGGTAGGCTTGAGGAATTCAATGAGTGGCTGAGGGATTGGTGCCACACCAAACACTATGGGTTAGTGACTAACTGGGGTAGGGTCTCGGAGGACTAGTGACTTACACGTGGGGGACAGGGTACACTGGAGCAGGAAGGGGAAGGGAGTGTTAAAGGCAGCATTACTGCCGGCCCACTGGTGCTGAGGGTTGAGGTTCTGGACGCCACATTTCGCGCCATGCTGGCGACCTGGGTTTGGACGCGAGCCCAGGCCGCCAGGGGTTGGCAGGGGAGGGATAAGATTGAGCGTCCGGAGGACTCCTCTGCTATCCCGGGACAGGATCCAGGGACCCACCGCTCTGTAGCGGCCCCTGGTGACAACTGGGGGTGCTACTAGAGTGGTGTAGTAAAGGGAGCGGAGTGTGACGGACGTTGGCACACTGTGCCTAAGCGTCACTGCTCGCCCGCACTCCGCAAAGGGGAGAAAAGTGGAAAATGGCCTACGGTCGGGCAGCATGAGCTTCCGATCCCCACTGACAGTTCTTAGGCATGGTACTTTCACTTCCAAATACCTAAACAGCACATAGAAGCAAGCAACATTTGGCATTGACAAATGCTTGTTTAAGTTATGTATGTGTGTGTAACAAAATTTTTATGAGGGCAAATAACATTTAATTCTTATGTTTATAAATTTAATACAGTTTTATTTTTTGTGCCTAGTTGAAGGTTATTAGTGAGTAAAGGTGACAGCCACATTTATGATGGCAGTCAGGAATGGCTGGTACTATTGATTTTATTGTGAAGAGGCTAGTGGACCTTCTTCCAGTGCTGCGTCATGGGATATCAGCACTGGGTTCCAAGGTCCTCAGCCAATCAGATTACTAGATTTTTTATAGCTATATTACAATTAAATAGTAATCAACTTAGGAAAATAAAAACTGGGAGAAAGACTTATGGTGCAGACGTGGGAAGCTCTGAAGGACAGAGAATTAGGTAAGTTGAATGTAAGAAGCAAACCCAATATCAGAAACAACTGCTGGAGTGAGTAGAGAACTCACGGAGGACAGCTTTAAGAGTGGGAAATGAAGGAGCAGAGTGAATAGAATGGGGAAGGGAACCCCAAAGTTTAGGGAAACGAAATGAGAAGGTAGCCTGGCCAGCAGTAGATTTCATTTGAGGGAGAGCAAAAGAGTGAGAGCAAGCATTATGAAGATAGTAGGAGGAGAAAGGAGGGAGGTTAGATAAGAGGGAAGAGAGGCAAACCAAAATCTGGAGATAAAGGTTGGACAGTGGGTGAAGTGCCTGGCATCAAGAGAGGAGATGGAGAGGGAAGAATATAAGGTACAGTGATGAGTATGCGTGAGTTTTTATTCAAGGGCAACGCAACAGAAGGAGAGAAAGAGAGAATCCAGTCTAGCTAAGGTAGACTTTAGGAAAGCACTATAAACAATGGGCTTCATTTCAAAGGGTTTGCATCAAGCTCTATATCAAAGCCATTTTGGGTGCAGTTAAGCCAAACTCGCTGCGCAACTGCTCCTGATTTTCTACTATCAGGCACAGTTCGATAGCTTCAGTTTAGGGCAGCTTGCACCAAATATTTGGCGCAAGCCTCATAAAAAGGGTCCCCTGAATGCTGCAAGTTAGACCAGGGAAAATTTGATCCAAGTTGCAGCATTTGGTATACAGGATTGAAAATCCTAATCGCCAGCTGGGAGAATGCTGAAAGCCCCGTGCACCAAACAATCAGTGCACCAGGGGCTTGTGGCATTCTTGTGGCTTTACAAATCGATCTCAATGTCTCCATAGTCAAAAATGGGCAAAATCTCCTTAATGAGAATGTATCTGTGAGCAGAAAGTGAAATGCTTCTCATATTCCTGCAAAGCACCCCAAACTTAGGGTGAAGCTTCTTGTGAATAGTATCCATATGACTAGAGAAATCTAGATGACAATCTAGCCATACCCTGAGGTACTTGAAGGAGGAGACATCTTCAGTAATCACATCATTAAGGGTATGAAAGGAAGGAAGCGGAAGGACTCTAACAAGTCTCTGCCTGGTGCCAAAAGTCATGAAGACTGTTTTCTTAGCATTGAGGGCTAACTGATTAACTCAGAACCAATGCTGGATGTTGTTAAAGTTCAGCTGGAGTTGATTCATGAGATCAGGGGCAGAGGAGCAAGAGGAGAAAATGAAGCATATAGCACCTGCATACATATGCATTGACATAGAGAAGCAGGCCTTCTGGAGGTCATTTAGAAAAATAGAGAAAAGAAATGGGCCCAAGACAGACCCTTGGGGGATGCCAGAGCTGAGAGTGAGTGGGTGGAAAGGTGTCTCCGATATGGACTGCTTGTAACCTGTCCTCAAGGTAGGAGCGGAACCACTCAGCTGAAGAAACTGAGAGTCCAGCTGGCTTAAGCTTGTCCAGGAGAATGGGATGGGCAACAGTGTCTTTGGCTAAAGCTTTGGCTAAATCGACGAAAATAGCTGAGGTGACAAGGCCCTGATCCATACCAGTAAGGACAGCATCAGTGGGTTGGAGAATAGAGGTGGTAGTGGAATGAGACTTCCTAAAGTCAGACTGGGAAAGAATAAAGGAGTCAAGCAAATGGGAGAGTTGGGAAAGAACAACATGTTCATGGAGCTTAGCTAAAGTGGAAAGGAGAGAGATAGGTCGGAAGTTACTAGGAGTGAGATCACCCCTGGAAGGGGGAATAACAGTAGCCAGCTTTCAAGAGTCTGGGACACAGGACATGGAGAGAGAGAGAGAGAGGTTAAGGAGATAGGAAATAGGAATGGCAATGGCATGAGCAGAGAAATAGTAGTTCGAGACAAGCTAACTCAGGACTCTCACCCTTGTGAGGATTAAGAGCCAAAAGGACTTTAAGAGCAACAGCAGTGGTAATGGAAGAAAAAAATTAAGGAAGGGGACAGAGCTAGAGTTTTGGGGTAGAGTAAGAGGAAAGAAGAAGAAGAGAGAGAGGAAGAGGAGAAAGAGGATATGGAGGAGGAGGAGAGAGTGAACGGGTGCAAGAAAGTGAAGAAGGAATTGAAAGCAAGAGGCAACTGCAGCAAGATCAGAGATAGTAATGTTATCTGTCCCAACAGGTGGAGGAGGCTGAGTTGGAGGAGACAAAACTGAGTGAATAATCTTCCAGAACTTAGAGGAGTGATTAATGTTGTTCTGAAGCATGGATGAAGTAATTGAACTTTACAAGCCTAGTAGCTTTAGTACAAGCATTGTGAGGGAACCAACATTTAGCAAGGTCAGAAATGGAACCAGAGGATTTTTAGAACCTCCAGGCAAGATCACCTGCATAGTTACATGCCAATAACTCAGCTGAGATCCATGGGAGGTGTGAACCTCAGACACTGGTTCTTCTAAGTGGAGCATGATGATCCCAGACAGTCATAAATTTACAAGTGAAAAATTCCAGGGCATCATTCACAATGCCAGCTGTAGACATAGGACCAGTCAGTGGCTAACAGATCAGCATGGAGTCATGATAAGTCCAGCAATCAGAAAGACCGGATCTGAATCAATGTAGGGGGCTTTAGGACAGTGAATTTTGCACACATGGTAGACCATACTGTGGTCACTGAGGGCATCAGGAGAATGTTAGCATCACGTTACGATGGGATGGGAGGACAGGACCCAGTCCAAGAGGGAATGATTTTGAGATTTGAAATTACAGCCAGTAGATACAGAAATCAGCTGAGTTAAAAGGAGGGACTTCATATTAAACGAAAATTTATGAAGAGAGTGGGTGAGCCAATTTAAATTAAAATCACCTAACATAAGTAACTCACCAGAGGAAGCATGGGAGAAGATGGAGGTGAGGAACTCAGTTACTAAAAGTGGGAACATACCAGGGCAGCAATAGACACCAACAATAAACATAGGTGAAGAGAAGGGGGGGAAGAGTTTAAGAAGCATCTCATAGGCAAAGGGAATACAAAACATACGAACATATGAAAATTTGCCAGCAGAAGCAGGCCACAATGGTCTATCTAGTCTGCTCGAGTGCACAGCTTAATCTATCCTGCTGGAGCTGCCACCCCCACCTCCCATCATTATGCTCCCACTCCTTCACTTCCCCCTACCCATCCTCCCTCCCATTGCAACCTTCTCTTTACCCTGTCCCACCCCATTTTAAAGCTTCCTACTGTGTTCAAGGATATCACCTCCTTGGCAGCTCATTCTATTTTGACATCACCTCTCTGTGAAAAAGTGCCTCCTGATTTTCCTTTTAAATCTACCCTGATAAGTTTCACACAGTGTCCCCTTGTGTTCCCCTCCCTTTTTAAATTGAAAATGCCCTCTGCTCCAACCTTGTTTATACCTTTAAGGTACTTAAAGGTTTCTATCATAACCCCCTCTCCCTTCTGTCCTCCAGGGAGTACATATTGAGCTCCCTTAACCCCTCCTCATATGGTTTGTCCACCATGCCCTTGGTCATTTTGGTTGCCCTTCACTGGACCCCCTCCAACAGTTAGATGTCCTTCTTCAAATAAGGGTGCCAGTACTCGACACAGTACTCCAGGTGCGGCCTCACCAATGACCTGTACAAGGGCAGAATGACTTCTTCTTTCTTGGAGGTGATTCCTCTGGTGATGCATCACAGCATTTTATTCACTTTGTCTGCCACTTTCTGGCACTGCCCAGAGTGTTTCATATATCCCCTATTACCCCCAGTTTCTTTCCTCCTCCATGCTGGACACCTGCTCCCCTTCAGATAGTAGCTGGCCATCAGGTTTCTAGCCCCAGGTGCATGACCTCACATTTCTTGGTATTCAATCAATCAATCAAAACTTTATTTATAAAAGGACCTTTCCATTCCAAGGCACCTGTACAATAAAAACACACACGTTTATATAAAAATCCAAAATAAAAATTAAAACTAATAACTATAACAGCAGCTTTAGTAGTTAAAAAATGCCAGGCTAAAAAGATGCATCTTCAAAGCAAATTTAAAGCTTTGGATGGTCAGGCAATCTCATACCTGAGGAGGTAGAGAATTCCATAGGGTCGGGGCCACAAAACTAAATGCCTCTGCCCCAGATGTTTGTAAATAAACCCTGGAAATCTCTATCAATCCCTCATCGATGGATCAGAACCCCGACTGCCAGATGCCAGACCACCTCTCTAGCCTGGCCAGATCCTCCCTGAGCTCCTGCCTCCCCTCCTCCATGTCCACCCTCACACAGAGCTTAGTATCATCTGCAAACAGGTAGCTTTTGCTGCTGACCCCCTCTGCTGTGTCCCCAATAAGGCAAGGCAAGGCAAAATTTATTTAAAAATGTCCAATCCCAGAGGCTCTGGGCACTGTACAAATAGATAAACACATCTTCAAGAAATAAAACACAAATACAGAATAATTAAGAACACAAAATAATAACACATCATATAAACATTATAAACAGTCAAATCAGTAAATTAATAATTCAATCCTGAAATGCTTGGACAAATAGGAGGGCCTTAAGGTGGGCCTTGAGTACCTCCAAGGTAGGGGCACCCTTAACCCCAAGGGGCAGCGAATTCCACAGGACGGGGGTGGCGACACTAAAAGCCCTGTCGCCAGCCAATCTCTGCCTCGTCCTGATGGGCGGACAGAGAGGGCAGGTGCAGGAAGGTCTGACAGTAACCAGGGCCCTGCCCATGTAGGGCCTTATAGGTGAGAAGACCCACCTTAAAAAGTATCCTCCACCTGACTGGCAGCCAGTGCAGCTCACGGAACACCAGTGTAACATGACAGAATTTTGGCTGCCCAGTAAGTAACTGGGCAGCTGCGTTCTGCACTAGCTGCAGTCTCTGGAGAGATCCTCCGGTGACCCCGAGATACAGCGCAGTACAGTAGTCAAGCCTTAATGTAACTAAGGCACGTATCAAGGTGGGGAGGTCCAGAGGCAGAACAAGGGGTTTTATCCTGGCGACATTTCTGAGATGGAAAAAACAGGAGCGGACACTGGAGAATATTTGCGCCTCCATAGTCAAACTCCTATCCAGAATGACACCAAGATTTCGCACCCTAGAGGTCTTCAATGAAACAGATCCCAGAACAAGTCCAAACTCTGATTCAGCGCCATCCTATCACGCACTCTGTTCGACTCCACCACCAATACCTCCATCTTATCGGGTTCAATCGCAACCAGCTAGAGGTCATCCAGTCATTAATCTCAGCAAGGCAGCTGTTTAGCCGTCCACTCGTTGGATGTTCCTGGGGCGAGAAAAGTATAGCTGGGTATCATCAGCATGGCAATGAAAACCCAAGCCATACTTCCTAATGAGCCCTCCCAGGGGTAACATGTACACTGCGAACAACATTGGGGCCAGTACCGATCCCTGAGGAACTCCGCAGGATAGGAGGCTAGGGGTGGAGGAAGAATTCCCCATCACAACCCGTTGCCTCCTGTTAGTAAGAAAGGACTCAAACCAGCTGATGACAGTGCCAGTGAGTCTGCAGAGTTCCCTAAGGCAGTCAAGCAACACACAATGGTCCACAGTGTCAAATGCTGAAGAGAGATCCAGGAGAACAAGAATTGTCTTATCCCTCAATCTCTCGCCCCTGAGGACATCATTCAGCACCTGAACAAGCGCCAGTTTCTGTGCTATGCCTGCCTCAAACCCGACTGGAAAGGTCCATACAACTCATGAGTCATGAGGTGCTCTTCCAACTGAGCGCCACTACCTTCTCCACTACCTTTTCCAAAAAGGGAGGTTAGAGACAGGTCGGTAATTTGCACTGACCTCCAGGTCCAACGATGGTTTCTTTAAGAGTGGTCTTACCAATGCCTCCTTCAAGGCATCAGGAAGATCCTCAGATAAGGAACACTGGACAATCAGAGCAAACACCGAGCTAACGGTGTCAATGCAGCTCAAGAAACGTGTTGGCACCAGATCCAGTTCACAAAAGGTGTGCTTCAGATTGGTTGCCACCCCAAGGACCTCACTTACCTCCACTGGTCTAAACTCCTCCCAACCAGGCAGAGTGCACTCAAAACACTTCTGGCAACCACTGCCAGCTATGACATCACTGACTGAAGAAACTCCCTGCCAGATACGTCCGAGAAGAACCGAGCAAACTCTTTGCATTCAGCATTAGTAAAAACCTTCTTCGACTGTAGACAAGAAGGATGAAGTAGCCTGTCCACAGTCCAAAAAGTACAGCTGGTTGGTTCTTCCTGGCAGCAATCTCCTGGACAGGAACACTGCCTTCTTATGGTTGATTGCCCCTGGTATGCATTATAATGTACACGCAGGCCAGTTTGTCCCCTCAGGCCGGACTTTCTCCAGCAGCACTCTAACCTCTGACCTTTTCTCTTCATCTCCTGACAGCCCCATCATACCACGGGGACCTCAGGTAGGAAGATTTGGGTCATACATGAACAGGTGCGAGGAGTCAATGGTGTTGGATAGCACCTTATTACAGGTGCTCACCCAAGCACCGATGTTTCTGACGCATGTATCACCCACACTAGATAGATCAGCTGCTGCCAGAAAACCCTCAGGGGTCAATCCACGCAAAGGCGACAGCTCATCATCTCAGTAGGGAGGGCATCCGGTGGGAGCCCGAACATGAACTGCACCGTGCAGTGATCGGACCAAACCACCGATCAGTATTGAGATTATCTATTTCAAGCCCCAGTGAGAACACCAGGTCTAACATGTGGCCACCCTGGTGTATAAAGATATTGAATAGCACTGGTCCAAGTACTGAGCCCTTGGAACCATGCTGGTCACAGGAGCTAGGCTTGGATAATTCCCCTACCATCAGCATCTGGTTTCTATCTTGCAACCAGTTTCTTATCCACCCAGAGCTTGTCCCCAACTCCCAGGTTACCCAGCTTGCTGAGAACCTTCCATGCAACACGGGCCGAAGGCTTTACTGAAGTCCAGGTATGGACATCCACCACCTGACCTTTGTTCACTGACTTAGTAACCCAGTTGAAGATGTCTATCATGTTCATCTGACAGGATCTCTCCAAGATAAACCCATGCTGCCTAGTGTCTTGGAGACCGTTAACCTCCAGAAAGTTCACCAGCCTTTCTTTTAGAATGATTTCCATTAACTTGCCTATGATGGAGATTAGGCTGACTGGCCTGTAGTTCCCAGGTTCATCTCTGGGCCCAGTCTTGTGGAGTGGCACCACATGTGCCATTCTCCAGTCCTGAGGCATGCACCCCGTCTCCAGCAAGGTGTTAAACAGGTCCGCTAGGGGGGCCACCAGTACCTCTGCCAGTTCCCTTAGGACCCTCGGATGTATGTAGAGTGGTGGCTTTCATTTTCCTCTCAGATTGCTTTCAGCTTCATAAAACAGCTTTTAAAAAATGCCCCATAGACTTTATAGGGCTTGCCCTCGCAGCCCTCCCTGCTCACCGTCACAAAACACCCGAACGCAGGCGGGTTGACAACCTGGGAAGCTGGAAGGGATCAGCTGGTGGTGACTATGGAGCCAGCTATAATATCTTCACTAACTTAACAGTGTGAGTAAAAATTTACTTTTAGCCAGCCCAGTGGTGCTGAGGGTGGCGCTGGACCCAACACCTCGCACCACGTCAGTGACCAGAGTTTGGGAGTGAGCTTGGGCACTGGGGTTGGCAGGGAGGTTGAGAGTCGGTGCCCTGGTGGTGTTCTCCTCCATGGGTGGGAGGGCTGGGGATGGTCTGGCATGCCAGCGACCCCCGGCGGAGACCGGGAGCACTGCAGCATGTCGGGCAGCACAAAGTTCAGCGTGGCCGATGTCGGCAGGGTTGCCGTGCGCCAGAGCGTTGGGTGTGCACCATGCACGGGAGGGGGGATCACAGAACAAGGAAAAACCCGGACCTTGGGGTAGGTGATGGCACCAGCCCCCATGCCCACTGCTGGGTTCGTCCTGGTTGACCTTTCAGTTCCTCCACCTGGGCCCTCACCAAGCAGCTGGGAGCACGCGTATGTACGTGCGCCCAAAGAGGAGAAGTGGCCCACCCAGAGGGGAGTCCAAGCTAGGGAGGACCAGCTGCGGTGGGGGAGAGGGTGGCTTAGACAGGTGGACTTTGGGCCAGGCAGTTTCCAGTTGGATGCCCGAGAGAGGCTCCTCAGTCCGTGAACCGGAGTGAAAAAGAGTTAACAAAAAAAAATGTTTACTTTTACCAAAAATCAGCTCACACTGGCATAAGGTATTGGGCTATGAAGCCCAATACGTTATGTCAGAAACTACTTTAAAGGAATCCCTTGTGCTAGTGGCTCCCCTGATCGGCAGCCCATCCTGTCTTTCACATAGTCCCTGGTGCTAGTGGTCCCCCCCCCTCCGACTGCCAGCCCATACCATAGTTTAAGTACATCCCTGGTGCTACATACTAACATACTAAAATGCCAGCAGAATAGGCCTAATGGTCTTTCGTGTCTGCTCGTTTGGTCAGCCCCCACCCTGGGTGCTGACCTTGCTGTCCCCCTCGCCTTCTCTGGCTTCTCCCTTCCCAGTTCCGGATATTCTTGCTGCATTGGATTTTGCTTCCTGAACCCTTCCCCTGTACCTGTCCCACCCCTCTGAACCCCTCCACTGTCTCTGCCTCCACCAGCCCCTAGGTAGTGCATTCCATGGCTCCACCACCTCTCAGTGAAGTAGCACCTCCTCCTTTCTCCCTGAATCTTCCCCTCCAGCTTCCACCCATGCCCTCTAGTGGCTACTTCCTCCTTCCTTCAAGCACCCTGACTGTTCCTCCCTATTTACCCTCTTCATGTACCTGAAGACCTCTATCACATGTCCCCGGTCCCTTCTCTCTTCCAATGTGTACATATTTAGCTCTTGAGCCTCTCCTCATAGGTTCTGTCCCCAAGCCCCAAATCATTTGGTTGCCTCCTCTGGACCCTCTCCAGGAGGTTAATGTCCCTCTTTAAGTGTGGCCTCCAAAACTGCACGCAGTACTCCAGGTGCGGCCTCACCAAGCAGTTATACAGAGGAGTATCACTTCCCTCCTTCTGGGTGATCCCCTAGTGATGCATCCCAGCATCCTGTTGGCCTTGGCTGCTGCCCTCCTACAAGTCTCAGAGTTGTTCATCTTGACATCCACCACCACCCCAGGTCCCTCTCAGCCATTGAGACTTGTAGTATTCCCCCAGTGGTCCCCTCTCCCACCTCCCTCCAATCACCAGCCCATACCACAGTTTAAGTACATCCCTGGTGCTAATGTACCTCCCTTCACTCGCCAGCCAGAACTGTAGCTTAAATTCCTGGTGGTAGTGGTGTCCCCTCCCTCCTTCCTCCGCCCTCCCTCCAATCCATAGCCCGTAATCACCATGTCCTATAAATAAGAGGTGTATTCCTGCCTGGACATATGGTAGCCAACTGAGGACATGTGAGGAGGGTTGCACTGGTCACCATATGCACCCTCAGTACCAAGGGGAATAGTAAGGTGACGGGGTGGTATTTAGTGCTGCAGTGGGTGGGGGTGGTGGGACCACTGAACACCAGGGAGGGTGTTCCACTGTACTACAGGCCAGCGATCAGAGAGGGACCAGAGAGAGTGGATGTGCTCCCAAGCAGCCACTGACTAGGTGGCTGCATTACCTTCGACAGCCACTAGGGTTGCCCAGATTAAGTTGGGGTTTGTTAGGTGGTGTTTATGCTGAGCAAAAGGACTGCACTAAAACCTTTTGTGCAAGGCATAAGCCACCAAATATGGTGTAACACAACTACTCATGGCCAAACCCTCCCACATACATTATGTTTTGTGTAGCCACTAACTATCTTAGCCTGCACAACAGTCCTTTTGATATGGATATCCAGCACAAATCCTGGTTTGCACGGCAAAGACCTATTAGTACCCGTGCAAATTTTTGAATATCGGCTCCAGATATCTCATATCCCAAATATCCTAGAATCATTAAGCTGTGAACACTTATTATTAGGTATTAAACCTAAATCTTTGAAGGAAGGGATCTATATTTGGTGTATATTTACTGCTGTAGCAGAGAAAACAATAACAAGGTAATGCTTCAGGTAGACCCCCCACACACACACACAACCTAAGAGAGTAGGTGGATATTATAAATCAAATTCAGGTTCTGGAAAGGGCAACATTTATTGTGCAACATAGACTGGAAGCTTACACAAATTGTTGGCCGAGATGGGACTTGGCATACCAGGGGGATGATCTGGGCTCTAACCCTCTAGGCCAATAGCGCGTTCTGTATATTCTGCTTTGAGTGATGGACTTGTCCCATGTGGACAATGAATAAACTTCCACAGGGATCAAATTGGAAATGTTTAGATGGGGGAACTCATGCTAGATTTCTAAGTGGCGGAACTGTCATTTTTAGGTGACAGAACTCTCCTACAGTAGTCAATGGAGAAAGATGACAGAGGGGGTGGAACTGTGATACAGTTTTGTAAGAGGCAGTGGAACTGAGTTCCTGTGGGATCCTGCCCAATTTAACCTCTGGACTTCCATGAACTACGCCTTTGTTCTGATGTACAGATTATCCGTTAAGTCCAACAATTGAGGAAGTTACGGCTTGTTGAAGTTCCAATATTATCCTAAGGGAATTGTCATTTGTTATTGTTTTTCGATATTGCCCCTAACTGTTTAGGAGGAATATCTGTCATTTTTATAGTACTCAGACCTTTGTTTTCATATTTACATTGCCCCTTAAGACCAAATATCGAGAGAGTTATGGCTTGTTGAAGTTTCAATGTTATCCTATGGAAATTTTCATTTTATATTTTTTTATATTGCCTGTAAATGTTTATAGGGGAATCTGTGTTATTCTTACAGCACTCATTAAGACCTTTGTTCTGATATATAGAGTGTCCCTTAAGTCCACATATTGAAGGAGTTATGGCTTATTAAAGTTTCAATGCCATCCTATAAGAATTTAATTTTGTTTAATTTTTGTTTTTTTATGTGGGCCCTAATTTTTAGGGGGGGTTATGCATTATCTTAGTAGTACTCATTAAGACCTTTGTTTTGATATACGATTGTCCCTTAAGTCCAAATATTGGGGGAGTGGCCTAGCACTGGAGCAAGATAGACATTTGAGCTAGGAGCTCCGTGACTATCCACTGCTTTACTTTGCCATCCCCTATGCTAATTTAACAGTTCAGTTAATTTTGTGATCCAAGTTTTTGCTAAATGCTAGCGACAGCGAAATTGGTGAGAAAACAGGTGAAATTGCCATTTAAAGCGCACCCACTGGTGGAGATGAATAGAGGCCTACAAAATCCAGCTGGGGGACCTCTGAAGCAGGTAGCCCAGGAACATCGCAGGCTAAGGAAGCGGTCCACCGCCACCCAGTGATGGATCCAGCGACCCCCCTTCTACCACCAACGAGGGTTACCATGCACTGGAAAGACTGTTAAAAGAATTAAAATATGACCTGGGGACAAGGATGGAGGCTGGATTTGAGCATATTACAACACAGATCCAGCATCTCCAGCAGACTGTAAACTCAGTATCGGAGACCGTTGATCAGCATGAGACCAGACTGGAATGTGACCTGATGGAGAATATCAACCCTCAGAAAGTAAGACAATTAAAATCCTTCAAGTGCTCTCTAAACAAAATATCTGACCGTAGAGTAGAAAGAAATCTGATGATCACCAAGTCTGGGACACACTTCGATGGAGATAAGGCAGAGGAAGTGGCTAGCGAGCCTAGTGAAAAGTAAAGGTAGCGAGGACAGTTATGGGGCTGGAGACAAGGGGGCATTACATATGACCAATCTCATATAAATGATACTTTTAGAGAGTTTTACTCCACCCTTTATGTTTCGGTGTTCCCTCGGATGGGGATCCAGAGGCTTTCTTTCAAATATTGCGCTACCCTCGTGGGAGAGGAGGATAGGAGATTTTGTACTTCCCAATATCTGCAGAAGAACTGAAACGGGCAGCCTGGAGGTGAAAGAGAGGTAAGGCACCAGGCCCAGATGGGATTCCCCTCGAATTTTACAGATTGGTGTGGGAGGAGATAGGATCCTTTATGCTCCGGATGGTACACTCAGCATTTCAGACTGGTATTCTTCCCCCTCCATGTATTTGGCCACAATTGTGGTTTTACCCAAGCCAGGGAAAGACCAGCTTAAATGTGGATCATATAGACCCATATCACTTTTAAATTCTGATTACAAAATTCTGGCCAAGTTGCTGGCCTCGCAGCTAGACAAGCTTTTGCCAAAGGTAATTAATCCAGATCAGGGAGGTTTTGTTGGGGGTAGTCAGGCCAAACAAAATATTCATAGGACGGTGAATATAATCCATGGCTGGACACGGAGGGGGAGAAGGGGGCTACTAGCATTAGATGCTGAAAAGGTGTTCAACCGAGTATAGTGGCCTTTATGTTTGCAGCCCTTAAAAATATGGTCTGGGAGACACTTTACTCAGGTGGATTTGGACACTGTACAATTCCCTCAAGCCCAGATCTTAACTAACTCCACCATTTCTGCCCTTTCCCCTCAGGAGAGCCTTTGAGACAGGGATGCCCTATCTCACTTTTATCGTGCTTACTATTGAGGCCTTGGCGGAGACCATTCGTTCCCATGGGGACATCCAGGGCTTTACAGGCGGGGAAGAGACCATGTCATTTCGCTTTTGCTGATGACATTCTATTATTTTAAGGAACCCAGAGAATGCCCTCCCAGCCTTGACACAAATTTTTGCTACTTATGGCCCAATTTCAGGCCACAAGATAAACTGGGGCAAATGTGAATGGATGCCTCTGGGTGTTAATAAGGTTCCTATCAAACTCAATCAGTGCCTCATCCCCCATCCCAGGAAATTAAATATTTGGGAATATACCTCCTAGCCAGGCTTTCCAATATGACAGACATTAATATGCGCAGGGTGGTGGCCAAGATTAAAGAAGACTGTTGTAACTGGAGGGCCCTTCCATTGACCTTGCTAGGCAGGGTTAATCTTATAAAGATGAGTGTCTTACCCCAGTTCCTTTATCCCTTTCAGATGATACCAGTTTATATACCTACTATAATAGATATATAAAGGCCCTAGAGGGTGCTATCACCCAGTTGTTATGGAAAGGGGGGGGCCTAAAATTAAAAAAGCAATATTATGGAAACCGGTTGCAAATGAGGGCCTGGGACTACCCAGCGTCAAGTTTTACTATTTGGCATCCCAACTAGCACATATTCAAGACTTAATGAGCAGTGGAGAGATCCAACCAGCATGGGTAGGTCTGGAGACGCAATCTAAAGTACCTTTATATTATGATGTTTTGGTTGGAGGCCTGGTGGGAGAGCTGGGGAAGAAGTGTGGGCACTCATGCACTAGAGCCACCTGGAGGGCATGGTGTATGGCCCATCGCATCTTACAACACAGGGGGGCATTATCTCCAGATACCCCCTTGCACCAGAGATGTTGGGGGGGGGATACCCCATAGAATCCTGAATCTTTGGAATCGTAAGGGACTCTATCGCTTAGAGCAAATAGTGATTGATGGGCAGGTCTTGGACTTTAATATAGTCAAAGAGGAATATAACCTTTCTCCTCTATTTTCTTTTATCTCCCTATGGAAATCTGTAGAAAAAGCCTTGGTAGGGTAGGCCAAGAGGCTATGGCGGTCCCCCTGGAAGAAACCTTCTAGGGAACACCAGGACCCCACTTTTAAACCCCTCAGGGTATGCTACAGGCTATGGTGGGGCTCTTCCAGATCAGCCGGACAGACTTAAAAAAGGCTGGGAGGAAGATGTATTCCCTGACTCCTTCACTGGGGGGGACTGGGCTTGGATCTTTAAACATTCCTTTAGATGCTCGGTGAACAACCGCCTACGGGCCATTCAATATAATGTTCTATGAGAGTATATTTTACGCCAGTTTTGACCCACAGGATTGACTCCTCTGTGTCGGATCTTTTCTCCAAATGTAAAATATACACTGGTACCTTTTTCCACTTGGTTTGGGAATGCCCCAGAGTCTATGCATATTGGAAAGAGATCTATGGCTCATACAACAGATCCTGGGGGCATTCCTTGGTCATGGACCCAGTGGAGGTCCTTCTGGACTTCAGAGCAGTGGGCCAGCAGTTAAAAGAAGCTGGAAACAACCCACTACTGTGGTTAGGAATGGTGATAGGCCTTCGCAATTGGCCCACGTGATTGGAGGCACCCTATACCCCACCAGTGGCACTTTGGGCTGAGATCTGGTAGAGTGTATGAAACTAGAGAGAGACTACAATATAGGTAGGGTTTCGGTTTTCGGTTTTAACCGATAATCACCGATAAAACACCACCGATGTGTTTTTCGTGATTTTGGTTAAAACCGATCAACACCGAAATACTTACACCTGTGGAGCTCCCGTCACACACCATCAACAGCTCCCCAGTGGATAATAATAATTCCAAACTCTGATCCCAGCTGGAGCGCCGAGAGCTGCTGAGAATTCTAAGCTGAAGCTGAAACAGGACTGCAAGGGAGCCAATCCGTGCGGGAGCAAAGGAGAAAACTGGCCAATCATAGTAGTGGGTGGATAGTGCCAGATTCAAAAGGAGTGGCACTTGCAGGGAGAGACTGTACCTTGCTGATTTGGCTGGATGGTGGAGCGTAAGGCGGGTGGCTATCGAGAGGCGCCGCACTGCACCTCCAGTGGAATGCGTGCCCAAGTCAGGGGCTCCTTCTTCGGAGAGAGACAGACAGAGAGAAGAGGTGTGGGGGTTGGCATCAAGCACTGGGGGATGTGGAGCAGGAACAGGGGACAAATGAGAGAATGGCTCAGGAGAATGAGAACAAGGTAGGGAAGTAGCGAGTTAAAGTTCATAGCAAGGGAAGGGAAGTTTAAATAAAAGAAATTTGGATAAAGGCAGGTAAACTAAACACTGCTAAACAAAACAATTGCAGTGCAGATATTAATTCTATGGTGCTATAAATATGTGCAGTATGGTTGGTGTTAGTAATAGGGGATATGGTGCTACTAATGGGGTTATGCGCAATTCTAATAATTTTTGCAATTTCTTGAACTGGAACAACAATATACACAGTGGCCCAGATATTCAAACTGCACCCAAAAGTGCGCAATAGCAGGAGCAAAGCAAGTTCATTAGCCCATGTGGGCGTGATATTCAAAAATGGAGCAGGCCAAACTAGCTCTACAGCCGATGACTTAATATCGCACCACCTGTGCCATAAGCGCAACTAGGAGGAAGCTGAGCAGATCCGATGCGCCATAGCGCAACAAGGGATGTGCAGCTGAGCAGTCCAGAGCGCCATAGTGCAAGCAGGGACGCCCCCAGCAGCAGAGCAATACAACTGCACAACCAGGAAGGTAGGGCCCACCACCCATGCCACAGATGGGCACAGGAACACACAGCAGAACAGACGCCGTCTCCCACACGCATGCACTGCACAACTGGGGGAGGGCTGGAATAACCACCAGCCCATGGAGACAAGCAAACAACCCACAGCCGGGCCATAGTGCCCCATCACACCCCCGGCAAGCTGTGACTGGCACACAAGGAGGGCTGACCACCCTGTGCCACACCATCCCTCCATTGCAGAGCACACCCTGCACGTGACCCCCAGACACCCCCCCAGGAGCAGCGACCACCACTGCAGGAAACCCCATGCATGCCACCACCCCCACTGTGACACTGCAACCCTGTGCACCACAGAACCATGCAAGGCAGCCCCACCACAAGCACCCATCAGCAGGTGGCAGCACACAGCAATGCAACAACGGCATACACAGTGCCACCACGCACAGTCCAACCAAGGTACTACTGAGAGACCAACCATGCGTCGGCACGTGAGGTACCCCACATGGGACAGGGCTTGCCCCGGACACCACCACCAGTGGTACAGCACCCTGCACAGTATTCCAATGACACACCCTGACCCACCACTGGCCACAACAGCCAGCACAGACACCCACAGTGGTGTGTGGAAGCATGCACCACACCGGATGCCACACAGTGCATGGACAGACACCCACCCATACCCAAGGGCACAACAACACAGGGACGCAGTGGTGGGGCAACGAAGCCCACAGTGTGGGCCCATGCAAACTGTGTACACACAACCCGCAGTCCTCCATGGCACTGGAGTGCCAGCCACCCTGCGCAGGCACTGTGGACCTGTACACCACCATCATTTGCCCGGGGCACAAGTCACAGACAGTGGTGCACATCCCTACAACACACACAAGGCACAGCATGGGTGGGACAACAACTGTGGAGGCCACAGTGTCACCCGAGCAGACATGCACCACACCAGTGACAGGAGGCAACCCAGCATTGTGATGGGTACAGTGGCTGCCCTGCAGGACTGCCACCACTGACATGCCAGCGGACAGTGCAGGTCACAGACATGCATGTGTGTCAGCTGACAGGCCATGGACGGGCTGATAGGGCGCCATGGACACAGAGCACACACCATGGACCACTGCACATCGTCATCCAGTGCACAGGGCACAACACACACCACAGACACTGACTGATAGCTACCCCCACACCATAGTCACCTCCACACGGACACACACACATACCCATGACTGCACCACCTCGACGCCCATGCACACCACTGCAGCTGAGCACCTATAGTACGCTGTAAATCAGAGACCGCCACAGTATTCATATCAAAATAACTGTATTAAGCAAACATAGAAAAGTTAACTATTTACAAAACTATTTACAAAATATATACAAGGTGGGGGAGGGCCACAAACAAGGTGGGGGTGGGTAAGGGGCAGGGGTGAACAAATGGGACAGGAAAGGAGGGGTGTGAGGGTGGGTCCAGGGGGTAGGGGATTACAGGGGCTGAGGGACCCCTAGCGGGAGAGCCACTCCCCACTCTGACTCCGTCTTGGTCGGTGCCTCCACAGGACCACGGTGTCATCAATCCTGCGGAGGATGTCCAGCGACGCCCTTGCCACCTGGAGTATATCCCGCAGTGCCTCCCTTATCTCCCAGAGATGTCGTGTACCTAGGAAAGGAGCACAGTCAATAGGCGTGAATGAACAGCCCATAGAGCCCGCCACTGTGCGTGGCATATGGCAGTGGGACATACCTCTGTGATGGTGTGTGACCACCCACAGTGATCACGTCCACATGACCTGCCACCCAGGCGCATACAGCCCGCATGAACGCTGCACACCACCACCAAGTCACGCACAGCACCACCGTGGCCATTTAGTGACATGGCTATGTGGTGCAAAGGCAGTGGCACAACCATGTACCTGGTGCACGCATGGACCACCATCGACGCATTCCTAGACATGCACTGCCACTGGACAGTGTTGACTGTAACAAGTCGGCGTGCATGGCAGTGGTGTCGATGGATGGTGGCAATGCCCCTCTGCCCACCCTGTTACACGGCATGCAATAGTAATCATGGAGGTATGGCACTCACCTTCATCGGGCCGGTCCAGTGGGTGGTGAGGGCCCTCGCCCCACCTGGCTTCCCTCTGCTCCTCCTGCCGCTGAAGATCATGGGCACGGCGGCGTTCCTCTGGGCCTGTGGTGCAAACATGGAGAGAGGAATATCGGTACAATCCCGTAGCAAAGTCCTCCTGCCCCCGGGTGTGTGCCCTTCAACCCAGCCAGACCCACCCATCCCACACCCTGATAACACCACCACAGCCACCCCAGGCGGTCCCTCCTCCATGTGCTGGACACGTACAACAGTGTTACCCATATGGAAGATAAAAGTGTGTTGGCGTAACACCTACCTGGCCGTGGCACCGTGACCCTCCTGGCACGTGCCCACTGGCGTGCTAGCAGCTCCGACTCCCTCCGCCGCAGGTCCCCATACCTGTGGCGGCACTGCTCAGTGCTCCTCCCCCATCACCAGTAGAAAACAGGAAGTTATTATCCCTCTGTACAGACAGCTGGTGAGACCCCATGTGGAGTACTGCAGTTCTGGAGACCCAATCTCCGCAAAGACATAGACAGGATGGAAGCTGTCCAGAGGAGGGCAACTAAAATGGTGCAGGGTCTGCACTGGAAGACATATGAAGAGAGACTTAAGGAGCTTAACATGTATAGCCTCGAGGAGAGGAGGGAGAGGGGGGACATGATATAAACTTTCAAGTACCTCAAGGGATTCAACAAAGTCCAAGAGGGTAGCATCTTTCAAAAAAAGAGGTGTGCAAGAACAAGGGGGCACAATTTGAAGATAGAGGGGGGTGGCTCAGAGGTAATTTAAGGAAGTATTTTTTCACAGAGAGGGTTGTGGATACATGGAACGGCCTTCTGGAGGAGGTTGTGGAGTCAAAAACAGTGGTGGAATTCAAGCATGCATGGGACGGTCATAAGATAATTCTAGGGGGCGGGGGTAGGAAGAAGTAGGCTGCTGGTTAACTAAGATCTGCAGCTTATCCAGTAGGTAGGGAAGTGGGCAGACTGGATGGGCCAAGCGGTCCTTATCTGCCGTCAAATTCTATGTTTCTATGTCCTGTGGCCTCCTCAAGCGCAGTGGCCACCTCCTCCCACACCTGGGTCCTGGACCTGTCCAGGGTGCCTCCCGAACAGTGGCCCATGGTGTGGCTCCACAATAGCCACTAGGTTGGCCAGCTCTATTGCCGACCACTGAGCTACCCTCCTGCATGCCATGCTCTCTGCTCGATTTGGCAATATGGCGCTCTGCAGCACGGCTCCCCACGTGCAGATGCTGCACGGTACAGCGCTGCCATTCCCTATCGCGTTGTCACCGAACAGCGCGATAGAGGTGCACCCATGCCTGACGCCTAGGGGGCAAAGGTCGGGCACAGGGTCAAGGGTCTCTGGCGCACGGACACGCACAGTGCCATTGGAACCCAATGCGTGTAGTGTGATTGGCTGCCTGTGTGCTACCACCATTAGCGGCCTACTGCGCAGTTGGCCCAGTACGCCTATGATGGCCCAGTGTCACAGCGCCATGTAGTGACCATTGCTATAGCACCACTGGCACAATGGTAGCCATGCCCTGCATTGTCTACCACGCACAGCACGTCAGCAGTCGCGGCAGACACCTCGTCAACAACGGGCATGCGCAGTGAGTTGTGTACTACACATGTCACAGAACTGCGCCATTGGCTCAGCACGTTCAACACAATTGCGCAAAGCTCAAAAGCGTGATATTCAGCCATCATATGCAAATCATCTAATCAGCCATTCATTGGCACAGCACTGCAATTTGCATCCACTTAAAGTTGCACCTCGCCTCATTTGCATGGGTTGCACTATGAAAGTGCGACATTGGGCTGCAGTGGCCATAGTCGGTTACTGCAGTCTATTGGTGAGTTGCATGCTGTTTGGGAGTGTGGACTGTGGATTTTGGGACATGCATGGGACTGCACAGTCACAGGTAACAACTGCCATTCTTACAGGCTAAATAATGACTGAGCAAGTTGTGGGAGAGGAGGAACACAGTGGTGGAAGGAGGAGGAGGCCCTAAGTTTACCAAGGCCAAGACCGAAGCCCTGTTTGATGCCTACCTGGATCAGGAGCCGCTTCTCAGCGGATGGCAGGGAACACCTCAAGCCCGTGCTGCTGCATGGGAGGAGGTGGCATGTGCTGTGAACCTGCATGGCAGCCACCAACGCTCCGTGCAGGAGTGTAAGAAAAAGATGGGCACGGACAGGAGGAGGATAAAGGAGAAGGTGGCTGCCATCAGGGCAGCATGAGCTGCAACAGGTGGGGGACAGCCCGGAGGTGGTACAGCTGACCCCACAGGAGGAGAGGCTTGCTGGAAGCATGCAGCGTAGTGCCATTGAGGGTGTTCCGGGTGGTGGCTTCCAGACGGGTGGCGGCCCATCATTGCATGGTAAGTCAAGGTCTGTCTATGGGGGTGCAGGGTAGGTCACATGCAGTAATGCGACTTTGCTTTCCCTTACAGATCCTGAGCATCTGCATGGGTCAGCGGTGGTGGGCCTGTCCACTGAGGACAGTCAGCTGGAGATGAAGGAGGGCCCATCCACCTCCACAGGTATGCATGGATCAGTGCGACAGTGGGGCCGCCTGACTGTCCACACTGATGTTGTTGTAACAGGTGCAGAGGAAGCCCTGCCTGTGTCCCAGCATGCCGGCATCCACAGATGCCAGCATGCTGTGACTGGGGCCGGTGCAGAGTCCATCACCGATGATGATGCCGATAACGTCATAGGCAGTGACACATGTGTGCCACGGGATGGCCACACAGCAGGACACATCGCGGCCATGGCTGTGGGTGGTGCTACCGTGGAGGCCTGCGTGTCATCACAGTCCCAGCCTGTGCCTGTCAGCACCAGTGGGGCAGCACTGGTGTTTGTTCAGGACAGTGGGACTGTTGCAGCCACTGCGGCAGCACCACTGAGCCCTGGGGAGCGGCAGCCGGAGGGGCAGCATCAGCAGTCAGCCAATGGGCTTGGGGGTATAGAGTTCGGCTGCGGCAGCTGTGCACCGCCTGTGGACACGCCCAAACCTGGTCCTGGTGTGCAGCGCCCACCCTCAAGGGGTGCTGAGCATCAGGGCTGCGCACACCCTGAGGGACAGGATGCCGAGGAGGCAGATGACCTCTTGGACGAGCACACCCGCCTACTGCAAGCATCAGTCCAGCAGCAGCTGCAGCTTGCGACGTCAGTGGATGCACTGCGTGTGGCTCTGGAGTGGGCAGAGGAGCGTCGCAGCAGGGACACCGCTCTGATTCTGGCAGGGATGGACCGGTTGCGGGAGGATGTGACCGCTGCCATTGACAGGCATGCACAGGCATTCACTGCTGTCATGGCCACAATGGGCACACAGTCGGGTGCCCATGCGTTGCGGACACCACGCAGTGCACTGTCCATCCCCATTCCCGGCGTCATGTGACTCCCTCCCTGTCGACACCGGGTTCAGCTGTGGGCATCCCGAACACTCCTGGCGCAGGCATGTTCGGTGTGCTGCAGACCCCTGCACGAGCATGGTCGCGTTTACGCAGTGGACCCCCTGGGGGACCATCGGTGCCACCCCATGAGGCCAGTGGTCAGCCTGTCAGTGCTGGCAGGTCTCGGCGGGGCCAACCACGCATCCATGGCAGCCGGGGCACTGTGTGGCGTGACTGACCTGTCTCCCAGCATGGCTACTGTCTGGTGCTGCCCTGTGTGCATTGTGTCTTTCAGTGGGCAGTGCACGGGTGGGTACCTGGCCCTGCACGCAGACACACAGTCCACCTGCACACCCTCCCGGCTGCTGTCCGCAGTTGCATGTGCATGATGATGCCTGCATTGCGCTGTACACCAATGTGCAATGGTGCTCAGCATCTGACACATGCATGGACGAGCAGTGGGCGTGGTAGCCTGTGGACATATGTGTGGCTAGGGTTGGCATTCTGGGTCAGTGTGCCTCCTGCCCTCTGTGCACGTTTGGTGCGTTGTGTGTGTGTGTGTCCGTCCACGTGGCATGTTAGTCCTCACCCATCCCTGGTTGTGTGTGTGCTCCTGTGCCCTGCCACTTCCCTTGACGGCATGCACCCCTGGTGTGTGTCCATGCGTGTTTGTGGGTTGTGCCTTAGCCACTGTTGACTGCACATGGCCCCATGACTTACCTGGGTTGGCTGAAGTGCTCCTCCGTGATGGTGTCCCGGTGCAGCTGTGCCATCGGATCATTTAGAGTCCCATCACCCAAGGGGGCTGCCATCACCATCATCACGGCGTCATGTCGTCCCATCTCTGTCCCCCTCTTCGACCTGTATGGCTATCCCACATTTGTTGGCCATGTTGTGCAGGATGCAACAGGCCAGGAATAGCCTGCAGGCCTTTGAGGGCTGTACTGAGAGGGCACCGCGAGGTGTCAGGCAATGGAAGCGTGCCTTCAGCATCCCGAACACCAGCTCGATGACATTACGTGTGGTGGTGTGTGCCTCATTGTAGCGTTGCTGATGATGGGGTCGTGGGCCACCAGTAGGGTGTGAGCAGCCAGGGACGGAGTGGGTATCCACTGTCACCTGTGTGTAGAGGGTGGAGGTTAGTTTGGTGATCAGCATCGCCCTGCCCCGGGCCATGTAGGCCACTACCCATGTCACCTCTGACCATGCCCCTCCCAAGCCCTAAGTTTGTCCGTGTGGCTTGCATACTCACCCACTAAGTGGCCAGTGGGGATGTCCCCACTCTCGAATCTGTGGCACAGTGCCGACTGGTGCCAGATGAAGGCATCGTGTGCTCCCCCAGGGTGTGTGGCACAGACATTGATTATGCACCCACTGGCATCGTACACCACCTGACAGTTGATGCTGGCATAGCCCTTGCAATTTATGTATGCAGCCCCCTCGGGGCCAGGTGGTGTATGTATGGCCACATGGGTGCAGTCTATTGCCCCTAGCATGCCAGGCATACGTGCTACCCTGTAGAACTCCTGTATGTTTGCTGTACACTCTGCCAGTGTGCTGGGGAAATGAATGTACTCCGAAGCATGTGGCAGCAGTGCACTGAGGAATTGGGTGAGGTGACGTGACATGGCTGACTGGGTTATGCCTGTGGTGTCCCCAGTTGGTCTCTGGAAGGTACCCGTGGTGAGCAAGCACATGCAAGCTGTTACTTTAGTTTCCACTGACAGGGCATGGCTCCATCGTGTGGGTGCCTGCATCACATCACTGCACAGCTCACAGAGCCACCTCAGGATTGCCCTATTCAGGCAGTACCGACCCACAATCTCAGTATCACTGTACAGCTCGAAGCTGGTGTGGGCTCAGTACTGCCTGTTGGGGGCATACCACCGACGGGCCCTTCCACGACCACACCCCGTCCGCCCACCTTCTCACCCCCTCCATAGCGGACTCCATCTGGAAGATGGCACTGCAGCCATGTCCTGACGTGTTCACCCCGGCAGCTGTTACTGTATTTCCCCTGTCCTCACTGCTACTTCCCTGCACCGGGAACACCTGCCTGTGGTGGCCTCTGTTATGTGTGGCACTCCCCTTCTGCACTGGCTGTGCTCCCACACCTTTCCTGTACCTCTGTGTTCAGGGTGCCCTTTCCTCGCCTGCCCTGTGTGTCCCTCCTGCCCTGTCTGTGTGGCAAGAGTTCTGCCTCATGTGCCTTCCCTGTAGCGTTCTTGCACCTCTCCCTTGCTCCTTTTTATTTTGGCTCATTTCTGCTATAGGCGCCCAACTTCGCTTGCTCCCCTATTGCATGGCCAAGTTGTTGAATATCGCATTTCGCCATTTATGCATGGTTCCTCCCCTTCAGTTCGCATGCCTTCATTATCGTGCGCTGTTGCTCAGCATGATTGGGCGCAACTGCCTCCCGTTGAATATCGCAGAATGGCATAATTTCGACTTGGCGAGATGTTAACCCCATTGGGCGATGGCTCAACTCTTTGAATATCTGGCCAGTGACTTTTAAAAAATTAAATACAAAAATGTATTACAATAAACACTGATAACTACTGAAAATGTGTTAAGACTTATTTATTTACCCTGGAAAACACAGAATTGTACTACTTGAAAATGAGCAAGAAAAGTTGAAAAAACACCTTTTTGTTAAACAATGAACACCTAAAACCAGAAACCCTAAATACAGGTCTCAACACCAGGATAAGAAATTTCAGGAAATTTGGGACCCAGTGGAAAAGGGTACAATCCTCCTGGTTCCTGCTATTCTAACTCATGTATAGCCTTAAAATTATTCCTATGATGCATTACTAAGCTCAAACCTACAGACCAGTACCTGTATAAATTGACCAGGTAATTTACAACTGCAGGCCAATCGTAGGAAGCCAAGTAACAACAATGGACCCCACTACCTGTGGACTTAGTTTACTTCGTGGAAATGTGTACTTTATAACCATGTCACGTATGTATAGTTTCCCTGTGTAGTATGTGTAGAAATATCCTGTATACTGTTGTATAACGGATGTGTCAGCCCTATCCAGGGTTGGTATATATCTGTAATGTCTGGAAAACTTTAAATAAAGTTTACAAAAGTAAAAGTCCAAATATTGAGGGAGTTATAGTTTGTTGAAGTTCAAATGTGGGAAAAAACTAAGTCCAAAATATTTTTTCGTATGAGGCATTCTTTTTTGTATGAAGACATCCTTGTATGAGCGAAAAAAGCTATATGAAAAGGATGCCTTCATACAAAAAAGAATGGGAAAAAACTGTCCAAATTCTTTTTTCATATGAGTGCACTCTTTTTATATGAACAAAAAATGCATATGAAAAAGATTCCTTCATATGAAAAAAGAATGGGGAAAAAACTGTCCAGATTCTTTTTTCGTATTAGGGCATTATTTTTTTATATGAACGAAAAAAAGCATATGAAAAAGGACACCTTCAAAGAAAACAAAATCTGGACTTAGTTTTTTTTCCCATTCTTTTTACAAAAAAGAATGCCTTCATATGAAAAAAGAATCGGTAAAAAGCTAAATCCAAATTCTTTTTTCATATGAAGCCATCCTTTTTCGTATGGATCAATTATTTGTTTGAATTCCCATAAAAAAAAGAAAATTGGCACAAAAAGGATTTTTAAATATTAAAAAAAAAACATTTCTGGGTCATTTTTCCAGAAATTAAGTACGGAATCCAACTAACGGGGCCCCGATGAGCAAGATAAATGTGTTAGTGTGTGCAGGATGTCATTTTTGGGGGGCTCTGAAAATGTTTTTTTTTTTTTTTTTTTTTAAACAGAAATAAGATGGTGGTCATACAAAAAAGATTTTTTCCTCATGAAAAAGGATTACCTTCATATGAAAAAAGGATATTTTGTTCCAAGCAGCTATCCAAAAAACCTTGAAGGTTATCTGCCACTGTACTGGCAGCCAGTGCAGTTAACGCAGCACAGGTGTTATATGACTGGATCTAGGCGTTCCAGTTAAGAACCTGGCCATCGCATTCTGCACCAGCTGCAATTGGCGGATATCCCTCCAAGGAAGCCCTAGGTAAAGGGTGTTGCAGTAGTCAAGCTGGGTGGTGACAAAAGCGGGACATGTGTGAAAAGATCTTCGGTGGGGACCAGGTGTTTCACCATGGCGATATTTCTCAGATGGTAAAAGGCAGATTTTACTACTGCAGAGACCCGAGATTTCCAGGTCAGGCCTTCATCTAAGATCACACCAAGGCTTCTGACCTGGCTTGAAGCACATAGTGCGGTTCCCCCAAATGTTATTCCAGTGGATTTTCCCCCATGCCCCAGCTGTTCCACAATCTGGATCCACAACCAACACTTCTGTCTCCACCCCCCAAGTTCAACCTTAGCCAGCTAGCACTCATCCAGTCCCATATCTCAGACAGACAGCTGTTAAACACTGATATAGTATTAAACTCCTGCTCAGGCACAAAAGACAGGTACAGCTGAGAATCATCTGCATAACAGTGAAAACTCAAGCCGTACCATCTTATAATGTCCCCAAATGGCAGCATGTACACTGCAAACAACATGGGCAACAACATCATGCCCCGTGGCACCCCACAAGGCAGACCACGAGGGGCCAAGGAATAAATCCCAGACACCACTCTGAGTTCTGCCTTCTAGGAACGATCGAAACCAACTGAGGACTACTCCCCCCCAGTCCACAGAAAAAATGCAGGCACTCAAGTAACACACCATGGTCGACAGTGTCAAATGCTGCTGAGAGATCTAGGAGGACCAAGATGGTAGGGCCCTCTGATCCCTCGCCATCAGGAGATCATTAAGTACCCGAACTAGGGCCATGTCAGTGCTGTGTCTTTTTCTGAAACCAGACTGGAGACGATAACAGATATTATGGATTGTTAAATTGTCCTCTAACTATAGAGTGACCACTTTCTCAGTAACTTTACCTACAAAAGGTAAGTTAGAGACTGGTCTGTAGTTTACTGGACAGTCTGGGTCCAAGGAGAGCCTTTTTAAGAGGGGCCTCACCACCGCCTCCTTTAAGAGATACAGAAAAATTCCTCTCTCCAAGGAAACCCTTACTATTCCAGCAAGGACTGGGGCGATCATCTCAACACACCCTACTAACAGGTGAGTTGGGCCCGGGTTCAGACTACAGCAAGTTGGCCATAGAGTCTGGATAATCCTCACTATATCCATGATTACCAGCTGGCTAAAGGTAGACCAGATCATCTGGGTGTTAGTACCACATGGTTGTACAGCAGTCAATGAGGAGGCACTGGCTTGATCCTCATCCCTGGTGGAGGCCACCTTATCAGAAAAAACTGCACATACTCATCACATTTAACTTGTGATAATGCCTCGACCAGACTGCAGACTGACTGAATTGTACAGTTTGTCCACAGTCTGGAAGAGCTGAGCTGGTCTATTTTAGCTGCAGCAATTTCCTGGACAGGAACACTGCCTACTTATGGGAAATTTCCGATTGGTAGACCTTATAATGGTCTAACAATCTAAGCCTATCCTCCTCAGGTTAGTTTTCTGCCAGTGTCTCTCTAACCTTAGGTCCTAACCTCTTCAGTTCCCTCAATGACCCATCAAACCAAGGGCACCAGGGCGAAGAGTTAAAGGACGAACAGGTACCAGAGCAATGACATCCAGGGCCTCGATATTGCATTATAGGCCGCAAGAGACTCCCTGGGTCATCGCTATCAGTCAGAATTAGGTAACTCCTCTTAAAGGATGGTACTTCACCATTTCCATCAGGGCAGGCCTACTCTGGGGGTTGCGAAACTGAATCTCAGGGCATGATGGTCCAACCAACCAATAGGATCCACCTCCACATTGAAGAGTTCCATCCCAGGAGGAACACCAAGTCTAGAGTGCCCCATGGGTTGCAGAGGTAACAACCTGTGTCCAGGCCCAATAACTCCATCAATTGGAGGAGGTTCTGTTCAAATGGTGAGAGTTCATCATCAACCCAGGCGTTGAAGTCCCCAAGAACCATCCATGCTGCGGCCGCCACCGCAGGCTGTTTACAGGCAGGCTGGTCCAATGAGGAGTGGGCCATGGCAGCACAGGTCTGGGTGCCTGTGAGGCTATTCATGCACCTGGACACGCGCCAACCTGCAGAAGTAATCCACTCAGTGACCCAGGATGGGCATCCAATTGGATGCCTGTCTGGATCGCATCTCCGCCGCAGCCACCCTGTGGAGTCCTGCATGCCTGGGGGTGGGGCCACAGATAGGTGACCTGCGGGTGTACCGCACACCCTGTGCTTGTCCAGGGCCAGAGATACAGCGTGTAGATTACATGCCTCCAGTCGTATTTCCCGCCATTTGTGCATGGGTCCCATTAAGTTTACTCATTAAAAACTCCACCAACAGCTTAATCTGGTTCAATGTCAGTTGGCATCCATCTGTATCCCCCTTCCCCAGGACAAGGCTGAAAATAGGCAGAACTATCTAGTCCTCCAATGGCCTACTGGAAATATTGCTTTATTACCTGGTGGTTCAGTAGTTCTCCCACCCCCTGAATGTACATGGACACCCCAATCACCCCCACACTGAGGACCCTCGTCCCCCACTCTCCCACACCCCGAGTGGCACTACTCATGAAATTGGTGGCCAGCAAAGCCTTCTTCTCACTTTCTTGGCCAACCACCATGTGACAGTCACGAAGCACAAAGGCCGCCAAGGAGTTGAGGAGGGCTGTGCAGCCCACTGATTACATGGGGGTGGGTGTGGTGGTGGTGACGGGCAGGGGTCCTTGTCGGGTGGAGGGGTCCATGTATGGTCAGGGGTAGGGAGGAACCACTGTACCAGAAGGAATAAAACAATATTTCCACTGGGCAGTCAGGGGTGGGGGAACCATTGGACCACCAGGGAATAATGCAATATTTCTCCCAGATGATTGGAGGCTGGAGGGCAGGCTGCCACAAGGAGAGTGGCTGCTGTACAGCCACTCTGCCTTGAGGGGTGGGGGCAGGCTTAGCACCCGGCGAAGACATGGTTTTCAGTAGCAGTAAGCAGCACTGCTTTGGGTGCTGTTTACTGCTGCCACAAACCTTTGAATATGCCGTTGCACCCTTCCATTTGTGTAGGCGCAGTAGTATAGTTAGCAGCTTGGCACTGCCGATTTTGGGACATGCCCTTGGGGCCTCTGAATATGGCCACACCCTGAGCACTAGTGCAAACCCAGGTTAACACTGGCATTATACAATGGGCAAGGCGAGAGAAGCTAAATGCTGCTTCCTGATTGGCTGGCTGGCATCTTTCCAGCATTGTAAATCCTCCAGTATACCAATGGAAAAAGGTGCCAGTCCTCTCTCAGCTGCATCAGGAACTGTCGCTTAAATCACTCTGAGCATCACAAAACTGTCAGACAGAACTGCTACTTCAGTCGCTCTGCCACATCTCAAGCATCAAAGCAAGTGGCTGCTGGAAAAAACGCCATACTGAGACGCCGCTAAACAGCGGCAGTAAGCTCTCTCAAACAAATTGGAAAAAAAAAACCCACCTCACTGAACACTTAGACAACATCCCAGTGGTTGTTTTTTAAACCACTTCACCTCAGTAGGTTACAGACTCTATTGCTGATTCACACTGTCTCCCCTCTCACCCGCAGCCTCTGCCACTTTACAAAGTGGCTCCACACTGAAATATGCCACCAGCTACGACATCTGTCCCTCTCCGTGGCCAATGAGTCAGACGGCAGAAAAAGGCAAAAAAAATGTTAACATTGTTTCTCCTGGCCCAAGTGCAACAGGGCCGGAACGGCCCTCATACATTGTGGCAGCAGTGTACGCTCCCAGGATGCTACTGTACATGCAGCAGAAACTGAGCCACTGTTGCTTAATTCAAAACTACCACTGATCAAATTGACAGCACTATCTCGACTCTTACAACACAAACGGAGTCGGGAAAGACTGTGCTGGGGACATAGGACACAGTGTTTAAGATTTCCCCGCACAAAAAAAGCAAACATTCCTGCGCATATGCACTACAGGAAAGCCCTAGCAACCCTGCACTATTTTTTCTCATGGAACAACAAATTCAAGAAAAAAAAACTTTAAATATAAAAAAAACCCTTTTTTGCCTCATTATAAAAAACAGAAAAAAGCACATTGTGTAATCGCAATACACTACTCCAGGGTGTGGGTATATGGTGGGATTTACCTGCTTCTGGTGTAGTTTACTCACTCGGCCTGTGGCATCGTGACCAAACCAAACCAGGTGTGGTAAATTCCACCATATACCCACACCCTGTCGTGGTATATTTAAGCATTATACAATGGGTCTCAAAATACCGAGAGCTAATTGGCTGTTTGGCACGATTTACAATGTGTAAATCGTGCCATCACCCCACGGGAAGAAGCGCTTCATCTACTGCCCACTGAGTATCGCTCCAACACCTCCATCATCAAAATTCCTCACCTCTACACTGGTACCCCACTGAACTGCCCACTAACTGCTACCACGAAATTCAAAAACAAAAACAGAACTGCTCTTTCCCTTAGCCGGCTAAAGCCTCCGGACACAACTTTGAAATAAATAAAAAACAAAGCTCCAACACCACTAGACTGTCTCCTAGTAGTCGCCTATAAAATCCATCACCTCAAGGTCACATACTCCTTGTTGCTTCACGCTGTCCCCTCTCGTGGTTCACACAGCATTCTCCACTCCGCTTACTGGCTCAATGCTACACATGCACAGAAACGGAAAGCCCTAGCAACTCCGGACAGCAACGCTACCAGCCCTGCACTATTTTTTTCTCAGAGAGCAATGAAATTCAAAGAAAAAAAATTAAAAATGCAATAAAAAAAACTTTTCCTTCACCTTTTTTAATCAAAACAAACTAGGGGCACATTGTATAATCGCAATATGACCCTCGAGGGTGTGGGTGACGGCAGGATTTACCAACTTCTGGTGTTGGTTCACTCACTCAGCCGATGGCCTCATGACTGAACCACACCAGACATGTGTAAATCCTGCCATCACCCACACGCTGTCATGGTACTGTAACCCCTAGGTGGCACTATCCCAAGGGCAACTACCCCTGCCTGCTTGGCTAGTAGCAGGTTAAGGGGCCTGAGTTCTGAAACGGGTGCCTCCATCCAGAGGTCAGGGTTGGTAGTGGTCAAGCTAACCTGGGCACAGCCCTCTGGGACACTGTAACCCCCCCTCTTTCCTTACTAGTGGCCGGAACAATACACAATAATCACAATACCCCTGATACACCACACAAGTACCCACACTGTTTGCACTTACCACCCCCTGTAAAACAAGATTATACACAGCAAATAACTGCAGTACAGTACTCTTGCACAAACTGGAACCACAGTCAGAGTGTAACCCCTAGATGGCGCTATCCCAGGGGCTACTACCCCTGTCTGATTTGCCACTAACAGGTTGAGGGGCCTGGATCCAATGGCGGGTGCCTCCACCCAGAGGTCAGGGTTTGCAATAGTTAAACTAACTTGGTCACAGCCCTCTGGGACACTGCAACCCCCTTTCTTCCCACTAGTGGCCCACACAATATATCAGAATTACCTTCACAGTATACACTTACCCCAGGACTGGTTCCGCACTGGGACCTCCTGTGAAATGAGATACAGTGCAACAATCACAGTACAGTACTTTAACATAGACAAATACCTCAGGCAGTATAACTTTGCTGAAACAAGCAGCTCTGATTTATTTAGGGGATATAACAAGGACAGGGAAATCAGGTTAATTAGCTTATCACTCTAATAATCTACCTATGGCTCTGTGCACAGGCCTATCCCTATCAGTTACTGTCCCTGGGTACCCAAGCCCTAGTGGCTAGTCCAAACCGTGGCAGCTGGTAGGGCCCTTTCACACAGAGAAAAGGAGAATTAAACAGTCAGCAGTACAGTAATTCCATTTGGATGTAATGTGGCAATTCAACAGGGAGCGACCCTGAATTAGTACTCACGACCTCCAAATAAGATAGGGTCCTTCAATGTCAGCAGGGCTCACTTGAGGTACACAAACCTCTTTACACATCCATATAAAAGAAAGCACTATACCAGGCAGGCTGCATCTGTATCCCGATCGCAATTACTGCACAATACCCGGGAGAACACACAGCAGATTCAGTTCCTGACAGACCGAGTGCAATTTTCAGCAATTCTTCCAGTCTTCTACAGGGTGAGCCTGGTTTCTACTCTTCAGAGATCCTTTGATTCTTTTCACAGGACGGATTCAGTCCTAACAAGCTGCAGACCGGAACTCTGGGCCTTACACACGTTTTTTGACTAAAACTGCACACTGAAAATGCACAGGGCTCCTTCCTTCTTCACTGCCAAAGCTCAACTGAACTCCAACCGACAAAAACCGGGCACTTCCTTTGAGTTCCTCCCAGTTCTTGACTGGATTGGCTGTCACTCACAATAGACTGCTGCTGTTGGTCCAAAAAGGCACTGAAGTCTAAACTACATCTCCCAGAGTCACTGCCCATACAATCCTCTTGTGGCTGGCTCAGATTATGAGTCCAAGGCACCATTTTAGAGCTAGCTTACCCCACACTGATTGGTCCAGTTCAGCAGTTCAAAACTAGAATGGGGAACTAGCAGACACAGTTCTGACTGCAAAGAAAGCAGGTTAGACAAACTGTAATTTCATTATTACTCTAAATAATTTCTGGCAAACAGTTACATCTTTCAGATAGGTTCCCTTTGCACCCTAGTGACTGCAAAATGGAGTGAATTGCAGTAGCTTGAGTGGTACTCAATCAAAGAAACACACAGTCCCCATACAAACTAATTATGTCTGCAAGCAGACAGCTCTTAAAGAGACAGTACCAGAGGTTCTAAACACTCACTGATAAATGGCTTAAATGCAAACACCATTCAGGCTTGGAGCATTCAAGCAAGCTCCTGGAAGTCTTTTGGGAACCCCCATTTCAGGGGGTTACACCTTCCTGGCCTGGGAAAGCTTGACGTCCGCGTCAAGCAAGTACCCATAAGTTTCAACTGCAACCATATACATTTGCATTAGGCTCGCATATGTAATCATCAGTCAATATATCATTTTACCAAGAACACATTTCTGAAACATTGCAGTACGTCACTCTTTACACAGTATTACATACACATTGTACCATAACTCAAGTTATTACCTCTTGTACATGAAACTTGAAGAGAGGGCCCTTCCTATCAGTTACCTTGGGGCTGGATGGGGCAAGGGCACCATACTTAGAGGGCAACACAAGTAACTTGAGTTAGCACTGACGCTCAGTTTGGGCAATGAGCTCGGGACACATACACTCCTTTATGGACAACATTGAGAGGCAAGTCCACGGGCCTCCCAAGTGAATCATAACTGAGGTGCACCACAGGCTTTACAGCTCGACCAGTCTTTCTAGGGGAACTGTTATAGTCTCTTGCACTCTGAGCCTCATTTTCAGCATTGTCCTCACTTGTCAGGGAGTCTCCATGGGGGTAGAGAGGCTAGAACTTGGGGCACTTTCAGCTCCAGGAGTTACAGTTTCTGAGTCCACAACATTTGGCTCGCATGAGAGCTTCGGACACTGGCAGTGGACTGTCAGGGCACTCAAATACTCTTCTTGTTCGGGTGTATCACCAGTCTGCCCCAATTCATCATTTTCTCCCTGAAAGCTCAAACAGTTCAACCATGCACAATGATTCCATTTCATCTGATCTGATGCTTTGCACTTCACTTTCTGGGAGCATTGGCTCCAGGGATGAAGCTGGGGGCTTAGACAGTCCAGAAGGCCCAGCTTCATCTCCAGTATTGACTAGGAATTGCCCTGAAACAATTGACTCAGTTCGTAAGAAGGATAGTATTCAAAGTCACTCTCACTTTCTTCCGATATGGACTGACAGTCATGCTCAACTGGGACTTGTGGAGGAACACTTAACTTTGCTTCTGTAGGTGCAGACTTTCTTGATCTTTTCTTAGCAGCTCTAGTCACTGGTCCAGAGGGGGCACTTCTAGGGCTCAGACTCAATTAAGATTTGTCCAATGGGCAGTAAATGATTTCTATGCATTGTTTTTACATCTTTTGAATTATTCTCAGGCCTTACTTTGTACACTGGCAGATCATCTAGTTTGCCCACTACAATGTGAGGGAGATGGTGCCATCTGTCAGCAATCTTGTGCTTGCCATGCAGTCCCAGATTTCTTGTAATACCCGATCTCCTCCTGGAGTTCCTGTGCTTTCACCTTTATCATACCTTCTTTTGTTGGCCAGATTTCTTTTGGCAGCCATGGTTTGAGCCAGTTGGTACGCATGAGTTAGCTGGGCCTTTAACTTTTGCACATACTGTAAATAGTTGTCAGCTTGAACCCCATCAGGAGAGACCCCAAAACACACATCTACTGGTAGTCGAGCTCTCTTCCAAACATCAGGCGGTAGGGGAGAATCCAGTGGCATCACTTTTGGTGCAGTTATAAGCATGTACCAGGGTGCTAATTTGTTGGCTCCATCTAGGCTTGTCCTTTGGGTGCAGGGTGCCTAGCATATCTAGCAAAGTGCGGTTGAAACGCTCAGGCTGTGGGTCCCCTGGGGTGGTAAGGAGTGGTTCTGGACTTTCGACCCCACAGAGAAAGCATCTTTTGATCAGACGACTCTCAAAGTCTCTCCCTTGATCAGAATGGATTCTTTGTGGAGCCCCATAGTGAACAAAAAGTTTTCACAAGTACTTTGGCCACAGTGGATGCTTTCTGTCTTTGGTGGGAAAGCTGAGCATATCTCGTGAAATGGTCAGTGACCACCAGCACATTACTGATATTTCTTCGATCTGACTCCAAACTCAGAAAATCAACAGACCAGCTCCATGGGTGCACTGGTGGTGATGTTAACAAGGGGCAGCCCTCTGGGGCAAAGCTTTCCTAAGCAGCGACTACAAGTTCGAATGTGTTGCTCCACATCAGCCCCCATCTTAGGCCAATAGAATCTGGATCTCACCAAGTCAAGTGTTCTGTCTATACCAAGGTGCCCCATGTGGTTGTGCAAGGACCTCAGTACTGAGTCTCGAAGAGCAGTGGCAGCACTAGTTGTTGTTTGTCTACTTGTCCCCTCTGTCTACTGTTTCTCTGTATAACAGTTTATTGATCAGTTTCAACTTAGGACCTTCTTTGTATAACAGTGCAGTTCTCAAATCAGTGGAGCGTAATTTGACACATCTTTTCCTGCATAGGGGCTTCTAAAGCTGCTTTGATCATGGATCGCAGGATTGAGCCCACGAATACTGTCATTGTCCAGCTGAGGCAGTGCACCAATGTCTATTGCAGAAAAGTGGCAATAAGCAGCAGGTATGCATCTCAGAGGCTCCCAAGCAATCCACCATGCAGTCCACTGTGTCCGTGGACATTTGTTCCTCCCTGTCAAACTTCTGGCACAGTGCCTGAATGTCAGGTTCTGCCAATCGGACCCAATCATTCTGGGGAACAGGCTCCGGGAGAGCATCAGCATCTATGTGGTTCAGACCTGCTCGGTATTCGAGACATAGTCACATGAGATAATGCAGAAAGCCACCTATGGCCAGTGGCATCCAACTTAGCTGAGGTCTGCACATAGGTCAAAGGATTATTGTCAGTTTTTACTAGTATTTTAGCCCCATACAAGTACTCATGGAATTGGTCAACAATAGCCCACTTCAAAGCTAGGAACTCTAACTTATGTACAGGATAGTTCTTTTCGGATGGGGTCAGGCTTCTACTGGCAAAGGCCACTGGTCTCAGGCCATTCTCGTGCTCTTGGTACAACACAGCCCCCAACCCTTGCAAGCTAGCATCAGTGTCAGGACGAAGGTTTTCTTGGATCGGCATAGGCCAGCACTGGAGCATGGGTAAGTTGATATATGATCTCTGAAAAGCAGTCTCACAATCAGGAGTCCAGCGGGCCCCAAATACTTCACTCGGATGAAAATACACTCTTTCAGTCTTGAGGGACGCTGACTTTTGGTATTTTTGTGGGTTGGGGATACCTTGAGTAAGGTTAAGTAAAGGGCGGATCACTCTTGAATAGTCCTTGATGAAGCTACATAATAACCACAGAATCCCAGGAATCTTTGCAGTTCTTTAGATTTTGGCTGTGGCCAGGTGGTCAAGGCCTCAACTATACTTGGTCGGTCTCTATTCCTCGGTGGATACTATGTGTCCCACATACTTTACTGATGTTTGAAAGAATTGACACTTATCAATGGACAGTTTAGACCAAAGTCCTCCAGTCGGTCCAATACCTTAAATAATCTGCTCTCATGTTCCTCCAGTGAGCTGCCAAACACAATAACATCATCTAGGTATACCAGGCACTCTAGTAAGTTCATGTCCCCCACTGCACGCTCCATCAATCGCTGAAAAGTGGCTGGGGCACCTGAAACCCTTGAGGCATCCTCATGAATTCATAGAAGCCAAGCGGACAGATAAAGGCCGCCTTCTCACGGTCCTCTGGGGCCATCGGGATCTGGTAGTACCCACTGCGGAGATCCAGCACAGAGAACCACTTGTCCCTGCTTAGGCAGTCCAAAGCATCCTGAATGCGGGGCATTGTGTACTGATCAGGATAGTCCGCCGTTTAAGGTGCGATAATCCACACATATCCTTACTGTTCCATTCTTTTTCCTCACTACCACAATGGGGAAGCATAAGGGCTTCTGGATTCTTGTATTACACCAGCAGCTAACATCTCTTGCAGATGCCGCCTCACATCATCTATGTCAGCAGGTGCCAGGCGTCGAGACCTCTCATTTAAATGGTCTTCGCCATGCAGCCGGATATTGTGCTCAGCTCCTTGCACGCATCCTACATCCCATTCCTTTAAAGAAAACACCTGATCTCTGGGCAAGCTTTCACTGATCCTCACTTTCCATTCAGCTGGCAGCGGGAGTCGCGAAATCAAACAAGTCAGGCGCTACTTTTCATTCTTCCTTGAACTCTTGCTGCTGGGTAGCACTGCAGTGTCTGCACAATGCACATTAGCCAGGATGCAACCTCTGTTTACTCGAATGTCTCTTCAGACACATTATGAACTTGGACCATTACCCTTCTGGCATAAGCATGGGCTCTAGCGGCAAAATACTAGGCTTGACCAGCAGTCCCTCTGGCAATTTTTCATCGCCTCGGTGCATCCAACATTAATATTTTATTCTTAACATCCTTTCTGATACGGACCTCTCCCTGTAAGGTACACTGGGCATTTGGCGCCAGGATCAGAGACTCCAGATCCTTCTTCCATACATTCGACCGGTTCCTCTGGTTCTGTTTTTTCAGCATCTCTCTGTGCCTCATAGGCCTTCTTAATTAAAGCCGGAACTCTTAAAGCTCTACTAGTCTTTGACCCCTGTTTTTCATAACACAACTGTGCCAGCCTTCCTAACATGTGAGCATTTGTTCCAATCAACAAAGGGACACCATCATACAGTCCAGTGGGGACACACTAAGGCTAGGGTCTCTACTGTTCGCCACTCCAGCCACGGAGGTGGGAAAGACAGCCAAATTGGATATACCCGGAATAGGGTAGGCCTTCTCACTTAACCCCCATACATGCAGTCCTTCTAATGGTTGTAAGGGTACGTCTGACAAATGCTTCTGATACCAATCCTGGAACATAATTGTCACTTGGGAGCCACTGTCTAATACAGCTCTTGTAGACACTCCATTCACCTTTACAGTGGTCTCCATGGAGGGACCCACTATTCTGGACCAGTCTGAGAGGCGGTAGTGGGGGCTGGGCAACTGACCTTGCCACAAAGGACGTGAATTAGCATTTTTGGTGCCTCTACTGGGATCATGTCGCACCTCTTAACCACTGATTTCTTCTCCAAGCTCTCCTTGTAGCTTATATGCAACTTTGTCAGTGTCTTTTGGGGACTGGCATTCCTTTCATGTGCCCATCTTTCCCACAATTATAGCAAAACATACTTTCTGGAGTTTGAGCTGGCGAGGCGCCACACTGGAGCCAGGGCGGGGTATTACTAACTGGAAACCTGGGTGCCATCTCTGTCTGCGGCGTGATAAGCATTTGGAGACATCTCGTCAGTTTCTCCACTTCCATGGTCAAGGAATTGAGTTTGGAGCTGTTATCAGCAGGAGATACATGGTAGGTACCCCCACCCCATAGCAGATGCAGTCGGATATAGGTCAGGGCCCGTGACTTGCAGGCGTGGCCTTCATAAAGGACTGTTTTGAATTCCGGATCTCTCTCAACAGTTCGCCCCATTGTGGCATATCTTTTCCTTGTCAGAGCACTCATTGACTGTCAACCTCTGCCCCTGAACTTCATGATGGGTCACCCTCAGTCACTCGGGTCGTAGCCACAGCTGTTGGTGCAGGTACCTCCCGAGGTCGCCTTTTCTCAACTCCTCAATTTCTCTCATTAACTCATCATAGAGGGTGGGATTCCAGTCGATTTGCCAGGCGTAACTGAAGCAACAGCAGTTCTGAGAAGGGGCAGACTTAAGGATTCTGTCCAGTCTGGTTCGGTCCAGTTCAATCGCTGGCAAACTACCCTTTCTGAGGCATTCTTGCAACAATTTTTCCAGCGAGAGACATACACAGACAACAACTCCCTTGGTACTGTTGTGCATTTTTACTCTCCACCATAGGTCCTCATCAGAATCTGGGCTCCCATACACATTCTCCAAGGCCTCAAGATAGGCCTGTGCAGTCGCTCAGGGTTACTGGCCTGCTTAGCACGGATGGTAGCCAGGCAGGACCCTCGGAGGCTCTCACTAACCTCTTCGTCGCTCTTCCCGAGCATTGCCATTCTAGCACTTGGGGCAACATAGTTATCCAGGTCTCCAGTCATCCTCCCCTTGGGGGTGGGAGGTGCCAGAGAAGATCCTCAACCTTCGGTAAGAGTCGTGACTAATGGCAGGTGCAGAAATAGGAGTCTGCATTGGTTCAGCCACCATCACGGGCACTGGAGCAGGAGAGGGTGTTGGGGAGGAACACTTCAGATGGCAAGAATAGTTTTTCAAGTCCTCCACAGTTTCCTCTCCCAGCAACCATTCAGCAAATTTCTCCTCAAAAGTTTCAGATAGTGGTGGGGGCTGATTCCCCGGTCTTTACTGTCCTTAGTTATCACTCCAAGCAGTGAGGGCTCCTCTGGGGTAATGGTCTGTGGCACTTTGGAGCCATCTATGGATCCTTAAACTCTACTAGGGCCAGGAAAGTGTGGGTGAGCAGATTAGCATGCCGACCCACCACCACAGGGTTTTGTAAACCTTCCACCTTGAAAGTACTCCTGCACAGTGTCCGTGATGATACCCAGGGGATGTCCAGGATAAGCATAGCATTTTGGGGTCGATCTCCCCCAGTACACCACTCCACCAGCCGGTGCACAGCCACTCTGTCGGGTACCCATTTTTTCTTAACAGTGGTTCGTAAATATGGCCACTAGAGGACACACAATCCCAGCGGTGAGCCTCCAAGATGTAACCCCTAGATGGCGCTATCCCAGGGGCTACTACCCCTGCCTGATTTGCCACTAACAGGTTGAGGGGCCTGGATCCAATGGCGGGTGCCTCCACCCAGAGGTCAGGGTTTGCAATAGTTAAACTAACTTGGTCACAGCCCTCTGGGACACTGCAACCCCCCTTTCTTCCCACTAGTGGCCCACAATATATCAGAATTACCTTCACAGTATACACTTACCCCCAGGACTGGTTCCGGCACTGGGACCTCCTGTGAAATAAGATACAGTGCAACAATCACAGTACAGTACTTTAACATAGACAAATACCTCAGGCAGTATAACTTTGCTGAAACAAGCAGCTCTGATTTATTTAGGGGGATATAACAAGGACAGGGGGAAATCAGGTTAATTAGCTTATCACTCTAATAATCTACCTATGGCTCTGTGCACAGGCCTATCCCCATCAGTTACTGTCCCTGGGTACCCCAAGCCCTAGTGGCTAGTCCAAACCGTGGCAGCGAGAGGCCCTTCACACAGAGAAAAGAGAATTAAACAGTCAGCAGTACAGTAATTCCATTTGGATGTAATGTGGCAATTCAACAGGAGCGACCCTGAATTAGTACTCACGACCTCCAAATAAGATAGGGTCCTTCAATGTCAGCAGGGCTCACTTGAGCTCCACGAGACTCTTCACACATTTATATGTAAAAAGAAAGTACTATACCAGGCAGGCTGCTTCTCTATCCGATCGCAATTACTGCACAATACCGGGAGAACACACAGCAGATTCAGTTCCTGACAGACCGAGTGCAATTTTCAGCAATTCTTCCAGTCTTCTACAGGGTGAGCCTGGTTTCTACTCTTCAGAGATCCTTTGATTCTTTTCACAGGATGGATTCAGTCCTAACAAGCAGTACACAAGCTGCAGACCGGAACCTGGGCCTTACACACGTTTTTGACTGAAACTGTCACTGAAGGAGCACAGGTTTCTTTCCTTCACTCCAGAGCTAAACTGAAACTCCAACAGACAAAACCGGGCACTTCCTTTGAGTTCCTCCCAGTTCTTGACTGGATTGGCTGTCACTCACAATAGACTGCTGCTGTTGGTCCAAAAAGGCACTGAAGTCTAAACTACATCTCCCAGAGTCACTGCCCATACAATCCTCTTGTGGCTGGCTCAGATTATGAGTCCAAGGCACCATTTTAGAGCTAGCTTACCCCACACTGATTGGTCCAGTTCAGCAGTTCAAAACCAGAATGGGGAACTAGCAGACACAGTTCTGACTGCAAAGAAAGCAGGTTAGACAAACTGTAATTTCATTATTACTCTAAATAATTTCTGGCAAACAGTTACATCTTTCAGATAGGTTCCTTTGCACTCCTAGTGACTGCAAAATGGAGTGAATTGGCAGTAGCTTGAGTGGTACTCAATCAAAGAAACACACAGTCCCCATACAAACTAATTATGTCTGCAAGCAGACAGCTCTTAAAGAGACAGTACCAGAGGTTCTAAAAACACTCACTGATAAATGGCTTAAATGCCAAACACCATTCAGGCTTGGAGCATTCAAGCAAGCTCCTGGAAGTCTTTTGGGAACCCCCATTTGCAGGGGGGTTACAAGAGTAAATGCAAAAAAGAATTGGATCTGATTTATTTAAGTGACATGAACAAGGGAGGGGCGTAGTCGGGTTAATTTGCTTAAAGGCTGTATCAATCAAACAGTTATGCATGCACTTCAGGGTCCATAAACAGTGACACACTCTGGGTACCCAGATGGAGAACGGTGGGCTAGCCAAGAATGTTGCAGTTGGTTAGGACCATGTGATGGAAGAAAACAACATGCACAACACACACTATTTGTAATCCGAGCCGGAGGGCTCAGTTCGTGAAAAAACAACAAGACAATCAGATGACACACTTTTAGATTAGGCTGTTGTTGCAGGAGCTACCCTGAAGATTACTCGCGATACCCAAGACTGGACACAGGCTGGAAGAACATCGAGACAGCAGGTGGTTAATCTGGAGTGCCAGGAGAAGCAGGACCCACATGAATCGCCGAGGCATCGTTCCTGTTCAAGCGTGGAGCAGGGGGCTGATTCCCAGGCAGGTCTCTCGTCGATGGCCTTCTCTGTGCAGCGGGTAGTCTGGCTGGGCCAGTGTGGCAAGGCCCCAGCAAAATGGAGACAAATTCGGATACAGTCCGTTTTGGGCTGGATACAGCTTCCAGCAAGCAGAACACAGTTCACACAGTGGGGAACCAAATCACGACCCACTAACAACTCACAGCACATTTACATGTAAGGAAATTCTACTGTACCAGGCAAACCGCTCTCCGGTCATGATCGCACAGTCTCTGCATAAACCAGGGATTCAAAAGCAGCTGGAAATCCTGACAGGCCGACTGCATTCAGCAAAATCTTTGGTCTTCAGGTATGAGCCTGGTAAAAAAAAAAACAGTGGCTTACTTCGTTTTACAAACCTGGATTTAGTCCGAAATAATTCTCTTCTCTCCATCTCAGGGGCAGCAGGCAGACATGCAGGCCACAACTTAGGCCTTTCCATAGTTCTCCTGCACGAAACTACTCAGACAACTGCTTGACTGTCTCAAGCTGTTGTTTCTTCAGCTCCCAACTTAGATCTGACTCAACTGACAGTAAGCCTGGGACTTTGCCCAGAATCCAAAAGGTTCGGTTGGCTAATCTGTCTGTCAGTCACAACAAAGGCTCCCCCTTCAGGTGCAAAAAGGTGCCAAAAGCCCCAAACTACAATTCCTACAGATTTTGACTCCAGACAGCTCCTGTAGTCCTGCTCCATTTTAGGTCCCACCAGTACTGATTGGTCCAATTCGTCAGTCCTGGACCAAGGTAGTGGAGATAAACAAAACAGTCCTTGCTGCAAAGAAGGCAGGTTAGACAAACTACATTATCAATTATCCTATAAAGATGTGGAAGCCTGGTTTAAAGAACATAGACTGGTTATCAATCTTAAAAAGACCAAATCTATGATCTTCTCCCACCCCCAAAACAAAGCTAGTAATTTCCAACTTCATGTCTTCGCCAGCTCTATGTTCCCAGTCGAACAAGTTTACACATACAAATACCTTGGGATAACCTTTGACCCTGCCCTCATGTTACATTCCCATATCTCCGCCTTAGCCTCCATCACCAACATTAGGTTGGGAACCCTTTACTGCCACAAACACTGTCTCCCCCTGATGCCCTCCGACTCGCAGTTATGTCCTCCATTCTGTCACTTGTTGACTATGGCTTACTAGTCTACAGGGCTGCTGACCAGACCTCGCTAAACAAAATCCGCCTCACCTTAAATAAGACCTGTCGACTAATCTTAGGTGCTCCCAGACTTACACATACCTGCCATCTTTATTCCCAGGCAAATCTGCTCAATCTTGACGAACGTCTTAGGTATCAAACCTACATCCTTACAAAAAAAACTCTCCTTGGGCTCTCTCCTCCTGGTTTGACTGCCGTTATCCACCATGTAAACTCACTAGCTTCAACACGGTCCTCCTGTAAAACCAAGTTGAAGGTACCTAGGGAAAGGACCTCTCATGGACAACGGGCTTTCCTCTACCGTGCCCCTTCTTGGTACGATTCCCTCCCTGCCAGTGTAACCCCTCACCCCTGCCTTTTTACCAAAACGACAGGTGGCATGCTGTTGGCGTTGGCAGCAATACCTGGTGGGGACCTGGGTTCGGGGAGGATGAGGTTACCTGGCACAAGGGGACCTAGGTTTGGCTACTCTGCACAGGGGCACCCAAGTAAATCCGAACACAGGAAGCAATAACTGTAATGTTCAGAACCAGGATTGGGATTTTTCAGTGTGGCTTTTATTCATAACTAGCTGAATACAACAAGGCATAGATGGACTCCCAAGGGGCTACGTTTACTGATAATGCAGATTAGAGACTACAAGGCGGTCCACTTAAAGAATGAACCCACTTCTACTGTTTTCAGGCTCTGGACCCACCAGGCACACAGCCCGGACTTGCATGCGCTTTGGATACACAGCCCGACTGGCCCGGCTCACCTGCCGGCCACTTGACTGACGGTCAATTTAAAGAATGAACCCAATTTACTTGTTGTGGCTCCCCACACCACTTAGAGTCTGCGACCCCTAGAGAGATTTTCCAATTTGCGACCCACGTCTGGGTACCTACCTCATCACTGGCTAGGCGCATGAGGCAAGTAGCAATCACAGTAGAAATCCGTAGAGGTGGACCTGGTTACTAAAGATGGGGGGGTGTTCCCACCTCCAGCTCCCACAGCCCATACCCGGCCATTTCTCTGGACAAACAGAAACTAAAACTTCGAAATGTAGATTAAACGGTGGATGGACTGTAGCACCCCCTCTACAACATTACTTGAATTCACACAAACTTTAGATTTTGACACTACTCCATTTGTTTGTCCTAGTACAATAGGCCTCCCAAATAGTAGTCCAAATTCCATACTTCTTCACATTTTCCAAACTGAAGAAACATATTGTTTGCCCTCTCAAATTAGAGCAAAACACTCACCCTTTTGTTGCAGGTGCCCCACAGGCGAAGTACAACTTCTTCCACTTTTAAGACCAAACAGAAACTGTAAAAAGGCAGCTTTCTTCCTTTAGCAGACATTAGGGGATTGCCCCTGGAATCCACAGAGGGATTCTTCCTTTAGCAGACATTAGGGGATTGCCCCTGGAATCCACAGAGGGATACTTCTTTCTCCCCAGGAGGAGGGGGCACTGAGACCTGGACAGCGGTCTCCACCACTTGAAACTGGACACTGACCTTCTCACACAGAAGGTAAACAAAAGACACTTCCTTCTCCCACAGAAGGTAAACAGAAACTGACTTTGAAAACTCCCAACGTTCTATCTCACTCCCTGTGCTGCAGATTCCAATGTGGCTTATGCAGCTGCGACAGTTCTATGGTGATGTCATCTCTCAGTCTCAGCTAAGACTGAGAACAGAGTGAGACAGTGTGAAACCCATTTAACTGGAGTTTCACAAGCTGCCTTCCCTGCCTACCACTAGGTCTTACTGGGATTCTAGTAACCCCGGGTAACAAGGGGTTACACCAGTATCTCAGACACTCCCACAATCTCTTGCTTTAAAACTACCCTCCAGAACCACCTTCTCACTACTCGCAGCTGTTGCTGTTTCTAAGCTATCTTGTTGGCTGCTCAAATCCTTACCTTCTCTACCCTTGGTTCCTGTTACCTTCCTGTTGACTCCGCTAAAACACACTGTATTGATATCCTGTTTTTCTGATGTTATTTCCCTGAACAATGTTAACTTCACCAATCCTGTATGTTGTAAATTGTTGATCTCATTTGTCCTCCTGTATCCTCAAAAAACTGTACACTGTTTCTCTGTACCAAGTTGTTATCACTGTATTGTCCTCTCTGTGACGAGGTACCTTTGTAAACGAGCCTCTGGCTCAAAGGTTGTAAACTGATGCTTAATAAATAAATAAGTAAATTATCACTCTAAATGATTTTCAGCAAATAGTTACATCTTTCAACAGAGCTCCGTCTCAGATTACTTATGACTCCAATCCAGGCAGCTCTTAAAGAGACAGTACACAAAGGCTATACAGGCACTCTCTGGCAATCACATTTAAACTGCTGAAACGCAGGACACCAACCTGGCAGTGAGCATTTAAGCAAACTCAAGGAAGACTTTTTGTGAACCCCCATTTGTAGGGGTGTTACAGTATATTGCTTAACTAACTTTTAAAAATGGGGCCTCTAGCCCTATAACAGTAATAAACATTCAGTTAGCCATATTATGCTTGGAATAACTGGCTTCTGTGGTTGGTTAAGCATCTCTACCTTTGACCGCAGGCGTGTAATCACCCACATCAACCAGTTATTCCTTTGCATACTCCAGCTGATTTTTTTGTTGTTATAATTTATTTACCCAGGGTAACCCAGATGAGATGCAACATCTTGTTTTCAGCCGGGTCCTGCTATTATCCATTTCAGCAGCTGGAAGTACTTGCACAAGGTCACACAGTGAATATCTGGCTCTGCAAGGGGTTGAGCGTGTGATTTATTGGTTCCCAAGCCAGCACTCTAACCCGTCCACTAGATACGGTGTTTTCATAATCTTGTTAAAAGACTCTTAGGCCCAGATATTCAAAGGGTAAGTATGCTTATGCGCAATAGGTTAAGCGGCGCAATTCCAAAATGCGCCATTCTGCAATATTCAGAAGGGGCCAGTTGCGCCACCGGAAACATGCTGAGCAACAGCGCAATGGAAATGAAGGCATGCGCAACCAAGGGGGCAGGTCCATGCATAAAGTTGCAATCGCGATATCCGAACACTTTGCCTAATGCGAAGAGTGGCTAAGTGGAAGTGCAGGGCACCGGATTTGAGCCAAAATAAAAAGAGCTCAAGGAAGCGGAGGCAGAACCTAGCAGGCCGCAAACTGGGGAGAGACAGAGAGAGAGAGAGACAGGAGCTGGAAGGCAGAGAGGGACAGTGGGTCCAGGAGGACAGAGAGGCCAGTGGGGGGTGCCCGGTGCAGTGGAAGCAGCAGTGGGGGCAGCGGGGGTAACACAGGAACAGCAGCCGGGGGGGCAGAAGCCAGGGAGATGGACAGTGTCAGCTTCCACATGGAAGCTGTAATGAGGGGGGTGAGACACCATGCTGCAGGGGGACGTGGCCGCGGAGGGGCCCATCGGCGGTATGCCCCCGACAGGCGGTATCGTGCCCGCATCAGCTTCGAGCTGTACACAGACGTCGAGATTGTGGCCCGGTACCACCTGAACAGGGCAATACTGAGACGGCTCTGCGAGCTGTGCAGTGATGTGATGCAGGCACCCTCACGACGGAGTCATGCTCTGTCCGTGGAGACCAAGGTGACAGCCTGCATGTGCCTGCTCGCCACGGGCACCTTCCAGAGGCCGACAGGGGACACCACAGGCATTACACAGTCGGCCATGTCACGCATCCTCACCCAATTCCTCAGCGCACTGCTGCCTCATGCTGTGGAGTACATCCATTTCCCCAGCACCGCGGCAGAGCGCATAACAAACATGCAGGAGTTCCACAGGGTAGCATATATGCCTGGCGTGCTAGGGGCCAAAGACTGCACCCATGTGGCCATTCGCACGCCACCTGGCCCCGACGGCCAGGCTTATCGGAACCGAAAGGGCTTTTCCAGTGTCAACTGCCAGGTGGTGTGTGATGCCACTGGGCGCATTATCAATGTCTGTGCCACACACCCTGGCGGAGCACATGATGCCTTCATATGGCACCAGTCTGCACTGTGCCATCGATTCAAGAGTAGGAACATCCCCACGGGTCATCTAGTGGGTGAGTACACATGTATGGAATGCAAACTCTGTGCAAGGGTGGGAATGACACAGGTGCCATGGTAGTGGCACACAAGGATATGGGCAATATGGACCTGACATGACACTGATCTCCACTATCTCCACACAGGTGACTGCGGATACCCACTCCGTCCCTGGCTGCTCACACCATACCGGCACCCCACGACCCCAGCGCAGCTAGGTTTCAATGAGGCACATGCCGCAACATGTAACATCATAGAGCGGGTGTTTGGGATGCTCAAGGCACGCTTCCGATGCCTGGACACCTCCGGCGGAGCCCTACAGTACAGCCCCCAAAAGGCCTGTGGGATATTCCTGGCCTGTTGCATCCTGCACAACATGGCCAAAGACCATGGGATAGCCGTACAGGTCCAAGAGAGGGACAGCGATGGGGACGCCAGTGGCGCCGGTGATGTGGGTGATGAGCAGCCCCCCCTAGGACGGAGGGACCCCCGACTGACCCGGCAGGCCCAGCTGCACCGGGACACCATTGCAGAAGAGCACTATGCCCAACACAGGTAAGTCAAGGGACATGTGCAGGCAACACTGTCCATGCGCAAACCACAGGCACAGGGGAACACACCGTGCATGAAGGTCAGGGAGTTGAAGGTTCCAGGCATACCAACACACCATCAGAGAGGGGAGCACTCATATGGACACACACACACACCAGGCAGCATACATGGGCAGCAGCACAGCACTCGGAAATGACATTGCCAACACAGCACCACCACCACCCCCACCACCTGGACTGTCCATGTACATGTGTCAGGACCTGGGCACCCTTGCACCTTGGTGTACAGTGCAATGCAGGCATCATCATGCACACGCACCTGTGGACAGCAGTTGGGAGTGTGCAGGTGGTCCGTGTGTCAGCTTGGTGAGCAGAGCACCCAGCAGTGCACTGCCCACCATGACACACATTGCACACAGGGCAGCACCAGACAGGGCCTGCACTGGGAGACAGTTCAGTCAGGTAGCACTGTCCCACGGCCACCACGGATGCGTGGGCGGCCCCGCCGGGCCCAGCAGCACTGGCAGGCTGAGCAGGGGCCACATCGGGTGGCGCTGGTGCACCACCAGGGGTCCCACTGCGCGAACGCGACCTTGCCCGCACGAGGGTCTGCATCCTGCCAAACAAACTTGCACCAGGGTGCTCGGGATGCCACAGCAGAACCCGGCGCGACAGGCCTGGTGTCGCACACGCGGAACGGGAGTGGAGCGCACTGTGTGGGTGTGGTACAGGGGCACCTGACAGTGTGACCAATGCGTCCGTGACAGAGACCACTGCCTGGGTCAGCCTGTCAATGGCATCGGTCACATCCGTCCGCATAAGGACCAGCTCGGCTCGGTCCCGAGCACACTCCCTGCTATGCCACTCCACGGACACAGACAATGCCTCCACGGACCTTGCAACCCGCCCCTGCAGCTGTACCGAGTCCTGCAGCAGGCGGTGTGCGTCCAATGGGTACTGTGCCCCAATGGCATCGTGACCCCCAGGGTGTGGACGGTCCTGGTGCACAGCACCCCTTGAGGGTGGGCGCTGTTCGCCAGGACCAGGTATGGGCGGATCAAAGGGCGGTGGACATGTGCCACTGCTTGACACTGTACCCCCAGACCTGGTGTGCAACTGCTGCTGCCGCCCCTCCAACTGCTGAGCCCCCAGGTCCACCTGTTCCACCTCCGTGCTGACAACAGTGCCAGACACCTGCACAGCCACTGGTGCTGCCCCACCGGTGCTGACAGGCACAGCCTGGGACTGTGCCAGCATGCTGGTACACAGGTGTGAACCAGGAAGGCCCAGGGGCACGTGCTGGCCTGCCATGTGTCTGTCATGGGACACACACCTATCACTGCCCATTGCAGGCCTGCTATCATCAATGGTGCAGGTGCGTGCCACTGCCATAGGCACAGCATGCTGGCATACCTGCATGCCAGACTGCTGTGACACAGGCTGTGCATCCCTGCACCCGTATCACTGACACCGGAGTTGTTGTCCCAGCGTGCATGCTGCTGCAGTGCCTGCAGGCTGGTGGCGGAGGTGGATGGTCCCTCCTCCACGTCCAGCAGGTCTGCCTCACTGTCTGGACCCACCACCACCACCGTCTCCTGCAGACGAACAGGATCTGTAACAGAAAGAGAGTACATGTGAGTGCATGTGAACAACAGCCCCCAACAACATCACCATGTCATACCGTGCAGTGATGGGCTTCCACCTATTTGGAATCCTCCGCCTGGTACGCCCGCAATGGCACTCAGCTGCATGGCCGCGACCAGTGTCTCCTCTGTAGGGGTCAGCTGCAACACCACTGGTGGGCCCCCACCAGTGCCAGCACGTGCCACCCTGAAGGCTGCCACCTTCTCCTTCAGCCTCCTGCGGTCAGTCCCCATCTTCTTCCTGCATTCCTGCACGGAGCGCTGGTGGCTTCCGTGCAGGTTGACGGCCCGAGCTACCCCCTCCCATGCAGCTGCACGCTCCTGAGGGGTGCCCCTCCGTCCACTCAATAGTGGCTCATCCTCCAGGTAGGCCTGGAAGAGGGCCTCTGTCTCTGCCGTGGTGAAGTTCGGCCTCCTCCTACGCCCGCCGTCCACACCCTCAGCTTGGCTCTGGTCAGTCATGGTGATCTGTATGGGTGGAAGTGGACACCTGTCACTGTGCAGTCGACAGCATTTCCCCATGAGCATAGCTGCCGGCCGGGGGTGCAGCCCCCGTTTCCTCTCTGCATGGCAGATACTGATAGAAAGGGTGCCCATTGTCCCTTTCTAAGTGCCCTTTCATGCTCAGCCCTCAGCCTTTATCATCCTCCGCCCATGAGCATTGTCCTGAGCATCACACAGCATGTAACTCACCTCTCACCTGCAGTAACCAAATCTGGCCAGCACAACCCACAGTCGCATTTTATAAGCGCAACACATGCAAATGAGGTGTGGCTCAACTTTAATGACATGCTAATCACGCCACTGCGCCTTTGAATGGCTGATCGGATGATTTGCATATGTCGGCTGAATATCGCGTATTTGCGCTTTGCGCAATACGGAAGGTCCGGCTGAGCCAATGGCGCAGGTTTGTGGCTGCGTGCCACACCGCATTGCGCATGCCCAGACAGCTTACGCATGCGTCTATCGCGCTGCAGACCTGATGAGCGTGATAGGCGATTCAGGCCATGGCCACCATTGTGCCAGTGGCGCTACAGCACTGGGCACTATATGGCGCTGTGGCACTACTGCGCGATAGTCCACTGTGGCACTGGTGCTCAGCTTGGCAGTCGCGCGCAGTGACTACTCCGTCCCATGGCGCTGTGCGTAGCCTTGCGTCATTGCCGTGACCTTGTGTATGCCCTCTGACCCTGGCGCTGTTGGCATGTCATGTGTACGGTCCTATTGCGCCTGCGGTGACAGCGCCATGTAAAGTGACCGCGCTGTTCGAACAGCGATTGGAGCCTGTGGTGGTCTATTAGCAACTCATCGTGGGTTACGGCGCAGCGGCTCATATTGCCTGCTGTAAAGTTGGTGCCATGGCTAGGAGGAGGGCGGTGTCCTGGAGCCAGCTTGAAGTGGCCAACCTGGTGGCCCTGGTGGAGCCCCACTGTGAGGCACTGTATGGTGAGGCCCCTCACCATGCCTAGGACTCCGACGTGTGGCAGCAAGTGGCCACTGACCTGGTGGAGGTCACTGGCGGGGCGGTCTGCTGAGCAGTGCCGGCACGGTACAATGACCTCCGCGGAAGAACAAGGAACTCTGCGCGGCTGCGTTCATGTATGGCAGGCGGGGCGCGGCCTAGGTGAGTGTACCATCTATGCACCTATATTCTCTGTAGGGGTGTGTGTGTGTGCTTGGGTGGCTGTGCATAGGTGTGTCAGTGTGTGCAGCTGTGCGATGGATGGTTATGGCTGTGTGGGCAGGCACTCTCACTGGGGCAGGGGCACTCTGCTTTGAGTCACACTGATGTTTGTCTCAACATATGTCTCCCACAGGCTGGATTGTGAGGACACAGGGCCAGGGTGGAGGCCATGCCAGGGCCCGGTGCGGGGTGTTGTGCCCCAACAGCAGCAGCGTCAGACCCAGCTGCTGGAGGAGTGTGAGTATCATTACTTCATGGATGCTATTGCATGCTGGGGGGCAAGACCACCAGCCATGCGGGACACAACCAATGGGGAGGTCATAATTCCACTATACAAAATACTAGTGAGTCCCCACACTGGAGTACAGTGTACAGTTCCAGAGACCATACCTACGTATGGACATGGACTGGGTGGAGAGGGTTCAGAGGAGGGCGACATGGATGGTGCATGGATTGCATCACAAGTCCTATGCAGACAGGTTGACGGAACTGAACATGTACTCCCTGGAGGGAAGGAGGGTGTGGGGATATGATGGGGACACACAAGTATCTTACAGGGGGGAACAGAGTGCAGGAAAACAATATTTTTAAGCGTAAAGGATGTTCCAGGACTAGAGGGCATGGGATGAAGTTGGAGGGGGGACGATTCAGAGGAAACATGAGAAAGTATTTCTTCACAGAATGGGTGGTGGACAAGTGGAACACCCTGCCAGAGGAAGTGGTGGGGGCTGACTTGGTCACGGGATTTATGAATGCATGGGTTGGCCATAAAGGAATTCTGGAGGTCAGGGGTAAGGGGGAACGGACTTATAGGACAACAGAGTGAACTTACAAGGTCAAATGGACAGACTGGGTGTCCCATAGGCCCTTATCTGCCGACACTGTCTATGTATCCATGTATGTCGGCATGACACAGGTGACCTGCATCACAGTGCAGTATCACGGCACGTCTGTGTATGCATCACTGGTGGTCCAGGCATGCACTGGGCACATAGCTGTGTAACTGGCATCGCACCGCGTTGCCACATCACTTGCCAGCCTAGTTTGTACTGTGATTGGCGTGGGCAGTATGTGTGGCGGTGGTGCGCATAGCTGGTGCCGCCTGTTTGTGATGGCCATGTGCATGTTCACTGTGGGTGGGTGCATGCCATCACAGGTGCGGGACATTGGGCTATATGGCTTGCAGGTTGGGTGGTGTTCAGGGTTGTGGTCAGTCACAGCCATTGACTGTGTTCCCATTTTCCTAGGCCTCGAGGTTCTCCGGGATTGGCAAGACATTGGGGCCTGACACAGGTGCCATTGAGAACCAGGCCATTCTTCAGTCAATCAGGCGCCATGGCTGCGGAGGGCGTCACCGGACAGTGCAGCACCAGACAGAGGATGACCAGCCAGCTGGGCCTTAGTGGCACATCCCTTTCACTTCTCCCATCCCTACCACCTGCCTTCCCTCTCCCAGTTGTTCATCCCTACCCCTTGAACACCCTACCTTGTATCCATCCCACCCCCTTGTAAATAGTTGTTGTTTATGGTTTTGGTTATTTAGTATTTGAAACTTTAAATATACCTTTATATTTTGATATGAATACTGTGTTGGTCTCTGATTTGCAGCTGGCTATGGGTGCTCAGTTGCAGTGGTGTGCATGCCATCTGGGGTGGTATGGTCCTGGTGTGTGTTTGTGTGTGTGTGTGTGTGTGTGTGTGTGTGTGCATGGGGAGCTATCTCCAGCATGGAATTGACTTTCTGTTGGTCTTGCCGTCTGCTGCCACCCACTGCTGGGTGCACAGGGTGGGTCTGGCCTGTATGCTTCTCTGCAGCACGGGGTTGACGTGTGCCAGGGGGGATGCATGGTGTTTCCTGCAGTGCCAGTCACTGCACATGGGTGGTGTCTTGGGGTCATGGTGCAGGGTGTGCTGTGCATACGGGGGGCTGATGTGCACTGTGGTTGTCAACCCCCTGTGTGTGGCACTCTCTGCCTGCCAGTGGTTGTGCTGGGGTGTCAGGGCTCTGCTATGCTTTGTTGGCTTGTCCCCATGGGCACGTGGATCATCCGTCCCACCCCAGTGATGCTGTGCTTGGGGTGTGCCGGTGTGGTGTGGGTTCTGCAGTGTGTTCCTGTGCCCATGTGTGGCATGGCTGGCGGTGGGCCCCAGCCTGCCTCCCTGGATGTGCAGTTCCATTGCTCTGGGGGCTGTGCTTGCGCTATGGCAGCTCTGGAATGCTCAGCAGGCTTCCATGGTTGCGCCATGGCCGCAACATTTTAACTCAGCTTCTCCTTCCTGGTTGTAGCGATAGCGCGGTATGAGATATTCAGGCGTTGGTTGCTTGAGCTATTTGCTCTGCTCCATGTTTGAATACCCGCACTATTCTTGCATTATGTGCAAACTGGTTTTGGCTGCTCCTACTGTTGCACCAGTTTTGAGCGCAGTTTGAATATCCAGGCCTTAGTGTATTTGTTGCTTCTTAATCTCTAACCTCATTTCACCAAATCACAGGGGTTGCAACCTCTTCGCTCACCACACATTCTATACAAATACATGCTAGGTAGTAAACCTTGTTTTATGGGGTCTGAGTCATGTGGGTTGTAATGGACATCATAAGGGTTGCAAAGAAATCGTAGGCTTCGTATCGCAACCCTGGGCTACTCCTAAATGACACTTCGCCCTGGATCCGTTGTAAGAAAGGCGCTGACAGTGTGTCTAAAATATATTGGGAGTTTTTCTACTGTATAGGTTCAAAAACGAGAAAAACAAAAAGATAGCTGCGGCCCTTTAAGGCTACCCCTCTTGGAGTGTGTTGCCGGGGAGCTGGAGGGGAGGGCTGGATAGAATGGTCAGGCCAGTTTGGGTCAGTTTGCTCTGGGATGCTGAGAGGCTGTATTAAAGGTGCCGTTTGCTGTTACTTGGAGGTTAAGGGTTGTTGCTGGGTAAAGGCAGGAAGATGCCACCAGCTGAGAGAAACCAGGACTGCAGACCTTTCAAACTAAGGAAATCCTCAGTAAGACGGCACATTTATCTAGTTTTTTTCACTGCTGCAGAAGTAGTATTATAAACTTCTACTATATGATCACTAACCCAGGCCCTTTTTTTTAAATGCATTTAATTTTATTAAACGTACGTCAATTCGTTATGCAGGCTTAGCACTTGAAACCTTGTTAAAATTCAAGAAATGAGTAAGCAATAGTTCGAGCCCGCCTCGGTAAAGACCAGGGACACTATATTGGGGGGAGGGGGAGGTTAAGTTCAGCGCTTGTTTTCTGTTAGGTCGCTGCACCCAATCCCATTCTGCTACTTGCCCCAGAATGACAGTATGTAATAGGGTGCAATAATCGCGATCCGACACCTTCGAAAAATGCAGTGCAAAACACGCAGGGAATTATTCGGTGTTGTGTCAATACTGTTGTTTTGTATGCCTTTCATATTTGAAGAAAATTTAAAATGTGTATATTAATAGTGGATGGCTACTGTTAATTTTAAACGAGCCTGCATGTTTTGTATATGCAGTTAATTTTTCTCCCTTTTGCTTTTAGCTACAAGAAAACACGAAGTGGCCAACATCAGATACAAATTTCCTAACAAGCTGCCGGTGAGTGGATTGAGTGTCGGGGTGATGTGGGGGCTGGTTCTAATACAGTTGATGGGAACTGTATTCTGGTTATGATGGGGCGGCTGCAGTTTGCTGCTAATACCGCAGTTTCATATGACGGTCATGGAAAACGAGACTAGGGCTCAGCGGTTATAAGCTATGCATGTCCGTGGGTCTGGGCTGTGAAATGGACACCCCAGGTGTGGTGGTAAATCTTGTAGTTTTGGAATTCTGGGGGCCTCGGTGTTTGTCCCCCGCTCTCAAGGGAATTCCTGTAATTCATGCAGTGCTGCCCTGATTGTCAACTTGGAAGGACAAGAACAGGTAGCGTACAGACTCGCAATAAGGACGGCTGCCAACAGTGTCTATTATGGAACAAAAAAAAATATACAAAATTAAAGAGCTGGCGAACTACATGCCAGTTCAGGTGCATAGGTAAAACTGGCACAAACGGTGAGGAGTACCACGTTGAACCCGGCTGTTTCTTCCTAATACACCACTATTCTTGTCAGTAGGCGAAAACTAGTATGTTTTAAAATGCTCACCTGGTTAAAACTAATGCAGAGCTTCCAAGTCCACACCCCTGAAATGAGGTAGTTTTCTGAATTTTTGTTTGACCACTATAATATGATGGCTTTTGAGTTCTTAGTGTCTGTGTCTGTCTCTGTCTCAGTAGGCGTGAAGTGCAAGATATCTAGAACTGCTTTGACTTTTGAGGTTATTGGAATTTGTAACATGGCTCTGGACAGGGGATGGCAATGGAGCTCACCGATTGGTGGAAACGTGTCATCTGATCGACTCCCAGCGGTGATTAAGCCAGCAGTAGAGCCCGCTAGGTTAGTACCCACACTATCCACATAAGCAGCACTCATTGGAGCCCGCTGGGGTAGTACCCAGGCTGTCCATCAGCCAGAGGGTGCAGCACTGGGACAGTAACTAACTGCACAGACAAGCAATACTGAGCCACAGCTCTGCATCGGGATCGCGCAAAAGCAGAAGAGAGACAAGCACTACGTGGTGTGCTCTGTCTTTGTGAATGCCTGTGAGGATAATACACGAATGCAATAGCCGGCAGAGTACGAGAAAATCGGTAACTGAAACCCGAATCGGTACACAAATCTAAACAGCAGTGGAAGTGCCGGAAAACGATCCCTGTTGTGCCCACATGTGTTTCTGTATCTACACAAAGAGATTACCCATAGTTGTCCACAGCATCGGGATGTCAGGACGAAGGGTCAAGCAGTGAACGGTCGCTAGCAATTAGGCAGGGTGAGCGTAGTTTTCCTCACACAGGCACTACTACTCTAGTGCTCGGAAGTGTGAAATAGTGGACACCACGTAAATAAATGTCTATCGCGACGCGGGGACAAGCACGGTCTCGCAGTATCTCACTGTCCTACACGATAACTAGCGCTGCATACCGCAGCATCCAGCAGTAGTACGGTGAGGCAGTGGTTGTCTACAGCGATCTCAAATAATCATGGCACAATATTCGCGTCACGCTTGCCATGTTACAAGCGCATTAATCACTTCCAGCATGGGGCTCTACCAGTGATTAATGCCTGCTGGGTGGTTGGAAGCCTTTGGCCTCGTGCACCCTCCCCTCAAGCGGGCATTAATCCACCGGTACAGCCCTCCTCTGTCGGTGATTAATGCTGACACAGTGTCTTAAGATGCAGGAGGAGGGTAACAAAAATCTGGGAGACTTCCCAAAAATGGGTGAGACTTTGGAGTATCGCGGTATGTGCAGGTGCTGTATCTCTCGATGTTGCAAAGGCACATTGCCACAGATTTTACACCTGTATTTCTTCTTGCTCTGTTTAATACTAAGTTTGAACAACTTGGTATATGCCTCCCTGTGGCCACATGTAGGCTCTTCCTCTGCTCCAGCATACCATGGTTCCTCTCTGGAAAGCCTTTGCCACTGTTGCAATATGCTGGTCCTTCAATAGCATGTTGTAGCAACACTGCCTGATATGCCATCGAAGTAAAACACCGATGCATAGTTTCTCTTTTCCCCCCCAACCCTATATAGATTTACCACTCATCTTGGCTTTGTGTCCTCCTACTCTCCCAGACCCCAGTAGCCAACCAGTTACCTGCAGAGCTTTCCCTCTGTGTAAAGGCTGCGTGGGGAGGGCCATTTCTTCTCTCTTCCCCCAATCAGTCCACTGTGTGAAGCAGGATCCTGTGACAGCAGCGGAGGACAAGCTGTCCAGGGAGGCGCAGGCTTCTAGGACACCAGTCGGTTGGCACTTCCACAGCCACTGCCTGAGATCTCAAGCCTGGACTCTCCTTGCACAAGGTATGGCAAAAGCTGCCAACCAATCAGAACGAGAGTGCTCTAGCGCTGGCCTCAGATTAGCTCCTTCAGACTGCTTCTGTATTTCTTTTGAAAGTCAGCAAAAACTTAACTTTCTCACTGAACCTTGCACAAAAAAGCTGTATTTACTTGTTGCCTGACTGTGTTTTAAAGTAGTATTTCTCACTGTTTGAGTGTTAAGGACAAAGAAACTGTTAAGCTCCTTTCTGAAACTCTGTGTACACTAGATTTTAGGCGCCAAGGGAAATACACATCCCTTTGTCCTGCTGATTTGGCTGTCCTGCTGGTGCAGACTGTCCCTTGTCCACAGCCAGCATTTAAACTTTGCCTTCTCCCTCTCCCCAGCTGAGGAAACGCTCTCCAGGGGCTCCCTGCCCTACAGGCACAGGCTTCTCTGACACGGATGGTCGGCGCTTCTACAGCCGCCGCCCGATACATCAACCCGGACTCTCCTTGCACAGGGTATGTCAAACAGCTAATTTTGCGCTCATCCCACCATCCCCTGCCCCCACTTATTAAATTTGCTGTTAGCACACCACGAAAGGCTTTCGTCGACCTGTCCAATTTTTTCAGTTTGCCGATTAGGAATGCCCCAAGGCAGCTAGGTGCTTCCTGACACTACCGCTTGCAGTTCCCTTGCCTCCAAACTGTATTTAACATTACCTCCTATAAGTCTTGAGCATGGGGGTCCTGGATAGCGCGCCCTTACGAGGGGCTTCTCACTACTATCCTTATTGATAATCCTCTGTTGTGCGAATTTATCCTCAGAAGCTTGTGCAAGCAGAGATTGACTTTTGTTCTCTGAACATTGACTTGCCCCTCTAGTTATTTATGTGCTTTTCAGATAGTACTACTGTCTGAGTATAACCAGGGTACCCATCATGATGATACCCGTATTGAGCCGCCTTCTCAAGTTAGTCCTACTGTTCCCTATTGTTAGCCACCCCCTGCACATCTGTCAGGGTTTTGCTTCACCTAGCATTAGGGCAGTACCACCTTAGGGGTGGTGATGGGCATACCCAACCTGGCAAGAATAATGGGTGTACCAGGGCCAGGCTTTTCAAACTAACTATTGATACATTAACAAAACTACTACTTCTATAACTGATATGCTCTAGTAACAGAGTTAAACCCTGGTCCCATCTCTCCCCTCTCTTCTCATTCGGACACGGGCACTCTTAAAGGAATGAGTTTCTGGCATGTCAACGTTTGTAGCCTTGTAAAAAGTTTACTATGATACAGGTGTGGATCAGCCATAATCATCCTGATGTCCTGGTAAGATCCGAATCCTGGCTTAGGCCAGCCTCCCAGGATGGAGAGATTAGCATTCCCTTTTACCAGTTAATCAGAACTGATAGACCTACTAGGGGAGGTGGAATGGCAGTATACATCAAGGAAAGGTACGCAACGTCCTGTATGGATTCAACTTCTTAAAAATGAGTTAAAGTCTGACAATCTACTTCATTGGCCATCAGAGTGATTGATTGGTTGTTGTAGAACCCCATCTGAGGGAACATTACTCCTATCACATCCTTGGTTCAGTCACTGAGAGAGGAGAATCTTGAAACAATTATACTTGGGGCCTGTAATTTTGACTAGCTCTCCAAGTCTGCTTCACCCCTAAACACCTTCTGTGATGCTCTTTGAGTTAATGCAGCAATTCAAGAACCTACATGTCACAATAAAAGCACCTTTGTAACAGTACATCAGATGTTGTATTAGTTGATAAGCCACATCTGTTCACGCACGCCGGAGTTGGTTCTTCGCCGAAGTTGGTTACCATTGTTTCATTGCTGCAGTCGGTCGCTACATCACGCAGGACCTTTAGCTACATTCATTACAAAAAGGACACGTCGCAACTTTGATGTGGCCACTTAAACATATGAACGTTGACACTCGCCACGCTGGCAAGACTTCTACCTAGCCACCATGGTCAACGTGGCGTATGGATATCTTTTAATGAAATACTGGTGGGGCCCTTGATGTACATGCCCCAATTGGGGGCTTTTTTTTTTTTTTTTTTTAATTTGTCACTAGTTCACTCCTGAGCTGAAAGCTGCCTTGCTAGGTAGGGCTAAGCTATGGAAAAAAGCGCGACAGACTGAGCTGGATTCGGACTGGTGACTTTAGGAAGGCACACAATACATGTACAAAATTGGTCAGACACCAAGGCATCATTCTAGCTTGGGGAGTTGGAATCTGCTGCAAAGTGCTCCCCTGAATTTTGGAGGACAATCAAGGATATGTCTAGGTAACTCCTTGCCACCAAAAATTACATCCGTGGGGAAAACTATAAGTGATAAACAGGGGATCTTGGAAGCATTCAACTATCACTTTGCCACAGCTGGTCTAGCCTTTGACAATTCCCCTGCAGCTCTGGTCTGCTCCCAACTAAGGGTGGGATATTCAGAAGGGTGCGCCTGGCCAGCACAGTTGTGCCATGCACAACCCTGATGCCCTTTGATGCGATATTCAAAGGGGAAAGTGCATGGCATAAATCTAATGTGCTGGGGTGCATCAGTAAGGTATGCAGCACAAGTGGGGGGTATGCCCATGCATACTCCACACATCCTGATATTCAGCCCGGGATGTGCTGAGCAGATGCAGGCGCAACCCCTACCTGCGCCACACACAGTTGAGCCAAGAAAAAAACGGAAGCAACAGCTGGCCACCCACAGGTGAGCTGCCGTATTGCAGGGTGCAGCATGGCAGCGGCCAGCTGTGGGTGGCCACCCGAGCTCCTGTGGCACCGTCCGCAGTAGCACCCCCACGCCCAATCACGGGCCTGTTTTTTGAATTAAATACTTCCAATATCCCTGGTGGTCCAGTGGACTGCTTCCAGCCCGACCGTAGGCATATGTAGTAAATGCAACATAAAAACCATCCCTGGTGGTCCAGCAGTCCCCCGGTCAGCGGTGGGTGGCAGCTCTCCGCCTGCCGACTGACTGCATACAGTACGGCTGTATGCCCATTGGTCCACAGCATGGGCCAATGGGCGTGCCGAACTGTACCGTACTAAACAGTCGAGACATGTTCACATATCTGGACTGTACGGATCTTACATGCCCGTTGTACGCTGTGGACCAATGCATACAATACGGCTGTAAGCCCAGTTAGTCGGCGGGTGGGGAGCTGTCGCCTGCCACAGACTGGGGAGGGCGCGGAGTGGGGTGGTGGGGCTCAGTGGGCGGGTGGGTACCACTGGACCGCCAGGGATGGTTTTTGCGTTGTATTTACTACATATGTCTGATCAGGCTGGGAGCGGTCCACTGGACTACCAGGGATTTTGGACAGTATTTAATTTCATATGCCTGCGATCGGGCATTGGAGTGCATTGTCAGTGGGGGCAGGGGGTATCGGTCCCTGACAGCTGCTGCCTGGCAGGGTGCCAGACGCAAGTCGCCGGGGATCGGCGCACCTACATGCAAATGGGGCCATAATGACATGCTAATGGCCCCATTTGTGCCTGCATACATTATGGCCCATTTGCATGTCCACCATTGAATATTGCGTTGCTGCGCCTAGCGCAATGGCTCTTGCGCTAGTGCATTCCCCTGCTCATTGGCCACTTGCACTGGCGCAGTGCCATTGTGCCATGCACAATGCAGGTGGCCACAGTGCCATATTCAACTGTGCAGAGCCATGGTGCAGCACCATTGAATATTGCCCTGGCACATCCCAGTTGCGCTGCGCCCGGCTTGCGCCCCTGCCTGTCACAGTTCTGAATATCCCACCCTAAGTGTCCCTAGCATAGACTCTGTTGCCCCGGTACCCAGGCTTCTCCTTCCAACCTGTATTATTGAAAGAGGTCGAAGATCTTACACTTCAGTTGGATGTTAAGAAGAGTGCTGGAGCTGATTCATTGGATCCCTACTTTATCAAAATTGCTTATCGTGTCCTTGTTGTTCTATCTCCCATCTGTTTAATTTATCACTGTCCCAAGGGTCCCTTCCTAAAATATGGAAAACTGCCCATGTCATCACATTTAAATCTGTGGATACCTGCAACCTCAACAATTATAGACCAATTTTCTTACTTCCAGTTTTGTCGAAGCTCCTGGAAAAGGTTGTCTGCAATCAACTTGGGTCTATCTGGAAGCTAATAATTCACTAAACCCTATGCAATCTGGCTTTAGGACTAAACATGGCACTATTTTGGCCATTGCCAAAGTAACACCCCAGGGTATTGAACAAATTGGCCAGTGTTATAGGCCCCCAACATGTCTTCCAGACCTCTTTAGATCAAGGTAAGGTACCTCTGGGATGGACGCTAGCTCCAGTGGTCCCTGTGTGTGGTGTGTTATTATTTTTATTTGTTTGTATTGTATTGTATTAGCCAGGTCTAAACCTGAAAACTTTAGACCGGTTAGTTTGACTTCACTAATGGGCAAAATTTTGGAAGGGGTAATAAAAGAGAAAGTCTTGGCGCATCTGGAGGAAAATGGTTTGGTAGGCCATTCCCAGCATGGGTTTACCAAATTCAGGTCTTCTCGGACAAATTTGTTGGCCTTTTACGAAAATCTAAATGGAGAATTAGACCTTGGAAATTTAGTTGACTGGTATATTTGGATTTTGCAAAGGCATTTGATTACTGCATACAGAGTTATTAAAACTGCTGGAGGAGATTAACTTGAGTCCTATCAAGGGAATCTTGTCTAACTGGACTATTATTACTAGTGGAGTCCCTCAGGGTTCTGTTTTGGGACCTTGCTTATTTAAAATATATATTCTCCCTACAATCAAATAATTGGAGTATGGTTATATAAATTTGATGACTGTAGGCTAGGGGCAGTTGTGAATACTCTTGCAGTGATGGAACTGCAGAGTACTATAGATAAAATTTCAGAATGGACCGTTACTAACAAACTGGTTTTGAATACCACTAAATACAAGGTAACGTATATGGGTAAAACTAATAAACACAAAAACTATACACTTGCTAATTCACCACTCACTGACACTACTGAAGAAAAAGACTTGGACATTATAGGTGGTTCAGATTTTTAAGTTTAGCACTCCTTGTAGAGCCCAGATTTAAAAAAAAAAAAAAAAAAAAAATTTTGTATTGAGATTTATTGCTAGTAGGGAGGCTAAAGTATTAATTCCATTCTGCGTAGCATTGGTTAGGCCTCATTTGGAGTATGCCATTCGGGTGTGGTCTCCTCAAAACAGGGAGGATATTATTTAAATTGGAATCTGTACAGAGGAGGCTTACTAGATCCATACAGTCAAACAAGATCATATGAGGACAGTTTAACTTTCCTTCATTTGTATTCCCTGTGTTATCCCTCTGAACCTCCTATGTCTCTTGTATAAGGTAATTGGAGATTCCAGCTGTGGCACTGAATTAGGAATTTTCCAAGGACTGATGAACATGGTGGTAGAAGACATAATAAACAACTGATACAATTCAAATGGAAGCATAACATAAAGCACTGGTATAGTCGGAGGGTGGTTTCTCCCTGGAATGCTTTACCAAGGGATATAATTAACAGTGGGAGTATGAATCGGTTTAAGAGTAGATTGGATCTGCATTTTGGTGAAATGAAAATTAAGTTCTGAAGTTAGATGTAAATGGGCAAGCTTTAAGGACGCAAATCTATTTGCTTGATATCTATGAAACTACTGGTACAATGTTCTAGACAGCAGAAAGTTTGTGCAGTATTTTTAGACATTAGTAAGGCTTTCGATACCATGGATCATAGCCTACTAATCTCCACTCTGAAAACATAGGTCTTGACTCTGCACCCTTGCACTGGAGTACCTGGTAGGCGTCGGCAACAAATCAAAGCTGAGGGGAGTTATTCCCAGTCAAACCACTTCTGAGGGAGTGCCACAAGGAACCATACTTGGTCCGCTGCTCTTCAGTATCGATCTATGTCAACAGTATAGATGTGGGCATCAACAAGGCAAAATGCACCTGGTAGCTGATGACACAGTGGTTTACATAAGTCTACCGACTCCGAAGATGCTTGTGCAGACCTACAGGAAGAATTTGACCTGCTTCAGACCCGGCTCCTCCCCCAAAAAACTTCTTAATGCAAAGACAGAGGTACTGCTGTTCACCCTATAGCCGCAGGACAACCCTGCCAGCTCTGAGCACTGCCACAGATCTCCACAATTCTGGAGAGAAATTAGCATTGATCCCAAAGATGAAATAGTTGGAGTGTGGTTAGACCCGAACCTCATTTTCTGAACACGCTGAAGACCTGGTAAAGAAGTTAAGGCAGAAGTTGGGTCTGTTCTATAGAACTGGCCAGTTCCTCACCGTGATGCCAAACTGCGACTAGTCCAATACCTAATCAACTATGGAGATTTCCTATAGTCACTGTCCCAAAGCCTTGCTTATCAAGTTGGATACGCTTTATCATAGGACCATCGGGTTTATCGTCTCCCATCTCTACCCATCACTATTTATTGTACAAAGCTGTAGGATGGTCCTCGCTTATGTTCAGGCATGATAGAAACGCAGTCCTTTGGACCTACAGAACCATGACGAAAAGGCTCCCACATTGTTATATAGTGTCTTCCGCTAAGTGAGCTGGGACCATATGGCTTAAGTGCCTCCTGTGCATCCCTAAGGATTCCACCCGCTATGGCAGAGAGGCCTTTAGTTTTATGTTGCCATCCTTGTGGAACAAAATACAAAACTACTGAAATTAACATGCCTCCGAAGGGTGTGTGGGGTGTGTGTGTGTGTGTGTGCCGTGCAACTGTTTCCCAGCTCCTAATAGCTTACCTGTTGGTTGCTCACCGAGTCTTGCCATAGTCATGAACGACTTTACCCATGTTAATTCTTGCATGTTTACTAACCCTAATGTACTTATTTCTTTCCGGTCCCTGTAGCCTCTTCCTAGACATGAGCCAAAATCTTACAGGGCATCTACACCAAGGTGTAAAATCTCTAGCTCCTGGGCGGTCTGAACCTTCACAAGCTGCCATCCGAAACAATTTGCCAGGATTCTTTAGCAAAGCACCGCTAAAGCCACCAACCAATTTGATTGCAAGCGCTTTCCTGCTCTTCCTCCCGATTGTCTTCTGTGGTTTACTTCTGCGATCCTTCCAATTCCTGCAAAATCGGATGGTCTGCCTGTATTTTGCTAAAATGGCTGTAATCACTACTTTCCCTGACCAATGGGATCCTTTTCTTTACTGCTCAGTGCGAATATCGGGAGTATGAGTGCTTATGCTCCTATTTAAATAAAATAAATAAATATTTTTAACCTTTGAGATTGGCCTTGGGGGCCTAAACATATTTATCACCTTCCCTGCCTTGCGACCTTCCTGGCGGTCCACTGGCCACTGACAGCCAGCACTAGCACCATAGAATTGGAAAATGTGTGGTAGGCAATGTCCCAGCAGCCTCCTCAGTACCTAACTCTCACCTTCTACTAGCAAGTCGCGACACAGCCACCTCCCTATCGTAATGTAAGCACTCCCTGGGGCTGCCGTTGATGGTGCCTGGCAGGCTGGCCGTTCCTTTCAGACCTATCCATACATGTGTTGGCTTTTTTTTTTTTTTTTGCACCCACCCATGCATGGGGATCCGTCACTTGCTCAGGCATAGCAGTACAGTTTGTTCTGTTTGGTTTGAATATAGCCCCTGCCCAGACTATGGGCACTAGTCACAGATAGTATGGTGCTAACCTGGCTAGTGTCGCACTGACTTTTTTTTTTTTTTTTAAATTAGGTGGCCAATCAGTCTTCTGATTTAGTGGTAGGTTTAATTCCATGGAAATTTAGTAGTTCTGTACCAGGGAGCTGCCCGCAGATCTTAAAGGGCATCTCCTCTGTTGGGCCACACCTTTAACTGTAAGCTGTCAGCGGCTGGAACACTTATTTTTGTTAGTCTGGGGCTGCCCATGATTTACCACACACCTCTAGATATAGTATGTTTAGGTGGCATTGTTGCTGTCTTGCTCTCTGGCTCTTTCTCTGCAGATCAGGTTAGCAGTTGACAGCAGGAAACACTGTCATTTACTACTTTTGTTTTCAAGCTGACAATTCTGTCTATGCTATTCATCAAACAAAAGAAACCTTGTTTAGAGTTTTGTACTTGCAGCAGGAAGATGTATGAAGACTACACTCGTTCAGCTTGTTTGGGCTTCACTTACAAGGTGAAGGCCTGAGATCTTCCAGGGGAGTCGGCCAGCCGTGAGGAGACTCTGGAAGAAGGTCCTTGAAACCTGTATCACTAAGGCCATGGAGGCCACTGACGAGGCCAGCTTCCTCATGTTCATCTGCTACCATGGGGAAAGCCTTCTCAGCATTCAGCAATGCTGTCCACCTCCCTGAAGTCTAGTGGCAAGGATAAATCCTCATCAGCCCAAGCATAAGGATAAAGCACCTGCTTCAGTGTGAGGCTGGATCCCTGCTGTGAGTGGAGGATAAGGCCTCATCATTCCTAAAGCCCCCAGATCCCAAGGTTGAGGGCCTGGCTCTTCTGTACCTACTACAGGAGGATTGCAGCCTCTGTCAGTGACTGTCTCACTCGACTCCTTTTGCAAAGCATTGTTGACTCTCGAGTTGTGCTGGCAACTGTGTTGGAATTTGTTCTGTATTTGTTGCAGAAAGTCATGGCTGCACTGTCTTCGGGGCCTGCAATGGCATCATTCTTGGTGGGTTCTCGGAACACTTGTACCTCCATAGCAGCTACCACCGTAGATGCTGGCTCCACCTGACACCCCCCAGAACACTGTATACACACAGGAATCCTCCTGAGGATGCTTCTTTCAGGCATTACTGAGACAAATGCAGACTGCCATGGGCTTTGCTGCTGAGGAGGACACCACAAACTGCTTGAAGTTCCTGAAAGTGCCTACTACTCCATGGGTATTCCTCTGGCTGACCTTGCTTTGGAGGTTGCTACACTGGCTGCATGGCATAGGCCTGACACTCTGCCTGCTGGTCCTAAAAGGCAGACTAGCAGTATCATGCCCTTCTGCCTAGCCTTAGCCTCAGCAGCCAGAGACTGACACTGTAATCACGGAAGACTCAAAGAAATGGGAGTTCCTTGCCTTCTGATAAGGAATCAAGCAGGCTGGACATGATGAGCCAAAAAAAGAACATTTTTTGCTTCTTTGATCTCTTTAGATCTAGACAGTTTATAAGGTCTGCATGATTAAATATTAGAACTGCCTGTGGAAGTCTACTGTACCATTAACTCTTTGCCTGATAGCCATGCCAAATCTGCTTTTGCAGGTATTGACGCTGATCAGTATCTCTAGCTTTCTGTACATGATGCCTCAATGATTTGCCCAGAGGTGCCCCTCTGGTGTTTGCCTTTGGAGATACTTTTGGCTATATTTGGCTGGTTTTGACACTGATTTACAATCTCCTACATGCTCCATTTAGATACTCCAGATCATATAGAGGTGATGAATCTGCCTTGCACAGATGACTCTTGGGTCATTAAATCCCCTGACCCTTGGCCCTTAAAGGGGTATGGTAGGGATGCTCTTCAGAGGCCCTGTGACCATGCCTGGTGTTGGCAGACCAAGGTAGGAGTGCCTGTGGCAAGGCACCCATGGGTTCTGTCCAGGTGGCCCTGATGCCCTTGTACCTTCAGACCCTGCACATCGTCCCTCTAGCTCTGCCTCCAGGTGTACAGGTGGGGGAATGGGGGGACTGGGAGGAGAGATGGATTTTGGAGGGGAGATGACTACAGTTGACTGGGTACTGCAAATGGTAGACAGGAGGCATGGTCTGGGGCTGCTGCCTACCTGTCCAATGCATCCACTGACTCCTTATCAAGTTCCTCCAGGCAACTTCTTTCTGTTGCCTGGTTCAGATGCTGATAACGGAACTATGCTGTCAAAACCTATTTCTGTCTGGTTGGTTCCCAGTTGGTCAGGAGAGCTGCATCCTGTATTGGACAGAAAGATCTGATCAACACAGAAAACTTATTTGGATTTTCCCTTTCGGGCTCTCTGGATCTGTGCACCGGACACGAAGGATGCATACCTTCATATAAATAATCAAATGCCACACCGGCTCCGTGGAGCAATGGGCACTTAGCTTGGTATGCTGCCAACCCAGGTACGTGCCCAAGCCTGGATGTTGGGAGTAGTCTGGCCGGGAGGGAGGCACGATCTACGCCTCCCGGGGAATGGGACTGTCCCAGATAGCTTGTTTGAGGCTCCTGTGTTCATGGGTGACATGAAACCTATGTCGCCGATCGCCCCACCCCAGGACCCCACCAAGGTTGGGCCACTGCATTGGAGTGGGTTAGGTCCTCATTCACCATGAAGCCGGAATAGAAGGAAGCCTTGGGCAGTGTCCTGTCTTAGCTCCTGTTCTGGGAGGGCTTCTCTTCTCCCCGCAAAGAATAAATCAGGTCAACTGGGTGCAGGCAGTACTGAGTGGTAGGATGGTAACAGGGACTGGCAGCAGGGCCCTAGGCTGCCCAAAAGAATAGTTGGCAGAGGCTTGTGGGGGCATAAAGAAATAGAAGGCAAATGCCAAAGACCACTACCTCAGCTTGTGGGGGCAGTATGTATTTGGAGTATTGTCCTTTGGCTTCTTGGCATCCCTAGTATTTGCCAAATGCTTAGCTGTAGTGCCAGCAGCCATCCAGAGGGAAGCGCTGTATGACTTATTTTGATTGGCTTTGCAAGTCCTCTGAGGGGATTCTGTACATACTATACTGGATGAGACTACAAAAGTTGGTCCTTATTCCTTGCCAGCACCTCCAGTACATTAGAGCAGTGCTGGACATGGCGGAGAGACAGGTGCAGGCCCTGGTTGCCCAGGCCTGCTTGATAATTCCTGTATCTGCAAAAGTGTTATTTGTAGGGTCTGGCTGCAGCGGTCACTGTCCCTTTGCCGAATTCCATATATGCGTTCTCGCGATGGACACTTTGGGTTCAGTGGGGCCATCTGATGGAGAACTTGAAACAAAGTTCTTGTCATGCCCTGCTGTGTTGTGATTTACTCTGATGCACACTCGCACAGGGCATCGCATTCTTCACCTGGCACCACAGAGCCTGACTGCAGATGCCTGGGGTGTACCATGGGGTGCCAACCTAAGACTAGACTCTGGGCATGTACTCTAGTTTGGATTCCAATCTTCATAAAATACTGGATATGTGGGCTAATCTCCTTGGCTTACAAGCATTTCAAGTCCATCTTGGCCCAGTCCACAGTCGGTGTGTCATGCTCTACTCTAAAGGCAAGGAAGAAGCAATAAGGGTGTAGTACTTGGCCATGTAGCTGTTGGCCACATTTGTCCCAGGTATCCTTAACCTCTAACAGACAAGGTAAGCAGGTCTTGGTCCCTGACCTGTGAATGGGGAACTGCTTACGTCCATGGTAATGGACCTCTTTGCAAGGTGCATTCATCCAGAGTTGGATCTTTTCTGCATCCCCACACAGTGCAAAACTTGGTATGTTTCTGCTTGGATGCACAGTTACTTGAGATGCATTTTCCCCCTCTGGAATGAGAGGTCCCTTTATGCCTTTCCTCTGACTCCTTATGTAGAGGGTTCTACTCGGACTACACATGGAGCATGCCACCCTAATACTGGTGGTGCCCTCCTGGCCACACCAGATCTGATTTCTACTTCCACAGCATCTGGCTGTGAAACCTCCTATTCCAGCTCCCTCTGTCTCCCTGTCTGGAGTTTGCTGTCTTGTGACTGGGGGTCTTTGGTTCTTCCAGACTCTGCAGTCTCTGCATCTGCATGCATGGCTTCTGAAAGATGCAGCTGTAGCCATTTTGTTTGTGGTCCTCTAAGGTGGTGGTCCTGCTCGCTTGCTCACTTTTTGAAGTGTAAGCACTTCTTCCTATGGTGGACCCATTTGTGTCCAGTGACTACTGTACTATCTCCTGTCCCTGTGTGACTCTGGTCTCCCATATTAGTTTTATTAAGGTGCACTTGGCTACTGTTGCAACTATTAAGGCCCCTGTTTGGTGCATGGTAGCACAACTTGAAGTGTCTTGCATGTGTATACATATGTGTGTATTATTCCTTCCTCCTCGCTGTTAATTCTGTTCCTAGAATCTCTGCACTATCAGGTTGTCATGGCTGAGACTCCTTATTTGATTCTCTTTCCCACCCCCACCCCCGATACTTTCCTTATGGACCAGTTCTAGGTCCTCACTGAAGGTAGTATCTGACGATTCACTTCCCTGTATAGTAAAGGGTAAGTATTGCTGCATACACCTGATCACACCTACATTTATCTTTATTTTATTTAATTTTTTTAGTTTGCTGTGGTTGGTGACCTTACCCAGTAAACTGACTATTTTCAGGCATGACACGGCAGGGTACAGTACAACAATACAGGGAGTACATTCCAATAAAAGTACTAAACAAAATAATTGACAGTAGCATACTAGTTTCGACCATAGCATACAAGCAGGTTGAAAGCCATAGAACAAAGAGGTTGCAATAACTACTGTACTGTTCCAGTTTTATTTTTATCCTACATAATCAAAATTACACGACAATTAGTTTGAAGAAAAATAAAACATGACAGATTAAGCATTTTAGTGCTAATGAGGGATTGAGGATTACTTTGAGGGAGGGGCAATAGTAAGTACTAGGAGTAAAGCGTACGAAAGGGGATGAGTGAAAGGAGGTGGGGGCAGATGAGTAGAAGTGCATTGTATAGAGGGGCAGGTCAGTAAAAAAAAAAAAAAAAAAAAACAGTCGAGGAGAGATGAGGCTGGGATGGAGAGGGCTAGGGAGGTTTGAAACAGGAGCAGTAGGAAGTATCGAGATAATTACACAACCCTTTCTTAAAAGATGCATGAGATGGTGTTTGGTGCAAAGCTAGTGGAAGGGATTTCCAGTATTTGGGGCATGGCAGGCAAGGCACTAGCACCTTTGCAGTGCTGTGTTGGGGGGTGGCTTGGTCAGCAGACCGCAACCCATAGCAAGGGGTCAGGTTTTGGAAGAGGCCTGCCAGGGATATAGGTATTTGTAGACTAACTATATTGTCAGTGATGGATCCATAAACATGTAGCCTTAGCTCAGTAGGAGGAAGCCATCCCAGGTTGGAATAGAGGAGACGGTGGTGTTTCAGCCGATGTGAGGAGGACGCATAGTGACAGATGTTATGTCGCATCCCATTTCCGAAGGATAGATTTGCACGCAGAGGCATATGTTGCAGCACCATAGGTAAAAGATGGTAGGGGTATGCCACAGGCAGTGGCAAGCCTTGCTGAGGGAGTGAGCACATGGCTGGTCTGGTAGGCTATTCCAAGTTTGGAGTTGACAGGTTTGCAGGTCTGATGTGCAAGTCAAGATTTTTTGTTATACATTTTCTTATCTCCTCTGCGGCTGGGGGGTGTTATCGATGGTCTCCCCAATCCGCCTAACCAACCATCCCTAGTCTGCCCCACATCCCAGGCTCAACCCTTCACTCCAACCTGCGCCACAGTCTGTTTTGCTGTGGTGGGCACGCGACCACCACCACGGGATCCGAGGGGTTATCAAGACCGGGAGCATCCAGGTGGAAGCCAGCGGAGCTGCTGCCGCCATCATGTAGCCCGCAAGGGTTTTTTCCTCCTTCCCCCCATACGCCTGTGGCGCAATGACGGCGGACCAGAGCGCATACACACAAGACGCTACCACAGCGCCTGCCACAGCACGCCCTCTAGTTCTGCCCATGTCCTGCCATAGCCCCCAGCCACCACTAGAGCCGTAGGACATTGAGGCATCTCTTTCCCCCCACCCCGGAGAAGGAGAGCAGTCTAACGGACGCCAATCTTTCCTCCACTCGCTGTCCCAGGCCTGCTCCTCGAACCCGGTCACCGGTGTAGCGAGGTGGGCGCCCAGCGCTCAACCCTTGGCGCCACTGGGCCGCTAGCAAGTCAAGATTTAATGATGGATCAAAGGTGATGCCTAGATATCTAAACAAATTTACTACCCCAACTATAGAGCCATTTAAGGAGGTGACTTTAGGATGGGCCCGTTTGAGCATCATATTTGACCCAGAGCATAGCTTGGGTTTTAGATTTTAGTACAAGTTTGAGAACAGCCACGCCTGTATTAGCAGGAAGTCGAGATTTTGTCTCTTTTGCGCTAGCGTACAGCATAATGTCATCTGCATATAGTAGGGAGGTTGTCCTATGGAGATGTTTACGAAAAGGGAGAAAAGCAGGGGTCCAAGGATGGAGCCTTGCAGCACCCCGATGTTTGTTTATAGTGGTTTTGTCCGAAGAGGGTAGAGTTTTATTTCGCAATTTGAGACCGTTCAGATAGTTTCCAAACCACTGTACAACGTTGGTTGAGAAGCCTAGTGATCTAAGGGTGGCTAGAAGGATGGAGTGATCGACTAAGTCAAACGCCTTAGTTATGTCAGTGAAAACTGCATCGGTGAGGAGACCAGAGTCAATAGTCGCTAGAGTATCGGATGTGAATTTGAGAAGGGCGATATTGGTGCTATGGCCTTTACGAAAACCATGCTGGGCAGTGGAAGTAGATCATGCTGCTTTAAGAAGTCAATTGTCTGCTACTAGTTTCTCAAGAATTTTTTTATTTAGGACAGACAGGATGGCAATGGGCCTATAGTTTGCGGGATCTTTGCAATCTCCTCTTTTGAAAACTGGTAATCCTGACTACTTTCCATATGTCTGATGTAGCCCTGGCACAGGGAGAGTGTGAAAATCCTGGCTAGGGGGGCAGCGATGAAAGGGGCTGCGATTTTCAGTAGTTTGGGTTCTAGATTGTTGGAGCCAGCTGCTGTGCAGTCCAGGATACTGTAACAATCTAAGCACATCACATTTTGTGATTGATTTGAAAAAGAACTGAGGACCATTAACAATTTGAGTGGATACACTTGGTTGGACCGAGAAAGAGGAGGTGTGGTTGGTTAAGTCCAAGAATTTATTGTTTTAAAAAGTTGGCTGAGGTTCTGGGATTGTTAGTGTACCCCATCAAGTGACATGTCATTGGGGGTGGATGCCAGATTTGAGCTAAGAAATAGTTTAATATGGTCCTTGGTAGGAGCTCTTTGCTTTTTTGATGTGTTGTGTGTTTTGTTTGTTTATTTTGCAGGGATTACTAGAGTCTTGTATATAGTACGGTCAGAGGCTAGTCCTGAGTTCTTATAATGGAGCCAGCTTTTGTCCCTCAGCCTAAGTTTAGCTGGTAGGTCAGATTTCAACCAGTGAGTGTGCCCATTTCTTACCCGCCGGGTTACAAGTTTGCAGTGCTTATCCTGGAGTACTGGGAAGCGTTTTAGGAACAAATCGAGGGCAGTCTGAGCATTTGGATAGAAGAATGGTGGACCAATCAATAGTGACAGTGTCATGCAGGAAAAGCTGAGTCAGAATTTGCATAGTTGCAGAACGTAAGGAAACGAGGCCCCATCTGGGGAGGGCTGCTTTTTGCCTCTGATACAGTATGTTGGGGAGTGATCAGTGATGGCATCTGGCAGTACTCCAGTGGCAATTACATTTTCCGGGCGATTGCTCATTATCCAGTCTAATAGTGTGTTCGCATTTGAGTGAAGGGCATTTCTGGTAGGTTCACGTATAAGCTGGTGGAGGTTATAACTCTGAAATTTGGTCGTCATTGTGGTTTGATTACTGCCCAGCCAACTAATATTAAGGTCCAAGTACGAGGACCTTGTTTCTCCGAGCAAGATATGCAATTTGTTCCATTAACTCATCCAATCCTACTTGCCCATTGGTTGGAGGATTGTAGGCACACTGTGTGTGTGTGTGTGTGTGTGTGTGTGTGTGTGTGTGTGTGTGTGTGTGTGTGTGTGTGTGTGTGTGTGTGTGTGTGTGTGTGTGTGTGTGTGTCTTGCAGTCAGTTACCCCAAGCAGCAGGCCAGTGAAAGACTGGGGACTGTGTCCTGAAAGTACAAGGTTCCAAATGTAGATTGGCAGCCGAAAAGGAGGATACTAGTAGTGGGACAGGCCAACCCACAAGAGTCTCCCAAGACCTAACTAGGTAGTGTGGGGGAGTAAGCTAAGGACTGCAGAAAGTTAACTATGCCTTTTTTTTTTTTTTTTTTTTTTGTGACTCTTCCCAGGAAAGAGGGTGTACTTATGACTAAACGGTGCCTATCCAAATAACTGGCTTAATTCCTTTTTTTTTTTTTTTTGTTTTTTTTTTTTTGTTTTTTTCTCTTGCTGTATTGCAGGGTCTCCTGTCTTCATGTCCATCAGACACTGCCAATCCTCCTGTGAACATTTGTACTGATTTTGTGAGAATCCTTTCGAAGATGTGGCCCAGTGGGGAAGATGTCTTTTGAAGATAGAACAGTTTCTTAATGGCACATCTTGGAAGACTCTCTCATTGGCAGGCTACAGTGCACACACGTTTCGTTTCTTCTCTCCTCCCCCGCCCCAAAAAAATCTGTACTGGTGCAATTGCTGGCAGAAATATCTACTCTCGCCTTGGTGTCCATGCATTATGTTTGTCTAGTCCTGTGCCTCATCCTAGTATGGTCTCGTACAATATCCTGTTTGTCTCTGCAGGTATCTGAAGAGTGATTGGATGGCCCATGTTCTAGACATTGTAGGCTGGATATTCAAACTGTGCCTAAAACGTGTGCAATAGCAGGAGCAAGCACAAGTCCATTGCGCCCATGCGCAACAGACGCGATATTCAAAACGGGAGCAAGCCAAATTGCGTCAACAGCTAACGTCTGAATATCGCACAACCTGCGCCATAGCATAACTAGGGAGGGCCATCTGAGCAGATACGATGCGCTATGGCGCAACAAGGGATGTCCAGCTGAGCAGTCCAGAGGCGCCATAGCACAAGCAGGGAGCCCCCCCAGCAGCAGAACAATGTAACTGCACAACTAGGGAGGGAAGGGCCCACCACCCATGTCACAGATGGGCAGAGGAACACACAGCAGAACTGACATTGTGCCCCCACACCCTAGGCACAGCACAACTGGGGGAGGGCTAGAATAGCCACCGGCCCATGGGAACAAGGAAACAACACACAGCTGGGCCATGGTGCCCCAGCACACCCACCGGCAAGCTGACTGCCACACAAGAAGGGCAGCCCCCCAGTGCACAGCACACCCTGCACCATGACCTCCAGACACCCCCCATGAGCAGCAACCACCACTGCAGGAAACCCCCATGCATACCACCACCCCACTGTCGCACTGCAACGCCGTACCACAGAACCATACCAGCCAGCCCCACCATGAGCACCCAGCAGTGGGTGGCAGCACACGGCAATGCAACAGCGGCAGACACAGTGCCTACACACACAATCCCCCTGAGGCACAGCTGAGAGACCAACCATGCGTTGGCACAAGAGGTACCCCACACGGGAAAGGGCGTGCCCCTGACACCACCACCATTGATACAGCACCCTGCACAGTAGACAAGTGACACATCCCGACCCACCACTGGCCACAACAGCCAGCACAGATGCCCACAGTGGTGCGTGGAAGCATGCATCACACCGGATGCAACACAGTGCAGGGACAAACACTCCCCCATACCCAGGGGGACAATAACACAGGGACGCAGTAGCATGGCAACCAAGCCCCCAGTGTGGGCCCATGAAAAGTGTGTGTGTGTGTGCACACACACACACACACGCACACGCACACACCCTGCAGTCCTCCATGGCACAGGAGTGACACCCACCTCCTGCCAGGCACTGTGGACCTGACGCCACCATTATATACCTGGAGCACAAGTCACGGACAGTGGTGCACAGCCCCTGCAACACACACAAGCCACAGCATGGAGGTGGGACAACAACCGCGGAGGCCACAGTGTCACCTGAGGCAAACGTGCACCACACCAGTGATGGGAGGCAACCCAGCGTTGTTACGGTGGATGACCTGCATGGACAGCTACCACTGACATGGCAGCAGACCTTGCAGGCCACAGACATGCAAGGGTGTCTGCTGCACAGGCCAAGGATGGGTTTTCAGGGGCACCATGGCCCACTGCACACAGTAATCCAATGTGTGCGCGCGGACACACACCCCGACTGATGGCTACTCCCACACCATAGTCCCTTCCCCCACACACATACCCATGATTGCACCACCCCAGACGCCATGCACACCACTGCAGCTGAGCACCTATAGCCCGCTGCAAATCTGAGACCACTACAGTGTTCATAACAAAATATATGTATTGTAACACTCATATATAAACTATATGTGAACATATTTACAGGGGAGGGGTGGTGGTGGTGGACAGAAACAAGGTGGGGCAGGGTGAACATATGGAGAGGGAAGAAGGGTGTGAGGTGGGTCAAAGGGGGAAGGTGGCATTTGGGGCATGGGGACTTCAACGGCGCCCGGTCCTTCTCCTCCTGGCGCTGTAGTCTGGCCCTCCTCCTCCTGACCCCATGCTGGTGCATGTCCCTTAGGAGCTGCAGGGACTCCCTGGCCACCTGGAGCAGCTCATTGACAGACCTCTGTAATTGCAGGAGCCTCCGTCACCCAGGACGAGGGAGCAGAGTCAATAGGTGTACCGTCCATCCCTGCAGCGCACTCCATTGTGCATAGCATACAGCCATGTGCCACGCCCCTGTGGTGGCATGCGCCCACCCACCGTGACCATGTCCACAAGACCTGCTCATCCAGGCATCAACTGCCATGTGGACCACTGCATACACCCACCGCCCATGTCCTGCACAGCACCACCAAGGCCATACAGGGACATGGCTATGCAGTGTGCAGGCAGTGCCACGGCCATGTGGCTGGTGCACGCATGGACCACCACTGACACACTCCCAGACATGCAGTGCCACTAGACAGTGCTGACTGTCACAAGTCGCGTGCATGGCAGTGGTGTCCATGGATGGTGGCCATGCCCTGCTGCCCACCCTGTTACACAGCATGCAATAGTAATCATGGTGTCATGGCACTCACCCTCATCTGGCCGGTCAGGTCGGCGGTGCTGGTCACCGTCCCTCCTGGGCGCTCCGTTCTTCTCCCTTCGCTGCTCCTCCCTCAGCTGTCGCTGCTCGTCCACGCCTGTGGGGGAAACGAGGACTGAAGAACATCGGTACAATCCCGAAGCAAAGTCCCCCTGCCACTGCGTGTGCGCGTGTGTGTGTGTGTGTGTGTGTGCGCCACCCACCCCACACCCTGTAAACACTGCCAAAGCCAACCCTAGACTATCCCTTCCCTATGTGCTGGACACAAACACTGTTACCCATATGGACAATACAAGTGTGTAGACGTATCACCCACCTGGACGAGGCACCATGCCCCTCCTGGCACACAACAGCAGATGGGCAAGTAGCTCTGGCTTCCTCCTCCTGAGGTCCCCATAGCGGTGCCTGCACTGCTCCGTGGTCCTCCTCTGTCCGGTGGCCTCCCCAAGGTCAGTGGCCACCTCCTGCCAGACCTGGGTCCTGGTCCTGTCCAGTGGCTCCTCCCCAAACAGAGGCCCATGGTGTGGCTCCACAAGGTTGGCCAACTCAATGGCAGTCCACTGTGGGGCTCTCCTGCGTGCCATCACAAACACTATAGCAGGCAATATGGTGCTGTGCAGCACGGTACTCCACATGCAAATGCTGCACGGTACTGCGCCGCCAGTCCCTATCACGCTGTTACCGAACAGCACGATAGAGGTGCAGGCATGGCGCCAAGGGGGCAAAGATCGGGCACAGGGTCCAGGGTCTCTGGCGCAAGGCCACGCACAGCACCATCGGATGACTATGCAAAAAGTGCAATTGGTTGCCTGTTTGCCAGCGCCACAGCAGACTATTGCGCAGTTATGCCATTAGCCTATGGTTGCCCATTGTCACAGCGCCATGTAGTGACCCTCGCTATAGCGCCACTGGCACAATGGTGGCCGTGCCTGCATTGACCATCGCGCACAGCACACCATCAGCACGGCAGACGCCAGTGTCAGCAGCCTGGGCATGCGCAGTGGGGGTGTACTACGCATGCCATGAAACTGCGCCATTGGCTCAGCCCGGTCAACACAATTGTGCAAATGCATGACATTCAGCCATCGTATGCTGATCAGCCATGCAATGGTGCAGCACCGTGATTTGCATCTAATTAAAGTTGCTCCTCACTTAATTTGCATGGATTGCGCTATAAAACTGCGACAATGTTCTGCAGTGGCTATATTCAGTTACTGCAGTTTATTGGTGAGTTGCATGCTGTGTGGGAGTGTGGACTGTGGATTCGGGGACATGCTTTGGAGTGCACAGTCACAGGTCACCACTGTCATCCTTACAGGCTGAATAATGACCGAGTAAGGTCTGAGTGAGGAGGACAATGATGGTGGGCGGAAGAGGAGGCCCAATTTCACGAAGGCCACAACCAAGGCACTTTTCAAGGCCTACCTGGATCAGGAGCCACTGCTCAGTGGATGGCGGGGCACCCCTCCGGCCCATGCTGCTGCATGGGAGGAGGTGGCATGTGCCGTCAACCTGCATGGCAGCCACCAGCACTCCATGCAGGAGTGTAAGAAGATGGGTACTGACAGGAGGAGGGTGAAGGAGAAGGTGGCTGCCATCAGGGCAGCACGTGCTGCAACAGGCAGTGGACAGCTGGAGGTGGTGCAGCTCACACCAGCAGAGGACAGGCTTGCTGCAAGCATGCACCGCCAGTGCCATAGAGGAGTTCCAGGCGGTGGCTTCCAGATGGGTGGTGGCCCATCTTTGCATGTGGCCGTGGTGTGCCTTTTGGGGGGGCCGTTGGATTACACGCAGTAACAAGACTTTGCTTTCCTTACAGATCCTGAGCGTCTGCATGGGTCAGCATTGGTGGGCCCGTCCACTGAGGACAGTGAGTTTGGACCATCCACATCCATGGGTTTCTGTGGATCGGCATGACAGTGGTGCCGCCTGGCAGTCCACACTGATGTCGTTGGGACAGGTGTGGGGGAAGCCCTTCCTGTGTCTGTGTTCTGGCATCCAAGGATGCCAGCATGCTGGGGCAGACACTTGCACCAGTAATGCAGACACGACCGTCATGGGCAGTGACGGTGTGTGTGTGTGTGTGTGTGTGTGTGTGTGTGTGTGTGTGTGTGTGTGTGTGTGTGTGCGCGCGCTGGAATGGACACACAGCAGGCCAGCTGCGCCCATGGCTCTGGCTGGTGCTGCCATGCCTGCCAGCGTGTTGGCACAGTCCCAGGCTGTGCCTGTCTGCACCAGTGGGGCAGCACCGGTGGCTGCTCAGGACAGTGGAACTGTTGCGGCCACAGCAGCGGCACTACTGAGCCCTTGGGCGCAGCGGCCGGAGGGGTGGCAGTCGCCCACCGGGACTGGAGGTTCAGGGTTCGGTGGTGACATCTGTGAACTTGCCCATAACTGGTCCTGGTGCGCAGCACCCACCCTCAAGGGGTGCTGATCAGGCCCGTGCACACCCTGAGGGCCAGGATGCCGAGGAGGCAGACTACCTCTTTGACGAGCACACCCGCCTACTACAGGCATCGTGTCCAGCAGCAGATGCGGCTTGCAACGTCCGTGGAGGCACTGGGTGTGGCTCTGGAGCGGGCAGAGGAGCGTCACAGCAGGGACACCAATAGGATCCTGTCACGGATCGACTGTTTGCGGGAGGATGTGACCGCTGCCATTGACAGGCATGCACAGGCGTTCATTGCTGTCATGGCCACAATGGGCACACAGTCAAGTGCCCATGCATCGCTCACACCACGCAGTGCGCTATCCACTCCCCATTCCCGGCGTCGTGCGACACCCACCCTGTCAACGCCAAGTTCAGATGTGGGCATCCCGAGCACTCCTGGTGCTGGCATATTCGGTGTGCTGCAGACCCCTGTGCGGGCATGGTCACGTTCGCACAGTGGTCCCCCTGCGGGACCATCGGTGCCACCCCATGAGGCCCGTGGTCAGCCTGCTAGTGCTGGCAGGTCTCGGTGGGGCCACCCACGCATACGAGGTGGACGTGGCACTGTGCCATGAGAATGACCTGTCTCCCAGCGCGGGCACTGTCTGGTGCTGCCTGTGTGCATTGTGTTTTGGTGGGCAGTGCACGGGTGGGTGCCCGGCCATGCACGCAGAAACACAGTCCACCTGCACACCCTCCCGGCTGCTGTCCACAGGTACATGTGCATGATGATGTCTGCATTGCGCTGTACACCAAAGTGTGGTGGTGCCCAGCATCTGACACATGCACATGGACAGACAGTGGATGTGGTGGCCTGTGGACATGTGTGTTGCTAGTGTTGGCGTTCTGGCTCGGTGTTCCACCTGCCCTCTGCACGGTTGGTGCAGTGTGTGTGTGTGTGTGTGTGTGTGTGTGTGTGTGTGTGTGTGTGTGTGTCCATGTGGCGTGTCACTCTTCACCCATCCCTGGTTGTATGTGTGTGCCTCTGTGCCCTGCCACATCCCTTGTCAGCATGCACCCCTGGTGCATTTCCATGCGTGTCTGTGGGTTGTGCCTTGGCCACTGGTGGTTGCGCATGGCACCATGACTTACCTGGGTTGCCTGAAGTGCTTCTCTGTGATGGTGTCCCAGTGCAGCTGTGCAAGCCGGATCAGTCAGGGGTCCCATCAGCCAAGGGGGGCTGCCCATCACCATCTTCACCGGCGTCACCATCATCCCCATCGCTGTCCCCCTCTTCGACCTGTACAGCTATCCCACATTCTTTGGCCATATTGTGCAGGATGCAACAGGCCAGGAATATCCCACAGGCCTTTGAGGGGCTGTACTGTAGGGCATCGCCAGAGGTGTCCAGGCAATGGAACCTTGTCTTCAGCATCCTGAACACCCGCTCAATGACATTGTGTGTGGTGACATGTGCCTCATTGTAGCGTTGCTGCGATGGGGTTGTGGGTTTGCCGGTAGGGTGTGAGCAGCCAGGGACAGAGTGGGTATCCACTGTCACCTGTGTGCAGAGTGTGGAGGTTAGTGTCGTGTTCAGCTTCAGACTGCCCCAAGCCCTGTGGGCCACAGCCATGGCACCTCTGGCCATACCCCCAATGGCCGCGATATGTCCATTTGCTTTGCATACTAACCCACTAGATGTCCTGTGGGGATGTCCCACTCTCAAATTGGCACAGTGCCAACTGGTGCCAGATGAAGCATCATGTGCTCCCCAGGGTGCATGGCACAGACATTGATGCGCCCACTGGCATCGCACACCACCTGGCAGTTGACACTGGAATAGCCTTGCGGTTCCTGTGGCGGCCCCCTCCTCGCCAGGTGGTGTGCATATGGCCACATGGGTGCAGTCTACTGTCCCTAGCACGCCAGGCATACGTGCTATCCTGTAGAACTACTGTATGTTTGCTGTGCGCTCCGCCGCAGTGCTGGGGAAATGGATCTACTCCGCAGCATGTGGCAGCAGTGCGCTGAGGAATTGGGTGAGGATGCGTGACGTGGCCAACTGTGTGATGCCTGTGGTGTCCCCTGTTGGTCTCTGGAAGGTACCCGTGGCGAGCAAGCACATGCAGGCTGTTACCTTTGTCTCCACTGACGGAGCATGACTCCGTCATATGGGTGCCTGCATCACATCACTGCACAGCTCACAGAGCCGCCTCAGTATTGCCCTGTTCAGGTGGTACCGGCCCACAGTCCCTATCTGTATACAGCTCAAAGCTGGTGCGGCCTCGGTACTGCCTGTTGGGGGCATACCGCTGACTGGCCCTTCCACGGCCACATCCCCCTGCCGCATGCCTTCTCACCCACCCCTCATCACGGCATCCATGTGGAAGGTGGCACTGGCCATGTCCCTGGCTTGTGTTCTCTCTGTCTCTCGCAGGTGTTGCTTTGTTTCCCCCCGCTGTCCTGATTGCTACGTCCCCTGCAATGGGTACACCTATCTGTGCTGGCCTCTGGTTTGTCTGTCACCACACACCTTCCCTGTGCCCCTCTTCTGTGGTTTTGTTTCCCTGGCCTGCCGCCTGCCCTCTTTCTTATACACACACACACACACACACACACACACACACACACACACACACACACACACACAGAAAGCTGCGTCTCCCCCTGCCTCATGTGGCTTCCCTGTAGCATTCTTGCACCTCTTCCTTTCTCCTTTTTATATTGGCTCATTTCCGCTATGGCGCGACTTCCGCTTGCTCCACTGTTGCGCATTGCGCAAGTCTTTGAACATTGCAGTGCGCCATTTATGCATGGTTCCTCCCCCTTCGGTTGCATATGCCTTCATTATCATTGCGCTGTTGCTCGGCATGTTTTCGGTGGCGCAACTGCCTCCTGCTGAATATCGTAGAATGGCGCGTTTTCTGACTTGTGCTGGCGCAACCCTTTTGAATATCCAGCCCTGTATGTCAAGTTTTAGTGGTCATTACACCAACAGCTTACAGTTGTAGTGGATGAGATTCTCTACAGTCAGTCGCTGTTTTTCTCAAGTCCCATCAGTCTTTTTTAAACATCAGTGTAATATTGACAGGTTTTCAGATGTCGTCATGGTTATGAAACCAAATCCAGTCTACTGTATTGCTGTCATAATGTCCAAATACTGCTGGGGGGGTGGTGGTTTTTTTTTTTTTTCTTAGAAATCCATATCAAATTGAATGTGTGTTGCTCATTCCACAAGTCCTGTAAACCACGGAACAAGAAACTTGCCTGTGTCCAGTAACTTATACCACTGTCTTAGCGCCCCCAACCATAGCAAATCCTAATTGCTGGCTGTCCCAACAGTTTCTTTACTGTATTATAAATCCTTTCCCAACTCTCTTATGAAGCCGTCCCCATGAAGTCATAATTTCAGTTGGTATTCCCATTTACTATGTAAAACATTCTATCTTTGAATTAGAACTACAAAGGTAGATTTCTGACAGGTTGCAACGTTTGTGTAGTTCTGGCATCTTTTATGGTGGGCTAGTGGTGTGCCAGAACTGTTAAGCTCTACTTCTCTGTTCTCTCATTGCACTCCACAATAAGAGATGCTGGGGGAAAAAAATGCGCACATACAGTAAGTAGCTGACAAACGTGTGTGTGTGTGTGTGTGTGTGTGTGTGTGTGTGTGTGTGTGTGTGTGTGTGTGTGTGGTGTGTCCTGTCCTGTCCAAAGCCTATGTACTGAAGCCCTTTCTGGATTTTAAATTTCAGGTAATTGTTGAACGTTACGCTAAAGAGAAGGTTTTGCCCCCACTGGATAAGACAAAGTTCCTGGTCCCTCAGGAGCTCACCATGTGCCAGTTTGTAACAATTATCAGGTGAGTTAATTTAAATGTTCATGTTACTGCCACAGACTTGGTAATGACTCCCATGCCATTTTTGCAGATGGGTGCAAGATGAAATGTGATGTGTGACGCAATATGTCAAGTTGGCAGTAAAGCCTAGAGGTTGGAGTAGGGGGTTGTGAATGTGCTTGGTATATCTAGTCCCAAGTTTGATTCCCACAACCTCCACTGCATACTGTGGGACTCTGAGCAAGTCACTTAACTCCTCAGTGCTCCTGAGTGACCCCTGAAAATGGGCACTTGTGCCTAGTAGGCCTTACCCCGATTACCAAAATAAGGCTGCATAGATTGTGTGGGTGTGTTTTTTTTTTTTTTTTTTTTTTTTAGCATTTGCAACCAGGTAAGACCCACTAGGCACAAGTGCCTGTTTTCAGGGTGACCTGGGAGCACTGGGTGGTTAATGACTTGATTAGAGTCGCACAGTATACAAGTGGAGGCTGTGAGACTCAAACCCAGGTCTGGTCTGCTGGATGTACCAAGCTCGTTACTCTAACCTCTAGGTTATACTGCCAGGCCACACAGGAAGTGACTTGATCTGAGGAGTGCTGTCTTGTGTGGTAGTGTGCTCGGTGCCTTGACCCACCCTCCCTGAGAGTGATGGGAACTTGATGAATGGATCATGAGTTTTCAGGTTTTGTTATGGGTGTCCCCACAATGGACTAAATTGCATTGCCGTGTGCACACACACTTTTTTTTTTTTTTTTTTTTTTTTTTACTACTAGTGGCTTTCACATTTCATTTTAATTGCAATTTTAATACTTGCTGATCAGGAGAGATGCCACTGAGCCTCTACTCATTGCCAGGTGTGAGAACCCAGAGTGCAGTTGTATATCTCTGTTCAGACTTTGGGAGTGGAGGTGGGCAACTAAGTTAGGAGGGGCTTGATAGGAACTGATGGGTTTGAGGAGCAAGGGGAGTGTGAAGCTAAAGAGGGGGAATTTTGTTGCAGAAGTGTCTCAACTGATAACAGTGTGAATGGTGACTAATGCATGCATACTATGGTGGGGACCCTTTAACATCACAAAACTCGGTACACTTCTTAGGGATGTCACGATATGAAATTGATAACTGTCACATGCAATACATGCAGCTGTGGTAAGGAGCCTTCTTAAACTCTTGTCAGGGAGACTTGATGTAAAAGACAACTGTCCTTGGAAATGAAATAACAAAATAAAAAAAAAAAAAAAAAAAAAACTGGATACTGTGGTATTGGAAACTGCCCACGGTATCAATACAGTGACTTCTGATAAAGGTAACATCACTAAATACACTTAAACTCATTGGGGGAGGGGGGAATCTTCTGATTCATCTCTTAACTTCTGAAGAATGGTTTTTTTGCACTAGGTTGCCTGCCACCTAAAGTTGTATTTTACTCTTGAATGTATACACGCTTCAGAATCGTGGCTTATTTGGCCAGTTTCACTCTGTACTTGCCACCTTGTTCTCAAGTAACCATGCCTCCCAAAAAAAAAAAAAAATTGCTGTAACTCCTGAATAGTATCCTTTACCCTTCACCCCTGTCAGAGGGGGTTGGTACACAGTGGAAGTGCAGGGACTTGAATATATATTTTTTTTTTTTTTACATTGTGCCTTTGATACAAAGTGTGTCAAGTGCACTGCAATCTGGAAAAGGGGAAGTGCAAGAATGGTGCTGCATTTTTGGATGCATGGGGGAGAGTTTGACTGCATGGAGGTGGGAGAAAATTAACAAAGGGTTAAGTGACTTGTTTTAAGGTCAGAAGGGGTGAGCAGGATTGTAGAATTAAATCCTTGGTCTAGTTCACAGCACTGCTCTTAACACAGGGCATGTAGTGTCCGCTGTCGTGGTAGTGGTGCCAGTAGTATAAAAACTGTCAAACTCCACTAACCTAGTTCATGCACCTCTTATGGGGATGTACCAACCCAGAAACTGCACTCTGCAGGAACTGTAAACTGGCAGCCACTTCCTGCCAGCCATCCAGCTCATTATGTTTTCTGATTATCAAATGCATTGAAATATTACAATTCTCAAGTCTTGATTTTTGTCTGTAGTCTTTCTCCCCACAGAAATGCAGTTTGTGGCAAGCAGAATACCGCATCAATGTACCAAACTTTCCTCGCTATTTATATATTTACTTGTGCTTGGTGAGCCAAGGATCTCGAGTTTACTATGGAAATGCTCGTCTTTTGTATCTCAAATCTACCACCCGAGTAAACATTCCTAGTTGGTGGCAGCAATTTACAGAAATACAGAATTAATTACAAGTGTGTGTGTGTGTGTGTGTGTGTGTGTGTGTGTGTGTGTGTGTGTGTGTGTGTGTCCCTGCATATGCATGACTTATGGATGCTATCCTAATGTGGTGGCACACAACGGAGCAGTAAAGCTGCAGACTGCTCTTTGAGTCATCAGTCACCCAGAATGTGTGGTGGTTACAGTATATACAGATTTTTCTTCTCATCCATTGGAAAATGGTGGATTTCAAAATGTTTGACGCTGTCTCACTGGTGGGGTTACAGCATCCTTGCTGTCCAGCATTTGTTGAAGGAGACTGATACAGAGTTGAGCATGTACCTCCCAGAGTACTGCCATGAGATGGAAGTAGTGCCAACATGGGCATCATGCAACATTGATACCCCCAAGAAAAAAAAAAGCTGTACACTCTCTGGGCCAGCAGGCTTCCATCCCTGCTTCCCTGAAGGCAGTCTTATTCCCAGGACTTTAATTCCAGCCTGGCCTCCTGTGGTGGGGCCAGGAGAGAAGACTGTCCTTCCTACCCCAAGTCGCGGTCCAGAGCTTGAGTTGGCTGGGCTGTGGTAGTGGTGTAGGTGGAGGGTCAGCACACGGGATGAGGTGAGTGTGATTCCCAGCAAAACAGATTGGCTTCTGGTGGGCTTGGACTGCTTGGTGTCTGCAGTAAAGGAAAATCTTGTCCTCCCTGTATGTGATGGAGAGTTACTGCAGACTAAGGAGGTTCGCAATCTGGGAGTAACTAGACAAGTCAGTTGGACCCTGCATCTCAAATTGCTACCATCATCTGAAGCAGCAGTTTTTGCCTCTTGTAAAGTATAACCAGATTGTGTCCTTTCTTTGACCATTGAAACTTCAACTGCCCAGTCTCCACAAATCTCCTCGGAGGCCCAGTCCTTGGACTGGTCCATGCCTTTTTATTTATTAATTTATTTATTTATTTATTCCCCCCCCCCCTTTTTTCCAATGCAGCCATAGCAGTTTCCACAGTTACCTGGACTCTACTAACACTCCAGGACTGCTTTTCCTGTTGCCACCAGACTGGTCAGAGGCAGGTGCTCACGCTGGGTCTCTAAAGACCTCCCTAACCCATATGGAGGCCAGAGACCATGCCTGATCCACTTTCAAGCGACCCCGTCCTCTGGGATGCTTACAGGTGCATGAAGAACAAATGTAAACTGGCCAGATTTTGAAATGGACCCACTTCCGCAATCTGCAAAGGCCAACCTTGAGACCTTAGAAAATTCTGGGACTCTAGCAGCTCCCTCCTAAACCCCGCCCCAGCTACGCTGCACCACATCTCCACTCCCAGGATGGACTGCTGACCGACCCTCGAGATGTGGCCAGTATCTTCAACTGTAAGTTCACCAACTTATCCATGTACCTAAACAAGCTGCCAACTGCCCAACCTCAAAGCTCAGCCCTAATACCTGATGCACTGCCATCCTCCTCCAGATCTGCTACTCACCCAAATACCCCATTGTATTTTAAAGCCCTTCCATACACGACACAGTGAGGCTGCTCAGAGTCTACCTAACCACGGCTTCTCTGGATCTGATGGGCTATCTCCAGTCTTCCTTAAGCTGATCTCTCCAGCGATTGCCAGGCCACTGCTTCATCTTTAACCTTGCCCTTTCCACCTCCTCTGTGCCTGACCCATGGAAGATGGCTAAGGTTATTCCCATTCTTAAATCTGGTGACCCCAAATCCTCCGACAATTACTGTCTAATATCCATCCTCCTCATCTCGTAAACTACTTGAGCAGTCCACAATCTGCTCATGGAGTACATAGGCAAATACACTCCTTTGCAACCAACAGCATGGCTTTCGCAAGAATCATTCCACTGCCTCGCCTTCTGATGACCACATCCTCTCTCAAGTGGATAATGGTAAAGCCACTGGGGCTGTCTTCGTTGACCTCTCAAAGGCTTTTGACATAGGTAAGCATGCTCTCCTTACCTCCAAGCTTGGCCTCCTTGGTGGTTCTCCAGAATGTCACAAGCTGGTTCACTAACTACCTTACTGATTGCACACAATTCGTGTGTATTGGTCAAACCTGCTCCCCCACCCTGCCTGTCTCTGTGGGTGTCTCTCGAGGCTCAATCCTGGGTCCCCTTCTTTTCTTATTTGTTAATGCACTTCTCTTCGACTGCTTCAACTGTCACTCTCTCCTGTATGCTGATGACCTTGTCCTCTTCCACAGTGACAAATCCACGGCTGTAATCTCCTCAGTTCTCTTGCACAACTATGCTGCGGCCCACAGCTGGTTCTCAAAAAAACCTCTCTTTAGTAAATGCCAAAAAAACTAAATCCATGCTGTTGGGATCTAAGCCCTTTCTGGCCAAAACTAAAAACCTTACCCCTTGTGCATTCTCACACCAGATGGCCCAGCCCTGGAGGCTGTCAACACCTACAGATACTTAGGAATACTGCTTGACCCTTCCCTCACTTTCAATGAGCATGCAAATTCCCTTGTCGGAAGGGTCCATCAAAAGTTGGGTGCTGCCTATAGATTAAAGCAATACCTTAACCCTGAAGCCAGACTAGCCATTGTCCAGGGTAATCTTCTCCCTATTCTTGACTACTGCTCCCCTATTTATGCCAGAACTCTGCCACTGCCATGGCTAAACTCTCCGCTGCCTACAACAGCGCCTGTCGCTTTGCTTTATTGGCCCCATTCTCCACCCACCACTGTACCCTCTTTAATACCCTTAGATGGCTACCGCTACAAGGTCACTTGACTCCGCCCTCTGCTGCATGGTAGACAAAATGTCATCCGTGACCACCCTGAATCTCTCCCCAAACTGTCCTTCTGGAAAACCAGAACGCCTCCGCAACCTCCGCTCTAATGGTACTCCCCCTCTAGCTGTTCCTAGGGTATCCACCAGCATGGGTAGCAGAGCTTGGTCTGCCACTGCCCCTTTGCAGTGGAATAAACTATGGGCTGACCTCTATTCCATTGACTCACTCCAGTTTTAAGTCCCGCCTTTAAAGTCTGGTTCCTGGCAAACTCATCCTGCCACTGCTCACTGGGGTCTGACACCTACCCACACTAGTCAACTCTCCTGCCTACAACGGTTGTATCGTAATCATATTTCACAGTAATAGTTTACTTCCTTGCCTGTAGTGTGTGTGTGTGTGTGTGTGTGTGTGTGTGTGTGTGTGTGTGTGTGTGTGTGTGTGTGTGTGTTTACTTGCTCACTGGACGATGCAGTCACACATTGTACACTGTGCCTACAATTAGTTTTTATTTTTTTTTATACCAAATCTCCTCGTCCGATATTGAAACCTTATATTCACTGTTCTCAAATGGACCTATGCATCAAACCTGTATATTGTGCTTACTGTTGTTGCTTGTATCAAATCTGTTTCATGTGTATTACTGTTGCCTCGAACTCCACTGTCACCCTGTGCCATGTGTTATGGCCCAGGTTGTGCCTGAAAACAGTCCCCTGGGATCAGTGCACTCACCTGGTTATCAAAGTCCTAAAATAAATAAATAAAATGGTAATCTGCATACACTAGTACATGCTTTCATTACCTCGTGAATCTACTACTGCAGTGCACTCTATGGCCTTTTGGCTACTAGTTCCACCGTATGCAGGTACTGCAGAACTTGACGCCACACTGTTAACTGGTGTATTCAGATTGAAACACATTAATCCAGCTTTGAGTGAGCTGCACTAACTCCCAATCAGATGGTGTTAAAATGGGGCCATTAATGGACTGGGCCCCCTCTGCATTCATTAATTACTGGTAACCTGTCGTGGTACCAGAATTCTCTGCTCTGATACACGGGGGGGGCTTTTGTTGGTCCCAGCAGCAAGATTAAAATCTGCTGGGGACCTAGCATTTTCTGTAACTGCACCAAGGCTCAAGAATGTCCCAAAATCTATCCATTCTGTCCCCTTCAGTGGAAAGTTTTTGCCTGCAAGGCTAGCTTTAGTGTTGTGGTAAGTGAAATGCTGCAGGTCATGGGAACCACCTGCCTGAAAGACCGGGCCAGATTTTTTGTGGTAGGGAAGGCAGAATTGTTCCTTTGTGGTCCACTATCCACCCAGTCATGTGCTGCTTGAGCCCTCAACTTTGATGCCACTTGAGAGTTCTGCATGGCACATTGATGCCCTTTATTGCTGTCTTTCCTAATGAGATACACTGGGTCTGGCTGGTGCCCCAGTCGGTCACCAGGATTGCGGGGGCATAAAACTGGCTGACGCCCCAACACGCAGCAGTGAAAATGCAGTATTGTGCCAGAATGCTTTGTATAGTAAAGTGGTGGTTAACGGGAATTGGTGCTGGAAATTGAACAGCTTTGGCAATACTGGGGGGGAAGGGGGACTGATCTCGTAAGCAGTAATAACCTCCAATCGAATGGCTTTAAAACCATTCAAGGCTACCGCTAACTTGCATCTAGTTAAATGGGATTTGGGGGGGCGCTATCCTCTGCTTAACAATCCAGTGTGTGACTGACTTGGGAGTTGCCACTTGTCATGCTGCCTGGCTGTTTGAGAAGGAGGCACTGCCTTCCCACTTGCATAGTGACTCCTGTTTAGGCCATAGAGTATGTTGGAGGCATGTGTCCTTACCACTTCTACGGAGTAATTATGGAGGAAACTGTGGGCTGCAGTGCCAAAAAGTGTGGTGGGGGGCTGGTGGCCGCCAGGTTGATGGTCCCTGGCACCCAGTTCTGTACCTTGGCTCTGCAGTGTTGTAACTGGGTTCTAATGAAGACCTGCTTCGTGGGCAAGCGGGGGGGTAGGATCAGGAGCATGGTATCCAGGAGGCTCTTGTGGAGTAATAGTATCTGGGAAGCAGTCCCCAACCCCACCTGTTTCCCATTCCTCAGGCTCCTGAGTTTTCTGATGAACAGGTGGCTAATGGACCAGCCGACTCTGCTCCTCCCCTTAGGGCAGTCCTAGCAACACCAGGTCTCTGGGGAATAAAATGATTGTAGTGGAGGCATCCATTGTGGATTCCATCTGGAGGGATACAGGCCTATACTGGCATGATGGTCTGCATCTGTCCAGGAGAGGAACCAGGATCCAATGTGATGGGGTTTAAATGCTTTGGCAAGCATTTAAACTAGCCAAAGGGGAGGCCCTGAAAAGAAGGGGAAATCCTAGCGCACCCCCCCCCCCAAAAAAAAAAATCGGGGTAGTTTAGTGAGGTAGACGCCAAGATAGAGCAGTTGATAGGGAGAAGGGCAGGGGTAAATGGAGAAAAAGACAAAGGCACTAAGGACGGATGGGACAAAAGGAAAAAGGCCATCAAAAAAAAAAAAAAAATTGGAGGGCAATGAGTAATAGTGCTGTAGTCCATGTGACAAGCTCCTGGAACGGTGGCCTTTGGTGGAAGAGGGATGCCTGGATATCATAGCAGTCTCTGTAATATGGTACAGACCCATGCCTGGGATGTCTACATACCAGGGTACACTCTACAGGAGGGACAGGGAGGGGGAGGAGGAGGATGACTACTCTATGTAAGGGAAGGGATCAAAGCAATGGAACTAAAGGGTAAACTGGGAGGAAAGGAGGCACTGTGGGTCACCCGGGAGACTGGAAATGGCACCACAGTCCGCACAGGGGTTGTATACAGACCCCTGTCTCTGAGGAAATGGACAAGGAATTATAGAAGGCATCCTTGGATGGCAGAGAAGGGAGACATTGCTGATATTGGGGCTCTGCATATGCCAGATGTTAACTGAGCACCTTTGCTGCAGCCACATGCAAGAGCAGGGCCATCTCTATGCCCTACAGGGGGATGCCTCGGACTGCTAGTTTTGGAATCCACTCTGGATGGGAGCAGTCTTAGACCTGGTATTCTATATAATGGGGACAGAGTATCTCTGATCTAGAAGTGGGTAGCGATCTGGGAACAAGTGACCACCAAACAGTGTGGTTGACAAACCTAGTTGTAGAATCAAGCCATACAAAAGTGAAGGTACTGGACTTCAGGAGGGATGATTTTTCACCACACAATGGGAGAGTGCCTCAGAAAAGCACTAGCAAACAGGCAAGAAGGTGGGTGGCACAACAATGGGGAAACGTTGGTTACCATCACAGAGGCAATGCCTTCTTTTCTCCAAAAGAAGTGGCAGGGAAGGTTGAGGAGAAAGATGGCATTCAGGAAGTATAGGGAAATGCAGAAGGAGCAGGATGGAGAACTGTACCAGATAAGCAGAAGGCATTCAGAATAGCAAAGGCCCAAACCGAGGAAAATATGGCCAACTCTGTTTAAGAAGGGGGATAAAACCTATAGATATATTGGGGAGCAAAGAAAGACTAAGGCAGGGATGCTGAGGCTGAATAAAGAGGAGGGTGGTTGGGCAGGTTGGGACAGTGAAAAGGCAGGATACTGAATGAATACTTTTCCTCCAGACAACAACGGAAGAGGAGGGGGAGGTGCCCAATCCAGTCAATAGAAGTGCACTGGATAGGGGGGTTGATTTCGTCGTTTCACAGATGAAAGGATTCTGAAAGAACTCCTACAACTGAAGGTGGATAAAGCAAGAGGGCCTGATGAGATTCACCCCAGAATTCTAAAAGAACTAGGGGGAGAATTAGTAACACCACTGACTACCCTTTTTTTAACAAATTGTGGGAAAATGGTGTGGTACCTGAGGACTGGAAGGGGGCGGATGTGATTCCCCTCCACAAAAGTGGGAGCAAGACTGAGGCAGGAAACTACAGACCTGTCAGTTTGACCTCTGTGGTAGGGAAAATGATGGAATCACTTTCTGAAGGAAAGAGTTGAGCACCTAGAGCCCAGTGGAGCACAGGACCTAAGGCAGCATGGATTCACAGCAGGAAGGTCATGTTAGGAGAATCTAATCAATTTCTTTGACTGGGTGACCAACGTGTAGGCCAGAGAGAGCTGTGGACATCGCCTACCTAGACTTTAGCAAGGCATTTGACATAGCACCGCACAAAAGATTAATAAACAAATTAGTCAGTCTGGGGGTGGGTCCCAGGGTGGTAGCCTGGGTAAACCATTGGTTGGGTGACTGGACACAAAGGGTAATGGTACACAGAGTCCACAGTGAAGAAAGGGGGATTACTAGTGGGATACCGCAGGGTTCAGTATTGGGGCCGGTCCCTTTTTTTTTTTTTTTTTTTTTGTCTTACATTGCAGAGATTGGAAGGAAAAGTGTCTTTGCAGACAACACAAAGATCTGCAACAGGGTTGATGCACAAGGTGGGGTGGAAAGGATGAGAAGGACTTGGCAAGGTTGGATGAATGGTCAAATGTATGCCATCTTGATTCAACACAAGTGCAAAGTAATGCACCCAAGAAACCCAAACCCAGGGGAAGAGTACACTATTTGGGGTGAGATACTGACTCAAGAAGGAAAACGAATGGAAAGGACCTAGGGTAGTTGTATCCGATGACCTAAAGGTGGGCAAGCAATGTGAGAAGGTAGTAAGGAGGGCTGGGGGGATACTGAGCTGCATAGGGAGAGGCATCACCAGTAGAAAACAGGAAGTTGGTAACTCCATCTGGAGTACTGTGTGCAGTTCTGGAGACACCATCTCCACAAAGACAAACTGGATGGAGGCTGTCCATAGGAGGGCAAACAAAATGGTGCAGGGTCTGCACCAGAAGATGTATGAAGAAAGACTAAAGGAGCTTATTATGTATACCCTTGAGGAAAGGAGGGAGAAGGGGGACATGATGGAAACTTTCAAGTACCTCATGGGAATCGCCAAAGTCTAAGAAGGTAGCATTTTTCAGAAAGATGTGCAGGAACAAGGGCACAATTTGAAGATTGGGGGTACAGCTCAGATGTAATTGAGAAAGTATTTCTCAACGGAGAGGGTTGTAGATGCATGGAACAGCTTTCCTGAGGAGGTCGTGGAGTCTAACAGTGGGGAATCTAAGAATGCATGGGCAGACGAGGCAATTTAGTGGTGGGTAGGAGGAAGTAGGTTGTTTAACTAGGGTCTGCAACTTATCCATTGGGTAGACTAGGTGGGTCAAGCGGTCCTTATGTGCCATCAGATTCTATGTTTCTATTTCTCTGCAGACCTGGTATGTCAGAGACCTGGCTGGGGATGAGACTGGGCCTGTGCTAAAGTCTTCCATTTCTCCAGGTGTGTGTGTGTGTGTGTGTTGTGTGTTTTTTGTAGATCCACCTCTGGACTGATGACATACCCCTTGGGAGAGACCAGATTATTAAAATGCATACCTGTGAAGGGTAGACTGGGTACGTGTTTGCAGGATCGTGCTCATATATACTGCTCCCCTGGATATGGGCAGGAACCAGAGACTTTCGTGGTCGATCTGGTGGTTGGGTAGCCCAGACTTCTGACTTTGTAAGACTTCAGCGCTTGGGTTGACAGAGAGGAAACCTCTTTGAATGCACGTCCTCCAGGTGACGTCCTCACTGGGCTTCATATAGATGGAAGCCACTGGTACCCACCAGTCCTATCATTTGGTTAAATAATTCATTGACTTCCCCAGTGGAGATGATCAGATACTGCTCTTAACACTTGGAGCCTCAAAGCATCCTGGCAGTACTGGACATCTCTGGCACAAAGACTGTGCGATGGGAGCAGAAGCAGCTGTGGAGGGCTGTAACTTCACCCTTCGACTGTTATCCATTCACTAGCACAGTTTCATGTACACCCCTTGATTTCCCACCTTGGGTTGCCCTGATGATGTGTACCTGAGGATGTTGATTAAGGGGTGGAGGTTTGAGCGTCGTTGGCAGAGGTTTCCCTTGGAGGAGAATAAATTAATGCTGAGAGCTCATTACGGTGAGTATCAATGGGCAGTCGCTCTGGAAACTGTTAGCATTCCTGTCACGGGTGATTGTTACTGGAAGGAACCAGCCAACTCCGCACTTCAGTGCAGACTAATAAATCCAGTCTCTCCTTCAGTCCTGCATAGCTTTTTCCCCTCAAACCTGAGGAGTTAAACTGGTTGTTTCTGGACAAGGTGTCTACCATCCAGGCTGGGATATCCCCAAGCAGCCTGTAATTGGCTAACTGTGTCTGGATGGAGGCACTCTATTTTTCTTGAGCAGAGTTTCTGTTTTGGCGGATTATACTACTCAAGAAGGCTTCCTTGGACCCTGATCTCTCCAACTACAGACCCGTTTAGAACACTTCTTTTTATAGTGAAGTTGATCGAGAAGGTCATGGTGCAACTGGGACACCTGGAGAAATGACATCTGAGCCTTTCCAATCCTGTTTCTGTCCTCCCCATAGTATGGACACCACTAGTTGGAGTGCACCATTCCTCTTAGAGGAATAGGGGATGGTATTCTAGTATTGCTTGCCCCCCTTGGTTCTTGACACAGTGGATCATAGGGTGCTGTTGGATCATCTGAGGCACCATGTGGGACTCTCGGGAATGGTGTTGGGGTGGTAAGTTCTGCATGTCTGGGGTGCTGTGGTGGCACTCACTTCTTTACATCAAGTAGTCCTATCCTCTGCTGTGGAGCTGGGGTGGGGCCAGGGTGTCTGGTCTCTACGTTACTCACTATGTACATGTTGCTGCTGGGAGATAATTAAGATGTTGTGCTATGGCCTGGCATGTCATTGCTATGCCGATTGACACCCAGTTGTGACTTGTGCCCCTGATGAAAGTGTGGCTGTTGGAACTGAGCGAGTGCCGTGGAGAAACTTGAGATTGGATGGCGGCGAGTTGGCTTAGGCTTAATCCCTGTTACTGGTGGAACCGGGTTAGTCTGGTTCAGCAGCAATAAGCTGTAGCGCTGCCCTTCCTTTGATGGATGGCATGGCTCTTTGCGCTGCAGATATGGCGAGGAATTTGGGGGGTTATTGAAGATTCCAGGCTGGCCCTGGAATCTAATGGCTGTCTGCAGTGGGTTTTTTTTTTTTTTTTCTTCATGACATCACCTGGTTCAAACCTTGTCTTGAACCGACTGATCTGGCAACACTGGTACATGCCTTAGTCGCATGCAAGTTGAATTACTGTAACATGCTCTACCTTGGGTTTATCCACGAGGCTGATGCAGTAGTTCAGAATGCGGCAGCCTGGCTGATTGTTCGAACCTCTCAGTTCGAGCACATCGTGCCGGTTCTCCGTGCTGTCCACTGGCTGCCAGTTTAGTGGCACATCAGCTTCAAGGTGTGCTTGATGGACAAGGCCCTGAAAGACCACCTGGTTCCTTTGGATCCTGGTTGCACCCTCTTGTCTGTGGAGGCAGACCTCTTGTTCATCCCTCGGTGATGGGGCATTCGTGTTGTGACTCAGTTCTTTCTTTTGAATGCCCTTCCCGTGAAGTGAACGGTACTTCTTCCCTGTCAGCTCTTTGAAAGATCTTTATCTTTTTGGCCTAGATAATGAGAAGTGGCTGGGCTGAAGGGTATATGGCAGATTTATTTTATTTTTTATTTTTGGGGTTTAAAAAAAAAAAAATTGGAGAACATGTCCTACATAAGGTGTTTTCAAACACCATTTGACCATAATCCTTCTCTAGGGGGTGGAGATTCCCAGTACTGAATTTTTAGACGCACACTTACTTAAGTTCTGGCAAGACAGACTTTTGGGTGGTGTTTGAATAATTTGTTAGGGCTATAGTCATTCTCTGGGTAGGGTTGGAAATTTGCCTGAGAGCATTCGTCCATTTATTAAGTGACTGCTGTGACAACAGCTGTTTTCCAATCATTAGTTGCAATCTATAAAAAATGCAGTCGTGGAGATATTTGCAACTATAGGCCCATCAGCTTGACCATTATACTTGGAAAGATTCGAGTCCCTACTCGAAGCTAAATTGGGAAATGATCTAGAAAGGAAGGGACTAACTGATCATACCCAACATGGATTCAAAACAGATCCTATTTATCTGGGAATATGGTCTTTTATGAGTACATCAGTAAAACATTGGAGAGTAACAAACCTGGTCTTTCTGGACTTTTGTAAAGCATTTGATAAGGTGCCACGTGACATTCTAATAACTAAAATGAGGACACAAAAAATAAATACCATCATAAACTAAGTGGAAGAGTGGCTAAATCGGACCCAGAGGGTGTGTATTGGGGGTTATTCATCTGAATTATGTCAAGTTAGTAGTGGAGTGCCACAGGGGTCAGTATTGGGCCCAATACTGTTTTCCATTTTTATCAGATATGACCTGTAAATAGTTTCAAGTTTCAGGTGACACAATTGACAGCTCAGGTGAAAACTGAGGAAGAAAGGTGTAAACTCATCAATGACTTAAAAACAGAATTGGGCATCAGAAAATCAAATGTCCTTTAACAGTAGTAAATGTGCTTTCATAATGCATCTGGGTATAAAATAATATCACTTTACTTTACTATTTAAAGTTCTCACCACAGTAGCACAACATAGTGATTTGGAAAAAATTACCCAAGATTTATCTCTAATCACTAATCCTGTTATAAATGGAGCTAATAGAGTAACAAAAGGAGTTTTAACACAAGACGGTTGTAGATTACCACATTACAGGGCCTATGTAAGGCCACATCTGGATTACCGTTCTCCCCTGTGGAGTCCTTACCACAGGAGAGCTGTAAATAGGTTGGAGGGTGTCCAGAGGAGAGCTACCAAAACCTACACCATATTCTTTGTTGTGCATATTTGTAAGGCTGGAGGAACTTTATCTATTCTCCCTGGAACAGCAGAGAATTAGAGGAGACCTTCTAATGCATAAACTGTCAACTGACAGTGAACTATTGTCAGTTAGGGATGTCCTTTGCTCAACAGGAGTGTAACTTGGGAAGCCATAAACATCAACTGATACCCACCCACCTTGTCATTTCTAGGTAGGTGTTTGTGTTTTGTGTGGTGTGGTGTCTTACCCCAGAGAATTATTCCCTTATGGAACTCGTTGCCCAGTTTAGTAGTGGAATCTTCAAACCACACAGAATTTAAACTGGATCTCTATCAATATTTACTAAATAAGGGATGATGTACCTGCTTGGCTGGAGATGCACATTTATGGGCTTCAGCCTTCTGTGTAACTGTCAACACCTCTGTAGCACTGGAAGAATGTTGCAAAACTTTAAGAAACCTGCTGCAGACTTTTTATGAAAATGGTAATTACCATTGGGTGTTGAAAAGTTGGCCTCACGGGGCCAGCAGAGGGCAGGTGAATCTCGGAGGTGGTGCGCCCCATGGGGAGGCAGTGCCCAATCACATTCTAGCACCCTCTGCTGCTGAGCAGCAAGTGGGACTTAATGTTTTCTAGAGGAGGTTGCTGCCTGTTCCATGGGCAAATGGGTGTGACACTGGCACAGTCTGGTGGGGGTTACTATCCACATGTATCTGAATTGAAGTCTAATTTGTAATGGGATAGTAGTTAAGGTTGGCATTACTATTTAATTGTTCAACTTGTTTGAACTGAAACAAAGATCAGTCCCTCATGGGTTCCACCCTTGATTTTATTTTAAAACTGAAAGCTATACACTTAAAGCACCTTTCATGGTGCTCGGTACAATGTTCCTTACCTGCTCCAGAGTCCGTGGGCACCAAAAGGAGCATTTTAAAATTGTAGATTTAATGATGGAGGCTCTGTGGAGTAGAGAACTGCAGATCCCTTCCACTTTTCTTGTGTTCAGTGCTGCCCCACGCGAGCACTTATTCTGACGTTCTCTGGAGATTGGGGATGCACCCATGGATATTGAATTCTCCGGATTACTTAAGTCCAGGTTCCTAACAGTGTGGACCTCTGTCCCTCTTAAACTGACACTGGTAAGGGATGCTCACCTGCCCTGGATCTCTGTGGACATCACGGGCGCACCTTAGTCGGGGACCTGGCTTGGAAGTCGTACCAGGTATCCGGTGCCCCACGTATCACCAAAGTATTGCTCCCTTCTCAATGCCTGCACAAGGCTAATCCGGCAGGCTAAAGCCAACTATTTCAAAGCCTCCTTATACACTAACTTAAACCACACTTCTAAATTTTGGAAGGGGGGTTACAACACTCGTCGCCCCTCTTGCCCAGCCCACCACCCCAGTCCTGGATGTAAGCGGCTCCACTGTCTCAGAACCTGTCGCGGTGGCCTCTGACTTTTGGGAGAAACTGTACGTTGGCACTTATGTCATCTCTCCAGTCTCCCTCCCCCATTACCACTATTGCTCCTCCCCCAAACTGCTCCTTCCTTCTCCTTTCGCCAGATTTCCCACATGAAGTACTCAATGCCCTGCTCACCCTCTGTTTTTATCAAAGGTAAATGCCCCTCAGGGCCGGACACCAGAATGCTCTACCTGTCTGCTCCAGCCATTGCCATCCCACTGGCCTCACCTTTCAACCTCTCCTTCTCTTTCACTTCTGTACCATTAGCATGGAAGTGTGCCAGTCATCCCCCCTTTCCTAAAGGCAGTGACACCACCTCCCCTGGCAACTACCGCCCTATCTCCCTCCTCCTGATATTGGCTAAACTCCAGGAACACCTAGTCCTGTGACAGTTCTCCTTTCTCAATTCTGCTTCCTTCTCACCCTACCAGTTTGGTTTTAGGAAGTCCTGTTCCACTGCCACATCCCTTCTGAGACTCCGTTCTTACAGGCATGGACAAGGGACACATCACCTGAGCTATCTTTGTCGACCTAGCAAAGGCATTCGACACTTGTGCTCACTCCCTTCTCCTGTCCAAACTCAAGAGCAGGGCTGTCTAGTGAGGCCACTAGTTGGTTCCACTCCTATTTGGTAGGCAGGTCCCAATCCATCAGATTTGGCAACACTACCTCTGCTTCCCTCCCTGTCACCACTGGTGTCCCCCAAGGCTCTGTCTTTAGCATGCTACTGTTCGCCATCTTCCTTAACGATCTGCCCACACTTCCATTCACATGTATGCAGACAACATGGTACTGTATACATCCAGCCCCTCTACCACTGATGTGATGACCAGACTACAGCAGGACTTTGATGATCAGCGCTAGTTTCACTCAAATCTGCTGTTTCTAAATGCCAAGAAAACTCTCTTCTTAACCTTCGGCACAAGGCAGAGACTTTCTTGGCTCCCTTCCCTCCCCTCTTTCCACACCCTAGATGGGACCTACCTGGAGGCCTGCACCTTGTTTAGATATCTCTGGGGTCTGGCTCTGCCAGCACCTTGACTTTTCTACACACATTGATGCATACACAAAAAGCTCCACCCCAGGGTAGGTGCCTTGTATTGTAACCATGGATGCTTCCCACTGCCAGCTTGCTGTGAAATTGTACAGAAAATGATTCTCCCTATTTTTGACTATGGCAACCTAGTCAACAGTGCCACTCCCAAGTCCACCCTAGCCAGACTGAACACCTCTTTCCACTGCTGTTGCTCTGCCCTTCACTGCCCCCCACCTCCCATCACTGACCTCTTCCGGACCCTTGACCTCCCCCCTCGCTTCATGCTCTGAGACTGTCTTACTACACTAGTATCATGGCTAAGTTGTGGGCCCAGTCCCTGCCCCCTTGCCTCTCCTCAGTCCTACTAGCCCAAACCCTCCAGTATACTCACACTTTGGGGAGAAATGATTCCCGACTCTTGTCTGTACCACACACGTCCGCCTTCAAATTTCACATGCCTAAATGGTGGAACTCCTTTCCGATGACATTCAGAACACTCTTCCTGGCCTGCACCTCTATTCCTCCTCAAAGCACCACTTCCCTACCTGCACGTGATCAAGATTTGTCATACACTAGGTCTAATTTCGTTGTCTGCCAACATGTGATGTGTATTGTTAATATTTTGCTGTGCCTTGCACAGCTACCTTCTGTAATGCATACGTGTGTTTTACCCATCACTGAATTTGTACTCGATGCATTCTCCCTGTCTCCCGGAAGCATCTGGAATCTAGCAGTAGTCTGCTTTGTTATGTTTCCTGGTATTACATTTAAATAAATGTAATAAATTTACTGTAAAAGAGCTGATTTTATGTGTTTTTCGTAGTGTGGTGTGTGTGTGTGTGTGTGTGTGTGTGTGTGTGTGTGTGTGTGTGTGTTTTTTTTTTGTTTTTTTGTTTTTTTGTTTGTCCCCAATGATGCTGACTTGGATAAAACAAGCACCGCGTTCAATAGCGTCCTGTTAGTTGGTGGTGGTTTTATTGCATCCGAATCGAACTCGTAAATGTCCACCCTAGGGTAGCTCATGGAGCTACCCAGTGCTTTCCAGGTATATAAATTGTTCTCAAACCATGCTAGTGCAGGGGAAGCGCTGCACACACAGAAATGGAAGTGATTTGTGGCTCTGTTCCATCAAGTCTAATTACGATCACTTCTATCATTAAATGTAGCAATTTTAAAAATGATGCTTTCTGCTCCCACTGACGCTGGAGCAGGTAAGGGGCATGTATTGATTCTGGGGAAACTTTCTGAAGATCTTGTGACAGGTGCTCTTTAAACTAGCAGGCATTGCTAGGCAGTATTACTTGCCCTTAGCAAGGCTGTCATTTGTGACCATCTTTAATCTTTTTTTTTTTTTTTTCTACCTAAAGTTTCTACTGCTTTACTTTTCTAGTCTTGTTTCTGTATTTCCCCTTAGCTGCCCCCTTGCACCTTCCACTGTTCTCTCTGATCGGTGCCTCTCGCTGCTCCCCTTTTCGTGCCGAGATCTGGTACTTGTTTCTTCTCTGCATGTTCTCTCATCAGATTATTCTCTTCCCTTTTTCTTTTGCTGCTAGTCTGTCTTGATTCTGTACTGCAGTACCCTCTGCTGGAAATCTTTCTCCTTCCACCTCTGGAATAGTGTGTCCCTTGATATTGGTGGCTGCTCTGCTTCCTTTCCTTATTCTTTCCCCCGGGACCTTTTTTAAATACAGCTTTGATTGAGAACATAGTGCTGAGCCACAGCTAGATTGTAGCATATGGGTGGCACCGTGCGCTATAGACAATAACCCTCAAACACCTTAACTACCGGCTTTGTTACTGCAAGCGTACACTGCGAGTTGAAATTAAACTGTCCCTTAAACTGCTCAGTTATGCAGTCTAACCCCAAGATCTGTACCTCAACCTGCTTATCACCCTACTTGACCTTTATGTACTAGGACTGGCATCACCTGACCTGAAATCTGCTCCCATTTGCCTTTTTTATTTATTCATTTGTATGTTCTGTTCATTCACTACTTATGTGACTGATTTATTTGTATTCCCTGAATGTCTTGTTTTGTCTTGTATGGATGCCACATGATCCTCGGCTGGGCACGGGTACAGTGGACCTTTCTGTAATTTAATCTTTTCAGGTCTCCGTCTCGTGCCCCAGTCAGTGTTTCATCTGTTACCAAGACCCTTAATGGGTCCACTGTCTCTGCAGCAGTGCTGGCAGTGGATGGAGCATGTACAGACCTTGTTTAAGGAGAATGACCTGGCACTGTTCCCAGCAGCTCCTACTTTTGTCAGGGTTCCAGCCTCTTCAGCCTCTTCAGCCTCTTCACCCATGACTACCACCGCCTCCTCCTGAGGACAGATCTTCCTTTTTATGTATCCAGATGCAAGAGCCAGTTGGAAGTGCCCTACTTAACAGGCACAACCCAAATGCTGTCTCACTATTCTCCCCCCCCCCCCCAAATGGCCCAGTGGGGACACACTGGGAGTCCTCCCTGGCAGTTTGCAGTAGGAAATGCAATCAAGGCAGTCTGGAGATGTCTTGGCTCCTCTTCACCTCCCCACTCCTGCCAACTCCGCCATACCACCAGCTCTTGAACTCGAAACCAAACCAGTGGATGTATTCACCTTCACTTTGCACCAGGCACACATGGCAACCTACCAACACCTGACCATGACCTCTGTCCTGTGTGATCTGCATTGGCTGCCTGTCAGATGGATCCGGTGCTGGCTGCTTGTGGTTTCCTGACCCCTGTCATCCTAGTGTACTTACTCTGCTCCTACAGAGTACCTCCTAGTGATTCAGAGGGCAAGGCTGAATACCTCAGATTAAGCATTCAAGTTGGCCTGCTCTCTGGAATTCACTTCCCAGATCACTAAGGGAGGCCCTGTTGGTGGAGGTTTGGTTTTAAGACTCCTTTTGGTTCACCTGTGTTTGGTGTGTGGTTTTTTTTGTTTGTTTTTTTTTTGGTTTTTATAGTGTTGTGTCCCTGCACTACTAGGCAAGGTGCCCAGAACCTCTGGGATTGGGCGCCATATACAAATGTTTACTTGCTTACCTGTAGGGTCATATGAGTGCCTTGCTTTCTGAAATGCCTGCATGTGACTGGTTTGGGCAGGCCTTGATATTGTATCAAAGAGCACTGAGAGAGCTTGGCATCAGATGAGGGTGGTGTACAATGCCTGGCAGGATGCGTCCTGCTCTGCAGCTTCAGCCATCCATCTTTGATGGATGTTTTAGCTGTGCTTCTCCTGCCAGGTCCAGTCAGCTGTCGGAAAGCCCTGACTGCCCTGTTTTGGAGACATTTCTCTTCTCTCCATCTGGTGGTGCAGCAGTTGGTGGAACCAGCAACTCCATCAGTCCCTGTTGATCTGCTGTACTTGCCTGCCCAGCTCATCGACCAGAATGAGCTAGGGGTCTCCTACTCTGCTGTGCCCATGTCCCCCCCCCCCCCCAAAAAAAAAATGGGAACTGAGGCCATTGCAAGAAAGAGGGGTGGAGGAACAATTGGCAACAGCCATCACAGAGGCAACTAGCCTTTGTGCGAAGCAAATTAACAAAACAAAATGAAGGGAAAAAAACACTATGGTTCTCAAAAGAGGGGGAAGGGAAGGTTAAGGAGAAAAGAATAGCATTCAGGATATAGAGGGGAGCAGTAGGACAGAACTTTCAGTCAAAACAGAAGGAGGCAGGGAAGGCAGTTAGAATAGCAAGGGCACAAACTGGGGAAAAGGGAGCATCCTCTGTTAAGGAGGATAAAACCTTTTATAGGTACATTAGGGAGTGAAGAAAGACCAAGGGAAAGATGCAGAGACTTAATAAAGGGGAGGGAATGTGGGCAGTGGGTGACGGTGAAAAAGCAGAGATACTGAAAGAATATTTCTGCTCAGTATTCACAACGGAAGAGGAGGGGAAGGTACCTAAAACCAAGCAAAAGAAACCCTCTGAATTGGGGCAATACCAGTCCATTCACAGAAGAAAGGTTTTGAAAGAACTCTTGAAACTGAGGGGGCACAGCTAAGGGGCCTGATGGTATTCACCCCAGGATTCTAAAAGAACTAAGGGTAGAACTAGTAATGCCACTGACTAATTTCTTAACAAATGGGAGGATGGGGTGTACGTGAGGACTGAAGGAGGGCAGATCTGATTCCACTTCACAAAAGTGGGAGCAGGGCAGAGGCAGGAAACTACAGACCAGTTAGTTTGACCTCTGTGGTAGGGAAAATGATGGAATCACTTCTAAAGGAAAGAATTGAGTACCTAGAGGCTAGTGGGGCAAAGGACCTAAGGCAGCTTCACAGCGGGAAGGTCATGTCCGCTTGAATCTAAGATTTTTTGACTGTGACCAAAGTAGTAGACCAGGAGGGCTGTGGATATGGCCTAGCTAGATTTTTAGCAAGGCATTTGACAGTCTTTCACAAGATTAATATGAAAGTTAGCCAGCCTTGGAGTGGGTCCCAAGGTGGTAGCCTGGATAAACTGACTGGACAACAGGACGCAAAGGGTAATGGCCAACGGAGTCCACAGTGAAGAAAGGAGGGTAACTAGTGGGGTACCGCAGGGTTTGTACTGGGACCAGTCCTCTGTCATGTCTTTACAGGTGACATTGGAGAGCACCTGGAAAAGTGTCTCTCTTTGCAGATGAGACAAAGATCTGCAACAGGGTTGATGCATAAGGTGGGGTGGAAAGGATGAAAAGGGACTTTGCAAGGTTGGAGGAATGGTCAAATATGTAGCAGCTCAGTTTAAATGCAAAGAAGTGTAATGCATCTGGGGAAACAAAAACCCAGGGGAAGCGTACACAACGGGGGCTGGGGTTGGGTGAGATAATAACAATCGAAAAAGACCTAGGAGTAATTGTATCAAGATGCCCTAAAGGTGGGCAAGCGATATGAAGGCAGTAAGGAGGGCTGGGGGATACTGGGATGCATAGGGAGAGGCATCAACAGTAGAAAGCAGGAAGTTGTTATCCCTCTGTACAGACAGTTGGTGAGACCCCATCTAGAGTACAGCATGCAATTCTGGAGACCCCATCTCCGCAAAGACATGGACAGAATGGAGACTGTTCAGAGGAGGGCAACCAAAATGGTGCAGAGTCTGCACTAGAAGACATACTGAGGAGAGACTAAAGCAGCTTAATATGTATACCCTTGAGGAAAGGAGGGGATACATGATGGAAACTTTCAAGTATCTCAAGGGAATTAAAGTACAAGAGGGTAGTACCTTTCAGAAAAAGGTGTGCAAGAACAAGGGGACACAATTTGAAGATGGGAGGGGGGAGACGGCTCAGAGATAATGTTACAAAGTGTTTTTTCACAGAGGGTTGTGGATTCCTGAGGAGGTTGTGGAGTCAGGAACAGTGGGAGAATTCCAGACAGCATGGGACAGACATAAGGCAGTTCTAGTTGGGGGTGGGGGGCCTCAGCCTCTTGGGCAGTCTGTTCCTTTTTCCTCTGTGGGCAATTTGTTGCCTGCCTGCCTCAAGCGGATACCTTTGCGGTTGCTTCTTGGTAACTGTGAATCCCTCAACCCCACTCCTGAGGACACCGGCGCAAAGCACCAAAGTTCAGGCAGGGAGCCATGCGAGACACTGCTTCACCAAACTCCTAACTGTATCCTCCCCTCCCAACATTGCCTGCCGATGCCTAACGCTTGGAAGCTGCTGAATGGTGTCTCAATCCTGCTCCTCCCTTTTCTGCAAGACATGGGCTCATTCCAGAAGCGGGATCGCTGGTGTGGCATCTAGCACCTCAACCTTCAGTGCCACCAGGCTGGTGGTCCCCCAAAAAAACACTTTTGTCCTCATTGGGCTATGTACTACTTTCCTCTTCTGTATCCGTCCCTGAATTGGACTCCAGTGCAGCAGTACAGACAAGTAACAATCTGAAGGAATTGTCCATGCAGTTCATTGCACTACACACTCAATCTTGGGGTTTTTGTTTTTTTTTTCTGTCTTGGTGTCTCATCTAAATTCTTCAAGAGAACATTATATTTTATTTGTATGTTTATCAAAAGAATAAACCTAGTACAATTCCTTAGAAGGAACCGCTCTAAATTTGAACTTCGGGGTACAAGGTTTGGTGGTATCCCCAGTAGTGATCAACATCTGGGGGACATAACATTAATATCTAACTGTTGGTGAGCAGCCAAAGCCCCATGACAGGATTCAGTTAATGTGCTTGGCTTTCACAGCTCTAAAATATGCCCTGATCTCAGGACTGTGGTTGTCCTAGTGTTCTAAATCTGTAGTCTCCAGCAAAATGTGCAGTCCGTCACCCAACCCCCAAACAACTCCCTTGCACAACCGAAAGTGTGTGTGTGAGACAGACAGACAGACAGACAGACAGACAGACAGACAGACAGACAGACAGACAGACAGACAGACAGACAGACAGACAGACAGACAGACAGACAGACAGACAGACAGACAGATGACAATATGGGGGAGAGAGGGAGGTGTGTGTGTGTGTGTGTATATGTATGTGTGTGTGTGTGTGTGTGTGTGTGTGTGTGTGTGTGTGTGTGTGTGTGTGTGTGTGTATATATGTGTGTGTGTGTGTATATGTGTGTGTGTGTGTGTATATGTGTGTGTGTGTATATGTGTGTGTGTGTGTGTGTGTGTGTATATATGTGTATATATATATGTATGTATGTATGTGTATAGATATATAGATATATAGATATGAAAATATGGCATCGAATCTCAGTACACCAAATATGTATTGCATTTATGCAGGAACATTTGAACTTGGGTTGCCAACAAAGCGTATTCTCCTCTGTTCAGATAATAAAACTGTTTGTTTATTGATGTAGCTTAAACCATTCATCGCCTCAACTGTTGTATCATTTTGTTGCTTGATTGACATTTCAACTATTACAACTTTAAATCCAGGTAATGGAGGTGTGACATGATTAATGTCTTTAATCGCTAACCTTTTTCTTCCTCAATTTTAGGAACCGAATGTCTATTAATGCCACTCAGGCCTTCTACCTGCTTGTGAACAACAAGTCTTGCCAGCATGTCCGTCACATTAGCAGAGATATATTCAGACAACAAAGATGAAGATGGCTTCCTCTACATGACTTATGCTTCACAGGAAATGTTTGGTGCCTTGAAAGGGCACCAGACTTGTCTTTGGGTTACCCTCCTTGTGCTAGCTACAGGAAGGTTTGACTGTGGATTCAGTAAAGACTAAAAGTGGCTCTTTCTGCCGTTCATCTGGTGCTTTGCAGCTGCTGCTACCAGAATTACCTGGTCTCTGGTCTGGTCTATCGTCTTTCTGTTCCAACCTAATATGGAGACTGTCCTAGGTAAAGCTGAATGACCAGAAGCCAAATTCTGAATCCTTGATCACTGGACCTTGGTAGCAGTTGAATTGTTGCGCACAGACTGGGTCTGCATGCAGGGATACAGTACTGATTATATGATGCCCTTGAAGTAGGGAGGCAAAACCTCCCTTGGGTCTTGCATGTGTGCTGCAGCTCTTGCTCCCTGAGACTGATTTTCTATTTCTTCCAAAAAGCTGGACTGGGTAGTTGGAATCTGGTGGCCTTGCTGAGCGGAACCCTGCATATGAAACACTTAAACCCTCTAGTAGCTGCTGCTTCTGGTGTAGACTTAGGAGTCTGATGCCAGGATGAGTCTTGTATGCCTGTACCCAAACCAGATGGTTTTCTCCTGCTTTTAGACTGTGGGCGTTAACAGAGGCAACATTTTAAACCATTCTGCTGTATTCCCTCTTGGTTGAGATCCATTGGTAAAATGGGCCATATACATTAGTACTGAGGGGTGTTTTGAAGGGAAAGCAGGTGTCACCATCCTGGTGACAGGCCTACACTCTGGTCTCTAGACCAGGACCGCATTATATGCTGAGTTATCCAACTATCAAACTGTGTTCTGTTTCTCTTTATGTAAATTGTATGTTTTCTTGGTATGACTGGGGACTTTTTAATTGGTCTGATTTCAAATGGAATAAGAATGCTGACCTGGTAGTCTTGTTTGGCAGAGGGCAAGAATCTTTTTCCTAAAACATTGTTAAAATGGTAAATGCATCTTGTACTGACTGTCTAAGCTGGGGGGGGGGGGGATCCTTGTTTGCTGTGGCTGCAGCCCCACCACAACTACCTGTTGAAAGCTGTATGGTGAACCCTACAGCCACAAACACCAAAGTGAATGTGTTTGCAATTTTTCATGGTTTTATAAAGCTTTTAACTTATCAAATAAAACAATGTATTTAAGTAAAATTCTGTTGTCTTGAATGTTGTAATTGGGTTTGAGGGCTAGATTCATTTCTACAAGTGTAGCTGGAATACACCAGAGCCAAATATTTGGAAGTTTATTTGTACCCCACATAATGGGAAGTAACAGACGTCTGTTAAAAGACTTAATCATTTATTTATTTTTGTGTAGTTCTAAGAATTTGCTAAGAGAAACCTTTTTGAATGGAACTGTTTCACTCCACCAGACAGCAACACTTTTCGGGCTGGGGATGCTGGCAGTTAAACAGTTTGATCCTTTACCACCCCCGTGGCAAAACGTGGTGATTAGCTAGTGGCTAGTGCCATGCTGTTTCCACGCCTTAAACTTGACAACCCTTGGGCTTGCAGGGTTTCTAGTTGGAATGACTAGTCTGCAAAAGATATAATATATAATAAATTATATCTATCTATCGCTAGAGAGAGATAGCACTATCTATATCTATCAACACCTCGTGGTACCTAGTTAAAAAAACAAAATGTGGCATGTGCTTCCTGTTCCCAAAATTGAACCTGGTTGCCCACCTTTTGTAACATCTTTAAAACAGTCTTTGGTGATCTCTCACTGCGTCGTTCCTGTATATTGCCATGTCAGATTTAGTAGGTGGAATGCTGAACACTGGGCTGGAAGATTGTGGGCTCTAGTCCTCACCAGTATGGGCACTAATGCTGCATTGTGGATAGCTACATTAAACTGAGGTTGCTTCTGCCCATCACTGGTGACTACCCAATTAGAAGTCAACGATCCCATGGATCAATACAAGCAGACTAGATGGACCTGATGGCCTTATTCCGCTGCCCTACTTTGTATGTTCATAAGACCAGGGATTTCTTTGGTGTCTGGCCAACATTTCTCCTCATCAGTAAAACTGCTCCATGTAACTCCCTCCCAAGATGCACACTGGCTGTGTGTGCCATTTCCTGTAAAATAAAACTGTTTAAGTACAGAAAGCGGAACCCAAACCCACACAGGTAAATCTGAGAAGTTAAAACAATAGTTTGTCGCACAAAACCAGTAGCACCTTGTCAAATCTATCAGATTTGTGAATAAAACAATAGAGCATGCTAGTCTTAGACTTTTGTTTAGAGTTTGAGATGTGGTACTCCTGTAGCATGCTCCTTTGGTAAACTCTATGACCTACCTACAGTAGGTGGAGCACTTGAAAGCAGCCAATTTAGTCTATGCACTGTTGAGTACATCTAGGATCTTCACACTTCCAAGAAAACTAGTGTCCGTTGCTCCCACCACCCCGAATCTCTGTGGAACTGTTAGCCAGCCTCAGAGCTTGGGATGTTGTCTGGAAGGCCCACAAGTTCTCTGGCTCCCCCAGTCTACTCTGATATTGGGCCTTAGCAATGTCCATACAAAAGCCACTAGGCTTGCCAAGGCAGTTCTTCTTTTGCCTCCTTCAAACTTAACCACCTCCAAGTTCTGGAAGGTCATCCATTCCTCTTCTCTTTCTCCCCCCGATCCTCAAGCTTAGAATGCCACCATGTTTGACCCCCCCACCTCTGAATTCAATGCCTTTTTTTTCATCTCCTATGCATCCTCCTTCTCTCCCCAAAAAAAAAAATTCCGTTTTCTCTTTCTCCTGCTTAAACCCTCAAGTCTCCCTAGCTTTGAAGCCTCTCAGGGCACAAGCCCTGACTAGCTCGACCCTAAACTCCATTAGTCTTCCTAGCCATAGCTCTCCCAATCACCTCCCTTCGCAGCCTTATTCTCACTTGCCTTTGTCCCAGACACTTGGAAAGTCACATCTTTCTAAAGGGGTGACTCCTCCTGACCTTGCAATTGCAGCTCCTGCCCTGGCAATTACCGCCCCTATCTCCCTGCTCCCCACTGCTGAACTGCAGGAGCACCTAGTGCTTTGCCTCCCTGGTCTTTGACTCCTCCTCCTTTTCACTCCTTTCCAGTCTGGTTTCTGTAACTCCCCGGCTGACACCATTCTCTCTGGCATGAATCTGGGCCTTATCACCTCTGCCATCCTTGTCAACTTGGCCAAAGCCTTAGACACTGTAGCCCACCCTCTTCTTGACAGACTTGGCAGTGGGGCTTTCCACCTGCTACGACCAGGTGTTCTGCTTCTACCTTGAAGGTAGGGCCTCATTCAGTTAGAAATGGAGATTCCTTATCCCTCCTCTCCATTAGCACTGGTGTCCCCCAAGGTTCTCCTTGGCCCAATACTCTTCAACTTTCCTGAATGACCTCCCCTGCCTTGTACCTCTCTCTATCCATATGTACGCAGATGATGCAGTTCTTTTTGCTTCAGTTAACCTTCTGATCTGATGGCCAAGCTCCAGCCAGACTTCAACAGTGTTCAGCGCTGGTTCCATTCAAATTGGTTGTCCCAAAGTGCCAAAACTTTCCTTGAACTCTGGCTCAAGGCAGAAGCTCGCCAGGCTTGCTGCCCTCCCATTTTCCACATCCTTGATGGGTCTGTGATCAATTATGTCCCCTCCTTTAAAGCAGCTTGATCTGGCTCGACTGATGCCTTGACCTTTTTTTTTTTTTCTTCTGGTCATGTGGATGCCATCCTAAAAAAACAAGCCCCCTACACAGGAACTGTGGTTGCATTCCACCTACCAGCTTGCAGAGCCCTTATCCAGAAAATTATTCTCCCTATTTTTGACGTTGTCTACAGTGCTGCTCTTAAGTCCACCTTGACCAGACTGGCTTCCCTTTCCCACTCCTCTTTGCTCTGGATTGCCTGCGCTGCATTCACCATTGCTATCTCCCTTCCCTCCCTCAAAGCCAGGTGCCTTGCTCATTGTACCTCCTTTGTAGCAAAATATTGGCTTGGTCAGGCTTTGGGGGTGTGTGTGTGTGTGTGTGTGTGTGTGTGTGTGTGTGTGTGTGTGTGTGTGTGTGTGGACACACACACACACACACCTGGAAACTAGCTGTACTTGGCTCAGTATGTCTTTCCTGGGGAAACTTTTAAAATACCTAGGAATAGCCACTGTAGGCATTACGGCCCACATTTTCAAAGGACATGTACGGTGCAGAGTGGAGATGCACCACACATCCCAGAAAATGGGCAGAACTGCAATATTACAAAGGGAGAGATGCATCGTGCATCTCCAGATGAGCCAGCGTGCATCCATAATGTGTGCAGCACATGTAGAGGAGGCATTCCATGAATGTGCCATGCATCCCTATGTTTGGCAGAATGTGCGGTGCATCTCAGATGAGTCTCCCAAAGTTGGGCATGGAAAAAGCATGCCTAAATGGCCAGTCACCCACAGGCAGACCGCAGAACTGCAGGCAAGCAGTCTGACAACCCTTGGAGGTACACCAAGACATGCTTCAGGCACCCACACACAGCAGTCATGCCAGGATGAATGACCCTGAGCCACAGGTAAGGTGGCACCATCTGCACTAGCCAGGTAGCAATACCTCACATCGCACCCTGGACATACGAGACCCAGCAGCCACATGCCAGTGCTGTTATGTGACCCCCAGGTGCACCAGTGATGGCCACACTGCAGCACGGGCACTAGGGCCATGGCCAGCACCCATGTGACCTGCAGGGTGCCACCTGGTGGCATGCACCCAAGGTGGCATCTGTTCAGTGGTACTAGTAGCTGCATGGCATGGGCCAGGGACCATCCAGTGGCACACCACCCATGGTGGTACCACTAGGGTGCACACAGGTGGGACCCACCAAAGTACCCGGTCACTGCACACAGCCATCCCTTGCCGTGCCTATTGGGTACCTCCCCTACTGGGGGTGTGGGACACTGCAGGTGATTGTATGCAACATTTTGAGCTGGTGTATAACATGCATGTTGTCGCCTGAGCAGCCTGTCACCCCTGTGCCCAGCCCTGTTGCTTGTCCAGGTGGGTCCCCTGTACCTCTGTCTGACCCTGTACATGGCTATGGGGTGCAGCACTGTACCCAGGCCAGTGCAGTCCACACACACACACACACACACACACACACACACACACACACACACACACACACATCACACCTGGCTGCTAGGATACAGTTCCTCCTGTCCATCTTTGTAGAGGGGTGGGGCAGCCCTGGTACTGAGCATGCCTGGGGTATGCAAATTGCCTGAATACATTCCAGTAATGAACTGTGACATGTGGGAGATGGGCTTGGAATGTGCAGTTAGGTCATTGGCATATGCCAGCTAATATTGCAGTTTCACACACTGCACAAGTGGCTCTGCATCACACATTTTCCCATGCTCCACATAGGGCTCAGGTCACCTGTTGTACTGTGCATCTCCCACTGCACTATTGCGCATGTGCAGGATATTCAGCCAGATATGTGTGATCGCGTCTTTTAAATATCTCATTATTTTGGCAGCACATCCTAAATGCGGTGCGAGCACGTGTGTGTGTGGTGTGTTTTTTTTTTTTTCTCTAGGGGACTTTTGAATATGAGGCCTTCATAGTTGGATCAAAACCATAGAATTCTGCCTTGGCATTTTGGTGGTTTAGCTTGTTCACAGTTGCATTCTAATAGGAAAATTAAGGGCCCCTTTTCCATGCAGATAAGAAAATAGCAAGCATAGCTGGAAAGAAATGTAAACTCATCAGATTAACTACAGTGGGAACACAGACTCCGATTACGGCATCAAGTATGGCTAAACTGGGTGTGTTCTTACCGTTCAGGAAGGATGCAATGGAAGAAAAAAGGGGTGCATTTTATCATTGCATAAATACCATTGTTCATTCACTTCCTTGTGAAATGAAAATATCTTTCTCTGCAATAAATTGTCTGCAGAAGATGGGCAAAGCCTAGGTCAGATGCATCTTCAATGAAATCATACATCTAGGTATACTGAAGAACTAGGAGATTTAGTGGCTCAATCAGGGTCCTACAGTTCTGGACTCAACCAGGGTCTGTAGATGCTAGTCGTCTTCTCCTCTTCTCTTCTCCCCGATTTGTTTATGTAGCAGACTGTTTACATTTTGTTCATGGAGAGGTGTGTGTTCTCCCATGTCTGTTCTTTATGTCCTTGGTCAACCTTTAGACCACCAGTGCTTTGATTTCTTTGTGGCAGCATGAAGCCACAGTATCTTGCAGCCATTGCAGGGTCCAAGTCTCTCCTATGGAGTTGTTTTGGGCTTGGACCAGTTGGTAAAACCTCATTTACCAAGCATTTTTTATAAAACTGCAGCTGGTGGTACATTTACCAAGAATCCTTATTACAACCAGTGTTAGAAGACAGTGGGTATCATTCATCTAATTGTACAGGTATATCCTTAACAGTAGGAGAAACTCCCCCTAATGCAGCCCTGTTTATCTAGGGCTCGCAAACTTCCCTGACCCTATGCTCTTATTTTCCAAGTCCCGAGGTCCAGGCTGCTGTAACACTCCCTCTTATCTCCCTTGGTGCTAGTTAAATCTACTTCATTTCCCAGGTCGCACTTGGGATCATGGAACAAATGCCCCATTCTCCTCAATTATTTAAAAATAAATCTAGCTCCTCCACTTCAGATTGAGAGACTTGGCTGAAAGCTGCTCCATTCTATAGAAATCCTTTATAATTTCATATCGGGCAGTAACTTTAGGATGCTGCAGTAGTCTACACAGCTGGGTTGTTGCCTTTTTAGCCACATTTATAAAATGGGGAGTGAAAAGCCTTTTTTTTTTTTTTTTTTTTTGGATTGGTTCTGACCTGTGCATCAAATCCGCTTGATGCACAGGTAAAAGCAAGTCATTAAAAATAGGAATGTAGTGCACATAGAAAAATCTGTGTGCCATTAGAATAATATATATATATTTTTTTTTTTGTATTAAATGCCACCATATTGTTTCCCTTTGCTAGTGCAGCTCATCCCAGAATCCTGTCCGACCACGGAAACTCCAGCCGCTTGCTGTTCACTTCCCCTTTTTGGTTGAAAATCAAAAAAAGTATGGCCTGCTGTGTCATTTTACTCTTACCAGATTACATCTGTCGGCTGTGCTCTATAAACCGATCTCTCGTTTTTTTTCCCCCATACCTTGCCTGCAGGAAATCTCAATTTGCTGCAGATTTACTGAGTTTCTTGGTGTATACAAATTAAAGGGCAGGAGCACATGATGTAAGCCTCTCAAATTAACATGTTCAACGTCTACCTTTAGAAACATTGTTTCTGCTGAAACTCTGGCTTCAGCTTCTCTATATCCCTGCTAGCTCTTGCTGTGCTGCCATAGCTCTTTTCAAGATTCAATTTAAAAAACAAGAGCAAAAAAAAAACTTCTCTCTCCTTCTCCGTCCCAGTCTAGAAAAAAATGTACACTGGGGCATGCGGGTAGTGCTCCTACATAACACAAGCAACAAAACGAGACCATTACGAATGATGCCACCAAAAGACAAACATTGTACAGCATGACATCATCTTAGTTGAAAAGACCATTTTATCATTTGCATAAACAAATCAGTTTATTCTACATATAAGCATGATTTTCTCTTGACAGTAAAAAGCGGAAAGAAAAAGCCCATTTTATAAGCACAATGACACTTCGGGGATGTGCATGAAAATATATACTTCCAGGGACTGAAGGCATCGCTATGCCTCTGGATGTGAGGTAACATCTGTCCAAAGCACACCCCGTCGTGTCTTATTGCTTATGTATTCATTGCAAAAAACTTTGTTTAATGCACCATTAGGATTGAATGGTTAAAAGTAGAAAAAATGCAAACTTGGGGTTCCCAAGCATAAGGCCCCACTCCCACTGCACATGCAGGAACAGGCATGAGGGGAATGGAATTTAGGCTTCCCATCCCCCACCCACACCTTGGTTTTCCAATCGTAAGACTGCACCCCCACCCTGCATGCAGGAACAGGTGTGACGGTTGTACCTTGGTGTTTCAAACCCTAATGCTTACCCCATTCTCTTATTCTGTACCCATATTACCTTCCTTAGTCTTGGAATGGGGTGAGCATTAGGGTTCGAAACACCAAGGTACCCCTGTTCCTGCATGCAGGGTGAGGTCTTACGATTGGAAGCAGTGGGTGGGGTGTTGGGAAGCCTAAGCCTAAACTTTTTTTTTTTTAACATAGGTCTTGGGAATGGCTAAAGCTATTGAGACAAACTTTCCCACATGCATACACCTACCCAGGGTGATTATGTATGCCACATTTCATAGAAATCACATCAACTATTACAAAGTTATTAATAAGGTCCAAAAATTGCCATTTAACATTAAACACTGTCATCAACCCTATTATACAGGCACTACCATGCCTGTATAATGGGACATGCAGAGGAAATGAGTGGAACAAATTATCTGCATAACAGCAGTTTGACCTTGGGTAAGACAGAGGTGTCAGAGGTCAAACTGCTCGAGTGCAGGTAAAATCATTTATTCCACTAATTTCCATTGCATATTCCATTTATGTAATAGTTTTTTTTTATGCTTTTTTAATTTATATTTTATTTTTTATAAATGTTTCCCAGTGTAGGTCCACTTAGCATAGTGGTTGCTACGGACGCTCCAACTTTACATTGTGGTCGTGCATAATGAAAAGTTTGATATGTAATTTTTATGTTTTTTTGCTTTCAGGGTGGGAGCATTTGTAAAAATTTAATTTTCTGTCATTTTTGTTAATTTATAAAAATCTGAAAGGCATCTATAAATGAAACACCACTCATTTTGTAGATATTTTTGTGCTGGTAGTAGCCTGTAGCATGGTGAATGGCTTTAAGAGGGGATGGGACAGAGTGGGGGTTAATTATGAAGAGAGGAGGGTGGGTGGGGCAGCTGTACAATCAAGCAGACTTGATAGACCGTGAGGCCAGTATCTGTTGGCGTTTTGTATGTTCGTATGTGTTGAACAACTTTCATGCTCACAGTACCATGCTGTCATTTTTCATTTTAGTTATTAAGCATTTGAATATGGTCAGTACTTCTACTGAGACCATTCTGCATCTGGATGACCTACTTACTATGTGTATAAATAGTGATGACATAGTTACTATGGGCCCCATTCTCGAAGAAGTTTGAGTGCCGCAAACCCTGGGCGCCAAACACACGGCCATAGGGCTTGCAGCAGCATTCCCATGGCTGGTTCCAGGATTCTTGAAACTCGAGCCCTCCATGCGCCACATTCGATGAGTTGGCCCAGCTTTTGCTAGTCTAGCATTGCCGACCTTTATACGGGTGGCACAAGCCACTGTAAAAAGGGTGTAGTGTCACAAAGGTACGCGACCTACGAGAATTGGGTGCACCATATACCAAAGAATATGGAGCAAGCTGTACATTTGGCACAGGGCTTCTGTACACCCTGCGCCAACCTTCAAGAATCGAGCCCTATATGTATAAATAAGGAATATATAATGGATTGCAGTGGAATAACACCTTTATCTCCACTAGTGAGTAGTAAGACCTGTAATTCATGAGTGGCGAAGCCACAAGTTGGTTATAGAGGTCTTACCACTCATGTGGAGTTAAATGTGTTATCTCTGCTGCAACCCATTATGTATTTTATATATACCACACCATTTGTAGCTTTTACTGGTGTTTTACCTTGTTTTAGTTTAAACTGCCTTTCTTTCGGTTTTCTTTCCTTTAAGTTCTCTTTGTGGCCCATTATTCTCTGTGTTCTATTCCAGATTCTATGTGGAAATAACATGCTCTGTTAAATAAATTGTGTTCTAAGTAAAAATAAATATTTATCCCAAAATAGTGATTTACCCAATCTATTCAACACTGTACATACAGTTGCTCAGATAGCAAGATTTGTCACCACTCCCTATTGCATAAATATATATAAAATTATAGAGCGTGGTTGCACCCTATAGTTGGGGTTCAATGGTCACTTCTATGTTAAACCCCAAATTTTGCACTTTAGTAACTTTGCAACTGTTCAAATGATTAGCATGACATTTTGTATGTACCATCGGGGACCAAAGATCTCTGGATGTGGCAAGTTTTGGTTGGATGTGCGAGCACGGAGATGTGGAGTGTCCAAAAATGTGCAAATTACCATTTTTGTGTAAATTCTTTGTCATGCTGTTTAGAAACTGTGAGGAGTTGTGGTCTGAAATTTGCAGGGTATACAGGTCTTGGGTCGCAGATGTGTCTTTTGAAGGGTTGGCGAAAAAAAATAATTCATTCAAAAGTTATTAAAATTTCCATTTTCCCATTATTTCCTATCGGAAAAGTTAGATGTGCCATGTGAAACAACTCTTTTGTTGCCACAAAAGCAGTATTTGTCGCAGATGCATAATGTAGTGTCGAGATTTTGCCATCTTGTTTTCAGTTGGCGAGGCAAACAAATTTAAATATTTCAAAAACTACTGAGAGATGGTAAACCCCAACAGTTATGTTTACCTAATCAGGGCTCAAGGAATCTGTTTCTGAGGTCAGTTTGAACAAAAAAAGGGCAGAAATAGGTTTATTTTATCTGCAGAGTTTTTACTGCCACAAATTGTGGCACTAGTTTTGCAAAATAAGGGGGGTTTTGCTGCAGATTGCAGCAAAAGGACTAATTTTGCGAAACACCGTTCTTTTTTCGTGACATGGAGTTTTATCACAAATTGTTGCACAACTTTTTTTGTGGGTGTGTTTCTTTGTCTTTGTTATTTCATAGCAAATAAACAGTTTGTACTTTTGGGCTGAATTTTCCAGGGTATAAACTGCTTGGCTCACAGATGGGCCTTTTGCTGATTTGGTGAATATATTTACTTTGCTGTAGAGTTCTGCAGATTAAAATTTTCTTAATTTCCCATAGGATTGCATTGTAATGGAAGGTGTACACAGTTATTTCCTTGTCACTCGCGCTGTGAAGAAACACTTTGCAATTTTGGGCTGAAAGTTTCAGGGTACCAAGGGCTTGTCCCGCACATCTGCCTTTTGGTGGTTTGGTGAAAATATATTAAATTGCTCTGCGGCTTCAAATTTTTCTTCATTTCCCATAGCCTAACACATTGTAATGTGGGATGTAAACATGCGTTTGTCACTGTGCTGTGAAGAAACAGTTTTCAATTTTGCTGTTGCATTCGCATGGTGCAAAGGCCTTGTGCTATTGGTATTCCTTTTGGTGGTTTCTTGAAAATATATTAATTTATCCAGTTACACAGGTTTCAAATTTTACTGCTTTTTCTATGGGCTAACATTGCAATGTGGGGTGATTCTTTGGCGCTGCACACTACAGGATGGGAGCGCAGTCCCCAGAGGGCCATGTGCTCTCACATACAAACAGGGATACCATTGTGAACTGATGAAAGCGCAGGTCCCAGAGGGCCCAGTTCTCTCTCATGCAAATACGCATAGCATTATGGAGTGCTCCAGGCCCTGCGTTCCCATACAGTACTAAGGAAACTTTATTGATGATTGGGAGCACAGGTCCCACAATCAATTTAGGTTACGATTATACTTTCTCAAAAAGTAAGGAAATTCTTAGCAAACAATTTAATGATCAAATGCACATATTTCATAAAAAGCTTGAATTCCCTTGATTTCACATCCCTGTGTCTTGATTAGTGTTTCTTGAAAATATCATGCTGTTTTGGTTTTGTGGTTTTCTTTAAATCCATCGGGTGAAAATATTAAAATGCTCCGAATGTATCTGGCGTACATGGAAACTAGCCGCGCACGATGCTTGTAACACAGTCATTTAGTGGAATTATTTCACCAAAATTTCAACATGGGCCTTTTGTGACACCTGCTCATGAACACTATCACTATGACTTTTTTACTCTGTCCTGAACGTTGATTTCCCACAGTGACTGCACCTTTGTGAGCCAGATGTGCGAAAACACATTTCAGGCAGGATGTGAAAAATGACAGCTGTACTGTTCATAAGGAGGTATGCAAAATTGACAGTGTTGAAAATCTTGAGTGAAAATATTGCAAATTCTCGAGGTTACGAGTGTGCGTGGAAACTGCACAATGCACGCTTGTAACTGTCATTTTACGGACTTTTGTCATCAAATTTTCAACATAGGCATTTTGGGACTTCTGCGCATGAACAATGTCACTGTGATTTTCACAATCCTTCCCGAACACTGATTTTCCACAGCGACCGCGCTATTCTGCGATGGAAGTGCGAAAACATGTTTCCGCCAGGATGTGAAAAATGACAGCTGTACTGTTCATGAGGAAGTATAAAATATACCAGTGTTGAAAAGCGGGTGAAAATGTGCAAATTTGCGGCGTTACGGGTGGTAAATGAAACTGCATAACGCGCTGTGACATGAGTCATTGTTTGGAATTTTTCACCAGATTTGCAACATAGGCTTTTGGGAGTCTACCTCTGAACAGTGACACTGTCATTTTGTTAATCGGTCCTGAAAGGTGATTCCACGCAGCGACCACAAAGTCATCTTTCGGGACTGAATAACCAGATGACATTCACTGAATTTATGAGGTGGGTTCCCAAGAACCTCATGTTGAAAGTTTGGTGCCAAAATTCGCAAAAAAGTAGCAAGCAGAGTTTTATTTTCTCAGAAGAAGCCAGAAGGGGAAGGAAGGAAACATATTCAATTCAGTGCTTTAGAGTAACTGGTAATTGCTATTTTTCTTTTAAACTTAGATTGTGGGCTTTTAGTGACACTATACTTTCTCTGTTGTCTTTACTTCTAATTGTTTTTGGGCTGTTGAAAATTTAAAACATAGTGGTGGTGTAATTCTGTGCTGTCTTTAATTGCTGCAATTCTTCCCCTCCCCCTTCCCCAACTCTTAATTATATGCCCTGTTAAATCTGATTGACAGGAGCTAAACACAGGATATAGTAAGGGGTGTGAAGTAGGAGGGGCATAAGGGGGAAGAAGCCCACCCTCAGCACGACAAGTGTTTTGACTCTATTTATTTATTGGTTTCTTTTTCTTAAAAAAAAAAAAATTATGAGGATCAGTGGCAGGATTTTTAGTACAGTAAATTAATAAAAAGGGAACTAGGAGAGCTTCAGTAGCAGACAAGTAGTGGAATTGCAGTATAATGTGGGGAGTGGTGCAATGCAGTGGCTGTGGGGCAGCCATATTCAGGCAGACCTTCTGGACACTGAGGTGCTGCCCTATCTGCATGCATCTCTCTGGACTGCGGGATGACGTAGCCAGACTCAGAGCAGAAGTAAACTGGGTCAGGAGTACCATCACCCCTATCCAGAGACCACCCAGTCCAATGCAACTGCCTCAAAGGATGCCGAGAACAAGGAGCACATGAATGACAGTGGGCTCAGGGAGGGTTAGAGCAGTCAGGCAGAGGCACATCCCAGATCCTATTCCACTCAAGAACTCATATGCCACACTGGCAAATGAGGACAACCAAATAGAGGTACCCAGAGAAGTGGAAGGAAAGGATGTGGAGGTTAGCCAAGGAGGTGACCTCAGCGGGAAAGCAGTGGACCCAGAGGAGGAGGAAGTGAATCCTGGTGGGGACTCCATCATAAGAGGGATCCAGCTAGGAACACAGGAGGGGAGGACAGGGAGGTGAGGTGCTCACCAGGTGCCACGGCATGGAGGGATGGAAGGAAGATCCTGGATCACTGGGAAGGCAAGACGGAGGTGAGCTGGATGTCATTATCCACCTAGGTACTAATGACCTGGCAAATGGGGAGCCAAAGGAAGTTCAGGAAGAGTTTAGGAAACTGGGAGGGTCTCAAGCAAGTAGCTACTTCTGTCACTTTCTCAAGTAACTACCCGTGGAGGCAAGGGAGAGCATAGGAGTGCATGCACCAGGAACTTTAACTCATGGTTGAAGAACTGGTGCTGTGAGGAAGAGTTTGATTCATTGGTGACTGGGGACCCACCTGGAGGGATGGAGGTTTGTTCTGCCTGACGGCCTGCATCCATCCTGAGGGGAATCCAAGCACTCAATGATAAGTTTAAATGCTACATTGACAAGCATTTAAACTAGCAAAGGGGGTGGCAGGCCAGCAAGGAGGGTACCTACTTGCTCACCCCCACAGCTAGTGGGAACCAGTGAACCAGAGGAGGGCTATCTCTGCAAAGCAGTGTGCAAAAGATGGAGATTAGTGCCCAAGAGGTGGATAAGCAGAAAGGGCAAAATTCAGCAGAAGGGCAGACAGCAAGGAGAACCAGAGATAAATGACAACCAAGGAAGGGGCTGAGTAGAACAGTGAAACAGTCTAGGAGGTCAAATCATGGAACACCATGTGTGCAAATGCCAGGAGCCTTAGCAACAAGATGGAAGATCTGAGGCTGTCATGGTACAGTCAGACCTGGACATTGTGGCCATCACTGAAACCTGGTTAATGATAACCACGACTGGGAGTTGGCCATACCTGGCTACAACATATTCAGAAGAGACAGAGCAGGCAGGAAGGAGGAGGAGGCACTGTATGTGAAAAATGACATAAGGGCCACAGAGATCCAGGAGGAACAAAAGGGGAGAGATACTATGGGTTAAGCTGGAAAGGAAAATGGGGACAGCCATCCGCGACAGGTGTGGTCTATAGATCACCAGCCCAGGAGGAAGAAACAGATAGGGAGCTGATGCTAGCCATCCAAAGGATGGCAGACAAGGGTGAGGTAGTACTGGTTGGAGACTTCAATATTCCAGACGTGGACTGGAGCATCCCAGCAGCAGCATCAACTAGGAGCAGATTTATCCTGGACTTTCTTCAGGGTGCCTTCCTCAAGCAACTGGTCATGGAACCAACTCAGCAGAAGGCAATACTGGACCTTGTGCTCACAAACAGGGACAGTGTGATGGGGGTAACAGTGGGGGAGCACCTGGGAAACAATGACCACCAGTCATTGTGGTTTGAAATCACAGAAAGAGCAGAACCAAACCACACAAAAACACGTATCCTGGATTTTAGGGGGGCAGACTTTGGGAAAATGGGGAGATACTTGAAAGAGGCATTAAGGGGAATGGGACAGGAATCAGGGGTTGAGGAACAGTGGGCAGTATTTAAAATGGGGATTACAAGAACAACAGAATTATGCATTAAGCAGGTTAGCAAGAGGAAAAGGAAGAGGAGACCATTATGGTTTTCCAAAGAGGTAGCAAAGAAAGTGAAAGCCAAAAAGATTGCATTCAGGCAATACAAAAAGACACATGCAGAAGGGGATAGGGAGAAGTACCAGGAGAAGCAAAGGGAGGCAGGGAGGTCAGTAAGGGAAGCCAAAGCTCAGACAGAAGAACACATTGCAAAATCAGTGGGTAGAGGGGACAAAACCTTTTACAGGTACATAAGTGAAAAAAGAAAGACAAAGGGAGGGATAGTGAGACTGAAGGGGGAGGATGGGGGCCGCGTGGAGGATGACAACAGTAAAGCTGACATATTGAACAGGTATTTCTGCTCAGTCTTTACTGAGGAAGAGGAGGAGTGGGTCTGAAGGAGTACAAGGGGTGAGAATGGTGCAGAAATGGACACAGTCCCTTTACATGAGAAAGGGTCCTGAAGGAACTGGAAGTAATAAGAGTTGATAAAGCAATGGGGCCAGATGGGTGCACCCCAGGGTCCTTAAAGAACTAAGAGAGGTGGTGGCTGAACCTCTGGCTATCCTGTTTAGCCAATCACTGGAAACGGAGGTACCCAAAGACTGGAGGACAACAGATATAGTCCCCTTATACAAAAGTGGAAACAAAGAGGAAGCAGGGAACTACAGACCAGTCAAGCCACCTCAGTAGTGGGAAGATCATGGAAGCACTACTGAAGGAGAGACTGGTGGAAACATCTGGTTGTCAATGGACCACAGACCCAAGGCAGCATGGTTTCACCAGGGGAGGTCGTGGTCAGACCAACCTCATTGAATTTTTGACTGGGTGACTAGGGAGGTGGATCAGGGAGGGCAGTGGACATGGCCTATCTGGACTTCAGCAAGGCCTTTGACACTGTGCCACATAGACTATTACACAAACTGGGGAATATGGGTGTGGGCAGGACAGTAGTGTGGTGGGTAGGTAACTGGCTGGGTGGCAGGACACAGAGGGTGGTGGTAAATGGCTGTCACTCCACAGAGGGAAGAGTGACCAGTGAGGGTACCACAGGGATCAGTGCTGGGACCGGTCCTATTCAACATCTTCATCAGTGACATGGCGAGGACCTAGAAGGCAGAATTTCACTGTTCACTGATGACACAAAGCTCTGTAACAGAGTAGACACACCAGAGGGTGTAGACAGAATGAGAAGCGACCTGCAGAAACTTGAAGAATGGTCAGGGTTTGGCAGTTGAAATTCAATGCAAAGAAGTGCAAGATAATGCATATGGGGCACAAAACCCTGGCACAATATATCAGTTGGGGTGAGGATATAGCATGCACCAAGCAGGAAAGGGATCTTGGGGTTGTCATCTCTGATGACCCCAAGGTAGGGAAACAGTGTGACAAGGCAGCAGGTAAAGCAAATAGGATGCTGGGATGTATAGGCAGGGCATCACCAGCAGGAAAAGGGAGGTCATAATTCCGCTATACAAGACACTAGTGAGGCCCCACCTGAGTACAGTGTACAGTTCTGGAGACCATACCTACGTAAGGACATAGACAGGGTAGAGAAGGTTCAGAGGAGGGCAACAAAGATGGTGCATGGATTGCATCACAAGTCCTATGAAGACAGGTTGAAGGAACTGAACATGTACCCCTGGAGGAGAAGAGGGAGAGGGATATGATAGAGACATACAAGTATCTTACAGGGAGGAACAGGGTGCAGGAAAACACTATTTTTAAGCGAAAAAGATGTTCCAGGACTAGAGGGCATGGGTTGAAGTTGGAGGGGGACGATTCAGAGGAAACATGAGAAAGAATTTCTTCACAGAACGGGTGGTGGACAAGTGGAACACCCTGCCAGAGGAAGTGGTGGGGGCTGAAACAATCACAGGATTTAAGAATGCATGGGATAGACATAAAGGAATTCTGGAGGGCAGGGTAAGGGCAAACAGACTTCTAGGAAAACAAACTGAACTTACAAGCTCAAATGGGCAGACTGGGTGGGCCATAGGCCCTTATCTGCCGACACTGTCTATGTATCTATGTAAAAATGACCAAGATATGCACCAAAGTTGGAAAAAAAAAAATTTGTGCCATTATACAGCTTACCAGCATTTCTTCAGTTCGCAGTCAGCTTTGAAGAGTGCAGACATGTTCCCGCTCCACCTAAGATTGTCGTGCTGGCTCTGGAGGTAAATATGGGTGAGGGGGATGTGGGGAGGTGAGTGCGCAGAGGGTGGGTGTGGGTTGGGAGAGGGGAGCATGGCAGACTGCAAGGCACCGTTTTCTTGTTTATAGGTTTAAAAAAAAAAATCCAGCGCGGGAAGGTTTTCCTTTTTAACAGGGATTTTCAGCGTGCCACCTGAATGTGCCCCTGTCAGCAAATACAGAGTGTTTGGGGAGAGGAACATGAGCTGAGGGGTATTGGGCTCCCCCGTCGGCAAATGAACTGGGAGGGGGCATGCCGACAGGGGGATTGAGCACCCCGTCAGCTTTCATGGGGACTGTAAGAGGCGGACAGCGATAGCCACTGCCATTTGTTTATTTTAAACTGGAAGGGGGCATGCTGACAGCCTGGGCTCAGTGTGTTCACACTGAAAGCTACAGCAGTGTGAACATGCAAACAGGAATTTAACAATGCAGGAATGCAACATCAAATGACCAAGCCGTGCCACTATTGGTGCAGGTCTGTCCTTTGAAAAGTTGGCCAACTCCACCCCAACAGCTGAAATGGAGTCATCGCCAGCCTGCCGACTGATTCGCCCGATGCTGACCTGCCCCTTGAAACTGAGCTCTCCAATGGGCACACCCCTGTATAGCACCTCTTACAGCAATGAGCTCATCTGTGCCTGTGCACCACAATGAACTTAAAAATGAGTGTAAATGCAGTTCCTAGAAACATAAATAAGCCCTGTATGCAGCTTATCTGGAGCCCTGACCACAACAGCTGTAAGAACAAATATATGAAAAAGGCAGAACGAATAAAGGGCACAGGTACAAAATGTGAATACATTCAGTTGAGGGACAGTCACCAGGTTGCCTTTTCCAGACTTAAGTATGTGCAGTGCATCATTGTTAATGGAATGCAAGAAGAATCATTGCTATCTCTACACAAAAGGTACATGGACATTCTTATGGAGTGTAGTGGGCGTGCAACAAATTACGACCAACAGCACTTGCAGTCAAAACTGGCGGATCACTTCAAAGATGGTATCATACTTGATTCCAAAAATAGAAAGCAGGTACAATCATCAGGTCTTCTAAGAACCAGGCTGACTGGAGGGAAGCACAAGCAGCACAAGGAGCTCAACACATGAGAACAGTTGTTGGAACTCCTGAAGGTACAGTCTCATAATAAAACCAAAGTTAAAGTTGAAGACTTAATAGAAAAAAATGTAAAACTGCCAACCGTTCTTCAGACATTCCTACGTACTGTAATCAATGGGTTCATCAGAAGTGGGCAGTCAACGACAGGAGAGGGTAGTTCAATTTACTGCAGATGACAGTGTTTGCAGTGTCAATGGAATAATCAAACCACAAAAACACCTCTTGTTGGGCATGGGTATTAAATCCATGAAAGGCAGTAAGAAAGTTTTAACAATTTTGAACAGGTTTGGTGACTGTGTTAGCTACCATGTTGTGGAAGAACTCAAAACTGCAGTCGCGATAATATGGAGAAGAATATAGCTATACCAGATAGATTGCACCTACAGCCAGGTTTAGCCACTGCTTTAGCTTCGACAATTAACGATGAGATGACAGAGACACTTGATGGTCATGACACTTTGCATGACACTGTAAGTATAGCATACCAAAATATACCATCCAGTATTGAGGAGACAGCTGTACCCAAAGAAAGGTCTGAAGAAGCTATGACAAGAACACACATGGATGACCAAGCACCAGCAAAAAATGAAACACACACAATAGAAACAAACCCAGATAAGCAAATATCAGAAGTTGATGCCCATGACCAGGCAGGGCCATCTTTAACATCAAAGAGCAAACTACGCAGAACATCAAAGACAAAGGCTGAAGATTTTGATGAAGACTATTTGCCAAGTGTAAAGAAGTAGATATTGCAGCCACTGGCATGACAGGAACAAGACACTGTACCAGGTGCATTCAAACGTCTCAGAGGAAAACAGCTCTAGATATTGGCGAGAAAGACATTCAACCATATACAGCTGGAAAACCAAAATAAGACAGTATCAATATAAGGTGACAGAAAGCTCTGAACCAAAAACCTCCTGCAAGCTAAGAGAAGGATGTTGCCTGGCTATCCTGTGCAAGTATAGATGCTACTCCAATGTGGCACGGATGGAATGCCCTTGTTTCTGTAGATGACCTGCCACAGCAGATCATATCATACATGGACCCTATAGGAAAGCCTCCTACAAGACAATGTAGTTCAAAACACCATGAATACTACTATCATGGTTATGGATGAATGCCAGGAGCACTATATGACTATTACTTATGACTTGGCCATAGCAAAACCTGCACTACAAATTCAGTCCACAAAGTCCCTGGAATATGACAGACTTTTCATGTGTTTTGGACCATTCCATATCAAATTAGCATATTTCAAAGGTCTTGGATACCTCCTGAATGGTTCTGGTGGAGACCTCATTCTTGTTGAATGTAGTGTACTGGCATTGGAAATCCCTGAATGGACTTCTTTAAGGAACATTTTTCAGTCAGGTAAAGAGGTTTCACCCGATGCTATCAGCAGCATTCAGAATTAAACATTTACAGTGCTTTATACAATGTAAATGTTTGTCAGACTTTCCAATCTCGAAGCATCTGCAGCAGCTACTTAATGACCCATTGCCTTCCTCAATGGTGGACCTAGAGAATACAGCCAAGTTCAAGACATTCATGGAAGCATACGAAATGTTCTCAGATTCTACACACTATGGTGAGCATAGTGCAACTGCCCAATTTTGGCTGCAGTACTGCAGTTTGGTAGAGTTGTACCAACTCTTCTGTCATTCCATCAGGACAAATGACTTGCCTCTCTTTGTATATATATTACTTCGCAACTGGCCACCACAACTATGCCAAGTGGATGACTCTGTACCTTATGAATTTGCTAAACATGGATAAGACCCACCCTGGACTAAGGAAACAATTTGAGAATGGAGCATTAACCATTGCAAGATCAAAGAGAGGGTTTAGTAGAAATGATGTAGACTTGACCTTGGAACAGACAATGCCGATGCTGCATCAAGACTAACCGGGATTTCTTCTTTGACACAGAACATCAGCGTAATGAGGAAGGGGAATATTCTGTCGTCATCTTGAAGTAAAATTGTTGGAAGTCTTATGGAAAAAGTTGGTCTTGTCAGCCATGTAGAAGCCTACCAAAAGCTGAAGAGTTTGAGTTAAACGAGATTCAAAAGATCTAAACAAGCTGTTGAACACAATAGATTCCTTCATGAATCCATTCTGGGATGCATTTGAGGACAGCAATCTTTATTCAATAGGTAGTGGAAAAGCAATATCACAAAAGGTAGCAAACGAAGTGTTACAGGTTACTGAGATAGGTACTCAGATGTATCATGTGTTTAGAGATGAACGCATTACCAACGGCAGTAGGTTCGAGGAACCCATCAAAAGATACAAGTTGAAGAACTTTGCACATGATGCAATGAAGGTGAAGATTAAGAACAAGGACAATAAAATTGAGTTGAAAGGAACTCAAGACCTCTTTAGACGCTTGCTATTGTCATGAGCCCCTGGCCCCCAAACCTCATGCAGCCAGGCAGGACCTCCTGTTTGCAGAGAGGATCCCCCTTTTTAAGAACTCATGAGCAGGAGTAAGGGTTCAGGAAGACTTCCCAACCTTTCTTTTCCCAGTGGGAGGGTGGATTCTGTAGTTTCAGGTTCCCTTGACTCTGCACTACTTTCAGTATTTGAATCCCACCATGACCATTGGCTACATCTTGCCTAAGTAGTTTTATGTGAGAGCCGAGCGTTCTATCTTTCAGGCACAGTCTTTTCAAAACCCTTCTGTTTAAAATGTTAAAACACACACTCAGACTACAGGCAGAGTTGATAAGAAAATCATAAAAGTTTACTCGACATAAAAGCAATATAGAAAAGTCTACAGTTTGGAAGAACTTTAAAATGCAGACAATATCAAAGGTAAAACAGGATGGTTTACAGAAAACACTAGATACTGATATTCTAAACCATACCTTGTTTTGATGTTGGAGTCCAGAAAGATTAAGTGTTCCTGTGGAGAATAACAGTTCATTAGGCAGTAGAATTTGTAGCAAGTCCTTGATTCCAGTCTCTGGATGTCCTTTTAAAAAGACTCCAGGTGCTCCTTGGTGGAAAGTCTTGGTTTCCAAAATTCTGACTTAAAATCAGAATTTTCTGTTCAGTATATGACAAGTCAAACTTTCCACACACTCTGGTCTGGTTTTAGAGATTTTTCCAGGCCTCCACATATACGTCTGGTCTTCAAGTATATGTCAGCTGGAGAGGTGATCTGACTTCCACCTAAACTGTTTTTCAACTGCCTTTAGTTCAAAAATGTGTCTCATAAATACATTGTGCGGTCATTTTCTAGCCACACCCACTGTGTAATGGGGTGCAACAGTTTACCTTTCACTGTCACTGTAGTTCCATGTCAGGTTTCATATCAACCCCAGTAACATCTGGTCCATGCATTGGGCTTGACTTCTGACCCCTAGGTCACTACATTGCCTTTCCCTGTCATGGAAAGTCACAGTGGGATATGTTATGCCTTCCTGGGATATATCTATCTCCCTTATCTTGAGACGTACCATCCACCCTAGCCATTAGAACAATTAAGGCTATTTTTGTAAGTTCATTTCTAAAAGCCTTTTAAAGAGACAGTGTCTTAATTTTAAAGTGCATTACAGCATACACAATATGAACCCACATAAATGGATATATGCCTATCATGCAACAGCTATAGCTGTCTGTGACTTCAGCAGTTGAACTTATGATAGTGTTTGCCTACCTGCTAACCCTGGTACCCCTTACTTAGGAAACCTTGATGGATCAATGAACACAACAATGAAGTCAACACTGCTGAAGAAACTTGAGACCAGAGTCCAAAGTAGCCACCCTGATGCTGTAAATGCCACTGTGGTTGATGCCATGTTCTGATCAGAAGTTCACAAACCTGCCACCAACATTCCATGGTGTGGCAAAACCATCCTGTCTCTTGTTTGCTGTACTTCCACAAATGAAGTCTATCTTGTCAGTGACTGTTACACTTCACCATTGATCAAAGGTCTTGAACAAGAGAAGAGAGGAAAGCATAGCATCGCTCCACTCTCCTGTCTCATAACTGGTCCTGACCAAAGCCAACCAAGAAACTTTGCTGGATCCCTGTCTTCATCTTCATTCAAGATGGCACTTCTAGGTTTTCTAGCTACAACCTGGAATTCTGATGTGTACTGTGAAGTTCTAGGTGATAAAAAGTTCATGTATGCAGTAGGAGAAATTTGTTACTCATACAAAGTGGAAGCTGGACATATGCTCAGACTAGAGTGCAAGGCCCTAAAAAGCAAACACATAGAGGCAGACACAAGAATCATGAAACACATACACTACATTTGCAGTCAAAATGAGGGTGAAGATGCATGTCGTGGTCATGGCAGATGATACTGATATTCTGGTCATTCTGCTGTATCATGCAAGTCTGAATGGTAATCTCAATCTGCACATGGGATGTTGGTCATTCAGGGAATAACACAAGAAGATTTATAGATGTATCTCAACTTGTCAGAAGAGTTAGGCAGACCTGTGTTTGCAGCTCTACCAGGTCGCCATGCACTGACAGGGTGCAACTATTCACCAGCGTTCAAAGGCAAAGGGAAGGTGCGACCTCTAACAATTATGGAAAAGAATAGAGTACACACAGACATTTGGAAAACTGGGATGTCCACACTTGTCTAAAGAAACTGAGGATACAATTGAGAGCTTTGTGTGTACCTTATATGGACAGAAATAAAGTGTATCAACACAGCCCTCTACAGTATGTTCAACATCAAGTCATCAACTAAGATGAACCCTTAGAAAAGATCAAAGCAGCAGATGCAAGCTTTCTGCCACCATGCAAATCAACTCTGACACAACACATCTGTAATGCAAATGACATTTCATTGTTATGGAAAATGCAGACAAACCGGAAATGACACTACTGAAGCCAGAGCACAATGGCTGGACCTATGAGGATGGCAATACAAGCCAACGTGGTTCACATGTGAAGTTGTATCACCAGCTTTAAGGAACAATTGAATGAACATGACAACAATCCAAATGAAGATAACAGTGACTGTGATGTCAATATTGATGAGACAGATTTGCCTAACATGTCAGATAATGAAGACAGTGAACAAGAATACTGATTGTTGTACTTAGGTTCATAAAACATCATAAAAAGCTGATTGTTTCAAGTTAAAAATAATAAAATAATGTTAATATTAAGCCTTTGATACATATGTTGCTCTTTGTTACAATGTCTGTAGTATTTCAATAAAAGCTTATAGAATTGAAATTAAAGGCGGAACCATTAATTAAAGTATACACAATTTTCAGCGACAGTTCATTTTTTCATTGAAGAAGTGCATTTTCCAAGAAAAAGTTCAACTTTGAGTGAATAAGAGTTGTAAATCTGGATTCTACACACTTTTTTACATAAACAGTCATCAAACCTTTCGGACATAGACACATAGATAAATGCACCTGGCTCCTGGACTAAGGGATTTAATTGCTGAAGCAGCAGGCTGGACAAGTATGATGTTGTTGCTCACTGACAGGGACAGAAACATCTTCACTGTTTTCAGTTACTGCAGACCACATTAACAGATGCTTATTTAAAGAAAACCATAAAACCAAACAGCATGATATTTTCAGGAAACACTAATCATGACACAGGAACATGAATTCAAGTGAATTCAAGCTTTTTATGAAATATGTGTGCATTTGATCTTTAATGTATCAGTTAGGGTTCCATCATCAAAGTATGGAAATGTGTTAGGTTTTCAACTCCTAACACCCCACCTTCCACCCATCAATAGGTGACAGGAGTGTGCCTTGTAGTCATCAGCCCTAATGCTCACCCCATTCTCCTATACTGTAACATCTTAGTTTCTTACACATGGAATGGGGTGAGGATTAGGGCTATCAACCCCAAGGCACACCCCTGCTGCCTGTTGGTGCATGGAGAGTGGGGTGGGGTGTTAGGTTGGAAACTTAACACCACATTTCCATACTTTTGATGGTGAAACCTAACTGATGCATTACGAGTTTTTGCAAGAATATATATATATATATATATATATATATAGAAACACTTTAATAACTTTGCAACTGACCAGTGGATTTGCACATTTGGTATGCGCTGTCCTGTCCTTAGTCCCTTGTTTATTAATATAGTCTGACACTGGGATGCCCACCCCTGTGTTGAATGCCCCCATTCCCTGCAGCTCATTGTTTTATTAATTGTCACATCGGGGCCCAATCCCATGTCAGCATTTACAGCCCCCTTAGCAGTGTGGGACACTGGAGAGCCCACCCAAGTGTCCCAAAATATTTTTTTTATTTTAATCCTGTTAAAAGAAATCAGTCCTTCAATGTCTTTTCATTTTTTTAACCTGAAAAAAAGGAAATGTTCCCTCATCGTTCCGCTGTCCCCCATCCTGACCCTCCCACTGAGAACCCCCCTCCCTCCACTTTACCCTATATTTACCACTGGAGGTCATAGACTGTCGCCTTCTGTGGACTGACACGCCTGTACTCTTCAAAGCCAAACCATGAATTGAGGAATCAGCATAAGAGCCATATAATGTATTTCAAGGTGTTTTGAACTTATGTTCATAACTTTGCCATTTTTAGGAATTTTTTCACCAAATTTTCCATGGCCTTTTGGGGACCCTCTTCATGAACACTGGCACTGCATTTTGTTAATCATGCCCAGAAGGTGATTTTGCAGTCACTGCACTGAAATCACCTTTTGGGACTGAATTATGAAATTTCACCAGAAGTGTTCATGAGGCAGGGTCCCAAAAAGGCCAAGTTGAAAACTTGGTGAAAAAATTTGTAAAAATGGCCAAGTTATGAACATTTGTTGAAATGGTTCTACTCACACATAACTTTGGTAATTTTCAATATTTTGAGTCCAAATGTTCAACATAACCATTTTTTCACACTACCTCATGAACAGGACAGTTGTCATTTTTCACATCCTGTTACAAACGTGTTTTCACACCTATGGGGTAGAATGGCATTTTGCATGGATTTGAACATTTCTCCTACAGGGTTTGAGGTAGGGTCATAAGAAGATCATGTTGAAAATTTGGGGTCAGAATATGAAACAAATGCCAAAGTTATGACTATTTGTTGCAATTTCGCTATGCCTGCTCGTAACTTTTGAAATTTTAAGTATTTTGACCCCAGCTTTTCAACATAACCTTCTTATTACCCCCACCTCATGTATATCACAGCTGTCATTTTTCAAATCCTGCCCAAAATGTGTTTTCATACCTGTTGCACAGAATGGCGTTGCAGTTGCACAGAATTATGTTTTGGTGAGGATTCAAAATTTTCTTGTAAAAGGTTCATGAGGTGGGTAATAAGAAGGCTGTGCTGACAATTTGGTTACTGTTGTCCGATAAATGAAAGTGTAGGCCCAGCTGCTTCCACAGCTATATATATATATATATAATATTCATACAATAGGGGTGAGTGATAAATGTAACTATATCTACTAGCGTGATAAATGCTGATGACATCACTAGAATGTGATAAATGACATTTGTACATACTGCTGATGTGTCATCACTCACTAACCACAGCCTGCATTCTAAACTGGACTCTTTCACAAATCTGTTTCTCACTGCTGCTTGCAAGTAACTATTAACATTGCAAAAGACAATCATCTGTTTCCCATAGTGTTTCAACAACTCACAGCCCATTACTATGCTACTCACAAATTCAAGAAAGACTGCATTCTAAATCACAGTGCTGCAACAGTTTCTGTTTCTCACTGCAAACTGACTCTAAATCATAGTGCTGCACCACACAGTTTCTGTTTCTCACTGCAAGCTGAAACTAACTCAGTTAGCATTGCTAAACACATTCACCTGTTTCCTGTATTGTGTCTCACACTCCCAGCCCATTCAGAAACATTCACACAAGAACAACAGTGTTCTCAGGATAGCCTAGAGGTTAGAGTACTGACCTCTAAACAATCTTGTTACGTCCAGCACACTAGATCTGGGTTTGACTCTCACAACTTCCACTTCCAAACTGTATGATTCTAAACAACTCACTTAACTGCCCAGTGTCCCCAAATCACCACTAAAAACTTACCCAGTTACCAAATGCTAAGAGCAAACAAAAAAAACATAATTATATTTCTGAAGCTCTTACCCCATTGTATAAATCACACATGTGATGGGCAGATTGTGTGCTATGGAAAATATTTTCACTCCTGCATCATGAACTCTGGATGATCTTACTCTGCAGGAGTGAGAATATTATCTATATCACACTCATGCCCATCATGTATCCCCTATTTTTATATATATATATATTATGGTAGCACAGTAGTGCTACCATAGTTAGGGTTGAGGAGCCATTTCTATGTTAAACCCAAAATGTTGCACCTTAATAACTTTGCAACCGTTTGACAGATTTACCTGAAATTTGGAATACATGATCAAGAACCATAGGCCTTGGGATCTGCCAAGTTTCGTACTGGTCGGATATACGGCTGCGAGTTATTAAGCGTGATCTGGCGCAGACGCTTATGCTTTTTCTGAATTCACGGTCGCTACTACAGATCGGACGTTTTGTGCGACTGGTCCAAAATCTTCAGAGAACATGTGACTAGGGTCCTGATGTGCCTTTTGAAGATTTGGTGAAAAATATTAAACGGTTCAAAAGTTATTCAAAAACACAGTTTCCCATTATAAGTCAATGGGAAAGTTAACAAAAAGTTCAACACTTTCGCAAATGCATTTTTACTTTTGCAAATGGCCCTGTTACTTTCAGAAATCCACCATTTTGTTTTCAGTTAGTGATCAGAAAATGCTTGACATTTAAATTTGGGACCTCTAGCAACCTAATTATTTTTGTATTCACCTAGTCGGACCCTGAGGATGCTAGCCATGTCTTTATTTTGGGTAAAACACCCCAGAAATATGTTTTCAAATTTCTGAAAAGTATTTTCACAAAGTACTTTCATGCTCATGAAAGTGTCACAAATTTTTGCGAAAGCTTTTGCAAATTGCGACAGTAGTTTTCTAGTCTGTGGGAAAATGACAGCAATTCTTTGGCACTGCACTGCAAAAGAATGGTTGGGAGATTTGGGCTGAAATTTGGAGGGAACGCAGCTGACATCTCACAGATGTGCCTTTCAGTGTTATGTTGAAAAAATATTACACGGCGGCAAAGTTACAGCACTCCAAAGTTGACATTTTTTCCCATAGGATAACATTACGCGCCCGGCTAATATTACAGGAATACTTTGGCACCCTGCTGCAAAATAACGCTTGGTCTTTTTTCCTGAAATTTGAGGAAGGCAGCTAACAGCCCACAGATGCCATTCAGTGGTTTGGTGAAAAAATATTACAGGCAGGCAAAGCTATGATGCTCGAACTTCTCTCTTCTTTCCATGGGATAACATTACGCGTCATAGGCTTTTTCAGGGCCCTGATCTCGGAAACGGTGTGAGATACGGACTTTCGTCAGAAAAAGAGGGGCTAAGTACAAATTAGCCAGGACAGTCATAAATCATATGACTTTTAAATTGTTTTTCTCGTCATACGGTTCCTGAGATAAAACCTATTTAGTATTCCAAGTCCTCATTTTCTGCTCCGATACCTATTATTGTGCATACATTCTTTGTACTCACTGTCTTTCTCTATGCAGGTTTTGGGGAAAACCAGCCTGTGCGCTTACATTACTGTTACCATTGCCCTTTCCGCTTGCAGTTCCGTACCCATTTCACTTACCATTGACGTCTACTCCACCATGTGTGTTATCCTTTGCGTTTTCATTTGCGCTTGCGTTTTTGTTATTTTTTTGCCATTTGTGTCTACAGTACTGTTTCTCTTCTCTTTCACTTTGCATCACCATGCCCATTGACATTTCTGTTTGCAGGCACCATGTTACTATGTGACAACATATCACGTGGCAGACCATCCGCTCACGCCACCGTAGTGCATTACCCTTTCTGTTCTCATTTGGCGCCGTGTTACCATGTGCCACTGTTAGCGCTTCTGTTTATGTTGCTGTTCCTGTTACTATGCCACAAGACATGGGGGAGCGGGCCAAAAGGGCCCGCTGCCTCCCGCCACCGCACCGCCCGCTGCATTACATTCACTATTTCTTGTTATCATTCTCAAAGAAGGGAATCAGAGGCAAAATTTGTGCCGATGTATTTTAGTTAATTACGCTCAAAGTGAGGAAATTTGTGTGTTGAAAACCCCTTTAGTCTCCTCAGCCACTAGAGTGGTGCATTGGGGTCGCCGGTCCTAACTCTCACCCCATTCTCCTATACTTCTGCTGTTTTACACATGTGATGGGATGAGAGTTAGGGCTGACTACCCCAATGCACACCCCAATGCCGGTTTGGGGGGTGGGCGGTCCAAGGGGTTTTCAACCCTAACACCGAATTTCTCACTTTTGTCGCTGTGGAACAGCCCTAACTAATGCATTAAATGGAGTTTTTGTCTCTAATATATATATATATATATATATATATATATACACACACACACACACACACACACACATACATACACACACGCATCTTTGGAGCGAGATAGGGTAAATAAGGGTACTATTCTATCTTAAAAGTAATGAAATTAGTTGCAAAACTTTGTTAATGCTTGGTTAGGGTCAGTGACACAAGTTGGGAAATGAGGCTTTAGGGTTTTCCTAACACTCCACCCTCCCAAAACAGGCAGTAGAGCAGGTGTGGGGTGTGACTTTGAATTCTCAAGCCTAATGCTCACCCCATTCTCATAAAGTCTACACCTTATTTACAGATGGAATGTGGTGAGCGCAATATTTGAGAAGCCCATGGCACACCCTACACCTGCTCTCCTGCCTGTTTTGAGAGGGTGGGATGTTCCCTAACGCCTCATTTCCCAACTTTTGTTACTTTGACCCTAACTGGCGCATTAACAATATTTTTTGCAACTTGTATATATGTACATAGTGGTAGTAATATAAAAAGTTGACCACAGTATTGTGGCAAGTACGGGAAAAGAATTTGGATTTACCGCATATTATGGAAAAAAAACAAGTTATTCAATGCGTTTTTTTTTACCATGGTAGCTGCAAACTGCAGTATTTCTTTTCATGGTTATGGCAAACACTGTAGCAGTGAAAACCGCCATATTTATTTTTTACACTTATGACAAATACCATGGTACTGGTCAACTTTTACATAACTACTTTATATGTATAAGAAAATGCTTGCCAACTGTAGTATACAAAGATTTATACCTATCGAGGGGGCTAATTTGAGCTATAAGGCATGAGCCCGAAAGGCGAGAGGTATTATTGCTCTAATTATCCCCTGAGATAGGTCTGTAGCCTTGTATTCCACAGTTGCCTAACATTTGTTCTATATAATACATGGGGATGGTGCCTTTTCTTTTGTACCTGAAGGTTGTGTTTTTGTCAGGGGTCTTATTAGGTGTGCTCATTCGCTTCTTTATTGATTTAATTAGTTATTAAGTTGCTTGTTTTGGTGGTCATAATGTTGGTCTATGGGTCCCCCCCCCCCCCACAGTATTCAGGTTTCGGTGCAGAGTTATGCAGCTTTAATTGTTTGGAATGTAGCTTTAATTGGTAAGGTATACAGGGAAATACACGATAATGGGACCCTAGGCTCAGGGAGTAGTGTGAGGCCAGAGGGTATGGGTTGATGGGGGACTGGGGGGAGACCTGGGAGGATAAGGAGCTGTATGCTAGAGACAGACTACATCTCAATTTGGAGGGGAGGGGAATCCTTAAGTTGAAAATAGAGGGGTTCATTAGTGAAAAGTGGGGTTTAAACTTGTGAAGGGGGGTGGGATGGGAGAAAAGGCTGTCAAGGGGGTGCCGATAAGGAGGGACTTGTCTCCATCCCCTGGGGACCAGGAGGATTGCAGGAAAAGGCCAACTGGCAAAGTGCAGACCAGGGGAAACAGAATCCCCATGGGAACACAAGCAGGGAAATGGAACTATAGGAAAGGGTGGAAGGTAGTCCTGCTAAATGCCAGGAGCTTGGGCAATAAAATGCCTGAGCTCCAGGCGATGTTAACTGAGGGAGCAGTGGATGTGGCAGCGGTCACTGAGACTTGGGCCACTGCAAGACATGACTGGGACCTGAACCTGGAGGGTTACACTATGTTCAGGAAGGACAGGGGGGAGGGAAGGGGAGGAGGGGTAGCAATGATAGTCAAAAACTGCATTGGCGTAGGGGGAGTAGAGGAGGCGGAAGAAACCATGGAGGCGATTTGGGTCACCTTGATAACAAGGGGGGGGCAAGAGAGTAAAAATAGGAGTGGTGTATAGACCCACTGCCCTGGCGGAGGAGCTGGAGGACAGTCTGGTGGCAGATGTTAGGAGACACTGCAGACTGAGCAGAGGAATGGTGGTGGTGTTGGGGACTTAAACATGCCAGGAACAGACTGGGAGACTATGACATCCTCTGTGACCAGGGAACAGAGGTTGTTGAGTCTTTCAAGACGCTGCCTTAACTCAGCAGGTGAGGGAACCGACCAGGAGGCACGGGTACTGGATGTGGTCCTGGCAGACAGTGACCAGATTGGGGGCCTGGAGGTATGTGGGACCCATTGGCAGGGAGTGACCATGCCACGGTCTGGTTCTGCCTGGACCTAGGAGGGGTAGAAGGCTGCACAAAGACGGAAGTAATCACTTCAGGGGGCGGATTTTAAGGAAATGGGAAGGATCCTGGCGACATTTGGATGGGATTGGGTCAGACATGGACGCTGATAGTAGGTGGGAAATCATCAGGAGAGGGGTGCAGGATGCTACCAGCACCTGTGCAAGAGTAAGATGAAATACGGTAGGGCCCAAAAACCCTGCTGGTGGACCAGGGAGGTCCAGGAGGTGGTGTGGGAAAGAAAGCAGCCTATAAGCAATTCAAGTGCTCAAGGAGTGAAAGGGATCAAGGGAGTATGGGCTGATGGCTAGAAGGGCCACTAGAGTGGTGAGGGTGGCTAAGGCAAGGAAGGAGCAGAACCGGCCAGGGAAATTAGGAGAGGAAAAGGGGTTCTTAGATACATTGGGGAAAGATGAAGGTGAAGGGCAGATTAGCAGGATTAAATCAGGGAGAGATGGGCACAAGACCCGGGGAGCAGGCTGAGGTACTAAATGAGTACTTCACCCTCAGCTTTCACCAGGGAAAATGGGGGTGCTGCATCATACATGGAGGAGACAGAGATACTGAGGAGGGGGACCCCACCGATCGGCAGGTCTGGGGAGAGGGGGAGGCATCACTGGCAGGTGGGGGGAGGGCTAAGCAGGGAGAAGAGGTACCGGAAGTGGAAATCACAGCAGAGAGAGTGAGGGAAGCCCTCAGCTCCCTTAAGATGGAGAAAGCACTGGGGCCGGGTAAATTACATCCCAGAGTGCTGAAGGAACTTGCAGATGTCCTGGCAAAACCCCTGGCAGAGCTTTTCACCATCTCTCTGAGAACAGGGTGGTGCCCCAAGACTGGAAGGTGGCGATATAGTGCCCATCCACAGGGGGGATAAGGGAGGTGGCAGGGAACTACAGGCCTGTCAGCCTGACATCGGTGGTGGGCAAGGTGATGGAGGGCATTGTCAAGGAGAGGCTGGGGGACCTGGATAAGTCAGGGTGCCTGGATGATAGACAGCATGGATTCATCCCGGGAAATTGTGTCAGACAAACCTGGTGGAGTTCTATGACTGGGTGACAAGTGCCTTGGACCTGGGTAGACCAGTGGATGTCCTCTTTCTAGACTTCAGCAAGGCATTTGACTCTGTTCCTCACGTGGGCCTGTTGGATAAGCTGGGAGAAATGGGGAGTAGGAACCAGATGATCAGATGGATAGGCAATTGGCTCCAGGACCGGACCCAGAGGGTCGTAGTTGGTGGGATAGTCTCATCCCCAAGGAGGGTCATTAGTGGGGTCCCACAGGGATCAGTCCTTGGGCCCCTTCTGTTCAATGCCTCTGTATCTGACATAAGGACAGGAATCAGGAGTGAGATGAGTCTCTTTGCAGATGACTCGAAACTGGGGGCGGTGGTGGATGGGGAGGAGGGGAGGGTGGCCCTGCAGGGGGACCTGGAGGCTCTGGAAAGATGGTCTAGAAAGTGGAAGCTGAGGTTCAATGCAGGGAAATGCAAGGTACTCCACCTGGGGGCCAGAAACCCAGGCCAAGTGTACACCCTGGGGGAAATGCTACAAGTCTCGATGGCTGAGAGGGACCTGGGGGTGGTGGTGGATGTCAAGATAAACAACTCTGAGACTTGTTGGAGGGCAGCAGCCAAGGCCAACAGGATGCTGGGATGCATCGCTAGGGATCACCTCCAGAAGTAGGGAAGTGATACTCCTGCTGTATAACTGCTTGGTGAGGCCGCACCTGGAGTACTGCGTGCAGTTTTGGAGGCCACACTTAAAGAGGGACATTAACCTCCTGGAGAGGGTCCAGAGTAGGGCAACCAAAATGATTTGGGGGCTTGGGGGACAGGACCTATGAGGAGAGGCTCGAAGAGCTAAATATGTACACATTGGAAGAGAGAAGGGACCGAGGGGACATGATAGAGGTCTTCAGGTACATGAAGAGGGTAAATAGGGGAGGAACAGTCAGGGTGCTTCCAAGGAAGGAGGAAGGAGCCACTAGAGGGCATGGGTGGAAGCTGGAGGGGGGAAGATTCAGGGGAGAAAGGAGGAGGTGCTACTTCGGAGAGGGTGGTGGAGCCAGGAATGCACTACCTAGGGGGCTGGTGGAGGCAGAGACAGTGGAGGGGTTCAAGAGGGGTGGGACAGGTACAGGGAAGGGTTCTGGAAAAAAATCCAATGCAGCAAGAATATCCGAACTGGGAAGGAGAAGCCAGAGAAGGCGAGGGGACAAGGTCAGCACCCAGGGTGGGGGCTGACCAACTAGCAGACCTCGAAAGACCGTTAGGCCTATTCTGCTGGCATTTTAGTATGTTAGTATGAGGAAAAGGTCCCATTCATGTATGATATATACATATATGATAGATCTGGTGGGGATTCTCTTTCCCTGTGGGGGAATGGACAAGAGCGCCATTTCTGGAGTTATCAAACCGTTTTCACCAGCTAGCCTATCAATATGTTCCCCTATTTGCTGCCAAAAAGAGGTAAGAACCAGGCACGCCCAAAAAACATGGGCATGGGTGTGACGCTTGGCCAGCTGGTTATGATTGTTGGATTATATTTGTAATATAAAAATATATTGTGTGATTGTCCCAGTGTTCCATGGGTGCCCCCCCAGTTTTCAGTGAAATGACAGGATATATATTAAACCAGGAGGTCTCTGTAATGTAATTAATTTCCTTGAGAAACTGCATTTTATGGCCTTGTTTATGACCTGTTGCTGCCTTGAAGTTGGGAATCTAAATATACAGTTTATTACAGGACAGGACATAATTAAGCTGATTCCTGTTGGCTATATTTGCACCTAAGTGACATATGGCAGAGTTGTAAACACCTTTGATATTCCTTGGGAAAATAGGAACTGCTCAAAGATCAAAGAGAAGGAACTGGTAAATCACAGACTTATAATTTAGGAAATTAGTTTTTGCTGATGTCACCTTATTTAAAATACCTTCTAATAGGACATCATGTTTGTATTTTTTTTATATTCTAAAAGGAGGAGCTAGATGACTCATTGGAAGGAGTGTGGGGAGACAGTTTAAACTGTACTGTGTCTGAGCTGTTTGATATATTACATCTTGGGAAAGAGAAACACACAACTCTCTGATAAGTACTTAGAGGTAATACATTAGATAGAAAAGTATCTAACTGTATGTTGGTAGGAGTTTGTCTGTAGTTTTCTTGTAAGTGATTGTATGCTTTGTGATATAGTGTTCTGTGTTTACATTTTTCATATTTTTATTCATTTTTAGTAAAATCTATATTTGAAAGATACTGCCTGGGTCTTCCAAGTTCTTTTTTTTTTTTGCATGTGATGTATAGGGGGTTAAGACTGACAAAACTGTTCAAAAGCTTGATGGTGTTACTAAGCTGGGAAAAGGTAAGAATATACCTAAGGTCTTTTATAGAGTTTTAAGGGTTTATTTTGGAAGCCTGGCTGGGTGCCCATGGTGTAATATTGTATTGCAATCCCCGAAGAGGGTACGAATCTATGCCTGTACATTGGGTATGCTAGCATAAGGTTCACAGTTTGAATCCCCCCAGAACTTGAGGCTAAAGGTGATTTGGACCCACAAGCAGACAGGAGGGTTACCCTGTCTGTTACCTGTTCACATTACTATGCTTGGAGGTTTGCACTGTGGGAGCAGAGGGCCTGACCTGCTGAGTGTGTTTGTGACAGATGGGTAGCCAGAGGATTCCCAGAGTGCCTCCAACAGAAACCAGAGTGTGCTGGAAGAAATTTTGTTAAGGTTGCAGGGATATTAAAGTACCGGTTTCTACAGTTCCATGAAACTTCGCACCAACAAAGGGCAGAAGAAGCCTTAGATAATTTGAATTTGCCAGAAACTCCCTTGGAATCCTTCACCTCTTCCAACTTACCACCCACCTGTTACTCCGCAATCATTCTATTTCTCCCCTCCACACCCTCTCTCCTCACTAGTCTACCCTTACCACATCCTCCTAACTTCCTCCCTACTTCACAGTCACTGTGACAATTTCTCAGATAGTCTCACTCCCCTGACCCTCTGTTGATGAAGCCCCTTGTGCCGAAGTATCTCTTCACCCTGCACACTTACCTGTTCACTCCCCTGACCCTCTATTGACAAGGCCCTGTGCTGAAGTATCTCTCACCCTGCAAACATGCCCCTTACTTTTCACCCTGTCCATTCCTTGAAATATTGGCATACATTGTACATTGTTTGCATTGTTGTTATTCTTTCTATTGTTCTGTAGTTCTATAATGTATAGCATTGTATGTCTAATCTTTGAATTACCTGTTTACCTGTAAAACCAACTGTTGTCACTGTTATTGTTTTACCTGATGTGGAACCTATTGTATTGAGCTTGTTCTCAAAGGTGTTAATCCGAGATCACAATAAATAAACAAACAAATGAATTGATGGGGTAGTTTGTTTAAGCCATGTTATAGAGATCATTAACAGTGAGTGAGAAGAAACAGTCATGCACACCAACACACAAAAATAAAGGCAGCAAAGGTTTTGCTTAGCCAAATTTATAAAACATTTATTTTGGGCTACCACAACAGTGTCATAAATGCTTGGAGACTCACAGCAAACCTTCTGACATTTCAAATAATCCTGGTCTTTAACGAAGATCAAACTTTTCCGGTACTGTAAGTGACGAGAGAAAATGTACAAGGACGATACCCACAAAGCGTATGTCCACTATCTAGGCCTCTTTCACAGTGTGAAAGGCTGTGTGATTTCAGGATTCAACTCAGTTACCAGTCGATGTAGGATGGGGGTCTGGAGAAATTATTCTTCCAGAAGACCATAGAGGCAGTGGAGCTGCAGTTACATGGCAAATCCGTGCCCCCTTCCCTGCCAACAGAATTGCGGTCGCCAAAGTCTGGGGGAAAAATTCTCATCATGGGAGACAAACACAAGCAAGCACCAGGACAAGACCTCCCTGACAAGATCCAGGTTGCCCCAGTGGACTACAGGTGTGACCCCTGCTATGATGCCATCTGCTCCAGCATCCTTGACTGCTCCTAACCGTCAACCCAACACCAAGATCGGGCTTGGTGTAGGCACTACCCAGGTCTATTATGACCGGTACATCACCATTGTCAAGAAGATTCAACCTCCTTTGATGACTACTGCAGGCATGCCTCCTACTCAATGCAGTGACGACACACAGGCAGTACTCCTATGATTTTCAGACATGATACAGTGCCTAGTGCCAGATCTCCCTGCTGAAGGGGTCTGTTGATGGGGACTTCAGCAACTACCATTTCGACATTGCAAGTTAGTACCTTGCAGAACAAAACTCCTTAGCCACTGTCAATGTTGCTGGCACAGACCTTCATTCCCATCGAGAGACTATGATGAATATAAATATAATCCTGACCTCATAACAGAGAAGAATGAAGAGGAGGGGAAGACTATGCTGAGGATAGCCAGTATGGACATGCCATCAGCTCCATAATCTCCTGTAGCGAGGACTGTATTGGATACACCCAGATCACCTCCAAATGGCCCCTCATTTTTTGCAATGATGCAGCAAATGCAACCTGTCATGGGCTTCACATTAGAGGAACAGGATTCTACTAAAGAATCTACTGGAGTTCGTGGAGATGCCAAATTTCCTGCTGCTTTTTCCTCCCGCTTCCAACTTTGGAGGATGCTACTTGTGCAGCCCGGTATAGGCCAAACATACCAGCTGTGCCCAAAAGGCAGACAAACTGTATTCTGTCCCTCTGAAAACCCTGTTGTGTCAACCTGCCTGAAACTGACTCTGTGGTGATTATAGCTGTCCATGGTAGGTGCAGGGCACCTCGACACCAGAGTTCCCTTTCCCTGATAGGGAGTCCAGGGGTTGGATGTCCTACAAACATACATGTGCCTCGTTTGCTTGGCCTGCATATTGCAAATTATCAGGCCATATATACCAGAACACCCTATGGAGGAAGGCTAATGTGGCTGCACAGGCCTTGTCTGAGGGTTCTGCTAAACAGGAGTTGATCAAAACTCTACTGTTAGTGTTGATGTGGGTAAACATTTGATCCACACTGCATACCATATTTCTGATGCCTCTGCCAGGGCTGCAGTCTTTGGCATCTGTCTCAGGCACTGCTTTTGGCTCAGGGCAGCAGGGTTTGCCACTGATATACAGCAAACAGTCCTCAATGCCCCATTTAGAGGTCAGAAACTGCCAGGATGTAGAAAAGCTTTGAGAAACCTTCGGTCATCTGGTAGAACTCTGAAGTCAGTGGAATCCTGTACCATACCCAAAGCAGGGGTAATTTTCACCAATCTGCTGTCTGAGGACATAGTGAGGCCTGCAGACAGCAGGGTAGAGGCAGAGGTGCAGGGTCTTACCAGTCTCCATCACAACTCCAGGTACCCATACAAAAGCACCTAGAGGTAGTGGAGCTGGTGGTTCCGCCTCCTGGCTCAGCATGACTTCTTATACACCCCCCAACCACCATTACCTCCAGGGGTGGTTGTAGGGGGTTGCTTGTCCCTCCGCCTGGATCTGTGGAGGGTGGTGACTATAGACAAATGGGTTCTGGAGATTATGGAGAAGGGTTGTTCTCTAGAGCTTCTGAACAACCCTCCAGATCATCCACCTGTTGTGACAACATACCCACCAGAGCACATGTCCGTGTTGCTAGAGGAATTACAGGCTGTGCTTCAAAAATGGGCCATAATACCTGTACCTTCCAGAAAGAGGCACAAAGGGTTTTACTTCAGATACTTCCTCGTCTCAAAGTAGATGGGATCTGAGGCCTATTCTGGATCTAAGAGACCTAAATTTCTTCATAGAATACAAGACGTTTTAGAGGGTCTCTGTGCGGGATCTCCTTCCCCTGCTGCAAATAGGGGACTGGATTTGCTCCCTGGATAGAAAGGATGCTTATTTCCATATCACAATCTGGAAACCTCACAGGAAATATGGAGGTTCCTGTTTCAGGTGATCATTACCAGTTCAGAGTGTTGTCCTTTGGCTTATCTTCTACGCCACGGGTCTTTATCATATGCTTGGCAGCAGCCCTTGCAGGAAGGCCTTATATGTCTTTTCCTACCTGGATGACTGGCTATTAAAAGCCCACCCAGGGACCACTTGCTGCAGACCTTAGCTCAAACCAGACAACCGTTTGATGCTGTGAGGTGACAGTCAACGTACCAAAGTCTGTACTGACTCCTGCAAATACCAGCTGTAGACAGGGTCAGTTCTGGATATAGCCTAGGGTTCTGCATTTCTTCCCTGGACAGAGCAGAACATCTGATTGCCCATGCAGAATTGGTACATGACAGCTGCTGTTATGTCTCAGCAAGGACATTTCTACACCTTCTGGGTCTTATGGTGGAAGCCGCTGTTACAGTGCCAATGGCCAGGCTGCACATCGAGATCCTGAGAGTCTGTGGGAACAACTGGCAGACAATCTAGAACAGATGGTTCTAGTAATGTCCCTTGTAAAAACACTCAAGTGGTGGATGGAATGCAACACTCTGCTCAAGGGCCCTATTCATGTTCCTTTCCCACATCAGATCCTCGCTATGGATGCCTCAGGATCAGGATGGGGAGCCCACCTGGGACCTCTTCAGACACAAGGCCCATGGAACCAGGTGAGTGCGCTGCATATAAATGTCATGGAAATGAGAGCGGTCCTATAGACTCCAGGCATTCCAGGACCACTTGTCCCCAGGTCCTCTGTTAATACAGATGGACAATGTCAGGGTGATGCATTACATCAAGGACTCATTCTTACCTGCTGTGCAGGTAAGCACTGTGAGTTTGGTATTTGGGCTCTGGAATGCAGTCTAGAATTGATCAGCAGTACATGTTCTAGGCATCCAAAATGTCTTGAAGACAAACTAAGCAGGTGACAGTCCAGGATGCACAAGTGGGAACTGCTGACCTCGGTGGTCAATCCGTTCATAAGATGGGGTCATCTACAGCTGAATCTTTTTGTGTCCCCACACAATGCAAAGCTGCTGTACTTCTGCTTGCTAACTCCGGGCCTGGAGTTTTCTGGTGAGACGTATTGTTCCTGTCTTGGAAAAGGAGGTTTCTGTATGCCTTCCCTACCTTTCCACTAATTCAGAGTCCTACTCAAACTGAAGCTAGAGGGGGCATCTCTAATACTCATTGCTCCCCTATGGCCCAAATGGATAGGGTATCCCCTGCTTCAACAGCTGGCAGTGGAACCCCCAGTAGCTCTGCCTCTGTGCCAGGGCCTACTGTCTCAGAAACTGAGAACCCTTGTCCATCTGGACCTGAAGTCCCTACATCTACAGACATGGCTTACTGAAGGCATACAGCATAGCTCAATACGGAGTATCACAGAAAGTGGTGGACGTCTGGTGGCTGCTATAAAACTGTCCACCAGACACAACCTACTCCATGAAATGGAAGCAGTTTGCTTTGTGGGCCACTTCCATAACCTGGATCTGTTTACCTGCCCAGTAAATCAGGTGCTGGAATACCTGCTGTGCTTATCAGGATTCAGGCCTGCAGTATTTCTCCATCAAAGTGCACTTGGCTGATGTATCAGCTTTCCGTGTGCCTGTGGATGGCTATGTGGTTGTTTAGCTGCATGTAGCCCCGTACATTCTTGAGAGGCATTTTACCTGTAAAGCATCCCATTCAAAATCCAGTCCTGGCTTGGGATTTTAAATTTATTTTGGAAAAACTGACTTTGGCTCCTTTTCAGCCAGCTGCATGTTATGGCTTATGCTTTCTTTCTTGGAAAGTGTTATTTTTAGTTGCAATCACTTCTGCTCGAAGGATTTCAGAGCTGCAGGCTCTGATGTGTGAGCCTCCTTATTTGATTTTCAACAAAGACAGGGTCTTTGCGTACTAATCCTAAATTTCTACCAAAGGTAGTGTCTGAATTTACTTTAAATCAAACCATCCACCTACCAGTGTAGTATTCAGAGCATGCCAGTCCAGGGGAAGCATTGCTCCATACCTTAGATATGCATTGAATACTGGTACTATACACAACATGGACCTGGGTAGACCGGGATGTCCTCTATCTTGACTTCAGCAAGGTGTTTGACTCTGTTCCTCATGGGGGCCTGTTGAATAAGCTGGGAGAAAAGGGGTGGGGAACCAGATGATCAGATGGATAGGCAATTGGCTCCAGGACCGGAGGGGATAGTCTCATCCCCAGGAGGGTCATTGGTGGGGTCCCTCAGGATCAGTCCTGGGCCCCTCTGTTCAATGCCTATGTCTCTGACATAAGGAAGGGTATCAGGAGTGGGATGAGTCTCTTCGCAGATGACCCAAAACTGGGAGGTGGTGGATGGGAGGAGGGAGGGTGGCCCTACATGGGACCTGGAGGCTCTGGAAAGATGGTCTAGAAAGTGGAAGCTGAGGTTTAATGCAGGGAAATGCAAGGTACTGCTTCTGGGACCCAGAAACCCGGGTCAAGAGTACACCCTGGGGGGGGGGGGAGTGCTACAAGACTGAGAGGGACCTGGGGTGGTGGTGAATGTCAAGATGAACAACTCTGAGACTTGTAGGAGGGCAGCGGCCAAAGCCAACAGGATGCTGGGATGCATCGCTAGGTGGATCACCTCCAGAAGGAGATGACCATTGTAGTAAAGCAGTTAGATCCGCTAATATTGTAATAAGACAAATTTAAAAAACTTTCATTAGTAAATCAGAACATAATCTGATCCCACGATATAGAGCATATGTCAGACCACACCTGGATTATGGTTCTCCCTTATGGAGTCCTTATACAAAAAATGACAAAAATCGCTTGGAACAGATACAAAGAAGATTGACTAAATCTATTCCAAGATTAAAAAATAAGTGTTATGAGACCAGGTTACAACAAACTGGTCTCTACCCCTTAACATTAAGAAGAGAAAGGGGAGATTTACTTCTAATGTATAAATTGGTTCACAATCCTAAGTTACTTAATGTATGTGGAATGGAATTTGCAGAAAAAGAATTGTAGGAAGATTACACTCTAATAAACTAAAAGTAGAATGGGCCAATAACAAAAATATGATAACTTTTTCAATATAAGGCAGCAAAATCTTGGAATTCTTTACCACCCACAGTTGTAGATTCAGCTAACTTTGAGATTTTCAAAACTAGGCTTGATCTCTGGTTATTGGCCTAATAATAATAATATTTAACCAAATGTCCCACTATTGAGGGAGGACAATCTAGATGGGCCTTGAGCCTTCTTTTGTCCTACTTTATCCAGTAAATCCAGTAAGTGATACTCCCCCTGTATAACTGCTTTGTGAGACCACATCTCGAGTACTGCATGCAGTTTTGGAGGCCACATTTAAAGAGGGACATTGAACTCCTGGAGGGGTCCAGAGGAGGGCAACCAAAATGATCTGGGGCTTGGTGGACAGGACCTATGGCGAGAGGCTCAAAGAGCTAAATATGTACACATTGGAAGAGAGAAGGGACTGGGGGGACATGATAGAGGTCTTCAAGTACATGAAGGGGTTAAATAGGGGAGAAGCAGTCAAGGTGCTCTGAAGGAGGGGGGGCAACTAGAGGGCATGGGTGGAAGCTGGAGAGGAGGAGATTCAGGAGAGAAAGGAGGAGGTGCTACTTCACTGAGAGGGTGGTAGAGCCATGGAAAGCGCTGCCCAGGGGGCTGGTGGAGGCAGAGATGGTGGAGGGGTTCAAGAGGGGGTGGGACAGGTACAGGGAAGGGTTCCGGATGCAAAGTCCTGTAATGGGAAGATCCAGGACTGGGAAGGAGAAGCCAGAGAAGATGGGGGGCAAGATCAGCTTCCAGGCTGGGGGCTGACCAAACGAGCAGACAAAAAAGACCGTTTGGCCCATTCTGCTGGCATTTTAGTATGTTAGTAACATTACAAAGGACTGCAGAAACCCCTTAAAACTTTTTCTTTCATTTGCCCCTGCGAAAAGAGGATGTCCCTGTTTCTAAACAGTGCTTGTCCAAATAGATAGCACACTGTATTACGTTCTGTCACAGGAAGTACAGTAAGGAACTTCCTGGTGTGGTTTGTGATCATTCCACAAGAGGCACGACTACTTCTGTAGCTTGTTTTTGGAATGTTCCTGCTGTATAAATCTGTGTAGCTGCCTCATGGAGTACTGTCCATGCCTTCATTAAGCATTACAGTCTGGACATTGACACTCATAGACGTGCTGGGTTTGGCCTAGCTGTACTAAGGCCTATTATCATAAGCCTATAGACTCTAGCCACCCAGACTGTTAGCTTTTGGTACTTGGGACTCTGCTCCAAAGATGTGGCCGGATGAAATAGATAATCTTGAAGAAGATAAAACAGTTGCATAAGAAAATACCATGACAGTAGATCTTCGGGAGAATCTTTCATCAGGCCATGCTGCCTCATGCTTTGGGGTTGCCACAAAGGATCTTTATACTGCTGTCTCCATTGCTATCTTTTCCAGCACTCTGTCTCAGCTGGCATGTGGAGAACTGGGGCCCTCCTGGTTCCCTAGGAGGTGGTTCTCTAAGCATGATCTCCAGCGGGAACTGAGGAGATGAGGGACTGCTCACATTTATGTAGACACTGATCTTTGATGACATCATGGGTGGCCCCTGGCTGACTGCTTGCAAAAGTTTCTTTGTGGTCCTAGCACTGATGCCGTTATAGTTCCAAAGGTATGGCCCAATGAAAGAGCTTCTTTCAAAGATCTATTATTATGGTTAGTTCTTACGTAACTGTTATTTAGATAATGCATTTGCGATTATAAAACGTACAAGGATGACACCGATACTATTAGGGTGTCGTCTCAGGACTCCTTCTCATCCAGCCAGAAGCACAAACGTAAGGACAAAGTCTGTTTTGCTGGTGAGGTCCTGGTTGTCGTTGAATACAGGTACATCGTCATCAATGCCTGCTCCAGCGGCATTGGTGAAAGCCCCCACCCCGAACCATCGGTGAGACACCAAGGTCAGGGTCTGGCTCAGGCCTGCCATATCTACTGTGGACAGTATGATGCAGTCGGGAGGCTCTGGCCCTTTGCATGGTAGTTCCAAACCCTTTTCACAGTGCCATTGACTCCCAGGCTGTGCTGTCATCATTCTCTGATAGTTTACATTCTGCCACGATTCCATCGCAGGCAGTTTTACTGCCGACGGGGCCTCCTGGTATGGGGCCTCACAAATGGATTCTAATAGCACTGCAGATTCTGCCTCTTGGCTGCCACTGGCATCAGTGGCTCCTTCTGCGACTCCTGTCATCATTCATGACAAAGAAATGGAATGGAAATGCTGACCTCGTGGATCTTGAGGTGGATTTAGAGGAGGACTGTGAGGGTAAGGAGAAGTATGAAGAAAGGAATCTACCCTTTAGTGCTGCCCTCTCATCCTGCAGTGAGTACTCTGTCATTTATACCTAGAAGTCTCCTCCTGAGGACCCATATTTCCAGGACATGATGCAGCATATGCAGTCTGGTATGGGTTTTGCTGTGGGAGAGGAAGATTCCACTAAGAGGAATCTTAGGAGTTTCTGGAGGTGCTCTGCACTCCCTCCATTATTCTACCAGTTTATCCTGCTATAGAGAATGACACTTTTGTTGCATGGTATAGACTAAATTCTCTGTCTGTAGTCTCTAGAAAAGCTGATAAGCAGTACCCTGCTTCATCTGCTAAGCCTTATGATACAAACCAGCCTGAAACTGAATCAGTAGTCATTATGGCTGCTCATGATAGGTCCAAAACCCCTAGACACATGAGCAAGGACACTGCTTTAAGGTGAGCAAAATAATGAAGTTCTGATTTCAAGACTTGAAATTCCAGGAATTGCACCAGTGATTGTTAGTCTAATGTCCATATTTTACCAGGATGCTATGCTCATTCTTTTAGTATGTGTATGTAATCAAAATAGAAGAAGGCTTAATATAGACAGCATTAAATGAAGTAAATTGAGAATAGTACAGGAAGCAATTATGAGAAAAATACAAGTTCTGCAGATTTACTGATCTGGTATAAAATGCCAAATTCAGAAAATTTTTGTTTTACCAGTGTGCAGGCAGCCAAAATTCCAGAATTTTACTGGGCCTCCTGGTAAAAATCCAAAAACCCAGGGGCCTTGCACATGAGCACTTTACCTCCAGACAAAGAACCAATGAGACTTAAGTAATGGGCAAGTGTACATATGCCTCTGCCTCATTGGGATTTAGGATCGCAGATTACCAGGCCCATATGATCAAATACAAGAACAGTGTGTGAAAAGCTGCTCATACTGCCACCCAGGCTGTGCCTGATGGTTCTGCCAAGAATGAGTTGCTTAAAATTTCATCTGCTGGGGCTTGGGTTGGTATTTGCTGTGCTTGTGATGTTTCTGATGCCTCTGCCAGGGCTGCTGCCTTTGGCATTTGCATGAGGCATTATTCTTGGCTCAGAGTGACTGGCTTTGCCACTGATGTGCAACAGGCAGTTTTGAATGCTCCCTTTAAGGGCTCCAAACTGGTTATGATGTGGAAGGAGCCTTGCATGGCCTTCAGTTTTCCAAGATGCTTTAAGATCATAGAAACATAGAAAAATAATGGCAGAAGGAGACCATGGGTCCATTATGTCTGCCTGAGAGTTCCCAGGACCTCTTGTAGGTCCTCGGGCCTAACCCCCTTTATGTGTTGTGTCTTTCCCAGGTCCCGTTGTGTGCCCTTGAGCCCTTACTCTATCCCACCCATGTCTGAATGCTGACACGGTTCTTGCATTCACCTTCACCACCTCTGCTGGTAGGCTGTTCCAGGGCTCTACCACTCTTTCTGTGAAGAAATGTTTCCTTAGATCCTTGTTGAAGCCCCGCCCCCGGCTTCCATTCGTGCCCCCTGGTGGTACAGCTGGAGTCCCTTTGAAACATTTCTGTGTGTGGCACTTTATTTATGCCTATCAAAACGTGTATGTCCTCAATCATATCCCCCTCTCCCTCCTTGCTTCTAGTGAAAATATGTTTAATTCCATCAGGCGCTCTCATACGAGAGTCCATGGAGCCCTTGTATCATCTTGGTTGGTCTTTCTGCACAGTCTCCAACCTATCCCTGTCCTTTTAGGTTCAGATTCCAGAACTGGATGCAGTACTTCAGGTGGGGCCTCACCAGGGACCTTTACAGAGGGAGGATCACCTCCCTGCTCCTGCTGTCAAACCCTCTCCCTATGCACCCCCAGCATTTTGTTTGCCTAGCCGCAATCTTTGTTGCATTGGCTAGACTGTTTAAGGGTGTGTCACATATAAGGACCCCCTAGGTCCCTTTCTTTTTGAGATGTGCTGTTTGACCCCATTGAGCCAGTACTCTGATCTAGGATTCCCTTTACCTAGATGCATCACTTTACACTTTTTTTTGAACTTCAGTTGTGTCCGGCCCACCAGCACAGCAGTTGGATTTCCACCTGCGACGCCGTCAACCCAGGTTCGGGAATGGATTCAGGTGTTGGAGGGCTGGCTGGGGGGAGATGGTTTGAGAGTCCAATGACTGCTCGCCTTCTCCTTGGGGGGGAGTTGCGACTCAGTGGTTGCTGGCCCCTGGCAGGGGCCAGGAGTATGGCAACACATTGGGTCACACAGTGAATGGGAGCATAGAGGACATCGGTGTACATCTTGATGTCATGTGGCACATCATGCTCCCCCAGAAAAACCAGGAGAAATGGCCCTGGTCCAACCGGATGGTGGCCATTGGTCCCCGGCATGCCACATTAGCTGGGATAGCCCCGTGCTGACCCCCCCACCACCGATCCCATGGGCTAGTTGGTTGTGCCCACAGAGACCCACCTGATGAAGGGTTACATCGGGTCACCTGGGGGATCAATTGACAGATGTGGAGGGCAGCAGATGGCAACCGGAGGAGGTGGGTGGTTGTGGGGTCCTAAGTGGCCAAAGGAGTGGTTAGCCAGGGGGTGGGAAGGAGCAAAAAAAAAAAAAAAAGAACTTCAGTTACCAGACTTTCGATCATTGTTCTAGCTTTTGTAAGTCATTCTGAAGTTCCCTAACCGCCTCTATGCTGTCAACCCTGCCCCCAGTTTGGTTTGTGAATAGTTTGATCCTACCCTGAATACCTGTGCCAGTGTCGCAGATAAACATATTGAACAGGATCAGTCCTAAGACCGAGCCCTGGAGATGTTTTTTTTTTTAATTTATTTGAAATATCAGATATACCTCTGAGTCAGAGGCTCTTTCAGAGAGGTTCCATGTCATACATAGAATACAGGACATTGTAAAGGTATACACAGGATAATAACATTGAGTTACAGCAATACAGTGATACAAAATGACATGACTACAAAACATAGATTGAGGAGCCAATATATAGTGCATAGGAAAGGCTAAACCACTAACAGAGAAGGTATAAAAATACAGTTCAAGTACACAAAGATTATATTTACAATCAAGTGCCATCAGTGGGTTGAAAAGTACATGTGGAAAAGAGAAGAGTACAAAGACAGTCAGAAAAAGACAAGTAGGAGGGTGAGTGGGAGAGGGGATAGGTGAGAAGTAAGAGAACAGTGAGTGGAAACTGTGTGGAGCAGGGGAGAATTATGGGCAGTTGCAATGGTTCAGCAAGAGGAGGTGCTGGCGAAGTTTAGTTTTAAAAGGGCCAAGTTTGTCAGTGGCCAGGATGTCAAGTGGGGCCAGTTGTTCAACAGGTAGGGGGGCGTGAGAGTGAAAGGCACACTGCCCAAGGATGGTTTTCCCAGAAAGGAACAAGGTGCTCCTGGTAGTGTGCAGAGAGGGGGTGGAGTCAGGAAATGAAGGATCGGGGGACTGGCAGACAAGACTTTCTTGGCTGTTAAGCAAGTATGGTATGTTAGCCGACCTTTAAAGTCCAACCAGTGTGCTTGCTGGTAAAGGTCGCAGGTGAGGGTAAGCTGATGGGCTCCAAGAACAAGTTGGCAAGCTTTGTTAAGAAAGACTTTGATACTGTTGAGGACAAAGTCAGATGCGGAGTCATAGATTACTGTACCGTAGTCTACTATGGAGAGTACTGAGCTGGTGACAGCAAGACAGAGGGCATCATTAGTTAAGCATTTTTTATGCCTGTACAAGGGACCGATCCTAGTATCAACAACTTTGCAGACGAAGTTAACATGACCTTGAAAGGAAAGGGTGGAGTCAAGGGTAACCCCAAGGTATTTAAAGGTGTTGACCTGTTCTAATGGTTGGACATGGTCATTTAGAATTGTGAAGGGGGCATTTTTGTGTTTGTTTTGTGTGTTTGCAAATAACATTGATTTCATTTTTTTATAGTTTATGATAAGCTTGTGTTTAGTGAACCATTACTCTAACTCAAAGAAATTAGCCTGAAGAGAGTGTTGTAGTATGGATGGGTTCGAGTGACAACTATAGACAACGTCGTCATCAGAGTAGAGTAATAGGTTATCTGAGCAGGCTAGAGGTAGGGTTTTTAGAAAGAGACTAAAGTGGAGAGGCCCGAGAATAGACCCCTGCGGGACCTCAGAGTGGACAGATAATGAGAAGGAGAGGGTGTTACAGATTTTCACTTGCTGGGAGTGACCGTTGAGATAATTCGCAAACCAGAAGGTGGCTTCAGGGGAGAGGCCGATTGAATGGAGGGATGAAACCAGGAGGTCATGGTTAACTGTGTCAAATGCCTTTGTCAGGTCCATGTACATGGACCCTAACAACTGTCCCTGATCGAGGGCTTTGTGGGCAAAGCCAGTATATTCCAAGAGAGCAGTTGTGGTACAGTGTCCCTTACAGAAACCGTGCTGTTGGGAGCACAGGGGGTTGTGCTCCACTAAGTAGTCACAGTTGATCTGATTTTTTCCAATGATTTGGAGATGGGGCAAGTATGGAAATAGGGTGGTAGTTGCTGTGGGCAGTTTTGTCACCACTCTTGTGGATAAGAGAGACAAGAGCGGATTTCCATAGGGTAGGGAATTGACTACAGTGAAAGGAGAGATTAAGGATCTTGGTGAGGGGGAGAAGTACAGCATCAAGAGCCAGCTGTAGTAATTTCAGGTCTAATGAGTCATCCCTAAACCTCGACTTACCCAGTACTCTCTGGAGGTAAGTTTTTGCTTCAGTAGTGGTGATCAACCTGAAATGGAAGGGGGGGGGGAGTAAGTTGGAGCAGCCGAAGGAGAGGGACAGGCCGACTTACTGAAAAAATCAGAAGGACGTACCCCACTCAGATCAGTAAAGACCAGGTTGAGGGTATCAGCTATAACCTGAAGGTCTTGGGTGATGACTCTGTTAATGTTAAGGGGGGCAGTGTTAGATTTCCTCATGAGTTCCTTTATGTTAGCCCAGAATTGCTTAACATTACCCCAGGAGGAGGCAAGGTTTTCTTTTAAAGTGATCAGCCTTAGCACAATGGATTTCTCTGGTGCAGGCATTTCATGCAGCCCTGTAGTTTTGCCTGTCAGCAGGTTTTCCAGAGGTGAGAGCCTTATGCCACAGGTTATCCCTGTTAGCCATTAGTTTGAGAGGGGTAATCCAGGGATTACTTTGTTCTGATCATACGCTTTGAGTAAGGGGCTAAGATATCACAGGCTGTAGAAAATATGGAGATGAAAAATTAAGGGCATAACCTATGTTGGTGGCAGACTCTAAGGAGACCAGTCACTAGTGAGAAGGAACTCACGAATTTTCCTAGCATGCCTTTTTAAGTATACATTGACATGTGGTTTTCAGGGGGATTTTTTGTAGCAGTTGGACCAACGGCAGAGAATGGGGGAATGGTCACCATTGAGTCAGGAGGACCATGATGTTAGAGAGTCGCTCTGGGCAGTTGGTGAGTATTAGGTCGATTAGGGTACTAGTACCCATTTTACAGTTTATCCTAGTAGGTGAGGTGACAAGTTGTGTGAGGTTGAGTGCTGATGCAGCATCTCTATGCTGGATCAAGGCAAGGGCCAACCAGTTAATGCTGGATTCCCCTAAGAGGATCACCTCTGAGTTATTTGGTAGCATTGCGCAGTATTCAAGAACGGCATCAAATCCAGACTTGGTATTATGGGGGTATAGGTGGATAGTACTGTAATGGATTTACCAGCACTGCCGATAGCAGCTTTAATGGCCAGTGCCTGGGTGACAGCAGGAGGTACAGAGGTGTGGAGAACAAGACCCTGGAGTGGGTCCGTGAGATATAGAGCACAGTCCTCCCCTCCCACTTGCCCATTCTATCAACTCCGAACACCGAGAAGCCTGGGAGCGTTATAGCAGTCGGGGATATCAGTGGTTAGCCAGGTTTCCACAATGGCAAGGATGTCCAGTTTATGTTGAAACACCGAGGCAGGGAGCAAGTCAAACTTTAACTGCAAGCTGCAGATGTTTACCGACACAATCTGAGGCCAGCAGATGACTGAGTGGAGGGTGGGCAGTTGAGCTAGGCCTAGGGTTGGGGTGGATATTCCCAGATAGCAGTAGAAGCAGCAGGCCATGGTGGAAAACAAGATATTTTAACAGTTTAGAGGTGGACGAGGAGTGCCTACTAGCATTCTTACTGCAAGATGAAGGTATAGGGGAGAGAGAGAGAGAGAGAGAGGATTAGTCGGGTTGGAGCAGCGTGAACTGAAAAGGACAATGAACAGATGCATTGAGATAAATGGGGGTGACTAACCGACAAAGGTTGCAGTAGCCATGCCAGATGGGGGGGCAACGTGATAGGTCACCTGGTAGTAATGGTACTGTGAGGGGGGGAGTTACCGATGGGGTACCGAAGTGGGCAGAGGAACATGAGCAGAGGAGTGAGGAGGTGAGATGAGGTATGCTGGGGGATTAAGGCAGAGCTACAGGACAACCAGAGCAGAGGGAGATAAGGATGCTAAAAGTGATGGGAAAAGTGAGGACTGGATGGAGCAGTGGTAGAGTCACTGCCTTTGGTGCTGATGGTACAGGGTTCGAATCCCAGGTGGAGCAAGTGACAGGAGAGGGGTGGATAGAGGGCAGTAGAGGGACTGAGGCAGTGAAAGGATCCTGAGACAGGAAGAAGGTGGAGTAGAGAAAAAAGGACAGGCCAGGAGGACTACTGTATTTGGGATGTGTCTCCCCCCTCATATCCACCCAAAGTGCCAACTTTGCTCTACTTGATTCTGCTTCCCTTATTCAGGACCTGCATCGAATTGACTGGTCCCCTATCTTTACCACAAGTGATATTAACAAGCTTATTTGAATACTTCAACAGTACCTTACTCTCTATACTGAAGAGGCATATCCCGATCAGAACGCCAAGGATTGGGGAAACCACTAAATGGCTTAAGCGTCCACTATTACAACAGCTGAAACTAAGGGACAAACTATGGAACACCTGGAAATCCTCCTCTCTTCCCTCTGATTACAAGAAGTATCGTGCTCTACGGAATGTCTGCAAGAGTGAGGTTTGCTTAGCAAAAAGCAACTACTACCGTGAGCTCCTTCGCTTCTCCTCAACCAACCCTAGGAGATACTGGTCCCAAATAAACAAGATCCTTGGAAGTCACAGATCTGAGACACCCAAAGAGATGGTCGTAAATGATATCAACTGCAATAACCCCTCCATAATAGCAAATGCTTTTAACTCCCTCTTCACTAACCTTCCCGTGATATCTCCCTCCCCAGTCCAACGCCACCTTTCTGTTGAGCTGGACCATAATGACATTGCCCATCCTCTGAATCTTACTCCTGTCTCCCGTCTTGAAGTTCTGAAACTTCTTAAAGCCATTCCCACTCACGGAAGTGCGGGTCCCGATGGCATCGAACCAATGATCCTTAGACTGGCAGCTCCCATCCTTGCCACATCTGTTACAAGACTCTTTAACCTTTCCGTCTCCTCTTCCACCATACCGCAGATCTGGAAAACTGCAAGGACTACTCCTGTGCTCAAAAAAGGTGACCCCATGATCTTATCCAACTACCGACATATTGCTATCCTACCTACTCTTTGCAAACTACTCGAGAAGCTTATCCACTCCCAGGTTTCTTCTCATATCCAAAATTTCAAGATCCAGACGCCTGTCTAACATGGCTTTAGGACTGGACATAGCACCACCACAGCTCTGACCCTGTTTACTAGTGAGATTAAGATGAACATGGACAAGGGTCTCCTTACTGGGGCTGTCTTTGTTGACTTCACGAAGGCCTTTGACTTGGTAAACCACCCCTACTCTTACAGAAACTCTGTTAAGCTTGTGTGGCTGGCTCCACATTGTCATGGTTTACCAGCTACCTTAGCAATCGTACACAAGTTGTTGCCTTTAATAGGTCCTCTCTTCTGAGGCCCTCCCTGTGGTGTCCCCAGGGTTCCATACTCGCCCCTGCTCTTTTCTCTCTCTTCATCAATATCCCTTTCTTCCCACCCACTCCTGCAATAATGTATGCTGATGACCTGGTCCTCTACACGCCTCTAGTTCTATCACTGACATAAGTGATCATCTATCCTCCTCCTTCCAAAGCACCCAATCTTGGCTCTCCTTGAATCAGCTCATTCTTAACCGAAGAGTCCAGGCAGCTTCCCCTGTCTGCAGGTCCATTGCCTTGATGGTACTACTATATCAACATGGACTCCTTTAAATTTTTGGGTATGACACTTAACCCATCCCTGAACTTCTTCTGTCATATAAATGAGACTTGTAAGCATATCAACATGAAGATTAGAGTCACCTACAAAGATCGCCATTCACTTACCCCCTCTGCAAGGATCTCCATTGCCCAGGAAATCCTCCTTCCAGGGCTTAAATATGCACCACCAGTCCTGTCCCTGGCCAATGTCACTGCTCTTCGCAAGTGGGATGTTACATACAATAATATTTGTAGATTTGCCCTGTCTGCCCCTAGACTCACCCACCACTGTCTTCTATACTCCTCTTTAAATTGGCTTGCCACCAATGACATGCGCCCTACACCCTTGGATGTTTTATTGAGACTCTTACCAGATCCCCAGGCCTGACTCCCTTGGAGCTATGTTAATCCCTGTTGCACATGGTCACTCCTGAGGTCCTCTGTCTCCCTCCTATTCTTAGTTCCTTCTTGCTCAACTAGAATGGGTGAACAAGCTTTCTCCTACTTTGCTCCCAAATTCTGGAACTCCCTGCCTCCTTATATCAGGATCTCTACATCTCACAACTCATTTAAGACTGCATTCTCCTCTTACCTAAGGACACACTGTGTCTGTAAATGCTCTTAACCTTCCTTCGTTTGTACTGTCTGATTCTGTATGGAGTCAAACTCCCCTACACAGGGTCCATGTTTGCTTCTCTTTCTATTATATCGGAATGTAATTCCTCACTGTCTGACTCTCCTGGGTTGGGTCCTGTATAGGTTTACTTCATTATTCTTTGACTGTCTCACCCCTGCGTGTGTGACCTATGAAATTTTTGTTGTTTTGTATGTTGACCTTCCTGTGTGAGGTCCTGTCCTGAATACTGTACCACTGTCTTCTGCTTATTTTATCTCTGTATTCTGTACTCTCCCGGGGTCGTGCTTGAAAATAGGCAGGCCAAATTGCCTAATACACTTACCCAGTTACCAAAAGCTAATAAATAAATAAATAAATATGCATGCATGTCTTCTGAAAACATAGCCATTGCATGTTTTGAGAGTATCCCCTAAGGTTGCTGATGTCCTTCTTGCAGCTAGAAAGCCTTCTACCAGACATACTTATTCCCTGAAATGGAAGCGCTTCACTTTGTGGTCTGCTTCCTGGAATTTGGACCCTTTTACATGTCCTGTGAATTCTGTGTTGCAATAGTTGCTTTCCCTCTCTGAATCTGGCCTGCAATATTTCTTTAAGGTGCAGTTGGCTGTTATATCAGCTTTCCATGCCTCTTCTCTAGGGATGTGCTCTAGAGGAGGAGGAGGCACTGCCTCATCTGCAAGACCATAGCAGAGCACTATGCTCAGCTGGTATCAGCAAGGGTAGAAGTATCTCAGCTGTGTGTTCAGTTCAGCAGGACCTCACTCACCACATTCCCACTCCTCCAGAGACCTACTGATTCAGAGGGATGGTGGGGAGCAGGAGGGGAGAGGGGTAGCCATTGAGAGGTTGTCCAGCCCAGTACAATCCAGATGGGGAATCGTTTCACACCTCTACAGGAGCTTCAGGCACCTGATTCCATTGGACGGGCAGGACTCTGGGACGCTCAAAGGAAAAGAGCAAGACGTGATGACACCCAAGGGGAGCAAGGCTGCCAGGAACGTCCTAATGGTCACAGACTCATTGATTGGGGGGGGGATAGAAAGGGCAGTGGAGGTGTGGTCAGATGGGAGGGGGATGGTTCAATACCTGCCTGGGGCTTCAGCCATCTGGGATTTAGAATGGATAAAGAGTATGGTGAGGAGGGAGGGAGTGAAAGGAGCTGGGGCTGTTGGTACACCTGGGTACCAATGATCTGGTGAACTAGTCAGTAGAGATGTTGAAGTGGAACTTCCACAGGCTGGAGGACAGATTGGCATACCACTTAACCCCCCTGGCCTTTTCTGACATCCTCCTGTGTAGGGCAGGGAGGGGAAGCAGGATAGCAAAAGGAGTGATGTTATAGTGGAGTTTAACAGTTAGCTTAAGGGTTGATGTCAGGAAATGAAGTACCATTTTGTAGGGGACTGGGGAACTTGGGACAGGAGACTCTTCAAGATGCCAGACTTCACTTGACGTGAAAGGGGCCAGTGCGCTGGGGCAGAAGTTTGACGTATATATCAGACATTTAAAATGACTGCGGAGGAGTCAGAGTCTAGGGAAACCATGGTGAATGGTGAGCAGAAGGGGATCCTAGATAGTACTCCCCCCACATCTGGGGGATTGTAGCAGCAAAGAGGGTACAAAGAGAGCTGTAGTGCTTACTGGACCAGGGGAGGGACAGTAGAGAGGGTGAAAGCAAAAGGTGAAAGCACCAACAAGGGGGAGAGAAGACAAAGAAAATAAAAGACCAGTAGCAAAGTAGGATCAGGGGTCAGATGGAAGAGGATATGCCTTTACATCAGGGGGCCTAGGTAAAAAACTCAACGAGCTTCAGGGGCTGATGGCAGACACTGAGGCAGACCTTGCTGCCATCATAGAAATGTGGGCTTCAGATAATAATGTCTGAGAGATGACGGTCCCTGGGTATTCTCTCTAAAGGAGGGATAGAGGAACAGGCAGAGGGGAAGAGGTTGCCCTTTGTTAAAGGGGCATTGAGGTGGTAGAAGATGGATGAATTAGGGGTAGTAATGGGAGGCTGAGTCATTATGGGTACAGTGCACAGCAACCTCAGTCAAGAAAGTACGCTTGATGATCTGTAGGCCTCCAGGGCAAGGGAAGAAAAGGACAGAGAGCTCAGGGAAGAACTTGAAAAGGGGTAGCAAAGGCGTGAAGTAGTGGTGGTAGGAGATCTGAACCTGCTGGACATCGATTGGGATGTTCCGTGGCCAAGAGCATCAGAAGTAAGGCCTTACTGGATGCCTTCCAAGACTCTACTGGTACAGCAAGTTAAGGAACCCACCAGGAAGTCTGCAGTACTTGATGTGGTGCTCACCAGCTCAGAGATGATGGGAGCTGTGGGAGTGGAGGAGCTGCTGGGGAAATGCAACTATAACTGTTTGGTCTGAACTGGCCCTCGGGTCTAGAAAACTACAATTGAGAACTGAAGTCCTTGATCTAAGAAGGGCAGACTTCAGTAGGCTAAGGGAGCTGGTCAACATAACTTAGGTGGGGTGGAGGACATAGGTGGGGTGGAAGAGAAATGGGGGTATTTAAGGGGGCCATTCTCAAGGCACCTAAGGTATGCATAAGAACAGTAACAAAAACACTGATTTAAATAACCATTATGGTTCTTGGCAAGGGTCAGAGAAGTGGTGAGGGCCAAAAGAAGGCCTCTGTAAATACAAACAAAGCAGAGGGAGGTATACTTGAAGATTATGTACAGAAATATAAGGAGGCAAAAGTTGGCTGTTAGAAAAGCGAACAGACACAGAACTGTGTATTGTGGAGGGATCAAGAATGGAGAAAAACAGTTTTTCAGACATTTTAGTGAAAAAAGGAAAAAAGATGGGGGAATCATAAGGCTAGTTGGGTGAGTAGGGTGATACAGGAGGATGGACAAAAGGCTGCCATCCTTAATAACTACTTTTACTCAGTTTTCATTAGGGAGGACAGTAGGTCCTTGCCAGAGAGTGACATTAAAGCAGCCATTAAGGGAGTTCCAGAAATAAGACAGTCAATATTTACTAGTGAAAGGGCTGGCTTCCCTTAAGATTAACAAGGCCCCAGGACCAGATGGGTTGCATCCAAGGATACTCAGAGAATTAGCAGCGAAACTGACTGAACCACTAGTAGGTCTATTCAACAGTTTGCTTAGGATGGGGGAAGTTCCAAAGGATTGGAAAGTAGCAGACATAGTTCTACTTCATGGGGGGGGGAAGACAAGGAGCAACCAGGGAACTCCAGAACTGTCAGTCTAACCTCTGTCATAGGGAAGCTGATGGAGTCACTAATCAAAGAGGACCTCGTAGACTACCTGGCGAGCAGTGGGCCCCAGGATAGCAAACAGCATGGTTTAGTGGCAGAAAGGTCTTGTCAGACTATCCTGATAGTTAACTTTGACTGGATGATGAAGGAATTAGATAGGGTCCAAGCTGTGGATTTGATATACTTTGACTTCAGGAAGGCTTTTGACTCAGTGCCTCAAAACGACTGCTCAAGAAAATGGAGGACCTGGGTGCGGCTAAATCCATAGTAAGCTGGGTGGGTAACTGGCTAAAGGGAGGCAGCAGAGGGTTGCGGTCAATGGGGTTAAACCAGTAAAGAAGGAGGTTATGAGTGGGGTTCCACAGGGATCAGTACTGGGTCTGGTCCTCTTCAATGTGTTCATCAGTGACACTGGAGAGGGAATCCGAGGCTGGTTATGTATCTTCGCAGATGACACAAAGCTGTGTGGGAAGTGAATAGTGATGAGGATATAAAGGAAATGTAAAGACACTTACAAAAGCTAGGAGGGTGGTCAAGGGTTTAGCAGTTGAAATCCAATGGCAAAAAGTGCAAGGTAATACACCTAAGGAACAAGAACCTCAAGACTGAGTACTGGATGGGAGGGAAGAGACTTAGCACTACAACCAAGGGACAGGATCTCAGACTTATCAGCAACTCACTTAAGAAATCAAGGCAGCACAACAAGGTCCATAGCAAGGGTAATAGCATGCTGGGATGTACGGGAAGAGTATTGATAGCAGAAGAAAAGGTAATACTCCCCTTTATAGATCCCTAGTGAGACCTCACCTGGAGTTCTGCATCCAGTTCTGAAGTCCTCACCTCAGAATAGATAAGGATAGGTTGGAGACAGTGCAGAGTAACAAAAATGATTCAGGGCCAGCAGGGCAGATCCTATGAGGAGTGCCTCAAGGCACTGAATATGTATTCACTGGAGACCAGAAGGGAGAGGGACATATGACAGAGACCTTCAGATTTCTTAAAGAAATTAGCAAAGTGAACTGCGGGAACTATTTAGTCTGAACACTAACTCACTGTCTCATGGACATGAGTTGAAAATAACAGGAGGGAGGTTCAGAAGGGATGTGAGGAAGTATTACTTTATAGAAAGGGTGGTGGAACCAAGGCACAGTCTGTCAGCTGAGGTGGTAGGTGGGAAAACAGGGGATTCAAGCATGACTGGGATAGGACAAAGAGTACAGTGATTGCTTGGAGTGACAGAATCAAGGAGGAGAATGAGGAGGGCAGGGAGAGTTAGTATCCTCAAGGACCAGTAGGTTCCAGGCCTTATAGGAGCATAGGCAGACTGGATTGTCCACTGGTCTTTTCTGCTGTCATTGTCTATGTTTCTATGTATTGATGGTCATATGGTTGCCTAATTGGAGGTGTTCTGTACTTTTCTAAGAGGCATCCTTAATCCAGTCCTGCCCTAGGACTTGAATTTCATACTTGAGAAATTGATTTCTTTGAGCCTGCTACGAGTTGTGGCTTATGTTTTCCTGTCATGGAAGACATTCTTCTTAGTTGCTATGACTTCTGCTCAGAGGATTTCTGAGCTTCAGACGCTAATGTGAGCCTCCTATTTGATTTTCACAAAGACAGAGTCTCTTTATGAAATCCTAAGTTTCTCCGAAGGTGATATCAGAATTTCCACTGAACCAAATGACACACCTTGCTATTAATGATTTTGAGTACTGCAGCCGGTTAGGTGCTGCTCCATACTTTAGATGTACATAGAAAACTGAGATACTATGTTAATCGCACAGAGAGTGCAGAAAGTCCTGCCAGCTTTCTGTTTCATTTGCCCCTGGAAAAGAGGGTGCCCCTGTGTCTAAACAATGCTTGTCCAAATGGCTGGTGAACTGTATTAAGTTTTGTTATAGGAAGTGTGGTATAGAATTTCTGGTGCTGTATGTGGTCACTGTGCAAGAGGTGTGGCCACTTCAGTTGCTTGTTTCAAGAATGTCCCTGCTGCCAACATGTGCTGCAGCCACATGGAGCGGTTCTGTGTCATAACAGCAAACGCAAATTGGCGATTGCTATTATGGCGAGTGTATATCACCGAAATGCAAATTGGCAATATACAGTTACCGGCGAACCGACACCCAGCAACCTAAAGTGTTTTTGTGGGGGGGCTGCACCCTTCTGTGTCCCCCCTCACAAGAAGTTTTTCCCTCCCACACACACCCCTGAATTAGGATTGTAACTCCGGGGGGTGCATGTCGGGTAGGGAGCACAAATTCAACTGCAAAAAAAAATTAAGTCTGGTAAGTAGTGGCAAAATTCAGACCCTCCTTTCTCCAGCTCCAAACCCAGTACCTGCTGTGCCAGAGCCAGCCTCCCTTACCATGACACCGCATGGCTGGCTCGGTGGCAGTAGGCACAGTTCCTCCAGATAACCCTCTTCCCTATCCCTTCCCTTCCCCTCACCATTCCCTCTTTCCGATCGCCTTCCCCTACCCTTGCGGTAGCAGTAGTCACTATCCTTGCGGGTCGCCTATCCCAATAGCACCGAATATGGAGTCATCATTTTGACAGTCACCCATATTCGGTCACTATTATCACTGGATACTACATGGAGCACTGTACACACTTTCACTGAACAGTAGTCTGGACATAAGTCTCTCATAGAGGTGCTGGTTTTGGAGTTGCTGTACTGCAAGGCCTTCTGTCCTGGTCACATATCAGACTGCGCTATCCTCCCAGTTTACTTTGTACTTTTTGGGAGTCATTCCAAAGGTGTGGCCTAATGGAGGAGATATCCTTGATGAAGAATGAATGATTAACTAGGGACTTACAGTAATGGTAGCTCTTAGAGACTGTCCCTTAGGCCATACTGTACCCTCCCTCCTTCCCCCTTTCAATACCCTGTGGGTTATATCAGATGCTGTGCCTAAAGCCTTACTCTATGCATCATGTTACCAGTCCCATGCCTCCCCTTGTTGCATCTGGTACAGGTATATTCTCCTGATTCCGCACAGTTAGTGGTCCTCTGAAGCTAATCTCAAGTGGGGATCTGAGGAGCAATGGGGCTGCCTACGTTATATATGCGTCAGTGCTGCACGTCATTGCGGGCACCCCTGTCTAGCAAAAAGTTTCCATGTGGTCCTGATGCTAATTGCTTACAGTTTCAAAGATGTGGTCTATTGGAGGAGATTCTGTTGAAGATCTGCTATTACAGTAATGTAACTCTTCTGTATCAGCTGTGCTGCAGCATTTTGCACCAACTGTAGGAAATGCATCAGAACTCCAAAAAGCCTTGGGTACAGATTGTTACTGTAAGCCAGACTTGATGTCATGAAGGCATGTGATGACCTGGCCCATGTCATCAATCACCATTCATTGATCTCAGACAAGCATCAAATTAATACCTCATATGGCTCCCTATATTTTACTACCCACCAACCATGAGCCATTGATACACCCACCCTGATGACCCTTCGTCTTCTATGCACTTGCCAGCACACTGGCCCCATGACACTTCACCACTTCTCATTCCTTATAAGTTCATCTACCACCTGTCCTACACTCTGCATAAATCCCCGCTGCTCAACCTCATCCTGCCCACCCCGTTCATCCATCGTAAGCTATGGTACCTGGTACTCTTAGCCTTAATGTTAGCTGGGGATATTGAGCTAAACCTGGGGCCCCTAAGTAAATTATCCCACTATGATACAACCTGGAATGACTCTAAGGGCCTCCACGTTGTACACATGAATATTAGCAGCCTTCTCCGCAACAAAGCAGAACTAGAGGCATGGGTTGCTCAATATCACCCCGATATCCTTTGCCTATCTGAAACTTGGCTAAAACCCTCCACCTCTGATACCCTCTGCTGTCTACCCAATTACAATCTCATCAGACAAGATAGACCATCATCAAAGCGTGGAGGTGGTGTAGCTATCGTCTATAAACCTCATTTGTTGCTATCCCACAATGTCCTACCGACCCTACCTCAATGCGAAGCAATCCATGCAACCTTACTACTAGGCTCAAAGAAATTACACATCGTTTGTGCCTGTAATCCTCCTGCTGGTGGTAGCAAGGGTCTCGAAGAACTCCTCTCCCAAGTAAACAGCACCATCGGCTGTAGTGAAGTCCTTATACTGGGGGACTTCAACCTAAATTGGATAAGTAAATCAAACCAGTCCTCTCATACTATGATACAAGGCCACAACCTTCATCAACTAAGCACAGACCGAACAAGGGTCATGGCTCCCCCTTAGACTAGTACTCTTATTGACTGGGTCCTTACAAACCGTCCTGACAGCACAGTATGTGCAGGTACCCTTGCAGATGCCATAAGTGATCACTCCCCAATTTACTACATCTGGCGCTCTACTAATAAACCATCTCCACCTCCTAAACTTATTACCTTACGCAATTTGGCCAATTTCAACTTAACACAGTTTACTCATGATCTGTCCTTGATTGATTGGACTCCCATCTACACCTCTACTAATGCCCAGATGGCACTTGACTACTTCCTGGTTCATTTTGGCCTGCTTGAAGACACCTTTGCTCCCCATGTCATTCGTCATATTCGTGGAACTCAGACAAAGTGGTTAACCAAAGACCTACTTACCCAATTAAGGGCCAGGGACAAATTGTGGCGATGTTTCAAAACCACTGGGCTATAGAACGACTATAACCACTATCGATCTCTGAGAAACACATGCAAAAGAAATATTCACCTAGCCAAAAGCTCTTTCTGAGAGACCTGCTAACAAAGGCTGCTGGTAACTCTAAGAAATTCTGGTCTACCATAAAAACACTCCTTGGAGCTAATCACAGGGCCCATACAAGTGATATGCTGTTAAATGGTGTACACTGCAATAATCCAGTGACCATAGCCAACTCTTTCAATCACCACTTCTCAGACCTGACCAACTACCTGACCTCCTTCCCACCTATACACACCGCCTCACTCCCAAGTGAACCTCTACTCATGCACCCTCTCTTTAGGTTCCGGAGTATCACAAGAGGAGAAGTGTTAAAACTGTTACTCTCTACTCCTGATGGTCTGGAACCTAGACTCCTGAAAGCTACTGCCCTTCTCATTGCCTCTCCCCTAACCAAAATCTTCAACCTTTCTCTATGCCGTGGCATAGTTCTTGATATCTGGAAAATAGCTAAAGTCACCCCAATTCCAAAAAAGGGGGATCCTAAAGAAATTAAGAACTACTGTCCCATAGCAATTCTCTCCATGCTTAGCAAAATCCTGGAAAAACTAGTGGCCACCCAATCTATAGAATATCTTCAGAAGTATAACCTTTTTTTATGCTCCCAGCACAGCTTCTGCAAAGGCTACAGCACCTCCACCGCCCTCCTAAAACTCACTAAAGACATCTATGCCGCTATGGACTCAGGCCTCCTGACAGGTGTGGTTTTCATCGATCTAACCAAGGCTTTTGACCTGGTTAACCACACCCTTCTTCTTGCTAAACTACACTTTCTAGATTTCTCCTCTGATGTAGTAGCCTGGTTCAAATGCTATCTATCTGACAGGAAACAGGCTGTAGTTTTCAACTCAGCAATATCAGATTTTTCCTCTATACATGTTGGAGTGCCCAGGGCTCTATACTTGGCCCCTTGCTTTTCTCTATTTTCATTAACGACATCCCGCTCCTTGCATCTACCTTCTCGTCTCTGCTGTACGCTAATGACCTAATTATTTACCACAGTGCTAGAAATGCCACTGACATAAACCACCCTCTTGCTTCGACTTCGCTAGTATTCAGTCTTGGCTAACCAAGAACAAACTTGTTCTCAACACTAGCAAGACATACCCCATGCTCTTTGGCTCACCTGCTAGACTTAAAACGAATCATAATGCCCTAAAAATCTTGTGTCCTGATGGCTCCCCTCTGGCTAGCACCAGATCCTTTAAATATCTGGGTGTTACTCTTGACGAATCTCTAGATTTGGACCTGCACATAACAACCATCTGTAAGTCTGTCAATGCCAAGCTAGGAATCACCTACAGAACTAGCTATGCCCTTACCCCCTCGGCTAGACTAGCTGTGGCACAAGGCTTTCTGCTCCCAGCCCTGGCCTATGGCTCAGTCACTTACCTATCAGCCTCTAAATCATCCCTCCATAAATGGGACACCACCTATAATAGCATCTGCTGCTATGCCTCTACATCCCCATGTTACAAACACCATTGCCAGCTCTATGCTGACTTAAAATGGCCTTGCCCTTCCACCCACCGACTCCAGTCTTTTGGCTCACTCACTAATTGACTGCATCTCCAGATCAGGCCTCTCCCTATCCCTTGCCTCCCTGCTGCACTCACAACCTCTCCCTATGGGCTGTGATCTACAGGCCAAGCACCTCTTCACATCCCTAGATGCAGAACTAACATGGGTGCACGTACTTTCTCATACACGGCTCCAAAGTACTGGAACTCCATACCTCAAACTATTCAGCTGGCGTCCACCCATCTAGTTTTAAGAAATTCACTGTGAGCATCTGCATGCTACTAGCCCCTGCACCTGCTTTAATCCACCTTAGACCATCTTTTCTCTGTCCTTTTCCTAGGTAATCCACTTCTCTGACATCTCTTTCCCACCTCTCTTAAACTCCCTCCTTACATGTCCTCTCTCTGTCTTTCCTAACCCTCTTTTCTCTGCTTCCCACCACTCTTCCTTCCTATCCCCGTTTCATTAACCACAAAACTGGCACTTATTTTGTTTTTTTTGTTTTTTGTTTTTATGTATGCTCTCACTTGCAATGCCTGTTTTCTCACATTGTTTTGACTTGTATTTACTTGTACAAACTGTATTGTAACTGCTTTTACCATATAATATTTCTGTACACCCCAAGCCTATTGGCATGTAGAATCAATGTCTCCTTACCCTAAGTTTGATTGTATGTTGATCCTCTTAACAGTGCTCCTTACTGCATGTGCTGCGTCACTTGTGGACTTATGTATTTTGTTGATCACCTCTAAACTGTGTTTATACCTCATGTGCTGCGTCACATGTAGACTTATGTATTTTCGATTGTTCTCTCCGGTCATGCCTGAAAATAGGCATTCTTATGCTTAGTGCACCCACCGGTTACCAAAAGCAAATAAATAAATACAGGCACTGAGTGTCTGTTGCCAGGTGCAAAAGACTGATATAAAGGAGTAATAAGTTGTGTTGTCCCTCCCAAAGGCTGCATATAAACTGCCAACAACATCAAGAACAGTACTGAGCCTGGAAGCACCGCATAAATGAGAGCAACAGGCTGTTAGTAATTTCTCAAAAAAAGTACACTATAACAATGATTTTTTTTTCATTTTTTTGTTAATTAACTCTCTGCTGAGGGGACACAGATGAGTTCAGGAGATTAGATTAAACAAATTGTTGACAGAAGTATCTGCCCCTGAAAGATAATTACAGTCTCCCTCTGTCTGAAAGGCCAGGACCCCATGATCAGTTAACAAGAGAGCATCAAAGAGCCCAAGATCTTTCATGTCAGGAACTGTCCTAGCCAGCTGTCACCATCTGTGGCGGCAGACATGGCTTAGCACAAAGAAGGGCTCTCTTTTTGAAAACTCTTTATGAAAACTTCCAGTCAATATGTAATATGCGAACGATGGTTTACAGCAGTTTGGAATAAGTATGTTAACAGCTAATAGGCATGAAAAGAACAACATCCTGCATTAAAACTATGTCCACTTCATGAGCACTTCATACATTTTATTATTGTGGCCACAGTGTTCTACATGTTTCAGAGTTAGTCCAATACAGGATCAATTGACCCTGCCATCCCTCGGGAAAGGTTATACTGTTTACCGGGGCTGCCTAAGCTCTAGTACTTGTTCTAAGGGAGGCCATATTTTATTGTATTTATCCAGAGCATCTTGTATATTGTATATTTTCTATTTTTAGGCAATCCAGAATGGAATTTCTCCATTGTGCTATGGGTGGGGTGGTGGTGGGGGGAGACAGTCATCCAGTGACATGCTAATACATCCTTACCTACTGCCAGGCCTAGCTGCCAAAGGGGGTGACAGTAATTAGCACGCTTAGCATCCTATGGGTGGCAGCCCAGCATCACTGTTCTTACAGAAGTTTCATTGTCAAAGTTGAGGCTGGAACACACTAAAATAGGTCCCTTTAAAAGGGACCTGTTAACCATTTTGGCAGAAGACAACCAGTGTGGCTGCAACAACTAGTCACAGACAGCTAGGATGTACCCCTCATCCCACACCCACACTTCTCCTGCACTCCAGCACCTCCTTGACAAAGCCTCTAGGCGGATGCCCCACTCTCCTGGTCCACCCCTCACCCCTTTTCCGAAATATGACAAAGGCCCCTCAGGCCACTCCTCCCTAACTGCAGGCCCGACTTCTTGAGGCCTTCTTTTAAGACTTAACAATATATGTTCAACCTCTTACCAAACGCATTACTTGTAACTGGATAATTTAGGAAATGCAAAGACTACTTTCCTACATGTACAGCCTGTCAGTATTCTGTCGTCAGAAATTAGCTACAGCAATGTCCGTCAATCTACCGCTGTATTCTTGTCTCTTCCTCTTATGAAATGTAACCTTGGAAATTGTTTGTCTGTCTGTTATACCTGACATGGAACCTTTGTAAAAGAGCCTTTGGCTCAAAGGTGTCATCTGCACATAAATAAATAAAAATAAATAAAAAATAAATTTGATAGAACATCCGCCACCCTTTTCCAGTATTTTGCCACCTCAGGACACTCTCACCCCAAGTGTTGGAATGTGCCTTCCGCTGTGTAGCATTTTGGGCACCTATCCGATTTAGAGTTGTATTTATGGGTCAGCTTAGGGGTGCAATAGACTCTGCAAAAAGTTGAACTGCACGTGCCTAATTCTATTGTTTTTCAAGCAACACTGGGTATATTTTACTGCTTCACTTCAGAGTAGATCAGGGATATTCCCCAAGTCCAGTTCGGTTGCCCACCCCTTCATTGCCCTAGGTTGCTGTTGAGGCATGCGACAGGAAAGTGTATCATAAAATGCTTTTAGGAGCTTGCCCCCATGGAGGATGATTAATAATTTTAAATGAGTCTTCTATAATGGAGCTGTCAGGGAGTTGGAGTCCTTTCACCTGCACTCATTCTGTGCATGACTTGTAGATAATGTTAAAAAAAAAAAACACACTGGCCATGAAGTCAAAAGTGTAAGATTCCCCACTCAAATAGCTAAGAAATTTGTCCAAGCCCTGTAGATCTCCAAAAATTTAGCTGTGGGTCCTGGAGGGAGTGTGTATCCCCACAGTCCTTCTTCAGTATCACCATTACATGACACATGTGGCTGGTGCATTCTGAGCTTGTGAGCTAGAAACATAGAATTTGATAGCAGATAAAGACCGCTTGGCCCACCCAGTCTGCCCATTTTCCTACCGAATGGATAAGCTGCAGATCTTAGTTATCCAACAGCCTACTTCCTCCTACCCCCACTAGAATTGCCTTATGTCTGTCCCATGCATTCTTGAATTCTCCCACTGTTTTTGACTCAACAGCCTCCTCAGGATGGCTGTTCCATGTATCCACAACCCTCTCCATGGAGAGGGAATGTGGGCAGAGGGTGACAGTGAAAAAGCAGGGATACTGAATGAATATTTCTGCTCAGTATTCACAACGGAAGAGGAGGGGGAAGTACCTAAACCAAACAAGAGAGAAACTCTGAATAGAGGTGTCAATACCAGTCCATTCACAGAAGAAAGGGTTTTGAAAGAACTCTTAAAACTGAGGGTGGACAAAGGAATGGGGCCTGATGGAATTCACCCCAGAATTGTAAAAGAACTAAGGGTAGAACTAGTAACACCACTGACTACTCTCTTTAACAAATCATTGGAGGATGGGGTGGTACCTGAGGACTGGAGGAGGCAAATGTGATTCCACTTCACAAACGTGGGAGCAGGGCAGAGGCAGAAAACTACAGACCAGTTAGTTTGACTTCAGTGGTAGGGAAAATGATGGAATCACTTCCGAAGGAAAGAACTGTTGAGTACCTAGAGGCCAGTGGGGCACAGGACCTAAGTCAGCATGGTTTCTCAGCAGGAAGGTCATGTCAGATGAACCTAATATATTTCTTTGACTGGGTGACCAAAGTAGTAGACCAGGGAAGGGTTGTGGATATGGCCTACCTAGATTTTAGCAAGGCATTTGACACAGTCTCACACAAAAGATTAATATACAAGTTAGCCAGCCTGGGAGTGGGTCCCAAGGTGGTAGCCTGGATAAAAAACTGGCTGGACAACAGGACGCAAAGCGTAATAGTAAACGGAGTCCACAGTGAAGAAAGGAGGGTAACTAGCGGGGTACCGCAGGGTTTGGTACTGGGACCGGTCCTCTTTAATGTCTTTATAAGTGAGATTGGAAAGCACCTGGAAGGAAAGCTATGTCTCTTTGCAGATGACACAAAGATCTGCAACAGGGTTAATACACAAGGTGGGGTGGAAAAAATGAAAAGGTACTTGGCAAGATTGGAGGAATGGTCAAATATGTGGCAGCTCAGATTCAATGCAAAGAAGTGCAAGGTAATGTATCTGGGAAACAAAAACCCAGGGGAAGAGTACATAATGGGGGTGAGTTGATAACAAAAACAAAAATCGAAAGAGACTTAGGAGTAATTATATCAGATGACCTAAAGGTGGGCAAGCAATGTGAGAAGGCAGGAAGGAGGGCTGGGGGGATACTGGGATGCATCAGGAGAGGCATCAACAGTAGGAAACAGGAAGTTGTTATCCCTCTGTAGAGACAGTAAGTGAGACCCCATCTGGAGTACTGCATGCAGTTCTGGAGACTCCATCTCTGCAAAGACATAGACAGAGTGGAGGCTGTCCAGAGGACCGCAACCAAAATGGTGCAGGGTCTGCACCAGAAGAGATACGAGGAGAGACTAAAGCAGCGTAATATGTATACCCTTGAGGAAAGGAGGGAGAGGGGGGCATGATAGAAACTTTTAAGTATCTCAAGGGAATTAACAAAGTACAAGAGGGTAGTGTCTTTCAGAAGAAATGTGCAAGAACAAGGGGGCACAATTTGAAGATGGGGACGGCTCAGAGGTAATGTTAGAAAGTATTTTTTCACAGAGAGGGTTGTGGATGCATGGAACAGCCTTCTTGAGGAGGTTGTGGAGTCAGGAACAGTGGGAGAATTCAAGAATGCATGGGACAGGCATAAGGCAATTCTAGTGGGGGGTAGGAGGAAGTAAGCTGTTGACTAACTAGAATCTGCAGCTTATCCATCAGGTAGGAAATGGGCAGACTAGGTGGGCCATACGGTCCTTATCTGCGGCCAAATTCTATGTTTCTATGTTTCCATGAAAAAAATAGTTCCTCACATTACCTCTGAGCCGTCCCCCCTCTATCTTCAAATTGTACCCCCTTGTTCTTGCACACCTCTTTTTCTGAATGATGCTACCCTCTTGGACTTTGTTGATTCCCTTAAGATACTTGAAAGTTTCTATCATGTCCCCCCTCTCCCTCCTCATCTCGAGGGTATACATATTAAGCTCCTTTAATCTCTCTTCGCATATCTTCTGGTGCAGAGCCTGCACCATTTTAGTTGCCCTCCTCTGGACAACTTCCATTCTGTCTATGTCCTTGTGGAGATGGGGTCTCCAGAACTGCACACAGTATTCCAGACGGGGTCTCACCAGCTGTCTGTACAGAGGGATAACAACTTCTTGTTTTCTACTAGTGATGCCTCTCCCTATGCATCCCAGTATCCTGCCAGCCCTCCTCACTGCCTTCTTACATTGCTTGCCCACCTTTAGGTCATCTGATATGACTACCCCCAGGTCCGTTTCCATTTTTGTTGATGTTAGTATCTCACCCCCATTGTATACTCTTCCCCTGGGTTTTTGTTTCCCAGGTGCATTACTTTGTACTTCTTGCGTTGAATCTAAGCTGCCATACATTTGACCATTCCTCCAACCTTGTCAAGTCCCTTCTCATCCTTTCCACCCCACCTTCTGTATCGACCCTGTTTCAGATCTTTGTGTAGAAACATAGAATTTGATGAAATTTGTGAGATACACTTGGACTGGAGCTCTGGTAAAATGGGTTGGCAATTTTGTTTTCTTTACTATTCCAATTCTTAGTGTTGGGGAGAGGGCCTTTTCAGTTCCCCGAGATCCCAGATCTTGTGCATCCATTTCCACCCATGCTTGACTAGGATTACCAGGGATTAGAAAATGGGCAAGAAAATTCCCAGACTCTGATTGGCTGATAGCCCTGGCAAGGTGGTCATCTATCAAGCAACAGAGCCCGGGCATTAAAAGTGCCAGCTTACCACAAACCTCATTACAAAGATCAGTATGCAAATAGAACGTTTATTTTAGCTATTTCTTTTAGCTATTACTGTTTCGTCTTGCCGGCTTACATCCTGAGGGAGCCCCCAGCCCTGTCCCCTGACATCCACCATCTGGCACTGATCCAACCCCAGGGCTTACACCCCCTGGCGGGGCCGGTGGAGTTCCCCAACCCCCACCAGGAACTGGATTTAAGGGGCCAGTGCTGTGGCTGGCCAGGAGCGGAGCCTGCAAGTCACCCTCCACCATTCTACTGCGGCAAGTGTTTTTTCTACTTTACTCCCCTAGGATTCGAGGTGTGCAATGACGCCTGCAGAGTGGAGTGCACACACATCCGAACGCGCTCCCTCCAAGTGTCTGCCTTGACTCCTCCCCTGTCGTCAGCATGGCAGCCATGTCCCCCAGCCTCCGCTAGGGAGCAGGCGCCAACAGCTGGGAACCCCTGCCCCAGAAAATGAGAGCAGTCCATCAGATGCTCAATCTCTCCACCTCTACCAACCCTGGCGGCCCGTGTTTGCTTTCAACATGGGTCGGCAGCAGGCGAGGTAGGTGACCAGCGCCAGCCCTCAGTGCCACCGGGCCGCTGAGAACGCTTATTTTGAAATGCTGCCATTTTTTCTCACTGCTTAGCGGGCAAGTTTGCAGCCTCCCCCATCCAGTACTTTGTCATGAACCGAATAAAGAAATCGAACATTACAAAACAGTAAAGGAGCAAACCTATAGTCATAGCAATCACCTGTACTTGTTGTCAAAATCTCCACAGTCATCAACACACAACTGCATCTTTGTCTTTTGCCCCAGAAAGCCGGTGGCTCTATTTAAAGTCCCAAGCCAGCAGCACACATCCCCAAACAGGATAGAGTAGCAGGCAGTAATGAATCTGCACGTCAAGGAAGCCAAATCATACTGCCACTTGTGCTCCTCGATCCACTCTACTCTCAGGCCACTAGCGGTACTGTCCCATTTTATCTAGCTCCTGCTCTATTCATAAACAAATTACCCATCAACATTAAGAAGAAAACACACAAAAAAACAACAACCCCGGAACTTCTCTTTTTTTCCCCCGATATCTGAATAACCCCCGGTCTGTCTCACCTGCAACAGACATTGCTCTCCCAGCATCATTCCAGACTGCGATTTCTCTGGACAGCAACAGCATTACATCCTTCTCTTCACTTTTAAAACAACCAGCCATAACAAGAAACATTAGTGTCCCATAGAGTAGACCACGCTCGCACCATGTCTATTTCTTCCATCCAGATCACTATGGAAATAGCTGCCGATTAAAAAAAAAAAAAAAAAAAAGCTCCTATTGCCAGTGCTGAGGCTAAGATGAACAAAAATAAAAAGCAACAAAACAAAAAAAGCAGAATGGGGAAACAAAGCTGCTTCTTGACGAGGAGGGGGTCTCAGTCAACAAACATAAGCAGACTGCTATGGGGAAGGGTGTAACTGCATACAGCCAGGTTTGTTTCTAATCATAATCCAGGTGTAAGAACTATTTTATTTCAAAACTCCCATTAAACTAATTTTTTACTCACGGTTTTTTATTAAAGTTTTTTTTTTTTTACAGTGCCATTTTCTAAGCGCAATAATACCCTCCAGGGTGGGCGGTATTGGAGAATACCGGACCTTCCAGGAGCTATAAGGGCTTCCACCTGCGGCATCGGGCCTCATTACACCCCTGAGCGGTCCGATATTCCCAAATACTGCCTACCCTGTCGGGTATTATTGCTTACTTAACAAATCTATATACAGTATGCCACTTGAGCCAATATGTAATAGTATCTAAAGTTTGGCAAGTGCATTCCCCTCTCAGAACTAGGTCTGCATAGAACCAGTCACCTAAGTCTTGCCCTTTCACCCTGCCATATGAAGTCATTAATGTGGCCTATTATGCTTGTAAACAGGCATTGCGGCACCTGAACCAGTAGCACCTGAAACATATACAAAAACATTGGTAAAAGACAAAGATAAAAGGCACATTTTGATGGTGTTGACCTGCCCAGTTAAGGTGAGAGGAAGGCCTCCCCATCTCTCACAGTCAGATTTAAGTCGTCCCAGACTGGACTTGTAATTTATGGCCTATATTGATGAGAGTTTCTTGGGCAGAATCACCCCCAGGTATTTCAGGTGGGTAGATGGTGGCAGTGTGTAACCTAACACCTGTAGGGGATCTCCCCCTCCCTCATGAGCATCCACTCACATTTCTGCCAGTTTATTTTGTACCCTGAGATGGGGCCGTAATTTTGTAAAATGGAAGTAAGGGCTTGTATGGCTTTTGTCTGGTCCTGCCAGGAAAAGGATATTATCCACAAAGAGAGATGTTACAGGGGTTGATCTCTCCTTGCTGCAGCCCCTTAATTTGTGAGTTCACTCTAATAGCAATTGCCCAGGGTTCCACTGTTACCCCTGGTCAACAGAAAGCTGTCTGAGAGGGTTCGATTGATCAACACCTGAGCTTGGAGTTTATTATAAAGTGTCTGAATCCAGGCTTTTATTCTACGCCCAAAGCTAAATTTGGTTAGGGTGGCAAACAACAAGAGCCACTCAACCTGGTCAAAGGCCTTTTCAGTGACTAGGGCTAGGAGACTGGGCCAAACAGCGCCCCACCCACTTCCACATTTTGTTAAGGGAATGTCTGATGTTAGATTTGGCCTGACTTCCCTTAATGAATCCCACCTGATCTCTGTGGATGATTTTAGGGAGAACCTTTTCCACCCTGGCAGCAATCACCTTTGCTATTATCTTATAGTCTGCACAGAGAAAAGAAATGGGTCAGTAGGAGCTGCACAGGGTTGGGGGATTCCCTGGTTTGGTGGCCACGTTTAATGTTTCAGGTAGTTTGCCCTCTGTCAATGATTCCTTCACCACACCCTTCATACACAGTCCTATGGAGTACCAGCATTTCCTGTAAAATTTACCTGGGAGTCCATCTGGTCCCAGTGCCTTCGCCTGTGCCAGTGGAAAAACACCAATCTAAGTTCAGCACTCTGAAGCTCCTGGTTCAAGTTAGTTCTATCTTCACTGGACACGTCAGGGATGGGCAAGGGACCTAAAAAAAGAGTCTTGAGGAGAGGTTGTTGAGTCAATTTCTGAAGTGTATAACTTTTAATAAGAAGCTTGAAAAGCCAGTGCTATGGCTTTCTGGTCCCCCAACACTGTTCCATCTGCCTGGGCGATACCGTTAATGTTTTTTTCCACCTCACTGTATTTCAGTTGCTTTGAGAGCCAGCACCCTGCCATGTCACTCTCAAAGTATGCTTTTGTGCGCATTAGTAGACTGTCTCACTTTAATCTGCTTGATAGTGATTGATTAAATTACCCTTTCTTCCTGAACAGAGTTTGAAGCGTGGCCTGTACATTAGTTTGAGAGTGTTGTTTCTCTAGGGAGGCAGTTTCTTCTGCCAGAGTTTTCTCATGCTGGGCCTCCTGCTTGTTTTTCCCCACTGCATAAGATATGGCCAACTCCCTGTTATATGCTTTGAGAGCATCCCAACGAGTTCTCTCCGAGGAATCCCCTACCTTACTGTGGGCCAGAAATTGCCCTATGGCTTTGCCTATTTGTTCAACGAAAGCCTTGCCAGTGAGACATTTCAGATCTAGTTTCCACTGTCTGTTTTTTCATGAATTTCCTCCTTCCTTTAACCTGACGAATAATGAGGCACAGTCAGAGAACAACTTGGGTGTGTATTCTGCCTTTAATACCTTGTGGATCAAAGTGATTGACTGCAGGATGTAGTTCATCCTAGTGGAGACCATTTGAGCATGACAGTAAAAGAAGAACTCATGGTCTGAGGGGTCAGGATGTCTTCAGATCTCCACCATGGCTCCCTCTGATGCCATATGTCTGAGGGCTCCCAAACTCTTGAGTGGGGCCCTTGTCTTGGGGGCCCATCTGTCTATGATTGGGTCCTAGGTCATGTTAAAATCACCTCTGACTACCAGTAGCACTTATTACCTTTACCATTTACACTTATGTCTGCTGTCCTACCCAGGACCTTCTTGAAAATGAGCTTGCTCAGTGGAGCCTTTTCCTGGTGAAATAAATAAATAAATATAGAAATAAATAGATAAATAAATATCCAACCGACTGTCCTCTCATTGCAAAAGTAATAGGGAGGGATATCAGATGGTGTTATGGGAACCATGCGGGGGGCAACCTAAAGGAAGCCAGCCTGTACCTGACCCAAAAGGAAGCCAAGTGGTTTCAGACATACAGTCAGGGGAACCCAGGTATTACATCTGTCAGAAACCAGGGCATTTGTCATATTTGTTAAAAAAATGTAACAAAAGGGGCTAGTGCAGCAGGAGGGGGTAGCTTGGGGAGCTCCCAGTAGACTGGGGCCTGTGCACAGAGTGTAGTGCCATCCAACTCCACTGCACATATACACCCAGTGCTGGTGAATGGATTGGTAACCAAGGGATTGAGAGACACTGGGGCCTCCATTACTATGGAGAAGCAGGATTTGATTAATGAAGAACAGATCCTGCCTGGTCAGTTTTCTCAGATTAGAGGGGTGATAGGTTTGGCAGTCTCAGTGCCAATGGCCTGGATCTTCCTAAGCTAGAAAGGTGGTCGGGGCATATGGGAGGTGGGTGTTCGACCAGATCTGCCCATGGATATGATTATGGGGAATGATTTCACTAGCAGGGCCGATATTGTGTGTGTCACTACCCATAGCAAGGCAAAGGAACAGGTTCCTGAGGATTCAGAGGGGTCAGTGCAAGAGCAAGCAATCCCTACCTCAGTAGCAGGGGACATTTTAGCTGAAGGATGTGCTGGGAGCAGCAGTACTGAGCCACAAATACAATAGGAGAGTCCAGCCTTTTCTGGACACTTAGTGAGTCAGCTATTACAAAAGGCCTAACAATTTTACTGACCAATGTATTTTAAAGATGTAGCAAATTATCATGGACTTGTCTGAAGTGCCAGAGGGTGGGAAAGATTAGGAACAAGGCTAAGGTAGCTTTAATTCGCCTGCCTATTATTGAAGAGCTATATATGCAAGTTGCACCCACTCACCCTAAGCCAGTTCTACTTTTATAGCCACTGGATTTGACTGGCAACAGGATCTTCCTGTTTTGCAGTAGGAAGGGAAGGATCATAGAGGAACATTGGTTTTGTCAACCCTAAAGGAAAAAAGTAGCTCACCCCCCCCCAACTGCTGGTGGTCTGACACTGAACAAGGAAGAAGGAGGCTACTGAAGAATATAGGAAGTTGCTGTCCCAGAACAGGAAGGGTGAGAGTTGTAAGGAGAGGAAAGAGTAAGCATATAGAGAAACAGGAGAGGGGACACAAAATAAAACATGATAGGAGTGATGCAGTGCAATGGCTGTGGTGCAGCAGTGTTCTGGGAGACATTCTGGAGGTTGCCATGCTGCCCTATTTGCAGGCACCTCTCTGGTCTGAGGGAGGAGGTTGCCTGTCTCCAGGCTGACCTGGCTAGGATTCGTGGAACCTCCTCCCCCCCCAGGGACCACCAGGGCCAATGCTACTTCCTCAGAGGTTGCCAAGAAAGAGTAGAGGATGGACCAGGGTGGGCTCAGGGAGCGAGAGGGTAGTGGAACAGAGTTGCATCCCTCCAGCTGTACCTCTCCAAAATTCATACGCTCTTCTGGTGGATAGTGGTTCCTCTATGGAGGCACCTGCAGTGGAGACCAAGGAGAATGCTGGGAACCTTCACAAAGGAGACCCACAGGAGATGGCATGGGACCCCACAGGGGAAGAGAACAACTCCTGGTGGGGGACTCGATCATTAGGGGGTAGAAATGGGGAGGAAGGAGAGGGAGAGGTGCCTGCCTGCGCCACAGCTTGAGGGACAGGAAGCGATCCTCAGGATCATGGGAACAGCTGCATGAGGGAGGGAGCTGGATGTCATTGTTCACCTAGGGACAAATGACCTGGCTAGGAATGGGATCAGAGCAGTGCAAGAGGAGTTTGTAGAGTTGGGAGGGCCTAGACAAGGAAGCGTGACACGGTAACCTTCTCGAGGTGCTGCCTGCCTATGGCAAGGGTGATGTTAGGGTACTCCTCACCAGGGAATTCAATGAATGGTTGAAAACTGGTGTGAGCCCAGGGTTTTGGCTTCATGGGGCATTGGGGAGCCACCTGGAGGGATGCAGACCATACTGGCGCGATGGTCTGCATCTGTCCAGGGAGGAACCAGGATCCTAGTGAGAGGTTTAATGCTTAATTGGCTAGCATTTAAACTAGCTAAGGGGGGACACACTGAAAAGGAGCAGGGGAAATCCCATCCCCCCCACAAAACACGGTAATTAGTGAGGTAAACACCAAGGTAAAGAAGTCATGAGGGAGCAGGACAGAGGTAAATGTAAAAAAAGGCAAAGGTAGTAAGGACAGGAATGAGGCTAAAAGGGGTAAGGCCATCAAAAAGTGGAGGGTGATGAGTACCAATGCCCGTAGTCTGTATAACAAGCTCCCTGAACTAGTGGCCTTGATGGAAGAGGGTTGCCTGGATATTGTGGCAGTCACAGAAACATGGTACGCAGAGAACCATGACTGGGATGTCAACATACCAGGATACACAATCTATAGGAGGGACAGGGAGGGTAAAAGAGGAGGAGGAGTAGCTTTCTATGTAAAGGAAGGGATCAAAGCAACAGAACTAAAGAGTAAACAGGGAGCAGATGAGGCATTCTGGGTCACCCTGGAGACAGGAAATGGCACCACAATCCGCATGGGGGTTGTATACAGACCCCCATCTCAGGGGGAGGGAATGGACAAGGAAATGGTAGAAGGTATCCTTAGAATGGCAGAAAAGGGGATGATATTGTTGATGGGGGACCCGAATATGCCAGATGTTAACTGGAGCACCTTTGCTGCAGGCACATCCAAGAGCAGGGTCATTCTTGATGCCCTACAAGGGGCATGCCTCAGACAGCTAGTATAGGAACCCACCCAGAGGGAGCAATCTTAGATCAGGTACTCCCAAATGGGGACGGAGAAAAAATCTCAGATTTAGAAGTGGGTAGCCATCTGGGAACAAGTGACCACCAAACAGTGTGGTTTACGATAAACACAGCCATAAAATCAAGCCATACAAAAGCAAGAGCATTGGACTTTAGGAGGGCTGACTTTGGGAAAATGAGAGAGTGCCTCAGAAAAGCACTAGCAAACAGGCAAGAAGGAGGGGTGGAGGAACAATGGGGAGTAATCAAAACAGCCATCACAGAGGCAACAAGCCTTTGTGTAAAGCAAATCAACAAAACACAACGAAGGAAAAAAATGCTATGGTTCTCAAAAGAGGTGGCAGGGAAGGTTAAGGAGAAAATGATAGCATTCAGAAAATATAAGGAAACACAGAAGGAGCAGGACAGAGAACTTTATCAGTTAAATCAAATAGATGCTGGGAAGGCAGTCAGAATAGCAAAGGCCCAAACCGAGGAAAGGATAGCCAACTCTGTTAAGAAGGGGGATAAGACCTTTTATAGGTACATTAGGAAGCGAAGAAAAACCAAAGGACGGATACTGAGGCTTAATAAAGGGGAGGGAATGTAGATAAAGGGTGACAGTGAAAAAGCAGGGATACTGAATGAATGTTTCTGCTCAGTATTCACAAAGGAAGAGGAGGGGGAGGTACCTAAACCAAGCAAGAAAAACACTCTGAAGACAGGGGTCGATACCAGTCCATTTACAGAAGAAAGGGTTCTGAAAAAACTAACGAAATTGAAGGTGGACAAAGCAATGGGGCCTGATGGAATTCACCCAAGAATTCTAAAAGAACTAAGGGTAGAATTAGTGCCACCGCTGACTACTCTCTTTAACAAATCATGGGAGGATGGAGTGGTACCTGAGGACTGGAGGAGGGCAGATGTGATTCCTCTTCACAAAGTGGGAGCAGGACAGAGGCAGAAAACTACAGACCAGTTAGTTTGACCTCAGAGGTAGGGAAAATGATGGAATCATTTCTGAAGGAAAGAATTGTTGAGTACCTAGAGGCCAGTGGGGCACAGGACCCAAGGCAGCATGGATTCCCGATGGGAAGGTCGTGTCAGATGAATCTAATAGATTTCTTTGACTGGGTGACCAACGTAGTAGACCAGGGAGGGGCTGTGGACATGGTTTACCTAGATTTTATCAAGGCATTTGATACAGTCTCCACAAAAGATTAATACACAAGTTAGCCAGCTTTGGAGGGGGTCCCAAGGTGGTAGTCTGGATAAAAAATTGGCTAGACAATAGGACGCAAAGGGTAGTAGTAAATGGAGTCCACAATGAAAAAAGAAGGGTTACTAGCGGGATACCGCAGGGTTCAGTACTGGGACCGGTCCTTTTTAATGTCTTTATAAGTGAAATTGCAGAGGAACTGGAAGGAAAAGTATGTCTCTTTGCAGACGACACAAAGATCTGCAACAGGGTTGATACACAAGATGGAGTGGAAAGGATGAGAAGACACTTGGCAAGGTTGGAGGAATGGTCAAATGTATGGCAGCTCAGAATCAATGCAAAGAAATGCAAGGTAATGCACCTGAGAAACAAAAACCTAGGGGAAGAGTACACAAAGGGGGGTGAGATACTGACAACAGTAAAATGGAAAGGACCTGGGGTAATTATATCAGATGACCTAAAGGTGGGCAAGCAATGTGAGAAAGCAGTAAGGAAGGCTGGGGATACTGGGATGTATAGGAGAGGCATCAATAGTAGAAAACAAGAAGTTGTTATCCCTCTGTACAGGCAGTTGGTGAGACCCCATCTGAGTACTGTGTGTAGTTCTGGAGACCCCATCTCTGCAAAGACATAGACAGAGTGGAGGCTGTCAGAGGAGGACAACCAAATGGTGCAGGGTCTGCACCAGAAGACATATGATGAAAGACTAAAGGAGCTTAATATGTATACCCTTGAGGGAAGAAGGGAGAGAGGGGACATGATAGAAACTTTCAAGTACCTCAAGGGAATCAACAAAGTCCAAGAGGGTAGCATTTTTCAGAAAAAGAGATGTGCAAGAACAAGGGGGCACAATGTAAAGATAGAGGGGGGATGGCTCAGAGGTAATGTGAGGAAGTATTTTTTCATGGAGAGGGTTGTGGATGCATGGAACAGCCTCCCTGAGGAGGGCATGGAGTCAAGAACAGTGGGGGAATTCAAGAATGCATGGGACAGACATAAGGCAGTCCTAGTGGGGGGTAGGAGGAAGTACACTGTTGGTTAACTAAGATCTGCAGCTTATCTGTTAGGTAGGAAAATGGGCAGACTAGGTGGGCCAAGCGGTCCTTATCTGCCATCAAATTCTATGTTTCTATGTTGCTGTGGACACTGTGGAGCCACTTAGCACCCCAGGTCGCACCAGCAAATGGTGCATCTTGGTGGTTGTAGATTATTTCACAAGGTACCCAGAGGCAGTGCCCATGTTCTCCACTAAGGCTGGGAAAGTGGGTGACAATCTGTTGGAGATATTTGGCTAGATGGGTTTTCCCCAAGAGATTCTGTCTGACCAGGGCACCAACTTCATGTCTGAGTTGATGACTAGTCTTTGGGAGAAGTGAGGAGTGAGTCAACTCAGGGCCTCGCCATACAATCCTCAGACTTAATGTCTGGTTAAGCAATTCAGTGTATCTCTTATGACCATGTTGACAGCATTTGCTGACTAGTATGGAAGAGAGTAGGACAAGTACTTACCCCATCTCTTATTTGAATAGGGAAAGTTCCTCAGGGTTCTCACCCTTCAAACTCCGGTTTGACCATTGGATGAGGAGCCATTTGATTTGGTAATGGATGAATAGGAAAGTGAGCTTGCTTCCTAAGCAGAATCTGTTATAGAAGATCACATGAACTTCAGGTCTAGGCTCAAGGAACCCATGAGGTTCACCCAGGAGAACCTAGCCTCTGCACAACAGAGACAGAAGACATAGTATGACCATGGGGCCAGAACCTGGAAGGATGAGGTTAGGCAGTGGGTGATGGTGCTTATCCCTGTCCAATGGAATAAAGTCTAGGTGGCTTAGGAGGGTCCATGCTTGAAGGAGAATGATGTCAGCTATGTGGTGGAGCCGCCTGACAGGAGGTGCAAGCAGCATATCTACCGCGTTAACATGTTGAAGCCCTACCATCACAGAGATCATCCTGACTGGGTGCAGCTACTCAGAAGAGGAGACAGAGGCAAACCCCCTGATGGATCTCTTGGGAGAGGTTGAAGGAGAATCATCAATGGATGCCATCACCCTCTCTGAGAGGCTGACACCTGTTCAAGCTACCAAAATGTGGACCATTTGAGGGGATTTTCATTAGGAAGCCTGGGTATTTCATGTTGGCAGAGCACGGAATGGGTGTGGGGTCCCAGGCCCCCCGAGGCAGCCACCATACCAAGTCCCTGAGGGTGTAAAACATGTCATAGAGGGGGAGAGCAAGGGGATGCTGGATCTCCAGGTGATCCAGGAGTCCAGTAGTCCCTGGACCTCCCCAGTGGTACTAAGCCCCATGAGGTTCTGCGTTGACTACTGCAAGTTCAATAGCTGTATGGAGTCAGGTGCATACTCAATGCTTCAGACAGATGAAGTCTTAGAGTGGTTGGGGAGGGTGACATAACTAACCACCATAGATCTGACAAGGGTTATTGGCAGGTGCCCCTGACCCCTGAAGCCAGAGAGAGGTCAGCCTTCATCACCCTGTTGGGTTAATTGAGTTCTGAGTAATGCCATTCAAGCTGAAGAATGCACCCATCACCTTAGTATTGCCTGTGAACTGCATTCTAAATGAGGCAGGAGCTTTTGCCCTGGCATACATGGATGACATTGCCAACTATAGCCAGACCTGGGAGGATCACATCAGGCATGTGGCTGAGGTGTTCCTCCAACTGCGGGCTGCTGGGTTGATAGAGCAGAGAAGTGCCTGATAGGAATGGTGGCGATGTCCTAGCTTGGGTTGAGGGTGGGGAGTGGGTACATCCAGCCTGAGCCACTGAAAATTGAGGCCATCCAGGGATGGGCCACATCCACAACTAAGAGAAAGATGTGAGCCTTCCTAGGGACAGCAGTGTACTTTCACAAGTTTGTACAGAATTTCAGCAGCTGGCCAAACCCCTGTCCAATTTCACCAGGAAGAAAATGGCCGAACAAGATTTAGTGGATGGAAATCTGTGATACCGCGTTCTGTAAGCTGAAGGAGGCATTGAGTTGGGCATGGTTTTGAGTCAGTTTACACATTCAGGAGAGGAACACACAGTCATGTACCTGCGCAGGAAGCTGCTGCCCAGAGAGGAGGCCTATGCCACAATTGAAAAAGAGAGTCTAGGTATTGTCTTGGCTTTGCAGAAGCTGCAACCTTACCTGTAAGGGAGGGGTTCACCCTGGTCAGTGACCACAGTCCCCTCACATGGCTGTATAGGACTGGTGGGCAGAACCTCAAATTGCTAACGTGGTGCCTGATGCTGCAGTCCTATGATCTGTACATCAGGCACCGCAGTGGGTTGCAGCATGGAAATGCTGTTGGGTTTTCTAGACAATAGCTAGGACCTAGAAGAGAACAAAGAAGGGGAGAGGTGCTGTGAGGAACTAGTGTGGGAGTTCACACAGAGAGTGAACCTAGGTATAGCAAGTGGTGCGAGCCGGCTCACATAAAAAAAAAAAAAATATATATATATATATATATATATATATATATTTTAAGAGTCAAAGGAATGTGTTTTCATTTTTGGGAGGGAGATGGAACATACAGGATAATGAATGGGCATCAATGAACAGCCACTCTATTGTCGCTTTGAGTGGTTGTCATGACAACTTAAGATAAAAGATTTTCTTACGTTGTCATGGCAACCACGAGAAGGGAGAATGGAGTGGTTGATTGATACTCATACATTATCGTTTATAGTGTATGGGCATCGGTCCGATCATTTTAAACAAAAGAAAGAATTCATGGTCTGCAACCTTACATTTAAGTTCTCACCGCCGCTTTCTCCGGGTCCACCTGGAACTGCCGCAGCCTGCTCAGTAAGGCTGGCAGTTCAGGAAATGCGCATGATCATTTCTCGTTATTGTACCATCAATGTGATGTACTGTACCATTGATGGGTTAACAATCTGACGTAACATTGATGGTACAACAACCCTATTAAACAATAGATTTTTGCATCGAACAACATTCAACCATACATCATAATAGTTTTATGATGTTTTCTGTTTTTTTTTATAGAATTAACTCTATCTCCTAAGGGGAAAGAGATGAGCTGGGGAAATTAGATTAAAAATGTTGCCAGAGGCAGAAGCAGCTGCCCAGGATAAATAATTACACTCCCTTTGTCCTGTAATGACAGGACCTCCTAGTCAGTTAATGAGGGAGCTTCAAACAGCTCAAGGTCCTTCATGTCAAGGAACTTTCCTAGCCATGCAGTCATGGCTCAGAATAAAAGAAGGGCTTTCCAAGTCCACAGAATACAAGGTTCTGGTTTAAGCCAACTTTTCAGAGAGGTGGTATCCTCAGGAGACAAAAAAGTGTCAAAGCCATGATGTCAGAGTGACATCATTGATGATGCAGCATGGGGCAATGGCAGCTAAAGACTTCTGAGGTCTTGCCAGACTCTAGCAAGTCAGTCGGTGTTGGAGCTTCATACTTTCACCATCTAGGTTTGGAGTCTGCCATAGTTTACAAAGTTATCCTGAGTCGTAAGAGATTTTCTACTCTGCTAGATTTAACAAATGATAGGAAGGGTTTTTTATTTGTTTCATCTGCTGCGTGCAAATGTTTTTTTTTTATTTCTTTGGTAACCCTGTAATGCCCATAATTTATCATTTGTATTTGTGTGATATCCTGTAGATTGTGCAAATGTTGTGAAGTTGTAAATATTCTTTTTATGTACTTCATGCCTCTGTGACTGCATCTTTTGGGGGAATAGTCAACTGTTGGTACTGATAAATCCGCCTCTGAAGGGAAAAGGCTACAGTTAACATATTTTAAGAAGTAAAGTGTTTTCTCAGTAGTGAATGATGAGGGAAGAGTAGCCAAAGGAGCACTACACTGTGTGGACAGTGGCTCTGTTGGGATAGGAACCGAGAAAAGTCTCCAGGTAACAGAATCACTTCTGAGTGGTGGCAGCTACCAAAAGATCCTTAAAGGTATTGACAGTTGTGAAATACGGCAGACTATGTCCTAGGACAGGTTGTGAAATGCACTGCTCTCTGCTGGATAAGTACAACTCCAAGCAATGTAAAGCTATTTCACTGAGTCTTCCATAGCACCTCAGGTGATCTGTCAAAACTTGATAGTGCATGGTGTCAAATGCTGGGAACTATACAGTGCTCTACTCTGTTCTTCACCATGTGTAGATAATTCAGAACCTTCCTAAGTATGGTCTACTTGCTTGGAACAAGGTCAGAAAAGGGACTGGAATGGCTCCTAGATCTTAATGCACCAAACTGACCTTGAGCTGCACCACAACCAGTTTCTAGTTATCTTCCCCAAAACAGGTAGGTTTGAGAAGTCTGTAATATGTCAGGATCGCTGTGTCTAATTACTCTTTTGGGGTTAATCACCAATCCCTTAGGGTTGGCAGGAAAGTTAGCACTCTTTAAGAAAACACTGGATGATCCAGACAAACACTGGACCAAGGACATCTCAGAAAGTTGGCCCCGGATCCAGGGAACAGCAGATAGGTTGCAGCTCAGCTATCACACGGGACACCCGTACATCAGAAAAGTACAATTAAGAACTTACCGTAACAGTAGATCTTCTAGAGAGGCTCTTGCAGTAGGTAATTACATATAGGACTGAAGCTGACAGGTGACAGGACCCCATGGAAAAATTTCTAGCTAGCAGTCTGTGGAGGGGGAACGCCTCCAAGTCAGGTGACCGACATCATGCAAGATCAGTATAAAGGGGCGGTCCCCCATGCCCGCCTTCCAGTTCTTTCCCGGCAAAAGCCAAAAGGCAAGATGAGAGAGAAGTGGATGATTCTCTTCCTGGAAAAAGGAGCTGAAAAAGCTAAGGGGATGGAGGGCCGGAAGGCATTACCTACTGTAAGAGTCTCTCTCGAAGATCTACTGTTACGGTAAGTTCTTACATAACTGTACTATCTTACTTCGAGAGGGCTCTTGCAGTAGGTAATTACATATAGGACTGAGTCCCAAGCAGTCTGAAAAAAGGAAAAGCACTTGGGAGGAGGAGAACTAATCAATCAATGTAACCTCCGGCTGCACTGGTCTTGAGAAAGAAGACCTTGCAGTACAGCCAACCTGAAGCCTGCTCTACAGCGAGAGGCAATATCCAAACTGCAGTGTTTCGTAAAAGTATGGATGGAAGTCCAAGTCCCGGCTGCACAGATGTCTGCCGCTGACACATTTTTGAAACAAGCCACAGAGGCAGCTACTACTCTGGTGGAGTGACCTCTGAGTTGACCGGCAGAGTCTTGTGGTACTTGTCATAACAGAATGTGATACAATGAGCCAACCACTTTGAGAGGCATTGCTTGGAAACTGCATTGCCCTCTCTTTTGGGAGCAAAGGAGACAAAAAGCTGATCAGATTTCCTGAGATTCTTAGTCCTAGTGGTATAATAGCTCAGTATTCTATGAACATCCAAAGTATGCAAGAGGTACTCCCCTTGATTGGAGTGTTGTGTAAAGAAAGCGGGTAGTGCAATGGATTGATTCAGCGTAGATTCCGCTACCACCTTAGGGAGAAACTTAGGGTTGGTGCGTAGAGCTACACATTCCTTGTGAAAAATCAAATAAGTGATTTTGCACATTAGGGCCTGAAGCTCGGAAATTCATCGAGCTGAAGTAATAGCCACTAGGAAGAGAGTCTTCCAAGAAAGGAACTTCAAGTCTGCTGAGGCTGCCGGTTTGAAAGGAGGCAGAGTAAGCTTCTCAAGAATAAAGTTCAGATTCCAAGGAGGAGCAAGGATGTGGACAAGGGGTCTCAAATAGAGAACCTGTCTGAGGAAAGTCTTGGAGACTTCCAACTGCGCCAACATCCTGTCTCCAAAAGGGACATGGTAGGCTGAGATAGCCACCATGTGAACCTTCAAAGAGGAATGGCTGAGACCCAGGTCAAAGAGATGATGTATGTAGTCCAGGACTCTCTTGACAGGGCAAGAGAAAGGCTTGAATTCCATTAAAGAGGCCCAAATCAAAAAGTGTTTCCACTTCATAGCATAGGTAGATCTAGTGGGAGGCTTCCTGGCCTCCACCAGAATATCTGCTATGAGCTACATCTGCAGGAGCCATGCATGCAACTGAAGGAGTTTGAGACCTGGATGAACCAGGGTCCCCTGATCCTGGGTCAGCAAGTGTTGTGACAGAGGAAGAGGAAGTGGAGGTTCCTCTGAAAATTGTTGCAGAAGACAGAACCAAACTTGCCTGGGCCAGAATGGGAGCGATGAAGATCATTCGGGCTCCTTCTGTACTCAGTTTGTGCAAGACCCTGGGGATTAAGGGAACTGGAGGGAAGGCATAGACGAATCTGTCCCTCCAATTGAGAGATAGAGCGTCCCGCCAGAAAATGCCTCACCCTGGAATGAGCGAGCAGAAGGCGGGAAGTTTTGCATTTTGAGGAAACATGAACAGGTCTACCTGAAGGGTTCCCCAGTGCAGGAAGATGTTGTCTACTACCTCCTGATCCAGTTCCCACTCATGGACTTTGGCTGAAGACCGACTGAGGTGGTCTGCCAGTGTATTGTCTACTCCCAGAACATGAACTGCCGTCAGGTGAAGGTTGTGCTGAACAACCCAACTCCAAACTCACATTGCTTCCCTGCATAGAGGGTAGAAATGAGTTCCTCCCTGCTGGTTGAGATACCAGACTATGCACATGTCCATCTGGATGGTTAGATGACTGGGAAGAATGTAGGAGTGCAGAGCCTGGAGAGCATACAAGATGGCTCTGAGCTCGAGCGCATTTATGTGTAAAGTCTGCTCGAGTCTGGACCAGGACCACTGAGTCCTGTGAGATCCCAGATGGACTCCCCAGTCCTCTCCTGATGCATCCATTGCCAATGTTTGGGAGTGGGGTTCGATATTGAAGGAAACTCCCCAGCAAAGGTTCTCTAGCACCATCCACCATTGCAAGTCCCTGACCATGAGATCGGGAACTAGAACTCCCTTGTCTAGGTCATCCAGAGTCTGGTCCCATGGGGTGCGGAGTGTCCATTAAGAAATTCTCATATGGAGCTGCGCATGAGGGACTGTCGGGATAGCAGCCGCCATGAGCCCAAGGAGGTGAAGACCTGACCTGGTGCTGACTCTTCTGTGACTGGACAACAGACGTGCCTGAGTCTGGAGGGTGTCCACCCTGTCCAGAGGCAGAAAGGCCTTGCCGATGGTCATATCCAGGATGACTCTGATGAACTGGAGTCTTTGGCAAGGAACCAGATGGGACTTGGCCTGGTTGATGGTGATACCCAGGCTGGTGAAAACCTGCAGGGTAAAGGAAAGGGAAGGCAGAAGTTCCTCCCTGGATGGGGCCACCAGGAGTCAATTGTTCAGGTACGGGAATACCTGCAGTCCCTGGGTACATAGGTAGGCCGCCACCACCACCGATAGGCATTTGGTAAACACTCAGGGAGCCGAGAAAAGACCAAATGGGAAGGCCTTGAACTGGTAGTGGTCCCTCTGAACAGAAAACTGAAGGAATTTGCTGTGGGAAGGGCGGATGGGGATATGCAGGTAGGGATCCTGCATATCCAGAGCACATAGCCACTGTCCCTGCCAAAGAAGTGGCAGAAGGCTCTGCAGAGAGAGCATTCCGAAGTGCTTGTACTCCACGAACATGTTCAGGGAGCTGAGGTCTAATATGGGCCTCACATCTCCTGTCTTCTTTGGAACTAGGAAGAAATGGGAATAGTAGCCTGTCCCCCAAAGATGAGTGGGTACTTGCTCTATCACCGCCTTCAAGAGAAGGGAGGAAATTTCTTCTAGAACCAAAGGAAGATGTTCCGGGGAGTAAGATGACTTGGGGGGGGGTGGTCTTCTGGGTGGTTTCTGAAGAAAATCTATGGAGTGTGCTCCTGCAATCAGTTGGAGCACCCAAGCATCTGATGTGATCCTCTCCCAACCCGGTAGATGGAAGGAGAACCTCCCTCCTACTGGTTCCTCTGGTGGGGTCCAGAGGCTGTGGGAGAGAGGAGGAGTCAGAAGGTGTGGGGCAGCGCAGCGACCGAGGCTCCTGCCACTATTTTGGGTGGGGAAGTCTTGGTTGCTGGAGGGGACCGATGTTTATTGGCCTGCTTGCCCTGTGGTTTTGCTTTAGGGTGAGGACGTCTGCAAAAAGGGTGATGCTGTCCCTGAGGGGGCCTGTACAGAAAGTCCACAGACTTGAGTGCAGTACTCTTCTCCTGCAGATCGGTGATGATGTCCTTGACATCGCCACCAAACAGCATCGAACCCCTGAAGGGCACATCATGAATAACGGATTGCACTTCTGGGACCAATTCTGACACCCAGAGCCAGGCATGATGCCGCAGACCTATGGTGAAAGCCAAACTCCGACCAGCTGCATCCACTGCATCGTATGTGGCACGAAGCATGTGCCGACTGGCCAAATGAGCAGAACGGACAAGATCAGCCACTTCCTGTCTGGTCTTGGACTCAGAAAGGGAGTCCAGTTTGGATTTTACCTGACTCAGGATCGTCTTCTGGTAGTCTCCCATATGAGCAACATAGTTCAGGGCCCTAATCCCCAGGGTAGAAGAAACGTACACCTTCTTCCCATACTGGTCCAGAAGACGGGACTCCTTGTCAGGAGGAGATGAGCTGAGATGTTTAGGGTTGGCAGAATGACCGTGAGCAGCACTAATCATGACCGAGTCTGCCTAGGGGTGTACATTCAAAGAATCTACACCCTCAGAAGCCTGATATAGCCTGTCCGCCTTCCTCGGAAGGGGGGCTAATGCGGACGGTTGCTTCCAAATAGTGGACACAAGGTCCGTGTGAGGCTCGATCCAGGGTGGAATCAAAGTCAGAGTGGTCTCGGGCAGATCCAAGTGGGCAGCAAACTTCTTACACTGTGGATCTGGCTTCAGAGATTGTCATTGATGAACTTCCTGGATCTTTCTCAGTAACTCCAAAAATGAAGGATCCTCTGGAGGAGTCCTTGGCCTGGGTCGATCTGGAGTACCTTGCTCATGATCCAAATTGGAGCATTCCCCTGAATCAGAATCAGAGGTCTCCGATGAAGATGCAGAAGACTCCTATTGAGGTGGGGGAGGAATGACCCCTTGGGGAAGCCCTCTGGGATGCATGTCCTCCCCACCCCTGGCACCAGAGAGTTCACCTCTGATGTTGGGTAAAGGGGAGGGAGTCTCTTGTCTCCGACGTCAGGGGTCCAATGTCAGGTCCAGCAATGGGAGATGGCTCTCCACCTCTCAGGTGAGCTGAGCCTTAGCCTCGGCCCACCAGGGAGCCAGAGTTTCCTTCAAATCCACTGGCGGCTGTGGTGTGGGTGGTAGAGGAGGAGGGGGATATGGATAATGAGGGTATCCATAGGGCAAGTATCCATAACCCGACGGTGGAAATTCCAGCGTCAGGTATTGAGGCACCGGATACTGCGGCGCTGGGTACTGTAGCATTGGATACTGTGGTCCTGGGTAGGACGGCGCCATATTAGGCGGAGTCAGATACCCAGGTGCCAAGGGCTCTGGCAGCGCAGAAGACCCTGGAAGCGGCCCTGCAGGAGGCCGTGCAAAAGGTGGTCCTGCAGGTGTTGGGCCCAGTGTTGGCTGGGTAGGTCAGCATTGGAGCCAGCGTCCGAGAGCCCGGCGTCCAGGGATCCAGACCTATACTGTAGGTGGAAGACCTGATGTCAGCATGTCCAAGTCCTCTGTGACATCTGGGGATGGAGGGTTAAAATCTCTGGGGTCCAACAGAGGAGACATGGGAGCCTCGGATGGCAACAGCAAGCGTTGTGGTGAGCCTAGGATGTTGGAGTGGTCCAAGGGGTCCAACGTAGACCCTTTCGCTGGGTGTTCATCGGAGGGGCCGATGTCCAACTTACCAATGGGGTCCAGGCGGACATCAGAGGAGCCAGTGTCCAACTGATCAGAACCCTGGCCTGACAGGGGTCGCGCCAGAGAGGTGACCTTGATGGGCATGTGAGGGACTGTGTGCCTCCCTGAAGGAGCTGGCATCTTATCAGGCCTGTCTCGGCAGATGTCGGTGGCACCGGCGTCCAGCTAAGTGGACCCTCTTGACCCAGAGAGCCGCATGGAAGCGGCCTTCCTGGGAGTGGCAGCCTCCTTTGCCCTGGAGGCACCAGAGGGGCTCGAGCGCAAGCCTGATGGGAGGGGCAACACTGTCTTAGACACCGCCTAGACAGCCGTCTAAGGGCAGTCCCCCCCGGAGGGGACGTTACCTTAAGAACCGCGACTCTGGCTGGAGTCACAGCAGCCATGGAGGTGGAGTCCTGGTCCCGGTGCTTCTCCTTCTTCTTCTTGTGGTCTTCGGGGGAAGTGAAAGCCTGCCTGAGTTTCTTCAGCTCCTTCTCCATGGACGCCAACTTTTTCTTCAAAACGTGGGCTTCCAAGGACTGCTGCCTCTGTTTTCGGGTGGCTGCATTGAACTGCTGGCAGTGCTGGCACTTCTCTATAAGGTGGTCCAGGCCTAGGCAGAAGAGGCACAGGGAGTGACCGTCCTTATGCGGTAGTTGGGCAGCACACCAGTCGCACTTGTTTTTATGTGATTCGGAGGGCGTCGGGAACGACATACATGGTCGTTAGAAGAGGAAAAACTCAGAAAAACTGACGAAACAAAACGGTAAACTAGACTGATGAGTGAAGGAACTTTCACAAGTCGACAGTGGGAAAGAACTGGAAGGCAGGTGTGGGGGATAGCCTCTTTATACTGACGTCTCATGACATCGGTCACCTGACATGGGGACGATCCCCCACCAAAGACTGCTAGCTAGAAATTTTTCTGTGGAGTCCTGATGCCTGCCGGCTTCAGTCCTATATGTAATTACCTACTGCAAGAGCCCTCTCAAAGTAAGATCTGAAATTACTCAGCGCCCTCTGGATCATTAACAAGAACACTGTCAGTCATAACCAGAAGCCTTAGGAGATTCCTGCTCTCATGGGTATCACCTTGTTGGAAGAAATGGCTGAACTGCTAATTTGTTAGTGGTTGAACTCAAAACTGAAGATATTTTGGGTGAAGTAACCTGTGCACAGTGCAGAACAGTAGACCAGGCCTGTTCCTCCCCATCTCACAGCGGGAACGGTCTTTTTTCGTAATTGCTCTGTGGTACTCATTACCAGAACTGTCTTTTATAGTGATTGCTCTCTCATACTCCGTGTAGTAAATCCTTCAAGCCAGTCTGACTAGAATCTCCAAGTGTAGGTTATAACCTCTGCCTTACTGATTTCAATTGCCTTAACTCCTAGATCTTCCAAGAATCCATCTTCTCCATGAGAATCCCACTCTGGTCTTGCAGCTAGAGGTGACATGGGGGGCTCCCCTGGAACCAGAATTTTGGAGGCAGGCGGTGCCATCCATGCACCTGCAAGTTGTATAATGGGAAAGGCTTTAACCACCTTGGTTCATTTGTTTTCCTGATGTGTAAGTACGGTGCTTTCCTCATTTGGGGACAGAACATCAGTTTGCATGCAAATAACATTCAAAAGCACAATGTGCAAAGGCACTCGCCCTCCTGCTGTAAGTGATCCAATAACTCCCTGTGATATTAGTCCAAAAATTAACAAACTTGTTGAGGTGCAAAAAATATTCTAAAAACATGGATAAAGTTCACTATCTACACAGTGGCAGTCTTCCTGGAGACAGCTGAGCCATCAAAATGTCTTGAAGCTCTAAGCTCCTCTCACCACTTGGGCTGTAAGTCCTCTAACTCCACTCTGTGACAGTAGGTCTATTCTTTCTACTGGAAGGGACAAGTCGCTTTTGCATCTGCATGAATTAAAGGATTTTGTTTTTAAGCACTTTATTTACGCAAATCTTCAACTTTTCAAGTCTGTGTTCAACATTGAAGTTGTTCCTGCAGCTTCCAAATCTGCTTCATAGTGGACAATGAAATGCAAGAAACTGGATTTCAAGTTCTGTTCCCAGTGTTGGCAGAAGACGTCTGTCATGGATCCACATGCGTGTGTCTACTGCCTGGGTGATCACTACGATATATTGAATTGCAGAGTCAGGCCATGCTACTAGTGTCCTCAAAGATCAGAAGGCCAGGCTGTCATAAGGAAGGCCCAAGGACCGCAAATCAGCCTTGGCGGCTGTAGGGTCAGCTGCACAGCCTGCAGTCAAGGAAGAGGAGAGGGCAGCTGCTGCAGTGAGTTCCTCACTAGTTTCAGCGCAGTTCTTGGTTGAGACAAATGTTGGAGGTCATTCTTTGATTTCAGAGAAATGTGCATGGTCCTGCAGAACTTCAGGGAGAGCCCTTCTTACCACAGCAAGAAGCAGCATCATTGTGAGACTGGGAAAGATCATGCTGTTCCTGCTCCTTCAACTCCCTCAACTGCTCAACCTTGGTTGAGCTTTCTTTGGTTGAGGATTTGGTTGAGGGCTTCTTGGTAACCCCTTCAGGCGTGTTAACCTCAGCTTTGGTAGAGCAAGCAGTAGAGAGTCTTCTCAAACTGGTCGACAAATTAGTCTCTCAGACCCCTGTCCTTACTGTCCTCACCCAGGACAATGAAGTCTGATCAGAACCCAAACTGTTGCCCTTGGAGCTTCCCCCACCGAGGGTCATGTCTCAGAGGACCACTGTGGTTACTCTGCTGAAACAGGTGGTCAATACTAACCCTTCAGAGGACTGAGATCGATCCTCAGGCTAATGTTTAAGACAGCTCTTGTACTCTCCATCACGTTAAATCAGAAGGTGCCGCCATCAATGCTCCTTAACCTCCTCCTCCTTGAGTGGGGAGAGGCATTGTAGGATGTGTCAGCCCTATAAGGACCTGTTCTGGTAGCAATGGACCATTGCAGGAAGGGGTAGGACTCTGCCCCAGGACAATCTGACTTTTGACCCTCACTGGCTGTTCCCATGCTGGATGGAGGCATCTCTACCTCAGCCACTGTTTGAGGGCTCCCACCGAGGACTCCCACGAGGCCACTGGCTTGCCAGGCCAGTTGTAAGTGGAGATCACCTAGGATGAGGATACCAGTGTGATTCATGGTAGAAAACAGTCAAGGTCTGTCTGTAAAGATTCTTTTGATTTTGAAGTCAAGTCAGCAGTTGCCTTGATGAGGACTCACACTTTGGACCAGGAATTGGTTGAAGAGCTTACTATGGCTCATGGCTGACATCTTTCAGAGCCTTGCTCTGATTAATATATTGAGTCCAGGAAAGTGCCCTAGGAACCAGTCCAGAAACTGGCTAAATACCGGTTTACTGATATAATGGATAGGGACATATCCCCAGGGGTCATCTTTTCCTTGGCTGAAACCTTTCTAGGACCAGCCCTGGTGCTCTCACAGCATCCAGCATCCTGCTCAGCACCCTCTGCTTGTATGGTCTGCAAGTATGCAGTCCCCATGGGCAACCTTTACAGGTTCTTCACCCACCCCTTTTTGGAGGGTCTGATGACAGACTCAGCCTTCCTCAAATTGAAAGATCAAGGGGACATGGACAAACCTCCACACAAGAAGTACAGAAAGCTTAACCAGGTGGCTAAAAAGGTGTAGGCAGCTGCTTCTCTAGGTTTCAGTCAGGCCACTTATTCAGTCATGATGGTGAATTTTGGCCATTCCCTTTTTGGGTTGTTGGGCAACTCCACCTACTAGTACCAACTGATGAACAGTTTCTGCTTCGGTGTATCAGATTCCATGGTCAGTCGCTGGCTAAGTACCAGCTTCAGATGGCTTTGGACATGGGCAACTCTTGTGCCCATACCATGGCCACAGCTGTCCAGTGTCATAGGGCCTAGCTAAGGCTGTTCTCCTTTATGGCAGCCACTTGGCATAACTTGGCAGATGTTCAATTCATGGGCACCAACTTCTTTGGCCCATGGATGGAAGGACATCTTGCACATATTGAAGTCCAGTGCCATCCTGGATTTTGTGTCTGTGTCCCAAAAAGACTTGAAAGCACCGAAGCCTAAGAAAAAGGTTTTTCAGTTTCAGTCCTTTCAGCTACAACCACTTCAGCAGCAGCCCCAGCAGGCGCAGTTTCAGTGCTTGCATCTGAAACCATAACTCAGCAGCCAGGAACAGAGGAGGTGGTGCCTCTGGGTCCCCTGCAGCCGGAGCCATCTCCAAGGCTGCTTGGTGACAGGTTGTGGGGTGTTAATACCCTCCCATTTAGTCCCTGCCTCAGCTCCCAGTGAGGGGTCAGTTGTGCCACGTCTTACCACAATGGTACACCATTACCTTGCACAGATGGGTTCTAGAGTCTGCCTCTGGATTTCAAGGCTCTGCTGCTGTACCATCTCTGAGCTGCTCAGGTGTTCAGGGTGCCAGAGGACATGTCCATGTTTTAGGACAATTTAGCTCAGCTCCTAGAACATGGAGGGATAGCCCGTGTCCCAGATGCCCTCGCTAGTTGTTCACGGATATGTGTTCAGGTACTTCCTAATTCCAAAATGGATGGGGGGGGCAGGCGCTCCATACTGGACTTGCACAGTCTGAACACGTTCCAGATGGTCACTCTGAATCAGATAATGCCACCCCTGGAGCAGGGAATGTGGTTTTGCTCCCTGGACCTCCAGGAAATGGGACAGAAGAGAGAGAGAGAGGGGACATGATTGGGACCTTCAAGTACTTGAAAGAGATAAATAAGGTTGATAAAGAGAGTCTCTTTAAGCTGAGTGGCAACAATAACACTAGGGGGCACAGTCTTAAGCTGAAGGGTGGGAGGTTTAGGAGGGAGGTCAGGAAGTACTTCTTCACAGAGAGGGTGGTGGACACTTGGAATGCACTGCCGGAAGAGGTCATCTCGATGAAGACAGTGTGCAGCTTTAAGAGAGGCTGGGATAGGCATGGGGCAAAGTAAGGAACATGGGTAGGAAGAATGAGAGGAGTGGGGAGGGAGGCAGGGACATTAGCTCAAGCTGTGGACCCTGCAATACGAGCAGATTTGATAGACCAAATGGCCTTCTTCTGCTGGCTTCTTCGTATGTTCGCATGTAAATGTTCTTCCATATCCCAGCCTATCCGTCCCATGGCTGGTACCTTCAGTTCCATGCAGAAAGGATACTGTACCTGTTCTAGGTAATGCCTCTTATCTGCACCCAGCATCTTCACCAAGTGTTTGGCAGTGGTGTGGTAGCCTTCCTGTAGTGCTTGGGTGTCAGGATATATCCTGATATGGACAACTGGCTGTTAGCTAGGCCATCCAAGGAGGCTGTGGAGCAGTCCAGATTTCGGGCCTCCTGATCAACTCAGTCAAGTCAGTACTGGTCCCCTTGAAGGTGATCAAGTTCATTGGGGCAGAACTAGACTCTCTGTGAGCCAAGGACCACCTCTCAGTGGGATGGGCATCAGATCTTACCTTCTTTGCTTGATCATTTAAGGTTGCGTGCTCACACCCTGCTCAGGACTTCATGTGGCTGCTGGGGCTGACTGATGACAGCTTCTACTAGCATGGCCCAATGGAAATGCTGCAAGATGCACCTCCTGCAGTGGGAGTTGGGCCAGCAATGGTCCCAACACCTAGGGCATCTTTACCAGCTAGTCTTGGGGACCCAGCCGATGTGTGATGCCATCCTGTGGTGGCTGCCCCCAACAGAACCTGAAGGAGAGAATCTCATTTGTCCACCCAGAACTGTCCATCATGTTCATGACAGATGTGTCTCTGGTGGGGTGGGGAGCTCATCTGGGAGACCACAGAGTCCCATTACCACATCAACCTGCTGAAACTCCATGCAGTGCATCTGGCTCTGACAGATTTGCTCCACTGATTCAAGGTCAGATCATCCAGGTTTAGACAGACAATGGGACCACCATGTTCTACCTGAAGAGGCAGCGTGGGACACACTCCTTTTGGCTGGTCCCTCATGTGCAGCCTGGACATCTCCTTGTGATTTATGTCATGAGACAGGACAGACAGCTGTTGGATGCTTTCGGTTAGGTTGGAGAGATGTTGCACCAGTGGTCCCTGCATCTGGAGGTGGTAAACTACCTGTTCTTCTAGTGGGGCACCCCTCTGGTAGATCCGTTTGCTTCATAGGAGAACAAAAAACTGAAGTTGTTCTGTGCACACCCTCCTCAGTCTGGTACTCTGCAGGGGGGAATGCCTTCTCAAGGCCCTATAACCCAGGCCTTCTGTATCTCTTCCCTCCCTTTTCCTTGATTCACAAGGTCATGATCAAGGACATGAAGAAAATGATGCAGATGATCCTGATGGCTCCAGACTGGCCCAGGCAGTTCTGGTACCCTGATCTCCTCAGCCACAGCAGCAAGCCTCCATGGAAGTTGCACCTCTACCCCAACCTACTGACCAGACAGCAGGAAGGTCCTGCACCCGGACCTGCAATCTCTGCACCACTCAGCCTGGTTCTTGAGCAGCAAGAGTTCCAGGCTTTGGGCCTTTCAGACAAACTTTTCCATGACATGGAGACATCCTGCGAGGAGTTGACTCATAAATGCTATGCATTTAAGTGGAAGAGGTTCTCAATCTGGTGCCAGGGTAAGTAGCTTAATCCCTTACCTGCCCAGTGGTTCACATTCTCAACTGCCTTTGGTTGCTATCTTACTAGGGACTGCGAGCAACGACCCTTAAGGTGTACCTGGCAGCCATCTCTGCCTACCAGGCATGGACTGGTATGCCGACAGTGGCCCAGGAGAAAGTGGCTGGGTGCTTTTTCAAAAGCATGTATCACCTGTTCCCTCCAGTGCATGAACTACCATCTCTGTGGAACCTACTACTGGTGTTGGCATGCTCATGGCAAGCCATTTGAGCTTATGCACAAGTGTGAGATGCCATATCATCATGGAAGATTGCCCTCCTGGTGGCCATAATGTCAGCCAGAAGGATCAGTGAGCTCCAGGCGCTATTAGTGGAATCTCCCTATCCGGTCTTCCATAAGGACAACCCAACCCGGAGTTCTCCTGAAGATCATGTAGGAGTTTCACTTTAACGAGGTGATTAATCCCCTTGTGTACTTCACCAGTCCAACATCTGAGGCCGATGGCAGATTTAAAACATTGGACCTGCAGAGGGTGCTCTATTATTATAAAAGCACATGGCTGGTGTTTCTCAGGCTGAAGTCATGCCTGGCAGACTGACAGCAAAGTGGGTGATTGCCAGATGGATCACATCCTGCAATGACTTCTGCTATAGGTTGGCTTGTAGGGAGCCACCCAATGAGCTTAAATTTCATTCCCCCCAGACATATCGCTGCCTCAGTGGCCACTTCTAAGGATATCCCCATTGCAGAGATATGCAAGGTTGCAACCTGGACAAATGTTCACACCTTCATCTCCAGTTATAGCCAGGGCCCAAGTTTTCCATGATTCTTGGTGCAGCAAACCCGCAGAAATATCCGCGAATTTGCCATCACCATGAATTACAAGCCGCCCACGAGGACAAACGTGTCCCTCTCAAATGCTAGTGTACACACTGGGAGCCCACCCCAGCGTGGCAAAAGTCCCTCCTGTGGGAATCCAAAAAAAAAAAAAACCTGAAACAAAAAAAACTTCCATCGTTGATTCTTTGCCCCTCCCCAACCTGCACCCACCCTCTGTGCACCCACCTCCCCACCCCACCTCATCCCCACCTCAACCCATACTTACCTCCGGGCCCAGCGATGATCTTCTGTGGACCGGGAAACCGCCTGCACTCTTCAAAGCCGACCGCGAACTGAAGAAATGCCGGTAAGCTGTATAATGGCATAAATGGATTTATTTCAACTTTAGTGCATATCTCAGCCATTTCTGGAAATTTTTTCACCAAATTTTCAACATGGTGTTTTGAGCCCACCTCATGAACTGTGACACTGTTATTTTCACATCGGTCCCGAAAGGTGGTTCCCGCAGTTACCGCGGAACCACCTTTCCGGAATGATTAACAAAATGACAGTGTCACAGTTCGCGAGGTAGGCTCCTAAAAACTCTATGTTGAAAATTTGGTGAAAATATTCCCCCAAACTGTTTTATGAGCGTGTGTTGCGCAGTTCCTACGCACACTCGTAACTTCAAGCATTTTTAATATTTTCACTCCAGATTTTCAGTATTGCCATTTTACCACACCTCCTTATGAATAGTACAACTCTCATTTTTCACACTTCACCCGAAATGTATTTTCGCACATGTAGCGCACAATGGCGCTGTCGGTGTGCAAAATCAATGTTCTGGACAGATTAATAAAATCACAGTGATACTGTTCATGAGCAGAGGTCTTAAACTGGCTATGTTGAAAATTTGGTGACAGACACCCATAAAATGACTGTGTTACGAGCGTGCGTTGCGCAGTTCCTATGCACATTCGTAACTTCAAGAATTTTTAATATTTTCACTCCAGATTTTTAGTATTGCCATTTTACCACACCTCCTTATAAACAGTACAACTGTCAATTTTCAAATCTCACCCAAAATGTGTTTTCACACATGTAGTACACAATGGTGCGGTCTGTGTGCGAAATCAATGTTCCGGACAGATTAATAAAATCACAGTGATACTGTTCATGAGCAGAGGTCTTAAATTGGTGATGTTGAAAATTTGGTGACAAACGCCCTTAAAATGACTGTGTTGTGAGCGTGCATTGTGTCAGATTTGGCAAAAAAGGAAAAAAATTAAGGGTAAAAATGTGCCGCAGAACTGATGCAGAAATTGGTGCTGAGTGCCGCAGAAGTTCTGCGGCAAATGAGAACCCTGCCACAGAACTTTGCTCCGATGTGCCGTAGAAATAGCGGGCCCTGATTATAGCATCAACGTAATGAGTCATCGGAATGCTGCTTTTGCGTCTTCTGTTTGCCAATTATGGGTGTGCACCTTGGCCCCTCCTCCCAGAGGACTGCTAGGAGTCTGCCATTGTGTAGACAGTGAACTGTATCCATCCCATTAGAAAGCTAGGTTACCCACTTGTAACCATAGTTCTAAGAGTGGTATACAGTTCACATCCACACCACCCACTCGACTTCCCCAGCAATATTGAACCTTGATTCCTGCTTCCAGCGTGCAAAGATTTGACACCACAGGGGGAAGCTGCAGGATATACCGCCCAAGTGGTGGGAAGGGCTTAGCTTGAAGACGTTTCGATAACTCAGTTGTCTCTGGGAAGACTGCCATTGTGTGGAATTGAACTTTATACCACTTCTTGAACTACTGTTATGCTGGCTCCTCCCTTACTGGAGAATGAGCAGGAGTATCTATTGAACCCAGAGGAGATTCTGCTTGCTCATACAGTGTAGACTCCTCAGGAGGATCTCTATTATTAGTCAATGCTGAAGAACATGCACAAAGCTCTAAACCTTAAGACTGTGTCTGTGGATGAAGCTAAGAAGATACAAATGTCAGTTGCTCAATATATTTTCACTCCCAGTATCTCTGGTGCCACTTATCCAACCCGCTGTAGAGACTCTCAGTGGAGCAGCCTGGAGTAAACTGGTTTCCATTCAGAAAGTCCCCCACCTCACTGATTAAAAGCATATTGTACCACGGATGAAACCAGATCGCTACACTCTTCCCATAGCAGACACTATTGATCTTCACTGACGACATCTCCATTGAGCCACACCTTTGGAACTGGAAGTTATTGGCATCAGGACCACACACAAACTTTTGCTAACTGGGGGCCACCCACAGTGGTGTACTACATTGACTCATATAAAACATGGGCAGTTCCATCACTCCTCAGTTCTTACTACTGCTGTTGACTGCTCATCAGACCTGCACAGAAACATCATTGTCGAATTTTCAACTTAATTTCTAAGCTTGTTTATTTCATCATCCACATTTTATGCTGCTGTTGAAAGAACCTTAATTTAGGTTTTGTACCTGCAGCTACAAAAACTACAAAGATGATGCTAACACAGTTTGTGTTTGCTGTTTGGAGCTGTCCCTAAACTTGAGGGCCTGTGATATCTGCCTAGGATTCAACCAGGCCACAAGGAGACACTGAAACAAGGCTCTGGAAACCTTCATCGCTAAGAAGGCAATGGAAGAGGCACCAAGGATATGGGCTCTAAGCCAGCTTCTACCTCTTGCTTTGTGGCCACTGCTGAGAAGTCTGGCGATACTGTCGTTGATGTGGTCATCAATATCTAAGGATAAAAATAAGGAGAAAGACAAGTCATGGAGGTCCAGATAAGTCATGGAGGTCCAGATAAGTCATGGAGGTCCTCGGCTTCCAGCCATTATCACAAGTGTAAGGACAAGGCCCCTGCCTCTTTGGTGAGGTCAAGAACTCCATTCCATTTGGAGGGTGAGTCCTTGAAATTGATCGCTCCGATGATGACGACCACTACAGCCCCCTCAACCGTCCAAGGGATGTCAATGTTGAGTTCTGACTCCGGTATTGCCACACCTACTATGGACAGTTTGCAACCCCCTTTGATGAGTACTACCCCATCAACAATGGTACCCTCAAACCTTTTGCATGGTGTCAACTCCCAGGTTGTGCTGGTGATGGTCTTGGAACCATTTTGCGAATTGTTACCATTGCTCCAATTGATGATAATGGTTGTTCTGTTAACTGGGCCTATCTGTCAGCACAGTCGATGGTGGGTTCACAAAGAAAGCCTGTTATTCCTCCTTCTCAGCTGTTGTCGCTGGCTTTAAATGTATCCCCCTCCTTCCCACTGTCATTCCAGATGATGGCTGGGAGTATAATCCTGATCTTAATATGAAGGAGGATTTGGAGGATGAAGGGGAGCATGTTCCCTTTGAGGGTAGTTTGGGTTCCAGTTCCTCCCTCTAGTCATGTAGTGATGACATAGTGATTTACGCTCCACAGTCTCCAATTGTGGATGCCTCTTTTCAGGCATTATTAAGGCAAATACAAAGTAAAATGGTCTTTGCTGCTGAGGAGGACTCCACAAAGAGAAACTTGCTGGAGTTTTTGGAAGTCCTTACTGCTCTCTTCATTGTTATTCCTCTGGTGTATCCTACCTTGGAGGATGCTACTCTGGCTGCCTTACCCAGGCCTAATACTTTGTCTGCAGCATCCAGAAAGGTTCATAAGTAGTACCCTGCTCCATCTGTTAAGTCTTATTATGCCTCTCAACCTGAAACTGACTGTGTTCATAATGTCTGCTCATGATTGGTCTAGAGTCCCTAGTCATATGAGCTCTTTGCCTCCTGATAAGGAATCTAGGCGACTGGATGTTATGGATAAAAGGACCTATGCCTCTGCATCTTTAGGCCTTAGAATTGCCAACTACCAGGCTGACATGATTAAATATCAGAATAGCCTCTAGTCTTTGCCTGACAGTCCTGCCAAAGTTGACTTGCACAAAGCTGCTTCATCTGGTATAGACTCTGGTAAGCATCTGCTGAATTCTGCATATAATGTCTTCAATGCTTTTTCCAGAACTGCTGCATCTGATGTTTGCCTTCGGAGATATTCCTGGCTGTATATGGTTGGGTTGGTCACTGGTCTACAGCACCTTGTCCTTAATGCACCTTTTACAGGGATCAGACTTTTTGGGAGTAATGAAAATGCACTGCGTGAGCTTCAGTCCTCAGGACGACTTTAGAGTTCACTTAAGTCACTGACTCCTCAGCCAGGGGTGGGGGGTTGGGGTTCTTTTGTAGGTCTGTTGCCTGTGGTGGCCATGCCTTCCATCAGCATCCCTGTGCTCATGATGGAGGTCCCCTCCCAAGTCCCCTCCCCATGGTGCCCATGCTAAGGCACACAAGGGTGTCGGTCTAGGTGGCCCCACTGCTCCTTCTATCTTCTTACACTGTATCTCCTCCCCCTTGTTACTGCTTCAGGGTGTGCAGTTGGGGAATCTCCATGTACAAAATGAAGAGAGATCACCACAGATGTGTGGGTTCTGGAAATGGAAAAGGGTAAGCTGTGGAGCTGCTGTCTACCCTTCAGTACCCCTGCTGGCTCCTTCTCATTGTTCTCCGGGTCATTTGTCCCACTGCTGACAAAGGTCCAGATGCTCATACAAAAGCATGCTATGAAAGCCGTCTCCCTCAAGAAAAAAACAATGGGTTCTATTCTGGATACTAACTGTTCCCAAGTGGATAGGAGATCTGCATCCTGCACTGGACCTTATAGACCTGAATCCGTTAATCAAATACAAATCTTTTGAATGAAACACAGAAACATAGAAATTGACAGCAGATAAGGGTCAGTTGGCCCATCCAATCTGCCCATTTTCATTGTGATTGCTGCAGAACCTCCTTGGTCTATGGCACTGTCTCTTCCACCCCCATACCTTCCCTTCTGATTCCCTTGTGCCTATCCCAGGCGTTTTTGAATCCCACTACTGTTTTTAACCCCCTGACCTCCAGTGGAAGACTGTTCCAGACATCCACCACCCTTTCTGTGAAGAAATATTTCCTCTCATCGCTCCTGAACTTACCCCCTCCAGCTTCATACCATGAACTCCTTGTTCTAGAGCACCCTTTCCTCTGAAAATACCTCACATCTGTACCTTATTCACCCACATGAGGTATTTAAAGGCCTCAATCATATCCCTTTTCTCCCTACTCTCCTCCAGGGTGTACATATTGAGTTCCTTTAGCCTCTCTTCATAGGGCTTTTGGTGTAGACTCTATCATCTTGGTAGCCCTCCTTTGAACCACCTCTACTATGTCTATGTCTTTCCTGAGATGTGGTCTCCAAATTTGGACACAGTACTCCAGGTGAGGTCTTACCAGTGACCTATATTAGGGCAACACCACTTCCCTCTTCCTACTGGTGATACCCATTCCTATACACCCCAGCATCCCACTAGCTCTCCTGATCACTTTGTTATATTGCCTGGCCAACTTCAGGTCATCCAATATAATCACCCCAGGTCCCTTTCCTGCTTGGTCATTGAAGGTATCTCTCCCCCCATTTTGTACTGCACCCTTGGGTTTCTGTGACCCACGTGCATTATTTTGCACTTTTTTACATTAAACCTAGGTGCCAAACTTTTGACCACTCCACCTGCTATTTTAAATCTCTTACCATCCTTTGCAACCCCAGTGTCTACTCTGTTGCAGATCTTGGTGTCGTCCATAAAAGCAGACCTTCCTTCCCTTCAGTTCCTCTGCTATGTCGCTAATGAACACATTAAAGAGGACTAGGCCCAGTAATGACCCCTGAGGTACCCTGCTAGTCACTCTCCCCTCCTTGGAGTGAACTCCATTTACCACCACCCTCTACTTTCTATCCCCTAACCAGTTTCATACCCAAGTTACCACCTTATTGCCCACCCCCATGCTAATACATAAAGATTTTTATCACATTTATAATGCAACTTCCTTATTTTTTTCTTAAGTTTACAGGAGTGCAGCCGGTGTGTGACCAAACAACAGCAAACAGTTATGGTACCAGTGCCCCAAAGCTGCTTTGAAGCCTGCAATTTATTCAAATTAATTCAGTTTTCCTACTTGGGTTTTAATTGTTCCATCATTTTACCATGTTAGAGGAGCTCTTGGTCTCATCATTCGGCCAAACCATGACCAGCCTCACCACCACAACAAGGTGACCCACTCATCGGTAAGGAAAAAGCTTCATATTTTAAATTTTACCATGCCATGCTGAGCTGTGGCTCCTCTGCTTTCTCTCTGTCTTGTGGGGAAACCACTCTCTGGCTTTATTTCTTATATAATGTGCTCTGGCCACTGATTAGCAGAAGGCCACAGTTCTCCTACTTGCAATTCAATATTAAAGGTTTAGCAAGCTCAGCACTGGCCAGTACAGAAATATTTTTATCATATTTATAATGCATGTTTTTGTAAAGTTTACAGGGTGCACCTGGTGTGTGACCAAATAACAACAAACAGTTATAGTACCAGTGCCTGCCCCACCAAAGCTGCTTTAAAGCCTGTAATTCATTCAGATCAATTCAGTTTTCCTACTTGGGTTTTATTTTTCCATCATTTTTTTACATGTAAGATGGGTTCTTGGTCTCATCATGCAATCGAACTATGATCAGCCTGACCACCACAACAAGGTGACCCACTCATCAGTCAGGCATGATCAGTCTGACCGCCACAACAAGATGACCCACTCATCGGTCAGGCATGATCAGCCTGACCACCACAACAAGGTGACCCACTCATAGGTCAGGCATGATCAGTCTGACCACCACAACAAGGTGACCCACTCATCGGTCAGGCAAGATCAGTCTGACCACCACAACAAGGGGAACCACTCATCGGTCAGGCATGATCAGCCTGACCACCACAACAAGGTGACCCACTCATCGGTCAGGAAAAAGCTTCATATTTAACATTGTTACCATGCCACAATTCTCCTACTTGCAGTTCAGTATTAAAGGTTAGCAAGCTCAACCCTGGCCAGTACATAAGGGATGGGGGAGCACTGGTGCTATAACTGTTTGCTGTCCACTCTTCTCCAGTCCTCCAGGACCATGCCAGTGTCCAGCACCCCCCCCGAGTTCCTTCAGCATTCTTGGATGCACCCCATCTGGCCCCATGGCTTTGTCCACCCTTAAATTAACGAGTGCTTTCCTGACCCTCTCATCAGAAAAGGGACTAGTGTCCACTTCCCTCCCCTCAAAACTCCTGGTGCCTATTTGTGGTCCTTGCCCTTCACCTTCTATTGTGAACACTGAGCAGAAGTATTTGTTCCAGTCGTCATTGCAGACAATGATGAGGTGGAATATAATGCGGATCTCCTTAATATGGAGGAGGATTTGGAGGCTGAAGAAAGGAATAATCCCTATGATGGGGTTTGCCTTGCAGCTCTACCCTCTTTTCATGCAGTGAGGACATTGTGGTGTATATCCCCATGTCTTCTCCTGCAGATCCTCTTTTCTGGCTCTATTCAGACAAATCCAGACTATCATGGAATTTGAAATTGAGGAGAAGGAATCCAGTAAGAAAAAATGTATGGACTTTTTGGGGCTTCCCATGGCATATCCATTGTAGTTCCTCTTGCATATCCTGCCTTAGAGGATATTACCTTTGCTACCTGGCATAGGCCTATTACCTTACCTGCAGTGCTTAGGCAAGCTGATAAACAGAACCCTGCTCTGTCTGTTAAGCCATATTATGCTTTTCAAACTGAAACATATTCTGTGGTTATCATGGTGGCTCATGACCGCTCTAGAGCCCCTAGGCACATGATCACTTTGCTTTCTGACAAAGAATCTAGAAGACTGGATGTTATAAACAAAAGAACTTGTGTCTCTGCATCCTTAGGCCTAAGAATTGCTAACTGCCAGGCATACATGATTATATATCAGAATAGCCTGTGAAAGTCTACTATGTCTACCATTCTGGTTCTGCCCAATGGTGCAGCCAAGACTGGCTTGCTTAAACCTTTAGCTGGTGTGAATACTGGAAAGCATCTGTTATGCTCTGCATGTGAATCTTCTGCCATTACTGCTGCCTCTGGCATATGCTTTTAGAGATATTCCTGGCTTAGGGTGGCTGGATTTGCTACTAATGTACAACAGGCTGTGCTTAAGACTCCAGGCTGTTTGGGAGTGATGTTGAAAATGCTCTACATGAGCTTCAATCCTCCTGGATGAGTTTAAGATCACTCAAATATCTGATGCCTCAACCTGCCAGGGTGTGTGGAAGGAGCTCGCTACTGAGGTATATGGCCCATGGTGGCCATGCCGTCCATCAGCAGCCCTGCGCTCAAAACCTTGATGGTAGTCCCCTCCCAGATCCCCTCCTTCCTGGTCCTCATGCAAAAGCACACAAAGGTATCAGTCAAGGCAGTACCCCTGCTGCCACAGTACCTTATGACTCTCCTCTTCCTCCCCCTTCACTGTTACCTTCAGGGGGTGCTGCTGGGGGGCATGATCTGCATTCATCTGCCAAAGTGGAGGAAGATCACAACAGATGAGCAGGTCCTGGAAATAGGGTGGGCATGTTCTGGAGTTGCTGTCTACCCCTCCTTTTCACCCTCAACCTCTTTTTCATTAGCCTCTGGGCCACTTGCCCCTGCTGCTAGTAGAGGTTCAGTCACTCATGCACAAGCAAGCTATAGAACCCATTCCCCCCTAAGAAAGAAACGAAGGGTTCTATTCCAGATACTTCCAGGTTCCCAAGTGGATGGGAGATCTGCATCCTACACTAGACCTCAGAGACCTAAACCTGTTTATCAAATACAAAAAGTTTCAGATGGTGTCTCTTCAGACTCACAATTCTCTACTTCAAAAGTGGGGACGGCTCTGTGTCCTGGACATGAAGGACGCATAACTTCATTTCAGAATTCACAAGCTCTACAAGCAGTACCTCGGCTTTATATTGGATGGCAACCATTATCAGTTTTGATTCTTGCACCACTTTGGCTTATCCTCAGCACTGTGGGTATTTAACAAATGCCTGGCAGTTGTGGCAGCAGTCCTTCTGGGGAAGGGTTTTATGTCTTCCCATATCTGGACAGTTGACTCCTAAAGGCCCTGTCCTAGGAAGCAGTTCTGTTCACATTATCCAGAGCAAGACATCTGTTTGAGGAACTGGATGTTACAGCAAACATACTGAAATCTGTACTTTTACCTTGGCAGCATCTCCAATATATTGGTGCAGTGCTGGATGTGGCAGTGGGCAGTGCCTTCCTGCCTGCAGACAGGGTGGAGGCTATTGTTGCCCTGGTCCAGATGTTACACAAGAGTCTTACATGTCCGCTTGGACAATGTTACATCTCCTGAGACTGATGGCTGCTGCCATAATTGCAGTTCCGTTGCCCATCTCCACACAAGCATATTGCGTTGGTCTTTTTGGGTACAATAGGATCAGCTGATAGACGAGCTGAAACAAATGGTCTTCATCACATCCTCTTTTTGCCATGCTTTAGTATGGTGGGTGGACTAACTGAACCTGCTAGAGGGTATTCCAGTCTTTTCCCAGACTCCCATGCATATCATCACAATGGATGTCTCGCAGTCCGGCTGGGATGCCCATCTCTGATCCTTTCAAACATAAAAAGTCCTGGACTAATCTAGAATCAGATCTTCATATTAATTTCCTGGAGATGTGGGCTATTCTGATTGATCTACAGGCTTTCCAGGAGCACCTCTGCCCTGATCCCTTGTTGATTTGAACAGACAATGTCAGTGCCATGTACTACATAAGAAAGGAGGCACTCTTACCTCTGTGCAGGGAAGCGATGAGAGTGTGATACTTCACAATGTCTCACAGCCTCAGTTGTTGGCCAAGTTTCTCCCAGGTCTCCAAAATGTCTTGGCAGACAGGCTAGGCAGAAATAGGAGCTGCTGACCTCCATGGTTTATGACCTCTTTGCAAGATGGGGCTATTCAGAGTTGGACCATTTTGTATCCCCACACAATGCAGAATTGCCGCGTTTCTGCTCACTTGCTCCAGTGCATGGGGTTTTTGGATGAAACGCATTGTGCCTCTCCTGGAAAGGGAAGTTCCTTTATGCTTTTTCCCCCAGTTCCTCTTATTCAGAGGGTCCTGCTTAAACTGTAGGCAGAGCATGCATCCATTATACTAATGGCTCCCTCTGGCCTTGCCAGATTTGTTTTCTGCTTTTGCAGCATCTGGTGGTGGAGCCTCCAGTTCAACTCCCCCTTTGTCGGGACCTACTGTCATAGACTCAGGGGTCCCTGGTCCATCCAGACCTGTGGTCCCTGCATCTGCATGCCTGACTCCTGAAAGATGCAGCCATTTTTGGGCTCCCCCAGGTGACTGGTGTCTTGCTTGTGGCTGGCATGCCTTCTACTAGACACACCTTTTCTTTGAAATGGAAGTGCTTCTCCATATGGTGTACTTCTATTCCATGGACCCATTTATGCATCATGTCAATTCTATGTTGGACTAACTTTTGTCCCTATCTGACTCTAGTCTCTAGTATGTATCCATTAAGGTGCACTTAGCTGCCATTTTGGTTTTCCATGCTCTTATTGATGGGTGCACCAAAGCACAACTAGAGGTGGCCCATACATTTTTGAAGGATATTCTGCACATGTCCCCATATTTGTAAACCAGTTCTGCCTTAGAACCTGAATTTCACACTTGAGAAGTTGACTCTGGCTCCATTTGAGCCTTCTGCAACCTGTGAACTGCATTTTTTTCATGGAAAATGCTGTTTTTTGGTCACCGTGACTTCTGCTTGTAGGTTTCCGAGCTTCAGGCTCTGATGCATAAGTCTTCTTATTTGACTTTCCACAGCAACAGGGTGTCATTGTGGACCAATCCTTTCTACCTAAGACTGTATCTGATTTTACATTATATCAGATTATGCACCTTCATGTCTATTATCCAGAGCATGCTAACAAGGGTGATGCATTGCTCCAAACACTTGATGTACATAGAACACTGCATTTCTATATTGATCACTGTAAGGACTGCACAAAGTCCTCTCAGCTTTTGTTTTGTTCACCCCTGGAGAAAAAGGGTACCCATATGTCTAAACAGTGCTTGTCCAAATTGCTGACTAACTGTACTGAATTTTGTTATGGGGAACTTCCTTGTGTTGTGCATGGCCACTCTATACATGGTCTGTCCACTTCTGTTGCCTGCTTTCAGGATGTTTCTGCAGCTGACATATGTGCTACTGCCACATGGAGATCTCTGCATACTTTTACTGAGCACTACAGTCTAGACAACATCTCTCATAGACGTGCTGGCTTGGTCTTGCAGTGTTGCAAGATCTTCTGTCTTACTGCATTGGATTTTGCCATCATCATCAGATACCTTGTGTACTGCCTGGTAATCATTCCAAAGGTGAGACCCAATGGAGGAGAGATCCTCTATGAAGAGAGAACAGTTACTCACCGTAACAGTAGATTTTTGAGAGAATCTCCTCCATTGGACCATAGCACATCCACCTTCCTTCCCCCTTTCTGAGGTATAAGCTGGCAAGTTTTTCCACTCCCTTATTTAGCAGTGTCCATAAGTGCCTAATGTATCTTTCCAGTCTGATGCCTCTCCTTGTGTGCCTGGTACTGGTCTGGTTTCATGGTTCCTCACAGTAAGAGGCCCTCCAAACTTATTTCCAGCAGGGAACTGAGGACCAACGGGGCCACCCACTATTATATAGGTGGTGACATTTCAAGTTCAAGTTCAAGTTTATTGTCAGGAAAACTTTATTGAACACGTTTATTTACAAGGAGGTCCTGTCAAGGACCAGCATGATACAAGTGCAAGGATACCAGGTCAAGTAGCAAAAGAAATGCAATTTTCTACTGCCTCCCCGTATGAGATCAAAGGTCAATTGTTCTTTTTTTTTTCTTTTTCTTTTTTGGTAGGAACAAATACTCTCTGGGGGTATCCAGGATGTGCTCATCTGCTCTCTCAGTGATGGACCCACTATAGCCTCTATCTCCCAGTTTTTTTTTTTCAGTTCTGCAGATCTATGTTCAAGATCAGTTTTACTAGAACAATTTCTTTTGATCCTAATGTACTGCCCTTTGGGTAGATTTCTGATAATGTGAGGTGGGTGGCAACTTGTAGCATGTAAAAAGCTGTTTTTATCAGTGGGCTTAGTGTATAGATCTGTGGTTAAAGTACCATCATGATTTTTAATGGTGTTGAGATCCAAGAAATTGATCTTTTGTTTACTCCAGTTTACTTTAAATCTAAGATTTTCATTGGATCTTTCCAGATACTGGATGAACTCTGTGAATTCCCCAACAGTCCATTTCCACACTTAAAACAGATAATCAGTGAAACGTTTGTAAATGTCAATGTTGTCCAAAAATGGATTTTCACTGTATATCACCCTGTTTTCCCATTCTCCTAGATAAAAGCTGGCAAGACTGGGTGCTAACGAGGCACCCATTGAGGTGCATTTGATCTGTTTATACAATTTCCCTTCAAAGAAAAAAGTATTATTTTTTAGCACCAAGTCAGTAAAGTTCACCAGCATATTATTCCTGTCTTGTTGCAAGTCTATGTTATCCAATAATGTATTTTCTATGGGCTGTACTCCCCCCCTTCCTGAGGATGTTCGTATATAGGAAGTCAATGTCTAATGTTACCAGAAGCCAATCTGGTTCAACTTGCATATTTTATAGGATTGTAAGCACATGAGTAGAGTCTTTTAGATAATTCCTAATGTTGGGCACCAGGGGATTTATGTGGCTATCTACATAGTGGGACAGCGGTTCTGTTACTTAGCCTATGCCCAATACTACTGGGTGACTGAGAGGTTTTTCTAGTCTTTATGTACCTTTCAAAGGGCACAAAAGGCTGGTTTAACTGGATTCTGAACAATAATATAGCAGAGTTTATCAGTATCTATTTGGCCACATCTACACATATCCAGCAGGTAGTCTTCTATCTCTGGTGTTATTTTTGAGGTGGGATCAAATTACATTGGTTCATAAAATTCTCTGTTGTTCAGTTGTCTGTATACCTCTGCTGTGTATTGACTAGAGTCTTGAATGACAATACCTCCACCCTTGTCGGCAGACTTAATAGTTATGGTATTATCATTTGCCAAACCACTGATTATGTCTCGTTCTTTTCTGGATAAATTACTAAATGGAAGCTTTGGACTAGTACTATGTAGTTACTCTAAATCAAAAATGCAACAGTTTAAGAATGTTTCTATAGCCGGTTGTATTTCATTCCACATCAACTGGTTCTCATTCACTAGTTTTATCTATATCCCTTTCCCCAAAAAACATTTTTAAATTACGTTTTCTGGCAAACATTTGTAGGTCGACAACAACATTGAATTCTCCAACAGTGTAAGTAGGGATAAATGATAGACCTTTAGAAAGTACCTGAAGTTCATCCTTAGTAAAGTTTCTCTGGGACAGATTATGCACAGTCAATAGCAATTCATCGCTCACATCCTGTGTGCTGTTCAGCCCCATCCCTGACCTCTTCCTCCTCGGGCCCCTCTGTATCTGTGTCCTCTCCCCTCTTGTCCTTCAAGGATTGAAAAGCATGTGTGACCAGTGCTCCTCCAGGGTAGTCCATGCCCAGGAGGAGTAAATCTTAAAAAAGGATTTGGTTCTCCATTGCTCTCTTCTCTCTCTGTACTATAATCAGTTGAGGTGTTGGATGTTGCTGACCGTTTTAAAATGGGGCATCGTGTCTCCATAGAAGTTTCAGATGCTTGTGCCTGAGTCAAGGTGCTGGGGGTGGGGGCTGATGACATAGTCTCTTCTATTGTTTCAGGCCTCCATTTTTTCCAATTAAAGACACAGATCTGTAAATAATCATTAGTGTCTTGGGCAAATTTCTTCTGTTTCTGTGCCTGTAATTTCAGATCATATGCTGTCATGTATTCTTTAAACTTATTTTGGCATCTAATAAAGTCTGGGGGCCTGATTCTACAAGGATGGCGCAAGTTGCCGACAAATGCAACTCTCGCCATTCCCCATTATGCCAAGGACCCTGCACCCAATTCTGGAAGGGGCAGGATCCCTGCGGCTAAGTCCTGTGAATTGTGACATGCCCACAGGTACACCAAACACAAGGCATATCTGAGGGGCATGTCGCAAGCCACATCCAAATGTAGTGTAGGGCACAAGTGCTCCCCCAGTCCCAGTCCCCATGCCTGGGAAGCCCTGCAGGAATAGTGGTCCCCTCTGCCTTCAGACCCCCACAGTGTAAACAAGAGAGTCCCTCAGGGCTGTTAGACTTCCATCCCAATTCCTATATATGTAAGAGCCCCGCTGGGCTGATGGTGCCCCCCCCAAGCCCCAATGCCATCTGCCTGCACATGGCACTGTCCCGTATAACCTGTATAAATGACTTAGCCAAGTCAGTACTCCTGGTAGTCTAGTGGAACCCCACCCCACCCAGCATTGCCAGACCATCGCACCCTCCCAAACCAGTCAGCAACTGGCACAGCCACCAGTCACCACCATGGCCAGCCCGCCGACTAAGGCCCGTCTGGCGTGCTGGCATATATGTGCTCAATCAATGAATGAACTGTCATTCATTCATTGAGTGTGTGTATATACAGTCTGTGCTCAGACAGAGCTCAGTAGGGTGGCCGGGCCACAGAGGAGAGAGATGGGCTGTGCCAGTCAGCTGGCTGGCTGTGGGTCCGGGGGGCATGGGGTGACTAGCACTGCAGGGTGGGGCCACTAGACTACCAGGGATAATAAGTTATGAAATGTATGTTTTCACAACATTTGCTATTTGGGGGCTGGATAGCAATCAGGGATCGAGGCTTGGGAGTAGGGGGCTTGCTTAGTCCTGTGGGGCTTTCTCTACATCAGGGATCATGGCATGGAGGGGCATGAATAGATGTTTAGCCTGCGGGGTTTTCTACAAACATCAGGGATCGTGGCATGGGGGGCATGCTGAGATGTTCAGCCCTGTGGGGCTTTTCTTTTGGGGATTGGGGGCATGGGGGGGGGTTCCAACCCCCTGCAGGTCTTATTCCACTTAGGAATGTGACTTGCGGCACATGTTGCAACCCCTGGTGGACACAAAGTATGCTTACACCAGCTATTAGCTATATCAACAATAACTAAAATAAAACATCCAACACAAGCTAAAATACTTAATAAAACCAAGGATATATTAGAGGGTTTCAAAATATTCTGTTCCAAATTATATCACCAGCAACAAGAACCAGAAGAAGAAAAATATAAAAGTTTTTTTACAAATATGAAATTACCCCAAATCACAGAGGAACAAAGTAAGATATTAACCCATCCAATAACATCGCAAGAGATTAGAAGTGTCTTTAGTAACTCCAAATCAAATAAAGCCCAGGCCCAGATGGATACACTGCAGAATTTTATAAAAATGTTCAAGAAAACTCTAATCCCATCACTAAGTAAGTTATTTAACGCTATACAAGAGGACAATTTTTCAATTCCAAATAGCTGGCAATATGCTCACATATCCACAATACTTAAGCCAGATAAAGATCCAATGAACTGTGAATCATAGTGCCCTATTTCAGTTTTAAACCAGGATTATAAATACGTCACAGCTATTATGGCTAAAAGATTTGAAAGTATATTACCACATATTATAAATAAAGATCAGGCAGGTTTATTATAAAATATCATATAGCAGATAATGTTAAACAAACAATGGGCCAGATATTCAAAACTTTGCCCAGGGGCAAAATTAGCACTGACCAGCGGGCAAACTGAGCCCGGAGCACAAAGCAAGCCATATTCAAACGGAATAGCCCAGGGCAAACAGCTTCTGAATGTAGCATGGTAATGAGGCCATGCAAACTGGGCTGGGAGTGCAGGGCAAACATTGCCTGGAATAAGACAGCACTGAATAAAACAACCAGGAAGTGCAACCCACAACAACAACACAGTACACAGCAGCGTGAGGCAGGTACAGATGAACTACGTGGCCAATGTGTGTGCCAGCAAATGCATGGCCTCAGTACAGTTGCAGGAAGCAGCAGATGAGAAGAACAATGATGATCAAAACTTTACAATATTCCCGTACCATTAGCGCCCGCTAACACTGTGAATATTTCGACACAACCGCCTGGAGCAAAAACGCTGCTGGAGCTAAAATGTGCCATATTCAAAGTGCCATACAAATGAGCCTACTTAGGTAGTCTCTGGGCAAACAACGGATTAGCATCTCATTATACCCTGATTTGCACACAGTTTGCCTAAGCGTTACTGCAGGGTCCCATAGAGCCACCTGTAGGTCAGTCTGGAAGTACAGGGCAGACAAGGTCCAACCGCAGCTCCATCTGTAGGTCAGTCTGGCAGTGCACGATGATAGCTACAGGCTACAGGTAAACAGTACAGCATAGCATAGCATAGCATATTGTACCCCAGGACAGACAGCATAGGCAACAGGTGGTGGTGGTGCTGCATGCAACTGTCACACTGTAGGGCATGCTACAGTGCAACAGCAGACACTACAGTAGCAAGGAGACAGTAGTGAGAAACGTAGCACTGCCTATGGTGTAGGGCAAGTGATGCTGATTGCACTGTACACAGTGACAGGCCCAACCTGCAGGTGTTTACTGACAGTCGACATTACTGTTACACTGTTGTGTGACCCACAGATGCTGTACCTGTGGCATGTGATGCCCACAGTGACATGTACATATCTGGCTTTGTGTGTTGTGGCAGTTGTACAGCTGTGTGGTATGTGGCTGGGGGCATAGTATCCGGAAGGCACACTAGTGTTGGGGTATTCCCAATACTGGCCCATGTGCACTGCATGCTGAGTCCCAGCCTTGTGGCCACACCTGGCCTGTGCACAGCCTGGCCACCATACACACACTCCCTCAACATCCTCCATGCCCACAGTGCTGCATGTGTGTGCTGGCATCTGTTTTGTCCACAGAAATGTGTGGTCAGCAGGTGTGCTGTATGGCTACACTGCCATGCTGTCCACTGGCGGCAGGGTCACCACTCATGCCTGGCATGGCTGGGACTGGTGGCAGATGATGGCATCATTGTGATGCCATTGGTTTGAACAAGCTTCCACTATGTTTGGCTTTATCTATGTGTTATATTTATGTGTTAGAATTGGCATAAGACCCAGCTAAACCCAACAAATCGCACAGCCATTTATGTTGCGCCAAAGCTGATTGCCGAGGATTAAGACCAGCTTTTCTGGGTAATCTACTGCCGCTAACTGTTGCGCTAGGTCGCTTAACCACTTAGCCAAGCGCTTAGCCACTGAATATAGCATTGCGCTTTGTATTCATGTCAGTTTGCCCCTTGCATACATTATACTTTTGCCTGGCGCTAATGCAGTTTGCCCGCGCTATTTGGCCTTTTGAATATGGCAGACCCGCGCTAACCCTGCGCAAATGATTTTTGCCCAGCGCAAAGTTTTGAATATCTGGCCCAATATATCTACTGGAAGAAATACAAAAAGAGAAAAAAACCCTCAATACTCTTAAGTATGGATGCCCAGAAAGCATTCAACAGAGTGTCTTGGAGATTTCTAAGATATATGATGGAAAAATGTAATTTCTCATTAGCCTTTTTAAATGTAATACAACAAATATATTCATCTCCACAAGCTATGATAAAAGTTAATGGATCATTCTCAACCCGTTTCCCTTTAAATAGAGGTACCTGTCAAGGCTGCCCTTTATCCCCTTCCTTATTTGCTACATATACAGAACTGTTAGCTCAGGCTGTTAGGGAAAATGAACAAATCTCAGGGATCAAATTGCTTAATACTACTCATAAACCAGCCTTTTTTGCAGATGACTTATTCATATATTTAACAGAACCAGAAACATCCATACCAAAATTATTCTCTCTTCTTGGGGAGATGGAATGTATATCAGAATATAAACTAAATACAAGTAAGACAAGTGATATGTCTAAACTACCAACCAAGTGAGACAATCCAGGCCAGATACCCATTGAAATGGAAGAGTAATAAATTTTGATACCTGGGAATAAATCTTACAAAGGAAACACACAATTTATACGAAGCCAACTATAACCCATTTATACAGGCTACCAGGGAAGATTTTTTGAGATGGGACCCTCTGCCGCTCTCTCACTGAATCAGAGAATTGAGGTTATAAGAATGAATATACTCCCAAGATTCTTATATCTCTTTCAGACTTTACCAATATACCCATTACAATCAGACTTTAAAAAATGGAATAGTATGATATCCAGATTTAAATGGCAAGGGAAAAACAAGAATAAAATATTAAACTTTGCAACTACCTAAAAATAAAGGGGGTCTTGCATTACCTAATTTAGAACAATATGCACAGGCAGCAGTAACTTCACATGTATGACACTGGTTAGATGAAGGATTAGATCTGCACTGGAAGTGATTGAGAAAGGAAATCAAGCGGAGGGAATAGAGAAATATTTATTTGGCCGAACAGTTCCAAAAGTAATCATGAAAAAAGAAATTAGATTTAAACAAACCAGACAATTATTGACAATTTGGAGATCAATAATTAAAAAAACTAAAGACCCCAAAATATATTTAACACAAAAAATTACAGCAGATTCCAGATTCGAACCAACCAAACAGGATTACAGTTTTACAAGATGGCACCAACAGAGCCTTTTCAGATTCTATCAACTATATGAACAAGGACACTTTTGCCAATTCCAGACACTAAAAGAAAAGTACCATTTAGGGAAACAAGATGTTTTTCGATTTCTCCAGATAAGACATTATTGTAAGAACCAATTAGTGAAAGACTGGGAGCCAAGAGAGATACATCCACTTATGGGAATAATAATCACTACAATAGATATAGCATTACAAGAACATATAATATCTAAAATGTACCAAGCTTTAATTAGCAACCAGAAAGAGACCAAGATACAATCTCAACAATGGTGGCAAGAAGAACTAGGCATAAATTTAGAGGAAGAGAATTGGGAAGGGATATACACAACAGAACACAGAATCACAAGATCTCCAACTTGGAGAGAATTTGGCTGGAAATGTCTGATTAGATTTTTTAGAACCCCACAAATGGAGGGAAATATGACCCTTAAATGGGAATGGCATGCTGGAGGGGCTGTGAGGAACCAGTAAGCTAATCACCAACACATATTTTGAAGCTGCCCAATTTTGGAAACATTCTGGAGAGAAGTGTGGGGGGGGGGGGCATTAGGGAAATTATTCCCGGAAATGGGGACTTTGACACCAGAAATAGCACTTATTTTAAATTTCTGCAGCGAAGTAGGAAAAGGTAACACAAGGCTTTTACTAGTCATATTGCTTATGGCTGCTAATAAAGCGGTAACGAGAAAATGGCTACAGAAAGACCCACCTACCCTCAGAGAATGGGAAGATATAACCTATCAAATATACAGAATGGAACTGATGACAGCCCAGATTAACTTAAAAATTCAGAGATGTACAGCCTTCTGGACTAAATGGTGGTTCTGGATCTCTGGGCATAGACCTGACCTGATACCATAAGGGAAGACATCCAAGGGCAGAAATGAGATCACCACAAGGGAAATTATGAAGTAAATTCTAAATGTATTTTTGAGAACAGATATTGTAAGAAAAATTCCTGAGTATAATATGAAAGCCATATCTGCATCGAATGTATGAAAATATATGTGAATGTATGATGTATGCTGTAGATCTCCAGAAAATCATGGAATAATAAAAAAATATAAAAAAAGAAGAGGATTGGACCAAGTACTGACCCCTGTGGAATGCTGCTGGTTACTCTGCCCTCTTCTGATAATGCCCCATTGACCAGGACTCTCTGTGATCTATCCTGAAGCGAGTTCTTAATCCAGCTGACTACTTTACTGTGTATGCCTGTGTGCTCTAGTTTGTTGACTAATCTCCTGTGGGGGAACAGTGTCAAAAGCTTTGCTAAAATCCAAGTAAATCACATCCACTGTGCCACCTTGGTCCACTGTTCTGGTTACCCAGTTGAAGAAGTCCAACATATTCATTAGATACAAACACCCAGCTGTGAACCCGTGCTGCTTTGGGTCAAGTTTCCTGTTTTCCCTTAGGTAGTCTACTATCTCTCTTTAAGCAGTGCTTCCATAATTTTACCCACCACTGAGGTTAGGCTGAGAGGGCAGTAGTTCCCTGTTTCTTTCCTGCTTCCACTTTTGTGTAAGGGCATAGTGCCAGAGTGAAGGGAGGCTGAGCTGGTGCTGAAAGTAGGAGTCAAAACAGGTTAATAAACTTCAATGAGGTTGCTGGAATTATTAGGTTAAGGTAGAGGTAAGGGGTGGTCAAAAGTGACTCCCTTCCCCCAGGTCGCACCTGGAAACAAGCCTCCGCTGTGCGCCTTTCCCAGTTACTAATTTTTAAACAACATACACACATACATACAATAAAAGCCAGGCAAGAGTAAGGAAGGCTTCAGGAAGAAGGTTGGCAGGAGCAGGATTGAGGGGCCAGCATCTAATGGAAGGAATGGAGGGAGAGGCAGATGGAGGAGGGTAGCTGGTTCCATAGGGAGGGGAGGCGGTATGAGAAAGTGGATTTCCCAGCAGAGAAGTGTGGGTGGGGAAGTGAAAGTGTGTGTGGGTCTCTTGACTGTAGGGAGTAGAAGGAGGAGGGGATGGGGAAGTGGAGATGGAATAGGTATAAGCAGAGGAACCCAAACCAGTATTTAGAGATGAGGGAAGCACAGTGGGAGTGGTGATGTGAGGGGGGGTGGATAGGGAGGAGTAAAGGGAGCAGTGGTGAGTATGAGAGGGTGAGCTGGTAGCAAAGTAGCAGAGGGCATTGCAGAGGGTGTCCGGTCTGGCAAAGTAGGTGGAGGGACAGTGCCATAAACAACATCCACATAGTTAAAAACTAGGAGATCCATTTTGGCAACCAACACCTGGCAGACCTGAGGAAAAAGGCAGTCCTTAGAGGTACAGGGCACCGAGTTTGGGGCAGAGTTTGGCATGGATGGTATCACTGTGGGCAGAGGAGTCAAGCTTACTATCTAGTCACACAACAAGGTACTCAAAAGCTGAGACTACTTTAAGCGATGTGCCATCCAGCATGGAGAGAAGATGGGGTGGGTGGGTGGGGGAGTCGGGCCAGCTTATGGCTAGTACCAAAGGTCATAGACACTGTTTTTGTTTTGTGTTGATCCAAAGTTGGTTGAACTGGAACCAGTGCAGAACATTATTAAAGTCTTGCAGAAGCAAGACTTTCAGAGATGCAGTTGAGGGACTGGAGGAGTAGAGAACTGTGTCATCTGCATAAGTGTGAATAAGCAGGTTGGCACAGGAGGCGGGGAGGTCATTTAGGAAGATGGAGAAGAGGATATATCACCATGTTTCCTGCGATCTTATAATGTGAAGAGGTTTAACTTTTGTAGTCTCTCAGTATATGTCATTTCCTTTATGCCTCTTATGACCTTAGTAGCCTTATGCGGTACCTTTGCGATCTTAACTATATCTGTTTTTCTATGTGAGCACTATTTGTGACTGCCATAATCCATCAGTGATCTTACATACTGTGTGACATGCACAGGGGTATTACTACATCTGCTTTCCTGCTAAACAAAAACTAAATAAACTGTTAGATTCCTTTTTATTGCTCCCATTATTCTGTTGGCTTTAGCTACCACAGCAGTACAGTGATCCTTCAGGTCTAGCTTGTTATTTATAATAACTCCCAAAGTCACTTTCCTTATCATTTACTTTTGACATAGTGTTGCATGGTGAGTACTGGGGATTAATTGGGTTTTGTAAAAGATGTACGATGCAACATTTACCCAAATTAAATCGCATGCCCGATTTGTAGGTCCATCTCGTTATAGCATCAAGATGAGCCTAAATACTATTAATTTGATATACTGTGTTGCACAGGCCGCACAATTTGGTGTCATCAGCGTACTTTGTTACTCAGTTCATAACTTCTATATTCATGTCCAATATAAATATTTGAAAAATGATTGAACCCAGTATGGAGCCCTGGGGCACCCCACTGGTTACATGACCCTCAGCTGACAGATATCCATTGATGGAGAATTTTTGTGTGCAATTTGTGATCCAGTTTTTAATCCAAAATAATAAGTGAGTATTTAAGTTGCAATTTGATAACTTTTCTATTGCTGCCCAGTGTGGTACCATGTCAGATGCTTTGCAAAAATCCAAGAAAATAGCATCAACAGATTTTCTGTTGTCTATTGACTTGTTTACTTTATAGAAGCATAAGAGATTTGTTATGCAGGAGTGGCCTGAAGTGAATCTGTGTTGTTCCCAACCTGTTTTGTTGTTAGTTTGTATATGATTAAGTATCATATCTTCGATGATTGATTCTAAGATCTTACCTGGCACAAATGTCAAGCTAACTGGCCTATAATTTCCTGCGTGCTATCTATTTCCTCTTTTATGGATTGGTATAACCTTCACGGTTTTCTAGTCTCTAGGTACAGATCCTTCTGCAATAGATTTTTCATAAAGTATTTTCAAGAGGCAGATAGTACTATTTTTCATGATTGTCAACATTTAGGATGAGACACCATCTGACCCGGGTGCACTGCGCTGTTTCAATCCATAAGTTTTGTCTCTTATATCTGTTTCTTACATGGTTACTGGGTTGCAGTGATTCAAACTAAAGTTCCCAACCACATGTGAGTTATCAGAAAAGACTGAACAGAAATGTCCATTAAAAGCATTTGCAATTTCTTGTGGTTCAGTGATAGTTTTATTATTTTCTACAATGGCAGTTAATTTGGTGTCTGTTTTCTTTAGGGAATTAATGTAACTATGAAATAATAATGGGTGGCATTTTCAAAGAAGATGCGCTTGGCTCATTTCAGATGAGCAGCCCCAGTGAGATGGGCCCAAGTTGGAAAGTGGTACATTCAGAAGATCGGCTGGGAGATGCACCAGCTCATCTCCCTCTAAAAATACCACTCATCCAGTTTGGCTCTTCCCAGATGAACCGAGTGCATCTCAGGTGAGCCGAGTGCAACTATGAGCACTGAATATAGCAACCAGGAGCAACCCAGCCAGGAACAAAAGGGAAGTGCAATAGACAAAAAACTGAAGCCAGTGAAACCCCTGGAGCACGTGCTGCTGCAAACAACAAAGGACTGCAGAGCACATGCCATGCACCAAAGGCACACAGTCAGAGCACCCAGGGGTGCAGCAAGCCACGGCACACAAACAACACATACCCAGGGGAACAACAGACTCAGAGGGCATGCACACTGGTGCAGCATGAAGAGATGCCACAGCACTAGAGGTGCAACACACAGCATGCCACAGCTGTGCAAACATGCATCAATGCACAGGATACCCACAGGATGGACACAGAACCCACAAAACAGGCATAATGGGACAAAGCCATATGCCCACAGGACATGTGCACTACAGGCAGGCCAGCAATGCAGCTCATGGAGCAGCGCAGCCAGAGAAGCAAGGCCTGGCCCAGAACAGGGACAATGTGCAATCAACAAGTGTGCAAGGCCACCAAATAGGGCAGACCCAGCCCAAGGGACATACACTGTGGGTGAAAAAAGGTGGACAGTGTGCCTGGACGGCCAATGCCACAGACACAAAGGGCCCATGGGAAGCATGGGCAGTGTGGCAACCAAGCAACACTACAGGTGACCAACAACACAAGAAAGGATGAGTCACAGACACAGGCAGGTACAACAAAAAACTTTACTGACTGTATATGGAAAAAAAAATCAACAACAAAAACAACATCCAAATGCAGAAATAGGGGTCTGTACAACAGGGGGTAGGACAGCTGGGAAGGGTGAAATGGGTAGGAAGGGCAAATGAATACAATGGGGGTGGTAAAGGGGGGCTGGGGTGGTGTATTGGGGCAATGTACATATATCACTGTCCTAGGTGGCCTAGCACCCCTGAGGTGCCATGGCACCCTGCTGCCCATGCCTCCTCATGTCCCGAATGGCCAAAATGATCATTCAGCACACCCGCAGGAGTGCCCCATGCCTCCGGTACATTGCTGCCAGCAGGTTGGCCAATGATTCCATTCTGCCTCCAATCAGCATCCTGGCCACGCTCCTCTGGCATTCACCACATGCAGCGCCCAATGTCCTCTGACCTACAATGGGGACACAGAGAACAGGGACTCAGTTCCAAAGCCCACAACAGCAGACCTCCCCCGTGCCTTGCGCAGGCATGATGTAGGCCATGGACTAGCAATGTGCCAGCAGCCCACCACAAACCACACACACACACACACACACACACACGGCAACAGGATGGCACTGACAACCACACAGTGATCGGTGGAAGGCACAGGAAACAGCCACAGCCTGCATGTGCATGCGTGGGATACTCTGGGGGACATGTGGACAAGACCCCCACAGCAGGTCCTGATGCCAGCTGTGTGCACCAGTATGCACACTATGTGTGACCACAGTGGAACACTGCCTGACGTCCACAGGCAATGGCATACGTGGTGCATGAGGAGACACACACAGCCGCCATGGACACAGTGGCCACAGGACACGCTGCCACTGAGAGAACCCAAGTGTGTGTCTGACAGAGACAACATGCACATGTCATGGGCAATGGGCCACATAGGGCCATGGTCATCTGCCCACCCACCACCCAAGTCACAGTATGAAACTGGTGATGCACACGCATCCCACCTACCTTCCGCTTGCTGCCTGGGGTGCACTGGTCCAGCTGGGGCATCACCTGTTCTGGTGGATGCTATAGTCGCAGCCTTCTCCCTGGCAGCCCTCCCTGCAATGCAAGCATAGTGGAACAGCATAATCAGAAGCATATACGCACAACCCCTAAAACCATGCCCACCCCCCAGCTGTACCCCCAGACACCCCCTGAAGCCCTCAAGCACCCCAACAACCCACAACACCCCCAACCCCACCCAAACCCACCCCACAAAACCCACCAGTCCTCTTCCCCACAAACCAAATACCCCCAAGCACCACACCCCCAAACCCCTAACCCCAACCCACACCACCAGGCAACTCCCCCAGGCCCTGATGCAGTGTGAGAAACATTATGCAGACATACCTGGGCATGGCACCTGTCCCCATCTGCCCTATGCCTTGAGGTTTCTCTGCCTGGCTGGGTCCCTCCGCTGCAGGTCACCATAACAGTGCTTGCGCTCCTCCCTAGTCCTTGGCACTCCCTTCTGTGTGGACAGCCTGTTGGCAACCCTGGCCCACACTGCAGACCTGGGCTTCCCCAGGTCCTGTGCCCCAAACAGCTGGTCCTCCAATGGGAGCACGAGCTGGATGAGGTTTGCAAGCTCCACCTCCGTCCAGTTCAAGGCCCTCTGTGTTGCACTCCTCACTCTGGCCATTGTCACGCAGTGTACAGCTGTGAAGGTGCTGTGTACAGGATGGCAGCAGATGGTGTTGGACCACTGCGCCTTATGCACGATAGATGGCCTGCACAGGCCTGCCATGTGCACAATGCACTGCAATGATGCGCTATTAGCGCCCATCTGCAGAACCCTGCATGTGACTGACACATGTCTGGGTGGAGACATGGGTCAGGGGTCAAGGTCAGCAGCGTGCAGCAGCATGGCATTCCATGTTGTAAATGGCGCATGTGACAGCTAGGCAGTAGTCAACCGTGCATCTCCAAGTTGCAGCTGGATGCGTGGGGATGGTACAACACCCCACAAAACATGTACAGCCATACGTGCATGAGTGGGAATGTGCTGTACAAAATGCACTGAGCTCAGAGATGAGCCCAACCTCATTGGGCATGTGCGGAGATGTGCCATACAAGATGCACTGAGCTCAATGATGAGCCCAACTGCACCATGCATGCACAGAAATGCACCCTAGGAGATGAGCCAAACCAGCATGTTGCGCCAAGTTGATTGAGATGGCCTGGGAGCAAATTTGGTATATTCAATCAAAACATGCAAATCAGCTCATGGCCCAATTCAGGCTCATCTCACCTGATTAGCATCTCATTGCAGTTGCTCCAAACCACATTTGCATGTGCTGAGCCAAAAATTGGGACTGAATGCACCACCGCACTTAGCAGGTGATCAAGAGGTATAGAAACCTTGAAGGTAGGTTTGTGTACATGCCACAACAGACAGCTGTGTAGGCACTGCACACAGTGATGTTCTGCAGGCAGCCAGGCTTCACAAACACTGCAGCAACATGCACACAGCCTGACACAGGTCCATGGCTCATGCACTGTGCAACTGTCTGCTACAGTAATGGTACATAGACAATGCTGCCATGGGTGTAGTCAGGCATACTCCATGTACTCCATGGTGTACTGTTGTCACATATGGGGGGGCAAAGATGTTCTGAGCTGCCTCTGGTGTCCATGACAACGTAACACAGAGCCTGCTAAACATTCCTGTAATGGTATGCATGGCAGGCAAGTACAGAGAGATTGGCTGGAATGGTCATGAATGCTGTACTCGTGCCACAGAGACTATACAGATGTACAGGACCCGGAGTGGAACATGGGTGTATGGGGAGCAATGTATGGCATCTGTAGGTACCCATGCATGGGGGGCAATAACTAGTGTCATGGAGTACAAAGGTTTGAATTGTGCCACATGGGCAAGCAGACACAGGCCTGGCGTACATATCCATAATGTTTGGCTGCACACCTGAATGCCGGGCACATAGTGCAGCAGCCTGCTGCCATGCAGGCACAACTGCATAGCTAACACACCTCTGACGAGTGACACACACATTCCTCCACAGGTACCGGCATGTCCAATGTGGAAGCTTCAACCAGTAGGTGCAGGCCCAACTTTACAGAGGATGAGGAGCATGCCCTCGTGGAGGCATACTACCTCTACCACAAGATCCTCAGTGGCAGGAACAGCAACAGGCAGCTGCAGGACCAGCAGTGGGATGAGGTGGCACAGCACGTTAACACCCACAGTGTCTTCAACCAGTCTGCTAAGGAGTGCCACAAGCATCGGAACTCCATGAAGATGAGGGCAAAGGAGCGTGTGGCATCCATAAGGGCCTCCCCAAGGCAGACAAGGGGTGGACCATCAAATGTTGCACCATTCACCACAGAAAAGCAGTTTGTCGTCGCCACCATGGGCCAGGCCACCGTCACTGGTGTCTGTGGCAGGATAGAATAGGACCATGTCCCAGTTGTTATGGAGAAAGTGTTTAAATGCAGGGATCTGTTCTGTCCTTTCCTGTCTATTTGTCTGTCTGGTTGCGCAACCAAATTTTCCTGTGAGACTTTAGACTTGATCACCCCAAACAGTCTCACAATTCTTTGCCTCTCTCTGTCTCTCAGTCCTCTTTTGTTGTCTGTCTTTTCCTCCCTTGCATATCCGCTGATATAAAAATATGCAAATCAATATGTGGAAATGTAACTGATATTGGGATCCCTTGTGTTTGGAAAATATGTAGCATTACTGTTTAAATGTATATAATTATAATTTGAGATGACTGCAAAAAGCTGTTGGAAACTAAAGGCTACCTTAGTACAAATCTTTGAGCCTTTTGCAAAAGCTGCGCAAAAGGGGACTCAGCAAGCACACTGTATTCTAGCAGCTCCTGCCTGATATTTGTAAAAAACAGGATGCTTGCTAAGAATGGGGTTTGAAAGGACTTATAAAGGAGCTAAGCTGCAACTGCTGAAGAAAAAAAAGGGACATAGAGACTCAAGGAAAACTACTGTTTTTTCTCCTTTGTACATAGTTATACTGAGCAAGTTTATTTTTTTATGTTACTGCTACTGTAAATAAATATTTTTGGTCAATTCTACAACTGCTCCTGGTTTTCCTATGCTTCCTGACCTGTGCCTCAATGACAGTGTCCCTAACAGAGGATTCCAGACCGGCGGCAGTCCCTCCAGCACTGTGAGTATGCATCCAAGCTCCACATGGGTGGTGCACCATTGCATGCCATGGGTGGCCATCACATGACATACAAGGCCCTGCCAGGAGCACATATTGCCTGTGCATGGCTCACACCATCAGATAGCGAAGCTCTGGACACTCATGATGACCTCTTGGTCGATGACCATGCACGGCAGCGTGGGAGGGCAATCAGGGTTGGGACAGTGCACTTCAGGGTAATGTGGGAGGCCATGTGGCTGCATGGCTGCATGTGGCCCAGTGGACTGTGCTGGTGGCCAGCAGACTGTGCCGGTGTCCCAGGCGCAAGGGTCCTACACAGTGTGCAACCTATCCATACAAAGACACCAGTACATGGTGATGTGGGGGACAACTGGGCCATGTACCGCCACATCACACATGTCTCCACAATGGCACACCCCAGACCATGCACATGCCGGGCACCTTTGGTGCCTGTGTGCTGCACCAACATGTGCAGGCCTGTGTGATGTCACATGTACACCCATGGTGCATGGACATGCCTCCAGGCAGACACCTGTGCACTACATCTACATGTCACTAACCATGTACACCTTTTGTCTTACAGCTCCATCACACCTCCTTGGTGCTGCAGGGTCTGGGGACCAGCAGGAGGACTCAGAGCGGAATCAGCCTGGACCCTCCAACCCCATCACATCCAGGGCCAAGGCAGGTGGTCAGACAGCCCCTGATGTACTAGATTTGCTCCTGGGTCTGGCTGATGTTGACCCAGTGTCTGGGCATGACAATGCAGATTACCTCACCATGCTTGCACTGGCAAGGAGAGGGAGGATGACGATGATGACGCCACCCAGGTATTTGATGCCACAGGCAACAATGTCCCAGTCAATGTCCCTATGCACACATGGGTGGATCCAGCCAGCATTGGTGTACCTATGGTCCCACCCCTTCCCCACCTTCGGCACCCCCACCTGCCACCATCCCTGTGGTTGTGGGTGGCCAGGGGCTGGGCGATGGTGTAATGCAAAGGTCCGCAGCCTCTGCCCAGCAGGGTGCTGCAGCACATGGAATGGCAGCAGGGCATAAGCCTGCACCCACCTCTAGGCCCACTAAGGATGCTGTTCCCAGTCCCCACCCAGACAGCATGCCATCGTGTGGCATCCATGGCCGGTGGAGGCAGCATAGCTGACCGGTTCGCCTCCTGCCCGTCGTCGTCCAGCACATGCAGCATCCCCCAATGACAGGCTGGAGGAGTACGACTGCCTCCTGTGGGTGACTATGGAGGAGCAGGCGGTACTCAGGGAGGAGCCCGGGAGCATGCGGATGCTGCAGGGCCTCCAATAGGAGGAGGCCTCTGCGTGGCTCACTCAAATGCTTGGTGAGCAGTGCCAGCTGCGGGTGGCCTCGACCTCAGCATTTTTGAGGATGGCAGTGACGCTTGGGAAGATCAGTGCCAGCCTGGCACCATGTGGATGCTATGGTACCTGCAGCACTCCACATAGTGCCACTAGCACCCCAAGGTAGCGGCATCAGGTGACCCCACTGTTGCTGACGTCATCACCAGCCTATGCCATCCTCAACCCCCCCCAGATCCAACCTGGACTTCTGGTTGGACACCCCTGCAAGCAGATGGTCATGGTCTTGTGGGTCTACCCCAGCACTGGAGGTGGACTCCGCTTCCATATCCAGTGTCAACCCTCCGATGAACTCCAGGCGAGGGCATGGCCACCCTCGTGGTCGTGGTGGCTCATGGTGATGCCTGGCAGTGTGGTTCACATGTCTCACCATGCCCTGCTGCTGTCCTTGCCCACACATCAGGCTGGCAGTGCCTGGTTCTGCATGCTGTGGCACACGTACGCCCTAGACTTGCACCCTGTTGGGCTGCTTGTGTGTTCCATGGGGACATGGCCTGGGGCAACAGTGTTTGGCTGTGGGGCATGGGCATGATGAGTGCAGATTCAACACTGCTGTGCATGTGTGCCGGTGTATGCCCTCTGATCCATGCCAGTCCCAGCACTGACACTGCCCCATCTTGTCCCCATTGCACCTGTGTGTCTGTTTCTCCCTGTCTGTCCCATGCATTACCCTCTGCAACAGCTGTGTGGTGCACTGCTGTGCACCTGTGTGTGTCTGTGTCCCTCCCTCCCCCTCCATTGTCCACTGGTTGTCTGTGAGTGCATGCGTGCATATGTGTGTGTGTGTGTGTGTCTGTGTGGCAGCACTGTGTTGGCCCACCCCTGCTACTCACCTGTGGTTGCCAAAATACTCTTGTACAGTGGTGTTCCTGTGTTGCTGGGCCCTGTCAGCCAGGCGCGGGTCCCTCCGTACCAGGGGGGCTGCCTACCTCCACCCTATGTGTCTTCATCCTCATCCTCATCCTCCCCCTCAGCAGCGCTGTTGCCCTCCTCAGCCTGGATGAATATTCCACATTCAATGGCCATGTCGTGCAGTATACAACATGCCAGGAATATGCCACAGGACTTGTCTGGGCTGTACTGTAGGGCACCACCAGACCTGTCCAGGCATCCGAAGCACATCTTCAGGGTGCCGAACACATGCTTAATGATGTTACGTGTGGCAATGTGTGCCTCATTGTATCTTTCCTCAGCCACCGTTCTTGGCTGTCTTATGGGGGTGAGCAGCCATGGCCTGAGGGGATACGTAGCATCACCTGTGGGGAGGACAGAGAGTGTTAGCATCACATGTGCATGCACATTGCCATATACTAGTGCCACACTTGCCTGGCCTCACACCTGCTGCCTGAGCACCTTTGTCCCCCCAATCCATTTGCCCTCACACCTTGTTGGATGTCCACACCTGTTTGACTGTCAGTGTCCAGCCCTGCATGTGGTGGCTGCCCTGTCCCAAACTGTGCCCCACCATCCCCGCATCTGTGTTTGTCAGCTACTGCCCTGTTCATCCCTGTGCCTCTGCATTTCCCTGGTGTCATGTGTGACTGCCTGCCTGTTTTGTCCGGCTATGTGCCCCGGCAACCCACGGTACCCCTACGGTGGTCCACCTTGTTTGTGTGCGGCACTCATGCACCATGCCTGGTCCACTGCCCCCCGCCTGTTGTGTCATGCGCTATTCGTGGCACTACCCCCAGTTACTCCACACATGTGATATGGCATGATGTACAGTGTGTGTTAGCACTAAGTGTCCTGCCCCACTCACCTACTAGGTGGCCACTACGGATGTCCCTGGTTTCAAACCAGCAGCACAGGGATGACTGGTGCCATATGTAGACATCGTGTGTGCTCACAGGGTGTGTGGTGCAGACATTGGTGATGCACCCTGTGGCAGTGCACACCACCTGGCAATTGATGGAGTGGTGCCTTTTTCCTTTTATGTAAGCTGCTGCATCATCACCAGGTGGTGAACGGATTACCACATGGGTGCAGTCAATGGCCCCTATCATGCCTGGCATGCATGCAACCCTGTGGAACTGCTGCATGATCTCTGTCTGCTCTGCCTGTGTGCTTGGGATTTGTATGAACACCGAAGCATGTGACAGTACTGTGGTGAGGAACTGGTTGAGGAGGCGGGACATGGCTGACTGAATGATGCCAGTAGTATCACTCACTGGCATCTGGAAGGTGCCTGTGGCAAGCAAGCACATTGCTGCTGTCACCTTGGTCTCCACCATCATGGCATGAGACCTTCAGGTGGGTGCTTGCAGTTCATCAAGGCACAGCTCACAGACCTGCCTCAGAATTGCCCCATTGAGTTGATAATGGACCACTATTTCTGTGTCTGTAAGTTGTTCAAATGTCACACGGGCATGGTTTCACCTCTGGGCATACTGCCTATCCCTGTCCACGTCACTGTGCCTGTCACCTCCTCAACTCCTTCATTATCACTACTATCAGGAATGACACCCCGTCCATAGATTCATAGATTTGGTTACAAGTCCAAAACAGCTGCAAGAGCCATAGAAGGACTTGCCATTTGTTAGTGGACAAAAAAACATTTTTTGTCTCCCATACGTTGATCAAGCAGGGAAGAACCAAGATATCTCGCAGCGGCGAGAATGCCGACCTCCCCCACAGCGATGGCACAATACAGACGCAGGTATTGTGCCACCTCTTGCTTTACTGTTTTCTGTGGGAGGGCTGTGCCCCACACCCCTTCATGCGTGGGGCTCCCCGCACTCCCAGACTCTAGGATTCCAACTCCAGGTCACACTTGGTCCGGGAGGGGAAGAACACTGGGGGAAGGTGAAACACAGAAAAAGGACCATTACAGCGAATGTTGCTGTAATGGTCTTTTTCTGTGTTTTGCCATTGGGGTGTTGACCACAAGGGGTGATACGATCAAGTAGAAATTTAAAAGTTGTTCAATGTCCTGCATAGCCAATATAGTGTTATGCTTGTGCAACTGTGTTAGTTTAGTTTTGGCCGTTCGTGCACTCTATTCCAGAGGAATTACCACCCTGTAAGGGTACGAAAGGCAAGGAAACCTTGGAGAGGGTTCCACCTCTAGAGGTGCCACGGGATGATTCCCATGGCTAAAGGTACCTTAGGAATCCCCCTAAGGAGAGAGTGCTGCCGCTGGAGGAGGAGGGGAGGATGGTGAGGCAAAGAAAAAGTGCTTCACAATGAGGCTGACAGGAACTACTTATATAGCTCAGGACGTGGGAGTGGCTGGCTGCTTGGCCATCGAACTCCAGGCATAGCCTTTCCAATTCAATGTCCTGCGCACACCAGTATAGTGTTATGCTTGTGCAACTGTGTTAGTTTGGTTTTGGCCATTTGTGCTCTCTATTCCAGAGGAACTACCACCCTGTAGGGGTACGGAAGGCAAGGAACCCTTGGAGAGGTTTCCAGCCCTAGAGGTTTCATGGGATAATTCCCGTGGCTAAAGGTACCTTAGGAATCCCCAAAAGAAATGTAGTACAATCACATTCCAAAGAATGAGGTGACACAAAGCTTATGAGCAAGCAGTAACTGTGACATAGGAGCAATAACTCTAACATAGTAGTATAGCAGCATAGACAGTTTGGTAACATAATGATATGCTCAGTTGGATAACGTAATGAAATGCCCAGGTTTGCATAGCATGATACTAATTGTTTACACTGAGAATGAGGGAATCCTCTAAGGAGAGAGGGAATGGCAGGACATCCTCCACCTCCATCCAACAGCGGAACCTACCTAAAGAAACTAAGGGACACTACTATGCTAACTAATAGTTATGACCTGAGGCAACGGAGGAGAGAAAAACCCTATAAGGAGGAAATCTCTGGGGATCCAAGGCCTAGGTCACTTTCCTCCAGCCTTGGGATAGTTTATTTAGTGATGGCTCTGCAGCTGCAATTTGGAAAACCCAATTAAAGGGAGGTAGAAAATATTCCAGTTTGGAAGAAGGCTCTCACTCAAATCCTCTAGCGGGAATGCCGTGGAAGGTTGTGAGAAAACTCTGCAACAATATGTGCAACCAAGGTGGAGGAGGAGGAGAAGAGCAATGACTGCTGAGGCACTTACCTTACCTACCCACCCTAAACTCAAACCAGGTGAACCAGAGGCAGTTGTAGGGAGGATGTGGTGAAGGTGCCTTGCTAGGGAAACCACTAAAGTCAATGGCTAACCGTTTTAGTAGAACACTACAGCCAAAGGAGAACGTCATAACCACCCTTCACCACTAGTCTTAAATTCTACATCAGGAGCTGCTGTCGAGTAGCAGGCAGCTAAAGTCAAGCCTGGGGCGAGAACATTCCCAACTATGGGCCAGGTGAGAAGGATCCCACCCCAAGTTGGACACGCTCAAGATGCAGACTAAATACAGTGGGCTAGGATTAGAGCAGTGAGCTAGGATTTGGAAGCAGCTGCATGTATCTTTTATTTTTGCTGAAGCCAACCTTTTATATAGGCTGACAGGGACAGTACCGGGAAGCTTCAGTATGCCTTGGAGCTGGTTCCAGATAGTTGGGAATACGCTCGATATGGCCCGCTTGCCGAGAGAGATGCGAGTTCTCGGTACATCGAGGAGGAGGTCATTTTTCCTAAGAGAGTAGGTGCTATGGGAAATATGGAAAAGGGTTGTGAGATAGTTCAGGAGCTTGTTCAGGAGTAGCTTAAGAGTCCAGATACCAGCATAAAGCGTGCTTCTAGTTGAGAGTGATGTCCAGCCAGCGGCTAGGTACAAATCGCAATCATGGGTTTGGTAGGGTAGGTTTGTCATGAACCATATGGCGCGGTGGTAGAGGACGTCTAGTTTGTTGAGTCCTGAGGCCACTGCGGAGGAATAGATTAGATCTCCATAGTCAAGTAGCGGCAAGAAAGTGGCCTTGACCAGCCTAGTTCTGGTATCCAATGGAAAGAGGGACTTGTTATGGAAGAAGAAACCTAGCCTAACTTTTAGCCTCTTTGCCAGATCGTCGAAGTGGTCATGAAAGGAAAGCTTGTTGACTAGCCACATACCAAGATATTTGAATTTGGATGTGATTTTAAGGGGTTCACTTAGGGAGGTAGTGATGAATTCTTTGTGCGTGTTTGCAAGGGAAGTGGAGGTGGTGTTTGGGGCAAAGATCAAGGCCTTAGTTTTCTTGGCATTGAGCAGTAGTTTGACATTGATTAAGTTGATTTCTAGTTGTACAAAGTCGGCTTGGAGTACATCCCTCACTTCAGCCAGTGTAAGGCCTGATGTATACAGTACAGTATCATCAGCAAAGAAATGCAGATGGGACTGGGATATACAGCATGTGCGTCAAGGTTATTGATGTACAGGGAGAAGAGGATAGGACCTAATATGGAGCCTTGCGGGACTCCCCTGACAACTGGGAGGGATGCATAAAAGGGGCCACCAGCTTTTACTTTCTGGGTCCTTCCAGATAGGTAGCTGGTAAACCACTGGGCAGCAAGGGGAGTGTCGCCTACTTTTATTAGGCTTGAGACTAAGAGATTATGGTCTACAGTGTTGAACGCTTTGCTGAGATCTCAAAATATTGCACCAGTAACTTTCTTGGAGTCCATGGCTGTGATCCATTCATTGGTAACTTTGGCTAGAGCAGTGACTATACTATGGTTGGGCCGGAAGCCAGATTGTGCAGGGTTGAGGACTGAAGAAGATTCGATATGGAGTTTCATTTGGGAGTAAACTAGCTTTTCGAGGACTTTGGCGAGGACAGGTAAGATTGAGATGGGCCTATAGTTGTTTAGGTCGCATGGGTCCCCTGACTTGAATAATGGGAGGACGTGTGCAGATTTCCAGCAGGAGGGAACAATGGCAGTGGAAATGGAAAGACTGAATATGAGGAGGATAGGGGTGGTGAGGTCAAGATAGCCTAGTTTAAGAAAAAACAGTTCTAGACCATTGTCCCCTGCACTTTTTTGAATGTCTATGTTAAGAAGTGAATCTCTGGCTTCTTTATAGCTAAGCGGGCACAACTGGAGCTGGTGGGTCAAGTTTGCAAGTCAATGTTATTACAGTATTGGTTGCTACCACAGGCTGTATAAGGCAGAGTTGAAAGCTAGCCAGCAGTTACAAAGTGATTGTTGATTTCTCGAGGATTAGGCAGCTGTTTTCCATAGTCCCTACCATTGCTGAGGATCTTCAGAGGGATGGAGGGGCTACAGGCTGACCTTCGATGGACCTGAGTGTCTTCCAGATTTTTGGGAATTCCTTTGCCTGTTCAAGGGTGGAGACATAACAGTTGGCTTTGCTTGTACGGATTTGTTTAATGCAGGTGTTTCTAGCTGCTGTGAATTCTTGCCAGTCAGCTGGGCTTTTGGATTTTCTAGCCTTAGACCAGAGTTTATCACGGTGTAGGAGTGTAGCCTTGAGATCTGATGTAAACCATGGGTTGGATGTTTTATGCAACCTGACTTTGATCAAAGGGGCATGTTTGTTGGCCAGTGTGGTGAGGTTGTTGCTAAGGACAGTGACCACCTCATTGATCATTTTGGCAAGGTAGAGGTCTTGCCATCTAATTTTGCTCAAGTCGGATAAGTAGTCCGATGCTTTAAACTTGCGAAAGGACCGCTTAGTTATGAGTGTTGGTTGCTGTCAGGCTATAATTTGTGAACTTGTACAAACGACCACCCCATGATCACTCATGTCATTGTGGAAGACTGCAGAGTGAAGAATTTTGTGGGGATGCATAGAAAGTATGACATCAAGGAGAGAACTGTTGTCAGGATTGGATGTAGTGGTTCTAGCGGGTTCACTGACTAACTGGGCTAAGGCCGACTTCAACACAGAAGGATTTCAGGCTGTGCTACTTGGGGGTAAGCCAGTCCATATTAAAATCCACAAGTATTAAAGTTTCAGTGTTGGCGGAGGCGATTAAGGATTTCAGTATGGTGAGGATGTCAGTGGTACCAGATAGGTGCTGATAACCACCAATAATAGCGAGACATTCAGTGGATGGAAGGTGTAATTTGAGAGATACAATTTTGTACTCCTTAGGTTTAGATTTACAGTGAATATCACTGACTGTAAACTTAGATTTAGTGTAGATGGCCACACTGCCCCCTCTGGCTTCCCGATCTGCCCTGTGCAGACTGTAGCCAGGAAGGGAGACTTGTTGATCACTATTTGACTTTTTGAGCCAAGATTCAGTTATAATAATGAGGTCCGGCTCAGTATGGGCAGCCCATACTTGGAGCTGATCAAACTTTTTTGCGAGGCTCAATATGTTGACTAACATTAACTTAAGTCCGGGTGCAGACACAAATACTGTGGGAGATGCAAGTAGTAATGGGGGTCCAGGGTGTAGCTCCATGTTACCTGAACAAAGGAGCAAGAGAAGCAGGTTCTTGATCCAGTTTTTGCAGGATAGGAGTGCTTTTTTCCCTTTGCGACCTTCCACAAGGTGATGTAGGGTGCGACGTAATGCTAGGGCGACATTAAAGGGAAGCTAAGGAGAGTGCTCTGATTGACATATATGAAGGAGCAGAAAGTGTAAGGGTGAAGGATATGGGCTGAGGATAAAGGGAGGTGGACATATTAAATAAGGGGAGGTGCAGTGGAATGAGGTTCCCGTTACAGGATTGGAAATTTCCAGATTTGGGCCTGATCTTTGTTCTTTGTTGTGGTGAGCCGCTATGGATAAGGTGATTAGGAATAAGAAAAGGCTTGAGTATAAGGAGCGTGCCATGGCACCGCAAATACAAGGGCTAGGAGAGTTATGGACACAGTCGGTTAAGTGGATAGGAGAAGACAGGATTAGGAAGTGTCGTGCCTGCCAGAGACAGCAAGCCTGGTGTGCAGATCAGTAGCTCTAAGGAAGAGTAGAAGCACACAGAAGGTAAAAAAAGATATATTGATGTGGATAGCATCATTCAACATTCTGGCCATGGTAGTGTTAGAGAAGGAGCCTGGGGAGGCAGTGGGGTTGATAAAACACCAGGACCACATATTAAAGTCTTACTATTCCTTTTGGGCGACGTTTTAGTGAGTATGATGACTTTGGACCCCATGGTAAAATGAGTCAGAATGCAGACCTTTTGTATCTGGAGCAGATGTGCCCTAGGCCCTGCTCGGGCTGTGGACTGACAGTGGCTGCTGGTCCTGGGTCTCCTCTGGGGAAGTATAAAGGAGAGGGAGCAACAAAAATGAAGGTAGCTGCTGGCAGTACAACAAGGAGCATGCCCCTTCAGAGCAACTGCAAATACAAAACACGTTTGCTAAAGCTGTGGGGTGCATCGAGGACAAATGCAACAAAAAGCGAGGGCAGCAGCTCTAGCAGTGGCTCCACCTTGAATGGAGCTGGAAAGTCCCCTTCTCCAATTAGTGTGGGGCCATGCTCATCTGGCTAAGACGCTACCCAAATAGAGTAGTGGCAGGGGAATTGTGGGAAGGATTTTATAAAGGTTTCAAGATACCATATCAGGACTCACAGGTCACACGTGAAGCGAACCACCTAAAATTAGCCATGGAAAAGTCAGATATAAGGGGGAAAAGATGCAGAAGGATGTGGGACTGGGGAGGATAGCGGGGCCATTTCCCATATCTTCCCTGGATAACTTGTGAGTCTCTCTGCTGGGTCTGGTACCAAAGAAGAACCCTGAGGAGTTCTGCCTCATTCACCACCTCTTTTCCTCAAGGAGATTCAGTCAATGATCAGATAGACCCAGAGCTAACCTCCGTAGTATACACGTTGTTTGACGTAACGGTATGGTGGGTGCAAGACTGTGGTCTTGGGGCCCTTATGGCAAAGGCGGATATTGAATCGGCTTTTCACCTGATCCCAGTGCACCTGGATGACTTCTGCCTTTTGGGCATGAAGGTAAAGGGGCAATCTTACGAAGACAAGTGCATGCCGATGGGCTGTTCAGTCTCATGTTCCATCTTCGAGAAGTTCAGCACCTTCTTGAATTGGGTAGTGTGCTCCTCCATAGGGTTGGACTCGGAGTCCATTATACACTATTTGGATGACTTCCTTTTCATTGGGCCAAGAGACTTGGACACCTGTGGCATGGCTTTATCGCATTTTAGGGGCATAGCTTGGGAGTTTGGGGTGCCCCTAGCTCAAGAAAAAACAGAAGGACCATGCACCAGACTCACATTCCTGGGGATTGAGCTGGACTCCATAGCCGGAGTCTCCAGGCTGCCAATGAGGAAGGTGCATAAGCTGTTGGATTTAGACACGGAGGTCAAGAGAGCGAAAAAGGTCATCTTGCGGAAGTTATAGGAGCTGCATGGCACCTGAGCTTCACCTGTAAGGTCATCCTTTGGGTTAAGGCATTTCCTGCTTTTCAATGATTTTATTCTTATTTATTGTCTGATTGCATTTGTTTGTATCTGTGAAGCACCTTAATGCGCCAAAAGGTGCTATACTAAATAAAATTATTATTATTTTTATTATCCCCATGGGACGCCCCTTCTCCAGGCGTTTGGCCAGGGCCATGGTTGGAGTCCGCTCTCCGCACCATTTCATCCGGGCAAGCAGAGGCATGAAAGTGGAGTGGGAGACCTGGGTGGAATTTTAATCCTCCTTTAACAGGGTTGCCTTGTGGCAGACACCAGCTGTCAGCAACCAGGAGCTAAAATTTTTTACGGATGTTGCAGGGGGACATGGGTTCGGACTATACTGCCAGGGCAAATGGTGCACCGCTGTGTGACCACAGTCATGGTACATCACGGGGCTGACTAAGAACCTGACCTTCTTAGAGCTCTTTCCCATCATGGTCGCCATCGAGGTCTGGGGTAAGAGGTTGGAAAATAAGTTGGTGGTCTTTTGGTCTGACAACTGGGTTTTCTATGGGACCTAACAGAACAAGGTGCATCAAGAGCATCGGCAGGGTCGATGCTGAGAGGACTGCATTTTTTGGCAAGCTGCTGGGGCGTGGGAACATAACACAGCAGTTTGCCGTAACAAAGTTCATGGAGGGTTGGGTGAGACAGACCCCCTCGGTTGGCAACGCTAGACAGCCCATTTCCCTGCAGGGGTTAAGAGCACTGGTGCACAGCCTGAATGGCCTTACAAGGGATAAGCATGAGTGCCTGCTTTTCTGGGCCGCTTCGTCTGGCCTTTTTCGGTTCTTTTGGATAAGAAGTTGACAGCGGCCAACAAGGCGGACTAGCTCAGTGGCCTCAAGAGTCAGGATGTAGTGCTACTGGAGAGTAGTTAACTTATGTGGCTCCATGGTCAAAGACAGACCAAAGTGGCAGGGGGCGACAAGTCACCCTGCGGGCTGCGGATATGCCGATATCTGGCCAGTGTGGACAGTGACTGAATTTAACAGTACGTCCCCTTGGGGAGGGCCAGCTGCTGATTCAAGCAGACAGGGTGCCTCTGTTGAGATACCAGTTCAGCCGGGTTTTTAAAACATGCCTGGAAGCTTGTGGACAGGATCCAGGTAAGTTTGGCACCCACTCTTTCAGGATAGATGTGGCTAGCACCATGGCCAGTTTGGGCCTGGGCAAGGGCCAGATTAAAGAAATTGGGACGTGGCAGTCCAGAAGATACAAGGGCTTTATCAGATCACTACAGACAAAGTACTAACATATGTTTCTTCCTTCCCCTTGTGCCTGTAGGAAAAAGACAGCATAAGCAGGTGTGGATAGTGGAATCTTCTTATGGTTTTGGGCCCAGAAGAGGGCGGAGGAGAGGATATATGGGATGAATTTGAGGATACCAAAGGAAGATGCCACTATCCAATGGATTGGGATGTGGGGAATGAGATGGGAACAACTGATGCCCTGCATCCAACTCAGCAAAAAGAAGTTTGGCATGCCTGAAATCCTGGTGGTGCACGTGGGTGGAAATAACATGGGGTCCCAGGCCACACAGTAACCGATTAGGTGGATAAAGCATGATTGGGCCACTCTGAGGACACTGCTGTCCCAGTGCAGGCTAGTATGGTCGGCGATACTGCCGTGCCTGGTCTGGCACCATGCCTGTGTGCCCAAGGTCATTGGTTAAAGCTCAATAATGATGTGGGTAAGTTTGTCTGCTGGACTGGTGGCATAACCATTGCTTATGAGGAAATGCGACTTCCTGCTCGGGGTCATACCACACAGATGGGGTACATCTATCTGACATGGGGGTAATCTGTTTAATGAAACCATTCAGACCGTGTTGGGAACCACAATTTATAAACGTAATGCAGTGATAATTTGTAATACGAGCTGGTTGGGGAGGTGACACAGGCAAGGTTTAGGTCTCCCCTGTGGCAGTTGGGGCACCTCGGTGAGGCCTGGAGAGTCAGTGTACCCCATTCCCTGCTGGCCTTAAGCTGTGTGGCTGAAGGTTGGAGAGGCAGGAACAGGTGTGGGGGTTCCCACCTTGTCAGGGGCGGCAGGGTAGGGATTTGGAGGAAGCTCTCACCTCTGCGCATGTGGCTGAGCAGGAAGGGCCCCTCTGGGAGGCCAAGACACCCTCTTGGACATGGGGGTGTATGGGCTGGGATCTGAGGCCCCCCACTAGGGGCCCAAAATGGGTGATAATATAGTATTTATTGGGTGTATAAATTGGGGTACTGGTATTGGGAGATTGTGGTTTCCTATATGTGTAAATATTTGATGTTAAATGTACAAGCAATGTGTGTGTATGTATATATGGATATGTAAAGCCTCTTGACCTATAAAGAACATATTTTCCAACAGGTTAAAAAAGTAAATCAGTGTTTGGGAGCTTTAAGAAGAGTAGCAGGGTATTTCAATATGGAAGCTAGACAGCAACTTGTGGCCCAAATGATACTTCCCATTTTGAATCGGATCCTTTTATATATGTTTTCTACCCAGACAACATGGTAGGTATTGAACATACTATTATAGATTGGGGAAGTTTATTTTTTCCTTCTTTATCCCTTCCTAGCTGCCGACCTCCGGTAATTCTGCCGGTCACCGGCCAAGCTTCCACCCCCAGATCGCCACGGCTCCCCTGATACCCGTGGATTACCCCCACGGCGAGCTGCAGGGTTCGGACCCAAACACCCTCGGGGCCAGATTGGTCGGGAAGCTGGCCTGGGGCCTAATCGCAAAGTGGCGGGCTTCATGTAAGGCGGTCGGCAGCCGCCCATTTTCCCTGGTTTCTGGAGGCGGGACGGTAATGACGCGGAACGCCTGCCCCGCCCAAGTCAGCGAGCACCGGTCGTGTTTTCGCGACACCGCCTCCGCCAGGGGTCGCTGGAGGCCCGGACACCGTCCCGCCCTCCCCGAAAGGAGAGCAGCCGTGGGCGCCGATCCTTCTCCTGGTCGGCCCTCCAGCCACCCGAGTCTGTTCCCAACCCAGGTCGCCGGCCGCAAGCGAAACTAACCACCGCACTGGCATTGGGGAAGTTTATAACAAAAGTAAGTCAAGGAACTCATCATTGTATTTTATTTGAAAAATTACATTGGTTACAACCTGAAAAAAAAGAAAATACTTATGGATATTATGGCGCCTAAAACTGATATTTCATAAAAGACCACCCATTGAAACACCTTATAACAATCACACCACTTGAATATAAAGTAGAAAAACTCAGGAGAAACAAGTTAACAATTACGATTGAAAGAATCTATAACAGAACAGGAAAACTTATATTACAAAATAGCTTATCTAAATAGTGGAATGAGTTACCATATGAACTGAGAAAAGTGCAGAATCCCACCATTTTAAAAAAAAATTATTGTTTAAGCACTTTAGTGTAAAATGTAAATGTTTTAACTAATTTTTAATGTTTGTATCAATGTTGAATGTTAGCTTGTTTTTTTCTGAAATTTGAAAGTTTTATGTATGGAACACAGGTCTTTGTTGTAAATTCCCTAACAAATGTATCCTGTATAAAAATAAAAGTTTATGAAATGAAATGAAAAGCAAAAATGCATTATGAGGAATGTATTGTGATGAAATTACTGAATTTCAAGTAAAGTTGTGCTGCAGCCTTTTAAACCCAAGAATTGGTGTGTGGTGTTTTCTTCCAAACAAGGGGCATGAGCGGGGGTGGGAATGAGGCCTCATGCCCAAAGGAACCTCCCCCATATAAAGGGGTGGAATTTGCAAGGGGTCCTCCCAACCATGCTGCCCACATTTTGGATGCCCCCTTCTTGGGTGCAGAGTGCTGATGCATGGCCGGGAAGGGAAGGGTGCTGTGTGCTGCAGGGGGATTGGATGAGAAACAGAGGATTGGGCATTAACGGGGTTAAAAGACCCCGCTCACTTGGCCCCATCCTCTTTGCCTCTAGTCTCAGCGGCCCGCCTGCATCCGGAACTGTTCACACCCACCCCTTTTTTCCCAGGTGGTTTTCAGGCCGTGGCCATAGGGTTGAAGTATATTACAAGAAGAGCTAGTGAATTGTCACACACAACAAATTAGGTAATGGTGATAGTGGGGTGATTATGGGTTGGGGGCACCTCGGTGAGGCCTGGAGAGTGTGGTACCCCCATTCCCTGCTGGCCTTAAGCTGTGTGGCTGAAGGTCAGAAAGGCAGAAACAGGTGGGGGGGGTTCCCACCCTGTCAGGGGCAGGCAGGGTAAGGGATTTGAAGGAAGCGCATCCACCTCTGCAAGTGCAACTGAGGCCAACACCCCTTGGACATGGGGGTGTATGGTGTATGGGCTGGGATCTGAGGCCCCTGCTGGGGCCCAAAATGGGTGACAACATAGTATTTATTGGGTGTATAATTGGAGTACTGGTATTGGGGATTGTGGTTTACTACATATGTAAATATTTGATGTTAAATGTACAAGCAATGTGTTTGTATGTATATATGGATAAGTAAAACCTGAAAGTAAAAATGCATTATGAGGAATGTATTGTGATGAAATTACTGAATTTCAAGTAAAGTTGTGCTGCGGCCTTTTAAACCCAAGAATTTTTGTGCAGTGTTTTCTTCCAAACAAGGGGGCATGAGCGGGGATGGGAATGGAGGCCTCCACATCCAAACGTCCCCTCAACACCCCCCCCTTAGCCGGTTCTACTTATAGGCACACGTTTTGACTAACAACAGGAACTTCCTGTTTCAGAGCAGGAAGTGAGTGATCACAGTGGCACAAAGAATCACCATCCTAGAAGGAAAAGAGAGCTATCCATCACCCTCTAGCTACTGGAGGTCTAACTCTGAGCAAGTAAGAAAGAAGACTGCTGAGGAATATAGGAACTTACTGTCCCAGAACAGAAAGATCAGGAGCTTTAAGGGCACAGAGGCAGTAGGAAAGTAGGGAGAAAATATATATATAAAATAAATAAATAAAATAGAGAGAGGAAAGAGTACATATACAAAACAACAGTTAAGGGACCACAAATAAAGACATGATGGGAGTGGTGCAGTGTAGTGGCTGTGGAGCAACAGTCTTCTGTGAGACATTCTGAAGGATGCAGTGTTGTCTCATCTGCAGGCACCTCTCTTGGCTGAGGGAGGAGGTTGCTCGTCTCCAGGCTGAGTTGGCCAGGATTCAGGGGGACCTCCTTTCCCACCCAGGGACCACCAGGGCCACCACTACTGCCTCAGAGGTTGCCAAGAAAGAGGAGTGGTTAGACCACAATGGGCTCAGGAGGGTGAGGGTGGTGGAACAGAGGCACATGCCTCTAGTTGTACCTCTCCACAATTCATATGCCATTCTGGCAGAGTGTGGTTCCTCTATGGATGCACCCACAGTGGAGACCAAGGAGGATGCTGGGAACTTCCACAAAAGAGACCCACAGGAGGGTGGCATGGGACCCCACAGGGGAAGGAAACAACTCCTGGTGAGGGACTCCATTATTAGGAGGGAAAAACTGGGGGGTGGGAGAGGGAGGTAAGGTGCCTGACTGGTACCATGGTTTGGAGGGACAGGGAGCGAATCCTCAGCATCGAGGGAGCAGCTACACAGGGGAGGGAGGGAGCTGTATGACATTGTCCACCTAGGGACAAATGACCTGGCTGGGAAAGGGATTGGAGCAGTGCAGGACAGAGAACTGTACCAGTTAAAGCAGAAGGAAGCAGGGAAGGCAGTCAGAATAGCAAAGGCCCAAACCGAGGAAAAGATAGACAACTCAGTTAAGAAGGAGGATCAAACCTTTTATAGGTACATTGGGAGCAAAGAAAGACTAAGGCAGGGATACTGAGGCTGAATAAAGAGGAGGGTGGTTGGGCAGAGAGGGACAGTGAAAAAGCAGGGATACTGAACAAATACTTCTGCTCAGTATTTACAAAGGAAGAGGAGGGGGAGGTACCTAATCCAGTCAATAGAAGCACTCTGGATAGGGGATTGATATCAGTCCTTCACAGAAGAAAGGGTTCTGAAAGAACTCCTAAAACTGAAGGTGGATAAAACAATGGGGCCTAATGGATTCACCCAGAATTCTAAAATAACTAAGGGAGAACTAGTAACACCACTGACTACCCTTTTAACAAATCATGGGAGGCTGGTGTGTACTTGAGGACTGGAGGAGGGTGGATGTGATTCCCCTTTACAAAAGTGGGAGCAAGACAGAGGCAGGAAACTACAGACCTGTCAGTTTGACCTCAGTGGTAGGGAAAATGATGGAATCACTTCTGAAGGAAAGAACTGTTGAGTAACTAGAGGCCAGTGGGGCACAGAACCCAAGGCAGAATGGATTCACAGCAAGAAGGCCATGTCAGATGAATCTAATCGATTTATTTGACTGGGTGACCAAAGTAGTAGACCAGGGAGGGGCTGTGGACATGGCCTACCTAGACTTTAGCAAGGCATTTGACACAGTCCCACACAAACGATTAATAAACAAACTAGCAAGCCTGTGAGTGGGTCCCAGGGTGGTAGCCTAGGTAAAACATTGGCTGGACAACAGGACACGGAGGGTAATAGTAAATATCTGAGCCAAGCCATTCTTCAAATGCCACAGATGTAGCCATGGCTCTAGAAGACACATCTACTGGAGTCCACTGCAGCATGGAATTGCACCTGGATGCCTCAATACCATCAGCAGCCACCTGCTCCAGCTCCTTGGCAAGCTGGCCAGGGACCTGTTTAGCTAAAGCCATGACAGTGTCCCATCTAGATTTCTGATATCTAGCTGTATAGGCCACATAATTGGCCTGCCTGAGTCCCAAAGATGCTGCCATGTACTGTTTCTTTGCCATGGCATCAATCCTCCTGGAGTCCTTATCTGGGGGGTGTGAAGTCAAGGGTATATTAGCCTTATCACAGGCTGCAGCCTGCACTACCCCAACATGGCTGCATTGCTGGGTAAGGAACTCCGTATCTGAGCCTGACAGAGTATACCTCTTGTCCATTCTTTTATCCACAGGAGGTATAGAATTGGGAGTCTTTAAAATCTTAAATGTCTGTTTCCCAAAAGACTTGTGTAAGGTAATAGACAACCTCCTGGACTCTGGGATATCCATTTCCACATAGTCAGGCTCCTCCTGGTCATCCACAGCTTCTTCCATAGGAAGCTGAAGGATTCCGGCCACTTTCTTGTAAAACAAGAAATGGGAGGGGGACTCAAAGCCTAGGAGGAGACACTCCTGAAGGTCTGTCTGGGGAGATGTCCGGGTCAATGGGCACATCCAGACTTTCATAATCACATTCACTTTCCTCATACTCTCCTTCCTCCAAATCATAATCCGGAACCAGCCGAACCGAGCGCCTTCCTGATGGTGCCGGTTCGGTTAGAACCGGGTATAGCGACTGAACAATTTTTATCGCTTTGGCTATTTCATCAGCGGTTGGAGAAGAAACTTTTGGATCCACACCAGCTAATTTATCCCTTCTTATTCTCTTAACCCGAACCGACTCCTCGGAATCGGTTCTCCTTTTGCCCGAAGAAGTTTCGCCCTGGTCAGATGGTACTCCTTCTGGTTCAGTCTGAACCGAACCGGGCTGGATATCCGGGTCAGCGGACTTTTTGGCCTCCCTTTCCCTGAGCCTACCAACTCTCTTTTCTAGGGTAGCTGCAGGAAAATTTTTACAAATCTGGCAGTCTGAATCCAGGTGGTCAAACCCCAGACAAACATAGGTGGTGAGGGGGTCAGCCTTAGCAAAGACTTCCCCACACACACACACACTACAGTGTTGAAACCCCGTGGGACCGGTTTTTCTTTTGGGTTTCTCAGACATGGTGCCAGTCCTAACAAAACTTACCCTTTTAAAGGCAATCCGCCAGGCAAGACGCTCTTAGTTCCTGACCGCTACGGGTCATGGAAAAAAACGTAGTAAAATCAGTTTTCTTTTTTTTTTTTAGAACCGAAAAGAACCAGTAACCACACTCTAAAAGTAGAAATAAAGATTTTTAAACAACCTGATCGGTTCCAACCGAACCGATGAAACGTTTACAAGTTCCACACAGAATAGAAAATCAATATAAACCTATCTAGTACTCACGGATACCACAGACAAGAGACTGAACAGATAGGTTGCGGTTTAAATTTGGTTGAAAACCGGATTTTAACCGACAAATTGAACCAAGCAAAGGAGGAATCTCTGGAGCGACTGTTCAGTGAGGCGGAGTAAAGAATCTGACGGTTTGAGTTCAAACAGCAACAGACAGAGTCTCAACCGAGCTCATCGTTCCATGCCTGGCATGGAAAGTTAACTCTTTCATCTCCGGGGCAGTTCGAAGGTTGGGACTCGCTGCTATTGTCAGAATACAGCAAGACTTCATGTTGTTTGAATGAGGTTGAGTGACAAAGGGAACTCCTTGCCTTAGGTTGTCCTGATCCTGCCACCATTGCAAAGCCTGGATCAGGGTTCGAGTCACTGGGACTAGCTTGGTCAGAGAATCCTCTCTCTGGGACCAGAAGGCTCTTAAGTGGAACTGAATGTCCCTCATCTGAAATCTTGCTCCTTGGACCACTGCCGTAGAGGCAGCCATGTGGCCCAGGAGCTGCAGGAAATGCCTTGCTGGTCGAGACACCTGGAGGGTGAATGAAGAGACCAGTGTCACAAGGGTCCTTGCCCTGTCCAGGGAAAGGAAGGCTCTTGCCCTTATAGTATCCAGCTCCGCCCCTATGAAGGTGAAGAGCTGCACTGGCTCTAGAACTGACTTTGAAAGATTTAGAAGGAATCCTAGAGAAGTGAGCAGTTGCTGAGTTATCTGTAGGTGTGACTCGACTTGGTCTGGAGACTGACCCACTATGAGCCAGTTGTCCAGGTATGGAAAGATGGAGATCTTTTTTCTCCTTAGGAAAGCAAGCACTACTGCCACACATTTTGAGAACACCCTTGGAGCTGATGTTAGGCCAAAGGGCATTGCTCTGAATTGATAGTGGCCTGAGGGCAACTCGAACCTAAGGTACTTTCTGTGGGAGCATCTGATGAGAATGTGGAAATAGGCATCCTTGAGTTCCAGGGAGACTAGCCAGTCCCCTGGCCTTAGAGAGGGTAGAATTATTCTCAGAGTCACCATTTTGAACTTTGGTTTTAAAAGGTGCTTGTTTAAAACATCTGAGATCCAGGATGGGCCGCCATTCTCCTGTCTTTTTGGGGGTTAGGAAGTACCTGGAGTACAATCCCTTTCCCCTGTGTAGGGGTGGAACCCTTTCTATGGCTCTGAGAGCCAAGAGGGAAGAGACCTCTGCCTCTAGGGCAAGGGCCTCTGAAGGATTTGCAGGTAGAAAGGATCTGGTTCTCATCTTGGGAAATTGTTTGAAGCTGAGAACCAGTCCCTGGCTTACTACTTCCAGGACCCACTTGTCTGATGTAATAGACATCCAGTGCTGGACAAAGTAAGCCAGCCTGCCCCCTACTGGAATAGGAGAGTCAACCCGGGGCAGGCCCATCAGGGTGTCTGCTTGGCAGGGGCCTTAGGCTGAGGAGTGGATGCAGCCTTGCTCATCCCCCTTCTGCCTCTCCCTCTGAAGAACCCCCTCTGTGAAAAGGAAGAGGAGGAGGCCTGTGCTTGGTAAAAAGGCCTCTGAAAAGGCCTGCCCCTACACTGCTGCCTTTGAGGAGTTGCCTGCCTTTCCTTGGCCTGAGCACTCCTGTAAGTGGTCCTGTACTCATCCATTTTCTTCATGTAATTCTCTGTCTGCTCCCCAAACAGAGAATTACCCACTACAGGAAAATCCATGGCCTTAGCCTGGGTGTCCTGCAAGAGGCTAGTACATCTAAGCCAAGCCATCCTCCAAAGAGCCACAGATGTAGCCATGACTCTTGATGACACATCATTAGAGTCCACAGAAGCATGAAACTGAACCTAAGATGCCTCAATCCCATCTGCAGCCACCGCCTCCAGCTCCTTGGCTAGCTTGGGGGGGTTAGCCAGTGCCAATACAGCGTCCCACCTGGACTTCTGGTACCTGGCTGTATAGGCCATGTAATTCGCCTGCCTGAGTCCCAAAGAAGATGCCATGTACTGCTTCTTTGCCATGGCATCAATCTTCCTGGAGTCCTTGTCAGAGGAGTGTGAAGCCAAGGAAATATTTGCCTTGTCACAGGCAGCAGCCTGCACTACCCCAACATGGCTGCACGTCGATATAAGAACTCAGTGTCCGAGCCCCAAAGTGTATACCTCTTGTCCATTCTTCTATCCACAGGAGGTATAGTGTTAGGAGACTAAGATTTTTTGTGTCTATTTCCCAAAAGATTTATGGAGGGGAATAGACAGTCTCCTGGACTCTGGGATGTCCATCTACATAATCAGGCTCCTCCTGATCTTCCACAGCTTCCTCCATAGGAAGCTGGAGGGTTTCAGCCACCTTTCAATAAAACAAAGTGAGAAGGGGACTCAAAGCCTAGGACGGAAACACCTGAAGGTCTGTCTGGGGAGATGTCTGGTTCCACAGGCACATCCAGACCTTCACTTACATCATCCTCAAATTCCCCTTCCTCTTCAAATTCTGGTTCATAAAAATCTTCAAGGGTATACTCTTGAACCGGGGGAACCAACTGAACCGAACCCCTGCCAGAAGGAGCTGATCGGTCAGAACCGGACAGAGCGATTCCACAATCTGAATCCCCTGGCTATCCCTTCGGCGGTCAGAACATGAACCTCTGGATCCGAACCAGTAGATTTATCTTTGCGCTTTCTTTTTGTCGGAACTGATCCCTCAAATCAGCTCTCCTTTTGCCCAAGTAGTATCACCCTGGTCAGAGGGCACTCCTTCTGGTTCGGGCAAACCGAACCAGGCCTACCATCCGGGTCAGCAGACTTCTCTGCCTCCTTTTCCCTCAGTCTACCTAATCACTTCAAGGGTAGATTTGGGAAAGATTTTACATATTTGGCAGTCTGAATCGAGGTGGTCAAACCCCAGACAATAAACAGGTGGTGTGGGGATCGGCCTTAGCAAAGACCTCCCCATACTCACTGCACTGTTGAAACCCACTGGGCCCGGTTTTTTTCTTGGGTTTCTCAGACATGGCAAACCTAACCAACTTACCCTTTTTCAGCAGCTGCCAGGCAAGACTCTCTTTATAGGTCTTAACCGTGTCAATGGGTACTGGGGTCGGTTAAACACACTTTTTTTTTTTTTTTTTAAGAACTGATAAGAACCCGTAATCACACACTAAGTAAACAAATTTCACTATCAATGGTTGGTTCAGTCAACTGAGCCGCACTTTTACAAGTTCCACACAGGAAAACAGAACAATTCCTATCTAGTACTCGCGGCACCACAGACAGAGACTGAACAGACTATGTGGATACTTTTTTCGGATTAAAAACATACGAAAACTGAAAACTTCAACGGACTTTTGACCCGAGCTGAAGGAGAAATCTCTGGAGCGACCGTTCAGTGAGGCGGAGTAAAGAATCTGACAGTTTAGGTTTGAATCACTCCAGACAGGGACTTCAACCGAGCTCGAGCTCAGCATTCTATGCCCTGCATAGAAAGTTAACTCTTTGTTCTCCAGGGCAGTTCAAAGGTTGGGAATCACTGCAATTGTCAGAATACAGCAAGACCTCATGTTGTCTGAAGAGAGCTCTGCTTCTAGAGCAGTCGTCTCAGAAGGGTCTGCAAGTGGAAAGGACTTGGCCCTCAGTTTTGGAAACTTTGCAAAACTGAGGGCCAATCCCTGTCTGAGGTAACAGACTTCCAGGCCTGGAAGTAGTAAGCCAACCTGCCTCCTACCGAGATTGAGGAGTCGACCCGGCCTGATACATCAGGGTGTCTGCTTGGCAGGAGCCTTGGACTGAGAGAAGGATGCAGCCTTGCTCATCTCCTTTCTGCTTCTCCCTCTGAATAACCCCCTCTGAGGAAAAGGAGGAGGCCTGTGCCTGGTAGAAAGGCCTGTGAGAAGGCCTGCCCCTAGACTGCTGCCTCTGAAGACTTGCCTGCCTTTCCTTGGCCTGAGCACTCCTGTAGGTGGTCCGGTATTAATCCATTTTCTTCAAGTAATTCTCTGTCTGCTCCCCAGAGAATTACCCAGCACAGGGAAATCCATGGCCTTAGCCAGAGTGTCGTGAGAGGCTAGTACATCTGAGCCAAGCAAACCTCCGAAGAGAGACAGATGTAGCCAAGACTTGTGATGCCACATCATTTGAGTCCACAGCAGCTTGAAACTGAATCTCTGATGCCTCAATCCCATCAGCAGCCACCTCCTCCAGCTCGCTGGGGGAGGCCTGTTTAGCCAGTTCCAGCACAGTATCCAATCTGGACTTCTGGTATCTGGCTGTGCAGGCCATATAGTTTGCCTGCCTGAATCCCAAGGAGGATGCCAAGTGCTGTTTCTTGGCCATAGCATCCACCTTCCTAGAGTCTTTAGCTGAGGGGTGTGAAGCCAAAGTTATGTTAGCCTTGTCACAGGCCGCAGCTTGCACTACCCCAACATGGCTGCACTGGTGGAACAAGAACTATGTACCTGAGCCTGAAAGTATATACCTCCTGTCCATTCTTTTACCCACAGGAGGCAAGGAATTTGGTGTTTGGAGAACTCTGTGTCTGTTTCCCCAAAAAGATTTATGGAGGGGAATAGACAACCTTTTGAACTTTGGGATGTCCATCATTTCCACGAAATCAGACTCCTCTTGATCCTCAACAACTTTAACCCAGGGAGGCTGGAGGGTCTCAGCCACCTTTTTGTAGAACAAATAGTGGGATGGGGACTCAAAGCCTGGGAGCAGAAACATTAGAAGGCCTGCGGTTCCGGATCCGAACCGGCAGACTTCCTTTTTCTCTTCGATGGAACAGACCCCTCGGGATCGTCTCTCCTTTTGACCAAGGCAGTATCGCCCAGGTCAGTGGGAACTACCTCAGGTTCCATCAGAACCCAACTGGGCTGCCCATCCAGATTAGCGGATTTCTCAGCCTCTTTTTCCCTGAGCCTACCCAACCTCTTCTCTAGGGTGGCCTTTGGGAATTTATTTTTTTTGGGTACAGATTTGTCAGTCTGAATAGAGGTGGTCAAACCCCAGACAAACCAAGTGGTGTGAGGGTCCGCCCTAGCAAAGGCATCCCCACGCTCATTTTTTTCTTTCTTGGGTTTCTCAGACATGGCCAGGCTACAACATACCCTTTGATTGCTTAAAAGCCAGGTAAGACCCTCCCGGTTACCAACAGTGTTACGGGTCGTGGGGGGAAAAAAAAAACAGGAACCGGCACCTCACTCTACAAAATAGAAAAATTAAATAACCCTAACACAATCTGTTTCTAACCGGACCGATTGACAGGTTTTACAATTTCCACACAGAAAAACAAACAATTTAAACAAATTACACCTATAGTCCACTACCTACAACACTTGCTGTACCATAGACAGGGATTTGAAGCCGAAAATAAAAGAAAACTATTTAAACAGACGTACTTTTTTCAAATCGAATGAACAAGCGAAGGAGCAATCTCCGTAGCGACTGTTCAGTTAGGCGGAGTTGAGAATCTGACGGTTACACTTTGAAGTGCTGCAGACAGAGGTTCGAACAGAGCTCGAGCTCAACATTCTAGGCTTCCAGCACAGTTAACTCTTTCCTCTCCGGAACAGTTCAAGTGCTGGGGCTAACTGCATATGTCAGAATACAGCGAGACTTCATGTTTGAAAAGGAAGACCCCTTCCATTCTGGGGGCGAAAGACACAAACAACTGGTCAGACTTTCTAGATCCTCAGGAAAGTACAATTACGCAAGACCTTACCGTAACAGTAGATCTTCGAGAACAGCTCTTGCAGCAGGTAACATCATTAGGACTGAAGCCGGCAGGCATCAGGACCCCACGGAAATCTTCTAGCTAGCAGTCTTCAGCGGGGACCGCTTCCGACGTCAGGCGTAGTACATAAGGAGGCAGTCCCGCCAGAATCCCCAGTTCTCCCACCGGAGACTTCCGGCCGCTGGATGACATCAGAAGAGGAGACCGAGGACCCATCATCAGAAGGTCAAGGTTGAGGACAATATCAGCCAGAGCATAGGCTAGGACTTACCTCCTCCAAGGGGGAATGGTGGGCGGGAAGGTACCTGCTGCAAGAGCTGTTCTCGAAGATCTACTGTTATGGTAAGTTCTTACGTAACTGTGCTATCTTCCTCGAGATACAGCTCTTGCAGCAGGTAACACCATTAGGACTGATTCCCAAGCAATGGAACCTAGAAACGTACTAGGGAGGAGGCAGAAACAGAGATCCTGGGAAGTCCTGATTCTAGGACAGGAGGCCCTACAGAACGGCGAGGCCGAAACCAGCTCTCCGCCGTGAGGCGATGTCAAGGCTGTAGTGCCTAATGAAGGTGTGCACTGAGCTCCAGGTGGCTGCAGCACAGATGGCCGAAATGGAGACGTTTTTCGGTGCTGCAAAGGAAGTGGCCACCCCCCTTGTCGAGTGGCCCCTAACGGTACTCGGAAGGGGCTTCTGTCTGTCTGTTGTAGCAAAAGGAAATGCACTAGACAAGCCAGCGAGAAAGAGTTTGTTTTGAGACTGGCTGGCACAACATCCTCTCAGCGAAAGAAAAACAGCTGCTCGGATTTGCGATGCTGTTTGGTCCTGGTGAAGAAGAAGAAGAAGGAGAAGGAGAAGGAGAAGCAGAATCCGCATTTATATAGCACTTTTCATACACCAGTATCCCAAAGCGCTTTACAAGCAATGCTAGACTGGTAGTGAAGTGACTGAAAGTGTGGTGGCGGCCATATCGCACATCATCACCCACACACAGCCTGGATAATTGCATGAACCAGTTTATGGGAAGGGGAATGTTGGCCAGGACACCGGGAATGTTCCCTGCTCTTTGCGAAGAGTGCCCTGGGTTCTTTTACTTCCACCTGGACACCCACCAGGACGGGCAGAAGGGACCTCGGTTTTTAACGTCTCATCCGAAGGACGGCACACCCCAGCAGTACAGCACCCCCCAATACTGCATTCGGATGCCAGCGATTTTAGGTGCAAGTCCAATCCTGGTGTGGGATGAGAACCCACGACCTTCTGGTCCAGAAGCAGATGTGCTACCAACTGAGCCACGCTGACACCTAAGTAGTATCTTAAAGAGAAGTGAACATCCAGGGTGTGAAGCAGTGCCTCTCCTCTATTAGTGTACTTAGGGAAGTACACCGGCAAATCAATGTCATGATTAAGGGTAAGGGCTGAGACCACCTTAGGCAGGAATTTTGGATTCGTCCTCAGGGACACCCTGTCCTGGTGAAAATCAGTAAGGTTCCTTACACATACAGGCATGTAGCTCGGAGATTCTCCTTGTCAAGTAACAGCACCAAAAATAACGCTTTCCATGACAGAAAACGAGCTCGCGTAATCTGCAGCAGGTTCGCAAGGTGGCAGCTAAGCTGCTCCAGGACAAAAGCAGGTCCTAAGGAGGGACGGATACTTAATGGGTGGTCTAGGTGAAGCACCCCTCAAAAGTCACGAGAGTGTCGAGCTGTGCCACCTGGCCTATAGGGGAATGGTAGGCTGAACGCATAGAGGTGAAACCTTAATTGAGGAGTAGGCCAGACCTGAATGAAAGAGGGAAAGCAGGTATTCCAGAACTAATTTTTCTGGGCAGTCTAAAGGGAAGAGGCGCGTGCCTGATACCAAAGGCAAAACCTACGCCATTTCATGGCGTATGTAGCATGCGTTGCCGGTTTTCTGGCAGCAGAAAGGACTTCTGCCACCTCTTGCAAGACCCCGTGTCGCAGAATGGCTATGTCTCGAGGAGCCAGGCATGCAGGTTCAGTGAGCGCAAGTCTGGGTGGACTAGCGAACCTTCCTCTTGAGACAGTAGATGGGAGCTGACTGGCAAAAGGAGTGGACGTTCCTGGGACAATTGAGTCAAGAGCGGGAACAAAATCTGTCTGGGCCAGAAAGGCACTACCAAGATCATCGTTGCATGCTCCCTGCAAAGTTTGAGAAGGATTCTCTGGATCAACGGGAAGGGAGGAAAAGCGTAGAGGAATCTGCCCGCCCACGATAGGGACAACGCGTCTCGCCAGAAAACACCAGACCCGGGATCTAGCGAGCAAAAATTGGGCAGTTTTGCGTTGGATGGGGAAGCGAACAAGTCCAATTCTGGAGTGCCCCATCGATGAAACAGATCCTCTGCCATCTCCTGAAGAAGTTCCCACTCGTGGACTCTGGCCTGGGAGCGACTCAGGCCGTCTGCGACCGTGTTGTCCACTCCGGGAACGTGAACTGCGATCAAGTTTGCACCATGTCGAATTACCCATTCCCACACTCTCATGGCCTCCCTGCAGAGGGGGTAGGAGTGTGTGCCTCCCCGTTTGTTGAGGTAATACATCACCGTCGTACTGTCTGAAGCAGAAGGGTACTCTGTGGAATGTCCGACTGGAAGGTTTGCAGGGAATACAGGACCGCCCTCATCTCCAGAATATTGATGTGGAGGTGGGCTTCTTGAGAGGTATGTTCCAGATCTCACCCGTTCAAGGTCTCACCCCAGCCCTGGAGGCATCTGTGGAGAGGATTACTCCGGGACGGCGCTACGAATGGGACCGACCCCCCCGGAGAGGGTCCCTGGGTTTAACCACCATTGCCAATCCCGAATCACGGCCCTCGTGATTCTGACTGGCTGCTGCATATGGTCTTGCTTCTGGTCCCACTGCACTCTGAGCATCCACTGGGTTACCCGCATGTGGAGCCTTGCCATTGGGACGGTTGGAATAGCCGCAGCCATATGTCCGAGCAAGCGAAGGACCAGTCTGGCCGGGACGGTCTTCTTTGCGGAAAGGTCCCTGATGAGGGACCTGATGCGTTCCGCTCTGTCCTCGGGAAGAAAGGCTTCCCTTGGCGGTGTCCAGAACTGCACCTATGAATTGCAGCTTCTGGGATGGTACCAGGAGAGACTTCTTGTAATTGATAAGTATGCCCAGCGACTGAAAAAGAGCCTGGGTGTGCTGGATAGTCATCAACAGCGCCTCTGGGAGGCAGCCATGAGAAGCCAGTCGTCCAGGTACGGGAACACGTAGTGGCCCTGTCTCCTTAGAGACGCTGCCACGACTGCCATGCACTTGGTAAAGACCCTGGGGGCCAATGACAGCCCGAAAGGAAGCGCTCGGAACTGGTAGTGGTGGCCGGCTTCGAGCGCAGGAACCTCCTGTGCGCTTGAGCTATGGGGATGTGCAGGTAAGCGTCCTGCATGTCCAGGGACACCAGAAATCGTCCTCCTTCAGCATAGGTATAAGGCCTGAGGGTCACCATGCGGAACCGTTTGTAAGCGACCGACATGTTGAGGTCGCTGAGGTCCAAGATTGGACGGAGGTCCCCTGTTTTCTTTGGAACCAGGAAGAAGTGGGAATAATAGCTTGTTCCTCTCTGGTTCTCCGGGACATACTCCACGGCTTCTTTGTGCAGAAGCGAGAGTACTTCTTGCCTGATGAGCAGCCTGTGCTGACCTGAATAGCGGGGGAGCAGGGGAGGCCTTGTGGGTGGCTTGTCTGTGAACTCTATAAAGTGGCCTTTTTTGACCAACTGGAGTACCCACCTGTCGGTGGTAACAGACTGCCACCCCGGCAGGTGGTCTGCAATGCGACCCCCGACCTTGGTATCCCGTTGATCCTGAGGGGCGGGGCCCGGGAAGGAGTCATGCTGTGGCAGCTGTGGGTCCTGCGGGCTGGGCCGACTTGGTGGGACGTTGGCTTCTGCCTGAGGACGACTCGCCCTGGGCTTTCCAAGGGAAGGAGCCCCTCTGTTGCAGGCCGGAATGAGACTGTTGCCTCTGGTTCCTACGAAAGGAACTGGGTCTGGATCTGTACATGGCCTGGACAGATCTCACGGCCTTCCCGGCCTCCTGAAGCTTGGTGATGACCATCTCCGAGGACTCACCAAAGAGAACTTCGCCATGAAACGGGGCGTCCAGTATGTTCTTCTGGACATCCAGGGTGAATCCAGAGACACGGAGCCATGAGTGTCTCCGGAGGCATACGCCTGAGGCTGCCGCTCTGGCCGAGGAGTCCGCGGAGTCATACGCGGCTCAAAGAACCCGAGTTCCCACGTCTGAACCCCTGCGGAGGAGCTGAAGTAGCTCCTCTTTCTGCTCACCTTCTGGCAGCTTTTCTGCCATCTCTTGTCCCTATTCCCACAGTGCATTCTGAAACTGAACCATGTAGGTAAGATAACTGAGGGACCTAATGGCGCAGGTCGCAGCTGCGTATGTGCGCCTACCCATTGTGTCCAATTGCTTGGACTCCGGGTCCGGTGGCTGGGTGCTCAGATGTTGCGGCCTTTGGGACCGGTCATGTGAGGCTGTGATGACCAGGGAATCGGCCAGAGGATGAGATGCCAAGTACTGGTCCTCCCTAGGGGCCTTGTATAGGCGGTCAGCCTTCTTCGGCATCGCCAGGAGTGAGTGTGGACGTTTCCACGCTGCCTTGGTGACGTCCACAAAGGTGTTCACCAAGGGTGGTACTACCACAGGCTTTGGGTCCTTTTGCCGAAGATAACACGCAAGGCGTAGCCTCTCGGGGTCAAGGTCTTCTGCGTCCCAGCCTATGTTCTCCTGGATATGCCTCATACTCTCTGAGAACGATGGGTCATCCGGAGGAGATCTTGGGAGTTCACGTGGGTCCGGAGAGGGGATGCCGATAGGAGAAGGGGATCTGGATCGATCAGAGATGTCCGATCCTGAGTCCTCCGTCGACGGCGAGTAGCGGCATCTTCTAGGTCTTTTGGGGCTGGGTGACCCTGAAGAAGATCTGGATGGAGGTCTCCTCTTATCGGATGGTCTGCCCCTAGGAGATCGAGCAGGATCCTGGGGGGAAGGTACTCGGCCTGCTACCCCAGATGGGGTGGGGGCGCTGGGGCCAGTGGAGTCATGGGTGGAGGAGGAAGAGGAGAGAGTGCAGAGACCACATCTTTTTTAATGGTGTCCCACCAGAAAGTAAATAACTCCTTCACCTCAGCAAGATTCAGGCCTGACGGGCCGGCACCGCGTTGTCGGCCCTCAGGCCGGCACCCCGACGGCCCACCTGGTCTCGGCCAGGTAGACTCTCCTCCGTAAGCGCCCTGGCCGACGCCGCAGGCGGCGTTGGGGTTCCTCCAACTGCTGAAACGGGAGTCGGTCGGCCGGCGTCCACGGTGGTGAGAGCCTGACCGGCGACGGGCGTCTAGCTGTCGTCGGGTCCCGGGACCGGTGGTGTTTGGCTGATGTCGGGTGGGCCGACGTCGGGTCCGACGTCCGTTTAAGCGAGGTCAGCTCCTTGGTTTTCCGTTGGGGGAAGGAGGCAAGGAGACCAACCGGACGTGGGGGGCAGAGTGGCAGGAGACGGACTTGTGGTGATGGTGGTCCCCTGACCTCAGCGAGGCCTTAGACGAAGAAGGCGGCGGCCTGGGGTTCTTAACAGGCTGCAGAGTGGAGGAACCGGTAGAAGACTTGACCACGACCGGGGGAGGCTGAGAGCGGGCCCGGGATGGAGGGCGGTCGGACCGGGAGCCGGAACTACGGGAGTCTGAGGCCCTAGAAGGGGATCTAGTTCTCACCCTCTCCCTATGTTTTTCGAGGTGCCTGTGGGCTTTATCGGAAGATTCCCCCTTGGAGGCAGGTTCCATGGCCTTCAATCTTTCTTCCAGAAGGTAAGCTTGGAGGGCCTTCTGACGACGGATCCGGGTCCGACTGTTGAAACCTTGACAAAAGGGGCAGGCCTGGGTGTCGTGGTCCGGGCCTAGGCGCCGCACGCAGGCAGAGTGTGGATCTTTGAAGGGAATTTGCTTCCCACAGGCACACTTAGACGGATGGCCCTCCGCGGATGTTGGTGAGGACATCAGAAGGCAGACGACCGAAGAAGTTTGACGAAACGGAAAAAGAACTTTTCCAAACGTCGCGCGCTAAACACTGACCGGAGAGTCGAGACGTGCAAGTCAACGGCGGGAAAGAAGAAAAAATTACTCACCTTAGTAATTGCTTTTCTTCTCATGGAGTCTTGCTATATTATGACAATTAGCAGTTAGCCACAGCACTTGAACTGCCCCGGAGAGGAAGGAGTTAACTCCAGGCTGACTGGAGTTCCAAGCGAGCGCTTTGCTGAAAGCTCTATCTGGCTAGTTTCAAACTGAAACTGTCAGATCTTTACGGAGCCAACACTAAGCAAAAGTCTGTGTGGAAAAAACCCTACACTAGCCAAATGGATACCTACTAGCAGAATAACAATAACAGAAACAACAACAACCACCACCACCCCTAACAAGCACTATTAGCCCCCCTTCCCAAAAGACAGAAGTCCAGGAGGGGGCCAAACATACAACCAAAACAGAAATACCTAGTTTTCCTAATCCTAAAGAAAAGGGGAAAAGGGAAAAAGAGCTATAACGGCATGACACAGTGCTTGCACTAATTTTCCAACCCCTTACCCAAGTAGAAGTTCTGAGAGGGGCAGGTTGGGGGTGGTCATAATATAGCAAGACTCCATGAGAAGAAAAGCAATTACTAAGGTGAGTAATTTTTTCTTCAAACACCATGAAGTCTTGCTATATTATGACAATTAGCAGATTACACAGCAGTACCTCCATGGAGGAGGGCCACAACCTACTTAGGAAATAAGCTCTGAAGCACGGCTGTGCCAAACCGAGCATCTCTCCTGGACTGGACATCCAGGGAGTAATGCTTGGTAAAGGTGTGAACTGTTTTCCAGGTAGCAGCTTGACAGATTTCCAGAATGGGAATATCTCTAGCAGCCGCTAGAGATGCAGCTGTACCCCTGGTGAAATGGGCCCTCAGTCCTGAGGGGGGTTCTCTACCTAGTTTTTGGTAGCAAAATTGATACAAGAGACAATCCACCTGGCAATTGTCCTCTTAGTGGCAGGTTTCCTTTGCCAACCTCGCCATGGGTAAGGAAGAGTTGGAGGATTCAACCTGTGACCCTTGGATGCGCTCCAAATAGTAGCTTAAAGCTCTTTGACGTCCAAACTGTGTAATCTCCTCTCACCCAAGGAAGAATGCTCAGTGAAAATACTGGAAGGGAGATGGATTGGTTAAGATGGAAATCTGAAACCACTTTAGGTAAAACTTTCTGTTAGTCCTGAGGACTACCTTATCTCTGTGAAAAGAAATAAAATCCTTTTCCACTGACAGGGCTTGTAACTCACTTATGTCCTGGCAGAAGTGATGGCCACTAGGAAAACAGTTTTCCAAGTTAGAACTAAGGTCTGCTGAAGACAGAGGTTCAAAGGGGGTTGCATTAACTGAGCAATGCAACATTAAGGTCCCAGGCAGGGCTGGGTCCCAAAAGGAGGGTTAGTGTGAAGTAACCCCTTAAAAAACTTGGAAAACACAGGGTGAGAAGAAAGAGAGGCAGGCTTTCCTGCTGATATAAAAGAGACAGCTGCCAGATGAACCTTTAAGGTAGCTGGCCTGAGGCCTAAGGAATTAAGATGGACCAAGTAGTCCAGCAAAATGGGCAAATCAGCAGATTCTGGGACAATTTGCTTCCCAGAACACCAGATGGAGAACCTCTTCCATTTGGAATTATAAGTGGCCCTAGTGGAAGGCTTCCTAGAGGCCTTTAAAATATCAAGGACACCTTGAGAAAGGTGTAAATCAGCAAAATCTAACTCCTCAAGAGCCAAGCCTTGAGGTGGAGGGATTTGAGGTCCGGATACCAAACTCTCCCCTGGGCACAAGTCAGCAGGTTGTGGACCCTGGGAAGGTTCAGGGGAGGGTGGACTGTCAGGGACAGAAGCAGTGGGTACCAGGGTTGCCTGGCCCAGTCTGGTGCAATCAGAATCACTTTGCAGGGCTGGGATCTGATTTTTACTAACACCCTGAAGAGAAGGGGGAAGGGGAAAGGCATACAGGAACTTCCCTTCCCAATCCAACAGAAAGGCCCCAGGAGGACTGAGCCCATTACTGGAGGCCTGCAACAGAACAGAGGAAGTTGGTGGTTGTCTGGGGTGCAAAAGATCTATCTGAGGAGGCCCCATCTGGCAAAGACTGACCCCAGCACTAGGGATTCAAAGACCATTCGTGATGACCTTGAGAAATCCTGCTGAGGGCATCCGCTAGGACATTGTCCTTCCCTGGAAGGTGAACTGCTACTAGGGAGGTGTTCAGGGAGTAAGCCAGAGACCACAACTTCATTGCTTCGTGCACAAGGCTGATGACCGAGTGCCCCCCTGCTTGTTGATGTACCACATTGTTGTGGTATTGTCTGTCCTGACCTGAACTACTTTGTTCTGGACAGATGCTGAGAAAACCTGAAGAGTTAAACAGACAGCTCTGAGTTCCAATAGGCTGATGTGGAGCAGAGATTCCTGGGGACCACACTCCTGAGTGGAAAGGTCGCCTTAAGTGCGCGCCCACCCCAGCAAGGAGGCATCCGTGGTGAGGTGAGGGAATGAGAAATGGGAATGAAGGGGACCCTTGTCTTAGTTTGCTCTGATCCTGCCACCACTGAAGAGCTAGAATCAGAGTTTGGGGTCACTGGGACCAATTTGGTAGGGGTCCTCCTTTGGGACCAATAGGCCCTCAAATGAAACTGAATGTCTCTCATCTGGAATCTTGCTCCTTGCACTACAGCTGTGGAGGCAGCCATGTGCCCTAGAAGTTGCAGAAAGTGCCTTGCTGGTCGAGAGACCAGAGGGTGAAAGAGGATGCCAGGGCAATCAGCTTTCTACCCTTTCCGAGGGAGAAATGCCCTGGCCAACTTTGTGTCCAATTCCGCACCTATGAAAGTTAGTACCTGAACTGGTTCTAGAACTGACTTTGGTAAATTCAGCAGGAATCCCAGGGAAGTGAGAAGCTGCTGGGTGACTTGCAAGTGGGATTTTACCTGATCTGGGGACTGACCCACAATGAGCCAGTCGTCCAGGTAGGGAAACACAGCAACCCCTTGCCTTCTTAAATGAGCCACTACCACAGCTAGACATTTTGTGAATACCCTTGGAGCAGAGGTAAGACCGAAGGGCATTGCTCTGAACTGGTAGTGACCTGAGGGCAGTTCGAACCCGAGGTATTTTCGGTGAGAAGGCCTGATCAGGACATGAAAATAGGCATCCTTGAGGTCCAGGGAGGCTAGCCAGTCCCCTGGCCTGAGGGAGGGCAAAATCATTGCCAGAGTTAACATTTTGAACTTTGGTTTCAAAAGATGCTTGTTCAGGTACCTTAAGTCTAGAATGGGCCGCCATTCTCCTGTCTTTTTTGGGGTAAGAAAGTATCTGGAGTACAGCCCTGCCCTGGTGACAAGGAGGAACCCTTCCACTGCTTTGCAGTCTAGGAGGAAAGAGACCTCTGCTTCCAAAGCAAGGGCCTCTAAAGGCTTTAGGTAGAAAATGTCTGCTTCTCATCTTGGAAACTGTTTGAAGCTGAGAACCAGACCCTGGCTTACTACCTCCAGAACCCATTTGTCCGAGTTAGGGACACCCAGTTCTGGCTGAAATAAGCCAACCTGCCTCCAACTGGTACAGGAGAATTGCCCTGGGCACCCCATCAGGGTGCCTGCTTGGCAGTAGCCTTAGGATGAGGGGTGGGGACGGTTTACCTGCGCCCGCCTACCTCTGCCTCTGAAAACCCTCTGTGCAAAACCAGAGGAGGCTTGGATTGATAAAAGGCCTGTGGAAAGGCCTGCCCCTACCTCTGGGTGTGCCTCAGTGGAGTGGCATGCGCTCCTTGGCCTGGGCACTTTTGTAGGTAGTTCTGTATTCATCCATCTTTTCTTATAAATTTTCCGCTTGCTCTCAAATAGAGAATTTCCCACCACAGGAAAATCCATAGCCTTTGACTGAGTATCCTGTGACAGATTAGTGCACCTGAGCCATGCCAACTCACGAAAGCTACAGAAGTGGCCATGACCCTAGAGGAAACATCATTAACGCCTACAGCAGTATGAAACTTGAACTTTAGAGGCTTCAATGCCATCAGCAGCCACCTGTTCCAACTCAGCCAGCTGGCCATGGGCCTGCTTGGCTAACTGCAACACTGTATCCCATCTAGATTTCTGATCTAGCCAGCAGCTTACATAATTTGCCTGCCTGAGTCCCAAAGAAGCTGCCATATACTGTTTTCCATGGCATCAATCTTCCTGGAATCCTTATCAGGAGGACGTGGAGGCCAGGGGGATATTAGCCTTGTCACAGGCTGCAGCTTGTACCACACCTACATGACTACACTGCTCAGTGAGGAAGTCTGTATCAGGGCCTGATAAAGTATACCTTCTGTCCATTTTTTTACCTACAGGAGGAACAGAATGAGGATTTTTAAATTTTGTTGTTTGCTTCCTAAATGACTTATGCAAAGGAATAGACAACCTCCTAGACTCTGGGATATCCATCATCTCAACATAATCAGGCTCCTCTTGCTCATCCACAGCCTCTTCCAAGGGAAGCTGGAGGGTTTCTGCAACCTTTTGTAAAACATAAAATGAGAGGGGACTCAGACAGCATAGGGGAGATTCTAATGGTCTGTCTGGAGAAATGTCCGTTCAATGGGCACGCCCAGACCCTCCCAGCCACATACATAATGATCAAAATCTTCCTCCCTCCTGTGGTTCATAAATTCCTCAACATCATACTCTTGAACCACTGGAACTGAACGAACCAACCTTTTGCCAGCTGTTGGTGGTTCGGCCGGTCCCTGAGACAGTGACTGGACAATCTGTATGGCTTTAGCTATCTCTGCAGCAGTTGGAGAGGCAATCAAGCACTCCAGACCTGCTGATTTCTTAAGATTTTTTTACTGGGACTGGTTCCTCAGAACCAGCCTTCCTTTTGCCTGAGGAAGTCTCGCCCTGGTCAGAGGGCACTCCCTCTGGTCCAGTGGGTGCTGGACCGGGCTGGCCATCCGGGTCAGCGGACTTTTTGGCCTCTCGTTCCCTGAGCCGGCCCAATCTTTTCTCCAGGGTGGCTGCAGGGAAATTCTTACACACCTGGCAGTCTGACAGGAGGTGGTCAGCCCCCAGACAATAAACATATGGTGTGTGGGTCAGCCTTGGCAAAGGCTTCCCCACAAACATCAGTGTGTTGAAACCCAGTGGGCCTGGTTTTTCTTTTGGGTTTCTCAGATATAATGCCAGCCTATCCAAAAACTTGCCCTTTTTATGGCAGTGCCAGGCAAGACACCCTTATCGGTTTCTAACCGTGTCACGGGTATTTGAAAAAACCCAATTTAAGAGACAGGTTTTTTTAGAACCGATAAGAACCGGGAACCACACTCTAAAAGCCCAAGCTATTATTTAAAATTGTTTTTTTTAGCAAACCGATCGGTTCAAAACCGAACCGATAATTAATTTCCACAGACTTTAAAATCCTGTACTTACGGTTTACCAGATAGAGCTTTGAACCAAATGCGGTAAAATAAATACTTATTGCCGGTTAAAATGAACCAAAACACCGCTTGAACCGAGAAATGAACCGAGCTGAAGGAGCAGATCTCCGGAGCGACTGTTCAGTGAAGCGGAGTAAAGAATCTGACAGTTTCAATTTGAAACTAGCCAGATAGAGCTTTCAGCAAAGCGCTCGCGCTTGGAACTCCAGTCAGCCTGGAGTTAACTCCTTCCTCTCCGGGGCAGTTCAGTGCTGTGGCTAACTGCTAATTGTCATAATATAGCAAGACTTCATGGTGTTTGAAATACAGGTTACTCACCTGTAACAGGAGTTCTAGGAATGGTATATGTTGTTCATCCACACTATCTAGCAGGTTCCTTGCCGCTTTAAATCTTGCCGAAGGTCTTCAGCTGGCTCCTCCCACCCACCCGGTGGTAAAACTCGCTCCGCCCCCATGACGCCAGATCTGGCCCGCTGGAAGCTCAGGCTGCGCGAAGCCGAGATGGAGGGAGTCAGGATGAACAACATATACCATTCCTAGAACTCCTGTTACAGGTGAGTAACCTGTATTTCTAGGGACATGGATATGTTGTTCATCCACACTATCTGGCAGACTCCTAGCAGTTCTCCGGGAGGAGGGAGGCAAGGCGCACACCCCCTTATACTTACTTGGGAAATAAGGACTGGAGAACCGAGGCCCCAAAACCAGCATCCCGGCGTGACTCAAGGTCGATGTGGTAGTGGGTAATGAAGGTGTTGCTGACTTCCAGGTAGCAGCCCTGCAGATTTCCTGGATAGGGACGTCCCTGGAAGCAGCCACCGATGCAGCAATGCAGCCGGGTAGAATGAGCTCTTATCCCTCTGGGAGGCTTCATGCCGCCAACTCATAGCAGATCTATGCAGGGGTGACCCATCTGCTTATCGTCCCGCTTTGCTGCAGGTCTGCCAGGTCGGGCTTCAGCGTAGGTGACAAACAGCTGGCGAACCTCTCCCAGATCCCAGCCGTAGGCGCCTTGTAATAGGCGAGTGCCTTCTAGGGTCCAAAGTATGGAGCCTATATTCGGCCTCCGGAGGTGTGATTGGGGTAGAACACCGCAGAGTCAACACCTGATTAAGGTGAAACTCCGACACCACCTTCGGAAGGAATTTCGGGTGGGGGCGTAGGACAACCTTGTCCCTGTGGAAGACCAGGTAAGGAGACTCGATGCTAAGCGCCTGGAGTTCTCCCATCCTTCTGGCTGACGTGATAGCCACCAAGAAGGCGGTCTTCCACGACAGGTGGGGGAGACCACACCTGTGCATTGGTTCGAATGGCTTGCCCATGAGCTTTGCCAGTACCAGCAGTAAATCCCACGGAGGTGGGGGTTCCTGCACTGGAGGGGAAATGTGATCAAGGCCTTTGAAGAAGCGCCCGACCACCTTCTGCTGCGCCACTGACTGCTCACCGGCCCGCGCCCGCTAAGCAGAGATGGCTGCCAGGTGCACCTTTAGGGTCGCTGACCCAAGCCCTTGACTAGATAGGGACCATAGATAGTCAAAATGCTGGCCACAGAACAAGAGGAAGGGTCCAAGCCCTTACTCGACACCAAATGGAAAATCTCTTCCATTTGAAGGCGTAGCATTTTCTGTCGACTCTTAGGGATGCCTCAACGACGCTGAGGACCTGGCGGAAAGACCCAAGGCCTGGAAATCTAGCCGCCAGGAACCAGGCCGTCAGGTGCAGGGATTGAAGGTCAGGATGGAACACCTTCCCCTGATTGAATGAGAGCAGGTCCGGGCGAGCTGGAAGCTGCCTCGGGAGCCTGGAGCTGAGGCTGAGGAGATCTGGGTACCAGAATTGGCGTGGCCAGTCTGGGGCTATCAGAATCACCTGCGCCTTGTCCCTCCTCGCTTTTAGCAGGACCCTGTGAATCAGGGGAAAGGGGGGGAAGGCGTAAAAGAGGCCGGGGTCCACGGCCTCAAGAAGGCATCCCCTGCAGTGAACCCTGCTGAGGGGGCGGGCTTGAAACAGCTCAGCTGCGCTCTCCCTGAGGCAAACAGATCCACCAGAGGTGTGCCCCAGTGGGAGAACAGATCTTGTACTACCTCCGCAGGAGAGACCACTCGCATGATGCAGCCCTATCCAGCTCAAGGCATCGGCCAGGGGTGTTGGAGGCTCCTGCCACATGAATGGCTAGAGATCCGCCCTTCAGGCTATGGCATAGTAACCAGATGCGGATAGCTTCCTTGCATAGAAGCATGGAGGCGCCCCGCCCTGGCAGGTTCAGGTAGTACATGGTCGTGGTATTGTCCGCCTGGACCTGACCACTTGACCCCGGAGAAACGGAGCAAAGACGGTCAGAGCTAGGCGGACCGCTCGGAGCTCCAGCAGGCTGATGTGGCATCAGGACTCCCTCGGGGACCAGAGGCCGTGCACTTGGTGTTCCCCCAGATGGGCACCCCAACCCATCAAAGATGCGCCGGTCGATAGAAAGACCGCGGCTCGGGCGGACAAACGGGATGCCCTCCTGCAGATGGGATGGAACGGTCCACCACTGGAGAGCTGCCACATCTCCGGTCGTCACCACAAGCTGGTCCAGGGATGCGCGTGCCAGACCACTGGCTGGCTAGCCCCCACTGAAGGGGGCGCATGTGCCAACGTGCCCAACGGACTTCGCTGGTACAGGCGACCACGAGACCCAGGAAGTCCCGGGCAGGGCGCAATTGCTCAACCAGAAATGATTGGGCAAAGGAGGTAAGAACCTCGGCCCTGTCCGCCGGGAGCCGTGCTCTGGCTCTAGAGAGTCGAGCTCTGCCCCGATGAACAGTATCACCTGCTTCGGCTCGAGTTCCGATTTGGCCTCGTTGATAAGAAGGCAGACGTGAAACAGACCCGGAGGGCCAGATCTCTGGACCGCTCCGCCTCCTGTCTGGAGGGGGCTGCTATCAGCCCATTGCCCAGGTAAGTACACCCGGACCTGGCGCCGCAGGAATGCTGTCACCACTGCCATGCATTTGCTGAAGACCCTGGGAGCTAGAGAAAGGCCAAGGCATGGCCTGAACTCAAATAGGGATCCCGCCTGAAGCGGAGGAATCTCGTGAGACGGACGGATAGGGACGTGAAAGAACGGCCCTGAAAGTCCAGAGAGCAGAACCACAGGCCGTGTTCCAGAGATGGTATTATCTGAGCCAGAGTGACCATTCTGAAGGTTCGAGACCGTAGGAACTTGTTTAGGTCGTGTAGGTCGAGAATGGGGCGCCAGCCCCCCGTCCGTTTCGGGACCAGGAAATACCTGGACACAAACCCCGGGTCTGAAGGAGGGTCCTCCACCTCTCTTATCACCTCCTTCTGGAGGAGGAGAGCGATGTCGGCTCGACAAGCCGCCAGTGAGGCTGGGGACCCCGAAGCCCCCCGAGGGGCGACGGCTCTGTAGGGCAGTGCCTGCTCGAATTCTAGAGGCAGGCCTCTTCCCACCACCTCCAAGACCCACCTGTCCGTGGTAACAGCGGACCAGGTGGAAAGGAAGTGCCGGAGCCGTCCCCCCACGGGGGGAACCAGGGGTGAGGCGACGGGGATGGGGGCGACACCCCTCAGCCCGTCACTGAGCAGGCTTGGAGGAGGGACCGCCGAGGGACCTCCTGGGCCTTTTCCTCCTTGCTTCCTGCTGGAGGAAGACGGCATGGGTTTGGGGTACCAGGTCGGTACCTGCTGGCCTGACGTTGTTGGGCAGGCGCGCCAGGGCACAGAAGGCGAAATGGCTTAGGCTGAGGCTTACGGCCTTTGTCCTTCTGCGAGAAAAGAGACAAGGTGGCATTGGACTTTGATCCTCTGAGGTGACCTTCCACTCCAGGGCCGAAGAGGTCAGTCCCGAGAAAGGGAACATCTGCCAATTTGTGCTGGGTATCCGAGGTGAAGGTGGATATCCTCAGCCAAGCCCGCCGACGCATGGCCACTGCGGTCGCCACTGATCTAGCACAAGAGTCTCCGATGTCGAGAGCAGTCTGGAGCTGCTGCTTTGCCACTGCCCTGCCCTGATCCCGCACCTGCTTGACCGTGGTCTGCAGGTCCGCAGGAAGATGGGGAACGACCTTATCCAGGGAGCCCAACAGGGCATGGGAGAGTGTGCCATCAGGATGGCCAAACTGGCCTGACGACAAGGCCAGATAATGCAGCATAGACTTTCCCATCGGGCGTAATCCAATTCTTAGATCCCTTGACCGAGGTCAAAGGTTTGGCTCTGACCCCGCATCGCCCGGAATACACTGTCGGTAACCAGCCCTCGCAGAGCGGTGTTCCAAAACCGATAGGGAACCGGTCAGACCGCGATTTCAGCCATATCCTGGTCAAGGCGCAGGGCAGGAAGCAGGACGCTGCCATAGTTCCAAGTGCCGACCAACGATGGCTTCACCACCGGAAAGGCCTCGGTCGGAGAATCCCCTCGGTCCAGAATCTCCGTGAGGGGATATCTGGCCCATTTGGAAACGGGTTCGAGCTTCATCCAGGTGGACTCCGAGATGAGTCGAAGTAGGCCAAGAAAGGAACGAAGGGCTATCGTCCACTGACTGCCCCACTGAGGACTCCAAGTCTGCTCCGCCTGGAGAACAAGGAGTCATCATCTTCAGACCTCAACGAGTCTTCGAAGAGCTGCCTCGAGCCTGAGACACCCTCCACCTGCCGAGGTTTATCGGGAGTGAGAGTGACCGACAGCCTATGGGGCAGCCCCTGAGCCGACCGAGAACTCTTGGTCGGAGCCCCAACTAACGGCTGAGGAGGCGCCGGTTCCACCAAAATCGGTGGGGCAGCAGTAGCAGGCCGAACAACCGGCCTGAGAACAGGCTCCTCGACCACCGCGAGGGGTTGTTTCAGCTGCTCCGGTGACAGCCACTTAATGGCTGGTGAAGACGACAGGGTCGGCTTATTCCCAGCCAACAGAAGCTGTTGCCACATAAGCTCTTCATATTTCCAACGCAACTTGCGTCGAAGCCTCCCCTCGTCCGAGGAGGAGGAAGAAGAGGAAGAGCGGCGGCGCCGCTTACTGCGGTGCCGAGACCGAGACCGCCTAAGACGGCGGGATCGGCTGGACCGCGAGGAGGTCCGAGACCGAGAATCTCGGCTAGGCCGAGGTCGGCACGGCGGGGTACCGAGGATTGGTACTCCCTTCGGCTCGGATGATCGCACCGACGGCTCCGGAACCGGAGGCACAGTCGAGCCGATGGGATCCTCAACTCTCGCCGGGGGAACCGGGGAGAGGGGAATATCAGCTTCACCAGCCGACAACCCGTTTAACGGGTCGAGAAAAATCTCAACCACGCCGCCTGGTGTCTCGGTCAACTGGCCTGTAACGGACGCATGAAGCCAGTGGCTAGCCGTGGGTCGGACTGGCCGACTGTCGACCAGTTGAGGAGATCTTCCCGCCTCCCCAAGAGCGCCACGATGGGACTTACCCTTACTTTTTTGACCGAGAAAACGTCCAGAAGAGGTTGGACCCTCGCCTAGTCGAGAGGGTCAGGCAAAGCTCCTAAAAGAAGCAGAGTATGAGGCCGAGAGAGAGCGGGACTAGATGCCGCGGCCGAATGGATGGCCTGCCGCCACCTCCTCTTCGAGGGCGATCATCTGCTCGAGCTGTTCTGCAGAGGCCCGCAGCCGCGACACCGCCTAATCGGCCTCCTTCGACTTGACCGAGGGAATTTTTCTCGGATGCCCCCAACTGCAAACGGGCAGCACGATCCCCTCGAGGACATAGACCGAAAGGAAGAGCACAGGTCGCAAGCCCGCGGTTCGTGCTCAAGGCCTAGGCAGTAGACGACGTGGAGTGCGGGTCTGTCCGAGACATTTTCTGCCTGCAGGGGCATCTCCGAAATCCGTAGTCGATTTATCCATCGCAGCCGCGAGGAGAAGACGACCAAAGTGTTTTGGAAAATTGAAACGAGTTTCAAAGTTTTGAAGAGTTAGGCACCAATTCTTAATCGCAGAGCGTTAAGGAGGGAACCTGAGCTTCCAAGCGGTAAGGAAGATCTGGCGTCATGGGGCGGAGCCGAGAGTTTTACCACCCGGGTGGGTGGGAGGAGCCAGCTTGAAGACCTTCCGGCAAGATTTAAAGCGGCAAGGAACCTGCCAGATAGTGTGGATGAACAACATATCCATGTCCCTAGAACTGGAGATTCTGTCGGGGCCGCCTCCTTATGTACTATGCCCGATGTCGGGGGCGGGACCGACGGAGGCGGTCCCCACTTAAGACTGCTAGCTAGAAGATTTCTGTAGGGTCATGACACCTGCCGGCTTCAGTCCTAATGGTGTTACCTGCTGCAAAAGCTGTATCTCTAAGAAGATCGAAGCATCCTATGAACATGAACGTCCAGAGTATGAAGTAGTGCCTCCCCTCGGTTCAAATACTCTGGGCAACAGACATGAAAGTATATGTCTTGATTCAGTATAAACTCTGACACCACCTTAGGAAGAAACTTAGTAATAGTCAAGGACACCGCGTCCTTGTGATAAACCAAAAAAGGCTCTTCACACATCACAGCCTGAAGCTCTGAAATCCTTTGAGTAGAAGTAATGGACACTAAAAATATCGCTTTCCACGACAGTAAGTGCAGCTCACAACTTCATGCAGGTTCAAGGGAGGCAAAGTAAGCTTCTTCAAAACAAATAAAAGATCCCATGGTGGAACTGGGTCCCTGATGGAAGGCTTCAAATGCTCCTGAGGAACGTGCAGGGAAGATCTATCTGGGCGAGAGTTTTTCCCTCAGAGGTGCATGGCAGGCAGATGTACCTTTAAGGAAGAGTAGCTCAGACCAGAGTCCGACAGAGAGAGAGAATATACTCCAATACTGAATTCACCGGCAGGTGAAAGGGTCCAAATGATGAAGCGGTAGCCCAGAAGCAGAAACGCTTCTGTTTCATAGCTAAGTGGCCCTGGATGGAAGGTTTCATAGTGGTCATCAAGACATCCGCTACCATGGAGGGAAACCCCAAATCGGGATACAGCTAGTCAGCAGGAGTCACGATGGAGATACAGACTTAAGATCCGGATGGACGAGGGTTCCCTACTCCTGAGAAAGCAAGTCTGAGCACAGGGGCATGGAGATCGGAGGCTTCACTTCAAGTTGCTGAAGGAGTGGAAACCAAATCTGGCACAGCCAGAAGGGCACCACTAGAATCATCTCTGCTCCCTCAGATTGCAGCTCGAGAAGAACTCTGCAGTAAAGGGAGGGAAGGGAAGGCATAAACGAACCTCCCTGTCTAGGAGAGGGACAACGCGTCTAGCTAAAAAACAGGCCCTGGATTTAGCGAGCAGAAACTGGGCAGTTTTGCGTTGGATGGGAAGGCAAATACATTCAATTCTGGATGTCCCCATCTGGTAATAAGATCTTCGACCACGGAGGGAAGAAGTTCCCACTTGTGAGCCCTGGATCAAGACTGGCTTAGGCTGTCAACCACGATGTTTTGTACACCTGGTACATGGACTGCTGTCAAGTCCAGGTGATGATCCACTGCCCATGACCATACTCTCATGGCCTCTCTGCAGAGGGGATAATGAGTCCCCCCCTTGCTTGTTCATGTAAAATACCAACGACATGTCAGTCTAGATCAACAGACAGCCGGGCAGCAAGACTGTCTGGAAGGCCTGAAGAGCATTCATAACTGCCTGCATCTCAAGGACTCTGATATGGAGATGGAGCTCGTGCTGGGACCAGGTCTCTCAAGTGAGACCCCCATTCTTGGACCGATGAGTCCATGGTCAGAATCTGACTGGGAGATTCCTTACACAGGCAAACCCCCTTGGGAAAGATTGGAGGGATTTAATCACCATGCTAAGGCCTGTTGTACAGGGTTTGACACCAAGACAGGCTGCTCTAGGACATCTCAACACTGGTCCAACTGGACTCTTGGGTTCCAGTGGACCACCCTGATGAAAAAGCAAAGCCAGGGGGACAGTGGCAATCCAGCTGCCACGAGTCTCAGGACAGACCTGGCCAGAACCTGTAGAGATGAGGAGATTTGCCAAGCATGCGTTTGAAGGCACTCTGCTCTGTCTGTTGAGAAGAAGGCTTTGCCATCTGCCATGTCCAAGATCACCCCTATGTACTGCCGCATCTGGCTTGGCCAAGGAGAGTACTTAGAGATTTACGGTAATCTCTAGATCACAAAAAAGGGTAAAGGTCCCCTTCAGGGTGTGAAGGAGCCGGTCCCTGGTGGAAGCAGTCAACAACCAGTCGTTTAGGTAAGGGAAAACATAATGCTAGTCTACTTCAGGCTGCAGCAACTACTGCAAGGCATTTGGTGAAAACTCAAGGGTGGGTTGGGGGTCGAGGACAGGCCGAAAGGCAGGGACCAAAACTAGTAGTGGCTTCCCTGGAAACGGCGGAATCTCCTGTGGTGTTGAAAAACCACAATGTAGAGGCATAAGTCTTGCATGTCCAGAGAGCATAACTAATCCCATCGACGGAAGAGAGATAGAAGACCAAGCAGAGTGACCATCCGGAACAATCTGTACCTTATGTACTGACTCAAGTGACTAAGGGAGAGGATAGGAAGCAGATCCCTGGTTTCTTTGGCACCAGGAAGACTGGGAATAAAATAATGCCCTCTTTTGCACCAGAGGAACTGGCTCTATGTCCTGCTTCTGCAGGAGGACCTGAATCTCCCTTCATGAGAGTTATATGAGCCTGAGTACAATGGGAAGGAACAGTTGGGCTGTCGAAGCATTTGTGAATTTCAAGGTATGATTCTTTTCCAGCAGCTGAAGGACCTACTGGCCTGAGGCGATCTGGCGCAATTCTATGTACAAGGAAAATCGACCCTCCACCGCCTCGCCTAAGACTTCAGCTGAGGCGGGGTCGGGCAATGAGTTAGGCTGAGGAACTGGGCACAGGCAGCATGGCCCTGGAGGTCCTAGGAGTACGGAGGGCGGAGTCTTCGGACGCAGGGGTGGAAGCTTTGTGCTCGAATCCTGCTCTATGCTGCTGTCCTCTAGGTTGCTCTCTGACATTCCTCCGAAAGGACTGCTTGGGATGTTGCATAGGCTGAGATTTGTACATGGTGTGTACGGATCAGACAGCCTTTCCTGATTCCTGCAGAAAAGTAATATTCTGCGAGTCCTCACCAAACACGGCAGGACCACTAAAAGAGGAATTCATGAATTTGGACTGAACATCTGGCACGAACCTCGACCATGAATATCGATGACTACAGATTACGGAGACCGCAGCCCTTCCTACGGAGTCTGCCATCATCATAAGAGCCTTAGAGAACACTGTTGCCCAAGTCACAGCCTGATTATAGGATGGCCATCAATTCTGCCCTACCGGGGCAGCCAGTCATGGCCTGAGCCACCTCTACAGCCTTGTCCCACAGGGCATTCTCGTACTAGACCATGTGGTCGAGGAAATTGACACCATAGAGCAGATGTGGCAGAGGAAAAAATATTTTTGGCAAATTCCTCAATTTGTTTGGAATCTTTATCTTCAGGCTGAGAAAGTACAGCTACGCAAGAACTTACCGTAACAATAGATCTTCGAGAGAGGCTCTTGCAGTAGGTAATTACATATAAGACTGACACCGGCAGGCGGCAGGACCCCGCGGAAAAACTTCTAGCTAGCAGTCCCTGGCGAGGGACCGCCCCCACGTCAGGTGACCGACGTCAGGAGACATCGGTATAAAGGGGCAGTCCCGGATGCCCGCCTTCCAGTTCTTTCCCGCCATAGGCCAAAAGAGGCCAGACGAGAGAGGAGCGGATATTTCCCTCAATGGAAAAGGAGCTGAAAAAGCCTAGGGGGATGGAGGGCAAAAAGTATTACCTACTGCAAGAGCCTCTCTCAAAGATCGACTGTTATGGTAAGTTCTTACGTAACTGTACTATCTTATTTCGAGAGGACTCTTGCAGTAGGTAATTACATATAGGACTGAATCCCAAGCAGTCTGGAACAAAGAGGCGCACCAGGAGGAGGAAAACTACTCCAAAAGGTAGTACTGGCTGTGCAAGTCTCAAGACAGGAGGCCTTGCAAAACAGCCAGCCCGAAGCCTGCTCTATGGTGAGAGGCAACATCCAAACTGTAGTGTTTTGTGAAGGTATGGACCGAAGTCCAGGTGGGGCAGCACAGATGTCTGCCAGACACATTCTTGAAACAAGCCGAGAGGCAGCTACTTCTCTTGTGGAGTGGCCTCTGACTTGACCCAGGAGGTCTTGTTTTATTAGTCATAACAGAAAGTGATGCAATGAGCCAACCACTTAGGCATTGCTTGGAAACAGCATTGCCTTCCCTTTTGTGAGCAAAAGAGACGAACAACTGATCAGTCTTTCTGAGATCCTTCGTCCTGTTGGTGTAGTATCTCAGAATCCGGTGAACATCCATAGTATGGAGCAAATACTCCCCTTGATTACAGTACTGCGTAAAAAAAAAACAGGTAACTCTATGGACTGATTTAAGGTAGACTCTGCTACTACTTTAGGTAGAAACTTAGGATTAGATGCGAAGAACAACTCGTTTCTTGTGAAAATCAAGTAAAGGTTTTATACATCAGGGACTGGAGCTAGGAGATTCTTGAGCCGAGTAATAGCCACCAAGAAGGCGTCTTCCAGCAAAGGAACTTCAAATCCATGAAGCTGCAGGTTGAAGGAGGAAGAGTAAGTTTCTAGAGAACAAAGTTCAAGTCCCAAGAGGGAGCAGGAGTACAGATGGGGGGCCTCAGATGGAGGACCCCTCTGAGAAAGGCCTTGGAGACCTCCAGTTGAGCAAAAGACTTGTCTGCGAAGGGAACATGATAGGCCGAAATGGCCGCCATGTGTACCTTTAGAGAGGAACGGCTGAGACCCAGGTCAAACAGATGATGTAGATACTCCAGCAGAAGCCCCGCTGAAATGGAGAAAGGTTCCACGTTCTGGGAAGCGGCCCAAATAGCGAATCTTTTCCACTTCATGGCATAAGTGGATCTGGTGGAGTGTTTTCTGGCCTCCGCTAAAATCTCCGCCACTTTAGGAGACACTCCAAAACAGGACTGGGCTAGGTCTGCAGGAGCCATGCATGCAGTTGAAGGGATTTGAGGCCTGGATGGACAAAGGTCCCCTGGATCCTGAGTCAACAAACCTAGAGACAGAGGAAGAGGAGGATCCTCTGAATACTGTTGTAGAAGAGAGAACCAGACTTGCCTTGGCCAGAAAGGAGCGAACAGAATCATTCGCGCTCCTTCTGAAGCTAGTTTCTGCAAGACTCGTGGGACAAGTGGAATTGGGGAAAAGACACAGACGAATCTGTCCTTCCAGTCTAGAGACAGAGCGTCGCTCCAAAAAGCGGCTCGCTCTGGAATGAGCGAGCAGAAGACGGGAATTTTTGCATTTAGGGGGGATGCGAACAGCTCGACCTGTGGTGTTCCCCAAAGTTGGAAGATATTGTCTAGGACCCCTTGGTCCAGTTCCCACTCATGAGTCAGAGCGGCAGAGCGACTTAGCTTGTCTGCCAGGGTGTTGTCGACTCCCGGGACGTGAATCGCCGTGAGACGAAGGTCATGTTGGGTTGCCCAATCCCAAACCCTCATTGCCTCCCTGCATAGGGTAGGACAGAGTCCCTCCCTGTTTGTTGATATACCACACCATGTACATGTTGTCCATCTGGACGGCTAGGTGGCTGGGAAGAAAAAATTACTCACCTTAGTAATGTTGTTTCTTCTAATGGAGTTTTGCTATATTCTGACATATTCAGTGAGTCCTAACCTTCGAACTGCCCCGGAGATGAGAGTTAACTTTCCATGCCAGGCATGGAATGCTGAGCTCGAGCTCGGCTGAAACTCTCTTGTTCTTCACACTCAAACCGTCAGATCTCTACGAGCTAAACTCACCAAGGTCCTGTGTGGAAGCTGTAAACCTACACTAGCCAACTGGCTACTAAACATAAAACACATTTTTTGGTCCCAAAACAAAGACTCAAGTCAGGAGACCCAAAAAATGAAACACAACACCAAACTCATCCCAAGAGAGGAGGGGTGAAAGCAACAAGGTGGGCACCTACTAAGTGCCAACACTGCACTGCCCACCCACATCCCAAAACAGAGGTTCTGAGAGGGGCGGAGGGGAGGCTCAGAATATAGCAAGACTCCATTAGAAGAAACAACATTACTAAGGTGAGTAATTTTTTCTTCAAAACATGAAGTCTTGCTATATTCTGACATATACAGACTACAAAGCAGCACCTCCATAGAGGAGGGACAGAACCTACTTGGAAATAGCTCTGAAGCACTGACATGAGCAGAGCATCACTCCTAGCCTGGATGTCCAGGGAGTAATGCTTGGTAAAAGTGTGAACTGTTTTCCAGGTAGCTGCTTGACATATGTCTAGAATAGGGATGTCCCTGGCAGCAGCCAGAGAAGCAGCTGTACCTCTGGTAGAGTGAGCCCTCAGACCTGAGGGAGGAACCTTACCCAGTTTTTCATAGCAAAATTGGATACAAGAGACAATCCACCTGGCAATGGATCTTTTAGTGGCAGGTTTCCCTTTACCAACCTCACCATAAGTGAGGAACAGTTGGAGGGAGTCAAACCTGTGACTCTTGGTACACTCGTAGTAACTAGGGCTCTTTTCACATCTAGCTGTGCAGCCTCCTCTCTCTCCAGAGGAGGAATGGTCAGTGAAGTACACTGGAAGAGAAAGATTGATTAAGGTGGAAATCTGAAACCACCTTAGGTAAGAACTTCCTGTTAGTCCTGAAGACCACCTTATCTCTGTGAAAGGAGATAAAAATCAGCCTCCACTGACAAAGCTTGTAATTCACTTATGCGTCTGGCAGAAGTGATGGCTACCAGAAATACAGTTTTCCAAGCCAAGTACTTAAGCTCTGCTGAAGACAAAGGCTCAAAGGGGGATTGCATAAACTGAGCAATGCAAACATTAAGGTCCCAGGCGGGGGCAAGGTCCCTGAATGGAGGGTTGGTGAAGCAATCCCTTCAAAAACTTGGAGAATACAGGGTGAGCAGAAAGAGAAGAGGGCTTATCTGCTGAAATAAAAGCAGACACAGCTGCCAGATGCACTTTCAGGGTAGCTGGCCTCAGCCCCAAGGTATTTAAGTGGACCATATAATCCAGGACTGTGGGCAAATCAGCAGATTCTGGGGAAATATGCCTTCCAGAGCACCATATGGAAAACCTTTTCCATTTGGAATTATAAGTAGCCCTGGTGGAAGGTTTTCTAGAAGCCTTCAGGATATCCACTACACCCTGGGAGAGATGTAGATCAGCAAACTCTAACTCTTCAAGAGCCAGGCCTTGAGAGTGAGATTTGAGGTTCGGGTACCAAACCCTCCCCTGAGCACAGGTTAACAGGTTGTAATTCCTGGGAAGACATAGGGAAGATGGACTGCTAAGGACAGAAGGAGTGGATACCAGGGCTGTCTGGCCCAGTCTGGAGCAAGCAGGATCATCTTGCAGGGTTGAGATCTGATTTTGACTAGCACTTTGAACAGGAGAGGGAAGGGAGGAAAAGCATAGAGAAACTTCCCTTCCCAATTGAGAACTAAGGCATTCAGGGGGACTGAGCCCAACACTGGGAGCCTGCAGCAAAAAAGGGGAAGTTGGTGATTGTCTGGGGCTGCAAAAAGATCTATCTGCGGGGTGCCCCATCTGGAAAATATCACCTCCAAGACCAGGGGGTCCAGTGACCATTCGTGTTGGCCCTGGGAAATCCTGCTGAGAGCATCTGCCAGGACATTGTCCTTGCCTGGGAGGTGAACTGCCGTAAGGGAGGTGTTCAGGGAGTAAGCCAGAGACCACAACTTCATTGCTTCGGTGCACAAGGCCGTAGACCGAGTGCCCCCTTGCTTGTTGATGTACCACATTGTAGAGTGTTGTCTGTTCTGACCTGTACAACTTTGTTCTGAACAGATTTGGAAAAGCTGAAGTGCTAGAAATACTGCTCTGAGTTCCAACAGATTGATGTGGAGCAGAGATTCCTGATGGGACCACAACCCCTGGGTGGTGAGGTCGCCCATGTGAGCCCCCCACCCCAAGAGGGATGCATCTGTAGTAAGGATTAAAGAGTGAGACTGAGTGACAAATGGAACCCCTTGTCTCAGATTGTTCTGATCCTGCCACCACTGTAGGGCCTGGATCAGGGTTCGAGTTACTGGGATCAATTTGCTCAGAGGGTCCTTCCTTTGAGACCAAAAAGCTCTCAAATGGAACTGAATGTCCCTCATCTGAAATCTTGCTCCCTGCACTACTGCTGTAGAAGCAGCCATGTGCCCTAGGAGCTGTAAAAAATGCCTTCCTGGTCGAGACACCTGCAGGGTGAATGAGGAGGCCAGAGAGACCAGGGTCCTTGCCCTGTCCAAGGGAAGGAAGGCTCTGGCTTTCTCTGTGTCCAGCTCCGCGTCTATGAAGCTGAGAAGCTGGACAGGCTCTAGAACTGACTTTGAAAGATTCAGAAGGAAACCTAAGGAGGTGAGCAGTTGCAGAGTTATCTGTAGGTGTAACTTGGCTTGGTCTGGGGACTGGCCTGCTATTAGCCAGTCGTCCAAGTAAGGGAAGATGGCAATTTTCTGCCTTCTTACAGAAGCAACTGCTACTGCCAGGCATTTTGTGAATACTCTTGGAGCAGAAGTGAGGCCAAAGGGCATTGCTCTGAACTGGTAATGGCCTGAGGGCAGCTCGAACCTGAGGTACTTTCGATGGGAGCTTCTGATGAGAATATGGAAGTAGGCATCCTTGAGGTCCAGGGACACTAGCCAGTCCCCTGGCCTTAGAAAGGGTAGAATAATTCCCAGAGTCACCATTTTGAATTTTGGTTTTAAAAGGTGCTTGTTTAAGTAACTGAGATCCAGGATGGGCCGCCATTCTCCTGTCTTTTTTGGGGTAAGGAAGTACCTGAAGTACAACCCTTTGCCCTGGTGTAGGGGAGGAACCCTTTCCACAGCTCTGAGAGCTAGGAGGGAAGAGACCTCTGCCTGTAGGGCAAGGGCCTCTGAGGGGTTTGCAGATCTTTGGAAACTTTTTGAAGCTGAGAACCAGTCCCTGGCTTACTACTTCCAGGACCCACTTGTCTGATGTCAGAGACTCCCAGTCCTGGACAAAGTAAGCCAGCCTGACCCCTACAGGTAGCTGAGAATCGGCCCTGGCAACCCCATCAGGGTGCCTCCTTGGCAGGGGCTTTGGGCTGAGGGGTGGAAGCAGGCCTGCTTGTACCACTTCTGCCTCTCCCTCTAAAGAACCCCCTCTCGGCATAAGCAGAAGAGGAGGCCTGGGCTTTGTAAAAAGGCCTATGAAACAGCCTGCCCCTGGGAAGCTGCCTTTGAGGAGTGGCCTGCCTTTCCTTGGCCTGTGCACTCCTATAGGTGATCCTATATTCATCCGTTTTCTTCATGTAATTCTCCGTTTGCTCCCCAAACAGAGAATTACCCACAACAGGAAAATCCATGGCCTTAGTCTGGGTATCCTGTGACAGGCTAGTACATCTGAGCCAAGCCATTCTTTGAAATGCCACAGATGTAGCCATGACTCTAGAAGACATCTATTGGAGTCCACTGCAGCATGGAATTGCACCTTGGATGCCTCAATACCATCAGCAGCCACCTGCTCCAGCTCCTTGGCAAGCTGGCCAGGGACCTGTTTTGCAAGGGCCATAACAGTGTCCCATCTGGATTTTTGATACCTAGCAGTATAGGTCATACAATTGGCCTGTCTGAGTCCCAAGGATGCTGCCATGTACTGTTTCTTTGCCATGGCATCAATCCTCCTGGAGTCCTTGTCCGGGGAGTGTGAAGCCAAGGGAATGTTTGCCTTATCACAGGCTGCAGCCTGCACTACCTCAACATGGCTGCATTGCTGTGTAAGGAACTCCGTGTCTGAGCCTGACAATGTATACTTCTTGTCCATTCTTTTACCCACAGGAAGTATAGTGTTAGGAGTCTTTAAAATTTTAAATGTCTGTTTCCCAAAAGATTTGTGCAAGGGAATAGACAGCCTCCTAGACTCGGATATCCATCATTTCTACATAGTCAGGCTCCTCCTGGTCATCCACAGCTTCTTCCATAGGAATCTGGAGGGTTTCAGCCACTTTTTTATAAAACATGAAATGGGAGGGGGACTCAAAGCCTAGGAGGAGACACCTCTGCAGGTCTGTCTGGGGAGATGTCCGAGTCAATGGGCACATCCAGACTTTCAAATCCACATTCACTTTCCTCTGGTTCATAAAACTCCTCTAACTCACTCTTGAACCAGTGGAACAAGCCAAACAGAGCACCTGCCTGATGGTGCCGGTTCAGTCAGAACCACGGAAAGCGACTGAACAATTTTGATCGCTTTGGCTATCTCTTCAGCGGCTGGAGAGGAAAGTTTTGGCTCCACACCAGCTGATTTTTCTTTTCTAGTTCTTTTAGCCGGAACAGACTCCTCAGAATCGGCTCTCCTTTTGTCCGAAGAAGTCTCGCCCTGGTCAGAGGGCACTCCTCTTGGTTCGGTTTGAACCGAACCAGGCTGGCCATCCGGTTCAGCGGACTTATTGGCCTCCCTTTCCCTGAGGCTACCAGCTCTCTTTTCTAGGGTAGCTGCAGGGAAATTTTTGCAAATCCGCAGTCTGCATTGAAGTGGTCAACCTTAGACACAACACATCGCGGTGTGGTGCTGGGCCTATAGCAAGACTTCCCCACACATTACCAGTGTTGAAACCCAGTGGGTCCGTTTTTCTTTGGGTTTCTCAGACAGTGTCAGTCCTAACCAAACTTACCCTTTTATGGCAATCCGCCAGGCAAGACCCTCTTATCGGTTCCCAACCGTGTCACGGGTCGTGAAAAACTAATAAAATCCGTTTTTTTCAGAACCGACAAGAACCGGTAACCACACTCTAAATCACAGATTAACATTTTTTAAACAACTTGATCGCTTCAAACCGAACCGATAAACCGTTTACAAGTTCCACACAGAATAGAATTAATGTAAAACCTATCTAGTACTCACAAATACCACAGACAGAGACTGAACCAACAGGTTGCGGTTTACATTCGGTCGAAAACCGAGAAAAATGGTACTTTAACCGAGAAAATGAACCAAGGAGAAATCGACTGTTCAGTGAGGCGGAGTAAAGAATCTGACGGTTTGAGTTCAAACAGCAACAGACAGAGTCTCAACCGAGCTCGAGCTCAGCGTTCCATGCCTGGCATGGAAAGTTAACTCATCTCCGGGGCAGTTCGAAGGTTGGGACTCACTGCATATGTCAGAATATAGCAAGACTTCATGTTTGAAGGATGTATTGGTGAAGGGCTTGGAGAGCATACAACACTGCCCGAAGCTCGAGCAGAGAGCTTGTTCTAGCTTGGACATGCAGCCCTGGGTCCGATGAGAGCCTAGATGGGCTCCCCAATCTTCGCTGGAGGCATCTGTGGTTAGAGTCTGGGAGGTGGGAGGATGAAAGAAAGGAACTTCCTGAAAAAGGTTCTCTCAAACCATCCACCATTGCAAGTCTCGGATCATAGGCGAGGAGATCAGAACTGGGTGATCTAGGTCAGCCACTAGCTGATCCCACTGAGGCATAGAGTCCACGAGAAATCCTCATGTGGAGTCGAGCACGAAGAACCGTCGGGATAGCAGCCGCCATGAGCCCCAGAAGGCGAAGGACCGACCTTGCAGAGACCATCCTGTGGTCGGACAGACTTATTTGGGTCTGATGGGTGGACGCCCTGTCTGGAGGCAGGAAGGCCTTGCCCGTGGTCGGATCGAGAATTGCCCCAATAAACTGTAGCCTCTGGGATGGGTCCAGATGAGACTTGGAATGGTTGATGGTAATACCCAGGCAGGCAGAAACCTGCTTGGTAAGGGAGAGGTAACGCAGGAGTTCCTTCCTGGACAAGGCCGCCAAGAGGCAGTCGTCCAGGTACGGGAAAACCTGCACTCCCCTGATACGCAGGTTGGCCGCCACCACTGCCAGGCATTTGGTAAACACTCGGGCGAGAGGATAGACCAAACGGAGCGCCTTCAACTGGTATTATACAATGGCGAAATTTCCTGGACTGTGATTGGTCAAACTGGGACTGGAGCGGATGTTATCCCAGCATAACATCCCGACTGTAGTCCCAGTACAGACGGACCGCATAAATAATTTAAAGAAACGCCAAGTAACCTTGTCTACCAGCAGTTTAAAGTAACCCGTGTGCTGCTTGAAATCGTGCTGTCCCGGCCCAGCTCACCAGTGACACAAGATTCAATTTTCTGCCTAAAACAACGATAAATGGCCCACCCCCACCACACACAAACAAAATATTATTTAAAAAAACACATGGATTCGAGAGGCGAGCGAGTGAACGAGTGTAACGCTATTCAAACTGCTACCATACGCTGCTCGCCGCACTTGAACGAATTTGCTGACAATTTTATTTCAAATAAAATCTCCTCCTCTCAAGTCCCAACGCTCATTTCACTCACCACATCCTCCTGGCACCAGTCGCACTGCGGAAACAGCGCAAACCACACGCCATGGAAGCATACAACATACCGCAGATCCAAACACAGACACGGAAGCAATATGAAAACCGACGTTACTGTGGGAAAAAATAACAACAGGACGTTACTGTGGGGAAGTACAAAACCAGCAGCTTAGTCAGATATGAAAGACATTAACAGCAGCTCCACCCACTGGTCACAACAGTAAAACAGCACTATTTTTTTAATAAGTACACCTACACATGAAATAAACAGCAAAAATCAACTTTTAAATACAGTTTTTATCTTTTCATTTTTTTTTACAGTAGCGAGCCATTGTATATGGAATAATGCCCTCAGGGTGGTGTTATGCTGGGATAATATCCACCCTGGCAGTTGAGCCTGCCATTGGCTCGGCCCAACCACCCAAGATGGGATGTTATCCCAGCATAACACCCAACCTGTCGGGCATTATTCCTTTAGTGGTCCCCCTGGCACGCAAAACGAAGGTATATGTGATGAGATGGGCGAATGGGAATGTGCAGATAAGCATCCTGCATATCCAGAGCACAAAGCCATTGACCTGGCCGGAGGAGGGGCAGAAGGCTCTGCAAAGAGAGCATCCTGAACATTTTGTATTCTACGAAAAGATTCAGGAACTGAGATCCAAAATTGGTCTGAGATTTGGGACCAGGAAGAAATGGGAATAGTAACAGTCCCTCGCAGATGAAGGGAGCAGGCTCTATTGCTTGTTTCAGCATGAGAGACGAAATTTCCTCCTGGACCAAGAGAAGATGCTCCTGTGAATATGATGACTTGAGGGGCAGGTGGTTTCTGAAGAAACTATCGAGTGTCCTTCTGCTATGAGTTGGAGCACCCAAGAATCTCTGGTTATCCTCTCCCATCCCAGAAGGTGGAGGGAAAATACAGGTTACTCACCTGTAACAGGAGTTCTAGGAATGGTATATGTTGTTCATCCACACTGTCTGGCAGGTTCCTTGCCGCTTAAATCTTGCGGAAGGTCTTCAAGCTGGCTCCTCCCACCCACCCGGGTGGTAAAACTCTCGGCTCAGCCCCATGACGCCAGATCTGGCCCGCTGGAAGCTCAGGTTGTGCGTCGAAGCCGGGGAGGTCGGGTGGGTCATGTGGATGAACAACATATACCATTCCTAGAACTCCTGTTACAGGTGAGTAACCTGTATTTCTAGGGACATGGATATGTTGTTCATCCACACTGTCTGGCAGACTCCTAGCAGTTCTCCGGGAGGAGGGAGGCAAGGCGCACACCCTCAATACTTACCTGGGAAATAAGGACTGGAGAACCGAGGCCCCAAAACCAGCATCCCGGCGTGACTCAAGGTCGATGTGGTAATGGGTAATAAAGGTGTGTGCTGACTTCCAGGTAGCAGCCCTGCAGATTTCCTGGATAGGGACGTCCCTGGAAGCAGCCACCGATGCAGCAGTATGGCGGGTAGAATGAGCTCTTATCCCTCTGGGAGGCTCCATGACAGCCAACTTATAGCAGAGATCTATGCAGGAGGTGACCCATCTGCTTATCGTCCGCTTGGCTGCAGGTCTGCCAGGTGCGGCTTCAGCGTAGGTGACAAACAGCTGGCGAACCTCTCCCCGAATTTCAGCCGTGCGCTCTTTATAATAAGCGAGCGCCCTTCTAGGGTCCAAAGTATGGAGCCTATATTCGGCCTCCGAGGTGTGATTGGGGTAGAACACCGGCAGAGTCAACACCTGGCTAAGGTGAAACTCCGACACCACCTTCGGAAGGAATTTCGGGTGGGGGCGCAGGACAACCTTGTCCCTGTGGAAGACCAGGTAAGGAGACTCAATGCTAAGCGCCTGGAGTTCTCCCATCCTTCTGGCTGACGTGATAGCCACCAAGAAGGCGGTCTTCCACGACAGGCAAGAGAGAGCACACCTGTGCATTGGTTCGAATGGCTTGCCCATGAGCTTTGCCAGTACCAGCAGTAGATCCCATGGAGGTGGGGGTTCCCGCACTGGAGGGGAAATGTAATCAAGGCCTTTGAAAAAGCGTCCGACCACCTTCTCCTGCGCCACCGACTGCTCCCCGGCAAGCAGAGATGGCTGCCAGGTGCACCTTTAGGGTCGTCGACCTAAGCCCTTGACTAGAAAGGGACCATAAACAGTCCAAAATGCTAGCCACAGAACAGGAGGAAGGGTCCAAGCCCTTGCCCCGACACCAAATGGAAAATCTCTTCCATTTGAAGGCGTAGCATTTTCTGGTCGACTCCTTACGGGACGCCTCAACAACACTGAGGACCTCGTCGGAAAGACCCAAGGCCTGGAACTCTAGCCGCTCAGGAACCAGGCGTCAGGTGCAGGGATTGAAGGTCCGGATGTAACACCTTCTCCTGATTGGCTGAGACAGGTCCGGGCGAGCTGGAAGCTGCCCCGGGAGCCTGGAGCCGAGGCTGAGGAGATCTGGGTACCAGAACTGGCAGGCCAGTCTCGGCCTATCAGAATCACCTGCGCCTTGACCCTCCTCGCTTGAGAAGCACCTTGTGAATCAAGGGAAATGGGGAAAAGGCGAAAAGAGGCCGGGTCCAAAGCCTCGAAAGGCATCCCCTGCAGCGATCCCTGCTGAGGGGGGCGGGCATGAAACAGCCTCAGCTTCGCGTTCTCCCTGGAGGCAAACAGATCCACCTGAGGCGTGCCCCAGTGGGAGAACAGATCATGTACTACCTCCGGCAGGAGAGACCACTCGTGAGATGCAGCCCCTATCCGGCTCAGGGCATCGGCCAGGGTGTTGGAGGCTCCTGCCACATGAATGACTAGGAGATCCGCCTCCAGGCTACATACGAGTGACCAAATGCGGAGAGCTTCCTTGCATAGAAGCATGGAGGCCGCGTCCCTCCTGGTTCAGGTAGTACATGGTGTGGTATTGTCCGTCTGGACTCGGACCACTTGACCCCGGAGAAACGGAGCAAAGGCGGTGAGAGCTAGGCGGACCGCTCGGAGCTCCAGCAGGTTGATGTGGCATCGGGACTCCCGCGGGGACCAGAGGCCGTGCACTCGGTGTTCCCCCAGATGGGCACCCCAACCCATCAGAGAGGCGTCGGTCGATAGAGAGACCGTCGGCTCGGGGCGGACAAACGGGATGCCCTCCTGCAGATGAGATGGAACGGTCCACCACTGGAGAGCGTTCCACATCTCCTGGGTCACCATCACTAGCTGGTCCAAAGGATCGCAGCGTTGTGACCACTGGCCGGCCAGTCCCCACTGAAGGGGGCGCATGTGCCAACATGCCCAACGGACCACGCTGGTACAGGCCGCCATGAGACCCAGGAGGCACAGGAAGTCCCGGGCAGGGCGCGACTGCCCAACCAGAAATGATTGGGCAAAGGAGGAAAGAACCTCGGCCCTGTCCGCGGAGCCGTGCTCTGGCTCTGAGAGTCTCGAGCTCTGCCCGATGAACAGGATCACCTGCTTTGGCTAGAGTTCGATTTGGCCTTGTTGATGAGAAGCGACCTGAGAACAAACCTGGAGGCCAGATCTCTGGACCGCTCCACCTCCTGTCTGGAGGGGGCTGCTATCAGCCAGTCGTCCAGGTAAGGGTACACCGGACCCCTCGGGCCATGAGAATGCTGTCACCACTGCCATGCATTTGCTGAAGACCCTGGGAGCTAGAGATAAGCCGAAGGGCATGGCTTGGAACTCGAAGAGGGATCCCTCCGCTCAAAAGTGGAGGAATCTACGATGCGACGGACGAAAAGGGACGTGAAAGAACGCGTCCTGAAAGTCCAGAGAGCAGAACCACACGCCGTGTTCCAGAGATGGTATTATCTGAGCCAGAGTGACCATTCTGAAGGTTCGAGACCTTAGGAACTTGTTCAGGTCGTTTAGGTCGAGAATGGGGTGCCAGCCCCCAGTCCGTTTCAGGACCAGGAAATACCTGGACACGAACCCCAGGTCTGAGGGGGGGTCCTCTACCTCCCTTATCACCTCCTTCTGGAGGAGGAGAGCGATGTCGGCTCGACGAGCCGCCAGTGAGGCTGGGGACCCCGAAGCCCCCCGAGGGGCGACGGCTCTGAAGGGCGGGACCTGCTCGAACTCTAGAGGCAGGCCTTTTCCCACCACCTCCAGAACCCACCTGTCCGTGGTAACAGCGGACCAGGTGGAAAGGAAGTGCCGGAGCCGTCCCCACAGGGGACAGGGGAGTGACGGGATGGGGACACCTCAGCCCGTCACTGGGCAGGCTTGGAGGAGGGACCAGCCGAGGAACCTCCTGGGCCTTTACCTCCCTGCTTCCTATTGGAGGAAGCCGACGGCTTGGGCTTGGGAAACCAAGGTCGAGCCTGCTGGCCCTGACGTTGCTGGGCCGGGCACACCGGGGGCGCAGAAGGACGAAAGGGCTTAGGCTGTGGTTTGCGGCCTTTGTCCTTCTGTGCGGAAGAGACCGAGTCCAAGGTAGCATTGGACTTCTCGATCCTCTGCAGGTGTCCTTCCACCCCAGGGCCGAAGAGGTCAGTCCCAAAAAGGAACATCCGCCAACTTGTGCTGGGTATCCGAGGTAAAGGTGGATATCCTCAGCCAAGCCCGCCGACGCATGGCCACTGCGGTCGCCACCGACCTGGCACATGAATCTCCGATGTCAAGAGCAGTCTGAGCTGCTGCTTGCCACTGCCCGTCTCTGGTCCCGACCTGTCTGACCGTAGTCTGCAGGTCAGCGGGGAGATGAACGACCTCATCCAGGAGCCCAACAGGGCAGAGAAAAAATGTGCCATGAGGGCGGCCGAACTGGCCTGGCGAAGGCCGAGGCAGCAGCATGGACTTTTAGCCCGGCATAATCAATTTCTTGGATTCCTTGTCGGGAGGTTGTCTACATCCTAGCGTTCCCGGCATGCGGAAGAAAAAGCTGTCGGTAACCAACCCCTCGGCGAGGGTGTTCCGAAAAAAAAAACGGACAGGGAACCGGTGAGGACCGCCATACTTCCTGGCCATTCTGGCGAAGGCGCAGGGCAGGAAGCAGGGCGCTGCCAAAGTTCAAGGCGGACCCACTATAGGCTTCGGCCACCGAAAAGGCCTCCGTAGGAGAATCCCCTCGGTCCAGAATCTCCGTGAGGGGATACCTGGCCCGTTTGGAAACGGGTTCGAGCTTCATCCCGGTGGACTCCGAGATGAGTCGAAGCAACCCTAAGAAGGACGAAGGGCTATCGTCCACCGACTGGCCTCCCGAGAACTCCAAGTCCATGCGCTTGGAGAAGAGGGAGGAACCATCATCGGACTCGGAAGAGTCCTCAAAGAGCTGCCTCTGGCCTGAGCCACCCTCCACCTGCCGAGGTTTATCGGGAGTGGGGTGACAGACAGCCTATGGGGCAAACCCAAGGCCGACTGAGAATTTTTGGTCGGAGCCCCAACTAATGGCTGTGGAGGCGGAGGTTCCACCAGAATCGGTGGGGTCCTCGGCTACAACGAGGGGTTGTTTCGGCTGCTCCAGTGACAGCCACTTAATGGCCGGGGAAGACGACTGGGTCGGCTTATTCCCGGTCAAAAGGAGCTGTTGCCACATGAGTTCCTTGTACCTCCGACGCAACTTGCGCGAAGCCTCCCTAAGTCCGAGGAAAAGCCGGGCGCCGCTTACTGATGCCGAGACCAAGACCGCCTATGGCCCGGGATCGGCTGGACCCAGAGGAGGTCGAGACGAGACCGAGCATCTCGGCTAGGCAGAGGTCGGTCTGCGGTGGGAATGTCGAGTCGGCACTCCCGCTGGCTCGGAAGGATTCCACCGGCAGCTCTGGACCGGAGGCACAGTCGGAGCCGACGGGATCCTCAACTCCCACCGGGGAACGGGAGAGGGATTATCAGCTTCTCCAGCCGACAACCCGTCTAGCAGGTCGAGAAAAATCTCGACCGTCGGCGGGTGTCTCGATCAACTGGCCTGAGGGACACCGTGAAGCCAGTGGCCCAAGCTGAGGGTCAGCAGTCGACTGTCGACCAGGGAGGATGCTTCCGCTCCCAGGCGTCGGCAGTGAGACTTACTTTGCTCTTTTGACCGAAAAGCGGTCAGAAGAAGTTGGACCCTTGCCTTCGTCGAGAGGTCAGACAAAGCTCCTTGAAAGAAGCAAGATGCAGGCGCCGAGAAGGCGGGACAAATGCCGCGGCGAGGGTAGGCGGCCCGCCGCCTCCTCTTAGAGGCGATCATCTGCTCTAGCTGATCCGCAGAGCCCCGCAGCAGCGGACACAGCCAACCGGGCCTCTTTCGAGCTTACGGTGGAAATCTTTTCTGGGGCGCCCTAGCAGGGCAGCACGATCCTCCGGGGCGGTAGGCCGAAAGGAAGAGCACAGGTCATGGCAAGCCTGCGGGTGGTGCTCAAGGCCCAAGCAGTGGCACGCACGTGGAGTGCGGATCCGTCTCGAGACATTTTTCTGACCATGAGAGGCATCTCCGAAAACCGGAGTCGATTATCCATCGCGGCCATGGGAGAAGAAGACCAAGTCTTTGAGAAAACTTTTCGATTTTGAACTTTGAAGAATTAGGAACCAGTCTTAATCGTAGGCGTTAGGAGGAACCTGAGCTTCAAGCGGTAAGGAAGATCTGGCGTCATGGGGCGGGCGAGGAGTTTACCACCGGGTGGGTGGGAGGAGCCAGCCTGAAGACCTTCGGCAAGATTTAAAGCGACAAGGAACCTGCCAGACAGTGTGGATGAACAACATATCCATGTCCTAGAAACCTCCCTCCCTCCTACTGGTTCCTCCGGGAGTCTGAGGCAGTGGAGAAGAAAGCGAGGATTAGGTGGTGTGGGGCAGCACCGCAGCTGAAGCACCGCTTTTTTGGGCAGGGGGGCTTGGCAGCTGTGGGGGCCCGGCGTTTTGTGGCCCACCTTTGGCCGATTCCGTCTGCGAAAGGGACGGCACTGCTGCTGATGGGGACAGTACATGGAATCAACTGACTTCAGTGCCCTGCCATTCTCTTGCAAATCTGTGATGATGTCCTTGACATCACCCCCGAAAAGGTGCTTCCTGGACAGCAGATTGCACCTCCAGGACCAACCCTGACACCGTAGGCCTACAGCGAAAGCTGAGCTCCACCCAGCTGTGTCCACTGCATCGTATGTCGCACGGATCATGTGTCGACTGGCCGAACGAGCAGAGCGGACGAGATCAGCCAACTCCTGCTTCACTTGGGAGTCAGGCAAGGAGTCCAGTTTGGCTTCCGCCTGAGTCAGAATGGTCTTCCAGCAGTCCCCCATATGGCAGATATAGTTCAGGGCCCTGATCCTCAGCGTGGAGGAAGCATAAATCTTTCTCCCATACTGGTCCAGAAGACGTGAATCCTTATCAGGTGGTGACGAGCTAAGATGTTTGGGGTTACCGACTGGCTGTGAGCAGCACTAATCACAACAGAGTCGGCACAAGGGTGAGAATCCAGAAAATCAACACCCTCTGGAGCCTGGTATAGCCTGTTGGTTTCCGGGAAGTGGGGGCTAAAGGCGGCGGCTGTTTCCATATTGTGGTAACGAGGTGCGCGTATGGCTCTATCCAGGGTGGCACCAAGGTAGGAGCAGTCATGGGCAGATCCAGATGTTCAGCTAGTTTCAGGCGCTGAGGATGTGGTTCCAGGGAGTGCCACTGATGAACCTCCTGGATTTTCTTAAGCAACTCCATAAAGAAGGATCCTCGGAGGAGACTTTGGAGGAGTCCTTGGCCTGGTCTTTGACTGAGGCGTGGCTGCGTCGCTCTCTCGGAGCAACCGTCTGAAGAATCCGAGAGTCCGAGGGTGAAGAGGAGGATAAAGAGATGAAGACTCCCTTTCCCGACCGGAGGAAGGACCTAGGAAGTCCCGGGGAAGGTGTCCTGCCTTTCTCTGGATCCAGGCGGAAGAACCCTGGAGTCCGGAGGTGGTGAGGGGTGGCCGCCTCGGACGTGAGGAACCTGGGACGGCACAGTCGCGGAAGGCGCTCTGACCTCTTTGGTGAGCTGGGCCTTGGCCTCAGCTCACCAGAGACAAGTCTCCTGCAGGTCACGGAGCCGCGAGGGCAGTGGAGGCGGCGGGGGGATAAGGATACGGTTGTTAACCAATTGGGCGTATAAAACCCAGCTGCGGGTAGCCCGGCATCGGTACTGTGGCGTGAATACTCGCGGCGTCCGGGAAGCCCGGCGTTGGGTACTGTGAGCGCCGGATACTGCGGTCAGCGTCGCGGCGTTGGATAGGACAAAGGATACCCAGGGCGGGGGTGCGGAGCAGAAGGTCCAGCGGTGGCCTCAGGCGGGTCCTGATGGAGGGCCCGATGGGGCGGGATGTCTCCCGGTCGGTAAGACCGACAGGCGGAGGCCTTGGCGTTGGAGGTACCAACGCGTCGGAGCTGGCGTCTGGGGAGCCGACGTCATGTCCGGCGCACCAAGTGGCGGAAGGACTGACTGAGGCAGAAGATCCCCAGCTTCGCCCGGTGATGGAGGAGAAAATTCCCCGGGATCGAGTTGGGGAGACTCTGGTTCCCAGACGGCAGCGAGGCTGCAGGGAACTGGAATGCAGCGGACGTGTGGGGGTCTGTCGTCAGTTCCTTCACCAGCCGGACGGAGGAGCTGACGTGGAGGCTTAGGGGTGAGCTTCGCGGGCGCCAGAGGAAAGCGTCCGACTTATGACAGCCATCACCGGAGGCGGGTCGAAGTGGAGTGATCAGCCTGTCGGTGGGTGGAGGCCGTATGCCGCCCGGAGGTCAGGCGTCTTACGGCCCTCTCGGGCGGACTTCTGAGGAGCGACGCCGGCTTGCAGAATCGCCCACAGTGGTGACCCACGAGCCTGCTGGCGAACCAAGGTCGAGGCCTCAACTGCCAGGCGCCCCAAAGCCAGCGTGAGCCAGACGGGCGCCCAACGCATTCCTTGAAACCCGAGGCGGCCGTCGAGGAGCCGATCCTCGGAGGGGATGTTACCCGCGCCCCAGCGACTACAGAGGGAGATGCAGTGGAGGAACCTTTGTCCCAGTGTCTCTCCTCCTTCCGATGACCTTCGGGAAGTGGACGCTTGCCTCAGTTTTTTGAGCTCCTTCTCCATAGAACTCATTTTCCTCTTCAGAATATGGGCTTCCAGGGATTGCTGCCACCTTTTCCGGGTAGCTGCGCTGGAACGGAGGCAGTGCTGGCACTTCTCAACCGGGTGATTGGGGCCTAAGCATAACAGGCACAGGGAGTGGCCGTCCTTGTGCGGTAGTTGGGCGCCGCACGAATCGCACTTATTCTTGTGCTCGGAGGTGTGGGGCGACATACACCGACAATTGTATTGACGTTAGTCGAAAAACAATTATTTTCGTTAAAAAAGCGGCGAAGGTATGGGCTGACTGCACAAACTTCCAGGAGACGCTGTACGAGCTAACGGGGCGGGAAAAGAACTGGAAGGCGGGCGCCCGGGACCGCTTCCTTTATACCAATGTCTCCGACACCAGTCACCTGGACGTGGAAGCGGTCCCTCACTCAAGGACTGCTAGCTAGAAATTTTCCGTGGGGTCCTGCCGCCTGCCGGTGTCAGTCCTATATGTAATTACCTACTGCAAGAGCTCTCTAAATAAGATCTTAGGTGCCCCGGGTGTTTGGAGCAATCGTGGACAGCATGTACAATGACTGAATCCACCTCCGGGTGCTCACACTAAAAGGGATAATCCCTGGGAGCACAACACAGCTGATCTGACTTTTTGGAGACCATAAGCATCGAAAAGGGTCGTTTCCAGGCCACCCTGTTCACGTCCTGTAGGAATCAATGAGCGAGGGGGACAACCAAGGGCAAAGTGTCCTTTTTCCTGAGGAAGGAGGCTAGCCAGTGTTGCTCAAGATCTAGCTCCTCTGTGTCTCCACCATTCAACTGCTGGATGTGCAGCATGACGTCGGGGGATGACAAGAAGTGTCCTTAGCCCCCTCAGGCTTTGATGGATGGTCGAAGTCATCGCGGCCTGAAGAGAAGTACCACCTGACCGAATCCCCGTAATCTGGGCAGGAAGAAGGCAAGCAGGACTGCTTGCACGGCATCCTTCTGGATCGAGGGTGCCGACGCCATCTGATGTCTGAGATGCGCCCCCCCCCCCCAGGTGGAGGAGTATGTGGGCAAACCGGAGTCTTTATCAGGAGGTGGGCCCTGAGAAGTATGTTTGGAGGGCTCCTTATGGTTCTCTCCTTGACCTTAAAATAGGCCCACCAGCCGCAAAAAACTCATTCAAGGCCTGTGGAGGAGTGAGTGGCAGGGCTGGTGAGTCCGGCATCGGGGGGCTGGCTGAGGGCTCCAGCATCTGTTAATCAGGCTGGGGTAACTGATGACAGTGTAGGCCAATCCACTACCCTGCCTTTGTCTGTGAGGGGCGGAGCCATCTGGCATCAGTCTGCACCTGGCGTCAGGTTATCTGTGGGCGTCTGGCCCAGCCGGCTACTGAGGGCCGGTGTCAAAGGTACAGCTGTGGGCGGGTGCCGGACTGGTGGCTCAGCAGACGTCCACTGAAGAGAAGACGCCTGAACTGGGGAGCTGGCTCCTGAATGGGATGGAGACACCACTCATGGAGGGGGTGAGTGCATGTCCCGGGTGTCACTTAGTGGAACTGGCCCCTGATGTCAGGGAAGACACTGTAAACACCCTGACCGTGTGAGCGTCAGGCAAAGACCTGCTGCTCGAAGATCCATAGCCTGAGCCACCCAGCTTAGACCCCGCAGGGACCAAGGGCCTAAGCTTCAGGGGCTTAGAGGTGGGGAACGGAGTCCCAAAGAACCTCTTCCCGAGAAAGTAAGACGGGAAGGAGGTCTGGCCCGCAGGAGCCCAGAGGAAGACAGGGCTGCCGCCATGGAAGGAACTGACCCTCAGGGGGGGACCTAGAAATGGTCATCAGTTAGTGGGGACAGGATCTCTCCATGCTTCTGGTGCTTGTGCTTGACTCCATTCCTCTCTTTATGGGAAGAACAGTAAGGAGGTCCCGGGACACTGGGGAAAGTGATGAACTTTTTTGGAGAAGATCCTTCTCCATCTTGGTTAGCTTTTTGGAAAACAAAGGCTTCGAGGGTCTTCTGGTGGCAGAACAGGGTGCACAGATTCAAATCTTGGCAATGCTGGTAGGCCTCTATGCCACAGTCTGTGCCCAGGAAGAACAGGCAAGCCAAATGGCAGTTCTTGTGAGGGATCTGCCTGCCGCAAGCACACACTGATCACCGCTGCTCAACTGAGCAGGACGGATAAGACATGCAAAAGATCCTGTAAAGGTAAAGATTTTTAGCAAAAACTAAATGCAGGAACCACGATTAAATTGTATGTCGACAGCAGAAGGTGTACGAAGGTCCTACTTCATGTGGTCGATGATGGTGAAAGAACTGGGGACCGCCTTTTATACCATAAGTGACGTTGTTTGGAAGTGCGGACATCAGGAGCCACTTCTCGCTATAGACTGCTAGAAGTTTTCCGTGGGATCCTGGTGCCTGCCAGCTTCAGTTCTAAATGTGTTACCTGCTGCAACAGCCCCTCACAGAAAGATCTAGCTGTTCTAGAGAAATACAGGTTACTTACCTGTAACAGGAGTTCTAGGAGTGGTATACTGTATGTTGTTTATCCACACTTGTTGGCAGGCTCCTTCCTTTGAAATTTTGCGGAAGGTCTTCAAGCTGGCTCCTCCACCCACCGGGTTGTAAAACCCATAGCTCCGCCCATGATGCCATTTCTAGCCTGCTGGAACCAGGTTGTCGCGGTACGAGGGGGAGGCGGGTAGGATGAAATGAAAATACGTACCTACCGTAATTATGATCTTTCTGTGCATCTTCACCATTCATCACTGTTCGGTACTTGGCTGAAGGTCAGGACCCCGTGGAAGCCTTTATATATTTTTATTTTTTTAAGGTAGACGGAGCAGACACACCATTGGCACTGCCCTCGAGGCTGACGCACTGCGTGGTGCGCATGGGTTGGCTGTTAGGCTGCATCGACTCCGCCTGCCCGCCAGTTCTGATTCACCAGAGAGGTAAGAGGAAGGGAGTGGAGAGTAGGACAAGGAAGTCCAAGGGACAGAAAAAGGAAAAGATATATCAACCAAAAAGGAGAAATGACGACAGAGAACAGAAAGGGAGAAAAGTCGGAAACTAAAGGGATTGGGAGAGGCTCCAATCTCGGGAAAAGGAAGAGGGAGGTACGGTGGGTAAAGAATTTAGGAGGAGAGGGGGAGTTAAACATCCCAGATTCTGGTCCATCTCCAGATTACATGGAACTACAAGGAGAAGCCAAAGGCTTTCTGCCAGAATTCAAGACACAGAATGGCTAGTAAACGCCCAGATAAGCAGAGTCAGCTATTCTGAAGAAGAGACAGGGTACAGAGAATTAACACCCTCTCAAGGAAAGATTTTTTTTTTTTTTAAATACAACAAGAAGAAATAGGTTGGACGGGAACAGGGAGGAGGAAAGAAAGGAGGGCAACAATCGACTCCCACCTCACAGGGGTGGAGCCACAGCACTGGGGAAGAGTGCTCCGCCTGCTGTCCACCTTCCTGGAACACTATCCCCGTGTCACCCACTCCTGAAGAAAGAGGGAAGGGATGGGCACAGAGAGGGAGGGTGACCCAGAGACTGAGGCCCCAGGGGGATGGAGGGTGGGATCGTGATTAATGGTAAAGATACACAGAAAGATAATTACGGTAGGTACGTAATTTTCACATCTGATCTGTGTCAATCTTCACCATTCATCACTGATGAGCAAGTGCCGAGCCCCCGCGAAGGGGGTTTTCTTTTATACCCTAAGGGACAAAGTCCCTTAGCTCTCAGTGGGTGATACACTAAGAGGGAGAACTTTCAGGGCCTGGAGAGGCCCGACAGTTGGGAGAGTGAAGAGGCCCCGGAGAGGAAGGAAGTCCCGTCAAGTGCCGTCTCGCTCTACGGGAGAAGAGACAGGTTCTCTGGTGAGCAGAGTTAATCACCCTGCACCGGGCCAAGGGTGACAACCGAGAAAGATGCAGCCATGCAGTCCGCCTAGTGCAGATCACTGTCCCTCGGCCCTGGTAGCTACCTACGTTGTACAGGATGCCCGCCATGCCTTGCCAGCCAAAGGCCATCGCAGAGAGTGCAATGGCTTGTCTGGTTTGCTCCTTGTCAGACAATGGGGCTAGGTGCTGACATAGCCTGGACCACAAGAACCTGTCATAGGTTGCATAGTGGGCCTGATGTGCAGAAAGAAAAAATTACTCACCTTAGTAATTGCTTTTCTTCTCATGGAGTCTTGCTATATTATGACTTAATGCAGTTAGCCACTGCACTTGAACTGCCCCGGAGAGGAAAGAGTTAACTCCAGGGAGTCTGGAGTTCTACAGCGCGAGAGCGCTTATGCCAAAGCTCTATCTGGGCAGTTTCAAATGAAACTGTCAGATCTTTTCGAAGCTAACACTAAGCAACAAGTCAGTGCGGAAAGCTCTACACTAGCCAAATGGCTACCTACTAGTAGAAATAACAATATAAACAACAATAACAATGAATAATAGTATTATTAGTTACCCCCTGTCAAGCACCATTAGGACCCCCCCTTCCCCCAAAGACTCAAGTCCAGGAAGGGACCAATATATACCTAAATAAAATAACCTAGTTCCCTAACCCTAAATAAAAGAAGGTAAGGAAAAAAAACTACAATGGCATGACACAGTGCTTGCACTAATTTGCCACCCTACCCAAGTAGAAGTTCTGAGAGGGCAGGAGGGAGGGTGGTCATAATATAGCAAGACTCCATGAGAAAAAAGCAATTACTAAGGTGAGTAATTTTTTCTTCAAACACCATGAAGTCTTGCTATATTATGACTATATGCAGATTACACAGCAGTACCTCCATGGAGGAGGGTCAGAACCTACTTAGGAAATAGGCTCTGAAGCACGGCTGTGCCAAAACGAGCATCTCTCCTGGACTGAATATCCAGGGAATAATGCTTGGTAAAAGTGTGAACTGTTTTCCAAGTAGCAGCTTGACAGATTTCCAGAATGGGAATATCTAGCAGCTGCTAGAGATGCAGCTATACCCCTGGTGGAGTGAGCCCTCAGTCCTGAGGGGGGTTCTCTACCTAGTTTTTGATAACAAAATTGGATACAAGAGACAATCCACCTTGCAACTGTCCTCTTAGTGGCAGGTTTCCCTTTGCCAACCTCGCCATAGGTAAGGAAGAGTTGGAGGGATTCGAACCTGTGACCCTTGGTGCGTGCCAAATAGTAGCTTAAGGCTCTTTTGACGTCCAAGCTGTGCAGTCTCCTCTCACCTGAGGAAGAATGCTCAGTGAAAAATGCTGGAAGAGAGATGGATTGGTTCAGGTGGAAATCTGAAACCACTTTGAGCAAAAACTTTCTGTTAGTCCTGAGGACTACCTTATCTCTGTGGAAGAAAATCTTCTTCCACTGACAGGGCATAGTTCACTTATACGCCTGGCAGAAGTGATAGCCACTAGGAAAACAGTTTTCCAAGTTAGAAACTTGAGCTCTGCTGAGGACAGAGGCTCAAAGGGGGGGTTGCATTAACTGAGCAATGCAAACATTCAGGTCCCAGGCGGGAGCTGGTTCTCGAAAAGGAGGGTTAGTGTGAAGTAACCCCTTAAAAAACTTGGAAAACACAGGGTGAGAAGAAAGGGAAGCAGGCTTCCTTGCTGACACAAAAGCAGAGACAGCTGCCAGATGAACCTTCAAGGTAGCTGGCCTAAGGAATTTAAATGGACCAAATAGTTCAGTAAAATGGGCAGATCAGCAGATTCTGGGATAATCTGCTTCTCAGAGCACCAGATGGAAAACCTTTTCCACTTAGCATTGTAAGTGGCCCTAGTGGAAGGCTTCCTTGAAGCCTTTAAAATATCCAGAACACCTTGAGAAAGGTGCAAGTCAGCAAATTCTAACTCCTCAAGAGCCATGCCTTGAGATGGAGGGATTGAGGTCCGGATACCACATCTCCCTGTGCACAGGCCAGCAAGTCGTGGACTCTGGGCAAGCTCAGGGCAGGGTGGACTGTCAAGGACAGAAGCAGTGGGTACCAGGGCTGTCTGGCCCAATCTGAGAGCAATCAGAATCACTTTGCAGGGCTGAGATCTGATTTTTACTAGTACCCTGAAAAGAAGAGAAAGGGGAAGGCATACAGGAACCTCCTTTCAATCCAACTGAAAGGCGTCCAGGGGACTGAGCCCAGCACTGGAGGCCTGCAACAAAACAGAGGAAGTTGGTGGTTGTCTGGGGCTGCGAAAAGATCTATCTGAGGGGTGCCCCATCTGGCAAAGACCGACCCCAGCACCTGAGGATTCAGAGCCCATTCGTGATGGCCCTGAGAAATCCTGCTGAGGGCATCCGCCAGGACATTGTCCTTCCCTGGAAGGTGAACTGCTATCAGGGAGGTGTTCAGGGAGTAAGCCAGAGACCACAACTTCATTGCTTCGGTGCACAAGGCTGATGACCGAGTGCCCCCTTGCTTGTTGATGTACCACATTGTTGTGGTGTTGTCTGTCCTGATTTGAACTACTTTGTTCTGGACAGAAGCTGAAAGCCTGAAGAGCTAGAAAGACAGCTCTGAGTTCCAAAGGTTGATGTGGAGCAGAGATTCCTGGGGAGACCACACTCCCTGAGTGGACAGGTGCATAAGTGAGCTCCCGCCCTAACAGGGAGGCATCCGTGGTGAGGGTGAGGGAGGGAAACGGGAATGAAGGAACCCCTGCTTTAGATTGCTTTGATCCTGCCACCAGTGGAGAGCCAGGATCAGAGTTTGAGTCACTGGAACCAATTTGGAAGGGGTCCCTCCTTTGAGACCAATAGGCCCTCAAATGGAACTGAATGTCCCTCATCTGGAATCTTGCTCCTTGCACTACAGCTGTGGAAGCAGCCATGTGCCCCAGGGGTTGCAGAAAATGCCTTGCTGGTCGAGAGACCCGCAGGGTAAAGGAGGATGCCAGGGCAATGAGTCGGTCTACCCTTTCCAAGGGAAGAAATGCCCTGGCTAACTTTGTGTTCAATTCTGCACCTATGAAAGTTAGTAGCTGAACTGGTTCCAGAACTGACTTTGGTAAATTCAGCAGGAATCCCAGGGAAGTGAGAAGCTGCTGGGTGACTTGCAAGTGGGATTTTACCTGATCTGGGGACTGACCCACTATGAGCCAGTCGTCCAGGTAGGGAAACACAGCAACCCTTGCCTTCTTAAATGAGCCACTACCACAGCTAGACATTTTGTGAATACCCTTGGCCACCTGAGGTACTTTCGGTGAGAAGGCCTGATCAGAACATGAAAATAGGCATCCTTGAGGTCCAGGAAGCTAGCCAGTCCCCTGGCCTCAGGAAGAGCAAAATCATTGCCAGAGTTAACATTTTGAACTTTGGTTTCAAAAGATGCTGTTCAGGTACCTTAAATCTAGAATGGGCCGCCATTCTCCTGTCTTTGGGGTAAGAAAGTATCTGGAGTACAGCCCCTTGCCCTGATGACAAGGAGGACCCTTTCCACTGCTTTGCAGTCCAGAAGAGAAGAAACCTCTGCTTCAAAGCAAGGGCTTCTGTAGGATTTGCAGGAGGAAAATGTCTGGCTCTCATCTTTGGAAACTGTTTGAGCGGAGAACCAGACCCTGGTTTACCTCCAGAACCCATCTGTCCAAGTTAGGGACACCCAGTTCTGGCTGAAATAAGCCAACCTGCCCCCACTGGTACAGGAGAATCGGCCCTGGGCACCCCATCAGGGTGCCTGCTTGGAGCAGCCTTAGGCTGAGGGGAGGGGACGGTTTACCTGTGCCCGTCCTACCTCTGCCTCTGAAGAAACCCCTCTGTGCAAATGCAGAGGAGGCCTGAGATTGGTAAAAGGCCTGTGGAAGGCCTGCCCCTACCTCTGGGGCGTGCCTCAGTGGAGTGGCATGCCTCTCCTTAGCCTGGGCACTTTTGTAGGTAGTTCTGTATTCATCCATCTTTTCATATAGTTTTCTGTTTGTTCCCCAACAGAGAATTACCCACTACAGGAAAATCCATAGCCTTTGACTGAGTATCTTGGGACAGATTAGTGCATCTGAGCCATGCCAACCTCTGAAAGCTACAGAAGTGGCCATGACCCTAGATGAAACATCATTAACATCAACAGCAGTATAAAATTGAACTTTAGAGGCTTCAATGCCATCAGCAGCCACCTGTTCCAACTCACTAGCCAGCTGGCCATGGGCCTGCTTGGCTAACTGCAATACTGTGTCCCATCTAGATTTCTGATATCTAGCTACATAAGCCATATAATTTGCCTGCCTGAGTCCCAAAGAAGCTGCCATATACTGTTTTTTCGCCATGGCATCAATCTTCCTGGAATCCTTATCAGGAGGTTGTGAGGCCAGGGGAATATTAGCCTTGTCACAGGCTGCAGCTTGTACCACACCTACATGACTACACTGCTCAGTGAGGAAGTCTGTATCAGAGCCTGACAAAGTATACCTTCTGTCCATTTTTTTATCTACAGGAGGGACAGAATGAGGATTTTTTAAAATCTTTGTTTGCTTCCTAAATGACTTATGCAAAGGAATAGACAACCTCCTAGACTCTGGTATATCCATCATTTCTACATAATCAGGCTCCTCTTGCTCATCCACAGCCTCCTCTAAAGGAAGCTGGAGGGTTTCTGCAACCTTTTTGTAAAACATAAAATGAGAAGGGGACTCAGACAGAATAGGAGGAGATTCTAAAGGTCTGTCTGGAGAAATGTCCGGTTCAATGGGCACGTCCAGACCCTCCCAGCCACACATATATTGATCAATTCCTCCTCCCCTCCTGTGGTTCATAAAATTCCTCAACATCATACTCCTGAACCACTGGAACTGGAACAACCAACCTTTTACCAACTGTTGGTGGTTCGACAGGACCCTGAGACAGTGACTGGACAATCTGTATGGCTTTAGCTATTTCTGCAGCAGTTGGAGAGACAATTTTGGACTCCACACCTACTGATTTCTTTGTCTTTTTCACTGGGACTGGTTCCTCTGAACCAGCCTTCCTTTGGCCCGAGGAAGTCTCGCCCTGGTCAGAGGGCACTCCCTCCAGTCCAGTGGGTGCTGGACCGGGCTGGCCATCCGGTCAGGACTTTTGGCCTCTCGTTCCCTGAGCCGCCCAATCTCTTTTCAGGGTGGCTGCAGGGAAATTTTACACACCTGGCAGTCTGACAGAGGTGGTCAGCCCCCAGACAATAAACACAAGTGGTGTGTGGGTCAGCCTTGGCAAGGCTTCCCACAGACATCACAGTGTTGAAACCAGTGGGCCGGTTTTTCTTTTGGGTTTCTCAGACATAATGCCAGCCTAACCAAAAACTTGCCTTTTGATGGCAGTGCCAGGCAAGACACCCTTATCGGTTCCTAACTGGTCACGGGTATTTGAAAAACCTAATTTTAAAGCAAGGTTTTTAGAACCGATAAGAACGGGAACCGCACTCTAAAAGCCCAACCAACACTTTAAAACGTTAATTTCAGCAAACCGATCGGTTCAAAACCGAACCGATAATTGAATTTCCACACAGACTTCAATTTTTGTACTTACGGTTCACCAGATAGAGCTTTGAACCGAAATGCAGTAAAATAAATACTTTTTGCCGGTTCAAATGAACCGAAAATACTCGCTTGAACCGAGAAATGAACCGAGCTGAAGGAGCTGATCTCCGGAGCGACTGTTCAGTGAAGCGGAGTAAAGAATCTGACAGTTTCATTTGAAACTGCCCAGATAGAGCTTTGGCATAAGCGCTCTCGCGCTGTAGAACTCCAGACTCCCTGGAGTTAACTCTTTCCTCTCCGGGGCAGTTCAAGTGCAGTGGCTAACTGCATTAAGTCATAATATAGCAAGACTTCATGGTGTTTGAATGGAAAGCAATAACCATGCCGAGTAGAAAGTCCTCCTACTCCAGAAATCAAAATCCTAAGAGTCTTGATATGGGGGCCGGTCATAGTGAAGGGTGCAAAGCCCATCAGGAGCATCCAACTGCATCAATCCAGACTGCGGAGGAGGCATGGAACCTGGAGACCCCGGGGGTGTGCAATACCTCTGGCTGAGATCCCTTGGGGCAGGAACTCCAGAGTAGGGCCTCTGCCAGGAACACAAAGACACCTCCCGAAAAGGAGCAGGCAAGGGCGGCACCACAAGGGTGGACTTGCCGAAATCGCCTGGAAAGGCATGCACCGAGTGCTCAGGATTGCCAATAGAGGCAGGTGTGAGGTGCAAGTCCTCCAACATCCTCATGAGGAAGTGCTGATACTTGGCGAGATCGGCAACTGGAGAGATGTGGACGGAAGGTTCCTCTTCCCCAGAAGAGGGGGATGAGGAGCTGGAGGGCACCGGCTGTTCAGGGGAGGTTGGAAAACCTGACTGTCCATTGCCCTAACATAAGCTGGGAATTGAGTAGCCACCACTCTGAACTGCTCCCAGGAGAGAGGCCAGCTAGGACCAAAGATGTCTGGGAGCGCAAGAGAATATGGTAGAGGAATGGGGACAGAGCTGAGAAGAGATGTCGGCTGACCTCCGCCTGGGCTAAGGAGCGGACCGGAAGCACCCGCGGAAGAAGGTGACCTGGAAGACCCCACAGCTGAACAAGTATTTTGGTACTGCCTTGGCTGTGCCCGGAAGAATCCCCCTTCCCCCCGTGCGGCGACCAGGGTCGTATAGGTCCAAGAAGTGAGGTCCCCTACCTCAAAAATGGGGCTCTCTCAAAGAGAGCAAGGAAAAGCGAAGATCTGCTCTAAGGCTTCTCCCTGAGCCGGGTGAACCCGAAAAAAGGCCACTGTGCGGCACGCCACGCCCTCGACACCTCGAGTCCGAAGAGCCCTCCTCCTCGAGAGGGCCAGCCAAGTAGCTGACAGCTCTGGGCAGCTATCCAGGGCGCAAGCACCCTCCCTCCCTAAGTGCTCTGATTGGCCCCAAAGTTGGACGATCCAAGCACACCACAAGTGGGGGTACCACTACTGAGGGGTCAGGGAACCCAACAAGACCAGGCTGCAGAGCAATGGTGGCCTGCACCACGGCCCACTGGTCAGCACCCCTGACCCCAGTCTCAGTAGCTACCGACCCCACCTCAGAAAGGGGCAGACTCTGGTTTGTCGAGGAGACGACCGGGCTGCCCACCCCAACAGCCAACCCCAAAGGGTCAGACTGCCCATCTGACTCAGAGCTCGACTCCGCCTCCAAGGAGGTAGAGGCAGAGGCCCTGTGCCAAACTGTGGAGGCCCACTGCCATCTTGCCAAATCGGACAGAACCAAAGCGGTGCCTGAGCGACCAGTTCCCCCATAGCACCGCTGAAGCAAAATCCACAGGAGGCACAGCTCCAGCCCAAACAGGAGCTCCAGAGTCTGGACAAGAGTGCTAAAAGCCCCATCAGCACAGAGGACAGCACCACGCGCAGAGGCAGCGCCGACGATGCCGACAGCAGAATCAGAATGCCTCACGGCGCAGAGCCCCGAGGACATGGCGCCATGCTCAACCTTGGCACCGAGGCGAGACATGGACAAAGACTACGCCGTAGCAGCTCCCACGGCGCCAACCAACGGCGTCGAGGATGGCGCCGACCCAGGCCTTGTGAACCGCGGGCCCGACACCAAGGGAGCCTTCACCCCCAAAAGGGTGATTGCCGTGACGGAAGGAGCCTCGGCAACGGCTAGGCTACTAGTAGCTGAGGCTCCCTCCTCCTTGGTCCGTGTACAACCAGGAGGGGACCTGGAGAAAAGGCTGAGACAGCGTGGCTTGGCCAGAGTGTGCTCCTGACCCCCAAAAGTTGGCGGAGCTCGCCCCACTTTCCATGCGCATCGCTCGATGATCCGGCAGTCCATGGAGAAACTGGCGTCGCACAAATCCATGTCGTGAAGTGGGCCAAGACACAAAAGACAACGGTCATGCAGGTCGGTGACGGAATACTTTCGGCCGCATGGGCACCCTCGCATTGGGGGGCCGACCCGTCCTGGAAGTCTTCTTGCTCTCCGACCAAGACATGATCTGCAGAGAAAAAAACCCCACCAAAAGCAGACTCGACGTCGCAGAAAATAATGGACAGATCTAACTGGGCGATGTAGAGTATGGCAAAACAGAACCGGCAGGAACAGACATACTTCGACACCGAAGGTAAACTAATTAGGCAGGAATAGAGACAGCGAAGGTTTTTCGTCGAAGGATCTTCGGTGTTGAACGAGGTCTCTAGCGCAGCACTCCACATGAGTTCCGATTCCTCACGGGCAGAGACGAAGAACTGGCAAGCAGGTGGATTCACGAGCCTAACAGCCAACCACGAAGCAGCATGCAGTGTACTGGCTCGAGGGCGGCACCGATGGTGCTTCGGCTCCGCCTACCTTAAAAAAAAAAAGGCTCCCGCAAGGTCCTGACCTCCAGCCAAGTACCCAACAGTGATGAATGGTGAAGACTGACACAGATAAGATAAACATATACCACTCCTAGGACTCCTGCTACAGGCAAGTAACCTGCACTTCTAGGGACGTGGATATGTTGTTCAACCCAAATTTTTTGGCAGACTCCTAGCAGTTCTCTGGGAGGAGGAGGCAAGGCGCGCGCACCCCCTAGTTGAGGAATAAGGACTGGAGAACAGAGGTCCCAAAAATCAGCGTTCCGGCGTGACTCTAGGTCAATGTGGTAATGGGTAATGAAGGTGTGTGCTGACTTCAAGGTAGCAGCCCTGCAGGTTTCCTGGATAGGGACGTCCTTAGAAGCAGTCACTGAAGCAGCAGTATAGCAGGTTGAATGAGCTCTTATCCCTTTGGGAGGCTCCATGCCCGCCAACCTATAGCAGAGAGCTATGCAGGAGGTGACCCACCTGCCTATCGTCCACTTGGCTGCAGGTCTGCCAGGTGCGGCTTCAGCGTAGGTGACAAACAGCTGGCGAGCCTCTCCCCGAACTTTAGTCGTTCCTTCCTTATAATAAATGAGTGCTCTTCTAGGGTCCAAAGTATGGAGCCTATATTCGGCCTCAGAGGTGTAACTGGGGTAGAACACCGGCAGAGTCAACATCCGGTTAAGGAGAAACTTAGGCACCACTTTTGGAAGGAATTTCGGGTGGGGGCGCAGGACAACCTTGTCCCTGTGGAAGACCAGATAAGGAGACTCAATGGAAAGTGCCTGGAGCTCTCCCATCCTTCTGGCTGACGTGATAGCCACCAAGAAGGCGGTCTTCCACGACAGGTGAGAGATGTCACACCTGTGCATCAGTTCGAATGGCTTGCCCATGAGCTTAGCCAATACGAGCAGTAGATCCCACGGAGGTGGAGGTTCTCACACCGAAGGGGATATGTGATCAAGGCCTTTGAAAAAGCGCTCTACCACCTTCTCCTGCGCCATTGACTGCTTCCCAGCCCGCGCCCAGTAAGCAGAGATGGCTGCCAGGTACACTTTAAGGGTCGTCGACCGAAGCCCTAGCTGAGAAAGGGACCACAGGTAGTCCAGAATGCTAGCCAAGAAACAGGAAGTAGGGTCCAACCCCTTGTCATGACACCAAATGGAGAATCTCTACCATTTGAAGGCTTAGCATTTTCTGGTCGACTCCTTACGGGGCGCCTCAACAACATCGAGGACCTCATCGGAAAGACCCAAGGCCTGGAACTCTAGCCGTTCAGGAACCAGGCCGTCAGGTGCAGGGATTGAAGGTCCGGATGGAATACCTTCCCCTGATTGACTGAGATCAGGTCTGGGCGGGCTGGGAGCCTCAGGAGCCTGGAACTGAGGCTGAGGAGATCTGGATACCAGAACTGGCGGGGCTAGTCTGGGGCTACCAGAATCACCTGCACCTTGTCCCTCCTAGCCTTGAGAAGCACCTTGTGGATCAAGGGAAATGGGGGAAAGGCGTAGAAGAGGTCCGGGGTCCACGGCCTCGAGAAGGCATCCCCCTGCAGCGAGCCCTGCTGAGGGGGCCGGGCACGAAACAGTCTCAGCGTCGCATTCTCCCTGGAGGCAAACAGGTCCACCTGAGGCATGCCCCAGTGGGAGAAGAGATCTTGTACTACCTCCGGCAGGAGAGACCACTCATGGGATGCAGCTCCTATCCAGCTTAGGGCATCGACCAGAATGTTGGAGGCTCCTGCCACATGGATGGCAAGGAGATCCGCCTCTAGGCTGCGCACGAGGGACCAAATGCAGAGAGCTTCCCTGCACAGGGGCATGGAGCGCGTCCCGCCCTGGCGGTTTAGGTAGTACATGGTCGTGGTATTGTCCGTCTGGACCTGGACCACTTGACCCTGTACAAACGGAGCCAAGGCGTGAGGGCTAGACGAACCGCTTCAAGCTCCAGCAGGTTAATGTGGCATCGGGACTCCCGAGGGGACCAGAGGCCATGCGCTCTGTGCTCCCCCAGATGGGCATTCCCAACCCAGAGAGGCGGTCGACAGAGACCGCTGGCTCGGGGCGGACAAACGGGATGCCCTCCTGCAGATGAGCTGGAACGATCCACCACTGGAGAGCGTTCCACATCTCCTGGGTCACTATCACCAGCTGATCCAAAGGACCGGAGTGCTGTGACCATTGGCTGACCAGTCCCCATTGTAGGGGACGCATGTGCCAACGGGCCCAAGCGACCACACTGGTGCAGGAAGTCCCGGGCAGGCGCATTGCCCAACCGAAATGACTGGGCAAGGAGGAAAGAACCTCGGCCCTGTCCGCCCGGAAGCCGTGCTCTATCTCGCGGAGAGTCTAGCTCTGCCCGATGAACTGGATCACCCTGCTTTGGCACGAGTTCAGACTTGGCCTCGCTCATAAGAAGGCCAACCTGAGAGCAAACCTGAGGGCCAGATCCTCAGACCGCTCCACCTCCATTCTGGAGGAGGGCCGCAAACAGCCAGTCGTCCATGTAGGGGTACACCCAGACCCTTCAGCGCCGCAGAAATGCTGTCACCACTGCCATGCATTTGGTAAAGACCCTGAGAGCTAGAGAAAGACCGAAGGGCATGGCACGGAACTCATAGAAGCACCCTCTGCTCTGAAGCGGAGGAATTGCTGGTGGGACGGACGGATTGGGATGTGAAAGAATGCGTCCCGGAGGTACAGTGAACAGAACCACACGCCTTGTTACAAGGATGGAACGATCTGAGCCAGAGTGACCATCCTGAAGGTTCGAGACCTTAGGAACCTGCTCAGGTCATGCAGGTCTAGAATGGGGCACCAGCCACCCATCTGTTTCAGGACCAGGAAGTACCTGGACACAAACCCTGGGTCTGGTGGAGGATCCGCCACCTTCCTGATCACCTCCTTTTGGAGGAGCAGGGCAATGACAGCTCGATGGGCCGACAGAGAGGCTGCAGACCACGTAACCCCCCGTGGGGCGACGGCTCGGAAGGGAGGGGCCTGCTCCAACTCCAGAGGCAGACCCCGTCCTACCACCTCCAACACCCAACGGTCTGTGGTGATAGTGGACCAGGCGGAAAGAAGGTGCCGGAGCCATTCCCCATGGGGAACTCAGGAAGCTGACGAGGTTGGGGCTACACCCTCAACCCGTCACTGGGCAGGCTTGGAGGAAGGATCGCCAAGGACCTCCTGGGCTCTTTTCCTCCCAGCTTCCTGTTGGAGGAAGCTGCAGGCTTGGCTTTGGGGTGCCAAGTGCGAGCCTGCTGGCCCTGATGCTGGTGTTGCTGGGCCGGACGTGCCGCAGGGGCAGAAGGGCTAAAGGACTTATGTTGCTATCGGCGGCCTTTGTCCTTCTGAGCAGACGTGACTGAGTCCAAGGTGGCACTGGACTTTTCAATTCTCTGGAGGTGGCCTTTCACCCCAGGCCTGATCAAGTTGCTACCCAGGAAGGGGACGCCTGCCAACTTGTGCTGGGTATCTGCCAGAAGGTGGATATCCTCAGCCAAGCTCTGCTACGATGGCCATTGCGCCACTACTGACCGGCACAGGAGACTCAGATATCGAGAGCCATTTGGAGCTGCTGTTTCACCACTGCCCTTCCCTGATCCCACACTTGCTTGACCGTGGTCTGCAGATCAGCTGGGAGATGAGGGATCACCTCATCCAGGAGCCCATAAGGGCTGGAGAAGTGCGCCATCAGTATGACCGAACTGGCCTGACTGAGGCCGAGGGAGGAAGCAGCATATACTTTGTGCCTGGCATAGCCCAGCCTTTTGACTCTGTCGGGGCTTGTCCACATCCCTAGCGCTCCCGGAACGTCGAAAACACTGTCGGTAACAACCCTCCGCAGAGGGTGTTCCGAGAAACCGGATAGAGACCTTAGGAACTGCATACTTCCTGGCCATCCTAGTCAAGTAGCAGGACAAGAAGCCGCCGCTGCCATATAACTCCAAGGCTGGGCTAACAATGGCTTCACACCGGAAAGGCCTCCATGGGAGAATCCCCCCGATCCAGTATCTTCATGAGAGGATACTTGGCCCACATGGATACGGGCTCGTGCTGCATCCCGGTGGACTCCAATATGAGTCGAAGCAGACCCATGAACGATGATGGGCTCTCGTCCATCGACTGCCCCCTGGAGGACTCCAGGTCAAGGGGCCTGGAAAACAGGGAAGAGTCGTCGTCAGACTCCGAGGAGTCTGCGAAGAGCTGCCTGGGGCCTGAGCCACCCTCCACCTGCAGAGGACTGTCGGAAGTGAGGGTGACCGACAACTGAGGGTCAGTCCCTGACCCGACCGAGAATCCTTGGTCGGAGCCCCCCGATTTCGGTTGTGGAGGCGGAGGTTCCACCACAATCGGTGGGGCAGCTGGTTTCGGCCGAACAACTGGCCCAGGTTTGGGCACCTCGACCACCACGAGGGCTTGTTTCAGCCTCGGTGACAGCCACTTAATGGCCGGGAAGGCGACAGCATCTGCTTGTTCCCCGTCAGCAGAAGCTGCTGCCACATAAGTCCTCGTAGCGTCGACGCAATTTGCGCCGAAGCTTCTCCTCCGAGGAGAAGGAAGACAAGCAGCGCCGCCGAGATACAGACCGCCGGTGCCGGCGGGATCGGCTGGACCAAGACGAGGTCCGAGACTGAGACAGAGACCGTAAGTATTTCCGAGGTTGTGTCTGGGAGGGAGCGGGGTAAACCCGCTCCTTCCTCGGCTCGGAAGCCTTGACCAGGGACTCTGGCACAGGAGGCGCAGGCAAGTCTCTGTTTCCACCGGGTGAACCGGTGATGAAGGGTTGTCAGCTTCACCAGTCGACAGCCCGTCCGACGGGTCGAGAAAAATCTCGATCGCGTCGACGGGCGTCTCGGCCGGCTGACCTGACAGGGACACCGTGACGCCAGCGGCCTTAGCCGCAACCTCGACCGGAGTAGAGTGTCGACTGTCCGGGAAGGGGACCTCCGCCTCCCACGAACGCCGACGGTGGGACTTACCTTTCAAGTCCTTTGACCGAGAAGAGTGTCCCATGGCCCCGCCTGTGGAGAGGATTGACAAAGCCCTTAAAAGGAGCTGTGTAGGAGGATCCAAAGGAGAGCGGGATAAATGCCGCGACCGAGGAAGATGAAGATGCGGCCTGGACTGCCTCCTCCTCGAGGGCAATCATCTGCTCGAGTTGCTCAGCCGAGCCAGCCACCGCAGAAACCGCCCAACGGGCCTCCTTGCACTTCACCGGCAGATAACATTTCTCGGGGCACCCAAGTTGGAGCCGGGCAGCATGTCTTTGAGGACGTTTGCCAAAAAAGACCTGCACAACTCGCAAGCCTGCAGATCGTGGTCAAGCCCGAGGCAGTAGACGCACGTGGAATGTGGATCGGTCCTGGACATCTTCTGCCCGCATGGGCACCGCCGAAAACCGGGACTCGATTTGTCCATCGCAGACGCGAAGGAACAAGTAGACTGAAGTCTAGAAAACTTTAAAATTATTTTCGGGTGAACTGAAGAGTTTGGATCCAGACTAGACGCAGAGCGCTAAGGAGGGAACCTGAGCTTCCAAGCGGTAAGGAAGATCTGGCGTCATGGGGCAGAGCCGAGAGTTTTACCACCCAGGTGGGTGGAAGGAGCCAGCTTGAAGACCTGCCGGCAAGATTTAAAGCAGCAAGGAACCTGCCAGACAGTGTGGATGAACAACATATCCATGTCCCTAGAAACTCTACTTCTCCCGGCACTAAGAACAGTGTCAGGAGGAGACCCAAAGACACCAACAGTGCCGCCTCGCTCAGACCCCAGAGGTGGTGTCAGTCGGCACCACTGAGGGAGATGCTGGTGCAGGCCCAACGTATACCAGAGACCTTGACACCGGGGCTATCTAGTTCCCCAAAGGGGCTTAGAGAGGTGCTCAGCTGGCACCCTAGAGGAGGTAGACTGTCCACTGGTCCCTCGCGCAGGCATACTGACTCCGCAAGACCCGAAACAGCAGAGGCCTGTTCTCCCTCAGTACATAGAGCACCAGGGAGAAGCCGAGGGGAAGGGCTGAAGGACCCGACCTTGGCATCACACGTGCAATGCGCACCTATGAAAGTTTTGGGGGGGGTCCTCCCCAACTTCGCCACATGGCTAAGTAGAGTACGGTAGTCAGAAGAAAAACACGTGTCATGTGTGTCCATGTCACTGTGCAAACCCAGGCAGGTAAAACATCAATCATGGGAGTCCGTAACGGTCATAGGGTTGTCACAGGGACACTGATGCATCTGACAACCCCTGCTTTATGAGATGTACCCTAGGCCCTGAACTGGACACGATCAGTCGTACTAAATAAAAACAACAAAGTGGAAGGTACGTGACGCCAAAGGGTAAAGAGAAAACTAAACAAGCCAGAGCCATTTAGAAAACTGCAATAGGAGGATGGATCGCGCCGAGCAAACGAAAAGCGGACGAACAGAACCAAATAACTGAGAATCTTCTATGCTACAGGTGCTCCCAAAGAGTTGTGCTTCAATGGTGGAAGAGCAGAATTAATGAGGCTGGCGTACGTCAAGTTACTGGCCAACCTTATTTAGTGTCATGTCCATATCAGCGCTTGGAGGCTTGGCCACCTCGACATAGACTCTCAAGATTTATTTAAAGTAATATGCTCCTGCAGGGTCCTGTGCCTCTAGCTTGAACCTGCTAGAAATGAATGGTGAAGACTGATCTGTGAAAGATCTAGGGTGAGGGGAGGAAAAAAGTAAACCGGAGTTAAACTAGGTTTAGAAAGGTCAGTTGACTGTAGCAATGGTGCTTCGCAAGTTTGAGGTGCAATGGTCAATGGAGGGAAAAGAACTGAGGAGTGTATGGGGCCACCCACGACTATGTATGGTAGTGTCGATGTTGTAAAATCAACGTCTTGGGTGGCCCCAGGAAGACTGCTAGCAAAAAGCTTCCGCGTGATCATGGTGACTGACAACAGAAGGCTCTTACTGTGTAGCCTCCTGCAAGAGAGATCCTCGAAGATGATATTTATTTTTTTACTTAAACATTTGGTGACCGGAATATCATCATTAGCAAATCAGTTCTTACACCAAACAGCTAGGTTTACCTATCAAAGAAGTCGCATTAGTTCCAATAATTGCAAGGCACTTTCCAGACCTGTGCGACTATTGGTCAATTACTGCAAAAGTCTGGACAACTATTAACCAATCAGATCACTGGATTTTTTTTGCATATTTCACATTACATATAAAATTTTTGGATGACCGATCATCTTGTACTATATAAAAACATTTTTATGTTTTTAATGGTTTTGGAAATACCAGGGAACATCCAAAAAATGTGTTCTGAAATACAAGCCACCCTCTAATTCGAGCCACATGAAAGCCACAGGCCAAAATACAACATTTTAATTGAAGCTTCAGCTCCTATTCGGTGAAATACATTACTCACTTTGTAGGAGGCTGAAGGCACTTGGATTTATCTTTAGCCTCACAACGAGGAATATAACCCATAATATATTAGGTACTTTTGGGTGTACTGCTGCTTACGTATGAAACTATTGGTGGAAATCCAGCCATCACATTGCCTGCCACGTGGTAATCACATGGGATTGCACTGGTCCTGCTGTTAAAAAATAATTGCAATTTCATTTTTTATTGGATCCTGTTTCATCATATGAAGGACAGTGTGTGCAGTGAGAGGGCCTCCCTGTCCTTATATATTTGGATTCTTTAATAATTGCCTACAGATTATTTATGGTTGTGTAGTTCGCTAGGTTTTATTAGTTTTGTTTTGTTTATTTGTTTTTGGATTATGTTATTGGGTGGGCTTTTAGTTTAATAGTAATTGTGGATATTTTATTTAAGAGGTATTCAGATTTTTATTTACCTGTTTGCAGCTAGTTTGTTTCCGCTTTGTCATGTGGTGTTTAGTTACCCCGGTCGCAGCATTATTCGCCTTCCGATTCCACTTCACGCCTCTTTGTCTCCTCCCTCCCATTTTCCATCTACCAGCGCTGTCGGCACTTGGTATTGCTCGTAGGGAGGGGGCGGGTGGCGGGGCCGTGACTCGTAGGGCGTAATGAGCGGACCTTTCAGATAGGTGGTTAAGCCCAGACGCTCTAGGGCTAAACGGAGCCTGGGACGTGGTTATCCATGTCTAGTCTCCATACCCAAGGGCCCCACCTATTCGGATGGGCAAGTAGTCGGGACGGCTCCGGAGCCCTGTCCAACTCGGGAAGTGTTGTGCAATGCCAGATCTGTCAATAACAAATCAGCCTTTATTTCTGATTTTGTTGGGACAGAAGATCTGGCTTGCATCACAGAGACCTGGCTGGATGGAAATGCTGGCCCCATTTTGGAGGCGACTGTTCCAGCTGGATACTGATGATTCACCTCCCGAGATTGACGCCTGGGAGAAGCGGTCTATTTCAAGAGCAGGTTGGGGCTCACGGGTGTACCAGTTGAGGAAGCTGAATCTTTGAGTGTACCATATGTGGCTGGTGTGGGTTGCAGGACAGCCCTAGTCTACCGTCCACCAGGAGACGAGAGATATCTCTGCAGGAAGTGGCAGACTTCGTCACGATATGGCGCTGGAGTGCCCAGATTGATGGTTCTGGGCACTTAAATGCCTGGGTCGATTACTCAACCTCTGCCTTTGGTCAGCACTTCCTCCAGTTGATGACATCACTGGGCTCATACACAGATTGTTTCCTCAGCCACTCATAATCACGGTCACTCTTGATTTAGTTTTCTCCTGGGGATTGAGGCCCTGATTTGGTGGTGGAAACTGTCAGTTGGTCTGATCACTACACCGTGGGCTTCAATTTTGGTGCTCCCCTTCGTAGGTCTGCCCCTGTGGAGATGGTTCGATACTGCCCTTTACGGGATGTGTGCCCTGAAGACCTGATGGCGGTGCTGAACCTCTCAGGAGTTTCCAACTGCCAGCTTAGGTCCAGAGGCCATGGTCTTGGCTTATAATCAGGCCATTTCCTTGGCCCTGGACTCAATTGCTCCTGTCCGTGTTCGTCCTCTCTCTCTCCGCCCTCGGGCCCCATGGTTCGATGTGCTTGAGGAGTTATGTACGCAGGGACGACGGTTAGAGCGCCTGAGGAAATTGCCTAGATGCCGATCCTTTAGTTTGGAGGAGCATTACCGTTTGCCAATCAGAGATCTCCCATAAGGCAGAATTCTGTCCAGGAGATCTATGTTGCTCAGAATCGACCGGCTCAGCTCTTCAGAATGTGGACAGGCTGTGCAACCCAGCCTGTCTCCAGCTCCGCCGAGCCTTTTCACAAAAGGAGGTGATAAGATCGCCAATTCTTTGATGGTCAAGGTTGCCGCCACATCAGATCCGAGATCCGCCTGACACACTAAGGGGAAGCTGTTGGTCGGGCGCTGTCACGGAATCCTCTGCCTCCTGGTGTTCCCTTTGACCTGCCGATGTTCGGGTGATATTAGCTGATCATCCAGGGATGCGCCCCACGTGCTGTAGTCTAGATCCGGTCCTACCTCCTGATTTTGTTGTGTTGAGATCGCCCGCTTCTGGCTCAAATAATCTGGTGCTCCCTAGAATTGGGTGAGTTTCCTAGTTCCCAAAGGAAGCTGTGGTGACTCCCTTTGAAGAAGGCTTTGGACCCAGATATTTTTCCAACTACAGACTCGATTCTAACCTTCCTTTATTGGGAAGGTTATTGAGAAGGCAGTGGCAAACCAGCTGGAGGACCATTTGACCATCCATAGTATCTACGACCCTCTCCAGTCTGATTTTCGTAAAGCATAGTACGAGACTGCTCTGTCTGGTGCTCAATGATCTCTTGATGGCAAGAGATCAGAGGAACCGCTCTGTCATGGTTCTCCTCGATCTCTCCTCTGCCTTTGACACTGCAGACCATGAGGTTTTGCTCGAGGCCTGGAGTCCATCTGTGGACTGTCTAGTACAGTGCTCAGATGGTTTTCATCCTTTCATCTGAGAGAACGAGAGAGTTGTGTTGGGATTTTTTCTCTGCAGTGTGGTGTCCCCACATTGTTTGCAGTGTACATGCTGCCCCTCGGAGACATTGTAAGAAGGTATGGGCTGAGGTTTCACTTCTATGCTGATGATACCCAGCTCTACCTGTCTTTTGCCCCCGACCAGGTTAGTGCTCTCTCGGTATTTAATAGCTGCCTCGCTGAAATTCAGGACTGGATGAATGCGAGCTGGTTAAAGTTGAACGGCGGCAAGACTGAGGTTATGGTCGTGGGACAGGGGGGTTGGGGTCTGGTCAGTCCTCTGGCTTATTGCTGCGGGGGTCCGAACCTTACCTCTGAACGGGTGCGAAACCTGGGAGCGGTACTTGACGACGGGCTGACTCTTCGTCATCAGGTGTCAGCAGTCGTTAAGTTCGCATTCTACCATCTTAGGAACATTGCCAGGGTGAAACACCTTGTTCCGTTCAGCGATTTACCCATGTTGGTCCATGCTGTCGTGACATTACGCCTTGACTATTGCAACTCCCTTTACTTGGGGCTTCATGGGGTTGATATCTGCTGCATGCAGCTAGTGCAGAATGCTGCTGCAAGGTTAATGACAGGGGTGACTAGAAGGACACATATTACCCCTGTGCTGCGCGATCTGCACTGGCTGCCTATACAGTGGCTGATCACCTTTAAAGTAGGTCTTCTGACCTTCAAAGCCCTGCATGGACTCAGCCCAGACTACTTGAAAGAGCTCTGATTCTTCACCGCCTGCATTTACATCTCCGCTCAGCCGACTAGGGTTGCTAGAGGTTCCAAGGATTATACTAAGTCTTCTGAGGTTAGGGCCTTGTGTTTCAGGCCCCAAACCTCTGAAACTCTCTGCCTTGCCGGCTTAGGGAATGGACGACCGTGGAATCCTTTAAACAGGATTTTAAGACTTTTTTGTGGAGCAAGGCTTTCATAAATTGATGTTGCTGTGAATGCTGATTTTATATGTATATTTTGATTTTACGACTCATCTGTACAGCGCCTTGGTGTTTGAAAGGCGCTAAATAAATACAGGTTACTCACCTGTAACAGGAGTTCTAGGAATGGTATATGTTGTTCATCCACACTCATTGGCAGTATCCTTGCCGCTTTAAATCTTGCCGGAAGGTCTTCAAGCTTGCTCCTCCCACCCACCCGGGTGGTATAACTCTCGGCTCCGCCCCATGACGCCAGATCTGGCCCGCTGGAAGCTCAGGTGTGCTCAAGCCGGGAGGTCGAGAACTGGTGGATGAACAACATATACCATTCCTAGAACTCCTGTTACAGGTGAATAAGCTGTATTTAGGGACATGGATATGTTGTTCATCCACACTCATTGGCAGACTCTAGCAGTTCTCCGGGAGAGGGTGGCAAGACGACACACCCATACACTGGGAAAGAGAGACTGGAGAACCGAGGCCCCAAACCAGCATCCCGGCGTGACTCAAGGTCGATGTGGTAGTGGACATGAAGGTGTAGTTTGCTGACTCCAGTGCAGCAGCCCTGCAGATTTCCTGGATAGGGACGCCCCGGAAGCAGCCACTGCTCAGCAGTATGGCGGGTAGAATGAGCTCTTATCCTCTGGGAGGCTCCATGCCCGCCAACTTATAGCAGAGATCTATGCAGGAGGTTACCCACCTGCTTATCGTCCGCTTGGCTGCAGGTCTGCCAGATGCTCAGCGTAGGTGACAAACAGCTGGGCGAACCTCTCCTCGATTTCACCAGCCGCCGCCTTATAAGCGAGCCTCTAGGGTCCAGAGTATGGAGCCTATATTCGGCCTCCCGAGGTGAATGGGGTAGAACACCGCAGAGTCAACACCTGGTTAAGGTGAAACTCCCGACACCACCTTCTCGAAGGAATTTCGGTGGGGAAGAGGACAACCCTTGTCCCTGTGGAAGACCAGGCGAGACTCGATGGAAAGCGCCTGAGCCTCCCATCCTTCTGGCTGACGTGATAGCCACCAAGAAGGCGGTCTTCCACGACAGGTGAGAGAGCACCTGTGCATAGGTTCGAATGGCTTGCCCATGAGCTTTGCCATCTCAGCAGTAGATCCCACGAGGTGGGGTTCCCGTTACTGAGGGAATGTGATCAAGGCCTTGAAAAAAGCGCCAGACCACCTCTCCTGGTGCTAATCGACTGCTTCCCGGCCCGCCGCTCTGTAAGCAGAGATGGCTGCCAGGTGCACCTTAGGGTCCGCCGACCCAAGCCCTTGACTAGAAAGGACCATAAATAGTCCAAGATGCTTGCTAAGGAACAGGAGGAAGGGTCCAAGCTCTTTGTCCTGACACCAAATGGAAAACCTTTTCCATTTGAAGGCATAGCATTTCTGGTCGGATCTCACGGGACGCCTCAACTACATTGAGGACCCGCCGGAAAGACCCAAAGCCTGGAATCTCAGCCGCCAGAACCAGGCTGGCTAGGTGCAGGGATTGAAGGTCCCGGATGGAACACCTTCCCCTGATTGACTGAGAGCAGGTCCGGCGAGCTGAAGCCGGAGTCCTGGAGCTGAGACTGAGGAGATCTGGGTACCAGAACTGGCGAGGCCAGTCTGGGGCTATCAGAATCACTCGCGCTTGTCCCTCCTCGCCTTTGAGAAGCACCTTTGGATCATGGAATGGGGAAAGGCGTAAAAGAGGCCCGGGGTCCATTGCCTCGAGAAGGCATCCTGCAGCGAGCCCTGCTGAGGGGGCGGGCATGGAACAGACTCAGCTTCGCTGCTCTCCATGGAGGCAAACAGGTCCACCTGAGGTGTGCCCCAAAGGAGAACAGATGCTGTACTACCTCCGGTAGGGAGAGACCACTGTGGGATGCAGCCCTATCCGCCCAGGGCATCGGCCAGGGTGCTGGAGGCCCGCCACGTGAATGGCTAGGAGATCCGCCTCCAGGCTGCGCACGAGTGACCAAATGCGGAGAGCTTCTCGCACAGAAGCATGGAGCGCGGCCCCGCCTCTGGCGGTTTAGATAGTACATGGTCGTGGTATTGTCCGCCTGGACCTCGACCACTTGACCCCGGAGGAACGGAGCAAAGGCGGGAGAGCTAGGCGGACCGCCGGGAGCTCCAGCAGGTTGATGTGGCATCGCCTCCCGCTGGGACCAGGAGGCCATGAGCCTGGTGTTCCCCGAGATGGGCACCCCAACCCATCAGAGAGGCATCGGTCGACAGAGAGACCGCTGCTCGGGGGACGAACGGGATGCCCTCCTGCAAATGATCTGGAACGGTCCACCACTGGAGAGTATTCCATATCCCTGTGTCACCGGCCACGCTGGTCCAAGGGATCGCAGTTGTGAGGACCACTTGGCTGGCCAGTCCCTCACTGAAGGGGACGATGTTCCAGCGGCCCAACGGACCACGCTGGGCACAGGCCGCCATGAGACCCAGGAGGCGAGGAAGTCCCGGAGGTGCAATTGCCCAACCAGAAATGATCGGGCAAAGGAGGAAAGAACCTCGCCCTGTCCGGCTGAGCCGCGCCTGGCTCAAGAGAGTCGTAGCTTGCTCGGATGAATAAAATCACCTGCTTCGCTCGAGTTCCGACTTGGCCTGCGATAAGGGAGGCCCAGTTGAGAGCAGACCTGAGGGCCAGATCTCTGACCACTCCGCCTCCTTCCTGAGGGAGTTGCTATCAGCCAGTCGCCCAGGTAGGGTACACCTGACCCTCGGGCCAAGAGGGAATGCTGTCACCACTGCCATGCATTTGGTGAAGACCCTGGGAGCTGGAGACAAGCCAAGGGCATGGCTTGAACTCAAGAGAGATCCTTCCGCTGAAGCGAAGGAATCTCTGGTGAGACGGACGGATAGGACGGAAAAACGCTGGCCTGCAAGTCCAGAGAGCAGAACCACACGCCTGCTCCAAGGATGGTATTATCTGAGCTAGAGGACCATCCTGAAGGTTCGAGACCTTAGGAACTTGTTTAGTCGTAGGTCGAGAATGAAGCGCCAGCCTCGTCTGCTGGAACCAGGAAGTACCTGGACACAAACCCTGGGTCTGGAAGGAGGGTCCACCACCTCTCTTACCACCTCCTTCTGGAGGAGGAGAGTGATGTCGGCTCGACGAGCCGCCAGTGAGGCTGGGGATCCCAAGTTTTGAGGCTTACTTGCTCGAAGGGTGGTGCCTGCTCGAATTCCAGAGGCAGGCCTCTTCCCACCACCTCCAAGACCCACCTGTCCGTGGTAACAGCGGACCAGGCGGAACGAAGTGCTGGAGCCGCCCTCTCCATGGGGACCTTAGGTAGGGTGACGGGATGGGGCACACCCTCAGCCCGTCACTGGGCAGGCTTGAGGAGGGACCGCCGAGGGGACCTCCTGGGCCCTTTCCTCCTGCCTCCTGTTAGAGAGGAAGCCGCGTTTGGGTTTGGGATGCTGTCGGCTAGCCTGCTGGCCCTGACGTTGCTGGGTCGAGGCCAAAGGCTGCCAGAAGACCTAAAGGGCTTAGGCTGTGGTTTGCGGCCTTGTCCTCTGAGCGGAAGAGACCGAGTCCAAGGTGGCATTGGACTTCTCGATCCTCTGCAGGTGACCTTCCACCCCAGGGTCAAGAGGTCAGTCCCCAAAAGGGAACATCCGCCAACTTGTGCTGGGTATCCGGGCAAAGGTGGATATCCTCAGCCAAGCCCGCCGACGCGATAGCCACTCGCGGCCGCCACCGATCTGGCACATGAGTCCCCTACATCCAAAAGCAGTCTGAGCTGCTGTTTGGCCACTGCTCTTGCCCCTGGTCCCGCACCTGCTTAACCGTAGTCTGCAGATCGGGCGGGAAGATGAGGGATGACCTCATCCAGGAGCCCAACAGGGCATGAGAAAAATGTGCCATGAGGACGGCCGAACTGGCCTCGACGGCGCGAGAGGACGCAGCGTAGACTTTTCACCGACATAGTCCAATTTCTGGACCCTGTCAGGAGGTTTGTCCACATCCCTTGGCGTTAGCCGGGCGCTACTGGAAAACGGCTGTCGGGTAACCAACCCTCAGCAGAGGGTGTTCAAAACCGGACAAGGAACCGTGAACGATACTTCTGGCCATCCTGGCCGGGCGCAGGGCAGGAAGCAGGGGCGCTGCCAAAGTTCCAGTGCCGACCCACTATGGCCTCGCCACCGGAAAGGCCTGCGTCGGAGAATCCTCGTCCAGAATCTCCGTGAGGATACCTGGCCTGCTTGGAAACGGGAGTTCGAGCTCCATCCCCGTAGACTCCGAGATGAGCCAAGCAGTCCTAGGAAGGACGACGGCTATCGCCCATTGACTGACCTTGAAGACTCAAGTCCAGTCGCTGGAGAAGAAGAGGAATCATCTTCGACCCTCGGAAGAGTCCTCAAGAGCTGCTCTGGCCTGAGCCACCCTTCACCCGAAGCCGAGGTCGTTCGGGAGTGAGGGCACTGACAGCCGATGGGTAAACCCTTAGCCACCGAGAATCTTAGTTCGAGCCCCAATTTGTGGCTGTGGAGGCGAGGTTCCACCGGAATCGTGGAGCAGCTGGTTTTAGGCCGAACAACCGCCTGGGTATAGGCCTCGACAAGTCGAGGGGTTGTGTCGCCGCCCGTGATGTTGTCGAATGGTCGAAGGCCGAGTCGCCATTCCCGGCCAGTGAGCTGTTAGAACATAAGGTCCTCGCATCAGCCGACGGACTTACGCCGAAGCCTCCTCATCCGAGGAGGAGGACCCAGGACGCAGCGGGCGACGCCGCCATCGCGGGTAAGCCTAGACCGAGACCGCTTATGACGGTGGGAACGGCTGACCGCTAAGAGGTCCGAGACCGAGACCGAGAGTCCCGGAATTTCCGGTCGGTGGGGAGGTGTCGGCCGAACCGGACCCTTCGGCTCGGAAGGTCCATCCGAGGGCTCCGAACCGGAGGCACAGACGAGCCCACGGGTCTCAATCCTCCTGGGAACCGGGAGAGGGAATCATTACAAGGCGACAGCTCTGTCTAATGGGTCGAGAAAATCGACTTCATCAGTGGAGTCTCGTCAACTGACCTGACGGGACACCGTGAGGCCAGTGGTCGAAGCCGAGCGGGTCGACCCAAGCCGACTGACCCACGCCCGGGAGAGGGACCTTTCCCGCCTCCCAAGAGCGTCGATTTAGGACTTACCTTGTCCTCTTTTTGGACGAGAAAGGTCCAGCAGACGCAGGCCCTTCTCTTAGTGGAGAGGACAGACAAAGTCCTCAAAGAAGCCGCAGGAAGAACTCAGAGAGCTGACAAATGCCGCGGCCGAGGAAGATAATGCCCGCGCCGCCTCTTCTTCGAGGACGACTATCCGCCGAAAGGATCCGGGCCGAAATTACCGGGCCATGACACCGCCAACCGGGCTCCTTGACTTCACCGAGGAAACGCTTCGACGCCCAGTTGCAATCGGGCAGCACGGCTTCGAGGACGAGGTCGAGAAAGATGAGCACAGGTCGCAAGCCCGCGGTCGTGTCAAGGCCTAGGTAGACACACGGAGTGTGATCCGTCCGAGACATCTTCTGCCCGCATGGGCATCTCCAAACCGTGAGTCGACGGTCCATCGCAGTCATGAGGGATCAAGACTGAAGTCTTTGCAAATTTTTTATTTTTAACCGCAAACGGAGAAATAGGAACCAGTCGCAAACGCAGAGCGTTATGAGGGAACCTGGAGCCTGCGGTGTAGTGATATTCTGAGCAAGGGCGGAGCCAGAGAGTTCTACCACTGGGTGGGTGAGTTGTTGATATTTACAGATTTTGCGGCAAGGACACGGTTATCGAGTGTGGATGAACAACATATCCATGTCTCCCAGAACACAGGTTACTCACCTGTAACAGGAGTTCTAGGAATGGTGTTGTTCATCCACACTTATTGGCAGGTTCCCTGCCGCTAAATCTTGCCGGAAGGTCCTCAAGCTGGCTCCTCCCACCTACCCGGTGGTAAACTCTCGGCCCGCCCATGACGCCAGATCTAGCCCGCTGGAAGCCAGGTTGTGCTGGCCGGGAGGTTGGTGGGTGGATGAACATACCATTCCTAGAACTCCTGTTACAGGTGAATAAGCTGTATTTCTAGGGACATGGATATGTTGTTCATCCACACTTATTGGCAGACTCCTAGCAGTTCTCCGGGAGAGGGTGGCAAGGCACACCCCCTACTTGGGTAAGAAGACAGGAGAACCGAGGCCCCGACCAACATCCCGGCGTGACCCAAGGTTGATGTGGAAGGGGAAATTGGTATATGTCTGCTTCCAGGTAGGAGCCCTGCGGATATCCTGGACAGGAGTATCCTCGAAGCAGCCACCATGCAGCAGAAGGCAGGTAAATGAGCACTTATCCCTCTGGGAGGCTCCATGCCCGCCCACCTATAGCGGAGACCTCATGCAGGAGGTGACCCAACTGCTCGTCGTCCGCTTGGCTGCAAGTCTGCCAGGTGCGGCTCAGCGTGTAGATGACAAACAGCTGGCGAACCTCTCTCCCGATCTCAGCCCTACGCCACTGGGTAGGCGAGCTAAATAGGGTCTCAATGGATCCTATATACGGCCTACGAGGCGTGAATGAGGATAAACCCCAGCAGAGACAATACCCGGTTAGGGAAAAAGACTCACCACTGCTCACGGAAGGAACTTGTGGGGCGAGGACAACCTTGTCCCTGTGGAAGACCAGATAGAGAGATTCAAAGAGCACCTGAACTCTACCATCCTTCTGGATGGCATAGTAGCCCCAAGAAGGTGTTCTTCCACAACAGGTGGGGAAACCTCGCACTTATGCAAAGGTTCGGACGGCTTGCCCGTGAGCAAATCCCATACCAGCGAAGATCCCACGGAAATGGGGATACCTCCCAAAGGGAGGTGTGATCGAGGCTCAGAAAAGTGCCAACCCACCTTTTCTGCACCACCGACTGCCTTCTGGCCCGCGCCCGGAAGACCGGGGTGACCAACAGAAGCACCTAGAGGGTCGTCGACCGAAGCCCTTGATCAACAGAGAACAGACCGCAGATGGTCCGGAACGTTCGCCGAGGAACGGGAGAGGGGACCGGCCTTATCCCAACACCAAATGGAGAACTCTTCCATTTGAAGGCGAGCATGTTTGGCAGACTCCTGGCAGGACGCCTCGAAAACGTCGAGGACCTTGCCGGAGGACCCAAGGTCTGTCCCCAAGCCGCACAGGAACCAGGCCTTCAGGTGCAGGGATTGAAGGTCCAGATGGAAAACCTTCCCCTGAAAACAGAGATCAGGACCGGGCGGGCTGGAAGCCGCCTCGGGAGCCTGGGGCTGAGACTGAGGAGAGCTGCATACCAGAGCTGGCAATCCAGTCTGGGGCTACCAGCCTTGCCTGCGCCTAGTCCCTCCTGGCCTTGCCCGTGGGTCAAGGGAAATGGGGGAGAAGCGTAGAAGAGGCCCAGGGTCCGCGGCCTCGACGGCATCCCCTACAGCGAACCTTGCTGAGGGGGTGGGCATGAGACAGTCTCGGCCTCGTATTCTCCCTGGAAGGAAAAAGGGACCGCCAGAGGCGTGACCAGGAGGGAGAAGATCCTGTGCTACCTCCGGCAGGGAAGACTCGTGAGGCGCAGCCTTTGTCTGGCTTAGGGCATCAGCCAGGGCGCTGGAGGCTCCTGCCATCGAATGGCTAAGAAACCGCTGCGAGAAATATTCAATGCAGAGAACCTCCTTACGCAGAGGCAAGGGGCTCATCCGAACCTGGCAGGACAGGTAGCACATGGTCATGGTGTTGTCCGCCTGGACTTAACCACTAGACCCCGCACAAACGGAGCGAGCGGTGCAAGCTAAGCGGACCGCCTAGAGCTCCAGCAGGTAGGAAAGACATTGGGACTCCCGAGAGGACCAGAGGCGGTGCACTCTGTATTCCTCTTGATGGGCACCCCCACCCATCCGAGATGCATCGGTCGGAGAAGACAGTCGACTCGGGGCGGACTAACAGGATGTTCTCCTGCAAGAGCTGGAACGGACCGAAGGAGAGCGTTCCCTAACCCCTTGGGCTGTTGTCACAGGCCGGTCCGAAGGAATGCAGCACTGTGACCGCTGGCTAGCCAGCCCCACTAAGGGGACGAATGAACCAGCTGCTCTAAACAGACCACGCTGGAGCAGGCCACCACGAGGCCCAGGAGTGGGGGTGCAGGACGTCCCGGTCAGGGCACAACTGCCCAGTCAGACCTGACTAGGCAAGGGAGGAAGAACCTCAGCTCTGTCCACCAGAAGCCGAGCTCGGACTCGAGTCTAGCCTCGTCCCGAAGAAGGATCACCCGCTAAGACACGAGTTCCAACGTAGCTCCAGTAGAAGGAGACCAGTCTGAGAGCAACGGGGAGGGCCAGAACTCTGGACCGTCCCTCTTCCGCCTGGAAGGGTTGCAGTCGGGCAGCCGTCCGGGTGGGGTTACGCCTGGACCCCTCAGTGCCGCAGGAACACTGCTGAGCAGAGACCAAAGGACCTGGCCTGGAACTCATAACGAGATTCCCTGCTAAGGAAACGGAGGAGTCTCCCAAGAAATGGACGGAACGAAGTGAAAGCACGTCCTGGAGGTCCAGGAAAGAGTCACACGCCTCGTTCTGAGGATGGGATATCGGAGACAGAGAGACCATCTCGATGTGCAGCTAAAAACTGGGGCGCAAGCCCCCCGTCCGTTTGGGACCAGGATACCTGGACAAGAACCCAGGGTCTGAAGGAGGATCCACAATCTTCCTGATCACCTCGATTTAGAGGGTCAGGCAAGTCGGCTCATCGGGCTGACAACAAGGTTGCGGACCCCAAGGCCCCGTGGGGCAACGGCGCGAAAGGGTGTTGCCTCACTGCAATCCCAAGGCAGGACCTTCCTTAGCAACTCCGACACCTTGAGGTCCAGGAAAACGGACCAGGTGGGGAGGGGCTGAGTGCCTTCCCACGGGGAGCCCGGTAGAGGAGATGGGGTCGGACAACGACCTCAGCCTGGCTACTGAGTAGGCTTGAGGAGGAATTGGCCGAGGAAGCTCCTGGGCCTTACCTCCTGTTTCTTTTAGAGGAAGACACTGGCTTGGGGTCAGGACGCCAGAAGGAAGCCTGCTGGCCCTCATGCTGGGGTTGATGGGCCAGTCGAGCCGCAGGGTCTGGGGGGCAAGGGCTACGCGAAGGCTGCCTCGCCCCTCCGGGTGGAGTGACAGAGTCCGGAGTGGCATCAGACTTTCTCGGCCCCTGGAGGTGTCCCTCCACCCAGGGCCGAAAAGGTCAGTCCCCAAGAAGGGATGTCCGCCAACTTGTGCTGGGTTTCCAAAGAGAAAAAGGATAACCTCAGCCACGCCTCAGTGCACATGGCCACGCGGCCGCCACTGACCTGGCACAGGAATCACCTGTCCAGAGCAGTCTGAAGCTGTTGCTTCACGACTGCCCTACCCTGGTCTCGCATCTGCCGGACCGCGGGTCCGCAGGTCGGCCAGAGAGTAGCAGGGAGCACCATCCAGAGAGCCCAAAAGGGCGGGAGAAAGGTGCCATCAGTGCAGCTAAGCTGGCCTGTCGGAGGCCTAGGAGGACACGCATAAACCTTTGGCGCCCGACATAGTCCATCCTTTTGGACACTGTCAGGGGACTATCCACATCCCGAGCGTTCCCAGAACACTGGAAAACATTATTGGTAACTAACCCCTCAGCCGAGGGGTGCTCCGAGAAACCAGGCAAAGAACCGACAGGGACAGAGTACTTCCTGGTCATCCTGGCCGAGGGCGCAGGGCAGGAAGTAGGCCGCCAGAGCTCCAAGGCCGGGCCTACGATGGCCTCGGCCACTGGAAGGCCTCCGAGGTGAACCCCTCGGCCCAGAATCTCCGAAGAGGACAGGGCCCATTTGGACACGGGCTCAAGCTGCATCCTGGTGAACTCAGATGAGCTGAAGCACACCCATAAAGGACGATGGGCTGTCGTCCACAGATCGCCCGGAAAGGACCCCGGGTTCTCCCGACTGGGGAACATAGAGGAGTAGACGCCTGACTCGAGGGGTCTGCAAACAGCTGTCTCAGGCCTGAGTCACTCAGTCCGCCGAGGGCGGGCGGGAGTGAGGGGGACAGACAACCTGCAGGACAGGTCGTGACCCGACCGAGGTTCCACCGAGGATGGTGGGGCAGCAAGGTTCGGACGAACAACCCGCCCCGGAGTGGGCACCTCGACAGCAGCGAGAGGTTGAGTCGGCCGATCGGGCGGCAGCTGCTTGCTGGACGGGGAATGAATCAGAGTCGATTGATTCCCAGACAACAACTGCTGCCACATGAACTCCTCGTGAACGCCGACGCCATCTGCATCGGGCTTACCTCACCAGAGGAGGGAGACGGTAAGAATGGTATGCACGTAACTCGGTGCTCTGGACCGAGAACGCCGGTTGGCGTGAGCTGGCTTGACCGAGAGGAGGACCGAGACCCGAACTGGGAAACCGAGGGTGGGCCTGGGAAGGAGCGGGAGCGCCCACTCTTCCTTTCGCTCGGACGAAAGGACCGAGGCCTGTCGACCCGAAGGTACAGGCAGAACCTCAGCCTCCGTCGGGGGAACCGGCAAGGGGATGGCGGCTCCAGCACAAGACAGCCCAGATGATGGGTCGAGAGACTTGACAACGTCGACGGGAGTCCTGGCCGGCTGACTTGACGGGACACCGTGAAGCCAGCAGCCTGAGCTGCACCTCTAATCGGAAAGTCGAACGCCGGGCCGGGCGGGGACTTCGCCTCAGCGCCGGGCGATGGGACTTAGCCTGCGACTCCTTAGACTTGGGCTGGAGAGGCAGTCCCGAAGATCCCTCCTTCGAGGAAAGGGACTGGCAAGCCCTTGAACGAAACTGAATGAGAGAAATCAAGGGAGAGCGGATCAGCGCCACGACCGGGGAGCCTCCATGGAGGAAAGAAGATCGAGGCTGTTCAGCCGAGACAGCCGACGCTGCCCGGGAGTTGCTCCAGGATTTCTCCGCACGGAAAAGGATTCAGGGTCACCGAGCCCTGAACGGGCTGCACGATCCTCCAGTGCGCTGGTCGAAAGGGCACAGCAAAAATCGCAAACTTGCGGATCATGATCCAAGTCGAGGCAGTAGACGCACGTGGAGTGCGGGTCTTTCCTGGAGGAATTAACCGAGCGCCCCCGGGAGCCGGAAAACGAATGATTCATCGCAGCAGCGAGAGAAGAAGATCGAAGTTTAGAAAAACTTCCAATTAAATTCGGAGACACCGAAAATTTCAGGAACTAGTCGAAACGCAGAGCGCTAACGAGGGAACCTTGAGCTTCTGCCGTAAGCAAGATCTGGCGCCATGGGCGGAGCTGAAGGAGCTTACCACCCAGGTGGGTGGGAGGAGCCAGCATGAAGACCTTCCGCAAGATTTAAAGCGCAAGGAACCTGCCAATAAGTGTGGATGAACAACATATCCATGTCCCTAGAAATAAAGTTTTATTATTATTTATTATTTAACAGAAGTAGGCGTATCAGCTAGAAACACTCAGTTTGGGTGAACATTAGAATTTTGCAGCGGGAGTTTTGAAGGGTCTGCTGGCCCAAGACCATAGAATGGAACTATATAGAGTGAGATACCCTTGAAAAAAAGGAGGAACCCACTAGTGCAAGAAAAACTGATGCGTCACAAGTGGAGATATGAAAACAACCAGAGTTCCCAAACTCCTGTCAAGCCCTGATAAAAAGTTAAAATTTACCTAGCTGTAGACTAGATGAATCTACTGACCAGCCAACACGTAACACAGAGGCCTCTGCATTGCCATCTTCTTTAACCTTGATATTCTGCGTAACCTAGAAAATGAATGCAAGTAACAAAATCAAGATTTCATAGCACAGCTGGCAAAGACTATGCTGGGGCTCAAACAGTTTGACTCCATCATTCACATTTGGAAAACTTCACTTTGCTTAAGCATTTTAAGTTAAAAGAACTTCAAGACGAGTAACCAGACTTCTCAAAGAAAAAATTACTCACCATAGTAATCTTTCTTCCAAGGTGTCCTTTAGCATCAGTAACTATTGCAGTTTGCTGGCTAGCTAGCACTGCCCCAGAGGTGGAGTGCATGGTAATGAGTTTTATTAATTAGCCAATCAGACTGAAGGAGAATGTGCCGAGCAGAGGGGGAAGGAGGCTTCGGAATTTTTTTTAGAAGGTAAAATGGGCAGATGCCCTACTGGAAAGAACAGGATTTAACACAAACATAGTAACCAGAACAAAAAAACCTTGCTCAAAATGCAATCCAAAGTTTAATGCACTGAATAATTTACGGCAAAAGTCAGAGCCTTCTTCTGAAGGTTATCTGGGGAGGAAGGGTGGGAGCTTACTGATGCTAAAGGACACCTTGGAAGAAAGAAGATTACTACAATGAGTAACTTTCTTCTTACCCCAGGGGTCCTTTAGCATTATTAACTATTGCTGATTACAAAGTTGTACAGTTGGGAGGCGGATAGAGAATCTGTTTAGGAAAAAGGCTCTGCAGTACCGCCTTGCCAAACCTGGCATCAGATCTAGACTGCACATCTAAGCAGTGATGCTTAGTGAAAGCATGTACAGTCTTCCAAGTTGCAGCTCTGCAGACTTCTACAAGGGGAATGTGCCTAGTAGCTGCCACATAGCAGAACTCAAAGAAGGAGACTATCCAATGAGAGAGTTCTCTTAGGCCCTGTCCACACTACACCACTAAAAACTGTAACGGTCTGAAAACGTTACAGTGCGTCCAGACTATAAAATTTACAGTGTGGAAACCGTTAAGATAACGTTACAGCCTGTCCACACTATGAATAATTCTGGGAGTGGTGTAACCTCTTGGAAGCAGTGCCTATCCCAAGATGCAGTAGGTGCCGATTACCGAAATCCTAGAATGCCAGGGGTTGTCATGCGCACACAACACAGTAGGGTGTGTGAAACATGGCAGCGTTTTCCAAAGCAGTGTGTTCGTTGGCCTGTATAATGCACTACCATGCAGTGAACCTGAAGACTGCCAGGTGTAGGAGACAGGGGAGGGCTGCACAACGTCGCGCCTCACGGAGGCTTGCCAGCATTTGTCAAGGTGTGCTTGACAGTGTCCGTATTACAGGACATATTAATGTGTGTCCTTGAAAGTGGCACAGTACCCAGAGCTGTGTGGGCTCACAGAAAAAGCACTGTGTGGTGGGACAACATTGTACGATCCTGGACAGATTAGCAGTGGCTATCAAATTTTCAGATGTGCAGGAAGACCTTCAACTGTCTGTGTACCGAGTTGGCTCCGTACATCTCCTGGAGGGACACACACCCCTACGTCCAGCAATACCAGTAGACAAAAGAGTTGGGATAGCACTGTGGCAGCTGTCAACAAAGGTAGAGTACAGAACAGTGTCCCATCTGTTTGGTGTTGGTCGGTCCACCGTGAGGGAAATAGTTATAGAAGTGTGCCGTGCCACAGTGCTTGGATTTGAGAAGGACTGGGGATTCCCAAGCTATGGCGGTGCAGTGGATGGCACCCATTTCCCAATCATATCCCCCCCACAAATGCCACAGAGTACTTCAATAGGAAGTCGTACTACTCCATTGTCATGCAGGCTCTTGTAGACCACAGGTACTGTTTCATGGACATTAATGTGGGATGGCCAGGCAAGGTACATGATGCAAGGGTGTTCCGAAACAGCAAGCTGCTCACCCTTGGGCAGAATGGTACACTGTTCATGGAACCACCAAGACACATAGCTGGAATTACTGTACCTGTTGTTTTGGGGGACCCTGCCTATTCCCTACTGCCCTGGCTCATGAAGCTGTATAATGACTATGGTGACCCCAATGCAATCAATTACAGACTCAGTAGGGCACTGATGGTCATGAATGCGCCTTTGGGTGCCTCAAAGGCAGGTGGCGGTGCCTGTTTAAGAGAAGCGAATTCAACATCAACAATGTTCCCTACGTCATAGGGGCATGCTGTGCACTGCACAATCTAGTGCGAGACGAGGGCAGAGGTATTCATGGACAGCTGGGCTCTTGACAATGCAAACAGACATATACCCACAACTTACCGAGCATGAGAGTGTACCCACTGAGGAAATGACTGTCACGGCCCAGAGTCGATATGCAGCAGTGATCAGGCATACCCTAGCTGACTACCTCATGGATGCATAGGTCTGGTAAGCTTGTGTCTGAATATATGAGCACATTCCGCCAAGTGTTAACAATGGTGTCAGCAGGCAGCAGTAAAACCAGCACAAACCAGTGACACAAGGTATGTGCTTGTTATCTGCATTGTTGACTGTATAACAACTGTGTAGCCATTCACTGTTCCACACACCCCCAGATACCTCTCCAAATACCACAAATCTCATAGCATCCCATCCCACCAGTGACCCATGTACTCACCTGCTCCAACATGCATAAAGAATGACACGCAAGTCCGTCTCAGTTCAGTAGTGCTGTGTTTATTAATGTATGTATGGCAACTACGTTGTTGGATGTCTGGTGGTACAACAAACCATGTCCATCATTGCATCATGAGCCAGACATAAATGTAGCTGTATTGGTACACATCAGTGACACGACATGCAATCTGTCGAGGTGACTTGCCATACACAGGTGTATTCCATGCATAAAGTACTACACTGCACACATACCTATGATGCAGATGTCCAAAACCTTGGCACAGTAATGAGCAAACATTAGGCACAACAGGACAATGTATCTGCCAGTGTAACATATGGAAAAGTGCCAAGTACTATGCCTGTTACGTGCACAGACAAAAGTAAACAAACAAATTAATATCAATATAGTTAGTGATATATTCACTCATTTGTAGTGACATGTACTTCACAGCTAACAGAACTGTGACCCTCACGGACTCGTACAGCATTGCATATTAGGTCATACATCCCTGATATGTGTTTCTTTCCACCACCAGGTATACATAAGATAGTACTGATGGTACCAGTCACAAGGTCGCATGGCAGACACCAAATGTCAGCAACAGCAGATAATGCGAACAACAACAAAGTCAGAATTACACAGCTGTGCAACAGACAATGATGCAACTCCATAATCTCGCCAGTAGAGTGTCTCATTTGTTAATAGTAGCATACATTCCATCACTTTACATTCAGTACTGTCCATGGTTGCAACTGTACAATAAAACATCTGAGCTTATCGCTGCTGTGCTTTTGACAAACATTCTGAATAGTTGTGAAGCACCTACCAGTAGTGTGCTTTGAGATCCACTAATTCACAATGAACCACTTATCATACAGTGTAGCTTAACATCTGTACTGGGTTCCCTGAGTAACAGTATGGGGGAGGGGCATAACACTTGATAACAACAGGTACCATTCAAACTAAAGCCACCACAGAACAAGTGGCATTCAATATGCGGAGAACAGCCCTTGTGCTCACAGTGTTGTCCACTGGAACTCTTCACTGTACAGATCCAATGTGAAGCTTGGAACAGCCAATGTGGGGTCAGGATCCAACGGGGCAACATTCCTGGCACCCTGTGTGTGAGTACTGGTAGCAGAGGGCAAAGTGGACGAGGCACTTGAGGGGATGCTGCCTCGCTGTGGGTCTGAATTCAAATGTGCCTGACACGAGACAGTAGGTGGAAGTCCTGTACCACCACCTGTCGCCCTCATTCCTATCCTAGGGTTGCCAAGCATGGGTGTCTGGTACATGGTATGGGAGGACAGAGAGCCACAAGGAACATCACTGGCATGCTGGATGTTGCCATAAGTGACTGTGAGATAAGCACTGTGGGACATGACAGGGATACAAGCAGTGGCCATAGTGCCTGGAGTACTGCTGACCTGGGTGGGACCTGTTGCAGTACGGGTGATGCCTGCATACATACTTGCTGCATTACCAGTGTGTGCAGGTGGCACACTACCCTGTGGCTGTACCATGACATTTGTGGCTGCCTGTTGGAACTGCAAAGTTAAATAAGTTTCAACATGTTACTAAAGAATTGTGCATTTTGTTCTGCCTCCTGCTTCCTTAATCTCTCCTCCATCTCCCCTCTCCCGTTCCAATTCAAGCAGCTCTCGATTGTGCTGCTGCAGCATCTGCCATGTGGGCTCAAGCACTGCTCCAATCGGGTCGGCCAGTCCTGATTCTTTCTTCTTCTTTCTCAGGTTGAAAAGTCGTTGACGTTCAAACGAACGCTTGGCAACTCTTCCCCTGCTACCACCCGATGGGCTTGTTGTTCCGGGGGCGTTCATCATTCACAGCACATGATGCGGCAGATGACACAGATGATGCCTCCAGCAGGTCATTATCCAAGGATATCTGATCATCGTTATCTGCAGAAAACCAAACGTTTTGTATATGAGCATGCCACAGATGGTTATTTGCAGGCTGCAACAGGTAAGTTGCATAGCACCTATTGGTAACATCTGCTGACAACACTGCAACCACCCACCTCCATCAAAACAGCTTGATCATACACAGTGTACAGCAGAATTGCAAAAGACCGGTCTCAGCAGCATACCCCAGCCAACCCCATCAAGCACCCTCCGAACCCCACCAAGCACTCCAACCACACCCATCCATGGCATGCGGTGCCAGACTGCACTGAGATGCCTCTCAGTCACATCATGTCACCCAGTATGTCCTACCCACCTCCACCCCCAGTACTCCACAGAGTGACTACATGCGCATACCCGACTCTCCACCTGCCTCTACATCAGCATCAACTCGCTGGGCTGTCATGACTCCTCAGTCCCGCACCATCACCGTCATCATTGGATTCCACAGCAGAGCTTTCAGGACAAAGTGGGGTTCAGTTATGGCCTTGTTCCCAGTATTTTGTCCAATCTCATAGAAAGGACACACCACACGCCCACCACCTGAGCGCCTGTTGCTGTCTTCAGTCTTGTGATAGCGCACTTTGAGCTATTCTATTTTGTCTCTGTATTGTTTGGCACTCCTTTCAATGCCATGTTCAAAAAGGTATTCTGACACTTTCTGATGCACCTTGGTGTTGCGATGTGCACTAGCCAGTTCAGAGTGTACCCACTCCTGGATCCAACAGTCAACCAGTGATTTCGTTGCCTCATCAGGCCATGTGGCACCACGCTCAGACATGCTTACAATTCCCACAAACTACAATAATGCTGCCTACTGCCTGCAGGTTTTGGGACACAGGTGACTTCACTGGCCACGCTCAGACCAACCACTCTCCTGATCCTCACTTCAACGTGAATAGCCTGTTGCACAGACTGCAAGAACACAAGCTTCCCTGCTTAATACTGCTGGTTTTTCGCTGCTACACCAGCTGGTGACATTACATTGGCTTCCCCACGCCTGCCAGCACAGGTTCACTACACTCGTGATCAGCGCTTTGTAGCTTCCTGATTCTTCCCCTTGTTTACCTCGCTGACTGCACTAGTGCACTGCCGCAAATGCATTGAGGTATAGTAGGGGACTGGAGAGTACACAGTCACGCGTCCACACTGCAAGTTGTAACGTTACAGACCTGGAACCGTTACCAAAACCACCGTAGAAACCACATACAAACAGGTTTCTATAACGGTTCTGAAAACGCCTTCTGTGACGTTACAGATGTAAACGCAAAGAGTTACAGTAACGGTTTGACCACTCCGTAACGTTACAGAGACATAGTGTGGACAGGGCCTTAGTGGCTGGCCTTCCACTACCCATCTATCCACAGGTGAGGATCAGCAGTGTGGATGAGTCCCTGAACTGCTTGGTGTGCTCCAAGTAGTAAAGCAGGGCCATTCTGACATCCAGATTGGAGCTTCTGCTCTCATGGAGAGTATTTTTACGTAAAAAAACGCAGGCAAAGTGATGAACTGATTGAGGTAAAACTCAAGAGACCACTTTAGGCAATAATTTCTTGTTTGTCCTGAGCTCCGTCTTATCCCTGTGGGGAATAATGTAGTTTGGCTCAGTGCAGAAGGCCTGTAACTCTGAAATCCTTCTAGCAGAAGTAACTGCCACTAATGGGGGAGAAATCACTCACCATAGTAATGTTTCCTCCCAGTGACACTCAGGTATTTAGACTTCATGCAGTGACCCTTTAAGTCAGAACTGCGTGGGTCCTGGCCTCCCCTCCCTCATCACATTTCCTCCAAGCCCCCCTTTTATCCTTCCTCTTTCTCCTCCTCCTCCCTCTTGGTCATTCAGGGATTGGAGCCTCCTGGCCCATAACCTCAGGTTCCCTTTGTTCTCATCTGTCCTCTCATCGACCTGTTCTTTTTCAGTTACTCTTTTCCTTTTACTGTCCCTTCGGCTCCCTTGCCCCCACCCTTATTTCTCTATACCTTTTCCTTCCGTCTCTCTAGAGTGCAGAACTGAGGTGTGGAGGACGACCCAATAGCCGTCTCTGGCCAACCCATAAGCGCCACGCAATGAGTCGGCATTGTGCGCAGCGCCAATGGCGCCAGCCCCTCCTCCAAACAAAAATAAAGTCTACCCCGGGGTGCCTGTCTCTGGCAGACACACAACAGTGATGAATAGTGAAGATTGACACAGGTAAGATCACCCTAAATGCCCAAAGTCCAATGCCTAAATGTCCAAGTGGAGGCCATAAATACAGTTTACTCACCTGTAACAGGAGTTCTAGGAATGGTATATGTTGTTCATCCACACTGTCTAGCAGGTTACCTGCCGCTTTAAATCTTGCCGGAAGGTCTTCAAGCTGGCTCCTCCCACCCACCGGGTGGTAAAACTCGGCTGCCCGCCCATGACACCAGATCTAGTCTGCTGGAAGCCAGGTGTGCATCAAAGCCGGGGAGGTCGGGTAGGTCGTGTGGATGAACAACACATACCATTCCTAGAACTCCTGTTACAGGTGAGTAACCTGTATTTCTAGGGACATGGATATGTTGTTCATCCACACTGTCCGGCAGACTCCTAGAAGTTCTCCGGGAGGAGGGAGGCAAGGCACGCACCCCCTACTTAGGGAATGACGACTGGAGAACCGAGGCCCAAAAAACAGCATCCCGGCGTGACTCAAGGTCGATGTGGTAGTGGGTGATGAAGGTGTGTGCTAACTTCCAGGTAGCAGTCCTGCAGATTTCCTGGATAGACACATACCTGGAAGCAGCCACCGATGCAGCGGTATGGTGGCCAGAATGAGCTCTTATCCCTCTGGGAGGCTCCATGCCCGCCAACCTATAGCAGAGATCTATGCAGGAGGTGACCCACCTGCTTATCATCCGCTTGGCTGCAGGTCTGCCAGGTGCGGCTTCAGCGTAGGTGACAAACACCTGGCGAACCTCTCCCCGAATGTCAGCCATCCGATCCTTATAATAAGCGAGCGCTCTTCTAGGATCCAAAGTATGGAGCCTATATTCGGCCACCGAGGTGTGACTGGGGTAGAACACCGGCAGAGTCAACACCTGGTCAAGGTGAAACTCCAACACCACCTTCGGAAGGAATTTCGGTTGGGGGGCGAGATAACCTTGTCCCTGTGGAAGACCAGATAAGGAGACTCCGATGGAAAGAGACTGGAGCTCTCCCATCCTTCTGGCTGACGTGACAGCCACCAAGAAGGCGGTCTTCCACGACAGGTGAGAGATGTCACACCTGTGCATCGGTTCGAATGGCTTGCCCATGAGCTTAGCCAATACCAGCAGTAGATACCACGGAGGTGGAAGTTCTCGCACCAGAGGGGATATGTGATCAAGGCCTTTGAAAAAGCGTCCGACCACCTCCTCCTGCGCCACTGACTGCATCCCGACCCACACCCGGTAAGCAGAAATGGCTGCCAGGTGCACCTTAAGGGTCGCCTACCGAAGCCCTTGCTGAGAAAGGGACCACAAGTAGTCCAGAATGCTTGCCAAGGAACAGGAGGAAGGGTCCAGGCCCTTGCCCTGACACCAAATGGAGAATCTCTTCCATTTGAAGGCGTAGCATTTTCTGTTCGACTCCTTACGGGACACCTCAACGACGCTGAGGACCTCATCGGAAAGACCAAAGGCCTGGAACTCTAGCCGCTCAGAAACCAGGCAGTCAGGTGCAGTGATTAAAAATCTGGATGGAATACCTTCCCCGACTGAGATCAGGTCCGGGTGGACTGGAAGCCGCCTCAGGAGCCTGGAGCCGAGACTGAGTAGATCTGGATACCAGAACTGGCGGGGCCAGTCTGGGGCTACCAGAATCACCTGCGCCTTGTCCCTCCTCGCCTTGAGAAGCACCTTGTGGATCAAGGGAAATGGGGGAAAGGCGCAGAAGAGGCCCGGGGTCCACGGCCTCGAGAAGGTATCCCCCTGCAGCGAGCCCTGCTAAGGGGGGCCGGGCATGAAACAGTCTCAGCTTCGCATTCTCCCTGGAGGCAAACGGGTACACTTGAGGAGTGCCCCAGAGGGAGACGAGATTCTGTACTACCTCCGGCAGGAGAGACCACTGTGAGACGCAGCCCTATCTGGCTTAGGGCATCGGCCAGGGTGTTGGAGGCTTCTGCACACGTGAATGGCAGGAGATCCGCCCAGGCTGCGCCAGAGACAGACCAAATGCGGAGAGCTTCCTGTACAGAGGTATGGAGCGCGCCCCGCCCCTGGCAGTTTAGGTAGTACATGGTCGTGGTATTGTCCGTCTGGACCTGAACCACTTGACCCCATAGAAACGGAGCGAAGGTGGCAAGGGCTAGACGAACCGCTCGAAGCTCCAGCAGGTTGATAAGGTATCGGGACTCCCAAGGGGACCAGAGGCTGTGCACTCTGTGCTCCTCAAGATGGGCACCCCAACCCATCAGAGAGGCATCAGTCGATAGAGGGACCATTGGCTTGGGGCAGACAAACTGGATGCCCTCCTGCAGATGTGCTGGAACAGTCCACCACTGGAGGGCGTTCCACATCCCCAGGGTCACTGTCACTAGCTGATCCAGCGGATCGAAGTGCTGTGACCATTGGCTGGCCAGTCCCCACTGAAGGGGACGCACGTACCAGTGGGCCCAACGGACCACGCTGGTGCAGGCCACCATGAGGCCCAGGAGGCGCAGGAAGTCCCGGGCAGGGCGCGACTGCCCAACCTGAAATGACTGGGCAAAGGAGGAAAGAACCCGCGCTGTCTGCCGGGAGCCATGCTCTGGCTCAGAGAGTCAAGCTCTGCCCCGATGAATTGCATCACCTGCTTTGGCTAAAGTTCCGACTCTGGCCTCGCTGAAGAGACCAATCAGAGCAAACCTGGAGGGCCAGATCTCTGGACCACCCACCTCCGCCTGGAGGGGTCTGCAATCAGCCAGTAGTCCAGGTAGGGGTACACCCGGACCCTTCGGCGCCGCACAAATGCTGTCACCACTACCATGCATTTGGTGAAGACCCTGGGAACTAGGGAAAGGCCGAAGGGCATGGGCCGGAACTCGTAAAGGGATCCCTCCGCTCTGACGCAGAGGAATCTCTGGTGGGACGGACGGATTGGGACGTGAAAGAACGCGTCCTGAAGGTCCAGAGAACAGAACCACACGCCTCGTTCCAAGGATGGGATTATCTGAGCCAGAGTGACCATCCGGAAGGTCCGAGACCTTAGGAACCTGTTCAGGTCGTGCAGATCGAGAAAGGGGCGCCAACTCTCCGTCCGTTTTGGGACCAGGAAGTACCTGGACACAAACCCCAGGTCTGGAGCAGGATCCGCCACCTTCCTGGTCACCTCTTTTCCGAGGAGCAGGGCAATATCGGCTCGACGGGACGACAGAGAGGCTGTGGACCCCGTAGCCCCCCGAGAGGCGACGCCTCGGAAGGGTGGGACCTGCTCAAACTCCAGAGGCAGGCCCTTTCCTACCACCTCCAACACCCACCGGTCCGTGGTGACAGCGGACCAGGCGGAAAGGAAGTGGCGGAGCCATCCCCCCATGGGGGGAACGCAGGGGGGATTGACGAGGCTGGGGGCGATACCCCTCAACCAGTCACTGGGCAGGCTTGGAGGAGGGACCTCCTGGCCTTTACCTCACAGCTCATTAAGAAGCCGCGGGATTGGGTTTGGGATGCAAACCAGAGCCTGCTGGCCCTGGTGCTTTGGGCTGGACGTGCCACAGCAGAAGGACGTATTTAAAGGATTTTATGCTGCTGCTGTCAGCAGCCTTTGTCCTTCTGGGTGGAGGGTGACCGAGTCCAGAGTGGCACTGACTTTTCGATCCGCTGGAGGTCACCTTCCACCCAGGGCTGAAGAGGTCGGCCAGGAAGGGGACATCCGCCAATTTGTGCTGGGTATCCGCTGTGAAGGTGGATAATCAGCTATGCTCTGCGGGCGCATAGCCACCGCGTCCGCAACCAATCTGGCACAGGAGTCTCCTATGTCCAGAGCCGCTTGGAGCTGCTGCTTAGCCACTGCCCTACCCTGGTCCCGCACTCTGCCGGATCGTGGTCTGCAAGTCGGCCGAGACAAGGATCACCTCATCCAGGGAGCCCATGAGGGCGTGGGAAAAGCTGCAATCAGCACGGCCAAGCTGGCCTGGCGGAGACCAAGGGAGGATGCAGCGACACCCTGCGCCCGCATAGTCCAGCTTTTTGGACTCCTTGTCAGGGGCTTGTCTGACGTCCCTAGCGTCTCCCGAAACCGGAAAACGCCTGGTGACCAACCTCGGCAGAGGTGTTCCAACCAAGCAAAGAGCCGGAGACCATGATACTTCCTGGGCCATCCTGGCCGAAGGCGCAGGACAGGAAGCAGGCCGCTGCCAGAGCTCCAAGGCTGGGCCAACAATGGCTTCAGCCACTGGAAAGGCCTCCGTGGGTGAATCCCCTCAGTCCAATATCTCCGCCAGAGGTTACTTGGCCCGCTTGGATACGGGCTCGAGCTGCGTCCCAGTGGACTCCAGGATGAGCCAAAGCAAACCCATGAAGGACGATGGGCTTTCGTCCATCGACTGGCCCCCGGATGACTCCAGGTCAATGGGCCTGGAGAACAGGGAGGAGTCGACTGACTCTGAAGAGTCCATAAGAGCTGCCTGAGCTTAAGCCACCCTCCACCTGCCGAGGACGGTCGGGAGTGAGGGTGACCAACAACCAGTGGGGCAGAACCTGACCCGACAGAGAGTCCTTGGTCGGCACTCCCGATTTCGGTTGTGGAGGCGGAGGTTCCACCACAATCAGTGGGGCAGCTGGTTTCGGCTGAACAACCATCCCAGGCTTGGGCACCTCGACTACAGCGAGGGGTTGTTTCGGCCGCTCGGTTGATAGCCACTTGATGGCCGAAGGCGACGCTTACTCCCCGACAGAAGTAACTGCGCCACATCAGGTCCTCAGTATCAGATACTAATTCCAGTTGCTTCTCTTCCGAGGTGAGGAAGATTAAGACAAGCGTGGCGCCTGCTTAATTCTCGTGCTAAGACCGAGACCGCCCGGTGTCGGCTGGACCGAGACGATGTCCGAGACAGAGATCCTCGGTGTTTGAGATGGGTCTGGGAAGGAGCGGGGACACCCGCTTTCCCTCGGCTCAGAAGACTTAACTGGGACTGCTGCACCGGGTGCAGACAGATCCTCGTCTCCACCGGGGAACGGGTGAAGAAGAGCTGTCGGGTTCACCAGTTTACTAGCTCGTCCGGACGGGTCGGAACAATTCCCGACACGCCGACTGGTGTCTCGCCGTTGGCCTGACGGGGACGCCAGTGGAAGCCAGCGCCTTGCCGCAACCTCCGACTAAAGTCGACAGTCTGCTGTCCGGGAAGGAGACCTCCCACTCCCAATGAACGCCGATCATGGAACTTACCCGATGGCCCTCTCCTTCATGGAAAGGGACTGGCAAGCTTCTTGAACGGCTGAATACGAGGTACCCAGTGACAGCAGGATAAATGCCGCGGCCTGGGCTGCCTCCTCAAGGGCGATCAACTGCTCGAGTTGCTCAGCCGAGCCAGCCGCTGCAGTAACTGCCCAACGGGCCTCCTTCAACTTAACCGGCAGCTAGCGCTTCCCGGGGTGCCCAAGCTGTAACCGGGCAGCGCGGTCCTCCAAGATGCTGGCCGAAAACGAATGGCATGACTCGCAGGCCTGCGGGTCGTGTTCTAGGCCGAGGCAGTAGATGCACGTGAGTGCGGGTCTGTCCTAGACATCTTCTGCCCACAAGGGCACCGCCGAAATCCGGGAGTCGATTTCTCCATCGCTAGCTGTGAGGGAGAAGAAAAAATTCACCCACCTTAGTAATGTTTCTTCTAATGGAGCTTTCTGTATTCTGACTATTGCAATGATATCCAACCTTTGAACTGCCCCGGAGAGGAAAGAGTTAACTTTCCATGCAAGGCATGGAACGCTGAGCTCGAGCTCGGTTGAGACTCTGTCTGTTTGAACCCAAACCGCCAGATCTTTACGAGCCGTACTCACTGGGCGTCCTGTGTGGAAACTGTAAACTCACACTAGCCAACTGGTAACTAAATCTAATAAAAAAAGTTTTTTTGTTCCAAGGCAAAAATTCAAGTCAGGAAACCCAAAACACAAAACGACACATACCCAAAAATAAGAGGGTGAGGAAATTGGGGGGAGGGGGGGTGTCGGCACTTCTAGTGTGCCAACATTGTTCCTGCCCAACCACATCCCAAAACCCAGGTTCTGAGAGGGGAAGCGGGGGGGGCAGAATACAGCAAGACTCCATTAGAAGAAACAACATTACTAAGGTGAGTAATTTTTTTTTTTTTTTTTTTTCCAAACATGAAGTCTTCCTGTATTCTGACAACTGCAGACTACCAAGCAGTACCTCCATGGAGAAGGGACAGAACCTACTTTGGGAATAGGCTTCTGAAGTACTGCTGTGTTAAACCGAGCATCACTCCTAGCCTGGATATCCAGAGAGTAATGCTTGGTGAATGTATGACTGTTTCTCCAGGTGCGCTTGACAAATCTCTAAGATAGGAACATCCTGGCAGCAGCCACGGAAGCAGCTGTACTTGGTAGAGTGAGCCTCAGGCCTGAGGGTGGAATCCTACTATTTTTTCACAGTAAAATTGTATACAAGAGACAATCCACCTGGCAATAGATCTCTTAGTGGCAGGTTTTCTCTTACCAACCTCACCATAAGTGAGGAACAGTTGGAGGGAGTCAAACCTGTGACCCTCAGTGCACTCTATGTAGCAGCTAAGGGCCCTTTTCACATCCAGGCTATGCAGCCTCCTCTCCCCAGCGGAAGAATGGTCAGTGAAGAAAACAGGAAGAGACAGACTGGTTAAGGTGGAAATCTGAAACCACCTTAGGCAAAAACTTCCTATTAGTCCCGAGGACCACCTTATCTCTATGGAAAGAGATAAAAATCAGGCTCCACTGACATGGCCTGTAACTCACTTATGCGTCTGGCAGAAGTAATGGCTACCAAGAACAAAGTTTTTCCAAGTCAAGTACTTAAGCTCTGCTGAGGACAAAGGCTCAAAAGAGGTTGCATAAGCTGAGCAATGCAAACATTAAGGTCAGGCAGGGGCCGGGTCCTGAAGGGAGGATTGGTGCAGCAATCCCTTGAAGAATTTACAGAATACAGGATGAGCTGAAAGGGAAGGTGCTTGCCTGTTGACAAGAAGGCAGACACAGCTGCCAGATGCACTCTAAGTGTAGCTGGTTCCGAGTCCCAAGCTATTCAGATGAACCATATAGTCAAGGACTGTAGGCAACCCAGCAGACTCTGGAGAAATATGTTTCCCAGAGCACCAAATAGTAAACCTTTCCATTTGGAGTTGAAAGTCTTCTGGTGGAAGGCTTCAGGAAGCCTTTAAAATATCCAGAACACCTTGAGAGAGATGCAAATCAGCAAACTAAATCTTCAAGAGCCAGGCCTTAGATTGAGATTCGGATACCAAACCTCCCCTGAGAACACGTTAACTGGTTGTAATTCCTGGAAGAGACAGGGAAGGTGGACTGCTAGGACAGCAAGAGAGGGTACCAGGGCTGTCTGGCCCAGTCTGGAGCAATCAGAATCACTTTGCAGGGGGTTGAGACCGGATTTTGACTAGTACCTTGAACAGGAGAGGGAAGGGGAAAGCATACAGGAATTTCCCTCTCAATTGAGAACTAGGGCATCCAGGGGACTGAGCTCAACACTGGGGTCTGCAGCAAAAGAGTTGGTGACTGTCTGGGCTGCAAAAAGAACCATCTGCGGGTGCCCCATCTGGAGAAGATCACCTTTCAAAATCAGGGTTCTGGGACCATTCGTGGTGGCCCGAGATATCCTGCTGGGAAGCATCTGCCAGGACATTGTCAGCCTTCCCTGGTAGGTGCTGCTATCAGAGAGGTGTATTCAGGGAATAGGCCAGAGACCAAAACTCACTGCCTCTATGCACAAGGCCGTGAGGACCCAGTGCTTCTTTGCTTGTTGATGTACCACATTGTGGTGGTTGTCTGTCCCAATCTGAATTCACTTTGTTCTGAAACAGACTTGGAAAACTTCTGAAGTGCTAGAAACACTGTTCTGAGTTCTAAGAGATTGATGTGAAGCAGAGATTCTTGAGGTGACCACAACCCTTAGGTGGTCAGATCCCCCAAGTGGGTTCCCCAGCCCAAGAGGGAGGCATCTGTGGTAAGGATTACAGAATGAGATTGAGTGACAAAGGGAACTCCTTGCCTTAGGTTGTCCTGCTCCTGCCCCTATTGCAAAGCCTGGATCAGGGTTCTAGTCACTGGGACTAGCTTGGTCAGAGAATCCTCTCTGGGACCAGAAGGCTCTTAAGTGGAACTGAATGTCCTCATCTGAAAATCTTGCTCCTTGGACCATTGCTGTAGAGGCAGCCACGTGGCCCAGGAGCTGCAGAAAATGCCTTGCTGGTCGAGACACCAAAAGGGTGAATGAAGAGGCCAGTGTAACAAGGGTCCTTGCCTGTCCAGGGCTAAGGAAGGCTCTTGTTTTATTGTATCCAGTTCTGCCCCTATGAAGGTGAGGAGCTGCACTGGCTCTAATACTGACTTTGAAAGATTCACAAGGAATCTTAGAGAAGGGCAGTTGCTGAGTTATCTGTGGGTGTGACTTGACTTGGTCTGGAGACTGACCCACTATGAGCCAGTCGTCCAGGTATGGAAAAGATGGATATCTTTTTCTCCTTAGGAAAGCAACCACTACTGCCAGGCTTATTTAGAATTCTCTGAGCTGATGTTAGACCAAGGGCATTGTTCTGAATTGATAGTGGCCTGAGGGCAACCTCAACCTCAGGTACTTTCTGTGGGAGCATCTGATGAGAATGTGGAAATAGGCATCCTTGAGGTCCAGGGAAACTAGCCAGCACCCTGGCCTTAGAGAGGGTAGAATTATTACCAGTCTCACCATTTTGGAACTTTGCTTTTGTAAAGGTGCTTTGTTTAAATATCTGAGATCCAGGATGAGCCGCCATTCTCCTGTCTTTTTGGGAGTTAGGACTACTTGAGTACAATCCTTTTCCCTTGTGTAGGGTGTGAACCCTTTCTATGGCTCTCAGAGCCAAGAGGAAGAGACCTCTTCGCCCTCAGGGCAAGGGTTTGAAGGATTTGCAGGTGGAAAGGACCTGGTTCTCATCTTGGGAAATTGTTTGAAGTTGAGAATCAGTCCTTGGCTTACTACTTCCAGGACCCACTTGTCTGATGTTAAAGACATCCAGTCCTGGACAAAGTAATCCAGCCCTGCTTCTCACGGGTAGTGGGAGAATCGGCCTGGGCAAACCCATCAGGGTGCCTGCTTGGAAGGGGCTTTAGGCTGAGGGGTGGAAGCAGGCCTGCTTGTACCCCGTCTGCCTCTCCCTCTGAAGAACCCCCTCTGGGTAAAGGCGGAAGAGGAGGCCTGGGCTTGGCAGAAAGGCCTATGGAAAGGCCTGCCCCTGGAATGCTGCCTCTGGGGAATGGCTTGCCTTTCCTTGGCCTGAGCACTCCTATAGGTGGTCCTGTACTCGTCCATTTTCTTCATGTAGCTCTCTGTCTGCTCCCCAAACAGAGAATTACTTCAACAGGAAAATCCATGGCTTTAGTCTGGGTATCCTGTGACAGGCTAGTACACCTGAGCTAAGCTTTTCTCTACTAAGGCGTCACAGATGTAGCCATGACTCTAGATGAAACATCATTGGAGTCCACTGTGGCATGAAACTGTAGCTTGGATGCCTGAGTACCATCTGCAGCCACCTGCTCCAGCTCCCTGGCAAGCTGGCCAGGGACCTACTTAGCCATGAGCCATGACAGTGTCCCATCTAGACTTCTAGTATCTAGCAGTGTAGGACATATACCTAGCCTTGAGTCCCAAAAGATGGTGCCATACTTTTCTTTGCCATGGCATCAATCCTCCTGGAGTCCTTATCTGGGGTGTGAAGCCAAGGGTATATTTATATCACGACAGCAGCCTGCCTACTAACATGGCTGCATTGCTGGAAGGTACTCCGTATCTGAGCCAGAGAGTATACCTCTTGTCCATTCTTTTGTCCACATGAGGTATAGAATTAGATTCTTAAAATTTTAAATGTCTGTTTCCCAAAGATTATGGAGGGGAAGAATAGACAGCCTCTCCTGGACTCTGGGATCGCATCATCTCAACATAATCAGGCTCTCCTGATCCTCTACTGCTTCCTCTTAGGAAGCTGAAGAGTTTCAGCTCACTTTGCAAAACAAAGTGGGAAGGGACTGGAGCCTAGGAGGAGAAACCCCGAAGGTTTGTCTGGGAGATGTCTGGGTCAATGGGGGCATCAGACTTTATAATCCACCATCACTAACCTCATGCTCTCCTTCCTCCTCCTCGGTTCATAGAAATCCTCTCAAGTTATAATCTGAGAACTGGGAACCGGATCAACCGAGCTCCCAACCGATGGTGCCGTTTGGTCGAACCGAGTTAGCTGCATCGAATAACTTATCGCTTTGGCTATTTCATCAGTGTGTTGGAGAAAGAACTTATGGATCCTAACCGGCTGACATCCTCTTTTTCTTTTCTTGAGACCAGCCCTCAGAGTCGGTCTCCTTTGCTCAAGTTTCCGCCTGTCAGAGGGCACACCTTCTGCCTCGGATGGAACTAACCGAGCTGGCCATCCCAGCCATGCCGGACTTCGCCTCCCCTTTCCTCAGCCTACCAACTCTCTTTTCCAGGGTAGCTGTGGGAAACTGCAAATCTGCAGTCTTAACGAGGTTCAAATCCTGAATAAACATATGTGGTGGGGGGTTCTGCCTAGCAAAGGCTTCACACACCACCACAGTGTTAAAACGTGGGCTTTTCTTTGATTTCAGACATGGCAGTCCTAACCAAACTTCCCTTTTTCGTAATCCCAGGCAAGACACCTTAAGTTTCTTGACCGTTACGGTGGTGGAAACGTAATGAGTCCTTTTTTTTTTTTTAGGACGTTAACGGATTCCAAAAGCGGAACAATCGAATCTGATCGGTTCAAGCTGACGATCCAGCGTTATAAGTTCCACACAGAAGCTAGCAATAATAAACTAATCTGGTACTCACGATGCCACAGACAGAGACTGAACTGACGGGTTAGATGGATTAAATTCTTGAAACTGAAAAACACTTAACCCACTAATTGGACGGGCAAAGGAGAAATCTCGGGCGACTGCTCAGTGGTGCGGAGTAAAGAATTTGGCAGTTTGGGTTTAAAACAACAGACCGTCTCAACCAAGCTCGGCTCAGTATTCCATGCTCATGGAATTGTTCTTTCTTCTCCGGGCAGTTCAAAGGTCTATATCGCTCAATAGTCAGAATATAAGATCATGTTGTTTTGAACACTAGGTTTTAGGAGGGGAGGGTGAGGTCAGAATACAGCAGGACTTCATTAGCAGAAACACAATTAGTAAGGTGGTAATTTTTCTTCAAACAAAGTCTTGTTGTATTCTTCTGATGCCTCAGAAAGTATCACTCCTGGTTTGTCACATTTGGTGTTACTACCAGAATTTTAATGTATTGAAATGATTTTTCCCCTTGATCTCACAGCATACTCAATAATTTAAGGGGCAAAAATATTTGTATTAAAATAAAAATTTAGAAATTAAAACTGAAATATCTTGTTTACTTAAATATTCACCCCCATTAATATTTTGTAGAAGTTTTGGCAGCAATTACAGCTGAGTCTTCTGGGTATGTCTATCAGTCAGTCATCTGGTTGGGGATTTTGACCATTCTTCCTTGCAGGTTGCTCGGCTTCTCTGGTTGATGAGCCCGTTGAACCCTTAATCTTAAGTCTTTCCACAGATTCTCACTGATTCAAGTCTGAGCTTTGTTGGGCACCGAGACATATACCTGTTCTGAAGCCACTCCAGTGTTGCTTTGGTTGTATGTGGGTAGTCGTCCTGTTGGAATGTAAATCACTTCCAGTCCAAGGTCTGCAGACTGATGCAGGTTCTCCTCGGGATGTGCCTATTTGGCTCCATCATTGTTCTATCCTGACAAGTGCCCAGTCCCTGCTGCTGGCAAGCATCCCCATACATGATGCTGCCACCACCATGCTCATGGTAGGAATGGTGTTACGGGTGATGAGCTGTGTTTGGTTTGCGCCAGGCATAGTGCTTTATTGAGGCCAAGAGTTAATTTATGTTTCATCAAACCAGATAATCTTGCCATGGTCTCAGAGTCTGCCACGTGCCTCTTGCAAACTCAGGCGCATTATGGGGTTTTTCAGGAGTGGCTTCCGTCTAGCCACCTCCCCTACAGGCTACATCTGTGAGTGCTGTAGAGATTGTTGTCCTCTGGACAAGTTTCCCATCAGCCATGGAACTCTGTAGTTCTGTCAGGGTGTCATGGGGTTCTTGGTCACTTCCTGGCAAGGTCCTCTTGTTGGGTTGCTCAGTTTGGGAGTCTGCTGTGGAAGAGCCTGGTTAAGGTGAAACTCCTACACCACCTTCGAAGGAATTTCGGTGGGGCGCAGGACACTTGTCCCTGTGGAAGACCTGGTAAGGAGACTCACGCAAAAGCTCTGAGTTCTCCATCCTTCTGGCTGGACGCGATAGCCACCAAGAAGGCGGGTCTCCACGTTGCAGTGAGAGAGAGCACCTGTGCATTGGTTCTAATGGCTGCCCATGAGAAGCTAGCAGCAGTAGATCCCACGGAGGTGGGGTTCCCGCACTGAGGGGAAATGTGATCAAGGCCTTGAAAAGCGCCCGACCACCTTCTGCGTCACCACTGCCTCGGCCCGCGCCTGTAAGCAGAGATGGCTGCCAGGTTGTTCCTTAGGGTCGCCGACCAAGCCCTTGACAGAAAGGGACCAACAGTCCAAAATGTTGTCCACAGAATGAGTAAGGTCCAAGCTCTTTCTCGACAACAAATGGAAAATCTCTTCCATTTGAAGGCGAGCATTTCTGGTCGACTTACGGGCCGCCCAACACTGCGAGGGCCTCGCCGAGCATTCCAAGGCCTGAACTCTAGCCGCTGAACCAGGCCGCCAGGTGGGATTACGTCCGATGGAACACCTTCCCTGACTGGCTGAGAGCAGGTCCGGGCGAGCTGAAGCGCCCGGAGCCTGGAGCTGAAGCTGAGAGTCTGCGCCTGAATTGGTGGGCCAGTTGGGGCACAACACCTGCGCCTTGTTCCTCCTGAGTAGCATCTTGTGAATCAAGGAAATGAGGGAAAGGCGTAAAAAGGGTCTGGGTCCAAAGCTCGAGGCATCCCCTGCAGCGAGCCCTGCTGAGGGGGCGGAAACAGCTTCAGCTTCTCCTCCTGGAGGTAAATAGATTCACCTGAGGCGCGTCCCAGTGGAGAACATCTTGACTCTCCGCAGGGAGAGACCACTGTGAGATGCAGCCCCATCCCGCTCAGGCACGGCCAGGGTGTTGGCTCCCCGCCATATGAATGGCTAGGAGCTCCTCCAGGCTGCGACGAGGACCGACGCGAGAGCTTCCTTGCATAGCTATTTAGCGCGGGCCCGCCTGGCGGTTCAGGTGTACATGGTCGGGGTGTCTGGCTGACTGACGATTGACCGGAGAAACGGAGCGCGGGTGAGAGCTAGGGACCGCCGAGCCCAGCAGGTTGATGACATCGACCCGCTGGGACCAGAGGCCGTGTACCGGTGTCTCAGAGGCACTCAACCCATCAGAGGCGGTCGGTCGATAGAGACCGCCTGCTCAGGGCGGATAAACGGATGCCCTCCTCAGTGATGTGCTGGAATGTCCACCATGGAGAGCTGCCCACATCTCCTGTCACCACACTAGTTGGTCCAAAGGATCGCTGTTAGGACCACTGGCCGGCCAGTCCCCAGCCGAAAGGGGCGCATGCCACCCGTGCCCAATGGACCACGCTGGTACAGGCCGCCAGGAGGTGCAGGAAGTCCTGAAGTGCCGATTGCCCAACCAGAAATGACTGGGCAAAGGAGGTAAGAACCCTGCCCTGATCCGGGCCGAGCCGTGGCTTTGCTCCTAGAGAGTCGAGCTCTGCCTTGCTGGAACAGGATCACCTGCTTTGTCTCGAGTTCCTTTGGCCTTTGTTGATGAGAAGGCCAACCTGAGAGCAAAACCTGAGGGGCTGTGATCTGGACCACCCACCTCTCTGTCTGGGCTGCTATCAGCCAGTGTCCAGGTAAGGGCACACCAGGACCCCTCAGCGCCATAGGAATGCTGTCACCACTGCCATGCATTTGGTGAAGACCCTGGAGCTAGAGATAGGGTCAAGGGCATGGTTTGAATCGAAGAGGATCCCTCGCGCTGAAGCGGAGGAATCTCCTGATGCGATTGGACTGGATAGGACGTGAAAGAACGCTCCTGAAAGTCCAGAGAGCAGAACCACACGCGAGTTCCAGAGATTGTATTATCTGAGCCAGAGTGACCATTCTGAAGATTCGAGACCTTAGGGAACTTGTTCAGGCCGTAGGTCGAGAATGGGGGCCAGCCTCGTCGGGTTTCTCGGGACCAGGAAGCTACCTGGACACTAACCCAGGTCTGGGGGTCCTCTACCTCCTTTATCACCTCCTTCTGGAGAAGGAGAGCGATGTCGGCTCGACGAGCCGCCAGTGAGGCTGGGGGACCTCGCCGTCCCACCGAGGGCGACGGCTTCCAAAGGGCGGACCTGTCGAATCCCAGAGGCAGGCCTTTTCCCACCACCTTCAGAACCCACCTGTCCGTGGTAACAGCGACCAGGTGGAAAGAAGTGTTGAGTCAGCTTCCCCACGGGGAACGGGGGTGTGACGGGATGGGGCGACACCTCAGCCCGTCACTGGCAGGCTGGAGGAGGGACCGCCGAGGAACCTCCTGGGCTTTACCTCCCTGCTTCCTACTGGAGGAAGCCGACGGCTTGGGCTTGGGAAACCAAGGTCGAGCCCATGGGCCCTGACGCTAAGCGGGTCGGCACGCTGGGAAGTAGAAGGATGAGTGGGCTTGGCTGTGTTTTGTGCCTTTGTCCTCTGTGCGAGGAGACCGAGTCCAAGTAGCATTGGACTCTCGATCTTCTGCAGGTGTCCTTCCACCCCAGGGTCAAGAGGTCGTCCCCTGGGTGGAACATCCGCCAACTTGTGCTGTGATCCGAGGTAAAGGTGGGATATCTCAGCTGCCTCCGCCGACGTGATAGCCACTCGCGGTCGCCACCGACCTGGCACATGAATTCGGCCGTCAAGAGCAGCTGGAGCCGCTGCTTTGCCACTGCCCTGGTCCCGCACCTGTCTGGACCGTAGTCTGCAGGTCCGCTGGGAGATGGGGAACCACTATCCAGGGAGCTCAACAGGGCATGAGAAAAATGTGCCATGAGGACGGCCGAATCATTCGACCAAGGCCGAGGAGGACGAGTACAGACTTTCTACCGCATAATCCACTTCTGGATTCCTTGTCGGAGGTTTGTTCATCCCCTGGCGCTCGCACGCCGGAAAACGCTGTCGGTAACCACACCCTCGGCCGAGGGTGTTCCAAAAACCGGACAGGGAACCGGTGGGACCGGATACTTCCTGGCCATCCTGGCTGAAGGCGAGGGCAGGAAGCAGGACGCTGCCAAGTTCCAAGGCCGGACCCACTATGGTTTGTAGCTAATCGGAAAGGTCTCCGTAGAGAACTCGGTCCAGAATTCCTGAGGGGATACCTGGTCTGCTTTGAAGGGTTCGAGCTCATCCCGTGGACTCCAAGATGAGTCAGCAACCCTAAGAAGGACGATGACCATCGCCCACCCCACTGGCTCTCCCGGAGGACTCAAGTCCATGCTTTGAGAAGAGGGAGGAACCATCATCGACTGGAAGAGTCTCAAAGAGCTGCTCTGGCCTGAGCCACCTCCACCCAAGCCGAGGTTTATCGGAGCGAGGAGACAGACAGCCTATGGGCAAACCTAAGGCCGACTGAGAATTTTTGGTCGGAGCCCCAACTAATGGCTGTGGAGGCGGAGGTTCCACCAGAATCGTGGGCAGCTGGAATTGGTCAACAACCGCCTGGGAACAGGCTCCTCGGTTGCCAACCAGGGGTTGTTTCGCTGCTCTGGTGACAGCTACTTAATGGTTGGAAAGACGACTGGGTCGGGCGATTCTCGTCAAAGTGAGCTGTTGCTCACATGAGTTCCCTCGCATCTCCAACACAACTTATGCAGCTCAAGCCTCCCATCGTCCGAGGAAGAGCGGCGCGGCGCTGGTCATGTGCCGAGACCGAGAGGAGTTCCAGAATCTCTCAGGCTGAGTCGGTGCGGTGGGGTGTCGAAAGTCGGCACTCTTCGCTCGGAAGAGTCTCCAATCGGCCCGGAATCGGAGGGTACAGTCGAGGCCGACGGGATCCTCAACTCCCCACCGGGGAAATCGGGAGGGGATTATCAGTTTTCCAGTCGATAACCCGTTGTCTAACGTGGTCGAGAAAAATCTTGACCACGCCGACGGGTGTCTTGGTCAACTGGCCTGACGGGACACCGTAGCCAGTGGTCGAGCTGAGGGGTCGGTAATTTCCAAGTCAACTGTCGACCAGGAGGGGATCTTTTCCCGCCCCAAGAGCGCCGACGGTGAGACTTACTTTGCTCTTTTGACCGAGAAACGGTCCAGAAGAAGTTGGACCCCGCCGTCGAGAGGGGTCAGACAAAGCTCCTTGAAAGAAGCCGGCACGAGGCGCCGAGAAAGCGGACAAATGCCGCGGCCGAGGTAGAAGCGTTCGCGCTCGCTTCCTCTTCGAGGGCTTATCATCTGCTCTAGTTGATCCGCAGAGTCTGCAGAGTCGGACGCCGCCAACCGGCCTCTTTCGACTTGGACCGGTGGAAATCTTTTCTCGGACACCCTAGCTGTAAACGGGAGCACGGGATCCTCGAGGACGAAATGGGTAAAAGGAAGAGAGCACAGGTCGTCAGCTCATGGGTCGTGCTCTGCGTCTAAGCAGTAAACGCACGTAGATGCGCGTCGCCCGACGACATTTTCTGACCGCAGGGCATCTCCGAAACCGGAGTTGATTTATCCATCGCAGAGCCGCGTAGGAGAAGACCAGAGTCTTTTTGAGAAAACTTTTCGATTTTTCTAACTTTGAAGAATTAGGAACCAGTCTTAATCGCAGAGCGCAAGGAGGGAACCTGAGCCCAAGCGTAAGGAAGATCTCGCAAGGTGCGTGAGCCGAGTTTTACCACCCGGTGGGTGGGAGGAGCCAGCTTGAAGACCTTCCGGCAAGATTTAAAGCGGCAAGGAACCTGCCAGACAGTGTGGATGAACAACATATCCATGTCCCTAGAAACACAGTTTTCCAAGTCAAGTACTTAAGCTCTACTGAGGACATAGGCTCAAAGGGAGGTTGCATCAACTGAGCAATACAAACATTTAAATCCCAGGCAGAGGCAGGGTTTCTGAATGGAGGACTGGTACGAAGCAATCCTTTGAAAAATGTACACAACACAGGATGAGATGATAGTGAGGAAGACTTCCCCACTGACAGAAAAGCAGACAGCTGACAAGTGAACTTTGACAGTAGCTGGTCTGAGGCCTAGGCCATTAAGATGGACCACATAATCCAGAACTGTAGGCAACTCAGCAGTGTCTGGGGAAATATGCTGCTTAAAACACCAAATGCTGAATCTCTTCCATTTGGAGTTATACGCCTTTCCAGTAGCGGCTTCTGAGGCTTTGAGGATGTCCAGAACCCGACACAGATGCAATCTGCATACCTAACTCTTCAAGAGCCATGCCTTGAGATTGAGAGACTGAAGACTGGGGTACCAAATCCTCCCGAGTGGAGGTTACAGTATTGTAATTCCTGGGAAGAGACAGGGGAAAACGGACTGCTAGGGACAGTAACAGGGGGTACCAAGGCTGTCTGGCTCAATCTGGAGCAATCAGAATCACTTTTCAAGGTTGTGACTTTATCTTGATTAAAACTTTGAACAGTAGAGGAAAGGGAGGAAAAGCATACAGAAATTTTCCTTCTCAGTTCAGAATCAGAGCATCCAGAGGGACTGTGCATATGCAATACAAGAGAGGAAGTTGGTGATTGTCTGGGGTTGCACAGAGAGCCATCTCAGAAGTGCCCCACCTTGAAAAAATCACCTTCCAGACCAGAGGGTCCAGGGACCATTCGTGATAGCCCTATGAAATCCTGCTCAGTGCATCTGCTAGCACATTGTCCTTCCCCAGAAGGTGGACTGCTATCAGAGAGGTTTGCAGGAATCAAGTAGACCACAACTTCATGGCTTCTGTGCACAAGGCCAGGACCGCAGCGGCCTCCCTGTTTGTTGATGTACCACGTGGTAGTGTTGTTGTTCTTGACTTGAACCACCCTGTTCTACACTGACAGAGAAGGCTTGCGGGCCAGAAAAGCTGCCCCGAGTTCCAGGAGATTGATACAGAGAAGAGATTCCTTAGGAGATCACAGTCCCTGGGCAGTGAGGTCCCCCATATGGACTCCCCAGCCCAGGAGGGAACCATCCATGGTAAGGACCACTGAATGAGACTGAGTGGCAAATGGGACCCCTTGCCTTAAATTGTCCTGATCCTGCCACCACTGAAGGGCTTGGATCACGATCCGGGTCACTGGCATCAGTTTGGTAAGGAAATCCTTTTGGGGCCAAACGGCCTTCAGATGCAACTGAATGTCTCATCTGGAATCTTGTCCCTTGGACCACTGCCGTAGAGGCTGCCATGTGGCCCAAGAGCTGGAGGAAATGCCTTGCCGGTTGAGACACCTGAAGGAAGAAGCCAGTTCTATAAGAACTCTTGCCCTTTCCAGGGGAAAAAAGACTCTTGCTTTGACAGCATCCAGCCCTGATCCTATAATGCTAAGGAGCTGAACTGGCTCAAGAACTGACTTGGGAAGTTTGAGAAGAAATACTAGAGAAGTAAGCACTTGCTGGGTCATTTGCAGGTCTGACTTGACTTGGTCTGAGGACTGGCCCACTATGAGCAAGTCAACCAAATATGGAAAAATGGAAATCTTTTGCCTCCTCAGAAAGGCAACTACTACTGCCAGGCCAGGCACTATGTGAAGACCCTTGGCACTGAAGTTAGGCCAATGGGCAATGCTCTGAACTGATAATGGCCTGAGGGCAACTTGAACCCGAGGTACTTTCTGTGGTAGCACCAGATGTGAATGTGAAAAATCGGCATCTTTGAGGTCCAGGGAGGCTAGCCAGTCCCCTGGCCTTAGAGAGGGAAGAATTATTCCCAGCGTTACCATCTTGAACTTTGGTTTTAAAAGATCTTTGTTTAGGTATCTTAGGTCTAGGATCGGTCGCCACTCCCCCTGTCATTTTTGGGGTGAGGAAGTACCTGGAGTACAGAGCTTTGCCCCAGTGTAGGGTAGGAACTCTCTATGGCTCTTAAAGCCAGCAGAGAAGAAACCTCTGCCTCTAGGGCAAGGGTTTCCAAGAGACCTGCAGGTAGAAAAGATCTGGCTCTCATCTTCGAAAATTTTTTGAAGCTGAGAACCCGTCCCTAGCTTACTACTTCCAGGACCCACTTCTCTGATGTAACAGACATCCAGTCCTGGACAAAGTAAGTCAGCCTGCCCCCTACTGGAATAGGAGAGTCGACCCGGGCAGGCCCATCAGGGTGTCTGCTTGGCAGGGGCTTTAGGCTGAGGAGTGGATGCAGCCCTGCTCATCCCCCTTCTGCCTCTCCCTCTGTGAAAAGGAAGAAGAGGCCTGTGGCTGGTAGAAAGGCCTATGAAAAGGCCTGCACCTAGACTGCTGCCGTTTAGGAGTTGCCTGCCTCTCTTTGGCCTGAGCACTCCTGTAGGTGGTCCTGTACTCATTCATTTTCTTCATGTAATTCTCTGTCTGCTCCCCAAACAGAGAATTACCCACTACAGGAAAATCCATGGCCTTAGCCTGGGTATCCTGCCAAAGGCTAGTACATCTGAGCCAAGCCATTCTTCGAAGAGCCACAGATGTAGCCATGACTCCTGATGACATCATTGGAGTCCACAGCAGCATGAAACAACTTTTGGTGCCTCAATCCCATCTGCAGTCACCACCTCCAGCTCCTTGGCTAGCTGGGGGGAGGCCTGTTTAACCAGTGCCAGTACAGTGTCCCACCTGGACTTCTGGCACCTGGCTGTATAGGCCATGTAATTCGACCTGCCCGAGTCCCAAAGAAGATGCCATTTACTGCTTCTTTGCCATGGCATCAATCTTCCTGGAGTCTTTGTCTGGGGGGTGTGAAGCCAAGGGAATGTTTGCCTTGTCACAGGCAGCAGCCTGCACTACACCAACATGGCTGCATTGCTGGTATAAAAACTCCGTAGCTGTGCCTGATAGTGTGCACCTCTTGTCCATCCTTCTGTCAACAGGAGGTACAGAATTGGGAGACTTCAGGATTTTTTGAGTCTGTTTCCCAAAGGATTTGTGAAGGGGAACAGAGAGTCTCCTGGACTCTGGGATGTCCATCATTTCCATATAATCAGGCTCCTCCTGATCCTACATTGCCTCCTCCATAGGAAGCTGGAGGGTTTCAGCCACTTTTCTGTAAAACAAAATATGGGAAGTGGACTCAAAGCCTAGGAGGGGATACACCAGAAGGTCTGTCTGGGGAGATGACCGGTTCCACAGGCACATCCAGACTTTCATCATCACCATCATCTTCAAACTCCCTCGCCTCCATAAACTCCGGTTTATAAAAATCTTCAGGGGTATAATCTTGAACCGGGGGAACTGACCAAACCGAACCCTCACAAAAGCTGCCGGATGAGTTGAACGGTGAGCGATTCCGCAATTTGAATCGCTCTGGCTATTTCTTCGGCGGTCAGAACATGAACCTCTGGATCCAAACCGGTCGATTTCTCTTTGCAGGAACCGACCCCTCAGTATTGGCTCTCCTCTTGCCCTAAGAAGCATTGCCCTGGTCAGAGGGCACTCCTGGTTCGGTCGAAACCGGGCTGGCCATCCGGGTCAGCGGACTTCTCGGCCTCCTCTTCCCTCAGTCTACCTAGTCTCCTTTCAAGGGTAGATTTAGGAACATTTTTTACAAATCTGGCAGTCTGAATCGAGGTGGTCAAACACCAGACAAAACAGGTGGTGTGGGGGTCGGCCTTAGCAAAGCTCTCCCCACACTCACTGCAGTGTTAAACCCAGTGGGCCCGTTTTTTTTTCCTTGAGGTTCTCAAGACATGGCCAACCTACCCAAACTTACCCTTTCTATGGCAACCGCCAGGCAAGACTCCCTTATCGGTTCCTAACCGTGTCACGGGTGTTGGAAAAAAATGTTCAAACATGTTTTATTTAAGAACCGGTAACCACACTCTAAAGTAAAACACAAGAATTCAATATAAATGATCGGATCAGCCGAACTGATCTAACACTTTACAATTTCCACACAGAAAAACAGAACAAAACGTATCTAGTACTCACTGTACCACAGACAGACTGAACAGACTATGCAGAAATAAATTCAGTAAAAAAAGCAACTTAACCGAGACTTTAACCGACTTTCAAACCGAGCTGAAGGAGAAATCATCTGAGCGACTGTTCAGTGAGGCGGAGTAAAGAATCTGACTGTTGGATTTCAAAGGGCTCCAGACAGAGACTTCAACCGAGCTCAAGCTCAGCATTCTACGCTCTGCATAGAAAGTTAACCCTTTGTTCTCCGGGGCAGTTTAAAGGCGGGAGCTAACTGCAATAGTGAGAATACAGCAAGACTTCATGTTACATAGACTCTGCCTTTGCCGGCAGATAAGGACCACTTAGCCCACCCAGTCAGCCCATTTCCCTACCTACTGGATAAGCTGCAGATTCTAGTTAAACAGCCTACTTCCGGCAACCCCCCACTATAATTGCCTTGCGTCTGTCCCCTGCATGTTTGAATTCCCCCACTGTTTAAGACCCAATGACCTCCTCAGTAAGGCTGTTCCATGTATCCACCACTGAGTGAGAAAGGGAACTCTCTTCGCCTTAGGTTGTCCTGATCCTGCCACCATTGCAAAGCCTGGGTCAGGGTTTGAGTCACTGGGACTAGCTTGGTCAGAGAATCCTTTCTCTGGGACCAGAAGGCTCTTAAGTGGAACTGAATGTCCCTCATCTGAAATCTTGCTCCTTGGACCACTGCCGTAGAGGCAGCCACGTGACCCAGGAGCTGCAGGAAATGCCTTGCTGGTCGAGACACCTGGAGGGTGAATGAAGAGGCCAGTGTCACAAGGGTCCTTGCCCTGTCCAGGGGAAGGAAGGCTCTTGCCCTTATACTATCCAGCTCCGCCCCTATGAAGGTGAAGAGCTGCACTGGCTCTAGAACTGACTTTGAAAAATTTAGAAGGAATCCTAGAGAAGTGAGCAGTTGCTGAGTTATCTGTAGGTGTGACTTGACTTGGTCTGGAGACTGACCCACTATGAGCCAGTCGTCCAGGTATGGAAAGATGGAGATTTTTTTTTCTCCTTAAGAAAGCAAGCACTACTGCCAGGCATTTTGTGAACACCCTTGGAGCTGATGTTAGACCAAAGGGCATTACTCTGAATTGATAGTGGCCTGAGGGCAACTCAAACCTGAGGTACTTTCTGTGGGAGCATCTGATGAGAATGTGGAAATAGGCATCCTTGAGGTCCAGGGAGACTAGCCAGTCCCCTGGCCTTAGAGAGGGTAGAATAATTCTCAGTCTCACCATTTTGAACTTTGGCTTTAAAAGGTGCCTGTTTAAATATCTGAGATCCAGGATGGGCCGCCATTCTCCTGTCTTTTTGGGGGTGAGGAAGTACCTGGAGTACAATCCTTTCCCTTGGTGTAGGGGTGGAACCCTTTCTACAGCTCTGAGAGCCAAGAGGGAAGAGACCTCTGTCTCTAGGGCAAGTGCCTCTGAAGGATTTGCAGGTGGAAAGGATCTGGTTCTCATCTTTGGAAATTTCTTAAAGCTGAGAACCAGTCCCTGTCTTACTAATTCCAGGACCCATTTGTCTGATGCCAAAAACTTCTAGTCCTGCACAAAGTAAGCCAGCCTGCCCCCTACAAGTGGTGGAGAATCGGCCCTGGCAAACCCATCAGGGTGCCTGTTTGGCAGGGGGTTTAGGCTAAGGGGTGGAAGCAGGTCTGCTTGTACCACTTCTGCCTCTCCCTCTGAAGAACCCCCTCTGAGCATAGGCAGAAGAGGAGGCCTGGGCTTGGTAGAAAGGCCTATGAAAAGGCCTGCCCCTGCGATGCTGCCTCTGAGGAGTGGCTTGCCTTTCCTTGGCCTGAGCACTCCTATAGGTGGTCCTGTATTCATCCATTTTCTTCATGTAGTTTTCTGTTTGCTCCCCAAACAGAGAATTACCCACAACAGGAAAATCCATGGCCTTAGTCTGGGTATCCTGTGACAGGCTAGTACATCTGAGCCAAGCCATTCTTCGAAATGCCACAGATGTAGCCATGGCTCTAGAAGACACATCTACTGGAGTCCACTGCAGCATGGAATTGCACCTTGGATGCCTCAATACCATCAGCAGCCACCTGCTCCAGCTCCTTGGCAAGCTGGCCAGGGACCTGTTTAGCTAAAGCCATGACAGTGTCCCATCTAGATTTCTGATATCTAGCTGTATAGGCCACATAATTGGCCTGCCTGAGTCCCAAAGATGCTGCCATGTACTGTTTCTTTGCCATGGCATCAATCCTCCTGGAGTCCTTATCTGGGGGGTGTGAAGTCAAGGGTATATTAGCCTTATCACAGGCTGCAGCCTGCACTACCCCAACATGGCTGCATTGCTGGGTAAGGAACTCCGTATCTGAGCCTGACAGAGTATACCTCTTGTCCATTCTTTTATCCACAGGAGGTATAGAATTGGGAGTCTTTAAAATCTTAAATGTCTGTTTCCCAAAAGACTTGTGTAAGGTAATAGACAACCTCCTGGACTCTGGGATATCCATTTCCACATAGTCAGGCTCCTCCTGGTCATCCACAGCTTCTTCCATAGGAAGCTGAAGGATTCCGGCCACTTTCTTGTAAAACAAGAAATGGGAGGGGGACTCAAAGCCTAGGAGGAGACACTCCTGAAGGTCTGTCTGGGGAGATGTCCGGGTCAATGGGCACATCCAGACTTTCATAATCACATTCACTTTCCTCATACTCTCCTTCCTCCAAATCATAATCCGGAACCAGCCGAACCGAGCGCCTTCCTGATGGTGCCGGTTCGGTTAGAACCGGGTATAGCGACTGAACAATTTTTATCGCTTTGGCTATTTCATCAGCGGTTGGAGAAGAAACTTTTGGATCCACACCAGCTAATTTATCCCTTCTTATTCTCTTAACCCGAACCGACTCCTCGGAATCGGTTCTCCTTTTGCCCGAAGAAGTTTCGCCCTGGTCAGATGGTACTCCTTCTGGTTCAGTCTGAACCGAACCGGGCTGGCCATCCGGGTCAGCGGACTTTTTGGCCTCCCTTTCCCTGAGCCTACCAACTCTCTTTTCTAGGGTAGCTGCAGGAAAATTTTTACAAATCTGGCAGTCTGAATCCAGGTGGTCAAACCCCAGACAAACATAGGTGGTGAGGGGGTCAGCCTTAGCAAAGACTTCCCCACACACACACACTACAGTGTTGAAACCCCGTGGGACCGGTTTTTCTTTTGGGTTTCTCAGACATGGTGCCAGTCCTAACAAAACTTACCCTTTTAAAGGCAATCCGCCAGGCAAGACGCTCTTAGTTCCTGACCGGGTTACGGGTCATGGAAAAAAACGTAGTAAAATCAGTTTTCTTTTTTTTTTTTAGAACCGAAAGAACCAGTAACCACACTCTAAAAGTAGAAATAAAGATTTTTAAACAACCTGATCGGTTCCAACCGAACCGATGAAACGTTTACAAGTTCCACACAGAATAGAAAATCAATATAAACCTATCTAGTACTCACGGATACCACAGACAAGAGACTGAACAGATAGGTTGCGGTTTAAATTTGGTTGAAAACCGGATTTTAACCGACAAATTGAACCAAGCAAAGGAGGAATCTCTGGAGCGACTGTTCAGTGAGGCGGAGTAAAGAATCTGACGGTTTGAGTTCAAACAGCAACAGACAGAGTCTCAACCGAGCTCATCGTTCCATGCCTGGCATGGAAAGTTAACTCTTTCATCTCCGGGGCAGTTCGAAGGTTGGGACTCGCTGCTATTGTCAGAATACAGCAAGACTTCATGTTGTTTGAATGAGGTTGAGTGACAAAGGGAACTCCTTGCCTTAGGTTGTCCTGATCCTGCCACCATTGCAAAGCCTGGATCAGGGTTCGAGTCACTGGGACTAGCTTGGTCAGAGAATCCTCTCTCTGGGACCAGAAGGCTCTTAAGTGGAACTGAATGTCCCTCATCTGAAATCTTGCTCCTTGGACCACTGCCGTAGAGGCAGCCATGTGGCCCAGGAGCTGCAGGAAATGCCTTGCTGGTCGAGACACCTGGAGGGTGAATGAAGAGACCAGTGTCACAAGGGTCCTTGCCCTGTCCAGGGAAAGGAAGGCTCTTGCCCTTATAGTATCCAGCTCCGCCCCTATGAAGGTGAAGAGCTGCACTGGCTCTAGAACTGACTTTGAAAGATTTAGAAGGAATCCTAGAGAAGTGAGCAGTTGCTGAGTTATCTGTAGGTGTGACTCGACTTGGTCTGGAGACTGACCCACTATGAGCCAGTTGTCCAGGTATGGAAAGATGGAGATCTTTTTTCTCCTTAGGAAAGCAAGCACTACTGCCACACATTTTGAGAACACCCTTGGAGCTGATGTTAGGCCAAAGGGCATTGCTCTGAATTGATAGTGGCCTGAGGGCAACTCGAACCTAAGGTACTTTCTGTGGGAGCATCTGATGAGAATGTGGAAATAGGCATCCTTGAGTTCCAGGGAGACTAGCCAGTCCCCTGGCCTTAGAGAGGGTAGAATTATTCTCAGAGTCACCATTTTGAACTTTGGTTTTAAAAGGTGCTTGTTTAAAACATCTGAGATCCAGGATGGGCCGCCATTCTCCTGTCTTTTTGGGGGTTAGGAAGTACCTGGAGTACAATCCCTTTCCCCTGTGTAGGGGTGGAACCCTTTCTATGGCTCTGAGAGCCAAGAGGGAAGAGACCTCTGCCTCTAGGGCAAGGGCCTCTGAAGGATTTGCAGGTAGAAAGGATCTGGTTCTCATCTTGGGAAATTGTTTGAAGCTGAGAACCAGTCCCTGGCTTACTACTTCCAGGACCCACTTGTCTGATGTAATAGACATCCAGTGCTGGACAAAGTAAGCCAGCCTGCCCCCTACTGGAATAGGAGAGTCAACCCGGGCAGGCCCATCAGGGTGTCTGCTTGGCAGGGGCCTTAGGCTGAGGAGTGGATGCAGCCTTGCTCATCCCCCTTCTGCCTCTCCTCTGAAGAACCCCTCTGTGAAAGGAAGAGAGGAGGCCTGTGCTTGGTAAAGGCCTCTGAAAAGGCCTGCCCCTACACTGCTGCCTTTGAGGAGTTGCCTGCCTTTCCTTGGCCTGAGCACTCCTGTAAGTGGTCCTGTACTCATCCATTTTCTTCATGTAATTCTCTGTCTGCTCCCCAAACAGAGAATTACCCACTACAGGAAAATCCATGGCCTTAGCCTGGGTGTCCTGCAAGAGGCTAGTACATCTAAGCCAAGCCATCCTCCAAAGAGCCACAGATGTAGCCATGACTCTTGATGACACATCATTAGAGTCCACAGAAGCATGAAACTGAACCTAAGATGCCTCAATCCCATCTGCAGCCACCGCCTCCAGCTCCTTGGCTAGCTTGGGGGGGGCGTTTAGCCAGTGCCAATACAGCGTCCCACCTGGACTTCTGGTACCTGGCTGTATAGGCCATGTAATTCGCCTGCCTGAGTCCCAAAGAAGATGCCATGTACTGCTTCTTTGCCATGGCATCAATCTTCCTGGAGTCCTTGTCAGAGGAGTGTGAAGCCAAGGAAATATTTGCCTTGTCACAGGCAGCAGCCTGCACTACCCCAACATGGCTGCACGTCGATATAAGAACTCAGTGTCCGAGCCCCAAAGTGTATACCTCTTGTCCATTCTTCTATCCACAGGAGGTATAGTGTTAGGAGACTAAGATTTTTTGTGTCTATTTCCCAAAAGATTTATGGAGGGGAATAGACAGTCTCCTGGACTCTGGGATGTCCATCTACATAATCAGGCTCCTCCTGATCTTCCACAGCTTCCTCCATAGGAAGCTGGAGGGTTTCAGCCACCTTTCAATAAAACAAAGTGAGAAGGGGACTCAAAGCCTAGGACGGGAAACACCTGAAGGTCTGTCTGGGGAGATGTCTGGTTCCACAGGCACATCCAGACCTTCACTTACATCATCCTCAAATTCCCCTTCCTCTTCAAATTCTGGTTCATAAAAATCTTCAAGGGTATACTCTTGAACCGGGGGAACCAACTGAACCGAACCCCTGCCAGAAGGAGCTGATCGGTCAGAACCGGACAGAGCGATTCCACAATCTGAATCCCCTGGCTATCCCTTCGGCGGTCAGAACATGAACCTCTGGATCCGAACCAGTAGATTTATCTTTGCGCTTTCTTTTTGTCGGAACTGATCCCTCAAATCAGCTCTCCTTTTGCCCAAGTAGTATCACCCTGGTCAGAGGGCACTCCTTCTGGTTCGGGCAAAACCGAACCAGGCCTACCATCCGGGTCAGCAGACTTCTCTGCCTCCTTTTCCCTCAGTCTACCTAATCACTTCAAGGGTAGATTTGGGAAAGATTTTACATATTTGGCAGTCTGAATCGAGGTGGTCAAACCCCAGACAATAAACAGGTGGTGTGGGGATCGGCCTTAGCAAAGACCTCCCATACTCACTGCACTGTTGAAACCCACTGGGCCGGGTTTTTCTTGGTTTCTCGAGACATGGCAAACCTAACCAACTTACCCTTTTTCAGCAGCTGCCAGGCAAGACTCTCTTTATAGGTCTTAACCGTGTCAATGGGTACTGGGGTCGGTTAAACACACTTTTTTTTTTTTTTTTTAAGAACTGATAAGAACCCGTAATCACACACTAAGTAAACAAATTTCACTATCAATGGTTGGTTCAGTCAACTGAGCCAGACTTTTACAAGTTCCACACAGGAAAACAGAACAATTCCTATCTAGTACTCGCGGCACCACAGACAGAGACTGAACAGACTATGTGGATACTTTTTTCGGATTAAAAACATACGAAAACTGAAAACTTCAACGGACTTTTGACCCAGCTGAAGGAGAAATCTCTGGAGCGACCGTTCAGTGAGGCGGAGTAAAGAATCTGACAGTTTAGGTTTGAATCACTCCAGACAGGGACTTCAACCGAGCTCGAGCTCAGCATTCTATGCCCTGCATAGAAAGTTAACTCTTTGTTCTCCAGGGCAGTTCAAAGGTTGGGAATCACTGCAATTGTCAGAATACAGCAAGACCTCATGTTGTCTGAAGAGAGCTCTGCTTCTAGAGCAGTCGTCTCAGAAGGGTCTGCAAGTGGAAAGGACTTGGCCCTCAGTTTTGGAAACTTTGCAAAACTGAGGGCCAATCCCTGTCTGAGGTAACAGACTTCCAGGCCTGGAAGTAGTAAGCCAACCTGCCTCCTACCGAGATTGAGGAGTCGACCCGGCCTGATACATCAGGGTGTCTGCTTGGCAGGAGCCTTGGACTGAGAGAAGGATGCAGCCTTGCTCATCTCCTTTCTGCTTCTCCCTCTGAATAACCCCCTCTGAGGAAAAGGAGGAGGCCTGTGCCTGGTAGAAAGGCCTGTGAGAAGGCCTGCCCCTAGACTGCTGCCTCTGAAGACTTGCCTGCCTTTCCTTGGCCTGAGCACTCCTGTAGGTGGTCCGGTATTAATCCATTTTCTTCAAGTAATTCTCTGTCTGCTCCCCAGAGAATTACCCAGCACAGGGAAATCCATGGCCTTAGCCAGAGTGTCGTGAGAGGCTAGTACATCTGAGCCAAGCAAACCTCCGAAGAGAGACAGATGTAGCCAAGACTTGTGATGCCACATCATTTGAGTCCACAGCAGCTTGAAACTGAATCTCTGATGCCTCAATCCCATCAGCAGCCACCTCCTCCAGCTCGCTGGGGGAGGCCTGTTTAGCCAGTTCCAGCACAGTATCCAATCTGGACTTCTGGTATCTGGCTGTGCAGGCCATATAGTTTGCCTGCCTGAATCCCAAGGAGGATGCCAAGTGCTGTTTCTTGGCCATAGCATCCACCTTCCTAGAGTCTTTAGCTGAGGGGTGTGAAGCCAAAGTTATGTTAGCCTTGTCACAGGCCGCAGCTTGCACTACCCCAACATGGCTGCACTGGTGGAACAAGAACTATGTACCTGAGCCTGAAAGTATATACCTCCTGTCCATTCTTTTACCCACAGGAGGCAAGGAATTTGGTGTTTGGAGAACTCTGTGTCTGTTTCCCCAAAAAGATTTATGGAGGGGAATAGACAACCTTTTGAACTTTGGGATGTCCATCATTTCCACGAAATCAGACTCCTCTTGATCCTCAACAACTTTAACCCAGGGAGGCTGGAGGGTCTCAGCCACCTTTTTGTAGAACAAATAGTGGGATGGGGACTCAAAGCCTGGGAGCAGAAACATTAGAAGGCCTGCGGTTCCGGATCCGAACCGGCAGACTTCCTTTTTCTCTTCGATGGAACAGACCCCTCGGGATCGTCTCTCCTTTTGACCAAGGCAGTATCGCCCAGGTCAGTGGGAACCACCTCAGGTTCCATCAGAACCCAACTGGGCTGCCCATCCAGATTAGCGGATTTCTCAGCCTCTTTTTCCCTGAGCCTACCCAACCTCTTCTCTAGGGTGGCCTTTGGGAATTTATTTTTTTTGGGTACAGATTTGTCAGTCTGAATAGAGGTGGTCAAACCCCAGACAAACCAAGTGGTGTGAGGGTCCGCCCTAGCAAAGGCATCCCCACGCTCATTTTTTTCTTTCTTGGGTTTCTCAGACATGGCCAGGCTACAACATACCCTTTGATTGCTTAAAAGCCAGGTAAGACCCTCCCGGTTACCAACAGTGTTACGGGTCGTGGGGGGAAAAAAAAAACAGGAACCGGCACCTCACTCTACAAAATAGAAAAATTAAATAACCCTAACACAATCTGTTTCTAACCGGACCGATTGACAGGTTTTACAATTTCCACACAGAAAAACAAACAATTTAAACAAATTACACCTATAGTCCACTACCTACAACACTTGCTGTACCATAGACAGGGATTTGAAGCCGAAAATAAAAGAAAACTATTTAAACAGACGTACTTTTTTCAAATCGAATGAACAAGCGAAGGAGCAATCTCCGTAGCGACTGTTCAGTTAGGCGGAGTTGAGAATCTGACGGTTACACTTTGAAGTGCTGCAGACAGAGGTTCGAACAGAGCTCGAGCTCAACATTCTAGGCTTCCAGCACAGTTAACTCTTTCCTCTCCGGAACAGTTCAAGTGCTGGGGCTAACTGCATATGTCAGAATACAGCGAGACTTCATGTTTGAAAAGGAAGACCCCTTCCATTCTGGGGGCGAAAGACACAAACAACTGGTCAGACTTTCTAGATCCTCAGGAAAGTACAATTACGCAAGACCTTACCGTAACAGTAGATCTTCGAGAACAGCTCTTGCAGCAGGTAACATCATTAGGACTGAAGCCGGCAGGCATCAGGACCCCACGGAAATCTTCTAGCTAGCAGTCTTCAGCGGGGACCGCTTCCGACGTCAGGCGTAGTACATAAGGAGGCAGTCCCGCCAGAATCCCCAGTTCTCCCACCGGAGACTTCCGGCCGCTGGATGACATCAGAAGAGGAGACCGAGGACCCATCATCAGAAGGTCAAGGTTGAGGACAATATCAGCCAGAGCATAGGCTAGGACTTACCTCCTCCAAGGGGGAATGGTGGGCGGGAAGGTACCTGCTGCAAGAGCTGTTCTCGAAGATCTACTGTTATGGTAAGTTCTTACGTAACTGTGCTATCTTCCTCGAGATACAGCTCTTGCAGCAGGTAACACCATTAGGACTGATTCCCAAGCAATGGAACCTAGAAACGTACTAGGGAGGAGGCAGAAACAGAGATCCTGGGAAGTCCTGATTCTAGGACAGGAGGCCCTACAGAACGGCGAGGCGAAACCAGCTCTCCGCCGTGAGGCGATGTCCAAGCCTGTAGTGCCTAATGAAGGTGTGCACTGAGCTCCAGGTGGCTGCAGCACAGATGGCCGAAATGAGACGTTGCGTTGCAAAGGAAGTGGCCACCCCCCTTGTCGAGTGGCCCCTAACGGTACTCGGAAGGGGCTTCTGTCTGTCTGTTGTAGCAAAAGGAAATGCACTAGACAAGCCAGCGAGAAAGAGTTTGTTTTGAGACTGGCTGGCACAACATCCTCTCAGCGAAAGAAAAACAGCTGCTCGGATTTGCGATGCTGTTTGGTCCTGGTGAAGAAGAAGAAGAAGGAGAAGGAGAAGGAGAAGCAGAATCCGCATTTATATAGCACTTTTCATACACCAGTATCCCAAAGCGCTTTACAAGCAATGCTAGACTGGTAGTGAAGTGACTGAAAGTGTGGTGGCGGCCATATCGCACATCATCACCCACACACAGCCTGGATAATTGCATGAACCAGTTTATGGGAAGGGGAATGTTGGCCAGGACACCAGGAATGTTCCCTGCTCTTTGCGAAGAGTGCCCTGGGTTCTTTTACTTCCACCTGGACACCCACCAGGACGGGCAGAAGGGACCTCGGTTTTTAACGTCTCATCCGAAGGACGGCACACCCCAGCAGTACAGCACCCCCCAATACTGCATTCGGATGCCAGCGATTTTAGGTGCAAGTCCAATCCTGGTGTGGGATGAGAACCCACGACCTTCTGGTCCAGAAGCAGATGTGCTACCAACTGAGCCACGCTGACACCTAAGTAGTATCTTAAAGAGAAGTGAACATCCAGGGTGTGAAGCAGTGCCTCTCCTCTATTAGTGTACTTAGGGAAGTACACCGGCAAATCAATGTCATGATTAAGGGTAAGGGCTGAGACCACCTTAGGCAGGAATTTTGGATTCGCCCTCAGGGACACCCTGTCCTGGTGAAAATCAGTAAGGTTCCTTACACATACAGGCATGTAGCTCGGAGATTCTCCTTGTCAAGTAACAGCACCAAAAATAACGCTTTCCATGACAGAAAACGAGCTCGCGTAATCTGCAGCAGGTTCGCAAGGTGGCAGCTAAGCTGCTCCAGGACAAAAGCAGGTCCTAAGGAGGGACGGATACTTAATGGGTGGTCTAGGTGAAGCACCCCTCAAAAGTCACGAGAGTGTCGAGCTGTGCCACCTGGCCTATAGGGGAATGGTAGGCTGAACGCATAGAGGTGAAACCTTAATTGAGGAGTAGGCCAGACCTGAATGAAAGAGGGAAAGCAGGTATTCCAGAACTAATTTTTCTGGGCAGTCTAAAGGGGAAGAGGCCGCGTGCCTGATACCAAAGGCAAAACCTACGCCATTTCATGGCGTATGTAGCATGCGTTGCCGGTTTTCTGGCAGCAGAAAGGACTTCTGCCACCTCTTGCAAGACCCCGTGTCGCAGAATGGCTATGTCTCGAGGAGCCAGGCATGCAGGTTCAGTGAGCGCAAGTCTGGGTGGACTAGCGAACCTTCCTCTTGAGACAGTAGATGGGAGCTGACTGGCAAAAGGAGTGGACGTTCCTGGGACAATTGAGTCAAGAGCGGGAACAAAATCTGTCTGGGCCAGAAAGGCACTACCAAGATCATCGTTGCATGCTCCCTGCAAAGTTTGAGAAGGATTCTCTGGATCAACGGGAAGGGAGGAAAAGCGTAGAGGAATCTGCCCGCCCACGATAGGGACAACGCGTCTCGCCAGAAAACACCAGACCCGGGATCTAGCGAGCAAAAATTGGGCAGTTTTGCGTTGGATGGGGAAGCGAACAAGTCCAATTCTGGAGTGCCCCATCGATGAAACAGATCCTCTGCCATCTCCTGAAGAAGTTCCCACTCGTGGACTCTGGCCTGGGAGCGACTCAGGCCGTCTGCGACCGTGTTGTCCACTCCGGGAACGTGAACTGCGATCAAGTTTGCACCATGTCGAATTACCCATTCCCACACTCTCATGGCCTCCCTGCAGAGGGGGTAGGAGTGTGTGCCTCCCCGTTTGTTGAGGTAATACATCACCGTCGTACTGTCTGAAGCAGAAGGGTACTCTGTGGAATGTCCGACTGGAAGGTTTGCAGGGAATACAGGACCGCCCTCATCTCCAGAATATTGATGTGGAGGTGGGCTTCTTGAGAGGTATGTTCCAGATCTCACCCGTTCAAGGTCTCACCCCAGCCCTGGAGGCATCTGTGGAGAGGATTACCTCCGGGGACGGCGCTACGAATGGGACCGACCCCCCCGGAGAGGGTCCCTGGGTTTAACCACAATTGCCAATCCCGAATCACAGCCCTCGTGATTCTGACTGGCTGCTGCATATGGTCTTGCTTCTGGTCCCACTGCACTCTGAGCATCCACTGGGTTACCCGCATGTGGAGCCTTGCCATTGGGACGGTTGGAATAGCCGCAGCCATATGTCCGAGCAAGCGAAGGACCAGTCTGGCCGGGACGGTCTTCTTTGCGGAAAGGTCCCTGATGAGGGACCTGATGCGTTCCGCTCTGTCCTCGGGAAGAAAGGCTTTCCCTTGGACGGTGTCCAGAACTGCACCTATGAATTGCAGCTTCTGGGATGGTACCAGGAGAGACTTCTTGTAATTGATAAGTATGCCCAGCGACTGAAAAAGAGCCTGGGTGTGCTGGATAGTCATCAACAGCGCCTCTGGGAGGCAGCCATGAGAAGCCAGTCGTCCAGGTACGGGAACACGTAGTGGCCCTGTCTCCTTAGAGACGCTGCCACGACTGCCATGCACTTGGTAAAGACCCTGGGGGCCAATGACAGCCCGAAAGGAAGCGCTCGGAACTGGTAGTGGTGGCCGAGTAACTCGAAGCGCAGGAACCTCCTGTGCGCTTGAGCTATGGGGATGTGCAGGTAAGCGTCCTGCATGTCCAGGGACACCAGAAATGCGTCCTCCTTCAGCATAGGTATAAGGCCTTGGAGGGTCACCATGCGGAACCGTTTGTAAGCGACCGACATGTTGAGGTCGCTGAGGTCCAAGATTGGACGGAGGTCCCCTGTTTTCTTTGGAACCAGGAAGAAGTGGGAATAATAGCTTGTTCCTCTCTGGTTCTCCGGGACATACTCCACGGCTTCTTTGTGCAGAAGCGAGAGTACTTCTTGCCTGATGAGCAGCCTGTGCTGACCTGAATAGCGGGGGAGCAGGGGAGGCCTTGTGGGTGGCTTGTCTGTGAACTCTATAAAGTGGCCTTTTTTGACCAATTGGAGTACCCACCTGTCGGTGGTAACAGACTGCCACCCGGGCAGGTGGTCTGCAATGCGACCCCCGACCTTGGTATCCCGTTGATCCTGAGGGGCGGGGGCCGGGAAGGAGTCATGCTGTGGCAGCTGTGGGTCCTGCGGGCTGGGCCGACTTGGTGGGACGTTGGCTTCTGCCTGAGGACGACTCGCCCTGGGCTTTCCAAGGGAAGGAGCCCCTCTGTTGCAGGCCGGAATGAGACTGTTGCCTCTGGTTCCTACGAAAGGAACTGGGTCTGGATCTGTACATGGCCTGGACAGATCTCACGGCCTTCCCGGCCTCCTGAAGCTTGGTGATGACCATCTCCGAGGACTCACCAAAGAGAACTTCGCCATGAAACGGGGCGTCCAGTATGTTCTTCTGGACATCCAGGGTGAATCCAGAGACACGGAGCCATGAGTGTCTCCGGAGGCATACGCCTGAGGCTGCCGCTCTGGCCGAGGAGTCCGCGGAGTCATACGCGGCTCAAAGAACCCGAGTTCCCACGTCTGAACCCCTGCGGAGGAGCTGAAGTAGCTCCTCTTTCTGCTCACCTTCTGGCAGCTTTTCTGCCATCTCTTGTCCCTATTCCCACAGTGCATTCTGAAACTGAACCATGTAGGTAAGATAACTGAGGGACCTAATGGCGCAGGTCGCAGCTGCGTATGTGCGCCTACCCATTGTGTCCAATTGCTTGACTCCGGGTCCGGTGGCTGGGTGCTCAGATGTTGCGGCCTTTGGGACCGGTCATGTGAGGCTGTGATGACCAGGGAATCGGCCAGAGGATGAGATGCCAAGTACTGGTCCTCCCTAGGGGCCTTGTATAGGCGGTCAGCCTTCTTCGGCATCGCCAGGAGTGAGTGTGGACGTTTCCACGCTGCCTTGGTGACGTCCACAAAGGTGTTCACCAAGGGTGGTACTACCACAGGCTTTGGGTCCTTTTGCCGAAGATAACACGCAAGGCGTAGCCTCTCGGGGTCAAGGTCTTCTGCGTCCCAGCCTATGTTCTCCTGGATATGCCTCATACTCTCTGAGAACGATGGGTCATCCGGAGGAGATCTTGGGAGTTCACGTGGGTCCGGAGAGGGGATGCCGATAGGAGAAGGGGATCTGGATCGATCAGAGATGTCCGATCCTGAGTCCTCCGTCGACGGCGAGTAGCGGCATCTTCTAGGTCTTTTGGGGCTGGGTGACCCTGAAGAAGATCTGGATGGAGGTCTCCTCTTATCGGATGGTCTGCCCCTAGGAGATCGAGCAGGATCCTGGGGGGAAGGTACTCGGCCTGCTACCCCAGATGGGGTGGGGGCGCTGGGGCCAGTGGAGTCATGGGTGGAGGAGGAAGAGGAGAGAGTGCAGAGACCACATCTTTTTTAATGGTGTCCCACCAGAAAGTAAATAACTCCTTCACCTCAGCAAGATTCAGGCCTGACGGGCCGGCACCGCGTTGTCGGCCCTCAGGCCGGCACCCCGACGGCCCACCTGGTCTCGGCCAGGTAGACTCTCCTCCGTAAGCGCCCTGGCCGACGCCGCAGGCGGCGTTGGGGTTCCTCCAACTGCTGAAACGGGAGTCGGTCGGCCGGCGTCCACGGTGGTGAGAGCCTGACCGGCGACGGGCGTCTAGCTGTCGTCGGGTCCCGGGACCGGTGGTGTTTGGCTGATGTCGGGTGGGCCGACGTCGGGTCCGACGTCCGTTTAAGCGAGGTCAGCTCCTTGGTTTTCCGTTGGGGGAAGGAGGCAAGGAGACCAACCGGACGTGGGGGGCAGAGTGGCAGGAGACGGACTTGTGGTGATGGTGGTCCCCTGACCTCAGCGAGGCCTTAGACGAAGAAGGCGGCGGCCTGGGGTTCTTAACAGGCTGCAGAGTGGAGGAACCGGTAGAAGACTTGACCACGACCGGGGGAGGCTGAGAGCGGGCCCGGGATGGAGGGCGGTCGGACCGGGAGCCGGAACTACGGGAGTCTGAGGCCCTAGAAGGGGATCTAGTTCTCACCCTCTCCCTATGTTTTTCGAGGTGCCTGTGGGCTTTATCGAAGATTCCCCCTTGGAGGCAGGTTCCATGGCCTTCAATCTTTCTTCCAGAAGGTAAGCTTGGAGGGCCTTCTGACGACGGATCCGGGTCCGACTGTTGAAACCTTGACAAAAGGGGCAGGCCTGGGTGTCGTGGTCCGGGCCTAGGCGCCGCACGCAGGCAGAGTGTGGATCTTTGAAGGGAATTTGCTTCCCACAGGCACACTTAGACGGATGGCCCTCCGCGGATGTTGGTGAGGACATCAGAAGGCAGACGACCGAAGAAGTTTGACGAAACGGAAAAAGAACTTTTCCAAACGTCGTGCGCTAAACACTGACCGGAGAGTCGAGACGTGCAAGTCAACGCATGGAAAGAAGAAAAAATTACTCACCTTAGTAATTGCTTTTCTTCTCATGGAGTCTTGCTATATTATGACAATTAGCAGTTAGCCACAGCACTTGAACTGCCCCGGAGAGGAAGGAGTTAACTCCAGGCTGACTGGAGTTCCAAGCGAGCGCTTTGCTGAAAGCTCTATCTGGCTAGTTTCAAACTGAAACTGTCAGATCTTTACGGAGCCAACACTAAGCAAAAGTCTGTGTGGAAAAAACCCTACACTAGCCAAATGGATACCTACTAGCAGAATAACAATAACAGAAACAACAACAACACCACCACCCCTAACAAGCACTATTAGGCGCCCCCCCCCTTCCCCAAAAGACAGAAGTCCAGGAGGGGGGCCAAACATACAACCAAAAACAGAAATACCTAGTTTTCCTAATCCTAAAGAAAAGGGGAAAAGGGAAAAAGAGCTATAACGGCATGACACAGTGCTTGCACTAATTTGCCAACCCCTTACCCAAGTAGAAGTTCTGAGAGGGGCAGGTTGGGGGGGTGGTCATAATATAGCAAGACTCCATGAGAAGAAAAGCAATTACTAAGGTGAGTAATTTTTTCTTCAAACACCATGAAGTCTTGCTATATTATGACAATTAGCAGATTACACAGCAGTACCTCCATGGAGGAGGGCCACAACCTACTTAGGAAATAAGCTCTGAAGCACGGCTGTGCCAAACCGAGCATCTCTCCTGGACTGGACATCCAGGGAGTAATGCTTGGTAAAGGTGTGAACTGTTTTCCAGGTAGCAGCTTGACAGATTTCCAGAATGGGAATATCTCTAGCAGCCGCTAGAGATGCAGCTGTACCCCTGGTGAAATGGGCCCTCAGTCCTGAGGGGGGTTCTCTACCTAGTTTTTGGTAGCAAAATTGGATACAAGAGACAATCCACCTGGCAATTGTCCTCTTAGTGGCAGGTTTCCCTTTGCCAACCTCGCCATGGGTAAGGAAGAGTTGGAGGGATTCGAACCTGTGACCCTTGATGCGCTCCAAATAGTAGCTTAAAGCTCTTTGACGTCCAAACTGTGTAATCTCCTCTCACCCAAGGAAGAATGCTCAGTGAAAATACTGGAAGGGAGATGGATTGGTTAAGATGGAAATCTGAAACCACTTTAGGTAAAACTTTCTGTTAGTCCTGAGGACTACCTTATCTCTGTGAAAAGAAATAAAATCCTTTTCCACTGACAGGGCTTGTAACTCACTTATGTCCTGGCAGAAGTGATGGCCACTAGGAAAACAGTTTTCCAAGTTAGAACTAAGGTCTGCTGAAGACAGAGGTTCAAAGGGGGTTGCATTAACTGAGCAATGCAACATTAAGGTCCCAGGCAGGGCTGGGTCCCAAAAGGAGGGTTAGTGTGAAGTAACCCCTTAAAAACTTGGAAAACACAGGGTGAGAAGAAAGGAGGCAGGCTTTCCTGCTGATATAAAAGAGACAGCTGCCAGATGAACCTTTAAGGTAGCTGGCCTGAGGCCTAAGGAATTAAGATGGACCAAGTAGTCCAGCAAAATGGGCAAATCAGCAGATTCTGGGACAATTTGCTTCCCAGAACACCAGATGGAGAACCTCTTCCATTTGGAATTATAAGTGGCCCTAGTGGAAGGCTTCCTAGAGGCCTTTAAAATATCAAGGACACCTTGAGAAAGGTGTAAATCAGCAAAATCTAACTCCTCAAGAGCCAAGCCTTGAGGTGGAGGGATTTGAGGTCCGGATACCAAACTCTCCCCTGGGCACAAGTCAGCAGGTTGTGGACCCTGGGAAGGTTCAGGGGAGGGTGGACTGTCAGGGACAGAAGCAGTGGGTACCAGGGTTGCCTGGCCCAGTCTGGTGCAATCAGAATCACTTTGCAGGGCTGGGATCTGATTTTTACTAACACCCTGAAGAGAAGGGGGAAGGGGGGAAAAGGCATACAGGAACTTCCCTTCCCAATCCAACAGAAAGGCCCCAGGAGGACTGAGCCCATTACTGGAGGCCTGCAACAGAACAGAGGAAGTTGGTGGTTGTCTGGGGTGCAAAAGATCTATCTGAGGAGGCCCCATCTGGCAAAGACTGACCCCAGCACTAGGGGATTCAAAGACCATTCGTGATGACCTTGAGAAATCCTGCTGAGGGCATCCGCTAGGACATTGTCCTTCCCTGGAAGGTGAACTGCTACTAGGGAGGTGTTCAGGGAGTAAGCCAGAGACCACAACTTCATTGCTTCGGTGCACAAGGCTGATGACCGAGTGCCCCCCTGCTTGTTGATGTACCACATTGTTGTGGTATTGTCTGTCCTGACCTGAACTACTTTGTTCTGGACAGATGCTGAGAAAACCTGAAGAGTTAAACAGACAGCTCTGAGTTCCAATAGGCTGATGTGAGCAGAGATTCCTGGGGACCACACTCCTGAGTGGAAAGGTCGCCTTAAGTCGCGCCCACCCCAGCAAGGAGGCATCCGTGGTGAGGTGAGGGAATGAGAAATGGGAATGAAGGGGACCCTTGTCTTAGTTTGCTCTGATCCTGCCACCACTGAAGAGCTAGAATCAGAGTTTGGGGTCACTGGGACCAATTTGGTAGGGGTCCTCCTTTGGGACCAATAGGCCCTCAAATGAAACTGAATGTCTCTCATCTGGAATCTTGCTCCTTGCACTACAGCTGTGGAGGCAGCCATGTGCCCTAGAAGTTGCAGAAAGTGCCTTGCTGGTCGAGAGACCAGAGGGTGAAAGAGGATGCCAGGGCAATCAGCTTTCTACCCTTTCCGAGGGAGAAATGCCCTGGCCAACTTTGTGTCCAATTCCGCACCTATGAAAGTTAGTACCTGAACTGGTTCTAGAACTGACTTTGGTAAATTCAGCAGGAATCCCAGGAAGTGAGAAGCTGCTGGGTGACTTGCAAGTGGGATTTTACCTGATCTGGGGACTGACCCACAATGAGCCAGTCGTCCAGGTAGGGAAACACAGCAACCCCTTGCCTTCTTAAATGAGCCACTACCACAGCTAGACATTTTGTGAATACCCTTGGAGCAGAGGTAAGACCGAAGGGCATTGCTCTGAACTGGTAGTGACCTGAGGGCAGTTCGAACCCGAGGTATTTTCGGTGAGAAGGCCTGATCAGGACATGAAAATAGGCATCCTTGAGGTCCAGGGAGGCTAGCCAGTCCCCTGGCCTGAGGGAGGGCAAAATCATTGCCAGAGTTAACATTTTGAACTTTGGTTTCAAAAGATGCTTGTTCAGGTACTTAAGTTAGATGGGTCGCCATTCTCCTGTCTTTTGGGGTAAGAAAGTATCTGAGTACAGCCCCTTGCCCTGGTGACAAGGAGGAACCCCTTCCACTGCTTTGCAGTCTAGGAGGGAAGAGACCTCTGCTTCCAAAGCAAGGGCCTCTAAAGGGCTTGTAGGTGGAAAATGTCTGCTTCTCATCTTTGGAAACTGTTTGAAGCTGAGAACCAGACCCTGGCTTACTACCTCCAGAACCCATTTGTCCGAGTTAGGGACACCAGTTCTGGCTGAAATAAGCCAACCTGCCTCCAACTGGTACAGGAGACTGCCCTGGGCACCCCATCAGGGTGCTCTGCTTGGCAGTAGCCTTAGGATGAGGGGTGGGGACTGTCTACTGCGCCCGCCTACCTCTGCCTCTGAAAACCTCTGTGCAAACCAGAGGAGGCTTGGATTGATAAAAAGGCCTGTGAAAGGCCTGCCCTCCTCTGGGAGTGTGCCTCAGTGGAGTGGCATGCCCTTGCCTGGGCACTTTTGTAGGTAGTTCTGTATTCATCCATCTTTTTCATATAAATTTTCCGCTTGCTTCCAAATAGAGAATTTCCCACCACAGGAAAATCCATGGCTTTGACTGAGTATCCTGTGACAGATTAGTGCACCTGAGCCATGCCAACCACGGAAAGCTACAGAAGTGGCCATGACCCTAGAGGAAACATCATTAACGCTACAGCAGTATGAAATTGAACTTTAGAGGCTTCAATGCCATCAGCAGCCACCTGTTCCCCACTCAGCCAGCTGGCCATGGGCCTGCTTGGCTAATCCAACACTGTATCCCATCTAGATTTCTGATATCTAGCCATGCGGCTTACATAATTTTCCTGCCTGAGTCCCAAAGAAGCTGCCATATACTGTTTTCGCCATGGCATCAATCTTCCTGGAATCCTTATCAGGAGGATGGAGGCCAGGGGATATTAGCCTTGTCACAGGCTGCAGCTTGTACCACACCCACATGACTACACTGCTCAGTGAGGAAGTCTGTATCAGGCCTGATAAAGTATACCTTCTGTCCATTTTTTACCTACAGGAGGAACAGAATGAGGATTTTTAAATTTTGTTGTTTGCTTCCTAAATGACTTATGCAAAGGAATAGACAACCTCCTAGACTCTGGGATATCCATCATCTCAACATAATCAGGCTCCTCTTGCTCATCCACAGCCTCTTCCAAGGGAAGCTGGAGGGTTTCTGTAACCTTTTGTAAAACATAAAATGAGAAGGGACTCAGACAGCATAGGGGAGATTCTAATGGTCTGTCTGGAGAAATGTCCGTTCAATGGGCACGCCCAGACCCTCCCAGCCACATACATAATGATCAAAATCTTCCTCCCCTCCTGTGGTTCATAAAATTCTCAACATCATACTCTTGAACCACTGGAACCGAACGAACCAACCTTTTGCCAGCTGTTGGTGGTTCGGCGGTCCTGAGACAGTGACTGGACAATCTGTATGGCTTTAGCTATCTCTGCAGCAGTTGGAGAGGCAATCAAGCACCCAGACCTGCTGATTTCTTAAGATTTTTTTTACTGGGACTGGTTCCTCAGAACCAGCCTTCCTTTGCCTGAGGAAGTCTCGCCTGGTCAGAGGGCACCCCTCTGGTCCAGTGGGTGCTGGACCGGCTGGCCATCCGGTCAGCGGACTTTTGCCTCTCGCCCTGAGCCGCCCAATCTTTTCTCCAGGGTGGCTGCAGGAAATTCTTACACACCTGGCAGTCTGACAGGAGGTGGTCAGCCCCCAGACAATAAACACAGTGGTGTGGGTCAGCCTTGGCAAAGGCTTCCCACAAACATCAGTGTGTTGAAACCCAGGGCCTGGTTTTTCTTTGCGTCTCTGATATAATGCCAGCCTATCCAAAAATCTGCTCTTTTATGGCAGTGCCAGGCAAGACACCCTTTATCGGTTTCTAACCGTGTCACGGGTATTTGAAAACCCAATTTAAGAGACAGGTTTTTTAGAACCGATAAGAACCGGGAACCACACTCTAAAAGCCCAAGCTATTATTTAAAATTGTTTTTTAGCAAACTGATCGGTTCAAAACCGAACCGATAATAATTTACAGACTTTAAATCCTGTACTTACGGTTTACCAGATAGAGCTTTGAACCGAAATGCGGTAAAATAAATACTTATTGCCGGTTAAAATGAACCGAAAACACTCGTTTGAACCGAGAAATGAACCGAGCTGAAGGAGCAGATCTCCGGAGCGACTGTTCAGTGAAGCGGAGTAAAGAATCTGACAGTTTCAGTTTGAAACTAGCCAGACAGAGCTTTCAGCAAAGCGCTCGCGCTTGGAACTCCAGTCAGCCTGGAGTTAACTCCTTCCTCTCCGGGGCAGTTCAAGTGCTGTGGCTAACTGCTAATTGTCATAATATAGCAAGACTTCATGGTGTTTGAAATACAGGTTACTCACCTGTAACAGGAGTTCTAGGAATGGTATATGTTGTTCATCCACACTATCTAGCAGGTTCCTTGCCGCTTTAAATCTTGCCGGAAGGTCTTCAGCTGGCTCCTCCCACCCACCCGGTGGTAAAACTCTCGGCTCGCCCCATGACGCCAGATCTGGCCCGCTTGAAGCTCAGGCGTCGCCGGGAGGTCGGGAGGGCGTAGGATGAACAATATATACCATTCCTAGAACTCCTGTTACAGGTGAGTAACCTGTATTTCTAGGGACATGGATATGTTGTTCATCCACACTATCTGCAGACTCCTAGCAGTTCTCCGGGAGGAGGGAGGCAAGGCGCACACCCCCTTATACTTACTTGGGAAATAAGGACTGGAGAACCGAGGCCCCAAAACCAGCATCCCGGCGTGACTCAAGGTCGATGTGGTAGTGGGTAATGAAGGTGTTGCTGACTTCCAGGTAGCAGCCCTGCAGATTTCCTGGATAGGGACGTCCCTGGAAGCAGCCACCGATGCAGCAGTGCAGCGGGTAGAATGAGCTCTTATCCTCTGGGAGGCTTCATGCCGCCAACTCATAGCAGAGATCTATGCAGGAGGTGACCCATCTGCTTATCGCCCGCTTTGCTGCAGGTCTGCCAGGTGCGTGCTTCAGCGTAGGTGACAAACAGCTGGCGAACCTCTCCCCGAATCCCAGCCGCAGGCTCCTTGTAATAGGCGAGCGCCTTCTAGGGTCCAAAGTATGGAGCCTATATTCGGCCTCCCGAGGTGTGATTGGGGTAGAACACCGGCAGAGTCAACACCTGATTAAGGTGAAACTCCGACACCACCTTCGGAAGGAATTTAGGTGGGGGCGAGGGATACCTTGTCCCTGTGGAAGACCAGGTAAGGAGACTCGATGCTAAGCGCCTGGAGTTCTCCCATCCTTCTGGCTGACGTGATAGCCACCAAGAAGGCGGTCTTCCACGACAGGTGGGGAGACCACACCTGTGCATTGGTTCGAATGGCTTGCCCATGAGCTTTGCCAGTACCAGCAGTAAATCCCACGGAGGTGGGGGTTCCCGCACTGGAGGGGAAATGTGATCAAGGCCTTTGAAGAAGCGCCCGACCACCTTCTCCTGCGCCACTGACTGCTCACCGGCCCGCGCCCGCTAAGCAGAGATGGCTGCCAGGTGCACCTTTAGGGTCGTCGACCTAAGCCCTTGACTAGATAGGACCATAGATAGTCCAAATGCTGGCCACAGAACAAGAGGAAGGGTCCAAGCTCTTATTCCCGACACCAAATGGAAAATCTCTTCCATTTGAAGGCGTAGCATTTTCTGGTCGACTCTTATGGATGCCTCAACCACGTTGAGGACCTCGTCTGATAGACCCAAGGCCTGGAAATCTAGCCGCCAGGAACCAGGCCGTCAGGTGCAGGGATTGAAGGTCAGGATGGAACACCTTCCCCTGATTGAATGAGAGCAGGTCCGGGCGAGCTGGAAGCTGCCTCGGGAGCCTGGAGCTGAGGCTGAGGAGATCTGGGTACCAGAATTGGCGTGGCCAGTCTGGGGCTATCAGAATCACCTGCGCCTTGTCCCTCCTCGCTTTTAGCAGGACCCTGTGAATCAGGGGAAAGGGGGGGAAGGCGTAAAAGAGGCCCGGGGTCCACGGCCTCAAGAAGGCATCCCCCTGCAGTGAACCCTGCTGAGGGGGGCGGGCTTGAAACAGCCTCAGCTTCGCGTTCTCCCTGGAGGCAAACAGATCCACCAGAGGTGTGCCCAGTGGGAGAACAGATCTTGTACTACCTCCGGCAGGAGAGACCACTCGTGCGATGCAGCCCCTATCCAGCTCAAGGCATCGGCCAGGGTGTTGGAGGCTCCTGCCACATGAATGGCTAGGAGATCCGCCTTCAGGCTGCGCGCAAGTGACCAGATGCGGATAGCTTCCTTGCATAGAAGCATGGAGAGCGTCCCGCCCTGGCGGTTCAGGTAGTACATGGTCGTGGTATTGTCCGTCTGGACTCTGACCACTTGACCCCGGAGAAACGGAGCAAAGCCGGTCAGAGCTAGGCGGACGGCTCGGAGCTCCAGCAGGCTGATGTGGCATCAGGACTCCCTCGGGGACCAGAGGCCGGCACTTGGTGTTCCCCAGATGGGCACCCCAACCCATCAAAGATGCGTCCGTCGATAGAAAAGACCGTCGGCTCGGGCGGACAAACGGGATGCCCTCCTGCAGATGGGATGGAACGGTCCACCACTGGAGAGCGTTCCACATCTCCGGGTTCGTCACCACAAGCTGGTCCAAGGGATCGCAGCGTTATGACCACTGGCTGGCTAGCCCCCACTGAAGGGGGCGCATGTGCCAACGTGCCCAACGGACTTCGCTGGTACAGGCCACCACGAGACCCAGGAAGTCCCGGGCAGGGCGCAATTGCTCAACCAGAAATGATTGGGCAAAGGAGGAAAGAACTGCCCTGTCCTGCGGAGCCTGCTCTGGCTCAGAGAGTCGAAGCCTGCCCGATGAACAGTATCACCTGCTTCGCCTCGAGTTCGATTTGGCCTCATGGATAAGAAGGCAGACTTGAAAGCAGACCGAGGGCCAGATCTCTGACCGCCTCCGCCTCCTGTCTGAGGGGGCTGCTATCAGCCCATTGTCCAGGTAAGGGTACACCCGACCTCGGCCGCCGAGGAATGCTGTCACCACTGCCATGCATTTGCTGGAAGACCCTGGGAGCTAGAGAAAGGTCAAGGGCATGGCCTGAACTCAAATAGGGATCCTCGCTGAAGCGGAGGAATCTCCGTGAGACGGACGGATAGGGACGGAAAGAACGCGCCTCTGAAAGTCCAGAGAGCAGAACCACAGGCCGTGTTCCAGAGATGGTATTATCTGAGCCAGAGTGACCATTCTGAAGGTTCAGACCGAGGAACTTGTTTAGGTCGTAGGTCGAGAATGGGCGCCAGCCCCGTCCGCTTTCGGGACCAGAAAATACCTGGACACAAACCCCGGTCTGAAGGAGGGTCCTCCACCTCTTATCACCTCCTTCTGGAGGAGGAGAGCGATGTCGGCTCGACATAAGCCGCCAGTGAGGCTGGGGACCCTGAAGCCCCCCGAGGGGCGACGGCTCTGTAGGGCAGTGCCTGCTCGAATTCTAGAGGCAGGCCTCTTCCCACCACCTTCAAGACCCATCTGTCCGTGGTAACAGCGGACCAGGTGGAAAGGAAGTGCCGGAGCCGTCCCCCCACGGGGGGAACCAGGGGTGAGGCGACGGGGATGGGGGCGACACCCCTCAGCCCGTCACAGAGCAGGCTTGGAGGAGGGACCGGCCGAGGGACCTCCTGGGCCTTTTCCTCCTTGCTTCCTATTGGAGGAAGACGACGGCTTGGGTTTGGGGTACCAAGGTCGAGCCTGCTGGCCCTGACGTTGCTGGGCCGGGCGCGACGCGGGCACAGAAGGGCAAAATGGCTTAGGCTGAGGCTTACGGCCTTTGTCCTTCTGCGCGGAAGAGACAGAGTCCAAGGTGGCATTGGACTTTCGATCCTCTGGAGGTGACCTTCCACCCAGGGCCGGGAGGTCAGTCCCAGAAAGGGAACATCTGCCAATTTGTGCTGGGAATCCAGGTGAAGGTGGATATCCTCAGCCAAGCCCGCCGACGCTGGGCCACTGCGGTCGCCACTGATCTAGCACAAGAGTCTCCGATGTCAGAGCAGTCTGGAGCTGCTGTTTGCCACTGCCCTGCCCTGATCCCGCAACTGCTTGACCGGGTCTGCAGGTCCGCAGGAAGATGGGGAACGACTTATCAGGAGCCCAACAGGGCATGGGAGAAGTGTGCCATCAGGATGGCCAAACTGGCCTGAGTAGGCTGAGAGATGAATGCAGCATAGACTTTCCGCCGGGCGTAATCCAATTTCTTGGATTCCTTGTCGGGTGGTTTGTCTCTGTCTCATGCTCTCGGCACGCGGAATACACTGTCGGTAACCAGCCCCTCGGCAGAGGGGTTCCGAGAAACCGATAGGGAACCGGGAGACCGCGCATTTCTAGCCATTCTGGCCGAAGGCGAGGGCAGGAAGCAGGACGCTCATAGTTCCAGTACGGACCAACGATGGCTTCGACCACCGGAAAGGCCTGGCCGGAGAATCCTCGGTCCAGAATCTCCGTGAGGGGATATCTGGCCCATTTGGAAACGGGTTCGAAGCTTCATCCAGGTGGACTCCGAGATGAGTCAGGCAGGCCAAGAAAGGACGAAGGGCTATCGTCCACTGACTGCCCCACTGAGGACTCCAAGTCTGCCCGCCTGGAGAACAAGGAGTCATCATCTTCAGACCTCGACGAGTCTTCAAGAGCTGCCTCGAGCCTGAGACACCCTCCACCTGCCGAGGTTTATCGGGAGTGAGAGTGACCGACAGCCTATGGGCAGCCCCTGAGCCGACCGAGAACTCTGGTCGGAGCCCCAACTAACGGCTGAGGAGGCGGCGTTCCACCAAAATGTGGGGCAGCAGTAGCAGGTCGAACAACCGCCTGAGAACAGGCTCTTCACCACCGCGAGAGGTTGTTTCAGTTGCTCCGTGACAGCCACTTAATGGCTGGTGAAGACGACAGGGTCGGCTTATTCCCAGCCAACAGAAGCTTGCCACATAAGCTCTTCATATTTCCAACGCAACTTGCGTCGAAGCCTCCTCGTCCGAGGAGGAGGAAGAAGAGGAAGAGCGGGCGGCGTTGGCCATCATGTGCCGAGACCGAGACCGCTCAAGACGGGCGGATCGGGCTGGACCGCGAGGAGGTCCGAGATCGAGAATCTCGCTAGGCCGAGGTCGGCACGGCGGGTACCGAGATTGGTACTTTCGCTCGATGATCGCACCGACGGCCCGGAACCGAGGCACAGTCGAGCCGACGGATCCTCAACTCTCGCCGGGGAACCGGGGAGAGGGGAATATCAGCTTCACCAGCCGACAACTCGCTTAACGGGTCGAGAAAATCTCAACCACGCCGCCTGGTGTCTCGGTCAACTGGCCTGTAACGGACGCCATGAAGCCAGTGGTCGAAGCTGAGGGGTCGACTCAAGTCGACTGTCGACCAGTGAGGAGATCTTCCGCCTCCCAAGAGCGCCACGATGGGACTTACCTTACTCTTTTGACCGAGAAACGGTCCAGAAGAGGTTGGACCCCGCCTCAGTCGAGGGTCAGGCAAAGCTCCTTAAAAGAAGCAGAGTATGAGGCCGAGAGAGAGCGGGGCTAATGCCGCGGCGAGATGGATGGCCTCGCGCCACCTCTCTTCGAGGGCGTATCATCTGCTCGAGCTGTTCTGCAGAGGCCGCAGCCGCGACACCGCTAATCGGGCTCCTTCGACTTGACCGAGGGAATTTTTCTCGGATGCCCCCAACTGCAAACGGGCAGCACGATCCCCTCGAGGACATAGACCAAAAGGAAGAGCACAGGTCGCGAAGCCCGCGGTTCGTGTCAAGGCCTAGGCAGTAGACGACGCGGAGTGCGGGTCTGTCCGAGACATTTTCTGCCCGCAGGGGCATCTCCGAAATCCGGAGTCGATTTATCCATCGCAGCCGCGAGGAGAAGACCACCAAAGTGTTTTGGAAAATTGAAACGAGTTTCAAAGTTTTGAAGAGTTAGGCACCAATTCTTAATCGCAGAGCGTTAAGGAGGGAACCTGAGCTTCCAAGCGGTAAGGAAGATCTGGAGTCATGGGGCGGAGCTGAGAGTTTTACCACCCGGGTGGGTGGGAGGAGCCAGCTTGAAGACCTTCCGGCAAGATTTAAAGCGGCAAGGAACCTGCCAGATAGTGTGGATGAACAACATATCCATGTCCCTAGAACTGGAGATTCTGGCGGGGCCGCCTCCTTATGTACTATGCCCGACGTCGGGGGCGGGACCGACGGAGGCGGTCCCCACTTAAGACTGCTAGCTAGAAGATTTCTGTGGGGTCATGACACCTGCCAGCTTCAGTCCTAATGGTGTTACCTGCTGCAAGAGCTGTATCTCTAAGAAGATCGAAGCATCCTATGAACATGAACGTCCAGAGTATGAAGTAGTGCCTCCCCTCGGTTCAAATACTCTGGGCAACAGACATGAAAGTATATGTCTTGATTCAGTATAAACTCTGACACCACCTTAGGAAGAAACTTAGTAATAGTCAAGGACACCGCGTCCTTGTGATAAACCAAAAAAGGCTCTTCACACATCACAGCCTGAAGCTCTGAAATCCTTTGAGTAGAAGTAATGGACACTAAAAATATCGCTTTCCACGACAGTAAGTGCAGCTCACAACTTGCGACAGGTTCGAAGGGAGGCAAAGTAAGCTTCTTCAAAACAAATAAAAGATCCCATGGTGGAACTGGGTCCCTGATGGAAGGCTTCAAATGCTCCGTAGGAACGTGCAGGGAAGATCTATCTGGGCGAGAGTTTTTCCCTCGTAGGTGCATGGCAGGCAGATGTACCTTTAAGGAAGAGTAGCTCAGACCAGAGTCCGACAGAGAGAGAGAATATACTCCAATACTGAATTCACCGGGCAGGTGAAAGGGTCCAAATGGCGAGCGGTAGCCCAGAAGCAGAAACGCTTCTGTTTCATAGCTTAAGTGGCCCCGATGGAAGGTTTCATAGTGGTCATCAAGACATCCGCTACCATGGAGGAAACCCCAAATCGGGATACAGCTAGGTCAGCAGGAGCCACGCATGGAGATACAGACTTAAGATCCGGATGGACGAGGGTTCCCTACTCCTGAGAAAGCAAGTCTGAGCACAGGGGCATGGAGATCGGAGGCTTCACTTCAAGTTGCTGAAGGAGTGGAAACCAAATCTGGCACAGCCAGAAGGGCACCACTAGAATCATCTCTGCTCCCTCAGATTGCAGCTCCGAGAAGAACTCTGCAGTAAAGGGAGGGAGGAAGGCATAAACGAACCTCCTGTCTAGGAGAGGGACAACCGCCTAGCTAAAAACAGGCCCTGGATTTAGCGAGCAGAAACTGGGCAGTTTTGTGCTGGATGGGAAGGCAAATACATTCAATTCTGGATGTCCCCATCTGGTAACAAGGTCTTCGACCACGGAGGGAAGAAGTTCCCACTTGTGAGCCCTGGATCAAGACTGGCTTAGGCTGTCAACCACGATGTTTTGTACACCTGGTACATGGACTGCTGTCAAGTCCAGGTGATGATCCACTGCCCATGACCATACTCTCATGGCCTCTCTGCAGAGGGGATAAGAATGAGTCCCCCCTTGCTTGTTCATGTAAAATACCAACGACATGTCAGTCTAGATCAACAGACAGCCGGGCAGCTAGACTGTCTGGAAGGCCTGAAGAGCATTCATAACTGCCTGCATCTCAAGGACTCATATGGAGATGGAGCTCGTGAAGGGACCAGGTCTCTCAAGTGAGACCCCATTCTTGGACCGATGAGTCCATGGTCAGAATCTGACTGGGAGATTCCTTACACAGGCAAACCCCTTGGGAAAGATTTGAGGATTTAATCACCATGCTAAGGCCTGTTGTACAGGGTTTGACACCAAGACAGGCTGCTCTAGGACATCTGAACACTGGTCCAACTGGACTCTTGGGTTCCAGTGGACCACCCTGATGAAAAGCAAAGCCAGGGGACAGTGGCAATCCAGCTGCCACGAGTCTCAGGACAGACCTGGCCAGAACCTGTAGAGATGAGGAGATTTGCCAAGCATGCGTTTGAAGGCACTCTGCTCTGTCTGTTGAGAAGAAGGCTTTGCCATCTGCCATGTCCAAGATCACCCCTATGTACTGCCGCATCTGGCTTGGCCAAGGAGAGTACTTAGAGATTTACGTAATCTCTAGATCACAAAAAAGGGTAAAGGTCGCCTTCAGGGTGTGAAGGAGCCGGTCCCTGGTGGAAGCAGTCAACAACCAGTCGTTTAGGTAAGGGAAAACATAATGCTAGTCTACTTCAGGCTGCAGCAACTACTGCAAGGCATTTGGTGAAAACTAAGGTGGGTGGGTCGAGGACAGGCCGAAGGCAGGGACCAAAACTAGTAGTGGCTTCCTGGAACGGCGGAATCTCCTGTGGTGTTGAAAACCACAATGTAGAGGCATAAGTCTTGCATGTCCAGAGAGCATAACTAATCCCATCGACGGAGGAGAGATAGAAGACCAAGCAGAGTGACCATCCGGAACAATCTGTACCTTATGTACTGACTCAAGTGACTAAGGGAGAGGATAGGAAGCAGATCCCTGGTTTTCTTTGGCACCAGGAAGGACTGGGAATAAAATAATGCCCTCTTTTGCACCAGAGGAACTGGCTCTATGGCCTGCTTCTGCAGGAGGACCTGAATCTCCTCTTCGATGAGAGTTATATGAGCCTGAGTACAATGGGAAGGAACAGTTGGGCTGTCGAAGCATTTGTGAATTTCAAGGTATGATTCTTTTCCAGCAGCTGAAGGACCTACTGGCCTGAGGCGATCTGGCGCAATTCTATGTACAAGGAAAATCGACCCTCCACCGCCTCGCCTAAGACTTCAGCTAGGAGAGAAGGGGTCGGGCAATGAGTTAGGCTGAGGAACTGGGCACAGGCAGCATGGCCCTGGAGGTCCTAGGAGTACGGAGGGCGGAGTCTTCGGACGCAGGGGTGGAAGCTTTGTGCTCGAATCCTGCTCTATGCTGCTGTCCTCTAGGTTGCTCTCTGACATTCCTCCGAAAGGACTGCTTGGGATGTTGCATAGGCTGAGATTTGTACATGGTGTGTACGGATCAGACAGCCTTTCCTGATTCCTGCAGAAAAGTAATATTCTGCGAGTCCTCACCAAACAGGGCAGGACCACTAAAAGAGGAATTCATGAATTTGGACTGAACATCTGGCACGAACCTCGACCATGAATATCGATGACTACAGATTGCGGAGACCGCAGCCCTTCCTACGGAGTCTGCCATCATCATAAGAGCCTTAGAGAACACTGTTGCCCAAGTCACAGCCTGATTATAGGATGGCCATCAATTCTGCCCTACCGGGGCAGCCAGTCATGGCCTGAGCCACCTCTACAGCCTTGTCCCACAGGGCATTCTCGTACTAGACCATGTGGTCGAGGAAATTGACACCATAGAGCAGATGTGGCAGAGGAAAAAATATTTTTGGCAAATTCCTCAATTTGTTTGGAATCTTTATCTTCAGGCTGAGAAAGTACAGCTACGCAAGAACTTACCGTAACAATAGATCTTCGAGAGAGGCTCTTGCAGTAGGTAATTACATATAGGACTGACACCGGCAGGCGGCAGGACCCCACGGAAAAACTTCTAGCTAGCAGTCCATGGCGAGGGACCGCCCCCACGTCAGGTGACCTTGACGTCAGGAAGACATCGGTTATAAAGGGGCAGTCCCGGATGCCCGCTTTCCAGTTCTTTCCGCCATAGGCCAAAAGAGGCCAGACGAGAGAGGAGCGGATATTTCCTCAATGGAAAAGGAGCTGAAAAGCCTAGGGGATGGAGGGCAAAAGTATTACCTACTGCAAGAGCCTCTCTCAAAGATCGACTGTTATGGTAAGTTCTTACGTAACTGTACTATCTTATTTCGAGAGGACTCTTGCAGTAGGTAATTACATATAGGACTGAATCCCAAGCAGTCTGGAACAAAGAGGCGCACCAGGAGGAGGAAAACTACTCCAAAAGGTAGTACTGGTTGTGCAAGTCTCAAGACAGGAGGCCTTGCAAAACAGCCAGCCCGAAGCCTGCTCTATGGTGAGAGGCAACATCCAAACTGTAGTGTTTTGTGAAGGTATGGACCGAAGTCCAGGTGGTGGCAGCACAGATGTCTGCCACAGACACATTCTTGAAACAAGCCGCAGAGGCAGCTACTTCTCTTGTGGAGTGGCCTCTGACTTGACCCAGGAGGGTCTTGTTTTATTAGTCATAACAGAAAGTGATGCAATGAGCCAACCACTTAGGCATTGCTTGGAAACAGCATTGCCTTCCCTTTTGTGAGCAAAAGAGACGAACAACTGATCAGTCTTTCTGAGATCCTTCGTCCTGTTGGTGTAGTATCTCAGAATCCGGTGAACATCCATAGTATGGAGCAAATACTCCCCTTGATTACAGTACTGCGTAAAAAAAAAAACAGGTAACTCTATGGACTGATTTAAGGTAGACTCTGCTACTACTTTAGGTAGAAACTTAGGATTCGTGCGAAGAACAACTCGTTTCTTGTGAAAAATCAAGTAGGGGATTTTATACATCAGGGACTGGAGCTCGGAGATTCTTCGAGCCGAAGTAATGGCCACCAAGAAGAGCGTCTTCAAGGAAAGGAACTTCAAATCCTCAGAAGCTGCAGGTTCGAAGGGAGGAAGAGTAAGTTTCTGAGAACAAAGTTCAAGTCCCAAGAGGAGCAGGAGTACAGATGGGGGCCTCAGATGGAGGACCCTCTGAGAAAGGCCTTGGAGACCTCCAGTTGAGCAAAGACTTGTCTGCTAAGGGAACATGATAGGCCAAATGGCCGCCATGTGTACCTTTTAGAGAGGAACGCTGAGACCCAGGTCAAACAGATGATGTAGATACTCCAGCAGAAGCCCCCTGAAATGGAGAAAGGTTCCACGTTCTGGGAAGCGGCCCAAATAGTAATCTTTCCACTTCATGGCATAAGTGGATCTGGTGGAGGTTTTCTGGCCTCCGCTAAAATCTCCGCCACTTTGAGACACTCCAAACAGGACTGGGCTAGGTCTGCAGGAGCCATGCATGCAGTTGAGGGATTTGAGGCCTGGATGGACAAAGGTCCCTGGATCCTGAGTCAACAAACCTAGAGACAGAGGAAGAGGAGGATCCTCTGAATACTGTTGTAGAAGAGAGAACCAGACTTGCCTTGGCCAGAAAGGAAGCGAACAGAATCATTGGCGCTCCTTCTGAAGCTAGTTTCTGCAAGACTCGTGGGACAAGTGGAATTGGGGAAAGACACAGACGAATCTGTCCTTCCAGTCTCAGAGACAGAGGTCGCTCCAAAAGCGTGCTCGCTTCTGGAATGAGCGAGCAGAAGACGGAATTTTGCATTTAGGGGATGCGAACAGCTCGACCTGTGGTGTTCCCCAAAGTTGGAAGATATTGTCTAGGACCCCTGGTCCAGTTCCCACTCATGAGTCAGAGCGCAGAGCGACTTAGCTTGTCTGCCAGGGTGTTGTCGACTCCGGGACGTGAATGCCGTGAGACGAAGGTCATGTTGGGTTGCCCAATCCCAAACCCTCATTGCCTCCCTGCATAGGGTAGGACAGAGTCCTCCTGTTTGTTGATATACCACACCATGTATGTTGTCCATCTGGACGGACTAGGTGGCTGGGAAGAAAAATTACTCACCTTAGTAATGTTGTTTCTTCTAATGGAGTTTTGCTATATTCTGACATATGCAGTGAGTCCTAACCTTCGAACTGCCCCGGAGATGAGAGTTAACTTTCCATGCCAGGCATGGAATGCTGAGCTCGAGCTCGGCTGAAACTCTCTTGTTCTTCACACTCAAACCGTCAGATCTCTACGAGCTAAACTCACCAAGGTCCTGTGTGGAAGCTGTAAACCTACACTAGCCAACTGGCTACTAAACATAAAACACATTTTTTGGTCCCAAAACAAAGACTCAAGTCAGGAGACCCAAAAATGAAACACAACACCAAACTCATCCCAAGAGAGGAGGGTGAAAGCAACAAGGTGGGCACCTACTAAGTGCCAACACTGCACTGCCCACCCACATCCCAAAACAGAGGTTCTGAGAGGGCGGGGGAGGCTTTAGAATATAAGACTCATTAGAAGAAACAACATTACTAAGGTGAGTAATTTTTCTTCAAACATGAAGTCTTGCTATATTCTGACATATACAGACTACAAAGCAGCACCTCCATAGAGGAGGGACAGAACCTACTTAGGAAATAGGCTCTGAAGCACGGGTGTGCCAAACCGAGCATCACTCCTAGCCTGGATGTCCAGGGAGTAATGCTTGGTAAAAGTGTGAACTGTTTTCCAGGTAGCTGCTTGACATATGTCTAGAATAGGGATGTCCCTGGCAGCAGCCAGAGAAGCAGCTGTACCTCTGGTAGAGTGAGCCCTCAGACCTGAGGGAGGAACCTTACCCAGTTTTTCATAGCAAAATTGGATACAAGAGACAATCCACCTGGCAATGGATCTTTTAGTGGCAGGTTTCCCTTTACCAACCTCACCATAAGTGAGGAACAGTTGGAGGGAGTCAAACCTGTGACTCTTGGTCACTCTACGTAGTAACTAAGGGCTCTTTTCACATCTAAGCTGTGCAGCCTCCTCTCTCCAGAGGAGGAATGGTCAGTGAAGTACACTGGAAGAGAAAGATTGATTAAGGTGGAAATCTGAAACCACCTTAGGTAAGAACTTCCTGTTAGTCCTGAAGACCACCTTATCTCTGTGAAAGGAGATAAAAATCAGCCTCCAC